>CM060937.1:312283014-314859636 GCA_030765085.1 Allium cepa
TCCACAAGCATCAGTGGATTTCAGACCTACACTCCTTATCTAGAATAGCCAAACAGTTGCACTAGACAACCTTACCTTTCAAATCCAGAAAATTCCTTCATACTTGAATTTCCTGTAGAAATCCTCTACTGCAACATCCGGTTGCTCCATACTATAATAACTGCCAACTCGCTTCCGCTGCACAACTCTAATCTTGAGCAGATAAGAATGCTATCGAAGAACACAAGCACAATCTTTCTCCATATACAGTTCATCCGACTCATAAAAATCTTAGTGACCATTCTTCTTGATCAAAACATCTCAACAGAATCTCAACTTAGAATAAGATGATCAATCCAAAGAATCCTAAGCTGCCTCACCAAACTCTTCTTGCTCTAAGAGTCATCCTACTATATGGTTGAATTATCAATATTACTTCTGGATTCCACGTTGATAAGAAAACTCAATCTCTGATTCGGGTCAACTTTTGAATTCCTCAAAACATCTGGAAAATCTCTGCCTACATTAATGGCTTTCATCTCTACTCGAGATGCCTCAATTCCCAAGTCAAAGAATACTCAAAGGTTCCCAAACTAATCGCAAGTCACTTTTGCGATCCTACTCAGTTCAAATTCCAAAGAACTGTCTCCACAACTAGAACAGCTTTTCCTATTCAAGATAAATCTTAAGCATGGCTTCTCTACCAGAAAAAACTAATAGATCACTTCCAGCAGATATCCTACTCTGCCGAGCCTTCCGAAGAAAAGGATAAGTCTTCATTATCTGCCTGGTATGCCGATAGTAGAATTCCAAAGATTACTGAATCATCGAAGAAACAGATCCATGCTACTACTTCCAAACTTCACTTCAATGATACTACTAAGCCAAAAGATCATCCTTAACCACAAACTCCTTGAAACTCAAAACTATCATCCAATTCCGCCAAAAATCCTTGAGATGAGTCAACATCTTCTCAAGAAACTAGGCTCCAAATCAAACACCAACCACTTATCTTCTTAAGAAAACAATTGAGACCATGTCCGAAATGGGGTAACTCATCGACCTTAGTCTCATACTTCAATACAGATAAGATACCCTTACTTGAGATCCAGAAAATTCCCAAACATCTGAATCTTCGTTGCAGTAGACATCACTGCTCTTCCAATACCATCTTAATCTGGCTTCAAAAGAACATCATCAGAACCATCTATGGATACTGCATCTCATCACACAGCTATTCCCTCCTGAAGCCATCAATACACCATCACCTGCTTCTATTTAGCTGACAACTCAACTCTTGGAAACCCCGCTCACTCGAGAGCAAATCAACCTCACACTTCAAGAATATACCCCGATTCTTGAAAATACTTCCTCTGGACTCAACGAAATCCTTTTACCAATCTACAAAATTTATTCGAGACAGCATTAGGTCTACAATCTCGATAAACACCTCCAACCACAACATATAAGCCTCTTCCATTAGGGGTAGTCGTGTTACACACACTCCTACCTTATTTACCTCTATAGCCTATGTTGGAAAATCCGAACAGATAACCCAACAGATTAGGTAGTTATATATAAATATATATATAAAAATTACAAGTACGCTCTCTCAAGATAGACATCACTCCAGAGCCTAGGTATTCACTCAACCTAATGCTCTGATACCAACTGTAGCGACCCGACTTTCTACCACCAGAAAGACGCATCACTAATTAAGAAAGAAAGGGATAAAAGAAGGAAAGAAAGAGAAGAAATAGAAACAACACATCAGAAACTCACAGCGGAATGATTGAAAATATAATATAGAACATATACATAGTATCATATACATCAGAGTACACAACTAAACATCTCAATTTAGACAGTTATGACATTTCTGTCTAATACAATCAAGACATCATACATAATAACAACACAGCGAAAACTCTAACTATATCTCTATACGCTGAAGCCTCCTGCTCCAAAGCTCCTTCAGAATTCCTCAAGAGATAACCTGAAGCACTTGACTACTCATATATAATATGAGTACCCAAGAGTTTAATAAAACAGAAAATAAACACTCGGGTCAGACAGGGGTCTGGTGTGAGCAAACGGTTTAAGATTGCTTAACTTTAGAAAATCCTTTGAAAGAAAAGGTATCACGTAAGACTTCCCACACATAAACATGGAAAAGTTTTTACCCTACGCTAACCAAAACATTTGATAGGAAATCCAGTGATATTATAATAGTGTCTAGGGTTTTCAAATAAACATGAAATAGCCGAAATTGTTACATGATTAAATTCCAGCTACTAGCCACAAAAATGGGTAATACAAACAAAACCATAGGGTCTCGTAGTGTAAATGGGTTTCCATCAACGGCAGGGCTATTGGGGTACCGCCCGTCACAGTACGTGGCCTAGATCACCGTACCGAGGAGTACTCCCACTCCCCTGCAACACAAGGCCGGGACCATTCCTTACTGAACAGTCCCGAACAAGACCACCCCGCAGTTGGTTGCAGATCCAACTGCCCACAAAGCCGAAATAAAAAGGGACATCTAGACAGGGATGTATCTTGCTCTCAAGTGGGAGCTACCCACGAAGCCTTGCTGCACCTCCCCTGTTTTAGCCATTCCCGGTTGATGACGCTTGAGGCTGCGATTACCTTTATAGAACACATTTATCTTAGAATGCCCATCGTCCGCCTGACGATGTTCTGAAAGTATTCAATCCATACAAGTTCTTTCCGGGTTCGAACGAAACCGAAGGCACTATCTCGTTGCACTCATTTTGGAATCACCCTCAGAGTCAACGACCATAGCCCTTGCACTCTGAATCACCATCTCGAACCTATAAGCACTATTCCGTCAAACTCATTACGGAATCACCCACAAAGTTATACTGACGTATAGCCCTTACAACTCGAGTCTTCACTCGCTCCACTTGCATTAACGACCTAACGTTTAATTGGAATCGATGTGGTTTTCGGATATCCAAATATGGAAACCCGATCCCAGTCTCACCGAATCAAAACGCCATTTTAATAACCAAGTTATACTTAAGGGATTTAAACAGTATTCAGAATATTACTTAACATAAATGGATGATTCACATTACAGATAGATAATCTATTATTATCACATTCATCCATACATATCACAAAGCAGCATATGTATCACATCTCAGATATATCACATTCATATCACAACATATCAACCAATGATATGCAATATCAACCAATATCATTAACTCATCCAATGATACTTATCATCAATCATTAACCATTCATAAACAAGTTTTGATCCAAACTTAATTAATTTAATTAATCCTTAAATAATCACTTGGATTATCATTAATCCAACTTATTATTCATTAATTAATTACAAATTAATTAACTAACATCACTTAATTATCCACTTAATTAATCATCCTGATTAATCATTACTTAATTACTTTAAGTAATTATTTCTTAATTACAAATTTAATTAATCATCTTGATTAATTACTTTCAAATTATACTAAGTAATTTCCTCTTAATTACCTTTTAAAATTAATCATACTTGATTAACTATTCTTTAATTATCCTGATAATTATTCCTTAATTATCCTTTAATCATACCTGATTAATCACTTTTAATTAATCAAATTTGATTAATTACTTTTAATTAAAACTACTTGATTAATTACTTTTTAACTAATCATATTTAATTAATTACTTTTAATTAATAATTAATCACCTTTGATTAATTACTTTAATTACATTTAGTAATTAAAACTTAATTATAAATTAATTATCCTTAAATTATTAATTAACAATTAATTAATTATTTCCATTAATTAATGATTATTTTAATAATTAAATTTCTATCTTAATTAATTACTTTAACAAGTAATTAATCTTATTATTAAATTCTCTTAATCCTTTTACTCATTAATCATTAATTAAATAATTAAAACCTTTAATTATATTAGTTAATTCTTAAATTAATAACTCAAGTGACTAATCCTTAATCACATCCACTTAATTACTTTTAGAAAAGTAATTATCTTTTACTTAATTATCTCATGTAATTAACCACTTAATTACTTTAATTACTTTCCCAAGTTATTATTCTTAATTAACCCCAAAGTGATTATCTTTAAATTAATCACTAATTAATCACTTAATTAATTATTTCAATTAAATATTTAAAATTAATGAAATGATTCTTTAATTTACTATATTAAAAGATTCTTAATTAAGAAAACCATTATCTAAATCAAATCATTTATATTAACCAATAACTTTTCAAAGGTTAATAATTTAATTATCTTAATTATCTTTAATTAAATCAAAATTCTAAATTACTAAAGCTAATACTTATTTTAATTGATCTTTAAATCTTAATTATTTAACTTATTTAAAATAAAACACTCTAGAAATCAATTATAATAATTTAAACATTCTAATTAAAACTTTTAAAATCTTTAAACTTCCAAAGTTATTAAATAAAGTTTCACTTATTTACTTAAAAGTTTATATATTTCAAAATATAAGATCTCGTTAAAAACTTGAAAACAAATTAGTTTATAAGTGAAGCTTGTTTTATTTGTTTAAACTTGAATTATCTAAAAAAACAAATTCCTTTGTTTTTCAAAGCTTTTTAAAACCTTACTGTTACATTTTTAAATCCTTTAAAACTTCCTGTATCCAAACCAAAATTCTGCTTGATAAAAACCGAGTAACCTACACAAAATCTCGCCTAAAACTCGAGTAAAATCACTCAAATCCCGAGTACCCCCATACCCTAAACCTGCTTCGAGACAAATCATCTCATCCCCGAGGCATACTTCGAGCTCGCACCATCTTCTCAAAAAAACCAAAAATCACTGATACACGATGCTGTGCAGATCAATGTGCACTTCGCCGCCGGTCAACGGTGAACTCCACGCCGACCTCCTACACTTCACTCTCGACCCTTCTAACATCTTGCGCAAACCAGAAACTTCATACGACCGAGAATCGAAAATTTCGATCATCAGACCAAACTACCTGAACCTCAAACCATCGAAATTCATTCACCACCCAAGATTCTTGAATCCATAAGCCACGTGATCCCTTCCTAAGCTCCGCCTCACTTCCCGGTACCTCCGGCACCATGTGCGATCATCTCCTGTAGCCTCTAAACGCCGCAAATCCATCAGAACATCGTCGACATAAACTAGGTATAAAACCCTACTCGAACGAATATCGGCCACCACAATCATTAATAAAATCCCAATCTATTTTTCCAACAATCAACGACACTCTCTCAACCATCATGCTCAATATCGACGCTCAGATCGCCGTCGATCGTCGCTAATCGACCAAAATGCCCCAAACTGAAAATCCCAGAATTCTCTTTAACTACCAATGTAGAAATCAGGCTTCAACCACTAAAATTCATGATTTCCTAAATGTAAACCAATTATAGAATCAAAACTTAAAATTGAATTGATATGGATTTGACTCAATTTTAAATTTCACTGCAAATTCAAAAATTTAGAACAAATTTTCATTTTTTACAACTTGTAATTATGTTTAGATGATAGCTTTTTTGATTACAATCAACATCCATTAACAATACAAAGTCTAATTCGAATTCAAATCCAAGTTATTTAATTTATTATCAAATTGTAACTCTGCTATAGTATAAGTTTCAACCACATAGGGAATCAATCGTCCACAATTCAAACATGCATCCATATAATTCCAAGAAATCAGGCAAATCATCATGATTACATGTACTAGAACAAGATGAAATTCAAGATTAGAACTGTTTTTTAAAATTTTCATTTACTCACCTGATTTAACAGAAGACAAAGCAGAAGTATGACTGCATTTTTCTTTTCCAGGTTCTGAAATTCACTTTGCATGTTCTTGAATTTGTTCCTTGCTTAATATCAGTTGCATGCTGATAAATGTTCTGAATTGCTTGTTTGATTTCTAGATTTTCTAGTTCATTGTATTTGAAAATGAACTTGCATTTGCCCCCTTTTTTCCAGATTTTCTTTTGATTTCATGGATTTCCAGATTTTACTGATTTCACAGATTCCATTTTTCCCTCTTCATTTTTTTTTTGATTTACATTCATTTATGATTTTTTTTGTATTTTTGTTGAAAGAAGAAAGTAATTTCTTAGCTGAAAATTAAAAGTAAATTCCTTCTTCATATTTTACAAATTTTAAATTTTAAATCAAGTTATCAATAGAATTGCCACTTGTCCCTTATATGTTTATATTCTTACAAATGTCTTTTAATAAGCCAAATACACTTACAAGTGTTATTTTAATGTTTAATTAATGTTTTAAATGTTATTTTCCTTTTATAATTTATTTTAAACCTTGCATGAAATGTGTATATGTATGTATTGTATTTTAAAGCTTAATTATTGATTTTATTATGTAATATTTATATGGTTGTAAAATGTTTTTATCTTATATAAACAAGCTTTTAGATCTTTAATAAATATTTCAAAAGAAAATTCATATAGACATTTATAAATAACTTATATTTTAATTCAATTTAATGTTTATATATTTGAAACATCTATTTTAATTCAACTCTTAAAATTATAAACAAATTTATCTTGTGTTAAAAGCAAATGAACCTTTAAATTTAAATCTTATCTAAAACTCAAGTTGAATTATATGTTTATAATAATAAGAAATTAACTTTGTTATTAAAATCTCAAAATATTATTTTCAAAAGTATAAATCATATTAACCTTTCAAATTACAAAACTATGTATATAAAATAAAGTTTGGAAATATTGATTAAATTCAGATTAATAAAATTCCTATTTCAAATATATATATACAAATATATATACACATTTCAAATAGAAAAACATTTTATCATTAGATTCGATAATTACCATATTAAATTTTAAAACAACACTCAAATTACAATATATACATTCATATATATTACAATTTGAATATAAAGTTTTATTACATTAAAAACTTCCTATTTACCAAAATAAATGTTTCCAAATCAAATTATTATAAACTTTCAAAAGAATTTAATCTTGCCTATTTATGTTGTTAAGAAAAATATTAACAAATTGTTGTTTTCAGCCTTCGAAATAATTTTAACTTGTCAATTTATAATATAAAATGTTCAAATCAATTTAATTATTATCAAAGATTATTAAATTGGTATTGCTCAAAATTCCGGGTCGACACACATACGCTTTGATGTAAACAAAAATCCTGATTTATTTCCTCTCCTCGTGCATTCCCCATCATCTAGCCTTAATTTTATAACGAATTTTTATTCACACTTCCAAGAAGTTCTATAATGATATGGAGAAGGGAGCCGAACAAGACGTTATGTCTATAAATTCTAATTCTATTAAAGGGAACTGTATTTAAAAAAAATCGCTTCGAAAGGTGCAAAAGTTTCTAAATTTGATAAGTATGCTAAGGTGGTAGAATCAAATAATCATATAAATGTTTTGAAAGTGTAGTCGAATAAGTACAATGATGTTGTTAGGAAAAGAATTTTAATGCAACTGAATTTAGCTTAATTAATAAACTTTGAAGCAAGTTATCATATCACGTCAAACTGTGCGTGCGGAAGAGATGATGTCTGTAACCTTATCAATAATTCCTACTACTTCCTCCTCCTTGTTCATGCTTCCCTGTCCCTGCACTTGCTTCATTGATACTCTAGTGTGTTCTCTTTCTATTGGTTGAGTGTTAATCATTGATTGGCGGTTGTTTACTAGCGGGTTGTAAAAGGTTCAAACCAGTTGCCTGAACCACCCTCTTCCTCTTCTTCGATTTTGAAAGCTCCATTTAAGATTATAGTGGTGGCTCTTGCTCTGCATATCATTTCTTAAATATTAATTTGATTAACATTTTACTTACTCAAATCAGTTTGGCAGGTGTGGCTGGCAGTGCATCTACACGAAAGATTACAGCATGTGACATGATCATTAATCAACTTCATGGCCAACGTGTTATTCTCATCAATCAAGTAATTCCTCTATGTCATTTCGGTAAAATTATTATTATCACTTCTTGACGCAGCGTGGGAAGCGAATTCGACGGTGTAAATCGGATCCGTCCAGGATCTCACACGATTAGCGGAAATAATCGGCGAATCGTTGATAAATCGATGGATTTAAGAATACCCAAATGCCCAAATCCGTTGATCACGAAGATACCGGACTTTAGCAATCATCGACACGTTGATCACGCACGATACCGTGAAGAAAGATCTACAATTCTTGGAGCGTTGATCAAGCGCACTTGATTCCGCGAATTGGCTTCAACGTCGTTGATTCGAGCGCACTCGAATGCCGAAGTGGAGATATGAGTTAACACTCGACTACCAATTTTAAAATGGAAGCACAAAGTACAAACCAAATTTTATTCAAATTTCAACAACCTTTTACAAATGACACAACCCCTATTTATAGGAGATTACAACACATATTACTTAACAAAGTGGTACAACAAACACAGCGACTTAAAAAAAAGAAAAACAAACAGTACAACGACTTACAAACACACCAACGACCTAAATAACAACGCACACGACCTAAAATGCTTCACACGACTTAAGATAGCTCGGCAGCGACTTATGGAAGGCGGCACGCGACTTATGGTGGAAGTACTTCCTCATCTCCGTGACTTAAGAAAGCAAACGGTACAAAGCCTCGCGACTTAAAAATGGAGCAATGGGCGACTTAATGAACTCACGATTTAGAAAACTTCAACGACCTAAAACAAGACATCAGCGAACTACTGAAACTCGCTCACGCGACTTCACCTTGCTCGCTTGCAATTAGGTCGGAATTTTATTTATAGGAGCTTGGCAGCGCGACTCAGAGCAGGGAACTCGCAAGGGGCTCGAGACTTAGGGATGCGGTAGGTCGCTCGTGACTTGATGCAGGGAATTACGCGATATCCCGACTTTCGATAGGTCGCTCGCGACCTGGGTGGCTTCATTCTCGATCTTGCGACCTAGGATAGGTCGGCCGCGACCTATCGAGGTAAGCGCTTCATCATCCTCCCCTTGTTGGGAGGAATTCGTCCTCAAATTCACATTCTCGTTATCTTCAACCAGTTCCTCTTCATAGTACGGAATTAAGTGTTCGACATTGAAAACATCAGAAGTACGAACTTCTTTCGACAACCTTAACTGATATGCATTATCATTGATTTTCTTTATGATTTCTAAAGGACCAATCTTCCTAACAGCTAGTTTGTTGTAAGTACCAACAGGAATTCGATCCATGGTCAATACTGCATATACAAAATCTCCTTCTTTGAAGACAACACTTCTTCGTTTTTTATCCGCCATTTGTTTATACTTCCCATTTGTCTTAAGCAATCGTTCCTGTACAACTTTGTGGCATTCCTATAACTCATTCACCAACTCACTAGCCTGCTTAACAACTCCCCTTTGATATGGTACTGTCGTTAAATCCAACGGTCCCTTTGGAATGGCTTAATATACAACTTGAAACGGACTGAATCCAGTACTTTGATTGACTGCATGATTATGAGCAAATTCATCTTGACACAACTTCAAATCCCAACTCTTCAATTTGTCTTTCACAAGACATCGTAACAAATTTCCCAACGATCTATTTACCACCTATGTTTGCCCATCTGTTTGCGGATGATAAACGCTACTAAAATTCATCTTCGTTCCAACCATCTTCCACAAACTCAACCAAAAATGGCTTAAAAATCTGGTATCTCGATCAGAAACAATAGATTCTGGTAAACCATGCAATCGATACACCTCTTTAAAGAATAATTGAGCAACTCGAACGACATCCGTTGTCTTCTTACAGGCTATAAAATGTGCCATCTTCGAAAACTTGTCCACTACAACATATATAGAATCATTTCCCCTCTGAGTTCTCGGCAAACCCAACACAAAATCCATGCTAATATCAACCCATGGTTTAGTAGGTACTGGTAATGGCATGTATAATCCCGCATTCGTCGCTGTTCCTTTCGAAACCTGACAGATATGACATCTCTCCAAAAATCTCTCTACTTCTTTCCTCATTGACGGCCAAAAATAAGATTGAGAAATCAACTGCAATGTACGATCTCTGCCTACATGGCCTTCTTCATGTAATTCTTTAACGATCTTCAGTCTCAAACTACAGTCTGGTATGCATAATCGATTTCCTTTAAACAAGAATCCATCAACCAACACAAATTCATCACTATCCCCATCCTTAACTTTCTCAACAAACTTTGCAAAGTAAAGATCCTCCTCAAACAACTCTGGTAATAATTCGTATCCTGTCACTTCAACCTTCAACGTGGTCAACAAGTGATTTCTCCTGCTCAAAGCATCCGCTACACGATTTGTCACCCCTGATTTGTGTTTTACAACGAAAGTAAATTGTTGTAGATATGCTATCCACGAAGCATGTCTCGCTGAAATCTTGTCCTGCCCTTGGAGATGTTTCAATGCCTCATGATCAGTGTAAAGAACAAACTCCTTCTGAAACAAGTAATGTCGCCAGTGCTTCACAGCTTGAACAATCGCGTAGAATTCTATATCATAAGTGCTATATCTCAACTTGGCTCCAGACAATTTCTCACTGAAATAAGCAACTGGTCTTCCATTCTAACTCAACACTCCACCAATTCCCACTTTCGAAGCATCAGTATGCAATTCAAACAACAACTGAAAATTCGGCAGTACCAGAATTGGAGTTGTCGTCAAAAGTGTCTTGACCTTCTCAAAAGCAACCCCTGCTTCCTCTGACCGTGCAAACTTCTTTCCTTTCATGCAATCAGTTACAGGTGCCATCACACTGCTAAAATGTGGAATGAATCTTCGATAGAAAGATACCAATCCATGAAAACTCCTCACTTCAGTAATTGTCTTTGGCTGTGGCCAACTCTTGAAAGCTTCCACTTTATTTTCATCCACTTGAATTCCTTCCTTTGACAGAACATACCCCAGAAATAAAACACTGTCCTTCATAAACACACACTTCTTTGTTGCTGCATAAAACTGCTCTTGTCGTAGAATCAACAATACTTCTCGCAAATGCTGGATGTGCTCTTCCATACTCCCACTATAAATCAAAATATCATCCAAGTAAACAACCACGAACTTCCCAACAAATGGTCTAAAAATCTGGTTCATCACTCTCATGAAAGTACTAGGAGCATTTGACAAGCCAAATGGCATAACCAACCATTCGTATAAACCTTCCCTGGTTTTGAAAGCAGTCTTCCACTCATCACCCGGTCTAATACGAATTTGATGGTATCCACTTTTCAAGTCAATCTTTGAAAACACCACTGCCCACTCAACTGATCTATCAAATCATCAAACCTCGGCATAGGAAATTTGTATCTCACAGTGATTTTATTAAGAGCCCGACTATCCGTACACATCCTCCACGTCTCATCCTTCTTCGGTACCAACAAGGCTGGCACAGCACATGGACTCAAAATCTCCTGAACACGACCTTGTTCTAACAACTCCTCTACTTGCCTTCTTAGTTCCTCATGCTCCTGGGGACTCATCCGGTAATGTGGCCTGTGAGGTAATACCGATCCTGGCACAAGATCAATCTGATGTTGAATATCCCTCAGCGGCGGTAATTCCTTTGGCAACTCCTCCGGAAACACATCACTGAATTCTTCCAATACAGGCTTCACTTCCTCTGGAACTTCAACTGATTCAGTAGCTTCATGTCCAATCAACAAAAACACCTCTGGACTCTCATCTACTTCTTCAACAAATTCCTTCAAAGTCAACAAAGTTTTAAGCTCCTCAATCTCTTCTGACTTGCTCTCTCCCTGCGGTCTCTTCTTTGGAACTAAAATAATCTTAACGCCTTTAAGCATAAAACTATAGCTATTGGTTCGACCGTCATGCTGCACTGCTCGATCATACTGCCACGGTCTTCCCAAAAGCAAATGACAAACATCCATCTCAACTACATCACACCAGATCTCGTCTTTGTATTTCTTCCCAATAGAAAATGGAACTCGAACTCGCCTATCCACCTTCACCTCTCCTCCTTTTCTCAGCCACGCTAACTTGTAAGGATTAGGGTGTTTCTCCGTCTTCAACTTCAACTTCCTTACAGCTTCAGTAGAAATAATATTGTCACAACTTCCTGCATCAATCACAAACTTACAAACTTTTCCCAGAATAGTGCATGTAGATTGAAAAATGTTGCTCCTCAACCAACTAGCCTCATCCTCTTGCTTCAGTGTTAAACAAGACCTCCTCATCATTAGATTACATCCTTCATCTCCCGATGCGATATCCTGCTCATCTTCCTCCACTGGACTAGAGTCACCTTCACCAACATCCTCGCCTTCAACTTCAGCAATCATCGTTCTCTTCTTTGGCTTTGGACATTCGTTACTTTTATGACCCACTTCCTGGCAATTATAACATTTGAAACTGTTGTTGACCTTTGCTTTCACAGCCTCATTCACAACTGGTTTACTGACAACTTTAGAAACATTGGAACTCCCACTGGCACCCTTTACTTGATTGTTGGAATTTGTAAACACACCACCTCCTCGTCTTCCCTGCTTCTCCCAAGCCAACGCCTTCTGGTGCGCTTCAGCCACAGATCTCGGGTCAAACATATTAACCATATCCTGGATCTGCATTCGCAAACCTCCAACAAACCTAGCAGTCAACTGTTCCTCTGTCTCCATAATGTCATTTCGAGCAATCAGTTGATAACACTCGTCAGCATAATCATTAACAGTCTTCGTCGCTTGCCTCAAGTTCTGTAATCTCTGATACATGAGTGATTGATAATTGTAAGGTAAAAATGTAGCTTTCATCAATTTCTTCATTTTCTCCCAGTCAACAATCTTCGACTTCCCCATCCGTTCTCGTGTAAGTTTGGTTTGCTGCCACCACGCCATAGCTCTTCCCCTCAACCTAGTAGCAACCAACTTCACTCGATGATCTTTCGGTACCTCCTTGAAATCAAAGATTTCTTCAACATTAGACAGCCGATCCAAAAATTCTTCTACAACCATTCCACCCTTGAACTCTTGAATTTCCATCTTCATTCCCGATTCCCATCGATGATCATCCTCTACATCTCGATACTGAAGTCGTGTTTGGTCTCTATCTCGGTAATGAACACTTCCCCTATCACCATCAAACTCCTCAACAAAGTCTGAAGTATATCGATGTGGATCATGACCACTAACCTCTCTTCTACCACCACTTCTTCCATCTTCATTCCTATCACGATTGTCAACACTTCTACGATCATGATCTTCACTTCTCTCCCGATCTGAATGTGGTGAAACTCTACTTCTCCCATGGCTCGATTCTGGTGAAACTCTTCTTCGATTTTGATTCATTTCAAGCATCATTCTCTCTAATCGTCCAATTCCTTCATTCAACTTTTCAATGAAACTCTCGTTGATTCGTTGTTCCATTTCATCGGCCTCTTCTCTTCCATACAAAGCATTGATATTGCGATGACGTTGAGCTCGTCTTGGAGGCATGATTGAACTTCAAACAAACTCAAGAATAAATTTCAAACACTTTCCGAACTTTGATCCAAAGTAAGATGGATCGAAACTCCCAACTTGTTGCAACTTCACGACGAACACGATGAACACCAAACTTCTCAACAATTGCAAATCCGATCTCCAAACATCAAATTCTCGAAACTCAAGTCTCCAAATGATGCAAACTCCTTGCGATCTAGCTCTGATACCAAACTGACGCAGCGTGGGAAGGGAATTCGATGGTGTAAATCGGATCCGTCCAGGATCTCACACGATTAGCGGAAATAATCGGTGAATCGTTGATAAATCGATGGATTTATGAATACCCAAATACCCAAATCCATTGATCACGAAGATACCGGACTTTAGCAATCTTCGACACGTTGATCGCGCACGATACCGTGAAGAAAGATCTACAATTCTTGGAGCGTTGATCAAGCGCACTTGATTCCGCGAATTGGCTTCAACGTCGTTGATTCAAGCGCACTCGAATGCCGAAGTGGAGATATGAGTTAACACTTGACTACCAATTTTAAAATGGAAGCACAAAGTACAAACCAAATTTTATTCAAATTTCAACAACCTTTTACAAATGACACAACCCCTATTTATAGGAGATTACAACACATATGACTTAACAAAGCGGTACAACAAACACAGCGACTTAAAAAAAAGAAAAACAAACAGCACAACGACTTACAAACACACCAACGACCTAAATAACAACGCACACGACCTAAAATGCTTCACACGACTTAAGATAGCTCGGCAGCGACTTATGGAAGGCGACATGCGAATTATGGTGGAAATACTTCCTCATCTCCGTGACTTAAGAAAGCAAACGGTACGAAGCCTCGTGACTTAAAAATGGAGCAATGGGTGACTTAATGAACTCACGATTTACAAAACTTCAACGACCTAAAACAAGACATCAGCGACCTATTGAAACTCGCTCACACGACTTCACCTTGCTCGCTCGCAATTAGGTCGGAATTTGATTTATAGGAGCTTGGCAGTGCGACTCAGAGCAGGGAACTCGCAAGGGGCTCGCGACTTAGGGATGCGGTAGGTCGCTCGCGACTTGAGGCAGAGGAATTGCGCGATATAGCGACTTTCGATAGGTCGCTCGCGACCTGGGTGGCTTCATTCTCGATCTTGCGACCTAGGATAGGTCAGCCGCGACCTATCGAGGTAAGCGCTTCATCACTTCTGTATTTGTTACATTAGAACATAGAAGTAACTTGCATATTAAATGCTTTATTTTGCACAATTTCATCAGTGGCCTCCTTTTCTTTTTCTTTAGAAAGAAATTTGAAAATTTGGCATTAAATAGTTCATTTTCACACACAGAGTATT
Organism: Allium cepa; assembly: GCA_030765085.1. Lineage (NCBI taxonomy): Eukaryota > Viridiplantae > Streptophyta > Magnoliopsida > Asparagales > Amaryllidaceae > Allium > Allium cepa. The sequence goes on from CM060937.1 coordinate 312,297,849, forward strand.
TCATCTTAACACGTGAACTTATTGACATGATGCCCTTTTTATTTTCAGTAGCATGGTTCTAATTTATTTAATCCAAGAAGGAAATTTCAAGTAGTAGTCTCTAAGGATAACAAAGCATGGTATTTTTTTCTTGAATGCAACCGTTTACTCAGATTTTCGATTTAAGCATTATATGAAATAGCTACAATGTATCACTGGCATGGATTCATGTGTACTTATTTAAATCATACTTAAAGTTACTAATAAATTTATACGCCAATATCGTTTTGCACATCTCAACTTTGCGTCATGCCAAATGAATCCTGTAAAAGTATGTTACCTCAAGTATGTTGTTAGATCTTATGTGGTATGTATATGTAATGTTTTGAAATGTATAATTGTGACGTCACAGGAATCATTTTATCACAGTCTGTCAAAAATGAGCTGTCTAAGACTCTAATGTTCATAATTATAATTTTGACCAACTTGGTAGGCTATTTTTATGTTAACTATACTCAGTTGAGCTGTTTGTTTAATGCTTCGTAATACTGAATAGTTGAATATAGATGCATGCTACCTAAAGTTTGATATTCTTATTTATTTCCACTATATGCAATGAAATATATTTACAAATTAACTTAATCTCGGATGCATTTGACACTAATATGTTACTTTATTATATGGAGTGCTTGAAGCATGGACAAGCCGTTGATATTCCAAACTACTGACCCGATAACATATAAGTTTATCTTGCCAGCAAGAAAGGTGAGTTAAACTTTTTGTTATTTTTTTTATAGATATTTGTAGAACTTTGTTCAAGGTATGTTATTTTTGTACAACAATAAAAATACTTACATTTTATTTGTTCATTGTTTTGCATTCATTGGTAAAGTAATTTTTTTAACAACTTTCTTCATACATTATATGTTTTGTGTGCTTTTATGGGTTTTAACCAGCCATGTGCTTTCAATCCTTGACCATAGCCCGTAAATCTTTAGTGAGAAATATCGAATGTTGTTGTTGAAAAAAAAGAGATGATAACATTACATAGTTTCTTTCATTTAACAATTCTATCTGCATATCTTTATTTTCTACAAAAATGAGATAGATCATAGATGGCTGATTTAAACATGAGTTGCATATGAAAGATTGCTGGTGGTTTACTTTTGTTTTGTTTTTTAATTATTCTCAACACAATCATGTTCATCATCTTGAAACTTGAATATTTCTGACATGTGTGTCTATTGGTGGATAGAGTTTATTTATTTACAACAACCGCATACTAATAATGGCCTTGAAACTTTTGTTAGGTTAAGCCTTCAGATGTTATCATTCTAAAAGGAATTCTAGCGTTCAAAAAATTTCATGTAGGTAGTGGATGAACATGAAGATTTTTGTTCACACAGGTTTCATGCCTTATTCCAATAATAAATATTTATTTTTAAAGTCTTTGCCGATCTCTCCATATTCTTTGGTATGCTTGGTGCAACTTCTTTTTCCAGTTTATTGTACTTATCAACTTCCTTTTCATAAATTGCATTATGATTTTATTTATCTGGTTACAACTATGTTCTCTATAAGGTTCACTTATACTGTATTTTCTATAGATGCTATTGTACGATTAGCTAGGAGGATACAGGTTGATATTAGTTGATGCAACTAAAAAAATAGAGATATTGGTACAGTACTTGACCAAATGTGGAAATTATTATGGTATAAAATATGTTCGTACCTTTAATATGTTTAGGTTTGTAAAGATTTCAGTATAGTGGTTATTAGATTTAGAGTGGAAAATGATGCAGCGAATATAACAGTTGACGATGAAATATGGATTTCGTGTCAAACTAATCGATGAACGATTAGATGAAGCAATATGAATCGATGAATTAGTGATACCAAACGCCCAAATCCGTTGATCTCAAGAGATACCGGATTCTAGCTATCTCCAACACGTTGATCGCGCACGATACCGTGTTAAAAGATCTATGATTCTTCGACGTTGATCTTGCACACAAGATTCTGTGAATCGGCTTCAAATCGTTGATTCGAGCGCACTCGAATAACCAAAGATGGAGAAAGGAGATAATACTCAACTTTCAATTTCAAAGAGGCACCAAGCTCTCAAAATTTTATTCAAAATTCAACAACCTTTACAAGTAACACCATACCCCTATTTATAGAAGATTACAACTCACGCAACTTTACACAGCCGACCTAACTTACAGCCGACCTAAAAACAAATGACTTAACCCATACAATACGATCTTCGACCTAACAATTACAATACACGCGACCTATGTACAACACACAACCGACTTAAAAAAAATTGCAACACAGCTCGCTTTTGGTACTCGAACGACTTAAGGAAGCACGGTCGCTTGCGACTTAAACTTCGCGACATATTTATGTCGTTCGCGACCTACTGGAAGCTTGTTCGCGACATATGAATCATCGATCTATTGGAAGCTGTTCGCGACTCAGAGTGGAGCTCGCGGCATAAGCTTGTTCGCGATCTAAGCTGGAGAAGCGACTTAGGTGGAGCATCCTGAAGATGCATGAAGGTCGTTCGCGACTTATAGTGGAGGAGCGATTTAGGCGGAGCGACCTAAAGAGGCGTGAAGGTCGTTCGCGACCTAGGATGGAATAGCGACTTAGATGGAGCGATCTACGCTTGCCGCGACCCAGGGTAGGTCGTTCACAACCTAGGGCTTGCTCGCGACCTAAAATGGAGGAACGGTTTCGACTTAAGGTAAACGACTTACCTTTATCTCATTTACTTTTAGCTCGCTTTGCATCATCCTCCCCTGGTTGAAAAGAATTCGTCCCTGAATTCACACCCTTTTCTTCTTCGACAAGCTTCACCCCATAATACGGAATCAAGTGTTTGACATTAAAAACATCAGAAGTGTGAACATTTTCCGACAACCTTAACTGATACGCATTATCATTGATCTTCTTCAAGATTTCTACTGGACCAATCTTTCGTGCTTTCAACTTATTGTAAGTTCCAACTGGAAAACGATCTTTGGTCAACACTGTGTAAACCAAATCACCTTCTTTGAATTCGAAACTCCTTCGTTTCTTATCTGCTAGTTGTTTATACTTCTCATTTGACTTAAGCAATCGTTCATGAATGGTTCTGTGACACTCCTGCAACTCAGTCACAAAATCACAAGCTCGCTTAACAACTCCCTTCTGATATGGCACGGTCGTCAAATCTAACGGTCCCTTCGGAATTGCTGAATATACAACTTGAAACAGACTGAATCCAGTACTTCGATTAACAGCGTGATTATGTGCAAATTCCGCCTGACATAATTTCATATCCCAGCTCTTCAAATTATCTTTCACAAGACATCTCAACAAGTTTCCCAATGATCTATTCACCACTTCTGTTTGCCCATCTGTTTGCGGATGATAAGCACTACTAAAATTCAATTTCGTTCCAACCATCTTCCACAAACTCATCCAAAAATGGATTAGAAATCGCGTATCCCTGTCAGAGACAATGGTCTCAGGTAACCCATGTAATTGATAAATCTCTTTAAAGAATAACTGAGCAACACGGACTACATCAGCGGTCTTCTTACAAGCTATGAAATGTGCCATTTTCGAAAATCTATCTACCACCACATATATGGAATCATTTCCACATTGAGTTCTTGGCAAACCCAAAACGAAATCCATGCTAATATCAATCCATGGTCTGGTAGGCACAGGCAATGGCATATACAATCCTGCACTCGTAGTTGTCCCTTTGGAAACTTGACATATGTGGCATCTCTCTGCAAATCTTTCAACTTCTTTTCTCATGGAAGGCCAAAAATATGATTGAGAAATCAACTGCAAAGTACGATCTCTACCCACATGACCTTCTTCATGTAACTCATTTACATTATTTGTTCGCAAACTACAATCTGGAATACATAATCAATTTCCTTGGAAAAGAAAACCATCCACTAACACAAACTCATCCGTCTTCCCTTTATTGAATTCATCTACAAACTTCGCAAAGTAAAGACCTTCAACAAACAATTCTTGAAGTATTTCAAACCCCGTCACTTTAACCTTCATCGTAGTCAATATATGATTTCTCCTACTCAACGCATCTGCCACTCGATTTGTAACTCCCAATTTGTGTTTCACAACAAATGTAAACTGTTGTAAGTATGCGATCCACGAGGCATGCCTAGCTGCAATCTTGTCCTGCCCTTGCAAACGCTTCAATGCTTCATGATCAGTATATAAAACAAATTCTTTATGGAACAAATAATGTCTCCAATGTTTCACGGCTTGCACAATAGCATAAAATTCCACATCATAAGTATTATATCTCATCTTTGCTCCAGAAAGTTTCTCGCTGAAATAAGCAATAGGACGTCCCTTCTAACTCAAAACTCCTCCAATTCCAACTTTTGATGCATATGTATGCAATTCAAATAGCAACTGAAAATCTGGCAATACTAGAATTGTTGCTGACGTCAAAAGTTCCTTGATTCGATCAAATGCAAATCATGCTTCCTTCGACCATGAAAACTGCTTACCCTTCATACAGTCAGTAACAGGTGCCATCACGCTACTGAAATGTGGAATAAACCTTCGGTAGAATGACGCTAAACAATGAAAACTTCTCACTTCAGTTATAGTCCTGGATTGTAGCCAATTTCTGATTGCTTCAACTTTACTTTGATCCACCTGAATACCTTCCTTGGACAATACATATACAAAAAACAAAACACTATGCGTCATGAACACGCACTTCATTGTTGCTGCATAAAATTGCTCCTGTCGAAGTATCATCAACACTTCCCGCAAATGTTGTAGATGTTCCTCTGTGCTTCCACTATATATCAATATATCATCAAAGTATACCACCACGAACTTTCCAATAAACGGTCGAAAGATCTGATTCATCACCCGCATAAAAGTACTTGGTGCGTTCGAAAGACCAAATGGCATGACCAGCCATTCATATAACCCCTCCCATGTCTTGAAAGCTGTCTTCCATTCGTCCCCTGGTCGAATTCGAATTTGATGATATCCGCTCTTCAGATCAATCTTGGAAAATATAGTAGCCCCATTCAACTGATCTAACAAATCAACCAATCTAGGCATTGGAAATCTGTACTTGACAGTTATTTTGTTAAGTGCCCTGCTATCTGTACACATCCTCCAAGTCTCATCCTTCTTCGGTACTAACAAAGCTGGTACCGCACAAGGACTTATGCTTTCTTGTACGCGCCCTTGTTCAAGCAACTCTTCCACCTGCCTTCTCAACTCTTCGTGTTCCTTTGGACTCATTCTGTAATGTGGTCTGTGTGGTAACACAGCTCTTGGAACAAGATCAATTTGATGTTGTATGTCTCTCAACGGTGGTAATTATTTTGGCAATTCTTCTTGGAATACATCTTCAAATTCTTTCAGTACTGGCTTAACTTTCTTTGGAATTTCAACCTCCTCACTACTTTCACGTCCGATCAACAAAAACACTTCAGGTTCATCTTCGACTTCTTTAACGAACTATTTCAAAGATAGCAAAGTTTTCAACTCTTCAATCTCATCCAACTTGCTTTCCTTCTGTTGTTGCTTTTTAGGAATTAAAGTGATTTTAGTACCTTTAAACATGAAACTGTAGCTATTGGTACGTCCATCATGTTGTACAGCTCTATCATACTGCCACGGTCTCCCTAACAACAGATGACATACATCCATATACACCACATCACACCAAATTTCATCTTTGTATTTCTTCCCAATCGAAAAAGTTACACAAGCTCTTCTACTAACCTTCACCTCCCCACCTTTCCTCAACCAAGCTAACTTGTAGGGCTTAGGATGTTTCTCAATCTTCAATGCCAACTTCTTTACAGCTTCTATAGAGATAATGTTATCACAACTTCCAACATCAATAACAAATTTACAAACCTTTCCCAAAATAGTGCACGTTGACTGAAAAATATTACTCCTTAGTCAACTTGAATCATCCTCTTGCTTTGGTGTCAAACACGATCTCCTCATCATCAAATTACAACCCTCATCTCCTGACAATTCTTCTTCCTCCTCAACCTGTGGTGAATTGGAATATTCTACTACAGCATCCTCATCCTCAACATCAGCAACCATCACTCGTTTCTTAGGCTTCGGACATTCATTGCTCTTGTGACCAAACTCCTGATAATTATAGCACTTGAAATTTTAGTTGACCTTGGTCTTAGCAACTTCATTAACAGCCGGTTTACTGACTGCTTTGGAAACATTAGCACTGCTACTAGCACCTTTCACTTGATTGTTGGAATTTTAAACACATCACCACCTCTTCCGCCTTGTTTCTCCCAAGCTAGAGCCTTTTGATGTGCTTCAGCAACAGATCTCGGATCATACATATTCACCATATCTTGAATCTGCATTCTCAACCCTCCAACAAATCTAGTGGTCAATTGTTCCTCTGACTCCATGATATCATTCCTCGTAATCAACTGATAAAATTCATCCGCATAATCATTCACCGACTTTGTTCCCTATCTCAAGTTCTGCAATCGCTGATACATAAGGGATTGATAGTTATAAGGCAAGAAAGTAGCCTTCATTAACTTCTTCATCTTCTCCCATGAGACAATCTTTGACTTTCTCATCCTTTCCCATGTTGGCTTAGTTTGTTGCCACCATGCCATAGCTTTTCCTCTCAAACGAGGAGCAACCAACTTAACTCTATGTTGCTCAGGAACTTCCTTGAAGTCAAAAATTTCTTCAACATTAGATAACCAATCCAAAAATTCTTCCGCTATCATACCACCCTTGAATTCTGGAATTTCCATCTTCATCCCCGACTCCCATCGATGATCATCTTCTATATCCCGATATGGATTTCGCACTTGGTCTCGATCTCGATAATGAACACTAAATCTATCACCATCCTCATTATAATCAAATGTGCTTCGATATCGATCTCGACCATCAACATCTCTATGATCACGCACGTCCCTTCGACCATGTCTTTCATCATCATAATATGGTTCATTCTCAAACTCACATGGAGTCGTTCTCTCTTCATTTCTATACCCATGGTGTTCTCGCATCGTTGAAACCTATGATTCTCTTCTATCTCGATACGACTGTGGCGACGCCCTCCTTGCTTCCGTAACCGATGGAGAAACTCTGTTTCCTCCATGGTTCGAAACTGGTGACCTTCTCCTACGACTTTGAATCATGTCGATCATCAACTTCTCTAACTTCTCAACACCTTCATTGAACTTCTCATTGATGTGTTGTTCCATTGCCTCAGCTTCTTCTCTTCGATACACATCTGCAATATTCTGATGACGATTAGCTCTTCACGGAGGCATTGTAGAATCAAACAATCTCCAAACAGTCTTTAACTCTTGGCTCTAAACACTTCTCTTTGCTCCAACAGGCTCGGCTTAGCTATGATTGGCTAAACCTGGCTCTGATACCAAACTGATGCAGCAATATAACGGTTGACGACGAAATGTGGATTTCATGTCAAACTAATCGATGAACGATTAGATGAAGTATGAATCGATGAATTAGTGATACCAAACATCCAAATCCGTTGATCTCAAGAGATACCGGATTCTAGCTATCTCCAACACGTTGATCGCACACGATACCATGTTAAAAGATCTATGATTCTTTGACGTTGATCTTGCGCACAAGATTCCGTGAATCGGCTTCAAATCGTTGATTCGAGCGCACTCGAATAACCGAAGATGGAGAAAGGAGACAATACTCAACTTTCAGTTTCAAAGAGGCACCAAGCTCTCAAAATTTTATTCAAAATTCAACAACCTTGTACAAGTAACACCATACCCCTATTTATAGAAGATTACAACTCACGCAACTTTACACAGCCGACCTAACTTACGGCCGACCTAAAAACTAATGACTTAACACATACAACACGATCTTCGACCTAACAATTACAATACACGTGACCTATGTACAACACACAACCGACTTAAAAAAAATTGCAACACAGCTCGCTTCTGGTACTCGAACGACTTAAGGAAGCACGGTCACTTGCGAATTCAACTTCGCGACATATTTATGTCGTTCGCGACATATGAATCATCAATCTACTGGAAGCTGTTCGCGACACAGAGTGGAGCTCGCGGCATAAGCTTGTTCACGATCTAAGCTGGAGAAGCGACTTAGGCGGAGCATCCTGAAGAGGCACAAAGGTCGTTCGCGACGTATGGTGGAGGAGCGATTTAGGCGGAGCGACCTGAGGAGGCGTGAAGGTCGTTCGCGACCTAGGATGGAATAGGGACTTAGGTGGAGCGATCTACGCTTGCCGCGACCCAAGGTAGGTCGTTCACGACCTAGGGCTTGCTCGCGACCTAAAATGGAGGAGCGGTTTCGACTTAAGGTAAACAACTTACCTTTATCTCGTTTACTTTTAACTCGCGCTGCATCAGAAAATGATGATATAAAAAGCTTGGTTGCTAGTATTTGTTTATGCATAAATAGTGCAGTGGATTACTTGCAACTTTTCTTGTAATAACTGAAATCTTCTGAAATACAATAATATATCAACATATATTACCCAATGATGCAGCATTCAAAGTTTGTGAAACCTGCTTTTGATGACTTCATACTTCCGACAAAAAAGTATGCTGATATTATCCTTCCTCGTGATGGAGACAATCATGTGACCATTGACTTAATAGTTCAATATAAATGCACAAAACTTGGACAACATGACCTCTGTAGGATCTATCCAAATCTTTATGCCATCAATTCAATGTTTCAGGTGTGTATCATCTCTTGATTATACTGTTTACTTTTAGTTTGATCTGATTCATGAATTTTAGCTATTGATATGATATTTTGTTTTGTGTTGTGTTATATTTAGATTCGTGGGATGCATACAATTATATGTGATGCTCAAACAGCGAAGCATGACTTTGTATTTTATTCAGATCCTGTCTGGTTGGTACATTTGTTAAATTTAATTGTTGATCTTCATTATACATTTAAACTAAAAACTCCTATTTAAATTTAGATTGTTGGGCATGGTCTAAGTCATCTACATCTTAAGCTAAACATAACTTTCACTAAATAGTGAAACCATGTTTGCGCAAAACATGTAAATGCACTTACTATACAGTTACATATATCAAAACATTGTACATTTTTAAACTTGTTTGTATTTTATTTTTTTGGAAAATCATCTAGCTGAAGTTTGAGTATCTTATGTCATGGCCATCTGCTCAAAACGAACACAAGTTATAAATATTGAGTAATTATGATACTATATTATCCGATAAACAAATTCCTGAATACTTGTCAAGGAACAACATTTTAGTTTTACTATGAGCAACTATGTGGCTGAATCTATATACCTGCTCAAATCTTTACTCCTTGTGTTTGTCATGTGTGCTCATAGATTAAATCTGCTATAACATCCCGCCTTTTTGTATGCTTTAAATCGGCGATAAATCACACACGTCGGACTTAAACGATACAGAAGGGCGGATTGTTATGGGGTAAATAATAAAAAGCAGAGAAAGAAAAAAACAAAAAAGAATCTTGTAGCCGATCGATAAAATATAATAATCAAATAAACTGTTCATGAAGCTATTTACAAAATATTTGATTATGCTTATACATTTAATATCAGAGTTACACATACCAGAGAATAATAAAATAATGCAGCGGAACAATGTAGTAATTAATAGTAATAATACAATCTTCGACTTCGTTCTCCAGAAATAAGGTCTTCGAATCCTGTAATGCTCAGACTGACCCGAGCGAATTGAAAGGACAAAACACTCGAGTCAGAACTAAAAGATCTTATGTAAGTTAAATCAACAGTGAATAAATATGAGTGTAAACGGTGTCAGAGATGTTTACGGGATTTGACATCTCCTATCCAGTGTCAAACGTGAGTGTAGTAACTTAAGGGATGCTCGGGATTCACATCTCCTAAGGATCCATTAAACTACCTACTATGTAGTAATATACGCTATTATAATAGTGTCTACAGTAAAGTATAATATAAATTTAAAATAGCGTTAAGGCTTTACATTTCCACCTTAACACACTTTTATATTCCCATATTCTATACAGTACCGTAATCTCCCCCGTACTGGGCGTCGTTAGAAGGCATTCCATAGGTATGGTACAAAATAATATCGTATAAGGCGCGCTAGGGTAGGTGACATGACACAACTAGGCAATCCAGGGTAGATATACCAATTACGCTTTCGGACTGATGGTAACGCGTACCAACTACTACCGCCCACCTCGAGCCACACCCCTAAAATCAAAAGGGCCCAAATCAATCACAAAGTAATAGAATGATATCGAAAGAGTGTGTCCGATAAAAGGTGATAACTTCTTTGCCCGTCAATCGCTCCTATTTTAGCCACCTTATGCCAACTCACGGGAGTCAGATACATGTGTATACCTTAAAGGAAACGCCGTCACCATCCTACTTCATTCTGGAATCTCCACCGTGTACACGGGTGTCAAAGTGGTTTTCGGAGTTGGTAGAGAGTATGACAATTTCCGATCCCGGTCTCTTTAACAACCAAACGTTATTATAACACCGCGGTCATTTTCAAAATAGTTTATACTTTAAAACCAAAATATCATTTCCTTTTCAAAAACCAAATCAATACGATATCATTTTATTTCAAATATATCCTTTCTAAAACCATAACACTTCCAAAGTAATAACTTTTCGAAATCAGAACATTGAATATAACACTTTCAAATTATAGTACCTTGAAACTCTTACTTTGAACATAACTTCCACCACTTACATAGTTTGAATATTCTAAAAAATATTATATAATAAAATAGCTTATTCAATTTTCACAACCCAAATCCAACACAACTGGAATTTCTACATTTTATATTTAACCATCCCAAATTTATCGATTTCAAACCAGATTTGATCCGTAGAATAAATGTAACGATCCTAAATTTTGAACAATTTAAATTGTGAATATTTAATTAATTTTAAATATTTGAGTGATGATTTAAATTGAATTCCCAATGCTATATAAAACATTTCTATGATTTGGCGATTAAATTTGAGAATTTAATCTATAAGAGTCGAATAAAAATTTAAATTGGACTTTGGAGTTGAGATTGAATATGGAATTTGTAATTGAAATTCAAACTAATAACTTAAGAAGATAATTTGGATTCAAAAATTTTTATTTTTGTAAATTAGTAAATTAATGGTTAAATTTTAATGACATTTATTCTTTAGCTTAGATAAAAAAAATTAAAATCAATACAAAATAAAATAAACAAATACACTTAGTTAAAAAAAAATTTAACAACATAATTTAAACAAAATTTACAAAACAAAGTAAAGAGAATAATTTATACCAAACCAATTGAATTTAAAATTAAAAAAAAATAATAATAAATAAACATAACTTAAAGGAAAAATCCCCCTGACCTTATTCGTTTTACCCGGTTCCCCTTTATCTCACTTTACCCGTTTCATTTTTAACCCTAAACGAAATAAACAAACGAAGAAAAAATATGGCGGCCGTGTTCTCCTTGTTTGTTCCTCTTTGAAGTCTCAACTAGGGCTTCAGCTCTTCGTCTCTAAGTCTGGGCTTGCGATCGATTTGGGGCCTTCGTTCTATTTGCGTTGCCTTGCTCTCTTCGACTGTCTCGATTTTGAAAGGTGAGTTTCTCCTCACGATTAATCTTCATGCAAGTTTTTAGATTTGTTTTGAAGTGAATGCTTGGTTGAATGCTAGGAATTGTGGGTTATGCATTATCAGTTGCTCGGATAAATTAATCTAAACTGTTGAACCAATAAGTACTTGATTGCATGCTTTGTTTTGGTGGTTTGTGTTTTCAGTTGCTCGGTTAAAATTGAATTCTAGACTAATAAGAACAGATGGCTCACTGCATGTTGGTTGTTGGTTGTTCTTTTGCTGCGAATTGCTCTGTTAATTTGTTATTTAAACTGATGAGGACAAATACTATTGAATTTAATTTTTATTTAAACTGCTAAGAACAGACATAAATTTGGAATTTATATTCGTTTTGAACTGTTGAGAGCAAATGCTATTTAGATTTTTATTTCAACTGTTAAGAACAGAAGCTACTTAAATTTTAATTAAACTGATGAGAATGGATGTTATAAATTGTATTTTTAAATTGATAAAAACAGATACTATAGTTTTTATTTAAATTGATATGAATCAGATGCTATTAAAATTTGCTTCTAAACTGATGAGGACAGATGCTATCAAAAACTTTGCCTATTTTGGTTTTGCTGCATGTGATGGATTTTTAATCTAGATGAGGAAAAATTTGTTGCATGTGCTTGTTTGAGCTTCTGTTCATGTGTGTTGAATGAATGTGTCTGTAAAACCCCTATTTCTGCTTGTGGTATTCTTTGTTGTTGCTGTGTGTTATGTTGCATGCCAAATGTGAATAATTTCAGTTTTAAAGGTCTGAGTAACCCAGTTTTGAACCCCTGTAAAATATTCTACATTTGGAAAATAACAAAATTTACAAGCCTGAAACTATTCTTTGATGGATCTGATGTGCTACTATAACCCTTGAATCCATTGTGTGGTGCTAGGATGTTGTTTAGGTATGGAATTGAAAGTATACATGTGAATATGTGTTTATGCATTTACATGTTATTGTGAGTAAGCTTCTTATCCTTTAAAAACAGTTTTTTTTAGAAATCAAAATCAAACCTAAACTACAGAGCTTATGTTTATTTACAGAAATCAAATGGTTTAAAACAAAACTGTTCTGTTTGTTTTAAATTGAAATGATATGGTGATTGCTTACTCATGAATGTTATGTGTGTATAGAAATGAATATGCTTATATGTCTTTCTTATTTCTGGAATCTGCATATTTAGTTAGTTGTAAACTGAGATGTTTCTTAAATAGTAAAGTTTTATTATTTAATTTGTTTCTGTAAATAAATTTATGTGTAAACAGAGTATAGTTGTTTAGTATAAACTTAAACTTTGGTTTTGTAAAAGCATGTTTAGTTAATAAGTTAAAACTAAAATCTGTTACATCTGGAATAATTGTAGCAGTAAGTTTTTTTTTTCAAATAAAATCAGGGTATTAACATCATGAACCATTTAAAACAATATGATAACATGAATATATGTTAGGAATCTGAAATTTTAAAACAAACTTCACCTTTTTTCTAAAATAAATTGCAGTATTAAACTCTGTTGTTAGTTGCTTCTCTGTTTCCATGCTTGTGAGCAAACCTTATTTTTTTTAAAATAAAAAAAAAAAACTGGGTTCTTTATTTCTTTTACCTATGAGCAACCCTTCTTCTAAAACCAGACTTCCTTATTTCTTTTACCTGTGAGTAACTCAACTTTTTAAGTTTTTAAATAGGTAAAGGTTGATTGCATACTTTGATTTAGGTATGAAATTATATTATAAATATGCTATGAATATGTATATGGATATGTTTGTGTGTGTGTGCATGATTGATTCCCTGAACATTTCTGGTTTCTCTGATTCAAGTTTTAGTTAGATGTAATATTTCCCATTGTCTTTTAGTTTGATTCTTCATTTGAGTTATGACTTAAACAAATATGTTTGCTTCATTACAATATTCAGATTAGAATTTGTACTTGAGTTATATTACAAATTTTAATGCTCTATTAAAAAGGCAGTTTTGAAAACTACTGTGTTTTACATATTAGCTAAGCATAGTTAAAGCTTGAAATTGTTTTGGGTGAATTTGATTTAGGAGATTTGTATAGCCATCAAAGATTTATAGGAACATTTTTCTGAAGTGCATTGCAATTAAATTTTGAGATAAGTGATTTGGAAATTGCAGTATTAACATTTTAGCTTTGATACCAGAGGGAATTTTTGCAGTATTTTGGAAATTTGGGAATATCAAACCATTTAGTAAATTCTGGAACTTGATTTATTTGAATCTGCAATTATAATTAGTGTGTAACTAAAATTTCCTTTAATAGAAATACTTTATTTATTTGTTTAATTCCTGTTAGGAATTAATATGATCAAACAGATGATGCTGTTTAATAATAAATTATGCCCTTAAATCATAATTTAGTTGTTTGAAAAATTTGTTACTTCAGAAGCAAATACATCAGTAAGTGTTCCAATATTAAGATATCAACTTCATTTATTATTTTCAACCTTTGCAGTTTTTAACCAGAAAACATTTGCAGTTTTTTTTTTTTTTTTTTTTTTTTAAAAAAAAAAAAAATTGAATGGAGTTCAAATTCTAGTGCAGGAGTTTTGATTCATGTATAAGTTGAAGCTGAATTCAAATAGAGTTTGAAATTGAAAGTTTTTAAAGATGAAATGTCTTAGACAAGTTTAAAGCTTGATTTTAAATCAAAATTAAAACTGTTTCAGGTTTAGAATTTTGAATGAAACTCTTATTTTAAAGATTTAAAATTTAATCAAATGTAAGATTAAACTGAATTCAAATGCAGTTTGAAATTCAAAGTTTTTTTTAAAAAAAATGAAACTTTAATGTTTAAACAAGTTTCGAATTCTGTAAAGTATTTATGATCTGCAGACCTGTAAATTGTTTTGTTTCTGATGTTGTTTCATTTGGCACTAGTTGCTTTGAACACTTCTTTGTGGTCTTGTGGCTGCATATGTACATGCTTCGAGTGTTGTTATTCGCTTGCCCTTGCTTAGTTGTAGCTGAACCGTTCATCTGGCTGTTGACATGCCTTGTACTTGTAGTTGTATTCACTGTTGTACTTGAAATTTCTGCCTGTACTGCACCATTAACCCTGTTGTAACTGCAGTTTAGAAACAACATAAATTTTAAAACTATTGTCCCTGTTGTACCCTGTTTTTTTTTTCTGTCATCTTCACTGTGTTGCACTCTTGTGGACTGTTCACCCATTACTGCATTTGCATTGCTGTTTGGTCATTTTGTATCTCTGAATGGAGCTGTGCACACGTGTTGGCGAGGCAGTGCACATGTGTGCAAAGTACATGTGTGTACTGCAGCCACACGGGATTGACAGATTTTAAAAAATTAAAGCTGTTAATAATGAAAATCCATAATAGATTTTGAATTGATTCATGTGACCCATTTTATTCAGTTCATTACAAATTTATTTACTTGAGTTAAGATTAATCCTGACTCGAGTGTTTTTTTGTGTTTTGCAATAAACGCTCGGGTCAGACCGAGTATTTTTGCAGCTTGAAGATTTTCAGGCAGCGAAGTTAGAGAGAGGGGGATTAAAGCACTCCACTAAAGCTTTTCAGAAATTTCTTTTTTTTTTTTGTACTTAATAAAATAAATTGTTTCCGCTGTATAAAATGTAATGTATTGTAAACTCTGATACTTGTATATAAAAGAAAAGTTTGTTTATAAAATATATTATTGTTCTGTGATTCTGTAGCTGATTCTGTTTAAATGTTATAAACTAAATAACAATCCGTCATCTTGAACGTTTCTAGTTGGTTTAATTACCGACTAGAGGCGGTTAGGGCGGGGGGTCGTTACAAAGTGGTATCAGAGCTTTGGTTTACACAAAGCTTAGTTTATGGCGTTTAATATGAATAGTTACTAGAATCACTTTAAAGGAAGTGTTTTCAAATCTAAAGAAGTTTAAAATTGTTTTCTTCAAAATAAAAGGTATTTTGAAAGTTAAAATTATTTTGAAAATTTAAAATTATTTTGAAATTCCCCTCTCTAAATGTGAGTTTGCGATAGTTTATATTCAGTGAGGTCTCGTTAGACTTGAGTTTCGATCATTCGGAAACTCATTATCGAATTTTTGAGAGTTATGGAAAATGAAATATGAGTTAAGTGAATTAATGAATTGGTCTAAATTGGTTTAAATCAAATTAATAAAGGAGATTTATGAATCGAAAGTTTATAAATAGAAATGGAATTTCTAAAAATGTATATAAAATCCGCAAATGACTTATTTTGATAAGTAAATTGTTGTAACTTATTAAAGGAGATATATCCACGATTTTGGACAGTGGGTAATCCTTTAAAAATAAATAATAAGTTGTAGAAATGATAAAATTGGTTGACAAAGCATATTCACGATTTTAGACAGTGAATATATTATTAAATAAACGGATATGTCTTGGGAAAATGATTGAATAATCCGACTTTTGCTAATAAAGATTGCAAATATTGATAGGAAACTTCGAAAACATCTTGTTGATTATAATGGCGAAAACCGAAGCGCAAAGGGCAGCACGCCGTGAACAAAGAGCAATTGCCCGTAGAGAAGCAGAAGTAGCACATGCGGAAATCGAAAGGAAAATCAACGAAAGGCAGGGACCTGGTCCCTATGATGATGTTATCTGTTATCGATGTCATAAGAAAGGACATTATGCCGTTACGTGCAGAGAGAAGCGAAAGAAAAGGAATGTGAATGACCGGTTCGCTCGTCCTGAGATTGTGTGTTTTAAGTGTAAGGGGAAAGGGCATTTTCTTAGTCATTGCCCTGAAGTGAAAAAGAAGAAGAGTGCACTCGGTTTACCAGTCGATAGATCGACAATCTGCTATCATTGTCACCAGACTGGACATATAGCTAGAAGCTGTACTGAAAGGCAGCATGGAAAGCAAGCTATAGCCCGATCAGCTAGAGCAAAAAGTGTAAGGATGATAGATAAGGATGGGGACATCTCATATCTTTGCGGAAACTGTAAGAATTGGGGACATGTTGACTTTGAATGTGTTAATACTCCTTCAATTCAACCCGAAATAGTGCAAACCGAAGAGGGAAGTTTAGCATGGATGCGGACTACCAGACCGGAAATCGATAGCCTTAATAATTCTGAATCTTAAACCAATTAATGTATTTGAAGGAATCAATGTATTTTGTAATACTATCTTTTGTAATCCAAAATCTTCTAGGTATGTGGTATAAAAGTATTAAGCTATGGATGGTTTTGTATGGAAAGAAGTATTCTAGTAAAATAGCATTTTGGGAAGGAAATCTATTTGTCAACTTAACTGTATGAATAAAACCAGTTTTGATGTGGAAGCTTATATTCCAAGTTTAAACTAATGTCTAAAATAGTTAATATGGAGATATAAATCTAATGGAACCAAGTCGATGAGTGGTTTACTAAAGAATTAGTTGATTATTTTTGAAATAGAAAGTAAATGCAAAGTTCAAATGAGATTTAGATTTCAAATCTGATGTTTGTCAACATGTAAATACATAATAGGTTTAATAGATTCAATAATGAATTCGAATTTGAACGGGCAGAGAATTAAGTTAAGTGGAAAACTTAATATTGGAAAGTTTGAAATCAGCTTAAAACTATGAGTTAAGTCGAAGTTGGAAAAGTTAAATGAGAATATTTTTGGGAAAATAATATTATGAAATGAAGTTAATCCATTTTTTTAAGTTGTTTTGAAATGTATTTAAAAGAATGATTTCTTTTAAGAATGAAATATATACTTGATTTTGGTTTAAGTATATTGAATATTTTCAAAGTGTTGAAAATAAATGGATTTGTAAATTACTTATTATTAAATAAGTATGGAAATATTTTCCAATATGAAGTGTAAGGGTTAAAATGTTATCTTTTGAGGATAAATTGAAAAGTTAATATTTGAATTTGTTTCAAATGGTTAAGTGTGAAAAAATTTATATCTTGTAAAGATATTATTTTTGGGAAACTTGAACGCTTAGTTCAACTTGGAAAGATTTCAAAGTGATTGAATTTTGAGTTAAATTGAGTTTAACTTTGACACACAAAAACAATGTAAGTTGAACTTTGAATTTTAAATGGATGATTTGGATTGTATGTCTAACGTCGTGAATTGACGACATATCAATTGATCTCTATTAAATATATATCTGTTGGTGGCGGAGAATTTATTCTCTTAGCTTAACACCCTTCTCTGAGACGTACGAGCTCAGAGGTTATATATCGATAGACATCAATTATGTGTTGAGGATTGACGATGTAACGTGAAATCCAAATCGAGTGTGAAGTCGATAATAAATTGGATTATGAATGTGAATTAGGTTTGAGATAACCTTAAATTTCCGAATCGGCTTAGAGGAAAATTTTAAATGGATAATGAAATGGAAAATTTGTGAATCCTCTATTTGTTATGGGTATGAAATATTGTGGTTTTCATAACGTATATGTGTGAATACGATTAATTCGAAAACCAATTAGTTTGGAAAAGTAATTGTTATGGAAACTTATGTAAGTACATGAGTATGATATGTACTAAATGTGAAATGAAATATTATATATGTATGTATAATATTATGTTTTCCAAATTGAGGATATGGAAAAGTACCTTCCATTTAAACATTTGTGAAGGTTGTTGGAACTCGAGATGAGTGTCCATTTGAAAATCGTAGCTACGTAGTATTTCCATTAGTTGGAATGACCATTAGTATTTCCATTAGTTGGAATGACCATTTGTATTTCCATTAGTTGGAATGTCCTTTTGGACTGGTATAGTGTGCTAGCGTAATTCGAGGGGCGAGATGCCTACGGTTACAAGCGATTCCACTGGGATAGTGGCGTAACCGCCGTGTATACCGCGATCTAGTTACACTCGGGTGGTAGCGTAATTTGAGGGGCGTGATGCCTACAGTTACAAGCGATTCCACTGGGATAGTGGCGTAACCGCTGTGTAAACTGCAATCTACAAACCAAAGCGTAATTCGAGGGACGAGATGCCTACGGTCACGAGCGATTCTACTGGGATAGTAGCGTAACCGCCGTGTGAACCGCGATCTTTGGCAACAACCATGGCGAAATTCAAGGGATGAGATATCCACAGTTACAAGCGACTCTACTGGGATAGTAGCGGAACCGCCGAGTAAACTGTGATCCATGGGGGAATGTGCTTTCCATATCCATTTTTAAAAGAATTTTTAAAAGTATTTTCACTGGGAATTGAAGCAAGTATATTTAGTACTTGGAGATTGTTAGACTTGCGCCTGGCCAGCGTATGCCTAATGTCTTTAAGAACGGCAGTAGACTTGTCAAATTTCGAGTTAGCAAGTATTTTCGAACTTTAAATAGCAAATCAATAATCTGGAATTAAAATTTGCATAATTCTAACTTAATAAATTAAGGAAGAGGATTTTTGAAATGTTTTGAAAGTCCACAGCTTTGGAAAAGTTATACTATGTGAATTTCTTAAATGAAGAAATTCAAAATTTAAAATTTGGGTTTTGTAAGTTGGAAACTTCAGTAAAGATTTTGTGTCTTGATTGTAGAAAATAATAGACAAATGAGTTAATAAACAAAGCTAGTGAGATAAAACAAATAGAATGAATTCTATACCTATTTATTTTTAATAAGTTTCAAACTTGATAAAATTTTGTAAAATATAAATATTAGAGAAATTTCAACAATCATTTCTCCTTACTTGTAATTTCGGGACGAAATTCTTTTAAGGAGGGGAGATTGTAACGATCCTAAATTTTGAACAATTTAAATTGTGAATATTTAATTAATTTTAAATATTTGAGTGATGATTTAAATTGAATTCCCAATGCTATATAAAACATTTCTATGATTTGGCGATTAAATTTGAGAATTTAATCTATAAGAGTCGAATAAAAATTTAAATTGGACTTTGGAGTTGAGATTGAATATGGAATTTGTAATTGAAATTCAAACTAATAACTTAAGAAGATAATTTGGATTCAAAAATTTTTATTTTTGTAAATTAGTAAATTAATGGTTAAATTTTAATGACATTTATTCTTTAGCTTAGATAAAAAAAATTAAAATCAATACAAAATAAAATAAACAAATACACTTAGTTAAAAAAAATTTAACAACATAATTTAAACAAAATTTACAAAACAAAGTAAAGAGAATAATTTATACCAAACCAATTGAATTTAAAATTAAAAAAAAAATAATAATAAATAAACATAACTTAAAGGAAAAATCCCCCTGACCTTATTCGTTTTACCCGGTTCCCCTTTATCTCACTTTACCCGTTTCATTTTTAACCCTAAACGAAATAAACAAACGAAGAAAAAATATGGCGGCCGTGTTCTCCTTGTTTGTTCCTCTTTGAAGTCTCAACTAGGGCTTCAGCTCTTCGTCTCTAAGTCTGGGCTTGCGATCGATTTGGGGCCTTCGTTCTATTTGCGTTGCCTTGCTCTCTTCGACTGTCTCGATTTTGAAAGGTGAGTTTCTCCTCACGATTAATCTTCATGCAAGTTTTTAGATTTGTTTTGAAGTGAATGCTTGGTTGCATGCTAGGAATTGTGGGTTATGCATTATCAGTTGCTCGGATAAATTAATCTAAACTGTTGAACCAATAAGTACTTGATTGCATGCTTTGTTTTGGTGGTTTGTGTTTTCAGTTGCTCGGTTAAAATTGAATTCTAGACTAATAAGAACAGATGGCTCACTGCATGTTGGTTGTTGGTTGTTCTTTTGCTGCGAATTGCTCTGTTAATTTGTTATTTAAACTGATGAGGACAAATACTATTGAATTTAATTTTTATTTAAACTGCTAAGAACAGACATAAATTTGGAATTTATATTCGTTTTGAACTGTTGAGAGCAAATGCTATTTAGATTTTTATTTCAACTGTTAAGAACAGAAGCTACTTAAATTTTAATTAAACTGATGAGAATGGATGTTATAAATTGTATTTTTAAATTGATAAAAACAGATACTATAGTTTTTATTTAAATTGATATGAATCAGATGCTATTAAAATTTGCTTCTAAACTGATGAGGACAGATGCTATCAAAAACTTTGCCTATTTTGGTTTTGCTGCATGTGATGGATTTTTAATCTAGATGAGGAAAAATTTGTTGCATGTGCTTGTTTGAGCTTCTGTTCATGTGTGTTGAATGAATGTGTCTGTAAAACCCCTATTTCTGCTTGTGGTATTCTTTGTTGTTGCTGTGTGTTATGTTGCATGCCAAATGTGAATAATTTCAGTTTTAAAGGTCTGAGTAACCCAGTTTTGAACCCCTGTAAAATATTCTACATTTGGAAAATAACAAAATTTACAAGCCTGAAACTATTCTTTGATGGATCTGATGTGCTACTATAACCCTTGAATCCATTGTGTGGTGCTAGGATGTTGTTTAGGTATGGAATTGAAAGTATACATGTGAATATGTGTTTATGCATTTACATGTTATTGTGAGTAAGCTTCTTATCCTTTAAAAACAGTTTTTTTTAGAAATCAAAATCAAACCTAAACTACAGAGCTTATGTTTATTTACAGAAATCAAATGGTTTAAAACAAAACTGTTCTGTTTGTTTTAAATTGAAATGATATGGTGATTGCTTACTCATGAATGTTATGTGTGTATAGAAATGAATATGCTTATATGTCTTTCTTATTTCTGGAATCTGCATATTTAGTTAGTTGTAAACTGAGATGTTTCTTAAATAGTAAAGTTTTATTATTTAATTTGTTTCTGTAAATAAATTTATGTGTAAACAGAGTATAGTTGTTTAGTATAAACTTAAACTTTGGTTTTGTAAAAGCATGTTTAGTTAATAAGTTAAAACTAAAATCTGTTACATCTGGAATAATTGTAGCAGTAAGTTTTTTTTTTTCAAATAAAATCAGGGTATTAACATCATGAACCATTTAAAACAATATGATAACATGAATATATGTTAGGAATCTGAAATTTTAAAACAAACTTCACCTTTTTTCTAAAATAAATTGCAGTATTAAACTCTGTTGTTAGTTGCTTCTCTGTTTCCATGCTTGTGAGCAAACCTTATTTTTTTTAAAATAAAAAAAAAAAACTGGGTTCTTTATTTCTTTTACCTATGAGCAACCCTTCTTCTAAAACCAGACTTCCTTATTTCTTTTACCTGTGAGTAACTCAACTTTTTAAGTTTTTAAATAGGTAAAGGTTGATTGCATACTTTGATTTAGGTATGAAATTATATTATAAATATGCTATGAATATGTATATGGATATGTTTGTGTGTGTGTGCATGATTGATTCCCTGAACATTTCTGGTTTCTCTGATTCAAGTTTTAGTTAGATGTAATATTTCCCATTGTCTTTTAGTTTGATTCTTCATTTGAGTTATGACTTAAACAAATATGTTTGCTTCATTACAATATTCAGATTAGAATTTGTACTTGAGTTATATTACAAATTTTAATGCTCTATTAAAAAGGCAGTTTTGAAAACTACTGTGTTTTACATATTAGCTAAGCATAGTTAAAGCTTGAAATTGTTTTGGGTGAATTTGATTTAGGAGATTTGTATAGCCATCAAAGATTTATAGGAACATTTTTCTGAAGTGCATTGCAATTAAATTTTGAGATAAGTGATTTGGAAATTGCAGTATTAACATTTTAGCTTTGATACCAGAGGGAATTTTTGCAGTATTTTGGAAATTTGGGAATATCAAACCATTTAGTAAATTCTGGAACTTGATTTATTTGAATCTGCAATTATAATTAGTGTGTAACTAAAATTTCCTTTAATAGAAATACTTTATTTATTTGTTTAATTCCTGTTAGGAATTAATATGATCAAACAGATGATGCTGTTTAATAATAAATTATGCCCTTAAATCATAATTTAGTTGTTTGAAAAATTTGTTACTTCAGAAGCAAATACATCAGTAAGTGTTCCAATATTAAGATATCAACTTCATTTATTATTTTCAACCTTTGCAGTTTTTAACCAGAAAACATTTGCAGTTTTTTTTTTTTTTTTTTTTTTTTTTTTAAAAAAAAAAAAAAATTGAATGGAGTTCAAATTCTAGTGCAGGAGTTTTGATTCATGTATAAGTTGAAGCTGAATTCAAATAGAGTTTGAAATTGAAAGTTTTTAAAGATGAAATGTCTTAGACAAGTTTAAAGCTTGATTTTAAATCAAAATTAAAACTGTTTCAGGTTTAGAATTTTGAATGAAACTCTTATTTTAAAGATTTAAAATTTAATCAAATGTAAGATTAAACTGAATTCAAATGCAGTTTGAAATTCAAAGTTTTTTTTAAAAAAATGAAACTTTAATGTTTAAACAAGTTTCGAATTCTGTAAAGTATTTATGATCTGCAGACCTGTAAATTGTTTTGTTTCTGATGTTGTTTCATTTGGCACTAGTTGCTTTGAACACTTCTTTGTGGTCTTGTGGCTGCATATGTACATGCTTCGAGTGTTGTTATTCGCTTGCCCTTGCTTAGTTGTAGCTGAACCGTTCATCTGGCTGTTGACATGCCTTGTACTTGTAGTTGTATTCACTGTTGTACTTGAAATTTCTGCCTGTACTGCACCATTAACCCTGTTGTAACTGCAGTTTAGAAACAACATAAATTTTAAAACTATTGTCCCTGTTGTACCCTGTTTTTTTTTTTCTGTCATCTTCACTGTGTTGCACTCTTGTGGACTGTTCACCCATTACTGCATTTGCATTGCTGTTTGGTCATTTTGTATCTCTGAATGGAGCTGTGCACACGTGTTGGCGAGGCAGTGCACATGTGTGCAAAGTACATGTGTGTACTGCAGCCACACGGGATTGACAGATTTTAAAAAATTAAAGCTGTTAATAATGAAAATCCATAATAGATTTTGAATTGATTCATGTGACCCATTTTATTCAGTTCATTACAAATTTATTTACTTGAGTTAAGATTAATCCTGACTCGAGTGTTTTTTTGTGTTTTGCAATAAACGCTCGGGTCAGACCGAGTATTTTTGCAGCTTGAAGATTTTCAGGCAGCGAAGTTAGAGAGAGGGGGATTAAAGCACTCCACTAAAGCTTTTCAGAAATTTCTTTGTTTTTTTTTTGTACTTAATAAAATAAATTGTTTCCGCTGTATAAAATGTAATGTATTGTAAACTCTGATACTTGTATATAAAAGAAAAGTTTGTTTATAAAATATATTATTGTTCTGTGATTCTGTAGCTGATTCTGTTTAAATGTTATAAACTAAATAACAATCCGTCATCTTGAACGTTTCTAGTTGGTTTAATTACCGACTAGAGGCGGTTAGGGCGGCGGGTCGTTACAATAAACCATTTCAAATTCAATATATTTCAAACTTTAAGTATTCAATAATTTCAAAACTAAGTTTGGTAATTACGATTCAACAATCAAATTTTCTATTATTTAGTTTTGAAATATTTATATAATAAACCCATTATTATTTAAATAAAATTCAAATTACAATTAACTAAATATTTCCTTCAATTTATTCATACTTGAAAAATTCATTTAATTCCCCTTAAACAGAAATCAATTTACAAAAATCAAATCCTTAAATCTCAAAGCTAATAAGCTTCAAATCGATCTATCTAAAACAATTCTTAATTAAATACATTTCCAAATCAATTTTTAAATCCTCTTTAATTTAGAACTTATTTATAAAAAAAATTTCAATATCAAATAAAATTATATATATATCTTGTCAAAACCGTGGAAATCTTTTCAAAATATATTTATATATATAGACCGGCGGTGTCTGTATATTATTTTCTATCCTATGGTGAAGTGACATGGATATTTATCATTTCAATCTGCAATTTAATGTAAAAATACAGTTGTTTATCATTTCAAACCGCAATCCCGAATGAAATAAAATCCAAAACAACTTGCAGTTTATAACAATATAAAATACAGCATCCATTCATCCAATATCAATCATCAAACATTTGTCACAATCATCACCCAATTTAATCAATAACCTCAATATAGAACAGATAATAAATAACAGGTATTTACTGGCAGTTTATATTCAATAATAAATTAAATAATAATTTAACTGGTAGGTTATATGCAATAATAAATTAAATAACAATTTATCTGGCAGGTTATATGGAATAATAAATTAAATAACAATTTAATTCAAAAAGATTCAATTTAACTGAGATGAGGATTCAAAATATGCCAAACAATCATAAATAAATTTCTAATCGCATCAAAAATTAATTTAACATACAGAAGAAATTTTAGAAGTCGTAAGAGGATAAAAACACTCACCTTTTGAATTTAAATTGAATTTAAATCCAATTTAAACATGGGTATTTGAACAGTCTCAGAATCCATCCAAACTAGCGTTAAAATGTGTGATGTCCTGGAAATTTAGGCAATATTTATTTAATAATTTCCATTAATAATTATTTTAAAATGTGAAATATGGATTTAATAATCTAATTCAAACAAAAATTATCTTTTGAAAACTAATAATTAATTAGATTGACAAATGTTATGTTTTTAAAATTTATAATAATGATAATGATAACTTTATATTTGGGAATTTTATTCTTTTCAAAAGTTAAAAATATTTAAATGATAAAATTTTCTTTCTAAGCTAATTTAAAGGATATTTTATTTATAATGTATATATATGTATAGATTGTAAATAAGGAGCTTGATTTTAATTTTAATTTAAATTTAATAAGAATATTTTCAAAATTATTATATATATATATATATATGTATATGTATATGTATATGTATAACTTGCGAATTGGAATATTGATTGAAATTAATAATAGAAACTTTTCAAAAGTTTGTTTAAAAATCTATCTGATATTTCTAAAAGAAATTAAAATAAATATTTATTTTGTTTAAAAATATAATAATTTAAATTTTATTTTATAATAAAAGTTTATTTTGTTTTTAGAAATTGTTTTCTTTTGAAATAGACTTAGTTCTTATATATTAAAGTACAATATTTTGGTTTGAAATTTTGAAATAAGATTTAATTCAATATTCTTTTCTTTTTAAAATTTTCTCTCTTGAAAATTTAGCTTTAAATTTTTTTTAAAAAAGTTACAAATAAACATCAAAATATGTAATTGTGTAAAGGAAATTTATATGTAAACATTTAAAGGCTAAGCGTAGATAAACATTTAAAAACATGATAACATAAATTAGAAATGGATTTAAAAACATTTATAAAATTAAGAAATTTATTATAGTATTTAATTGTAACATGTGTAAGGCTTTTAGCTCTTGAAATTACACTTGTAAACATTTGGCATACTAAGATAACAAGTGGCATGATTTTATTTATTTTTAAAAACATTTTATTGAAAATATATTAAGTAGAAACTTAGCAATTCATTTTAGATTCAACACATTCTCCTCTAAAAAGAAAATCTGAAATCAGATTTAAAGAAAATTCGAAACCAAATCTGCAAACGAATTCAATTTGCAAATCTGAAATCTGTTTAAAGATCAATTCAAACTCTAAGCAAAGAGAATAGAGGTCAGCTGCAAAAAATTCAGTTGAACAACAAGTAAATTCAACTTTAGTTATCAAAATGGAAGCAAATTCACCAGATTCTACAGGAAATTCAAAATGCAGTTTTTAATTCAACTATAGCAAGCGAATGCAAATCTGTTTTAGGAAAATGCTAAGTTTGTCCTCTGCTTCTTCAATAATTGGTGAGTAAACTTCTATTTTTAAAAACATTTCATTCTTTTAAATCAATGCTAAATTAATTTCCAGAACTCAGGTTTCAAGTTGCAAACTGCTTTCAAAAAAAAAATCAAACTGCTGTAAATAACTGCTCTGTCTTCATTTTTAAAAATGATTAACTTCATTTAATTTAAAAAGGCTTAATTATATCAGTTGCATATGGATTGATAGAAATAATCATGTTTGTTTGATTGTATTGTGATGATATTCTGTGTGTATATATATATACATATGTGTGTTGCCAGGTTTCTGTATACCTGACCCTGTTTTTTTAAAACCAAGATTTTAATAGAAATCCTTTATCACTTGATTTGATTTCAGTTAGAAATTGATATGTAAACAAAAATTGTTTGTTTAGTATAGATTTAAGTTTATAAATTAAAATTAAGTTAAATTAAAAATCTGTTGCCTTTGAAAACAATAATAAAATTCATTATTTTAAATAAGAAAAAATATCAAACATCTTAAATTATTAAAATAGGTTTATAACTTGAATGGACATATGAAACCATGATTTTTAAAACAAAAATCACATTTTTTAATTAACTATGGAGTGAGCAATTCTGGGTTGAACAGAATAGGAGTTTTGGGGTTTATCTGATGATCTAGTGGTTTTGGGATGTTGTGGTTCTTCCTGGAGGTGGAGGAATGATAGGTGAGTAGGGAAAAATTGTCAGGTGGATGGTCAAAGGTTGGTGGCGACGGTGGTTGTTCTTTCCTGTTTCTAAACCTAGTTTTTGGATGGTCGAAGTTTTGTTGCTTCACATGTTCTCTGGTGCACCGAGTGTTGCAAGGCTTTGGGAATTGGAAGAGGGGACGTAGGTGAAGGGATTGCCGGAGTCGTAGTAATTCTAATGGTCGGAGATGAGATTGCACGGTGTTGACAGGCTCGGCTTTTGTGGCAGTGTCAAGTTCCAGGATAGGTTTAGCTATCTCGATTTTGATTTCGAGCTTCTTTGTGGAATCTGATCGTCGTAATCATATTGGGAGATGGTCGGCGACGTGATGAAGGGGGTGATGATGGCTGGAGGTTGCCTGAGCACCGGTGCATATGCACCATGCATATTTTGTTCTGATGAATTACTTTGGGTTTGTGCAGAGAGATGTAACTCGAAGTTTTACTCGGGTAATTCGAGAATCTGTCTCGAAGTATTTAAGGATTTGACTCGAAGTATTTGATAGGTGGTCTCGGGTACTGTTGGGTTTTAGGTTTTTATAACCTGACAGTGTGCGGTTTTTAAAATTTGAATGAAATTTAAAACCTAAGGCAGGGATTTCAAACAGGGTTTTTAAATGCTAAGTTTAAATTTGAATTCAATTGAACTTTTGAATCCAAAGTTTTCAAAATGGAAATTTTGAATTTAAAGCAAGATTTAAATCAAGTTTAAATATGAGTTCATGTCTACTATGAACCTAGATTTTGAATAATAACAGTTTCGTAAATTTTAAATGTTGAACATGTTTAAATGTTTTGAAGTAAATTTTAGAAATGAGTTTGTTTTCAAATTAAAGTTTAAACTTTATAAAATTCTTTATAAAGGTTTTCTTTAAATATTTGAATAAAAATTATGAAGTGTTTAACTTAAATTTGGAAGTTAAATAATCAATTTATTTTTAAGCTTGATTTCTTTAATAAAATTAAGTAATTTAGTTTTAAACTTTTCTTATATAAGTATTTTATATAAGTAATGATTGTTCTTCAATTTTATTTTAAGGTTTATAAATTTATTTAAATTTGGATAAATGTTTTTAAATGGTTAGACATTTGAAATCTTAAAATTCAAAATGGAATTTGAATTTAATTTGAGAAGTGTAATATTTTAAATACACTTGAACGTTAATGAAGCCACTAATAAAGTAAATGAATTATTTCGGAAATAATTAAGATAATAAAAAGATTTTAATTTATAAGAGAATTAAGGAATGTCTTATTTATTGATTTTAATTAATGTTTTAGATTAATTTATAATTAGGGATGATTAATAATGATTAATCTAAGATAAATTTCTTGAGAAAGAAATTAAAGAAAATGTTATTAGTTAATAAAGATAATTATCTAAGGATTATTAGGTAATTAATTAATGTGGTTATTTTGATAATTAATTAGATTAATTAATTGAAGATAATCAATTGTAAATTTTTAAGCATAATTACTTGATAAAAGTAATTAAGAGATTAATTACTTATTGTAACTAATTATGATAGTGTGATTAATTTAAATTAATTAATTTAGTTTAATTAATTTAAGAAAATCATTTGATGATTTAATAAAAATAATTACTTAATGTAATTAATGGAGCATGATTACTTAGAGAAGTAATAAATGAAAATTACTGGAATGTAACTAGTGAAAGATGATTTATAATGAAGTAATTTGGGTAATTACCTTTGTAATTAATCAAAGGATTAATGAATGAAGAAAATTAATTATGGGATAATTAATTTGTTAATGAGTAATTAATGGCAGTCAATTACTGGATTGATATTAATCAAGGGTGATTAATAATTGTATTTTAAATTTTAGATTAATTACCAAATGTAATTAAATTTAAATAAAGTAATAAATGTAAATATAAATTAGAGATCATTAATTAATATAATTAATGAAGTAATTAAGAATTGTTTAATTAAGGAATAATTAATAATAAGTGATTAATTAATATAATTAAGGATAAATGTAATTAATTATAGTTAATTAATAAATGAAGTAATTAAATGTTAATTACTAATGATTAAAGTTAATTAATTTTGTGAAACTAATTAAAGACTAATTACTTATTGTAATTAGAGAATGATTATTCAAAGGTATTTAATCAAGATGAATACTTAGAGAATGATTAATTAACTAGGTTAATTAATTAATGGATATATAAGCAGGATTTATAGATGTGGTAATTAATTTAATAAATTACTTTAAATTAATTAGAGATTGAAGTAATTAATTTAATTCATTTTAAATTAATTATAGATGGTGGTTAATAAATCTTTGCCTAATGATGATATTGATAGTTCTTTGGATGGTTGTGATCTCAGTAATGAGCTGAGTAATATCTTTATGATATGGATGCTTAGTTAAGTACGATAATATGGATTATCTGTTTGCGATGATTATCTATTTGTGATGATTATCTGTTTTGTGATGATATTACGGATTATCTGTTTATGATGAAATTGGACTATCTATTGTGATATGTGGATTATCTATCTGTGTGTATATAGATAATGATGAATTGAGTTAATTGTTCAAACAAAAATTACTTGGACATTAAGATGGCGTTTGGATTTCGATGAGACCGGGATCGGTTTTCCAAATTTGGAATTTTGAAAACCACAACAATCCAAATTAAACGTTAGGTCGTGAATCTCAAGTGAAGAGCGAAGACTCAAGGTGTAAGGACTATTCGCGTTAATACTTTGAAGGTGATTCCAATACGAGTTTAACGGGGGTAGTACTTTCAGGTTCGAGATAAAGATTCAGAGTGCAAGGGCTATTGTCGTTAACTCTGTGGGTGATTCCAAAACGAGTGTAGCGAAACAGTGCCTTCGTTTTCGTTCGAACATGGAACGAACTTGTATGGATTGAATGCTTTCAGAACATCGTCGGGTGGACGATGAGCATTCTAAGATTAATGTGTCCTATAAAGGTAATCGTAGCCTTAAGCCTCAACAACCGGGAATGGCTAAAACAGGGGAGGTGCAGCAAGGCTAAGTTGGTCATGCCCAAGTAAGACGAGATTTACCACTGTCTAGAGGTCCCTTTTTATTTCGACTATGTGGGCAGTTGGCGACGGCCATCTGCGAGGTTGTCTTGTTCGGGACTGTCCAGTAAGGGATGGTTCCAGCTTTGTGCTGCAGGGGATTGGGAGTGATCCTCGGTACGGTGATCTAGGCCACGTACTGTGAGGGGCGGTACCCCGGTAGCCCTGCCATTGATGAAATCCAAAATCCAATAAGTGCCTGTTCGGTTTTGATTGTGCCCAACTATGTTGAAATGTGAGATGTAAGCATTCCAGCTATTTCTGTATTTTATTTTGAAAACCCTAGACACTATTATAATATCACTGGATTTCCTTTCAAATGTTTTGGCTAGCGTAAGGTAAAAACTTTTCCATGTTTATGTGTGGGAAGTCTTACGTGATACCTTTTCTTTTCAAAGGATTTTCTAAAGTTAAACAACTTTAAAACCATTTATTCACACCAGACCTCTGTCTGACCCGAGTGTTTATTTTCTATTTTATTAAACTCTTGGGTACTCATATTATGTATGAGTAGTCAAGTGATTCAGGATTGCTTTGACGAATTCTGGAGGAGAAATGGAGCAGGAGGCTTTAGCGTGTAGATATATATAGTGGTTCCGCTGTGTTTGAGTTGTATCTGTTTTCTCTGATGTACTTGAATTGTAATAACTAGACCGGTGTTTATAACAGTCTAGTTTGTGTTGTATTAGCAGTATAACTCTGATGTATATGATACTATGTCATGTTTTATGTGACATAATATAATTTATTCGTTCCGCTGTGAGATTCTGATGTTGTTTGTTTCTTTCTTTTCTATCTATTCTGTTTTCTATACCTTTCTTTCTTCTTAATGATGCGTCTTTCTATGGAATGAAAGGTGGGTCGTCACAAAATGTCCAGAATTAGAATACAAACCTCGGAGAAAACCACGCTTGAAACAGACCTCGTATGTGAAAGTTATGTTAGTTGGAACATTTAGAAAGTTATTTTAAAAAAAACTACCACCACTCTGCCATGACATCACAGCAATGCATCTTCCCAGGCAAAACACGAACCCTAATTCCTGAAGCCACCTCCATCTCGTCCACGTCGCACGTCGCCTACTGACGATTAAGCCTGCTCCGATCCCTGGACGAGCTCGCCCCCCTCCAGTGCAACGTCCCCCGACACTACGACCTCACAACCATGCTCCAATCGCCTAGGGTTCCCAACCACCGCCGCCAATTCTTTAACATAATCGAATTGTTCGCCTCGATCTAGCCGTGATCAACCCAAACAAATACTACTGATGTGCAGCGCGCGGTTCTCTGTACGCACTGGTAACATCAATTTTGCGATCTATCGAGG
Organism: Allium cepa; assembly: GCA_030765085.1. Taxonomy (NCBI): domain Eukaryota; kingdom Viridiplantae; phylum Streptophyta; class Magnoliopsida; order Asparagales; family Amaryllidaceae; genus Allium; species Allium cepa. The sequence continues at coordinate 312,329,289 of CM060937.1, forward strand.
TAGATCGTTGCGTGATGAACGGTCGAGATTTATCATTAATTTCCGGGCAACCGATGATTCAAATTGAAAATTGAATCTCAAATCCGAGATGTGCTCGTTGAGCTTAAGATCGACATAAAATTTGATAGTATTTGAGGAGTTTGAAATTTGGCTTTGAATTTGATTTGAAATTGCAATTGAAATTTTTGTTTGTCTGCCATTTGAAATGAAGAGGAGCAACTGGAATTGTATGTACAAAAATGAGGAATAGAAAGGCTGCTAGGGTTTATAACAAGGTATATAGAGGTAGGACAGAAATAGAGATAAATGGACACGATTGGTTTGGACCGTTGAAGGATAAATGGCATGAAAAGCCCGTTCTTAATCCGGAATGAAATTGGGTCAACCCATATATCAAAATAGATGTTTTTGAATATTTTAAACGCAATGGAACAGGATTTAGGTCTAAATTCCATTGTATGAAGAAGTTATGCTAAAATCACATTATTTCAAATTGATTTCAATCAATTTCAATTTCATCGATTTCTAGGCATTTTGAACCCGTACGATCAAACGACAAGTCCGATCGCTACGAAACTTTAAATCCTATAATAATTCACCATTACGGGTCCGATGAAATTAGTTTCGTCGAAATCCGAGTCAGTGGCCAAAATGGCTATTTTCCAGTTAATTAAATAAATTAATAATTAATTAATTAAATCACCTTTTCAATTTAAATTCCAAAATTAACAAATCTTATCATTTTTGATTTGTTAACGAAATACAATAATTTAAACAAATTTAGATGTCAATTAAAATTGATTAATCCATCAATTTCAACGTTAAGTTTAAATTTCATTATATTCAGAAATTTATGAATTTAAAGTTCCAAAAATCCATTTATAAAATTTTAAACCTTGTTATTCAAGTCCTTTATTACAATAAGAATATAATTAACATTGATTTATATCTTGGTACATTAATATTTCCCTATTTCATCTTAATTCCCATTTACGTAATATTTTAAATATTAAATTTCATTTAATTTTTTATTTAACCCAATTTATTAAATTTAAATTAATAAACCTTGATTCCTATTCTGTTTATTCAATCAATCATTATCTTATTCATACTTTATTATCAACCAACCATTATTACAATTAATTATCAAATATTGATTTTTCCAAGTTACCGCTTATTACATATTACTTCATCAACTAATATAAATTTGAATTTATTTTCAAATTTACTAATTACAATCAATTATGACCTTGCAATTGTTCCAATCACTTGAGTTTGCACTAAATTAGTTATTTATCAACTTTCCTTACCATTCTTACGTTTCATTCCCGTTATTAATTCCTTAACAAATTTCAAAATTTTATTTATTCAAGATTTAATTACCAAAATCTTTATTAAATTAACAAATTTTATTATCGGAAATTCACAGCCCGTTACATCTTCCCATCTGTCCTTCGTTGTTTAATTCAATAAAAATCAACCCTGTCTGTTTTCACGATCAATTAAAATGAAATGTCCTCTTTTTAGCCAGCAATCATATTTTCATTTAAACCAATTAAACAACATTAAATCATTTTTTGCATTAATCTAATTTTAGTTCCAATTTTAATGATGTTGAACATCTAACTAATTTAAGATTCAATATGTTGCAATGGAATTCTACAAGTCAGTAGCAATATATACATAACGGTTTAAAAAGAATGGAATTTGCTGGTATCCTACGATGTATCTTATCCTATAATCTTGTAATTAACATTAGCCACTATTTATGTTTGTTGTTTAGTCACATATTTTGATTGTATGCCAACAAAATACAATTGTGAAAAGAAAAAATCCAATCATATAATATAACTTAAAAATACATTTTAATAGAAAATATTAATTAGCTTAAAGTGAATGCGATTAGGTTTAAAATGCGTGGAGGGAGGATGGCTTTAAAATGAATATACTGACATGGAAGATTATATGGTTAACCATAGAAATATGTATTAATTAGTTTTCCATATAATAGACAACTAGTTTGCCAATGAAATATGTATTAACAAATTTTTGTAAAACTTGACTAATTTTTGTAAAAAATTACTAAATTAATTTAGTTTTATGACTTCAAAGAAGTTTATGAAAGTAACTAAGTTTATACTATTAATTAAGTTTTAGAAAAGTCAATAAAGTTTATAAAAATAACTAAGTTGGCTAAGTTTTATAAAAATGAACTAAAGTTGTAAAAATTACTAAGCTTTTTAAATTTTAAAAAAATTAAAGTAGTTTATAAAAATAGGTAAGCTTATAAAATTAGTTAAGTTTCAAAAAGGCATACTAAGTTTATAAAAATAACTAAATTTTATAAAAATTAACCAATTATAAACGTATAACTAAGTTTGCTAAGTTGTATAAAAAATTAACTGCATTTATAAAAATTAATTATGTTTTATTGAAATTAATATCAAGTTTTATAAAAGTTCAGGCAGGCTGATCCAAATGGGCATTATTTTGGGCAAGTATTGGCCGAAATTGAATTTTTTTTCTCCATTAATTACTTTGCCACAATCTTCTGCATTTGAAAACTTTATAATGAAGAACCCATTATTTCTTGTGAAAATTTAAAATTTGCCTATTGGGTTCCATGTTCTTTTAACGAAAGCCTTGAAGTGATGATTAAAGGATTGGCTACCAAACACATAATAGCCTCAGTTCTCCAACCTCCTCCTTTACAACTACCGCCTTCCTCTTCCTGATGGTAATTGGAACGTGTAACTCAAATCAAAGTCATAATTGAAGCCTCCTTTATTGATCATCTATACCCAAGATGAAGCTTTATGCACGCCATTCTTGGCCTCATATTGAGTACCTTGATTACTTTTCTGATTCTCAGTTTATTACTTGCTATAAAATATTTGAATCTTTAATCATTCAGGCCATTCTTATTTATGTTTAGTTGGAATCTTAGCTTATATTGGATAATAAGAGGGTGAACAGGCCTATAAGCATTCCTATATTGACTCTCCACCAACTAAAACACCTCACCATCAATGTTCGGTGGTTTCTCTTAGAGGTTCTAATATGCATCGGGATTATGATTTGGTGAAGGAGGGGAGTCGTTTGGAGAAGCTAGGGAAGAAGACAACCTCAACAGACCTCGGATTTCATAGAAAAAAACTAGGTTGTTAACAATCTTCATGGTTGCCATTGTTGTTATAACAAAATTGTGTTAATATCCACAGTTGACATGCGTTTGTACATGTTTTGATGTTACTTACTTCTAGCCTGCAAGGAATCTTTTCCTAACTTCCTTTTTGTTTATCGGTACATAACTATCGTTACTCCTATCCCTAGGACCTTAGGTTGTTTTTAGGGAGTTTTGTCAGGAGGGCCGAAACCTACGGACACCCTTTTTGAAAGGATCGTAGCCACAATATATATGCTTTGTTTCTTCATATTTCTCAAATGCAGTTTTGTTTTAGCTGTCATAATAAATCATTATAATAGTTAATAACCAGTAGAAAGAATATTTAATTTTTTTCAATCTAGAAGATGCATCATATATAATATTTTACTGTGATTTCCATCCATGAAGCACATGACCATGCAATTATAGATTTCTATATGGGTTGGTTTGGGTTGGTTTGTGTTGTTGAAAGAATTTTGACGTATCTCTTATTAATCTAATCAATGGTGATATAGTTCATCATTTCCTTCAAGGTCATAGCATTTAAATTCTGTTTCTAAAATTGACAGATTAGATTGGTTGTAAAATTCACTAAAAGATTATGTTATAAGTCAGAAAGCATCGCGAATTGCAGATATTAATGCAATTTTCCTTTACTCTCCTGAATGTTATGGGAATTTTCTATTATATACATGAAGATGAGGCATTACACATAATTAATTGTTATGTGTTTAGGGGACTATCGATAAAGTACTATAATGTAGTCGTTCTTGTGGTTTCTTTAAGTATGAATATTTTTAATTCTAGCTTCTTATTGGAAAAATGAAAAGTCAATAATAGAATCAACTTAGTTTGGGAGACAACATCATATTTACATTTTTCATTCATCAGGAGTATTTTAGTTTGATTATTTATAAAATTATAGGAAAAAATAATTTTTTTGAAGATAATTACAGGAATAAGTATGACGATGGCATGTATGATGAGAATCCAGACACGATGAACGTGAAGAAAAATCAAAGCAAAGATGTTATGTAATGACCCTGAATTTTGAACAATTTAAATTGAAAATATTTAATTAATTTTAAATATTTGAATGATGGTTTAAATTGAATTCCCAATATAACTATGAATTTGGCGATAAAATTTTAGAAATTAATCCATTGGAAGTTGAATAAAAATTTGAATCTTCAATTTTAAGCTAATTAAAAGAAAAAATATATTTTCGACTGTAACGATCCCGAATTTTAATTTATTTTAAATTGATAACTGATTTAATTCTTGATTTAAAATTGTGAGATTAATTGGTTAATCGATTTGAGTTTTTCCAAATTCAAATAAATTATGTTGTTTATTTATAAAGAGATAGTTTCTTTTATAAATTGTTTTGAGTTAATATCTAGATAATGAAGGAATGACAATTAAAAATTGTGCCTAATTTCTGTTGGAATTTTAAACAGTTGAATTCCTCTAAAATTGAGTTATAATTCTTTAATAATTTGATTAAGGAATTAGGTGGGCTTTACAATTTTCTTAGGCCATGGTTTTGCTTAGTGCTGTAATATTATCTAAGGCTATACTCGATCCCCTCTCTATTTTCATTCGTAACCCTAAATCTTAAACACGAAAGAGAAAAAAAATGGCTGTCGTTCCTTAATTTTCGTTCGTCCTCTTTGAAAACTTAGGGCTCGTTCAATTCGAAGAAACCGACCATAGAATGCTCGATTTGTCGATCGCGGGTGCTCGCTTCAACAATCAGCTCCTTTCTTCGATTCCACGGCTTCGACTCCAAATTTGTTCGATTTCTGGTCGTTAACGGCTGCCTCGTGTTGCAAAGGTGAGTGATTATTTGTCACTCACATTTAATTCACATTATATCGTTTTTAGAACATGTGAATTTGTGATTACTTGATCTTCATTTGGATGTTTGAGATAATTATTGATTTCTTCAACTTCTGTATATTCGTTGTTTCTTTGGCTTTGAATGATTTCATGGTTGTCACGGTTTAATGTTTTACTGTTCGAATTACTTGGCCATCACAGTACTGTTCTTAGAGTGAACAATGTTGATTTCGTTCTCTGGTCTATTGCTCACTGACTTTGATTTGAACATCATATTTCTTCTTGATTTGTGACTTTGACTTCGGTCACTTGGAACTGCAGTTGTAAATTGTTAATTACTTCTTTGATTGTATTTTATTGAAGTCACCCTGACTTGTACAGTTGAATTGTTCACATGTGTGTTCAAGTTTGCATTTTTGATATTTATTTCTGTTGGGCTTCATGTAGCTATGTACTCCATTGTCCACATTTAGTGAGTCGTATATCAGGGCCGTTGCACAGTAGCTTGTTTTGTTATGTGGTAGTTTGGTTCACTGGTGCATGCTTTTGACTGTTGGCATGTGCATTTCCTATGTACATTGTTATGCGATCTGGTTTCATAATGCATCTCTGCATTGTTTTCAAAACTGCTGTAGTTCTGTTGCTATGTCAGTTGTTTTTCTTGAGTATGAGTTTTGTTGCACCTAGCTACTTGACTTGATTATTGCAGTTTGAATTGAACTGCATTTTCCTGTCGTCTTCGACATCCTTTGGTATTTGATTTCTTGCGGCCTCGACCATTGCATACACATTTTGATGCATGTGCACTTGTTTCAATTTCATTCGCATTGTACATGCTGTGTTGTCTGGTCTCCATTGTACACGGGTAGTTCCATTGAGCTTTGAGCATGTGAGCACTTCATGTTAGCATTGATATGGTGCAGTGTGACCATGTAGTCTTCACTATAGTATTGCTGTGTCAATTTGCAAATCAGGTTACATTTGAGATCTGGTTCATTCACTTGTGAACTGTTTTTATATGTTTTGATAGTTTGGTTTTGCATATTTGGGTTGGAACATTGATTCATCACTTGTTTTTTTTTTGTGTCATTGAGATTGGCATTTGTGCTTCATGGACTTGTGTTTGCAGCTGTTTGGGCATTGTCTCCATGTAATTCATGTAGTCACTGTGCATTCATTGTTGTCATATTGGCTTCACTTGAGAATTTTTATTGCATTAAGCATGTGGTCTTCACTTAGGTGTATTCTGCACTTGCATTTGTTTTGGGTTCCTGACTCTTTTCTCATTAGCTGGTTCACTGTTCTATGGGTTTCCTTCATGCTACATTGCTATTTGGTAACACTTGAGTCTGCATTCACATTATCACTGTTTGATATAGTGCATTTCAGTTATACTCTTGTAGCTTCACTTCAGTTCACTGAACTGTGTTGGGTTGCATTAATTTGTGCATACTTGATGCCTTGATTTTCATTTTGGCTTCACTGGAATTTGTGTGCTGTTATGTTAGTTTGGCCTTGCTTGAGTACTTCATTTGTGGCACTGAACTTGGTCTCTGTAGTTGCATTCATGTACACCGGTCGGGGTTTTGAAATCTCTGTCATTTGTTGATTTTGTTCCTTGGTCAGTAACCCCTTTGATTTGTGATTCAGTTCATGTTGCATTGTGTTGGTCTGGTCCTGTTGCTTGTTGTCACTTGGTGCATTCATGTGTTTTTGTAACGACCCGCTATTTTGGACCATTCAAATCGACACTAAAACCGTACATGTCCGACTTGAGTAATTCAAAATACCGAATTGTTAATTTAATTTGGCAAAACTTAAAATATACAGTAAATAAATCAAACACAGATCACAGACACAGAGTAATATAATGCAGCGGAATAGAAAAATAGTAGTTCATGAAGCTACTATATACATCAGAGTTTAAAATAAAATACATCAGAATCTCTTGAATACAGAAAAGTCTACAGTACGAGCCGATGACTTCTCTGAACCGGTCAACTAGAAAACTGAAAGCTGAAACGATAGTTGGGTCTCCAAATGAAGCTCCAATCTCCAAAGGTGAGTCTCTAATGCTGTATTACTCAGTCTGACCCGAGCGTAAAGCAAAACACAAAACACTCGAGTTAGGATTAACATTCTTATATCAATAAATTCAACTCAAATGAAATATCAACTGAAATACAATATAACTTAAAGGATGTTTGGGATGTCCATCCTCTAAGGGTCCATAGAACTATCTACAGGGTAGAAATATACATTATTACACCGTGGTCATTCACTTAATTCATACTTCAAACCCAGATGTCAATATATGTTCGAATAATTATATTTTCCCCAAAGCAGTATTTATATATTAAATGCTGTATACGGTAAAGCACTTTCAATTTCCTTAACTTAATATTTCGTTTCACATCCACCCGACCTTCCCATTCAAATTTAATTCAATCTCGTTTTTATCAATTTAAATTTTCTTAAAATAACCACTTCAATTTTATGAATCTCAAATTTGGATTTGATGTCCCAATCCCCTTTTATTTCAATATGGTTCCATACTTTAAGTATTTAACATTTCAACTAAATTTTTCCCGATCTAGTTTTCTAAATAAAACTTCCAATTTAGTTCATCCTCAATTTTATGTCTAATTCAATTCGTTATCTAAATACAAATTCAACTATCTTGGTTCTAAATACATATCCAAATTTCTAAACCATTTAATTACAATATAGTTCATAGCTTAAATACAACAATTTGAATTTAACAGTTTCATATAGATTCTCGATTTTTTTTTTTACATCATTATTATTTAGTCTTGAACACTCCCTTATTTGATTCAATGTCATTTTAGTGACCTTAAATTACATTTTACTCAATATTTCCTAAATTTCATTAACATGAAATATCTCATTCGGTAAATTTCAAATTGATTTAAATAAATAAATCCTTATCTAAATACCATTTTAAAAATAACCCAAATTTATCTCCCAATCTTAATTGTTCGATATTATTGCGAAATTTATACGAAATAAAATTTCCATAAATATTTATCATAATTTATGTATTAAATAAATCTTGATTAAACTAGATATAATTAACTCTATATTTATCATTACCCTTTGTAGATGTATTTACGAATTTACGTTTTATAAGACCATATATTTCTTATCGTATGGTCACGTGTTACGGATATTATCATTTCAATTCGTACACTAAATGTATACGGGCGGATAGTATTTCAACCCGTAATCCCAAATTTAATTAAATGGAAACCAGCTTGGGTCTATCATTTCAACCCATTTCAATTCAAAAACAAACATAACAAAGGGAACTTGCAGTGTGATGATAGGGATGGTGTCAAAGTAAATAATCAAGCAATAACAACAACCAATAACAATGCAATAAATAAAACAAATAACCCCGAAATAATCGTATTTATTCACATCATTATTTGTATAATTATTTCTAGAATCTACACTATCATTTCATGTAGATTAAAGGTTATCACATTACAGTTCTTCACTTGTCGTTCCTTTTTAAATTTCAGTTTAAAACTACAACAATTAATCCAACTACGTTCAGAGATTTCAAGTATAATTTATCAATTTCTACGACAATCAATGGGTCAAATTCAACTAATCAAGTTCACATATGGCGGGGTCAGATTTTAATAAATCCAGGTCCGTCATATATAATCCGTTAAATTTGTAAACTATACTACCCCAAATTAAACCATCAAACTAGTTATCATTTAACAATAATAATTAACATCCAATTTAAACAACAATCAATCAAACAATCAATTATCAACCAAACTGTATTACTATCACATAAATAATTAACCGATAATGGTGTCAAGTGTCATAGGTGAACAGATACAGATAATAGCAGTCATAACAGTAAAACAACTAACAACAGCATATTTCAATTGACGTTTCAATTGAAATCAAATTTAATAAATAAAAGAACGTTAATCGTGAGTGATTGCTCACCTTTCGAGGCTAGAGAGAGAACAGGAAAAACACACGGAATAAATCCCAAATTCGAAAATCGACCAATTCCAACCAATAAAGGTCAAAGCGAAGTAGCTGAACACGGATTCGACGAATGAAGCTGATCAAATGGAAATAGATGCAATCAATTCAGGCTGGATCGACGAAGAAAATTGATATAGGTAAACTTGTAAATAAACATAACTATATTTAAAACCCATAGTCTAGATTTAAATGTATTTTAATTTAAAACATACATATTTATCTCTTTGCAACCTTTTAACGTCTATGTATATAAAACAAATTTCATGTTTATAAATCAATATTACTAAAAAAAAAAATTTGTACTATAAGTCATCTACTCAGTATAGCCTAGTACATATAACCCTTTTTAAAACTTAACGTATGGATAGGTATATTATAAAAGTAAAAATCTATACAACCTGAAACATATAAAATTTGCAAACAAATATGCAGGTGCAGACCCAACAAAAATCATCTCTTGAACAATTGTTTTATATGCGTGCCACTATACATAACTTATTCAATAAATACCACGTATGCAGACTTGCGCATACCTATGCATACAAACAAACCACAATCATAAAAATCTTGTATAAAACTATCTGTATATAGATGTAGCAGCATAACTATAATTAATACTTATACATATTATATAAACTTACTACTTAAACCTTCTTTAATATTTCAAAAACGATGCATTAAACAATTATAGACTCAATACTCGAATTGACAATTATAAACTGTACCTGTAGCAAAGATATGCGAACTGCCTATGATGCAGAATCTACTACAGGTTACTACTATAAATTTACACGCTTTATAAAAAAAACAAATAAAATATCTGGCAATTCATGTTACATATATATAGACTATACTATTTCACAGGCTAGCCTACATAAATACACGCTGCTCACCTATGTGCAGACCTTGGTACATGCCTACGTGCAACTAAAATATATTTATATACTTACAATTGAACCACCTATTTATAAATCAAATAACCATTGTTCTTTATAAATTCTCAAAATTCTGTGGACTTATACTGTGTAAACTAAAATATGTATACAAAATCAAAATAGTATTCTAAGCTTATCAAATACAAACAAGTATAAAACTAACGTACATAAAACATAACAGCTACTAACATTGGACATTTACACATATATTATGAAGCCTATTTACACGTTCAAAGCTATGCATATAAACTAACTGGTACAGATATCCATTCATATCACTTAGACACTAAAACATATATACCTATCAGTTTGAAATCTTATAAACTAACAAATATACAATATTATACGTATCTAAGGAAATTTGCTATCTGTAATGAACACCATGCCGAGATACGCATATATGTACAGATAATTATAACATAGTTGCATACATAACAATATATAAACTAATAGTAGTAGACTAGTTAAATAGTTATATAAATTTTGCAACTAACCAATAGCCGAAGAAAAGGTGACGGAGACGAAGGGCACACGGCTGCTTGGTGGAGCACGGCAAGGCAGTTTGAAGGGGAGGAGGGGGCCGGAAATGTTTGCCGTGGAGAGCATGGCACCGGTGACTGGAGATGAAGTGGACAGAGGTGGGGTGAAGGCCGAGGTGGAGATTTTTGAGGGTGGGTTGTTGACATGGTGGTTCTATGTTCAGGTTGTGGCTGTGGAGTCTGGAAATGGTGAATTGCTTACAAGGCGGAGGCGGGAAGGAAGTACAGGCGGTGGGAGAAGGTGATGGCAGCTTGGGGTGTTGCTTCATGCGACAGGGATGGTGGCCGAGTTCCATGCGTGAGAGGCAGAGGAGGGTGAGCTTGGTTGCGTGCCTGTCTTGGCTAACGGCAGAGGTCGGTTTAGCAGTGGAAATAATGGAGGGAGCAGATTAGCAGGCGGAAGGTTTCAATTTGAATGAGAGAAGTGGATCTGTGAAGAGGTAATATAGACGAGGGGAAGAATTATGAGCAGAGAGGAAAAGGAAACGATATAAAATAACCAGGATGCCTTGATTTCAGGTGAAATGAATAAAGCAATTTATTGTTGCTTGCTCATTATACGTTTCCTTTATTTAATAAAATAAAGTTTCCTGGATCTCAAAGCTATTTTTATCAACCGTTTCAAAATGAATAAAACGTATACACATTCATACGTATTGATTTTCAAATATGGGATGGCACTGTGACAGTCAGTGCCTAGATTCAGCTGGGGTTTTTATGGTCATAAATATTTGCGTGGGCAATACACATAAAACCGTTGATTTATGCGCGTTACAATTTTAAATGCAAAAGGAGTGTAGCTGACCAATTGATTTAGCAAAAGATTTAAGCAATTTGTTGTATTGCTTGACATGCACGTTTTTAGATTGAAACGAAAATAGGGAGAAATTGAGGAGGCGCAATTTATGGTGTCATTACAACGAACAATTTATTTCTTCCGTTGTACACCGGATCCCAAAATACAGAAATAAATATACCGCTGAGATCAGCGCGACGAGTCGATCAAAACGATATACATATATCAGTGGTACGATCATCCGATCAAAAGTCGATAATCGGTACCGAAAATGCTGCTATTTTGCAGAAAATAAGGCAAACGGTGCAGTAGACGTCCGAATTTGGTAAAACGAAGGGTGACGTCTCACTCCGAATAGAATTTAGAAATTTACTATCGAAAAATATTCAGGCTTGAAAATAAAAATTTTATCAGCAATTACTAGCTAGCTTGAATTTAATAGAATTTCACACTGAAATAACCTTTGATAAAATAAATTGGAATTTTACCCTCTGCTATGTTTAATTGGGCGTAACCCAAATATTAACTTTTTATCTGCAATTTAATTTATTTAAAATTTCACCAAACTTCAAATAAATGTGTTAAATAAAACCAGTTAAAACTAATAAAATTTTATGGGTCGTTACACTCTCCCCCACTCAAAACTTTTCGTCCTCGAAAAGGAAAGGGGGTAGAAGAATAGAACAACCAGCAATAAAATATATTGAAAGACAAGATAGACAATTAATTTAGAACTATATAAATTTTATTTGAAATATTTATTTAAAAACTTCATTTTGAAATTCAATTTTCTATAATACTATAATACTTTTCAAACTCCTTTGAAAACAACTATTTACATTATTACTTATATTTGCAAAGACTGTTGAAAATATTAAATCCAAAATTTATGAGATTTTTAATTTAACTCAAGATACCTTTCAAATATTATCAATAAATTAATACTCATTTTCTTTAAAGATGTTTTATTTAATTAATAACTTCGAAAATATTTATAACACTAAAATTTTATATTAAACAATGTAGTATATATTTAGACAATATTTTAAAGGATAAATCCAACAAGAAGGAAGGTAGATTTGGAAACAAAATCAAGGTGAATACGTAAGCTGAGCAAATAGGGTAGATTCAAAAGAAAGAATCGGGCACGATTTGTTAATTCACCAAAGGAATTTTAAATTTCAAAGATCAATACAAGATTTCTTTGTTGGGACAAATACTTTTATAATAAAATACCTTTATAATAATCTTTTATAATAAGATACTATTATATCAAAATAAATTTTCCTTTCGAAACTACTTTTATAGCTCGATGTTTCAACAAGTTTATCATCGTTCTTGCAGACTCTGGCCATGCGTTGATCAGGCGCAGAGCTAGAATTCTTCAAGTACTTAGTAGACTTGTTTCAACACCCAGTGAAAATACTTGAAAACCTTTAAAAACAGATATGGAAAGTACAATCCAAACAAATCAATCAAACCAAAAACCTTTGTCCGATCATGGTTCGCAGATACACAATGGTTACGCCTGGTTCCCCCAGGAAACAATCCATATCCGTAAGCTTTCACAGCCCTGCGAGTTACGCCATGATGACTAGTAGGGTGCAGGATACACAATGGTTACGCCTGGTTCCCCCAGGAAACAATCCGTACCCCTAGGCAAGACTCAGCCAGGCACTTGCGCTACTATTCGCGACCTACACAGATTGCAGGATACACAATGGTTACGCCTGGTTCCCCCAGGAAACAATCCGTACCCCTAAGCTAGACTCAGCCAGGCAATTTCGCTGTGCATTCACGAGAGAAAAAGAAAAACCATGGGTTACGCCACGGTGGGAACACTCGAGTATTACATCCGGAAAACCAAAAATCAGAGAGAATAATATCAATAGAATGAATCCACGCTGTGGCCACAAAGCGGATATCAAGCAGAAGGCACTTTCCATATCTTTACTTGGAAAATATATATCATATAGTACCCTTTTAAATCCTTTTCAAATATCGTACTTATATAAAGTCCATTATATATAGGATTCCTTTTCCAAATCGAATACTTTCCAAATCAATAGTATATCAAAACAAACTTATATGGACTTTGATTATATAAAATTCTCTTTCCGAATTGAGTACCTTTCAAATCAATAGGTTTCAGACAACTTAATAATTATACAAATCTATTTTATATAAGTTCGACTACTCCCAAATCAAGTGCTCAATAATATATGGTTCTCAATTTCAAATTATTTCAAAAATCAATTAAATTTCACAATCATACATGATTTCGCCAATTTCCTTCTAAATCAAATATCTAGATTTCAAAGTTCCAAAATAATAGGCTTAGAAAATTATCCCAGTTTCAAAATTCAAGTCAAACAAATTCATTTCCAAAACCATCATATAAGTACTGGTTTTAATTTTCAATTAAATTTCAAAACCCAACATTTTCTCAAAATCCATTTATATGTGAAATATCCAATTTACCTTTCCGAAAACCATTATTTAAAACTAATAATTTTCCAAATATTTCAAAACTAAATTCCATATTAGTATAATTCAAAATAGTGATATTCATTTACTTAACAAAAGGTTTCAAACTTAAACATACAAAACTCAACTTATACGCTTTATCAGATATTTTATACCTTCCGAAATTTCTTAGTTTTTAAATCTTTAAACCTTGATTTGGAAGTCCTTGAACCTTCAAAATAGTTGGTGAGATCAAATTTAAGATTCCAAAGTTGGAAATCAATTCTTATAAATAGGGTAGATCTAAGTCAAAGCAAAACTCGAGGATCGAACACCGGTATACTTTAAATCATTTCAAATATATACATATTTCTTTCGAAAATATCGAATTACTTCGGAATTTGAAATCAAAAATGATTTTACAAAATCACTCGCATAGCGAAGCTATTTAAGTGGCCTCTCCCCCACTTTGAAACTCAAAAATCAATGTCGATGATGCGTGCACTCATCACCGAAATTATTTTCCAACGACATAAGTGAGTTCTGGACTTCTATTTTCTTGAAAACTCTTTGAACTCATTTGAACTCATTTGAAATTTATTCGAAACATTTCTTATTTGGGAAAAATACTTTTAAATCGTATTATTTATATATTTCTCAAAATCTGAAAACCAATTTCAAAATACCGGAATTCAATTCTCGAATTTCAAATTTAACCCTTCGGTTATAAATCAATTTCTTATAAATTTTCAAAATTTCAAATCCTTTCAAAACCTTTTTATATAGAATAACATATCTTATTTGCTTTATACATATAGGTATATAATCCTTATTGAAAACAATTTCTTTTTATATATAGGATATAATTTTGATATATAAAGCAATTTCAAAATACAAACATACCCGATTTTCAAAGGATAATTTAAGAATGGGTTTCAAACAAAGATGGAGTTTTAAATTAGAGGAACTCTAACCAATAGAATCCTGATACGAAGATAGACTCAACAAAGTTGAGAAAATCAAAATACAAAATAGAAGATGGATATACTTCAATAAATCGCGGGCGACCTTAACCGGGTCAACCGTGACTTCAGGGGATATGATCGATGCGGAATTCTAAAACAAATCGGTATTCGGTTGCCAAATATAGAATTTGGCACATCAAGATATATCAGCATCGTAAACCGAGGGTACAGAAATCTTCGGTGAATCAATGCCAATTTGTAAAGGAGTTTTCATCCCTTTTACAAAACATTCAGTGGAGTGGTGGGATACTCCAGAATCAATTGAATATAAATAGGGAGAGACATAATGAATTTCGGAACCGAGGGACATTCCAAAATTCAAAGGAAATCGAGTCAAAAGGAAGAGATTCAACTCGAGAGAAAGTGATTCTGTAAATAAATTTACCATATATGTTAAGTTTTGCCTAGAGCCAAAGCTCTGATACCAGCTGTAACGACCCGCTATTTTGGACCATTCAAATCGACACTAAAACCGTACATGTCCGACTTGAGTAATTCAAAATACCGAATTGTTAATTTAATTTGGCAAAACTTAAAATATACAGTAAATAAATCAAACACAGATCACAGACACAGAGTAATATAATGCAGCGGAATAGAAAAATAGTAGTTCATGAAGCTACTATATACATCAGAGTTTAAAATAAAATACATCAGAATCTCTTGAATACAGAAAAGTCTACAGTACGAGCCGATGACTTCTCTGAACCAGTCAACTAGAAAACTGAAAGCTGAAACGATAGTTGGGTCTCCAAATGAAGCTCCAATCTCCAAAGGTGAGTCTCTAATGCTGTATTACTCAGTCTGACCCGAGCGTAAAGCAAAACACAAAACACTCGAGTCAGGATTAACATTCTTATATCAATAAATTCAACTCAAATGAAATATCAACTGAAATACAATATAACTTAAAGGATGTTTGGGATGTCCATCCTCTAAGGGTCCATAGAACTATCTACAGGGTAGAAATATACATTATTACACCGTGGTCATTCACTTAATTCATACTTCAAACCCAGATGTCAATATATGTTCGAATAATTATATTTTCCCCAAAGCAGTATTTATATATTAAATGCTGTATACGGTAAAGCACTTTCAATTTCCTTAACTTAATATTTCGTTTCACATCCACCCGACCTTCCCATTAAAATTTAATTCAATCTCGTTTTTATCAATTTAAATTTTCTTAAAATAACCACTTCAATTTTATGAATCTCAAATTTGGATTTGATGTCCCAATCCCCTTTTATTTCAATATGGTTCCATACTTTAAGTATTTAACATTTCAACTAAATTTTTCCCGATCTAGTTTTCTAAATAAAACTTCCAATTTAGTTCATCCTCAATTTTATGTCTAATTCAATTCGTTATCTAAATACAAATTCAACTATCTTGGTTCTAAATACATATCCAAATTTCTAAACCATTTAATTACAATATAGTTCATAGCTTAAATACAACAATTTGAATTTAACAGTTTCATATAGATTCTCGATTTTTTTTTACATCATTATTATTTAGTCTTGAACACTCCCTTATTTGATTCAATGTCATTTTAGTGACCTTAAATTACATTTTACTCAATATTTCCTAAATTTCATTAACATGAAATATCTCATTCGGTAAATTTCAAATTGATTTAAATAAATAAATCCTTATCTAAATACCATTTTTAAAATAACCCAAATTTATCTCCCAATCTTAATTGTTCGATATTATTGCGAAATTTATACGAAATAAAATTTCCATAAATATTTATCATAATTTATGTATTAAATAAATCTTGATTAAACTAGATATAATTAACTCTATATTTATCATTACCCTTTGTAGATGTATTTACGAATTTACGTTTTATAAGACCATATATTTCTTATCATATGGTCACGTGTTACGGATATTATCATTTCAATTCGTACACTAAATGTATACGGGCGGATAGTATTTCAACCCGTAATCCCAAATTTAATTAAATGGAAACCAGCTTGGGTCTATCATTTCAACCCATTTCAATTCAAAAACAAACATAACAAAGGGAACTTGCAGTGTGATGATAGGGATGGTGTCAAAGTAAATAATCAAGCAATAACAACAACCAATAACAATGCAATAAATAAAACAAATAACCCCGAAATAATCGTATTTATTCACATCATTATTTGTATAATTATT
The DNA here is from genome assembly GCA_030765085.1 of Allium cepa. Classification (NCBI taxonomy): domain Eukaryota; kingdom Viridiplantae; phylum Streptophyta; class Magnoliopsida; order Asparagales; family Amaryllidaceae; genus Allium; species Allium cepa. The sequence goes on from CM060937.1 coordinate 312,346,268, forward strand.
TCTAGAATCTACACTATCATTTCATGTAGATTAAAGGTTATCACATTACAGTTCTTCACTTGTCGTTCCTTTTTAAATTTCAGTTTAAAACTACAACAATTAATCCAACTACGTTCAGAGATTTCAAGTATAATTTATCAATTTCTACGACAATCAATGGGTCAAATTCAACTAATCAAGTTCACATATGGCGGGGTCAGATTTTAATAAATCCAGGTCCGTCATATATAATCCGTTAAATTTGTAAACTATACTACCCCAAATTAAACCATCAAACTAGTTATCATTTAACAATAATAATTAACATCCAATTTAAACAACAATCAATCAATTATCAACCAAACTGTATTACTATCACATAAATAATTAACCGATAATGGTGTCAAGTGTCATAGGTGAACAGATACAGATAATAGCAGTCATAACAGTAAAACAACTAACAACAGCATATTTCAATTGACGTTTCAATTGAAATCAAATTTAATAAATAAAAGAACGTTAATCGTGAGTGATTGCTCACCTTTCGAGGCTAGAGAGAGAACAGGAAAAACACACGGGATAAATCCCAAATTCGAAAATCGACCAATTCCAACCAATAAAGGTCAAAGCGAAGTAGCTGAACACGGATTCGACGAATGAAGCTGATCAAATGGAAATAGATGCAATCAATTCAGGCTGGATCGACGAAGAAAATTGATATAGGTAAACTTGTAAATAAACATAACTATATTTAAAACCCATAGTCTAGATTTAAATGTATTTTAATTTAAAACATACATATTTATCTCTTTGCAACCTTTTAACGTCTATGTATATAAAACAAATTTCATGTTTATAAATCAATATTACTAAAAAAAAAAATTTGTACTATAAGTCATCTACTCAGTATAGCCTAGTACATATAACCCTTTTTAAAACTTAACGTATGGATAGGTATATTATAAAAGTAAAAATCTATACAACCTGAAACATATAAAATTTGCAAACAAATATGCAGGTGCAGACCCAACAAAAATCATCTCTTGAACAATTGTTTTATATGCATGCCACTATACATAACTTATTCAATAAATACCACGTATGCAGACTTGCGCATACCTATGCATACAAACAAACCACAATCATAAAAATCTTGTATAAAACTATCTGTATATAGATGTAGCAGCATAACTATAATTAATACTTATACATATTATATAAACTTACTACTTAAACCTTCTTTAATATTTCAAAAACGATGCATTAAACAATTATAGACTCAATACTCGAATTGACAATTATAAACTGTACCTGTAGCAAAGATATGCGAACTGCCTATGATGCAGAATCTACTACAGGTTACTACTATAAATTTACACGCTTTATAAAAAAAACAAATAAAATATCTGGCAATTCATGTTACATATATATAGACTATACTATTTCACAGGCTAGCCTACATAAATACACGCTGCTCACCTATGTGCAGACCTTGGTACATGCCTACGTGCAACTAAAATATATTTATATACTTACAATTGAACCACCTATTTATAAATCAAATAACCATTGTTCTTTATAAATTCTCAAAATTCTGTGGACTTATACTGTGTAAACTAAAATATGTATACAAAATCAAAATAGTATTCTAAGCTTATCAAATACAAACAAGTATAAAACTAACGTACATAAAACATAACAGCTACTAACATTGGACATTTACACATATATTATGAAGCCTATTTACACGTTCAAAGCTATGCATATAAACTAACTGGTACAGATATCCATTCATATCACTTAGACACTAAAACATATATACCTATCAGTTTGAAATCTTATAAACTAACAAATATACAATATTATACGTATCTAAGGAAATTTGCTATCTGTAATGAACACCATGCCGAGATACGCATATATGTACAGATAATTATAACATAGTTGCATACATAACAATATATAAACTAATAGTAGTAGACTAGTTAAATAGTTATATAAATTTTGCAACTAACCAATAGCCGAAGAAAAGGTGACGGAGACGAAGGGCACACGGCTGCTTGGTGGAGCACGGCAAGGCAGTTTGAAGGGGAGGAGGGGGCCGGAAATGTTTGCCGTGGAGAGCATGGCACCGGTGACTGGAGATGAAGTGGACAGAGGTGGGGTGAAGGCCGAGGTGGAGATTTTTGAGGGTGGGTTGTTGACATGGTGGTTCTATGTTCAGGTTGTGGCTGTGGAGTCTGGAAATGGTGAATTGCTTACAAGGCGGAGGCGGGAAGGAAGTACAGGCGGTGGGAGAAGGTGATGGCAGCTTGGGGTGTTGCTTCATGCGACAGGGATGGTGGCCGAGTTCCATGCGTGAGAGGCAGAGGAGGGTGAGCTTGGTTGCGTGCCTGTCTTGGCTAACGGCAGAGGTCGGTTTAGCAGTGGAAATAATGGAGGGAGCAGATTAGCAGGCGGAAGGTTTCAATTTGAATGAGAGAAGTGGATCTGTGAAGAGGTAATATAGACGAGGGGAAGAATTATGAGCAGAGAGGAAAAGGAAACGATATAAAATAACCAGGATGCCTTGATTTCAGGTGAAATGAATAAAGCAATTTATTGTTGCTTGCTCATTATACGTTTCCTTTATTTAATAAAATAAAGTTTCCTGGATCTCAAAGCTATTTTTATCAACCGTTTCAAAATGAATAAAACGTATACACATTCATACGTATTGATTTTCAAATATGGGATGGCACTGTGACAGTCAGTGCCTAGATTCAGCTGGGGTTTTTATGGTCATAAATATTTGCGTGGGCAATACACATAAAACCGTTGATTTATGCGCGTTACAATTTTAAATGCAAAAGGAGTGTAGCTGACCAATTGATTTAGCAAAAGATTTAAGCAATTTGTTGTATTGCTTGACATGCACGTTTTTAGATTGAAACGAAAATAGGGAGAAATTGAGGAGGCGCAATTTATGGTGTCATTACAACGAACAATTTATTTCTTCCGTTGTACACCGGATCCCAAAATACAGAAATAAATATACCGCTGAGATCAGCGCGACGAGTCAATCAAAACGATATACAGATATCAGTGGTACGATCATCCGATCAAAAGTCGATAATCGGTACCGAAAATGCTGCTATTTTGCAGAAAATAAGGCAAACGGAGCACTAGACGTCCGAATTTGGTAAAACGAAGGGTGACGTCTCACTCCGAATAGAATTTAGAAATTTACTATCGAAAAATATTCAGGCTTGAAAATAAAAATTTTATCAGCAATTACTAGCTAGCTTGAATTTAATAGAATTTCACACTGAAATAACCTTTGATAAAATAAATTGGAATTTTACCCTCTGCTATGTTTAATTGGGCGTAACCCAAATATTAACTTTTTATCTGCAATTTAATTTATTTAAAATTTCACCAAACTTCAAATAAATGTGTTAAATAAAACCAGTTAAAACTAATAAAATTTTATGGGTCGTTACAGTTTTGGTCCAGGTCCCATTTATGTCTTTGTTTATTGATCTCTTGTTCATTTTAGTTGGGCATTGTTCACTGTATTTGTGCTTTAGTCTGATGCCTGCGCCATTGTGTCGCATTATGCTCTGTTGTTGTTTGGACATTTGCATCATTTCAATGCTTCATTACTTGAGTCATTTGAGGCATTGGGTCTGCATACATAAGCTTTGATGTTGTTTTGATTTGTTGAAGTGTTGCAGCTGTGTTGAGTCACTGACTTGACCTCTGCAGCTTCGATTTCTGTTAGTATTCACTCTTATGGTGATTTCTATTTCTTCACTGTTATGGCGAGGCAGTGCACGCATGCGTGTACTGCTGCCACACAGTATTGATTTTTATTTATGTTTCCTTTGCTTTTGATCCATTGATCCTTTGCGTATTTCATATGCCGTATTGGCGAGGCAGTGCACGCGTGCGTGTACTGCAGCCAATCGGTTTTGATGTTTTTAAGTAACTTTTCAATTATTTTAATTGATTCGATTTAAATTGATGATTTTGTTGAAAATTGCCGTTTAGGAAATTTTGATGTTTTTTCTAAATTATCTTTTTAAAATAAAAAAAATCCCTTCATCTATCTTCCTTGATAATTTGAAATTGCTGATCTATTGTTTAACACTGTTAAGTGTTATATTTACCGTTATCCGATTTCTTGTTAAAGGATCAGATAGGTGAATTTATCTTTGACTGTCGTCTAATTGTTGTTTGATTATTACTGCCTCTATGCACTAATAACTGAGTTTGAATTAGACTGACCCGTGTATTATTTTCTTTTGAATGTAATACTCGGGTAAGACCGAGTATTTTGCAGCTTGAAGATTTTCAGGCATCGAAGTTAGAGAGAGAGGGGGAAACGCTTCACTTTAGCTTTTTCAGGATTTTGTATTTAAAAGATATATTCCGCTGTATAAAATCTAATGCATTGTATAAACTCTGATGTATAAAAGAAAAAAATTATTTATGTGAAATGCTATTATTATTCTGTGATTCTGTGGCTGATTCTGTTTAAACTCTATAAACTAAATAACAATCCTGTCATTTTGAACGTTTCAAGTTGGTTTAATTATCGACTAGGGGCGGTCAGAACGGTGGGTCGTTACATGTTATAGGTAAAGTTAGTTAAAGTGGAATCATAAAAAATTAGAAAATATAAATACATGGGAAAAATTGAAAGTAACATTTAAATATGTTAGTTTCTTAATGAGTTAATTTGGTACTAATTAGTGAGTTGATAGAGATAAAGTAATAGTTACTGTGATACTTATTATTTACTCAAAACAACATGGCTTAAAATCTTAATGTAAGCAGTGGTTCCATATAGTATATGATGGGATAACGATATCCGTTAACTTATGATTTATGAAAAACAACCATTTGTCTTTGAAACCATCTATTATATAGTTGACCTCCTTTGAAACCAATTTTGTTTGGTCTGCCTCTATCCTATCCAATAGGTAAAGGGAATAAGTTTAGAATATGAGTCAACCAACATTTAGGTTTGTTAGATTTGAAAAGCCATTAATTGAGGATCGTTGTCGGATATTTTTCTCTACATATATGATGTATCTTACTCAAATGAAACCATCCTATCCTATGTTTTTTGATGCATTATCGTATTTTATGATCTGAAGTGAGTAACTGACGATCGTGATCAATATCATTATGTACACTTATACATACCCATAAGTTAAGAAATTGTAAAAATATGTTTTATTTCTTTTGGCTTTTGTTAAAAGACTCTATACAAACTATGTTGTATTTATATACAACAGCAGCAAATGGAAATTTACAATAATGTCCTCTTTACATAAATATATATTATCTTTTCCACTTCAGCCGTATACTTCATTCATTAATTTTCCCCCTTCAAATCGAACTGGGGTTTCCTCTCGAACTATAATAAGCCGATCTTCATCACAATGCTCTTTGGAAATAAAAGACTCTTAAGATCTTTAGTTGCGAGAGTTAGTTGACCTCCTAGGTTGGGAAAAGATTTGTCTTTCATCAGCAGTGATAGATCTGGTTAATCTGTGACAATAAACTCATAAATATCTGCAGATCTGAGGTTGCTCTCAGGTCTATGTACCTCTTGCTGCTAATTAATGGAGTCGTTTGAAATCCAATTCCGATTTGACTTCTGTTGTGATGATGAGTTCGTTGAACTATCATTTTTGAGGTGATCTGTCTTCAGATACGAGAAGTTTTGCCTTCTGACTTGAGATGTTGCTGATTATGATAGATTGATTTGACTTATGATATGAAGTGATGATGTTGATTTCACTGTTAAGGCTTTTGACTTTCAACTCATCTCTGAATCGACGGAAATTTTGGGCAGATAAAGCCTTTGTGAGTATATCTGTCCTTTGGTAAGGAGTAGGTATATGATTTATTTCTATTTTATTCTGATTTACTTGTTCCCTTACGAAATACAAATCTACTTCTATGTGTTTTGTCCTTATATGCAATTTTGGATTTGCTGATAATGCCACAACACTTAAATTGTCGCACCAAATCACTATTCTTTTGCTAATTTGAATATGTAGTTCACTAAGGAGAGATTCGATCCAAATTACTTCTGCTGTGCTGCTCGCAAGACTGCGGTATTCAGATTCTATACTTGATCTAGATACCATAGGCTGCTTCTTTGAGCACCATGATATAGAATTTCCCCCCAAATAGATACAATACCCTAATGTTGATCTGCGATCATCAGCATCTGATGCCCAGTCAGCATCAGCATAGCCAGTAATTGCTAATTGTTTGCTCGATTCCATAGTTAATCCATAGTCTAGAGTACCATTTAGATATCTCAGAATTCTTTTTACTGCCTTCCAATGTTCATCTAGAGGATGATGCATGTACCGACATACTTTGTTGACACTAAAAGATATCTCTGGTCTAGTAATGGTTACATATTGTAGAGCTTCGACAATACTTCTATATTCTTGTCAAAAGTTATTTGTGCCTCCCTCGTGCCTTGATAGATGCAAATTACTAACCATGGGTGTTGGCATGGGCTTTGCTTTCTGCATTTTTGATTTGATGAGTATTTCTTTTATATACTTTCTTTGACATAGATTTATTTCTATCTCTGACAATCTGTTGACTTCTATACCTAAGAAGTAATTGAGTGTGCCCAGATCTTTGATGGTGAACTGCTTGTTAAGATAATGAATTACACAGTTGATTTCTTCTTTACTATCGCCTGTAATGATGAAGTCATCAACATAGACCAAGACATATGTCAGTTCACTGTTGTGCTTTTTGATGAATAGTGATGTATCAGACTTGGCTTGGTGATAATCCAGTTTCATAAGAGTTGCCTTTACTTTGTCGAACCATACTCTTGGGGCTTGTTTTAGTCCATATATAGCTTTATTTAGCTTGCATACCATTGTATTGTTCTTTGGTTGAATGAAACCTGGTGGCTGCTGCATGTAGACTTCTTCTTGAAGTTCACCATTTAGAAAAGCATTGTTTACATCTAATTGTCTGATATCCCATCCTTTATGTAGAGCTATGGTTAGAATTACCCTTATTGTAGTTGGCTTTATCACTGGTGAAAATGTCTCATTGAAGTTAAAACCACATTGTTGACTATAACCTTTTGCAACTAGCCTTGATTTATATCTTTGTATAGTTCCATCTGGATTTTTATTTGACTTGTAAGTCCACTTACATCCAATTATGCCTTTATGATTTGGTGGTGATACAAGATTCCAAGTTCTGTTTTTCATTAGTGCACTATAATCCTCTTGCATTGCATTTTTCCAATTTTCATTGTTGAGAGCTTGTTTAAGAGTCTCTGGCTCTTCATCTGTTGTACATGTAGCATATAACTTTGGTTTAAAGATTCCACTCTCGGATCTTGTTATCATTGGATGTCCCCTGACTTCTGATTGTTGATGTGTGATTGAAATTTGCTCTGTAATTTGATCGTGATTATTGTCTCTGCTGCTAGTTTGATGATTGCTTGAGACATTTAGAGATTCACCATTTTCTTGTATTTGTTTAGATTGAGTCTGACTTGATTCATTGTTGGATTGTATATATTGAGTATTTGACTTTGTCTCTTTCTCTTGAATGCGAGGTGATCTCTGATGATCATCATACACAGGTATAGGTGGTATGGATACACTTGGATTATATAACTTCTGAGTAGTTTTTACATGTTGTATTGCAAATGGAAACACATGTTCATTGAACACACCATATCTTGAGATATATAATTTTCCACCGCTATCCAAGCATTTATATCCTTTTTGATTTACATCATAACCTAGAAAGGTGCATGGTGTAGATCTAAACTTTAATTTATGAGAGTTGTATGGCCTTAGATGAGGGAAACATAGACATCCAAATGTTCTAAGATTTTGATAATCTGGTATCTCATTAAGTAAGACTTCCATAGTTGCCTTGTCCTGTTTTACCTTTCTGCATAGTCTATTGATTAGATAGACTGCAGCTCAAAGGCATCAGGCCAAAACTTCATTGGTAGTGAAGCTTGAGCAAGTAATGTGAGACCAGTTTCTACTATATGTCTGTGTTTCCTTACAACTAGCCCATTTTGTTCAGAGGTATAGGGACAAGTCATTCTATGTGCTATTCCTTTTACTTGAAAGTACTCTTTCAATGACTTATACTTTGTACCTCCATCGGTCTGCATTACCTTTACTTGCATACATGTTAGTCTTTCTACCAGCTTTATGAAGTGAATAACAACATTTTTCACTTCTTATTTGGAATTCAGAAAATAGATCCAGGTGTATCTGGAATAAGCATCTACAAACAATATATAATATTTAAAACCATAATCTGAGTTTGTAGGTGCTGGACCCCAAAGATCTGATGCAGTAAGTTGCAATGGCCTACTAAACTCAGATTGTGATTTTGAAAAGGCCAATTTATGGCTCTTTCCCATCTGACAGTAAGTGCAGACATGAGAGGAAGGTATGCTATCACCTTTTATATTATTATCAGATAGTACTTTCTTTACAATCATTATACTTGAATGTCCCAACTTACAGTGCCAAACATCAAATAAACTTTTGACATATTGACTTGATTCATTTTCAGCTAAGTAGTAGCAATTTCTTGAACAGTTTGAACATTTATCATTTGAGTTTGAAAGATTGAATCTGTATAGCCCATTGTGAGTATTACCTTGCAATAATATTTGCTTGGTCTGATTGTCTTTAACTAGGCAATATTTTGGGTAAAATTCAAAGTACACATCATTATCATGTGCAAATTTTGACACACCTATAAGATTTTTCTTTATTTTGTGGACTCTCGGTAAATTATTGAGATTAAGTGTTCTTTGTCCCCTAATTTGTGCATTTCCAGTGTGTGTAATGTTAATACTATAACCATTTCCCATACAAATAGATTGAGTAACTTTATATTCCTTGCTGCCAATGTTTAGGTTCTAAAGATTGCTTATAACATGATGTGTTGCTCCTGAATCTGGGTAGCAACATTCATTGCAGTAGTCTTCTGACCTTCCTGATTCTGACACATTCAGGTTATGTATTTTCTGACCCTCTGCAGTGTTTCTATTTTCATGCTGCATGCTTGCTATGTTTGCGTTAATACCATTGTTTCTCTGATTTGTTGAGTTTTGAGTTGCACTGTAATTGGCATCGAACCTGAAATAACATCTGATTGCAGTGTGGCCTAATTTTCCACAATTTTGACATTTTGTTCTATTATTATTATTATTACTCCATCTGCCTCCCCTTCCTCTTGATCTTCCTGTCTGATTCCTTTGATAATTTTAATCATTTCTTGATCCTTGGTTGTTTCTTGCTTTACTATTTCTGTCCTGAGTTCTGTTTCTTGAATTTCCTGCGTAGTTGATTGACAAGTCTGCATCAAATGCTTTCTTATGTTCAATCCTTCCCTCATGAGCAAGTAAGGTAGCATGAATAGATTGCATGGGGGGAATAACTTCTTGAGATGACATTACAGCTACAACAGCTTCATATTCATTGTCTAGACCATTCGTGATAGTTAGAATCTGTTCTGTATCAGAAACTTTATGACCAGCAGCCTCTAAAAGATCACAGTAGTTCTTGATTTTACCCAAGTATTCTCTCATACTCATATTATATTTTCTAATGTTTTGCTTCTGCCTTTTATAATACATGATATTTGCTGCTGATTAAGAATTGAATACTTGCTCAATGGTTGTCCAGATTTCATTTGATGTTTTACAATCAATGACTTGTGGCAAAATCTCTTTACTGATGGATGATAGAATCCAAGAACTCAGTAAATGATCTTGTCTTTGATATGCTGCATAGTCTTTATTGTTGATCAATTTTCCATCATTATCTGCTGTAAATTTTGGTGGAGTAGTATTGGTTCCATGAATGTATTCTTCCAAGCCATATCCTTTTAATGCTGTTTCAACATGAAACTTCAATAGCAAATAGTTTCCTTCATCTAATTTTATTGTTATCAACTGACTTTGTGGACTTAATTATGGTTTTTATCAAATCGTGCACAGGTTCTAGCCTCTGCTGTGTCTGATTCTCCCTTCTTGATGGTGAAGAAGTGGATGAAACTTGACCAGAAGTGGTAGGCTAGACATTAGTTGGATTGTTTATATCGTCTGCCATGATTTAGCTTCTGAATTCTTGATGCAAATGAGTAGATTGGATATGATCAGTGTGCAGCCAGGTTCTAGGGAACTTATGGCGAGGCACGCACGAGTTGGTTAGAACAGGATTGATACTTCCTTGATCTTGGCAAACTTCTCAGATGATGAAGCTTTTCTGATGAGAAATTAAAAACACAACCACAACCAGTTTACGGTTTCAGATGATGAATCTATTCTGATGAGCCGCCTTGGCGAGGTGGATAGCCGTGAGGGAAAGATAGCTTTGATACCAAGTCAAGAAATTGTAAAAATATGTTTTATTTCTTTTGGATTTTGTTAAAAGACTCTGTACAAACTATGTTATATTTTTATACAATAATAGAAAATGGAAATTTACAATATGCCCTCTTTATACAAATATATATTATCCTTTCCACTTCAGCCATATATTTCATTCATTCATTTGCATATATACGTTATCACTTGACAAATAAAAAGTATGTGTATGTATGATTTATGTATGTATTTATGTACAGAAAAACATAAGAAAAAATATATATAATTCCATGTCCTCCATAATTTTGTTTTATCTTTTGATATATATGAATATAATGTTTTAAAAAAGGGTGACAAGCCCATTTGCTGAATCAACATGCTGGGTAAATATTGAATCGGCAATCATTTTCTTAAATAAGATTACTACTTACTTTTTTACATTATGCATACATCTTGTTGAAAGACTCACAGAGAAACACACATATAGACATTTGTGAATGTACGCATAAATTTCATATGAAGATTGGACTAATTTACTCTTATCTACATATCATATTTAAGTTATTAATAATAACGTATCTACATTTTCCCATTTGATACTTTAGTCCTTATGGCTTGAACTAAGATATACCTATATGTAATACCCATATAGGATACAGTTCTTACTATTTCATCTATGATTTCAACAACATATTAGAAAATATTACATTCATATTTGATTAATCACAACGATGAATGCCTTATGTATGACATCACCGTAGCCTAAGTTGTAAAATAAGCTATTTGAACACGACTGAGGAATCACATTTATTTGTAGAGGCCCGAACATTGTTCCCTCAATGCACAAGCATAATGCAAATGAAGCACAAGTTTTTGTTAATGTTACAAGGATAATTCTTCACATATACATTTACATTTAATGCCATTGTCATTTCATTACTACTTAGCATGTATGCATAAGAAGATACAAAAATAATTATATCAATCAAGAATTGTCAAAAACTATATTTTATTACTTAGCATGTAACGTAGTTAGTTGGGACATTCAGTGCACATATGTGAAAATGATTGTTCAATGTTTGCTAACCGCATGTCCTTGTGGAAATTAAATAATGTTTTGTTACTATAGAATTCTGAGCTTCTATAAAAAACTATAAATATATGCAAAAATGGAATTCATAAAAACTATATCACGAAGTCAAATATATGTACAATTTAATAATATTTTTCATAATTTGTTTTTTTAAATTCAATCATATGAAAGCTATATAAAATTAATGTGGTAGTCTGCTAAATATAAATAAAATGTAATTTAAAATGTGAACTCAGGTAAAGCACATATTTTTAACTAAATAATGAATATGAATTTTGCAAGAAATATTAATAAATCATTAATCTAAGTTAAGAATATATGCTACTTAACAAGCATCGTGGCCAACGACAAACTTATTACTAATAAATGGTAATGGCATTCTACACTATGTTGTTTTATTATTATCTAACAAAAAAATTGTAGTAATTTAATATTTTGTGAAATATAAGGTAAAATGGATAAAAAATGTAATAGTAAAGTACTTTTATGTAATACAGCTCAAAACATGGTAAGGAAGGTGAATAAATTTTATGAATTACAACATTCAACTGGTCAAATAATTAATACAATTAATGATAGAAAACGCTACAAGTAGAAAAGTTCATATAATTTCTTAGTGTTAATAATAGCGCATATGAAATTATAATCATCAATATGGTAAAGTACTGTATCAGATTTTAGCAGTTCTTTTATTTACCTCCTATGGTATTTTAAATCAAACCTTTAACAGGAAATATTAATATCATTATGCTACTCAAATAGTGTTGTGCACTTGACTACCCACTATAAAAACTCAAAGAAACATATATGTCAAAAATTTCACATTACCACCTAACTTTATGAAAAAATTTCAAAAAATAAGATGGACATGAATATTTAATTTAAGAATAAATATTCCGTGTCTATTGATAATTCAAAGATTCAACAAAATCATACAAAATGAATACTTGTCTAATAGATTGTTTGAAGTATGAAGAAGAATCATGTCATTTTGGTGTAAAGATAAATCTTAAAGGGTATATAGTTCTTCAGTTGGACCAAATTATATTTTCATTTAAAAGGAGGGACCAAACAACTACCTATAGACCATTGGACGTACATCACCAGTTTAAAAACCTTCAACCACTAGATATTACAGTTTTCTCTATTTTTTTATGTATTAGATCGTATCTTTTACTTCTATCAAGGTTACTACGATTTGATGTAATTTCAATTTTTGTGAAAAATTGTTACTACATGTGGTTACAATGCCAATATTTGCAGAAAAATAATAATAATCCTTCGCATGAACCTTCTTATCGCTTGGTGGATCATTATGGTGATCATGCATTTGATGAGACTAATCTTTCTACCTCCCATAAAGGTTTCATTCAACCACTTACATGTTATAAATTTTATTTCTTTGCCTATAATTGATTTTTAATTCCAAAATCTTTTATTCGTACGACATTACAAAACATATTTTTTACAATAAACATCAACCATAAGGCCATAAACAAGAAATATATATACATCTTTTGGGAAATATGATAGACAAAATAAATTAAAATAATGTTCATATAACACATAAACACTAAATAAATAGGCTAATAGATAAATTCTAGTAATGCAATCTTTGGCATGCGAAGTTATCATATTCGAAAGAACACATAAACAAATAAATATCTTTAAAGAAATTTTTATTGAAAGCATTTGATTTGTTTGAGATACTAATACAACAACAAAATATGGTCCAAAGTACTAAGGATCTCACTACATTGGAAATATAAAAGATAAATAAAGTAAAACTAATTAAAATATGTAATTTATGTTTACAAGAAAAGCTATAAAAAATCAACTATGCACGCATTAAATTAATTAAATAACTTACTATAATATTGATAGTATAATCGGTAGAATACTGAATACATAAATATAAAAAAGGATAATAATGCATACAATAAAGAGGCATATGTATTGACATAAAAAACATAACAGGTTTCTTTAATTTAAAAAAAACCAGAAATATGAAAAATAAAGATATAAATTTTTCGTCCAGATCGTGATTAGTGACCAACAAAAATTTGTGTATAATAAGAAAACTAAAGTTTAGTTTGTCACAAAAAAATATTCTCGCAAAAAAATGATGAAACTCAAAAATTTGACATTACGTTTAAAAAGGGTGTTATACAAGGGGCATAGAAAACATTAGAAGGGAATATTTTCTGAAGGAAGCTTGTTAAGTTTTTGAAAGGATGCTGAAGTTCAATAAATAATTTATCAATTCTTTGAAGTATCTATTTTAAATTATTATTATCGTCCCCTTTCAATTTTTATCTAGGCATATTTAATGCTTAAAAAAAATTCAAGGGACTAACACTTAATCTACCCTCGAAACACCTTAACTATATATGCTTAGGAATTGTGTTCGCAAAACACTGATATTTTCAGGGTTCTTCTGAGTCTTCCTAAAAATATATTACAGTGTTAGTGTAATATTTATATGGATGATTTAGTGGAATAGATTGTCTTTGACGAATAAATTATGAACGACAGAAGTTTTATATGTTTTATTCATTTCGTTTTCTGAAAAATAGGAAAAGAAGCAACTATTTGGAGAAGAACGGAGAAGTGAAACTTATTTATCATTTGTAACGTCCCGCCTTTTCACACGCTTTAAATCGACACACGTGCCAATTCAAACCATATGTCAGACTTAAAACATACAAAAGAGCGGATTGTTATGGGGTAAATAAGAAAAACAGAGGAGAAAAACAAAACAGAATCTCACAACGGAAGGATAAAATATAATAATCAATATACAGTTCATGAAACTGTTTACAAAACATTTGATTCTTCTTTATACAATAAATATCAGAGTTCACATACCAATAAATATCAATGCAGGGGAATACAATAGTGTAGTGGAATAATATAGTAGATAATAGTACTACTAATCATCGTCTTCTTCCTCCAGAGCTAAAATCTTCAAATCCTGAAACGCTCGGACTGACCCGAGCAAATTGAAAAACAAAACACTCGAGTCAGAATTAAAAGATCTTATGTAAGTTCAATCAACATGAATAAATATGAGTGCAGTAACTTAAGAGATGCTCGGGATTTACATCTCCTAAGGATCCGTTAAACTATTTACTATGTAGTATATTTCGCTATTATAATAGTGTCTAATTGTAAAATAAACTTACTTTTAAATAGCGTTAAGGCTTTACATTTTCCACCTTAACACATAATATATTCCCATAGTCTATACAGTAACGTAATCTCCCCCGTACTGGGTGTAACAACCTGCATATTTATCGATTGTATATTTAAATATTTCACCAACCGTTAGTCGGATTATAGTTCGAAAAGCTACTTTTCACAAACGGTCGAATTAGGACTCGAGACCACTTCCATTGAGTTCAAAATGGCGTTTTCGACCTTTTTAAGTATAAACTTCGATATGTTTAGAGATAGTAGAATTTTGCTACTTTTTCACTTCGGGCTTTGGTTTTGTTTCAGCTCATTAGACCCAAGCTTTACCCCTCATCTCTTCATTACTTTACTTCTATTTCCTAATACTCAAGCTTTAGCAACAATGGAAAGAGGAATGGGAAATTAAAACTCCAAGCCCTAGTTTCCATTTGCAAATCAAGTTCTACCTCCAAATCTATAGAAGAACCATTGGTAAGCCTCCTCTTCTTCTTCTCCAACTCATTCTCCTTCCAATCTCATAAATTCCTAAACCTAACTTAGGAAATATTTCTCTTTTAAGCTTAGATTCAAGCTTGTTGGGTTGGAATTGAAAGGTGATTGTCCTTGCCATTGCTCTATAGCTTCTTCTTCCTTGATTTTTTGAAAAGGTGAGATTTTTATCTCGCATCTAAGACTATGATTATCTTTGTTTATTAGGTATGAATTCCTAACACTTATTCGTGTGCATTTGATTTTGATTGGTTTTGTGAATATTCCAATTTTTCAGTGTTTTGGGTTTAAATCTTCAAAAATCGTAGCTTTGTTGTTTGAACATGCTTTTGGTGATGCATCGAAGAGCCTATTACGCTAGGTAGCTGATTCGCGTAAATCCCTAGGGCCGTTGCTCGACCAAATGCATTTTGGAAGGAATTTGCCTTCATTTAGATAGGCTTGGAAGTGAGGTAAACAGGTTCCAGTCGACTGGAATTTTGGTCCAGTCACTGACCTGCCACGTGAGCACATTCCAGGTTCTGGTCCAATCAACTAGCGTATTGAGTCCAGTCGACTGACCAACATCCCGTGAATATTCCGAGACTGAGTTCAGTTGACTGAACTTAGTGAGCCAGTCGACTGACCTGCATAGTTTTGCCTATTTTGCCTATTTTTGTTTGAAACTCCAATTTTATCGATTCGTGGTTCGCCGATTCAATTGTTTTCATTTATTATCGACTTCGATGACTTCATTTTCGGTATTTTTGTGAACATACATTTTGATGGATACGGTGTCGATTTCTTTGGATTTTATTCATGTCTTCGTACGTGAATGTTGGTGGTTGATTGTTTCTGCAATCATTTCTACGATTTATCGCTTTAAAAATATAAAGGTTTCAATACTGGTAGTAAACATGAAAACTCTTTTATCAAAACGATTTCAACTCTATTCTCAATATCAAGCTTGTTTATAAAACCATTTTCCAATCTATTAGCATATACAAACCATTACCTCACTCGTATGAGAAATTTAATTAAACGGTTTAGTAAAACGAGTGGTATGAAATGCTTGCGTTTACTTCGTCGGTTAATTCTTGGACTTGTTCGATTGAATCTCTTGTGACAATTTTCGAGTGGAGATCTACAATTTGTTCGTAAATATTTAAGTTAAGCTAGTGGTTATGGGACATGAAGCTAAGCTCATATATTTACTAGCTTAGTGTAATTTACACTTAACCTCGAGTGGAAGTCTATAGTTTGTTCGTAAATAATTAAGTTAAGCTAGTGGTTATGGGACATGAAGCTAAACTCATTTATTTACTAGCTTAGTGTGATTTACACTTATCGATCAATGATGATCATTTTGTGATTTAGACTAGCAATGTGCGATGTTTCTTTGTCTACGAGGGAGACTAAATCCCGTTTAGTGGAGCTTCGGCTTGGTGGGGTAGCGACCCATGGTCTTCGGGCCGTTTTAGTGGAGCTTCGGCTCATGGTCTTCAGGCCGTTTTAGTGGAGCCTTGGCTCAAAATTAATGGTTAGCAACTGTAACGATCCTAAATTTTGAACAATTTAAATTGTGAATATTTAATTAATTTTGAATATTTGAATGATAATTTAAACTGAATTTCCGATATAACAATGAAATTGGTGATTAAATATTTAAAATTTAATCTATACAAAGCTGAAGAAAAATTTAAACTTGACTTTGGAGTTGAAATTGAATATTTAATTTGTAATTGAAATTCAAACTAATGACTTAAGAAAATAATTTGGATACAAGAATTTTTATTTATGTAAATTAATAAATTGATGGTTAAAATTTTAATAACATTCTTTTCTTTAGCTTAAATAAAAAAAAAAATCAATACAAAATAAAATAAACAAATACACTTAGTAAAAAAATTTAACAACATAACTTAAACAAAAACAAAACAAAACAAAGTAATAATAAAACCTATTGAAATTCAAAACAAATAAAAAAAAATAAGAGGAAAACTTGTTTATGGTTTGGGCTTTGAAATTTATACCGGCCCACGTTTGAATACTAGTGCCCTTTCTTTTATCCGATCCCCTTTATTTCGTTATTCACTCGTTCATTAACCCTAAACCAAAAAAAAAAATCAAATCACGAAGAAAAAAATAATATGGCGGCTTCGTTCTTCTCGACTCGTTCTGCTTTGGAAAATTTGGGGCTTTACTTCTCGCGATTCAAAACTAGGGCTTGTAATCAAATTTGGGGCTATTTCGACTTTGTTATGGTGAGTTTTCTGCTCATGATTAATTTTTAATTCAGGTGTTTAAATTTGTTTGGATTGAATGTTGGTTGCATGCTATGATTTGGTGATTATTAGCTTTCAGTTGCTCGGTTAAATTTGAATTTTAAACTAATAAGAACAAATAACACACTGCATGTTGGTTGTTGGTTGCTATTCGTTATCACTTGCTCTGATATTTCGAATTTAAACTAATAAGGACAGATAACACACTGCATGTCTGTTTGTTGGGTGATATTTTCTATGAATTGCTCTGGTAAATTCGATTTAAACTATTAAGAGCAGATGCTATTGATTTTAATTTTAAACTGGTAAGAACATACACTATTGAAACTTGTTTTAAATTGATAAGAACAGATGCATGTGTTGGATTTGGCTTTGTTGATGAATATTGTTCTGTTTTATGTGTATGTTGTTGTTAGAAAATGATTGAGGATAGGAAGTAGTTATTGATCATCTCTGATCTCTTTCAGAAAATTATTTTCTTAAAGAAATTTCGAAAGGGAAATTTAAAAGAAAATCTTTTAATCCAAACTGTATTAGATTTTGATATATGAAGTAAAGTTGTTTGTAATCATATAACTTTTCATCTAAAAATGTTTATAAGTTTTTTTAAGTTAAATATATCTTTGTCACTGTGATCAAACTACTCTATTTGATCTAAAAGCTGATATATTTTGATGGTATGTTTCATGCATGTGATTGAAATCAAAATAGTAAGTGTTGCTTTGGTATGTAAACATGATTGCCTAGTTGCTTATGTATCTACATGTCTGTTTTAATTCCTTCCATCTGATTCATTTCTGGCCTTAAGATCAAAACCCAGTTTATAATTTGAATGAATGTATAAAGTCAACAAGTTTCACTTTGTTTTAAAACCTTGTTTTTTTTAAACTGATATGAACGGATAAGTCGCTGCATGTTGGTTGTTGGGTGTCATTTGCTATCATTTGGTCTTGCATTTGTAAGTGTTCCAGTCTTCATGTCCCCATATGCCTGTTCTTTGTAGTTGATTCATGCCTGAGTATATACATAGACCACCTCTGTTATGATATACAGTTTCAAAAATAATAATAATAATAATAATAATATAATACTGTGAGTAAACTTTAACTTGTTTCACTAAAATCTGGTTGCATGACTTGAAGCTCGATGATAAATAAGTTTGCATGTGATTAAACTAAGTATACTTGTTTAAAATTTGTTTTGCATGTGAATGAAATATCAAAATGTTTCTCTGTTTGAAAATGTGCACATATGAATATTGCTGTAAATTGCAAATAGACCAAATATGTTAAAAGGAAAAAAAAGTAAATCCATTTACCTGATTATCTTTAGCATGGGATGCTCAAATGGAAGTAGGTTGTGATGGTGTGAAACAATTTATTAAAATGTTAATAAGCATCAAGTAGCTTCTCTGTTTTAAACTGCTAAGTGAGCAAACTTCCATCTCCATTAATTTGAAATATCTGCATGTGTTAAATTTTTCTATGATATTGAATAAATCTTCTATCTTGTTTGAAAACTGTTTGCAAACAATTGCATTATGAATTTAAACTTGCATGGTTGTCCCATGCCTGGTAACCATTAGACCATTTATTATTTTGCACTTGAGTTAAATAATTGGTTTAGAAAAGTGAAAATAAATGAATAAAAATAGTTCCTGGGCAAGCTTAAATCGTTCTCTGTCTCTGTTCCTACAATGTGAGCAAACCATCCATATTTATTTGTTTCAGAAACATTGTCTTGAACCTGTACCATGTTTCAGAAATAAATCAAACTTGAATTGATCTTGAGTGTTATCTCTGGCCTGTGAGCATTTGTGCATGCATTAAATATTTCAGTTTTGATGTTGTATTCATCTTTTATCCTCTAAGTTAATCACTGATAATCATTGATCATTAAAAAGAAACTTGGGCATAATGAAGTGATTTGTGTTTAAAATAAAATAAATTTTGAAACATTGGATTTCCAGTGACATTGAACTTGCATGCTTACATCTGCATGTTTTGTTTGTTGCATTCATGTCTGTTTAGTTGAGTTGCAGTCTTGTTCAAAAGTTTATGCATACTTGTTCTTCATTTAGTCCACTGTATTAAGTTTGGAACATGGTTATTTCATTATGTGTCTGCTATACATATGACTGTCCATCCATGTTGCATCCATGCTGTTGCACTTTGGTCTGGTCGCTGTTCTCCTGGGTGTTCAAGTCTTCATCTCCATTGTTGTTTGCATTATCTGATATGTTTCAGTTTTATATCCATGTTGTATCCATGATGTTGCACTTGTAGCTGTACCCCATGCTGTTGCACCTGGTCATTAGTGCACTGCTGTGTCATTTTGGGTTTTGCTTGTTGCACCTGGTCATTTGTGCACTGTCTATGCATGTGCCTGTGAAGTTAAGAATTGTTAATGTGTTTATAAAACAGTTTCAAAATCCTATAATAATTTCAATAACTTGATTTTGAACACAAACTGGGATTTGTCTTGCCTGTCCTGTTGCTTGTTGAAGCTCTAATCTCAAAATTAATACCTGAAGCATGTATTGCTTGTTGTCTTCATAAAATTGTCTCTGTGCTTGCATTGACATGTTGTGGCCTGTCATTGATAATTGCCATCACTTGGTTGCATGTTGGTTTAACCTGAATTTCCTTTGAGCAAGTTTTGCGTAGTATGATTACTGCCTGTTCCTTATTCATTGCACTGTGCTGGTGTGTTGACTTCATTGTGTATTTTGTACTTGTGCAACTTCATTTTGTTTTGTATATGTTTGTGTTGTTCAGTGTACTACTTGGGCTATTTTCTTCTGCCCCCAAAGATTGTTGCAGTGATTATCATTTGCAGTGATTTGTCTGATTTGTGCACACGTTTGTCAGAACTTAAAAAATTGAAATTGTTAATGTGAAAATCTATAATAGATTTTAAATTGATTTATTTGATTCATCAAATCTGTTACCATTTATTCAGTTCATTTCAAATTTATTTACTTGAATAAAGATTAATCCTGACTCGAGTGTTTTTGTGTTTTGCAATAACGCTCGGGTCAGACCGAGTATTTTTACAGCTTGAAGATTTTCAGGCCGCGAAGTTAGAGAGAGGGGGGATTAAAGCTTTACTTCAGTTTTCAGCAAAAATTTTCTTGTACTTGATAAATAAATAAAAAAAATGTTTCCGCTGTATAAAATGTAATGTATTGTAAACTCTGATATTTGTATATAAAAGAAAAGTTTGTTTATAAAATATGATTACTATTCTGTGATTCTGTAGCTGATTCTGTTTAAATGTTATAAACTAAATAACAATCCGTCATTTTGAACGTTTCTAGTTGGTTTAATTACCGACTAGAGGCGGTCAGGGCGGCGGGTCGTTACAAAGTGGTATCAGAGCTTTGGTTTACACAAAGCTTAGTTTATGGCGTTTAATATGAATAGTTACTAGAATCACTTTAAAGAAAGTGTTTTCAAATCTAAAGAAGTTAAAATTGTTTTCTTTAAATAAGAGGTATTTTGAAAATCAGAATTATTTTCAGAGATTCCCCTCTCTAAATTTAGGATTGCGACCGTTTCTCTTCAGTGAGGTCTCGTTAGATTGAGTTTCAATCGTTCGGAAACTCATTTTCGAATCTTTGAGATTTATATATCTATATTAAATTCGAATCCCTATACTAATGATTTTTGGGTCGTCGTAACGATGTTTTACGCAACATTCGTTTTGACTCAAATAAATGTGTTTAAAAGAATGATTTCTTTTAAGAATGAAATATATACTTGATTTTGGTTTTAGTATATCGAATATTTTCAAAGTGTTGAAAATAAATGGATTTGTGAATTACTTATTATTAAATAAGTATGGAAATATTTTCCAATATGAAATGTAAAGGTTTGAAATTTTATCTTTTGAAGATAAATTGAAAAGTGAATATTTGAAATTTGTTTCAAATGGCTAAGTGTGAAAATTATATATCTTGTAAAGATATTATTTTGAGAAATATGAACAATTAGTTCAACTTGGAAAAATTTCAAAGTGATTGAATTTTGAGTTAAATTGAGTTTAACTTTGACACACAAAAACAATGTAAGTTGAACTTTGAATTTTAAATGGATGATTTGGATTGTATGTCTAACATTGTGAATTGACGACATATCAATTGATCTCTATTAAATATATATCTGCGGTGGCGGAGAATTTATTCTCTTAGCTTAACACCCTTCTCTGAGACGTACGAGCTCAGAGGTTATATATCGATAGACATCAATTATGTGTTGAGGATTGACGATGTAACGTGAAATCCAAATCGAGTGTGAAGTCGATAATAAATTGGATTATGAATGTGAATTAGGTTTGATATAACCTTAAAATTCCAAATCGACTTAGAGGAAAATTTTAAATGGATAATGAAATGGAAAAACTTGTGAATCCTCTATTTGTTATGGGTATGAAATATTGTGGTTTTCATAATGTATATTTGTGAATACGATTAATTCGAAAACCAATTAGTTTGGAAAAGTAATTGTTGTGGAAAACTTATGTAAGTACATGAGTATGATATGTACTAAATGTGAAATGAAATATTATATATGTATGTATAATATTATGTTTTCCAAATTGAGGATATGGAAAAGTACCTTCCATTTAAAATTGTGAAGGTTGTTGGAACTCGAGAAGAGTGTCCATTTGAAAATCGTAGCTACGTAGTATTTCCATTAGTTGGAATGTCCTTTTGGACTGGTATAGTGTGCTAGCGTAATTCGAGGGGCGAGATGCCTACGGTTACAAGCGATTCCACTGGGATAGTGGCGTAACCGCCGTGTATACCGCGATCTAGTTACACTCGGGTGGTAGCGTAATTTGAGGGGCGTGATGCCTACAGTTACAAGCGATTCCACTGGGATAGTGGCGTAACCGCTGTGTAAACTGCAATCTACAAACCAAAGCGTAATTCGAGGGGCGAGATGCCTACGGTCACAAGCGATTCTACTGGGATAGTAGCGTAACCGCCGTGTGAACCGCGATCTTTGGCAACAACCATGGCGAAATTCAAGGGATGAGATATCCACAGTTACAAGCGACTCTACTGGGATAGTAGCGGAACCACCGAGTAAACTGTGATCCATGGGGGAATGTGCTTTCCATATCCATTTTTAAAAGAATTTTTAAAGTATTTTCACTGGGAATTGAAGCAAGTATATTTAGTACTTGGAGATTGTTAGACTTGCGCCTGGCCAGCGTATGCCTAATGTCTTTAAGAACGACAGTAGACTTGTTAAATTTCGAGTTAGCAAGTATTTTCAAACTTTAAATAGCAAATCAATTATCTGAAATTAAAGTGATGTAAATTCCAACCTAATGAATTAAGGAAGAGGATTTTTGAAATGTTTTGAAAAATCCACAGCTTTGGAAAAGTTATAATATGTAAAATTTCTTAAATGTAGTGTTTCAAATTTAAAATTTGGGTTTTGTAAGTTGAAAATTTTAGTAAAGATTTTTTTGTGTCTTGATTGTAGAAAATAATAAACAAAAGAGTTAATTAGCAAAGCTAGCGAGATAAAACAAATAGAATGAATCCTATATTCATTCATCTTTAATAAGTGTTGAACTTGATAAAATTGAGTAAAATATAAATATCGGTGAAATTTTAACAATCATTTTTCCTTACTTGTAATTTCGGGACGAAATTCTTTTAAGGAGGGGAGATTGTAACGATCCTAAATTTTGAACAATTTAAATTGTGAATATTTAATTAATTTTGAATATTTGAATGATAATTTAAACTGAATTTCCGATATAACAATGAAATTGGTGATTAAATATTTAAAATTTAATCTATACAAAGCTGAAGAAAAATTTAAACTTGACTTTGGAGTTGAAATTGAATATTTAATTTGTAATTGAAATTCAAACTAATGACTTAAGAAAATAATTTGGATACAAGAATTTTTATTTATGTAAATTAATAAATTGATGGTTAAAATTTTAATAACATTCTTTTCTTTAGCTTAAATAAAAAAAAAATCAATACAAAATAAAATAAACAAATACACTTAGTAAAAAAATTTAACAACATAACTTAAACAAAAACAAAACAAAACAAAGTAATAATAAAACCTATTGAAATTCAAAACAAATAAAAAAAAATAAGAGGAAAACTTGTTTATGGTTTGGGCTTTGAAATTTATACCGGCCCACGTTTGAATACTAGTGCCCTTTCTTTTATCCGATCCCCTTTATTTCGTTATTCACTCGTTCATTAACCCTAAACCAAAAAAAAAATCAAATCACGAAGAAAAAAAAAATATGGCGGCTTCGTTCTTCTCGACTCGTTCTGCTTTGGAAAATTTGGGGCTTTACTTCTCGCGATTCAAAACTAGGGCTTGTAATCAAATTTGGGGCTATTTCGACTTTGTTATGGTGAGTTTTCTGCTCATGATTAATTTTTAATTCAGGTGTTTAAATTTGTTTGGATTGAATGTTGGTTGCATGCTATGATTTGGTGATTATTAGCTTTCAGTTGCTCGGTTAAATTTGAATTTTAAACTAATAAGAACAAATAACACACTGCATGTTGGTTGTTGGTTGCTATTCGTTATCACTTGCTCTGATATTTCGAATTTAAACTAATAAGGACAGATAACACACTGCATGTCTGTTTGTTGGGTGATATTTTCTATGAATTGCTCTGGTAAATTCGATTTAAACTATTAAGAGCAGATGCTATTGATTTTAATTTTAAACTGGTAAGAACATACACTATTGAAACTTGTTTTAAATTGATAAGAACAGATGCATGTGTTGGATTTGGCTTTGTTGATGAATATTGTTCTGTTTTATGTGTATGTTGTTGTTAGAAAATGATTGAGGATAGGAAGTAGTTATTGATCATCTCTGATCTCTTTCAGAAAATTATTTTCTTAAAGAAATTTCGAAAGGGAAATTTAAAAGAAAATCTTTTAATCCAAACTGTATTAGATTTTGATATATGAAGTAAAGTTGTTTGTAATCATATAACTTTTCATCTAAAAATGTTTATAAGTTTTTTTAAGTTAAATATATCTTTGTCACTGTGATCAAACTACTCTATTTGATCTAAAAGCTGATATATTTTGATGGTATGTTTCATGCATGTGATTGAAATCAAAATAGTAAGTGTTGCTTTGGTATGTAAACATGATTGCCTAGTTGCTTATGTATCTACATGTCTGTTTTAATTCCTTCCATCTGATTCATTTCTGGCCTTAAGATCAAAACCCAGTTTATAATTTGAATGAATGTATAAAGTCAACAAGTTTCACTTTGTTTTAAAACCTTGTTTTTTTTAAACTGATATGAACGGATAAGTCGCTGCATGTTGGTTGTTGGGTGTCATTTGCTATCATTTGGTCTTGCATTTGTAAGTGTTCCAGTCTTCATGTCCCCATATGCCTGTTCTTTGTAGTTGATTCATGCCTGAGTATATACATAGACCACCTCTGTTATGATATACAGTTTCAAAAATAATAATAATAATAATAATAATATAATACTGTGAGTAAACTTTAACTTGTTTCACTAAAATCTGGTTGCATGACTTGAAGCTCGATGATAAATAAGTTTGCATGTGATTAAACTAAGTATACTTGTTTAAAATTTGTTTTGCATGTGAATGAAATATCAAAATGTTTCTCTGTTTGAAAATGTGCACATATGAATATTGCTGTAAATTGCAAATAGACCAAATATGTTAAAAGGAAAAAAAAGTAAATCCATTTACCTGATTATCTTTAGCATGGGATGCTCAAATGGAAGTAGGTTGTGATGGTGTGAAACAATTTATTAAAATGTTAATAAGCATCAAGTAGCTTCTCTGTTTTAAACTGCTAAGTGAGCAAACTTCCATCTCCATTAATTTGAAATATCTGCATGTGTTAAATTTTTCTATGATATTGAATAAATCTTCTATCTTGTTTGAAAACTGTTTGCAAACAATTGCATTATGAATTTAAACTTGCATGGTTGTCCCATGCCTGGTAACCATTAGACCATTTATTATTTTGCACTTGAGTTAAATAATTGGTTTAGAAAAGTGAAAATAAATGAATAAAAATAGTTCCTGGGCAAGCTTAAATCGTTCTCTGTCTCTGTTCCTACAATGTGAGCAAACCATCCATATTTATTTGTTTCAGAAACATTGTCTTGAACCTGTACCATGTTTCAGAAATAAATCAAACTTGAATTGATCTTGAGTGTTATCTCTGGCCTGTGAGCATTTGTGCATGCATTAAATATTTCAGTTTTGATGTTGTATTCATCTTTTATCCTCTAAGTTAATCACTGATAATCATTGATCATTAAAAAGAAACTTGGGCATAATGAAGTGATTTGTGTTTAAAATAAAATAAATTTTGAAACATTGGATTTCCAGTGACATTGAACTTGCATGCTTACATCTGCATGTTTTGTTTGTTGCATTCATGTCTGTTTAGTTGAGTTGCAGTCTTGTTCAAAAGTTTATGCATACTTGTTCTTCATTTAGTCCACTGTATTAAGTTTGGAACATGGTTATTTCATTATGTGTCTGCTATACATATGACTGTCCATCCATGTTGCATCCATGCTGTTGCACTTTGGTCTGGTCGCTGTTCTCCTGGGTGTTCAAGTCTTCATCTCCATTGTTGTTTGCATTATCTGATATGTTTCAGTTTTATATCCATGTTGTATCCATGATGTTGCACTTGTAGCTGTACCCCATGCTGTTGCACCTGGTCATTAGTGCACTGCTGTGTCATTTTGGGTTTTGCTTGTTGCACCTGGTCATTTGTGCACTGTCTATGCATGTGCCTGTGAAGTTAAGAATTGTTAATGTGTTTATAAAACAGTTTCAAAATCCTATAATAATTTCAATAACTTGATTTTGAACACAAACTGGGATTTGTCTTGCCTGTCCTGTTGCTTGTTGAAGCTCTAATCTCAAAATTAATACCTGAAGCATGTATTGCTTGTTGTCTTCATAAAATTGTCTCTGTGCTTGCATTGACATGTTGTGGCCTGTCATTGATAATTGCCATCACTTGGTTGCATGTTGGTTTAACCTGAATTTCCTTTGAGCAAGTTTTGCGTAGTATGATTACTGCTTGTTCCTTATTCATTGCACTGTGCTGCTGTGTTGACTTCATTGTGTATTTTGTACTTGTGCAACTTCATTTTGTTTTGTATATGTTTGTGTTGTTCAGTGTACTACTTGGGCTATTTTCTTCTGCCCCCAAAGATTGTTGCAGTGATTATCATTTGCAGTGATTTGTCTGATTTGTGCACACGTTTGTCAGAACTTAAAAAATTGAAATTGTTAATGTGAAAATCTATAATAGATTTTAAATTGATTTATTTGATTCATCAAATCTGTTACCATTTATTCAGTTCATTTCAAATTTATTTACTTGAATAAAGATTAATCCTGACTCGAGTGTTTTTGTGTTTTGCAATAACGCTCGGGTCAGACCGAGTATTTTTACAGCTTGAAGATTTTCAGGCCGCGAAGTTAGAGAGAGGGGGGATTAAAGCTTTACTTCAGTTTTCAGCAAAAATTTTCTTGTACTTGATAAATAAATAAAAAAAATGTTTCCGCTGTATAAAATGTAATGTATTGTAAACTCTGATATTTGTATATAAAAGAAAAGTTTGTTTATAAAATATGATTACTATTCTGTGATTCTGTAGCTGATTCTGTTTAAATGTTATAAACTAAATAACAATCCGTCATTTTGAACGTTTCTAGTTGGTTTAATTACCGACTAGAGGCGGTCAGGGCGGCGGGTCGTTACAGCAACCATGGAATAACTTTCTGTTTTGTGATACACGTGTTGGTGAGTTTTCATGCTACCGTTCTAGTGATAGGCCTCTTTCCCCCTTTTTGTGATTTCTGGATTTCTATTGTTCGATTCCTGGAATTTGTGATTCACCAATTTTCATGATTTACTTTGATAAGCTTTACCAATATTTTTGCATCGGTGAATTTGTGTGTCATTAACTTTTGTGATTGGTATTGATATGTTTATCAATATTTGTGGTTTAGTGAATAAAGCAAAGAATGTGACATTCTTTTTAGTGCTATGAGATTCTTGAGATATTGTATGTCTTTTGTGAATTTTCTAACGTATACTTGTTATTATGGTATGACATTTTTGATTATCATACGTTTTATTGTTATATCTCTTCTTATATATCTCATTTTTTTATCCGATAATTATAGCTAGACTGATCCGTTTATTATTTCCTTCTTAAATAATACTCGGGTCAGACTGAGATTTTACAGGTGCTTCTGCTTGACTCCTTATCGGACCATCATCCGACTTTGGGCTAACTAATTTAGATTAGTAGTTTTTGTTGTATACATTTGAGAAATAGACTCATTGATGCATACATATTCTTTTGTGTAGAACTTGTATCTATTCTTTTGTGATATTGTGGATCTTGTTAGACCACTACTCTGATATACACTTTTATGTGTAATATTCATATCTATTTCCGCCTTTGAGATATGAACTTCTATGACTGATTTGTGTTATATTTATTTCTATATTTGTTTCCGAAGATATTTTAGCCTCTGTGTAGTAGCTTTGAGTTTGTGTCGGAATGTTGGATTTTCTCTTTAAATGAAATGCATGTTATACTAACTGACATATCGACGCTCGCACAAAGCAATTACACGGATGGTCGCTCCTCAACAGCCTTATTCTTCGCGCTAGTTGACGACATTACCCCGTAGTGTCCTTGGCTAGCGTGAGTATAGAGGTGGGGCGTCACAGCTTGGTATCAGAGCCAAACTTCGGAACAACATAGAATAATTTAACAAGGATCATCGTCCTAAGTCCATCTTAGGTGTCGTGCCTTAGGATTTTATTCGGGTCTTCAAACCGTTCTATCCTATTTTCTTTTGTGATACCTTGTTTTATCAATCATTGTTGTTTGATATTCATTTTATGAATAACCTTTTTATTCTTCTTTCTTTCTTTCTTAAAGAAGAAGAAATGGTTAGTTCTAGCAGTCTTAGCGCTGGTTAATCCAGTAGCCCTTCTCTGGATGGCGTATTTATGTCTGTCCAACAACTTTTGGATCTAGTAAAGAATCAAGAGTTTATCTGTGCTTTGAATAAGAACCCCGAAAAGGTTCTACCTTTTAAACTCGAAGTTCCTTTCAATCAGGTTGTGGATATCACTCTCCGACATGAAGAGGCTGACAAAGGAATTGATGGTGATATTGGGATTTTCAAGAAGAGGCATATTAAGTTAAAAAGCCCCAATCCCAATAAGAAAGTGAAGCAAACTACCTTGGTAGCAAAGACGCCAATCCCTAATCATTGAGTATGCTACAAATGTAATTCTAAGGAACACTATGTAATTAAGTGTCCGAAGCCCCTTACTTGCTGTTATTGCAAAAATTCAGGTCATCATATTTCTGAATGCCCCAAACTTCAGAGAAGAAAGAAAGGGGAACAAGAAACTTCAGTAGCAAAGACTCTAACCTCTAGTCGTAAACAATGCTATAATTGTGATTCCACGGACCGTTATGTAGTTAAGTGCCCGAAACCCCTTTATTGTCGCTATTGCAAAGGCTCGGGTCATTACTTATCTACATGTCCCAAACTTTAAAGTAGGAGAGAGGGAAAGCTAAAAGCTCTTAGCCACTCTTCTCTTGGTCAAGGTATTCTTCATTTAATCCTTGATTACATTTGTTTTGTGATTATCTTTTTCGAGTTCTTGTTGATATGAGTCCATCTCATTATTTTTATATCAAAAGAACTTGTTGATTCTTTTTATTTAAATATTTTGGGCTTGATGACTTCTTGGAGAATTGTGAATCCGGTTGGTGGATCCGCAACACTCAGTTGGTTTTCTTAGAATTTATGTCGGAATTATTTTATGTGATTTTTCTTTCTTGGCCAATATGCATGTTATGCGATACTTAGGCTTTGGAATTGATTTGTGTGAAAGGATTGGCTTAATCTTTATGAATCCCATATCCTATTTTCCGAGTGGACTATTCATCCTCGACATTCTCAATCTGTTAAATAGATTTGTATTTTTCTTTGTGATTCCGATTCCAACTTGATGGCATCATTTTTATTCTTCAAACCCACAAGATGAGGAAAACTTTATTTTTCTCATTCAGGTGGTTTGTGGAATTTTCTGGTATTTTTGAGCTTGTCTTAGGATTATCTCCTAAGTAATCTTTTGAGTGGTGTTAAGGTCTTTTTAGTTCGACCTTGCCACCCATTTTCATTTGGCTACGAGTTGCGGGAGTTAGCATTCCACTTACCGCATTCCGCATTCGTTATGATTCTTATGAATGACTTGTTATGTCATTCAGTTTGTCCAGCTTATTTCATCCATATTATGTATCGAGTATTCTACGAATATCTCGATGACTCCATTCTTGTATTTATTGATTTTGGATGAAAACAAAATTTAAAATTTTGCAAATCTTTTGAAAGTGCGGTGTGTATACAATTATATGTGCTAATATAGTATACACGGATCGTGTAATATGGATTACAATACAAATGCAGAAATAGATGATAATAGCATTGTAAATAGAAAATAGAAAATCACACCAGAGATTTTTATACTGGTTCGGAGCACCGTCCTACGTCCAGTCCCAGACTACTATCTGAATTTTCACTAATTACAACCTCGCTTCACCCGGAGGAACAGGTTTGCAATTACCCGAACAGCCGAACGGGATTTCACGCCTCTACAACACTGAGGACTTCAACACTTGCCTCTTACAATACCGAGGACTTCAACAAAAACAATTACAATTGTTGTTGACAACTTGTGCTCTTGTAAACACGGATTTGTCACTTGTAGTACACTCTTCCTATAATCTTATCCTCAAATTGTGAATGATGTTTGTGAAGATTATGGAATTTATATTGCTTATTGAATCAAAATATATGAGATAGTGTCAATGATTCAATAAGGAATGAAAGTAGTTTAGAGCTTTTTGAATGCAAGTGAATTCAGAGAATAGATAGAGAGCATATATAATCTTAATAAAACTTGTTGTTTTAATCAATGATATTGATGTGTATTTATAGAGAGAAAATAGTTATAACCCTTGGTGAAAAGTTGCAGTCAAAAGTTATGATCATTGATGAAGAAGAAGAGACGCAACTATTGAAGAAGGATGTGTCTTTTGGAAGAAGTTGCTCTCTGTTTAAAAACGGTCGACAGGTCAAAAACTAACCGGTAGACAGGTTTTTAAAAATATAGTCGTTATGTGCATGTGTGCACGTTTATTGTGCACATTCAACAGGAACGGTCGACCGTTCATTTTTGGACCGGTCGACCGGTCTCTGTTAAGTTGCACAATAAAGTGCACAACCTATATAAATGTGTATATATATATATTATATTTTGTGCATGATTATTTGAGGATAGATTTTGACAATTTTATTACTATTATAACATCAAATAATCAACCTATAATCTAGAGTACCATATGTAGGTCTTGATTTGTCGATCGCTTTAATATTGTTGTCAGCAATCAAAATCTTCATAGAAGCTGTGACTCAACATTCTCCCCCTTTTTGATTGATGACAATATAAAAACTCAAGTATAGAATCTCCCCCTGAATATGTGATTTCCTGCAGACAATTATTAGCTTCTTTCATCCTGCAAACAATTATTAGCACCTTTCTCCCCCTTTGTCATCAACAAAAAGGAGTAAACAATAGAAAATATAAACCAAAGAGAACAATGCATACATTCAAACACAGGATGTTTTGATGAAGTACAATGCAAGTCATAGTCTACTACGAATAAAAAGATGGACACTATTTAGTACAAGTGCCATAGATGTTTTTAAAGAAATGAAAAGAAAAACAAACTAACTTCATTCCGACTGAATCTCTTCCTCATCATCATCATCATCATCGTCGTCGTCGTCATCGTCATCGTCATCATCATCGTCATTGTCCCCACGACCTTGTCCGCTTGTACCACCGGATTCCTCGGATGTCGACCAAGTAAAAGTTGGAGGAGCCGGACGTTTTCCGGGGTCTTGATGTTGGGTCGAGACGGATGTGCTACATGATATAGCATCCCATATAGCGCCGAAGAATGACTTTACCTTATTGAATCGTCTATCAATTTTCGAATCCATTCGTTTTAGTCTTGATTCAAGTAAAAATTGATTCCGAGCGATGGTTTCAAGAGATTCTCTTGTAGATGATTTAGATTT
Source organism: Allium cepa (assembly GCA_030765085.1). Classification (NCBI taxonomy): domain Eukaryota; kingdom Viridiplantae; phylum Streptophyta; class Magnoliopsida; order Asparagales; family Amaryllidaceae; genus Allium; species Allium cepa. Next base: position 312,377,890 of record CM060937.1, read on the forward strand.
CAATAATCTAACATCTTCAGAACGACGACGAGATGGTGGAGCTTGTTGTTCTTGAGTATCGCGTTGTTGCCATTGTTCGAATGGCATAATATGAACATATGGAGGAGGAAGCTTCATCCGTTTGATAGTAGTGGAGTCAATACACTTTGGTGTAGAATATGCCGAATCTGGGGGTGTGACTCCACATGCAAGCAACATACGCATAATATACTCGTTATAGAAGAAATGTGGACGAGTAGAGTTATTTACCTTAAGAATTTCATCGAAAATCATGTGAACCCAATTTATTTCGATATCACAGTAGATAGCATAAAGAGCCTTGAAATTCTCTTTGTAAACGGCATCATAGTTTCCTAATCGAGGAAATAGAGAGTGCATTAGGACATGGTGTAACAACCTTGCAGTCGGTCGTAGCCCAATCGATTTGGTGCCGTTACTATCATCTTCTATAAATTTATGACTCGTACTATTCCGGGTGAAAACTTCAAAAAATGTCGATGAAAACTCTTCACCTCTATTCGGTATTCCCAAAATAGAAGCAATTCTATCATAAGTGAGATAGATTTGTTTGCCACATACTACTGACCAAATAACTCCATTTGGATTATCCGGAGTATATTCCTCTAAATTCATATTCGCGTAAAATAGCTTAATCATCAAATGATTAATTTGTACGCTATTTACAGAAAAATCAATAAGAGGAGAGATACGAGATCTATTTGCTAATCTTTGAATACCGTATGCAGTGAAATCGTCGAATTTGATGAATGAGCATGGATGGAACTTGTAATTTGTCATTTGATTCCATCTAGTTACTGCAACCGGAGATTCTAGCCATTTTCTAGCAGAGAGAGTAAGAGAAGAAGTTTCTGATGTTGCTCTTTTCTTTAATTTCTTCTGAGGAGGAGCCATTGAAGAGAATTTGAGAGTTTGTGAAGCTTGAGAATATGAACTAGGGTTTGGAAATGGGAAAGTTTTCAGTAGAGAGTAGAAAGTAAAGAGGGTTGGTGGCAAAATATATACGTGAAGTATATAAAAAAAAGGAATAACTGCCGACCGGTCGACCGCCTGCATATGGCCGGTCGACCGTTTTCAACCCGAGAGCAAAACGGTCGACCGGTCATATTTCAGGGGGTCGACCGGTTTGGCTCTGTGTGCAAAAATGCAGAATTTGGCAAAAATTTTGAAAACGAGTCGAATGAATATATTATATATTATGTTATTATTGCAAAAATATACTGTATTACAAGAATTATATATGAAAACAAAACAATATACATTATTGAATTCTAATGAGAAGGTGAGTTGTTATTAGAATTCTTGTCATTTTCAATGCGTTTAGCCCACGGACTCCACTTATATCGAGCTCCTTCATTCTCGTTATAGTTTTTATCCCAAGAGTTTGGAGTTGTTGAAGTCGATGGTCTTGACGGCATTGGTTCATGAACATCGTGTTTGTTTGAACCGCAGAAGAATGATGCCATTCGTTCTAAGGCGGATAAACGAGTTGAAGTACGTTGTTGTTCATGGTATAGTAGGTTTTGACCATAATGTAGTTGTCGTTGAAGATCGATTTGATGCTTTTGGTAGTGATGAATCTCATCGATTTGCGCCTTCGTGCGCGGAGAGCAGAATAGTGCTTTCTTTGCACGCTTGGATGTTGGAGTATGGCCAGGTGTGTGAAAACAATGGTGAGGGCATTCCGGCCTTTGTTTCGGTGTAATCGGAGAGTATTGTTCCTCCGACTCCGAGCTTGTGATAGAAATATGAGATTCCTCTGCGCATTTGTCGCAAATGTGTGCCATGGTAGCTTGTTTAAGATGATTTATAATTTTCAGCAAGAAGGTGAATGAATGAAAGTGTATTTTTCAAACGTTTATATAGGAAAAAGTTTGCCAATGATCTTGAGGATAGGATTTGTTAGAGATAATTAGCCGTAAACAAAAACAATGATGCATAAAAAAGTTATAAAAATAGGTATAGTTTGTTATAGGCTGAAATTTAAGAATTATTTGAAAAATATATAGCCTAAGTTTGAAGGTTACTTATTCTATTCTAGATCTTTCCGAGATACTAAGCCAAGCTCTCTTCGTAGTTTAATAAAACTAGATTCAAGTAATGGTTTAGTGAAAATATCGGCTATTTGATTGTCAGTGTGAACATATTCAAGATGTATATTACCTTTTTCAATATTATCTCTAAGGAAATGATGACGGATATCAATATGTTTGGTTCTAGAATGATTTACTGGATTTTTAGAGAGATTTATTGCACTCGTGTTATCACAGTATATAATAGAATTCGATAAATGTATATCGAAATCTTGAAGTGTTTGTTGCATATATAGTACTTGAGTACAAGCGAGAGCCGCTGATATATATTCAGCTTCACATGTTGATAGTGAAACACAATTCTGTTTCTTACTAAACCAAGAGACAAGTGATTTTCCAATAAAATGGCACGTACCACTTGTACTTTTTCTATCCGTCCGTGAGCCACCAAAATCAGCATCACTATATGATACTAATTCAAATGGACATTCTTTTGGATAGAAAAGACCAAAATCTTTGGTATTATTAAGATAACGAATTATACGTTTCACTGCTCGTAAATGTGATTCCTTTGGATCGGCTTGAAAACGAGCACATAAACAAACACTCATTAATATATCTGGACGACTAGCTGTAAGATAAAGAAGAGAACCAATCATGCTTCGATATAATTTCTGGTCAACATTCTTACCACTTTCATCTTTTTCAAGATGTGTAGTTGTACTCATAGGAGTTGGTTTACCAGATGTATTTTGTAATCCGAAGCGTTTGATAAGATTTTCACAGTATTTTTCTTGATTGATAAAAATACCGTTTGAAAGTTGTTTGATTTGAAGTCCAAGAAAATAAGATAGTTCTCCCATATGAGACATTTCGAATTCTTTGGTCATAATACTTGCAAATTCCTTGCAGAGTTTATCGTTTGTTGAACCAAAGATGATATCGTCTACATATATTTGGATAACCAGAATATCTTTTCGAGAATGTTTAATAAACAAAGTTTGATCGACTTTGCCTATTTCAAATCCTGAATTAATAAGATAGCTTCGTAATCGTTCATACCAAGCACGAGGTGCTTGTTTTAAACCATACAGAGCTTTCTTAAGTTTGAACACATGGTCAGGATATTTTTCATGTACGAATAAAGGTGGTTGTTCGACATAGACATTCTCTTTGATAAATCCATTGAGAAAAGCACTTTTGACATCCATCTGATAAAGTTTGAAATTATGATAACAAGCAAAAGATAATAGAATTCTAATAGCTTCTAGTCGAGCAACTGGTGCAAAAGTTTCTTCATAATCGATACCTTCTTCCTGATTGTATCCTTGTGCTACTAATCTTGCTTTATTTTTGGTGATATTTCCTTGTTCGTCAGCCTTATTTTTATAGACCCATTTAGTACCAATTACTGACTGATCAGTTGGTCTCGGAACAAGTTCCCAAACGTCATTGCGCTCAAACTGATTTAGTTCTTCCTGCATGGCAATGATCCAGTAATCATCTATAGCAGCTTCTTTTGGATTCTTGGGTTCGATATTTGAGAGAAAAGCGACATGACCCATTTGATTGAGTTGACTCCTTGTTCTGACATGTGATGTTATTTCACCTATTATATTTTGGGCCGGATGGTCTCTTAATATTCTTGGTGGTGATTGTAATTCACATATTTGAGGAGTATTCTCAATAATTATTTCTGAGTCAGAATCAGTATTTGAGATGATTTGATTATCAATGACTATTGATTCGTCATCATCTGATATTGTGTGAGGATGCTGATAAATTTCATCAAAAGAGACATGAAGTGATTCTTCAATAGTTTTGGTTCGTTTATTAAATATCCGATAGGCCTTACTTCGTTCCGAATAACCGACAAATATTCCTTCATCGGCTTTTGGATCGAATTTTCCAAGCTGGTCTTTCGTATTTAAAATAAAGCACTTAGAACCAAAAACTTTGAAGTATGAGATTTTGGGCTTTCTTTTGTTAAACAATTCATAAGGAGTATTCTTGGTAAGAGGTCTTATGGACACACGATTTAAAACATAACAGGCAGTTGCAACAGCTTCTGCCCAGAAGTGTTTTGGTAAGGTGGTTCCATTTAATAATGTTCTTGCACATTCTTGTAAAGTTCGGTTCTTTCGTTCTACTACTCCGTTCTGTTGTGGAGTTCTGGGAAACGAAAAATTATGATATATACCTTTCTTTGTACAAAAATGTTCAAATTCATTATTTTCAAACTCTCCGCCATGATCACTTCTTATATTTTTAACTTTAATCCCTTTTGATTTTTGAATTCTTTTGACGAAAGATTTGAAATGATCGAAAGTATCACTTTTATTTTTTAAGAAAATTGTCCATGTATAACGAGAGAAATCATCAACAATTACAAGCACATATTGACTGTGATTTATTGATTGAACTCTAGTAGGTCCAAATAAATCCATGTGCAGTAACTCAAGCGGTTGTAATGTTGATATGACTTTCTTGGATTTAAACGATGATTTGGTCAATTTTCCTAATTGACATGCATCACAAATGTTGTTAACTTTAAAACTCATTTTGGGTAGTCCTCTAACTAGATTGTTTTTGGCTAGCTTGTCAATAGTTTTGAAGTTTATATGACAGAAACGTTTGTGCCATAGCCATGGATCATTGTCATTAGCCATAAGACACATATCTGAATTATGATTAATATTCATATTTAGAATATATATATTTCTGTCTCTATAACCTTCAAAAACCAAATTATGGTCTTTATCTAAAATACTACACTTATTATTTGAAAAGGAAATTATAAAACCCTTGTCACATAACTGACTAATACTAAGTAAATTGTGTTTTAAATTTCTAACTAGCATGACATTTGTAATAAGAGGTAAGTTAGATGTACCACAATTGCTCACATCGCCTTTGCCGATGATATAACCTTTTGAATTGTCTCCAAAAGTGACTGAGCCACCATCTGAGTATTTAATATTTGTTAGTAAGGTCTTGTCTCCCGTCATATGCTTTGAGCAACCACTGTCCAATATCCACTTTCCTCTTTTCTTCAGTGGGACCTGCAAAAAATAGAATTAAGTTCATGGTACCCACTTTTTATAGGGTCCTAAGAGTTAGGTCTTAGGAGTCCAAACCCATTTGGGTCCGGTATCCCCTTTATATATATAATTGTTATTAAAATGTACATTATTCATGAATTCCTGAATGTATTTGTTCCTAATCAAATTATTATTTGTTTTAGGAACCCATATTTTGATAGTCTTGACATTTCTCTTTTGAAATTTCATAACTGGTTTTGGTTTGAAATATAATAAACTAAGATTTTTCTTAGCTTCAGTTTTTTGTATTTTCTTCTTCCTTTTATTTCTAAGATGTTTCTTAGTTTCATGTTTGTTATATCCCAAACCTTGTTTATCTGAAATAGATTGTGAACTTTCAATGATTTTAGTCAAATTTTCTCGACCTTTGTTAAAGTTAGAAACATTTTGAGTAATGTCATCAAACTTTGTTTGTAAACTAGCTTTTTCTAGGTCTAGAATTTTGACTTTTGCTTTAAGTTCATGATTTTCAGTAGTGAGAGCATTATTTTTCTCTTTTTGAGCTTCTATTTCTTGACTCAAAAGAGATATTTGAGAGTCAACATTAGATGACGATTCTTGAATATTTTCAAGTTCTTCTTCTAATATTTTCTTCTCGTCTTTTAACATATCTCGTTCAAACTCTGCTCTACTTAAATCTGCTTTGACTACTTTTAATTGACGTTTTAAGTCTTTATATTTGACTATCAATTCAGCATTAATATCAAGTAATTCATCAAATGTAGGAATTTGTACCTCATCTTCTGTTGCCATAAAGCAAACATTAGCTTGTTCATTCTCCGAATCACTTTCACTTTCTGATGAAGATGACTCTGAATCATCCCATGTTACTGAGAAGGCTCGTTTCTTTGATTTGTCCTTCTTATATTTGAATTTGTCATTTTCTGACTTTTTATTTTGTTCTGGACAATCCTTCTGCATGTGTCCCTTTTTATGGCAGTTGAAACATTCTATTGCAGATGAAAATGGTTTATTTGATCCAGGTTTCCTTTTATTGTAGCGACTGGCTTTTCGATATTTTAGGAATTTTTTGAAACCTTTAGCAATGAACGCCAAATCTTCATCTTCAGAATCTGATTCATTTTCATCTTTCTCAACATGAAATGCTACATTTTTCTTTTCTTCTTTCTTTTCTTTTCTAGCCTGCAAATTTGCTTCATAGGACATTAAATTTCCTATCAATTCATCTGGCTTCATGACGGAAAGATCATTAGCTTCTTCAATTGCTAATACTTTTCCTTCCCATTCATTAGTCAGAGAATGTAGGACTGTTGAAACAACATCAAAATCAGAATACTTTTGTCCTAACCCAATAAGTGCATGGTGAATAGTTTGAAACCGTGAATACATGTCATTGATTGTTTCATTTGGTTTCATTTTGAAATTTTGAAATTGACTTTTCAGCATGGCTATTTTGGCTTGTTTAACCTTGTTAGTACCTTCATGAGTGATTTTTAGCGTTTGCCAAATTTGATATGCAGTAGTGCAGATACTAACACGGTTATATTCATTTTGGTCTAATGCACAGAACAACATATTTATTGCTCTTGCATTTACGGCTGCTGCCGTTTTCTCAGCCACAGTCCATTCTGAATAATCAGTTGTTGGATTTACTATTTCTCTTTGAGTAGCATTCCAAGCATCATAGCTACTTGATTGCATAAAGAATGACATACGTGTTGCCCAATAACTATAGTTAAGACCATTGAAAAATGGAGGTCTTTGTGTCGATTGCCCTTCTGTGTAAGTGGTGTTTTGAGTGCTAGTACTTGCGTTATTTGCCATATTACAAGAATATATCAAATAATTGTGTTACGGTTATATGATGACCGAGCTCCGATACCAATTGAAAGTGCGGTGTGTATACAATTATATGTGCTAATATAGTATACACGGATCGTGTAATATGGATTACAATACAAATGCAGAAATAGATGATAATAGCATTGTAAATAGAAAATAGAAAAATCACACCAGAGATTTTTATACTGGTTCGGAGCACCGTCCTACGTCCAGTCCCAGACTACTATCTGGATTTTCACTAATTACAACCTCGCTTCACCCGGAGGAACAGGTTTACAATTACCCGAACAGCCGAACGGGATTTCACGCCTCTACAACACTGAGGACTTCAACACTTGCCTCTTACAATACCGAGGACTTCAACAAAAACAATTACAATTGTTGTTGACAATTTGTGCTCTTGTAAATACGGATTTGTCACTTGTAGTACACTCTTCCTATAATCTTATCCTCAAATTGTGAATGATGTTTGTGAAGATTATGGAATTTATATTGCTTATTGAATCAAAATATATGAGATAGTGTCAATGATTCAATAAGGAATGAAAGTAGTTTAGAGCTTTTTGAATGCAAGTGAATTCAGAGAATAGATAGAGAGCATATATAATCTTAATAAAACTTGTTGTTTTAATCAATGATATTGATGTGTATTTATAGAGAGAAAATAGTTATAACCCTTGGTGAAAAGTTGCAGTCAAAAGTTATGATCATTGATGAAGAAGAAGAGACGCAACTATTGAAGAAGGATGTGTCTTTTGGAAGAAGTTGCTCTCTGTTTAAAAACGGTCGACAGGTCAAAAACTAACCGGTAGACAGGTTTTTAAAAATATAGTCGTTATGTGCATGTGTGCACGTTTATTGTGCACATTCAACAGGAACGGTCGACCGTTCATTTTTGGACCGGTCGACCGGTCTCTGTTAAGTTGCACAATAAAGTGCACAACCTATATAAATGTGTATATATATATATATTATATTTTGTGCATGATTATTTGAGGATAGATTTTGACAATTTTATTACTATTATAACATCAAATAATCAACCTATAATCTAGAGTACCATATGTAGGTCTTGATTTGTCGATCGCTTTAATATTGTTGTCAGCAATCAAAATCTTCATAGAAGCTGTGACTCAACATCTTTTTCATAAGATTTATTTATAAGTATAACTAGATTTTGTTCTTAAAACGTACAAAGAATATTCTTAAAGTTTTTGAGAGACATATTTATCATATAGAAGATGATTTTATGATTTTATTGCCCATTGAGTGGTTTAAGAATTCTAGTCGACGCGCTTGATCAACGTTATCGATAGGAATTTCCTAAACGCTTTGATGAGACAATCTGACACAATAAATTGACTTGTAAAAAGTAAATTTTCCTAGAAAGATTAATACATAAAGATAATTGTGATTTTAAAAGTTTTAGCTTTTCGAGAAAGAAGATTATTTAAAAGAACTCTTTTTCGGTACTCTTATTCTTGTGATTCCCGAAGGGAACTAAGATTTCACTATTTCTACCAATGCTAATTGTATTAGTTTGGGTGTCGTTCTCTTGTGAATGAGAATGTTCTATCATTTATGCTTCTTTACAATTAAAGCCTACCGAGACTAGATATGCCACTCATTATCTAGTGCTCGCAGCTATTGTTTTCGCTTGTAGAAATTTGGCATCATTGTTTTTGGGAGAGAAATTTTTTCTCTACACCGATCATAAATCTTTGAAGTATTTATTTTCTCAAAAGGAACTTAACTTGCGTCAACAACGTTGGCTTGAGTTCCTTACATCTTATGATCTTGATATTCTTTATTTTCCCGGAAGGGGAAATCATGTTGCCGATGCACTTAGTCGTCAGCCACAAGCGGTTATTTCATTGATGATATCCGAATGGAATGATCTCGAGACTTTATCCACTTGTGAGATTTAAGATCGTGAATCCAATTTGTGTTTATCTCTTGTTTTATGTAGCCTTGAGGCCCATCCTTCTCTTTTAGACCGCATCTTTGAAGCTCAAAAGCTAGATCCCAAATTGGGTCTTCTTAGCCAGAATTTTAGGGATAAAATTGATATTAAAGGTTTGAAAGATTTTGATATTGATTCTCATGGCGGCACTCAAAAATTTGGTCGACTTATCGAACCAAATATTAGTGATCTTCGTAAAGACGTGTTAGAAGATTATCATCGTTCTAAGTTTACCATTCATCCTGGTAGTAGCAAAATGTACGCGGATATGAAGCGACTCTATTATTGGGATGGGATGAAATCTGATATTGCTAACTTCATCACGTGTTGCATGACTTGCCAACTCGTTAAGGCTGAACATCAAAGGCTCGGTGGGTTATTACAACCTTTGGACATTCCAATTTGAAGGTGGGATCAAATTTCCATGGATTGTATTGACGGCCTTCCCCGTTCTCGTTTGGGTCATGTTAGCTTATGGGTGATAGTTGATAGACTTACGAAACCTGCCTATTTTATTCCCGTTTGGTCCACTCGGACCGTACCTCCTTTGGCCAAACTCTTTATCAAAGAAATTGTTAAATTGCATGGAGTTCCTACTTCTATTGTTAGCGATCGTGATCTATTGTTTACTAGTGGATTTTGGAAGAGTCTTAAAAAAGCTTTGGGTTCGAAGCTTAATTTTAGCACCGCTTATCACCCCCAGTCCGATGGATAAACTGAGCGTGTGAATCAAACTCTTGAAGGTCTTCTTCGTGCATGTGTTCTTGATTTTGGTGGAAGTTGGGAAGATCATATTTCTCTTGTTGAATTTTCCTATAATAGTATCTTCCAATCTAGTATTGGTATGGCACCTTCCGAGTCACTCTATGGAAGGCCATGCCGATCTCTTTCTTGTTGGCTTGAGGCCGGTGAGAAGCTAGTTTTTGATCCAGATTTTATTCGAGGTTCCACCGAAAAGACTGACCTTATTCGTCATAGGATGAAAGAAGCTCAGAGTAGACAAAAATCCTATGCCGAAAACCGAAGAATGAAATTGGAATTTTGTGTGGAAGATTTGGTGTTTATTCGTGTTTCACCTATGAAAGGTGTTGTGCATTTCAGTCGGTCAGGAAAGTTAGCACCTCGATATATTGGCCCCTTTCCCATCACCGAACGCACTAGTTCCATGGCATATCGCCTTTTATTACCGGTTCAATTTTCTGCTATTCATGAGGTTTCCCACATCTTTCAACGACGGAAATGCCTTTGGGATTCCGATTTTTATTCTGGAGCCCGGTGTTTTTGAAGAAATTGAAGTTTTATCTATTTGACTTATGAGCAACATCCTATTCGCATCATTGCTTCGGAGGTTGAGCGCCTTCGAAATAAAGATGTTCTTTCTGTGAAAGTTCAATGGTTCTCAAATCCTAAAGATTGCCTTGGGAATCCTAAGAATTCATCGAGCGAGCACATCCGGACTTACTTTCTCGTGCTCTTTGAGGTGAACTTCTAGTTTCAAATTTCTTTTGTGTTGATATGCTTTTATGGTTGTTACTATTTATTTTCTTCTTAAGTATTGCGAGAACGCAATTTCTTTAAGGAGGGGAGTCTGTAACAACCCGCATGTTTATCGATTGTATATTTAAATATTTTATTTAAATATTTCACCGTTAGTCGGATTATAGTTTGAAAAACTACTTTTTCCAAACGATCGAATTAGGACTCGAGACCACTTCCATTGAGTTCAAAATGGCGTTTGCGACCTTTTTAAGTACAAACTTCGATATGTTTGAAGATGGTAGAATTTTGCTACTTTTTCACTTAGGGCTTTGGTTTTGTTTCATCTCATTAGACCCAAGCTTCACCCCTCCTCTCTTCATTACTTTACTTCTATTTCCTAATGCTCAAGCTTTAGCAACAATGGAGAAAGGAATGAGAAATTAAAACTCCAAGCCCAAGTTTCCATTTGCAAATCAAGTTCTAGCTCCAAATTTATAGAAGAAGCTTTGGTAAGCCTCCTCTTCTTCTTCTCTAACTCATTCTCCTTCCAATCTCATAAATTCCTAAACCTAACTTAGGAAATATTTCTCTTTTAAGCTTAGATTCAACCTTGTTGGGTTGGAATTGAAGAGTGATTGTCCTTGCCATTGCTCTATAGCTTCTTCTTCCTTGATTTTGTGAAAAGGTGAGATTTTTATCTCACATCTAAGACTATGATTATCTTTGATTGTTAGGTATGAATTCCTAACACTTATTCATGTGCATTTGATTTTGATTTGGATTGGTTTTGTGAATATTCCAATTTTTTGTGTTTTGGGTTCAATTTTTCAAAAATCATAGCTTTGTTGTTTGAACATGCTTTTGGTGATGCATCGAAGAGCCTATTGGGCTAGGTAGCTGATTCGCGTAAATCCCTAAGGCCGTTGCTCGATCGAATGCATTTTGGAAGGAATATACCTTCATTTAGATAGGCTTGGAAGTGAGGTAAACAGGTTCCAGTCGACTGGAATTTTGGTCCAGTCGACTGACCTGCTACCTGAGCACATCCCAGGTTCTGGTCCATTCGACTGGCATACTGAGTCCAGTCGACTAACCAACATCTCGCGAATATTCTGGGACTGAGTTCATTCAACTGAACTCAGTGAGCCAGTCGAATGACCTACATACTTTTGCCTATTTTGCCTATTTTTGTTTGAAACTCCAATTTTATCGATTCGTGGTTCGCCGATTCAATTATTGTCATTTATTATCCACTTCGATGACTTCATTTTCGGGATTTTTGTGTACATACATTTTGATGGATTCGGTATCAATTTCTTTGGATTTTATTCACGTCTTCGTACGTGAATTTTGGCGATTGATTGTTTCTGCAATCATTTCTACGATTTGTCACTTTAAAAATATAAGGGTTTCAATACTAGTAGTAAATATCAAAACTCTTTTATCAAAATGATTTCGACTCTATTCTCAATATCAAGCTTGTTTATAAAACCTTTTTCCAATCTACTAGCATATACAAACTTTTACCTTACTCGTATGAGAAATCTAATTAAACGACTTAGTAAAACAAGTGGTATGAAATGCTTGCGTTTACTTCGTCGGTTAATTCTTGGACTTGTTCGATTGAATCTCTTGTGATAATTTTCGAGTGGAGATCTACAATTTGTTCGTAAATATTTAAGTTAAGCTAGTGGTTATGGGACATGAAGCTAAGCTCATATATTTACTAGCTTAGTGTAATTTACACTTAACATCGAGTGGAAGTCTACAGTTTGTTCGTAAATAATTAAGTTAAGCTAGTGGTTATGGGACATGAAGCTAAACTCATTTATTTACTAGCTTAGTGTAATTTACACTTATCGATCAATAATGATCATTTTGTGATTTAGACTAGCAATGTGCGATGTCACTTTGTCTACGAGGGAGACTAAACCCCGTTTTTAGTGGAGCTTCGACTTGGTGGGGTAGCGACCTATGGTCTTCGGGCCGTTTTAGTGGAGCTTCGGTTCATGGTCTTCGGGCCGTTTTAGTGGAGCCTCTGCTCAAAATTAATGGTTAGAAACCATGTAATAGCTTTCCGTTTTGTGATACACATGTTGGTGAGTTTTCATGCTTCCGTTCTAGTGATAGGCCTCTTTCCCCCTTTTTGTGATTTCTGGATTTCTATTGTTTGATTTCTAGAATTTGTGCTTCACCAATTTTCGTGATTTACTTTGATAAGCTTTATCGATATTTGTGCATCGGTGAATTTGTGTGTCATTAACTTTTGTGATTGGTATTGCTATGTTTATCAATATTTGTGGTTTAGTGAATAAAGCAAAGAACGTGACATTCTTTTTAGTGCTGTGAGATTCTTGAGATATTGTATGTCTTTTGTGAATTTTCTAACGTATACTTGTTATCATGGTATGACATTTTTGATTATCATACGTTTTATTGTTATATCTCTTCTTATATACCTCATTTTTTATCTGATAATTATAGCTAGACTGATTCGTTTATTATTTTCTTCTTAAATAATACTCGAGTCAGACTGAGATTTTACAGGTGCTTCTGCTTGACTCCTTATCGGACCATCATCCGACTTTTGGCTAACTAATTTAGATTAGTAGTTTTTATTGTATACATTTGAGATATAGACTCATTGATGTATACATATTCTTTGGTGAGCACTTGTATCTATTCTTTTGTGATATTGTGGATCTTGTTAGACCACTACTCTGATATACACTTTTATGTGTAATATTCATATCTATTTCCGCCTTTGAGATATGAACTTCGGTGACTGATTTGTGTTATGTTTATTTCTATATTTGTTTCCGAAGATATTATAGCCTCTGTGTAGTAGCTTTGAGTTTGTGTCGGCATGTTGGATTTTCTCTTTAATTGAAATGCATGTTATACTATCTGACATATCGACGCTCGCACAAAGCAATTACACAGATGGTCGCTCCTCAACAGCTTTATTCTTCGCGCTAGTTGACGACATTACCCCATAGTGTCCTTGGCTAGCATGAGTATAGAGGTGGGGCGTCACACTGGGCATCGTCAGAGGGCACTCCATAGGTATGGTACAAAACCAAAATCGTATAAGGCATGCTAGGGTAGGTGACACGGTACCAATTACGCATCTGGGCTGGTGGTAATGCATAGCCGCAGCTACCATCCAGCTCGAGTCATACCCCCAAAAAGAAAATCAAAAGTGGCTATCGAATCAATCCAAAAGTCAAAGTAAAAAAATCGAAAGGATGTGTCCGATTAAAGGTGCTACCTCAATTGGCCAGAGAATCGCTCCTGTTTTAGCCACCTTATGCCAACTCACGGGAGTTGGGTCCACGTATTTACCTCAAGGGACACGCCGCCACCATCCTACTTCATTCTGGAATCTCCACCTCGTACATGGTTGTTAAAGTGGTTTTCCGGGTTGGCAGAGAGTATGACAACTTCAGATCCTGGTCTCTTCAACAACCAACCGTTATTATAACACCGCGGCCTTTCAAAATAATTTATACTTTTAAAACCAGAATATATCAAAGCCATGTACAATATCATCTTCATTTTTAAAACCAAATCAATAAGATATCCTTTCCAAATATATCCCTTTCTAAACGCATAATAATTTCAAAGTTATAATATTTCTAAACCCAACGCTTGAAAAATAGCCTTTCAAAATATAAACTTTGGATTTCATGATTTTTAAATGTAACCCCACCACTTAAATGGGTTAAATATAAATTTCTTTATATAATAAAATATTTTCTTCACCTACCCAAATCAATTCCAATTATAGATTTTAAATTTCCAAATAAACCATTTAAATTTTCATATATTTCAAATCTTTAAATATTACACCATTCAAACGAATTCTTTGATAATTTTCATATATATCAAATTCCATTTCTATTATTTCGATTTGAAATATTTACTTAATAAATAAAATATAATTTAAGTAAAATTTTTACTTCACCTAACTGGATATTCTTTCAATGTATTAACTAGGTATATCAACTTTATGTTCATTTAAATTCCTCTAAACCAAATTTAGTTACAAGAATCATACCCTTCAAAACATTAATTTTATTAAAGTTTCTATTCAAATTTATTCGAATATAATTCTCAAATAATTCAATTCAAACCAATTTCATATTTATCTTCCAACTTAAATTTTTATTTAAGTCAATAAACTTTATATATACAATATTTTTAACAGGTACTTAACCATATAATATAAACAATCTAACTCCACTTATTTACTTATTTTTATTACACAAATTCATATATAGCTTGAATTCAGGAAATTAACTGCATATATAAAATATTATTTATATCATATCAAAATTAAATTTATCAAACCGTATATTTTTTTCCAAAACCAAAAAAAATCATTTCAAAAAAAATATTTTATATATATACCGCGGTGCCTGTATAAAATTTTCTGCCCTATGGTCAAGTGATATGGATATTTATCATTTTAATCCGCAATTTAAAATAAAAATGTGGTCGTATATCATTTCAAACCACAATCCCGAATGAAATGAAAATGCGCAATAACTTGCAGTTTATACAATATAAAATACAGCTTCCATTCATCCGATATCAATCATTAACCATTTATATAATCATCTTCTAATATACACAAAAACAACACTATAGACCGGATAATAAACAACAAGTATTAACTAGCAGTTTATATTCAATAATAAATTTAAATAACTGTTTAACTGCCAGTTTATATGCAATGAATAATTAAATAACAATTTAATTAAATAAATGCGATTTAACTATAGTATTTATGCTTAATCACGTTTCTTAGCCTCCCAATTATTTACTTAAGTTTCTATCCATTTATTTATAATACTTCCCTTTCTATTATATTCTGTTAGAAGAAATTTCAATTATACCTAAGTTTATAATGCTAGAACAACAATTTCTTATTTATTAAAGAATTCCATAAATTACCTCATTTGAACTTATTTCTCAATTCACCAATTACGACCTAAAATATAGATTTACGTTTCTATTAAATTTACATTCCCCATTTCGTTACTATATTAATAATCACTAAGTAACATTTATTATCAACTATAAATATTATAACTGCTTAACGAATATTGATTTTATAAATTTACACTTTATTACATATTCTTCATCAGTTAACATAATTTTGAATTCCTTTTCCAATTTACTAATTTCAATCAATCCTAACTTTACCTTCTCTTTCAATTAATAGGGTATGCACAAATTTAGTTAATGCGTTAATTCTTATTAATATAACATTAAGGCTCATTTAATTCCAATTGATTCACATTTTAATTATTAACCACATAAACGGGTAACTTATAACTTGTGTTACCATGATTTTAATTACACCTATGAATTCCCTATTATCAAACAAATGTTACAAATTCCTAAATACTTCTACTTTCATCTAATTACCATTTAGTATATTATTATTTTTCCATTAACAAATTTCAAAAATTCCTAGACCTTTCCTTTTCATTTATTCTTTTATTAAGTTTACATTAATAAATCTTTTCTTCCATTTCTTTAATTCAACAACTTGTTCTATTATGAATACCTTTAACATTATTTCCAATATCCCTTAATTAACATTAACGTAAACTTTTATTTATTGTTATTGCAATTTATACAAAATTCAATTTATACAAATTCAGCTTTGACTAACTTTATTGCCTAAATTTACATGTAGTTACTTTTAATAAATAAATTATTGCATTGGTTAATCCAACAGTTAGTTTTTTTTCTTCTCATTTTATATTTTATAACCAAATGTAACAACTTACACTATTCGTAAATGGGATTTCCCTTCAATTGTCAAAATTAATTTTTTATAACCATTACTAAATTACATTCTAAACATTTACTTCAATATAGGTTATAAATATTTTATTTCTTCCAAATTAAATTACAAATTCTCATTAATTTACCCAATTTTATTTACCAGAATTTACGGGTCGTTACACTCTCCCCCACTCAAAAATTTTCGTCCCCGAAAAGAAAAAAGGGAGAAGAAAGAATTAAATAAACAATATATCTTATTCAAAATATTAACTTTATAAACAAATAATTTACAAAATTTATTACTTTAAATAAATATACCCATTTTATAACCATTAAATCTTTTTATACTTAAATAAATAAAGTTTGGAAATCATTTTCAGAAATTTTCTAAGTTCAAAATTTATGAAAAATTTCGGCAGAGTCTCCTTTTACGGAGAGGCTCGGGAGAAAATATAATATCAAATATAATAAATATCACATATAATATCCAAAATATTATATCCCAACACGGGAAAATATATAAAATAGCGCTATAAAACCGTAATCCGAGAACGTACCTATTTGTCCGGTAATTAACGCTTAATTATGAAACCAAGAGCAGTAGCAATTACTTCCATAACTTGTGTTTCACTTATATAATCCAAAAGAGTCAATAATTATATAAAATGAAATATTTAGCGTTGTTTCAATCAATAACAAACAAATCCATCAATCACTAGCAGCAAAGCATACAGCTATCATATAAAAATCCACCCACATCAATCATTCATTCATATCAAACAAAACAAATAGTTGTTCGGGTTCAAAAACTTCAATCGTACGGAATGAAAAATAAACTACTAAGTGTACCCTTCACTCAACAGTCTGAGGTGAAACTAAATAGATTATTCATTCATTCAAACAATTTTAAAGTATCCTTACCCAACCAACCATAGATCAAACAACAACAAATTCCAAACAATAAATCAAGTTAATTTTTGGTAATTTCATTTCAAACTATTGTTGTTAGATTTCCTTTTTATCCATATTCTGGTTTATCTTTTTAAAGTTTCACTTATTTCTTGCAAATTTTCATTTTTAATTCAATTCCTTTGCATATTTCTTCTAATTTATTTAATGTTCAATAATTATATCCTTTGCTTTTATTGATTATAAATTTCAACTTCCTTGTTATTTCATTTGTAATCTATCATTTAATTAAAGGCTCCAATTATTGATTAACTTCCATTTTACCACACTAATTGAAACTATAAAATAATGGAAACTTTAGAATTTAAATACCGAGTTTAATTTCAAATCATTTTAAAGATAATAGATAAAGGTTTATACTTAAACTTATATATCCAATTATAAATTTTTTTCGAAACAATCTACAGTAAACTACTACAGTGGCCTTCCCACTTCGAAACTCGAAAATGAATGTCGATGATGCGTGCACTCATCACCGAAATTATTTTCCAGCGACAGGGAGGGGAGTACAACTTTATCTTTCCAAAATGTCCTTTAAAAACATTTCCCTCAAATTATATTGAAATATTTATATCAGAAAATACTTCTAAAAATATTATTATTATATTCCAAACCATTTGAAAGAAATTTTCAAAACCCCGGGACTTAAGTTCTAAATTTCCAATTTTTATTTTATTTTATTTTCAATCTTATTTCGACTATTATATATAAATGTCATTACCTAAAAACCAATATATTGCAACCAAATAGATATATATATATATATCATTTATAAAAATTTACTTTATATATATAGAAAATATAATAGAAAAATTATTTCATTCACCTATATTAAAAAAAATATTGTGTCGGTCTGTCCTATCAAGTGTTTAGAAATCTTTATTGATGTCACGGCGTCCCATGCACCAACCAGTGTTTATAAATACAAAACAGAACAGATTAACACAATATTAAAACTTTTTATAACACTAACAAATACGCTCTCTCATATATATACTCTCAGCGACTCATCATAAGGTGTTACTACCTTATTAATAAAGAGTCAAACCCCACAAAGCTAAGGTTTATCGCTAAACCAAAGCTCTGATACCAGATGTAACGTCCCGCCTTTTCACACTCTTTAAATCGACACACATGACAATTCAAACCATATGTAAGACTTAAAACATACAAAAAGACGGATTGTTATGAGGTAAATAAGAAAAACATAGGAGAAAAACAAAACAGAATCTCACAGTGGAAAGATAAAATATAATAATCAATATACGGTTCATAAAACTGCTTACAAAAAAACATTTGACTCTTCTTTATACAATAAATATCAGAGTTCACATACCAATAAATATCAATGCAGCGGAATACAATAGTGTTGTGGAATAATATAGTAGATAATAGTACTACTAATCATCGTCTTCTTCCTCCAGAGCTAAAATCTTCAAATCCTGAAACGCTCGGACTGACCCGAGCGAATTGAAAAACAAAACACTCGAGTCAGAACTAAAAGAACTTATGTAAGTTAAATCAACAGGAATAAATATGAGTGCAGTAACTTAAGAGATGCTCAGGATTTACATCTCCTAAGGATCCGTTAAACTATTTACTATGTAGTATATTTCGCTATTATAATAGTGCCTAATTGTAAAATAAACTTACTTTTAAATATCGTTAAGGCTTTACATTTTCCACCTTAACACATAATATATTTTCATAGTCTATACAGTACCGTAATCTCCTCCGTACCGGGCATCGTCAGAGGGCACACCATAGGTATGGTACAAAACCAAAATCGTATAAGGTATGCTAGGGTAGGTGACACGGCACAACTAGGCAATGCCAAGGTAGATATAACAATCACGCATCCGGGCTGGTGGTAACGCAAAGCCGCAGCTACCACCCACCTCGAGCCGCACCCCCAAAAAGAAAATCAAAAGTGGCCACCGAATCAATCCAAAAGTCAATGTAAAAAATCAAAGGGATGTGTCCGATCAAAGGTGCTACCTCAATTGGCCCGAGAATAGCTCCTGTTTTAGCCACCTTATGCCAACTCATAGGAGTTGGGTCCACGTATTTACCTCAAAAGAAACACCGCCACCATCCTACTTCATTCTGGAATCTCCACCTCGTACATGGTTGTTAAAGTGGTTTTCGGGGTTGGCAGAGGGTATGACAACTTCTGATCCCGGTCTCTTCAACAACCTACCATTATTATAACACCGCGTTCTTTCAAAATAATTTATACTTTTAAAACCAGAATATATTGTCAATTTCAAAGCCATATACAATATCATCTTCATTTTTAAAACCAAATCAATAAGATATCCTTTCCAAATATATCCCTTTCTAAACCCATAATAATTTCAAAGTTATAATATTTCTAAACCCAACGCTAAAAATTGCCTTTCGAAATATAAATTTGGATTTCATAAATTTGAAATGTAACCCCATCACTTAAATGGGTTATATACAAATTTCTTTATACAATAAAATATTTTCTTCACCTACCCAAATCAATTCCAATTATAGGTTTTAAATTTCCAAATGAACCATTTAAATTTCCATATATTTCAAATCTTTAAATATTACACCATTCAAACGTATTGTTTGATAATTTTCATATATATCAAATTCCATTTCTATTATTTTCGATTTGAAATATTTACTTAATAAATACAACATAATTTTAGTAAAACTTTTACTTCACCTAACCGGATATTCTTTCAATGTATTAACTAGGTATATCAACTTTATGTTCATTTAAATTCCTCTAAACCAAATTTAGTTATAAGAGTCATACCCTTCAAAACCTCAATTTTATTAAAGTTTCTATTCAAATTTATTCGAGTATAATTCTTAAATAATTCAATTCAAACCAATTTCATATTTATCTTCCAACTTAAATTTTTATTTAAGTCAATAAAACTTTACATATATAATAATTTGAATAGGTACATAACCATATAGTATAAACAATCTAACTCCATAAATATACTTATTTTTATTGCAAAAATTTATATATAGCTTGAATTCAAGAAATTAACTACATATATAAAATACTATTTATATAAAATCAAAATTAAATTTATTAAACCGTATATTTCTTTCCAAAACCAAAAAAATCATTTCAAAAAATATATTATACATATATACCGTGGTGCCTGTATAAAATTTTCTACCCTATGGTCAAGTGATACAGATATTTATCATTTCAATCCGCAATTTAAAATAAAAATGCGGTCGTATATCATTTCAAACCACAATCCCGAATGAAATGAAAATGCACAATAACTTGCATTTTATGCAATATGAAATACAACATCCATTCATGCAATATCAATCATCAACCATTTATACAACCGTCATCCAATATACACAAAAACATCACTATAGAATGGATAATAAACAACAAGTATTAACTAGCAGTTTATATTCAATAATAAATTTAAATAATTGTATAACTGGCAGTTTATATGCAATGAATAATTAAATAACAATTTATTTAAATAAATGCGACTTAACTGAGATAATGAATAAAATATGCCAAACAGTCATAAATAAATTTCTACTCATATCATAAGTTAATTTAACAAACATAAGAAATTTTAGAAGTTGTGAGCGGGTTAAAACACTTACATTTATACGACTCTGAAAATAATAGACTTTTAATCAATAGCTTCGCTCTACGTTTCCTTAGTCTTCTTCTTGATTGCTAGCTTTGTTCCGTAATTTTTCTTTTATTTTGGTTTACTTTAATTTCCCTCCTTATTATATTAATATATATATGTATATGTATATGTATTTATGTACGTATTTTTAAAAGATTTGGAAAAGATTTGAAAAAGAAGAATTGAAAAAGAAAGGGATTGAAATAAGAAGAACTGAAAATTGTAGAGAAGATCAAGATTCGTAAAGAAAGAAGAAAGTTTGAAGTAGAATAAAATTTGAGAAGTAGAATATTTGAAGAGCAAGGAAAAATTAAAATGAGATATAATAAGGAGATTTGAAAAAAAAGAAAAAAGAAGAAGAAGAATATTAGAATGGAGGCTAGGGTTTCATTTGCATCATATCGTATTTATAAGGCTGTTTACTGTAATGACCCATAATTTTCTGATAATTAAATTATTGAATTTAATAAGTTTTTGTAATTAGATATTGAAAGAAATAAAAAATATGATTTTTAATGATAAAACAATTAGAATGTAATATAGTAATGTTGATTTGATGTAATTGATAACCATTTTAATCCAATTTCAATCAATTGAAACAAATTGTAGGTTAATTTGGTTAAAAGTAAATAATGAAATAAATTAAATGACGAATTCAATGGTGAAATTGTATGTAATTGATTGAAATAGGTTAATATAGAATATAAAATCATTTTTGGTAAGCAATTTATAACCCTTATTTGTAATTAATAAGATAAAGGATATGAATTATTACAATAAACGAGTATTTTAATTATCTTCTCATTAATTTATTCGTTTGAATATTGAATGGGTAATTAATGAGTTAAGTCAATTGAATGTTGGATTTAATGTTGGAATTATATGCTGTTAATTGAAACAGGTTATTATGAATTAGAAAATAAATTTATTAGTACATAGGCTTATTGGTTGTTCATAGACAATAGACTTGGAAATGTGTTGATTTATTAGTGTATAATAATTGCTTTAATTATTAGTTTAGAAATCGATAATTCTTTTTATATATAATTGAAATATTGCAACTAATATGAATTAAGATGATAATTTTAGAATATTAATGTAATAAGGTGTAAACCAATGTTAATTATATTCATTGGATAATAGTTAATTCAATAATAAGAGTGAAATCAGAATTATTAGAATTTAAATTATAATTAATGAATTTATGGAAATTGAAATTAAACGCTGTAATTAGTGCAATATTAATATTGAGTTTGACATGAAAAATTTGGTTTAAAAGATTATAAATTTCTAGGTATAAATTTGAACTTGAAAAGTGATAAATCTAATTTATTAATAATATATTTAATTAACAAGAAAATAGCCATTTGAGCCACTGTCTTGGATTTCGACGAAACTAGTTTCATTGGATCCGTAACAGTGAATTATTATAGGATTTTATGTTTTGTAGCGATCAGACTTGTCACTTGATCGTACATGCTCGAAACGAGTAGTAATTAATTTAATGAAATCGATTTGAAATAAGCTGGTCTTAAAAACTAACTTCTTCTTACAATAGAATTAGGACTTGAAACCTATTCCATTGGGTTTAAAAATATCAAAAAACATCTATTTTGCTATATGGGATGACCTACCTTCATTTCGGGAACGAAATGGGATTTTCAGGTTGTTATTGTTGTTTTAAACCAATTTGATATGTTCATTCTTTTTATCGGGCCTTGCCCATATAAATAGATTTTGTTTCCCAAACCCTAGTTGCCACCCGATTATTCTATACATACATCAACTTCTATCTGTTCCTCTTTTCAATTGCAGAAACAAAATTCCAATTACAAAACCCTAAATCCAATTTCAAAATCAATTTCAAAATTTAAACTCTCCAAACCCTATCATATTATACATCGTCGAAAAGCTCTCGACGAGCGAAACCCAAATCTTTTGTTCGTTTTTGTAATTTAGATTTGGTTTTTCTAGAATTGGTCAAAACATTCTCGGCCGTTCGTTTGATGGTTGATCAACGACAATTGATTTTCGACTCAAGGGTATGGATGTGGGGAGAGTAACGCTTGGTCGTTCTTATAGATGTGTAGGGTTCGAATTATTTTGGTGGTGGCTGGCTTTCTGGGCACGAACTGGGTGTTCAGAGGTTGGCCTATTGGTGGAAACGAGGCGTTGATGAGCTTTGACATGATCGCGACTTGCTTGAGGAGGTAGCGGTTGTAGTTCACTGAAGCAGTTGGGTTGAGTTTTGCTCATTGTAGCGTATTAGGGTTTGCTGTTAAAGATGGTGACATGGCCTTTACCCTTTTTATTATATTGAGTTTTATATTTTAAAATCGTAATATTCTAACTTACATATCTTTTTCATACGAGCTAGGATTCACGCGCGGTTTGTTCCGCTGCTATTGTATCAAAATTTTGGATATTAGGGTATTGGTTTGGATGAACTCTGAGACTGTTATAATTTGAGCCTTTATTTGGATTTTAAATCAATTTGAAATCAAA
Source organism: Allium cepa (assembly GCA_030765085.1). Taxonomy (NCBI): domain Eukaryota; kingdom Viridiplantae; phylum Streptophyta; class Magnoliopsida; order Asparagales; family Amaryllidaceae; genus Allium; species Allium cepa. The sequence goes on from CM060937.1 coordinate 312,401,225, forward strand.
GGTGAGTGTTTTGAACCACTCACGAATACTAAATTATCTTGTGTTAGTTAAACTAAATTTGTGATAAGATTTAAAATTTATTGATTGTTGTTTGGTATTTTAAATTATCATTTACATTAAAGTTGAATTTGTACTGAATTGAATTGCCATTTAATTAATATTGAATATAATTTGCTATTTAAACACCTGATAATGATAACCGATTAATTGTTGGGATTTATAAGCTGATTTGGATGTTGAATTTGTGATGGATGTTATTGGTTGACATTTGGAAGATTGGATGTTATTTATGTCCATATCTCTGTTATTCCTATGGGTTGAAATGATACATACCCAAACGATCTTATAGATTAGGGAAAATATCTCTGTTATTTATGTCCATATCTCTGTTATGTATGTCCATATAGTTTTGATTACTTTAAACTTGAGTAATGTTTTATAAAAGAAGTCAAGCCTTTATAAATTGGTTATAACTTAAGGAAATTTCTTATGAAATGATTCGCAAATAAATGTAGTATTAAATGAGAAATATTACATGTGAAAATGAATGTAAAGTAAAATGGAGAGAAATATAAGCAATGTTTGAGAATGAATATATTAATGTTTTATATTAAATGAAGAAATTCTGTGAAACAAATATTTTAGTATGAAGTGATATTTGTGTTAATATATGAGATTTATAATGAAGTTAAATTGAAAATGTAACCATGATGAAACAAACTGGAGTAAATACATAAGTTGTATGTATATTTTTTTATTCACATAAACAATTTGATCTGGATTTGAGTACTCAAGTTCGAGGTGAATTGCACCATTTCAATATTAGAAATTTTCTTTCAATTCCTAATGGAAAATATTTGATATGGATTTTTGGTTTGATTCTAAAATTCTATATCATGGTATATGGCTATGCAAGGAGAATGTTGGTTCCTAGCAAAGAAACCTCATCGAAGTCTGCATTAAGGAAGTCGAATGAACAATACTAGTTCGAAACCGAAATTGTGTGATCGAGCGAGCGATCGAATATGATTTTGCATGATGATGACATATGTACATTTTCTGTTCTAATAAAATCGATATGCTTTGAAGCTGAAATTGAAAAGTTGTTTGGTTGGATATCCTTTGTAATTTAAATTGAAATTTTTTTATGCAAAACTACTATTAATTTAACCATTTTACAAAACTATTTTTATTTTATCTTGTTCAAACTATTTTATATACAAAAATATTTTACATACTATTTTATATACGAAACAATTTTACAAACTATTTGTATTCAAAAAAAATTTACAATCAATTTTATATACAAAACTATTATACAAACTATTTTGTATACAAGACTATTTTACAAACTATTTTATGTACAAAACTATTTTACAAACAATTTTATATAAAGACTATTTTACAAGCTATTTTATATACAAGACTATTTACAAACTATTATATATGTAAAACTATTTGAAATTCAAAACCTTTTATAAAGCAAAGATGTTCAATCCCATGTGGCTCTTCATATAATGAAATTGATTTTGGGAAAATTTGATTCTTATATAGGATGGACTTTATATAAGTGCATGGTGATTTGGAAGACGACTGATTTTGGAGGGCATTCGATCTGAAGAGATAAATCTTATATACAACAATATATGTATAAGAATGATTTGATATATTCAAGAATATTGACTTTGGAAAGTACTCTATATGAAAATGAAATCTTTTATAAAATGGAATTTATATAAGTGTGATAGTTGAAGTTACAATTTTGAAAGAGTACTATATATGGTATGTTATTATTTTGAAGTAAAAGGTATGGGGAAGTGCCCTCCGGAAGAAGTATAGTATGATATGCTCCGACTCTAGATGGACTTAGGGAATCCAGGAATGGATTCGACCAATAAACCCTAATATACTTGGGTGAATTCAGAAATGGATTCGAACCGATATGGTTGTCCGAACTAAAACTCATGAGTTACTCGATTTTTTCAAGGTAGATGGTTCTTTAGTTTACCTAATGGATGCACTTTCGATCCTTGGATCTATTGTTTATGGATCTTCCTAGAAGAAAGTGCGTCCATTGTGTAAATCATTGAATCAGCAGTTACCACTGCAACAAGGGTCGATGGTCCCTTGTTTATGAAATTGTTACGATATTTTTCCAAAATCCACAAGATGGAAGGATCTTCTGGAAAGTTTTGTGTCCATTGTATAAACACTGGATCAACAGTGGGCCACTGCTATCGTAACTGTAATAACTAGACAGTGTTTATAACTGTCTAGTATGTGTTGTATAAGCTGTGTAACTCTGATGTATATGATACTATGTATTATTTATGTGATTAATATAATTTATTCATTCCGATGTTGAGATTCTGATGTTGTTTTTCTTTCTTCTCTATCTTTATATTCTCTATCCCTTTCTTTCTTAATTCATGATGCGTCTTTCTGGGCTTAGGAAGACGGATCGTGATAGTTGGCATCAGAGCTCTAGGTTGAGTGAATATCTAGGTATTGGAGTGATTTCTTTCTTGAGAAAGCGTATTTGTAACTTTGAATATATATATATATATATATATATATATATTTATATATATATTTCTACCTATTTGTTGGATTACCTGTTCGGGCTTTCCAATATGAGTTCTAAAGGTAGATGAGGTAGTGGTGTGTGTAGCACGACTACCAATGGAAGGAGTCTGAGTGATTGAGGTTGAAAGTGTATCTGTCGAGACTGTAGACCCAATACCGTCTCGAGTAAGCTTTGCAGCTTGGTGTAAGGATTTCATCGATCCCTGAAGAATACCTTTAAAGGTTCGGAGTCCATTTTTGAAGAGCAAGTTGGATGAGTAGAGTTTGGATTTGTCGATTGTGCAGAAGCAAGTGATGGTATCTTGGCAACCTCAGGAAGTAGTAGTTATGTGATGAGACGAAGGACTATGGATGTTCCCGAAGATATTTCTTTGGAACAAGTTTAAGGAGGTGTGTCTGCTTCGGTAATGTGGCTGAGTTCAGCTGGTTGTTTGTGTTTCGCTTTGAGGCCTGAGTTTCTTAAAGAGCTTTGGATTAGGAAGTCTTTGGCATCTGTGTTAGTAGTGCAGCTCGGAGTGTTCTGTGTGTCGGCATAAAGTTTTCTGGTTTAGCAGTTTTCTGGAAGTGGGGTTCAGAAGCTGTAGAGTGGATCCATTTCTTCGATGGATTGGCTTGATAAGCTTAAGCTATTCTGATTGGTAAAGAGAGAACAGTTTTCTTTGGATATTAGGCTGAGTTGACCGCAAAAGTGACTTGCGATAGTTTGAGTCTTCTCTTAGATTGTCAGAGATTTTTTTCAGATATCTTAAGGGAGGTCAGAGGTTTGTCCGCATCTGGTGATTGAGTTTTCTTATCGACTGGATTCTAGGATTGGTACCGGTGGCTCAGCTTGTTGAAGGATGGTTCCTTGAGATAAGGTTTGGTGAAGCAGCTCATGTTTTGGAGGAACTTCTGAGTTTTCTTTATGGATCTGTTGAACCATATTTTCTGGGACGTGTTGTCCAGTTTGTGCTCATGTTCATCATCAGCATTCTTATCTAATCCAGATCAGAGTTGTGCAACGGAAGTAGTATGGGGAGTGATTCTGTTTTGTCTTTTCCGGATTGGAAGAGTAAGTTTGTAGTCTTCTGATGTTTGCGGAGTAGAGTTGTGTTCTTGAGTTTGGTTTATCTTGAAAGGATCATTTTTTAGAATGTTTTTGGTCCGGTTTGTTTCTAGAGTCTTCAGCGAAGGTTGAGCTGATCAGGGAGGATGTAGGCGGCCCAGGATCTTTAGAAGAATTTTGAGGATAAGAGATGAAGGAATTTGAATTCTGGAGTCGGAGATTTGATTTTGAGTAAGTTTTCTTCGATCCAAGGAGCTATAAGATTTGGGTAAGTCTGGGAAGCTAGCTCCGAGGTATCTTGGAACTTTTCTATGTTCTTGTGAGAATAAGTTTTTTGTCCTCTGGGTTGAATTGCCAGTTTGGATAACTGAGATTCAATGAGTTTCACGTATCTCTGAGGGAGTACGTGTATGATCTATCTCTGGTTTTGGAACCAGCGGTTCAGGAGGTTTGGTTGTCGAGTCACACTTGAGTGTAGTCTGATATCCTATTTTGTTCTGTAGATCTAGATGAGTAGGAGCTCTGTAGCTTAGTAGTGTTGATTGTTTGATCTATAGAGCGAGTATTCTGATATTTATACTTGGGAAACTCTAGGAAGTTCTATCCAGAAAATTTGTCTGGATAGTTAGATTTGTTTGTTTGGATGATTGGTTGCTATGGTTGTTAGCATATGGTTGTTAATATATGCTTGTGATTTAAAATTAAAATCTTTAATGAGATTATTAAATTACCTTTGCTTTTAAATTTCTGGGACGAAATTCTTTTAATAGGGAGGAATGTGACGACCCGGAATTTTGAGCAATGTCAGTTTAATAATCTGTATTAAAAAAATTAAATTGATTTGATAATCTTTGTAATAAAATCTGAATTAATTTAATAATATAATTAAATAAATATTTAATTAGTGGATTTCGTCTTTCAAAAAGCTAATAAAATGTTTTCTATCTATAATATATATATATATATGTATGTATGTATGTATGTATGTATGTATGTATGTATGTATTTATGTATGTATTGTAAATAGATAAGCTTTGTTTTAAATTTAACAAATAAAATCTTGTTTTAAGTTTCTAATATACATTTTGATAATTTGGAAAATTATGATTTTATTTAATATAACTTTTCAAAGCTAGTTAATAAATAACTATATGGTTTGTAAATACTTAAGATAAATATTAGTTGTTTAAATTATATCTTAGCTAATGTTTAAATTTAAATATAAGGTTTATTTTATCTTCTTTTTAAATATAGCTTGATAAATATGATTTGAAGTATATATAATTTTAAAATACAATTTTTCAAATGAAACATTAATTCATTTAAGTAAGATAAGTAATAAGTAATTTATAATCTCTTTTATAAATTATTTAAATATGATTAATGTGTTATTTTCAAACAATATTAATAAATGTATGAATATAAATAGATTTTAATATGTATAGAATTATTATTTTTAAATTGAATATGTTGTTACAAATTGACTTTAAATTAGATTTTTAAATTTAAGTTGGATTTGAATTTGAATTAATTTTGAAATTCAAAAGGGTAAACATTTTAAAATGTTTTGGATTTTAGAATATTTGTATAAACTTTTATTTATGTATATAATTGGTTTTAATTACCTACATATAAATAATAAAGTACTTATTAACTAATTCATTAAGTATATACTTATATTAAACATTTAAAATTAATACTAATTACTAAAAAGACAAGTGTTGTTATATTAAGATCTCATTATAACAAGTGTAAATTGATAAGTGAATAAAATTGACAAATGTAAAGATCTAATACAAGTGTCATTTTGTTTTCAATTTTTCTTTTATTTCTTTTAAATAAATCATTTTTACTTATAAAACATGTTTCTCCTCCTTCTAATTTCTTTTTAATCTTCATTTTCAAAATTTAATGTAAAAACTTCAGCTGAAAATTATTCAAAACAAATCTCTAACTAAAATGTTTCCCAAACCAGAAACCTTTTCCAAATCAATAACCTGTAGTTTCATTTTCAAGACCAAAACCATAAACTTATTCAAATCAATAGCCTGTATATCATGTTCAAATCTGAAAATTTCCTCCTCAAACCAAATACAAATCAAAGCCTGCATGTTTTAAATCCTGAAGCATCTGCATTTTCCATATCTAAGAATAAAATATGCAAAGCATTTTCAATTCAAAGGCTACATATATTTTCTTTAATCTGGAATCGTCTTCAAAAGCCTACCTATAGTTCACTTTCTTCCACCTGAGATGAAGCCATCTCTGCATGCAACTGCAAGTTTTAATATCAAAGCATTCAAATTTAAAGTTTTTAAATGCAATATGGAGTCAAGCCTGCATGCAAATCTTAACAAAAAGAAATCAGTTTTTATAACAAAGGGAAATTCAAGTTTTCTGAGTTAAAAGCAACTTCAAATTTGGTGCTCTGTGCTGCTTTCTTTAATCAGGTGAGTAACATCACTAATTAAAAGATTAAGTATATGATTCTGTTGCATGTTTCCCTATGAAATAAGTATGTTTTGTATGAATTTCTATGCATTTTGGATCTATGATATATGCATGTTTGTGAATGTCAGTAAACATCTCTGTTCCCAGTTTTTTTTTTAAAAAAAACTCAAGCTTTTATTTAAAATTCTTTATCTCTGGATCTAGTAACTGTTAGGATTTATGTTATAAACAAAAAATTTATGTTTAATCTTAAATCAAAGTTTAAAATTTTATTTGAGTCAAAATAAATTGGATATTGCAATGGAAACCAAAATGAAAAGGGAAGTTTAAGTTTTGGGAAAAATTCAAACACTCGAATTCATTGATTCAGGATTAAAATCTGAATACTTATACAAAATAATGATTTTTAAAAATGAAATCACAAATTTTAATAGTAAATTGAATGAGCAGTTCTGGTTTTACTAGAAATTGGTATTTGAGGGTTTGCTGATGTTCTCGAAGGTCAGGGAGGTCGAGGTTTCTTCTGGTGGTAGTGGGAGGATCAGTGATGATGGGAAAATTGTCAAGGTGGTGATCAAGGAATGGCGGTGGCGGTGGCGGCGACTGTTTTAAATTTCTAAACCTAGTTTTGGTTGGTTTAAGAATTTGTGATCATCCCAATGTCTCTGGGTGATCGAGTTCGATAGAACTTAAGGAGGTGGAAGCTGGAGCATTGACGATGGTTTGGTCAAAATCTCAGAGGTGATGGTGGTCGGAGATTCAAGGACGAGGTGGTTACAGGTCTGAAATTGGTTGAACCAGTTTGGGTTATCATACTCGAATTCGACTTTGAGTTAATGGTCATGATCTGATGATCGTGATGAGTTGTGTGGATGTTCGTTGATGTGGTGATGCCATTGGTGGTGACCGGAGAGGGTCGAAGCCACCGTGCATATGCACGGTGCAGTGGTTTATGTCAGGTGATGTTTTGGTTTAAGGGGATTGTGTATTCGAGCTTTACTCGAGTGATTTGATATTTTGCTCGAAGATAGTTTAGGTGAAACTCGAAGCATTTTAGAGGGTGGCTCGGGTCAATTGTAGATTACAGGTTTTAATGAAAACCTGTCTGTTTTTAAAGAATTTTAAATTGATTTTAAAATTTGAAAGTAAAGTTTAAAAAAAAGTTTCTATCTAAATCAAAGTTATAAAATCTGGATTCAAAATCTAATTTGTATCTTAGTTTTGACTTAAAGGATGTTTTATAAATTAAATTGTTTTAATAACTTTAATTGATTAAAATGTATTTTAAATGGTTGGAATTTAAAGGTAAATTTGGTTTAAATTCTTTAAGTTTCTTCTATAAAATGAGTATGTCTTTAACATATGATTTTAAATGTTTGTAATTGGTTTTTAAACATTGTTAAAGTCTTTATTTTAAATCTTAAATTTAAAATGGAATTTAAAAGTATTTGAAAGTTAAATGGTTTTAAATTTGTTTTTTTCATTTTATCATTAATAAGGAAATCTATAAAGACTTAATGATTTGTGACAAATTAAATTAATATGGTAAATTAAAATGGATAATTAATTAATTAATTTATTAAATGGTTAATAATTAGAATTAATTAATTAAGGTTGAAGTTAACTAATTAAGATTAATTAATTTGAAAATAAGATCATTAATTAGATAAGTTAAGTTTTTAATTAATGATTAGAAATTAATTTATCAAGTAATTAAAAATTAATTAGGTTATAGTTAACACTTAATTGGTTAAATAATTAGTGACTAATTAAATAGTTGTTGGAGATTAATTAATTTGTAATTAATAATGATTAATTTAAGTTAATTACTTGAGAAGAGTAATTAAAGAATTATTAATAGTTAATGAAGGTCATTAACCTAAGATTATTTAATAATTAATTAATGTGATTAATTTTAAGGATAATCATTTATGGAACTGTTTAAGTGTAATTACTTAATAAAAGTAATTAAGGAATCAATTACTCATTGTAATTAATTAAGTTAATTTGATTAGTTTAAGTTAATTAATTAAGTTTAATTAATTTAGAATAATCATTGGATGGTTTGATAAGTAATTACTTAATGTAATTAATGAAGAATAGTTACTTAGGGAGGTAATTAAAATAAGTAATTACTGGATGTAATTAATTGATGTATGGAAGAGTTTTGAGATTAACTGCTTTATGTAATTAATATGAAGGGTAATTACTTAGCGAAAGTAATTAACAATTAATTACTTAGTGTGATTAATTAAAGAATTGATTAATTAAGTCATTTGGAAATAATTAAGTCATTTGGAAATAATTAAGTAATATAATTAATTAAGGGTAATTAATTACCAATGAGATTAATCAAGAGTGATTAAGAAATGTAATTAATTAAAAATTTATTTATTAAATGTAATTCATTAAGGAGTAATTAATTTATTTAATGAAGTAATTAAGGGTGGTTAATTATTGAATGTGATTAATCAAGAGTGATTAATAATTATGGTTTAATTAAAGATTAATTAATTATTGTAATTAATTTAAATTATTAAAAAGTAATTAGGGATTATTAATTTATATAATTAATGATGTAATTAAGGTTGATTAATTAAGATTAATTAATCAATAATAAGTGATTAATGAAGTAATTAATTAATGTAATAAATTAAGGATTAATGTAATTAATTATAATTAGTTAATTAATGAAGTAATTAAAGGTTAAAAACTGTATTTGGTTAAGAATAATTAATTTGTGAAATTAATTAAAGGATAATTACTTGAATGTTATTAAAGGATAATTAATCAATGGTGATTAATTAAGCGATTAATTAGAGGTTAATTAATTGATTGATTTGTAATTAATTAATGGTTATATAAGCAGGATTTATAGAATGAAGTAGTCAATTTAATTTACTTTAAATTAATTAGAGATGAAATAATTAATTTAATTCATTTTAAATTAATTATAAATGGTGTGATTATTAATCCTTGTTTATATATGGATGATATAGATTTCCTTGAATGGTTTGAATCTCAGATATGAGATAAATAATGGCGTGTGATATGGATGCTTTGGTTGCATTGTGATGATAATATGAATTATCTATTTGTGATGATAATGTAGATTATCTATTTGCAATGATATTATGGATTATTTGTTTATGATGATAATGTGGGTTATCTATTGTGATGACATGAATTATCTATTTGTGTGTATATAGATAATTAAATTGAATTATTTTAAACTTTAAAACAACTTGGACCTTAAAGATGGCATTTTGGATTCGATGAGACCGGGATCGGGTTTCCAGATTTGGATTTCCGAAAACCACATCGATCCAAATTAACGATAGGTCGTGAATCCGAAGTGAAGATGAAGATTCAGAGTGCAAGGGTTATCGTCGTTAACTCTGAGGGTGATTCCAAAATGAGTGTAACGAGATAATGCCTTCGGCTTCGTTCGAACCCGGAACGAACTTGTATGGATTGAAAGCTTTCAGAACAACGTCGGGTGGACGATGAGCATTCTAAGATAGATGTGTTCTATAAAGGTAATTGTAGCCTCAAGCCTCATCAACCGAGAATGGCTAAAACAGGGGAGGTGCAGCAAGGCTAAGTGGGTCATGCCCAAGTAGGACGAGATTTTCCCCTGTCTAGAAGTCCCTTTATATTCGGTTGTATGGGGCAGTTGATTCGCGACTACTGCCGGGGTTGTCTTGTTCGGGACTGTCCAGTAAGGGATGGTTCCGGCCTTGTGTTGCAGGGGATTTAGGGTGGATCCTTGGTACGTTGATCTAGGCCACGTCTTATGACGGGGCGGAACCTTAGTAGCCCTGCCATTGTATGGAATCCAAACTCCAATAAGTGTCGTATGTATTGATTGTGCCCAACTATGTTGGAACGTGAGATGTAAGCATTCCAGCTATTTCGGTATTTTACTTGAAAACCCTAGACACTATTGCAATATCATCGAATTTCCTATCAAATGTTTTGGTTAGCGTAAGGTAAAAACTTACCCTTGTTTATTTTTGGGGAGCCTTACGTGATACCTTTTGTCTTCACAGGATTTCAAAAGTTAAGTAACTTTAACCTGTTACTCACACCAGACCCATGTCTGACCCGGAGTTTATTTATGTTTTCCTAAACTATTGGGTACTCAAATTTTTATGAGTAGCCAAGGAATTTAGGTTAGCTTTGACGAATTGTGGAGGAGCAATGGAGCAGGAGGCTTCAGCGTTGTAGTTATGTATAGTGTTCCGTTGTGTTTGGTATCCCTGTGTTTTCTCGGAGATGTTTGAGTTGTAATAACTAGACAGGTGTTTATAACTGTCTAGGATGTGTTATATAAGCTGTGTAACTCTAATGTATACGATACTATGTAATATTTATGTGATTAATATAATTTATATGTTTCGTTATTGAGACTCTGATGTTGTTCTTCTTTCTTCTCTATCTTTCTATTCTCTATCCCTTTCTTTCTTAATTCATGATGCGTCTTTCTGGGCTTAGGAAGACGGATCGTGACAGTAACATCATCATTTGACATCAGATTTTGAGCGGTACTTCTCATACTTGTTTTTAAGTATTTTTTTCCACTGGATGTTGAAACAGATCTACTAAGTACTTGGAGATTTCTAGTCTTACGGTTGATCAACGTACGACCAGAGTCTGCAAGAACGAGGATAAACTTGTTAAAACATTATGTTATAAGAGTATTTTGATAAAGTATTATATAAAAGATATTTTGGTCATTTTTTTCGTATCTAAATAATTTAAAATGTTTAAAATATTGTTATTTATGTACAACATGGTTTTGTATCAATTGTTAGTGTTGTAAATATTATGAGAAGTTATTAATTAAATAAAACATATTTTTGAAGTTAATGATTATTGATTTCTTAATGATGTTTAAAAGTATTTTTAGATTTAAAGCTAATAAAATTTATAAATAATGGATTTAGGGTTTTCAATAACTTCTTTTTGAATATAAGTAATGATGTAAATAACTGTTTCCAATGGAATTTATAAATGAAGCTAGAAATTTTACAAATGAATATTTTTCCATAAATTATTATAGTATTAAAGATGATTGTTTTGCAAATGAAGTTTTAAAATGAATATTTCAATTAAAATTTATATAAGTTTCTTTGAATGTATAATTTAAAGATATTATATAAATGGAAAAAAATGATTTGCGAAGCTTTATTTATAGTAATATACTTGACAAGTAAATTTGAATCCTTATTTTGGAAGTATGGTTTCAAACATTTACTTGATTTCGAAGTACTAATAGTAAATTTACAGGTTTATTCACTATTTGAATTTTGTATTAAACCATAATAAATGTTTTTCCATGATTTGAATATTTATTTAAAACAAGTGTGTAAAATTATTAGGAAGATAGGAAATTTTATACTTTGATTTGGATATTTAATGTAAGATTTGAGTATACTATTAGTTTCAACTTAATAATCTACAGTTTATACTTATTTTAAGATAATGAGTCTAATAAATTATCGGATAAAGAAAAGCTTATCATAATGTTTGATATAAACTTCTAACATTTTTTAAACTTTTTGGAAAATCCTTGAATAATGCTACGAGGGTGTTTTAAATATATCTTATATTCCTACTAAGTGAATGAGGTTAAATATTTTGATTGAATTTTTGATATATTGAAATATTTCTCTTCCCTTCAAGGGCGAATATGGCGTAGCGGATAATGACAAATCGATATAAATCGATGAAAGTAGCAATCGATGGATTGAAAGATACTGAAATGCCCAAATTCGTTGATCCGAAGATACCGAATTCTAGCTATCCTCGTCACGTTGATCGCGCATGGTACCGTGAAAGAAGATCTTCAATTCTTCAAGTGTTGATCAAGCGCACTTGATTCCGTGAATCGGCTTCAACAATCGTTGATTCGAGCGGACTCGAATAACCGAAAGTGGAGATAGGAGATTACACTCAACTACCAATTTAAGATGAAAGCACACAGCAATCAACAAGAAATTTTATTCAAAAATCAACTACTCAAAAAGTTACAACTCACTCCCTATTTATAGAAGTTTCACACCGACCCAGCCCTTAAGTCATTGCCGACTTATCCCCTCTTAAGTCGTTGCCGACTCAACTCACGACTCATCTAGGTCGTTGCCGACCTAACAGGTACTACACGCCTCAATTACAACACACGCATATGTACACGACTCAAGCCACTACATCCCAACACATACATACAACACAGCGGCTCAACTGACTCAATCATCGCACACGACTTAAAGAAATTACAAAACACATTCGACCGACTTATATTCATGTCGACCTAACTACTTGCCGACTCAAAGAAAGCAAATTACAACATAAAACATAGGTGGATGACGACCTAAAATTCAACACGACTCACGACTTAACTAGTTACTAACGACTTACGACTTAAATTCAACACAGTACAACAAAAAGACACGACTTACGACTTAGTATATCCGCGACCTAAGCTTCACCTGGTGTTCCATTATTCTTCTTGTTATCTCGTAAGTTGATAAGTCGTGCTTCTTTTAGGTCGTAACCCGCAGACTCGTTAGGTCGCAAACTTAGTGCACTTCCCCTCTTGTTTCCTGTTGAGTCGTGAACGACCTTCCTTGCCTTTTATGGTGCCATATGGTGTCATCTATGTTCCCAAACTCGTTACCCTTTACTCTGTTAAGTCACGAACGACTTAGAGTCTCCTCATTAGGTCGTAAGCAAAGTTCCTTAAGTCGTGAACGACTTAAAATTCTCGAACGACTTAAAGTCGTGGCCTTCTCCAAACGACCTAAAGACTTTGAACACTTCAGCCTTGTTGATTCCGTAGAACGCGCTGCATCATCCTCCCCCGGTTGACAGAAATTCTACCTCGAATTTTCACCATCTTCTTCTATCACAAGTTCATCTCTATGATATGGAATTAAATGTTTAACATTGAACACATCCGAAGTATACACATCTTCTGGCAGCTTCAACTTATAAGAATTTTCATTAATCCGTTTTACAACTTCTACAGGACCAATTTTTCTGGCTTTCAACTTATTATAAACGCCTACTGGAAAACGATCCTTTGTTAACACAGCATACACCATATCACCTTCGTTAAATTCAACATTTCGTCGCTTCAAATTTGCAGCTCGCTTATATTTCTCTTTTGCTTTCACCAATCGTTCCTGAACTATTTTACGACATTCAGTCAACCCATCGACAAAATCAGCAGCTCGTTTAACTGTCCCCTTCGATTGTGGCACTACTGCCAAATCCAACGGTCCCCTTGGCAAACTTGAATATACAATCTAAAATGGACTGAAACCCATGCTACGATTCACCACATGATTATGTGCAAACTCTGTCTGGCTTAACTTCAAGTCCCAACTCTTCAGATTGTCCTTCACAAGACATCGCAACAAATTGCCCAATGATCTGTTAACAACTTCTGTCTGTCCATCAGTTTGCGGATGGTAAGCGCTACTAAAATTCAACTTCGTTCTAACCATCTTCCACAAACTTAGCCAAAAATGACTCAAAAATCTGGTATCCCTGTCTGAAACAATAGACTCCGACAACCCATGTAAACGATAGATTTCTTTAAAGAACAACTGAGCAACACGAACAACATCCGTCGTCTTCTTACAAGCAATAAAATGTGCCATTTTCGAAAATCTGTCCCCCACAACGAATATAGAATCATTCCCCCTTTGAGTTCTAGGCAAACCCAAAACAAAATCCATGCTGATATCAACCCATGGTTTAGTCGGTACAGGTAACGGCATATAAAACCCTGCATTTGTTGCTGTTCCCTTCGAAACCTGACAAATATGACATCTCTCCACAAACCTTTCAACCTCTCTCCTCATTGACGGCCAAAAGTAAGATTGAGAAATCAACTACAATGTACGATCACGGCCCACATGTCCTTCCTCATGCAACTCCTTGATAATCTTCATTCTCAAACTGCTCTCAGGAATACATAACTGATTTCCTTTAAACAAGAATCCATCAACCAACATAAATTTATCAGTATCACCATCCTTAACTTTCTCAACAAACTTTGCAAAGTAAGGATCCTCCTCAAACAATTCTGGCAATAATTCGAATCCCGTCACTTCAACTTTCAACGTTGTCAACAAATGACTCCTCCTACTCAAAGCATCAGCTACACGATTTGTTACTCCAGATTTGTGTTTGACAACAAAAGTAAACTGCTGCAAATAAGCAATCCACGATGCATGTCTCGCTGAAATCTTATCCTGCCCCTGCAAATGCTTCAATGCTTCGTGATCAGTGTAAAGAACAAACTCTTTCTGAAATAGATAATGTCTCCAGTGTTTAACAGCTTGCACAACAGCGTAAAATTCGACATCGTATGTACTATATCTCATCTTTGCCCCTGATAACTTCTCACTGAAATATGCAATAGAACGCCTTGCTGACTCAACACTCCTCCAATCCCAACCTTTGATGCATCAGTATGTAGTTCAAATAACAACTGAAAATCTGGTAATACAAGAATTGGTGTTGTCGTCAAAAGTTCTTTGATTCGTTCAAAAGCAACCCCTGCTTCCTTCAACCAAGAAAACTGCTTCCCTTTCATGCAATCAGTAACCGGTGCCATCACGCTACTGAAGTGTGGAATAAACCTTCGGTAGAATGATGCCAATCCATGAAAACTACTAACTTCAGTGATAGTTCACGGTTGTGGCCAATTTCTAACTGCTTCCACCTTACTCTGATCCACCTGGATTCCCTTCTCAGATACAACATATCCCAAAAATAAAACACTTCGAGTCATGAACACACATTTCTTCGCAGCTGCATAAAATTGTTCTTCACGAAGAATAATTAACACCTTCCGCAAATGCTCTACATGCTCCTCTGTGCTCGCACTATAAATCAGAATATCATCAAAGTAAACAACAACAAACTTCCCAATGTACGGTCTGAAAATTTGATTCATCACCCTCATGAATGTACTTGGTGCATTAGATAGACCAAATGGTATAACCAACCATTCATATAATCCTTCCCTCGTCTTGAACGCGGTCTCCATTCGTCTCCCGGTCTAATTCGAATATGATGATAACCACTCTTCAAATCAATCTTCGAAAAGATAGTAGCCCCACTCAACTGATCTAGCAAGTCATCCAACCTTAGCATAGGAAATCTGTAACGAACAGTAATCTTGTTCAAAGCTCTGCTATCGGTATACATTCTCCATGTTCCATCCTTCTTTGGCACCAACAAAGCTGGCACGACACAAGGACTCAAGCTTTCCTGAACACGTCCCTGCTCTAACAACTCCTCTACTTGCCTTCGCAACTCCTCATGTTCCTTCGGACTCATTCGGTAATGTGGTCGATGTGATAAAACTGCTCCCTGAACAAGATTAATTTGATGTTGAATGTCTCTCAGTGGCGGTAACTCCTTAGGCAACTCTTCTGGAAATACATCCTCAAATTCTTTCAAAACTGGCTTCACTTCTTCAAGAACTTCAACCCCTTCACTGCACTCTTGCCCAATCAACAAAAACTCTTCAGGCTCCTCTTCGACCTCTTTAACAAACTCCTTCAAAGATAACAAAGTTTTCAACTCTTCAATCTCCTCCAACTTGCTTTCCTTGTGTTGTTGCTTCTTGGGAACTAAAGTGATTTTAGTACCTTTAAACATGAAACTGTAACTATTAGCTCGACCATCATGTTGCACTGCTCTATCAAACTGCCACGGTCTGCCCAACAACAGATGACACACATCCATGTCTACAACATCACACCAAATTTCATCTTTGTACTTCTTCCCAATAGAAAAATTCACACAAGCCCTTCGACACACCTTCACTTCACCACCCTTCCTTAACCATGCTAGCTTGTACGGTTTAGGATGCTTCTCAGTTTTCAAGTTCAACTTCCTCACAGCCTCTGTAGAAATTATATTATCACAACTTCCAGCATCAATAATGAACTTGCAAACTTTCCCTAGAATAGTGCATGTCGACTGAAAAATATTGCTTCTCAACCAACTAGAATCTTCCTCTTACTTTGGTGTAAGACATGACCTCCTCATCATAAGATTACAACCTTCATCCCCGGACAATTCTTCTTCCTCCTCAACATAAGGTATATTTGAACATTCTGCCTCCTCACCATCATTCTCTTCAACTTCTGCAACCATGGTTCTCTTCTTCGGCTTCGGACATTCATTGGTTTTATGACCCAACTCCTGACAATTATAACATTTGAACCCACTGTTAACCTTCGCCTTCTCAGCATCCTTCACCACTGGTTTACTGATAGGTTTAGAAACATTAGAACTTCCATTGGAACCTTTCGCTTGATTATTGGAATTAGTAAACACACCACCTCCACGTCTTCCCTGCTTCTCCCAAGCCAACGCTTTCTGATGTGCTTCTGCTACTGATCTAGGATCAAACATATTAACCATATCCTGGATCTGCATTCTCAACCCTCCAACAAATCTAGCAGTCAATTGTTCTTCCGTCTCCATAATATCATTCCTGGCAATGAGTTGGTAAAATTTATCAGCATAATCATTAACAGTCTTCATCCCTTGCCTCAGATTCTGCAACCTCTGGTACATAAGTGATTGATAGTTGTAAGGTAAAAATGTAGCTCTCATCAACTTCTTCATCTACTCCCATGATTCAATCTTTGATTGTCCCATCCTCTCCCTTGTAAGTTTAGTTTGCTGCCACCACACCAAAGCTCTCCCCCTCAACCTAGTAGCAACCAACTTCACTCTTCTATGCTCAGGAACCTCCTTGAAATCAAAGATCTCTTCAACATTTGACACCCCATCTAATAATTCTTCAGCTACCATTCCACCCTTGAACTCTGGAATTTCCATCTTCATACCCGACTCCCATCGACGATCATCTTCAACATCCCGATAAGAATTTCGAACTTGATCTCGATCTCGATAATGAATGCTAGCTCTATCACCCTCTTCATCAAAATCAAATGTACATCTATATCGATCTCGACCTTCAACATCCCTTTGATCACGCATGCTTCTTCTACTATGCCTCTCTTCATCTCTATATGGCTCATTCTCAAATTCTCGTGGACTTCTTCTCTCTTCATGTCTATACTCATGCTGATCTCTCCTTGATGAAATTGATGTTTCTCTTCTCTCTCTAAAAGATTGCGGTGATACCCTCCTCGCTTCCGTAATCGACGGTGAAACTCGGTTTCCTCCATGGTTCGAGTTTGGTGATCTCCTCCTTTGAGTTTGATTCAAATCATTCATCAACTTCTCTAACTTTCCAATGCCTTCATCAAATTTTTCATTAATACGTTGTTCCATAAGCTCGCTTCTTCTCTTCTAAACAACGCTTCAACATTTTGATGGCGATTAGCTCTCCTTGGCGGCATGATTGAAAACTTCTCAAAAACTTCAACAAATCGAATCACAAAACTTCAAAACAAACAAGTCACGGCTCAATTCAGCTTGGCTCGGCCTCAACTTGCAACGACCCTAAGTTAGGTCGGTTTCGACTTACAAGCACGCATGGCTTAACACTCCAAACAATGATATCAAACTGATGCACGGCCTATACTTAGCACGGCCTTCACACTTCAACTCAAATCAAATTCAAACAACTTTCCAACTTTGATCCAAAAGAATATGGATCGGAAACTCCCAACTTGTTGCAACTTCAAGATGAACACGATGAACTCCAACTTCAAACTTCAACTTCAAAAATTGGCTCCAAGTCTCGGCTTAGCTATGATTGGCTAAGTCTAGCTCCGATACCAAAACTGGCGCAGCGGATATTGACAAATCGATATAAATCGATGAAAGTAGCAATCAGTGGATTGAAAGATACTGAAATGCCCAAATTCGTTGATCCGAAGATACCGAATTCTAGCTATCCTCGTCACGTTGATCGCGCACGATACCGTGAAAGAAGATCTTCAATTCTTCAAGCGTTGATCAAGCGCACTTGATTCCGCGAATCGGCTTCAACAATCGTTGATTCGAGCGCACTCGAATAACCGAAAGTGGAGATAGGAGATTACACTCAACTACCAATTTAAGATGAAAGCACACAGCAATCAACAAGAAATTTTATTCAAAAATCAACTACTCAAAAAGTTACAACTCACTCCCTATTTATAGAAGTTTCACACCGACCCAGACCTTAAGTCGTTGCCGACTTATCCCCTCTTAAGTCATTGCCGACTCAACTCACGACTCATCTAGGTCGTTGCCGACCTAACAGGTACTACATGCCTCAATTACAACACACGCATATGTACACGACTCAAGCCACTACATCCCAACACATACATACAACACAGCGGCTCAACCGACTCAATCATCGCACACGACTTAAAGAAATTACAAAACAAATTCGACCGACTTATATTCATGTCGACCTAACTACTTGCCGACTCAAAGAAAGCAAATTACAACACAAAACATAGGTCGGTGACGACCTAAAATTCAAAACGACTCACGACTTAACTAGTTACTAACGACTTACGACTTAAATTCAACACAGTACAACAAAAAGACACGACTTACGACTTAGTATATCCACGACCTAAGCTTCACCTGGTGTTCCATTATTCTTCTTGTTATCTCGTAAGTTGATAAGTCATGCTTCTTTTAGGTCGTAACCCGCAGACTCGTTAGGTCGCAAACTTAGTGCACTTCACCTCTTGTTTCCTGTTGAGTCGTGAACGACCTTCCTTGCCTTTTATGGTGCCATATGGTGTCATCTATGTTCCCAAACTCGTTACCCTTTACTCTGTTAAGTCGCGAACGACTTAGAGTCTCCTCATTAGGTCGTAAGCAATGTTCCTTAAGTCGTGAACGACTTAAAATTCTCGAACGACTTAAAGTCGTGGCCTTCTCCAAATGACCTAAAGACTTTGAACACTTCAGCCTTGTTGATTCCGTAGAACGCGCTGCATCAGAATACCAAAAACTTAAATTTTTATTCTATAACCAAATTAAGTTATAAACTTCAGTAAGGCAGTAGATGCTTAAGTAATATTTGTTAACTAGATCGAATAAGATAAACTTGTGTAACATTCAATTACATTCTTAAAACATATATATAACTTACCAAAAATGTTTAATAAGTTGTAATGTTAAATAGGAATATGTAACAGAATATTATACAAGTAAAACTTAAGTGATGAAAGTGTTAAAATGGAATTATTTCTATAAATAAAGAAGAATTTTGATGTATAAGAAATGTTATAACATAAGTTAATTTTGTGAAATGCTAATAATTATACTGAATAGTAAAGGTAAATACTATCTAGATAAATTAGTGTAAACTCAAGAATATGACTGAAAAGATTCACTGATGAATATTATTAATAAAATGGATATCAAGAATTTTAAGTAAACAATAAATGTGAAATAAGCTGAAACAAAATGTATGTAATACTTCAATAATGAATTCATTGATTATTTTAAATGATTGAATGGAAATAATTTATGTAAGTAAATGAATATAAGTGAATAGAAAAGAAGATATTATAGGAATGAATGAAAAAAATGGTGAACAGTAAACGATGTGGAAAGAAACCAATTGAATAAACATAAATAATGTATTGAAATTATTGGTTGTTTTGGCTTATGGGATGTTTGGAAAGGATACTTCTAATTGTTAAGGTTGTATGGATAATCTATCGAGTAATTATCCAAGGCTGTTGTGCGTATGGTACACTTGATGGTTATTTGTCACTTTGCACGATTAAAAATTTCTTAACTAAACAAACCATTGGTTTTGGTTGCTATGGTTGTATGATGGATTATTTGGTTGCATATAATGGTTGTATTATTTGCTTGTATATGTTTTATATTGATTTGCTTTTGTCGCCAATTGAAAACAACTAAATATTTCTCTTGTGCATAATTCTTACTATTTTGGATAACATAAGTGAAACGCAGGTTTATGGAAGCAACAACTGCTGCTTTTGATTTCATAAATAAGTGTTGTTTGCTTGACAAATAGGTACGTTTTCAAATTACAGTTTTATAACGAAATTACAGTTTTATAACGATATTACATTATTTCCCATAGTTTGGGATATTTTATTTTGAAATATCATATATATATATATATGATTATTATTGATATTATTATTTTTCCCGGACCACTCCGTACGAAGGAGACTCTGTCGAAATTTTCCGTGAATTTTAAACTTAGAAATTTTTGTAACGATGAAAATATTTTTCAAACTTTAGTAAACTTGAATATGAAGATTTAATTGTTATTATTTAGTATATTTTTTTAAAATTACTTAATTATGTAAATTAATTGTTTGTAAATTTAAAACTTTGAATAAAATATATTAATTCCTTAATTCCTCCTTTTCCCTTTTTGAGGACTAAAAGTTATGAATGGGAGAGAGTGTAATGACCCTTATTTTTTCGATAATTAAAATATTGATTTTATTAAGATATTGTAATTGAATATTGAAAGAAATTGAAAATTTATGACTTGTAATGATAAAACAATTAGAATGTAATATAGTTTGTTGATTTAACGTAATTGATAACCATTTTAGTCTAATTTCAATCAATTGAAATAAATTTTAGGTTAATTTGTTTATAATTGTAAATAATGAAATAAATTAAATGATGAATTTAATGGTGAGATTGTTTGTAATTGATTGAAATAGGTTAATATAGAATATAAAATAATTTTTGGTAAGTTATTTAAAACCCTTGTTGTAAATAATAAGATAAAGGATATGAATTATTATAATAAACGATAGTTTTTATTATCTTCTCATTAATTTATCCGTTTGAATATTAAATGGGTAATTAATGGAGTTATTACATTGAATGTTGGTTTTAATGTTGGAATTATGTGTTATTAATTGAAATAGGTTTATTATGATATAGAAAATAAGGAATGACCGCCAACTCCTCGGAATTGAAAGATGATGGAAGAAAAGTCCCTTCCAAAAAAGTTCTAAAAATTAGGTCCTTATTTTAATTTTTCATTAATTTTTGCTACTTTTGCCCCTAATTTCAATGTTGGGTCGATTTTCTGAGAGGAGATAGTTTGTTAAAAAATAACAAAATAAGGGCCTAATTTACATAGGTTTATGAGCATGGACTTTTATGCATGTGCTTTGAGAATAGGGACCTTTGAGCCAAAATCTTATTAGAAAATTAATTTATTAGTACATAGGTTTATTGGGATTTGTTATTAAACAATAGACTTGGAAATGTGTTGATTTATTAGTGTATAATAATTGCTTTAATTATTAATTTAGAAATCGATAAATTTTTCATATAATTGAAATATTGTAGTTAATGAGTTAAAATGATAATTGTAGAATATTAATGTAATAAGGTGTAAACCAGTGTTAATTATATCCGTAAGATAATAGTTAACTCAATAATAAGAGTGAAATCAAAATAAACGAATTATTAGAATTTAAAATATAATTAATGTATTTATGGGAATTGCAATTAAATGCTGTAAGTAGCGCAATATTAATATTGAATTTGACATGGAAAATTTGTTTTAAAAAATTATAAATGTCTATGTAACAAAAAATGATAAGATTTTTTAACTTTTAAATTTGGATTTCAAAAGTGATAAATTTAATTTAATAATATTATATTTAATTAACAAGAAAATAGCCATTTGGGCCACTGTCTCGGATTTCGACGAAACCAATTTCATCGGATCCATAAAACTGAATTATTGTAGGATTTCAAGTTTCATAGCGATCAGACTTATAGTTCGATCGTACGAGCTCGAAACGCGTAGTAATCAATATAATGAAATCAATTTGAAATAAGCTGATTTCAAAGACTAACTTCTTCATACAATGGAATTAGGACTTGAAACCTATTCCATTGGGTTTAAAAATATCAAAAACATCTATTTTGATATATTGGATGACCTGCCTTCGTTTCGAGTACGGAACGGGATTTTCGGGTCATTATTGTCGTTTCAAATCAATTGGATATGTTCATTCTATTTATCGGGCCTTGTCTATATATACAGAATTTTATTTCTCAAGCCCTAGCAGCCATCCGATTATTCTGTACGTACATCAATTTTTATCTGTTTCTCTCTTCAATGGTAGAA
The DNA here is from genome assembly GCA_030765085.1 of Allium cepa. Lineage (NCBI taxonomy): Eukaryota > Viridiplantae > Streptophyta > Magnoliopsida > Asparagales > Amaryllidaceae > Allium > Allium cepa. Next base: position 312,423,415 of record CM060937.1, read on the forward strand.
ACCAAATTCCAATTACAAAACCCTAAATCCAATTTCAAAATCAATTTCAAAATTCAAACTCTCCAAACCCTATCATATTATATATCGTTGGAAAGCTCTCAACGAGCGCAACCCAAATCTATTGTTCTTTTTTTCAATCGAGTTTTGATTTGTCTAGAATTGTTCAAAACATTCTCAGCAGTTCCTTTGATGGTCCATCAACGGCAATGGTTCGTCGATTCAGGGGAATAGATGTGTGGAGAGTGACGTGCGGAGTTCATCGGGGTTGGTCGTTGGCTAAATCTATTACTAAATCATCGTGAAAAATTGAAGTTGAGTTTGAACTTTTATGGCGGGGGTTGGCTTTCTGGGCACGATATGGGTGGCGGAGGTTGACGTGTAGGCGGAGGCGAGGCGTTAATGAGGTTTGACATGGTCGCGACTTACTTGAGGAGGCGACGACAGTAGTTCATCGAGGCAGCTGGGTCACATTTTGTTTGAACGAGTACTATGGCGTATTAGGGTTTGCTGTTGAAGATGGTGACATGGCCTTTACCCTTTTTATTATATTGATTTTTATATTTTAAAATCCTAAACTTACATATCTTTTTCATACGAGCTCGGATTCACGCGCGGTTTGTTCTGCTGCGATCGTATCAAAAATTCTGGACATTATGGAACTGGTTTGGATGAAATCTGAGACTGTTGAAAATTAGGCCTTTATTTGGATTTTAAAATCAATTTGAAATCAAAGGCAAGTGTTTTAATCCACTCACGAATACTAAATTTCTTGTGTTAGTCAAATTAAATTTATAATGTGAATTGAAATTTATTGATTGCTGTTTAGTATTTTAAATTGTCATTTACATTAAAATTGAATTTATATTGAATTAAATCGTCATTTAATTAATACTGAATATAAATTGCTAGTTAAACAACCGATAATGATAACCAAATAATTGTTGTGATTTATTGGTTGGTTTGGATGTTGAATTTGTGATGGATGTTATTGCTTGACATTTTGGATGATTGGATGTTTATTTATGTCTATATCTCTATTATCCCTATAGGTTGAAATGATACATACCCGAATGATCATATACATTAGGAAAAATCGTTACGGGTTGAAATGATAAACCCGAGCGGTTTTTAATTTGGAAATTTTGGTTTTGATACTTGTTGAAATGATATATATATGTATGTATGTATGTATGTATGTATGTATGTATGTATGTATGTATGTATATCCAGACAATTTCTTGAATTTGAATTATGTATTGGAATTGAATTATTTGAAAATTAAGTTTTAATTTAACTTGTGATTTATTTTAAATAAATTGGTTAAATTTAGTATTTCGAAATTTTTTAAATCTCTTAAATAATTATATCCATATTTTACAATTGATAGGAGATGGAAATCCTGTAACATCTCTGAAGCCATTGCACTTATATTTCTATTTTACTTATTTTGATTTGACTTGTATAAGATCTTTTAGTTCGGACTTGAGTGTTTTGTCTTTCATTACGCTTGGGTCAATCTTAGCTTTTCACTGTACTGAAGACTATTTTTTAGAGGACGAAGGCGAAGATTTAGTATATTATTGCTATTTATTATTATCATCTAACTACATCATGTGTTTCGCAACATTATTTGTTTAAATCTGATGTATGTACAACTCTGATTTGAATTGTAAAAGTGTAATCAAATGTTATTTGTAAAACAGCGTCATGAACTATTTATTTGATTATTATATTTTTTCATTCTGCTGCAAGGTTCTATGTTTTCGTTTTCTATTATTTTCTTGTTTACCCCATTAACAATCTCCCCTTTGAATGGTTTGAATTAGACATATGTGGTTTATTGTTTATTTAAACCGTCCAAAAAGGTGGGTCGTTACAGTTGGTATCAGAGCGAGGTTTCGACATAACTTAGCATGTTGGGGTTAAATCAGTAGAGATAGGGTAGTAATATCCTTGAATGAGTTTGTCTGAGTGTATATAAATATACAAGTGTGCGTATTTGTTTATGCAATAAAATGTTTTATATAAGTTTTGGAATGAAATAATTTTTCCTAATATTATTTTTTATATACAAAAGACAAAAAATTTATAACTATTATAGTTATTTGTAATGTGTTTTTTCTATGAAATGATAATATTTAATTATTATTATTTATTGTTGATTTTTTGTATTTAGTCAGTTTATAAGCAGTGGCTGTTATTGTTGATTTAATTTATGAACTAAACACTAGTTTAATAATGGTCGAAGGCAAAGATTCAGTATATTATTGCTATTTATAATTATTATCCCAGTGCATCATGGGTTCCGCTGTATTATTTGTTTATTTTTGATGTATGTATAACTCTGATTTGAATTGTAAAAGAGTAATCAAATGTTATTTGTAAAACAGCTTCATAAACTGTTTATTTGATTATTATATATTGTCATTCTGCTGCGAGGTTCTGTTTTTTGTTTTTCTATGTTTTCTATTATTTTCTTATTTACCTCATTATTAATCTCCCTTTTGAATGGTTTGAATTAGACATGTGTGGTTTATTGTCGATTTAAACTGTCCAAAAGGTGGGTCGTTACAGTTGGTATCAGAGCGAGGTATAAACATACCTTAGCCTATTGGGGTTAACTCATTAGAGATAGGGTAGTAATATCCTAGAATGAGTTTGTCTGAGTGTGTATATATATACAAGTGCGCGTATTTGTTAGTGTTATAAAATGTTTTATATAAGTTCTGAAATGAAATAATTTTTCCTAATATTATATGTTATATATAGAGGAATAATTTTTTTACAACTATTATAGTTATTTGTAATGTGTTTGTTTTATGAAATGATAATATTTAATTATTATCATTTATTATTGATTTGTTGTATTTAGTCAGTTTATAAGCATTGGCTATTATTTTTGATTTAATTTATGAACGAAACACTAGTTTAATAATGGTGTATTAAAGGAAATAAAGTGAATGATTATATGAATATGATTTCTAAGTTAGTCTTAGTAAACATAATTTAAACTGAAATTTTGAGATATAAAAACACCAACGTTTTAGAAAGAGGTTTCCTAATATTTTGTAAATAATAATCGTATTATTCAAAAGGGGATAATTTGGATATTCGTTATGAAATTGAAGTTTTTTGTTGTGAATTTTGTAGTTTGTGGATTGGTAGTTTCAACTATTGAAATAAAATGGAATATCTGGATATTTTGGATAGTTGAAAACTTCTGAATTAATATATGAGTTGAAATTTAGTACTTGTATTGAATTATGAAGTTAAATATGATAACCTTAATTTGAAAGCAATTGAAACAAAGTTCAGTTTGTTATATCTATGTTTAGTAAATGAATAGAATTGTTGTACACATTCTTGGCATGTAATGTAATAATATACAAGTGTGAACTTTAAGCCTTGGCATGGTTAAATTGAAATTGTGATTAAGGGAATGCTGTAAAAAAATTGAAATTGTGATTATTTATGAACTAAAGGTGAAATAATTATAACTAAAGTCATGACTTGTTAATTGTTTACGAAATAAATGGATGTTACAATATAGTTTTGATTACTTTAAACTCGAGTAATGTTTTATAGAAGAAGTCAAGCCTTTATAAATTGGTTATAAACTTAAGAAAATTTCTTATGAAATGATTAGCAAATAAATGTAGTATTAAATGAGAAATATTACATGTGAAAATGAATGTAAAGTAAAATGAAGAGAAATATAAGTAATGTTTGAGAATGAATATATTAATTTTTTATATTAAATGGAGAAATTCTGTGAAGCAAATATTTAAGTATGAAGTGATATTTGTGTTAATATATGAGATTTATAATGAAGTTAAATTGAAAATGTAATTGTGATGAAACAAATTTGAGTAAATACGTAAGTTGTACGTATATGGTTTTATTCACATAATCAATTTGATCCGAATTTGAGTACTCAAGTTCAAGGTGAATTACACCATTTAATGTTAGAATTTTTCTTTCGATTCCTGATGGCGAATATTTGATATGGATTTTTCGTTTGGTCCTAAAATTCTCTATCATGGTATATGGCTATGCAAGGACAATGATGGTTTCTAGCAAAGAAACCTCATGGAAGTCCGCATTAGGGAAGTCGAATGAACAATACTAATTCGAAAGCGAACTTGTGTGATCGAGTAAGCGATCGAATGTGATTTTGCATGATGATGACATATGTACATTTTTTGTTCTAATAAAATTGATATGCTTTATTGCTGAAATTGAAAAGTTGTTGTGTTGGATATCCTTTGTAATTTAAATTGAATTTTTTTATGCAAAACTACTGTTAGTTTAACCATTGTACAAAACTATTTTTCTTTTATTTTATCAAATGTTACTTATAAAACACCTTCATGAACTGTTTATTTGATTATTATAATTTATCACTCCGCTGAGAGGTTCTGTGTTTTTCTTTTCTTCATTCTCTATTATATCTTATTTACCCCATTAACAATCCTCCCTTTTGAATGGTTTGAATTAGACATGTGTGGTTTATTGTCGATATAAACTTTCCTAAAAGGTGGGTCATTACGTTTATCATAATAAATGAAGAGAAATCTTAGAACACTTAATATTATAATTATATAAATTTTATTGATACTTTCCCTAAGCTTAATGAACACGTTGTAGAATATCCAATGAATCCACACAGTCACCAATCCTTATCTTAGTTTAACTTATCATACACTTTGAAGTAAACAAAAATCCTAATTTATTTCCTCTCCTCATGCATTCCCTATAATCTAACCTTAATTTTATAACGCATTTTTATTCACACTTCGAAGAAGTTCTGTAATGATATGGAAAAGGGTGCCGAACAAGGTGTTATGTCAATAAATTCTAATTCTATTAAAGGTAACTGTATTTAAACTTTTTTGCTCCAAAGGTTGCAAAGGTTTCTAAATTTGATAAGTGTGCTAAGGTGGTAGAATCATATAATCATATAAATGTTTTGAAAGGGTAGTCGAATAAATATAATGATGTTGTTAGGTAAAGAATTCTAATGCAACTAAATTTAGCTTAACAAACTTTGAACCAAGCCATCATATCATGTCAAACTGTGCATGCGGAAGAGATGATGTCTGTAACCTTATCAATAATTCCTACTACTTCCTCCTCCTTGTTCATGCTTCCTTGTCCCTGCACTTGCTTCATTAATACTCTAGTGTGTTCTCTTTCTATTGGTTGAATGTTAATCATTGAGTGGCTGTTGTTCACTACCAGGCTGTAAAAGGTTCAGACCAGCTGCCTGAACCACCCTCTTCCTCTTCCTTTGGTTTTGAATGCTCAATTTAAGATTATAGTGGTGGCCCTTGCTCTGCATATCATTTCTTAAATGTTAACTTGATTAACATTTTACTCACTCAAATTAATTTGGCGGGTTTGGCTGGAAGTGCATCTACAGGATATAGTATATGACATGATTATTAATCAGCTTCATGACCAACGTGTTATTCTCATCAATTAAGTAATTCCTCCGTGTCATTTCGGTAAAATTATTAATAGCACTTCGGTATTTGTTACATTAGAACTTAGAAGTAACTTGCATATTAAATGTTTGATTTTTCATATTTTCATCAGTGGCCTCCTTTTCTTTTTCTTTAGAAAGAAATTTGAAAATTTGGCATTATATAGTTCATTTTCACACACAGAGTATTTTATTTTAACACATGAACTTATTGACATGATACCCTTTTTATTTTCAGTAGCATGGTTCTGATTTATTTAATCCAAGAAGGAAATTTCAAGCAGTAGTCTCTAAGGATAGCAAAGCACCGTATTTTTCTCTTGATTGCAATCATTTACTCAGGTTTTCGATTTAATCATTATATGAAATAGCTGCAATGTATCACTGGCATGGATTCATGTATACTTTTTTAAATCATACTTACGGTTACTAATAAATTTATACGCCATTATCTTTTTGCACATCTCAACTTTGCGTCATGCCAAATGAATCCTGTAAAAGTATGTTACCTCAAGGATGTTGTTAGATCATATATGGTATATATATAATGTTTTGAATTGTATAACTGTGACATCACAGGAATCATTTTATCACATTCTATCAGAAGAGGAGCTGTCTAAGACTCTAATGTTCATAATTATAATATTGACCATCCAGGTGTGCTATTTTTATGTTAACTATACCCAACTGAGCTGTTTGTTTAATGCTTCGTAATACTGGTTAGTTGAATATAGATGCATGCTACCTAAAGTTTGATCTTCTTATTTATTTCCACTGTATGCAATGAAATATATTTACAAATTAAGTTAATCTCAGATGCATTTGACACTAAGAAGTTACTTTATTGTATGGAGTACTTGAAGCATGGACAAGCCATTGGTATTCCAAACTACTGACTCGATAACATATAAGTGTATCTTGCCAGCAAGAAAGGTGATTTAAATTTTTTGATATTTTTTTCACAGATATTTATAGAACATTTTTCAAGGTATGTTATTTTGTACAACAACAAAAGTACATACATTTTATTTCTTCATTGTTTTGCATTCATTTGTAAAGTAATTTTTAACAACTTTCTTCGTACATTATATGTTTTGTGTACACTTATGGGTTTTAACTAGCCATCTACTTTCAATCCTTGACCTTAGCCTGAAAATCTTTAGTGAGAAATATCGAATGTTGTTATTGAAAAAAAAGAGATCATAACATTACATAGTTTCTTTCATTTAACGATTCTATCTGCATATCTTTATTTTCTACAAAGATCAGATAGATCATAGATGGCTGATTTAAACATCAGCTGTGTATGAAAGATTGCTGGTGGTTTACTTTTGTTTTGTTTTTCATTATTCTCAACACAATCATGTTCATCATCTTGAGACTTGAATATTTCTGACATGTGTGTCTATTGGTGGATGGAGTTTATTTATTTACAATGTCCGCATACTAATAATGGCCTTGAAACTTTTGCTAGGTTAAGCCTTCAGATGTTATCATTCTAGAAGGAATTCTTGCATTCCAAAATTTTCGTGTTAGGGAGTGTATGAACATGAATTTTTTTTCACACAAGTTTCATGCCTTATTCCAATAATAAATATTTATTTTTAAAGTCTTTGTCGATCTCTCCATATTCTTTGGTATGCTTGGTGCAACTTCTTTTTCCAGTTTATTGTACTTATTAATTTCCTTTACATATATTACACTATGATTTTATTTGCCTGGTTACAACAATGTTCTCTATAAGATTCCCTTATATTGTATTTTTATAGATGCTAATGTACGATTAGCTCGGAGGATACAAGTTGATACGGGTTGATACAACTGAAAAAAATAGAGATATTGGCACAGTACTTGACCAAGTATGGAAATTATTATGGTAGAAAATATGTTCGTACCTTTAATATGTTTAGGTTTGTAAATATTTCAATATAGTGGTTACTAGTTTTAGAATGGAAAATGATGATATAAAAAGCTAGGTTGCTAGTTGACGCGGCGTGGGAAGCGAATTAGATGATGTAAATCGAATCCGTCCAGGATCTCACACGATTAGCGGAAATAATCGGTGAATCGTTGATAAATCGATGGATTTAAGAATACCCAAATGCTCAAATCCGTTGATCACGAAGATACCGGACTTTAGCAAACTTCGACACGTTGATCGCGCACGATACAGTGAGGAAAGATCTACAATTCTTGGAGCGTTGATCAAGCGCACTTGATTCCGCGAATTGGCTTCAACGTCGTTGATTCGAGCGCACTCGAATGCCGAAGTGGAGATAGGAGTTAACACTCGACTACCGATTTAAAAATGGAGGCACAAAGCACAAACCAAATTTTATTCAATTTCAACAACCCTTACAAATGACAACACACTCCTATTTATAGGGAATTACAACCCAACACATGACTTAAGAAAATTGCAACACAAGCAAACGACTTAAGGAGCATCAACAAACGACTTACAACATCACGCGACTCATACAACTTAACAACGACTTAAAACTTCTCACGACCTAAGAAATGCTGCATTCATTAACGACCTAGCTGAAGCTTCATTCGCGACTTACGATACAACACGACCTTTTGGTAGCGGTTCGCGACTTAAAGAAATTCATTCGCGACTTAAAATCAATAATTCGTGACTTAAAAAAATCTCCCAGGCAATGATAAGTCGGCCACGACTTAAAACTAAGGTCGTTCGCGATCTTCCTCTTCACGTCCTTTGCTAGAGATATGTCGTTCACGACATATGGAAAGTCGCTGTGTATATGGGGGGTTGATTTCAATTTGTTCGCGACCTAGATAAGTCGCCCGCGACATATGGAAGAGGGGAATAGGTCGTATGTCGCTTGCGAGAAGAATGTTCACGATTTGGGTTGAGGTCGGGAAATGGTTTAAGTCGCGGAGGCGAATTAGATTTAGGTCGTGGGTTCTCGTGGGTTCTTGGATCGCGGCCATGGGGAGGAGTTGAGTCGTTAGGTCGCGGGTCACGAGATGGGGGGGTTTAGGTCGTGGGTTGCGAGATATGGTGATGTGGTGGGTTGCGGCAAGTGGTGATGTGGTGGGTCGCGGCAAGTGGTGATCGAGGTTGGTGGAGGTGCGGAACGAGGTAAGTGTTTCCCCTGTATCATCCTCCTTGGGTACAAAAGAATTCGTCCTCGAATTCGCATTTTCTCGATCATCAGCATAATACGGAATCAAGTGTTTCACATTAAACACATCAGAAGTATGAACCTCTTCCGGCAACCTTAACCGATACGCATTATCATTGATCTTCTTCAAGATTTCTAATGGACCAATTTTCCATGCTTTCAACTTGTTGTAAGTTCCAACTGGAAAACGATCTTTCGTTAAAACGGCATATACAAAATCTCCCTCTTTGAAGACAACTCTTCTTCGTTTCTTATCCGCCATTTGTTTATACTTCTCATTTGATTTAAGTAATCGTTCCTGTACAACCTTGTGGCATTCCTGTAACTCATTCACCAAGTCACTAGCCCGCTTAACAACTCCTTTCTGATATGGTACTGTCGTTAAATCCAATGGTCCCTTTGGAATGGTTGAATATACAACTTGAAATGGACTGAAACCTGTACTCCGGTTAACTGCATGGTTGTGAGCAAACTCCGCTTGACACAATTTCGAATCCCAACTCTTCAAATTGTCTTTCACAAGACATCTTAGTAAATTTCCCAACGATCGGTTAACCACCTCCGTTTGCCCATCAGTTTGCGGATGGTAAGCGCTACTAAAATTCAGCTTTGTTCCAACCATCTTCCACAAACTTAACCAAAAATGGCTTAGAAATCTAGTATCTCAATCAGAAACAATTGATTCGGGTAAACCATGCAGTCGATACACCTCTTTAAAGAATAATTGAGCAACTCGGACGGCATTAGCTGTCTTCTTACAGGCTATAAAATGTGCCATCTTTAAAAGCCTGTCCACTACAACATATATAGAATCATTTCCCCTCTGAGTTCTCGGCAAACCCAACAAAAAATCCATGCTAATATCAACCCATGGTTTAGTAGGCACGGGTAAGGGCATGTATAATCCCGCATTCGTCGCTGTTCCCTTCGAAACCTGATAGATATGACACCTCTCCACAAATCACTCTACCTCTTTCCTCATTGACGGACAAAAATAAGATTGTGAAACTAACTGTAAGTTGCGATCCCGTCCAACATGTCCTTCTTTATGCAACTCTTTAACAATCTTCATTCTCAAGCTACAGTCTGGTATGCATAATCGATTCCCCTTGAACAAGAATCCATCAACCAACACAAAGTCATCAGTACTCCCATCCTTAACTTTCTCATCAAAATTTGCAAAGTAAGGATCCCCCTCAAACAACTCTTGCAATAATTCGAATCCTGTCACTTAAACCTTCAACGTTGTCAACAAGTGACTTCTCCTGCTCAAAGCATCCGCTACATGATTTGTTACCCCTGATTTGTGTTTTACCACGAAAGTAAATTGTTGTAGATATGCTATCCACGAAGCATGTCTCGCTGAAATCTTGTCCTGCCCTTATAGATGTTTTAATGCCCCGTGATCAGTGTAAAGAAAAAACTCCTTCTGAAACAAGTAATGTCGCCAATGTTTCACGACTTGAACAATCGCATAAAATTCTACATCATAAGTGCTATATCTCAACTTGGCTCCAAACAGTTTTTCACTGAAATAAGCAACTGGTCTTCCATTCTGGCTCAATTCTCCACCAATTCCCACTTTCGAAGCATCAGTATGCAATTCAAACAACAACTGAAAATCCGGCAGTACTAGAATCGGTGCTTTCGTCAAAAGTGCCTTGACCTTCTCAAAAGCAACCCCTGCTTCCTCTGACCATGCAAACTTCTTTCCTTTCATGCAATCAGTTACAGGTGCCATCACACTGCTAAAATGTGGAATGAATCTTCGATAGAAAGATACGAATCCATGAAAACTCCTCACTTCAGTAATTGTCTTTGGCTGTGGCCAACTCCTGACAGCTTCCACTTTATTTTCATCCACTTGAATACCTTCCTTTGACAGAACATACCCCAGAAATAAAACACTGTCCGTCATAAACACACAATTCTTTGTTGCTGCATAAAACTGCTCTTGTCGTAGAATCAACAATACTTCTCGCAAGTGCTGGATGTGTTCTTCCGTACTCCCACTATAAATCAAAATATCATCAAAGTAAACAACCACGAACTTCCCAACAAATGGTCTAAAAATCTGGTTCATCACTCTCATGAAAGTACTAGGAGCATTTGATAAACCAAATGGCATAACCAACCCTTCATATAGACCTTCCCTAGTTTTGAAAGCAGTCTTCCACTCATCACCCGGTCTAATACGAATTTGATGGTATCCACTTTTCAAGTCAATCTTTGAAAACACCACTGCCCCACCCAACTGATCTATCAGATCATCAAACCTCGGCATAGGAAATCTGTATCTCACAATGATTTTATTAAGAGCCCGACTGTCCGTACACATCCTCCACGTCCCATCCTTCTTCGGTACCAACAAGGCTGGCATAGCACATGGACTCAAACACTCCTGAACACGACCTTGTTCTAACAACTCCTCCACTTGCCTTCTCAGTTCCTCATGCTCCTTGGGACTCATCCGGTAATATGGCCTGTGAGGTAATACCGATCCTGGTACAAGATCAATCTGATGTTGAATATCCCTCAACGACGGTAACTCCTTTGGCAACTCTTCCGGAAACACATCACTGAATTCTTCCAATAACGGCTTCACTTCCTATGGAACTTCAACGGATTCAGTAGCTTCATGTCCAATCAACAAAAACACTTCAGGACTCTCCTTTACTTCTTCAACAAATTCTTTCAAAGTCAATAAAGTTTTCAGCTCCTCAATCTACTCAGATTTACTCTCTCCCTGCTGTCTCTTCTTTGGAACTAAAATAACCTTAACGCCTTCAAACATAAAACTATAGCTATTGGTTCGACCGTCATGCTGCACTGCTCGATCATACTGCCACGGTCTTCCCAAAAGCAAATGACAAACATCCATCTCAACTACATCACACCAAATCTCGTCTTTATATTTCTTCCCAATAGAAAATGGAACTCGAACTCGCCTGTCCACCTTCACCTCTCCTCCTTTTCTTAACCACGCTAACTTGTAAGGATTACGATGTTTCTCCGTTTTCAACTTCAACTTTCTCACAGCTTCAGTAGAGATAATATTGTCACGACTTCCTGCATCAATCACAAACTTACAAACTTTTTCCAGAATAGTGCATGTAGATTGAAAAATGTTGCTCCTCAACCAACTAGCCTCATCCTCTTGTTTCGGTGTTAAACAAGACCTTCTCATCATTAGATTACACCGTTCATCTCCCGAAGCGATATCCTATTCATTTTCCTCAACTGGACTATCTTCAGCTTAAACAGCATCCTCACTTTCAACTTCAGCTATCATCGTTCTCTTCTTTGGCTTAGGACATTCGTTACTCTGACGACCCACTTCTTGGCAGTTATAACACTTGAAACTATTAGTAGCCTTTGCCTTCGCAGCCTCATTCACAACTGGTTTATTGACAACTTTAGAAACATTGGAACTCCCACTAACACCTTTGCTTTGAATATTAGAACTTGTAAACACTCCACCTCCACGCCTTCCCTGCTTCTCCCAAGCCAACGCCTTCTGGTGTGCTTCCGCCACAGATCTTGGATCAAACATATTAACCATATCCTGGATCTACATTCACAACCCTCCAACAAACCTAGCAGTTAGTTGTTCCTCTGTCTCCATAATGTCATTTCGAGCAATCAGTTGATAAAACTCGTCAGCATAATCATTAACAGTCTTCGTCCCTTGCCTCAAGTTCTGCAACCTCTGATACACGAGTGATTGATAATTGTAAGGTAAAAATGTAGCTTTCATCAATTTCTTCATTTTCTCCCAATCAACAATCTTCGACTTCTCCATCCGTTCTCGTGTAAGTTTGGTTTGCTACCACCATGCCATAGCTCTCCCCCTCAACCTAGTAGCAACCAACTTCACTCGACAATCTTTCGGTACCTCCTTGAAATCAAAGATCTCTTCAACATTAGACAGCCAATCCAAAAATTCTTCTGCAACCATTCCACCTTTAAATTCAGGAATCCCCATCTTCATTCCTGATTCCCATCGACGATCATCCTCTACATCTCGATACTGACGTCGTGTTTGACCTCTATCTCGGTAATGAACACTTCCCCTATCACCATCAAACTCCTCATCAAAATCTGAAGTATATCGATGTCGATCACGACCACCAACATCTCTTCCACCACCACTTCTTCGATCTTCATTCCTATCACGATTGTCAGCACTTCTACGATCATGATCTTCCCTTCTCTCCCGATCTGAACGTGGTGAAACTCTACTTCTCCCATGGCTCGATTCAGGCGAAACTCTTCTTCGATTTTGATTTATTTCAAGCATCATTCTCTCTAATCGACCAATTCCTTCATTCAACTTTTCAGTGAAACTCTCGTTGATTCGTTGTTCCATTTCATCGGCCTCTTCTCTTCCATACAAAGCATTAATATTGCGATGACGTTGAGCTCGTCTCGGGGGCATGATTGAACTTCAAACAAACTCAAGAATAAATTTCAAACACTTTCCGAACTTTGATCCGAAGTAAGATGGATCGAAACTCCCAACTTGTTGCAACTTCACGATGAACACGATGAACACCAAATTTCTCAACAATAGCAAATCCGATCTCCAAACTTCAAATTCTCGAAACCCAAGTCTCCAAATGATGAAAACTCCTTGCGATCTAGCTCTGACACCAAACTGACGCAGCATGGGAAGCGAATTCGATGATGTAAATCGAATCCGTCCAGGATCTCACACGATTAGCGGAAATAATCGGTGAATCGTTGATAAATCGATGGATTTAAGAATACCCAAATGCCCAAATCCGTTGATTACGAAGATACCGGACTTTAGCAATATTCGACACGTTGATCGCGCACGATACCGTGAGGAAAGATCTACAATTGTTGGAGCGTTGATCAAGCGCACTTGATTCCGCGAATTGGCTTCAAGGTCTTTGATACGAGCGCACTCGAATGTCGAAGTGGAGATAGGAGTTAACACTCGACTACCAATTTAAAAATTGAGGCACAAAGCACAAACCAAATTTTATTCAATTTCAACAACCCTTACAAATGACAACACACTCCTATTTATAGGGAATTACAACTCAACACATGACTTAAGAAAATTACAACACAAGCAAGCGACTTAAGGAGCATCAACAAACAACTTACAACATCACGCGACTCATACAACTTAACAACGACTTAAAACTTGTCACGACCTAAGAAATGCTGCATTCATTAACGACCTAGCTGAAGCTTCATTCGTGACTTAGGATACAGCATGACCCTTTGGTAGCGGTTCGCGACTTAAAGAAATTCATTCGCGACTTAAAATCAGTACTTCACGACTTAAAAAATCTCCCAGGCAATGATAAGTCGGTCGCCACTTAAAACTAAGGTCGTTCGCGTTCTTCCTCTTCACGTCCTTTGCCAGAGATATGTCGTTCGCAACATATGGAAAGCCTTTGTGTATATTGGGGTCGATTTCAATTTGTTCGCGACCTAGATAAGTAGCTCGCGACATATGGAAGAGGGGAATATGTCGTAAGTCGCTTGCGAGACGAATGTTCGCGATTTGGGTTGAGGTCGGGAAATGGTTTAAGTCACGGAGGCGAATTGGATTTAGGTCGTGGCTTCTCGTGGGTTCTTGGATCGCGGCCATGGGGAGGAGTTGAGTCGTTAGGTCACGGGTCGCGAGATGGGGGGGTTTAGGTCGTGGGTTGCAGGATATGGTGATGTGGTGGGTTGCGGCAAGTGGTGATGTGGTGGGTCGCGGCAAGTGGTGATCGAGGTTGGTGGAGGTGTGGAACGAGGTAAGTGTTTCCCCTGTATCACTAGTATTTGTTTATGTATAAATAGTGCAGTGGATTACTTGCAACTTAGCCTGTAATAACCGAAATTTTCTAAAATACAATAATATATTAACATAAATTACCCATTTATGAAGCATTAAAAGTTTGTGAAACCTGCTTTTGATGACTTCATACTTCCGACAAAAAAGTAGCTGATACTATCCTTCCTCATGGTCTAGACAATCATGTGGCTATTGACCTAATAGTTCAGCATAAATGCACAAAACTTGGACAACATGACCTTTGTAAGATCTATCCGAACCTTTATGTCATTTTCAGGTGTGTATCATCTCTTGATTATACTGTTATCTTTTAGTTTGATCCGATTCAGGGATTTTAGCAATTGATATGACATTTTTTTTTCTACCGTGTTATATATAGATTCGTGGGATGCATACAATTATACATGAGCTCAGACAGCGACGCATGACTTTGTATTTTATTCAGATTGGCTAATCCGTTTGGTTAGTACATTTGTCAAATTTAATTGTTGATCTTCAGTATACATTTCAACTAAAAACTACTATTCAAGTTTAGGTTGTTGGGCATGGTCTAAGTCGTCTACATCTTAAGTTAAACATAAATCTGACTAAATAGTAAAACTATGTTTGTACAAAACATGTAAATGCACTTACTATATAGTTACATATATCAAAACATCGTACATTTTTAAACTTGTGTGTATTTTTTTTTGGAAAATCATCTAGCTGAGGTTTGAGTATCTTATGTCATGGCCATCGGCTCAAAACCGATACAAGTTATAAATATTGAGTAATTATGATACTATATTAACTGTTAAACAAATTCCTGAATACTTAACAAGGAACATCATTTTAGTTTTACTATGAGCAACTATGTGGCTGAAACTATATACCTGCTCAAATCATTACTCCTTTTGTTTGTCATTTGTGCTCATATATTAAATCTGCCCATCTGTCCTTTATTATTTAATTCAATAAAAATCAACCTTGTCTGTTTTCACGATCAATTAAAATGAAATGTCCTCTTTTCAACGAGCAATCATATTTTCATTTAAATTAATTAAACAATGTTAAATCATTTTTTGCTTTAATCTAATTTTAGTTCCATTTTTAATGATGTTGGACATTTAATTAATGTTTTAAGATTCAATATGTGCAACGGAATTTTTTAAATCAGTAGCAATAGATACATAACGGTTTAGAAAGAATGGAATTTGCTAGTATCCTATGATGTATCTTATCCTATAATCTTGTAATTAACATTAGCTAATATTTATAATTACTGTTTAGTCATATATTTTCATTGTATGCCAACAAAATACAATTGTGGAATGAAAAAATCCAATCATATAAAATAACTTAAAAATACATTTTTATAGAAAATATTAATTAGCTTAAAATGAATGCGATTAGGTTTGAAATGCATGGAGGGAGGATGACTTTAAAGTGAATATACTGACATGGAAGATTATATGGTTAACCATAGATATATGTATTAATTAGTTTGCCATAAAATAGACAATTAGTTTGCCATAGAAATATGTATTAACTAATTTTTGTAAACTTAACTAATTTTTCTAAAAAATTACTAAATTAATTAGTTTCATGACTTCAAAGAAGTCTATGAAAATAACTAAGTTTATACTATTAATGAAGTTTTAGAAAAGTCAACAAAGTTTATAAAAATAACTAAGTTTTATAAAAGTTAATTAATTTTTATAAAAGTTGACCAAATTTTATAAACATTTAACTATGTTGGCTAAGTTTTATAAAAATGAGCTAAAGTTGTAAAATTATTGAGCTTTTTAAATTTTTTAAAAATTAAAGAAGTTTATAAAAATACGTAAGTTGTAAAAATTAGTTAAGTTTCAAAAAGGTATACTAAGTTTATAAAAATAACTAAGTTTTATAAAAGTTAACCAATTATAAACGTATAACTAAGTTTGCTAAGTTGTATAAAAAAATAACTACATTTATAAAAATTAATTATGATTTATAGAAATTAATATCAAGTTTTATAAAAGTTCAAAAATTCAAGTTTAGAAAATTAATTAATTTTCAAAAAAGTTAAGTAAGTTTATGAAAAAAACTATGTTTTATAGAAGTTAACTAAGTTTTATAAAAGTTAACCAAGTTTTACGAAAATTTAACTAAGTTAACTAGCTTTGTTTATTAAAATTAACTAAGTTTATAAATGAGCAATCTATCCATAGTTCATTGCTTTTCCTTCTCATCTCAATTTTTTTCTCAAGCTCCAAAATGGTAGTTCAAAAGTTTAGTGCTGCATTAAGTTTGCGGTCCATGACTATCGGCACAAAGATCTCAAACAAACTTTATTCTTCTTACCAAATGGTCCTTGAATTTAATTTTTTTTTTGGTTAAATTTTAAGTTGTGGATGGAATTTTGAATATAATGAGTTACATGCCATCTCTAATTTACAATGTAGATGCATCATATTATGATTTTATGAATAGAGTGACAATGGAGGAAATTAGTTTGAAAAAGAAGGGAATATTGGATACAAGTTTATATTGTAAATACACATTAACGGTATAATGGATAATTGGTAACAAAGTACACATTGAATTATATACTAATTAAATATAAATAGTACAAGTTTATATTGTAAATGACCTTGCAATTAATAATAGCAAAAAACAAGTATAAAGAAAAGTTTCAAGCTCATTCTTTCACATGTTTGTTTTATACATATTAAGATAACATGAGAACTAGCAACTTAATGTTTACGTCTTTTAATCCTAATCAATTATGTATAATAATGAACTTTTCCTTTGTAGGTGGATAGATATATTTGATGGAAAAAAATAGTAACATACCGCACCAAGGATTCAAAGTTACTTTTAGATGCCATAACCACATTTTGGTTTGTATGTTTGTACGTATTGCTACTTTTGGTCACTTGTTGTTGCTTGTTCTACATTGAAATATTATGAACTTATTATCTATTTTGATGTGAGAATATAGCATATGTTTATTATGTATGTTTCATGTTAATTGTAAGACCTATGATTAATTTAATATGTTGATTATAAAATGTGTGATTAATATAATATATGTTTGCTATGAAATATATGTGTTTATATAAACCGTGTTATACATAAATTGTGGTTGCATATAGAATTGGAACCTGCTATATATTGATTAGGAATTGAGCAAAATACGACAACGTTTATAAAATGCTATGAAAATATTTAACAGCGTTTCTGAATCGCTATAGAAAAGATTAAACAGCGTTTATGAAACGCTACATAAAGTTTTAACAGCCTTTTCAAAATGCTATAAAAACGCTATAAAATAGGACCAA
This sequence comes from Allium cepa, assembly GCA_030765085.1. Lineage (NCBI taxonomy): Eukaryota > Viridiplantae > Streptophyta > Magnoliopsida > Asparagales > Amaryllidaceae > Allium > Allium cepa. The sequence continues at coordinate 312,441,178 of CM060937.1, forward strand.
GCATTCCAGAAAATGTTGTAAATAAACATCATAGCAAGAAAAGAAACACTGTAAAAAGAAACCGCAGCAATGAAAAGAATGTTGTCAAAGTTAACATAGCGTATTATAACCGCTATTGAACATATTTCAAAGGGAAGACGAACGCAGTAAAATATATTATTGACATCAAAAAAATGATATAGAAACGTGGATTCTACGACGTTTTCTGTCTTGCTATGGTATATGTCAGGCCTACAATGACATGTTAATATACAACGTAGTTAAAAACGCTGTTAAAGGTTTTTATAGCGTTTTTGAAACCCTACGATAGGTACATTTTGCTGTAATGTTTGCAACTTCACACTTTTATATCTAATGTGTTGTATTTCGTTTTTGTTTCCATTAAAGTTCTAGATTTTTGAATTTGTCCTCGTTATTTGAAGCATTCTGTTAAAACTATATTGACCAGTGCCCTTACTTTTAATAGAAAGGTTATTTTTACTTTTGTTTTTAATTTTTTTAATATACCCATTCATTGACAAATCTAAAAGGAAAGTTCTTTTTAATTGGTAGCTTGAGAGATATGGATTCATATATGTATGCGATCACTAGATTTCCGGGTTAAAGTATAACATTTGAAATTAGAAAAAAATATTTATAAATTTTTGATTTACCAAAATTCCATTTAGCTTGCACTGAATATTTCCAAATTCCCCAAATTTCCCTGTGAATTTGTCGGCAAAAATTATTGGTTCAACCAGTCCAGTTTTCAAAATAAAATTATTTACCAATTCTAATTTTTTAAAAGATATAGCGGTGCCCCTTTTTCAAAAGAACGAAAAATTGTGTTGAAATCTCCAAGTACCATGCAAGAGTGTCTAATATTTTCATTTATTTGTTCTACATGATTCCATAATAAATTTATTACATTTTTACTGTTTGATGCATAAATAAATGTAAGTTCTAAAAGAAAACCTCATTTATCTATGCATTTACAATGTATATATTGAAATTTAAAAATACTGATTTATATCCCAAATATTAGAATCCTATATGACTATAATTCTACCATTCCCCCGTTAGGTTATTATTTATATTATGTTCCAGTTTTTCAAAACTTTATTTGATAGTAATCTATTTTACAATCATCCAATTCGAGTTCTACTAACCTTGTAATATTTGGTTTAATTATTAACAACAGATCAATTAAATCTACTTTTCTTTCAGTGAGCTAATCCCCTTACATTCCATGCTATTACTGACATACTATATAAAAAATAATATTAATATTATAAGGATACTCAAAGGATACAATGTGAAGTTATAGCGAAGCACTATATTTGGAATTATCATCTACAACATCAATCTTTTTTCCACTTCTTTGGCAAGACCTTTTGTCTTATACTTTAAATTCCTCTTCCCACTTTGCATTTGACTATATTTTTTTCTTCTGAATTCACTATCATTTGTTGCCACTAGATGTTTACTGAAAGTTTTGCCATTTGTATTCTTCAGTCGATTTTTTTCCTTTCATTTTTCCTTGCGGAAGAAGAGGCAGCTGTTAGCCGGCTTACTACGTTTTGAACTGCCTAATTTGATACCGTTTCCTTAGGTAAAGTTGCCGTAATTCTTGACTTTGCTACTTGTGGAGTGATTATTCCTCTAGTAATTGCACTTTCAGAATCTACACTTATCTCAGTATACTTGTTTGTGCTGGTATCTGTATTCATGTTTTCTATGTTTATTTACATGCTTGTTGCTTGCTCATTTTCACTGCCTCAATTTTCTGAAATCAAACTAGTGTCCTCTATGATTCACTACACTTTTATTATTTTCCTGCATAACGGATTCTTGTTGGCTAACATTTTTATTTTGATTTTTATTTTGAGTTTGATGAGACTAATTTTGGTTCACTATTGCGCTAATTCTTTCTTTGCCAGTATTTGTAACTTTTGCCGTTGGAGTGTCTGCATTTGCCACCCATTTTGAAACTGTGTTTTCAAAACTTGCATTTTTATCAATGGACATGCTTTCTGTATTTCATTTTGTTTATCAAGACGGGGTGTGCAACAATACCATTCTTTTCCTTCCATACATCTTAGATTGACAGTTTTCAATAGAATGCCCAAAACATGCACATGTCTTACATCTTGGAGGAATCCATTCATATTCATTTTTTGTTGGATTTATTTTATTAATCTAAACTAACGCTAAAATAATGTGTTGTTATTAGATGTATTTGATAAAAGAAAAGAATAAGCCATAGAGTGGTAGAGTATTTTTAGGAGAGTAGTGGAGATAGAGTCAGTAGTTGATTGAGTCTAGGAAGTTGCTTATTTTGTTCCTATTTTATTGCCACCACCTTTGCGTGCGCACTGTTTAGCTTATATATTCATGTACCGTTCAGTTTTAATTAATAAGAAGTAATACGTTCCTTCATAAATCTAATATTTTGGTAGCAGAGCAATCCAAAAGATGCAGTTGAGACGAGGACAGACAAGGTTGCACTGGCTGCTATCTATCAAGGTATCCCGGAGGACATGCTGTTATCCATAGCTGAAAAGAAATCCGCCAAAGAAGCTTGTGAAGCTATTAAAGTGATATGTATGGGGGAAGAGCGAGTAATGGCGGCAAAAGTGTAGACACTGAAAGCGGAATTCGAGTCGATGAACATGAAAGAGTCAGATCAACTCGACGGTTTCTTTATGAAGTTGAATGGAGTAGTCACTAACATTCGAGTTCTGGGAGAGAAAGTGGAAGAATCATATGTAGTAAAGAAGATTCTACGTGTCGTCCCCTCGAAATTTCTACAAATTGCTTCCACAATAGAGAAATTTGGAGACATGGAGAAGATGACAGTTGATGAGGTCATTGGGCGTCTCAAGGCATATGATGAAACGTGGTCAGTAAGACAAAACAGGAGGCCAACTGTTGCTCACTCAAGAAGAGTGGTCGAGGAGGACAAACAAGAGTGCACTTGGGAGTTTAATCAGAGGGGAAGAGGAGGTGGCGCTTATCATGGCAGAGGTCGAGGCAATTTCCGAGGTGGTGGTTTTGGCAGAAGACAACAAAATCGCATAGAAGAAAATAACAAAGGCAACACCAGTAGTCGGGACAAGAGCCGTATAAAATGCTTTAACTGCAACGTATATGGTCATTATGCAGTGGAGTGCCGTAAACCACGTCGCGACAAAGAACATGGAAAAGGACAAGCACCTGAAGTAAACCTCGCTCAGACCCAGGATGATGAGCCCACACTCCTGTTCACTGAGTGCAGAGAGAAGGAAGGCAACGTGGTGCTGTTAAATGAAGAAAGTGTAACTCCAAACCTTGTTTCAGAAGGGAATGCTATTGTGGAATATAATTTATGGTATCTTGACAACGGTGCCAGTAACCACATGACAGGAAGCCGTTCAAAATTTGTGGATTTGGACGAAGGAGTAACAGGCCAGGTGAAATTTGGTGATGGGTCCACTGTGAAGATTGAAGGAAAGGGATCCATAACACTTAAGTGTAAGAATGGTGAGAAACGTCTACTCCATGAAGCTTATTTCATCCCCACGCTTAAAAACAACATCATAAGCCTGAGACAACTCTCAGAAGCTGGAAACAAAGTGGTTATGCATGGCGATCTCCTGTGGATGTATGACGATCAAGGAGAGTTATTAATGAAGGTGAAAAGATCCTCAAACTGGTTATGCAAAATTATTATTGAAGAAGGTTCAGCCATATGTTTATTATCAAAGGCGGAAGAAACATCCTGGTTCTGGCACTCACGACTCGGATACGTGAATTTCTAAGCAATGAGACTTATGTCTAACAACAGAATGGCACATGGAATACCAGAATTTGTACGGCCTAAGGAAGTATGTAATGGGTGTCTACTGTCAAAGCAAGCCCAGAAGTCGTTTCCCCTGCAATCAAATTTTATGGCAAAAGAAAAGTTAGAGATGATACACGCAGATTTGTGTGGTCCCATCTCGCCACCTACACCAGCAGGCAATAGGTACTTCCTGTTATTGGTCGATGATTTTAGTAGAAAGATGTGGGTATATATGTTAAAGAATAAAGATGATGCTTTGGGTGCGTTCAAGAAATTTAAAATGTTATTTGAAAAGGAGGCAAAGGTTCCCATAAAAGTTCTGAGAACAGATCGAGGTGGTGAGTTGACATCAAAGGAGTTCAATTCCTATTGTGACGATGAAGGCATACCGAGGCACTTGACAGCTTCGTACTCTACGCAACAGAACAGAGTTGTGGAACGACGGAACAAAACGGTTATTGCTATGACTAGGAGTTTTTTAAAGGAGAAATAAATGCCAGCTACATTTTGGGGACAGGCTGTAAGGCACTCTGTATACGTTTTAAACAAGCTACCCACATGAGTTTTGAAGGGAGAAACGACTCACGAAGCGTGGAAGGGTGAAAGTCTAGTCTCGATCACATAAGGATCTTTGGATGTCTTGCTCACATGAAGATACCAAAGGAACACACTAAGAAATTGGATGACGAAAGTAAACTTGTGGTTTATCTTGGGAAAGAACCTAGAACCAAGGCTCATCGTCTATATGACCCACTCACTGGGAGATTGAATGTCAGTAGGGACATTGTGTTTGAAGAAGGTAAAGGTTGGAACTGGGATCAACAAGGGATGGAAGGTACAATAAACTCAGGCTCTCTCGTTGTGACTGACACACAAGTTACAGTACGACAAGATGTTGAAACAGAGGTGTCAATGCCTATGCAATCACATGTATCATGTTCAAATCAAGCAAGTGAGTTGGATGAATATGGAGGATCAAAAAACAGTTTATATCCCAGACATTTCAGGCTACTCGGCGACGTGTACGATGACATGGAGGAGATAGAGTTAACAGACGAACTGATGCTTCTGGGAGTTGAAGAACCAAAAAACTATGAACAAGCTGAAAAGGAAGTGGAGTGGAAGAGAGTATGCAAAACGAGTTGGAAGCCATTGAGAGAAACAAAACGTGGGTATTGACGGAGTTGCCACCCGGTCGAAAAGCGATAAGTTTAAAGTGGGCTTATAAACTGAAGAAAAACACAACTGGCGCAACAAACAGACTTCTGGTTTAATTTTTTGTACCAAATTTTCTACATCATACATTGAGATGTAAGCTTCCCTTGGCAATTCTACATCTGTTTTAATTTTTATGAATATTCTTGCATAGTATAGTCTGGTTTTATTTGCAGTTGGTTTACCATGTTTTAAAGGCATACCCATTACACTTGAATAGCACTAAGTGCCTCTTTGTCCCAAAATTTCAAATTAAGTTCAGGCACCCTGATCCAAATTGGCATTATTGTGGGCAAGTATTTGCCAAAATTGAATTTTTTCTCCATTAATTACTTTACCACAATCAGCTGTTATTGGGTGTGTTTCGACCGGTCCGGTACCACCGAACCAACCATCTCCCCCGACATAGCCGAACCAAGCTTCATCCACTCACCACCGGACCAAGTCCCACCGAATCAACCACCACCGGACCAAGCTACGTCCCCATCACTGAACCATCCTGCTCCATCCACCGCCGAACCATCCTGCTCCAAGTGTCTACCGAACCAAATCAAAGTATCACCACCAGACCAGAAGCAAGGGAGGCCACCACCGGACAAACCTCTTCCGGATCAATCCACTTCCATGCATCACCGAACCAAGGCTTTACCAAACCAACGTTGCCAGGCCAAATAGCATCAACCCAGGCCCACCAGCAGCTATATACATCCAAGACTCCTACCCCCAGCCTCACTCTATAAATAGAGGGGCAGGGGTACAACAATGACAGACAAGTTTGAGAGCTCAGGCACGGATAGAACTTTCAAACAACTTTCAGTTACTTGTAATCAAAGCTTTGTACTTGTAATCTGAATAGAAAAGGAGAATAACATATAAAGTGGACGTAGGCACATTCTGGCCGAACCACTATAAATCTGTGTGTCTTTTACAGTTTAGTCCATCTATTTTATATATTCGGATAAATCACCCAAATCGCTAAGAACCATATATAATCAACTTAATCATACGACTTGGAGGTGTTTGCCCATTTTTTGTGCAAACATTTTTGGTGCTTTCACTGAGAAAGGGAGCTCGAAGCTTCAGCTTCTCCCACTTAACCCTTTTCCTATAAGCATCGTTCATTGCTTGGAAAACATGCCTCCCGGATGGAAGAAAGATGCTAACAAAGGAAAGAACATCGCAACTAGCAGTATCCTAGATCCGGTGATCAAAAATCAAGACAATCGTCCGGTTCCAACAGCAAATGGAAATCAGGCAAATCCGACAGCCCTTGCTATGGAACAACCAATTACAAGGGCGGATCTGGACAGGGTTATGGCTGAAGTAACTAACCGCTTCGCTTCTCAACAAGAAACCTTGGTGGATCAACTCATGTCACGCTTAAGGGAAGCTGAAGAATCCAACCGCAACACTGAATCATGGGTGAGTCCCGGTCTGGAGGATCTGGGAGACGACAAAGGTCTTTCTTCTTCGAAGAGGCTAACAACAGAAAAAGCTATGGTAGGGGCCGAGCCCGGACTCAGCCCGAATTCCGACCCGAGGAAACACTTGCAACCGAACCCAACGGGGGAGATACCAGGCAGGGGTCAGATGTAGCTGAGCCGGCCATGCCACCTAACCATGGAAACACCAATGGACGGGGCTGAGCTGGAGTCCAGCATGAAGTTGGACCCGAAGAAATACAGAGGACAGAACCCAGCAGGGGAAGATCAAGGCAAGGGCCAAGTGTGGCTGACCCCAGCGTGACCTCGGTAAACCAGAGGCAGCCATTGGAGAATGTTAGGAGTGATAGACGATACCATCCCTACAGGTCATCTGGACGGAATCAATCCCGCAGGGAAGAGCCAAACTCATTACTATCCGCTCCAAGTTCTGATGAAAGGATGGCGCGATTTTTCAGAGAATGCGTCCAACGGGACCAAAGGTATCGGGGGATAGGCGCTAGGGTAACCAGCCCCTTCACCCGCAATATCGAAACTGCCATCACCCCCCGGAAATGGAAAATGCCAACAATGGAACCTTACAGGAGAACCTCTGACCCCGTTGTACACTTGCAGAGATACACACAGCATATGCTCATGAGCGGAGCAATAGAGGGAGTGTTGTGTAAATGCTTCCCACTATTCTTGGCAGATGTAGCTACCTCCTAGTTCTGCCATCTACCCCAAGCGTCCATCAGCTCATGGGAAATGTTAAAGAAAAGTTCATCAGCCAGTTCTGCATTCATGTGGAACAACCCAAGGACGCTTATTCCCTATCTAATATCAAACAGAAACCTGGAGAGACAGTGCAACAATATCTAACCCGATTCAAGGCCGCATCGGCCGCAGTCCAAGATGCCGATGAGAAACTTATCCTAATGGCCCTCTGCATTGGTGTGCATCCGGATACTAAATTTGCTAGGAGATTAACGAAAGAAAAACCAGTTACCTTACCTGATTTCTTCCATGAAGCCGGGAAGTATAAGAGGCTTGAAGACGCTGCCACTAAGAGGCAGTCAGGGCAACAGACTAAGGCAGCTCCAGACAGGGTTCCCGTTGCAGCAAAGGACGTTCGAAGAAATGACTCCAAAGACAATGCTGGGGGCAGGAAGGGAGAAAAGCGTTTATATCGGCCAGGACTGAGGTTTTACTCTTACACTCCTTTGAATGAAACAATCGAAAACATCTTCCTGGCCACCCAAGACGAAGTTAGATACAAGCGCCCCCCACATAAGAAGGAATCAGATAACGCAGTTAAGTTTGGAAAGTTATGTCGCTTCCACGAATCTCATGGGCATGACACAAATGAATGCCATCACCTCCGGGACTTGATTAAAGAACACATCAGAAGGAATAGACTGGAGCGCTGTGTGAAAGGTCAGAACAGAGCTTCAACTCCTGCCAATGAGAACCTAGGGCTACCCCTCCCAGAAGTAGGCGGAGGAAATCGCAACACCAGCGGCTCTAGTCAAGAGAAGATAGTGGTCCATACCATATCAGGAGCACCACACATCGCCGACACAAGCTGGGCATAGATGGAAAGATACAGTAAGTCACTTAGATACGATGAAGGCTTCATTAACTCTGTGATGGAAGAACGCCACCCGAAGCAGAAAGAGAACGATGACATCACATTTAGTAGGCGTGATCTAGAGGGAAGGCAGTACCCTCACATGGATCCTATGGTCATCTCTGCCTGGTTCGGCCCATCCAAAGTTTTCCGAGTTCTAGTAGACACTGGAAGCTCAGTAAATATCCTATTCAAGCATGCTTTCGATAAAATGAAGCTGTCAATGAAGGATGTGTCTCCCTGCAGCAAACTGCTGCATGGTTTCACTGGAGATGCGAAGATGCCCCGCGGGCAACTGGACCTCTTTGTCGAAATAGGAAGCCATCCCTGCTTCGTTGTGCGAAAACAAACATTTGTGCTAATAGAGAACCACTCGGCCTACAACGCCTTTTTGGAAAGACCAACCTTGTCTGACTTCCAAATTGTCCTAGCCCCGTGGTGCCTGAAGATGAAATTTCCAATAGATAACGGAACAGGAGAAATAGAGGGAGATCAAGATGCCGCTCGAGATTGCTATGTAACCAAACTTCGCAATAACCGTAGGACGGATAAAGGGAAGGATGCAGAGACTTCTCTCTGCAAGAAAAACTTGGAAGCATAGCAATTAAAGAAAGCCCCTCCTCTTCGATATACCAGCGATCCTTTCAACGAATTAGACCCCAGGGACAAGGAGGAGGAGGCCACCACCGAGCCTGCAGAGGCAATGGAATTTGTATCTGTAGACAAACACGACCCAAGTAGACTGCTGAGAGTCGGGTCTCAGTTAAGAGCGGAATTGAAGGATCAACTCGTCGATTTTCTTCGCCACAACATGGATGTATTTGCATGGACGCACGTTGACATGACTGGAATCTCCCCAGACGTAGTATGCCACGTACTGAACATCGATCCCACCAAGGTGCCAGTAAAGCAGAAAAAGAGAAGCATGGGGGCAGAACGATCAGCAGCCGTCGAGGAAGAAGTAAAGAACCTACTTGCCAATAACTTCATACGAGAAGCCATCTACCCAGAATGGGTCGCCAACCCGGTACTGGTAAAGAAGGCTAATGGGAAGTGGCGAACATGCATCGACTTCTCCAACTTAAATGACGCTTGCCCGAAGGACTGCTTCCCACTCCCTCGAATCGATCAACTCGTGGACAGCATAGCCGGACACGAACTCTTATCCTTTATGGACGCATACTTAGGATATAACAAGATCCCTATGCTTGCCCCCGATCAAGACCACACTAGTTTCATCACTGACCGGGGATTGTACTGCTACAGAGTAATGCCTTTTGGACTTAAAAACGCGGAGCTACTTATCAGCGCCTCGTCAACAAGATGTTTGCGAAACTAATAGGACAAACTATGGAAGTTTATGTGGTTGACATGCTGGTAAAATCGAGGAAAGCCAACGATCATATAAACCACCTGGACGAGATGTTTCAAGTACTTCGCCAATATGGAATGAAGCTGAATCCTCTAAAGTGCCCCTTCGGAGTGTCATCGGGAAAGTTCTTGGGATTCATCGTCCATGCCAGGGGGATTGAAGCAAACCTCGAACAAGTCCGGGCTTTGCAAGATATCAAGATACCATCCACTCGAAGAGAGATGCAAAGCCTAAACGGGAAAGTGGCCGCCCTAAGCAGGTTCATCTCTAAAGCAACCGACAATTGCATCCCTTTCTTCGAAGCTCTAAAGAAAGACAAAGGAAAGTTCGAATGGACCGACGAATGCTCGACAGCCTTCCTTAACCTAATCGAACACCTTCAGAGACCACCAGTACTCTCAACTCCAAATGAAGACAGAGAACTATACCTATACCTTGCTATATCGTCCAATTCTTTAAGCGCCGCTTTGGTGAGAGAGGACAACTGCGCGCAGCGGCCCATATACTTTGTAAGCAAGAGATTTACAGGGGCAGAAGCCAGATATCCTAAACTTGAAAAGCTAGCATACTGTTTGCTAATCACGTCACGGAAACTGCGACACTATTTCCAATCTCATTCCATCATAGTTTTAACCGATCAACCGCTAAGGCAGGTACTCCATCGCCTCGACACTTCTGGGCGACTACTTAAATGGTGCATTGAACTGAATCAATATGATATCACCTACCATCCTCGCACCGCCATCAAGGGACAAGCCATGGCTGATTTTATTGACGAATTCACTACCAACGAAGGTAAGGATCAATCTGAAATAACAAAAGATATCAAGTGGAATCTCTTTGTAGATAGAGCATCAAACGAACAGGGCTCGGGGGCAGGTATTGTGATAATCACCCCCAGGGGAAGGAAGCTGCACTATGCCCTAAGGTTGGAATTCGCTGCCACCAACAACGATGCAGAATATGAAGCAGTAATAGTAGGACTAGAACTTGCCTTAGAAATTGGAGTCAGTTGTTTATGTCTCCATAGTGATTCTTAACTTATTGTAAATCAAATACTGGGAGAATTCCAGCCTCGAGGAGAACGACTCACAGCATATCTAAAGAAGACCATGCTGCTGCTCAATCAATTGGATCACTATTTAATCAAACACATTCCTCGAGGAGAGAATCAGGAGGCCGACGAACTGGCAAAGCAAGCTAGCATGAAGGACGACACCACTTCCGGAACAATAACCATCTCAAAGCAACTAGCCCCAAGTTTCGAACAAGAGGATTTGATAACTACAAACGAAGATGAAACTTGGATGACTCCTATCCGGAAATACTTGCAGGATGGCACACTACCCAACGAGTGTAACGAAGTCAGGAAAATCTTGAGGAGTGCTTCCCGCTACACAATACAAGAAGGCATCCTCTATCGGCGCGGCTTCTCTAACCCCTTATTAAGATGTGTCGCTGGAAGGGAAGCCAAGGAAATCTTATCCAACATCCATCGAGGAAGTTGCGGAGACCACACTGGAGGGCAGACTCTGGCAAAGAAGATACTCCAATATGGATATTTCTTGCCCACCTTAAACAAAGATGCCTTGGACTTCGTCAAAAAATGCGACAGATGTCAGAAATTTGCTGAAATCCCTCGACTACCAACCAATGAGATTACTCAGATGACCAGCCCTTGGCCCTTTGCAATATGAGGAATTGATTTGATTGGCGAACTGCCAATGGGCCGAGGTGGAGACAAATATGCCATAGTGGCAGTTGACTATTTAACCAAATGGGTGGAAGCGGAGCCTCTAAATAAAATATCTTAGGCAAAAGTTATTAACTTCTTGATCAAAAATGTTTATGCAGGTACGGGGTTCCACTCAAAATCATATCGGACAATGGACTTCAATTTGACAGCGAAGAATTCACTGACTGGTGCCGAGAGCATGGAATTCACAAAAGCTTCTCATCTGTAGCTTATCCCTAGGCAAACGGACAAGTCGAAGCTATCAACAAAATTCTCAAAACTCTAATCAAGAAGAAACTTGAAAAGTCAAAAGGCGCTTGGGTGGATGAACTTCCCACGGCACTTTTGGCCTACCGCACATCTTACAGAACATCAACAGGACATACTCCTTTCTCTTTGGCATACGGATCGGATGCCATGCTCCCAGTTGAAACTGTAGTGCCCTCCCATCGTAGGATCCACTACAACCCAGAAGTGAACGAAGAACTCCTCCACATGTCTTTGGATCTAATTGAAGAGAGAAGAAACGATGCAGCACTCAAAGCGGCAGCTCACAAGCAAAAAGTGGCAGCACAATACAACTCCAAAGTCAAGCACCGCAACTTACGAGAAGGAGATCTTGTCCTCAAGCGGATCTTCCCGCGCCCCGGAGCGCTAGATCCAATCTTGGACGGACCTTATGTAATTCATAAAGATCTCCACAACAGAGCTTATATTTTGTCAACAGTGGACGGAGAGATGTTCCAGAGGGCATGGAACATCCAATACCTCCGTCGATACTTTTCTTAACTTGTACTGCCCATATGAAGTGAGTTAACAAAGAGAATCAGTGGACGTAGGCATTTTCGTGCCGAACCACTTTAAAAATCTTGTCTCTTTTTAACTTGTTCCTTTATATCTTGGCTGCTTGTTAAGCTTTATCCTTTTCTGTTGAACAAAACCCTGTGTAACGGCATTTCCATTCTGGACGCTTCACGGCACAACCTCACCTGGACAAGACCCAACAGGTACTATACGAATCTATGCCCTCGCCGGTGAGACACTTTTTCTCCAGCATCCCTCTGCTGCAGGTTAACTCATTGCTCGCGACGGCCCTCAAATCCAACTGTAATGAGCCGATCATAAGCCACCGAGAAGGCCGACTATAGCCGAGGCAGCTCATTACGGCGTTCGGCCCGCTGGCGACTGTGAATCGATTATAAGCCCCAACATAAGGTGTGGCCAGCCAGGGGCAGTTCACAGTTGACGATCGGCACCCACGCTAGCCGGCCACAGTAAATCGAATAATACCCACGATCACGAGCCATAATGGCCTGGGTAATTACTGTGCGCGATCTCGGCTCCGATGTGTCTTAAGTACGGCTGTGGTAAAAAAGAAAACTTCCCGCGAAGGCGTAAGATGGGTGACGAATGTCTCCAAGACCCACAGCTAGGGAAAGTGACTACAAAACCCGTTTGCCACGAACTTAAGCACATCGAAGGCCTTCCGTGATTGGAAGTTTTACTATTTCTTATATTTCTATTTTATTTATAAAAACTTTCCTCCTATCCTCTATAACGATCACTAAAGTACAGGACACAAAATAGGAGACACTCGCTAATGGGAATAAGAACTCACGGTTGGATGGCAGGAAATTCAACTGCATTCCATATTCGATTACACAAGGCATTCAAAGCTACCGTCTACAGCAAAAACTTGAAGGGATGTACTCTCTTCCCTTGTGTACAAATAAGTAGCTCTGATATATTCACACATCACATTAACATTGCAAGACATGAAATTTTATTTTAAGCGAGAACTTGACATCAAAACACAATTGAATCACTAGCACATGCACAGTTATATTTCTTATGCAACACATCAAAATAATGACAGCATCCTAGTATGACAGAATCAGCTTATGTTATAAAGTTACATGTTAAAAATAAAGTCGTTCGTTGCAATGACATAATTACAACCTGAAAGTACATTAATGTTTTAGAACTAGTATATACAAGAATGTCAAGTAAAACCAAAAATGCCCTGGTCAAGTCAAAATAGTCGGCAGCATTAGAACTTCATCTCTATCCTTCCAACCCCCCAAGATCTACTTGACAGCAGGATCAGAACTCCCAGCATGTTGACCAGAGGTCCCACCCGTCCAATTCAGGAGAAGAATCTATTAGACAAATGATAAGCAATCAAGTTAAGAAATGATTAAAAGGGAATACTTACCAACGTCTGCTCCCTGATCATTATCCTCCAATTGCACACCCACTTCCTCGGCGGTAAGCAGCCGCATGCCCTCCTTCACCGCCACCTTCTCCTCCTTGGTGAACTGAGCGGTAACCACATCCATTCTGAAGGCCACGCCACCCTCTTTATCCGCATCAGCCTTGGCCTCCTCCAAAGCCCGGAGATATATCCTAGCCATGACCCGGGGGTAATCGTCCATCCAGGATAGGTTGCCCTGCTTCCAAGTACGAAAATACATATCCTGCAGCATATCATCCATCATCTCCTCGTTCTCCTCAAACTCCCTCATACGGGCCTCAGAAACCGACAATTTTGCAACGGCAGCATCCCTCACCAATCGGTATCTCGAGCAGTCAGCTTGAAGGGATCTCCTCATCGCCTCCATCTCCTCCTTTAGATTGGCTTGAGCAAGCCCTACGGCTTAGAGCCTTCCAGATAACTCCTCTACCTGCTCGAGATCCGCTCTCCAAACCTCATCCATCGTTGCGATGGCTGTGTCAATTCGTTTCTTGCAAGCAGCCTCCGTCTTTCGCAATTCTGCCTTGCTAGCCTCTTCCATGGTTTTCTTTAGTCGTCTGGAGGCCGCCTCATGCTGGAAGATCTGAATGGCCTGATCGACAAGCTGTTTGGCCTGATCGGAAACCATTAGCCGCTACCGAATGTTAGCACTTCCGGTTTCCTCTCCAGCCTTGGCCAGTCGGGCGTGATGCCCCATCAACTTCTTGGTCTCCTCAGCCACCCGATCGATGTTTGCCTTGGCCTCACCCCCCCATAGTCACAATCCGAGTGGTCAACAAGTCGAGATCCAAAGACTTAGCCTCGTCAAGCACCCTTACCATAGGATTGCGGTGTAGGAGGTGCTCACCGGTAACCTCATCGAAGGAAATATCATGAGAACTCGAGTCCATATCTGGATGACTCGCAAATGGGTTACGAGCCAAGCCGGGATGATCAACATGAGTAACTGTAGGATTCTCTGATGGATGCGGAGATGGTATGGACTCAGTATCCTCCCCCGTGATGTCATGAATAGGCTGGGTTGGGGGCTGAGGTCCAAGTGAAGGTTCGAACATGGAACGCCTCCTCTTTCTCTTTTGAATATCCTCTTCAATGACTACGAGAAGAGGACGGTAGCGACTACGCCCGTGGAACGGTCAGTCGAGGGCTTCGGTATAGCAGAAGCTTTGAGGAGTTTGAATTGCTCGAGGCGGTGCCGAATGTCTGATGTCTTGGCCGCCTTACCCGTTCCTGGAATACAAACCAAGTGTTACAAGCATGCATGAGACTATAATCCAAGAAACATGTGAAGTTAAAAGAGGAGTCAAAAATTCACCTTGAACCGCCGGAGTTGCCCTAGCTGAAATGCTCTCAGAAGATGGACTGGCACCAGTCCCGGCCTTATCAGATTTCTTCGGTTTCTCCATCAAGGCCGACCCTTCTTCCAACCCTTCAAAGGCTTGGCGGAAAGCATCATCCGTCCACTCTTGAATCTCACCTGCTTGCCCAGAGGTCAAGGCACCAACGCCACTACCACTCTGTCCTTCGCCACCATTACCACCATCGCCTTCTCCATCACCTCCGCTCTCCTCCTCGCCTCTTTCCTCCTCTCCACTTTCCTCATCTGGGCATGTGCAGGGAGAGGGTCCATCAGATTTCTTGAGCTTCTTCCCCCCGACGACTGGAGGTATCGAGAACGGTTTCCTCTTGCTGCTCTTTGTCGTGGCCCCTCCTTTGGCAGCTCTTTCCTCAGCCGTATCCCTCTGCTTGACCACAGACTGATGTGGTAGAATCAAGTTGTGTCCCAGGAGAGTGGCATTCCTGATTAGGTAAGAAGCTGACCTATCCCTTCCCGAAATGGCCTCTATCTCCATGGCCATCTGAACCAGGTGATCATTCTCCACGATCGCAAAGCCACCTGTCGCTAGCAAGAAATAAAAGCAAATAAGAATAAACATCTCAGTCAGAACGTAAATAATAAATAAGCTGCAACTTACAGCCGGAGGTGAAGCGGTGGATCGAAACGGTGTCATCCTGGACGAAGAACCATTCCTTCTTAAACATGGTGAACTTTGAATACAAGTCCAAGACTGGCTTGAAGGGCATGGCCGATTCCTAGCTGATGTATAGGGACCCCTTCTTGTAACCTCTCAAGTTATATAGATACCGAATCTCCCGGTTAGAAGGGGGCGCCCATACTTTCTCTGGAAAATCACGAATAGGCACACCAAGATAGCGTAGTTGTTGGGCTGGAGCTGAAAAGGGGCCACCTTCAAATAGGTGACGAAGCTAACTATCCAAGCATTGATTGGAGGAATGGCCCCACACATGCAGTGGTACCTACTATAAGCGAAGTATCCTTCAGGGGGATTATATGGCATGGCCCTCTTCCCTAGCAACAGCATGCGTGCTCTATCAATCCCAAAGGAGCGGGAGATAACGTCAAGCTGCTCCTCTCTGAGAGAGCTTGGAAAGCAGTCAGGCGGAGAAATCAGAAGCTCTTGGGGACCATACCCATCTACTAGCGATCTCGGGGTGGGTCCACGACGTTCCGGTCCTGGCTATGATGGGGGCACTAAAGCAGACTCTCCTTCAATCCTTGGATTTCCTGTTATCTGATTGACTTTCCACTTTATGAGACATTTATCTACAATACAAGAAAGTATATCGTTAAAACGGAAGGTATAAACATGCAAGTATATGTACTCCGGAATTTCACTTTTAATTTAAAACATAAATTTTCAAGTATATAAGGTTCATTCGGCGCTCAAACCCCCAAGTCTCATTCGGCAATTCAATGATGAGAATTCATTCGGTATTCGAACCCCATGTTTCATTCGGTAGCCCATCATAAGAACCCATTCGGCAGAAGAAAACTCACCTGGTCCGGCAGTTAGGTTTGATTCGACACTTGGTTGATTCGGTATTTGATTGATTCGGCACTTGGTTGATTTGGCACTTGGTTGATCCGGTACTCGATTGATTCGCTATGTCAAAACGATAAAGGAATAACGAAGGCCTAACACCCCTATTTATAGACAAACGCAGGATGACCGGACCGGGCGATTCGGCACATATGACCGGATGAAAACATCCAAGTTAAAACAAAGTACGCCATCTGCATGCACATGCCCTACTTTAGGGGGCAAGTGTTGGGTGTGTTTCGACCGGTCCAATACCACCGAACCAACCATCTCCCCCTACATAGCCGAACCAAGCTTTATCCACTCACCACCAGACCAAATCCCACCGAATCAACCACCACCGGACCAAGCTACATCTCCATCATCGAACCATCCTGCTCCATCCGCCGCCGAACCATCCTGCTCCAAGTGTCTACCGAACCTAATCAAAGTATCACCACCGGACCAGAAGCAAGGGAGGCCACCACCGGACCAACCTCTACCGGACCAATCCACTTCCATGCATCATCGAACCAAGGCTTTGCCGAACCAACGTTGCCAGGCCAGATAGCATCAGCCCAGGCCCACCAGCAGCTATATACATCCAAGAACCCTACCCCCAGCCTCACTCTATAAATAGAGGGGCAGGGGTACAACAATGGCAGACAAGTTTAAGAGCTCAGGCACGGATAGAACTTTCAAACAACTTTCAGTTACTTGTAATCAAATCTTTGTACTTGTAATCTGAATAAAAAAGGAGAATAACATTTAAAGTGGACGTAGGCACATTCTGGCCGAACCACTATAAATCTGTGTGTCATTTACAGTTTAGTCCATCTATTTTATATATTCGCATAAATCACCCAAATCGCTAAGAACCATATATAATCAACTTAATCATACGACTTGGAGGTGTTTGCCCATTTTTTGTGCAAACAACTGCATTTGAAAACTTTATAATGAAGAACCCATTATTTCTTGTGAAAATTTAAAATTTACCTGTTGGGTTCCATGATGAAAGCTTTGAAGTGGTGATTAAAGGATCGGCTACCAAACACATAATAGTCTCAGTTCTCCAACCTCCTCCTTTACAACAACCGCCTTCCTCTTCCTGATGGTAATTGGAACGTGTAACTCAGATCAAAGTCATAATTGAAGCCTCCTTTATTGATCATCTCTGCCCAAGATGAAGCTTTATGCACGCCATTCTTGGCCTAATATTGAGTATATTGATTTACTGTTCTGATTCTCAGTTTATTACTTGTTGTAAAATATTTGAATCTTTAATCATTCAGACCATTCTTGTTTACATTCAGTTAGAATCTTAGCTTATGTTGGATAATAAGAGGGTGAACAGGCCTATAAGCATTCCTATATTGATTCTCCACCAACAAAAACCCCTCACCATCAATGTCCGGTGGTTTCTCTTTAAGGTTCTAATGTGAATCAGGATTATGATTTGGTGAAGGAGAGGTGTCATTTGGAGAAGCCGGGGAAGAAGACCACCTCAACTGACCTTGGCTTTCATTGAAAAAACTAGGTTGTTAGCAATCTTCATGATCGCCATTGTTGTTATAACAAAATTGTGTTAATATCCGCATTTGACATGCGTTTGTACATGTTTTGATGTTACTTGCTTCTAGCCTACAAGGCGTCTTTTCCTAATTTCTTTTTTGTTTATCGATACATTACTGTCGTTAATCCTATCCCTGGGACTGTTAGGTTGTTTTTAGGGAGTTTCGTCGGGAGGGCCGGAACCTATGGACACCCTTTTTTGAAAGGATGTAGCCACAATATATATGCTTTGTTTCTTCATATTATTTTCTCAAATGCAATTTTGTTTTAGCTATCATAATAAATCAGTATAATAGTTAATAACCAGCAGAAAGAATATTCAATTTTTTTCAATCTAGAAGATGCATCATATATAATATTTTACTGTGATTTCCATCCATGAAGCACATGACCATGTAATTGTAGATTTCTATATGGGTTGGTTTGTGTTGTTAAAAGAACTTTGACGTATCTGTTATTAATCTAATCAATGGTGACATAGTTTGTCATTTCCTTCAAGGTCATAGCATTTAAATTCTGTTTCTAAAATTGATAGATTAGATTGGTTGTAAAAGTCACTAAAAGATTATATTGTAAGTCAGAAAGCATCACGAATTGCAGATATTAACGTAATTTTCCTTTACCCTCCTGAATGTCATGGGAATTTTCTATTATATACATGAAGATGAGGCGTTACACATAATTAATTGTTATGTGTCTAGGGGACTATCCATAAAGTACTATAGTGGAGTCTTCTTGTGGTTTCTTTTAAGTAGTAAATATTTTTAATTTTAGCTTCTTAATGGCAAAATGAAAAGTCAATAATAGAATCAACTTAGTTTGAGAGACAACATTATATTTACATTTTTGAATCATAAAGAATATTTTAGTTTGATTATTTATAAAATTATAGGAAAAAACTAATTTTTTTGAAGATAATTACAGGAATAAGTATGATGATGGCATGTATGATGAGAATCCAGACAAGATGAACGTGAAGAAAAATCAGAGCAAAGATGCTATAGGTAAAGTTAGTTAAAGTGGAATCATAAACAATTAGAAAATGTAAATAAATGGGAAAAAATTGAAAGTAACATATAAATATGTTAGTTTCTTAGTGAATTAATTTGGTACTAATTAGTGAGTTGATAGTGATAAAGTAATAGTGACTGTGATACTTATTATTTACTCGAAACAACATGGCTTAAAATTCTTAAAATAAGCAACGGTTCCATATAGTATATGATGGGATAACGATATCCGTTAACTTATAATTTATGAAAAACAGCCATTTGTCTTCGAAACCATCTATTATATAATTGACCTCCTTTGAAACCAATTTTGTTTGGCCTGCCACTATCCTATCCAATAAGTAAAGGGAACAAGTTTAGAATATGAGTCAGCCAACTTTTGGTTTTTTGATTTGAAAAGCTAGTAATTAAGGATCGTTGTAGGTTATTTTTCTCTACATATATGATGTATCTTACTCAAATGAAACCATCGTATCCTATGTTTTTTGATGCATTATCGTATTTTATGATCTGAAGTAAGTAGCTCACGATCGTGATCAATATCATTATGCACACTTATACATACCCATATATACGTTATCACTTGACAAATAAAAAGTATGTGTACGTATGATTTATGTATGTATTTATGTACAGAAAAACAAAAGAAAAACTATATATAATTCCATGTCCTCAATAATTTTATTTTATCTTTTGATATATATGAACATAATATTTTAAAAAAGGGTGACAAGCCCATTTGCTGAATCAACATGCTGGGTAAATATTGAATCGGCAATCATTTTCTTATATAAGATTACTACTTACCTTTTTTACATTATGCATACATCTTGTGGAAAGACTTACAGAGAAACACGCATATAGACATTTGTTGTGACGACCCTGACTCGACCTTCGAAAATCGGCACCGAATACGACACTCATATTCAAATGCCGCAGATCCAAACGTCGAATCTGGTTCGCCGGAGCTTATAACACATTAAGTATAACAACACAGTGGAAGAAAAAGAAAAATACATATTAATATACAACATTGATACAATATCTGATACAATATGATACAAGAGATGAAACAATGAATATCAATATACATCCGAGATATGATACAAGACAATAGCAGCGGAAAGAAAAGATAACACTAGCAGCGGAACAAAACTCCAATATGGTCTTCAAGAAAGAACTCCATCTTCGGTAATCTCCATCTCCAAAGAGCTAATCCAGAAGTAGCTCGAAATCCCGATAACGATGCACTAAGCTAAGCAAGGTCAGTCGTGATCCAAAGACTGAACTAGCTCCAGATAATCTACTAAACCTGACAATCTGAAAAACCCAACTCTAAACTGCCCGTGTGGGAAAATAGTGGGCACCCAGAGTTTAGAAAAGGAACAATAAACTCCAGGTCAGTCATGGGACTGGTATGAGCAAACAAAAATATTTGTTCTTTTAAAACAAACAACATAGGAATTTAAAGTTTGAAAACCGCAATGCTTTTTGGAAAATGAAACTACCATAAGGCCTCCCGCCACATACACAATGCAAACGCAGACTTGGAGGAGATTTCTCCTTATGATAGTCAAATATGCTTAATACGAGAAAGTTTCTTTGATATTATTACTATAAGGGCAAAGTGTGGAAAACCATTTTGAAAGTATAATATAAATCCTAGCTAGCATAGGCATTTCTCACTTATGCCTACTATAGCTACCATGTTCAATAGCAGGTTACCGCCACATTCCATGGCAGGTTATACAACTAAAACCGTACAGGGCACGTATCGAAGAATGGATTTCCAACAAATGGTCAGGATAAGGAACTTCCTACTGTCTAGGGGATCGCCTCTGGCGGGACGTCTCGAGAACTAACGTTACGGTTAGATCTCTGCCAACACAAGGCCGGGTTACCTCTGTAACTAGGTAACTACTACACGAATATGCCATCCCCCGGTCCTTTGGGACCTTTATCCGAGGCGCCTCAAAGCAACAACCACAAAGTAAATGAGATTGGAGCAACCACATAGGTTAAATACCAGGGCTCCATACCTGATACCACCCTTTACCAGAAGGGAATGACATACCCTAAAGGGAGCGACCCTCATAACCTTGCCGCATCTTTCCTGTTTCGACCATTTCCGAGGAGTGAGGTCCTGATGCAGTCTCGTCCACAAAGCTACGCTTTGGCACAAAGCCATGCTTTGATCACAAATGATCAACAAATGATCATCAACACACAGCAGCACTTAGCATGCCACACTACCAAATTGGGAATATATGACTGATAAATATCAACTACATAACCTCTGAGCTCGTATGTCTCAGAGAAGGGTGTTAAGCTGAGAGAATGAATTCTCCGCCACCAAGCAGAAATGTATTTGATAGAGATCAGTTTAATATCTCAAAGTGTAATGTCGGACATACAACCATACAAGTCTATTCCGGGTTCGAACAGAACCGAAGGCACTTCCAAAGAAGCCCTTGCAAATCCGGGTATCCACAATTACGATCGGACTTCCCATCACTAAGAGAAAACTCTATACCGGACAACCCAGTGCAGAGTCAATCGACAGGTTATCCTATCGTTCTCGAAGACATCCGGTCTTCAACGCCGGTCTTCAATTGCAATCCATAACGTCGTATCACTATTCGGAATGGGATATATGACACAAGGTCCTCTCCCGGCTAAACCAAAATAGTGAGCGCAATATTTAAAACATATGGATATGGGATTTCAGTTAAGTCACAACTTAAAAATCCAAAGTTTCTCTTTTAAATGGTTAAACAAATTACCATTTAAATCTTTAAATAAAAAGATTCATTTCACAAAGTTAACCTGTTTCACAAAGATCTATCCATAGATTTCAAAACAATTTCCATTTCAATTGGATTTATTCCTTAAATCTTTAACTAAAGATTTAATTTATAGCTTTCAAAACATGTTTCCAAAGATTTATTTGTAACTTGGAAGACCGTCTTTATTTTAGACTTGAAATCCTTCTTAAACAAATTAGAAATTCATTTCTTATGTGAAAGCTTTTATTATTTGAAAACGAGTAGTTTCCGTTTCAGAAAGATTCAATTATATTTATACAAGTTAAAATCTTTGGGTTAAATTTAAATTTCACAACATCACTTTTAAAATGGTTTAAAAACCCATATAAGCCCGTTTATAAGTTGAATAACCTTTTAAACCCTAGTTCCCAAATCATAGAATTCAATTCAAATATTGAATTCAAATTTAAATCAAATTATTCAAATTTCAAACCTTAATCAAATTATTCAAAATAACTTTTATTTTTTAAATTCATTTTCAAAAGCTTCAATTCTGATTCCAAAACTATTTTGGATTAAATCTTTAAAACAATTTCAAAAATCTGTGACTTAACCCATTTCCACGTGCAATCCATATTTGTGTGTGTATAAGTGTGGTCCAGGGATTTTACACAATGGTGCAACAACATCAATCATCACAGATTATATCGACAAGCGGTATATCCTATAACGCTTATCTATATACACAGATTAGAAGACAGAGTAAATTTATTAATCACAAAGATTCACCTTAGCGATTCGATGTGGGTTTCGGATAACCAATTGGAATCCGACTCCCTGTCGCATCGAAATTCAAATGTTGTTCTATGGGTCAAGGGGTATTTACACAGGAACATATCACAGTATCACAAGTCAATACACAGCAACTCACATCACAAAATATCACAAAGCATCACATATGACGAATATCAACCATCCAAACACCCATGAGTAAACATAAGTCAAATTATCTGATTCAAATTAAATCAGATTAATTACCTATGAATAAATTTTTAATCCTGGTTAATTAATATTAATTAATTACAAATTAATTTGATTAATTACTCTTTAATCGTTTATTTATTTAACCCTTAATTTGCAATAAATCCTTCGATCAATTATTCTTAATTAATTTTTTTCATTATTCTCTAATCATTAAATAATTATCCTCTAATTAATTATCCTTAATTTAATCACTTTAATTAATTAATCACATAAATCAAATACCCTTAATTTATAAATTAATTAACCTTTTAATCATTAATTAATTACCTACTATATAATTAATTAACCTTAATCAATCTTTAAATAAATCTTTGATTAATCTTTAGTTAAACCCCTAATTAAGTAATTTTACATTGAGAAATTAATCTTTATTTACTTTTATTAATAAGACTACAAATATTTAAGATAAATCATTTATCTTGACGATTACTTAATTACATCATCAAATTAAATTTGAAAACACTTAGGGTAATTTAAATGGTTAACTTAATATGATATTTCAAAACTAAAACAAGTTTTAAAATCATTTAAATTTAGATTTTGGGATTTGTTTTGAAAATTTTGTTTATACCCTTTTCTTTTGGAAATTAAATTTATATAACTTTGATTTAATTTGTTTTAAAACCAAATCCTTCCGTATGTTTTTTTTTATATATAAAAACCCAGCAAAACAAAAACAACACGAGCCCAATTTTAACGTCACACGCAAATTGGGCCGAAGCCCAAACGCAAGAAAACGAACCAAAACTTCCCTCTTCTTCCCAAACTCCATCCCATTCCCCAGATGCACAGCATTCTCGTGTGCACATGCACCAATATCCCGATCATCTCCCAACGATGCCGTGACCACCCTTAAGTCTCCGATGATCATCTCACCCCATACGATCACTCAGAAACACAAAAACCCCATCGTCTCGAAATCGAAGATATTGAAGCAAAACTGAAACCCAGTGCATAACCAAAAATGCCTCAATGCCGATGATCTAGGCCTCCATTCACCATGCCGACCCCACCGTGAACTCATCTCTTCCTCCAGCTTCTGTTCCAATTGAACCGGCCTCGACCGATTCCACAACGACGATGCATTTCCACCTCCAACTTCGTCGAGAAACCCATGCCTTAAACCCTAGTTTAATCGAATCTGAACAAATCGGCCAAAGGAAAAATTCGAAATTATTTTTCCGTTCATCAACACTTCGAAAACTAGCCTCGACCATAAATTTAACTCAAATCAACGTGTTGATCATCGGCAATTCACCTTATTGCCCATACTGTCCATTCCTAAATTTCCATTTGAATATAAATTTAAAAATTATAAATTTCATGTTAATAATCATCATTTCCAGCAACTAATCCGTCTACACAATCCAAAGCAAGAATTAAAGATATCAATTTTTTTACATGCAACTGTTGTTTTACTGTAATATCCATTTACCTCTTTTTTTTGTGAATTAAAAATTTCAGAAACCATTTTTAAAATTACCATCATACATAAATTCACAACTTTCATTCATATGCTAGGATGATATGGTTTAGATTGGAAGATTCATTTTTTTTTTATTTGATAACCTGTTTTCTAACAGAGAGATATCTCTGTATATCTACACACAGATATTTAATAAACCATATACACACAGTCAAACATACATGCATGCAAACAACTTCAACATCATCATAGCAGAATCGAATTTCAAAAGAAAAAGAACAAAACAAACAAATTCAGAGTTGAGGGTTTGCTCACCTGAGTGTGTAAAAGCAGAAAGCCAAACAGAGAACATGTTTCTGGATTTTCCTGGATCTTTGAATTTGTTCTTTGAACTTGCATTTGATTTTTTTTTAGCCTGTTGAAGTTGTTTGAATCTGATCTTGATTTTAGTTTTAAATCTGCATCTTTGAAATTATAACACTTTGTTTAATCTCTATTGCATGCTCTTGTTTATTCAGTTTATTAATATCAAAACAAGAATTTTAAATTCACTTACTGTTTTTGAATAAAACAAAGTTATTTCCTGGAACTTTGAAAAAAAACAATTTGTTTTGAGTCTTTGATCTTATACTTTCCTGCAAATAAATTGATTGATTCAATTAGTCAAATTCCTGCTTTATTATTGTTTAACAACTTCAATTTCCAATTTTAGAAAGAAGGTTACTTGCCTTTATTTACTTTCAGAAACCCTGCACTTGCTCTGGCTAAAAAAAAACTACAGCTCTGTGTTTCATAAATCTGCATTTTATTGAATTTGTTTATGTTAAAACTTGATTTTGAAACCAAAAATTTATTACTTTTGATGTTAAAAACTTACCTGAGATTGATCTTGCACTTGTTTGCTTTTACCCTAATTTCTCAGGTTTTGATTTCCAGGCCCTATTTGATTTGTAAATTCTCTTTTCAGCTTTGAAACTGATCGTTACTTGATGTTTGAATCCAGTTGAGTTGCTTCTAGCTTTTGTTTTTTAATCTTCTTGAATTCCAGATTTTGCTTTTGATTTGCATCCAAAACCAATTTCCAGATTGCAGACTTGCTTACTTGATTTTTAATTCCAGGGTTGATTAAACTGAATCTTTTTTTTTTGTTTTGAGATGAATTTGGAAATCTAGTTCATAATGTTTTTCAGATTTTTTTATCAATTTTGTTTCTTTGGTGTTTGGACTTGTGACATCAAATCCTTGATACTATTTATTTCCAGTTTTCTAAAAAGCTATTATAATTGCTTGCGGGGAAATGGAAAGGTTTTTGTAATTTTTAATCTTATTATTTAGTTCAATTTGATGCCATTTGTAAAGAGATATCTTATGCCTTAGATTTTTGTTGATCATTCTACTCCATTGTGAATGTATAATTAGCCTTTGATGTTTACAAAGCAAAAGAAAGTTTTATGGATTTATTTCCTATGTTATATATACTTTTATAAACCAATATATATATCTTTATTCATTTGTGTGTATGTATATACATATACAATGTTAAAAGAATTTTGTTTCTTAGCCAATATTTACATATATACATTATATCTCAATGAATTTTAAATTCCATTTATGTCCATATACATACTCACATATGCAATATACATTTTTGTTTGTTATTTCAACTTATACCAATTTAAAGAAACAAATGATTTAAAACTAATTTTTATTAATAAGTGAATTTTTTCTTTTCAAAAGAAAGTATGTATTATATAATTTGAATTCAAATGATTTCCTTAAAATATCTATCATCTCAAGATTCTTAAACTCAAAATCTATTGGAATTTATTTATGTATAGTTTATAATTACTTTTTTTTAAATTTATTCTCAAATTATATTTGAAAAGCTAAAAATATATTATTAACTCATATTGACAGATTTTAGGATGTTATTTTATTTTATTTTATTTTATTTATAAGATATTAAATATAGAATTTCAAATTCATAGTTAAATTGTAGAATCAATGTCCAAATAAATACATATCCTATTTAAATTTGAAAAATTCAAATTAATCTACAATTTTATCCAAAAAATACATTTTAATTATCAATTTAAATTTAATTGAAAATCGGGATAACTACAGATTCCCCCCTTAAATAAATTTCGTCCTCGAAATTTGTAAGGAAGACGAGAAAGAATAGATGAAAGATAGAGAAATATCTTTCCAAATCAAAATGAATATTAATTCTGTATTTGGCTTACCAAATCAGAATATCAACAATATAAGAACGAACTCATATAATATTACACAAGATATTCGGGTCCATCGGTCTACGAATATACGAGGGCATTGATTAGTTCGATGGGATAACTAATCGTTCGTAGAATATATCGGATCCCAGAGAATAGATAGATGGATTCAATCTTTTACGATCTCTCAAACACTAGGTATGGATTCCAACTTCAAGTCGAAATATCCCAAAGTATAAACCAACTTGTCCCTCTTCGGACTACGATATACACAAGGAATTACAATAGAATTTCAAATTTGGTTTTAACCGATATCGTTTTATCGATATAATTCAAATTTAGCTTCCTATTAGTTAACCAATTTACTTAATTTTAAAATTTCCGATTTATTTGATTTAAATTTTCAATTTCGAATTCATATACAAATTCATTAAAGTTTAGATCGAAAACTGATAAGAAACCGATGAAGATACGAAGTAAGAATTTTCTACAATAATACGTATGGCCATCATCACACTGAAACTTCTTCTGGAGCAGCTACGAAGCAATCAAAAGAATTCGAAATCGAATCAAAGGAGATTGATAGGGAAAATTGTTTCCACTGTTGCAGGGTATTGACCATTTGTAGTGGTACTCCCCCGACCCCTATCTCGTTCTCTTCTCGCACTCATACTTACTATCGGTGAATAGTAAGAGAATTCACTGAGGCATTCGAACGGATATCTTAAGGATATACTCATTCTAGGGTTTACTTCACCCTATCTCTAATGAGTTACTTAATGTGTTATACTCCTGAGCTAAGGTTTTAACCATCAGCTCTGATACCAAATGTGATGACCCTGACTCGACCTTCGAAAATCGGCACCGAATACGACACTCGTATTCAAATGCCGCAGATCCAAACGTCGAATCTGGTTCGCCGAAGCTTATAACACATTAAGTATAACAACACAGCGGAAGAAAAAGAAAAATACATATCAATATACAACATTGATACAATATCTGATACAATATGATACAAGAGATGAAACAATGAATATCAATATACATCCGAGATATGATACAAGACAATAGCAGCGGAAAGAAAAGATAACACTAGCAGCGGAACAAAACTCCAATATGGTCTTCAAGAAAGAACTCCATCTTCGGTAATCTCCATCTCCAAAGAGCTAATCCAGAAATAGCTCGAACTCCCGATAACGATGCACTAAGCTAAGCAAGGTCAATCGTGATCCAAAGACTGAACAAGCTCCAGATAATCTACTAAACCTGACAATCTGAAAAACCCAACTCTAAACTGCCCGTGTGGGAAAATAGTGGGCACCCAGAGTTTAGAAAAGGAACAATAAACTCCAGGTCAGTCATGGGACTGGTATGAGCAAACAAAAATATTTGGTCTTTTAAAACAAACAACATAGGAATTTAAAGTTTGAAAACTGCAATGCTTTTTGGAAAATGAAACTACCATAAGGCCTCCCGCCACACACACAATGCAAACGCAGACTTGGAGGAGATTTCTCCTTGTGATAGTCAAATATGCTTAATACGAGAAAGTTTCTTTGATATTATTACTATAAGTGCAAAGTATGGAAAACCATTTTGAAAGTATAATATAAATCCTAGCCAGCATAGGCATTTCGCACTTATGCCTTCTTTAGCTACCATGTTCAATAGCAGGTTTCCGCCACATTCCATGGCAGGTTATACAACTAAAACCGTACAGGGCACGTATCGAAGAATGGATTTCCAACAAATGGTCAGGCTAAGGAACTTCCTACTGTCTAGGGGATCGCCTCTGGCGGGACGTCCCGAGAAGTAACGTTACGGTTAGATCTCTGCCAACACAAGGCCGGGTTACCTCTGTAACTAGGTAACTACTACTCGAATATGCCATCCCCCGGTCCTTTGGGACCTTTATCCGAGGCGCCTCAAAGCAACAACCACACAGTAAATGAGATTGGAGCAACCACATAGGTTAAATACCAGGGCTCCATACCTGATACCACCCTTTACCAGAAGGGAATGACATACCCTAAAGGGAACGACCCTCATAACCTTGCCGCATCTTTCCTGTTTCGACCATTTCCGGGGAGTGAGGTCCTGATGCAGTCTTGTCCACAAAGCTACGCTTTGGCACAAAGCCATGCTTTGATCACAAATGATCAACAAATGATCATCAACACACAGTAGCACTTAGCATGCCACACTACCAAATTGGGAATATATGACAGATAAATATCAACTACATAACCTCTGAGCTCGTACGTCTCAAAGAAGGGTGTTAAGCTGAGAGAATAAATTCTCCGCCACCAAGCAGAAATGTATTTGATAGAGATCAGTTTAATATCTCAAAGTGTAATGTCGGACATACAACCATACAAGTCTGTTCCGGGTTCGAACAAAACCGAAGGCACTTCCAAAGAAGCCCTTGCAAATCCGGGTATCCACAATTACGATCGGACTTCCCATCACTAAGAGAAAACTCTATACCGGACAACTCAGTGCAGAGTCAATCGACAGGTTATCCTATCGTTCTCGAAGACACCCGGTCTTCAACGTCGGTCTTCAATTGCAATCCATAACATCGTATCACTATTCGGAATGTGATATATGACACAAGGTCCTCTCCCGGCTAAACCGAAATAGTGAGTGCAATATTTAAAACATATGGATATGGGATTTCAGTTAAGTCACAACTTAAAAATCCAAAGTTTCTATTTTAAATGGTTAAACAAATTACCATTTAAATCTTTAAATAAAAAGATTTATTTCACAAAGTTAACCTGTTTCACAAAGATCTATCCATAGATTTCAAAACAATTTCCATTTCAATTGGATTTATTCCTTAAATCTTTAACTAAAGATTTAATTTATAGCTTTCAAAACATGTTTCCAAAGATTTATTTGTAACTTGGAAGACCGTCTTTATTTTAGACTTGAAATCCTTCTTACACAAATTATAAATTCATTTCTTATGTGAAAGCTTTTATTATTTGAAAACGAATAGTTTCCATTTCAGAAAGATTCAATTATATTTATACAAGTTAAAATCTTTGGGTTAAATTTAAATTTCACAACATCACTTTTAAAATGGTTTAAAAACCCATATAAGCCCATTTATAAGTTGAATAACCTTTTAAACCCTAGTTCCCAAATCATAGAATTCAATTCAAATATTGAATTCAAATTTAAATCAAATTATTCAAATTTCAAACCTTAATCAAATTATTCAAAATAACTTTTATTTTTGAAATTCATTTTCAAAAGCTTCAATTCTGATTCCAAAACTATTTTGGATTAAATCTTTAAAACAATTTCAAAAATCTGTGACTTAACCCATTTCCACGTGCAATCCATATTTGTGTGTGTATAAGTGTGGTCCAAGGATTTTACACAATGGTGCAACAACATCAATCATCACAGATTACAATCACAGCAATATCGACAAGCGGTATATCCTATAAAGCTTATCTATATACACAGATTAGCAGACAGAGTAAATTTATTAATCACAAAGATTCACCTTAACGATTCGATGTGGGTTTCGGATAACCAATTGGAATCCGACTCCCCGTCGCGTCGAAATTCAAATGTTGTTCTACGGGTCAAGGGGTATTTACACAGGAACATATCACAGTATCACAAGTCAATACACAGCAACTCACATCACAAAATATCACAAAGCATCACATATGACGAATATCAACCATCCAAACACCCATAAGTAAACATAAATCAAATTATCTGATTCAAATTAAATCAGATTAATTACCTATGAATAAATTTTTAATCCTGGTTAATTAATATTAATTAATTACAAATTAATTTGATTAATTACTCTTTAATCGTTTATTTATTTAACCCTTAATTTGCAATAAATCCTTCGATCAATTATTCTTAATTAATTTTTTTCATTATTCTCTAATCATTAAATAATTATCCTCTAATTAATTATCCTTAATTTAATCACTTTAATTAATTAATCACGTAAATCAATTACCCTTAATTTATAAATTAATTAACCTTTTAATCATTAATTAATTACCTACCATATAATTAATTAACCTTAATCAATCTTTAACTAAATCTTTGATTAATCTTTAGTTAAACCCCTAATTAAGTAATTTTACATTGAGAAATTAATCTTTATTTACTTTTATTAATAAGACTACAAATATTTAAGATAAATCATTTATCTTGACGATTACTTAATTACATCATCAAATTAAATTTGAAAACACTTAGGGTAATTTAAATGGTTAACTTAATATGATATTTCAAAACTAAAACAAGTTTTAAAATCATTTAAATTTAGATTTTGGGGTTTGTTTTGAAAATTTTGTTTATACCCTTTTCTTTTGGAAATTAAATTTATATAACTTTGATTTAATTTGTTTTAAAACCAAATCCTTCCGTATGTTTTTTTTTTATATAAAAACCCAGCAAAACAAAAACAACACGAGCCCAATTTTAACGTCACACGCAAATTGGGCCGAAGCCCAAACACAAGAAAACGAACCAAAACTTCCCTCTTCTTCCCAAACTCCATCCCATTCCCCAGAAGCACAGCATTCTCGTGTGCACATGCACCAATATCCCGATCATCTCCCAACTGTCACGATCCAAATTCCAGCGTTGGAAAATCGACATCCGTACTCCACTGTACTTGAATGCCGCAGATTCAAACGTTGAAAATTCGAGTCGTGCCGGAGCTTATAACACATTAAGTACAACACAGCGGAAGAAAAAGAATAATATATATCAATATACAACATTGATACAATATCTGATACAATATAACACAAGAGATGAAACAATGAATATCAATATACATCCGAGATATGATACAGGACAATAGCAGCGGAAAGAAAAGATAACACTAGCAGCGGAACAAAACTCCAATATGGTCTTCAAGAAAGAACTCCATCTACAAAACACCAATCCAGAGGTAGCTCGAACTCCCAATCACGATGCACCAAGATGAGCAAGTCTCGTCCGATTACGATTGCCAAATCCTAAGGCTGAAAGCTATCGAATCTACACCTACTATTGATTATATGAAAAACCCAACTCTAGACTGCCCGTGTGGAAAATAGTGGGCACCCAGAGTTTAGGAAAGGAACAATAAACTCCAGGTCAGTCATGGGACTGGTATGAGCAAAGAAAAAAAACATTTGGTCTTTTAAAAACAAACAAAAGAATTTAAAATTTGAAATCCGCAATGCTTTTGAAAAATGAAACTACCATAAGGCCTCCCGCCACACACACAATGCAAACGCAGAATTGGAAGAGATTTCTCCTTATGATAGTCAAAAATGCTTCATACGCGAAAGCCATTTTATATTATTACTACAAGTGCACAGTGGAAAACAATTTCGAAAGTATAATATTAATCCTAGCCAGCATACGACTCTTCGCCGTATGCCTACTATAGCTACCATGTTCAATAGCAGGTTACCGCCACATTCCATGGCAGGTTATACAACTAAAACCGTACAGAGCGCGTATTGTTTTGGTTGGATTTCCAACAAATGGTCAAGCTAAGGAACTTCCTACTGTCTATGGGATCGCCTCTGGCGGGACGTCCCGAGAACTAACGTTACGGTTAGATCTCTGCCAACACAAGGCCGGGTTACCTCGGTAACTAGGTAACTACTACACGAATATGCCATCCCCGGTCCTTTGGGACCTTTATCAGAGGCGCCTCAAAGCAACAACCACACAGTAAATGAGATTGGAGCAACCACATAGGTTAAAACCAGGGCTCCATACCTGATACCACCCTTTACCAGAAGGGAATGACATACCCTAAAGGGAGCGACCCTCATAACCTTGCCGCATCTTTCCTGTTTCGACCATTTCCGGGGAGTGAGGTCCTGATGCAGTCTCGTCCACAAAGCTACGCTTTGGCACAAAGCCATGCTTTGGGTCAACAGATGACCAAAGCAATGATCACAAAGATAAATGATCAAACAAATGATCATATCACAAATGATCAACCAATGATCATCACACAGCAGCACTCAGCATGCCACATTACCAAATTGGGAATATATCACTGATAAATATCAACTACATAATCTCTGAGCTCGTACGTCTCAGAGAAGGGTGTTAAGCTAAGAGAATAAATTCTCCGCCACCAAGCAGAAATGTATTTGATAGAGATCAGTTTAATATCTCAAAGTGTAATGTCGGACATACAACCATACAAGTCTATTCCGGGTTCGAACAGAACCGAAGGCACTTCCGAAGAAGCCCTTGCAAATCCGGGTATCCACAATCCCGATCGGACTTCCCATCACTTAGGAAATCTCTATACCGGCGCGACTCAGTGCAGAGACAATCGACGGGTTATCCTTTCGTTCTCGAAAACACCCGGTCTTCACCACCGGTCTTCAAATGCTATCCATAACGACGTATCATTATTCGGAATGGGTTATATGACACAAAGGTCCTTTCCCGGCTAAACCAAATAATGAGCGTAATATTTA
This sequence comes from Allium cepa, assembly GCA_030765085.1. Classification (NCBI taxonomy): domain Eukaryota; kingdom Viridiplantae; phylum Streptophyta; class Magnoliopsida; order Asparagales; family Amaryllidaceae; genus Allium; species Allium cepa. The sequence continues at coordinate 312,474,031 of CM060937.1, forward strand.
AAAACATATGGATATGGGATTTTCAGTTAAGTCACAACTTATTATTGAAAACCTTCCTTTTCAAATGGTTTAACAAATCACCATTTTAAATCTTTTAAACAAAAAGATTCATTTTACAAAGTTTACCGATTTTCCACAAAGGTTTTTCCATGGCTTTTCAAAACAATTTCACTTCAAATTTGATTAACTTACCCAAATCTTTAATTTAAAGATTTAATTAATAACTATCAAACCATTTCCAATCCAAATCTTTTATATGAAAGATATACTATTTAAAATCCTCTTAGATATCAAACAAGGTTTAATAATCTTCCACATAAGTTAAAGCTAATTACCTTTATATGAGTTAAAGCCATTCAAGTATAAAACTTGGGTTTGGATTTAAATTTCCCAAAACAATACCTTTTTAAATGGTTAAAAATCTATATAACACCTTTATAACTTATATAATCTTTTTAACCCCTAATTTCCAAATCATAAAATTCAATTTCAAATATTGAATTCAAATTCAAATCAAATTATTAAATTCAAACTTTATTAAGTTATAAAATAACTTTTTTTTTTTGAAACTCATTTTTCAAAAAGCTTTCAATTCCAATTCCAAACCATTTTGAATTCAAAAATTCAACCTTTAAAAACTATTTCAAAATCTGTGACTTAACTCATTTCCACGTGCAATCCATATTAGTGTGTGTAAAGTGTGGTCCAGGGGGTTTTACACAATGGTGCAAAAACATCAATCACACCACAGATTCAATCATAACAATATCGATAAGCGGTATATCCTATAACGCTTCTCTATATACATAGGATCACAGATAGAAAATATGAATGCATTATAAATAAAGAAAGTACATTCATCGCAGCTTAAATCAAACAATTCAAATCACAAAGCATCACACAACAAATATGACAAAATAATTCACAACATTCAAAAGAATACAATCATCCATAAATAAAGTTAATTGATCATTTGATTTATTAAAACCAGATTACCCACTAATTCTGGTTGATTGTTGATTTAGTTACCCTTTAATTATTTGTTAATTAACCTCAATTTATAAGTTAATTAATCCTTTAACTGTTAATTTATCAACCTTAATTAATGAATTAGTTAATCTTTACTAATTGATTTTAAATCAAATTTGATTAACAAATTAATCAATCTTATTAGATAATTAACTCTTATTTTAAATAATTAGCCTTTAATTATTAAATTAACCTTTAATTAATTGTCTTTAATTAACTAATTAACCCCTTAATTAATCATCATTTTAAATTAATTATTCTTAATTAATAAATGATTATCCTTAATCAACAATTTATCTTAATCACTTGGTTATAGTTAATTCTTTTTTTGATTAGGTAATTAATTTCCTTAATTTAATTAATCTTAACTGCTTAGTTATCCTTTAATTATTTTCTTCATAAATCAACTTAAATTTATTGGTTAATTTATCTTAATCACTTTTATTAAGTCATTAACTTCAAGTAATAAATTTCGTTTAACAAATAAATTTAATTTAAACTTTTAAAATTTAACTAACATTTACAACATTTAATTTACAAATACTTAATATGATTGAATTAAGTTTTCAAAATAAAATTTTATGTATATCTTTTAAATCATTTTAAAACTTGGTTAATTAAAACAATTTTAATTAAAAACCTTCTTAGCGCTTTATTTAAAAACTTGGATAACTTCTAATTTAACCAAAATTTATTTTAAAACACTTGATTCTTCTTTAAAACTCAAACTGGTTTGGTATTACAACACGTACCCCAAAAACTCGTCTACCCAGCAAACCCACTAATTCTACTCGAGCCATTTTCCACTTTACTCGAGTTCTACTTCGATTCCCCCCGGCTGCCCCGTACTTCGAGTCATTACGTGCTACGCTTCGAGTCGCCCCCAGAAAACTTCGTCTTCCCCAATTATCCAAACAACAACAGGTACGCACCCCCTTCCAAAATCAACTTCACATGTGCACGCAACGTGCACATCCACGTGTACGCCGCCTCAGATCGTCGGCAAACTCCACCCTGGTCTCCCACGCAACGCCATTAACCATGACAACAACACGCAATCACCTAGATGACACGATTCGATCGAAAAACGAATTCGACCCCTAAACCCATTTGCCTGGACACGAACATCATCGGAAAAACTCGCGTCTCCGATGATCCCATGCTCCAGCTGCCTCGCCATCCTTCCCATAACTCTGCCACGTCCCCCCGCAACCATCGCAGGCCTCGCGATCGTCTGAAACCCCTCGAGATTAACGCGGTTCCTCTTCATACCCACACGAGTAAAACTAGGGCTAAAAGCAAAATCCACCTCCTGACATCGCCACAGTGTCTTATAAATTGAATTCATATTTTTTCAAGATCTACCTCCTTCCAACTATCATCTACCCCAACCGCAACCCACCATTCGACGCCGATCATCGTCGATTGACCAAAAACCCAAATTCAAACCATTTTGTAACGTCCCGCATTTTTGCACACTTTAAACCGACACACGTGCCGATTCAAACCATATGGAAGGGCGGATTGTTATGGGGTAAATGAGAAAAACAGAGAAGAAATAAAACAAAACAGAATCTCACAGCGGAAGGATAAAATATAATAATCAAACATACAGTTCATGAAACTGTTTTACAAAATAATTTATTTTTTTCTCGTGCAATAAATATCAGAGTTACACATACCAATACAACAATGCAGCGGAATTAAATGGTGTAGTGCACTAGTATAAATAATAATAATACAAATCTTCGTCTTCGTCCTCCAAAGCTAAATCTTCAAATCCTGAAACGCTCGGACTGACCCGAGCGAATTTGAAAAGACAAAAACACTCGAGTCAGAACTAAAAGATCTTATGTAAGTTAAATTAACAGAATTAAATATGAGTGCAGTAACTCAAGAGATGCTCGGGATTTACATCTCCTGAGGATCCGTTAAACTATTTACTATGTAGTATATTGCGCTATTATAATAGTGTCTATTCATAAAATAAACTTACTTTTTAATAGCGTTAAGGGGTTACCCATATAGCCCTTAACACAGAATAATGCCAATAGTCTATACAGTACCGTAATACCTCCTGATCGGGAAGCTACCAGAGGATACTCCATAGGTACGACACAAATAGAAACTCGTAGTAAAGGCTCGGTATGGTAGGTGACACGGCACAACTAGGCAATGCCAGGGTAGATATACCAATTGCTATCCAGGCTGGTGGAAACGCGTAGCCGCAGTTACCGCCCACCTCGGACTAACTCCCCAAAATCAAAGTAAAAGTGGCCACTGAATCAATCCAAAGTCAAAGTATAATATCGAAGAGGAGGGTCCGATCAGAGGAATGACCTCATTGGCCTGAGAATCGCTCCTGTTTTAGCCACCTTATGCCAACTCACGGGAGTTGGGTCCACGTATTTACCTTACAGGAAACGTCGCCACCACCTACTTCATTCTGGAATCTCCACCGCGTACACGGTTAGTCAAAGTGGTTTTCGGTATCGACAGAGAGTATGTCAGATATCCGATCCCGGTCTCTTTGCCAACCCATCGTTATTATAACACCGCGGTCATTTAAAAATAGTTTATACTTTTAAAACCAAAATAAAATCCATTTCAAAACCATAATATTACGATATCATTTCTTCTTTAAAACCCAAAAAGATTCATTTTGATATTATTTTTATAAAACCCAAATCAATGATATCATTTCCCAAATATAAATCTTTTCCAAAAATTATGCCACTTTTAAAATTTATAATTCCTTGTAACCAAATATTTGAATATTAACTTTCAACATAATACTTCGAAATCCATAGTTTTTAAAACCATTACTTTCAAAACTAAATGGTTTGGATATTCAACAATATATAAAATAAGTGATTTAACTTTATAGTTACTTTGTACGGAAAATAATTTACATGGCTTTGTGAATATTTCTTTACTCAATGTTAAAACCATAATCCAAAATATTATTTCAAGTCCCAACCATTTCAATTTTATATATATTTATATCCATCTTGAGTGTTAATATTTCAACTAAAGTTGGATTTTTATTCTTTCAACAAATCAAATGTTCTACTAATTAGTTTTGAACATTCACATAAAATCCATAAATAATAAGACTTCAATTTCTAGTAATAAATTATATATATTTTCCAATTCAAATTATACTAGAATATTCATTTCAATTTATTTTGGGAAAAATCCAATTGTAAATATACTATCTTAAAATTTCCAACTTAACATTTAAACATAGGATATAAATTATCAAACTCCATTTTCTAAATTTTCTTCCATTTTAATAAAGAGATTTATACACCTTTTTATTTCAAATTTTTCAACTTCATATGTATATAAATATGGAAGGAAACATTTATTCAGTATAAAATTTAAGATTTTTATAAACCGTATTCCATCCAAACCATAGAAATCACATTAAAAATAGTTATATATAGACCGCGGTGCCTGTATATAGTTTTCTATCCTATGGTCAAGTGATACGGATATTTATCATTTCAATCCGCAATTTAAAAAAAATAAAACTGCGGTTGTATATCATTTCAAACCGCAATCCCGAATGAAATGTAAATGCATACTAACTTGCAGTTTAATGATATCCAAATAAAACATTCATTCAACAACACATCCATCATCCAATCACAACATCGATCAATATCAATCAATAACAATTATATGTATGATCATATATAACAGGTGATAACTGGCAGTTTATTCAAATTAAATTTATCAACTATTAATCTAACAGTTTATTCAGTAATAATTTATACAACTGTTAACTAGCAATTCATATGCAACAATAATTTCCAACAGTCAATTAATACGCAATAAATCAATTAAATTAACAGTTAAATTTAATAAAATGCAATTCAACAGATATGAATGAAATAAACATGCCAAATACTCATAAATAAATTTCTATTCATTTCTAAAATTTATTTAACAAACATAAAAGCTTCTAGTAATTGTGAGTGGGTCAAAACACTCACCTTTTGAATTTAAATCGAATGTAAATCCGATTTAAACCCAAAAATTCGACTGTCTCCAAATCCGTCCAAACCAGCGTCAACAGATCCGGATTTTAAATACGAACCTAACAAAAGAAATCTCGCTTGAATCGGAGGTCGTATGAAAAAGTTATGACGAAAAATCGATTGGAAAACAAAATTAAATATAAACAAAACAATACACAAACTCACCTACTATGCTAAACGCCACGTCAGCCTACAGGGAAAACACGCCTTCCCCATGAGAAAACGCGCACGCGACTGTTTGAATCTATTCTGAGCAAACTATGACTCCATTCGAAAAACGAAATACACCATGAGATTACGTGTTTCGAGAAGATTAACATATATTTTTTTGTGGAATTTTTCTGAAGTGTTTGCATTTTCATTGAAATTTGGATTGAATTAGATCTAGGTTTTGCAACCATTTGAGGAGGAGAAGGAGATGAAGAAATGAATATACAGCAAATGACAACAGGATGGAGCTAGGGTTTATAACTGTATATATATATATATTAAATTTCCAAAATTTAATTAATTTTACTTTCCATTATTTATTGTCAATTAGATTGATTTATCATTGGATTCATATTTCAATATGTAAACATCCCCAATTTCATCTGCACTTATATTTACATAGTTTCTAATATTAAATTTCAAATATTACTTCATTTACGTTACGTATTTATTATTTATTACTTGCTGCAGTTGATTATCAATTACAATTTATTACGAAACATTGATTTTATGCAGTTACCTTTTATTTGCGTAGTATTACATCAATTCCTATAACCTTGGATTCATTCCCAATTTACCAAATTCAATTAATTACACTTTACAAATGTGTTTCCAATATATAGGTATTGCCCAAGTTAAATTTTATTAGCTAACTCATATTAATAACCAAATGACTTATATGAATGATTAAAATTTTCAATTATCTCACTTTACTCCTAAACTTCTGTTATTTAATAATTATTGCTTAGAACCTGATTTTAATCTTCCCATTATCTATTTAATTCCTTCTAGAATCATAGCTAATATTTGTCATCCCTTCATTACCCAAATGTTCTTATCCCATCAAATTTTAAGTTATCGAAATATTAAATGTCAATTTCTTTAATTGCACTAAATTTATCTATTAAAGGTTGCACTTAACCCAAATACATAAAACTTGCCCAATTTCTCCTTAAATCAATAACCTTCATATACAAATATGTTTATCATAAATTTTATCTACTCTTCCTTTTTAGGTAATGTCATATATATTAGATTTCCATGTAATTTGCAATAAATCATACTCGTAGTTATATCACATTAAATGAATAAATAAGTGTTGACTCTATTCTTTTGATTCAACATTGGTTTACGTTATATTTCATAAATATTTCTACGTACATCAGGATTTTTAAAAATGGTTGTAACGTGAAATCTCGTCTACTTCCCATTTTATATTTAAGGCTTCTAAAACCGATTCATATCATTTCTCTAGTCCAAATTTTATTAATATAACCTTAAATTTAATTTATTCCTATCGATGTAATGGTTAAACACAAATTTCACTTATTTGCAATGATTTCAAATTATTAATAACTTTATTCCCATTTCCTTTACACACAAACATCGTATTATAAAGGTATCTACATTATTCTCCATTGGTTTGCCTTAACTTATTTAAGGTAACCTTACATTAATATCTATTGCTATGTTTTCAAATTATTCTTCCCTCATTCTTCTTTACTATTATTAATTCCAATCTTAACGAATTCAACATTATAGGTTTGATAAATTTATTAAATTCACTCAATTGTTTACAAATTCCATTTTAAATCCAATAACGTAATATTTTACGTTTAATTCCCTTTTACTTGTAGTAAATACCCTTTGTTGGATTTAATATTCAAATTATAGATAAAATCTTGCTTTCCAAAGTTATATCAACAATGTCCAACTAAATTTGAATTAGCTTTAACTTTATTCTATGGAATTAACTATTGCAATAAATCCAAATTACCATAAATTACATCCAAATAAATAAAGCTTGATTTCTACTATTCAACTCAAAATATATCAATTGTCAATTCCATAAGAAAAAATTAACATTTGGTTCATACTTTTTACAAATAACTCCCATTTCTTCCAAATAATAATTACATAAACTATTTGATATTAAATCCATTAAATTGCAATAAATTCAATTGATTGCAAACAAATTTGGGTTTTTATTTGGTTATACACAAAATTTCCGTCATCACTTGCCTAACAGAGTTATTATCACTTAAGATCTCATTGCATCCACATTTTCACATTTTCATTTCTTAGTTTCTATACTTTATTTTACATAAATTATTATAAATGGGATTTCCCTTGGTTACATCTTATTTGTATTTAACATTACTCATATACCAATCTATTCCACCTTAACTGCGGTAAATTGGCGGGTAAATTGAATAAATTCCCAAATTTAAATTAACAAGAAGCAGGAATAGGTAACATACAATAGTCGTTTACTCTAAATTCTAATCACCTAAATAGGCTTTTATTACTTGCAAATAAATGTTACTATTTATTTTCATAGTACAAATCTCAATAATTATCCCATTTTAATTTGCTTAGGCCATTTATTTCACTATACATATCTACATAAATGGACAATTTATTCAATTCATTAAGTATCAATTCTATTAAGCCCTGTTTATATTTTATGTATTCTTCTATTACCTTACAAAAAGGAATAACTTTTAACACACACACGAAAAACCAAAACCGATATAAATCCGATAAATTCCCAAATCGATGTTTGTACATTGTACACAACTATTATGATTTCTCACAGAACGTTGAATTTATTAAATGACCATTTATTATAATTTAATTCCCTTAATTGAATCAATTGCTTATTATTATATATATTCATTTCATTCTACCATTCCTTCCCATTATAAATTCATTAACGTATTTACACATCTCTATCTTTCAAATATTAATAACCAAACTTGATTACAAACACTGTCCTTATCAATCTTCATAAATTTGTTCAGATCTATATTCCTTTATATAATTAGAGTTTATGTCTCTATTAGATTTCTTTTTCACTACAGGCATAAATTATTACTATCTACACTAATTACATCTTTGTATTAATGAACACCATTCAAGTTAATATTTGTACTACATTCACAAATTCAACATTTGTTTGTTTCTTAAAATTAACTTTAAATCAAATTGTTACAATTTGCATTATCCACATTTATCGTCATAAAATTTATATTTTTACACTAAATTTCAACTACTATACCCAATCTCTACATTTATTCCTCAACAAATTTGAAATTATATTAATTCAATTTATTAAATATCATAAATTTAACGGGTCGTTACAATCTCCCCCACTCAAAACTTTTCGTCCCCGAAAAGGAAAAGGAAGGGAGAAGGAAGAATAAAACAGTATATCTAATTTCAAATATTAACTTATATTTTACTGGATTAATTTCCTTTAATGAAATATACTTGTTTTATAATCAATCATATCCTTTAATACTTGAATTATTAAGGTTGGAAAAATATTTTAACAAAATTCTAAGTCCAAAATTTACGAAAATTTTTGGCAGAGTCTCCTTTGTACGGAGGGACTTTGGAGAAAATATAATATCCAAATATACAATATGTTACATATATTATCCAAAATAAAATATCCCAACACGGGAAAATATATAAAATAGCGCTTTATACGTAATCCGGAAACGTACCTATTTGTCGGACACTATACGTTTTTTTTATTTTGGAACCAAAAGCAGTAGCAGTTGCTTCCATCACCTGTATTCACTTATATAGTCTAAAAGTTAAATATTTATATTACAGTGAAATGTTTGGGTAGATTCAATCATTCATATTCAATCAAATGCAACAACCATACATTTTAGCAACAGCACACATCACAAACAAACAATCATTCAATCAAACAACAATTAATTGTTCGGGTTCAAATTCTGAAATTGTACGGAATGAAGAATAACTATTAAGTGCATCCGTTACTCAATAGTCTTAGATGGAACAAAGATAGATTATTTGTTCATCCAACAACTCCACAATTCCCTACCCAACAAACATACATCAACCAAACAATTCAAATCAACTCCAAAATAGCTTATTATACATTTATTTCATAATTCAGTGGTTTGATTTTCCAATTTTCCCAAAATTCATTATATTTGTATTTCCTTTTATTACTTAAGTTTCCTTTTATTACCTAAGTTTATAAAATAAATTCTCATTAATAACAACAAATATTTTGAATATCTTCATTTCCTTACTCTTCACTTGTAAGATTTCCCTTAAATTCTTAATCTGCTAACATTCATTCTTATAAGTGGAAGTTTTTATTTATCCATTAACTATGAATTGCAGTCATTTAATTTTTCCTACTTTCCATTATATTAGAATAGGGAAGATTAAAACATACTTAAGTCAATAATCATACAATCAATTCTTATTTTGAATTTCATTTTATATACTTAGGTTCATATCATCTATTAATAATTCTTAACCCTTTTTCAGTAAAATTTCAATTATAACCTAAGTTTATACCATTAAATTCTTATTATAACAGTAATTTATTGAATACTTCATTTTTCCTAAATTCCTACTTGTATAATATCCTATTTAAAATTCTTATTTAACATTTCAACTTTTATATTTGGGTAAGTTATTTATGTCAAAGAAAGTGCAATTGAACTTATACAAGTTGAATCTCAATTCTCTAAATTAAATTTGATGTTTATCCATATTTCTCTTTGTCTCATATGTATGCAAATTCCTCTTTATAACTTTGCAATTATTCTCTTATTTAAATTAGAGGTTTCAATTCATTTATTACTTAACTTTTATTTCACTACAATTTAACAATTAATTAATTAATGGAGAATTTTAGAATTGGATTCCGGGTCAAATTTCAATTTATTTCAAAATAATAGATAAATAAGTTCTTACAACTCAATATCTCTAATTATAGTTAGAACAATAAAAGAATTTTTTTTAGAAAATTTCAAAATAAATCTGCAGTAGAATTTACTACAGTGGCCTTTCCCCTTCGAAACTCGAAATGAAAGTCGATGATGCGGCCATCATCACCGAATTTATTTTCCAGCGATAGAGAGGAAAGTACAGAATTTAATTTTTTTTTTCCCAAAATCTTCTTTAAAACAATTCTTCCAAATTATACGAATTATTTATATAAGAAATTACTTATAAACCAAATCCATAAGTTTCACAAATTCTTTGAAAGCAGATTTGGAAAAATCCCGGACTTAAGTTCTAAAATCTCCAATTTGATTTATCATAATTTCAACTTAGCTTCAGTTATTATAAATATTTTATTTCCTAACACCCAATCTATAGCAACCAAATACATATATATCTTTATAAAAATATTTTTATATATAGAAAATATAATAGGCAAAATTATTTCATTTACCTATATTAAAAACAAATATTATGTCGGTCTGTCCTATTAAGTGTTTAGAAATCCCTATTGATGACATAGCGTCCCATGCATCAACCAGAATTTATAAATACAAAGCGGAACAGATTAACACAATATAAAAATCTTTTTATTAATACTAACAAATACGCTCTCTCATATATATACACTCAGCGACTCCAATAGGATATTTCTACCCTATTAACAAAGAGTCAAACCCCACAAAGCCAAGGTTTATCGTTAAACCAAAGCTCTGATACCAACTGTAACGGGCCGCGCCAGTGGGGTAACGCCCACCGTAGCATACATTGGTACCTGTGTTCTGCCTTTACGGCCAGCCTCTCGACTGCACCACCAACCCCCACGGGGAAATGTAGGAGTAAGAGTCAACCGTTCGCTACCAAACCAAGAAGCGAGAACCCCCTATCATGCTGCACCCTCCAAGTGCAATGGCAGACACACATGTCGATTCAAACCATACGGAAGGGCGGATTGTTATGGGGTAAATGAGAAAAACAGAGAAGAAATAAAACAAAACAGAATCTCACAGCGGAAGGATAAAATATAATAATCAAATATACAGTTCATGAAACTGTTTTACAAAATAATTTATTTTTTTCTCGTGCAATAAATATCAGAGTTACACATACCAATACAACAATGCAGCGGAATTAAATGGTGTAGTGCACTAGTATAAATAATAATAATACAAATCTTCGTCTTCGTCCTCCAAAGCTAAATCTTCAAATCCTGAAACGCTCGGATTGACCCGAGCGAATTTGAAAAGACAAAAACACTCGAGTCAGAACTAAAAGATCTTATGTAAGTTAAATTAACAGAATTAAATATGAGTGCAGTAACTCAAGAGATGCTCGGGATTTACATCTCCTAAGGATCCGTTAAACTATTTACTATGTAGTATATTGCGCTATTATAATAGTGTCTATTCATAAAATAAACTTACTTTTTAATAGCGTTAAGGGGTTACCCATATAGCCCTTAACACAGAATAATGCCAATAGTCTATACAGTACCGTAATACCTCCTGATCGGGAAGCTACCAGAGGATACTCCATAGGTACGACACAAATAGAAACTCGTAGTAAAGGCTCGGTATGGTAGGTGACACGGCACAACTAGGCAATGCCAGGGTAGATATACCAATTGCTATCCAGGCTGGTGGAAACGCGTAGCCGCAATTACCGCCCACCTCGGACTAACTCCCCAAAATCAAAGTAAAAGTGGCCACTGAATCAATCCAAAGTCAAAGTATAATATCGAAGAGGAGGGTCCGATCAGAGGAATGACCTCATTGGCCTGAGAATCGCTCCTGTTTTAGCCATCTTATGCCAACTCACGGGAGTTGGGTCCACGTATTTACCTTACAGGAAACGTCGCCACCACCTACTTCATTCTGGAATCTCCACCGCGTACACGGTTAGTCAAAGTGGTTTTCGGTATCGACAGAGAGTATGGCAGATATCCGATCCCGGTCTCTTTGCCAACCCATCGTTATTATAACACCGCGGTCATTTAAAAATAGTTTATACTTTTAAAACCAAAATAAAATCCATTTCAAAACCATAATATTACGATATCATTTCTTCTTTAAAACCCAAAAAGATTCATTTTGATATTATTTTTATAAAACCCAAATCAATGATATCATTTCCCAAATATAAATCTTTTCCAAAAATTATGCCACTTTTAAAATTTATAATTCCTTGTAACCAAATATTTGAATATTAACTTTCAACATAATACTTCGAAATCCATAGTTTTTAAAACCATTACTTTCAAAACTAAATGGTTTGGATATTCAACAATATATAAAATAAGTGATTTAACTTTATAGTTACTTTGTACGGAAAATAATTTACATGGCTTTGTGAATATTTCTTTACTCAATGTTAAAACCATAATCCAAAATATTATTTCAAGTCCCAACCATTTCAATTTTATATATATTTATATCCATCTTGAGTGTTAATATTTCAACTAAAGTTGGATTTTTATTCTTTCAACAAATCAAATGTTCTATTAATTAGTTTTGAACATTCACATAAAATCCATAAATAATAAGACTTCAATTTCTAGTAATAAATTATATATATTTTCCAATTCAAATTATACTAGAATATTCATTTCAATTTATTTTGGGAAAAATCCAATTGTAAATATACTATCTTAAAATTTCCAACTTAACATTTAAACATATGATATAAATTATCAAACTCCATTTTCTAAATTTTCTTCCATTTTAATAAAGAGATTTATACACCTTTTTATTTCAAATTTTTCAACTTCATATGTATATAAATATGGAAGGAAACATTTATTCAGTATAAAATTTAAGATTTTTATAAACCGTATTCCATCCAAACCATAGAAATCACATTAAAAATAGTTATATATAGACCGCGGTGCCTGTATATAGTTTTCTATCCTATGGTCAAGTGATACGGATATTTATCATTTCAATCCGCAATTTAAAAAAAATAAAACTGCGGTTGTATATCATTTCGAACCGCAATCCCGAATGAAATGTAAATGCATACTAACTTGCAGTTTAATGATATCCAAATAAAACATTCATTCAACAACACATCCATCATCCAATCACAACATCGATCAATATCAATCAATAACAATTATATATATGATCATATATAACAGGTGATAACTGGCAGTTTATTCAAATTAAATTTATCAACTATTAATCTAACAGTTTATTCAGTAATAATTTATACAACTGTTAACTAGCAATTCATATGCAACAATAATTTCCAATAGTCAATTAATACGCAATAAATCAATTAAATTAACAGTTAAATTTAATAAAATGCAATTCAACAGATATGAATGAAATAAACATGCCAAATACTCATAAATAAATTTCTATTCATTTCTAAAATTTATTTAACAAACATAAAAGCTTCTAGTAATTGTGAGTGGGTCAAAACACTCACCTTTTGAATTTAAATCGAATGTAAATCCGATTTAAACCCAAAAATTCGACTGTCTCCAAATCCGTCCAAACTGCGTCAACAGATCCGGATTTTAAATACAAACCTAACAAAAGAAATCTCGGTTGAATCGGAGGTCATATGAAAAAGTTATGACGAAAAATCGATTGGAAAACAAAATTAAATATAAACAAAACAATACACAAACTCACCTACTATGCTAAACGCCACGTCAGCCTATAGGGAAAACACGCCTTCCCCATGAGAAAACGCGTACGCGACTGTTTGAATCTATTCTGAGCAAACTATGACTCCATTCGAAAAACGAAATACACCATGAGATTACGTGTTTTGAGAAGATTAACATATATTTTTTTGTGGAATTTTTCTGAAGTGTTTGCATTTTCATTGAAATTTGGATTGAAGTAGATCTAGGTTTTGCAACCATTTGAGGAGGAGAAGGAGATGAAGAAATGAATATACAGCAAATGACAATAGGATGGAGCTAGGGTTTATAACTGTATATATATATTAAATTTCCAAAATTTAATTAATTTTACTTTCCATTATTTTTTGTCAATTTGATTGATTTATCATTGGATTCATATTTCAATATGTAAATATCCCCAATTTCATCTGCACTTATATTTACATAGTTTCTAATATTAAATTTCAAATATTACTTCATTTACGTTACGTATTTATTATTTATTACTTGCTGCAGTTGATTATCAATTACAATTTATTACGAAACATTGATTTTATGCAGTTACCTTTTATTTGCGTAGTATTACATCAATTCCTATAACCTTGGATTCATTCCCAATTTACCAAATTCAATTAATTACACTTTACAAATGTGTTTCCAATATATAGGTATTGCCCAAGTTAAATTTTATTAGCTAACTCATATTAATAACCAAATGACTTATATGAATGATTAAAATTTTCAATTATCTCACTTTACTCCTAAACTTCTGTTATTTAATAATTATTGCTTAGAACCTGATTTTAATCTTCCCATTATCTATTTAATTCCTTCTAGAATCATAGCTAATATTTGTCATCCCTTCATTACCCAAATGTTCTTATCCCATCAAATTTTAAGTTATCGAAATATTAAATGTCAATTTCTTTAATTGCACTAAATTTATCTATTAAAGGTTGCACTTAACCCAAATACATAAAACTTGCCCAATTTCTCCTTAAATCAATAACCTTCATATACAAATATGTTTATCATAAATTTTATCTACTCTTCCTTTTTAGGTAATGTCATATATATTAGATTTCCATGTAATTTGCAATAAATCATACTCGTAGTTATATCACATTAAATGAATAAATAAGTGTTGACTCTATTCTTTTGATTCAACATTGGTTTACGTTATATTTCATAAATATTTCTACGTACATCGGGATTTTTAAAAATGGTTGTAACGTGAAATCTCGTCTACTTCCCATTTTATATTTAAGGCTTCTAAAACCGATTCATATCATTTCTCTAGTCCAAATTTTATTAATATAACCTTAAATTTAATTTATTCCTATCGATGTAATGGTTAAACACAAATTTCACTTATTTGCAATGATTTCAAATTATTAATAACTTTATTCCCATTTCCTTTACACACAAACATCGTATTATAAAGGTATCTACATTATTCTCCATTGGTTTGCCTTAACTTATTTAAGGTAACCTTACATTAATATCTATTGCTATGTTTTCAAATTATTCTTCCCTCATTCTTCTTTACTATTATTAATTCCAATCTTAACGAATTCAACATTATAGGTTTGATAAATTTATTAAATTCACTCAATTGTTTACAAATTCCATTTTAAATCCAATAACGTAATATTTTACGTTAAATTCCCTTTTACTTGTAGTAAATACCCTTTGTTGGATTTAATATTCAAATTATAGATAAAATCTTGCTTTCCAAAGCTATATCAACAATGTCCAACTAAATTTGAATTAGCTTTAACTTTATTCTATGGAATTAACTATTGCAATAAATCCAAATTACCATAAATTACATCCAAATAAATAAAGCTTGATTTCTATTATTCAACTCAAAATATATCAATTGTCAATTCCATAAGAAAAAATTAACATTTGGTTCATACTTTTTACAAATAACTCCCATTTCTTCCAAATAATAATTACATAAACTATTTGATATTAAATCCATTAAATTGCAATAAATTCAATTGATTGCAAACAAATTTGGGTTTTTATTTGGTTATACACAAAATTTCCGTCATCACTTGCCTAACAGAGTTATTATCACTTAAGATCTCATTGCATCCACATTTTCACATTTTCATTTCTTAGTTTCTATACTTTATTTTACATAAATTATTATAAATGGGATTTCCCTTGGTTACATCTTATTTGTATTTAACATTACTCATATACCAATCTATTCCACCTTAACTGCGGTAAATTGGCGGGTAAATTGAATAAATTCCCAAATTTAAATTAACAAGAAACAAGAATAGGTAACATACAATAGTCGTTTACTCTAAATTCTAATCACCTAAATAAGCTTTTATTACTTGCAAATAAATGTTACTATTTATTTTCATAGTACAAATCTCAATAATTATCCCATTTTAATTTGCTTAGGCCATTTATTTCACTATACATATCTACATAAATGGACAATTTATTCAATTCATTAAGTATCAATTCAATTAAGCCCTGTTTATATTTTATGCATTCTTCTATTACCTTACAAAAAGGAATAACTTTTAACTCACACATGAAAAACCAAAACCGTTATAAATCCGATAAATTCCCAAATCGAAGTTTGTACATTGTACACAACTATTATGATTTCTCACAGAACGTTGAATTTATTAAATGACCATTTATTATAATTTAATTCCCTTAATTGAATCAATTGCTTATTATTATATATATTCATTTCATTCTACCATTCCTTCCCATTATAAATTCATTAACGTATTTACACATCTCTATCTTTCAAATATTAATAACCAAACTTGATTACAAACACTGTCCTTATCAATCTTCATAAATTTGTTCAGATCTATACTCCTTTATATAATTAGAGTTTATGT
Source organism: Allium cepa (assembly GCA_030765085.1). Classification (NCBI taxonomy): domain Eukaryota; kingdom Viridiplantae; phylum Streptophyta; class Magnoliopsida; order Asparagales; family Amaryllidaceae; genus Allium; species Allium cepa. Next base: position 312,490,614 of record CM060937.1, read on the forward strand.
CTCTATTAGATTTCTTTTTCACTACAGGCATAAATTATTACTATCTACACTAATTACATCTTTGTATTAATGAACACCATTCAAGTTAATATTTGTACTACATTCACAGATTCAACATTTGTTTGTTTCTTAAAATTAACTTTAAATCAAATTGTGACAATTTGCATTATCCACATTTATCGTCATAAAATTTATATTTTTACATTAAATTTCAACTACTATACCCAATCTCTACATTTATTCCTCAACAAATTTGAAATATATTAATTCATTTTATTAAATATCATAAATTTAACGGGTCGTTACACATTTTAAATTTCACTTTAAATACTATATTTAAAATTCCCAAATTCCTGTTAAAATTCATGATTTGGTATTCCATTTCAGGTTATGTGATCAGAAACTTAAATTATCATGATTGGTTTTCATCGAATATTGAGAGCATCACTGTTATCTTACTTTCCCAGGCTAATTACTAAATAAAAAAAAAATTAAACAGAATTTTAAAATGTTAATTTCACCTGTTAGAGTCATACTACCTTAATAATTCAAACCTATAGGCATAAGTACAGAGAGCATGTCTGTATAACTTCAAATAATACTTCAGGTATCACATTTCATACATAAACCTTCACATCTATATATTTATATACTTACTGCAACAAGCATCAACCATAAGATCAAGTTAAATCTTTTTTCTTTTTCGATTTTAAATCTTGATTTCCTCTTTTTTTTAGTTTTGATTTCTTCAGGTTGCTTGAATTTGTTTTAAACAAGAAGATACAGATTTTTTATATAAAACTTTCTAAACTGTAAACCAAGAATAATATACCTATACCTAGACAAATACATGCAGATTTGTAAATATTAACAACAAGCACAACAAGGCAGATCACAAATTCACAGCCATCAAATTCAAAAGAAAAAGAACCAAACAAACAAGTCCAGAGTTAAGGGTTTGCTCACTTTTTCTTTTCTTTCCAGAAGATAGAAACATCCCCTGACAGTTTTCAAAAACAGAATTGAAGGCCTGCAACTTATTTTCTTTTTCTTTAATCCTTTTTAGATCTGCAAATCATAGTTAAAGATTTTTGTTTATTCCTTGTTGTATTTAATTAGTTAACCATTAATAACAATTTTTAATAAATTACTTACAGTTGAAACTTTTATATACAGAGAAACTTTTTTTTTCTTTCTTTCTGCAACTGGAAATCCAGAAATAAGTTAATTTCTTGGGTCTTGATTCCCTGCAAATGATTGATTAATATTGTATTACATTCTTTGCTTCATTAAAGATTTTAATTTCAAGTTTCCAATCTCAAAAAAAAAAAAAAAGATTACCTGCCTTTAAATTGCTTCAGAAGTCACTGCCAAACCTGAAGCTTACAACTCTGCAGTTTTGATCATATTTCCCTCAGGTAAAGAATACTAAAGTTAATTATTATTTTTAATTGCTTCACAATTTAAATTTTAAATCTTTCACTTGTGAGTTTGCTAAATTTTACCTGAGCTGTTGAAGTTAGGCTTTGATTGATTTTAGTTGCTGAGATGAATTTGCACAAGCTTGATCTGGAAATTTGTATCTGACCTGAAGCTTGATTGTTTACAGGCTTTTGTATTTGCTTGTAGATTTAGAATCTTAACTTGCTCAAATTGGTTTGAAAATTGTGAACATTGATTTTTTTTTTTTTTTTTTGTGATCAGGTTTCGAAATTAAGAATGAAGATGAGGAGAAAATTTTAAAGTCTTATTAAGGTAATAACTGAAATGAGCAACCTGGTTTTCTTTTTGAACAGCTCTTTGGTTTTGAAACTTGTGAAACAAAAATCTTTTGTTCAGATTTTGCTAAGATACCCATGATTACATATGGGGAAATGAAAGGCTTCTTGTAATTTTAAATTTGATTATTTTACAAAAGTAATGATATGGAATGCCATTTGTATAAAAATGATCATGAGGCCTAAACACTTGTACATTCATACTTACATATGTATGTTTACTTCTTTATTTATGTATAAGTTTGCATTTAAAATTTTTTTAAAGACAAAAGAATGTTTTTAAACAAACTTCATATCATATTTGCTTTGTAAATGAATATACCTCTTTATTCATTTGTATGTGTACACATACAATGTTGAAAGAAAAAATTATTTTAACCAATATTTATATAATATACATTACTCCTTAATGATTTTGAATGCCACTTACTTAAAGTTTAAATTTAGACCTGCCTTACTCATTTTTAAATTTAGTTTTAAAATTCAAAAACCTGGAACAGTTCTGGTTGCAGAGAACAACACTGCAACCAAACTACCCGAGTCAAATGCTATTTTACTTTTACAAATTTTTAAAAAGAAATGAATTTAAAACAATTTGTACACTCACAAACAAATCACACATATATATACATTTCTTAGTTTATGAAGTTTTGTAAATTTATTTATTAAATCAATTTTACTTACAATACATTTATAAATTCTAAAAGGTAAATATTTCATATTCATTCTTTTTCTTAAATTTTTAAACTCAAGTCATTTTTTTTTACATTTTAAATTTTTTGGGAATATACAACTATATTCTTTTTTTCAAAAGAAGATGCATTTTAAATCTTTTTATAAAATCAAATAAATAAGTATATAATATGGTTGAATTAAAACTTTGAAATAGCTTTTGCAATCTTTTATTTATTTATATCAATTCTATAATATTACTTTTTAAACCAATATTATTTATAAGCTTAGTTTATTTTTATTTTTGAATTAAAACTAGTATACCTTTTAAATAAATCATTATCTATATTTATATTATTTTAAATTTTTATTTCTTGTTTTATATCCATTTACATAAATGACAAACAAATATCTATTTAAATTTGGAAAACATCCAGTTAATTCACAATTTAATTTCTAAAATTAATTAAATTTCCAATTTAAATTCGATTCAAAAACGGGAATGTTACAGGTTCCCCTCCTTAAGAAATTTCGTCCACGAAATTTGCCAGGAAGACAACTAAGAATGGAGAGATATACAAAGATAGAGAATCGACTTCCAAATCAAGCCGATCATCTATTCTGTATTGGCTTACCAAATCAGAATATCACTAATAGATATGAGAACAAACTCATATAATTATTTTACAAGATATTCGGGCCACCAGTCTACGATATGCAAGGACATTGATTAGTTCGAAGGCATAACTAATCATTCGTAGAATATATCGGACCCAACGATAGATAGACGGATTTAATCTTTCGAAATTTCAAATACTAGATATGGATTCCAAACTTAAGTCGGAACACCTCAAAGTATATATCTTGTCCGTCTTCGGACTTTGATATTCACAAGAAATTTCAATAGAATTTTAAATTTGGTTTTAATCGAAATCGTTTTATCGATACAATTTATTTAGCTTTATATTTTAGTTAACCAATTTATTTCAATTTAAATTTCAACTTCGTTAAAGTTAAAAACGAAAAGCTGATAGGAATTTGACGAAGAGAAAACAAAATAGAGACTTAACTACACGATTCGTAGGGCCACCATCACACCGAAGCTTCTTCCTTGAGCTGCCACGAAGACATCAAAGAAGTTGGAATCGAATCAAAGGAGATTGATAGAGAAGATATTTCCGTTGTTGCAGGGCATTGACCATTTAATGGTATCACCCTGTCCCCTATCTCGTCCTCTTCTTGCACTCATACTTACTATCAGTGGATGGTAAGAGAATTTACTGAGGCATTCGAATGGATATCTTAGGGATTACTCATTCTAGGGTATACTTCACCCTATCTCTAATGAGCTACTTAATGTGTTATACTCCTGAGCTAAAGTTTTAACCTTCAGCTCTGATACCAATATGTCACGATCCAAATTCCAGCGTTGGAAAATCGACATCCGTACTCCACTGTACTTGAATGCCGCAGATTCAAACGTTGAAAATTCGAGTCGTGCCGGAGCTTATAACACATTAAGTACAACACAGCGGAAGAAAAAGAATAATACATATCAATATACAACATTGATACAATATCTGATACAATATGATACAAGAGATGAAACAATGAATATCAATATACATCCGAGATATGATACAAGACAATAGCAGCGGAAAGAAAAGATAACACTAGCAGCGGAACAAAATTCCAATATGGTCTTCAATAAAGAACTCCATCTACAAAACACCAATCCAGAGGTAGCTCGAACTCCCAATCACGATGCACCAAGATGAGCAAGTCTCGTCCGGTTACGATTGCCAAATCCTAAGGCTGAAAGCTATCAAATCTAAACCTACTATTGATTATCTGAAAAACCCAACTCTAGACTGCCCGTGTGGAAAATAGTGGGCACCCAGAGTTTAGGAAAGGAACAATAAACTCCAGGTCAGTCATGGGACTGGTATGAGCAAACAAAAAAAAACATTTGGTCTTTTAAAAACAAACAAAAGAATTTAAAATTTGAAATCCGCAATGCTTTTGAAAAATGAAACTACCATAAGGCCTCCCGCCACACACACAATGCAAACGCAGAATTGGAGGAGATTTCTCCTTATGATAGTCAAAAATGCTTCATACGCGAAAGCCATTTTATATTATTACTACAAGTGCACAGTGGAAAACAATTTCGAAAGTATAATATTAATCCTAGCCAGCATACGACTCTTCGCCGTATGCCTACTATAGCTACTATGTTCAATAGCAGGTTACCGCCACATTCCATGGCAGGTTATACAACTAAAACCGTACAGAGCGCGTATTGTTTTGGTTGGATTTCCAACAAATGGTCAGGCTAAGGAACTTCCTACTGTCTATGGGATCGCCTCTGGCGGGACGTCCCGAGAACTAACGTTACGGTTAGATCTCTGCCAACACAAGGCCGGGTTACCTCTGTAACTAGGTAACTACTACACGAATATGCCATCCCCGGTCCTTTGGGACCTTTATCCGAGGCGCCTCAAAGCAACAACCACACAGTAAATGAGATTGGAGCAACCACATAGGTTAAAACCAGGGCTCCATACCTGATACCACCCTTTACCAAAAGGGAATGACATACCCTAAAGGGAGCGACCCTCATAACCTTGCCGCATCTTTCCTGTTTCGACCATTTCCGGGGAGTGAGGTCCTGATGCAGTCTCGTCCACAAAGCTACGCTTTGGCACAAAGCCATGCTTTGGGTCAACAGATGACCAAAGCAATGATCACAAAGATAAATGATCAAACAAATGATCATATCACAAATGATCAACCAATGATCATCACACAGCAGCACTCAGCATGCCACATTACCAAATTGGGAATATATCACTGATAAATATCAACTACATAATCTCTGAGCTCGTACGTCTCAGAGAAGGGTGTTAAGCTAAGAGAATAAATTCTCCACCACCAAGCAGAAATTTATTTGATAGAGATCAGTTTAATATCTCAAAGTGTAATGTCGGACATACAACCATACAAGTCTGTTCCGGGTTCGAACAGAACCGAAGGCACTTCCGAAGAAGCCCTTGCAAATCCGGGTATCCACAATCCCGATCGGACTTCCCATCACTTAGGACATCTCTATACCGGCGCGACTCAGTGTAGAGACAATCGACGGGTTATCCTTTCGTTCTCGAAAACACCCGGTCTTCACCACCGGTTTTCAAATGCTGTCCATAACGACGTATCATTATTCGGAATGGGTTATATGACACAAAGGTCCTTTCCCGGCTAAACCAAATAATGAGCGTAATATTTAAAAACATATGGATATAGGATTTTCAGTTAAGTCACAACTTATTATTGAAAACCTTCCTTTTCAAATGGTTTAACAAATCACCATTTTAAATCTTTTAAACAAAAAGATTCATTTTACAAAGTTTACCGATTTTCCACAAAGGTTTTTCCATGGCTTTTCAAAACAATTTCACTTCAAATTTGATTAACTTACCCAAATCTTTAATTTAAAGATTTAATTAATAACTTTCAAACCATTTCCAATCCAAATCTTTTGTATGAAAGATATACTATTTAAAATCCTCTTAGATATCAAACAAGGTTTAATAATCTTCCACATAAGTTAAAGCTAATTACCTTTATATGAGTTAAAGCCATTCAAGTATAAAACTTGGGTTTGGATTTAAATTTCCCAAAACAATACCATTTTAAATGGTTAAAAATCTATATAACACCTTTATAACTTATATAATCTTTTTAACCCATAATTTCAAAATCATAAAATTCAATTTCAAATATTGAATTCAAATTCAAACCAAATTATTAAATTCAAACTTTATTAAGTTATAAAATAACTTTTTTTTTTGAAACTCATTTTTCAAAAAGCTTTCAATTCCAATTCCAAACCATTTTGAATTCAAAAATTCAACCTTTAAAAACTATTTCAAAATCTATGACTTAACTCATTTCCACGTGCAATCCATATTAGTGTGTGTAAAGTGTGGTCCAGGGGGTTTTACACAATGGTGCAAAAACATCAATCACACCACAGATTCAATCATAACAATATCGATAAGCGGTATATCCTATAACGCTTCTCTATATACATAGGATCACAGATAGAAAATATGAATGCATTATAAATAAAGAAAGTACATTCATCGCAGCTTAAATCAAACAATTCAAATCACAAAGCATCACACAACAAATATGACAAAATAATTCACATCATTCAAAAGAATACAATCATCCATAAATAAAGTTAATTTATCATTTGATTTATTAAAACCAGATTACCCACTAATTCTGGTTGATTGTTGATTTAGTTACCCTTTAATTATTTGTTAATTAACCTCAATTTATAAGTTAATTAATCCTTTAACTATTAATTTATCAACCTTATTTAATGAATTAGTTAATCTTTACTAATTGATTTTAAATCAAATTTGATTAACAAATTAATCAATCTTATTAGATAATTAACTCTTATTTTAAATAATTAGCCTTTAATTATTAAATTAACCTTTAATTAATTGTCTTTAATTAACTAATTAACCCCTTAATTAATCATCATTTTAAATTAATTATTCTTAATTAATAAATGATTATCCTTAATCAACAATTTATCTTAATCACTTGGTTATAGTTAATTCCTTTTTGATTAGGTAATTAATTTCCTTAATTTAATTAATCTTAACCGCTTAGTTATCCTTTAATTATTTTCTTTATAAATCAACTTAAATTTATTGGTTAATTTATCTTAATCACTTTTATTAAGTCATTAACTTCAAGTAATAAATTTCGTTTAACAAATAAATTTAATTTAAACTTTTAAAATTTAACTAACATTTACAACATTTAATTTACAAATACTTAATATGATTGAATTAAGTTTTCAAAATAAAATTTTATGTATATCTTTTAAATCATTTTAAAACTTGGTTAATTAAAACAATTTTAATTTAAAACCTTCTTAGCGCTTTATTTAAAAACTTGGATAACTTCTAATTTAACCAAAATTTATTTTAAAAAACTTGATTCTTCTTTAAAACTCAAACTGGTTTGGTATTACAACACGTACCCCAAAAACTCGTCTACCCAGCAAACCCACTAATTCTACTCGAGCCATTTTCCACTTTACTCGAGTTCTACTTCGAGCCCCCCCGGCTGCCCCGTACTTCGAGTCATTACGTGCTACGCTTCGAGTCGCCCCCAGAAAACTTCGTCTTCCCCAATTATCCAAACAACAACAGGTACGCACCCCCTTCCAAAATCAACTTCACATGTGCACGCAACGTGCACATCCACGTGTACGCCGCCTCAGATCGTCGGCAAACTCCACCCTGGTCTCCCACGCAACGCCATTAACCATGACAACAACACGCAATCACCTAGATGACACGATTCGATCGAAAAACGAATTCGACCCCTAAACCCATTTGCCTGGACACGAACATCATCGGAAAAACTCGCGTCTCCGATGATCCCATGCTCCAGCTGCCTCGCCATCCTTCCCATAACTCCGCCACGTCCCCCCGCAACCATCGCAGGCCTCGCGATCGTCTGAAACCCCTCGAGATTAACGCGGTTCCTCTTCATACCCACACGAGTAATGTAACGACCCGTATTTTACGTGTCGATAAATCGTAGTATTTGCAGGTCGTTAGTGTTGTTGTGTTGTCTCTAGCCTGAGTCGTTTAGAAAGTTAACTCGTGTGTTTAGTGATGAGTCGTGACCGACTCATGGGCATGGTCGAGTTAAGGCTTGAGTCGTGACCGACTCATAGGGGTTAGCGAGTTAGTATGCTACGACCTAAGGAGTTGAAGGGTTAACTTGTTGCCGAGATAACTAGTGGCCGAGTTATGAGAATTAGCGAGTCAATGTGTTAAAAGGATTGAGTCTTGACCGAGTTAGCAGGTTGACCGACCTAAGGGTGTTGCCGAGTTAAGGTTTGGACCGACTCAAGGAATAGGGCTTGGATCGGCAGGAGGATGAGTCGTTAGTGGCTTAAGACTTATGTGTGTCGGCATCGTAGTTGAGTCGGCTAGGAGTTAGGTCGGTGGGCCGACTTAGTGTTGAGTCGTTGGGATCTTAGGTCGGTAGGAAGTAAGTCGGCAGTATATGTTGAGGCATTGGGTCGGTAGGAGGTTAGGTCGGCACCCAATATGGAGATGGTGGACATTGGTTAAGCCGTGACCGACTCATGTTGAGTCGGCAAAGGTTGGTTGGGACGTGTCTAGGATAAGTCGGCTTGGTGGGTGAGTCGGTATCACAGTTGAGTCGTATGGGATGTTGAGTCGTCGGACGACTTAGGATTTGGAGTGTTAGGTCGGCTCTAGTATTAAGTCGTAGGTCGGCCTGGTTTGTTGAGTCATGAGAGTGGCTTGTATTAGGTCGGCAAAGCAATGAGTCGTGAACGACTCATAGTGAGTCGGCTGTGTTGAGTCGGCAAGGGGATGAGTCGGGGACGACTCAGGAGTTGGGTCGGCGGCGACTTAGGACGGCCGAGACATGGGGGTTTCAGCCTATAAATAGTGGACTTTGGCTCACTTTTTGGCACCGGTTTTCGAAGCGACGAAGTGCTGCCATTTTGAGAGCTCGACTACAACATTTCTTCATCTCCTTTTCTCCATTCCAATCTAGTTCTAACATCCATCCAAGATTGAAGATCAAGATCAAAGATCAAGAGCCAAAGTTGAAGATTTTCATCCGAAGAAGCTAGATTTCACCGTTTCAAGTGAAATTTCTCCGGATCAAGCTCAAGTCCTTGCTGTCCAGATCTGAAGTTGATTGATTTTAGGTTGTTTTGGTGATTTGGTGAGTGGTAGTTATCTCTCACGCGGACCCAAAGGAGTGTAGTGGATTGGTAGCTAGTTTATGTGTTTGAAATAGCATTTTCTCGCATTGTCCTTAAGTCTGCATGTAGATCCATCATTTTTGAAGATGTTTACCTATGCATATTTGTTTAACAAGTATTAGAGACAAAACCCATGTTTTATATTTGATAGATCTATGCTAAAAACCATGATTTCACATATGTTGGACTTTTGCTCGTTTATTTACGAAATTCCCATTATAGTTGATATTGCTTAAATTGCTTAATAGATCTTGTTTGAATGATTGATTATTTGAATGTATGATTGATTTGATTGTTTCCAAGTTAGCTAGTAGTTGATTTGGAACAAGATGATGAAAGAGGATTCAAAAGCTATGGAAGAAGGCTCTTGAATGGTGAAAGCTGCTTAAGGCATATGTAGCGGATGTTGAAGCTCATATGTATAGATTGGATGATGTTGAGATGGGACTTTGCCATGATTTGATGAGGCAAGCCATGTTGTTGAGTTGAGACTTTGCTTTGATGCGATGAAGCGAAGTATGATGTGAGTCTTGGCTTAATCCAAGCAGGGATCATTCCAAGCATGTTGATAACTTGAAGAGTAGTTCAAGTTGGTTGATAATGGATTGTTCAAGAGGTAGCTTGAGCTTGTATGAGGATAGTCGTCAAGAAGGATGACTAGGAGGCTTGGATATCGTCGTTGTTGAAGGTTCTAGCATGCTCAAAAGCAAGAGTACATGGGGCGCCCATAACGACTACAGGTAGGTAGTCGGGACACCCAAAAGACTACAGGTAGGTAGTTGAGTACTCTGGGCAAAGTAGATAAGTCCTAGGCACAAGGCAGTGTGCGGAGTTATGGTTAGAACCGGGGTTACCATTAGCCCTTGACAGATGGTCATTCAACTAACGGTGAAATCGAGGCAAGGATAACAGTGATAGCCAGAGTCATGGATGTTTGGTTGTATTATCATTCGGCTTCAAGAGCGGTGTTTTCTGGGTGCTTATCTGATCTTGGTTTAGGCCTTGGGGGTTTGTATTTGGGAAACATCGTCCTTGACTCGAGTGGTATTCGCTTTACCTTAATTGTCTATGTTGTTATGCTTGCTTCTCCTTAGTGTATGTCTGGGGCTATCACTGTAGAAAGAGGTGGAGTGGGATGGTTTGGTTCCTATTCCTTTTATCCTTTATGCTCTTTTGGTATGTTTGATAGTTGATTTACTGCTCACTAAGACTTTGTCTGACTCAAGGTTTTATGTCTCCTCTTATTACCTTGGGCTGTTCATCCATGTTGGGATGGGCAGACTAGGTAGCAGGTGACAGGTGCTGTGCTAGGAGTTCTACGATGAAGATGACGAAGACGAGCAGGAGGCTTTGCATATTAGTTTTCTTACTATATGTACTGGGTATCCGCTGCTGTATTTGGTTGAGTGATTTGTAGTGAGGCTTTCATGTATGGATTTGAGTAGATGATTGTATAAAACTACTGTGATGCTTATATGATGATGTTCTGTTCTATGGAGCTTCACTATATTATATTTCTCTATTGTATTTTATCCATGCGCTGTGAGTTGTACGATAGAGATTCTTTTGTTTTGTTTTACCCTGACTATCGTCCATGGCTGCCTGGCATGCCTTTCAGCGCATTATTTCCTTGTTTGGTGCGGGAGTCATGGGCGGTCGTCACATTTGGTATCAAAGCTTTGGTTAATCGATTTTAGCCAACGCTCGCTGACGTAACTACGTATGAGAGACGTAATTGTATTTTGGTGGATGATTACTATATATAATATAGTAGCTTAGAAGGATTTGGACTCCTTATGCAGTTGTTTCTTAAGGTGTTCTGATCATTCCTTTTTACAGATATTAAGGATGAGCAGAAGGGAGAGACAAGCTGCGAGGGATAGCCGTGCTACTAGGGAGGCTGTTGATTATGCTCCTATGTTTGAGGCCATGATGACTTCAATCATGAGGAGGATACCAGCTTCAGGATCATCTGTGGATGTGGGAGTTCAAGTCCAAGCTCCGAGACCGGTGGATTTTGCCAAGCTTTGCAAGGATTATACTGCTCTTGGAGGAAAAGCTTTCTTGGGGACGGAGTCGACTATTGAGGTGCAGAGATGGATTGATGCATGTCGAAGGATCTTTGGTGACTTAGGGATTGAGGATGCAACTAAGAGGAAGCTTGCATCGAGACAGCTTCAGGGGAGAGCTGCTGATTGGTGGAATTCTATCACCATCGATACCCCAGAAGAAGAGATTACTTGGGAGCAATTCCAAGTTAGATTTGAAGCTAAGTTCATCTCTACTTCTCAGAAATCTGTCTTGTTTAAGAAGTTTGTAGAGCTCAAGCAAGGGGGGAGACCTGTTCTTGAGTATATTTCTGAGTTTGAAGCTTTGTCTAAGTATGCCAGATCATATATTGATTCTCCCTATCAGAAGAACGAAAAGTTTGTGACTGGTCTGGATGCTTATCTTGGAAGGCAGTTGGTGGATCACTTGGATGATCCGTTTGAGAAGCTTGTGGAAAAAGCTCTTAGGCATGAGAGTTTGTTTCCTAGGGAAAGTTCTGTCGTTTCTGTAACCAGGGAAGGATCTAAACCACAGCAGAGTGGCAATAAGAAGAGGAAACAACAGCAACAGAGGGGTAGGGATGGCCAGAAGAAGCCGAAGAGTGAAGTGACTTGCTATAACTGCCAGCAGAAGGGCCATCTTTACAAAGATTGTAAGAATCCCAGAGTGCCGGGAAAGTGTTACAACTGTGATAAGCTGGGACATATCAAGAAGGATTGTCCAGAACCGAGGAAAGATAGGCAGGTTGTGCAAGCCTATGCTTTGGGGGCTGTTCCATCGTCTTCGAAAGCTCCTACTGCTGAAGAGAAGGGGAAGAGTGTGGTTGTTCAAGGTACTCTTTCTATTTGTGGTGTTCCAGTTAGAGTGTTGTTTGATACTGGAGCGTCGCATTCTTTTGTTTGTGATGATTTGGTAAGCCGGTTAGGTATGAAACCGGATATTGTTGATAGGCCATTGGTTGTGACTAATCCAGTGGGGGGTTCGTCATGTTTGTGTATGATATGCCGTGGTCTAGTTGTGTCGAGTCATGATTGCTCGTTTGTTTGTGATTGCTTTGTTCTGAACTTTGCGGGGTTCGGAATTATTTTGGGTATGGACTGGCTTAGGAAGTATGCGGCAAGGATTGATTGTGAGAGATTGGAGGTGACAGTCGGGAATGTGGAGGGGCGAAAGGTTGTGATACGATGTAAGCATGAAGAAGGCGTCTTCATGAGCTTCATGTATTCGCTGGTTGTTCCACGGGATGGACTGTCATCGGTGCCTATTGTGAATGGATTTGAGGATGTCTTTGACGAAGTCAAAGGGTTGCCGCCGCATAGGGAGATCGAGTTTCGTATCGATCTAGTTGAGGGAGCCAGACCTGTTGTGATGCCTCTTAGGCGGATGGCACCGAGGGAGCAGCAAGAGCTGAAGGTGCAAGTTGATGACCTTTTACGGAAAGGATTCATTCGGAGGAGTGTGTCCGAATGGGGTGCGCCCGTTGTGTTCGCAACCAAAGCGGATGGATCGTTGAGGTTGTGTGTGGATTATCGTGAGCTGAATAAGGTGACTAAGAAGAACAAGTATCCATTGCCGAGAATAGATGACTTGTTTGATCAGCTTCACGAGGCTAAGGTGTTTTCTCAGATGGATTTGGCAACGGGATTTCACCAGTTGAGAGTGGCGAAGGATAGTGTGCCGAAGACTGCTTTCAGGACACCATCCGGGTTTTATGAGTGGCTGGTAATGCCGTTTGGGTTGACTAACGCGCCAGCATATTTTGTGGATCTTATGAATAGAGTGTTCAGAGATCAGTTGAATAAGTTCGTGCTTGTGTTCGTGGATGATATTTTGGTTTATTCCAGAACTGAGGAAGAGCACAAGACGCACTTGAGGATTGTTTTAGGAATCTTACGGAAACATCAGCTGAAGGCTAAGTTTTCGAAGTGTCACTTCTGGAAGAATGAAGTGAGGTTCTTAGGTCATGTTATTTCTGGAAATGGAATAGCGGTTGATCCCGCTAAGGTGGCAGCGATCCAGGATTGGGTTAGGCCTAAGAATGCATCTGATGTGAGAAGTTTTCTTGGATTAGCAGGATATTATCGTCGGTTTATCAAAGACTTTTCCAAGATAGCTGCACCGTTGACAGGATTGACGAAGAAGAATCAAGTGTTCAGATGGAATGATAAGTGTGAACAAGCTTTCATAATCCTGAAAGAGCGACTGACGAGTGCTCCTGTTTTGACTATTCCAAGTGGGAATGATGAGATGGTGGTTTACACCGATGCATGTGGTACTGGACTTGGAGCGGTGCTAATGCAGAAGGATAAAGTTGTTGCATATGCTAGTCGACAACTGAAGCCGCATGAAAGGAATTATCCGACTCATGATTTGGAGTTAGCGGCGATTGTGTTTGCTTTGAAGATATGGAGACATTACCTATTGGGAGTTAGATTCGAGTTGTTTACAGATCATAAGTCGTTAAAGTATCTGTTCTCCCAAAAGGATTTGAATCTTCGACAGCAACGGTGGTTAGAGTTTCTAGCATCTTATGATTTTGGTATAGCCTATACTCCAGGGAAAGGTAACGCAGTGGCTGATGCGTTAAGTCGAAGACATGCAGGATTGGGAGCCATGTTTTCGGAATGGAAGAGTCTTGAGTATTTGGCTGGATTTGATTTCAGGCCTAGATGTGAATTGGAACCTAAGATGTTGGCAAACTTATCGATAAGGCCTACTCTTGTGGAAAGGGTTGGCGAGAGCCAAAAGGGAGATGATAAGCTTGTCAAGATTATCCGTGATTTGGAATCTGGATTGGAACCAGAGAAGGATAAGGAATTCGAGGTCGATCGAGAGGGTTGGCTTCGAAAGCAAGGACGATTAGTTGTTCCCGATGTAGATGGATTGAGAGATGAGGTTCTGAGGGAGAGTCATCACTCGAAGTTGACAATTCATCCAGGTGGAAATAAGATGTATCGGGATATGAAGAGAACCTACTACTGGGAAGGTATGAAGAATGATGTTGGAAGTTTTATTTCCAAGTGTATGAATTGTCAGTTGGTGAAAGCTGAGCAGAAGAAGCCCAGTGGATTACTTCAGCCATTAGAGGTTCCTACGTGGAAATGGGAGCAAGTGTCGATGGATTTTATTGATGGTCTACCTAGAACCAGGGCAGGGAATGAAGGGATTTGGGTCATTGTAGATCGTTTGACCAAGAGTGCAAGGTTCATTCCCGTTCGATCGACTAGGACTGCATCGAAACTGGCTGAGTTGTATGTGAAGTGGATTGTTCGATTCCATGGTGTTCCGAAGAATATAGTGAGCGATCGAGACCCATTGTTCACTAGTGGATTTTGGAAGAGCTTCCAGGAAGTTTTGGGAACTGAGTTGTGTTTGAGTACAGCTTATCACCCTCAAACAGATGGTCAGACTGAGAGAGTCAACCGGGTTTTGGAAGATCTTCTTAGAGCTTGTGTTTTGGACTTCGGAGGATCATGGGAAGATCACCTTCATTTGGTGGAGTTTGCTTATAATAACAGTTATCAGTCGAGCATTGGTATGGCACCATATGAGGCATTATATGGAAGACCGTGTAACTCTCCGACATGTTGGTTGGAAACTGGAGAAAAGCTGATACTTGGGCCAGAGATGATTCGACAGACTTCGGATTGTATAGAGATCATTCGGCAACGAATGAAGGCAGCCCAAGATCGTCAGAAAAGTTATGCAGATAATCGTCGAAAGGATTTGGAATTCGACGTAGGTGATATGGTTTTTGTGAAGATTTCTCCTCTGAAGAGTGTCATTAGATTCGGGAAGAAAGGAAAGTTAACTCCGAGATTTGTTGGGCCATTCCCGATTATCGAGCGTATTGGAAAGCTCGCTTATAGATTGGAGTTACCGGAAAAGATGGCGGGTGTGCACAGTGTTTTTCATGTATCTTATCTACGGAAGTATGTGCACGACCCAACTACGGTGGTTTCTGCTGATAGCTGTGAAGACTTGGAGGTTGATCCAGTTGTTTCGAGACCTCGTAAGCCGCTTCGTATTGTTGAAACCGATACGAAACAGCTAAGGAGGAAGACGATTACGTTGCTCAAGGTACAATGGAGTGACGATGTTAACGACTGTACATGGGAGGAGGAAGAGAGGATGAAGGCAGCTCATCCCGGACTCTTCGAGGTATGGCCCTAAAGTGTCGTGACATCTCATGAATTTGTAGCTTGTTCTAAGTCTTAGAATTCTGCATGCTAGGTTAGAATTGGATGCATGGTTTGTTGATTGCTATGGATGGTAGGCATGCGGAATATCTTTGATTGCTGTTGTTTGCTTGGAATTTCGGGGGCGAAATTCCTAAGGGGGAGAGAATGTAACGACCCGTATTTTACGTGTCGATAAATCGTAGTATTTGCAGGTCGTTAGTGTTGTTGTGTTGTCTCTAGCCTGAGTCGTTTAGAAAGTTAACTCGTGTGTTTAGTGATGAGTCGTGACCGACTCATGGGCATGGTCGAGTTAAGGCTTGAGTCGTGACCGACTCATAGGGGTTAGCGAGTTAGTATGCTACGACCTAAGGAGTTGAAGGGTTAACTTGTTGCCGAGATAACTAGTGGCCGAGTTATGAGAATTAGCGAGTCAATGTGTTAAAAGGATTGAGTCTTGACCGAGTTAGCAGGTTGACCGACCTAAGGGTGTTGCCGAGTTAAGGTTTGGACCGACTCAAGGAATAGGGCTTGGATCGGCAGGAGGATGAGTCGTTAGTGGCTTAAGACTTATGTGTGTCGGCATCGTAGTTGAGTCGGCTAGGAGTTAGGTCGGTGGGCCGACTTAGTGTTGAGTCGTTGGGATCTTAGGTCGGTAGGAAGTAAGTCGGCAGTATATGTTGAGGCATTGGGTCGGTAGGAGGTTAGGTCGGCACCCAATATGGAGATGGTGGACATTGGTTAAGCCGTGACCGACTCATGTTGAGTCGGCAAAGGTTGGTTGGGACGTGTCTAGGATAAGTCGGCTTGGTGGGTGAGTCGGTATCACAGTTGAGTCGTATGGGATGTTGAGTCGTCGGACGACTTAGGATTTGGAGTGTTAGGTCGGCTCTAGTATTAAGTCGTAGGTCGGCCTGGTTTGTTGAGTCATGAGAGTGGCTTGTATTAGGTCGGCAAAGCAATGAGTCGTGAACGACTCATAGTGAGTCGGCTGTGTTGAGTCGGCAAGGGGATGAGTCGGGGACGACTCAGGAGTTGGGTCGGCGGCGACTTAGGACGGCCGAGACATGGGGGTTTCAGCCTATAAATAGTGGACTTTGGCTCACTTTTTGGCACCGGTTTTCGAAGCGACGAAGTGCTGCCATTTTGAGAGCTCGACTACAACATTTCTTCATCTCCTTTTCTCCATTCCAATCTAGTTCTAACATCCATCCAAGATTGAAGATCAAGATCAAAGATCAAGAGCCAAAGTTGAAGATTTTCATCCGAAGAAGCTAGATTTCACCGTTTCAAGTGAAATTTCTCCGGATCAAGCTCAAGTCCTTGCTGTCCAGATCTGAAGTTGATTGATTTTAGGTTGTTTTGGTGATTTGGTGAGTGGTAGTTATCTCTCACGCGGACCCAAAGGAGTGTAGTGGATTGGTAGCTAGTTTATGTGTTTGAAATAGCATTTTCTCGCATTGTCCTTAAGTCTGCATGTAGATCCATCATTTTTGAAGATGTTTACCTATGCATATTTGTTTAACAAGTATTAGAGACAAAACCCATGTTTTATATTTGATAGATCTATGCTAAAAACCATGATTTCACATATGTTGGACTTTTGCTCGTTTATTTACGAAATTCCCATTATAGTTGATATTGCTTAAATTGCTTAATAGATCTTGTTTGAATGATTGATTATTTGAATGTATGATTGATTTGATTGTTTCCAAGTTAGCTAGTAGTTGATTTGGAACAAGATGATGAAAGAGGATTCAAAAGCTATGGAAGAAGGCTCTTGAATGGTGAAAGCTGCTTAAGGCATATGTAGCGGATGTTGAAGCTCATATGTATAGATTGGATGATGTTGAGATGGGACTTTGCCATGATTTGATGAGGCAAGCCATGTTGTTGAGTTGAGACTTTGCTTTGATGCGATGAAGCGAAGTATGATGTGAGTCTTGGCTTAATCCAAGCAGGGATCATTCCAAGCATGTTGATAACTTGAAGAGTAGTTCAAGTTGGTTGATAATGGATTGTTCAAGAGGTAGCTTGAGCTTGTATGAGGATAGTCGTCAAGAAGGATGACTAGGAGGCTTGGATATCGTCGTTGTTGAAGGTTCTAGCATGCTCAAAAGCAAGAGTACATGGGGCGCCCATAACGACTACAGGTAGGTAGTCGGGACACCCAAAAGACTACAGGTAGGTAGTTGAGTACTCTGGGCAAAGTAGATAAGTCCTAGGCACAAGGCAGTGTGCGGAGTTATGGTTAGAACCGGGGTTACCATTAGCCCTTGACAGATGGTCATTCAACTAACGGTGAAATCGAGGCAAGGATAACAGTGATAGCCAGAGTCATGGATGTTTGGTTGTATTATCATTCGGCTTCAAGAGCGGTGTTTTCTGGGTGCTTATCTGATCTTGGTTTAGGCCTTGGGGGTTTGTATTTGGGAAACATCGTCCTTGACTCGAGTGGTATTCGCTTTACCTTAATTGTCTATGTTGTTATGCTTGCTTCTCCTTAGTGTATGTCTGGGGCTATCACTGTAGAAAGAGGTGGAGTGGGATGGTTTGGTTCCTATTCCTTTTATCCTTTATGCTCTTTTGGTATGTTTGATAGTTGATTTACTGCTCACTAAGACTTTGTCTGACTCAAGGTTTTATGTCTCCTCTTATTACCTTGGGCTGTTCATCCATGTTGGGATGGGCAGACTAGGTAGCAGGTGACAGGTGCTGTGCTAGGAGTTCTACGATGAAGATGACGAAGACGAGCAGGAGGCTTTGCATATTAGTTTTCTTACTATATGTACTGGGTATCCGCTGCTGTATTTGGTTGAGTGATTTGTAGTGAGGCTTTCATGTATGGATTTGAGTAGATGATTGTATAAAACTACTGTGATGCTTATATGATGATGTTCTGTTCTATGGAGCTTCACTATATTATATTTCTCTATTGTATTTTATCCATGCGCTGTGAGTTGTACGATAGAGATTCTTTTGTTTTGTTTTACCCTGACTATCGTCCATGGCTGCCTGGCATGCCTTTCAGCGCATTATTTCCTTGTTTGGTGCGGGAGTCATGGGCGGTCGTCACAAGTAAAACTAGGGCTAAAAGCAAAATCCACCTCCTGACATCGCCACAGTGTCTTATAAATTGAATTCATATTTTTTCAAGATCTACCTCCTTCCAACTACCATCTACCCCAACCGCAACCCACCATTCGACGCCGATCATCGTCGATTGACCAAAAACCCAAATTCAAACCATTTTAAATTTCACTTTAAATACTATATTTAAAATTCCCAAATTCCTGTTAAAATTCATGATTTGGTATTCCATTTCAGGTTATGTGATCAGAAACTTAAATTATCATGATTGGTTTTCATCGAATATTGAGAGCATCACTGTTATCTTACTTTGCCAGGCTAACTACTAAATAAAAAAAATTAAACAGAATTTTAAAATGTTAATTTCACCTATTAGAGTCATACTACCTTAAAAATTCAAACCTATAGGCATAAGTACAGAGAGCATGTCTGTATAACTTCAAATAATACTTCAGGTATCACATTTCATACATAAACCTTCACATCTATATATTTATATACTTACTGCAACAAGCATCAACCATAAGATCAAGTTAAATCTATTTTCTTTTTCGATTTTAAATCTTGATTTCCTCTTTTTTTTTTAGTTTTGATTTCTTCAGGTTGCTTGAATTTGTTTTAAACAAGAAGATACAAATTTTTTTTATAAAACTTTCTAAACTGTAAACCAAGAACAGTATACCTATACCTAGACAAATACATGCAGATTTGTAAATATTAACAACAAGCACAACAAGGCAGATCACAAATTCACAGCCATCAAATTCAAAAGAAAAAGAACCAAACAAACAAGTCCAGAGTTAAGGGTTTGCTCACTTTTTCTTTTCTTTCCAGAAGATAGAAACATCCCCTGACAGTTTTCAAAAACAGAATTGAAGGCCTGCAACTTATTTTCTTTTTCTTTAATCCTTTTTAGATCTGCAAATCATAGTTAAGATTTTTGTTTATTCCATGTTGTATTTAATTAGTTAACCATTAATAACAATTTTTAATAAATTACTTACAGTTGAAACTTTTATATAAAGAGAAACTTTTTTTTCTTTCTTTCTGCAACTGGAAATCCAGAAATAAGTTAATTTCTTGGGTCTTGATTCCCTGCAAATGATTGATTAATATTGTATTACATTCTTTGCTTCATTAAAGATTTTAATTTCAAGTTTCCAATCTCAAAAAAAAAAAGATTACCTGCCTTTAAATTGCTTCAAAAGTCACTGCCAAACCTGAAGCTTACAACTCCGCAGTTTTGATCATATTTCCCTCAAGTAAAGAATACTAAAGTTAATTATTATTTTTAATTGCTTCACAATTTAAATTTTAAATCTTTCACTTGTGAGTTTGCTAAATTTTACCTGAGCTGTTGAAGTTAGGCTTTGATTGATTTTAGTTGCTGAGATGAATTTGCACAAGCTTGATCTGGAAATTTGTATCTGATCTGAAGCTTGATTGTTTACAGGCTTTTGTATTTGCTTGTAGATTTAGAATCTTAACTTGCTCAAATTGGTTTGAAAATTGTGAACATTGATATATATATATATATATATATATATATATATATCTGTGATCAGGTTTTGAAATTAAGAATGAAGATGAGGAGAAATTTTTAGAGTCTTATTAAGGTAATAACTGAAATGAGCAACCTGGTTTTCTTTTTGAACAGATCTTTGGTTTTGAAACTTGTGAAACAAAAATATTTTGTTCAGATTTTGCTAAGATACCCATGATTACATATGGGGAAATGAAAGGCTTCTTGTAATTTTAAATTTGATTATTTTACAAAAGTAATGATATGGAATGCCATTTGTATAAAAATGATCATGAGGCCTAAACACTTGTACATTCATACTTACATATGTATGTTTACTTCTTTATTTATGTATAAGTTTGCATTTAAAATTTTTTTAAAGACAAAAGAATGTTTTTAAACAAACTTCATATCATATTTGCTTTGTAAATGAATATACCTCTTTATTCATTTGTATGTGTACACATACAATGTTGAAAGAAAAAATTATTTTACCCAATATTTATATAATATACATTACTCCTTAATGATTTTGAATGCCACTCACTTAAAGTTTAAATTTAGACCTGCCTTACTCATTTTTAAATTTAGTTTTAAAATTCAAAAACCTGGAACAGTTCTGGTTGCAGAGAACAACACTGCAACCAAACTACCCGAGTCAAATGCTATTTTACTTTTACAAATTTTTAAAAAGAAATGAATTTAAAACAATTTGTACACTCACAAACAAATCACACATATATATACATTTCTTAGTTTATGAAGCTTTTGTAAACTTATTTATTAAATCAATTTTATTTACAATACATTTATAAATTCTAAAAGGTAAATATTTCATATTCATTCTTTTTCTTAAATTTTTAAACTCAAGTCATTTTTTTTACATTTTAAATTTTTTTGGGAATATACAACTATATTCTTTTTTTCAAAAGAAGATGCATTTTAAATCTTTTTATAAAATCAAATAAATAAGTATATAATATGGTTGAATTAAAACTTTGAAATAGCTTTTGCAATCTTTTATTTATTTATATCAATTCTATAATATTACTTTTTAAACCAATATTATTTATAAGCTTAGTTTATTTTTATTTTTGAATTAAAACTAGTATACCTTTTAAATAA
Source organism: Allium cepa (assembly GCA_030765085.1). Lineage (NCBI taxonomy): Eukaryota > Viridiplantae > Streptophyta > Magnoliopsida > Asparagales > Amaryllidaceae > Allium > Allium cepa. Next base: position 312,511,869 of record CM060937.1, read on the forward strand.
ATCATTATCTATATTTATATTATTTTAAATTTTTATTTCTTGTTTTATATTCATTTACATAAATGATAAACAAATATCTATTTAAATTTGGAAAACATCCAGTTAATTCACAATTTAATTTCTAAAATTAATTAAATTTCCAATTTAAATTCGATTCAAAAACGGGAATGTTACACCAACGATGCCGTGACCACCCTTAAGTCTCCGATGATCATCTCACCCCATACGATCACTCAGAAACACAAAAACCCCATCGTCTCGAAATCGAACATATTGAAGCAAAACTGAAACCCAGTGCATAACCAAAAACGCCTCAATGCCGATGATCTAGGCCTCCAATCACCGTGCCGACCCCACCGTGAACTCATCTCTTCCTCCAGCTTCTGTTCCAATTGAACCAGCCTCGACCGATTCCACAACGACGATGCATTTCCACCTCCAACTTCGTCGAGAAACCCATGCCTTAAACCCTAGTTTAATCGAATCTGAACAAATCGGCCAAAGGAAAAATTCGAAATTATTTTTCCGTTCATCAACACTTCGAAAGCTAGCCTCGACCATAAATTCAACCCAAATCAACGTGTTGATCATCGGCAATTCACCTTATTGCCCAAACTGTCCATTCCCAAATTTCCATTTGAATATAAATTTAAAAATTATAAATTTCATGTTAAAAATCATCATTTCTAGCAACTAATCCGTCTATACAATCCAAAGCAAGAATTAAAGATATCAATTTTTTAACATGCAACTGTTGTTTTACTGTAATATCCATTTACCTCTTTTTTTGTGAATTAAAAATTTTAGAAACCATTTTTAAAATTACCATCATACATAAATTCATAACTTTCATTCATATGCTAGGATCTGATATGGTTTAGATTGGAAGATTCATTTTTTTTAATTTGATAACCTGTTTTCTAACAGAGAGATATCTCTGTATATCTACACACAGATATTTAATCAACCATATACACACAGTCAAACATACATGCATGCAAACAACTTCAACATCATCATAGCAGAATCGAATTTCAAAAGAAAAAGAACCAAACAAACAAATTCAGAGTTGAGGGTTTGCTCACCTGAGTGTGTAAAAGCAGAAAGCCAAACAGAGAACATGTTTCTGGATTTTCCTGGATCTTTGAATTTGTTCTTTGAACTTGCATTTGATTTTTTTTAGCCTGTTGAAGTTGTTCGAATCTGATCTTGATTTTAGTTTTAAATATGCATCTTTGAAATTATAACACTTTGTTTAATCTCTATTGCATGCTCTTGTTTATTCAGTTTATTAATATCAAAACCATAATTTTAAATCTGCATCTTTGAAAGTTATTTCCTGGAACTTTGAAAAAAAAACAATTTGTTTTGAGTCTTTGATCTTATACTTTCCTGCAAATAAATTGATTGATTCAATTAGTGAAATTCCTGCTTTATTATTGTTTAACAACTTCAATTTCCAATTTTAAAAAGAAGGTTACTTGCCTTTATTTACTTTCAGAAACCCTGTACTTGCTCAGGCTAAAAAAAAAACTGCAGCTCTGTGTTTCATAAATCTGCATTTTATTGAATTTGTTTATGTTAAAACTTGATTTTAAAAACAAAAATTTATTACATTTGATGTTAAAAACTTACCTGAGATTGATCTTGCACTTGTTTGCTTTTACACTAATTTCTCAGGTTTTGATTTCCAGGCCCTATTTGATTTGTAAATTCTCTTTTCAGCTTTGAAACTGATTGTTACTTGATGTTTGAATCCAGTTGAGTTGCTTCTAGCTTTTGTTTTTGAATCTTCTTGAATTCCAGATTTTGCTTTTGATTTGCATCCAGAACCAATTTCCAGATTGCAGACTTGCTTACTTGATTTTTAATTCCAGGGTTGATTAAACTGAATCTTTTTTTTTTGTTTTGAGATGAATTTGGAAATCTGGTTCATAATGTTTTTCAGATTTTTTTATCAATTTTGTTTCTTTGGTGTTTGGTCTTGTGACATCAAATCCTTGATACTATTTGTTTCCCGTTTTCTAAAAAGCTATTATAATTGCTTGTGGGGAAATGGAAAGGTTTTTGTAATTTTTAATCTTATTATTTAATTCAATTTGACATTTGTAAAGAGATATCTTATGCCTTAGATTTTTGTTGATCATTCTACTCCATTGTGAATGTATAATTAGCCTTTGATGTTTACAAAGCAAAAGAAAGTTTTATGGATTTATTTCCTATGTTATATATACTTTTATAAACCAATATATATATCTTTATTCATTTGTGTGTATGTATATACATATACAATGTTAAAAGAATTTTGTTTCTTAGCCAATATTTACATATATACATTATATCTCAATGAATTTTAAATTCCATTTATGTCCATATACATACTCACATATGCAATATACATTTTTGTTTGTTATTTCAACTTATACCAATTTAAAGAAACAAATGATTTAAAACTAATTTTTATTAATAAGTGAATTTTTTTCTTTTCAAAAGAAAGTACGTATTATATAATTTGAATTCAAATGATTTCCTTAAAATATCTATCATCTCAAGATTCTTAAACTCAAAATCAATTTGAATTTATTTATGTATAGTTTATAATTACTTTTTTTTCAATTTATTCTCAAATTATATTTCAAAAGTTAAAAATATATTATTAACTCATATTGACAGATTTTAGGATGTTATTTTATTTTATTTTATTTATAAGATATTAAATATAGAATTTCAAATTCATAGTTAAATTGTAGAATCAATGTCCAAATAAATAAATATCCTATTTAAATTTGAAAAATTCAAATTAATCTACAATTTTATCCAAAAAAATACATTTTAATTATCAATTTAAATTTAATTGAAAATCGGGATCGTTACATTTGTGAATGTACGCATAAATTTCATATGAAGATTGGACTAATTTACTCCGATCTACATATCATATTTAAGTTATTAATAATAACGCATCTACATTTTCCCATTTGATACTTTAGTCCTTATGGCTTGAACTATGATATACCCATGTGTAATACCCATATAGGATATAGTTCTTACTATTTCATCTATGATTTCAACAACATATTAGAAAATAATACATTCATATTTGATTAATCACAAAGATGAATGCCTTATGTATGACATCACCGTAGCCTAAGTTATAAAATAAGCTATTTGAACACGACTGAGGAATCACATTTATTTGTAGAGGCCCGAACATTGTTCCCTCAATGCACAAGCATAATGCAAATGAGGCACAAGTTTTTGTTAATGTTACAAGGATAATTCTTCACATATACATTTACATTTAATGCCATTGTCATTTCATTACTACTTAGCATGTATGCATAAGAAGATACAAAAATAATTATATCAATCAAGAATTGTCAAAAACTATATTTTATTACTTAGTATGTAACGTAGTTGGTTGGGACATTCAGTGCACACATGAGAAAATGATTGTTCAATGTTTGCTAACCGCATGTCCTTATGGAAATTAAATCATGTTTTGTTACTATAGATTATGAGCTTCTATAAAAAAACTATAAATATATGGAAAAATGGAATTCATAAAAACTATATTACGAAGTCAAATATATGTACAATTTAATAATATTTTTCATAATTTATTCCTTTAAATTCAATCATATGAAAGCTATATAAAATTAATGTGGTAGTCTGCTAAATATAAATAAAATGTAATTTAAAATTTGAATTCAGGTAAAGCACATATTTTTAAGTAAATAATGAATATGAATTTTGCATGAAATATTAATAAATCATTAATCTAAGTTAAGAATATATGCTACTTAACAAGCATCGTGGCCAATGACAAACTTATTAGTAATAAATGGTAATGGAATTCTACACAATGTTGTTTTACTATTATCTAACAAAAAAATTGTAGTAATTTAATATTTTGGGAAATATAAGGTAAAATGGATAAAAAATGTAATAGTAAATACTTTTATGTAATATAGCTCAAAACATGATAAGGGAGGTGAATAAATTTTATGAATTACAACATTCAACTGGTTAAATAATTAATACAATTAATGATAGGAAACGCTACAAGTAGAAAAGTTCATATAATTGCTTAGTGTTAATAATAGCGCATATGAAATTATAATCATCAATATGGTAAAGTACTGCATTAGATTTTAGCAGTTCTTATATTTACCTCCTATGGTATTTTAAATCAAACCTTTAATAGTAAATATTAATATCATTATGCTACTCAAATAGTGTTGTGCACTTGAATATCCACTATAAAAACTCAAAGAAACATATATGTCAAAAATTTCTCATTGTCACCTAACTTTATGCAAAATTTTCAAAAATAAGATGGACATGAATATTCAATTTAAGAATAAATATTCCCGGTCTATTGATAATTCAAAGATTCAACAAAATCTTACAAAATGAATACTTGTCTAATAGATTGTTTGAAGTATGAAGAAGAATCATGTCATTTTGGTGTAAAGATAAATCTTAAAGGGCATATAGTTCTTCACTTGGACCAAATTATATTTTCATTTAAAAAGGAGGGACCAAACAACTACCTATAAACAGTTGGACGTACATCACCAGCTTAAAAACCTTCAACCACTAGATATTATAATTTTCCCTATTTTGTTTTATGTATTAGATCGTATCTTTTACTTCTATCAAGGTTACTACGATTTGATGTAATTTCAATTTTTGTGAAAAATTGTTACTCCAAGTGGTTACAATGGCAATATTTGCAGGAAAATAAAAATAATCCTTCGCATGAACCTTCTTATCACTTGGTGGATCATTATGGTGATCATGCATTTGATGAGACTAATCTTTCTACCTCCCATAAATGGTTTCATTCAACCACTTACATGTTATAAATTTTATTAATTTCTTTTCCTATAATTGATTTTTAATTCTAAAATTTTTATTTATATGACATTACAAAATATATTTTTTACAATAAACATCAACCATAAGACCATAAACAAGAAATATATATACATCTTTTGGGAAATATGATTGACAAAATAAATTAAAATAATGTTCATATAACACATAAACACTAAATAAAAAGGGCAATAGATAAATTATAGTAATGCAATCTTTGGCATGTGAAGTTATCATATTCGAAAGAACACATAAACAAATAAATATCTTTAAAAGAAATTTTTATTGAAAGCATTTGATTTGTTTGAGATACTAATACAACAACAAAATATGGTCCAAAGTACTAAGGATCTCTCTACATTGGAAATTTAAAAGATAAATAAAGTTAAACTAATTAAAATATGTAATTTATGTTTACAAGAAAAGCTATAAAAAATCAACTACTCACGCATTAAATTAATTAAATAATGACTATAATATTGATAGTATAATCGGTAGAATACTGAATACATAAATATAAAAATGGATAATAATGCATACAATAAAGAGGCATATGTATTGAACATAAAAAACATAACAGGGTTCTTTAATTTAAAAAAAACCAGAAATATGAAAAACAAAGATATAAATTTTTCGTCCAGATCGTGATTAGTGTCCAACAAAAATTTGTGTATAATAAGAAATTAAACTTTAGTTTGTCACAAAAAATATTCTCGCAAAAATTGCTGAAACTCTAAAATTTGACTTTACGTTTAAAAAGGGTGTTATACAAAGGACATAGGAAACATTAGAAGGGAATATTTTCTAAAGGAAGCTTGTAAGTTTTTGAAAGGATGCTGAAGTCAAATAAATAATTTATCAATTCTTTGAAGTATCTGTTTTAAATTATTATTATCATCCCCTTTCAATTTTTATCTATGCATATTTAATGCTTAAAAAAATTCAAGGGACTAACACTTAATTTACCCTCGAAACACCTCAACTATATAGGAATTGTGTTCGCAAAACCCTGATATTTTCAGGGTTCTTCTGAGTCTTCCTAAAAATATATTACAGTGTTAGTGTAATATTTAGAGGAATGATTTAGTGGAATAGACTGTCCTTGACGAATACATTATGAATGATAGAAGTTTTATATGTTTTATTCATTTCGTTTTCTGAAAAATAGAAAAAGAAGCAACTATTTGGAGAACGGAGAAGTGAAACTTATTTATCATTACAACAGTAATTTATCAGCACATAATGATAGTTATTTCTCGTTGATTGATTTCATTCTTAATATTCCACTTATACAAACCGATTCATCTTTTTTTACATAACTTATAATGAGCCGTTGAAACAAAAAAAGAAGGTTTGTTAAGTTTAAAGGGAATTGATTTAATTTAGAAAAGTGTAGCTCAAAGGAGTAGTAAATGGATGGTTTTAGAAAGTAAATATATTTTTTAAGGGAAATATTTGACTAGTAGCCCTCGCATTGTATCAAATATTTTAACTAAAACCATACGATCCTTTAAATCCTTTTTGTTTCACTTTAATAACATTCTTAAAAATTATATCATCAAATTTTTTTGAAATTGCCAAAAAACCCATGCTTTACGCATTAACTTAACGGAAGCATGCTCTTTTCAAACACATATTTCGAGCACTCTTACAATATTGTCACATTTAGGCTTCGCACACGTGACTTTTAGACACGCACTCTAGACTATCAACAAACTACACCAACCCTATTAGTAGAGTGCCATCATCATAATAGTAAATATACTAGTTTGTTTAGGAAATCTGTGTATAATATTAGTTAAGATTCGAATTATCAACCGGTATTGAAAAAATGGGTGGTTTATTTGATATTATAAAATCACTATGATCGTTAAATATGTTGCAGGCATAATTTACACATAATTTTTATTAATGAATATAAATGTCTATAAATTTTGCTTAGTTCATCGTGCACATCATGTACGAGATAGCATTTTAACATATTCGTGCATGGATAGTTAATAATAATGACATGACAAATATAAGTATATTCTTTTTCAATGGCGCTATAAACACTATATTTTAGATAACATTGCTCCACTCTCCATCTAATTGATGGAAAGTGGAGACAAGCATCTACCATGCTAGTGCAATTATCGATACCTATAAAATTACAACAATCATTTGGACAGTTACTTGTCGTTTCTCCTGCATCTTTCCTATTAGTTTTGTGAATGATATTTATTTCATTAATACCCATTTTAGTACTATAATGTTCAATTTCTATTTTTCTTAGCAATAAGTGTTCATGTACTTGTATGGCTTTTAATTGATTCATTTTTAAAAACATGTTTTGCATCTTTGGAAAACTAAGTTGAATGTGTCAAATGTGAAATATGGACTATAACATGATGTGCATTAAAATTGAATAGAAAGGAAGCCATCATTGTAAAAGAACAAAAGACTAACAATTAATGTGACGACCGCCCATGACTCCCGCACCAAAACAAGGAGATAGTGCGCTGAAAGGCGTGCCAGGCAGCCATGGACGATAGTCAAGGTAAGATTAAACAATAAACTCTATCATATTACTCACAGCGCATGGACAAAATACAATAGAAAATATACATAGTGAAGCTCCATATAGAATCTCATCATATAAATTCTAATAGTTTGATACAACAATCAGCAAAGTCAATACATCAAGCCTCACTACATATCACTCAGAGAATATACTAACAGCGGAATACCCAGTACATATAGTAAGAAAATAATATGCAAAAGCCTCCGGCTCGTCTTCGTTATCAACAGCGTCAGCCACAAAGAACAGCACCTGTCACCTGTTACCTAGTCTGGCCATCCCATCATGGATGAACAACCCAAGGTAATAAGAGTTAAACATAAAACCTTGAGTCAGACAAAAGTCTTAGTGAGCCGTAAATCAACTATCAAACATACCAAAAGAGCATAAAGGGTAAAAGGAATAGGAACCCAACAATCCCACTCCACCTCTTTCTACAGTGATAGCCCCCAGACACACTAAGCAGAAGCAAACATAGAAATTCAGACATTCAAAGCAAAGTAATTATCACCCGAGTCAAGGTCGATGTTTTCCGAGCACAAACCCCCAAGGCCTAAACCAAGATCAGATAAGCACCCTGAAAACATCGCTCTTGACCCAAGCGACGATACAACCAAAACATCCAAACATCCATGACTCTGGCTATCACTGTTATCATTGCCTTGATTTCATCGTTAGATGAATGACCACCTGTCAAGGGCTAATAGTAAACCCCGGTTCTAGACATAGCTCCGCACGTCATCATAACCCGTGCCTAGGACTATCGCATCTGCCCAGAGTACTAGCACGTCATCGTGACCCGTGCTTGGAACGTCATCGTGACCCGTCCCAACGTACTCTTGCTTTGAGCATGCTAGAACCTTCAACAACGATGAAATCTCAGCCTTCTAGTCATCCTCCTCGACGACTATTCCCATACTAGCTCAAGCGCCTCTCAAGCTAACCATTATCCACAAACTAGGACCGCATCACCGAGTTATCAACATGCTTGGGATGATCCCGTCTGGATTAAACCAAGGCTTTCTCACATCATGCTTTGCTTTATCGCATCATAGCAAAGTCCCATCTCAACATCATGGTTTGCCCCATCGCATCATGGCAAAGTCCCATCTCAACATCATGGTTTGCCTCATCGCAACATGGCAAAGTCCCATCTCAACATCATCATCAAACCTATCCATATGAGCTTCAACATCCGCTTCATATGCCACAAGCAGCTTTCCTTATTCAAGAGCCTTTCCACTTAGCTTTTGAATCATCTTCGACCAACTTGTCAAAATTAAGTTATCGATCAACTAATCAATCAAGTCAAACATTAATCCAAGTAATCAATCATTCAAACAAGATCTAAATAAACAATTACAACAATAATGGCAATTTCGTAAATAAAGAGTCCAAATCTAACATGCATTCTAACAAGCATGAATTATGAACAATATCTCTACAACTTGATGAATGAACTTGCATAAGTGAACATGTAGTAAAATAGATGTCAAATCATCATGAACAATAGATCTACATGCAGACTTAAGAAAAATGCACGAAATCACTCTCTTTAACACATAAACAAGCCACCGATCCAATATACTCCTTTGGGTCCGTGTGAGAGATAACCACCACTCACCGAATCACCTAAACACCTCAAAATCAACCAACTTCAGATCTGGACAGCAAAGTGTCAAGCTTGATCCACCAAAGTTTCGCTTCAAATGATGAAATATCTCTTCGATGGATGGAGATCTGAGATCTCCAACTTTGGCTCTTGGATCTTCGATTAGATCTTCAATCTAGATGGATGGAAGCACTTGATTAGAGTGGATAAAAGAAGATGAAGAAGTGTTGTAGTCGATCTCTCAAAATGGCAGCACTTCGTTGCTTCAAAATTCGGTGCCAAAAAGTGAGCCAAAGCCCTCTATTTATAGGCAGAAAAACCCATGAGTCGGCCGCCCCATGAGTCGTCGCCGACCTATCCCATGAGTCGTCCACGACCTAAGACTCACGACCCATACCCTCAACGACCCAACGCCTTAACATGTACACCGCATACGACTCAACAATGATACCGACCTAACTCCTATGCGGCCTAACAAACACGGCCGACCTAACCACTTAACCAGATGCGACTCAACGACTTAACAAAGGTCGCGACTCAACCCAGACACGACCCAACATTGCTCGCGACCTAACTCGTACGCGAGTTAACCAAGACACGACCTAATGACTTAACACTATGCCTAGGTTCCTGCGACTTACGACTTACACCATAACGACTTAAGCCTTAGGTCGTTCACGACCTAACTACAACACAGTTCTACCTTAGGCCATTCGAACGACTTATCCCTTAGGTTGTTAACCCGTTAACCCTGATAAGCTGCTAACTCCCCCAAGCTATTAACCACTAGGTCGTTATCACCTTATCCCCTATGTCGCTGGCTCTTAACTCGTAACCCGCTTTCAACCTTAAGTCACTCCACACACTAAACCGTTAACTCGTTCAATACTTAAGTCGTTCCATCCTATAAGTTGCTCAATCCACTAACTTGCTAACCCTTAAGCCGTAACTCTCCTAGGTCGGCAACTAACTTAGGTTGGCTAACTTCCTTAAGTCGGCCAAGCACTATAGGTCGGTTACTACCTTAACTCGGCCACACGACTTAAGCCAACATCCATGCGACCTAACTACTACAAGGCCTAACTCTTTAGGTCATTCAACCTATAAGTTGCTCAACTCAAATCCCTTAAGTCGTTACTCCTATAGGTCATTCCACTCAACCTAAGCTCCATACAGCTTAACAACAATACGACTTAAAGCATATAGTTTAACAATGTTTCGATCCGTAAAAATACAGGTCGTTACATTCTCTCCCCCTTAGGAATTTCGCCCCCGAAATTCCAAACAAACAAGAGCAATCAAAACTATTCTGCATGCCTACCATCCATAGCAATCAACATACCATGCATCCAATTACTAACCTAGCATGCAGAATTCTACGACTAGAACAAGTTACAAATTCATGAGATGTCACGACACCTTAGGGCCATACCTTGAAGAGTTCAGGATGAGCTGCCTTCATCCTCTCTTCCTCCTCCCACGTACAGTCGTTAACATCATCACTCCATTGTACCTTGAGCAACTTAACCGTCTTCCTCCTAAGCTGTTTCGTGTCGGTTTCCACAACACGAAGCGGCTTACGAGGTCTCGTAACAACTGGATCAACCTCTAAATCTTCACAGCTATCAGCAGAAACCAATGTATTCGAGTCGTGCACATACTTCCGTAGATACGATACATGAAAAACGTTGTGCATACTCACCATCTTTTCCGGTAACTCCAATCTATAAGCGAGCTTTCCAATTCGCTCGACGATCGGGAATGGTCAAACAAATCTCGGAGTCAATTTTCCTTTCTTCCCGAATCGAATAACATTCTTCAGTGGAGAAATCTTCACAAAAACCATATCGCCTACGTCGAATTCCAAATCCTTACGACGATTATCGGCATAACTTTTCTGACGGTCTTGGGCTGCCTTCATTCGTTGCCGAATGATCTCTATACAATCCGAAGTCTGCCGAATCATTTCTGGCCCAAATATCAACTTTTCTCCAGTTTCCAACCAACATGTCAGAGAGTTACACGGTCTTCCATACAGTGCCTCATATGGTGCCATACCAATGCTTGACTGGTAACTGTTATTATACGCAAATTCCACCAAATGAAGATGATCTTCCCATGATCCTCCGAAATCCAAAACACATGCTCTCAGGAGATCTTCCAAAACTCGGTTGACTCTCTCGGTCTGACCATCTGTTTGGGGGTGATAAGCTGTACTCAAACACAACTCAGTTCCCAAAACTTCCTGGAAGCTCTTCCAAAATCCACTAGTGAACAATGGGTCTCGATCGCTCACTATACTCTTCGGAATACCATGGAATCGAACTATCCACTTAACATACAACTCAGCCAATTTAGATGCATTCCTAGTTGATCGAACAGGAATGAATCTTGCACTCTTAGTCAATCGATCTACGATGACCCAAATCCCTTCATTTCCCGCTCTCGTTCTAGGTAGACCATCGATAAAATCCATCGATATTTGTTCCCACTTCCATGTAGGAACTTCTAATGGTTGAAGCAATCCACTTGGCTTTTTCTGCTCAGCCTTTACCAACTGGCAGTTCATACATTTGGAAATAAAATTTCTAACATCCTCTTTCATACCTTCCCAGCAATAGGTTCTCTTCATATCCCGATGCATCTTATTTCCACCTGGATGAATTGTCAGCTTTGAGTGATGACTTTCCTTTAGAACTTCATCTCTCAATTCATCTATATCGGGAACAACTAATCGTCCTTGTTTCCGAAGCCAACCCTCTCGATCGACCTCGAATCCTTTATCCTTTTCTGGACCCAATCCAGATTCCAAATCACGGACAATCTTGACAAGCTTATCGTCTCGCTTTTGGCCCTCGCCAATTCTTTCCACTAGAGTAGGTCTTATCGATAAGTTTGCCAACATCTCAGGTTCCAATTCACATCTAGGCTTGAAGTCAAATCCAGCCAAATACTCAAGACTCTTCCATTCTGAAAACATGGCTCCCAAACCTGCATGTCTTCGACTTAACGCATCTGCCACTGCGTTACCTTTTCCCGGAGTATAGCCTATACCAAAATCATATGATGCTAAAAACTCTAGCCATCGTTGCTGTCGAAGATTCAAGTCCTTTTGGGAGAACAGATACTTCAACGACTTATGATCCGTAAACAACTCGAATCGAACTCCCAATAGGTAATGTCTCCACATCTTCAAATTAAATACAATTGCCGCTAACTCCAAATCATGAGTCGGATAATTCCTTTCATGCGGCTTCAGTTGTCGACTTGCATATGCAACAACTTTATCCTTCTGCATTAGCACTGCTCCAAGTCCAGTACCACATGCATCGGTGTAAACCACCATCTCATCATTCCCACTTGGAATAGTCAAAACAGGAGCACTTTCAGTCGCTCTTTTAGGATTCCGAAAGCTTGCCCACACTTATCATCCCATTTGAACACTTGGTTCTTTTTCGTCAATCCTGTTAACGGTGCAGCTATCTTGGAAAAGTTTTTGATAAACCGACGATAGTATCCTGCTAATCCAAGAAAACTTCTCACGTTAGATGCATTCTTAGGTCTAACCCAATCCTGGACTGCTGCCACCTTGGCGGGATCAACCTCTATTCCACTTCCAGAGATAATATGGCCTAAGAACCTCACTTCACTCTTCCAGAAGTGACACTTCGAAAACTTAGCCCTCAGCTGATGTTTCCGCAAGATTTCCAAAACAATCCTCAAGTGTGTCTTGTGTTCCTCTTGATTTCTGGAATAAACCAAAATATCATCCACGAACACAAGTACAAACTTGTTCAACTGATCTCTGAACACCCTATTCATAAGATCCACAAAATATGATGGTGCATTGGTCAATCCAAACGGCATCACCAGCCACTCATAAAAACCAGATGGTGTCCTAAAAGCAGTCTTCGGAACACTATCCTTTGCCACTCTCAACTGGTGAAATCCCGTTGCCAAATCCATCTGAGAAAACACCCTAGCTTCGTGAAGCTGATCAAACAAGTCATCTATTCTCAGCAATGGATACTTGTTCTTCTTTGTCATCTTATTCAGCTCATGATAATCCACACACAACCTCAACGATCCATCCGCTTTAGTTGCGAACACAACTGGTGCACCCCATTCGGACACACTACGCCGAATGAATCCTTTCCATAAAAGGTCATCAACTTGCACCTTTAACTCTTGCTGTTCCCTAGGCGCCATCCGCCTAAGAGGCATCACAACAGGTCTGGCTCCTTCAACTAGATCGATACGAAACTCGATCTCCCTATGCGGCGGTAACCCTTTGACTTCTTCAAAGACATCCTCAAATCCATTCACAATAGGCACCGATGACAGTCCATCCCGTGGAACAACCAGCGAATACATGAAGCTCATGAAGACGCCTTCTTCATGCTTACATCGTATCACAACCTTTCGCCTCTCCACATTCTCGACTGTCACCTCTAGCCTCTCACAATCAATCCTTGCCACATACTTCCTAAGCCAGTCCATACCCAAAATAATTCCGAACCCTGCAAAGTTCAGAATAAAACAATCACAAACAAAAGAGCAATCATGACTCGACACAACTAGACCACGGCATATCATACACAAACATGACGAACCCCCAACTGGATTAGTCATAACCAATGGCCTATCAACAATATCCGGTTCCAAACCCAACCGGCCTACAAGTTCACTACAAACAAAAGAATGCGATGCTCCAGTATCAAACAACACTCTAACCGGAACACCACAAATAGAAAGAGTACCTTGAACCACCACACTCTTTCCTTTCTCTTCAGCAGTAGGAGCTTTCGAAGACGATGGCACAGCCCCCACAGCATAAGCTTGCACAATCTGCTTGTCCCTCATCGGTTCTGGACAATTCCTCTTAATATGCCCCGGTTTGTCACAGTTGTGGCACTTCACCTGCACTTTTGGATTCTTGCAATCTCTGGAGAGATGACCCTTCTGCCGACAGCTGTAGCAGGTCACTTCGCCCTTCGGCTTCTTCTGGCCATCCTTATCCTTCTGTTGCTGCTGCTTCCTCTTCTTGTTGCCACCCTGCTGTGGTTTAGACTCCTCCTTGTTCACAGTAACAACAGATCCTTCCTTAGGAAACAGATTCTCATGCCTGAGAGCTTTCTCCACAAGCTTCTCAAATGGATCGCCCAAATGATCCACCAACTATCTCCCAAGATAAGTGTCCAAGCCTGTCACAAACTTTTCATTCTTCTGATAGGGAGAATTAATATACGACCGAGCATACTTGGACAAAGCTTCAAACTCAGAAATATACTCAAGAACTGGTCTCCCACCTTGCTTGAGCTCCACAAACTTCTTAAACAAAACAGATTTCTAAGCCGTAGAGATGAAATGAGCTTCAAATCTGACTTGGAATTGCTCCCAAGTAATCTCTTCTTCTGGAGTATCAATGGTGATAGAATTCCACCAATCAGAAGCTCTTCCTTGAAGCTGTCTTGATGCAAGTTTCCTCTTAGTTGCATCCTCAATTCCCAAATCACCAAAGATCCTTCTACAAGCATCAATCCATCTCTGAACTTCAATGGTTGATTCTGTTCCCAAGAAAACCTTTCCTCCAAGAGAAGTATAGTCTTTGCACAACTTAGCAAAATCCACTGGTCTTGGAGCTTGAACTTGAACTCCCACATCTACTGATAACCCCGAGGCTGGCATCCTTCTCATGATCGAAGTCATCATGGCCTCAAACATAGTAGCATAATCAGCATCAGCAACCTCTTCAGCAGCACGGCTTTCCCTAGCAGCTGGTCTCCCTCTTCAACTCATCCTTAATATCTATAAAAAGGAATGATTAGAACACCTTGAGAGACAACTACATAAGGAGTTCAAACCCTTCTAAGCTACTATATTATATATAGTAATCATCCATCAAAATACAATTACATCTCTCATACGTAGTTTCGTCAGCGAGCATTGGCTAAAATCGATTAACCAAGGCTCTGATACCAAATATGACGACCGCCTATGACTCCCACACCAAAACAAGGAGATAGTGCGCTGAAAGGCGTGCCAGGCAGCCATGGACGATAGTCAAGGTAAGATTAAACAATAAACTCTATCGTATTACTCAAAGCGCATGGACAAAATACAATAGAAAATATACATAGTGAAGCTCCATATAGAATCTCATCATATAAATTCTAATAGTTTGATACAACAATCAGCAAAGTCAATACATCAAGCCTCACTACATATCACTCAGAGAATATACTAACAGCGGAATACCCAGTACATATAGTAAGAAAATAATATGCAAAAGCCTCAGGCTCGTCTTCGTTATCAACAGCGTCAGCCACAAAGAACAGCACCTGTCACCTGTCACCTGTTACCTAGTCTACCCATCCCATCATGGATGAACAGCCCTAGGTAATAAGAGTTAAACATAAAACCTTGAGTCAGACAAAAGTCTTAGTGAGCCGTAAATGAACTATCAAACATACCAAAAGAGCATAAAGGGTAAAAGGAATAGGAACCCAACAATCCCACTCCACCACTTTCTACAGTGATAGCCCCCAGACACACTAAGCAGAAGCAAACATAGCAATTCAGACATTCAAAGCAAAGTAATTATCACCCGAGTCAAGGTCGATGTTTTCCGAGCACAAACCCCCAAGGCCTAAACCAAGATCAGATAAGCACCCTGAAAACATCGCTCTTGACCCAAGCGACGACACAACCAAAACATCCAAACATCCATGACTCTGGCTATCACTGTTATCATTGCCTTGATTTCATCGTTAGTTGAATGACCACCTGTCAAGGGCTAATGGTAAACCCCGGTTCTAGACATAGCTCCGTATGTCATCGTGACCCGTGCCTAGGACTATCGCATCTGCCTAGAGTACTAGCACGTCATCGTGACCCGTGCTTGGAGCGTCATCGTGACCCGTCCCAACGTACTCTTGCTTTGAGCATGCTAGAACCTTCAACAACGATGAAATCTCAGCCTTCTAGTCATCCTCCTCGACGACTATTCCCATACTAGCTCAAGCGCCTCTCAAGCTAACCATTATCCCCAAACTCGGACCGCATCACCGAGTTATCAACATGCTTGGGATGATCCCGTCTGGATTAAACCAAGGCTTTCTCACATCATGCTTTGCTTTATCGCATCATAGCAAAGTCCCATCTCAACATCATGGTTTTCCCCATCGCATCATGGCAAAGTCCCATCTCAACATCATGGTTTGCCTCATCGCATCATGGCAAAGTCCCATCTCAACATCATCATCAAACCTATCCATATGAGCTTCAACATCCGCTTCATATGCCACAAGCAGCTTTCCTTATTCAAGAGCCTTTCCACTTAGCTTTTGAATCATCTTCGACCAACTTGTCCAAATTAAGTTATCGATCAACTAATCAATCAAGTCAAACATTAATCCAAGCAATCAATCATTCAAACAAGATCTAAATAAACAATTACAACAATAATGACAATTTCGTAAATAAAGAGTCCGAATCTAACATGCATTCTAACAAGCATGAATTATGAACAATATCTCTACAACTTGATGAATGAACTTGCATAAGTGAACATGTAGTAAAATAGATGTCAAATCATCATGAACAATAGATCTACATGCAGACTTAAGAAAAATGCACGAAATCACTCTCTTTAACACATAAACAAGCCACCGATCCAATATACTCCTTTGGGTCCGTGTGAGAGATAACCACCACTCACCGAATCACCTAAACACCTCAAAATCAACCAACTTCAGATCTGGACAGCAAATAGTCAAGCTTGATCCACCAAAGTTTCGCTTCAAATGATGAAATCTCTCTTCGATGGATGGAGTTCTCTAACTTTGGCTCTTGGATCTTCGATTAGATCTTCAATCTAGATGGATGGAAGCACTTGATTAGAGTGGAGAAAAGAAGATGAAGAAGTGTTGTAGTCGAGCTCTCAAAATGGCAGCACTTCGTTGCTTCAAAATCCGGTGCCAAAAAGTGAGCCAAAGCCCTCTATTTATCGGCAGAAAAACCCATGAGTCGGCCGCTCCATGAGTCGTCGCCGACCTATCCCATGAGTCGTCCACGACCTAAGACTCACGACCCATACCCTCAACGACCCAACGCCTTAACATGTACACGACATACGACTCAACAATGATACCGACCTAACTCCTATGCGGCCTAACAAACACGGCAGACCTAACCACTTAACCAGATGCGACTCAACGACTTAACAAAGTTCGCGACTCAACCCAGAAACGACCCAACATTGCTCGCGACCTAACTCGTACGCGAGTTAACCAAGACACGACCTAATGACTTAACACTAAGCCTAGGTTCCTGCGACTTACGACTTACACCATAACGACTTAAGCCTTAGGTCGTTCACGACCTAACTACAACACAGTTCTACCTTAGGTCGTTCGAACGACTTATCCCTTAGGTTGTTAACCAGTTAACCCTGATAAGCCGCTAACTCCCCCAAGCTGTTAACCACTAGGTCGTTATCACCTTATCCCCTAAGTCGCTGGCTCTTAACTCATAACCTGCTTTCAAACATAAGTCACTCCACACACTAAACCGTTAACTCGTTCAATACTTAAGTCGTTCCATCCTATAAGTTGCTCAATCCACTAACTTGCTAGCCCTTAAGCCGTAATTCTCCTAGGTCGGCAACTAACTTAGGTTGGCTAACTTCCTTAAGTCGGTCAAGCACTATAGGTCGGTTAATACCTTAACTCGGCCACACGACTTAAGCCAACATCCATGCGACCTAACTACTGCACGGCCTAACTCTTTAGGTCGTTCAACCTATAAGTCGCTCAACTCAAATCCCTTAAGTCGTTACTCCTATAGGTCATTCCACTCAACCTAAGCTCCATGCAGCTTAACAACAATACGACTTAAAGCATATAGTTTAACAATGTTTCGATCTGTAAAAATACAGGTCGTTACAATTAAATATCTACCAAAAGGTTTATTTGGTTGGTGAACTTATACGCATTTAACATCCTATAATATTCGTTGCATACTCGAAAGAACATAAGTGTAAAAAAATGTATTACCTTGTTCATTAGATATACGCGTATGTACATACATATGTATAAATATGTTTATCTTCATTTTTGTATATAATGATAATGCCTCATGTGCTATGGGAAGTAAGGGTTATCAACCAAGAATAGACCTAGCATATGTTCATCAAAATCATTCGATCTAATGAGCAATAACGTGTAGTGAAAAAAACCATTTTCTAGTACAGGCTTATAGTAGTTAGACCTTCAATATATGGTCAAATAATCTCCATACTGAATGACAAAAAAGAAACTTTTCTAAGAGGTTTTTCATAAATGTTGATTCTACTAACCGTAAAGGCATTCTATTTTATATCTCTTTAGAATAATAATCAATTACTAATCTTGTTTCTAATAAATAGTAACGATTAGCAAATATTGGTCACTATCGCTACTATAATTATCAAAGTTGAAATCACCAAAAAAATAAGTGAAATGTAAACACCACTATACCTTATATATAGTGACAAAAAGACTTCTCTCCACTGGTGGATCATGTGACACCAAGTGTCTTAATCATTATTGAACTCTATAAGTTGAACCAAATACATAAATAAACTACTTCTTTTTTTTTCTTTTTTCTTTTAATTATCATTTCATACATTTTATGCATCCTCGTTTTCTTTTAACATTTTACCATCCTTCATCCTCTTCTTATCTTCATCCTTATCACATTTTTATCCTCATCTTGACCATTGTTACCATCATCAAAAATAATTTATCACTATAAAAAATATATTTTTAGTGCCCCAAAATATAAGTATGCTTAAGTTTCCTAATCGTAGTCAATTAGATTATTATCTTTTAATTTCCTTCTTTATGAATTTGAAATTTTAAAATATTGCACACATAAAGTTCCCATATAAGAGATAACTGTAGATGTCTTCATTAAATTTTTTGTTACACTACATTCCGTGTCAACAATCTAAAATTACAAACATTCATAAGCTTGAAAGAAAGAATACATCGAAACTGTAATTCTAGTAATAGTCTGGCATATCAACTTAACATTCAAGAGACTTGTAAAACTAATCCAAGCTATAAATTTTGGAAACATGTCTGAAATGTTATAACTAAGGAATTTTATGACGAACTCTATCCACATTGAATGCATTAATAATAGAAACATCAATGGTCATGTTTACCATCATAAGCAATCCATTAGATAAATCTAATATACAATGCCACATTCTTTATGGGTCATGAAACTTTAGAAATATACTATCAAGAGGCCCAATGAAGAAATAAAATAGGTGATTGAAGTGTATGGTGCACAAAGACATAAAGCATTTTTGATAATGAGATTTATTTCAATGAAAACCACTATAAAGGGAAAATGATGTAAAAAATATAACGTCGACCGCACATGACAAGCTAGGTACCCATGGGAAGGTTAGTGATAATTTACAGATGTAGAAAATTATGGATGGGAGTTGGATTTTAGCTCCTATTTTGTGCTGAATATTTAGGATTATGTTGATAGGAAGGGGAAAATTATAATACATGATAATTAATACGTTCATCATAAAATTAACTCATATAAGATTATTAATGAAGTTGAATTTCAAAAAATTCATCAAAACCATACCTGTGTAAGAAGAGTAAGGAGCTTTTCTGGAGCCTAGGCAACTTTTGGAAATTTCTCGTAAGATTGAGTATGGAATTTCTTCGTCATTCTAATTAAAGCCAAAAAAAAGCGCAATATGAAGCAATCATGTTAAGGATTTAGAAATGCGAATTTCTACGAATTATCCACGTACACTCACTTTTTTCTTTTAGGGTTAATACACATGTATGAAGCTTGTATCAATTTATGTGCATCAACATTAACTATCTTCTTGTTAGTCTCAACCATAACTAAAGTATTAGATAAACTGTATGATGATTTTATATTGAATACAAAGAAACCTAATTAATTAGAATTAAAATTTTAAACTAGATATTAACAATGTCAAAATACCTTAACTAAGACTCGAGTTCAGTGATCTCTTCACTAATAAATTGAAAATTTATGTCGGTAGACATTTTTTCGATTTCCAAAATTAGAAATAAGTATTACGTAACACTTCAATTGGGAAATATGTTGTCATTGGACATGAATGTATTTATGCAAAACAATGATGTTAGAAATGGTTTCAAATTCCTCTCGATAATTTAAATTTGTTAAAATAAATTGTAAAGAAGAATTCATCCAACCTTCCGTAAAAATTTAGAATCCAAACCATAATGTAAAATTCTTTATCCCATTTTTATAGCAATCTGCATTCAAGAAAAATTTCAATATTTTTTGCATGAAAAATTCTAATAGTTTGTTGTTTGACAATGAGGTTTTGGCATCTATCGCATATTATGGAACATAATTAATGAATTGGTTGAATTTTTAAACTGTAATAACATTGAAAAAAGAGAAGAGAAGACATGTAAAAAAATTGAAGGGGACAAAGTGAAGAAGCAATGACTAAATCACCCTGTAGATGGAGAATGTGGTTACAGACGAGGAGAATGAAGAACAAGTGAAGAATGAGGAAGGGAGAAATAAATATGAAGAAGTTTTGGATACCCATTTTATAGTAATGCATAAAGTATAATCCCTAATTCTCCCATTTAATATAAACCACATTGGTTCAAGTGAACATTTTGCATTTCCACCTCATTCATAATTACATGTAACTCCAGCATAATTACATGTAACTCCTCCATCCACGAGTAATTAAATGCTTTATTTATTATGTAGAAAATAAAGCAGTTCACATACACACATTTCTCAACCCCTATTATATCATTTCTTTCTATGATCTTTTCTAATTACTGACATTTTCTTTCCAGCTAACATCTTCTTTACTTGATTTTTCTACTCATTTCATTTTCTTCCCTATTTTAATTTACTAGTTTGGTATCCTACATTCCCTTCCCTTTATCTTTAATCTTTTTTTTTTACCAACTTCAAGCATAACACTTATTTCTTTTCAATCTTAACCAATTTTCCACCAAGTGCTCCCATCAATTCTCTTTCTAATACCAACTCAAAGGAAATGTTCTAAAAAATTGGGATAAACGCCCTAAATGCAAGGAAGTAATATAGGATCGTATCCATGGCAAGGTAGAACAAATCGAAATCTAATATCCCATAATATGCAATCATCGAAGATACACAAACAGAAAAGAAAATCACATATAGGATTTATAGTGGTTCTATTATCGTGTAATAGTGCACAACCAATTTGGAGAAAGGATAATGGAGGATAAGAAGAAGAATACAAAGAAATATAACCTGAGAAGATGCTCAAAAGAATGACTATACATATACATACACACACACACACAGACACTATAACATTCCTTGTCTCGAGGCCCGAAGCTAAGTTCTACAGTTGTTGCAGTTATCTATAGTATTAACTTTCAGTGATAAAATACTATAATGTTAATCATATCCATAATATCAGAAGCACATGAATATGAAATAAAATCACAGATTTAAAAAAAAACTACTCTTTTTCACAAAATAATGTTTCATATTCAATTACATTATCCAAATTATTTCACAGGTTCAGATCAAATATAATAATTAAATAAATATACCAAGAACGACACATGAAGATACCCCCTTAGATAATAGTGTACTAAATAGACAAACTTTCTCTATACAACACAGAGGACATAAGATATAATAACTCTTAAATAGCTAACTTTAGCCTCGTACTCATCTCTGGAAGCTTTGTTCATCCTCTTTCTTAGCATGTAAACCAAAACTCTCAATCTACTCAAATCAATTTTGAGCACCCAAGAGTTTTAAGGGGAAAACATAAATTTCGAATCAGACATGAAGCCTGGTGTGAATAATAATATTACATCTCAGTTTACTGATATTAAGTGAGACTACACTGCTTAGTGGAATGTGTTTTCTCTCACTAATATCCCTTTAAATCATATTTATTTGCAAATCAAAATAATTCAACCAAACTGGTTAATCAAACTTATTATATCAATAATAGAAATACCATATATGCTCAAAAACAGGTAGTAAATGAAAAAAGTATGTGTACGAGTGCACGTACTAATATAGTACACACGGATCGTGTAATATGGAATATAATATAAATGCGGAAATAGATGATAGTAGCAAAGTAGATAAGAATAGAAAAATCACACCAGAGATTTTTATACTGGTTCGGAGCACCGTCCTACGTCCAGTCCCAGACTTCTATCTGGATTTTCACTATTAACTACCTCGCTTCACCTGGAGGAACAGGTTTACAACACCCGACCAAACAAACGGGATTTCACGCCTCTAATACACTGAGGAATTTAACACTTGCCTCTTACAACACCGAGGACTTCAACACTTGCCTCTTACAACACCGAGGACTTCAACAAAGATGAATATAATTGTTTGTTGACGGTATGTGTTCTTGCTAACACAGTTTTGTCACTTGTAGTATAAACTTCCTACAATCTAATCCTTAAAATATGTGAATGATGTTTTGTGAAGATTAAGGGATGTATATTACTTATTGAATCAAAAGATATGAAATAATTTCAATGATTCAATAAGCAATTAAAATAATTGAGAGCTTTTAGAATGCAGGAATATTTAGAAAGTAAGATCGGAAATTAGAGTAAAAAATATGTATTCATATATCTTGAATCAATGATTTAGATGAGTTTATATAGAGAAAAATGGTTGTAACTCTTTGTGAACAGTAGCCATTAATAGATATGATCATTGATGAAAGATAAGAGATGCAACCATTGGAGAAAGAAGTGTCTTTTGGAAAAGGTTGCTCTCTGTTTAAAAACGGTCGACAGGTCAAAAAATGGCTAGTAGACAGGATTTCAAATATATAGTCGTTATGTGCATGTGTGCACGTTCATTGTGCATTTTACACAGCAATGGCTGACCGCCTGATTTATTACCGGTCGACCGGTCCCTATCAAATTGCTCAATGAATGTGTAATGCTATTCAAACGTATATATATCGATTATATTGAGGTGCATGATTATTTGAGGATAGCTTTTAACAAGTTTATCACTATTACAATATCAAATAAACAACCTATAATCTAGAGTACCATATGTAGCTCTTTTGTGCCTCTTTATAGCCATGATGACTTTGTTTTGTCGATCGCCTTTATTTCATTGTCAGAAATCAAAAACTTTATAGAACCTATGACTCAACATTCTCCCCCTTTTTGATTGATGACAACATATATCTGAAGTTCTGAATCTCCCCCTGAATATGTGATCTCCCCCTGAGATTTTTTTGTATTCTTTATATATATATATATATTCCTGTAAATAATTGTTAGTACTTTCTCCCCCTTTGTCATCGACAAAAAGGAACAATAGATAATGGAATAATATAGGAGTATATCAACCAGAATATCCATGCATAGCAAAAAAAAATATAACATATCCAAACATACCATAGAATCATACACACCATAATATCATACGAATAAAAGTAACGACACTGTTTAGTACAAGTGTCGAATGATGTTTTAAAGTACTAAACCAAAATAATTGAGAGCTTTTAGAATGAGGAGTATTTAGAAAGTAAGATCAGAAATTAGAGTAAAAAATATGTATTCATATATCTTGAATCAATGATTTAGATGAGTTTATATAGAGAAAAATGGTTGTAACTCTTTGTGAACAGTAGCCATTAATAGACATGATCATTGATGAAAGATAAGAGATGCAACCATTGGAGAAAGAAGTGTCTTTTGGAAAAGGTTGCTCTCTATTTAAAAACGGTCGACAGGTCAAAAAATGGCCAGTGGACAGGATTTCAAATATATAGTCGTTATGTGCATGTGTGCACGTTCCTTGTGCATTTTACACAGAAACGGCCGACCGCCTGATTTATTACCGGTCGACCGGTCCCTGTCAAATTTCTCAATGAATGTGTAATGCTATTCAAACGTATATATATCGATTATATTGAGGTGCATGATTATTTGAGGATAGATTTTAACAAGTTTATCACTGTTACAATATCAAATAATCAACCTATAATCTAGAGTATCATATGTAGCTCTTTTGTGCCTCTTTATAGCCATGATGTCTTTGTTTTGTCGATCGCCTTTATTTCTTTGTCAGAAATCAAAAACTTCATAGAACCTGTGACTCAACAGTAAATGGACCAACTGTCCCAACAATGTAGTTTTGTTTGGCTAATACTAACTTTTGGCTAACTCGGGCCTATTAGACAAACTAAACTAATTATCTAATGCTTGGAAGACATAATCCTGGACGCTATGTCCTTAACATACTTCTCCAAGGGTCACCTGATCCTAATGGTTTTACGGGCTCACCAACAATCTATCTTCCTTCTCTGTACAAATATTCCTTCCTTTGTGTATCCATCATTTAAGCCTTACCTATGATTAAGCCCTACACACTGGAATTTTGGACTAAATTAGCTAGGGGCAATAGCCAATGTATAGGACGCGACTGTATACAGTCCCATCTGGTATACAATCACCTGAGTCATTTTACTTAGGGTTAACTACCCTTCAAATATTCCTCGAAAACCTTTCCAAATTGATTTAACCCTTCAAATCATACTTAAACAAGGAAAACATACAATTTTCTTTGCTTAGATATCTTTGCCGTTATTTATGCTTTACACAAAACTATGTTAATAAAAACATTCGAAACCTTTATTTAAAATTAAACAATCTCTTTTAAAACCATTGAAAGCACTATTTCGAAACAATTTAAAGCACCCTTTTTGAAACCATTGAAAGTACCCCTTTCGATACAAGTAAACTACTTTACTTTATAACCTTAACCCGAAAGGTCAAAATATACCTTTCGAAACCATTTACAATAGTCCTTTCGATGGAAACATCTTTTTCGAAAGCTTTATAAACCTTAGACACCCTCTTTTAAAACACTTTAAATATGCCTTTCGAAATCATTGGAAACCTTCCATTTAAACACTAAGGTAACCTTTTGAAAACATTAAGGAATCACCCCTTCGTAACCTTTTATATCCTTTCGAAAATACTGGGGAACCTTCCCTTCAAAATCTTTATTGGCTACCTTTCGAAAGCATTAAAGTACTCTAATTAAAATAAACCTTTTAAAAGCATTGGGTTCAAGATAAAATTGATGGAACATGGTTTCGAAACCTTTAAAACCATCCCTTTCGAAACCTTCAAAATAATTCAATTCGAAACCTATGGGTTTATCTTTCAATAGAACAAAGGGTCTTAAAAAGAACTAAGTCGAAAGTAATTTCCTAATAAAAAGAAGTGGATGTTGTCGAAACCAATCCCTTCGAAAGCATTGGAGAAGTGGCTTTAATTTTTAAACAAAGGAACCTTTTAAAGGCACTACTTCGAAAGGTAAAAGGCGGCAGATTGGGTTTTCGACCCCGTTCGAAAGAAATTTCTTAAAACAAAGGCGTAACCACTTGTGAAGCTGTGATGCCCCACCTCTATACCCACGTTAGCAAAGAGTATTGTATAGATAATACCGTCTGCTAACACGGAGAATAAGGCTGGATAGGAGCGACAATGTGTAATCTTACCTTAACTATTCGCTAAACACGTCGAAAAGTAGAATCACAAACAGTTCGACGTATTCAATAAATATTTAAAGCAAGACTACAATGGCTATAGGATCTATCAGAACAGAATATAACAACTCAAATGTAATATACATCACAGAACAGCAAATCATCACATACACATATATAGATACATAACAGAGTATACAAAATGATACATATCAAGTGGTATAGCAAACCACAATATACAGACGAGTTCACAAGAATACATATCAGAGTTACAACATATAAGGACTACAAGAAAGATAAGACAAAAAGAAACTAGCGGAATAGTCCATGCGGAAGCAAAAGAGGCTAAGTCCAAAGCACCTAACCTGAAACATCTCGGTCTGACCCGAGTATAAAATACCCGGATCAGTCTAGCTAAACAAATCAGTTAGATAAACTGAACAATCATAAACCTGCAAGGTTACAAAGTATAACAAATATCTCTAGAGGAGATAACACAATCATCAACAAAAGATGAATCATATAGAACAAGCCTCATATCATCGGCAACTCAAATAAACAAAGGATATAACTATCCCAAAGCAAGCCAAAAAGGCAAATAACGAATACCCATAAGGTATACAAGTTCCACAAGGTAGTCGCTACTCTTCATGCGGTTCAAAAAGACCAACACCGAAGGGCAACACCAAGGGAATATATATATCAATGAAATATCAGAAAATTGCTCGAGTTCAGTACCGTATAAGCAAGGATCCATGAGCCCGAAGGCTCAAAACCCAAATATCACCCATGAGGCACATAAGGCCAACATCAGAGCGATACTATATAGGGCAACAAACCCGAAGGCACACACCCGAAGGTACAAACCCGAAGGCCACATACCCGAAGGCAACATACCCAAAGGCAACAAACCCAATATAACTCATGCGGCACATAAGGCCAACATCGGAGCGATACTTTATAGGGCAACAAACCGTAGTGGTGAAGGTCAAAGGCCCAGTACTGGACACCACTAACTGGCGGAATGTGTCACAACTCTCGAAAAGGAATCCGAAAAGTGTTAACGTATGTCCCATAACCACTCGTTCGCACTAAACGGTTTACTATCCGTCAGCCACTTTCACACTCAAAGAAGTACAAAGTTTACCTCATGTCATCGATAAACCAAACCCGAAGGTTAAAACGATCAATTGAATAGGTCGGGGATTAATCGAAAGGATAAACACACAGATTCATGGTCCGTGTTTTGCCCAACCATTTAATCACCCTTCCACTTCGCTCGAAGTGCGAAAGTGTGTGTTTTAAATAGAATTTATAAATTGGAGAAACGAGCTTTTAATCCAATTTAGAAGATTATTTTCTAAAACCCGTGGATGAAGTCAAGAATAAGTTATCAAAGTCAAAGATGCATTAACAAACACTAAAAACCAACTTGAATCGATAAAATCCGGAAAACCAATCAAATATGCAAAATAGGCAAAACAGGCAGAACAAAGCAGGTCGGTCGACCGGACTATAGGGTCGGTCGGCTGGCCAGATGCAGAAAACAAAACATGGCTCGGGGTAGCAGGTCGGTCGACCGGCTATAGGGCTCGGTCGGCCGAACTTGATGAATTGCACTTCCTGCCCTATTTTCAATAAATGTCAATCCTTTTCAAATCCAAAGCAATGGCACATGCATACTTGTTAGGAATTCATACCCAACATCAAAGAAATCAAGAGAAGTAGATGTGAGTTCAAAACTCACCTTTTTAACTCAAGAACAAGAAGAAGAAGCTCAAATGCAAAGGAACAAGGCCAACCACTCTCTACTTCAACTCTACTAGCTTTAATCTAAGATCAAACAAGCATTTTCCTAAGTTAGGGTTAGGAAATTACTGAAATTGAAGAGGAGAAGAGATGGAGAAGATGGAGATAAAGCTTACCTATGTCTTCTCCTTGATTTTGGAGCAAGAATCAAGTTGGAAAATGAAACTAGGGCTTGCAAATTTCTATTTCCTCTTCCCTTCCACCATTTTCAGTTTTCTTAAGTTAAAGAAATGAAATGAGGGTGAATGGATGAAGAGTTAATGAGCTAGGGGGTTAAGAGGAGATTGGGGCTGAACCCAAACTCAAGCCCAAGTAGAAAAAGAGTCAAAATTCAACTTACTCCAAACATATCAAAGCTTATACTCAAAAAGATCACAAACGACGTTTTGAATTCAATGGAAGTGGTCTTGAGCTCCAATTCGACCGTTTGCAAAAGTGACATTTCGGACCCCAAACTCCGAATAACGACGCCATATTTAAATCAAACATTTAAATATGTAATCGTTAAATAGGCGGGTTGTTACAGATCTCCCCTCCTTAAAGAAATTGCGTCCTCGCAATACTTAAGGAGAAAATAAATAGTAACAACCAAAAGGCATATCAACAAAAAAGAAATCCGAAAAAGAAGCTCACAATAAAGAGCACGAAAAGATAAGCCCGAACTTGCTTGCTTAGAGAATTCTCTAGATTCCTAAGCTCAAATATTCGGAACACCGACGTAATGCAAACAATACGTCAATGAACCGAAGCCCAACAAAAAGAAGCACAATAAAACGTCCGATGAACTTGGTAAAAAGATCATTCCATTCGGACATCAACAAAACAACAATCACTTGTTGCTTACAACAAAGTGCATTGGCAACACGATCTCCCTTACGGGAGTATACAAAGAATATCAAGGCCATAAGATGCAAGGAACTCAAGCCATCATTAAGCTCCTTATGAGAAAATAAATATTCCAAAGATTTATGATCGAGGTGGAGAACAAATTTCTCCGCCATAAATAAACGATGATGCCAAACTCTAAAAGCGAAAACGATAGCCGCGAGCACTAAATCATGAGTGGCATATCTAGTCTCGATAGGCTATAACTATTTAGAAGAATAAATGATAGCACGTTCTCTTTTGCAAGTGAACGGCATCCAAACCAATACGATTAGCATTGGTACAAAAGATAAAGCATTGGTTCCCTACGGGAATAACAAGAATAGGGATATCGAAAAGAAAGAGTTCTTTTGAATTAATTTTCTTTCCCAAAAGCTAAGACTTTCAAAATTACAATTATCTTTATGTAATAATCTTTCAAGAAAAATTTACTTATTCCAAATCAATTTACTGTGCCAGATTGTCTCATCAAAGCGTTTAGGAAATTCCTATCGATAACGTTGATCAAGCGCATCGACCAGAATTCTTAAAGCACTCAATGGGCAATACAATCACAAAACCATCTTTTATAAGATAAACATGTTTCTAAAAACTTCTTAAAGATTCACTTTGTTCGTTTTAAGAACAAAAATCCCATTTATACTTATCTTATGAAAAAGATTTGCAAAAATTTTAAATTGCTAATTTCCATCCAAAACCAATAAAATACCAAAAATGGAATCATCGAGATATTCACAGAATACTCGATTCATAAAATGGATGAAATGAGCTAGATAAACTGAATGACATAACAAATCATTTATAAGAATTACAACGAGTGTGGAATGCGGTAAGTGGAGTGCTAACTTCCGCAACTCGTAGCCAAATGAAAACCAGTGGTAAGGTCGAGCTAAAAAGACCTTAACGCTACTCAAAAGATTGCTTATGTGATAACCCTAAGACAAAACCAAAATGTCAGAAAATTCTCAAACTACAAGAATGAGAGAAACAACACTTTCCTCGTCATGAGGGATTAAAGAATAAAATGATACCATCAAATTGGAATCGAAATCACAAAGAAAATAGAGACCTACCTTATGCTCGAGAAGAACCTCCAGGAGCATCTGCTATACTTGGCTTGCCTGGTTAAGAATTATTCGGAGCAATGGGACAAGTGGAAATACGATGGCCTTCCTTCTTGCAATAGCGGCAGAAGAGAGGCTTAGGACAAGCTCGAATCATATGATCAGATGAACCACAATTGAAACACTTCCTAATGGAAGGTGTTCCAGTAGACTGAGACTGAGAATCAGATACAACGGGCTTTTTCTTCTTGGAAGGGAAAAATTTCCGCTTATCGAATGGAAACTGCCTCTTGTTGGCGTTCTTGCGAACCTCAACATCATTCCCACAATCACACTCCTTCTCGAAGGCTTCGAGATGAAGTGCTGAATCAATCAACTCCTCAAAGGAAAGCTTAAGTTGGAGCATTAAAAACTTCTTAAGACATTTCTTAAGGCCAGATACAAACTTCATATTCTTCCTATATGAGGTACTAATGAATTCAAGACCATACATAGATAAGGCCTCGAAAGATGCAACATATTCAGAAACGGAAGACTCCCCTTGCTTCAACTCAAGAAAGCGCCGGGACAACAAAGCTTTCTCGGATTCAGGAACGAGCTTGAGTTCGAATCGTTCCCGAAACTGAGTCCAAGAAAGAGCAGACTCATCAATTTCAGCTACAAGAAGCTCGTACCAATCAAGGGCACGCTCTCGCAATAAGCTAGAAGTTACAAGAACTCTATCATGATTAGAAATATCCATTCTAGAGAAGATACGTTCGCACGTACAAAACCAAGCTTGGGTCCCAAGAACAGACTCGGAGCCTTTAAACGGCTTTCCTCCAAGAATAACAAAATCACTGCACAGGCGTGCAAAGGTAGACTTGCGAGGTGGAGACCCTCGAGCAGGAACTGGAGGCTGAGTGCTCCTAAACAACTCCATAAACTGATCGGCAGACATATAAATGCCGTCCGGATGCGAGCCACTGGATTGCCCAGCACCCAAGCGTCGTCCTCTGCCTCTTCCAACCATAAGCTGAAAGTTGAAGAAGATAAAGATTAACTACAAGGTAGATATTTCAATACAGAATACTACGGAATAAAATATATTCCTAGACGTATTCCCCAAATCCTATCTACCCCAAAAACACAGAGGGAATAAAAGCACGATGATTCAAAGATCTGTAACACTTATTACACTTTGATGTACCGTAATATGTGCTTCTGTTCTGTGTTTATCATATTTTGTTCTGAATGCAGCGTTCTGATACCACGCTGTGACGCCCTACCTCTATACCCACGTTAGCAAAGAGTATTGTATAGATAATACCGTCTGCTAACACGGAGAATAAGGCTGGATAGGAGCGACCATGTGTAATCTTACCTTAACTATTCACTAAACACGTCGAAAAGTAGAATCACAAACAGTTCGACGTATTCAATAAATATTTAAAGCAAGACTACAATGGCTATAGGATCTATCAGAACAGAATATAACAACTCAAATGTAATATACATCACAGAACAGTAAATCATCACATACACATATATAGATACATAACAGAGTATACAAAATGATACATATCAAGTGGTATAGCAAACCACAATATACAGACGAGTTCACAAGAATACATATCAGAGTTACAACATATAAGGACTACAAGAAAGCTAAGACAAAAATAAACTAGCGGAATAGTCCATGCGGAAGCAAAAGAGGCTAAGTCCAAAGCACCTAACCTGAAACATCTCGGTCTGACCCGAGTATAAAATACCCGGGTCAG
Organism: Allium cepa; assembly: GCA_030765085.1. NCBI lineage: Eukaryota > Viridiplantae > Streptophyta > Magnoliopsida > Asparagales > Amaryllidaceae > Allium > Allium cepa. The sequence continues at coordinate 312,543,031 of CM060937.1, forward strand.
TCTAGCTAAACAAATCAGTTAGATAAACTGAACAATCATAAACGTGCAAGGTTACAAAGTATAACAAATATCTTTAGAGGAGATAACACAATCATCAACAAAAGATGAATCATATAGAACAAGCCTCATATCATCGGCAACTCAAATAAACAAAGGATATAACTATCCCAAAGCAAGCCAAAAAGGCAAATAACGAATACCCATAAGGTATACAAGTTCCACAAGGTAGTCGCTACTCTTCATGCGGCTCAAAAAGACCAACACCGAAGGGCAACACCAAGGGAATATACATATCAATGAAATATCATAAAATTGCTCAAGCTCAGTACTGTATAAACAAGGATCCATGAGCCCGAAGGCTCCAAACCCAAATATCACCCATGAGGCACATAAGGCCAACATCAGAGCAATACTATATAGGGCAACAAACCCGAAGGCACACACCCGAAGGTACAAACCCAAAGGCCACATACCCGAAGGCAACATACCCAAAGGCAACAAACCCAATATCACGCATGCGGCGCATAAGGCCAACATCGGAGCAATACTTTATAGGGAAACAAACCGTAGTGGTGAAGGTCAAAGACCAAGTACTGGACACCACTAACTGGCGGAATGTGTCACAACTCTCGAAAAGGAATCCGAAAAGTGTTGACGTATGTCCCATAACCACTCGTTCGCACTAAACGGTTTACTATCCGTCAGCCACTTTCACACTCAAAGCAGTACAAAGTTTACCTCATGTCATCGATAACCAAACCCGAAGGTTAAAACGATCAATTGAATAGGTCGGGGATTAATCGGAAGGATAAACGCACAGATTCATGGTCCGTGTTTTGCCCAACCATTTAATCACCCTTCCACTTCGCTCGAAGTGCGAAAGTGTGTGTTTTAAATAGAATTTATAAATTGGAGAAACGAGCTTTTAATGCAATTTGGAAGATTATTTACAAAAACCCATGGATGAAGTCAAGAATAAGTTATCAAAGTCAAAGATGCATTAACAAACTCTAAAAACCAACTCGAATCGATAAAATCCGGAAAACCAATCAAATATGCAAAATAGGCAAAACAGGCAGAACAGAGCAGGTCGGTCGACCGGACTACAGGGTCGGTCGGCTGGCCAGATGCGGAAAACAAAACATGGCTCGGGGTAGCAGGTCGGTCGACCGGCTATAGGGCTCGGTCGGCCGAACCTGATGAATTGCACTTCCTGCCCTATTTTCAATAAATGTCAATCCTTTTCAAATCCAAAGCAATGGCACATGCATACTTGTTAGGAATTCATACCCAACATCAAAGAAATCAAGAGAAGTAGATGTGAGTTCAAAACTCACCTTTTTAACTCAAGAACAAGAAGAAGAAGCTCAAATACAAAGGAACAAGGCCAACCACTCTCTACTTCAACTCTACTAGCTTCAGTCTAAGGTCAAACAAGAAATTTCATAAGTTAGGGTTAGGAAATTACTAAAAATGAAAAGGAGAAGAGATGGAGAAGATGGAGATGAAGCTTACCTATGTCTTCTCCTTGATTTTGGAGCAAGAATCAAGTTGGAAAATGAAACTAGGGCTTGCAAATTTCTATTTCCTCTTCCCTTCCACCATTTTCAGTTTTCTTAAGTTAAAGAAATGAAATGAGGGTGAATGGATGAAGAGTTAATGAGCTAGGGGGGTTAAGAGGAGATTGGGGCTGAACCCAAACTCAAGCCCAAGTAAAAAAAGAATTAAAATTTCAACTTACTCCAAACATATCAAAGCTTATACTCAAAAAGATCGCAAATGATGTTTTGAATTCAATGGAAGTGGTCTTGAGCTCCAATTCGACCGTTTGCAAAAAGTGACATTTCGGACCCCAAAATTCGAATAACGACGCCATATTTAAATCAAACATTTAAATATGTAATCGTTAAATAGGCGGGTTGTTACAGAAACTATTCTTTGTTTAAAATCATTGATTAAGTCGAAAGCTATCAAGTTCGAAAGCATTCATTTCAAAGCAAAGCAGGCGCATTCCCTTTTAAAAAGAACAATGTTTCGACCCCTTCGGAACCCCTGTTTCAACTCTATACCTTTCGCCTATCTCCAATATACCATGTACCAAGTATTTGATACCATGTGTATTGGTTTCGAACTGGTTGGAGGTGGAAGTACCTAGTCGAAAGGTACCTGTCGAAAGTAGTGAAACATCAAACCATTTAAAAATTTATTTTCAACTTTAAAAGGCTATTTCTTTTTAACTAACCTACTTTGTTTGTCAATATATGATTGGTTGCTGACTTCTTTTGCAATTTCTTTTCTAAATTTGCTATTGAAATTCAGAATTAAATAAATTAAAACATTTGCAAATTGCTCATTCTCCATTTATAAATATATAAAACATTTATGTCTCATACCTCAAGTAGTTTTATATACTTATTAGAACGCTTAGGAAAATTCCCAAAAAATTCCCATAAATCACCATTAATTTTTTTTAACATGTTTAAATTTTTGACTCAAAGCTAGTATAAAATAGCCGAAATTAATTTTAAATCCAACTAACCATTTTCTTCACTAGAAAATTTATAATAAATCCACATTAATTTAGAAAATTATAAAACTTGAAACCCATCTCTAAAATAATATTTTCGACCACATCTCAAAATCGCAAGGCATTTAGATGTCATTTGGTAGGTTTTTCAATCTATAACGTCTAAAAAAATCTGTATGAATAAATAAAGTTCATCAATAAACATATATATATATGTATATATATATATATATATATCATTCAAAACATGGCAACATACTTTGCAAAATACATACAGATCCGATCTAGAACCAAAAACATAAAAATACGGATGTAACCTATTATTCACCTTTAACTTTGTTATTAAGGAATTCAGATTTGACCTTGGATTAAGTTGATTAAGCTTCTTCCACTTAATTTAGCTTTTCTTCCTCTTACTCTTCTAATCGTTGCCAGCCTTGGTTGTATTTTGTTGTGCTTATGAACGTGAGAATGAATATGGAATGTGGGTTTAGGGTATAAGAATATGAGTTATTCCTAATTTGCCCTTATCTAATTTACCTTTCCTATTTCATTTTAAATCCCCTTAGCTCATTAATTTAAATTGGCATGACTACCCCTTCCACTATTCAAATCTCAATCTCTTAACCATTTACATTATCTCATTTATTTTAACTAATTAAATGCCCTAAACAATGTTAATTGAAATTAGGGTCATTACTGACACCCCTCCTTAAAGAATTTCATCCTTGAAATTATGATAATGTACTCATCAAGATCAATCAAAAAGGTAAAACATACCATGAAACAAGTCAGGATAAGTATCTCAAGCCCTGCTCTTAGTTTTTCAAGTACGGTCTCTCTTATTGTCATTCCACTGGACCTTGACTAATTTGACTGTTTTTTTCCTTAGCCCCTTCTCATCTCTCGCTGACTAGCTTTCTAACTATAGTCAAATTCATTTCCACTACCAAGTCATCTAACAAAGTTGGTCTATAGTAGTCTTTGGATCTCAAATACACATCCTTAGATAAGAAACATGAAAAACATCACAGACTTCTATCAAATGTTTGGTAACTCTATTCTATATACGAATTTCCTTATCCTCTCTCGAATAAAAATGATCCAACGAACCTCGGGGCCAATTTTCCTTATTTTCCGAATCGGATCACACCTTTCATCGGTGATACTTTGACGAAAACATGGACACCAATCGAGAACTTGATGCAGCGCATAATGAGATAAGTCATCCCAACTCCTTAAGTCGCTCGGAAGATAGTGCGGTGGCTTTAGGTCGCTCGGGTTCTTTGAGTCGTCAGCGACCTAACGAGCTATGGTGTAGCAGGACACAAGGGGGGAAGAAACATTGCACCAGAATAACGAGTTAACGAGCTACGACATAGCGAGTTATGGAGTGGAGGAGAGTGGAAGGACCTAGTGTGTTAAGTCGCATGCATCTTATGTTGTTGAAGATTCCTGAAGCAGAGATTCCTTAGGTCGCTCTGAATGACCTAGTGTGTTAGGTCGCATGAGTTGTTATAATTTGTTAAGTCGCATAACATTGTATGTTGTTAAGTCGTTATTGTTGTAACTCGTGTTGTAGTTGTTGTGTTGTAACTCTGTTATGTCGCTTGTATATTGTAAGTCGTAAGTCGTGTGATGTATAACTTGTACATGTGAAGTCGTGTGTCGTGATTGTTAGGTCGTGAACGACCTGTATTGTGTTGTGCTCTGTTTGTTTTAGGTCGTTAAGGTTAGGTCACGGCTGTTAGGTCGTAGGTCGCAAGTACCTGTATGTGTAGGTCGTGAATACTGTGATGTGTTGTAAATTCTCTATAAATAGCGGGTGAGTTGTATCATTTGGGGGATTGATTTTGAATAAACTTTTGTTTGAGTGCTCTGTGCCTCTTTAAAATTGAAAGTTGAGCGTTGTCTCCTTTCTCCATTTTCGGTTATTGGAGTGCGCTCGAATCAACGGATTTGAAGCCGATTCATGGAATCTCGTACGCGAGATCAACGTAGAAGAATCGTAGATCTTTTAGCACGGTATCGTGCGCGATCAACGTGTTGGAGATGGCTAGAATCTGGTATCTCTTGAGATCAACGGATTTGGAAACTTGGGTATTTTCAATCCATCGATTCAACTTTTCACCGTTTCATCCATTTTCGTTTATTCGCTGTGGCAGTTTGGTATCGGAGCTAGACTTAGCCAATCATAGCTAAGCCGAGCCTCTTGGGAGCCGAGTTTAAGTGTTGGAGTTCAGATCCAAGCTAAGCAAAGTCGTGCACCAGTTTGATAGTTGGAGTCGAGCATATCAGTGTAGATCCGAGCTAAGTGCAAAGCCGAGCTTGTTTGGAGTTAAGTTGATCAAGCCGAGAGTTAAAGTGTTTGGATTTATTGAAGATTCGACAATGCCTCCACGAAGAGCTAATCGATTTCAAAATGTTGAAGATGAGTATCGAAGACAAGAAGCTGAGCAAATGGAACAACGAATCAATGAAAAGCTTGATGAAGGTATTGGGAAGTTAGAGAAATTGATGAATGACTTGAATCAAAGTCAAAGGAGAAGGTCACCAATCTCGAACCATGGAGGAAACAGAGTTTCGCCATCGGTTGCAGAAGCAAGGAGGGTGTCACCACAATCTTGTAGAGAAGAAGAGAATCATTAGTTTCAATGAGAAGAGGATATCATGAGTACAGAAATGAAGAGACAAGAACTCCACGTGAGTTTGGAGATGAGCCATATCATGATGCTGAAAGGCATAGTAGAAGAGATATGCATGATCATATAGATGTCGATGGTCGAGATCGATATCAAAGTACATTTGATTATGATGAAGATGGTGATAGAGGTAGTGTTCATTATCGAGATCGAGACCAAGTACGAAATCCATATCGGGATGAAGAAGAAGATCGTAAATGGGAGTCGGGGATGAAAATGGAGATTCCATAATTCAAAGGAGGAATGATAGCGGAAGAATTTCTAGATTGGTTATCGAATGTTGAAGAAAGTTTTGACTTCAAGGAAGTACCTGAGCATCATAGAGTTAAGTTAGTTGCTACACGATTGAGGGGAAGAGCTATGACATGGTGGCAACAAACTAAACTTACACGGGAAAGGATGGGAAAGTCGAAGATTGTTACATGGGAGAAGATGAAGAAGTTGATGAAGGCTACTTTCTTGCCTTATAATTACCAGTCTCTTATGTATCAGCATTTACAGAATTTGAGACAAGGGACAAAGTTGGTAAATGATTATGCAAATGAGTTTTATCAACTGATTGCTAGCAATGATATCATGGAGACGGAGGAACAGTTGACAGCTAGATTTGTTGGAGGATTGAGAATGCAAATTCAGGATATGGTGAATATGTTTGATCCAAGATCCGTTGCTGAAGCACACCATAAGGCTCTAGCTTGGGAGAGGCAAGGTAGAAGAGGAGGTGGTGTGTTTGCAAATTCCAACAATCAAGTGAAAGGGGTTAGTAGCAATACGAATGTTTCCAGGGCTTTTGGAAAACCGATTGTCAATGAAGTTGCTAAAACCAAGGTCAGTAACAATTTCAAGTGTTATAACTGTCAAGAGTTTGGTCATAAGAGCAATGAATGTCCGAAGCCTAAGAAGCGAACGATGGTTGTTGAGATTGAGGATGAGGATGCAGAAATAGAATGTTGCAATTCACCACAAGTTGAGGAGGAAGAAGAATTATTGGCGGGAGACAAGGGATATTCTTTAATGATGAGGAGATCTTGCTTGACACCAAAGCAGGAAGAGGAGACTAGCTGGTTGAGAAGTAACATCTTTCAGTCAACGTGCACTATTTTGGGAAGGGTTTGTAAGTTTGTTATCCATGCAGGAAGTTGTGATAACATCATATCTACAGAAGCTGTAAAGAAGTTAGCATTAAAGACAGAGAAGCATCCCAAACCCTACAAATTAGCTTGGTTGAGGAAAGGTGGGGAAGTGAAGGTTAGTCGAAGAGCTTGTGTAACATTTTCCATCGGAAAGAAGTATAAAGATGAAATTTGGTGTGACGTGGTAGACATGGACGTATGTCATTTGTTGTTGGGGAGACCATGGCAATACGATAGAGCCGCACAACACGATGGTAGAACTAACTGCTATAGTTTCATGTTCAAGGGCACTAAAATCACTTTAGTTCCTAAAAAGCGGCAACAAAGTGAAAGCAAGTTGGAGGAGATTGAAGAACTAAAGACTCTGTTATCTTTGAAGGAATTTGTCAAGGAAGTGGAGGATGAGCCTGAAGTATTTCTGTTAATTGGACGTGAAAGTAGTGAAGCGGTTGAAATTCCCGAAGAAGTTAAGCCATTGTTGAAGGAGTTTGAAGATATATTCCCTGAAGAGTTGCCAAAAGAGTTACCACCGTTGAGAGACATACAACACCAGATAGATCTTGTTCTGGGAGCAGTGTTGCCACATAGACCACATTAAAGAATGAGTCCGAAGGAGCACGAAGAGTTGAGAAGGCAGGTGGAGGAGTTACTTGAACAAGGGCGCGTACAAGAAAGTTTAAGTCCTTGTGCAGTACCAGCTTTGTTAGTGACAAAGAAGGATGGAACTTGGAGAATGTGTACGGATAGTCGAGTACTAAACAAGATTACAGTGAGGTACAGATTTCCGATGCCAAGATTGGATGACTTGTTAGACCAGTTGAATGGAGCTGCTGTTTTTTCAAAGATTGATCTGAAGAATGGGTATCATCAGATTCGAATTCGACCAGGGGATGAATGGAAGACAGCATTCAAGACACAGGAAGGGTTGTTTGAATGGCTGGTCATGCCATTTGGTCTTTCGAATGCACCTAGTACTTTTATGAGAGTGATGAATCAGATCTTTCGACCGTTTATTGGAAAATTCGTGGTGGTATACTTTGATGATATATTGATATACAGTGGAAGCACAGAAGATACAACACTTGCGGGAAGTGTTGATGATACTTCTGCAGGAGCAATTATACGCGGCAACAAAGAAGTGCATGCTCATGACACACAGTGTTTTGTTTTTTGGGCATGTGTTGTCCAAGGAAGGAATCCATGTGGACCAAGGAAAAGTTGAAGCGATCGAGGATTGGCCACAACCCAGGACTATAACTGAAGTGAGAAGTTTTCATGGGTTAGCATCATTCTACCGAAGGTTTATTCCATATTTCAGTAGCGCGATGGCACCAGTGACAGATTGTATGAAAGGGAAGCAGTTTGTGTGGACTGAAGATGCTAATTCTGCTTTCCAACAGATCAAGACACTCTTGACTACGACACTGATTCTTAGATACCCGGATTTTCAGTTGCTTTTTGAGCTAGATACTGATGCGTCTAAGGTTGGAATTTGTGGAGTATTAAGTCAGAAGGGTCGACCAATTGCTTATTTTAGCGAGAAACTTTCTGGAGCCAAGACAAGATACAGTACCTATGACTTGGAGTTCTATGATATTGTCCAAGCCATAAAGCACCGGAGACACTATTTGTTTTATAAGGAGTTTGTGTTGTATACTGATCATGAAGCGTTGAAGCATTTGCAGGGACAAGATAAGATTGCAGCCAGGCATGCTTCATGGATTGCATACTTGCAGCAGTTTACATTTGTTGTAAAGCATAAGTCGAGAGTTACAAATCGGGTGGCAGATGCCTTGAGTAGAAGAAATCATTTGTTGACTATGATGAGAGTTGAAGTGACGGGGTTTGAAGTACTTTCAGAATTGTTTGTTGAGGATCCTTACTTTGCGAAGATTATAGTTGAAGTCAAGAAAGGGAAGACAGATGAGTATGTGTTGGTAGATGGTTTTCTCTTCAAAGGAAATCGGTTGTGTATACCAGAGTGTAGTTTGCGAATGAAGATTATGAAAGAATTACACGAAGAAGGTCATGTAGGAAGAGATCGTACTTTGCAGTTAATTTATCAATCATATTTTTGGCCTTCCATGAGGAAAGAAGTTGAAAGATTTGTGGAGAGATGTCACATATGTCAAGTTTCCAAAGGGACAACTACGAATGCAGGATTTTATATGACATTGCTTGTGCCTACTAAACCATGGGTTGATGGTAGCATGGATTTTGTTTTGGGTTTGCCAAGAACTCAATGAGGGAACGATTCTATATATGTTGTGGTGGATAGATTTTCGAAGATGGCACATTTCATAGCTTGTAAAAAGACCGCCGATGCAGTCCGTGTTGCTCAATTGTTCTTTAAAGAAGTTTACCGATTACATGGGCTACCTGAGACCATTGTTTCTGACCGGGATACTCGATTTCTGAGTCATTTTTGGTTGAGTCTGTGGAAGATGGTTGGGACAAAGCTGAATTTTAGTAGCGCATATCATCCACAAACGGATGGGAAAACGGAAGTGGTGAACAGATCGTTGGGAAACTTGTTGAGATGTCTTGTGAAGGATAATTTGAAGAGCTAGGATGTAAAGATATGTCAGGCAGAATTTGCACGTAATCATGCTGTTAATCGAAGTACTGGATTCGGTCCATTTCAAGTAGTATATTCAGCAATCCCGAAAGGACCGTTGGATTTGTCGATAGTTCCACGTCAGAAAGGGGTTGTTAAACGAGCTTGTGATTTCGTGAATGAGTTGCAGGAGTGTCACGGGATTGTTCATGAACGATTGCTTAAGTCAAATGAGAAGTATAAGCAACTGGTAGATAAGAAGAAAAGGAGTGTGGACTTCAAAGAAGGTGATTTTGTTTATGCAGTGTTGACAAAGGATCGTTTTCCAGTTGGAACTTACAATAAATTGATAGCTCGAAAGATTGGTCCAGTAGAAATCTTAAAGAAGATCATTGATAATGCTTGTCAGTTAAGGTTGCCGGATCATGTCCGTACCGCCGATGTTTTTAACATCAAACACTTGATTCCGTATCATGAGCATAATCTTGTCGAAGAAAAAGAAGGTATGAATTTGGGGTCGAATTCTTGTCAACCGGGGGAGGATGATGCAGCGCATAATGAGATAAGTCGTCCCAACTCCTTAAGTTGCTCGGAAGATAGTGCGGCGGCTTTAGGTCGCTCGGGTTCTTTGAGTTGTCAGCGAACTAACGAGCTACGGTGTAGCAGGACACAAGGGGAGGAAGAAACATTGCACCAGAATAACGAGTTAAAGAGCTACGACCTAGCGAGTTATGGAGTGGAGGAGGGTGGAACGACCTAGTGTGTTAAGTCGCATGCATCTTATGTTGTTCAAGATTCCTGAAGCAGAGATTCCTTAGGTCGCTCCGAACGACCTAGTGTGTCAGGTCGCGTGCGTCTTAGGTCGCATGAGTTGTTATAATTTGTTAAGTCGCACAAGGTTGTATGTTGTTAAGTCGTTATTGTTGTAACTCGTGTTGTAGTTGTTGTGTTGTAACTCGATTATGTCACTTGTATACTGTAAGTCGTAAGTCGTGTGATGTATAACTTGTACATGTTAAGTCGTGTGTCGTGATTTTTAGGTCGTGAATGACCTGTATTGTGTCGTGCTATGTTTGTTTTAGGTCGTTAAGGTTAGGCCGCGGATGTTAGTTCGTAGGTCGCAAGTACCTGTATGTGTAGGTCGTGAATATTGTGCTGTGTTGTAAATTCTCTATAAATAGCGGGTTAGTTGTATCATTTGGGGGATTGATTTTGAATAAATTTTTTTTGAGTGCTTTGTGCCTCTTTAAAATTGGAAGTTGAGTGTTGTCTCCTTTCTCCATTTTCGGTTATTCGAGTGCGCTCGAATCAACGGATTTGAAGCCGATTCACGGAATCTCATGCGCGAGATCAACGAAGAAGAATCGTAGATCTTTTAACACGATATCGTGCACGATCAACGTGTTGGAGATAGCTAGAATCCGGTATCTCTTGATATCAACGGATTTGGGCACTTGGGTATTTTCAATCCATCGATTCAACTTTTCACCGTTTCATCCATTTTCGTTTATCCGCTGCGGCAGAACTCTTCCATCTTCTATCAGCATATTTCTTCTGCCTAGAATGAACTTCATTAATTCTAGCTCGAATTAACTCAATCCTTTCTATAGCTTCTCTAACCAAATCTGGACCAAGAACCAACTTATCCCCGGTCTTTAACCAATAAATGAAAGATTTGCATGGCTATAACGACCCAATATTTTCAACCATTCGCATCCAAACATGCCAAAGTTGAATTGCTCAAAATATCAAGTTGTTAATTTATATTTGGCAAAACACAACATATACAGTAAATAAAATAATCATAGAATCACAGACACGGAGTAATATACAATATGCAATGGAAATAAAATTAATAGTAGTTCGTGAAGCTACTATATATATAACGGAGTTAAATAAGATACAACAGAAGTCTCTAATACAATAGTCCAAAAACAAGATCAGAGTACATCACTAAAATTAACTGAATATCTGTAAGTTGGATAGATAGCTGGATCTCCAAGCAAAGCTCTAACTCCGAAGGTGAGTCTAGAATATTGAGTCACTCAGTCTGACCCGAGCGTAAAGAAAAACACAAAACACTCGAGTCAGGATTAACATTCTAATATCAATAAATCCAACTCAAGTGAAATAACAACTGAAATACAAGTAACTCAAAGGATGTTTGGGATAACCATCATCTAAGGATCCGTTAAACTGTCTACTACGTAGTAATATACGCTATTATAATAATGTCTAAAGTAAATTATAATATATTTAAAAATAGCGTTAAGGCGTTACCCATATCCCCTTCAACACATATTATATATTCCCATAGTTTATACAGTAACGTAATCTCCCCCGTATTGGGTGTCGTTAGAGGGCACTCCATATGTATGGTACAAAACAAAATCGTATAAGGCGCGCTAGGGTAGGTGATACGGCACAACTAGGCAATGCTAGGGCAGATATACCAATTACACTTCCGGACTGGTGGTAACGCATAGCCGCAGCTACTACCCATCTCGAGCCACACTCCCAAAAAAAATCAAAGGTGCACCCAATCAATCACAAAGTAATAGAATGGTATCAAATGAGTGTATCCGATCAGAGGAGCTACCTCATTAGCCCGTCAATTGCTCCTATTTTAGCTACCTTGTGCCAACTCACGGGAGTCGGGTCCACGTATATACCTCAATAGGACGTTGCCACCATCCTACTTCATTCTGGAATCTCCACCGCGTACACATTTGTTAAAGTGGTTTTTGGAGTTAGCAGAGAGTATGAAAACTTCCGATCCTGGTCTCTTTAACAACCAAACATTATTATTACACCACGATCATTTCAAAATAGTTTATACTTCAAAGTCAAAATATCATTTCCATTTAAAACTATATCAATACGATATCATTTCCATTTCAAAACCTAATACGATATCATTTCTATTTCAAATATATCCTTTTCAAATTATAGCACTTTCAAAGTTATAACACTTTCGAAACCAAACACTTGAAATTATAAAACTTTCAAATCATAATATTTGAAATCAAAATACTTTAAAGTCATAAGACTTTGAAATCATAAGTTTTCCTACTTACCGGTTTAGATATTAAAATAGTATATAAAATAAAATAGTTTATAAGTAAAGTATGAAATATTTTCCTCAAATTTCACAAATCGACTCCAAATCACTCGAATTCCAAAATTCAAAATTTAGAAAATCTTAAATCATCAATTTCAATTTAGTTTCACAATAAACGATTCACAATTATATCAATTTCAAATACAGATTTGAACCACAATTAGCCCATTTCAAATTATATATTTCAAAGCTTTAACCGTTCTATAATTTCAAAACTAAATCTGATAATTTCATACAATCTTAATTCAATTTACTATTATTTAGGTTTGAAATATTAACTTAATAAATTCAATATCGTTTAAATTAAACTCAAACTTGAAATATTTATTAATCACTTTAAACCAACAATCAAGTTATAAAATCATATCCTTTAAAATCACGAATTCAATAAACTTCTAATCGAACTTATTTGAGTATAATTCTTACATAAATTCAATTTCAAATTAGTTTCAAATTTATCTTCCAACCTTAATTTATTTAAAACATTTTAAATTCCATATTAAAATAAAATTTTAAATAAATGCTTAACCATATTATATTTACTCAAATCAAACTTTATTATTCAACTTATTTTGTGTTAAAACAAATATATACATAACTTAAAATCAAGAATTTAACTATATATATAAAATAACATTCATATAATATCTAAAATCAATATTTATATAAAACCCAATATTTTTTTCCAAAACCATAGATACCCATTTCAAAATATTTGTATATAGACCAGCGGTGTTTGTATACAATTTTTTATCTTATGGTCAAGTGATACGGATATTTATCATTTCAGTCCGTAATTTAAATACATATGGGTATATATCATTTCAACCGGCAATCCCAAATCCAACTAAATGAAAATCGCTTGGGTTTATCATTTCAACCCATAACGAATTTTTCCTATTCTAAAGTCCATTCGGATATGTATCATTTCAACCCATAGTGCATTCTACACTAACAGGGAACTTATAGAGTGATAATAGATATGATAAACATATAACAGGCACATAACATCAATATAATTTGCAGATAATGGCGTCAGATGTCACAGGTGAACAGATACAAATAATTGCGTATACATAATAATGTAAATAACTAACAACAACATATTTCAATTGTCGTTTCAATTGAAATCAAACTTAATACACATAAGAACATTAATTTGAGTGATTACTCACCTTTCGAGGCTAGAAAGATGAACGAGAATGAAATAAGTTACAAATCCAAGCGCGAATTCCAAAGTAAAATAAGATTAGCACGAATTCGACGATCAAAGCTGATAAGTATAATCGATTGGAATAAATCGAGTTAGCTTGATATAAACCGAAAAGAAATATATATATATATATATATATATATATTTATAACTTTCTTAACCAATATTAAATTTGGAACTCATAAATATATACATATATATATTATACTTAGAATCCGTATATATAAAACACATACACGCAGATATATATATATATATATATATATATAACTTAACTTATACAATCCATAACAAGTGTATAAACCCTAGCCGAACAACACTCTATATATATACACACACAAATGTTTAAACTGCAACCATTACCTACTTATCTATAAAAGAGATATACATATAAAAATTTTAAAACTTAATATATATATATAGCAGATTTTTGAGCATATCCATTGCATATGTGCCAACAACCTGAGGCGGCATTTATATTTATAAAATAAACGCTTAGGTTATACCGAACTCAAACTTACGTACAAAATATAACTCAATAAGTGTATATATAAACCTATATATGTATCCATATATAAAAATCAAACATAAATTAAATACACACACACACACATATATATGTATATATATACTTTCCCCAAAATACTACTATAAATGTAAACCGAACATATAATGTAAATATACACATTCCAACTGTAAATCAACATACTTTATAAAATTCAAACATATTCTTCTAATCAATATCTATTCTGAAAATCAACACAAACTTAGTTCATTATAATATACCTTTAAATTCCAACAGATTTAATATATGTACCTATATAGGCTAATACATATATAACTTTATATGAAATCACATATATAATACTCTGTACACAAATAATACTCTGTAATAAATAAATACCATTGTAAATACATAAAATGCTGTAAACAAAACTTTGTACTATTAAAATTATAACAACAAACTGTAAACTATAAACAATTGCCTTGTAATATTAAATTGATGTATAAATTATTATTTTGCAAGCTGACAATATATAAACTTGCTTAAATTTATATATATATATATATATATATATATATATATAACTAGAAATAAATAGGTAAGGATTGTACAGCATATACTAAGATAAAACTGTTAAATATACATCACTTCTTACATAGATTAATAGGGAACCATGTTATATTAACATGTCAACATATATTCATATAATATGAAATATATTATATAGTAAGCAAAAGGAAAAATGTAAAACATGCATAATACCTATATAGCACAGAATTGAAGGCACAGTGGCTATGAAGACAAACCGACGATCGAGGATCTCAGCTGCGTTCTTTCATGAGGATCGAAAGCGAACAAAGCAAAGGTAGAAGGGGAGAAGCAGTTGCAAAGAGGAGGACTGCTCTCATGGTCGAGTTGACTTCGGCCGAAGCTATGGGGATTGGTGGAAGAGATGATGGTGCGATGGGCTAACTTAGTGGTTGAGAAAAATGGAGGGGGAGGGGACTAGTTGGGCTATAGGTGAACACCTATATGCAAACTACCAAATAATTGAAAGCTTGATATATAAATCATTTTTATCTTCAGGGTTCAATTTTAAAGAGGAGCCAAAAGTATTTAAATACAGACAGTACTGGTAGGAAAGGGAATGAACAGTTACACATTTATTTAAGGAAACACGCATCATTATTTTTCTTTCTGATAGGCCAAACGTGATACGACACATAAAACTAGAATAGAAGAATGACAACGGTCATGCTAAGATTTAGCTGAGAAATTAAAGGAATTAATTATTGTGGTCCGGGCTATACGTTTTAAATTTGAAAAGCACAGGAAAGCAAACAGTCATAATTTTGGTACTGATACGATGTACCATTTCATCATCTCCGTCGTGTACTAGACCTCAAAATACAGAAATAAGTATACTGTGATGGTCAGCATGATAAGACGTTCAATACGGTATACAGATATTAGTGGTAGGATCATCCTATCAAAATTCGATAATTGGTACTAGAAATGCTGCTATTTTGTCGAAAATAAGATCGACGGAGCAATAACAGTCCAAATTTTGAGAAATGAAATATGATCTCACTCGGAAGATGATTTACAAGTTTTCTATAGAAAAATATTCAGGTTTGGAAAACATTTTAATACCATCGATTTTAACTAATATAATTTGAAATAAATTACACTAGAAAATAAACTTTCATATTATCAGATGAAAATTTACCATTTGCTATGTTTAAATAGATGTATACCAAATATTAAATTTTTATTTCAAAATTTTATTATTTAAAATTTCACAAAAATTCAGTTATTAAAATAGTTAAAATTTACGGGTCGTTACACTCTCCCCCACTCAAAACTTTTCGTCTCCGAAAAGGAAGGAGGTAGGAGAATAGAAACAACCATGAGAAAATAGAGTAAAAAAAGTAAAACAATAAATTTAAAACCATGTAAAATTAAACTTAAATTAATTAATATTCAATAATTTATTTTAAATTCAAAGTATTTCATTAAGTTGATTTAATATCAATTTATAAGTTCCCACGAATCAAAATTTATTTTATTTATCTCATTTAATATTAAATTACTTATTATTCCATTTATCTAAATTAACATTTATTTACTCAAACTTTATTTATGATTTCTTTTAACATCATTTTCATTGTAAATTATTCAATTACATATTCAACTTTCTGAATGATTTAAGTTATATATTGGAAAGTAACTGAGTTTTATACAAGTAAAATTTTCCAATTTAATTATTTCAAGTTTAAATATTTATTCAAAATTTGGCTTTATTTATAATTGAAAACATCCTTTAATATAAATTTAAGAATTAAATTTCCGATTTCACTTTAAAACATTGGAGATAAATATATATATATATATATATATATATATATATATATAAGTCAAATCAAATCTATAAATATATACCAATATTATAAATCAAGTCATACTTCAGCAATTCAAATCAATTTAATTTTCAACATAATAGTGTAGCAAGGCTACAGAATGGTCTCTCCATTTCGAAACTCGAAAATGAATGTCGATGATGCGACCGCCATCACCGAAATTATTTTCCAGCGACAAAATAGGAGAGCACTGATTTAAACAATTATAATTTCTTCAAAACGATTTCTATTTGAAAATACGTTACATAATATACCCTTTAAAGCTTTGAAACCAAAGTTTGAAATCACGGGAAATTAAATTCTCAAATTCTAATTTGAATTCATTTGAACTCCAAATTTAATTATAAACCATTTTTGGTAAATTCATTTATTTATATATTGATCAATGGTTTACAAAACTACAAATGAAAAAAAATATTATCATTCTTAATGACCAATTTATTTGACAATTATCTTTCAAAAAAATTTATACTTATAAATAAAATGCATTCATATAAAATTTATTAATTTTGAAAATAATTGTGTCAGTTTGCTCTGTTCAAGTGTTTTGGAAATCCTATCGATATTGTTGATCAGACGAATCAATCGAAAATCCAAATCAACATTAACAACTCAAACAACACAGCATATAAACCAATTTGATAATAATTACAAATACACTTCTCACTCGTTGATTCCAAAATGGATTTTAAAACAAAGGTGGAGATAGAGATTCAAATTAGAGGGAAACTTAACCAAAAGAATTCAAATAGGAAGATAAGCTCGAAATGAAAATACGATGACTAAATAACAAAAGGGAAAGATGGATATACCGATATTAATCATGACCAACCTTAACCGGGTCAACCGTGACTTCAAAAATAGAATCGATGTAGAATTCTAAGGCAAATCGACATTCGATCACTAGAGAAATTATCCTGATCGTCTACTAGAGAGCAATTCGGGTATAAAGAGGTGTCAGCATCCAAATTGAGGATATCGAAATCATTGGTGAATCAATGTTATTGTAAAGGAGTTTCACCCCTTTACAATCATTCAAAGATTGGCGAGACCATCGATTTATTATAGAGATTATTCGAAGTGGAGTTACGGGATACTCCGGAATACAAAGAGGTAGGGATAAGGATGGATTTTGGAACCGAGGGGAACGTTCCAAAATTCAAAGGAAACCGAATCAAGAGGAAGAATTCAAGCTCGAATGAAAGAAAATGTGTAATTAAATTTACCTTATATATTGAGGTTTGCCTAAACCCAGAGCTCTGATACCAAATATAACGACCCAATATTTTCAACCATTCGCATCCAGACATGCCGGAATTGAATTGCTCAAAATATCAAGTTGTTAATTTATATTTGGCAAAACTCAGCATATATAGTAAATAAAATGATCACAGAATCACAGACACAGATTAATATACAATATGCAGTGGAAATAAAATGAATAGTAGTTTATGAAGCTACTATATATATGTAACAGAGTTAAATAAGATGCAACAGAAGTCTCGAATACATAGTCCAAAAACTAGATCTGAGTACATCGCCGAAATCAACTGAATATCTGAAAGCTGGATAGATAGCTGGATCTCCAAGAAAAGCTCCAACTTTGAAGGTGAGTTTCGAACGTTGAGCCACTCAGCTTGACCCAAGCGTAAAGTAAGATACAAAACACTCGAGTCAGGATTAACATTCTTATATCAATAAATTCAACTCAAGTGAAATAACAACTGAAATACAAGTAACTCAAAGGATGTTTGGTATAACCATCCTCTAAGGATCCGTTAAACTATCTACTACGTAGTAATATACGCTATTATAATAATGTCTAAAGTAAAGTATAATATATTTAAAAATAGCGTTAAGGCGTTACCTATATCCTCCTTAACACATTTTGTATATTCTCATAGTCTATACAGTACCATAATCTCCCCCATATTGGACGTCGTTAGAGGACACTCTAAAGGTATGGTACAAAACAAAATCGTATAAGATGCGCTAGGATAGGTGACACGGCACAACTAGGCAATGCTAGGGTAGATATACCAATTACACTTCCGGACCAGTGGTAACACATAGTCGCAACTACCACCCACCTCAAGCCACACTCCCAAAAAAATCAAAGGTGCACCCAATCAATCACAAAGTAATAGAATGATATTGAAGGAGTGTGTCCGATCAGAGGAGCTACCTCATTAGCCCGTCAATTGCTCCTGGTTTAGCACCTTATGCCAACTCACGGGAGTCGGATCCACGTATATACCTCAATAGGACGTCTCCACCATCCTACTTCATTCTGGAATCTCCACCGCATATACAGTGGTCAAAGTGATTTTCGGAGTTGGCAAAGAGTATGACAACTTCCGATCCCGGTCTCTTTAACAACCAAACGTTATTATTACACCGTGGTCATTTCAAAATAGTTTATACTTCAAAACCAAAATATCATTGCCATTTAAAACCATATCAATACGATATCATTTCCATTTCAAAATCAAATACGATATCATTTCTATTTCAAATATATCCTTTACAAAATTATAGCACTTTCAAAGTCATAACACTTTTGAAACTAAACACTTGAAATTATAACACTTTCAAATCATAATACTTTGAAATCAAAATACTTTGAAGTACTAAGACTTTGAAATCATAATATTTCCCACTTACCGGTTTAGATATTAAAATAGTATATAAAATAAAATAGTTTATAAAGTAATATAAAATAGTTTCCTCAAATTTCACAAATTGATTCCAAATCACTCGAATTCCAAAGTTCAAAATTTATCAAATTCAAATTATCAATTTCAATTTAGTTTCACAATAAACCATTCAAAATTATATCGATTTCAAATACGAAATTGAACCACAATTAACACATTTCAAATTATATATTTCAAAGCTTTAACTGTTCTATAATTTCAAAACTAAATCTGATAATTTCATATAATCTTAATTCAATTTACTATTATTTAGGTTTGAAATATTTAATTATTAAATTCAATATCGTTTAAATAAAACTCAAACTTGAAATATTTATTAATCATTTTAAACCAACAATCAAGTTACAAGATCATATCCTTTAAAATCTCAAATTCAATAAACTTCAAATCAAACTTATTTGAGTATAATTCTTAAATAAATTCAATTTCAAATCAGTTTCAAATTTATCTTCCGACCTTAATTTATTTAAATCATTATAAACTCCATATTAAAATAAAATTTTAAATAAATACTTAACCATATTATATTTGCTAAAATCAAACTTTATTATTTAACTTATTTGGTATTAAAACAAATTTATACATAGGTTAAATCAAGAATTTAACTATATATACAATAACATTCATATAATATCTAAAATAATATTTATATAAAACCCTATATTTCTTTCCAAAACAATAGAAACCCTTTTCAAAACATTTATATATAGACAAGCGGTGTCTATATATAATTTTCTATCCTATGGTCAAGTGATACGGATATTTATCATTTCAATCCATAACTTAAATATATACAGGTATATATCATTTCAACCGCAATCCCAAATCCAATTAAATGAAAATCGCTTGGATTTATCATTTCAACCCATAATGATTTTCTCATATTCTAAAGTCCGTTCGGGTATGTACCATTTCAATCCATAGTGAATTCTATACTAACAGGGAACTTGCAGAGTGATAAAAATATTATAATCATATAACAGGCATATAACATCAATATAACTTACAGATAATGGTGTCAGATGTCACAGGTGAACAGATACAAATAATTGCATATACATAGCAATGTAAATAACAAACAGCGACATATTTCAATTATGATTTCGATTGAAATCAAACTTAATTGGCATAAGAACATTAATCTGAGTGATTACTCACCTTTGGAGGCTAGTGAGATGAACAAGAATGAAATAATTTGAATTCCAAAGCAAAACTAGACTGGCATGAGTTCGACGATCAAAGCTGATAATAAGTACAATCAATTGGAATAATTCAAGTTAGCTTGATATAAACCGAAACGAAATATGTATTTCTTTATTACTTTCTTAACCAATATTAAATTTGGAACTCATAAATATATATATATATATAATACTTAGAATCTGTTTATATAAAACATATATATATATATAACTAAACTTATACAATCCAAAACAATTGTATAGACCATAGCCGAACAACACTCTATATATATACAAATGTTTAAACTGCAACCATTACCTAATGATCTATTAAAGAAATCTACGTACAAAATTTTTGTAACTTAATATATATATCAGATCTTTAAGCATATCCACTATATATCTACCAACAACCTGAGGCAACATTTATATTTATAAAATAAACGCTCATGTTATACTACATGTAAACTTAGGTACAAAATATAACTCAATAAGTATATATATAAACCAATATATATACCAGTATACAAAAATCAAACATATATTAAATGTATACATATATACTTTCCCCAAAATACTAATGTAAATAAAAACCCAACATATAATGTAAATATACACAAACCAACTATAAATCAACATATTTTATAAAATTCAAACATATACTTCTAATCAATATCTATTCTGAAAATCGACACAAACTTAGTTCATTATAATATACCTTTAAATTCCAACAGATTTAATATATATACTTATATAGGCTAATACATATATAACTTTATATGAAATCACATATATAATACTCTGTACACAAATAATACTCTGTAAGTAAATAAATACTGTAAATACATATAATGCTGTAAACAAAACTTTGTACTATTAAAATTATAACAAGAAACTGTAAAACTATAAACAATAGCCTGGTAATATTAAACTGACGTATAAATTAACATTTTGCAAGCTGACAATATATAAACTTGCTTAAATTTATATATATATATATATATATATATATATATATATATATAAAACTAGAAATCAATAGGTAAGGATTGTATAGAATATATTAAGATAAAACTGTTAAATATACATCTCTTATTACATAGATTAACAAGGAACCATATTATATTAACATGTCAATATATTTTCATATAATATGAAATATATTATACAGTAAGCAAAAGGAAAAATGTAAAACATGCATAATACCTATATAACAGAGAAGTGAAGGCGCAGCAGCTATGGAGGCAAACCGACGATCGAATTTGATCCGGATTTGAGTACTAAAGTTCGAGGTGAATTACACCATTTCAAGTTAGAATTTTTCTTTCGATTCCTGATGGCGAATATGTGATATGGATTTTTGGTTTCATTCTAAAATTCTCTATCATGATATATGGCCATGCAAGGAGAATGATGGTTTCTAGCAAAGCACCTTATCGAAGTCTGCATTAGGGAAGTCGAATGAATAATACTAATTCGAAAGCAAACTTGCGTGACCGAGTGAGCGATCGAATGTGATTTTCATGATGATGACATATGTACAATTTTTGTTCTAATAAAATTGATATGCTTTAATGCTTAAATTGAAAAATTGTTGGGTTGGATATCCTTTGTAATTTAAATTGAATTTTTTTATGCAAAACTACTATTAACTTTACCAATGTACATAACTATTTTTCTTTTATTTTATCAAATGTTACTTATAAAACAGCTTAATGAACTGTTTATTTAATTATTATATTTTATCATTCCGTTGAGAGGTTCTGTATTTTTCTTTTCTTCATTTTCTATTATTTCGTATTTACCCCATTAACAATCCTCCCTTTTGAATGGTTTGAATTAGACATGTGTTGTTTATTGTCGATTTAAACTGTCCAAAAAGGTGGGTCGTTACTTTTATCATACTGAATGAAGAGAAATCTTAGAACGCTTATTATTATAATCATATAAATTTTATTGATAGTTTCCCCAAGCTTAATGAACGCATTGTAGAATATTCAATGAATCCACACAGTCACAAATCCTTATCTTTGTTTGACTTATCATACTGTAGAGACCCGACTTTCTACCACCAGAAAGACGTATCACTAATTAAGAAAGAAAGGGATAGAAGAAGGAAAGAAAGAGCAGAAATAGAAACAACACATCAGAAACTCACAGCGGAACGATTGAAAATATAATATAGAACATATACATAGTATCATATACATCAGAGTACATAACTAAACATCTCAATTTAGACAGTTATAACATTTCTGTCTAATACAATACAAGACATCATACAGAATAACAACACAGCGGAAACTCTAACTATATCTCTATACGCTGAAGCCTCCTGCTCCAAAGCTCCTTCAGAATTCTCCAAGAGATAACCTGAAGCACTTGACTACTCATATATAATATGAGTACCCAAGAGTTTAATAAAACAGAAAATAAACACTCGGGTCGGACAGGGGTCTGGTGTGAGTAAACGGTTTAAGATTGCTTAACTTTAGAAAATCCTTTGAAAGAAAAGGTATCACGTAAGACTTCCCACACATAAACATGGAAAAGTTTTTACCTTACGCTAACCAAAACATTTGATAGGAAATCCAATGATATTATAATAGTGTCTAGGGTTTTCAAATAAATATGAAATAGCCGAAATTGCTACATGATTAAATTCCAGCTACTAGCCACAAAAGTGGGTAATACAAACAAAACCATAGGGTCTCGTAGGGTAAATAGGTTTCCATCAATGGTAGGGCTACTGAGGTACCGCCCGTCACAGTACGTGGCCTAGATCACCGTACCGAGGAGTACTCCCACTCCTCTGCAACACAAGGCCGGGACCATTCCTTACTGAACAGTCCCGAACAAGACCACCCCACAGTTGGCTGCAGATCCAACTGCCCACAAAGCCGAAATAAAAAGGGACATCTAGACAGGGATGTATCTTGCTCTCTAGTGGGAGCTACCCACGAAGCCTTGTTGCAACTCCCCTGTTTTAGCCATTCCCGGTTAATGAGGCTTGAGGCTGCGATTACCATTATAGAACACATTTATCTTAGAATGATCATCGTCCGCCTGACGATGTTCTGAAAGCATTTAATCCATACAAGTTCGTTCCGGGTTCGAACGAAACCGAAGGCACTATCTCGTTGCACTCATTTTGGAATCACCCTCAAAGTCAACGACCATAGCCCTTGCACTCTGAATCACCATCTCGAACCTATAAGCACTATTCCGTCAAACTCATTACGGAATCACCCACAGAGTTATACTAACGTATATCCCTTACACCTCGAGTCTTCAATCTCTCCACTTGGATTAACGACCTAACATTTAATTGGAATCGACGTGGTTTTCGGATATCCAAATATGGAAACCCGATCCCAGTCTCACTGAATCCAAACGCCATTTTAATGTCCAAGTTATACTGAAGGGATTTAAACAGTATTCAGAATATTACTTAACATAAATGGATGATTCACATTACACAGATAGATAATCTACTATTATCACATTCATCCATACATATCACAAAGCAGCATATGTATCACATCTCAGATATATCACATTCATATCAGAACATATCAACCAATGATATGCAATATCAACCAATATCATTAACTCATCCAATGATACTTATCATCAATCATTAACCATTCATAAACAAGTTTTGATCCAAACTTAATAAATTTAATTAATCCTTAAATAATCACTTGGATTATCATCAATCCAACTCTTATTCATTAATTAATTACAAATTAATTAACTAACATCACTTAATTATCCACTTAATTAATCATCCTGATTAATCATTACTTAATTACTTTAAGTAATTATTTCTTAATTACAAATTTAATTAAGCATCTTGATTAATTACTTTCAAATTATACTAAGTAATTTCCTCTTAATTACCTTTTAAAATTAATCATACTTGATTAACTATTCTTTAATTATCCTGATAATTATTCCTTAATTATCCTTTAATCATACCTGATTAATCACTTTTAATTAATCACATCTGATTAGTTACTTTTAATTGAAACTACTTGATTAATTACTTTTTAATTAATCATATTTAATTAATTACTTTTAATTAATCATCTTTGATTAATTACTTTAATTACATTTAGTAATTAAAACTTAATTATAAATTAATTATCCTTAAATTATTAATTAACAATTAATTAATTATTTCCATTAATTAATGATTATTTTAATAATTAAATTTCTATCTTAATTAATTACTTTAACAAGTAATTAATCTTATTATTAAATTCTCTTAATCCTTTTATTCATTAATCATTAATTAAATAATTAAAACCTTTAGTTATATTAGTTAATTCTTAAATTAATAACTCAAGTGATTAATCCTTAATCACATCCACTTAATTACTTTTAGAAAAGTAATTCTCTTTTACTTAATTATCTCCTGCAATTAACCACTTAATTACTTTAATTACTTTCCCAAGTAATTATTCTTAATTAACCCCAAAGTGATTATCCTTAAATTAATCACAAATTAATTACTTAATTAATTATTTCGATTAAATATTTAAAATCAATTAAATGATTCTTTAATTTACTATATTAAAAGATTCTTAATTAAGAAAACCATTATCTAAATCAAATCATTTATATTAACGAATAACTTTTCAATGGTTAATAATTTAATTATCTTAATTATCTTTAATTAAATCAAAGTTCTAAATTACTAAAGATAATCCTTATTTTAATTGATCTCTAAATCTTAATTATTTAACTTATTTAAAATAAAACACTTTAGAAATCAATTATAATAATTTAAACATTCTAATTAAAACTTTTAAAATCTTTAAACTTCCAAAGTTATTAAACAAAGTTTCACTTATTTACTTAAAAATTAATATATTTTAAAATATGAGATCTCGTTAAAAACTTGAAAACAAATTAGTTTATAAGTGAAGCTTGTTTTATTTGTTTAAATTTGAATTATCTAAAAATAACAAATTCCTTTGTTTTTCAAAGCTTTTTAAAACCTTACTGTTACATTTTTAAATTCTTTAAAACTTCCTGTATCCAAACCAAAATTCTGCTTGATAAAAACCGAGTAACCTACACAAAATCTCGCCTAAAACTCGAGTAAAATCTCTCAAATCCCGAGTACCCCCATACCCTAAACCTGCTTCGAGACAAATCATCTCATCCCCGAGGCATACTTCGAGCTCGCACCATCTTCTCAAAAAACCCAAAAATCACTGATACACGATGCCGTGCACATCAACGTGCACTTCGCCGCCGATCAACGGTGAACTCCACGCCGACCTCCTACACTTCACTCTCGACCCTTCCAACATCTCGCGCAAACCAGAAACTTCATACGACCGAGAATCGAAAATTTCGATCATCAGACCAAACTACCTGAACCTCAAATCATCGAAATTCATTCACCACCCAAGATTCTTGAATCCATAAGCCACGTGATCCCTTCCTAAGCTCCGCCTCACTTCCCAGTACCTCCGGCACCAAGTGCGTTCATCTCCTGTAGCCTCTCGACGCCGCAAATCCATCAGAACATCGTCGGCATAAACTAGGTATAAAACCCTACTCGAACGAATATCGGCCACCACAATCATTAATAAAATCCCAATCTATTTTTCCAACAATCAACGACACTCTCTCGACCATCATGCTCAATATCGACGCTCAGATCGCCGTCGATCGTCGCCAATCGACCAAAATGCCCCAAACTGAAAATCCCAGAATTCTCTTTAACTACCAATGTAGAAATCAAGCTTCAACCACTAAAATTCATGATTTCCTAACTGTAAACCAATTATAGAATCAAAACTTAAATTTAATTGATAAGCATTTGACTCAATTTTAAATTTCACAGCAAATTCAAAAATTTAGAACAAATTTTCATTTTTTACAACTTGTAATTATTTTTAAATGATAGCTTTTTTGATTACAATCAACATCCATTTACAATTCAAAGTCTAATTCGAATTCAAATCCAAGTTATTTAATTTATTATCAAATTATAACTCTGCTATAGTATAAGTTTCAACCACATAGGGAATCAATCGTCCACAATTCAAACATGCATCCGTATATTTCCAAGAAATCAGGAAAATCATCATGATTACATGTACTAGAACAAGATGAAATTCAAGATTAGAACTGTTTTTTAAAATTTTCATTTACTCACCCGATTAAACAGAAGACGAAGCAGAAGTATGACTGCAATTTTCTTTTCCAGGTTCTGAAATTCACTTTACATGTTCTTGAATTTGTTGCTTGCTTAATATCAGTTGCATGCTGATAAATCTTCTGAATTGCTTGTTTGATTTCCAGATTTGCTAGTTGATTGTATTTGAAAATGAACTTTCATTTGCCCCCTTGTTTTCCAGATTTTCTTTTGATTTCATGGATTTCCAGATTTTACTGATTTCACAGATTCCATTTTCCCCTCTTCATTTTTGTTTTGATTTGCATTCATTTATGATTTGTTTTGTATTATTGTTGAAAGAAGAAAGTAATTTCTTAGCTGAAAATTAAAAGTAAATTCCTTCTTTATATTTTACAAATTTTAAATTTTAAATTAAGTTATCAATAGAATTGCCACTTGTCCCTTATATGTTTATATTCTTAAAAATGTCTTTTAATAAGCCAAATACACTTACAAGTGTTATTTTAATGTTTAATTAATGTTTTAAATGTTATTTTCCTTTTATAATTTATTTTAAACCTTGCATGAAATGTGTATATGTATGTATTGTATTTTAATGCTTAATTATTGATTTTATTATGTAATATTTATATGATTGTAAAATGTTTTTATCTTATATAAACAAGCTTTTAGATCTTTAATAAATATTTCAAAAGAAAATTCATATAGACATTTATAAATAACTTATATTTTAATTCAATTTAATGCTTATATGTTTGAAACATCTATTTTAATTCAACTCTAAAAATTTTAAACAAATTTATCTTGTGTTAAAAGCAAATGAACCTTTAAATTTAAATCTTATCTAAAAATCATGTTGAATTATATTTTTATAATAATAAGAAATTAACTTTGTTATTAAAATCTCAATATATTATTTTCAAAAGTATAAATCAAATTAACCTTTCAAATTACAAAACTATATATATAAAATAAAGTTTGGAAATACTGATTAAATTCAAATTGATAAAGTTCCTATTTCAAATATATATATACAAATATATATACACATTTCAAATAGAAAAACATTTTATCATTAGATTCGATAATTACCATATTAAATTTTAAAACAACACTCAAATCACAATATATACATTCATATATATTACAATTTGAATATAAAGTTTTATTACATTAAAAACTTCCTATTTACTAAAATAAATGTTTCCAAATCAAATTATTATAAACTTTCAAAAGAATTTAATCTTGCCTATTTATGTTGTTAAGAAAAATATTAATAGATATTAACAAATTGTTGTTTTCAGCCTTTGAAATAATTTTAACTTCTCAATTTATAATATAAAATGATCAAATCAATTTAATTATTATCAAAGATTATTAAATTGATATTGCTCAAAATTCCGGGTCGTCACATTCCTCCCCCTTAAAAGAATTTCGTCCCCGAAATTAAAAAAAAGATAAATTAATAACCCAGCTAAAGAATTTAAATTTCAAACAGCAATCACACAATCAATCATACACAATCAATCAGAGCAACCATAGCAACCAACGCAACAAACAATTCTAAATATCCAGACAAAATTCTGAATAGAACTTCCTAATATTATCAAGAGTTTTCCAGATACCTATACTGGAATACTCACTCTACAAATCTTAAGTAACTACACTACTAAAACCAAGAACTCCCTCATCCGATCCTACAAATCTGAACAAGATATCAGATTAAACTCAAAACCAGTTCAACCACCGATTCTTCTAAACTGCTGATTCTATCACTAGAAGAATCATACACATATTCCTCAGAGATATGTGAAATACAATGAATTTCAGCTATCCAAACTGGCAATTCAATCCTATAGATCAAAATCTAATCTCTAGAGAACACAGGAAAAATTCTAAATACCTTCAAAGCAAACTTTCCAGTTTTACCAAATCTTATATCTCCTTTTAATCGGATAAAACTAAGTCAATATCCAAATTCTAACTGCATATTCCAAATTTTCTCACTTCTTAACTACACAACTCTTCTGATGCTCCGAGTCACCTTCAATATTCCTGATCAGCCTAACCCTTGCTAATTGCTTCATGAAACAAACAGGACCAAAATCAAACCAAATCTCCAGGTCCTACTCAACAAAATGGCTTTCCCAAAAATAATTTGCTGAAATCCAAAATACAACTCTACTCCACATGCATAAGTGGATTTCAGACCTACACTCCTTTTCTAGAATAGCCAAATAGTTGCACTAGACAACCTTACCTTTCAAATCCAAGAAATTCCTTCATACTTGAATTTCCTATAGAAATCCTCTACTGCAACATCCGGTTGCTCCATACTAGAATAACTGCCAATTCGCTTCCGCTGCACAACTCTAATCTAGAGCAGATAAGAATGCTATCGAAGAACACAAGCACAATCTTTCTCCTTACACAGTTCATCCGACTCATAAAAATCTTAGTGACCATTCTTCTTGATCAAAACATCTCAACAGAATCTCAACTTAGAATAAGATGATCAATCCAAAGAATCCTGAGCTGCCTCACCAAACTCTTCTTGCTCTAAGAGTCATCCTACTATATGGTTGAATTATCAATATTACTTCTGGATTCCAAGTTGATAAGAAAACTCAATCTCCGATTCGGGTCAACTTTTGAATTCCTCAAAACATCTGAAAAATCTCTGACTACATTAATGGCTTTCACCTCTACTCGAGATGCCTTAATTCCCAAGTCAAAGAATACTCAAAGATTCCCAAACTAATCGCAAGTCACTTTTGCGATCCTACTCAGTTCAAATTCCAAAGAACTGTCTCCACAACTAGAACAACTTTTCCTATTCAAGATAAATCTTAAGCATGGCTTATCTACCAGAAAAAACTAATAGATCACTTCCAACAGATATCCTACTCTGCTGAGCCTTCCGAAGAAAAGGATAAGTCTTCATTATCTGCCTGGTCTGCCGATAGTAGAATCCCAAAGATTACTGAATCATCAAAGAAACAGATCCATGCTACTACTTCCAAACTTCACTTCAATGATACTACTAAGCCAAAAGATCATCCTTAACCACAAACTCCTTGAATCTCAAAACAATCATCCAATTCCGCCAAAAATCCTTGAGACGAGTCAACATCTTCTCAAGAA
This sequence comes from Allium cepa, assembly GCA_030765085.1. Lineage (NCBI taxonomy): Eukaryota > Viridiplantae > Streptophyta > Magnoliopsida > Asparagales > Amaryllidaceae > Allium > Allium cepa. The sequence goes on from CM060937.1 coordinate 312,572,411, forward strand.
ACTCGGCTCCAAACCAAACACCAACGACTTGTCTTCTTAAGAAAACAATTGAGACCATGTCCGAAATGAGGTAACTCATCGACCTTAGTCTCATACTTCAATACAGATAAGATACCCTTACTTGAGATCCAGAAAATTCCCAAACATCTGAATCTTCGTTGCAGTAGACATCAATGCTCTTCCAATACCATCTTAATCTGGCTTCAAAAGAACATCATCAGAACCATCTATGGATACTGCATCTCATCACATAGCTATTCCCTGTTGAAGCCATCAATACACCATCACCTGCTTCTATTTATCTGACAACTCAACTCTTGGAAACCCCGCTCACTCGAGAGCAAATCAACCTCACACTTCAAGAATATACCCCAATTCTTGAAAATACTTCCTCTGGACTCAAAGAAATCCTTTTACCAATCTACAAAATTTATTCGAGATAGCATTAGGTCTACAACCTCGATAAACACCTCCAACCACAACATATAAGCCTCTTCCATTAGGGGTAGTCGTGTTACACACACTCCTACCTTATCTACCTCTATAGCCTATGTTGGAAAATCCGAACAGATAACCCAACAGATTAGGTAGTTATATATAAATATATATATATAAAAATTACAAGTACGCTCTCTCAAGATAGACACCACTCCAGAGCCTAGGTATTCACTCAACCTAATGCTCTGATACCAACTGTAGCGACCCGACTTTCTACCACCAGAAAGAAGCGTCACTAATTAAGAAAGAAAGGGATAGAAGAAGGAAAGAAAGAGATAGAAGAAGGAAAGAAAGCGAAGAAATAGAAACAACACATCAGAAACTCACAGCAGAACGATTGAAAATATAATATAGAACATATACATAGTATCATATACATCAGGGTACACAACTAAACATCTCAATTTAGACAGTTATAACATTTCTGTCTAATACAATACAAGACATCATACAGAATAACAACACAGCAGAAACTCTAACTATATCTCTATACGCTGAAGCCTCCTGCTCCAAAGCTCCTTCAGAATTCGTCAAGAGATAACCTGAAGCACTTGACTACTCATATATAATATGAGTACCCAAGAGTTTAATAAAACAGAAAATCAACACTCGGGTCAGACGGTTTAAGATTGCTTAACTTTAGAAAATCCTTTGAAAGAAAAGGTATCACGTAAGACTTCCCACACATAAACATGGAAAAGTTTTTACCCTACGCTAACCAAAACATTTGATAGGAAATCCAGTGATATTATAATAGTGTCTAGGGTTTTCAAATAAATATGAAATAGCCGAAATTGTTACATGATTAAATTCCAGCTACAAGCCACAAAAGTGGGTAATACAAACAAAACCATAGGGTCTCGTAGGGTAAATGGGTTTCCATCAATGGCAGGGCTACTGGGGTACCGTCCGTCACAGTACGTGGCCTAGATCACCGTACCGAGGAGTACTCCCACTTCCCTGCAACACAAGGCCGGGACCATTCCTTATTGATTAGTCCCGAACAAGACCACCCCGCAGTTGGCTGCAGATCCAACTGCCCACAAAGCCGAAATAAAAAGGGACATCTGGACAGGGATGTATCTTGCTCTCCAATGGGAACTACCCACGAAGCCTTGCTGCACCTCCCCTGTTTTAGCCATTCCCGGTTGATGAGGCTTGAGGCTGCGATTACCTTTACAGAACACATTTATCTTAGAATGCTCATCGTCCGCCTGACGATGTTCTGAAAGCATTCAATCCATACATGTTCGTTCCGGGTTCGAACGAAACCGAAGGCACTATCTCGTTGCACTCATTTTGGAATCACCCTCAGAGTCAACGACCATAGCCCTTGCACTCTGAATCACCATCTCGAACCTATAAGCACTATTCCGTGAAACTCATTACGGAATCACCCATAGAGTTATACTGATGTATAGCCCTTACACCTCGAGTCTTCACTCGCTCCACTTGGATTAACGACCTAACGTTTAATTGGAATCGATGTGGTTTTCGGATATCCAAATATGGAAACCCGATCCCGGTCTCACCGAATCCAAACGCCATTTTAATGTCCAAGTTATACTTAAGGGATTTAAACAGTATTCAGAACATAACTTAACATAAATGGATGATTCACATTACACAGATAGATAATCTACTATTATCACATTCATCCATACATATCACAAAGCAGCATATGTATCACATCTCAGATATATCACATTCATATCACAACATATCAACCAATGATATGCAATATCAACCAATATCATTAACTCATCCAATGATACTTATCATCAATCATTAACCATTCATAAACAAATTTTGATCCAAACTTAATTAATTTAATTAATCCTTAAATAATCACTTGGATTATCATCAATCCAACTTCTTATTCATTAATTAATTACAAATTAATTAACTAACATCACTTAATTATCCACTTAGTTAATCATCCTGATTAATCATTACTTAATTACTTTAAGTAATTATTTCTTAATTACAAATTTAATTAATCATCTTGATTAATCACTTTCAAATTATACTAAGTAATTTCCTCTTAATTACCTTTTAAAATTAATCATACTTGATTAACTATTCTTTAATTATCCTGATAATTATTCCATAATTATCCTTTAATCATACCTGATTAATCACTTTTAATTAATCACATCTGATTAGTTACTTTTAATTAAAACTACTTGATTAATTACTTTTTAATTAATCATATTTAATTAATTACTTTTAATTAATCACCTTTGATTAATTACTTTAATTACATTTAGTAATTAAAACTTAATTATAAATTAATTATCCTTAAATTATTAATTAACAATTAATTAATTATTTCCATTAATTAATGATTATTTTAATAATTAAATTTCTATCTTAATAAATTACTTTAACAAGTAATTAATCTTATTATTAAATTCTCTTAATCCTTTTATTCATTAATCATTAATTAAATAATTAAAACCTTTAATTATATTAGTTAATTCTTAAATTAATAACTCAAGTGATTAATCCTTAATCACATCCACTTAATTACTTTTAGAAAAGTAATTATCTTTTACTTAATTATCTCCTATAATTAACCACTTAATTACTTTAATTACTTTCCCAAGTAATTATTCTTAATTAACCTTAAAGTGATTATCTTTAAATTAATCACTAATTAATTACTTAATTAATTATTTCAATAAAATATTTAAAATGAATTAAATGATTCTTTAATATACTATATTAATTGATTCTTAATTAAGAAAACCATTATCTAAATCAAATCATTTATATTAACCAATAACTTTTCAATGGTTAATAATTTAATTATCTTAATTATCTTTAATTAAATCAAAATTCTAAATTACTAAAGATAATCCTTATTTTAATTAATCTCTAAATCTTAATTATTTAACTTATTTAAAATAAAACACTTTAGAAATCAATTATAATAATTTAAACATTCTATTTAAAACTTTTAAAATCTTTAAACTTCCAAAATTATTAAATAAAGTTTCACTTATTTACTTAAAAATTTATATATTTCAAAATATAAGAGCTCGTTAAAAACTTGAAAACAAATTATTTTATAAGTGAAGCTTGTTTTATTTGTTTAAACTTGAATTATCTAAAAAAACAAATTCCTTTGTTTTTCAAAGCTTTTTAAAACCTTACTGTTACATTTTTAAATCCTTTAAAACTTCCTGTATCCAAACCAAAATTCTGCTTGATAAAAACCGAGTAACCTACACAATATCTCGCTTAAAACTCGAGTAAAATCTCTCAAATCCCGAGTACCCCCATACCCTAAACCTGCTTCGAGACAAATCATCTCATCCCCGAGGCATACTTCGAGCTCGCACCGCTGTGACGCCCCACCTCTATACCCACGCTAGCCAAGGACACTACAGGGTAATGCCGTCAACTAACACGGAGAATAAGGCTGGTTGGGAGCGACCATCTATAGCCTTGCTCTAACTATCTATTGAATACATCGACAATAGACATACCAAGCAGGTCGACATACCCAATGAATACTTAAAACAAAACCATAGGTGGTTGGAGGATCTATCAGAACAGAATATAACAACTCAAATGTAATATACATCACAGAACAGTAAACCATCATCATATACACATATACTGATACACAACAGGGTACACAAAATAATACATGTCAAGTGGTATAGCAAACCATAATATACAAACGAGTCAATAGAATACATATCAGAGTTACAACAAAAAGGGACTACACAAAAAGCTATGACAAAAAGGAGCAAGCTGAATAGTCCATGCGGAAGCAAAATAGGCTAAGTCCAAAAGCACCTATCCTGAAACAACTCGGTCTGATCCGAGTATAAAATACACGGGTCAGTCTAGCTAAACAAATCAGCTAGATAAACTGAACAACAATAACCTGTAAGGTCACAATGTATTACAAATATCTCTAAGGGAGATAACACAATCATCCAACATAAGATGAATCGTATCAAGACAAGCCTCATGTCATCGGCAACATAGATAAACAAAGGATACAAATATCCCATGTCAAGCCAAAAAGGCAAATAACAAATACCAATGAAGGTAACACAAGTTCCACAAGGTAATTTCTATACTTCATGCGGCTCAAAAAGACCAACACCGAAGGGCGATAACAAGGGAATATACATATCAAATGAAACATCATAAAATTTGCTCGAGCTCAGTACTGTATAAACAAGGATCCATGAGCCCGAAGACTCCAAACCCAATATAACCGATGCGGCTCATAACGACCAACATCGGAAGCGATACTAAAGGGCAACAAACTCGAAGGCACAATCCCGAAGGCACAAACCCGAAGGAAACATACCCGAAGGAAACAAACCGTAGTGGTGAAGGTCCGAAGGCCCAGTACTGGACACCACTAACTGGCGGAATGTGTCACAACTCTCGAAAAGGAATCCGAAAAGTGTTAACGTGCATCCCATAACCACTCGTTCGCACTTAATGGTTTACTATCCGTCAGTCACTTTCACACTCAAAGCAGTACAAAGTTTACCTCATATCATCGATAAACCGAACCCGAAGGTCAAAACGATCAATTGAATAGGTCGGGGATTAATCGGAAGGATAAACGCACAGACATGGTCCGTGTTTTGCCCAACCATTTAATCATCCTTCCACTTTGCTCGAAGTGCGAAAGTGTGTGATTTAAATAGAATTTATAAATTGGAGAAACTAGCTTTTAATACAATTTGAAGGGATCATTTATAAAAACCCATGGATGAAGTCAAGAATAAGTTATCAAAGTCAAAGAGGCAATAACAACTACTAAAAAGCAACTTGAATCGATAAAATTTCGAAAACCAATCAAAATATGCAAAAAAGCAAAACAGGCAAAACAGGAGCAGGTCGGTCGACCGGCAACAGGGCTCGGTCGGCTGGCCAGATGCAGAAAATAAAAAAAACTCGGGATAGCAGGTCGGTCGACCGACTACGGGGCTTGGTCGGCTGAACTGCAAGTTTCTGCAGTTCCTGCCCTTTTTCAATGAAATGCAAATTTTTCCAAATCGCGACCGTTCGAGCAATGGAGCTAAGGAGCCTTAGCCAATAGATACCCCAGCTCCAATAGTTCTCCGATTCGCCACCAAAAACATGCTCAAATATCAAAGTTAGGATCTCTAAAGAATTGAACCCAAATACTAAAAATTTAGATATTCACCAATTCAATCCAAACCAAAAGCAAGTGCATTTGAACATGGTGTTAGGAATTCATACCCAACATCAATGAAATCAAGAGAAGTAGATGTGAGTTCAAAACTCACCTTTTTCCAAAAACAAAGAAGATGAAGCTCAATAACAAGGAGAAGACCAACCAAACTCTACTTCAACTCTACAAGCTTCAATATAAGATTGTAACAAACATTTCCTAAATTTAGGTTTAGGAATTTCTGAGATTGAGGAGAGAAAGAGATAGAGAAGATGAAGAGGAGCTTACCTATCTTTCTCATTGAATTTCAAGCAAGAATTTGGAGTTTGCAAATGGAACTAGGGCTTGCAATTTCTATTTCCTCTTCCCTTCCACCATTTTCAATTTTTGCTTGAGTTTAGAAAAGTGGAATGAGAGAATGGAAAGAGATGGGCTGAGCTAGGGTATTTAGTTAAGCTAGTGGGTTGAACCCAAACCCAAAACCCAATAGAAAAAGTAGCGAAATTTGACTTACTCCAAACATATCAAAGATTATACTCAAAAAGATCGCAAACGCCATTTTGGAATCGATGGAAATGGTTTCGAGTCCCAATTCGGCCGTTTGCAAAAAGTAACATTTCGGACCCAAAAATCCGACTAACGACGCTATATTTAAATAAAGCATTTAAATATAAAATCGTTAAATATGCGGGTTGTTACAGATCTCCCCTCCTAACAAAATTGCGTCCCCGCAATTCCTAGAGACGATACTAGTAACAACTACATACATACAACATTCAAAAGAAAAGAAATAAGCTTGAGATGAAAAGATATACTCACTGTTACCAAGAAAGGATAGAAAACCCGGATAAGATCGCTCAATAAACTCTCTGGTTTCCCAAGTACAGTCATTGGGGTTAGTGGACCATTGAACTTTAACGAGCGGCACGTCCTTGTTTCGAAGGTGTCGCACCTCCGCGTCAAGTAGCGAATACGCTGCTGCACAATAGATAAGTCCGGTGAGATATCAAGCTCTAGCAAATCAGGAGAATCAATAACAGAATCCGACTCCCGAAGACACTTCCGAAGCTGCGAGACGTGAAACACGTCATGAATACCAGATAAATGAGCTGGAAGTGAAACTCTATAAGCCACAGGGCCAATACGTTCAGTAATAGAAAATGGTCCTATATAACGAGGAGCCAATTTCCCAGTCGTACTGAAGCGCATAACCCCTTTCAAAGGAGAAACACCAATTGAGAACTCAAGAGGCTTCCTACGGTTGTCCGCGTAGGATTTCTGGTGACTCTGTGCCTCTTTCATTCTCAACCGAATAAGATCAATCTTCTCGGAAGAATCACGAACAAAATCCGGGCCAAGAATAAGCTTCGCCCCAGATTCCAACCAACGAGAAGGTGATCGACATGGCCTTCCATATAAGGCTTCGAAAGGAGCCATACCGATACTAGATTGAAAAATATTGTTGTAGGAGAACTCTACAAGAGGTAGGCGATCCTCCCAACTACCATCGAAATCAAAAATACAAATACGGAGAAGATCTTCCAAGATACGATTCACCCGTTCAGACTGTCCGTCAGACTACGGATGGTAAGCTGTACTGAAATTAAGCTTTGTTCCCAAAGCTTGCTGAAGACTCTTCCAAAAATGACTCATGAATAAAGGATCACGGTCACTCACAATAGAACTAGGAACACCGTGAAATCTCATGATTTCCTTGACATACAACTTAGCCAAATGAGAAGCAGTCCTATTAGACTTAATAGGGACAAAATGAGCAGATTTAGTGAGGCGATCAACAATAACCCAAATGCTAGAATGGCTTGGTCTCGAACGAGGTAGGCCGTCAATGAAATCCATTGAAATTTGATCCCGTTTCCACAATGGAATCTCAAGAGATTGAAGGAGACCAGAAGGACGCTGATGTTCGGCCCTAAAACGTTGACAAGTTAGGCAATTACTCACATAACTCACTATATCACGCTTCATGCCTTCCCAATAATAAAGGCGACGCATATCGGCATACATCTTGGTACTACCGGGATGAACAGTATACTTAGAATGGTGACAGTCATCAAGAATGTCATGCCTAAGCACAAAATCAGAAGGCACAAAAAGATGGTTCTTCTTGCGAAGACACCCATGAGCATCGATGCTGAAATCCCGCAACACCTCATCACAGGATCCAGACCCACAAAGCTGAATAAGACGCAACAAATCAGGATCACGCCGCTGGCCATCGGCAATACGATCCAATAAAATAGGTCGAGCTTCCAAACTAAATAATAGAATAGGAGAATCAGAAGATGAACCTCGATCACGAATTTCACAAAAAGATAGAGTCTCAAGAACATTCCATTCGGCAAGCATCATAGAAACAACAGCCGAATGTTTGCGACTAAGCGCATCAGCGACACGATTACCCTTTCCAGGGGTATACTGGATATCAAAGTCATAGGAGGCAAGAAACTCGAGCCAACGTTGTTGCCTCATATTGAGTTCCTACTGAGTGAACAAATACTTCAAGGATTTATGATCGGTATAGAGAATGAAGCGCTCGCCCAATAAATAGTGTCGCCAAATCTTCAAGGCAAAGACAATGGCGGCTAACTCAAGATCATGAGTGGCATAGCGAACTTCATTCGGACGCAGTTGCCTAGAAGCATAAGCAACTACCCGATCCTTCTGCATAAGAACAGCACCGAGACCACTACCACAAGCATCGGTGTAAACAACAAGATCATGATTCCCTTCTGGAACCACAAGAATAGGAGCATTAGTGAGAAGTTCCTTCAATGTCGGAAAGGAAGCTTCACACTTGTCCGACCAAACAAAATGAATGCCTTTCCGAGTAAGGCTGGTGAGAGGAAGCACAACACGGGGAAAATCCTTAATGAACCGACGGTAATAACCCGCCAATCCAAGGAAACTACGAATCTCATGCACATTCTCAGGCCTCTTCCAATTCTAGATGGCTTCGATCTTTGAGGGATCGACTGAAATGCCATCGGAAGATACAACATGGCCTAAGAACTTAACCTTATTCTCCCAAAAGTGGCACTTGGAGAATTTGGCTTTAAGTTGATGATGACGGAGAGTACTCAAGACAATTCTCAAGTGATTAGCATGCTCAGCTTCAGACTTAGAATAAATGAGGATATCATCAATGAACACAAGGACGTACTTGTCGAGATATTCCTGGAATACCCGATTCATGAGATCGAAAAAGAAAGCAGGAGCGTTCGTCAAACCGAACGGCATAAAGAGCCACTCAAAAGAACAATAACGAGTGCAGAAAGTTGTAAGAGGTATGCTATCCTCTACGACTCGTAATTGATGAAAACCTATGGCAAGGTCGAGTTGAGAAAAGATCTTAGCACCACTCAGTAGATCGAACATATCATCGATCCTAGGCAATGGATACCTATTTTTGATGGTTAACTCGTTAAGCTTGCGATAGTCAATGCAAAGCCTAAGAGTTCCATCAGACTTCTTCACGAAGACGACCGCGGATCCCCACGGAGAAAAACTGGACTGGATCAACTGCCTGGACTCAAGCTCTAAAAGTTGCTTCTTGAGTTCCTCATTTTCCTTTGTAGACATCCTCGTAGGAGGACAACTAACTGGCTGCATGCCTGGAATGAGATCAATGAGAAACTCAATTTCCCCCTTGGGTGGAAAACCCGATACAGGCTCAAAAACATCAGAAAAGTCACAAGCAATAGGAATATGAGATATATCATCATCATCTCGCGAGTCAAGAGAATATAAAGCCATTTTGGAATTATCCACATCCCGAAGAACAAGAGATAGCTGAGTAGGCGAATCCGGATACCGAAGATATATAATTCTCTCCGAACAAATAATCCTGGCATCATATCTCACTAGCCAGTCCATATCCAAAATCATATCAAATCACAGACAAGAAATAACGTGCAGATTCACACGAAAAGAAGAATCACATAAAACAATGTAACGACCCGCCTTTTTGGACAGTTTAAACCGACGATCAAATACACATGTCGATTCCAAACCATTAAAAAGGGCAGATGGTTATTGGGGTAAATAAGAAAAGAAAAGGAAGGGAAATAAAGGAAATGAAACAACACAGAATCTCACAGCGGAAGGCTAAAGTACAATAATAAAATAACAGTTCATGAAGCTGTTAATTAAATGAATACATTTGAAATGAATACATTTGATTATTATTATACAACATTTATCAGAGTTGCATACACAGCAAATATCCTACAACAATGCAGCGGAATGGGATGAATATAATAGTAGTAGATAATATACCAAATCTTCGTCTTCATCCTCCGAAGGAAATGATCTTCAACCTAAACTGAAATGCTCAGGCTGACCCGAGCGTAATGAAAAGACAAAACACTCGAGTCAGGACTAAAATATCCTTATGAAAGTTAAATCAATCGTAATAAATATGAGTGTAAACGGCGTCAGAGATGTTTACGGGGTTTGACATCTCCTATCCAGTGTCAACGTGCATGCAATAACTCAAGAGATGTTACGGGATTTTCCATCTCTCAAGGATCCGTTAAACTATCTATATATACAATAAGATACGCTATATAGATAATGTCTAAAGTAAAGTAAAGGTATCAAAATAGTGTTAAGACGACGCCCATTCACCGCTTAACACATTTATATTCCCAAGAGCATATACAAGACCGTAGTTTCCCCAAAACCGGAAGTCACCAGAGGGCAATCCATATACTCAAGGTACAAATCAAAACGTAATGGTCGCGAATAGGATAATCAGTATGACAAGGTACATGAGGCGATACCAACTAGGATACTAGTAGTTGCGTGATCCGGACTGATGTTGAGCATAGCAGCTACTACCTCAACACCGCGAAACAACACTCCCAAATCAAGGGGTGCACCCAAATCGCATCACAAATGTAATAGAAATGGTATCGAAGAAGTGTGTCCGCTAGAGGTGGCGAACCTCAATGGCCCGGCGCGGCCCCTGTTTTAGTCATGTCAGGGGTCATCCAATATCGTTCTCTTTCTTCAGTCAACACGTTCACCAAACCATCCACTTCATTCTGGATCAACACTCCGCGTATAATAGTTATTAAAGTGGTGTTCGGTATCGACAGAGAGTATGTCCATATCCGATCCCGGTCTCTTTAATAACTACGTATTATTACACCGTTGGCTCTTTTACATTTCAAATCGATTCATAATTGATATCAAAATATCATATTCGCTTCAAAAATTAAATCTATGTTAAAAATCATCATATCTTTCCAAATGTAATATTTCGTTTCAAAAATCATTTTTCCGCATCAATATCTCATTTCGATTTCAAATTCATTTCGGATTTCAATTTAGATTGCAACTTCGTTTAACTCAATTCGTATTTAAATTTAAGGTTTAAATATAACATTTCACCATATTTTCCAGCTTAAAATTTTAGAAATAGTTTTAAGTAGTTTAAAAGTAGTTTTAAGTAATTACAATAGTTAAAATACTTTAAAATCTTAAAATAGATTTGAAATAGATAAATTTAGTTCAAAATAATTTAAATTGGGTTAAGTAGATTTAAAATGGATTAAAATAGTTTAAGTATTCAAAATGGTTTATATAACCGAGAAATTTGGAAAACAAAATAAAACAGCTTCAAAACCAATCCATTTCAATTATAACTTCCCAGTTCAAATCAATTTCAATTTCCATTCTACTGATTCAATTTCGATTTCAACTCAAATCAATGTCAACTTTGATTTCATATTAATTCAATTTTACATTCACCTTCAATTAATTCAATTTCAATTTATATCGATTCGAAGCTTGATTTTCCAAAATATCAATTTGTAACACTTAACAAAATTATCTTTCAATATCCAAATTTAAAACCCAATTACAAATGTGATTCAATTTCAAGTTCAAATTCAAAATATCTTTTATATCGCTTTTACTTAGTAATACTCAAAGCTCGAAATAATGTTCAATCTTTAAAACAAATAAATTTCCGAAATTCAATCATATCCAAATTTTTAAATTTCAAATTCTCAACTTAAATTATTTAACAATTTCTTTTAACCAAAATTTATTTCAACATTCCAAACTCAATTTTTCGACAAATTCAATTTCTATAAATCGATTTCTATTTATAACTTTTAAATCAAAACATTTAAATAAATTTCAAATCGATAATTTTTAAAATTATTATTTTTAGCCAATTCGGTGTCCGTATATAATTTTCTATCCTATGGCCAAGTGATTATTTATTTTAATTAAATGTCAGGGATGAACATATATCACTTAAATTAAATCACAATATCATATGTATGCATAACAGGATATAGATAAGCAAATAAACATCCAAACATTTCAATATCAACTAATAGCATCCATCGAAATACATCATCCAATAAACAATACAATTCATAGCAATTTCATAGTTATCAATGTCAGGAAATTTAATCACAATTAAATTTTAATTTCAATTTAACTGTCAATTTAATTTTTCAACGGTTAATTCAAACGACGATCTATATGACAATTAAATTCTATCAAACAACGACAAGTAAATTTCATAACACTACATAACGTCAAATTTAACTAGCATAAAGATATTTAGTACGGTGTGAGCGTTATAAAACACTCACATTGATTTCATTGCCCTAGAATCCAGGCCGTGTGCTGTAGCTTCTTCTTCCTCCAGTAATTCACGAACAAAACAAAACCCATTAGCCGCCGATCTTCAAGCAATTTTCACGACCACCTCGTCGACTTCCAGAACGATCAGCTAGCGCCACCACGAAGCCCTTCACCAGAGTCACCTACGTGCCAAGTTTCATCCCGTCATTCGCTGCCGTTTGCACGCAAACCAAGAAAATACGTACACGCTTCCCAGCCAGATCTGGATGAATCCAGGAAGAAATAGCATACATCAACCGTATGGATTTGAAGACCTCGTCGAGATCTACACTTTTGCTTTTGGAATTTTTCGATTTCGTCGAACGAATTGAGAGATATTAAGGAAAGAAGTTCGAGCAATTCTGGCCTTCGAAAATGAATCGCTTCCCAGTCAGATCTGGACGAATCCATGAAGAAATAGCATGCATCAACCGTATGGATTTGAAGAGCTCGTCGAGATCTACACTTTTGCATTTGGAATTTTTTGATTTCGTTGAACGGATTGAGAGATATTAAGGAAAGAAGATCGGCAATTTCTGGCCATGGAATAGGTGGCGGCCATGATTTAGAATTAGGGTTTCTGGATTAAAAATGAAAGTAAAACTGTCTTGGTTTGCGCGCGTATTTATATAGGTAGGTCCAAAATCGTCCGAACTCCAATCGAGACGTGTCGCCTGGCGTTTCTAGGGTTTACCCCGCGTTCCGGACACAATGGAATATGTTTCGGAGGCTAATTCGATCGTATGTGAGAGTTATGGAAATAAACGATCGATTTTAAATTAAACCGATTAACTAAATTTCTATGCGTTTTGGCTTGCCCCGGACAAACGGTAAATCCGATTAACACGAAAGTTGAAACCATACAATAATATCACATTACGGATCCGATGAAACTGGTTTTGTCGAAATCCGAGACCGTTTGGAAAATGACTATTTTTAACTCGCCAAATTAATATTAAACAATTTCAACGCGTTTCGAGCTGCCACGGTCAAACGACAACTCCGATTGCTACGAAAATTGAAATCCGATAATAACTAACTATTACGGATACAATGGAACTAGTTTCGTCCAATTCTGAGACTGTTCAAAATTTGGCTATTTTCCAGTCGATAATTAAATATTAAAATATTCAATTTTCACAAATAAATTTTAAATTTAGTTTTAAAAGTTCTATAACATCACTATAACTCCAATATGATAAAATAAAATTTTACAAATCCTTTTTAATCATATTAAACTCGTTATTCAATCATCCAATAAATTCCAAATATTAAATTTAAATAATTTAATTGTTCAATATTTGACGGATTTCAATATTGGATTTTTAAATAAAATTTCATTATCAGTCGATTTACTATATTTCGTCAAATGAATTCCACGTTATTATTTAACTACAGTTAGAGATAATGCATTCAACTAATATATAAACTTTCATTTCAATTGCAATTGGTTCACAAATTCAATTCGAATAACTAAATGAATAGGTAACTTAAATAATTATCACCGTTAACTTTTAATTACTTATAAGTTTATTATTTTCAAACAAGTGTCACAATTGACCTATACAATACAAATTCATTCAATTACCTTTGTCTACATATTATTTCAATTGATTTGGGATTCCATTCAATCCATAATAATCAACTTAGATAAATTTGTTGCATTCCATTCTAGTTGCTATTATTCCGAACGACTTACAAATCTTTTTTTTTTCTAACACTAAATCACGAAATCTTATTAAATTAGCTATTTTAATTATCGAAAATTTACGGGTCGTTACACTCTCCCCCACTCAAAACTTTTCGTCCCCGAAAAGGAAAAAAAAGAGAAAAGAAACTAAGTAAAGAATTCAACATTAGATATATTTTATTCAAAGTTACCAACTTATAAAATAATGAAATTTCATTTATAAAGTTATAACTACGTTTCCACCATGTTACTCTGAACGGCTTTCTAGATTTAAAAGTTATTTATCCAAACAAGTTATAAAATTTTAAAACTTGAAAAATTTTCTAACCCCCGGATTCACGGAAAATTTCGGCAGAGTCTCCTTTGCACGGCTAGGTCCAGAAAAATGCCAATACACATATAATCATAAATATACATCTCATCTCACTGATGAGGCATCCCAATCATGGGGAAATAATATATAATATCAAATACGATATGTAATACGGGTATGTACCTTTTATTTGTTATTAGCAAGCATATTTTAGCAAATTTAGCATGAAACGAGCTCCATACGTGCCGCACGCCATCGATACCTACTAAATACTCAATAAATAGATGAGAACATGTATATAAGAAGAAATATCAATATGAGACATCACAATCATAGCTTAAGAAGACAGCAACCTAAAATTTCACATTTTATAAATTCAGACCTGCTGCAAAGACTCAGGTTTTTGACACAGTAAATTCCGAAATCTGAGAATACTTATAAATGAAAAGTTGTTCCACTCGTTCTAAGCTTTCCAGCGATATAAAGATCGTCAAATTCGGACTTACGGTTTGAAAGTTATGCTCAGTTTACTTTCAGCTTTCGACTTAGAAAATTTAGATAGGACAGAGAATGTCCATCCAGTTCAGACTCAGTTTAGGCTAATCAAATTACAAAATCTGTCAAAGTGACCCAAATAAGACTTTTAGCATACTGGAAGAACTTTCATTTGCAAAAAATTTGGGCTCAATCGGATTTATAAATCTCAAGTTATCGTTGTTCTAGTACAGCACTTATGTGCAAAAAAAAAAAAAAAAATTTCCAACCAAAACTAGTGTAACGATTTTGATCTAGAAATTTGGTAACATAGATTTTCAAGTGGTTTTGGTTAATTCAAGTTTATATATAACTTTATTCATATCTAATTTCACATTTTTACCTTCATTTAGCGCTGGATCTATTGGTAGAACATTTCTAAACTATTTTTCAAGTATATAATTATTTCATAGACATATCCATTTTATTTATACATTCTTTTAAGTATCCATTTTGTTTAAAAAAAATAAATTCACACTCCAACCTTAAAAAAATTAAATATCAAACATTACATTATAACTTGTATAACATTCTATTACATATATACATCAACATTTCAACTTTTTAAACAAAAGGCAAGTTATATATACGTTTATATAAATGAAATTTTGAGTATTATACAAATCAATCTTATTAAATTTTGTTAACAAGAATGTTTAATGATTTAAACTTATTTGATTCCATTATATTCAATTTAAGAAGTTTAGGTTACTTTCCATATTTCACTTAACCATTTAGTTTCACCTTTAATTTTCATTTTGATCGTTTCACATTGAATTGATTTTTCATCCAATTCTCATTTACCTTTCTATTCAAATTCATTTCAAGATATAATTGATTCACTATTTGTTTACTTCATTAGATTTACATACGCTTACTTAAACTACATTTAATTTTTTTTTTCTTGGTAAGTCTTATTTATGTTTTCAGAATTCAATTTTAATATTACACAAATATCTTATTCAATTAAGAATTGCCAGTTTCTAGTTTGTTTCAAATTTTACTACATTCCAATTCTAAGAGTTTTAACTTTTATTTTATACTCATTTCATATTAATAACTTTTATTTATAGTAAACCTCATTTCAATTTTTGTCCATATCTCAATTTATTAAATTTTATTTATGTTAAATACTCTTATCATTTCCATTCCATAAATTTAAATTCATTTTTAGCTTATTAATTCTCAATTTTATAAGTTACACAAATTTAACTTCTTAAATTTCATTTCGTTATTTTATCTACTTCATTTCAGATGCAATTCCATTTTTTTTCAAGCTTTCACAAGTTGAACTATATTTCATATCATTTTTTTTTCTTTACTAACTCAATTAATTTAATATTCATTAAGTTAATCAATTATCATCCGTCTAACAGCCAATGCATATCAAACATCAACATCCATCCAAAATCTACACTAAATCAATCATACATTTCCCAGTCAAATTTTAATTTCATACAATTCCAAGTTTATCAACATTTAGTTATATTCAAATTTAATTAGTTTCCATTTACAATTTTTATATTTCATTAATTTTAAATTTTATTCATTCATCGGTATACATCATTCCTTTTACAGCTTAAATTTCCATTAACAACTATCAATAGATCTTCACATTTATTTATTCACTCTTACACTTGGTATATTATTCCTCTACTTATCCTTATTAGCATTTTAAACTTTTTAAGTATTTGGTAAGTTATAGTTATGCAAATAGAATGTAGTTAAACAACATACAACTTCTTTTCATTTAAAGTTGAATTTTCAATTAATTAATTCTTAAGTCATTACTTAAATTTCACTATAATTAAATTTCACATTTACATTCACATATAGTATTTTCATTTTATATTAACATAATTGTGAATCACCTTTAAATGTTAATTCAAATTCCAATTATTTGCTAACAATTTTATTCATATTTGCAAACCATTAATTTAATGCATATTTCATTATTCAAACTTATACTTGTATATTATCCAATTAACAATTCATATAACATTTTTGAACTTCTCAAATATTTTGGTAAGTTATATCTATGCTATAGAATGAATTTTTAATACTATGCGAGTTTTACGGTTTAAATTTTATTTTAAGTTCATAATTTCCTAATTCTAAGGATTTCTACTTCAATTGATATTTTCACTTAGCTCTTAGGTTCATTTCTCATTTCACAATTCAGAAGTTCCTTAATGATTCAATTATTAATTCATTTAAAAAAAACATTAATTATTAAAGAACTTAAGAATTCCAATTCCGGTTTCATTTCAAATCAAGTTTTGAAATAATATATACTTATATAATTCATATATCAAATCATACTATAGAGAATACAAAATAAAATTAAATTTGAATCAAAACAAGGTTTAGACAAGCTATTAAGTGGTCTCCCCCACTCGGACTCTCGAAAATAAACGCCGATGATGCGTGCACTCATCACCGAAATCATTTTCTAGCATCAAGAGAAAGGAATATAACACTTATCATAAAAAAAATCCTTCGAAAACAATTTCACTCAATTATACTATCATATAATACTCATATTATATTTTTCCCAAATTCTTGTAAGTCAATTTCAAACACCGGAATTTAAATTCCCAAATCCAAGTTAAAATTCATTTATATTCATTATCAATTGTGTTTACAAGATTTCATTTTCCTAAAACCATTGTTATTTAATCAATTGTTGTATATATTGACTGATCAAACAATAACGATAGTAATCTAATATTATCGTCTCCTAACAATCAATTCAATCAAAATGAATAAATATTCAAATGATTCTTTTATATAAAATATATTCCAAAACGATATTGTGTTGGTTTGTCCTATTCGAGTGTTTAGAAATTCCTATCGATGCCTTGGTGTCCCAAGTATCGACCAGAATCCATAAATACTCAACGGAACAAATTAACACAATATAAAACCATTTTATATCAAATAACAAGTACGCTCTGTCATATACACTCAACTCATTCATATAGTTTACCTCTATTTCAATGAGTTATTCCCCACTAGAGCCAAGGTTTATCGCTAAACCAAAGCTCTGATACCAACTGTAACGACCCGCCTTTTTGGACAGTTTAAACCGACGATCAAATACACATGTCGATTCCAAACCATTAAAAAGGGCAGATGGTTATTGGGGTAAATAAGAAAAGAAAAGGAAGGGAAATAAAGGAAATGAAACAACACAGAATCTCACAGCGGAAGGCTAAAGTACAATAATAAAATAACAGTTCATGAAGCTGTTAATTAAATGAATACATTTGAAATGAATACATTTGATTATTATTATACAACATTTATCAGAGTTACATACACAGCAAATATCCTACAACAATGCAGCGGAATGGGATGAATATAATAGTAGTAGATAATATACCAAATCTTCGTCTTCGTCCTCCGAAGGAAATGATCTTCAACCTAAACTGAAATGCTCAGGCTGACCCGAGCGTAATGAAAAGACAAAACACTCGAGTCAGGACTAAAATATCCTTATGAAAGTTAAATCAATCATAATAAATACGTGTGTAAACGGCGTCAGAGATGTTTACGGGGTTTGACATCTCCTATCCAGTGTCAACGTGCATGCAATAACTCAAGAGATGTTACGGGATTTTCCATCTCTCAAGGATCCGTTAAACTATCTATATATACAATAAGATACGCTATATAGATAATGTCTAAAGTAAAGTAAAGGTATCAAAATAGTGTTAAGGCGACGCCCATTCACCGCTTAACACGTTTATATTCCCAAGAGCATATACAAGACTGTAGTTTCCCCAAAACCGGAAGTCACCAGAGGGCAATCCATATACTCAAGGTACAAATCAAAACGTAATGGTCGCGAATAGGATAATCAGTATGACAAGGTACATGAGGCGATACCAACTAGGATACTAGTAGTTGCGTGATCCGGACTGATGTTGAGCATAGCAGCTACTACCTCAACACCGCGAAACAACACTCCCAAATCAAGGGGTGCACCCAAATCGCATCACAAATGTAATAGAAATGGTATCGAAGAAGTGTGTCCGCTAGAGGTGGTGAACCTCAATGGCCCGGCGCGGCTCCTGTTTTAGTCATGTCAGGGGTCATCCAATATCGTTCTCTTTCTTCAGTCAACACGTTCACCAAACCATCCACTTCATTCTGGATCAACACTCCGCGTATAATAGTTATTAAAGTGGTGTTCGGTATCGACAGAGAGTATGTCCATATCCGATCCCGGTCTCTTTAATAACTACGTATTATTACACCGTTGGCTCTTTTACATTTCAAATCGATTCATAATTGATATCAAAATATCATATTCGCTTCAAAAATTAAATCTATGTTAAAAATCATCGTATCTTTCCAAATGTAATATTTCGTTTCAAAAATCATTTTTCCGCATCAATATCTCATTTCGATTTCAAATTCATTTCGGATTTCAATTTAGATTGCAACTTCGTTTAACTCAATTCGTATTTAAATTTAAGGTTTAAATATAATATTTCACCTTATTTTCCAGCTTAAAATTTTAGAAATAGTTTTAAGTAGTTTAAAGTAGTTTTAAGTAATTACAATAGTTAAAATACTTTAAAATCTTAAAATAGATTTGAAATAGATAAATTTAGTTCAAAATAATTTAAATTGGGTTAAGTAGATTTAAAATGGATTAAAATAGTTTAAGTATTCAAAATGGTTTATATAACCGAGAAATTTGGAAAACAAAATAAAACAGCTTCAAAACCAATCCATTTCAATTATAACTTCCCAGTTGAAATCAATTTCAATTTCCATTCTACTGATTCAATTTCGATTTCAACTCAAATCAATGTCAACTTTGATTTCATATTAATTCAATTTTACATTCACCTTCAATTAATTCAATTTCAATTTATATCGATTCGAAGCTTGATTTTCCAAAATATCAATTTGTAACACTTAACAAAATTATCTTTCAATATCCAAATTTAAAACCCAATTACAAATGTGATTCAATTTCAAGTTCAAATTCAAAATATCTTTTATATCGCTTTTACTTAGTAATACTCAAAGCTCGAAATAATGTTCAATCTTTAAAACAAATAAATTTCCGAAATTCAATCATATCCAAATTTTTAAATTTCAAATTATCAACTTAAATTATTTAACAATTTCTTTTAACCAAAATTTATTTCAACATTCCAAACTCAATTTTTTGACAAATTCAATTTCTATAAATCGATTTCTATTTATAACTTTTAAATCAAAACATTTAAATAAATTTCAAATCGACAATTTTTAAAATTATTATTTTTAGCCAATTCGGTGTCCGTATATAATTTTCTATCCTATGGCCAAGTGATTATTTATTTCAATTAAATGTCAGGGATGAACATATATCACTTAAATTAAATCACAATATCATATGTATGCATAACAGGATATAGATAAGCAAATAAACATCCAAACATTTCAATATCAACCAATAGCATCCATCGAAATACATCATCCAATAAACAATACAATTCATAGCAATTTCATAGTTATCAATGTCAGGAAATTTAATCACAATTAAATTTTAATTTCAATTTAACTGTCAATTTAATTTTTCAACGGTTAATTCAAACGACGATCTATATGACAATTAAATTCTATCAAACAACGACAAGTAAATTTCATAACACTGCATAACGTCAAATTTAACTAGCATAAAGATATTTAGTACGGTGTGAGCGTTATAAAACACTCACATTGATTTCACTGCCCTAGAATCCAGGCCGTGTGTTGTAGCTTCTTCTTCCTCCAGTAATTCACGAACAAAACAAAACCCATTAGCCGCCGATCTTCAAGCAATTTTCACGACCACCTCGTCGACTTCTAGAACGATCAGCTAGCGCCACCACGAAGCCCTTCACCAGAGTCACCTACGCGCCAAGTTTCATCCCGTCATTCGCTGCCGTTTGCATGCAAACCAAGAAAATACGTACACGCTTCCCAGCCAGATCTGGATGAATCCAGGAAGAAATAGCATACATCAACCGTATGGATTTGAAGAGCTCGTCGAGATCTACACTTTTGCTTTTGGAATTTTTCGATTTCGTCGAACGAATTGAGAGATATTAAGGAAAGAAGTTCGAGCAATTCTGGCCTTCGAAAATGAATCGCTTCCCAGTCAGATCTGGACGAATCCATGAAGAAATAGCATGCATCAACCGTATGGATTTGAAGAGCTCGTCGAGATCTACACTTTTTCATTTGGAATTTTTTGATTTCGTTGAACGGATTGAGAGATATTAAGGAAAGAAGATCGGCAATTTCTGGCCATGGAATAGGTGGCGGCCATGATTTAGAATTAGGGTTTCTGGATTAAAAATGAAAGTAAAACTGTCTTGGTTTGCGCGCGTATTTATATAGGTAGGTCCAAAATCGTCCGAACTCCAATCGAGACGTGTCGCCTGGCGTTTCTAGGGTTTACCCCGCGTTCCGGACACAATGGAATAGGTTTCGGAGGCTAATTCGATCGTATGTGAGAGTTATGGAAATAAACGATCGATTTTAAATTAAACCGATTAACTAAATTTCTATGCGTTTTGGCTTGCCCCGGACAAACGGTAAATCCGATTAACACGAAATTTGAAACCATACAATAATATCACATTACGGATCCGATGAAACTGGTTTTGTCGAAATCCGAGACCGTTTGGAAAATGACTATTTTTAACTCGCCAAATTAATATTAAACAATTTCAACGCGTTTCGAGCTGCCACGGTCAAACGACAACTCCGATTGCTACGAAAATTGAAATCCGATAATAACTAACTATTACGGATCCAATGGAACTAGTTTCGTCCAATTCTGAGACTGTTCAAAATTTGGCTATTTTCCAGTCGATAATTAAATATTAAAATATTCAATTTTCACAAATAAATTTTAAATTTAGTTTTAAAAGTTCTATAACATCACTATAACTCCAATATGATAAAATAAAATTTTACAAATCCTTTTTAATCATATTAAACCCGTTATTCAATCATCCAATAAATTCCAAATATTAAATTTAAATAATTTAATTGTTCAATATTTGACGGATTTCAATATTGGATTTTTAAATAAAATTTCATTATCAGTCGATTTACTATATTTCATCAAATGAATTCCACGTTATTATTTAACTATAGTTAGAGATAATGCATTCAACTAATATATAAACTTTCATTTCAATTGCAATTGGTTCACAAATTCAATTCGAATAACTAAATGAATAGGTAACTTAAATAATTATCACCGTTAACTTTTAATTACTTATAAGTTTATTATTTTCAAACAAGTGTCACAATTGACCTATACAATACAAATTCATTCAATTACCTTTGTCTACATATTATTTCAATTGATTTGGGATTCCATTCAATCCATAATAATCAACTTAGATAAATTTGTTGCATTCCATTCTAGTTGCTATTATTCCGAACGACTTACAAATCTTTTTTTTTTTCTAACACTAAATCACGAAATCTTATTAAATTAGCTATTTTAATTATCGAAAATTTACGGGTCGTTACAAACAATCTCAACATCATCACAAAGCAAGCTAAGGGTCGCGGATCCCCCAATAGGATTCGCAATCCTTAAAGAAGTAACCATACAAGAAACATCCAAAGATAAATCATCAACGAGCTTCTTCGATACGAAAGAATGTGAAGCACCCGTATCGAAAAGAACTCGAATACTATAATCATGAAATAAAATAGAACCTTCCAAAATAGATGGAGATATACCTTTGGGTTGAGAAGGACCTTCAGAAGCTTTAGCAGCATAAAGCTTGCTAGACTTGGCACCAGCCGGAACAGTAGGGCAAGCTGAAACATGATGACCTTCCTTCTTGCAATAACGATAGAAGAGAGGTTTAGGACAGGCTCGAATAATATGATCAGGAGAACCACAATTGAAACACTACCGAATGAAAGGTGTTCCAGAAGGCTGAGACTGAGAACTAGAACCACCAGTCTTCTTCTTCTTAGAAGGAAAAGACCTGGACTTCTGAAATGGAAACTGCTTCTTGTTGGGGTTCTTGGAAACCTCAACATCCTCACCACTATCACACTCCTTCTCGACAGCTTCGAGATGAAGTGCCGAATCTACTAATTCTTCAAAAGAAAGCTTAAGCTGGAGCAACAAGGACTTCTTAAGATATTTCTTAAGACCAGAGACGAACTTCAAATTCTTCTTATAAGAAGTGCTAATGAATTCAAGACCATACTGAGATAAAGCCTCGAATGATGCAGCATACTCAGAAACAGAAGATTTCCTTGCTTCAACTCAAGGAAGCGACGGGTCAATAAAACTTTTTCAGATTCAGGAACGAACTTGAGTTCAAATCGTCCCCGAAACTGTGTCCAAGAAAGAGTAGACTCATCAATCTCGGCTACAAGAAGCTCATACCAATCAGGAGCACGCTCTTGTAATAAGCTAGAAGTTACAAGAACTCTATCATGGTCAGAAAGGTCCATGCGAGAGAAGATACGCTCGCACGTGCGAAGCGAAGCTTGGACTTCAAGAACGGATTCGGAGCCTTTAAACGGCTTCCCTCCAAGATGAGCAAAATCACTGCACTGACGTGCAAGGGTAGACTTGCGCGGTGGAGACACTCGAGGAGGAACTGGAGGCTGAGTGCTCCTAAACAACTCCAAAAACTGATCAGCAGACATATAAACGCCATCCGGATGTGAGCCACTGGATTGCTCAACATCCGAACGTCGTCCTCTACCTCTTCCAGCCATACGCTGAAAGTTGAGATAAGAACAAGATTATTCACAAGGTAGATATCACAATATGGAATACTACGGAATAAAATGCATTCCTAGACATATTCCCAATCCTATCAACCTCGAAAGGCATAGAAAGAATAGAAAGACACGATGATTCAAAGATTTGTATCACTTATACACTCTGATGTATCGTAATACGTGCTCTATTCTGTGTTTATCATACTTTGTTCTGAACCTCGGCCACTGATACCACGCTG
The DNA here is from genome assembly GCA_030765085.1 of Allium cepa. Classification (NCBI taxonomy): domain Eukaryota; kingdom Viridiplantae; phylum Streptophyta; class Magnoliopsida; order Asparagales; family Amaryllidaceae; genus Allium; species Allium cepa. The sequence goes on from CM060937.1 coordinate 312,596,287, forward strand.
TGACGCCCCACCTCTATACCCACGCTAGCCAAGGACACTACAGGGTAATGTCGTCAACTAACACGGAGAATAAGGCTGGTTGGGAGCGACCATCTATAGCCTTGCTTTAACTATCTATTGAATACATCGACAATAGACATACCAAGCAGGTCGACATACCCAATGAATACTTAAAACAAAACCATAGGTGGTTGGAGTATCTATCAGAATAGAATATAACAACTCAAATGTAATATACATCACAGAACAGTAAACCATCATCATATACACATATACTGATACACAACAGGGTACACAAAATAATACATGTCAAGTGGTATAGCAAACCACAATATACAGATGAGTCAATAGAATACATATCAGAGTTACAACAAAAAGGGACTACACAAAAAGCTATGACAAAAAGGAGCAAGCTGAATAGTCCATGCGGAAGCAAAATAGGCTAAGTCCAAAAGCACCTATCCTGAAATAACTCGGTCTGATCCGAGTATAAAATACACGGGTCAGTCTAGCTAAACAAATCAGTTAGATAAACTGAACAACAATAACCTGTAAGGTCACAATGTATAACAAATATCTCTAAGGGAGATAACACCATCATCCAACATAAGATGAATCATATCAAGACAAGCCTCATCTCATCGGCAACATAGATAAACAAAGGATACAAATATCCCAAGTCAAGCCAAAAAGGCAAATAACAAATACCAATGAAGGTAACACAAGTTCCACAAGGTAATTGCTATACTTCATGCGGCTCAAAAAGACCAACACCGAAGGGCGATACCAAGGGAATATACATATCAAATGAAACATCATAAAATTTGCTCGAGCTCAGTACTGTATAAACAAGGATCCATGAGCCCGAAGACTACAAACCCAATATCACCCATGCGGCTCATAACGAGCAACATCGGAAGCGATACTAAAGGGCAACAAACCAAAAGGCACAAACCCGAAGGCACAAACCCGAAGGCAACATACCCGAAGGCAACAAACCGTAGTGGTGAAGGTCCGAAGGCCCAGTACTGGACACCACTAACTGGCGAAATGTGTCACAACTCTCGAAAAGTAATCCGAAAAGTGTTAACGTGCATCCCATAACCACTCGTTCGCACTAAACGGTTTACTATCCGTCAGTCACTTTCACATTCAAAGCAGTACAAACTTTACCTCATATCATCGATAAACCAAACCCGAAGGTCAAAACGATCAATTGAATAGGTCGGGGATTAATCGGAAGGATAAACGCACAGATTCATTGTCCGTGTTTTGCCCAACCATTTAATCATCCTTCCACTTCGCTCGAAGTGTGAAAGTGTGTGATTTAAATAGAATTTATAAATTGGAGAAACGAGCTTATAATACGATTTGAAGGGATCATTTATAAAAACCCATGAATGAAGTCAAGAATAAGTTATCAAAGTCAAAGAGGCAATAACAACTACTAAAAAGCAACTTGAATCGATAAAATTTGGAAAACCAATCAAAATATGCAAAAAAAGGCAAAACAGGAGCAGGTCGGTCGACCGGCTACAGGGCTCGGTCGGCTGGCCAGATGCAGAAAATAAAAAAAACTCGAGATAGCAGATCGGTCGACCGGCTACAAGGCTCGGTCAACCGAACTGCAAGTTTCGGCAGTTCCTGCCTTTTTCAATGAAATGCAAATTCTTTCAAATCGCGACCGTTCGAGCAATGGAGCTAAGGAGCCTTAGCCAATAGATACCCCAGCTCCAATAGCTCTCCGATTCGCCACCAAAAACATGCTCAAATATCAAAGTTAGGATCTCTAAAGAATTGAATCCAAACACTAAAAATTTGGATATTCACCAATTCAATCCAAACCAAAAGCAAGTGCATATGAACAAGGTGTTAGGAATTCATACCCAACATCAATGAAATCAAGAGAAGTAGATGTGAGTTCAAAACTCACCTTTTTCCGAAAACAAAGAAGATGAAGCTCAATAACAAGGAGAAGACCAACCAAACTCTACTTCAACTCTTCAAGCTTCAATCTAAGATTATAACAAACATTTCCTAAATTTAGGTTTAGGAATTTCTGAGATTGAAGAGAGAAAGAGATAGAGAAGATGAAGAGGAGCTTACCTATCCTTCTCTTTGAATTTCAACCAAGAATTTGGAGTTTGCAAATGGAACTAGGGCTTGCAATTTCTATTTCCTCTTCCCTTCCACCATTTTCAGTTTTTGCTTGAGTTTAGAAAAGTGGAATGAGAGAATGGAAAGAGATGGGCTGAGCTAGGGTATTTAGTTAAGCTAGTGGGCTGAACCCAAACCCAAAACCCAATAGAAAAAGTAGCGAAATTTGACTTACTCCAAACATATCAAAGATTATACTCAAAAAGATCGCAAACGCCATTTTGGAATCAATGGAAATGGTTTCGAGTCCCAATTCGGCCGTTTGCAAAAATTAACATTTCGGACCCAAAAATCCGACTAACGACGCTATATTTAAATAAAGCATTTAAATATAAAAACTAATAGATCACTTCCAACAGATATCCTACTCTGCTGAGCCTTCCGAAGAAAAGGATAAGTCTTCATTATCTGCCTGGTCTGCCGATAGTAGAATCCCAAAGATTACTGAATCATCAAAGAAACAGATCCATGCTACTACTTCCAAACTTCACTTCAATGATACTACTAAGCCAAAAGATCATCCTTAACCACAAACTCCTTGAATCTCAAAACAATCATCCAATTCCGCCAAAAATCCTTGAGACGAGTCAACATCTTCTCAAGAAACTCGGCTCCAAACCAAACACCAACGACTTGTCTTCTTAAGAAAACAATTGCGACCATGTCCGAAATGAGGTAACTCATCGACCTTAGTCTCATACTTCAATACAGATAAGATACCCTTACTTGAGATCCAGAAAATTCCCAAACATCTGAATCTTCGTTGCAGTAGACATCAATGCTCTTCCAATACCATCTTAATCTGGCTTCAAAAGAACATCATCAGAACCATCTATGGATACTGCATCTCATCACACAGCTATTCCCTGCTGAAGCCATCAATACACCATCACCTGCTTATATTTATCTGACAACTCAACTCTTGGAAACCCCGCTCACTCGAGAGAAAATCAACCTCACACTTCAAGAATATACCCCAATTCTTGAAAATACTTCCTCTGGACTCAAAGAAATCCTTTTACCAATCTACAAAATTTATTCGAGATAGCATTAGGTCTACAACCTCGATAAACACCTCCAACCACAACATATAAGCCTCTTCCATTAGGGGTAGTCGTGTTACACACACTCCTACCTTATCTACCTCTATAGCCTATGTTGGAAAATCCGAACAGATAACCCAACAGATTAGGTAGTTATATATAAATATATATATAAAAATTACAAGTACGCTCTCTCAAGATAGACATCACTCCAGAGCCTAGGTATTCACTCAACCTAATGCTCTGATACCAACTGTAGCGACTCGACTTTCTACCACCAGAAAGAAGCGTCACTAATTAAGAAAGAAAGGGATAGAAGAAGGAAAGAAAGAGATAGAAGAAGGAAAGAAAGCGAAGAAATAGAAACAACACATCAGAAACTCACAGCAGAACGATTGAAAATATAATATAGAACATATACATAGTATCATATACATCAGGGTACACAACTAAACATCTCAATTTAGACAGTTATAACATTTCTGTCTAATACAATACAAGACATCATACAGAATAACAACACAGCAGAAACTCTAACTATATCTCTATACGCTGAAGCCTCCTGCTCCAAAGCTCCTTCAGAATTCGTCAAGAGATAACCTGAAGCACTTGACTACTCATATATAATATGAGTACCCAAGAGTTTAATAAAACAGAAAATCAACACTCGGGTCAGACGGTTTAAGATTGCTTAACTTTAGAAAATCCTTTGAAAGAAAAGGTATCACGTAAGACTTCCCACACATAAACATGGAAAAGTTTTTACCCTACGCTAACCAAAACATTTGATAGGAAATCCAGTGATATTATAATAGTGTCTAGGGTTTTCAAATAAATATGAAATAGCCGAAATTGTTACATGATTAAATTCCAGCTACAAGCCACAAAAGTGGGTAATACAAACAAAACCATAGGGTCTCGTAGGGTAAATGGGTTTCCATCAATGGCAGGGCTACTGGGGTACCGCCCGTCACAGTACGTGGCCTAGATCACCGTACCGAGGAGTACTCCCACTTCCCTGCAACACAAGGCCGGGACCATTCCTTATTGATTAGTCCCGAACAAGACCACCCCGCAGTTGGCTGCAGATCCAACTGCCCACAAAGCCGAAATAAAAAGGGACATCTGGACAGGGATGTATCTTGCTCTCCAATGGGAACTACCCACGAAGCCTTGCTACACCTCCCCTGTTTTAGCCATTCCCGGTTGATGAGGCTTGAGGCTGCGATTACCTTTACAGAACACATTTATCTTAGAATGCTCATCGTCCGCCTGACGATGTTCTGAAAGCATTCAATCCATACAAGTTCGTTCCGGGTTCGAACGAAACCGAAGGCACTATCTCGTTGCACTCATTTTGGAATCACCCTCAGAGTCAACGACCATAGCCCTTGCACTCTGAATCACCATCTCGAACCTATAAGCACTATTCCGTGAAACTCATTACGGAATCACCCATAGAGTTATACTGATGTATAGCCCTTACACCTCGAGTCTTCACTCGCTCCACTTGGATTGAATGCTACCTGAACCTGAACCTAAAACCATCAAAATTCATTCACCACCCAAGATTTTTGAATCCATAAGCCACGTGATCCCTTCCTAAGCTCCGCCTCACTTACCGGTACCTCCGGCACCAAGTGCGATCATCTCCTGTAGCCTCTCGACTCCGCAAATCCATCAGAACATCATCGGCATAAACTAGGTATAAAACCCTACTCGAATGAATATCAGCCACCACAATCATTAATAAAATCCCAATCTATTTTTTCAACAATCAACAACACTCTCTCCACCATCATGCTCAATATCGACGCTCAGATCGCCGTCGATCGTCGCCAATCGAACAAAATGCCCCAAACTGAAAATCCCAGAATTCTCTTTAACACTAATGTAGAAATCAGGCTTCAACCACTAAAATTCATGATTTCCTAACTGTAAACCGATTATAGAATCGAAACTTAAAATTGAATTGATAAGGATTTGACCCAATTTTAAATTTCATTGCAAATTCAAAAATTTAGAACAAATTTTCATTTATTACAACTTGTAATTATTTTTAGATGATAGCTTTTTTTATTACAATCAACATCCATTTACAATTCAAAGTCTAATTCGAATTCAAATCCAAGTTATTTAATTTATTATCAAATTATAACTCTGCTATAGTATAAGTTTCAACCAAACAGGGAATCAATCATCCACAATTCAAACATGCATCCATATAATTCCAAGAAATCAGGCAAATCATCATGATTACATGTACTAGAACAAGATGAAATTCAAGATTAGAACTGTTTTTTAAATTTATCATTTACTCACCTGATTAAACAGAAGACAGAGCAGAAGTATGACTGCATTTTTCTTTTCCAGGTTCTGAAATTCACTTTGCATGTTCTTGAATTTGTTGCTTGCTTAATATCAGTTGCATGCTGATAAATCTTCTGAATTGCTTGTTTGATTTCCAGATTTGCTAGTTGATTGTATTTGAAAATGAACTTGCATTTGCCCCCTTTTTTTCCAGATTTTCTTTTGATTTCATGGATTTCCAGATTTTACCGATTTCACAGATTCCATTTTTCCCTCTTCATTTTTGTTTTGATTTGCATTCATTTATGATTTGTTTTGTATTTTTGTTGAAAGAAGAAAGTAAGCTGAAAATTAAAAGTAAATTCCTTCATATTTTACAAATTTTAAATTAAGTTATCAATAGAATTGCCACTTGTCCCTTATATGTTTATATTCTTACAAATGTCTTTTAATAAGCCAAATACACTTACAAGTGTTATTTTAATGTTTAATTAATGTTTTAAATGTTATTTTCCTTTTATAATTTATTTTAAACCTTGCATGAAATGTGTTTATGTATGTATTGTATTTTAATGCTTAATTATTGATTTTATTATGTAATATTTATATGATTGTAAAATGTTTTTATCTTATATAAACAAGCTTTTAGATCTTTAATAAATATTTCAAAAGAAAATTCATATAGACATTTATAAATAACTTATATTTTAATTCAATTTAATGTTTATATGTTTGAAACATCTATTTTAATTCAACTCTTAAAATTTTAAACAAATTTATCTTGTGTTAAAAGAAAATGAACCTTTAAATTTAAATCTTATCTAAAACTCAAGTTGAATTATATGTTCATAATAATAAGAAATTAACTTTGTTATTATAATCTCAAAATATTATTTTCAAAAGTATAAATCAAATTAACCTTTCAAATTACAAAACTATATATATAAAATAAAGTTTGGAAATACTGATTAAATTCAGATTAATAAAATTCCTATTTTAAATATATATATACAAATATATATACACATTTCAAATAGAAAAACATTTTATCATTAGATTCGATAATTACCATATTAAATTTTAAAACAACACTCAAATCACAATATATACATTCATATATATTACAATTTGAATATAAAGTTTTATTACATTAAAAACTTCCTATTTACCAAAATAAATGTTTCCAAATCAAATTATTATAAACTTTCAAAAGAATTTAATCTTGCCTATTTATGTTGTTAAGAAAAATATTAATAGATATTAACAAATTGTTGTTTTCAGCCTTTGAAATAATTTTAACTCGTCAATTTATAATATAAAATGATCAAATCAATTTAATTATTATCAAAGATTATTAAATTGATATTGCTCAAAATTCCGGGTCGTCACATTCCTCCCCCCTTAAAAGAATTTCGTCCCCGTATTTAAAAGCAAAGATAATTTAATAACCCAGCTAAAGAATTTAAATTTGAAACAGCAATCACACAATCAATCATACACAATCAATCAGAGCAACCATAGCAACTAATGCAACAAACAATTCTAAATATCCAGACAAAATTCTGAATAGAACTTCCTAATATTATCAAGAGTTTTCCAGATATCTATACTGGAATACTCACTCTACAAATCTTAAGTAACTACACTACTAAAACCAAGAACTCCCTCATCTGATCCTACAAATCTGAACAAGATATCAGATTAAACTCAAAACCAGTTCAACCACCAGATTCTTCTAAACTGCCGATTCTATCACTCGAAGAATCATACACATATTCCTCAGAGATATGTGAAATACAATGAATTTCAGCTATCCAAACTGGCAATTCAATCCTGTAGATCAAAATCTAATCTCTATAGAATACAGGAAAAATTCTAAATACCTTCAAAGCGAACTTTCCAGTTTTACCAAATCTTATTTCTCCTTTGATCGGATAAAACTAAGTCAATATCCAAATTCTAACTGCATATTCCAAATTTTCTCACTTCTTAACTGCACAACTCTTCTGATGCTCCGAGTCACCTTCAATATTCCTGATCAACATAACCCTTGCTAATTGCTTCATGAAACAAACAGGACCAAAATCAAACCAAATCTCCAGGTCCTACTCAAAAAAATGGCTTTCCCAAAAATGATTTTCTGAAATCCAAAATACAACTCTACTCCACAAGCATTAGTGGATTTCAGACCTACACTCCTTATCTAGAATAGCCAAATAGTTGCACTAGACAACCTTACCATTCAAATCCAGAAAATTCCTTCATACTTGAATTTCCTATAAAATCCTCTACTGCAACATCCGGTTGCTCCATACTAGAATAACTGCCAACTCGCTTCCGCTGCACAACTCTAATCTAGAGCAGATAAGAATGCTATCGAAGAACACAAGCACAATCTTTCTCCATACACAGTTCATCCGACTCATAAAAATCTTAGTGACCATTCTTCTTGATCAAAACATCTCAACAGAATCTCAACTTAGAATAAGATGATCAATCCAAAGAATCCTGAGCTGCCTCACCAAACTCTTATTGCTCTAAGAGTCATCCTACTATATGGTTGAATTATCAATATTACTTCTGGATTCCAAGTTGATAAGAAAACTCAATCTCCGATTTGGGTCAACTTTTGAAATCCTCAAAACATCTGGAAAATCTCTGACTACATTAATGGCTTTCACCTCTACTCGAGATGCCTCAATTCCCAAGTCAAAGAATACTCAAAGATTCCCAAACTAATCGCAAGTCACTTTTGCGATCCTACCCAGTTCAAATTCCAAAGAACTGTCTCCACAACTAGAACATCTTTTCCTATTCAAGATAAATCTTAAGCATGGCTTATCTACCAGAAAAAACTAATAGATCACTTCCAACAGATATCCTACTCTGATGAGGCTTCCGAAGAAAAGGATAAGTCTTCATTATCTGCCTGGTCTGTCGATAGTAGAATTCCAAAGATTACTGAATCATCGAAGAAACAGATCCATGCTACTACTTCCAAACTTCACTTCAATGATACTACTAAGCCAAAAGATCATCCTTAACCACAAACTCCTTGAAACTCAAAACTATCATCCAATTCCGCCAAAAATCCTTGAGACGAGTCAACATCTTCTCAAGAAACTCGGCTCCAAACCAAACACCAACCACTTATCTTCTTAAGAAAACAATTGAGACCACGTCCGAAATGAGGTAACTCATCGACCTTAGTCTCATACTTCAATACAGATAAAATACCCTTACTTGAGATCCAGTAAATTCCCAAACATCTGAATCTTCGTTGCAGTAGACATCACTGATCTTCCAATATCATCTTAATCTTGCTTCAAAACAACATCATCAGAACCATCTATGGATATTGCATCTCATCACACTGCTATTCCCTCCTGAAGCCATCAACACACCATCACCTGCTTCTATTTAGCTGACAACTCAACTCTTGGAAACCCCGCTTACTCGAGAGCAAATCAACCTCACATTTCAAGAATATACCCCAATTCTTGAAAATACTTCCTTTGGACTCAAAGAAATCCTTTTACCAATCTACAAAATTTATTCGAGACAGCATTAGGTCTAAAATCTCGATAAACACCTCCAACCACAACATATAAGCCTCTTCCATTAGGGGTAGTCGTGTTACACACTCCTACCTTATCTACCTCTATAGCCTATGTTGGAAAATCCGAACAGATAACCCAACAGATTAGGTAGTTATATATAAATATATATATATAAATTACAAGTACGCTCTCTCAAGATAGACACCACTCCAGAGCCTAGGTATTCACTCAACCTAATGCTCTGATACCAACTGTAGCGACCTGACTTTCTACCACCAGAAAGACGCATCACTAATTAAGAAAGAAAGGGATAGAAGAAGGAAAGAAAGAGATAGAAGAAGGAAAGAAAGAGAAGAAAAAGAAACAACACATCAGAAACTCACAGCGGAACGATTGAAAATATAATATAGAACATATACATAGTATCATATACATCAGAGTACACAACTAAACATCTCAATTTAGACAGTTATAACATTTCGGTCCAATACAATACAAGACATCATACAGAATAACAACACAGCGAAAACTCTAACTATATCTCTATACGCTGAAGCCTCCTGCTCCAAAGCTCCTTCAGAATTCCTCAAGAGATAACCTGAAGCACTTGACTACTCATATATAATATGAGTACCCAAGAGTTTAATAAAACAGAAAATAAACACTCGGGTCAGACAGGGTTCTGGTATGAGCAAACGGTTTAAGATTGCTTAACTTTAGAAAATCCTTTGAAAGAAAAGGTATCACGTAAGACTTCGCACACATAAACATGGAAAAGTTTTTACCCTACCCTAACCAAAACATTTGATAGGAAATCCAGTGATATTATAATAGTGTCTAGGGTTTTCAAATAAATATGAAATAGCCGAAATTGTTACATGATTAAATTCCAGCTACTAGCCACAAAAATGGGTAATACAAACAAAACCATAGGGTCTCGTAGGGTAAATGGGTTTCCATCAATGGCAGGGCTATTAGGGTACCGCCCGTCACAGTACGTGGCCTAGATCATCATACCGAGGAGTACTCCCACTCCCCTGCAACACAAGGCCGGGACCATTCCTTACTGAAAAGTCCCGAACAAGACCACCCCGTAGTTGGTTGCAGATCCAACTGCCCACAAAGCCGAAATAAAAAGGGACATCTAGACAGGGATGTATCTTGCTCTCCAGTGGGAGCTACCCACGAAGCCTTGCTGCACCTCCCCTATTTTAGCCATTCCCGGTTTATAAGGCTTGAGGCTGCGATTACCTTTATAGAACACATTTATCTTAGAATGCTCATCGTCCGCTTGAAGATGTTCTGAAAGCATTCAATCCATACAAGTTCTTTCCGGGTTTAAACGAAACCGAAGGCACTATCTCGTTGCACTCATTTTGGAATCAACCTCAGAGTCAACGACTATAGCCCTTGCACTCTGAATCACCATCTCGAACCTATAAGCACTATTCCGTCAAACTCATTACGGAATCACCCACTGAGTTATACTGACGTATAGCCCTTACACCTCGAGTCTTCACTCGCTCCACTTGGATTAACAACCTAAAGTTTAATTGGCATCGATGTGGTTTTCAGATATCCAAATATGGAAACCCGATCCCAGTCTCACCAAATCCAAACGCCATTTTAATGACCAAGTTATACTTAAGGGATTTAAACAGTATTCGGTATATTACTTAACATAAATGGATGATTCACATTACAGATAGATAATCTACTATTATCACATTCATCCATACATATCACAAAGCAGCATATGTATCACATCTCAGATATATCACATTCATATCACAACATATCAACCAATGATATGCAATATCAACCAATATCATTAACTCATCCAATGATACTTATCATCAATCATTAACCATTCATAAACAAGTTTTGATCCAAACTTACTTAATTTAATTAATCCTTAAATAATAACTTGGATTATCATCAATCCAACTTCTTATTCATTAATTAATTACAAATTAATTAACTAATATCACTTAATTATCCACTTAATTAATCATCCTGATTAATCATTACTTAATTACTTTGAGTAATTATTTCTTAATTACAAATTTAATTAATCATCTTGATTAATCACTTTCAAATTATACTAAGTAATTTCCTCTTAATTACCTTTTAAAATTAATCATACTTGATTAACTATTCTTTAATTATCCTGATAATTATTCCATAATTATCCTTTAATCATACCTGATTAATCACTTTTAATTAATCACATTTGATTAATCACTTTTAATTAAAACTACTTGATTAATTACTTTTTAATTAATCATATTTAATTAATTACTTTCAATTAATCACCTTTGATTAATTACTTTAATTTCATTTAGTAATTAAAACTTAATTATAAATTAATTATCCTTAAATTATTAATTAACAATTAATTAATTATTTCCATTAATTAACGATTATTTTAATAATTAAATTTCTATCTTAATTAATTACTTTAACAAGTAATTAATCTTATTATCAAATTCTCTGAATCCTTTTATTCATTAATCATTAATTAAATAATTAAAACCTTTAATTATATTAGTTAATTCTTAAATTAATAACTCAAGTGGCTAATCCTTAATCACATCCACTTAATTACTTTTAGAAAAGTAATTATCTTTTACTTAATTATCTCATGTAATTAACCACTTAATTTCTTTAATTACTTTCCTAAGTAATTATTCTTAATTAACCCCAAAGTGATTATCTTTAAATTAATCACTAATTAATTACTTAATTAATTATTTCAATTAAATATTTAAAATTAATTAAATGATTCTTTAATTTACTATATTAAAAGATTCTTAATTAAGAAAACCATTATCTAAATCAAATCATTTATATTAACCAATAACTTTTCAATGGTTAATAATTTAATTATCTTAATTATCTTTAATTAAATCAAAATTCTAAATTACTAAAGATAATCCTTATTTTAATTGATCTCTAAATCTTAATTATTTAACTTATTTAAAATAAAACACTTTAGAAATCAATTATAATAATTTAAACATTCTAATTAAAACTTTTAAAATCTTTAAACTTCCAAAGTTATTAAATAAAGTTTAACTTATTTACTTAAAAATTTATATATTTCAAAATATAAGATCTCGTTAAAAACTTGAAAACAAATTAGTTTATAAGTGAAGCTTGTTTTATTTGTTTAAACTTGAATTATCTAAAAAAAAACAAATTCCTTTGTTTTTCAAAGCTTTTTAAAACCTTACTGTTACATTTTTAAATCCTTTAAAACTTCCTGTATCCAAACCAAAATTATGCTTGATAAAAACCGAGTAACCTACACAAAATCTCACCTAAAACTCGAGTACAATCACTCAAATCCCGAGTACCCCCATACCCTAAACCTGCTTCGAGACAAATCATCTCATCCCCGAGGCATACTTCGAGCTCGCACCATCTTCTCAAAAAAACCAAAAATCACTGATACACGATGCTGTGCACATCAACGTGCACTTCGCCGCCGGTCAACGGTGAACTCCACGCTGACCTCCTACACTTCACTCTCGACCCTTCCAACATCTCGCGCAAACCAGAAACTTCATACGACCGAGAATCGAAAATTTCGATCATCAGACCAAACTACCTGAACCTCAAACCATCGAAATTCATTCACCGCCCAAGATTCTTGAATCCATAAGCCACGTGATCCCTTCCTAATGTAAAAGACCGCATTTCCGTACCCCTTGAATATACACTAATCTCGATAGATTAACTCAAGATGAACAGAAATACGAACTCTAAGGGTTTAAGAAAAAGAGAGAAAAAGAAGAAGGTAGAAGGAGAGAGGAAAGGATAGAAAATAGAGAGAAAAGAAAATAGAACGGAACAGGAAGAAAACAACAGAACAACATCAGAATCTCACAATCGCAGCGGAACAACATATAATAATAAATGAATAATCTTTAAACAAAGAACTATATCAGTTATTACATTACATTACATTACATTACATCATATCATCAGAGTGTACAACAACAACAACAACAAACAGCGGAAAAGAAATACTATATACTAGTAATACGCCATGCCATCCAGCTTGCCTCCTGCAACTCCTGAATATCCAGAATATCCTGATAAACCTTAACTCTTGACTGCCCGTGTGGAAATTGGTGGGCACCCAGAGTTTAGGAAGGAAAACAATAAATTCCGAGTCAGTCATGTGACTGGTGTGAGAACTCAAAACAGTTTATTTTTCTTTAAAATCAAAATAGAGGAATATTTTTATAGTCAATTCGCAATGCTTTTAAAAATGAGACTACCATAAGGCCTCCCGCACACACACACATGCAAACGCAGAATCGGAGGAGATTTCTCCTTATGATAGTCAAAGATGCTTGATACGCATTAAAAAGACATTTGTTATTATCACTAGTGCATAGTGTAGGAAAAAAAATCAATTCGAAAGTAAAGATATAAATCTTAGCCAGCATAGGCATTCCGCACTTATGCCTACTATAGCTATCATCCAAACAGTGGGGCGCCACCATAAGTGAATGATAGGTTCTACAACTAATACCGTACAAGTCTCGTATTGTTTCTTTGGATTTCCAACGAATGGTCAGGCCAAGGAACTTCCCATTGCCACATGAGAAAGCCTCTGGAAGGACGTCCCCGAGAACCAAACCGGATCTCTGCCAACACAAGGCCGGGTACCCCTAACTGGGTAACAACTCACACGAGTATGCTATCCCCCGGTCCTTTGGGACCTTTAACCAAGCGCTCGTCACCAACATCACACAATCATAAATAAAGTGTTTCAACATGAGTAAGTATCTGGGCTCCATACCATGATACCACCCTTTTCCAGAAGGAAATGCACATACCCTAAAGGGAGCTACCCCTCATAACCTTGCCGCATCTTTCCTGTTTTGACCATTCCGGGGTGTGAGGCTCGACGAAGTCTCGTCCACAAAAACACGCTTTATACAACAGCCATGCTTTGGGTCAACAAATGATCATAGAAATGATCACAAAGATAAACGATCAAACAAATGATCCTATCACAAATGATCAACACAATGATCATTTGACAGCAACACTCAGCATGTCACATTACCAAATTGGGAATATATCGCTGATAACCTTCAACTACATAACCTCTGAGCTCGTACGTCTCAGAGAAGGGTGTTAAGCTAAGAGAATAAATTCTCCGCCACCAACAGAAATATATTTGAAAGAAATCGGCTTTATATCTCAATTTGTAATGTCAGACATACAATCCATACAAGTCTTTTCCGGGTTCGAACAGAACCGAAGGCACTTACAAAGAAGTCCTTGCAATTCGGATATTCACTAATCACGTTAGGACTTCCCATCACATATGGAGTCTCTATACCGGGGACCATTCGATGCAAAGACATTCGACGAGTTGTCCTTTCGCTTTCAAAAATATCCGGTCTTCAACACCGGCATCAATGCTATCCATTACGTCGTATCACTATTCGGAATGGGTAATCCAAATAACGAGCGCAATAATTTAAAAATAAGTGTGGCATTCAAATTCAAGCAAATCACAACAAATACCTATTCAAAGGTAAATATTGATAGTCGGTTATTGAACTATCAATGGATATGCACAACATCACCAGATTCCAAATAATTTTCCAAATTATTTATTTTCCAAAAATATCTTTACAAGATATATAATTTTCACACTTCAAAAATAAATCAATATTTATTTTTAAACAAATTCCCCATTCTTTTATAAATTCAATAGTGAATTTATATTTCAAAATATCTATGAATATACGATTTCAATTATTCATTTCAATTTATCTTCAAAAAGATAATTTGTCAAAACGTTTTATTTCACATTGGAAAATCATTTCCATACTTACTTATTAATAAGTAATTCACAAATCTATTTATTTTCAACACTTGGAAAATATTCAATATACTTAAATCGAAATTTAGTATATATTTCATTCTATAAGGAAATCATTCGTTTAACCATATTTATTTGGGCCAAAACGAATGTTGCGTAAAACATCGTTACGACGTCCCAAAATCACTAGTATAGGGATTCGAATTTAAGATAGATATATAAATCCCAATACTAAATAAAACATTTCCTTTCGGAAATCATTTACTATAACAACAGTGTTATAGTCCACCATTTCCTTCTATTTCTCGAAAACGTCTATTTCAACAATGAATGTTGAAATCTATGGTTTCGAATCTCAACACATTTAAAAACATCATTAGATCGTTTTAATTCTATTTAAAACACCTAATCCAAAACATTTTCTTTAACATATTATTCACTATACAAAAACGCGAATATACTTCGTTAACCAATTTCATCCTTTCTATACACTTTATTTTAAAGGATTATTCACTATTCAAAAACGTGAATATAACTCCATAAGTAAGTTATAAAAATTAACTTATCAAAATAAGTCATTGCGAATTTATAAAACAATGTTTATAAATTTCTTTATTACCCTATATTCAATTCATAACTCAATTATATACCAAAGGTTCATATTATAAGTTAAATACTTATAATTTATTTGTTTGCAAAATCGTTCCTTTGAACTTCAAAATTATAAATCTTATAACTTATAAGATTCAATTATTTATCCAAAACCATTCTTTTAATAACTTTAAAATTTTTATAAACCTACTGCTTATAAAATTCCATTTATAACTTCACCGTTTATAATTCTATAAATTTCATTCATTTATGAAATTCATTTACAATTCATTCTAACACTTACAAAAACTCATTTTATAATTCAAATGTTTTAATTTATAAATATCAATTTATAAATCCTTTATAAAATCAATTTATACTATTATTTTAAAACAACTTTAATCTCCTTTATAATTTCACCATTCTCTTGATTTGTAAAATAATCAAATTTTATAAATCCTATTTTTTAAACTTTTTATAATAAATTCAAAAATCCCAATTTAAACTATTTTATAAAATTATTAACCCCATAATTTCAAAAATCAACATTTAACTATATTTCTTAAAAATCAAAATTTTTATAGTATTAAAATTATACGTTTATTTATTTAAAATGAATTAATTCCAAAAATATTTTATAAACGTATACTTTCAAAAATCACTTTTAAAAATCCTTTTAAAATTCCAAAATTTGGTCCAATGATGCTACACACCAAATAGTCAATCACGACTACAACGACATCATATATCGATATGATAATCCATCAAATATCAAAATATCTGAAATCAAATAAATACTGTTGAGGAATCCAGTTGGATCCCTCCAACCTGTTTTCCTGCATCCAAAGATGTTAGCACAATACCAATTTCGTTCCAGTACGAAATTATCGCGGTATATAGGATTTAAAGTATTATCCGTTTAATAGACGGCGCAATAGGGTCTCATCCGCTAAAAAATGCGGGAAATCAACAACTGCAATAT
This sequence comes from Allium cepa, assembly GCA_030765085.1. Lineage (NCBI taxonomy): Eukaryota > Viridiplantae > Streptophyta > Magnoliopsida > Asparagales > Amaryllidaceae > Allium > Allium cepa. The sequence continues at coordinate 312,612,784 of CM060937.1, forward strand.
ATACATATGCCAATATATATATATATATATATTGCTATTATATATATAATACCAATTTCACTGTTTATGAAATATTCGCGGTATATGTTTTTAATAAATAACATCCGCTTACTAACGACGCATATTGTCTACTCTAACAATCAATAGGTAACAATCATCATTCAAACATACATTCAAGAATTTTAAATATAACTATTTAAAATTAAAATCGAAACTGATTCGATTGAGTGAGAAGTTCTCACCTTGATTTCAATTTCGTTTTAGCGATTTATTTCGAATAAAATTAAACGGACGTTTAATTTTACCCGAAATTCTCACTAACTCCAAACGACTTCATTCCAATTGCACCGCGTAGTGCTCGCCCATATGATTCCAACACAACTTGTTTTGCGCGTTTTCGACCTCGTATGAAAAAGATATGCATTTTACAAGTTTCACGAATTTTATATATAAAATTTACAACATAAACTTTATATTTTCAACCCTATACCATCTGGCCGTCGATTTCATGTTGCTTGGATTTGGACCATGCAAAACCCTTCTCCTTCTTCGTGAAAATCACGAACCCCTCCAACCCATAGCCGCCACTTCCATCTTGAATTATCCTCCCTCCTCAACGACTTCTAGAGTGATCAGCCACCACCAAACGAAAGTCGTACGCGCGAGCCACCCACGCCCCGAGCACGGCCAAGCTCGGCCACTTGTAGCTCTCGATTTTCATGCATGAACAACAGCCGAACGCGGCCCCCTTACTCCCTCTACGTTGCTCCGATGATCATCATCGCCGTATGGATCTGAAGCTCTCGGGATGCTCTTCATCTTTGCTTTAGGAAGTATTCGATAATATTGAATGGATTGAGAAAGATTGAAGAGAGAAAATCATGCATTTCTGGCCTTCGGTTTTAATGGTGGCGGCTAGGGTTTTAAACCCTATATTTTTTTATTTTGTGAAGGGAGGGGGCTATTTATAGAAGTTTGAACGACACTATTCATTCCGGAATTTCCAAACTCCGATTTACGCGCGGTGACCGACATTCCTAGGGTTTATCATGCGTTCCGGACACAATGGAACAGGTTTCGGAAGCTAATTCGGTCATATGTGCGAGTTATGGCAACAAACGTTCAATTAAATTTAAACCGATTAAATGATTTTCTAGGTGTTTTAGCTTGCATCGGACAAACGATAAATCCGATTGACTTGAAATTTGAAACCTTACAATAATATCACATTACGGATCCGATGAAACTGGTATCGTCGAAATCCAAGACTTTTTGAAAAATGGCTATTTTAACTCGCCAAATTAATATTAAAACAATTCTGATGCGTTTCGAGCTGCTACGATCAAACGATAACTCCCATTGCTACGAAAATTGAAATCCGACAATAACTAACTATTACGGATCCAATGGAACTAGTTTCGTCCAATTCTGAGACTGTTCGAAAAATGGCTAATTTCACTAGTCGATTAAACATTAAAATATTCAATTTTCACAAATAAACTTCAAATTCGATTTTAAAAGTCTAAAATACCATTCTAACTTCAATATGATAAAATAAAATTTTACAAATCATTTTCAATCATACTTAACCCAATTTTCAATTATTTCTGTATTTTCACATATTAAATTATCGATTTAATTATTCAATTAAATCCAATATTCGAAAAATAAAAATTTCGACTTATTAATTTCACTTATTAATATTTAAAATTAATTAAATATTCAAATTTTAATTAATAAAATTCTGGGTCGTTACACCTAAGCTCCGCCTCACTTCCCGGTACCTCCAGCACCAAGTGCGATCATCTCCTGTAGCCTCTCGACGTCGCAAATCCATCAGAACATCGTCGGCATAAACTAGGTACAAAACCTTACTCGAACGAATATCGGCCACCACAATCATAAATAAAATCCCAATCTATTTTTCCAACAATCAACGACACTCTCTCGACCATCATGCTCTATATCGACGCTTAGATTGCCGTCGATCGTCGCCAATCGACCAAAATGCCCCAAACTGAAAATCCCAGAATTCTCTTCAACTACCAATGTAGAATCAGGCTTCAACCACTAAAATTCATGATTTCCTAACTGTAAACCAATTATAGAATCAAAACTTAAAATTGAATTAATAAGGATTTGACCCAATTTTAAATTTCACTGCAAATTCAAAAATTTAGAACAAATTTTCATTTTTTACAACTTGTAATTATTTTTAGATGATAGCTTTTTTGATTACAATCAACATCCATTTACAATTCAAAGTCTAATTCGAATTCAAATCCAAGTTATTTAATTTATTATCAAATTGTAACTCTGCTATAGTATAAGTTTCAACCACACAAGGAATCAATCATCCACAATTCAAACATGCATCCATATAATTCCAAGAAATCAGGCAAATCATCATGATTACATGTACTAGAACAAGATGAAATTCAAGATTAGAACTGTTTTTTAAAATTTTCATTTACTCACCTGATTTAACAGAAGACAGAGCAGAAGTATGACTGCATTTTTCTTTTCTAGGTTCTGAAATTCACTTTGCATGTTCCTGAATTTGTTGCTTGCTTAATATCAGTTGCATGCGGATAAATCTTCTGAATTGCTTGTTTGATTTATAGATTTTCTAGTTGATTGTATTTGAAAATAACTTGCATTTGCCCCCTTTTTTCCAGATTTTCTTTTGATTTCATGGATTTCCAGATTTTACTGATTTTACAGATTCCATTTTTCCCTCTTCATTTTTGTTTTGATTTACATTCATTTATGATTTGTTTTGTATTTTTGTTGAAAGAAGAAAGTAATTTCTTAGCTGACAATTAAAAGTAAATTCCTTCTTCATATTTTACAAATTTTAAATTTTAAATTAAGTTATCAATATAATTGCCACTTGTCCCTTATATGTTTATATTCTTACAAATGTCTTTTAATAAGCCAAATACACTTACAAGTGTTATTTTAATGTTTAATTAATGTTTTAAATGTTATTTTCCTTTTATAATTTATTTTAAACCTTGCATGAGATGTGTTCATGTATGTATTGTATTTTAATGCTTAATTATTGATTTTATTATGTAATATTTATATGATTGTAAAATGTTTTTATCTTATATAAACAAGCTTTTAGATCTTTAATAAATATTTCAAAAGAAAATTCATATAGACATTTATAAATAACTTATATTTTAATTCAATTTAATGTTTATATGTTTGAAACATCTATTTTAATTCAACTCTTAAAATTCTAAACAAATTTATCTTGTGTTAAAAGCAAATGAACCTTTAAATTTAAATCTTATCTAAAACTCAAGTTGAATTATATGTTTATAATAATAAGAAATTAACTTTGTTATTAAAATCTCAAAATATTATTTTCAAAAGTATAAATCAAATTAACCTTTCAAATTACAAAACTATATATATAAAATAAAGTTTGGAAATACTGATTAAATTCAGATTAATAAAATTCCTATTTCAAATATATATATACAAATATATATACACATTTCAAATAGAAAAACATTTTATCATTAGATTCGATAATTACCATATTAAATTTTAAAACAACACTCAAATTACAATATATACATTCATATATATATTACAATTTGAATATAAAGTTTTATTACATTAAAAACTTCCTATTTACCAAAATAAATGTTTCCAAATCAAATTATTATAAACTTTCAAAAGAATTTAATCTTGCCTATTTATGTTGTTAAGAAAAATATTAATAGATATTAACAAATTGTTGTTTTCAGCCTTTGAAATAATTTTAACTTGTCAATTTATAATATAAAATGATCAAATCAATTTAATTATTATCAAAGATTATTAAATTGGTATTGCTCAAAATTCCGGGTCGACACACATACGCTTTGAAGTAATCAAAAATCCTGATTTATTTCCTCTCCTCGTGCATTCCCCATCATCTAGCCTTAATTTTATAACGAATTTTTATTCACACTTCGAAGAAGTTCTATAATGATATGGAGAAGGGAGCCGAACAAGACGTTATGTCTATAAATTCTAATTCTATTAAAGGGAACTGTATTTAAAAAAATTCGCTCCAAAAGGTGCAAAAGTTTCTAAATTTGATAAGTGTGCTAAGGTGGTAGAATCAAATAATCATATAAATGTTTTGAAAGGGTAGTCGAATAAATACAATGCTGTTGTTAGGAAAAGAATTTTAATGCAACTGAATTTAGCTTAATTAATAAACTTTGAAGCAAGTTATCATATCACGTCAAACTGTGCGTGCGGAAGAGATGATGTCTGTAACCTTATCAATAATTCCATGCTTCCCTGTCCCTGCACTTGCTTCATTGATAATCTAGTGTGTTCTCTTTCTATTGGTTGAGTGTTAATCATTGATTGGCGGTTGTTTACTAGCGGGTTGTAAAAGGTTCAAACCAGTTGCTTGAACCACCCTCTTCCTCTTCTTCGATTTTGAAAGCTCCATTTAAGATTATAGTGGTGGCCCTTGCTCTGCATATCATTTCTTAAATGTTAATTTGATTAACATTTTACTTACTCAAATCAGTTTGGCAGGTGTGGCTGGCAGTGCATCTACAGGAAAGATTACAGTATGTGACATGATCATTAATCAGCTTCATGGCCAACGTGTTATTCTCATCAATCAAGTAATTCCTCCGTGTCATTTCGGTAAAATTATTATTATCACTTCTTGACGCGGCGTGGGAAGCGAATTCGATGGTGTAAATCGGATCCGTCCAGGATCTCACACGATTAGCGGAAATAATCGGTGAATCGTTGATAAATCGATGGATTTAAGAATACCCAAATGCCCAAATCCATTGATCACGAAGATACCGGACTTTAGCAATCTTCGACACGTTGATCGCGCACGATACCGTGAAGAAAGATCTACAATTCTTGGAGCATTGATCAAGCGCACTTGATTCCGCGAATTAGCTTCAACGTCGTTGATTCGAGCGCACTCGAATGCCGAAGTGGAGATAGGAGTTAACACTCGACTACCAATTTTAAAATGGAAGCACAAAGTACAAACCAAATTTTATTCAAATTTCAACAACCTTTTACAAATGACACAACCCCTATTTATAGGAGATTACAACACATATGACTTAACAAAGTGGTATAACAAACACAGTGACTTAAAAAAAAGAAAAACAAACAGTACAACGACTTACAAACACACCAACGACCTAAATAACAATGCACACGACCTAAAATGCTTCACACGACTTAAGATAGCTCGGCAGCGACTTATGGAAGGCGGCACGCGACTTATGGTGGAAGTACTTCCTCGTCTCCGCGACTTAAGAAAGCAAATGGTACAAAGCCTCACGACTTAAAAATGGAGCAATGGGCGACTTAATGAACTCACGATTTACAAAACTTCAACGACCTAAAACAAGAAATCAGCGACCTACTGAAACTCGCTCACGCGACTTCACCTTGCTCGCTCGCAATTAGGTCGGAATTTGATTTATAGGAGCTTGGCAGCGCGACTCAGAGCAGGGAACTCGCAAGGGGCTCGCGACTTAGGGATGCGGTAGGTCTCTCACGACTTGAGGCAGAGGAATTGCGCGATATCGCGACTTTTGATAGGTCGCTCGTGACTTGGGTGGCTTCATTCTCGATCTTGCGACCTAGGATAGGTCAGCCGCGACCTATCGAGGTAAGCGCTTCATCATCCTCCCCTTGTTGGGAGGAATTCGTCCTCGAATTCACATTCTCGTTATCTTCAACCAGTTCCTCTTCATAGTACGGAATTAAGTGTTTGACATTGAAAACATCAGAATTACGAACTTCTTTCGGCAACCTTAACTGATATGCATTATCATTGATTTTCTTTATGATTTCTAAAGGACCAATCTTCCTAGCAACTAGTTTTTTGTAAGTACCAACAGGAATTCGATCCTTGGTCAATACTGCATATACAAAATCTCCTTCTTTGAAGACAACACTTCTTCGTTTCTTATCCGCCATTTGTTTATACTTCCCATTTGTATTAAGCAATCGTTCCTGTACAACTTTGTGGCATTCCTGTAACTCATTCACCAACTCACTAGCCCGCTTAACAACTCCCCTTTGATATGGTACTGTCGTTAAATCGAACGGTCCCTTTGGAATGGCTGAATGTACAACTTGAAACGGACTGAATCCAGTACTTCGATTGACTGCATGATTATGAGCAAATTCAGCTTGACACAACTTCAAATCCCAACTCTTCAAATTGTCTTTCACAAGACATCGTAATTTTCCCAACGATCTATTTACCACCTCTGTTTACCCATCTGTTTGCGGACGATAACCGCTACTAAAATTCAGCTTCGTTCCAACCATCTTCCACAAACTCAACCAAAAATGGCTTAAAAATCTGGTATCTCGATCAGAAACAATAGATTCTGGTAAACCATGCAATCGATACACCTCTTTAAAGAATAATTGAGCAACTCGAACGGCATCCGTTGTCTTCTTACAGGCTATAAAATGTGCCATCTTCGAAAACCTGTCCACTACAACATATATAGAATCATTTCCCCTCTGAGTTCTCGGCAAACCCAACACAAAATCCATGCTAATATCAACCCATGGTTTAGTAGGTACTGGTAATGGCATGTATAATCCCGCATTCGTCGCTATTCCTTTCGAAACTTGACAGATATGACATCTCTCCACAAAGCTCTCTACTTCTTTCCTCATTGACGGCCAAAAATAAAATTTAGAAATCAACTGCAATGTACGATCTCTGCCTACATGGCCTTCTTCATGTAATTCTTTAACGATCTTCAGTCTCAAACTACAGTCTGGTATGCATAATAGATTTCCTTTAAAAAAGAATCCATCAACCAACACAAATTCATCAGTATCCCCATCCTTAACTTTCTCAACAAACTTTGCAAAGTAAGGATCCTCCTCAAACAACTCTGGTAATAATTAAAATCCTGTCACTTCAACCTTCAACGTGGTCAACAAGTGATTTCTCCTGCTCAAAGCATCCGCTACACGATTTTTCACCCCTGATTTGTGTTTTACAACGAAAGTAAATTGTTGTAGATATGCTATCCACGAAGCATGTCTCACTGAAATCTTGTCCTGCCCTTGGAGATATTTCAATGCCTCATGATCAGTGTAAAGAACAAACTCCTTCTGAAACAAGCAATGTCTCCAGTGCTTCACAGCTTGAACAATCGCGTAGAATTCTATATCATAAGTGCTATATCTCAACTTAGCTCCAGACAATTTCTCACTGAAATAAGCAACTGGTCTTCCATTCTAACTCAACACTCCACCAATTCCCACTTTCGAAGCATCAGTATGCAATTCAAACAACAACTGAAAATTCGGCAGTACCAGAATTGGTGCTGTCGTCAAAAGTGTCTTGACCTTCTCAAAAGCAACCCCTGCTTCCTCTGACCGTGCAAACTTCTTTCCTTTCATGCAATCAGTTACAAGTGCCATCACACTGCTAAAATGTGGAATGAATCTTCGATAGAAAGATACCAATCCATGAAAACTTCTCACTTCAGTAATTGTCTTTGGCTGTGGCCAACTCTTGACAGCTTCCACTTTATTTTCATCCACTTGAATTCCTTCCTTTGACAGAACATACCCCAGAAATAAAACACTGTCCGTCATAAACACACACTTCTTTGTTGCTGCATAAAACTGCTCTTGTCATAGAATCAACAATACTTCTCGCAAATGCTGGATGTGCTCTTCCATACTCCCACTATAAATCAAAATATCATCAAAGTAAACAACCACGAACTTCCCAACAAATGGTCTAAAAATCTGGTTCATCACTCTCATTAAAGTACTACGAGCATTTGACAAGCCAAATGGCATAACCAACCATTCGTATAAACCTTCCCTGGTTTTAAAAGCAGTCTTCCACTCATCACCCGGTCTAATACGAATTTGATGGTATCCACTTTTCCAGTCAATCTTTGAAAACACCACTGCCTCACTAAACTGATCTATCAAATCATCAAACCTCGACATAGGAAATTTGTATCTCACAGTGATTTTATTAAGAGCCCGATTGTCCGTACACATCCTCCACGTCCCATCCTTCTTCGGTACCAACAAGGCTGGCACAGCACATGGACTCAAACTCTCCTGAACACGACCTTGTTCTAACAACTCCTCCACTTGCCTTCTTAGTTCCTCATGCTCCTAGGGACTCATCCGGTAATGTGGCCTGTGAGGTAGTACCGATCCTGGCACAAGATCAATCCGATGTTGAATATCCCTCAGCGACGGTAATTCCTTTGGCAACTCCTCCGGAAACACATCACTGAATTCTTCCAATACAGGCTTCACTTCCTCTGGAACTTCAACTGATTCAGTAGCTTCATGTCCAATCAACAAAAACACCTCTGGACTCTCATCTACTTCTTCAACAAATTCCTTCAAAGTCAACAAAGTTTTAAGCTCCTCAATCTCTTCTGACTTGCTCTCTCCCTGCTGTCTCTTCTTTGGAACTAAAATAATCTTAACGCCTTTAAACATAAAACTATAGCTATTGGTTCGACCGTCATGCTGCACTGCTCGATCATACTGCCACGGTCTTTCAAAAAGAAAATGACAAACATCCATCTCAACTACATCACACCAGATCTCGTCTTTATATTTCTTTCCAATAGAAAATGGAACTCGAACACGCCTATCCAACTTCACCTCTCCTCCTTTTCTCAGCCACGCTAACTTGTAAGGATTAGGGTGTTTCTCGTCTTCAACTTCAACTTCCTTACAGCTTCAGTAGAAATAATATTGTCACAACTTCCTGCATCAATCACAAACTTACAAACTTTTCCCAGAATAGTGCATTTAGATTGAAAAATGTTGCTCCTCAACCAACTAGCCTCATCCTCTTGCTTCGGTGTTAAACAAGACCTCCTCATCATTAGATTACATCCTTCATCTCCCGATGCGATATCCTGCTCATCTTCCTCCACTGGACTAGAGTCACCTTCACCAACATTCTCGCCTTCAACTTCAGCAATCATCGTTCTCTTCTTTGGCTTTGGACATTCGTTACTTTTATGACCCACTTCCTGGCAATTATAACATTTGAAACTGCTGTTGACCTTTGCTTTCACAACCACATTCACAACTGGTTTACTGACAACTTTAGAAACATTGGAACTCCCACTGGCACCCTTCACTTGATTGTTGGAATTTGTAAACACACCACCTCCTCGTCTTCCCTACTTGTCCCAAGCCAACGCCTTCTGGTGCGCTTCAGCCACAGATCTCGGGTCAAACATATTAACCATATCCTGGATCTGCATTCGCATACCTCCAACAAACCTAGCAGTCAACTGTTCCTCTGTCTCCATAATGTCATTTCGAGCAACCAGTTGATAAAACTAGTCAGCATAATCATTAACAGTCTTCGTCCCTTGCCTCAAGTTCTGCAATCTCTGATACATGAGTGATTGATAATTGTAAGGTAAAAATGTAGCTTTCATCAATTTCTTCATTTTCTCCCAGTCAATAATCTTCGACTTCCCCATCCGTTCTCGTGTAAGTTTGGTTTGCTTGCACCACGCCATAGCTCTTCCCCTCAACCTAGTAGCAACCAACTTCACTCGACGATCTTTCGGTACCTCCTTGAAATCAAAGATCTCTTCAACATTAGACAGTCGATCCAAAAATTCTTCTGCAACCATTCCACCATTGAACTATGGAATTTCCATCTTCATTCCCGATTCCCATCGACGATCATCCTCTACATCTCGATACTGACGTCGTGTTTGATCTCTATCTCGGTAATGAACACTTCCCCTATCACCATCAAACTCCTCATCAAAGTCTGAAGTATATCGATGTCGATCACGACCACCAACCTCTCTTCTACCACCACTTCTTCGATCTTCATTCCTATCACGATTGTCAACACTTCTACGATCATGATCTTCTCTTCTCTCCCGATCTGAATGTGGTGAAACTCCACTTCTCCCATGGCTCGATTCTGGTGAAACTCTTCTTCGATTTTGATTCATTTCAAGCATCATTCTCTCTAATCGTCCAATTCCTTCATTCAACTTTTCAGTGAAACTCTCGTTGATTCATTGTTCCATTTCATCGGCCTCTTCTCTTCCATACAAAGCATTGATATTGCGATGACGTTGAGCTCGTCTCGGAGGCATGAATGAACTTCAAACAAACTCAAGAATAAATTTCAAACACTTTCCGAACTTTGATCCAAAGTAAGATGGATCGAAACTCCCAACTTGTTGCAACTTCACGACGAACACGATGAACACCAAACTTCTCAACAATTGCAAATCCGATCTCCAAACATCAAATTTTCGAAACTCAAGTCTCCAAATGATGCAAACTCCTTGCAATCTAGCTCTGATACCAAACTAACGCAGCGTGGGAAGCGAATTCGATGGTGTAAATCGGATCCGTCCAGGATCTCACACGATTAGCGGAAATAATCGGTGAATCGTTGATAAATAGATGGATTTAAGAATACCCAAATGCCCAAAGCCATTGATCACGAAGATACCGGACTTTAGCAATCTTCGACACATTGATCGCGCACGATACCGTGAAGAAAGATCTACAATTCTTGGAGAGTTGATCAAGCGCACTTGATTCCGCGAATTGGCTTCAACGTCGTTGATTCGAGCGCACTCGAATGTCGAAGTGGAGATAGGAGTTAACACTCGACTACCAATTTTAAAATGGAAGCACAAAGTACAAACCAAATTTTATTCAAATTTCAACAACCTTTTACAAATGACACAACCCCTATTTATAGGAGATTACAACACATATGACTTAACAAAGTGGTACAACAAACACAGCGACTTTAAAAAAAAGAAAAACAAACAGTACAACGACTTACAAACACACCAACGACCTAAATAACAACGCACATGACCTAAAATGCTTCACACGACTTAAGATAGCTCGGCAGCGACTTATGGAAGGCGGCACGCGACTTATGGTGGAAGTACTTCCTCATCTCCGCGACTTAAGAAAGCAAACGGTACAAAGCCTCGCGACTTAAAAATGGAGCAATGGGCGACTTAATGAACTCACGATTTACAAAACTTCAACGACCTAAAACAAGACATCATCGACCTATTGAAACTCGCTCACGCGACTTCACCTTGCTCGCTCGCAATTAGGTCGGAATTTGATTTATAGGAGCTTGGCTGCGCGACTCAGAGCAGGGAACTCGCAAGGGGCCCACGACTTAGGGATGCGGTAGGTCGCTCGCGACTTGAGGCAGTGGAATTGCACGATATCGCGACTTTCGATAGGTCGCTCGCGACCTGGGTGGCTTCATTCTCGATCTTGCGACCTAGGATAGGTTGGCCGTGACCTATCGAGGTAAGCGCTTCATCACTTCTGTATTGTTACATTAGAACATAGAAGTAACTTGCATATTAAATGCTTTATTTTGCATAATTTCATCAGTGGCCTCCTTTTCTTTTTCTTCAGAAAGAAATTTGAAAATTTGGCACTAAATAGTTCATTTTCACACACAGAGTATTTCATCTTAACACGTGAACTTATTGACATGATGCCCTTTTTATTTTCAGTAGCATGGTTCTAATTTATTTAATCCAAGAAGGAAATTTCAAGTAGTAGTCTCTAAGGATAACAAAGCATGGTATTTTTTTCTTGAATGCAACCGTTTACTCAGATTTTCGATTTAAGCATTATATGAAATAGCTGCAATGTATCACTGGCATGGATTCATGTATACTTATTTAAATCATACTTAAAGTTACTAATAAATTTATATGCCAATATCGTTTTGCACATCTCAACTTTGCGTCATGCCAAATGAATCCTGTAAAAGTATGTTAGCTCAAGTATGTTGTTAGATCTTATGTGGTATATATATATAATGTTTTGAAATGTATAATTGTGACGTCACGGGAATCATTTTATCACAGTCTGTCCAAAATGAGCCGTCTAAGACTCTAATGTTCATAATTATAATTTTGACCAACTAGGTAGGCTATTTTTATGTTAACTATACTCAGTTGAGTTGTTTGTTTAATGCTTCGTAATACTGAATAGTTGAATATAGATGCATGCTACCTAAAGTTTGATATTCTTATTTATTTCCACTATATGCAATGAAATATATTTACAAATTAACTTAATCTCAGATGCATTTGACACTAATATGTTACTTTATTATATGGAGTGCTTGAAGCATGGACAAGCCGTTGATATTCCAAACTACTGACTCGATAACATATAAGTTTATCTTGCCAGCAAGAAAGGTGAGTTAAACTTTTTGTTATTTTTGTTATAGATATTTGTAGAACTTTGTTCAAGGTATGTTATTTTTGTACAACAACAAAAATACTTACATTTTATTTGTTCATTGTTTTGCATTCATTGGTAAAGTAATTTTTTTAACAACTTTCTTCATACATTATATGTTTTGTGTGCTTTTATGGGTTTTAACCAGCCATGTGCTTTCAATCCTTGACCATAGCCCGTAAATCTTTAGTGAGAAATATCGAATGTTTTTGTTGAAAAAAAAGAGATGATAACATTACATAGTTTCTTTCATTTAACAATTCTATCTGCATATCTTTATTTTCTACAAAAATGAGATAGATCATAGATGGCTGATTTAAACATGAGTTGCGTATGAAAGATTGCTGGTGGTTTACTTTTGTTTTGTTTTTTAATTATTCTCAACACAATCATGTTCATCATCTTGAAACTTGAATATTTCTGACATGTGTGTCTATTGTTGGATGGAGTTTATTTATTTACAACAACCACATACTAATAATGGCCTTGAAACTTTTGTTAGGTTAAGCCTTCAGATGTTATCATTCTAGAAGGAATTCTAGCATTCCAAAATTCTCATGTAGGTAGTGGATGAACATGAAGATTTTTGTTCACACAGGTTTCATGCCTTATTCCAATAATAAATATTTATTTTTAAAGTCTTTGCCGATCTCTCCATATTCTTTGGTATGCTTGGTGCAACTTCTTTTTCCATTTTATTGTACTTATCAACTTCCTTTTCATAAATTGCATTATGATTTTATTTATCTGGTTACAACTATGTTTTCTATAAGGTTCACTTATACTGTATTTTCTATAGATGCTATTGTACGATTAGCTAGGAGGATACAGGTTGATATTAGTTGATGCAACTTAAAAAATAGAGTTATTGGTACAGTACTTGACCAAATGTGGAAATTATTATGGTACAAAATATGTTCGTACCTTTAATATGTTTAGGTTTGTAAAGCTTTCAGTATAGTGGTTATTAGATTTAGAGTGGAAAATGATGCAGCGAATATAAAAGTTGACGACGAAATATGGATTTCGTTTCAAACTAATCGATGAACGATTAGATGAAGCAATATGAATCGATGAATTAGTGATACCTGATGCAGCGCAATCACCAGATTCACCTAAGGTCCTAAGTCGTCCACGACCTAATGACTTGGGTCGGCTACGACATAAGGATACAGGAGGAGCACCACCAGATATCAAAATAGCAGCACGAGTAGAGAATGTACAAAGCTTAAGTCGGCTGCGACTTAAGGGCTTAAGTCGGCTACGACTTAACAACTCAAAGGAAAAGGAGCTAGGACCTAAATGGTCTCGAGCTAAAGAGTCACGACCTAACAGGTTTGAAGAAGAGGAGCTACGACCTGACAAGATGAAACCTTGGGATGAGTCATTGGAACGACCTAAGTAGAGTCGCTTCTGTATTGAGTCGTTATGTTCTATAGCCGTTGTATTCGTTGAGTCGCTGGTACTTAAGTCGTTACCTTGTTTAACTCGTATGTGTTGTAATTTCATTAAGTCGCTATAACTTGTGTTGTGACGAGTCGTAGGTCGGCATGAAGATAAGTCGGCCGAATGTGTGTTGGTTTGTAACAGGTTGAGTCGACTTTGGTTAAGTCGTAAGTAGTGTATTGGGCATGTTGTGTCGCTGTGTTGTATATATGTGCTGGTATGTCGGGATGTGTTGGTTTGTTAAGTCGCGTACGACCTAGGCTAAATCGTAAGTCGTGTGGCCTGATGAGATAAGTCGTGGACGACTTAAGCTAGGTCGGTGGTACTGTTTTGTGAACCCTGGGGTGTTGTAGCCTATAAATAGGCATTGTATTGGTCATTTGTAGGTTGTTGATTTTTGAATAAAATTTCTTGTTTGATTGCTGTGTGCTTTCATCGAAAATTGGTAGTTGAGTGTAATCTCCTATCTCCACTTTCGGTTATTCGAGTGCGCTCGAATCAACGATTGTAGAAGCCGATTCGCGGAATCAAGTGCGCTTGATCAACGCTTGAAGAGTTGAAGATATTCTTTCACGGTATCGTGCGCGATCAACGTGACGAGGATAGCTAGAATTCGGTATCTTCGGATCAACGAATTTGGGCATTTCAGTATTCATCAATCCACCGATTGCTACTTTCACAGTTCCATCTACTTTTTGAATAATCCGCTGCGTCAGAATTGGTATCAGAGCTAGACTTAGCCAATCATAGCTAAGCCGAGATTTGGAGCCAATTTTTGAAGTTGAAGTTGAAGTTGGTGTTCATCGTGTTCATCTTGAAGTTGCAACAAGAGGAGAGCTTTCGATCCATTTCATTTTGGATCAAAGTAGGAAAGGTGTTTGAGTTTGAGCCGAGTTGGGTAGTGCCGTGCATCACTTTGTGAGAAGTGTTGAAGGCCGAGCATAACCTTGAAGTTGAAGTTCATCTTGTTGAAGTTAGGGCCGAACTTGTTGAACTTGTGCGAGCTAGTAGAAGTTTGATTTGTTGAAGATTTTTGAAGTATTTGTTGAAGTAATTGAGAAGTTTTCAATTATGCCATCAAGGAGAGCTAACCGTCATCAAAATGTTGAAGCTTTGTATAGAAGAGAAGAAGCCGAGCTAATGGAACAATGCATTAATGAAAAATTTGATGAAGGCATTGGAAAGTTAGAGAAGTTGATGATTGATTTGAATCAAACTCAAAGGAGGAGATCACCAGTCTCAAACCATGGAGGAAACCGAGTTTCGCCATCGGTTACGGAAGCGAGGAGGGTATCACCGCAATCTTTTAGAGAAAGAAGAGAAACATCAATTTCATCAAGGAGAGATCAGCATGAGTATAGACACGAAGAGAGAAGAACTCCGCGAGAGTTTGAAAATGAGCCATATAGAGATGAAGAGAGACATAGTAGAAGAGACATGCATGATCGAAGGGATGTTGATGGTCGAGATCGATATAGACGTACATTTGATTTTGATGAAGAGGGTGATAGAGCTAGCATTCATTATCGAGATCGAGACCAAGTTCGAAATTCTTACCGGGATGTAGATGATGATCATCGATGGGAATCGGGTATGAAGATGGAAATTCCAGAGTTCAAGGGTGGAATGGTAGCTGAAGAATTTCTTGATTGGTTGTCTAATGTTGAAGAGATCTTTGATTTCAAGGAGGTTCCTGAGAATCGTCGAGTAAAGTTAGTTGATACAAGGTTGAGGGGAAGAGCTTTGGCGTGGTGGCAGCAAACTAAACTTACAAGGGAGAGAATGGGAAAGTCAAAGATTGAATCATGGGAGAAGATGAAGAAGTTGATGAGAGCTACTTTCTTACCATACAATTATCAATCACTTATGTATCAGAGGTTGAAGAATCTAAGGCAAGGGACGAAGACTATTAATGATTACGCTGATGAATTTTACCAACTCATTGCCAGAAATGATATTATGGATACAGAAGAACAGCTGACTGCTAGATTTGTTAGAGGGTTGCGAATGCAGATCCAGGATATGGTTAATATGTTTGATCCAAGATCTGTGGCGGAGGCACATCAGAAAGCGTTGGCTTGGGAGAAGCAGGGAAGGCATGGAGGTGGTGTGTTCACAAATTCCAACAATCAAGTAAAGGGTGCCAGCGGAAGTTCTAATGTTTCTAAACCTGTCAGTAAACCAGTGGTGAAGGAGGCTGAGAAGGCAAAGGTTAATAGCAGTTTCAAATGTTACAATTGTCAGGAATTGGGTCACAAAAGCCATGAATGTCCGAAGCCGAAGAAGAGAGCAATGGTTGCAGAGATTGAAGAAGAGGATGAAGATGCAGAATGTTCTAATTCATTACCAGTTGAGGAGGAAGAAGAGTTGTCCGGGGATGAAGGTTGTAATTTGATGATGAGGAGGTCTTGTCATACACCAAAGCAAGAGGATGATTCTAGTTGGTTGAGGAATATTTTTCAATCGACATGCACTATTCTGGGGAAGGTTTACAAGTTCGTTATTGATGCTGGAAGTTGTGATAATATTATTTCTACCGAAGCTGTGAAGAAGTTGAACTTGAAAACTGAGAAGCATCCTAAACCATACAAGTTAGCATGGTTTAGGAAGGGTGGTGAAGTGAAGGTGTGTCGAAGGGCTTGTGTTAATTTTTCAATTGGGAAGAAATACAAAGACGAAATTTGGTGTGATGTAGTAGACATGGATGTATGTCATCTGTTGTTGGGTAGACCATGGCAGTTTGATAGAGCATTACAACATGATCGTCGTGCTAATAGCTATAGTTTCATGTTTGAAGGTACTAAAATCACTTTAGTTCCCAAGAAGCAACAACAGAAGGAAAGCATGTTGGAGGAGATTGAAGAGCTGAAAACTTTGCTATCATTAAAGGAGTTTGTCAAGGAAGTTGAAGACGAGTCTGAAGTGTACTTGTTGATTGGACGAGAGTGTACTGAAGTGGTTGAGATTCCTGAGGAGGTGAAGCCGGTATTGGAAGAATTTTGTGTGATGTGTTTCGGGAGGAGTTCCCGAAGGAATTACCGCCGTTGAGGGATATTCAACATCAGATAGATCTTGTGCCAGGGGCAGTATTACCGCATAGACTACATTACCGAATGAGTCCGAAGGAACAAGAGGAGTTGCGAAGGCAAGTGGAAGAGTTGCTTGAGCAGGGACGTGTTCAGGAAAGCTTGAGTCCTTGTGCAGTACCAGCCTTGTTGGTGCCAAAGAAGGATGGAACATGGAGAATGTGTACCGATAGTAGAGCTTTGAACAAGATTACTGTTCGTTACAGATTTTCTATGCCAAGACTGGATGACTTGCTAGATCAGTTGAGCGAGGCTACTATCTTTTCGAAGATTGATTTGAAGAGTGGATATCATCAGATTCGAATTAGACCAGGAGACGAATGGAATACCGCATTCAAGACGAGGGAAGGTTTATACGAATGGTTGGTTATGCCGTTTGGTCTATTGAATGCACCGAGTACATTTATGAGGGTGATGAACCAAATTTTCAGACCGTACATTGGGAAGTTTGTTGTTGTTTACTTTGATGATATTCTGATTTATAGTGCGAGCACAGAGGAGCATGTAGAGCATTTGAGAAAGGTGTTAATTATTCTTCGTGAGGAACAATTTTATGCAGCTACGAAGAAATGTGTATTCATAACTCGAAGTGTTTTATTTCTGGGGTATGTTGTGTCAAGAGAAGGTATCCAGGTGGATCAAAGTAAAGTTGAAGCAGTTAGAAATTGGCCACAGCCGAGGACTATCACTGAAGTCAGAAGTTTTCATGAATTGGCATCATTCTACCGAAGGTTCATTCCACACTTCAGTAGCGTGATGGCACCGGTTACTGATTGTATGAAAGGGAAGCAGTTTTCTTGGTCGGAGGAAGCAAGGGTTGCTTTTGAACGAATCAAAAAACTTTTGACGACAGCACCAATTCTTGTATTACCAGATTTTCTGTTGTTGTTTGAGCTACATACTGATGCATCAAAGGTTCGGATTGGTGGGGTGTTGAGTCAGAGTGGAAGACCAGTTGCTTATTTCAGTTAGAAGTTATCAGGGGCAAAGATGAGATATAATACATATGATGTAGAATTCTATGCTGTTATGCAAGCTGTTAAACACTAGAGACACTATCTATTTCAGAAGGAGTTTGTTCTTTACACTGATCATGAGGCGTTGAAGCATTTGCAAGGGCAGGATAAGATTTCAGCGAGACATGCATCGTGGATTGCTTATTTGCAGCAGTTTACTTTTGTTGTGAAGCACAAATCTGGGATAACAAATCGTGTAGCTGATGCTTTGAGTAGGAGGAATTACTTGTTGACAACGTTGAAGGTTGAAGTGACGGGATTTGAATTATTACCAGAGTTGTTTGAGAAGGATCCTTACTTTGCAAACTTCGTTGAGAAAGTTAAGAATGGAGATACTGATGAATTTGTGTTGGTTGAGGGTTTCTTATTCAAAGGGAATCGATTATGTATTCCAGAGGGCAGTTTGAGAATGAATATTATCAAGGAGTCGCACGAGGAAGGACATGTGGGCCGTGATCGTACATTGCATTTGATTTCTCAATCTTACTTTTGGCCGTCAATGAGGAGGGAGGTTGAAAGATTTGTGGAGAGATGTCATATCTGTCAGGTTTCGAAGGGAACAGCGACAAATGCAGGATTATATATGCCGTTACCTGTACCAACTAAACGTGGGTTGATATCAGCATGGATTTCGTTTTGGGTTTGCCTAGAACTCAAAGGGGAAATGTTTATATATTTGTTGTGGTGGACAGATTTTCGAAAATGGCACATTTTATTGCTTGTCAAAAGACGGCGGATGCTGTTCGTGTTGCTCAGTTATATTTCAAAGAGATCTATAGACTTCATGGGTTACCTGAATCTATTGTTTCGGACAGGGATACCAGATTTTTAAGTCATTTTTGGCTAAGTTTGTGGAAGATGGTTGGAACGAAGCTGAATTTTAGTAGCGCTTACCATCCGCAAACTGATGGACAGATAGAAGTTGTTAACAGATCGTTGGGAAATTTTTTACGATGTCTTGTGAAGGACAATCTGAAGAGTTGGGACATGAAGTTATGCCAGGCAGAGTTTGCACATAATCATGCAGTGAATCGTAGTACGGGATTCAGCCCATTTCAGGTTGTATATTCAAGTTTGCCAAGGGGACCATTGGATTTAACGATAATACCACAACCGAGGGGGACAGTTAAAAGAGCTGCTGATTTTATTGAAGGATTGGCGGAATGTCATAGAATCGTTCAGGAACGATTGGAGAAGTCAAATGAGAAATATAAGAGATTTGCAGATTTGAAACGACGAAGTATTGAGTTTAACGAAGGTGATTTGGTTTACGCAGTGTTGACAAAAGATCGTTTTCCAGTGGGAACGTACAACAAATTGAAGGCGCGGAAAATTGGTCCAGTTGAAATTTTGAAGAAAATCAATGAGAATGCATATCAATTGAAGTTACCAGGTGATGTTCATACTTCTGATGTTTTCAACGTCAAACACTTAAGTCCGTATTGTGGAAACGAGATTGTTGTTGGAAAAGATGGTGAAAATTCGAGGTCGAATTTCTATCAACCGGTGGAGAATGATGCAGCGCAATCACCAGATTCACCTAAGGTCCTAAGTCGGCCACGACCTAATGACTTGGGTCGGCTACGACATAAGGATACAGGAGAAGCACCACGAGATATCAAAATAGCAGCACGAGTAGAGAATGTACAAAGCTTAAGTCGGCTGCGACTTAAGGGCTTAAGTCAGCTACGACTTAATAACGCAAAGGAAAAGGAGCTACGACTTAAATGGTCTCAAGCTAAAGAGTCACGACCTAAAAGGTCTGAAGAAGAGGAGCTACGACCTAACAAGATGAAACCATGGGATGAGTCATTGGAACGACCTAAGTAGAGTCGCTTCTGTATTGAGTCGTTATGTTCTTGAGTCGTTGTATTCGTTGAGTTGCTGGTACTTAAGTCCTTACCTTGTTTAACTCGTATGTGTTGTAATTTCTTTAAGTCGCTATAACTTGTGTTGTGATGAGTCGTAGGTCGGCATGAAGATAAGTCGGCCGAATGTGTGTTGGTTTGTAACAGGTTGAGTCGACTTTGGTTAAGTCGTAAGTAGTGTATTGGGCATGTTGTGTCGCTGTGTTGTATATATGTGCTGGTATGTCGGGATGTGTTGGTTTATTAAGTCGCGTACGACCTAGGCTAAATCGTAAGTCGTGTGGCCTGATGAGATAAGTCGTGGACGACTTAAGCTAGGTCGGTGGTACTGTTTTGTGAACCGTGGGGTTTTGTAGCCTATAAATAGGCATTGTGTTGGTCATTTGTAGGTTGTTGATTTTTGAATAAAATTTCTTGTTTGATTGTTGTGTGCTTTCATCTAAAATTGGTAGTTGAGTGTAATCTCCTATCTCTACTTTCGGTTATTCGAGTGCGCTCGAATCAATGATTGTTGAAGCCGATTCGTGGAATCAAGTGCGCTTGATCAACGCTTGAAGAATTGAAGATCTTCTTTCACGGTATCGTGCGCGATCAACGTGATGAGGATAGCTAGAATTCGGTATCTTCGGATCAACGAATTTGGGCATTTCAGTATTCATCAATCCGCCGATTGCTACTTTCACCATTCCATCTACTTTTCGAATAATCCACTGCGTCAATACCAAACGCCCAAATCCGTTGATCTCAAGAGATACCGGATTCTAGCTATCTCTAACACGTTGATCGCGCACGATACCGTGTTAAAAGATCTACGATTCTTCGACGTTGATCTTGCGCACAAGATTCCGTGAATCGGCTTCAAATCGTTGATTCGAGCGTACTCGAATAACCAAAGATGGAGAAAGGAGATAATACTCAACTTTCAATTTCAAAGAGGCACCAAACTCTCAAAATTTTATTCAAAACTGAACAACCTTTACAAGTAACACCATACCCCTACTTATAGAAGATTACAACTCACGCAACTTTACACAGCCGACCTAACTTACGGCCGACCTAAAACCAAATGACTTAACCCATACAACACGATCTTCGACCTAACAATTAAAATACACGCGACCTATGTACAACACACAACCGACTTAAAAAAATTGCAACACAGCTCGCTTCTGGTACTCGAACGACTTAAGGAAGCACGGTCGCTTGCAACTTAAACTTCGCGACATATTTATGTCGTTCGCGACCTACTGGAAGCTTGTTCGCGACATATTAATCATCGATCTATTGGAAGCTGTTCGTGACTCAGAGTGGAGTTCACGGCATAAGCTTGTTCGCGATCTAAGCTGGAGAAGCGACTTAGGTAGAGCATCCTGAAGAGGCACGAAGGTCGTTCGCGACTTATGGTGGAGGAGCGATTTAGGCGGAGCGACCTAAGGAGACGTGAAGGTCGTTCGCGACCTAGGATGGAATAGCGACTTAGATGGAGCGATCTACGCTTGCCGCGACCCAGGGTGGGTCGTTCACAACCTAGGGCTTGCTCGCGACCTAAAATGGAGGAACGGTTTCGACTTAAGGTAAACAACTTACCTTTATCTCATTTACTTTTAACTCGCTTTGCATCATCCTCCCCTGGTTGAAAAGAATTCGTCCCTAAATTCACACCCTTTTCTTCTTCGACAAGCTTCACCCCATAATACGGAATCAAGTGTTTGACATTAAAAACATTAGAAGTATGAACATTTTCCGACAACCTTAACTGATACGCATTATCATTGATCTTCTTCAGGATTTCTACTGGACCAATCTTTCGTGCTTTCAACTTATTGTAAGTTCCAACTGGAAAATGATCTTTGGTCAACACTGTGTAAACCAAATCACCTTCTTTGAATTCGACACTCCTTCGTTTCTTATCTGCTAGTTGTTTATACTTCTCATTTGACTTAAGCAATCGTTCATGAATGGTTCTGTGACACTCCTGCAACTCAGTCACAAAATCACAAGCTCGCTTAACAACTCCCTTCTGATATGGCATGGTCGTCAAATCTAACGGTCCCTTCGGAATTGCTGAATATACAACTTGAAACAGACTGAATCCAGTACTTCGATTAACAACATGATTATGTGCAAATTCCGCCTGACATAATGTCATATCCCAGCTCTTCAAATTATCTTTCACAAGACATCTCAACAAGTTTCCCAATGATCTATTCACCACTTCTGTTTGCCCATCTGTTTGCGGATGATAAGCACTACTAAAATTCAATTTCGTTCCAACCATCTTCCACAAACTCATCCAAAATGGCTTAGAAATCGCATATCCCTGTCAGAGACAATGGTCTCAGGTAACCCATGTAATTGATAAATCTCTTTAAAGAATAACTGAGCAACACGGACTACATCAGCGGTCTTCTTACAAGCTATGAAATGTGCCATTTTCGAAAATCTATCCACCACCACATATATGGAATCATTTCCACATTGAGTTCTTGGCAAACCCAAAACGAAATCCATGCTAATATCAACCCATGGTCTGGTAGGCACAGGCAATGGCATATACAATCCTGCACTCGTAGCCGTCCCTTTGGAAACTTGACATATGTGACATCTCTCTACAAATCTTTCAACTTCTTTTCTCATGGAAGGCCAAAAATATGATTGAGAAATCAACTGCAAAGTACGATCTCTACCCACATGACCTTCTTCATGTAACTCTTTTACATTCTTCATTCGCAAACTACAATCTGGAATACATAATCAATTTCCTTGGAAAAGAAAACCATCCACTAACACAAACTCATCCGTCTTCCCTTTATTGAATTCATCTACAAACTTCGCAAAGTAAAGATCTTCAACAAACAATTCTGGAAGTATATCAAACCCCGTCACTTTAACCTTCATCGTAGTCAATAAATGATTTCTCCTACTCAACGCATCTGCCACTCGATTTGTGACTCCAAATTTGTGTTTCACAACAAATGTAAACTGTTGTAAGTATGCGATCCACGAGGCATGCCTAGCTGCAATCTTGTCCTGCCCTTGCAAACGCTTCAACGCTTCATGATCGGTATATAAAACAAATTCTTTATGGAACAAACAATGTCTCCAATGTTTCACGGCTTGCACAATAGCATAAAATTCCACATCGTAAGTATTAAATCTCATCTTTGCTCCAGAAAGTTTCTCGCTGAAATAAGCAATAGGACGTCCCTTCTAACTCAACACTCCTCCAATTCCAACTTTCGATGCATCTGTATGCAATTCAAATAGCAACTGAAAATCTGGCAATACTAGAATTGGTGCTGACGTCAAAAGTTCCTTGATTCGATCAAATGCAAATCCTGCTTCCTTCGACCATGAAAACTGCTTACCCTTCATACAGTCAGTAACAGGTGCCATCACGCTACTGAAATGTGGAATAAACCTTCGGTAGAATGACGCTAAACAATGAAAACTTCTCACTTCAGTTATAGTCCTGGATTGTAGCCAATTTCTGATTGCTTCAACTTTACTTTGATCCACCTGAATACCTTCCTTGGACAATACATACCCCAAAAACAAAACACTATGCGTCATGAACACGCACTTCATTATTGCTGCATAAAATTGCTCCTGTCGAAGTATCATCAACACTTCCCACAAATGTTGTAGATGTTCCTCCGTGCTTCCGCTATATATCAATATATCATCAAAGTATACCACCACGAACTTTCCAATAAACGGTCGAAAGATCTGATTCATCACCCGCATGAAAGTACTTGGTGCGTTCGAAAGACCAAATGGCATGACCAGCCATTCATATAACCCCTCCCATGTCTTGAAAGCTGTCTTCCATTCGTCCCCTGGTCGAATTCGAATTTGATGATATCCGCTCTTCGAATCAATCTTGGAAAATATAGTAGCCCCATTCAACTGATCTAACAAATCATCCAATCTAGGCATTGGAAATCTGTACTTGACAATTATTTTGTTAAGTGCCCTGCTATCTGTACACATCCTCCAAGTCTCATCCTTCTTCGGTACTAACAAAGCTGGTACTGCACAAGGACTTAAGCTTTCTTGTACGCGCCCTTGTTCAAGCAACTCTTCCACCTGCCTTCTCAACTCTTCGTGTTCCTTTGGACTCATTCTGTAATGTGGTCTGTGTGGTAACACAGCTCTTGGTACAAGATCAATTTGATGTTGTATGTCTCTCAACGGTGGTAATTCTTTTGGCAATTCTTCTAGGAATACATCTTCAAATTCTTTCGGTACTGGCTTAACTTTCTTTGGAATTTCAACCTCCTCACAACTTTCACGTCCGATCAACAAAAACACTTCAGGTTCATCTTCGACTTCTTTAATGAACTCTTTCAAAGATAGCAAAGTTTTCAGCTCTTCAATCTCATCCAACTTGCTTTCCTTCTGTTGTTGCTTTTTAGGAATTAAAGTGATTCCAGTACCTTTAAACATGAAACTGTAGCTATTTGTACGTCCATCATGTTCTACAGCTCTATCATACTGCCACGGTCTCCCCAACAACAGATGACATACATCCATATACACCACATCACACCAAATTTCATCTTTGTATTTCTTCCCAATCGAAAAAGTTACACAAGCTCTTCTACTAACCTTCACCTCTCCCCTTTCCTCAACCAAGCTAACTTGTAGGGCTTAGGATGCTTCTCAGTCTTCAATGCCAACTTCTTTACAGCTTCTATAGAGATAATGTTATCACAACTTCCAGCATCAATAACAAATTTACAAACCTTTCCCAAAATAGTGCATGTTGACTGAAAAATATTACTCCTTAGCCAACTTGAATCATCCTCTTTCTTTGGTGTCAAACACGATCTCCTCATCATCAAATTAGAACCCTCATCTCCTGACAATTCTTCTTCCTCCTCAACCTGTGGTGAATTGGAACATTCTACTACAGCATCCTCATCCTCAACATCAGCAACCATCACTCGTTTCTTAGGCTTTGGACATTCATTGCTCTTGTGACCAAACTACTGACAATTATAGCACTTGAAATTTTTGTTGACCTTGGTCTTAGCAACTTCATTAACAGCCGGTTTACTGACTACTTTGGAAACATTAGCACTTCTACTAGCACCTTTCACTTGATTGTTGGAATTTGTAAACACACCACCACCTCTTCTGCCTTGTTTCTCCCAAGCTAGAGCCTTTTGATCTGCTTCAGCGACAGATCTCGGATCATACATATTCACCATATCTTGAATCTGCATTCTCAACCCTCCAACAAATCTATCAGTCAATTGTTCCTCTGACTCCATGATATCATTCCTCGCAATCAACTGATAAAATTCATCCGCATAATCATTCACCGACTTTGTTCCCTATCTCAAGTTCTGCAATCGTTGATACATAAGGGATTGATAGTTATAAGGCAAGAAAGTAGCCTTCATTAACTTCTTCATCTTCTCCCATGAGACAATCTTTGACTTTCTCATCCTTTCCCATGTTAGTTTAGTTTGTTGCCACCATGCCATAGCTCTTCCTCTCAAACGAGTAGCAACAAACTTAACTCTATGTTGCTCAGGAACTTCCTTGAAGTCAAATTTTTTTTCAACATTAGATAACCAATCCAAAAATTCTTCCGCTATCATACCACCCTTGAATTCTGGAATTTCCATCTTCATCCCCGACTCCCATCAATGATCATCTTCTATATCCCGATATGGATTTCGCACTTGGTCTCGATCTCGATAATGAACACTAAATCTATCACCATCCTCATTATAATCAAATGTGCTTCGATATCGATCTCGACCATCAACATCTCTATGATCACGCACGTCCCTTCGACCATGTCATTCATCATCATAATATGGTTCATTCTCAAACTCACATGGAGTACTTCTCTCTTCATTTCTATACCCATGGTATTCTCGCATCGTTGAAACCGATGATTCTCTTCTATCTCGATACGACTGTGGCGACGCCCTCCTTGCTTCCGTAACCGATGGCGAAACTCTGTTTCCTCCATGGTTCGAGACTGGTGACCTTCTCCTACGACTTTGAATCATGTCGATCATCAACTTCTCTAACTTCTCAATACCTTCATTGAACTTCTCATTGATACATTGTTCCATTGCCTCAGCTTCTTCTCTTCGATACACATTTGCAATATTCTGATGACGATTAGCTCTTCACAGAGGCATTGTCGAATCAAACAATCTCCAAACAGTCTTTAACTCTTGGCTCTAAACACTTCTCTTTGCTCCAACAGGCTCGGCTTAGCTATGATTGGCTAAACCTGGCTCTGATACCAAACTGATGCAGCAATATAACGGTTGACGACGAAATGTGGATTTCGTGTCAAACTAATCGATGAACGATTAGATGAAGTATGAATCGATGAATTAGTGATACCAAACATCCAAATCCGTTGATCTCAAGAGATACCGGATTCTAGCTATCTCCAACACGTTGATCGCGCACGATACCGTGTTAAAAGATCTACGATTCTTCGACGTTGATCTTGCGCACAAGATTCCGTGAATCAGCTTTAAATCGTTGATTCGAGCGCACTCGAATAACCGAAGATGGAGAAAGGAGATAATACTCAACTTTCAGTTTCAAAGAGGCACCAAGCTCTCAAAATTTTATTCAAAATTCAACAACCTTTACAAGTAACACCATACCCCTATTTATAGAAGATTACAACTCACGCAACTTTACACAGCCGACCTAACTTACGGCCGACCTAAAAACCAATGACTTAACACATACAACACGATCTTCGACCCAACAATTACAATACACATGACCTATGTACAACACACAACCGACTTAAAAAAATTGCAACACATCTCGCTTCTGGTACTCGAACGACTTAAGGAAGCACGGTCACTTGCGAATTAAACTTCGCAACATATTTATGTCATCCGCGACCTATTGGAAGCTTGTTCGCGACATATGAATCATCGATCTACTGGAAGCTGTTCGCGACTCAGAGTGGAGCTCGCGGCATAAGCTTGTTCACGATCTAAGCTGGAGAAGCGACTTAGGCGGAGCATCTTGAAGAGGCACGAAGGCCGTTCGCGACGTATGGTGGAGGAGCGATTTAGGCGGAGGAACCTGAGGAGGCGTGAAGGTCATTCGCGACCTAGGATGGAATAGCGACTTAAGTGGAGCGATCTACGCTTGCCGCGACCCAAGGTAGGTCGTTCACGACCTAGGGCTTGCTCGCGACCTAAAATGGAGGAGCAGTTTCGACTTAAGGTAAACAACTTACCTTTATCTCGTTTACTTTTAACTCGCGCTGCATCAGAAAATGATGATATAGAAAGCTTGGTTGCTAGAATTTGTTTATGCATAAATAGTGCAGTGGATTACTTGCAACTTTTCTTGTAATAACTGAAATCTTCTGAAATACAATAATATATCAACATATATTACCCAATGATGCAGCATTCAAAGTTTGTGAAACCTGCTTTTGATGACTTCATACTTCCGACAAAAAAGTATGCTGATATTATCCTTCCTCGTGATGGAGACAATCATGTGACCATTGACTTAATAGTTCAATATAAATGCACAAAACTTGGACAACATGACCTCTGTAGGATCTATCCAAATCTTTATGCCATCAATTCAATGTTTCATGTGTATCATCTCTTGATTATACTGTTTACTTTTAGTTTAATCTGATTCATGAATTTTAGCTATTGATATGATATTTTGTTTTGTGTTGGGTTATATTTAGATTCGTGGGATGCATACAATTATATGTGATGCTCAAACAGCGAAGCATGACTTTGTATTTTATTCAGATCCCGTCTGGTTAGTACATTTGTTAAATTTAATTGTTGATCTTCATTATACATTTAAACTAAAAACTACTATTTAAATTTAGATTGTGTGGCATGGTCTAAGTCATCTACATCTTAAGCTAAACATAACTTTCACTAAATAGTGAAACCATGTTTGCGCAAAACATGTAAATGCACTTACTATACAGTTACATATATCAAAAGATTGTACATTTTTCAACTTGTTTGTATTTTATTTTTTTGGAAAATCATCTAGCTGAAGTTTGAGTATCTTATGTCATGGCCATCTACTCAAAACGTACACAAGTTATAAATATTGAGTAATTATGATACTATATTATTCGATAAACAAATTCCTAAATACTTGTCAAGGAACAACATTTTAGTTTTACTATGAGCAACTATGTGGCTGAATCTATATACCTGCTCAAATCTTTACTCCTTGTGTTTGTCATGTGTGCTCGTAGATTAAATCTGCTGTAACATCACACATTTTTGTATGCTTTAAATCGACGATAAATCACACACGTCAGACTTAAACGATACAGAAGGGCAGATTGTTATGGGGTAAATAAGAAAAAGAAAAGAAAGAAAAAAACAAAATAGAATCTTGTAGCGGATCGATAAAATATAATAATCAAATAAACTGTTAATGAAGCTATTTACAAAATATTTGATTATGCTTATACATTTAATATCAGAGTTACACATACCAGAGAATAATAAAATAATGCAGCGGAACAATGTAGTAATTAATAGTAATAATACAATCTTCGTCTTCGTTCTCCAGAAATAAGGTCTTCGAATCCTGTAATGCTCAGACTGACCCGAGCGAATTGAAAGGACAAAACACTCGAGTCAGAACTAAAAGATCTTATGTAAGTTAAATCAACGGTGAATAAATATGAGTGTAAACGGCGTTAGAGATGTTTACGGGATTTGACATCTCCTATCCAGTGTCAAACATGAGTGAAGTAACTTAAGGGATGCTCGGGATTCACATCTCCTAAGGATCCATTAAACTATCTACTATGTAGTAATATACGCTATTATAATAGTGTCTACAGTAAAGTATAATATAAATTTAAAATAGCGTTAAGGCTTTACATTTCCACCTTGACACACTTTTATATTCCCATATTCTATACAGTACCGTAATCTCCCCCGTACTGGGCGTCGTTATAGGGCATTCCATAGGTATGGTACAAAATAATATCGTATAAGGCGCGCTAGGGTAGGTGACATGGCACAACTAGGCAATCCAGGGTAGATATACCAATTACGCTTTCGGACCGATGGTAACGCGTACCAACTACTACCGCCCACCTCGAGCCACACCCCTAAAATCAAAAGGGCCCAAATCAATCACAAAGTAATAGAATGGTATCAAAAGAGTGTGTCCAATAAAAGGTGATAGCTTCTTTGCCCGTCAATCGCTCCTGTTTTAGCCACCTTATGCCAACTCACGGGAGTCAGATCCATGTGTATACCTTAAAGGAAATGCCGTCACCATCCTACTTCATTCTGGAATCTCCACCGCGTACACGGGTGTCAAAGTGGTTTTCGGAGTTGGTAGAGAGTATGACAATTTCCGATCCCGGTCTCTTTAACAACCAAACGTTATTATAACACCGCGGTCATTTTCAAAATAGTTTATACTTTAAAACCAAAATATCATTTCCTTTTCAAAAACCAAATCAATACGATATGATTATATTTCAAATATATCCTTTCTAAAACCATAACACTTCCAAAGTAATAACTTTTCGAAATCAGAACATTGAATATAACACTTTCAAATTATAGTACCTTGAAACTCTTACTTTAAACATAACTTCCACCACTTACATAGTTTGAATATTCTAAAAAATATTATATAATAAAATAGCTTATTCAATTTTCACAACCCAAATCCAACACAACTGGAATTTCTACACTTTATATTTAACCAAATCCCAAATTTATCGATTTCAAACCAGATTTGATCCGTAGAATAAACCATTTCAAATTCAATATATTTCAAACTTTAAGTATTCAATAATTTCAAAACTAAGTTTGGTAATTACAATTCAACAATTAAATTTTTTATTATTTAGTTTTGAAATATTTATATAATAAACCCATTATTATTTAAATAAAATTCAAATTACAATTAACTAAATATTTCCTTCAATTTATTCATACTTGAAATATTCATTTAATTCCCCTTAAACAAAAATCAATTTATAAAAATCAAATCCTTAAATCTCAAAGCTAATAAGCTTCAAATCGATCTATCTAAAACAATTCTTAATTAAATACATTTCCAAATCAATTTATAAATCCTCTTTAATTTAGAACTTATTTATAGAAAAATTTCAATATCAAATAAAATCATATATATATCTTGTCAAAACCGTGGAAATCTTTTCAAAATATATTTATATATATATACCGGCGGTGTCTGTATATTATTTTCTATCCTATGGTGAAGTGACATGGATATTTATCATTTCAATCCGCAATTTAATGTAAAAATACGGTTGTATATCATTTCAAACCGCAATCCCGAATGAAATAAAATCCAAAACAACTTGCAGTTTATAACAATATAAAATACAGCATCCATTCATCTAATATCAATCATCAAACGTTTATCATAATCATCACCCAATTTAATCAATAACCTCAATATAGAACAAATAATAAATAACAGGTATTTACTGGCAGTTTATATTCAATAATAAATTAAATAATAATTTAGCTGGCAGGTTATATGCAGTAATAAATTAAATAACAATTTAACTGGCAGGTTATATGGAATAATAATTAAAAAACAATTTAATTCAAAAAATTTCAATTTAACCGAGATGAGGATTCAAAATATGCCAAACAATCATAAATAAATTTATAATCGCATCAAAAATTAATTTAACATACAGAAGAAATTTTAGAAGTCGTAAGTGGGTAAAAACACTCACCTTTTGAATTTAAATTGAATTTAAATCCAATTTAAACATGGGTATTTGAACAGTCTCAGAATCCATCCAAACTAGCGTTAAAATGTGTGATGTCCTGGAAATTTGGGCAATATTTATTTAATAATTTCCATTAATAATTATTTTTAAATGTGAAATATGGATTTAATAATCTAATTCAAACAGAAATTATCTTTTGAAAACTAATAATTATTTAGATTGACAAATGTTATCTTTTTAAAATTTATAATAATGTTAATGATAACTTTATATTTGGGAATTTTATTCTTTTCAAAAGTTAAAAATATTTAAATGATAAAATTTTCTTTCTAAGCTAATTTAAAGGATATTTTATTTATGATGTATATATATGTATACATTGTAAATGAGGAGTTTGATTTAAATTTAAATTTAAATTTAATAAGAATATTTTCAAAATTATTATATATATATATATGTATATGTATATGTATAACTTGTGAATTGGAAAATTGATTGAAATTAATAATAGAAACTTTTCAAAAGTTTGTTTAAAAATCTATCTGATATTTCCAAAAGAAATTAAAATAAATATTTGTTTTGTTTAAAAATATAATAATTTAAATTTTATTTTATAATAAAAGTTTATTTTGTTTTTAAAAATTGTTTTCTTTTGAAATAGACTTAGTTCTTATATATTAAAGTACAATATTTTGGTTTGAAATTTTGAAGTAAGATTTAATTCAATATTCTTTTCTTTTTAAAATTTTCTCTCTTGAAAACTTAGCTTTAATTTTTTTTTAAAAAAGTTACAAATAAACATCAAAATATGTAATTGTGTAATTTATATGTAAACATTTAAAGGCTAAGCGTAGATAAACATTTAAAAACATGATAACATAAATTAGAAATGGATTTAAAAACATTTATAAAATTAAGAAATTTATTATAATACTTAATTATAACATGTGTAAGGCTTTTAGCTCTTGAAATTACACTTGTAAACATTTGGCATACTAAGATAACATGTAACGACCCAGAATTTTTATTAATTAAAATTTGGATATTTAATTAATTTTAAATATTAATAAGTGAAATTTATAAGTTGAATAAATTTTATTTCGAGTTATTGGATTTAATTGAATAATTAAATCGATAATTTGATATGTTAAATTATGGAAATAATTGAAAATTGAGTTAAATATGATTGAAAATGATTTGTACAATTTTATTATATCATATTTGTTAACTCCGCCTCGACCATGACTTACCGACCTAACAGTTAGAAACATGCCGACCTAAGGCTCAATAGAGGGTGCCGACCTAAGGCCTAAGGGTATGCCGACTTAACACTTCAATGAGGCTACTGACTCTACTGACTCAACATAGATACCGACCTAACAGTCTAGGGAGATTGCCGACTTAACTGGTTGCCGACCTAACTGCCTTAACAGGAATACCGACCTAAGGCCGAAAAGGGATACCGACTTAAGAGAGGTGCCGACCCAATGCTCTAGCATATATACCAACCTAAGACTTAAGGAACGCCGATCCAAGATAGCTACCGACCTAAGTCGCGGCCGACCTATGACCAATGTTAAGTCGGTCACGACCTAAGCAAAGGAAGGTAAGTTCAATGCAGCTACTTGGCACAGTGGCCTCTTAACTCGTACACGATCTAGGGCTTACCAGTTGGACCGTGACTTGCGACTTACCAAGTTAACTCGTCCACGACCTAAAGCCACTAAGTATAAGCCCGATGCCATATTACTAAGAAGGAGTAGTGTTGACTCGGAGGCGACCTAGGACTTGTGCAAGTGAACTCCTGTGAAGCCAGAAGGGGGCCAGATGGACCGGCCACGACTCATATTAAGTCGGCTACGACTTAACTTAGATCGGCCACGACTTAGGACTTGGCAAAAATTTCAGAATCAGAACTCTCTATAAATAGGCACCCATCTCCAACATTCAAGGGACTTTTGGCACATTCTCTTCACACACCGTTACCTTGCTGCATTGAGAACTTCATCAACACTTAGAGCTTCCAAGATTAGAGGAATACCTCAAAGAAATTCACGAAGAAACCACACATCTTCAACATAAATCTAAGAACTTTAATCGACATTGAAGCTTAAGACTTGTTCCAAATCACTTGTAACTTGAAGTGTATTGTACTTGAGAAGAATTGTATCAGTTTGTAACGGGATTATTAATAAAAGTACTTAGAGTGGACGTAGGCTATACCCTTAAGCCGAACCACTATAAAATCGTTGTTGTTTACTGCTTTTCTGCTATTACTTGCTTGTAATTCTTTCCCGATCTATCGGGTGGTGCTTTCACAACTACACTTTGCACACCGGTGTGTTAGCGTTCACATTTTAGCGTTAACATTTTTGGTGCTTTCACTGAGAATTGAACTCAGGGCAAACTTCAACCATTGTTCAACAAAATTCTAACAGAAATCATGGCTTCAGAAAGGAAACGGAAGTTTTTGAGGTTTAAAGGTACTTGCAGCAATGCCATTGCTCTTCCCACGCTAAGTGAAACAGCTTCAAGTATTGGAGTCACAAGGGCTGAATTAAACGCCGTGATATATGGAATATATCAACACATGGAAGTTCAAAGCAATAGGATACTGGATAAGATGAACGCATTGCAGGAAGAAGTCCATCGACTAGAAAGTGATATAAAAACCATTGCCAAAGAGGTCCAGGTTTCAGAAGAATGGAATGCTCCTCAACGAGCAACTGGCATTACCATTGGAACATTCCCCCAAACAGAGAATTCATGGCCACGACCAACTATCCACGAACGTTTGTCAAGGCGAACTTTTGAAAGAATAGTTGATGATTACCCATTGAGTCCTGGTAACGATGAAGAATACATACCGGAAATGATTGAACAGAAAGAGAAGAATGGGGGAAGAAGAAAACAGAAACTCTTGAAAAAAGCTCGACGCTTCATACCCTCCAACTTCACTCCCTTGACCGACACTCCGGAAAGTATCTTCTTGGCAACAAAGGATGTTGTTGTTTACCCCAAACCATCTCTGATGAGGAGAAGCGCGACAGACAATGGGAAATTCTGTCAATTTCACAATCAACCTGGCCATGAAACTAACCAATGTCGCCATCTAAGGAAGGAGATTGAAGAATTGATCAAGCAGAATGAACTGCAACAGTATGTGAAAAAAGATGGAATTAACTACTCCTCATCCTCTAAGGTGCAGCTGGTTCCCGCTCAACAATGTAGCTCAAATAAAAGAACCGTGGCACAGGGAGATGAAGGTCCTATCATCAGTATCATCACAGCAAGCCCTCACCAGGCAGGGAAAAATTGGATGAGGCGGGAAGACGTGCTCACGCTCCAAGGAGACCTTCAAAGTGAAAGGAAGTTTCGATTCTGAAAGATGTTGCCATCCAGTCCTCTTATGCCAAAAGATTCAATCCCTAAAGCATGGGGCAGCAATTGCTTCCATACCTTACTTGAACACTTTGTTTCAAATTTGTAAAAAAGTGCTGATCCAATGATTCTTGTATCAAAATCTGTTGTAAAAACAACGCCAATAAATAATAAAAACTATAAGTCTTGCTTTCCCTATTATTACAAGTCGCTTATTTTATTTCGATATGTGAAATACTCTGAGAATATCACTAAGATTATCGATCTAAATTTGCAGGCAATAATACCAAGCTGATTCATTGCAATATCAAGCAACCCTTGGTAGCATTCAAAAGCAAGCCTTAAACAACAGAATTCCAGGGTCAAATCCTGAATAAGAAGTACTCTAAGCAAACAAATAAGATTTGGCTAGAGTATGTTTCTTCAGTTAAAACCACCCGCCAACAGAAGAAGATGATGCACACTTAAAGACGGCACTAAGGAATTGCTAATATAATCAATCAAATTCACAACTGTCAAAAGAAAACCAATTCCAAGAACTTGGAACAGCAACCATTTACATCCATATTTTGCATGAAAACTTTGCTGAAATATTGCAAAGAATTTACAAATATATGATTCTCTTGTTAAGGGCAATTGCAAGGCAGGCGAATAACAAAAGCTATAAAGTGGATATAGGCCCAGTTTCGGCTAAACCGCTATAATTCTTGTGTTCCCTACTACCATAAACTGCTTTGTTTTATTTTGGCATATGAAATACGTTAATCGTGTTACTAAAAAAAATGATTTAATAATGCAGGCCATAAAAGCAAAAGCTTACCAGTCACAAGACCAAGTGATCCGCGACATCATCCAGCAATCAAGCACTGAGCCATTCAAAATTCCCATATTCAAATCCTACAAAAGGAGAACTTCAGACGAAAGTAAGCAAGGTGGATAGAAGCAGATCATATATGGCTAACTACAAATGCTTGAACAAACAAACAGCAAGTTAAAGAACCTATATCTGCCACCACCAATTTGCTTAACTATAAAATATACTCCTTTGGGTAAGGGAGAGGCTTGGCAGCTGAAAGTGGTGACACTTGCGAAGCAATGGGGATTATCAACATGAATCAACGGTAAAGAGACATGCGAGAGCAAGCGTCAGCCAGCAAAAAGAATATTTCAGAAGCACAAGCCCTCTTTGAAGGCATAACTCCTCAGAGGATAAAAACCTCAAGCGGGCTTCACCGAAAAAAGGCGTCTTTCTCGTTACAAAGTCGTGGAGTTATCGGTCGACACACTCCCGAGAATCCATCCAACCGAGAAAAGGAAACTCCAAACTTCCTGACAATAACCCTACTTAGGGGCACGCATTTCACCACACCCGGTCGACATACTCCCGTGAGATGAAATGTGAAAAGCTCTCTTCGGGGGCGAAATTCATCTCTACGGAGACCAAATGCTTCTCCTCAGAGACTAAAGCCCTCTTCGGAGGCGAAATGCTTCTCTACGGAGACCGAATGCTTCTCCTCAGAGACCGAAGCCCTCTTCGGAGGCAAAATGCTTCTCTACGGAGACCAAATGCTTCTCCTCAGAGACTAAAGCCCTCTTCGGAGGCGAAATGCTTCTCTACGGAGACCGAATGCTTCTCCTCAGAAACCGAAGCCCTCTTCGGAGGCAAAAAGCTTCTCTACGGAGACCAAATGCTTCTCCTCAGAGACCAAAGCCCTCTTCGGAGGCGAAATGCTTCTCTACGGAGACCAAATGCTTCTCCTCAGAGACTAAAGCCCTCTTCGGAGGCAAAATGCTTCTCTACGGGGATCGAATGCTTCTCCTCAGAGACCAAAGCCCTCTTCGGAGGCGAAATGCTTCTCTACGGGGATCGAATGCTTCTCCTCAGAGACCAAAGCCCTCTTTGGAGGCGAAATGCTTCTCTACGGAGACCAAATGCTTCTCCTCAGAGACTAAAGCCTTCTTCGGAGGCGAAATGCTTCTCTACGGAGACCGAATGCTTCTCCTCAGAGACCGAAGCCCTCTTCGAAGGCAAAATGCTTCTCTACGGAGACCAAATGCTTCTCCTCAGAGACTAAAGCCCTCTTCGGAGGCGAAATGCTTCTCTACGGAGACCGAATGCTTCTCCTCAGAGACCGAAGCCCTCTTCGGAGGCAAAAAGCTTCTCTACGGAGACCAAATGCTTCTCCTCAGAGACCAAAGCCCTCTTTGGAGGCGAAATGCTTCTCTACGGGGACCAAATGCTTCTCCTCAGAGACCAAAGCCCTCTTCAGAGGCAAAATGCTCCTCTTCGGAGGCACAACTCTTCGGAGGACAAAGACCTCTAATGGGACATATGCCACAAAAAAGAAAGTTCTCTACTCAACAAAAAAGATTGGAGAGTCATGACCCACCAACCATGAGAGAGTAACTTCCAGGCAATGTAAACCATCTCTGGGGCACATTTCACTAGGAGTTGAAGTGTTATGACCGCTCTTCGGAATTTCACTTCACCAAAGTAGAAATGCAAACAAAATAAAGACCTCTTCGGGGGCACATTTCACCAGGAGTTGAAGTGTTATGACCGCTCTTCGGAATTACACTTCACCAGAGTTGAAATGCAAACAAAATAAAGACCTCTTCGGGGGCACATTTCACCAGGAGTTGAAGTGTTATGACCGCTCTTCGGAATTTCACTTCACCAGAGTTGAAATGCAAACAAAATAAAAGCCCTCTTTGGAGGCACATTTCGCCAGGAGTTGAAGTGTAACAACCGCTCTTCGGAATTTCACTTCACCAAAGTTGAAATGCAAAACAAAATAAAGACCTTTCTGAAAGTCCACGTTTCACCGAGATTGAAATAAAACTTCCAAGTGTTGAAACGTGAAAAGGCTTTCCTCGAAGGCACAACTCTTTGGAGGTACATGTTTCACCAAGATTGAAATAAAACTTCCAAGTGTTGAAACGTGAGAAATCCCTCCTCAGAGGTACAACCCCCTCCCGGGGACACAATTAAAAAGAAAGACCTCTTCGGAAACCCACGTTTCACCGAGATTGAAATAAAACTTCCAAGTGTTGAAACGTGAAAAGGCTTTCTTCGAAGGCACAACTCTTTGGAGGTACACGTTTCACCAAGATTGAAATAAAACTTCCAAGTGTTGAAACGTGAAAAATCCCTCCTTAGAGGTACAACCCCCTCCCGGGGATACAATTCAAAGGAAAGACCTCTCCGAAGGCACAATCAAGAAGAAAGACCTCTTCGGAAGCCCACGTTTCACCAAGATTGAAATAAAACTTCCAAGTGTTGAAACGTGAAAAGGCTTTCTTCAAAGGCACAACTCTTTGGAGGTACACGTTTCACCAAGATTGAAATAAAACTTCCAAGTGTTGAAACGTGAAAAATCCCTCCTCAGAGGTACAACTTTGTATAAAAAAAATCCTCATCAAAAGCGTACTTTAACTTTCAAAGGAAGAGTAATTTACCTACTATGGAAAATGATCGTAAAAAAAAAAAAAAAAGAAAAAGAAAAGAAGTT
The DNA here is from genome assembly GCA_030765085.1 of Allium cepa. Lineage (NCBI taxonomy): Eukaryota > Viridiplantae > Streptophyta > Magnoliopsida > Asparagales > Amaryllidaceae > Allium > Allium cepa. The sequence continues at coordinate 312,650,131 of CM060937.1, forward strand.
AAAGTACCCTTCAGAGGTCCGCTTTACCACATAGAGGAATTCACTTGGTAAAATATGCACATAAGCAAAAGAAAAAAGTGATTTCTTCGAACGACAAAGCGTAGAAACTTATACGAAGGGAGTTGTACTCTACAAAAATTTCCTTTAAAGAATAAAATAATTATTCTTCAGCAAATAAGAGTGCAAGTCCCCTCGAAGTATAAAATATTGCAGCAAGCTTAAGGTATGGGGGCAACATGGTATAATAGTGTAGCTGCATCAGTAAAGTAATACTCAAACAACATACCATAAGCCCGCTGCAATATCATATAAATAAACTTGTGCAAAAATGAATAATAAATGCATACTCAAATTCAAACAGAAGTATGTACAAATAAAGAATCATTTTATTCAATTGCAGATATTGCAGATACAGGTTTCAAAATAAGAAGCAGGGGCCGGTGCCTGCACAACATCCGACCATTACACAAAAAAGGAATCAAAAAGCTCAACTCTTCATTTCTTCTTGCCGCCTTTAGACCCTTTACCCGGCCGAGTGGTTAGCTTTTCGGGTCTTCCAGGTTGGTCTGAAGGCATGAGGGAAGAAGGGAAGGGAAGTACAACTGGCGCAATTTCTGGTTCCTCTTCAGTGGTGATAATTTTCTTCCCCCTCCTCTTTGATGTCCCAAGCTTCTTTCTTCTCTGCGAAGAAGACTCACTCCCCGGAGTAACGAGAGCGGACAAAACTACGTCGTCAGAAGGAGTCCGCTCCAGAGAGATCTCGCCTCCTTCGAGTTCCTCATCTTTTTGCTCCTGCGAGGCAACAGGGTCATCCAAACCATGAAGAGCCTCAATTTTCTCCTCTTGTGACCCAGGTTGTGAAGCAGAAGGAGGAGTCACCTGAAGAGATGGAGGAGGAATAACCAGAGAAGGCGAAGTCTGCACGTCACTTGTTGTTTCAACTGCAGAAGAAGAAAAATTGAAAATGTTAGTATCTTCCCGAAAGAAGGGAGATATGGGTTCATCGAGATTCAGGAGGTAATCGAGAAGCTCATCAAATTTTTGAGGAATAAGCATGCAATCCACCTGAATCGGACCAATGTCGAAATTACCTGAAGATATTGGCTTTGTCAGTTCAATCTCATAATTCTGAGCCCCAATGTCCTCCAAAGCCTCTTCATCAGTAGGGGTGATTACCCCAGTTCTTGTAGGAGGCGGCAAATGAGCACTAGGGCCTGTAATGTCCACCTCGGGAGAAACTAGAGGACGTTCGGAGATGGTAGGCGGTACTTCTTTTTCAGAACGCTCTTCTTCCGCCATCCCGGCCCGCGCTCTGGCAAGCTGCTCCTTACCCTTGGCAAGAGCGGCACGGGCTTCGTCATCAAGATAATGCTCTTCAAGGGCTGACTCAGCATATCCAGCACCTTTACCACCGAGCATATCAAGTGCTGTCTCCCAAACTTCAGCCAGTGTGATTTCATACTTAGGGCCTAGAAAGGCAAGGCTTCCACGCCCCAAGACGCTGTGCAAGTAGAAGTTGAATAATGTTGAGCTGATGCTGTTTTTAGTCGCCTCATGAGATTCTTCAGCTGCGATTCTGCCGGCGACAGCCTCATCACGCTCCCTTTCAGTTTTGGCAAGCTGAAGCTTAAGCATTTGTATCTCCGCCTCCTGGGAGTTGTTTTTCTTTCGGAGCTCAGCAATATCAGTAGCATAGCCTTCACTGATTCTTTTTTGTACTTCTAGCCTGTCTTCGGCATCCCTTTGGCTAGCGTGAGCGTCTCTCACTTGTTTCAGGAGCACTTCTTCTTTTTGAGAATAGGAAGTAGAGGAAGCAGCAAGCTCATGTTTCAATTCCTCGACTTTTGCTTCAAGCTCCTCAATGTAAGAAGCAATGTTCCTCATCTCGGTGTCGTGTTGCTCAACGACCTTTTGCCATTCGGCCTTATCGTTTTCCATAGTAAGCATGGCCTCTATGTTGGCACGGTTAACTCTTTGGAGCTCATCGACAAGCTTCTGCCAGTTTGACATCCTCTCGATATCGAGCTTGACGGCATCAAGATTGCGCAACATAGCAGACTTGTCGATGGGGACCAAGTCTAGGTCGAACCTCACCCCCTTAAGGCACCATTGAGGAAATCGGCTCTGCAGAGTGGCAGGACCCGGTCCAACTTGAAATTTGGGCCTGCTAATTATCGTTTGAATATCTGATTTCCCAAGAGCGGGAGAGTCAGAAGGAATGTCGAGCGAGGCAGGAATAGTAACTTTCTCAGGAGTAGTAGAGGCCTGCTTTTCACTGTGACGGGCTCGTTTGCTTAAGTCTTCACTCATGTGACCTTTTCCTCGATCGTCATGAGATTTTCTCTTGTGAGAGTCATCGCCTTTTTGCCAAGAATCATGGTTCTCTTCTCTCTCCCTTCTTTCACGATGTTCTTCTTCAGTCCTCCTTTCATGAGCCTTTCGGGCAGCCCTCTCTTCATCCGACTCTCTGTAGGAAGGAAGGTAACGCCTGTAATCATACTGGCTACGCCTCCCGTAGCGCTGGAAATCGTCATAGTACGAGCCGCTGCGCCCCATAGGAGAATCTGGAATTAAAATAATAAGCTTTAGAAATCTTTAAAGTGCAAGAAGATAAGTGCATAGAAGTGATGAGAAATTCTAAGTGTGTGTGTTGTGCAAACTACGCGCATTAATCTACGAACCACTCTTTATTTGGGGAGTGGTTGTGGGTGTAATAGTTAACGTCAACTCTTGAGTCGACGACGGCTGTTGCAAAATAGAAGTAGCTTCAACTACTGAAGAAGAAATCCCGGCAGTAGTAGGGTCATCTTTGAAGATCTCTTGTGAAGTAGCAAAGAGGTCGCTCAATCCTTCGAAGGTATCGTCCCTACTTTGCTTGACAGGACTGGATTTCTTAGCCTTTTCACCAGATTCTTGTGAATGGTGAGAGGATCCCTGAGGCTCTTCTTCCTCGATAACCGGGGCAAGTTTACCAGATGGCCCCGCAACATCGACAGAAGTGGAGCACTTCACCAGCGAAGATTCAGGAGTCTTTATCGGAGAATCGAGGACTTCTGTTGGAACTTCATGAGCATGCATAGAGCGAGAAGTGTGTAGAAGCCCATGTTGATGTAAAAATTCATCCCTCAACAGAAATTTTATGCTCCTCTCTTCTGTGGCCACGGCACTCAACCTCTCAAAAACTTGCTTGTGAATTGGGTCTCTAGAGGGGAGAGGAAGTGCTGAAAGGAACAAAGAATGAAATTAGCAACTGAAAGTTCGGATCTCGAAAAAGTTTCAAAACGGAGAAAATAGAAACACTAATCTTACTTCCTACTCTCCAGATGGCATAAAAGCCTGAGGGACAGCGGGCAAAGAAATACTGGTTCAAAAATCCATGAACGCTTTCAGTAAGATCGGAAATGAGCTTGCGGTTTCTGGCACTTCTCACAATAATAAGGGAAGGATGATCTTTACTCTTTGCAAACGAGCATAGATAACGAATTTCTTCAAAACTCGGTAGGCGATCAAGGGTTCTTCTAAACAAAACACATAACCCCGTCAAGATGGCATAGCCATTGGGATGAAGTTGAAACGGAGAGATTGTCAACCGAAGGAGAAGAGTTCGAAGGAAGTCGTTAAAAGGAGGAATCGCCCCACTTAAGCACATTTGACGATTGACTGCAACAAAGCCATAGGGAGGATTGTCAGCAGTATCACTTGGCCTAGGGAGAAGAACATCACTTTCAGCAAAGCCAAATTGAGTGCGCAGCTGGACAAACGCTCTCGGAGTTAGAATAGTCGGGGTTCTCTCCGGAGGATTCTCTATGGGAACAGCTATCGGAAAAGTTTCTTCCTCTGGAGTTACCACTTCTTCTTCTCGGTGGGAAGTCATTCTACATAAACAACTGGGTATTCAAACATGAAGGTGCACGTTTCCTAAAGTGTGTGAAGTGTTGTGTAAAATCAATCAAGCAGTGAACAAATATAACTGGAATGAAAACTAGCAAACATTCGTTAGTTATGAAATTCAGGGACTATTGTTTTAAGCCTAAATATGCAAGTAAGATGTTGATGCAGATAAATCAGTTCAGATTATTGATACTTTGCATTAATGTTTAACTTTAACTGATTGATTCACAAACATTTCATGCAATATAATTAAGTTGCTTGTCTTGTCTTGACTAATCTGTCATCTGACATGGGCAGTCGATGGCAGTATTTTCGCCTTGGTTTTCTTTGTTTGTCATTTTCAGCAGGTTAGCAGCTTATAAGTTAATGCGATCTGTGAAATAATACAATGAGATTCAAGCAAATTTAAAGTTGGGGCAGTTCAAAATTCAGGCAACTTAGTTTGGCAGTTCGAGTCAGAAATTCAAAGTGGATCTATGCTCTCAAAAAGTCAGCATGCCCAAAGCCTAAGTGTTAACTCGGCAGCGGTTTAAGAGCCAACTCGGTCACGGTTTAAGGGCTTAGCTCGGTCACGACTTAGGGGTTAACTTGGCTGCGGTTCAAGGTTAAATCAGTATAAGGCTTAGATCGGCAGAAGAATAGGTTGGCAGATTTCCCCCAAGTGCTAACACGGCCACGATTTAAGGATTGGGTCGGCCGAAAGCTAAGTCACTTCAAATCACCGGGTCGCATCTAAATCAATACCTCGCCCCACTCAACCCGTTAACCCATTAGCCACTCCCTCAACCAAAAAACCTTCATCTCGTTCATACTACCGAATCATCCCATAAACTGGTTCAAAACCACCACGAATCCAACGCCTTACAATCCTAACGCGAATCAAAATTGGCTACGCCTAAAGCAGTAACCCATCGGCATCATTTCATCGATAGCCTAAAGCCAGATCAAACTAACTAAGGATCATCAACTATAGATATAACGGGATTCGTGATAAAGCACCGTACAAAGATGCGGTTTAAATTTGATTGGTAAAATTCATGAATCAACGGTAGTCTTGAATTGAGGGGGAAGCAAGTTTACTTACGCGATGGATGGCAAAGGTTATCAGTGATTGACTAGAGTGAAATCGCCTTTGGGAGCTCTGGGAAATTTTAATGGCAGAATTGAGCAAGGGAATAAGTAATGAAAAGGAAGAGGAAGATGGATGTTTTATACCTTACAGTAGGGAGAACTGAAGCGGCAGATGCGGTCTAACTGTTGGGTCGCGTACGACCTACCGACCTAAGAGGGGACGGGTTAGGGACTATCGAAGCACACGACCTAACATTCAGGCGTATACTTCGAGGGGCAAATGTTAACTCCGCCTCGACCATGACTTACCGACCTAACAGTTAGAAACATGCCGACCTAAGGCTCAACAGGGGGTGCCGACCTAAGGCCTAAGGGTATGCCGACTTAACACTTCAATGAGGCTACTGACTCTACTGACTCAACATAGATACCGACCTAACAGTCTAGGGAGATTGCCGACTTAACTGGTTGCCGACCTAACTGCCTTAACAGGAATGCCGACCTAAGGCCGAAAAGGGATACCGACTTAAGAGAGGTGCCGACCCAATGCTCTAGCATATATACCAACCTAAGACTTAAGGAACGCCGACCCAAGATAGCTACCGACCTAAGTCGCGGCCGACCTATGACCAATGTTAAGTCGGTCACGACCTAAGCAAAGGAAGGTAAGTTCAATGCAGCTACTTGGCACAGTGGCCTCTTAACTCGTACACGATCCAGGGCTTACCAGTTGGACCGTGACTTGCGACTTACCAAGTTAACTCGTCCACGACCTAAAGCCACTAAGTATAAGCCCGATGCCATATTACTAAGAAGGAGTAGTGTTGACTCGGAGGCGACCTAGGACTTGTGCAAGTGAACTCCTGTGAAGCCAGAAGGGGGCCAGATGGACCGGCCACGACTCATATTAAGTCGGCTACGACTTAACTTAGATCGGCCACGACTTAGGACTTGGCAAAAATTTCAGAATCAGAACTCTCTATAAATAGGCACCCATCTCCAACATTCAAGGGACTTTTGGCACATTCTCTTCACACACCGTTACCTTGCTGCATTGAGAACTTCATCAACACTTAGAGCTTCCAAGATTAGAGGAATACCTCAAAGAAATTCACGAAGAAACCACACATCTTCAACATAAATCTAAGAACTTTAATCGACATTGAAGCTTAAGACTTGTTCCAAATCACTTGTAACTTGAAGTGTATTGTACTTGAGAAGAATTGTATCAGTTTGTAACGGGATTATTAATAAAAGTACTTAGAGTGGACGTAGGCTATACCCTTAAGCCGAACCACTATAAAATCGTTGTTGTTTACTGCTTTTCTGCTATTACTTGCTTGTAATTCTTTCCCGATCTATCGGGTGGTGCTTTCACAACTACACTTTGCACACCGGGGTGTTAGCGTTCACATTTTAGCATTAACAATATTGAAGTTAGAATGATATTTTAGAACTTTTAAAATCGAATTAAAAGTTAATTTGTAAAAATTGAATATTTTAATATTTAATAATCGACTGTAAGTTAGCCAATTTTTGAACAGTCTCAGAATTGGACGAGACCTGTTCCATTGGATCCGTAATAGTTAGTTATTACCGGATTTCAATTTTCGTGGCAATCGGAGTTATCGTTTGATCATGGCAGCTCGAAACGCATCGAATTGTTTTTAATATTAATTTGGCGAGTTAAAACAGCCATTTTTCAAAAATTCTCGGATTTCGACGTAGCCTGTTTCATCGGATCCGTAATGTGATATTATTGTAAGGTTTCAAATTTCGTGACGATTGGATTTACCGTTTGTCCGGTACAAATTAAAATGCCTAGAAAATCGTTTAAATCGGTTTAATTTAATTTGATCGTTTAATTCCATATCTCGCACAGATGATCGAATTAGCTTCCGAAACCTGTTCCATTGTGTCCAGAACGCGGGGTAAACCCCAGAAACGCCAGTTACGGCGCATGAATCGGAGTTTGGAAATCCCGGATGAATAGTGTTTCGTTCGTTTTCCTATAAATAGACCCTTAACCCTTCATAAATTAAAAAAAAAAAAGAAATTGAAACCCTAGCCGCCTCCCACTATTTCAACGGCCAGGAAATTCGCATGCTTCTCCCCTTAATTTCTTTTGATCCATCAACAATTAGCGAAACTTTCCAACTACAACATTATAGAGCGTCGCGAGCTCGTCAGATCTATACGGGGATGATGGAGTTTGGCGTCGCGTGGAGAGAGGAAGATGGCCGCGTTCGTAGCCGTGTGTTTTCGATTTGCGCACGTGTAGGTGCAGCCGAGTTGTACGAGGTTGGAGCCGAGTGTGGTGCTCGCAATGGCCTTCAACATGGAACTATCTGATCGGGGTAGAAGTGAACGGAGGAGGCTCGAAATCAAACCCTAGTTGGTAATCTATGGGTTCTTGTGTGCGTACTGGAAACGTGAATGAGGGGGAAGGAGATAGTGCGCACGGCTATGATTGCATAGGGATGAGATCTACGGCTTGGATTTAGTTGTAGGTTTAAAATTAAAATTAAGTTGTAATGTATGTTTATAAAATTCATGTAAACTTGTAAAAGCATATCTTTTTCATACGAGGTCGAAAACGCGCGAAACCAGTTGTGTTGGAATCGTATGGACGAGCACTACGCGATGCAATTGGATTGGAGTCGTTTGGAGTTAGTGAGAATTTCGGGTAAAATTAAACGTCCATTTAATTTTATTCGAAATAAATCGCTAAAACGAAATTGAAATCAAGGTGAGAACTTCTCACTCAATCGAATCAGTTTTGATTTTATTTTAAATAGTTAGATTTAAAATTGTTGAATGCATGTTTGAATGATGATTGTTATCTATTGATTGTTAAAATAGACATTATGCGCCGTTAGTAAGCGGAGGTTATTTATTAAAAACATATACCGTGAATATTTCATAAACAGTGAAATTGGTATTATATATAATAGCAATATATATATATATATATTGGCATATGTATATATTGCAGTTGTTGATTTCCCGCATTTTTTAGCGGATGAGACCCTATTGCGCCGTTATTAAGCGGATAATATTTCAAATCCCATATACCGCGATAATTCCGTACTAGAGCGGAATTGGTATTGTACTAATGTTTTTGGATGCAGGAAAACAGGTTGGAGGGATCCAACTGGATTCCTCAACAGTATTTATTTGATTTCAGATATTTTGATATTTGATGGATTATCATATACGATATATGATGTCGTTGTAATCGTGATTGACTATTTGGTGTGTAGCATCATTGGACCAAATTTTGGAATTTTAAAAGGATTTTTAAAGTGATTTTTTGAAAGTATACGTTTATTAAATATTTTTGGAATTGATCCTTTTTAAATAAATAAACGTTATAATTTTTAAAGTTATAAAAATTATGATTTTTGAGAAATATAGTTAAAAGCTGATTTTCGAAAATATGAGATTAATGATTTTATAAAATAGTTTAATCGGGATTTTTGAATTTATTATAAAAAGTTGAAAATATAGGATTTATAAAATTTGATTATTTTATAAATCAAAAAGATGAAATTTTAATGGAGTTAAGATGTTTTAAAAGAATAATGGTATAAATTGATTTATATAAGAGATTTATAAATTGATAATTTATAAATTAAAAATGTTTGAATTATAAAACGAGCTTTTATAAGTGTTAGAATGAATTGTGAATGAAATTCATAAATGAATGAAATTTATAGAATTATAAACGGTGAAGTTATAAATGGAATTTTTATAAGCGGTAGGTTTATAAAATTTATAAAGTTATTAAAAGAATGGTTTTGGATAAATAATTGAATCTTATAAATTATAAGATTTATAATTATGAAGTTCAAAGGAACGATTTTGCAAACAAATAAATTATAAGTATTTGACTTATAATATGAACTTTTGGTTTATAATTGAGATATGAAATTGAATAGGTTAATAAAGGATGTATAAAAGGAAGTCGTTATAAAATAAATAGAAAATAGAATTTATAAACGTTGTTTTATAAATTCGCAACGACTTATTTTGATAAGTTAATTTTTCTAACTTACTTATGGAGTTATATTCACGTTTTTGAATAGTGAATAATCCTTTAAAATAAAGTGTATAGAAAGGATGAAATAGGTTAACGAAGTATATTCACGTTTTTGAATAGTGAATAATATGTTAAAGAAAATATTTTGGATTGGGTGTTTTAATCGAATTAAAACGATCTAACGATGTTTTCAAAATGTGTTGAGATTCGAAACCATAGATTTCAACATTTATTGTTGAAATAGACGTTTTCGAGAAATAGAAGGAAATAGTGGACTATAACACTGTTGTTATAGTAAATGATTTCCGAAAGGAAAATTTTTGTATAGTATTGGGATTTATATATCTATTTTAATTTCGAATCTCTATACTAGTGATTTTGGGTTGTCGTAACGATGTTTTACGCAATATTCGTTTTGACTTAAATAAATATGTTTAAGAGAATGATTTCCTTAAAGAATGAAATATATACTTAATCTCGATTTAAGTATATTGAATATTTTCCAAAGGTTGAAAATAAATAAAATTTGTGAATTACTTATGAATAAATAAGTATGGAAATGTTTTTTCCAATGTGAAATGAAACGTTTTGAGAATTTATCTTTTTGAAGATAAATTGAAATGATAAATTGAAATCGTATATGCATGGATATTTTGGAAATATAAATTCACTAAGGAATTTATAAAAGAAAGTGGAATTTGTTTGAAAATAAATATTGATTTATTTTTGACGTATTGAAATTATATATCTTGTAAAGATATTTTGGGAAAGTAAATAATTTGGAAAATTATTTGGAATCTGTTGAAGTGTGCATATCCATTGATAGTTCAATAGCCGACTATTAATATTTCCCTTTGAATGGGTATTGGTTGTGATTTGTTTGAATTTGAATGTCACACTTATTTTTGAATAAGCGCTCACTATTCGGGTTAACCGGGAAAGGACCATGGGGTCGTATAACCCATTCCGAATATGTGATACGTCGTTATGAATTGCATTTGAAGATCGGTGTTGAAGACCGGATATTTTTGCGAGAGCGATAGGATGACCTGTCGATTGACTCTGCACCGAGTAGCTACGGTATAGATTTCTCCATATGTGATGGGGAATCCGATCAGGATTGTGGATATCCGGATTGCAAGGACTTCTTTGTAAGTGCCTTCGGTTCTGTTCGATCCCGGAACAGACTTGTATGGATTGTATGTCTGACATTACAAATTGAGATATAAAGCCGATTTCTTTCAAATATATTTCTGTTGGTGGCGGAGAATTTATTCTTTTAGCTTAACACCCTTCTCTGAGACGTACGAGCTCAGAGGTTATGTAGTTGAAGGTTATCAGCGATATATTCCCAATTTGGTGATGTGACATGCTGAGTGTTGCTGTGAAATGATCATTGTGTTGATCATTTGTGATAGGATCATTTGTTTGATCGTTTATCTTGGTGATCATTTCTATGATCATTTGTTGACCCAAAGCATGGCTTCTGTATAAAGTATGTTTTTGTGGACGAGACTTCGTCGAGCCTCACACCCCGGAATGGTCAAAACAGGAAAGATGCAGCAAGGTTATGAGGGGTAGCTCCCTTTAGGGTATGTGCATTTCCTTCTGGAAAAGGGTGGTATCATGGTATGGAGCCCAGATACTTACTCATGTTGAAACACTTTATTTATGATTGTGTGAATTGATTACGAGATCTCGGATAAAGGTCCCAAAGGACCGGGGGATGGCATACTCGGTCAGTTGTTACCTAGTTTGAAAGGTAACCCGGCCTTGTGTTGGTAGAGATCCGGTTAGGTTCTCGGGGATGTCCTTCCAGAGGCATTCTCATGTGGCAATGGGAAATTCCTTGGCCTGACCATTTGTTGGAAATCCAAAGAAACAATACGATCTTGTACGGTTTTAGTTGTAGAACCTGCTTCCTCAGGAGTTAGCTATAGTAGGCATAATATAATGGTACCTATGCTGGCTAAGATTTATATCTTTACTTTTCGAAATGATTTGTTATACACTATGCACTAGTAATAATATCAAATGTTTTCTTTTAATGCGTATCAAGCATCTTTGACTAACATAAGAAGAAATCTCCTCCAAGTCTGCGTTTGCATTGTGTGTGTGGTGGGAGGTCTTATGGTAGTTACATTTTTAAAAGCATTGCGAATCTATTTTAAAAATATCCTTCGATTTTGATTTTAAAGATAAATAAACTGTTTTGAGTTCTTACACCAGTCACATGACTGACTCGGAGTTTATTGTTTTCCTTCCTAAACTCTGGGTGCCCACCAATTTCCACACGGGTAGTCAAGAGTTAAGGTTTATCAGGATATTCTGGATATTCAGGAGTTGCTGGAGGCAAGCTGGATGGCATGGCGTATTATTAGTATATATTATTTCTTTTCCGCTATTTGATGTTGTACACTCTGATGATGATGTAATGTGATGTAATAACTGATATAGTTCTTTGTTTAAAGATTAATCATTTATTATTATATGTTTTTCCGTTGCGATTGTGAGATTCTGATATTGTTCTGTTGTTTTCTGTTCCGTTCTATTTTCTATTTTCATTTTCCCTCTATTTCCTATCTTCCTCTTCTTCTTTCTTTTTCTTCTTCTTAAACCCTAATGGTTCGTATTTCTGTTCATCTTGAGTTAATCCATGGAGATTAGTGTATATTCAAGGGGTACGGAAAAGCGGACTATTACATTTGGTATCAGAGCAGTTGGTTAAGCGACAGCCATGGTTCTGTTGGGTATTACTCATTAGAGATAGAGTCAGTAGTACTCTAGAATGAGTTTGAGTGTAATAATAGCTATGAGAGCGTATTTGTTAGTGAATATCAAATTTGTTTTATATTGTGATGATTGGTTTATTGAGTGGCATATGAACCTTCGTCAGCACGGTCTGGACAACTATGCCGAAGGGGTTTATAAACATTTGAATAGAATAATTCGACACGATATTGTTTTAAATTAGGTAAATGAAATAATTTTACCTTGATTATATTTTATATATAAAGGAATAATTTTTCGGAATTATTAAAGTGTATATAAGTAGATTGTTTGGTTGTTGAATAAGTTGTTTGAATAATCTAAATAAAAGAATTATTGTATAAGTAAAAGAATTATAAGAATTAAATTATAATTAAAGTAATTTACAATTGTGAAATAAACTTATATATATAAGAAGTGAAACTATATGAATATATTTATGAATATGAGTTGTAAATAAAAAAGAATTTAGAGTTAAATGGAATATAACTTAAGAAGATGTTGAATGAAGTTGATTTTGGTATCAAACTAAATTAATAAAGTTAAGTGATAGATATAAACTTGAATTATATAAATAAAATTCAACTTTGGAAATTGAATTGAATGAATGGATTGAATGTTAATCAATTAAATGTAAATTTAAGTTCATATGGAATAATGAATATAAGTATTAATTCATTAAAATCTAATGTTATTGGAAGTTGAAAGAGTGAATGAAAATCAATTTAATTAAACCAACTGAAAGTAAAGGTGTTAAACCAAATTAAATGAATATAAGCAAAGGAATTTGGTTGTATTGAATAAACATTGGTTGTTACTTGATTGTTGATTGATTGTACATAGTTCATTAAGTATTAATGAAATTGAGTTAATGAAATTGAAAGCTAAAGTAATTGAAATTCAAATTAGAAGTGAATAAATTTGAATAGAATTGAATTTGATTTGGAAGTGAACCAACTTGAATATGAATTAGTAAATATAAACTAATTGAGAATGAATGTTAGTAAAAACATCCACTGTTCACGAATCAAATGTGATTAAATTGATAACAAATTCATTGAATATTAACGAGAATATGGATGAATATTTGTTGGTTATGGATGATAGTTGGTTGATGGTTGAATAAATATTGCTATTGACTGCATTTGCTATGTTGGCATATATAGTTATTATGTTGCTATATGTTGTATATCGATACTATTTTCTATATGCATGTTCTCATGTTGTTTGTTGAGTGTTTAGTAGGTGCGGATCGCGTTTGCTTCGCATTTGGAGCTCGCTTTCGCGCTATATTAGTGTATATGCTTGCTAATAAAATATAAGGTACATATCTCGGATTAAATATCGTACTTTTACACTTTTTCCCTGCGGGATGCCTCATTACTTGATGAGATGTATATTTGTGATATATATATACTGTCATTTTTTTTTCGGATCGAGCCGCGCAAAGGAGACTATGGCAAATTTTTTCGAAAATTTAAGGCGTTAGAAAAATTTTGAGAAAAATTGGAAAATTTTGAAAACTAAATTTTGATTTGGAGTTGAAAGTCAAACAAGATAGTTGTTTTTGAAAAGATAACTAAGTATGATTTGAAAACTTAGTAAAGATTTGTAAGAAGTTTAACTATGAATTTTGGGAAAGTTAATAGATTCTGTAACTTTTCTTACTTGGTAATTTCGAGGACGAAATTCTTTTAAGGGGGGAAGATTGTAACGACCCAGAATTTTTATTAATTAAAATTTGGATATTTAATTAATTTTAAATATTAATAAGTGAAATTTATAAGTTGAATAAATTTTATTTCGAGTTATTGGATTTAATTGAATAATTAAATCGATAATTTGATATGTTAAATTATGGAAATAATTGAAAATTGAGTTAAATATGATTGAAAATAATTTGTAAAATTTTATTATATCATATTGAAGTTAGAATGATATTTTAGAACTTTTAAAATCGAATTAAAAGTTAATTTGTAAAAATTGAATATTTTAATATTTAATAATCGACTGTAAATTAGCCAATTTTTGAACAGTCTCAGAATTGGACGAGACTAGTTCCATTGGATCCGTAATAGTTAGTTATTACCGGATTTCAATTTTCGTAGCAATCGGAGTTATCGTTTGATCGTGGCAGCTCGAAACGCATCGAATTGTTTTTAATATTAATTTGGCGAGTTAAAATAGCCATTTTTCAAAAAGTCTCGGATTTCGACGAAACCAGTTTCATCGGATCCGTAATGTGATATTTTTGTAAGGTTTCAAATTTCGTGTCGATTGGATTTACCGTTTGTCCGGTACAAATTAAAACGCCTAGAAAATCGTTTAAATCGGTTTAATTTAATTTGATCATTTAATTCCATATCTCGCATAGATGATCGAATTAGCTTCCGAAACCTGTTCCATTGTGTCCGGAACACGGGGTAAACCCCAGAAACGCCGGTTACGGCGCATGAATCGGAGTTTGGAAATCCCGGATGAATAGTGTTTCGTTCGTTTTCCTATAAATAGACCCTTAACCCTTCATAAATTTAAAAAAAAAATTGAAACCCTAGCCGCCTCCCACTATTTCAACGGCCAGGAAATTCGCATGCTTCTCCCCTTAATTTCTTTCGATCCATCAACAATTAGCGAAACTTTCCAACTACAACATTATAGAGCGTCGCGAGCTCATCAGATCTATACGGGGATGATGGAGTTTGGCGTCGCGTGGAGAGAGGAAGATGGCCGCGTTCGTGGCCGTGTGTTTTCGATTTGCGCGCATGTAGGTGCAGCCGAGTTGTACGAGGTTAGAGCCGAGTGTGGTGCTCGCAATGGCCTTCAACATGGAACTATCTGATCGGGGTAGAAGTGAACGGAGGAGGCTCGAAATCAAACCCTAGTTGGTAATCTATGTGTTCTTGTGTGCATACTGGAAACGTGAATGAGGGGGAAGGAGATAGTGCGCACGGCTATGATTGCATAGGGGTGAGATCTACGGCTTGGATTTAGTTGTAGGTTTAAAATTAAAATTAAGTTGTAATTTATGTTTATAAAATTCATGTAAACTTGTAAAAGCATATCTTTTTCATACGAGGTCGAAAACGCGCGAAACTAGTTGCGTTGGAATCGTATGGACGAGCACTACGCGATGCAATTGGATTGGAGTCGTTTGGAGTTAGTGAGAATTTCAGGTAAAATTAAACGTCCGTTTAATTTTATTCGAAATAAATCTCTAAAACGAAATTGAAATCAAGGTGAGAACTTCTCACTCAATCGAATCAGTTTCGATTTTATTTTAAATAGTTAGATTTAAAATTGTTGAATGCATGTTTGAATGATGATTGTTATCTATTGATTGTTAAAATAGACATTATGCGCCATTAGTAAGCGGAGGTTATTTATTAAAAACGTATACCGCGAATATTTCATAAACAGTGAAATTGGTATTATATATAATAGCAATATATATATTGGCATATGTATATATTGCAGTTGTTGATTTCCCGCATTTTTTAGCGGATGAGACCCTATTGCGCCGTTATTAAGCGGATAATATTTTAAATCCCATATACTGCGATAATTCCGTACTAGAGCGGAATTGGTATTGTACTAATGTTTTTGGATGCAGGAAAACTGGTTGGAGGGATCCAACTGGATTCCTCAACAGTATTTATTTGATTTCAGATATTTTGATATTTGATGGATTATCATATACGATATATGATGTCGTTGTAATCGTGATTGACTATTTGGTGTGTAGCATCATTGGACCAAATTTTGGAATTTTAAAAGGATTTTTAAAGTGATTTTTTGAAAGTATACGTTTATTAAATATTTTTGGAATTGATCCATTTTAAATAAATAAACGTTATAATTTTTAAAGTTATAAAAATTATGATTTTTGAGAAATATAGTTAAAAGCTGATTTTCGAAAATATGGGATTAATGATTTTATAAAATAGTTTAATCGGGATTTTTGAATTTATTATAAAAAGTTGAAAATATAGGATTTATAAAATTTGATTATTTTGTAAATCAAAAGGATGAAATTTTAATGGAGTTAAGATGTTTTAAAAGAATAATAGTATAAATTGATTTAAATAAGAGATTTATAAATTGATAATTTATAAATTAAAAATGTTTGAATTATAAAACGAGCTTTTATAAGTGTTAGAATGAATTGTGAATGAAATTCATAAATGAATGAAATTTATAGAATTATAAACGGTGAAGTTATAAATGGAATTTTTATAAGCGGTAGGTTTATAAAATTTATAAAGTTATTAAAAGAATGGTTTTGGATAAATAATTGAATCTTATAAATTATAAGATTTATAATTATGAAGTTCAAAGGAACGATTTTGCAAACAAATAAATTATAAGTATTTGACTTATAATATGAACTTTTGGTTTATAATTGAGATATGAAATTGAATAGGTTAATAAAGGATGTATAAAAGGAAGTCGTTATAAAATAAATAGAAAATAGAATTTATAAACGTTGTTTTATAAATTCGCAACGACTTATTTTGATAAGTTAATTTTTCTAACTTACTTATGGAGTTATATTCACGTTTTTGAATAGTGAATAATCCTTTAAAATAAAGTGTATAGAAAGGATGAAATAGGTTAACGAAGTATATTCACGTTTTTGAATAGTGAATAATATGTTAAAGAAAATATTTTGGATTGGGTGTTTTAATCGAATTAAAACGATCTAACGATGTTTTCAAAATGTGTTGAGATTCGAAACCATAGATTTCAACATTTATTGTTGAAATAGACGTTTTCGAGAAATAGAAGGAAATAGTGGACTATAACACTGTTGTTATAGTAAATGATTTCCGAAAGGAAAATTTTTGTATAGTATTGGGATTTATATATCTATTTTAATTTCGAATCCCTATACTAGTGATTTTGGGTTGTCGTAACGATGTTTTACGCAACATTCGTTTTGACCTAAATAAATATGTTTAAGAGAATGATTTCCTTAAAGAATGAAATATATACTTAATCTCGATTTAAGTATATTGAATATTTTCCAAAGGTTGAAAATAAATAAAATTTGTGAATTACTTATGAATAAATAAGTATGGAAATGTTTTTTCCAATGTGAAATGAAACGTTTTGAGAATTTATCTTTTTGAAGATAAATTGAAATGATAAATTGAAATCGTATATGCATGGATATTTTGGAAATATAAATTCACTAAGGAATTTATAAAAGAAAGTGGAATTTGTTTAAAAATAAATATTGATTTATTTTTGACGTATTGAAATTATATATCTTGTAAAGATATTTTGGGAAAGTAAATAATTTGGAAAATTATTTGGAATCTGGTGATGTGTGCATATCCATTGATAGTTCAATAGCCGACTATCAATATTTCCCTTTGAATGGGTATTGGTTGTGATTTGTTTGAATTTGAATGTCACACTTATTTTTGAATAAGCGCTCACTATTCGGGTTAACCGGGAAAGGACCATGGGGTCGTATAACCCATTCCGAATATGTGATACGTCGTTATGAATTGCATTTGAAGATCAGTGTTGAAGACCGGATATTTGCGAGAGCGATAGGATGACCTGTCGATTGACTCTGCACCGAGTAGCTACGGTATAGAGTTCTCCGTATGTGATGGGGAATCCGATCAGGATTGTGGATATCCAGATTGCAAGGACTTCTTTGTAAGTGCCTTCGGTTCTGTTCGATCCCGGAACAGACTTGTATGGATTGTATGTCTGACATTACAAATTGAGATATAAAGCCGATTTCTTTCAAATATATTTCTGTTGGTCGCGGAGAATTTATTCTTTTAGCTTAACACCCTTCTCTGAGACGTACGAGCTCAGAGGTTATGTAGTTGAAGGTTATCAGCGATATATTCCCAATTTGGTGATGTGACATGCTGAGTGTTGCTGTGAAATGATCATTGTGTTGATCATTTGTGATAGGATCATTTGTTTGATCGTTTATCTTGGTGATCATTTCTATGATCATTTGTTGACCCTAAGCATGGCTTTTGTATAAAGTATGTTTTTGTGGACGAGACTTCGTCGAGCCTCACACCCCGGAATGGTCAAAACAAGAAAGATGCGGCAAGGTTATGAGGGGTAGCTCCCTTTAGGGTATGTGCATTTCCTTCTGGAAAAGGGTGGTATCATGGTATGGAGCCCAGATACTTACTCATGTTGAAACACTTTATTTATGATTGTGTGAATTGATTACGAGATCTCGGATAAAGGTCCCAAAGGACCGGGGGATGGCATACTCGGTCAGTTGTTACCTAGTTTGAATGGTAACCCGGCCTTGTGTTGGTAGAGATCCGGTTAGGTTCTCGGGGATGTCCTTCCAGAGGCATTCTCATGTGGCAATGGGAAGTTCCTTGGCCTGACCATTTGTCGAAAATCCAAAGAAACAATACGATCTTGTACGGTTTTAGTTGTAGAACCTGCTTCCTCAGGAGGTAGCTATAGTAGGCATAATATAATGGTACCTATGCTGGCTAAGATTTATATCTTTACTTTTCGAAATGATTTGTTATACACTATGCACTAGTAATAATATCAAATGTTTTCTTTTAATGCGTATCAAGCATCTTTGACTAACATAAGAAGAAATCTCCTCCAAGTCTGCGTTTGCATTGTGTGTGTGGTGGGAGGTCTTATGGTAGTTACATTTTTAAAAGCATTGCGAATCTATTTTAAAAATATCCTTCGATTTTGATTTTAAAGATAAATAAACTGTTTTGAGTTCTCACACCAGTCACATGACTGACTCGGAGTTTATTGTTTTCCTTCCTAAACTCTGGGTGCCCACCAATATCCACACGGGTAGTCAAGAGTTAAGGTTTATCAGGATATTCTGGATATTCAGGAGTTGCTGGAGGCAAGCTGGATGGCATGGCGTATTATTAGTATATAGTATTTCTTTTTCGCTATTTGATGTTGTTTGATGTTGTACACTCTGATGATGATGTGATGTAATGTAATAACTGATATAGTTCTTTGTTTGAAGATTATTCATTTATTATTATATGTTGTTCCGCTGCGATTGTGAGATTCTGATATTGTTCTGTTGTTTTCTGTTCCATTCTATTTTCTATTTTCCTTTTCCCTCTATTTCCTATCTTCCTCTTCTTCTGTCTTTTTCTTCTTCTTAAACCCTAATGGTTCATATTTCTGTTCATCTTGAGTTAATCTATGGAGATTAGTGTATATTTAAGGGGTACGGAAAAGCGGACTATTACATAACAAGTGGCATGATTTTATTTATTTTTAAAAACATTTTATTGAAAATATATTAAGTAGAAACTTAGCAATTCATTTTAGATTCAACACATTCTCCTCTAAAAAGAAAATTTGAAATCAGATTTAAAGAAAATTCGAAACCAAATCTGCAAACGAATTCAATTTGCAAATCTGAAATCTGTTTAAAGATCAATTCAAACTATAAGCAAAGAGAACAGAGGTCAGCTGCTAAAAATTCAGTTCAACAATAAGTAAATTCAACTTCAGTTATCAAAATGGAAGCAAATTTACCAGATTCTACAGGAAATTCAAAATGCAGTTTTTAATTCAACTACAGCAAGCGAATGCAAATCTGTTTTAGGAAAATGCTTAGTTTGTCCTCTGCTTCTTCAATAATTGGTGAGTAAACTTCTATTTTTAAAAACTGTTCTTTCTTTTAAATCAATGCTAAATAAATTTCCAGAACTCAGGTTTCAAGTTGCAAACTGCTTTCAAAAAAAAATCAAACCGCTGTAAATAAATGCTTTGTCTTCATTTTTAAAAATGAGTAACTTCATTTAATTTAAAAAGGCTTAATTATATCTGTTGCATATGGATTGATAGAAATAATCATGTTTGTTTGATTGTATTATGATGATATTCTGTGTGTGTGTGTGTATATATATATGCATATGTGTGGTGCCAGGTTTCTGTATACCTGACCCTGCTTTTTTAAAACCAAGATTTTAATAGAAATCCTTTATCACTTAATTTGATTTCAGTTAGAAATTGATATGTAAACAAAAATTGTTTGTTTAGTATAGATTTAAGTTTATAAATTAAAATTAAGTTAAATTAAAAATCTGTTGCCTTTGAAAACAATAATAAAAGTCATTATTTTTAATAAGAAAAAATATTAAACATCTTAAATTATTAAAATAGGTTTATAACTTGAATGGACCTATGAAACCATGATTTTTAAAACAAAAATCACATTTTTTAATTAACTATGGAGTGAGCAATTCTGGGTTGAACAGAATAGGAGTTATGGGGTTTATCTGATGATCTAGTGGTTTTGGGATGTTGTGGTTCTTTCTGGAGGTGGAGGAATGATAGGTGAGTAGGGAAAAATTGTCAGGTGGATGGTCAAAGGTTGGTGGCGACGGTGGTTGTTCTTTCCTGTTTCTAAACCTAGTTTTTGGATGGTCGAAGTTTTGTTGCTTCACGTGTTCTCTGGTGCACCGAGTGTTGCAAGGCTTTGGGAATTGGAAAAGGGGACGTAGGTGAAGGGATTGCCGGAGTCGTAGAAATTCTATTGGTCGGAGATGAGATTGCACGGTGTTGACAGGTTTGGCTTTTGTGGCAGTGTCAAGTTCCAGGATGGGTTTAGCTATCTCGATTTTGATTTCGAGCTTCTTTGTGGAATCTGATGGTCGTAATCATATTGGGAGATGGTCGACGATGTGATGAAGGGGGTGATGATGGCTGGAGGTTGCCTGAGCCCCGGTGCATATGCACCATGCATATTTTGTTTTGATGAATTACTTTGGGTTTGTGCAGAGAGATGTAACTCGAAGTTTTACTCGTGTAATTCGAGAATCTGTCTCGAAGTATTTAGGGATTTGACTCGAAGTATTTGATAGGTGGTCTCGGGTACTATTGGGTTTTAGGTTTTTATAACCTGACAGTGTGCAGTTTTTAAAATTTGAATGAAATTTAAAACCTAAGGCAGGGATTTAAAACAAGTTTTTTAAATGCAAAGTTTAAATTTGAATTCAATTGAACTTTTGAATCCAAAATTTTAAAAATGAAAATTTTAAATTTAAAGCAAGATTTAAATCAAGTTTAAATATGAGTTCATGTCTACTATGAACCTAGATTTTGAATTTAAACAGTTTCGTAAATTTTAAATGTTGAACATATTTAAATGTTTTGAAGTAAATTTTAAAAATGAGTTTGTTTTCAAATAAAAGTTTAAACTTTATAAAATTCTTTATAAAGGTTTTCTTTAAATATTTGAATAAAAATTATGAAGTGTTTAACTTAAATTTGGAAGTTAAACAATCAATTTATTTTTAAGCTTGATTTCTTTAATAAAATTAAGTAATTTAGTTTTAAACTTTTCTTATATAAGTATCTTATATAAGTAAGGATTGTTCTTCAATTTTATTTTAAGGTTTATAAATTTATTTAAATTTGGATAAATGCTTTTAAATGGTTAGACATTTGAAATTTTGAAATTCAAAATGGAATTTGAATTTAATTTGAGAAGTGTAATATTTTAAATACACTTGAACGTTAATGAAGTCACTAATAAAGTAAATGAATTATTTTGGAAATAATTAAGATAATAAAAAGAATTTAATTTATAAGAGAATTAAGGAATATCTTATTTATTGATTTTAATTTATGTTTTAGAGTAATTTATAATTAGGGATGATTAATAATGATTAATCTAAGATAAATTTCTTAAGAAAGAAATTAAAGAAAATGTTATTAGTTAATAAAGATAATTATCTAAGGATTATTAGGTAATTAATTAATGTGGTTATTTTGATAATTAATTATATTAATTAATTGAAGATAATCAATTGTAAATTTTTAAGCATAATTACTTGATAAAAGTAATTAAGGGATTAATTACTTATTGTAACTAATTATGATAGTGTGATTAGTTTAAATTAATTAATTTAGTTTAATTAATTTAAGAAAATCATTTGATGATTTAATAAGAATAATTACTTAATGTAATTAATGGAGCATGATTACTTAGAGAAGTAATAAATGAAAATTACCGGAATGTAATTAGTGAAAGATGATTTATAATGAAGTAATTTGGGTAATTACTTTTGTAATTAATCAAAGGATTAATTAATGAAGAAAATTAATTATGGGATAATTAATTTGTTAATGAGTAATTAATAGCAGTTAATTACTGGATTGATATTAATCAAGGGTGATTAATAATTGTATTTTAAATTTTAGATTAATTACCAACTGTAATTAAATTTAAATAAAGTAATAAATTTAAATATAAATTAGAGATCATAAATTAATATAATTAATGAAGTAATTAAGAATTGTTTAATTAAGGAATAATTAATAATAAGTGATTAATTAATATAATTAAGAATAAATGTAATTAATTATAGTTAATTAATAAATGAAGTAATTAAATGTTAATTACTAATGATTAAGGTTAATTAAAGACTAATTACTTATTGTAATTAGAGAATGATTAATCAAAGGTATTTAATCAAGATGAATACTTAGAGAATGATTAATTAACTAGGTTAATTAATTAATGGATATATAAGCAGGATTTATAGATATGGTAATTAATTTAATAAATTACTTTAAATTAATTAGAGATTGAAGTAATTAATTTAATTCATTTTAAATTAATTATAGATGGTGGTTAATAAATCTTTGCCTATGGATGATATTGATATTTCTTTAGATGGTTGTGATCTCAGTAATGAGCTGAGTAATATCTTTATGATATGGATGCTTAGTTAAGTATGATAATATGGATTATCTATTTGTGATGATTATCTGTTTGTTATGATTATCTATTTTGTGATGATATTACGGATTATCTGTTTATGATGAAATTGGACTATCTATTGTGATATGTGGATTATCTATCTGTGTGTATATAGATAATGATGAATTGAGTTAATTGTTCAAACTAAAATTACTTGGACATTAAGATGGCGTTTGGATTTCGATGAGACTGGGATCGGGTTTCCAAATTTGGAATTTTGAAAACCACAACGATCCAAATTAAACGTTAGTTCGTGAATCTCAAGTGAAGAGTGAAGACTCGAGGTGTAAGGACTATTCGCGTTAATACTTTGAGGGTGATTCCAATACGAGTTTAACGGGGGTAGTACTTTCAGGTTCGAGATAAAGATTCAGAGTGCAAGGGCTATTGTCGTTAACTCTGTGGGTGATTCCAAAACGAGTGTAGCGAAATAGTGCCTTCGTTTTCGTTCGAACCCGGAGCGAACTTGTATGGATTGAATGCTTTCAGAACATCGTCGGGTGGACGATGAGTATTCTAAGATTAATGTGTCCTATAAAGGTAATCGTAGCCTCAAGCCTCAACAACCGGGAATGGCTAAAACAGGGGAGGTGCAGCAAGGCTAAGTGGGTCATGCCCAAGTAAGGCGAGATTTACCCCTGTCTAGAGGTCCCTTTTTATTTCGGCTATGTGGGCAGTTGGCGACGGCCATCTGCGGGGTTGTCTTGTTTGGGACTGTCCAGTAAGGGATGGTTCCAGCTTTGTGCTGCAGGGGATTGGGAGTGATCCTCGGTACGGTGATCTAGGCCACGTACTGTGACGGGCGGTACCCCGGTAGCCCTGCCATTGATGAAATCCAAAATCCAATAAATGCCTGTTCGGTTTTGATTGTGCCCAACTATGTTGAAACGTGAGATGTAAGCATTCCAGCTATTTCTGTATTTTATTTTGAAAACCCTAGACACTATTATAATATCACTGGATTTCCTTTCAAATGTTTTGGCTAGCGTAAGGTAAAAACTTTTCCATGTTTATGTGTGGGAAGTCTTACGTGATACCTTTTCTTTTCAAAGAATTTTCTAAAGTTAAACAACTTTAAAACCATTTATTCACACCAGACCTCTGTCTGACCCGAGTGTTTATTTTTTATTTTATTAAACTCCTGGGTATTCATATTATGTATGAGTAGTCAAGTGATTCTGGATTGCTTTGACGAATTCTAGAGGAGAAATGGAGCAGGAGGCTTTAGCGTGTAGATATATATAGTGGTTCCGCTGTGTTTGAGTTGTATCTGTTTTCTCTGATGTACTTGAATTGTAATAACTAGACCGGTGTTTATAACTTTCTAGTTTGTGTTGTATTAGCAGTATAACTCTGATGTATATGATACTATGTAATGTTTTATGTGATATAATATAATTTATTCGTTCCGCTGTGAGATTCTGATGTTGTTTGTTTCTTTCTTCTCTATCTATTCTCTTTTTTATACCTTTCTTTCTTCTTATGATGCGTCTTTCTATGGAATGAAAGGTGGGTCGTCACAAAATGTCTAGAATTAGAATACAAACCTCGGAGAAAACTGCGCTTGAAACGAACCTCGTATGTGAAAGTTATGTTAGTTGGAACATTTAGAAAGTTATTTTATAAAAACACTACCACCACTCTACCATGACATCACTGCAATGCATCTTCCCAGGCAAAACACGAACCCTAATTCCTGAAGCCACCTCCATCTCGTCCACGTCGCACGTCGCCTACTGACGATTAAGCCTGCTCCGATCCCTGGACGAGCTCGCCCCCCTCCAGTGCAACATCCCCCGACACTACGACCTCACAACCATGCTCCAATCGCCTAGGGTTCCCAACCGCCGCCGCCAATTCTTTAACCTAATCGAATTGTTCGCCTTGATCTAGCCGTGATCAACCCAAACAAATGCTACTGATGTGCAACGCGCGGTTCTCTCTACGCACTGGTAGCATCAATTTTGCGATCTATCGAGGTTGATCGTTGCGTGATCAACGGTCGAGATTTATCATCAATTTCCGGGCAACCGATGATTCAAATTGAAAATTGAATCTCAAATCCGAGATGCGCTCGTTGAGCTTAAGATCGACATAAAATTTGATAGTATTTGAGGAGTTTGAAATTTGGCTTTGAATTTGATTTGAAATTGCAATTGAAATTTTTGTTTGTCTGCCATTGGAAATGAAGAGGGGCAACTGGAATTGTATGTACAAAAATGAGGAATAGAAAGGCTGCTAGAGTTTATAACAAGGTATATAGAGGTAGGACAGAAATAGAGATAAATGGACACGATTGGTTTCGACCGTTGAAGGATAAATGGCCTGAAAAGCCCGTTCTTAATTCGGAATGAAATTGGGTCAACCCATATATCAAAATAGATGTTTTTGAATATTTTGAACGCAATGGAACAAGATTCAGGTCCAAATTCCATTGTACGAAGAAGTTATGCTAAAATCACATTATTTCAAATTGATTTCAATTTCATCGATTTCCAGACGTTTTGAGCCCGTACGATCAAACGACAAGTCCGATCGCTACGAAACTTTAAATCCTACAATAATTCACCGTTACGGGTCCGATGAAAATAGTTTCGTCAAAATCCGAGTCAGTGGCCAAAATGGCTATTTTCCAGTTAATTAAATAAATTAATAATTAAATCACCTTTTCAATTTAAATTCCAAAATTAACAAATCTTATCATTTTTTATTTCTTAAAGAATTAAAAAAATTTAAACAAATTTAGATGTCAATCAAAATTGATTAATCCATCAATTTCAACGTTAAGTTTAAATTTCATTATATTCAGAAATTTATGAATTTAAAGTTCCAAAAATCCATTTATAAAATTTTAAACCTTGTTATTCAAGTCCTTTATTACAATTAGAATATAATTAACATTGATTTATATCTTGGTACATTAATATTTCCCTATTTCATCTTAATTCCCATTTACGTAATATTTTAAATATTAAATTTCATTTAATTTTTTATTTAACCAAATTTATTAAATTTAAATTAATAAACCTTGATTCCTATTCTGTTTATTCAATCAATTATTATCTTATTCATACTTTTTTATCAACCAACCACTATTAAAATTAATTATCAAATATTGATTTTTCCAAGTTACCGCTTATTACATATTATTTCATCAACTAATATAAATTTGAATTTATTTTCAACTTTACTAATTACAATCAATTATGACCTTGCAATTGTTCCAATCACTTGAGTTTGCACTAAATTAGTTATTTATCAACTTTCCTTAACATTCTTACGTTTCATTCCCGTTATTAATTCCTTAACAAATTTCAAAATTTTATTTATTCCTGATTTAATTACCAAAATCTTTATTAAATTAACAAATTTTATTATCGGAAATTCACAGCCCGTTACATCTTCCCATCTGTCCATTGTTGTTTAATTCAATAAAAATCAACCCTGTCTGTTTTCACGATCAATTAAAATGAAATGTCCTCTTTTTAGCCAGCAATCATATTTTCATTTAAACCAATTAAACAACATTAAATCATTTTTTCCATTAATCTAATTTTAGTTCCAATTTAAATGATGTTGAACATCTAACTAATTTAAGATTCAATATGCTGCAATGGAATTCTATAAGTCAGTAGCAATAGATACATAACGGTTTAAAAAGAATGGAATTTGCTGGTATCCTACGATGTATCTTATCCTATAATCTTGTAATTAACATTAGCCACTATTTATGTTTGTTGTTTAGTCACATATTTTGATTGTATGCCAACAAAATACAATTGTGAAAAGAAAAAATCCAATCATATAATATAACTTAAAAATACATTTTAAAAGAAAATATTAATTAGCTTAAAATGAATGCGATTAGGTTTAAAATGCGTGGAGGGAGGATGGCTTTAAAATGAATATACTGACATGGAAGATTATATGGTTAACCATAGAAATATGTATTAATTAGTTTTCCATATAATAGACAACTAGTTTGCCATAGAAATATGTATTAACAAATTTTTGTAAAACTTGACTAATTTTTGTAAAAAATTACTAAATTAATTTTGTTTTATGACTTCAAAGAAGTTTATGAAAGTAACTAAGTTTATAATATTAATTAAGTTTTAGAAAAGTCAATAAAGTTTATAAAAATAACTAAGTTTTATGAAAGTTAATTAATTCCTATAAAGTTGGCCAAATTTTATAAACATTTAACTATGTTGGCTAAGTTTTATAAAAATGAACTAAAGTTGTAAAAATTACTAAGCTATTTAAATTTTTAAAAAATTAAAGAAGTTTATAAAAATAGGTAAGTTTATAAAATAAGTTAAGTTTCAAAAAGGCATACTAAGTTTATAAAAATAACTAAATTTTCTAAAAGTTAACCAATTATAAACGTATAACTAAGTTTGCTAAGTTGTATAAAAAATTAACTACCTTTATAAAAATTAATTATGTTTTATTGAAATTAATATCAAGTTTTATAAAAGTTCAGGCAGGCTGATCCAAATGGGCATTATTTTAGGCAAGTATTTGCCGAAATTGAATTTTTTTCTCCATTAATTACTTTACCACAATCAGCTGCATTTGAAAACTTTATAATGAAGAACCCATTATTTCTTGTGAAAATTTAAAATTTGCCTATTGGGTTCCATGTTCTTTTGACGAAAGCCTTGAAGTGATGATTAAAAGATTGGCTACCAAACACATAATAGCCTCAGTTCTCCAACCTCCTCCTTTACAACTACCGCCTTCCTCTTCCTGATGGTAATTGGAACGTGTAACTCAAATCAAAGTCATAATTGAAGCCTCCTTTATTGATCATCTCTACCCAAGATGAAGCTTTATGCACGCCATTCTTGGCCTCATATTGAGTACCTTGATTACTTTTCTGATTCTCAGTTTATTACTTGCTGTAAAATATTTGAATCTTTAATCATTCAGGCCATTCTTATTTATGTTCAGTTGGAATCTTAGCTTATGTTGGATAATAAGAGGGTGAACAGGCCTATAAGCATTCCTATATTGACTCTCCACCAACTAAAACACCTTACCATCAATGTTCGGTGGTTTCTCTTAGAGGTTCTAATGTGCATCGGGATTATGATTTGGTGAAGGAGGGGAGTCATTTGGAGAAGCTAGGGAAGAAGACCACCTCAACAGACCTTGGATTTCATAGAAAAAACTAGGTTGTTAACAATCTTCATGGTCGCCATTGTTGTTATAACAAAATTGTGTTAATATCCACAGTTGACATGCGTTTGTACATGTTTTGATGTTACTTACTTCTAGTCTGCAAGGAATCTTTTCCTAACTTCCTTTTTGTTTATCGGTACATAACTATCGTTACTCCTATCCCTAGGACCGTTAGGTTGTTTTTAGGGAGTTTTGTCGGGAGGGCCGAAACCTACGGACAGCCTTTTTGAAAGGACCGTAGCCACGTTATATATGCTTTGTTTCTTCATATTTCTCAAATGCAGTTTTGTTTTAGCTGTCATAATAAATCATTATAATAGTTAATAACCAGTAGAAAGAATATTTAATTTTTTTCAATCTAGAAGATGCATCATATATAATATTTTACTGTGATTTCCATCCATGAAGCACATGACCATGCAATTATAGATTTCCATATGGGTTGGTTTGGGTTGGTTTGTGTTGTTAAAAGAACTTTGACGTATCTCTTATTAATCTAATCAATGGTGATATAGTTCATCATTTCCTTCAAGATCATAGCATTTAAATTCTGTTTCTAAAATTGACAGATTAGATTGGTTGTAAAATTCACTAAAAGATTATGTTGTAAGTCAGAAAGCATCGCGAATTGCAGGTATTAACGCAATTTTCCTTTACTCTCCTGAACGTCATGGGAATTTTCTATTATATACATGAAGATGAGGCATTACACATAATTAATTGTTATGTGCTTAGGGGACTATCGATAAAGTACTATAATGTAGTCGTTCTTGTGGTTTCTTTAAGTATGAATATTTTTAATTCTAGCTTCTTATTGGAAAAATGAAAAGTCAAAAATAGAATCAACTTAGTTTGGGAGACAAAATCATATTTACATTTTTCATTCATTAGGAGTATTTTAGTTTGATTATTTATAAAATTATAGGAAAAAATAATTATTTTGAAGATAATTACAGGAATAAGTATGACGATGGCATGTATGATGAGAATCCAGATACGATGAACGTGAAGAAAAATCAGAGCAAAGATGTTATGTAACGACCCTGAATTTTGAACAATTTAAATTGAAAATATTTAATTAATTTTAAATATTTGAATGATGGTTTAAATTGAATTCCCAATATAATTATGAATTTGGCGATAAAATTTTAGAAATTAATCCATTGGAAGTTGAATAAAAATTTGAATCTTAAATTTTAAGCTGATTAAAAGAAGAAAAAAAATATTTTCGACTGTAACGATCCCGAATTTTAATTTATTTTAAATTGATAACTGATTTAATTCTTGATTTGAAATTGTGAGATTAATTGGTTAATCGATTTGAGTTTTTCCAAATTCAAATAAATTATGTTGTTTATTTATAAAGAGATAGTTTCTTTTATAAATTGTTTTGAGTTAATATCTAGATAATGAAGGAATGACAATTAAAAATTATGCCTAATTTCTGTTGGAATTTTAAACAGTTGAATTCCTCTAAAATTGAGTTATAATTCTTTAACAATTTGATTAAGGAATTAGGTGGGCTTTACAATTTTCTTAGCCCATGGTTTTGCTTAGTGCTGTAATATTATCTAAGGCTATACTCGATCCCCTCTCTATTTTCATTCGTAACCCTAAATCTTAAACACGAAAGAGAAAAATAATGGCTGCCGTTGCTTAATTTTCATTCGTCCTCTTTGCGAACTTAGGGCTCGTTCAATTCGAAGAAACCGACCGTAGAATGCTCGATTTGTCGATCGCGGGTGCTCGCTTCAACAATCAGCTCCTTTCTTCGATTCCACGGCTTCGACTCCAAATTTGTTCAATTTTTGGTCGTTAACGGCTGCCTCGTGTTGCAAAGGTGATTGATTATTTGTCACTCACATTTAATTCAGACTATATTGTTTTTAGAACTTGTGAATTCGTGATTACTTGATCTTCATTTGGATGTTTGAGATAATTATTGATTTCTTCAATTTCTGTATATTCGTTGTTCTTTGGCTTTGAATGATTTCATGGTTGCCGCGGTTTAATGTTTTACTGTTCGAATTACTTGGCCATCACAGTACTGTTCTTCGGGTGAACAATGTTGATTTCGTTCTCTGGTCTTTTGCTCACTGACTTTGATTTGAACAGCATATTTCTTCTTGATTTGTGACTTTGACTTCGGTCACTTGGAACTGCAGTTGTAAATTGTTGATTACTACTTTGATTGTATTTTATTGAAGTCACCCTGACTTGTACAGTTGAATTGTTCACATGTGTGTTCAAGTTTGCATTTTTGATATTTATTTTTGTTGGGCTTCATGTAGCTATGTACTCCATTGTCCACATTTAGTGAGTCGCATATCAGGGCCGTTGCAGAGTAGCTTGTTTTGTTATGTGGTAGTTTGGTTCACTGGTGCATGCTTTTGACTGTTGGCATGTGCATTTCCTGTGTACATTGTTATGCGATCTAGTTTCATAATGCATCTCTGCATTGTTTTCAAAACTGCTGTAGTTCTATTGCTATGTCAATTGTTTTTCTTGAGTATGAGTTTTGCTGCACCTAGCTACTTGACTTGATTATTGCAGTTTGAATTGAACTGTATTTTCCTGTCGTCTTCGACATCCTTTGGTATTTGATTTCTTGCGGCCTCGACCATTGCATACACATTTTGATGCATGTGCACTTGTTTCAATTTCATTTGCATTGTACATGCTGTGTTGTCTGGTCTCCATTGTACACTGGTAGTTCCATTGAGCTTTGAGCATGTGAGCACTTCATGTTAGCATTGATATGGCGCAGTCTGACCATGTAGTCTTCACTATAGTATTACTGTGTCAATTTGCAAATTAGGTTACATTTGAGATCTGGTTCATTCACTTGTGAACTATTTTTATATGTTTTGATAGTTTGGTTTTGCATATTTGGGTTGGAACATTGATTCATCACTTGTTTTTTTTGTGTGATTGAGATTGGCATTTGTGCTTCATGGACTTGTGTTTGCAGCTGTTTGGGCATTGTCTCCATGTAATTCATGTAGTCACTGTGCATTCATTGTTGTCATATTGGCTTCACTTGAGAATTTGTGTTGCATTAAGCATGCAGTCTTCACTTTGGTGTATTCTGCACTTGCATTTGTTTTGGGTTCCTGACTCTTTGCTCATTAGCTGGTTCACTGTTCTATGTGTTTCCTTCATGTTACATTTCTATTTGGTAACACTTGAGTCTGCATTCACATTATCACTATTTGATACAGTGCATTTCAGTAATACTCTTGTAGCTTCACTTCAGTTCACTGAACTGTGTTGGGTTGCATTAATTTGTGCATACTTGATGCCTTGATTTTCATTTTGACTTCACTGGAATTTGTGTGTTGTTATGTTAGTTTGGCCTTGCTTGAGTACTTCATTTGTGGCACTGAACTTGGTCTCTGTAGTTGCATTCATGTACACCGGTCGGGGTTTTGAAATCTCTGTCATTTGTTGATTTTGTTCCTTGGTCAGTAACCCCTTTGATTTGTGATTCAGTTCATGTTGCATTGTGTTGGTTTGGTCCTGTTACTTGCTGTCACTTGGTGCATTCATGTGTTTTGGTCCAGGTCCCATTTATGTCTTTGTTTATTGATCTCTTGTTCATTTTAGTTGGGCATTGTTCCATGTATTTGTGCTTTAGTCTGATGCCTGTGCCATTGTGTCGCATTGTGCTCTGTTGTTGTCTGGACATTTGCATCATTTCAGTGCTTCATTACTTGAGCCATTTGAGGCGTTGGGTCTGCATACATAAGCTTTGATGTTGTTTTGATTTGTTGAAGTGTTGCAGCTGTGTTGAGTCACTGACTTGACCTCTGCAGCTTTGATTTCTGTTAGTATTCACACTTATGGTGATTTCTATTTCTTCACTGTTATGGCGAGGCAGTGCACGCGTGTGTGTACTGCAGCCACACAGTATTGATTTTTATTTATGTTTCATTTGCTTTTGATCCATTGATCCTTTGCATATTTCATATGCCGTATTGGCGAGGCAGTGCACGCGTGCATGCACTGCAGCCAATCAGTTTTGATGTTTTTAAGTAACTTTTCAATTATTTGAATTGATTCGATTTAAATTGATGATTTTGTTGTAAATTGCCGTTTAGGAAATTTTGATGTTTTTTCTAAATTATCTTTTTAAAAGAAAAAAAATCCCTTCATCTATCTTCCTTGATAATTTGAAATTGCTGATCTATTGTTTAACACTGTTAAGTGTTATATTTACCGTTATCCGATTACTTGTTAAAGGATCGGATATGTGAATTTATCTTTGACTCTCGTCTAATTGTTGTTTTATTATTACTGCCTCTATGCACTGATAACTGAGTCTGAATTAGACTGACCCGTGTATTATTTTCTTTTGAATGTAATACTCGGGTCAGACCGAGTATTTTGCAGCTTGAAGATTTTCAGGCATCGACGTTAGAGAGAGAGGGGGAAACGCTTCACTTTAGCTTTTTCAGGATTTTGTATTTAAAAGATATATTCCGCTGTATAAAATCTAATGCATTGTATAAACTATGATGTATAAAAGAAAAAAATTATTTATGTGAAATGCTATTATTATTCTGTGATTCTGTGGCTGATTCTGTTTAAACTCTATAAACTAAATAACAATCCTGTCATTTTGAACGTTTCAAGTTGGTTTAATTACCGACTATGGGCGGTCAGAACGGTGGGTCATTACATGTTATAGGTAAAGTTAGTTAAAGTGGAATCATAAAAAATTAGAAAATATAAAATGCATGGGAAAAACAGAAAGTAACATTTAAATATGTTAGTTTCTTAATGAGTTAATTTGGTACTAATTAGTGAGTTGATAGAGATAAAGTAATAGTGACTGTGATACTTATTATTTACTCAAAACAACATGGCTTAAAATTCTTAATTTAAGCAGCGGTTCCATATAGTATATGATGGGATAACGATATCCGTTAACTTATGATTTATGAAAAACAGCCATTTGTCTTTGAAACCATTTATTATATAGTTGACCTCCTTTGAAACCAATTTTGTTTGGTCTTCCTCTATCCTATCCAATAGGTAAAGGGAACAAGTTTAGAATATGAGTCAACCAACATTTAGGTTTGTTAGATTTGAAAAGCCATTAATTGAGGATCGTTGTAGGATATTTTTCTCTACATATATGATGTATCTTACTCAAATGAAACCATCCTATCCTTTGTTTTTTGATGCATTATCGTATTTTATGATCTGAAGTAAGTAGCTGACGATCGTGATCAATATCATTATATACACTTATACATACCCATAAGTTAAGAAATTGTAAAAATATGTTTTATTTCTTTTGGCTTTTGTTAAAAGACTCTATACAAACTATGTTGTATTTATATACAACAACAGCAAATGGAAATTTACAATAATGTCCTCTTTATATAAATATATATTATCTTTTCCACTTAAGCCGTATACTTCATTCATTCATTTTCCCCCTTCAAATCGAACTGGGGTTTCCTCTCGAACTCTAATACGCCGATCTTCATCACAATGCTCTTTGGATATAAAAGACTCTTAAGATCTTTAGTTACGAGAGTTAGTTGACCTCCTAGGATGGGAAAAGATTTGTCTTTCATCAGCAGTGATAGATCTGGTTAATCTGTGGCAATAAACTCATGAATATCTGTAGATCTGAGGTTGCTCTTAGGTCTATGTACCTCTTGCTGCTAATTAATGGAGTCGTTTGAAATCCAATTCCGATTTGACTTCTGTTGTGATGATGAGTTCATTGAACTATCATTTTTGAGGTATTCTGTCTTCAGATACGAGAAGTTTTGCCTTCTGACTTGAGAAGTTGCTGATTATGATAGATTGATTTGACTTATGATATGAAGTGATGATGTTGATTTCACTGTTAAGGATTTTGACTTTCAACT
Source organism: Allium cepa (assembly GCA_030765085.1). Taxonomy (NCBI): domain Eukaryota; kingdom Viridiplantae; phylum Streptophyta; class Magnoliopsida; order Asparagales; family Amaryllidaceae; genus Allium; species Allium cepa. The sequence goes on from CM060937.1 coordinate 312,683,738, forward strand.
CATCTCTGAATCGACGGAAAGTTTGGGCAGATAAAGCCTTTGTGAGTATATCTGCCCTTTGGTAAGGAGTAGGTATATGATTTATTTCTATTTTATTCTGATTTACTTGTTCCCTTACGAAATACAAATCTACTTCTATGTGTTTTGTCCTTATATGCAATTTTGGATTTGCTGATAATGCCACAACACTTAAATTGTCGCACCAAATCACTATTCTTTTTCTAATTTGAATATGTAGTTCACTGAGGAGAGATTCGATCCAAATTACTTCTGCTGTGCTGCTCGCAAGACTGTGGTATTCAGATTCTATACTTGATCTGGATACCATAGGCTGCTTCTTTGAGCACCATGATATAGAATTTCCCCCCAAATAGATACAATACCCTAATGTTGATCTGCGATCATCAAGATCTGATGCCCAGTCAGCATCAGCATAGCCAGTAATAGATAATTGTTTGCTCGATTCCATAGTTAATCCATAGTCTAGAGTACCATTTGTATATCTCAGAATTCTTTTTACTGCCTTCCAATGTTCATCTAGAGGATGATGCATGTACCGACATACTTTGTTGACACTAAAAGATATCTCTGTTTTAGTAATGGTTACATATTGTAGAGCTTCGACAATACTTCTATATTCTTGTCAAAAGTTATTTGTGCCTCCCTCGTGCCTTGATAGATGCAAATTACTAACCATGGGTGTTGGAATGGGCTTTGCTTTCTGCATTTTTGATTTGATGAGTATTTCTTTTATATACTTTCTTTGACATAGATGTATTTCTATCTCTGACAATCTGTTGACTTCTATACCTAAGAAGTAATTGAGTGTGCCCAGATCTTTGATGGTGAACTGCTTGTTAAGATAATGAATTACACAGTTGATTTCTTCTTTACTATCGCCTGTAATGATGAAGTCATCAACATAGACTAAGACATATGTCAGTTCACTGTTGTGCTTTTTGATGAATAGTGATGTATCAGACTTGGCTTGTTGATAATCCAGTTTCATAAGAGTTGCCTTTAATTTGTCGAACCATACTCTTGGGGCTTGTTTTAGTCCATATATAGCTTTATTTAGCTTGCATACCATTGTATTGTTCTTTGGTTGAATGAAACCTGGTGGCTGCTGCATGTAGACTTCTTCTTGAAGTTCACCATTTAGAAAAGCATTGTTTACATCTAATTGTCTGATATCCCATCCTTTATGTAGAGCTATGGTTAGAATTACCCTTATTGTAGTTGGCTTTATCACTGGTGAAAATGTCTAATTGAAGTCAAAACCACATTGTTGACTATAACCTTTTGCAACTAGCCTTGCTTTATATCTTTGTATAGTTCCATTTGGATTTTTATTTAACTTGTAAGTCCACTTACATCCAATTATGCCTTTATGATTTGGTGGTGATACAAGATTCCAAGTTCTGTTTTTCATTAGTGCACTATAGTCCTCTTGCATTGCATTTTTCCATTTTTCATTGTTGCGAGCTTGTTCAAGAGTCTCTGGCTCTTCATCTGTTGTACATGTAGCATATACCTTTGGTTTAAAGATTCCACTCTTGGATCTTGTTATCATTGGATGTCCCCTGACTTCTGATTGCTGATGTGTGATTGAAATTTGCTCTGTAATTTGATCATGATTATTGTCTCTGCTGCTAGTTTGATGATTGCTTGAGACAGTTAGAGATTCACCATTTTCTTGTATTTTTTTAGATTGAGTCCGACTTGATTCACTGTTGGATTGTATATATTGAGTATTTGACTTTGTCTCTTTCTCTTGAATGTGAGGTGATCTCTGATGATCATCATACACAGGTATAGGTGGTATGGATACACTTGGATTATATAACTTCTGAGTAGTTTTTACATGTTGTATTGCAAATGGAAACACATGTTCATTGAACACGCCATATCATGAGATATATAATTTTCCACCGCTATCCAAGCATTTATATCCTTTTTGATTTACACCATAACCTAGAAAGGTGCATGGTGTAGATCTAAACTTTAATTTATGAGAGTTGTATGGCCTTAGATGAGGGAAACATAGACATCCAAATGTTCTAAGATTTTGATAATCTGGTCTCTTATTAAGTAAGACTTCCATAGTTGCCTTGTCCTGTTTTACCTTTCTGCATAGTCTATTGATTAGATAGACTGCAGTTCCAAAGGCATCAGGCCAAAACTTCATTGGTTGTGAAGCTTGAGCAAGTAATGTGAGACTAGTTTCTACTATATGTCTGTGTTTCCTTACAACTAGCCCATTTTGTTCAGAGGTATAGGGACAAGTCATTCTATGTGCTATTCCTTTTACTTGAAAGTACTCTTTCAATGACTTATACTTTGTACCTCAATCGGTCTGCATTACCTTTACTTGCATACATGTTAGTCTTGTACCAGCTTTATGAAGTGAATAACAACATTTTGCACTTCTTATTTGGATTTTAGAAAATAGATCCAGGTGTATCTGGAATAGGCATCTACAAACGATATATAATATTTAAAACCATAATCTGAGTTTGTAGGTGCTAGACCCCAAAGATCTGATGCAGTAAGTTGCAATGGCCTACTAAACTCAGATTGTGATTTTGAAAAGGCCAATTTATGGCTCTTTCCCATCTGACAGTAAGTGTAGACATGAGAGGAAGGTATGCTATCACCTTTTATATTATTATCAGATAGTACTTTCTTTACAATCTTTATACTTGGATGTCCCAACTTACAGTGCCAAACATCAAATAAACTTTTGACATATTGACTTGATTCATTTTCAGCTAAGTAGCAGCAATTTCTTGAACAGTTTGAACATTTATCATTTGAGTTCGAAAGATTGAATCTGTATAGCCCATTGTGAGTATTACCATGCAGTAATATTTGCTTGGTCTGATTATCTTTAACTAGGCAATATTTTGGGTAAAATTCAAAGTACACATCATTATCCTGTGCAAATTTTGACACACCTATAAGATTTTTCTTTATTTTGGGGACTCTCGGTAAATTATTGAGATTAAGTGTTCTTTGTCCCCTAATTTGTGCATTTCCAGTGTGTGTAATGTTAATACTATAACCATTTCCCATACAAATAAATTGAGTAACTTTATATTCCTTGCTGCCAATGTTTAGGTTCTAAAGATTGCTGATAACATGATGTGTTGCTCCTGAATCTGGGTACCAACATTCATTGCAGTAATCTTCTGACCTTCCTGATTCTGACACATTCAGGTTATGTATTTTCTGATCCTCTGCGGTGTTTCTATTTTCATGCTGCATGCTTGCTATGTTTGCGTTAATACCATTGTTTCTCTGATTTGTTGAGTTTTGAGTTGCACTGTAATTGGCATCGAACCTGAAATAACATCTGATTGCAGTGTGACCTAATTTTCCACAAATTTGACATTTTGTTCTATTATTATTATTATTATTACTCCATATGCCTCCCCTTCCTCTATCTTCCTGTCTAATTCCTTTGATAATTTTAATCATTTCTTGATCCTTGGTTGTTTCTTGCTTTACTATTTCTGTCCTGAGTTCTGTTTCTTGAATTTCCTACGTAGTTGATTGACAAGTCTGCATCAAATGCTTTCATATGTTCAATCCTTCCCTCATGAGCAAGTAAGGTAGCATGAACAGATTGCATGGGGGAATAACTTCTTGAGATGACATTACAGCTACAACAGCTTCATATTCATTGTCTAGACCATTCGTGATAGTTAGAATCTGTTCTGTATCAGAAACTTTATGACCAACAGCCTCTAAAAGATCACAGTAGTTCTTGATTTTACCCAAGTATTCTCCCATACTCATATTATATTTTCTAATGTTTTGCTTCTGCCTTTTATAATACATGATATTTGCTGCTGATTAAGAATTGAATACTTGCTCAATGGTTGTCCAGATTTCATTTGATGTTTTACAATCAATGACATGTGGCAAAATCTCTTTGCTGATGGATGATAGAATCTAAGAACTCAGTAAATGATCTTGTCTTTGATATGCTGCATAGTCTTTATTGTTGATCAATTTTCCATCATTATCTGCTGTAAATTTTGGTGGAGTAGTATTGGTTCCATGAATGTATTCTTCCAGGCCATAGCCTTTTAATGCTGTTTAAACATGAAACTTCAATAGCAAATAGTTTCCTTCATCTAATTTTATTGTTATCAACTGACTTTGTGGACTTAATTATGGATTTTATTAAATCGTGCATAGGTTCTAGCCTCTGATGTGTCTGATTTTCCCTTCTTGATGGTGAAGAAGTGGATGAATCTTGACCAGAAGTGGTTGGCTAGACATTAGTTGGATTGTTTATATCGTCTGCCATGATTTAGCTTCTGAATTCTTGATGCCAATGAGCAGATTGGATATGATCAATATGCAGCCAGGTTCTAGTGAACTTATGGCGAGGCAAGCACGAGTTGGTTAGAACAGAATTGATACTTTCTTGATCTTGGCAAACTTCTCAGATGATGAAGCTTTTCTGATGAGAAATCAAAAACACAACCACAACCAGTTTACGGTTTCAGATGATGAATCTATTCTGAAGAGCCGCCTTGGCGAGGTGGATAGCCGTGAGGCAAAGATAGCTTTGATACCAAGTCAAGAAATTGTAAAAATATGTTTTATTTCTTTTGGCTTTTGTTAAAAGACTCTGTACAAACTATGTTGTATTTATATACAATAACAGCAAATGGAAATTTACAATAATGCCCTCTTTATACAAATATATATTATCCTTTCCACTTCAGCCATATATTTCATTCATTCATTTCCATATATACGTTATCACTTGACAAATAAAAAGTATGTGTATGTATGATTTATGTATGTATTTATGTACAGAAAAACATAAGAAAAAATATATATAATTCCATGTCCTCCGTAATTTTGTTTTATCTTTTGATATATATGAATATAATGTTTTAAAAAAGGGTGACAAGCCCATTTGCTGAATCAACATGCTGGGTAAATATTGAATCGGCAATAATTTTCTTATATAAGATTACTACCTACCTTTTTTACATTATGCATACGTCTTGTGGAAAGACTTACAGAGAAACACACATATAGACATTTGTGAATGTACGCATAAATTTCATATGAAGATTGGACTAATTTACTCTTATCTACATATCATATTTAAGTTATTAATAATGACGCATCTACATTTTTCCATTTGATACTTTAGTCCTTATGGCTTGAACTAAGATATACCTATATGTAATACCCATATAGGATACAGTTCTTACTATTTCATCTATGATTTCAACAACATATTAGAAAATAATACATTCATATTTGATTAATCACAAAGATGAATGCCTTATGTATGACATCACCGTAGCCTAAGTTGTAAAATAAGCTATTTGAACACGACTGAGGAATCACATTTATTTGTAGAGGCCCGAACATTGTTCCCTCAATGCACAAGCATAATGCAAATGAAGCACAAGTTTTTGTTAATGTTACAAGGATAATTCTTCACATATACATTTACATTTAATGCCATTGTCATTTCATTACTACTTAGCATGTATGCATAAGAAGATACAAAAATAATTATATCAATCAAGAATTGTCAAAAACTATATTTTATTACTTAGCATGTAACGTAGTTAGTTGGGACATTCAATGCACATATGTGAAAATGATTGTTCAATGTTTGCTAATTGCATGTCCTTGTGGAAATTAAATCATGTTTTGTTACTATAGAATTTTGAGCTTCTATAAAAAAACTATAAATATATGCAAAAATGGAATTCATACAAACTATATCACGAAGTCAAATATATGTCCAATTTAATAATATTTTTCATAATTTGTTCTTTTAAATTCAATCATATGAAAGCTATATAAAATTAATGTGGTAGTCTGCTAAATATAAATAAAATGTAATTTAAAATTTGAACTCAGGTAAAGCACATATTTTTAACTAAATAATGAATATGAATTTTGCATGAAATATTAATAAATCATTAATCTAAGTTAAGAATATATGCTACTTAACAAGCATCGTGGCCAACGACAAACTTATTAGTAATAAATGGTAATGGCATTCTACACAATGTTGTTTTATTATTATCTAACAAAAAAATTGTAGTAATTTAATATTTTGGGAAATATAAGGTAAAATGGATAAAAAATGTAATAGTAAAGTACTTTTATGTATTACAGCTCAAAACATGATAAGGAAGGTGAATAAATTTTATGAATTACAACATTCAACTGGTCAAATAATTAATACAATCAATTATAGAAAACGCTACAAGTAGAAAAGTTCATATAATTGCTTAGTGTTAATAATAGCGCATATGAAATTATAATCATCAATATGGTGAATTACTGTATCGGATTTTAGCAGTTCTTTTGTTTACCTCCTAGGGTATTTTAAATCAAACCTTTAACAGGAAATATTAATATCATTATGCTACTCAAATAGTGTTGTGCACTTGAATACCCACTATAAAAACTCAAAGAAACATATATGTCAAAAATTTCTCATTACCACCTAACTTTATGCAAAATTTTCAAAAATAAGATGGACATGAATATTTAATTTAGGAATAAATATTCTGTGTCTATTGATAATTCAAAGATTCAACAAAATCATACAAAACGAGTACTTGTCTAATAGATTGTTTGAAGTATGAAGAAGAATCATGTCATTTTGGTGTAAAGATAATGTAATGACCCTGAATTTTTGAACAATTTAAATTGAAAATATTTAATTAATTTTAAATGTTTGAATGATAATTTAAAATAAATTCCCAATATAACAATGAATTTGGCGATTAAATTTTAGAAGTTAATCTATTAAAAGTTGAATAAAAAATTTAAATTTGACTTTGGAATTTGAAAATTGAATACTAAATTGTATTTAAACATTTGAACCAATGACTTAGAAAAAACATTTAGATTTAAGAATTATTACTTATGTAAATTAATGAATTGATGGTTAGTTTTATTAACATTTTTCTTTAACGTAAATAAAATGGAATAAATTTTATTAGCATAAAATACAAGTATAAAATCTAATTGTAACACATGTTAATATAAATTAATATTTGATGGTGGAACTTCAAAACGTGTATATGCCTAAAAGCTTACTAAAGAAGATGAAAAAAAAACAAAAATAATAATAAAAAAACAAAATAGCTTGCAAAGGAAGACAATCATTTTTATAAAAATGTATAAAACATAAAATAAAGACCGACCTTTTACCCATTTTCATTTTTTTAAACCGTAAACAAAATAAACGAACGAAAGAAACAACAATGGCGGCTTCGTGTTCCTCTTCGTCCAAAACTAGGGCTTTCGAAGCTGCGCTATTTGCTTGATCGATAGGAATTTGCGTGTTGCCTTGCTCGATCTATTCTTCGTTGCTCACTGCTGTTTCGTTCTCGTTCGCTCCTCTTCACTTCCAAATTAGGGCTTTCGTCTCTGCTTCAATTTCTTCGCTCGTGCCCCTCGGTTGTTCGAGTTCGTCGTTGTTTGGCTGCATCATCTTCTACCCCAGCTAGCAATGGTGAGTTTTCTCACGATTAATCATTATTCAAGTTTTTAAATTTGTTTGAATTGGGTGCTTGGTTACATGCTATGATTTGTGTTTCTATGGTCCGATGTTTTGCAAGTGATTCACATACATATCAGATAAGAACAGATAAAACACTGCATGTATGGTTGTTGGGTGTTACTTGTTTCCATTTGCTCTGTAAATATTTTTAAATTGATAAGAACAGATGTTATTTGAAATTTGTTTTAAACTGATAAGTACAGATAAGTCTCTGCATGTATGTTTGTTGGGTGTTATTTGCTATCACTTGCTCGATTGCTTGAATTTAAACTGTTAAGAGCAGATGCTATCATTAAAATCTGATAAGAACAGATGCTATATCAAAAACTTTGCTTGTATGTTGTGCTGCATGTGATGGATTTTTAAATCCGGTTAGGAAAATGTAGTAAAGAAAATTAATACCTGTGAGTAAACCCTATCTCCCTCTTATCAGTGTTGCTATGTGTATGTTTGAGTGATATAGGAAATGTAAATCATGTTTGCATGCAAGAAATTTGAATGCTTGGTTTGTCATGTTGACTGTACAAGAGGTTAGTCACTGTTTTAGAAAAAAAATTTGAGAACCTGTAAGAAAGTCCATTTCTTTTCCCCCTGTCTCTATTTGATTTAATGATAAAACTAAGTAGCTATACATTTTTTTTTCAGTAAACAAGTTGAAGTTGTACTTTAAGCTTGCACCATATTTTAATAAAAAAACTTAATAAGTTTGAAATTGACCCAGTTTCAGTAATTACCTTAAAAACACAAATTTGAGGTTCTTTTAGAAACTGTTTGTGATAAACACAGTGAGCAAACCTTTCAACCTTCAATTTATTCTATGATGCTTGTGAGTAAACCTATGCTTCATTCAGTTCTTTGTGTTAGAATGCTTGCATAAATGTGAATAGCTTTTGCATGTGAATGAATGGTTATGCTTGTGTTTATATTTGCTTGGAAATGTTGTTTCCAGTTCTTCTGTTTCTTGTAACACCATGGTTTACAGTGTAAACCATGCCAAAACTAGATTGACACGGGAAATTTGTATTTGCTTGTAGATTTTGAGTTGAGATTTTCTGGTTTTAGCTACAGATCATTTTGTTTGAAAAATTGAATTTGCTTGCTACATGATTTTGAACTTCATTCTTCTGTTTCTTGTAACACCATGGTTTACAGTGTAAACCATGCCAAAACTAGATTGACACGGGAAATTTGTATTTGCTTGTAGATTTTGAGTTGAGATTTTCTGGTTTTAGCTACAGATCATTTTGTTTGAAAATTTGAATTTGCTTGCTACATGATTTTGAACTTCATTCCTTGGCATGTACCAGATTCGAACTACAACTAGAATTTTTTTTTGTTCTGTAAACAAGCTTGATCTTCAGCTTGAAATTCTCAGTTTTGAATCCTTCATAATTTCCTTTTGTTTTAAATCCTCAAATCTTCATGTTTACATTGTTCCCCAGATCTGAAGTGCTTCATATTAAAAACTTCCTGCATGCTTTATGTTTTACATATTTACATCTTTGTGCGTTTACATTTTATATTCTGTTTATATGCATTCAAGTGTTCTCTGTTGATTTACTGTGAAGGTTCTATTTAAAAATTTCAATATATACAAATCTAATTCATATTAGCTTTAAACGTTTAAATGAAAACTGATACCACTCTCCACTTATTCCTTATGAAAGGGTTTGTGCCTTTGTTCATGACTTAAGTTTTAAAACCTGTAATGTTTTGTTCTAAACAATTTTCAAATTAAGTTTTATTTTGTTCTAAGCAAATTAAGTTTTGTTTGCTCTAAACAATTTTCAAATTAAGTTTTGTTTTGTTCTAAACAATTTTCAAATTACGTAATCTTTGGTTGCTGAGATGTAGGGAGTTAAAGTTGTATTGCATCCTAGATATATGAATGAATATTTTGTTTTGCATGTTGACTGTGTATATTTTTAATCTCTGGTTTTGTGCCTTTAACTTGCACCAGGTTTAGTAACAAACTAAGTAAGTTTTGAAATTTTCTTTCTTTTACTAAAAAAATAAAAAATGTAAGCCCAACCTTTCTGTAAATTTCCATACCCTTGTTACAAGTTATGGCACTATATTTGGACTTGATCATGGCTTCCTCTGTTGTATACATGTCCACTGCAGTTTCCTCATTGATGCATTTGGACTTGACTGTTGCACTTGTAGTTGCATTCCATTCCGTTGCATTTGACTTGGTGTTTCTGGTCTGCATACTATTCAGTGTTTCACTGTTACACTATGTTGGTCTAACCCTGTTGCAATTAGTTTATTTTGTTAGCACTCATTTGTAGTCTGCACCACCATATGCTTTTGTAGCCTGATCTTTGTTGAACATGTGTTTTGCTATACTGTTCACTTGAGTTTGAAATTGTTGTCTCATTTGAAACAGTGCAGTCCCTTTGTTTTTGAGGTATATGCATGTTGACTAGTTCACTTGCTCATATGTGTTGATTCTTTGATGCATTTCTTATGGTCTGTTTCTTGGTTGTTATAAGCTTAATGAGTTGTGCTCATTTTGGTCTGCATTCTGTAAACTTTGAGTTGTATCTGTGAATCTTTCGTTGCTTCATGTCTTTGGCATTTCTGAGACTCTGCCCTTTATAGCCTGCTTTGACATTGCTGTTTGTATTGCTTTGTCTGATGCCTTCTTGACTCTTTTGTCTGTGCATTGGCCTTGAGTTGAACCTAGTTTTGAAACTTGGGTTTGATCTTGTTTTGATCTGATAGCTGTGTGTTTTTGTTTGGTGCACACGAGTTGGCGAGGAAATACACATGTGTATAAATATACGTGTGTACTACAGCCACACAGGATTGACAGATTTTAAAAAAATTTGAAGTTGTTAATATGGAAATCCATAATAGATTTAAATTGATTCATGTGATTCATCATCTCTGTTACTTAGTTTACATGAATGCATGTTTGTTTGGCCATAGTCATTTTTGCTCTGTTAGATCCCAAATTTTATTCGCTGGTTTGAGATATATGTACTCCTGTACACTACTTATCATCACTTGTGGGCATTTACATCATTTATACTATGTGTTGATCCAATTGTTGTTATCTCCGCTGCCTACACCTTGCATCTTTACCGCTGTTACCATTTTCTTTCCGTTCATTGCAAATTTAATTACTTGAATTAAGATTAATCCTGACTCGAGTGTTTTTGTGTTTTGCATAAAACGCTCGGGTCAGACCGAGTATTTTTATAGCTTGGAGATTTTCTCGCAGCGAAGTTAGAGAGAGAGGGGGATTACCGCTTCACTTTAGTTTTCAGGATTTTGTACTTAAAAAGATGCATGTTTGTTCCGCTGTATAAAATGAAATTCATTGTATAACTCTGATATTTGTATATAAAAGAAAAGTTCATTTATAAAATGTTATTATTATTCTGTGATTCTGTGGCTGATTCTGTTTAACTCTATAAACTAAATAACAATCCCTCATTTTGAACGTTTCTAGTTGGTTTAATTGCCGACTAGGGGCGGTCAGAGCAGCGGGATGTTACAAAAGATAAATCTTAAAGGGTATATAGTTCTTCAGTTGGACCAAATTATATTTTCATTTAAAAGGAGGGACCAAACAACTACCTATAGACCGTTGGACGTACATCACCAGTTTAAAAACCTTCAACCACTAGATATTACAGTTTTCTCTATTTTTTTATGTATTAGATCGTATCTTTTACTTCTATCAAGGTTACTACGATTTGATGTAATTTCAATTTTTGTGAAAAATTGTTACTACAAGTGGTTACAATGCCAATATTTGCAGAAAAATAATAATAATCCTTCGCATGAACCATCTTATCGCTTGGTGGATCATTATGGTGATCATGCATTTGATGAGACTAATCTTTCTACCTCCCATAAAGGTTTCATTCAACCACTTACATGTTATAAATTTCATTTCTTTGCCTATAATTGATTTTTAATTCCAAAATCTTTTATTCGTATGACATTACAAAACATATTTTTTACAATAAACATCAACCATAAGGCCATAAACAAGAAATATATATACATCTTTTGGGAAATATGATAGACAAAATAAATTAAAATAATGTTCATATAACACATAAACACTAAATAAATAGGCCAATAGATAAATTCTAGTAATGCAATCTTTAGCATGTGAAGTTATCATATTCGAAAGAACACATAAACAAATAAATATCTTTAAAGAAATTTTTATTGAAAGCATTTGATTTGTTTGAGATACTAATACAACAACGAAATATGGTCCAAAGTACTATGGATCTCACTACATTGGAAATACAAAAGATAAATAAAGTAAAACTAATTAAAATATGTAATTTATGTTTACAAGAAAAGCTATAAAAAATCAACTATGCATGCATTAAATTAATTAAATAACTTACTATAATATTGATAGTATAATCGGTAGAATACTGAATACATAAATATAAAAAAGGATAATAATGCATACAATAAAGAGGCATATGTATTGAACATAAAAAACATAACAGGATTCTTTAATTTTAAAAAAACCAGAAATATGAGAAATAAAGATATAAATTTTTCGTCCAGATCGTGATTAGTGACCAACAAAAATTTGTGTATAATAAGAAAATTAAAGTTTAGTTTGTCACAAAAAATATTCTCGCAAAAAATTGATGAAACTTAAAAATTTGACATTACGTTTAAAAAGGGCGTTATAAAAGGGGCATAGAAAACATCAGAAGGGAATATTTTCTGAAGGAAGCTTGTTAAGTTTTTGAAAGGATGCTGAAGTTCAATAAATAATTTAAAATAATTTATCAATTCTTTGAAGTATCTGTTTTAAATTATCATTATCGTCCCCCTTCAATTTTTATCCTGGCATATTTAATGCTTAAAAAAAATTCAAGGGACTAACACTTAATCTACCCTCGAAACACCTTAACTATATATGCTTAGGAATTGTGTTCGCAAAACGCTGATATTTTCAGGGTTCTTCTGAGTCTTCCTAAAAATATATTACAGTGTTAGTGTAATATTTATAGGGATGATTTAGTGGAATAGATTGTCTTTGACGAATACATTATGAACGACAGAAGTTTTATATGTGTTATTCATTTCGTTTTCTGAAAAATAGAAAAAGAAGCAACTATTTGGAGAAGAACGGAGAAGTGAAACTTATTTATCATTTGTAACGTCCGGCCTTTTCACACGCTTTAAATCGACACATGTGCCAATTCAAACCATATGTAAGACTTAAAACATACAAAAGAGCGGATTGTTATGGGGTAAATAAGAAAAACATAGGAGAAAAACAAAACAGAATCTCACAACGGAAGGATAAAATATAAGAATCAATATACAGTTCATGAAACTGTTTACAAAATATTTGATTCTTCTTTATACAATAAATATCAGAGTTCACATACCAATAAATATCAATGCAGCGGAATACAATAGTGTAGTGGAATAATATAGTAGATAATAGTACTACTAATCATCGTCTTCTTCCTCCAGAGCTAAAATCTTCAAATCCTGAAACGCTCGGACTGACCCGAGCGAATTGAAAAACAAAACACTCGAGTCAGAACTAAAAGATCTTATGTAAGTTCAATCAACATGAATAAATATGAGTGCGGTAACTTAAGAGATGCTCGGGATTTACATATCCTAAGGATCCTTTAAACTATTTACTATGTAGTATATTTCGCTATTATAATAGTGTCTAATTATAAAATAAACTTACTTTTAAATAGCGTTAAGGCTTTACATTTTCCACCTTAACACATAATATATTCCCATAGTCTATACAGTAACATAATTGTAACGACCCGTAAATTTTCGATAATTAAATTAGCTAATTTAATAAGATTTCGTGATTTAATGTTAGAAAAAAATTTGTAATTCATTTGGAATAATAATAACTGGAATGAATTGCAATAATTATCCAAGTAATGAAAAAAAAAAGCTACTTAGTGAATGCCTGTGCAATCAATAGTTGAATAGGATATTAAATGTTGAATTCATTGGTATGATAGAGTAATTGATTGATAAGTAAAATCTATTTGAAATCAAAATTGAATATTGAACACGTAATTGTTTAAATTAAATATTTAAAACTTATTGAATAATTGAATAACTGTAAAATGAAAATAGTGTTCTAAATTTTGAAATGGTTTTAAAAGTTGAATCTTATAAGTTCAATTTCAATATTTCAAAAGATAATGAATTATTGGATAAGCGAAATTGTCTAAATTAAATATTTGGAATTTATTGGATAAATAAAATAACGGGTTTAATATGATTAAAAATGATTTGTAAAATTTTATTTTATCATATTGGAGTTATAGTGATGTTATAGAACTTTTAAAACTGAATTTAAAATTTATTTGTGAAAATTGAATATTTTAATATTTAATTATCGCCTGAAAAATAGCCAATTTTTGAACAGTCTCAGAATAGGACGAAACTAGTTCTATTGGATCCGTAATAGTTAGTTATTATTGGATTTCAATTTTCGTAGCAATCGGAGTTGTCGTTTGACCGTGGCAGCTCGAAACGCGTTGAAATTGTTTAATATTAATTTGGCGAGTTAAAAGTAGTCATTTTTCAAACGGTCTCGGATTTCGACGAAACTAGTTTCATTGGATCCGTAATGTGATATTATTGTAAGGTTTCAAATTTCAAGTCAAACGGATTTACCGTTTGTCCGGGGCAAGCCAAAACGCATAGAAAATCGTTTAATCGGTTTAATTTAAAATTGATCGTTTATTGCCATAACTCACACATACGATCGAATTAGCTTCCGAAACACGTTCCATTGCGTTCGAAACGTGGGGTAAACCTTAGAAACGCCTGCCGGCACGCTTCGTTTGGAGTTCGAGAATTTTCGGTGAAAAGTGTTTTTGCAATTTTCTATAAAAGGACCCATCCTCTTTCATTTGCTCAAAACCCTAACTCATTTTGACCAGCCGCCACTTTCATTTCAATGGCCTGAAAATTTCGAAACTTCATCCTCATTTTCCTCTCAATCCATCAGCAATTAGCTAAAACTTTCAACTACAAAGTTGTAGAGCACGATGAAAGCTTCAAATCCATACGGAGATGATCGAAAACGGAGCCACAGATCAACGGGAAATCGAGATTGGACCTGCTGCGTTTTGCACGCAATTCGAGGCAGAGGGGGCGGCCGAGCTTCAGGCTATTGATGGTGAAGGTGGAGTAAGGCGGTGGCTTCGAAGTGGTGTAACCTGATCGTGTTCAAATTGCTTGTAGAAGGAGCATAATTTAACCCTAGTTTCATGAAGATGGGTTCAAGTTGCGTGTTGTAGCCTGTAGAACGAACGTGAAGATGGAGAAGCAAGGTGCGGTCCTGATGTTGAGGGGTGAGATCCTACGGTGATGATCTGCTTAGGTTAAAATTAAATAAAATGTTGTATATATTTATTAAGTTAAAAATTCGTGTAACTTCAAAAATACATATCTTTTTCATACGAGGTCGAAAACGCGCGAAACCAGTCGCGTTGGAATCGTATGGACGAGCTCTTCGCTATGGAACTGGATTGGAATCATTTGGAGCTAGAGAAAATTTTGGGTTAAATCGAACGTCGTTCGATTTGATTTAAATCGTAAAAATCAAGGTGAGTGTTTTATAACGCTCACACCGTACTAAATATTTTATGCTAGTTAAATTTGATATTATGAAGTGTTATGATTTTATTTGTGGTTGTTTGGTAAAAATTTAATTGTCATATAGCTTGTCATTTGCATTAACCGTTGAAAAATTAAATTGACAGTTAAATTGAAATTAAAATTGAATTGCGATTAAATTACCTGACATTGATAACTATGAAACTGCCATGAATTGTATTGTTTATTGGATGATGTATTTTGATGGATGCTATTGATTGATAATTGAATGTTTGGATGTTTATTTGCTTATATAGATCCTGTTATGCATACATATGATACTGAGATTAATTTAAGTAATGTATACTCATTCCTGACATTTAATTGAAATAAAAAATTACTTGGCCATAGGATAGAAAATTATATACGGACACCGAATTGGCTAAATAAATAATTTTTGAAATCGTCGATTTAAAATTTATTTAAATGTTTTGATTTAAAAGTTATAAATAGAAATCAATTTATAGAAATCGAATTTGTCGAAAATTTGAGTTGGAATGTTGAAATAAATTTTGGTTAAAAGAAATTGGTAAATAATTTAAGTTGTGACTTTAAAATTTAAAATTTGGATATGATTGAATTTCGAAAATCTATTTATTTTAAAGATTGAACATTATTTCGAGCTTTGAATATTACTAAGTAAAAGTGATATGAAAATGATGTTTTGAAATCGAGTTTGGAATTGAATCATATTTGGAATTTGGATTTAAACTTGAATATTGTTGGAAATTTTGTTAAGTGTTATAAATTGATATTTTGAGAAATCAAGCTCCAAATCGATATAAATTGAAATTGAATTAATTAAAGGTGAATGTAGAATTGAATTGATTTGAAGTAAAAGTTGACATTGTTTTGAATTGAAATCGAAATTGAATCGGTAGAATGTAAATTGAAATTGATTTGAATTGGGAAGTTATAATTGAAATGGATTGATTTTGAAGCTGTTTTAATTTGTTTTCCAAATTACTCTGTTATATAAACCATTTTGAATACTTAAACTATTTTAATCTATTTTAAATCTACTTAACCCAATTTAAATTATTTTAAACTAATTTATCTATTTTAAATCCATTTTAAAGATTTTAAGTGTTTTAACTATTTTAATTATTTAAAACTACTTTTAAACTACTTAAAACTATTTTTCTAAAATCCTAAGCTGGTCAATAAGGTGAAATGTTTATATTTAAATCTTGAATTTAAATATGAAATCTGATATTTTGAAAGATACGATGATATTTGAATGGATTTGATTTTTGAAGCGAATATGATATTTTGATATCAATTATGAATCGATTTGAAATGTAAAATAGCCAACGGTGTAATAATACGTAGTTATTAAAGAGACCGGGATCGGATATGGACATACTCTCTGTCGATACCGAAAACCACTTTAATAACTATTATACGCGGAGTGTTGATCCAGAATGAAGTGGATGGTTTGGTGAACGCGTTGACTGAAGAAAGAGAACGATTATTGGATGACCCCTGACATGACTAAAACGGGAGCCGCGCCGGGCCATTGAGGTTCGCCACCTCTAGCGGACACACTTCTTCGATACCATATCTATTACATTTGTGATGCGATTTGGGTGCACCCCTTGATTTGGGAGTGTTGTTTCGCGGTGTTGGGGTAGCTGCTGGCTATGCCCAACATCAGTCCGGATCACGCAACTACTAGTATCCTAGTTGGTATCGCCTCATGTACCTTGTCATACTGATTATCCTATTCGCGACCACTACGTTTTGATTTGTACCTTGAGTATATGGATTGCCCTCTGGTGACTTCCGGTTTTGGGGAAACTACGGTCTTGTATATGCTTTTGGGAATATAAAATGTGTTAAGGGTGATTATGGTAACGCCTTAACGCTATTTTGATACTTTATATTACTGATAGACATTATCTACTTAGCGTATATTACTACATAGTAGATAGTTTCACGGATCCTTGAGAGATGGAAAATCCCGTAACATCTCTTGAGTTATTGCACGCACGTTGACACTGGATATGAGATGTCAAAACCCGTAAACATCTCTGACGCCGTTACACTCATATTTATTTACGATTGATTTAACTTTCATAAGGATATTTTAGTCCTGACTCGAGTGTTTTGTCTTTTCATTACGCTCGGGTCAGTCCTGAGTTTTCAGTTTAGGTTGGAGATCATTTCCTTGGAGGACGGAGACGAAGATTTGGTATATTATCTACTATTATTATATTCATTCCATTCCGCTGCATTGTTGTATGATATTTGTTGTGTATGTAACTCTGATAAATGTTGTATAAGAATAATCAAATGTATTCATTTCAAATGTATTCATTTAATTAACAGCTTCATGAACTGTTATTTTATTATTATACTTTAGCCTTCCGCTGTGAGATTCTGTGTTGTTTCATTTCCTTTATTTCCCTTCCTTTTCTTTTCTCAATTACCCCAATAACTATCTGCCCTTTTAATGGTTTGAAATCGACATGTGTATTTGATCGTCGGTTTAAACTATCCAAAAAGGCGGGTCGTTACAGTTGGTATCAGAGCTTTGGTTTAGCGATAAACCTTGGCTCTAGTGGGGAATAACTCATTGAAATAGAGGTAAACTATATGAATGAGTTGAGTGTATATGAGAGAGCGTACTTGTTATTTGATATAAAATGGTTTTATATTGTGTTAATTTGTTCCGTTGAGTACTTATGAATTCTGGTCGATACTTGGGACGCCAAGGCGTCGATAGGAATTTCTAAACACTCGAATAGGACAAACCAACACAATATCGTTTTGGAATATATTTTATATAAAGGAATTATTTGAATATTTATTCATTTTGATTGAATTGATTTTTAGGAGATGATAATATTAGATTATTATCGTTATTGTTTGATCAGTCAATATTTACGACAATTGATTAAATAGCAATGGATTTAGGAAAATGAAATCTTGTAAACACAATTGATAATGAATATAAATGAATTTTAACTTGGATTTGGGAATTTAAATTCCGGTGTTTGAAATTGACTTACAAGAATTTGAAAATTTTAATATGAGTATTGTATGATAGTATAATTGAGTTGAAATTGTTTTCGAAGGATTTTTTTTATGATAAGTGTTATATTCCCTTCTCTTGACGCTGGAAAATGATTTCGGTGATGAGTGCACGCATCATCGGCGTTTATTATCGAGAGTCCGAGTGGGGGAGACCACTTAATAGCTTGTCTAAACTTTGTTTTGATTCAAATTTTATTTTATTTTGTACTCTCTATAGTATGATTTGTTATATAAATTATATAAGTATATATTATTTCAAAACTTGATTTGAAATGAAACCGGGATTGGAATTCTTAAGTCCTTTAATAATTAATGATTTTTTTTTAAGGATTGAAATGAATTTAGACTTGAACCATTAAGGAACTTCTGAATTGTGAAATGAGAAATGAACCTAAGAGCTAAGTGAAAATATCAAGTGAGGTAGAAATCCTTAGAATTAGGAAATTATGAACTTAAAATAAAGGTGAAACTGTAAAACTCGCGTAGTATTAAAATTCATTCTATAGCATAGATATAACTTACCAAAATATTTAAGAAGTTCAAAAATGTTATATGAATTGTTAATTGGATAATATACAAGTATAGGTTTGAATAATGGAATATGCATTTAATCAAGGGTTTGCAAATATAAATAAAATTGTTAGTAAATAATTGGAATTTAAATTAACCTTTAAAGGTGATTCACAATTATGTTAATATAAAATGGAAATACTATATGTGAATGTAAATGTGAAAAAAAAATTATAGTGAAATTTAAGTAATGACTTAAGAATTAATAAATTGAAAATTCAACTTTAAATGGAAAGAAGTTGTATGTTGTTTAACTACATTCTATTTGCATAACTATAACTTACCAAATACTTAAAAGGTTTACAATGCTAATAAGGATAAGTAGAGAAATAATATACAAGTGTGAGAATGAATAATAAAATGTGAAGATCTATTGATAGTTGTAAATATAAAAGAAATTTAAGCTGTAAAATGAAGGATATATATAAGTGAATGAATAAAAATTTAAAATTAATGAAATATAGATTTGGTAAATGGAAACTAATTAAATTTGAATATAACTAAATGTCTATAAGCTTGGAAGTGTATGAAATTAAAATTGACATGGAAATGTATAATTGATTTAGTGTAGATTTTGGATGGATGTCAATGTTTGATATGCGTTGGTTGTTAGATGGATGATAATTGATTAAGTAGAATTCATTAGTGTTAATGGAATTGAATAAACGGAATAAAATTTTAAAATAATTAACTTCAAATTTGAAGCAAAGTGAAATTAAATATAATTGAATTCAATTTAAATTGAAGCAAATTGACTTGAATTAAAAATGTGAATGAAACAAACTTGAATAAATCGGAAACAAATTAAATGTAAACCTATTGCATGAATGAATAAGAAAATAGATGACTTTGTGTTTATGATTGTTCTTTAGAAAATTTGAAGTTTTGATGTTTTGTACTTTGAAATAATAAAAGCAAATTCTTGAAAAAAAAAAAATCCAACATTATCCAATATATGCTGAAACGAAAACAACCATAACTTTTAAATGGCTGAACGGAATTCGACGATCTTGAACTTTTCGAAAAGCTTAGAAACTATAGCACAACTTTTGTTTAGATAACTTGAGAAAATTCCTTCGTCTACTAGGTTAAAAACTTGAATGTTACTCGCTGTCCTGTGTAAAAATAAGTAAAATCTGTAGTATAGACCCTTAGTATTTTTGACATATCTTTTTACTGGTTTATCGGATTTTGATGATCTTGTACTTTCTGGAAAGCTAAGAACATAAGATAAAACTTTTGTTTTAAGTGTTTTGTGTTTTGACACCGTTTAGAAGGTCGAAACCACGAGTGAACGTCACAGACCTGCGCAATGCATTGCTCAGGCTGAGGCGTATACTCTTAGTAAAACTGCCATAAATTTTGAACGGATGATCCGAATTCGATGATTTTGGACATTACGGAAAGCCTTAAATGAATGCAACAACTTTTGTTTAGATTCTGTTGTCAAATATTACCGTTTAGGTGACCTAAAGCTAAGATTTGTTTGCTGTCCAGAAATTGAAATCTCAGTTTTGAAGCTAAATATGTTATATATATGTTGTGTAGGCTAAGTATAGCGATCTATCTTTATATGCATGATTCTAACTTAGTTATTGAGCATTTTAGTAGGTAGCAAAGGGGTTGCGCTTCGTTGTGGAACTCGCTTCTACGCTAAATGCATAATGTAAGTAAAATGCTAATAAATGCTAAATAAAAGGTACGCTTACAGTTTTATATGATATTGGTGATATTTATATGTTGTTTCCCCACATATGGGATGCCTCATCATTGAGATGAGATGTATATTTGTGATATATATGCTATTATATTTTTTCCGATCGAGCCGCGCAAAGGAGACTCTGCCGAAATTTTCCGAAAAATCCGGGTGTTAGAAAATTTTTCAAGTTTTAAATTTTTTTTTATAACTTGTTTTGATAATTAACTTTTAAGTTTAGAAAGCCGTTTGGAGTAGCTTAGTGGAAGCGTAGTTATGACTTTATAAATGGAATTTCATTGTTTTATAAGTTGGTAACTTTGAATAAAATATATCTAATGTTAAATTCTATACTTAGTTTCTTTTCCTTTCTTTTCCCTTCTTTTCCTTTTCGAGGACGAAAAGTTTTGAGTGGGGGAGAGTGTAACGACCCGTAAATTTTCGATAATTAAATTAGCTAATTTAATAAGATTTCGTGATTTAATGTTAGAAAAAAATTTGTAATTCATTTGGAATAATAATAACTGGAATGAATTGCAATAATTATCCAAGTAATGAAAAAAAAAGCTACTTAGTGAATGCCTGTGCAATCAATAGTTGAATAGGATATTAAATGTTGAATTCATTGGTATGATAGAGTAATTGATTGATAAGTAAAATCTATTTGAAATCAAATATTGAATATTGAACACGTAATTGTTTAAATTAAATATTTAAAACTTATTGAATAATTGAATAACTGTAAAATGAAAATAGTGTTCTAAATTTTGAAATGGTTTTAAAAGTTGAATCTTATAAGTTCAATTTCAATATTTCAAAAGATAATGAATTATTGGATAAGCGAAATTGTCTAAATTAAATATTTGGAATTTATTGGATAAATAAAATAACGGGTTTAATATGATTAAAAATGATTTGTAAAATTTTATTTTATCATATTGGAGTTATAGTGATGTTATAGAACTTTTAAAACTGAATTTAAAATTTATTTGTGAAAATTGAATATTTTAATATTTAATTATCGCCTGAAAAATAGCCAATTTTTGAACAGTCTCAGAATTTGACGAAACTAGTTCTATTGGATCCGTAATAGTTAGTTATTATCGGATTTCAATTTTCGTAGCAATCGGAGTTGTCGTTTGACCGTGGCAGCTCGAAACGCGTTGAAATGTTTAATATTAATTTGGCGAGTTAAAAGTAGTCATTTTTCAAACGGTCTCGGATTTCGACGAAACTAGTTTCATTGGATCCGTAATATGATATTATTGTAAGGTTTCAAATTTCAAGTCAAACGGATTTACCGTTTGTCCGGGGCAAGCCAAAACGCATAGAAAATCGTTTAATCGGTTTAATTTAAAATTGATCGTTTATTGCCGTAACTCACACATACGATCGAATTAGCTTCCGAAACACGTTCCATTGCATTCGAAACGTGGGGTAAACCTTAGAAACGCCTGCCGGCACGCTTCGTTTGGAGTTCGAGAATTTTCGGTGAAAAGTGTTTTTGCAATTTTCTATAAAAGGACCCATCCTCTTTCATTTGCTCAAAACCCTAACTCATTTTGACCAGCCGCCACTTTCATTTCAATGGCCTGAAAATTTCAAAACTTCCTCCTCATTTTCCTCTCAATCCATCAGCAATTAGCTAAAACTTTCAACTACAAGTTGTAGAGCACGATGAAAGCTTCAAATCCATACGGAGATGATCGAAAACGGAGCCACGGATTAACGGGAAATCGAGATTGGACCTGCTGCGTTTTGCACGCAATTCGAGGCAGAGGGGGCGGCCGAGCTTCAGGCTATTGATGGTGAAGGTGGAGTAAGGCGGTGGCTTCGAAGTGGTGTAACCTGATCGTGTTCAAATTGCTTGTAGAAGGAGCATAATTTAACCCTAGTTTCATGAAGATGGGTTCAAGTTGCGTGTTGTAGCCTGTAGAACGAACGTGAAGATGGAGAAGCAAGGTGCGGTCCTGATGTTGAGGGGTGAGATCCTACGGTGATGATCTGCTTAGGTTAAAATTAAATAAAATGTTGTATATATTTATTAAGTTAAAAATTCGTGTAACTTCAAAAATACTTATCTTTTTCATACGAGGTCGAAAACGCGCGAAACCAGTCGCGTTGGAATCGTATGGACGAGCTCTTCGCTATGGAACTGGATTGGAATCATTTGGAGCTAGAGAAAATTTTGGGTTAAATCGAACGTCGTTCGATTTGATTTAAATCGTAAAAATCAAGGTGAGTGTTTTATAACGCTCACACCGTACTAAATATTTTATGCTAGTTAAATTTGATATTATGAAGTGTTATGATTTTATTTGTGGTTGTTTGGTAAAAATTTAATTGTCATATAGCTTGTCATTTGCATTAACCGTTGAAAAATTAAATTGACAGTTAAATTGAAATTAAAATTGAATTGCGATTAAATTACCTGACATTGATAACTATGAAACTGCCATGAATTGTATTGTTTATTGGATGATGTATTTTGATGGATGCTATTGATTGATAATTGAATGTTTGGATGTTTATTTGCTTATATAGATCCTGTTATGCATACATATGATACTGAGATTAATTTAAGTAATGTATACTCATTCCTGACATTTAATTGAAATAAAAAATTACTTGGCCATAGGATAGAAAATTATATACGGACACCGAATTGGCTAAATAAATAATTTTTGAAATCGTCGATTTAAAATTTATTTAAATGTTTTGATTTAAAAGTTATAAATAGAAATCAATTTATAGAAATCGAATTTGTCGAAAATTTGAGTTGGAATGTTGAAATAAATTTTGGTTAAAAGAAATTGGTAAATAATTTAAGTTGTGACTTTAAAATTTAAAATTTGGATATGATTGAATTTCGAAAATCTATTTATTTTAAAGATTGAACATTATTTCGAGCTTTGAATATTACTAAGTAAAAGTGATATGAAAATGATGTTTTGAAATCGAGTTTGGAATTGAATCATATTTGGAATTTGGATTTAAACTTGAATATTGTTGGAAATTTTGTTAAGTGTTATAAATTGATATTTTGAGAAATCAAGCTCCAAATCGATATAAATTGAAATTGAATTAATTAAAGGTGAATGTAGAATTGAATTGATTTGAAGTAAAAGTTGACATTGTTTTGAATTGAAATCGAAATTGAATCGGTAGAATGGAAATTGAAATTGATTTGAATTGGGAAGTTATAATTGAAATGGATTGATTTTGAAGCTGTTTTAATTTGTTTTCCAAATTACTCTGTTATATAAACCATTTTGAATACTTAAACTATTTTAATCTATTTTAAATCTACTTAACCCAATTTAAATTATTTTAAACTAATTTATCTATTTTAAATCCATTTTAAAGATTTTAAGTGTTTTAACTATTTTAATTATTTAAAACTACTTTTAAACTACTTAAAACTATTTTTCTAAAATCCTAAGCTGGTCAATAAGGTGAAATGTTTATATTTAAATCTTGAATTTAAATATGAAATCTGATATTTTGAAAGATACGATGATATTTGAATGGATTTGATTTTTGAAGCGAATATGATATTTTGATATCAATTATGAATCGATTTGAAATGTAAAATAGCCAACGGTGTAATAATACGTAGTTATTAAAGAGACCGGGATCGGATATGGACATACTCTCTGTCGATACCGAAAACCACTTTAATAACTATTATACGCGGAGTGTTGATCCAGAATGAAGTGGATGGTTTGGTGAACGCGTTGACTGAAGAAAGAGAACGATTATTGGATGACCCCTGACATGACTAAAACGGGAGCCGCGCCGGGCCATTGAGGTTCGCCACCTCTAGCGGACACACTTCTTCGATACCATATCTATTACATTTGTGATGCGATTTGGGTGCACCCCTTGATTTGGGAGTGTTGTTTCGCGGTGTTGGGGTAGCTGCTGGCTATGCCCAACATCAGTCCGGATCACGCAACTACTAGTATCCTAGTTGGTATCGCCTCATGTACCTTGTCATACTGATTATCCTATTCGCGACCACTACGTTTTGATTTGTACCTTGAGTATATGGATTGCCCTCTGGTGACTTCCGGTTTTGGGGAAACTACGGTCTTGTATATGCTTTTGGGAATATAAAATGTGTTAAGGGTGATTATGGTAACGCCTTAACGCTATTTTGATACTTTATATTACTGATAGACATTATCTACTTAGCGTATATTACTACATAGTAGATAGTTTCACGGATCCTTGAGAGATGGAAAATCCCGTAACATCTCTTGAGTTATTGCACGCACGTTGACACTGGATATGAGATGTCAAAACCCGTAAACATCTCTGACGCCGTTACACTCATATTTATTTACGATTGATTTAACTTTCATAAGGATATTTTAGTCCTGACTCGAGTGTTTTGTCTTTTCATTACGCTCGGGTCAGTCCTGAGTTTTCAGTTTAGGTTGGAGATCATTTCCTTGGAGGACGGAGACGAAGATTTGGTATATTATCTACTATTATTATATTCATTCCATTCCGCTGCATTGTTGTATGATATTTGTTGTGTATGTAACTCTGATAAATGTTGTATAAGAATAATCAAATGTATTCATTTCAAATGTATTCATTTAATTAACAGCTTCATGAACTGTTATTTTATTATTATACTTTAGCCTTCCGCTGTGAGATTCTGTGTTGTTTCATTTCCTTTATTTCCCTTCCTTTTCTTTTCTCAATTACCCCAATAACTATCTGCCCTTTTAATGGTTTGAAATCGACATGTGTATTTGATCGTCGGTTTAAACTATCCAAAAAGGCGGGTCGTTACAATAATCTCCCCCGTACTAGGTGTAACAACCTACATATTTATCGATTGTATATTTAAATATTTTATTTAAATATTTCACCGACCGTTAGTCGGATTATAGTTCGAAAAGCTACCTTTTGCAAACGGTCGAATTAGGACTCGAGACCACTTCCATTGAGTTCAAAATGGCGTTTGCGACCTTTTTAAGTATAAACTTCGATATGTTTAGAGATAGTAGAATTTTGCTACTTTTTCACTTAGGGCTTTGGTTTTTTTTCAGCTCATTAGACTCAAGCTTTACCCCTCACCTCTTCATTACTTTACTTTTATTTCCTAATACTCAAGCTTTAGCAACAATGGAGAGAGGAATGGAAAATTAAAACTCCAAGTCCTAGTTTCCATTTGCAAATCAAGTTCTAGCTCCAAATCTATAGAAGGACCATTGGTAAGCCTCCTCTTCTTCTTCTCCAACTCATTCTCCTTCCAATCTCATAAATTCCTAAACCTAACTTATGAAATATTTCTCATTTAAGCTTAGATTCAAGCTTGTTGGGTTGGAATTGAAAAGTGATTGCCCTTGCCGTTGCTCTATAGCTTCTTCTTCCTTGATTTTTTGAAAGGGTGAGATTTTTATCTCGCATCTAAGATTATGATTATCTTTGTTTGTTAGGTATGAATTCCTAACACTTATTCGTGTGCATTTGATTTTGATTTTGATTGGTTTTGTGAATATTCCAATTTTTCAGTGTTTTGGGTTCAAATCTTCAAAAATCGTAGCTTTCTTGTTTGAACATGCTTTTGGTGATGCATCGAAGAGCCTATTAGGCTAGGTAGCTGATTCGCGTAAATCACTAGGGCCGTTGCTCGACCGAATGCATTTTCGAAGGAATTTGCCTTCATTTAGATAGGCTTGGAAGTGAGGTAAACAGGTTCGAGTCGACTGGAATTTTGGCCCAGTCACTGACCTACCACCTGAGCACATCCCAGGTTCTGGTCCAATCAACTAGCGTATTGAGTCCAGTCGACTGGCCAACATCCCACGAATTGTCACGACCCGACTTTCCACTCCCAGAAAATCGCGTCATGAATTAAGAAAGAAAGGGATAGAAGAAGAAAAGAAAGAAGAGAAAGAAGAAACAACACAAGAATCTCAACAGCGGAACGAATAAATTATATTAATAACCAAAGTATTACATAGTATACATTAAATATCAGAGTTTCACAGACATATACAACACATACTAGACAGTTATAAACACCTGTCTAGTCATTACATCTCAATCACAAACACAAACACTCAGAGATACCAACACAGCGGAAACTATATAACTATACGCAGAAGCCTCCTGCTCCATTGCTCCTCCACAATTCGTCAAAGCTAATCCTGAATCCTAACCTGAATTCCCTTGGCTACTCATAAAAATTTGAGTACCCAAGAGTTATAGAAAAACAGAAATAACTCCGGGTCAGACATGGGTCTGGTGTGAGTAACAGGTTAAAGTTGCTTAACTTTGAAAAGCCTTTGAAAAGAAAAGGTATCACGTAAGACTTCCCACACATAAACATGGAAAAGTTTTTACCTTACGCTAACCAAAACATTTGATAGGAAATCCGATGATATTATAATAGTGTCTAGGGTTTTCAAATAAATAAGAAATAGCCGAAATTGTTACATGATTAAATTCCAGCTACTGGCCACAAAAGTGGGTAATACAATCAAAACCGTTGGCACTTATTGGATTTTGGATTCCATCAATGGCAGGGCTACTGGGGTACCGCCCGTCACAGTACGTGGCCTAAATCACCGTACCGAGGATTACTCCCTTCATCCCCTGCAACACAAAGCCGGACCCGTTCCTTACTGAACAGTTCCAAACAAGACTACCCCGCAGTTGTGATCAGCAACCGCACCACTAAGCCGAAAATAAAGGGACCTCTAGACAGGGATCAATCTTGCCCTCCAGTGGGGGCTACCCACGAAGCTTTGCTGCACCTCCCCTGTTTTAGCCATTCCCGGTTGATGAGGCTTGAGGCTACGATTACCTTTATAGGACATATCACTTAGAATGCTCATCGTCCACCCGACGATGTTCTGAAAGCATTCAATCCATACAAGTTCGTTCCGGGTTCGAACGAAACCGAAGGCATTATCTCGTTACACTCGTATTGGAATCACCCTCAGAGTTAACGACAATAACCCTTGCACTCTGAATCTCCATCTCGAATCTATAAGTGCTATTCCGTCAAACTCATTACAGAATCACCCACAGAGTTATACTGACGTATAGCCCTTACACCTCGAGTCTTCACTCGCACCATTTGGATTCACGACCTAACGTTATTTGAAATCGATGTGGTTTTCGGACCCCAAATATGGAAACCCGATCCCGGTCTCATCGAAATCCAAAGCGTGTCTTTTAAGGTCCAAGTTGTTTTAAGTTTAAAACAATTCAATTCATTATCTAAATATACATAGATAGATAATTCACAACACAATAGATAATCAACATTATCATTACCAACAAATAATTCATATCATAATCAGATATCCATACTATCATCCAAAAGCAACCAATGCATACATATCACATACACTACTAATCTCATAACTGAGATTACAAACCATACCAATCAATACCAATCATCAAACATAAGCAACTATCTAATGATCATTCCATTCTATAATTAATTTAAAATGAATTAAATTAATTACTTACTCTCTAATTAATTTAAAATAAATTAAATTAATCATTTCATCATCAAATCCTGCTTATCTTAATCATCAATTGATTATAAATCAATTTATAAATCATCTCAATATTCATTTCAATTAATCCTTATTGATTAATAATTCCCTAATTACAATAAGTAATTAGCATTTAATATTAATTATACCTTAATTAATCAATTCCAAATTACATCATTAATTAATTAATTAATGATTTCTAATTACATTTAATCAATCTCTAATATAAATTAATTACATAAGTAATTAATCTTCAACTTAAACCATATATATTAATCACCCATGATTAATATCCAATTAGTAATTAACTATTTTAATTACTCCTCCCATAACTTAATTACCCTTAATTAATTATCTTCATTAATCACTTGATTAATTTTCAAAGTAATTTAAATCAAAATTACTTCTATAATTAATATCTTTAATTACATCCTGTAATTATTAATTAATTACTTCTCTAAGTAATTATAAATTCATTAATTACATAAAGTAATTATCAAACAATCAACAATGGTTTAAATTAATTAAACTTAATTAATCTAAACTAATCACCTTAATCAAATTAATTACACCAAGTAATTAATTCATTAATTACTTTTATTAAGTAATTAAACAATTGATTATTATTAATTAATTAATCTAATTAACTATTAAAATTAATCACATTAATTAATTGTTAAATAATCTTAAGTTAATTATCTTCATTAACACCTCTTAATTACCTAATTAAGAAATTAACTTATAATTAATCAATATTAATTAACAACTAATTAATATTTAATTATAATTTAATTAATCTCTAATTATTAATTAATTAAGTGTTAATTAAAATCTTAATTATCATTAATCACTTGATTAAGTAAATCTTAATCATTAATTAAAACTTAATTAACCATCCTTAATTATAGATTAATTAACCTTAATTAATTAATCTCAAATCTTAATTAATTAACTTAAAAATTATTAATTACTTAGTTAATCATCCACATTATTAATTAATTAAATAATTAATGTTACATTTAAATTAATTAAATAATTTAAATGAAACCAATTTCTTAAGTTCAAAATTTAGAAACCTTCTTCCTTTATACAAAGTATTTTAAACACTTCCTTTCAAATACAAATTCAAATTCAAATTTTTTTTTTAAATTTCAAACTGAAACATAATTTAAATTTCATTTCAGATTCAAAATTAAAAATCAAAACTTTACTTACATTCCATCTTCATTTCAAATGCAAATCATTATTTAAAAACAAATTTAAATTTAAACCTTTATATTTCTTTTTTAAAAAAAAACTGAAGTTTGAATTTAAATTCCAGATTTAAATTAAATCAAACTCAGATTCATTTTCACATTTCACTTCCAGATTTAACTTGTTTAAATATTCATTTGCATTTGAAATTTTACTTTATAATTTAAAACATAAAAACAGAAACAGTTTACTGTTTTGGTTTTAAACATATAGAATTCAAAAATGTTTAAATTTCAAGAATTAAACTATTGACTTCAAATTTAAACTTCAGGTTTTAAAACTTCTAGTTGAACTCCATTTAACAATTTAAAATTTACTTTAAAATCTTAACACAGAAAAACAGTTTCGGTTTTTAGATTTAAAACCCAAACTTGAGTTTGAAAACATTTCAAATTATTCAAGACCTGAAATTTTAACTCATTGAATTTGAATTAAATTCCAGGTTAAATCTTAAATCCAGATTTTAGTTTGCAATTGACTTTTACTTCAATTCAATAAACCTGGAAACAGGCTTTCTATTTTTGCTTCAGTACAAATAAAATTTTCAAAATTTAAATTATTTCAAACTTAAAATTTAAACTAATTGAATTTATAGTTAAATTCAACTTAAACTTATACTTATTTCAAGTTTTAAACTACATTTTAAAAACTTTTAAAATATCAAAACCTGAAAAGAAACAGGCTCTGTTAAAACAAAACCTGAACATCTATTACTCGAGCAACATAAATTTTACTTCGGGTAAATCACTACCCTGCTTCGAGTCATTCTTCATTTTACCCGAGATAATCCCGAGACATGAAACCCTGCCACAAATAACACACCAACCTGCACACAACCTCACTGTGCACCCTTAACCCAACTCCAGCCACCACTGGCGATCACCTATGACCACCCTCCATCGACCAAACTACCCATATCAACATTCAATCACCAAATACCCATAATTCAACTTAGATTTGGATTCAAGTTTTCATCCAAAACCTGGAAAAACTTCCTCACTTCAGCGCCCAGCCTGTCAATGGCATCAACTCCCCACTCCGACCTCCATACATCTTGAAACTCCGGCGATAACATCGACTCACTAACCTCTTCCAATCCCCAAAACAACATCTAACTCGATTCACTAAAAATGCAGAGAAGTCCACATCACTACAGCCCTGAAAACTAGGGTTCAAGACCTGAAAACCCAAATTGCATCACCCAGATTTGTTTGTAATTAAGTTTAGTATTTTTTTTCCTATAACATTTGATAGTTATACTATCTTCAAAATCAAATTCATCCAAAACCAATGCAAACTTCAATTGTACTTGATCAATATGTAAATACAGTACATTTTGAAACTGCACTTATACACAGCTCTATAAATTGTCATTTTATATTTTTTTTTCTTTTTAAAATCCTAATCCTTCATGATGTTTTAAGTTTCACTCTTAAACATTGATTTGCAATGTTTAATATCTTCACTTATAAAAAAATTTAGCTGCTCTGCTACTTATTGTACAGCAAGTTCATTTAATTTTTTGCCTTAACAAAGTCTCACAGTCTAAACTCTGGAAACAACATACTAATCTTGTTTAAATCCTTCAATTAACAAAGACTAATTTAAAGATAGGATTATATAAGAAAGACTTGTGTCAGTAAAATAGGGTAAGAGAGTTCAACAGCACTCACACCAATATATATATATATGTGTACATCAGACAAGTAGAATTATAATCCATATGAAATATTTATATTTTTAGCATAATAGCATGCAACTGATTTATCCTTTAATTAATAAAAGAAAGTTACTCACAGTTTTAAAATTGCAGAGCACAGTCCTTAATGTTGAAAACCCCTTTTCCCAGATGAAATGCAGGTTGCTAATTGAAATTGCAGGCCTCTGTTTTAAATGCTTTCTAATCCTTTGTTTTATACATGCTTCCAATTTGAAGATTCATGAATGCAGATGCAAATTCCCCCTCAGGTTTTAAAGAAAGTGAATGCAGGCTTGATTTGATGCATGCAGAGTCTTCTAGCCTTTCCAGATGAATGCATGTTTAAAATTGGTAATGCATGCAGGCTTTTGTACTTTGGGAAATGCAGGTTTGAATAAAATTTTGAAGAATGCAGGCATTTAGTTTTGGAGGAGTTACAGGCTTTTTGAATGCAGATTTTATTTTGGATGCAGATTGCATGTTTGAATGCAAATGCATTTACAGGTTAGAGGAGATGAATTTCAGATTCTTATTGATATGCAATTGAAATTTTCTTTTATAAAAATGGAAATGAAGAAGGGAAAAGAGAATGGGAAGAGTGCAAATTATATAACAATGTTTTGATTTAAATTAAAATTAAAAGAAAACAAAATTAAACAAATGACACATGTCTCAAGTATGAACACATGTAAATATACTCACTTAAATATCTAACACATGTTCAACTATGCTTACATATGTCTTTTTAATATTTTTGTTATTTAAATTAAGGTTAAAGAAAATTAACTTAATGAATGCATGTTCATATTTAAAATTGTATTTCAAATTTACAAATTAAATTAACAAATCAAATTTATCAATCATATTTTAAAAAGAATGACACAAACATTTTATAACTTATTTTAATATTCAAACTTGAGTCAAAATGAATTTCTAAACCAATTAAAACATTTATCTTACATGTTTAAAATCATAGAGTATTTTATTAAACATTTTTGAAAAGCTTAATATGAAAAATAAATCACAATTCCTATTTTCAAAACATATTAAAATTATACTATACCAATTTAACTAAAAACAACTTGTCTATTTAAAAATATATACAAAAACATTTACATTATTAAATAGAAAACAATTTTAGTAATAAATTCACAAATTAAATATTTAAATAAAGAAGATTATTAAATCAAATCAAATTTATTAACAAAAATTTATCAATTCAATTTAAATTTAAACTTAGATTATTAAATTTAAATTGTCCAAATTTCCGGGATATTACACGAATATTCCGATACTGAGTTCAGTTGACTGAACTTAGTGAGCCAGTCGACTGACCTGCATAGTTTTGCCTATTTTGCCTATTTTTGTTTGAAACTCCAATTTTATCGATTCGTGGTTCGCCGATTCAATTGTTGTCATTTATTATCGACTTCGATGACTTCATTTTCGGTATTTTTGTGAACATACATTTTGATGGATTCGGTATCGATTTCTTTGTATTTTATTCATGTCTTCGTTACGTGAATGTTGGTGGTTGATTGTTTCCGCAATCATTTCTACGATTTGTCACTTTAAAAATATAAAGGTTTCAATACTGGTAGTAAACATCAAAACTCTTTTATCCAAACGATTTCAACTCTATTCTCAATATCAAGCTTGTTTATAAAACCATTTTCCAATCTATTAGCATATACAAACCTTTACCTCACTCGTATGAGAAATCTAATTAAACGGTTTAGTAAAACGAGTGGTATGAAACGCTTGCGTTTACTTCGTCGGTTAATTCTTGGACTTGTTCGATTGAATCTCTTGTGATAATTTTCGAGTGGAGATCTACAATTTGTTCGTAAATATTAAAGTTAAGCTAGTGGTTGTGGGACTTGAAGCTAAGCTCATATATTTACTAGCTTAGTGTAATTTACACTTAACCTCGAGTGGAAGTCTATAGTTTGTTCGTAAATAATTAAGTTAAGCTAGTGGTTATGGGACATGAAGCTAAACTCATTTATTTACTAGCTTAGTGTAATTTACAATTATCGATCAATGATGATCATTTTGTGATTTAGACTAGCAATGTGCGATGTTTCTTTGTCTACGAGGGAGACTAAATCCCCTTTTTAGTGGAGCTTCGGCTTGGTGGGGTAGCGACCCATGGTCTTCGGGCCGTTTTAGTGGAGCTTCGGCTCATGGTCTTCAGGCCGTTTTAGTGGAGCCTCGGCTCAAAATTAATGGTTAGCAACCATGGAATAACTTTCTGTTTTGTGATACACGTGTTGGTAAGTTTTCATGCTCCCGTTCTAGTGATAGGCCTCTTTCCCCCTTTTTGTGATTTCTGGATTTCTATTGTTCGATTTCTAGAATTTGTGCTTCACCAATTTTCATGATTTACTTTGATAAGCTTTATCAATATTTGTGCATCGGTGAATTTGTGTGTCGTTAACTTTTGTGATTGGTATTGATATGTTTATCAATATTTGTGGTTTAGTGAATAAAGCAAAGAATGTGACATTCTTTTTAGTGCTATGAGATTCTTGAGATATTGTATGTCTTTTGTGAATTTTCTAACATATACTTGTTATTATGGTATGACATTTTTGATTATCATACGTTTTATTGTTATATCTCTTCTTATATATCTCATTTTTTTATCTGATAATTATAGCTAGACTGATCCATTTATTATTTCCTTCTTAAATAATACTCGGGTCAGACTGAGATTTTACAGGTGCTTCTGCTTGACTCCTTATCGGACCATCATCCGACTTTTGGCTAACTAATTTAGATTAGTAGTTTTTGTTGTATACATTTGAGATATAGACTCATTGATGCATACATATTCTTTTGTGTAGCACTTGTATCTATTCTTTTGTGATATTGTGGATCTTGTTAGACCACTACTTTGATATACACTTTTATGTGTAATATTCATATCTATTTCCGCATTTGAGATATGAACTTCTGTGACTGATTTGTGTTATGTTTATTTCTATATTTGTTTCTGAAGATATTTTAGCCACTGTGTAGTAGCTTTGAGTTTGTGTCGGCATGTTGGATTTTCTCTTTAAATGTAATGCATGTTATACTAACTGACATATCGACGCTCGCACAAAGCAATTACACGGATGGTCGCTCTTCAACAGCCTTATTCTTCGCGCTAGTTGACGACATTACCCCGTAGTGTCCTTGGCTAGCGTGAGTATAGAGGTGGGGCGTCACAACTTGGTATCAGAGCCAAACTTCAGAACAACGTAGAATAATTTAACAAGGATCATCATCCTAAGTCCATCTTAGTTGTCGTGCCTTAGGATTTTATTCGGGTCTTCAAACCGTTCTATCCTATTTTCTTTTGTGATGCCTTGTTTTATCAATCATTATTGTTTGATATTCATTTTGTGAATAACCTTTTTATTCTTCTTTCTTTCTTTCTTAAAGAAGAAGAAATGGTTAGTTCTAGCAGTCTTAGCGCTGGTTAATCCAGTAGCCCTTCTCTGGATGGCGTATTTATGTCTGTCCAACAACTTTTGGATCTAGTAAAGAATCAAGAGTTTATCTGTGCTTTGAATAAGAACCCCGAAAAGGTTCTACCTTTTAAACTCGAAGTTCCTTTCAATCAGGTTGTGGATATCACTCTCCGACATGAAGAGGCTGACAAAGGAATTGATGGTGATATTGGGATTTTCAAGAAGAGGCATATTAAATTCAAAAGCCCCAATCCTAATAAGAAAGTGAAGCAAACTACCTTGGTAGCAAAGACGCCAATCCCTAATCATGGAGTATGCTACAATTGTAATTCTAAGGAACACTATGTAATTAAGTGTCCGAAGCCCCTTACTTGCTGTTATTGCAAAAATTCAGGTCATCATATTTCTGCATGCCCCAAACTTCAGAGAAGAAAGAAAGGGGAACAAGAAACTTCAGTAGCAAAGAATCTAACCTCTAGTCGTAAACAATGCTATAATTGTGATTCTACGGACCGTTATGTAGTTAAGTGCTCGAAACCCCTTTATTGCCGCTATTGCAAAGGCTCGGGTCATCACTTATCTACATGTCCCAAACTTCAAAGTAGGAGAGAGGGAAAGCTAAAAGCTCTTAGCCACTCTTCTCTTGGTCAAGGTATTCTTCATTTAATCCTTGATTACATTTGTTTTGTGATTATCTTTTTTGAGTTCTTGTTGATATGAGTCCATCTCATTATTTTTATATCAAAGGAACTTGTTGATTCTTTTTATTTAAATATTTTGGGCTTGATGACTTCTTTGAGAATTGCGAATCTGGTTGGTGGATCCGCAACACTCAGTTGGTTTTCTTAGAATTGATGTCAAAATTATTTTATGTGATTTTTCTTTCTTGACCGATTTGCATGTTATGTGATACTTAGGCTTCGGAATTGATTTGTGTGAAAGGATTGGCTTAATCTTTATGAATCCCATATCCTATTTTTCGAGTGGACTATTCATCCTCGACATTCTCAATCTGTTAAATAGATTTGTATTTTTCTTTGTGATTCTGATTCCAACTTGATGGCATCATTTTTATTCTTCAAACCCACAAGATGAGGAAAACTTTATTTTTCTCATTCGGGTCGTTTGTGGAATTTTCTGGTATTTTTGAGCTTTTCTTAGGATTATCTCCTAAGCAATCTTTTGAGTGGTGTTAAGGTCTTTTTAGTTCGACCTTGCCACCCATTTTCATTTGGCTACGAGTTGCGGGAGTTAGCATTCCACTTACCGCATTCCGCATTCGTTATGATTCTTATGAATGACTTGTTATGTCATGCAGTTTGTCTAGCTTATTTCATCCATTTTATGTATCGAGTATTCTACGAATATCTCGATGACTCCATTCTTGTATTTATTGATTTTGGATGAAAACAAAATTTAAAATTTTGCAAATCTTTTTCATAAGATTTATTTATAAGTATAACTAGATTTTGTTCTTAAAACGTACAAAGAATATTCTTAAAGTTTTTGAGAGACATATTTATCATATAGAAGATGATTTTATGATTTTATTGCCCATTGAGTTCTTTAAGAATTCAAGTCGACGCGCTTGATCAACGTTATCGATAGGAATTTCCTAAACACTTTGATGAGACAATCTGACACAATAAATTGACTTGTAAAAAGTAAATTTTCCTAGAAAGATTTATACATAAAGATAATTGTGATTTTAAAAGTTTTAGCTTTTTGAGAAAGAAGATTATTTAAAAGAACTCTTTTTCGGTACTCTTATTCTTGTGATTCCCGAAGGGAACTAAGATTTCACTGTTTCTACCAATGCTAATTGTATTAGTTTGGGTGTCGTTCTCTTGTGAATGAGAATGTTCTATCATTTATGCTTCTTTACAATTAAAGCCTACCGAGACTAGATATGCCACTCATTATCTAGTGCTCGCGGCTATTGTTTTCGCTTGTAGAAATTTGGCATCATTGTTTTTGGGAGAGAAATTTTTTCTCTACACCGATCATAAATCTTTGAAGTATTTATTTTCTCAAAAGGAACTTAACTTGCGTCAACAACGTTGGCTTGAGTTCCTTACATCTTATGATCTTTATATTCTTTATTCTCCCGGAAGGGGAAATCGTGTTGCTGATGCACTTAGTCGCAAGCCACAAGCGGTTATTTCTTTGATGATATCCGAATGGAATGATCTCGAGACTTTATCTACTTGTGAGATTTAAGATCGTGAATCCAATTTGTGTTTATCTCTTGTTTTATGTAGCCTTGAGGCTCATCCTTCTCTTTTAGACCACATCTTTGAAGCTCAAAAGCTAGATCCCGAATTGGGTCTTCTTAGCCAGAATTTTAGGGATAAAATTGATATTGAAGGTTTGGAAGATTTTGATATTGATTCTCATGGCGGCACTAAAAAATTTGGTCGACTTATCGAACCAAATATTAGTGATCTTCGTAAAGACGTTTTAGAAGATTATCATCGTTCTAAGTTTACCATTCATCCTGGTAGTAGCAAAATGTACGCAGATATGAAGCGACTCTATTATTGGCATGGGATGAAATCTGATATTGCTAACTTCATCACGTGTTGCATGACTTGCAAACTCGTTAAGGCTGAACGTCAAAGGCCCGGTGGGTTATTACAACCTTTGGACATTCCAATTTGGAGGTGGGATCAAATTTCCATGGATTGTATTGACGGCCTTCCCCGTTCTCGTTTGGGTCATGATAGCTTATGGGTGATAGTTGATAGACTTACGAAACCTGCCTATTTTATTCCCGTTCGGTCCACTCGGACCGTACCTCCTTTGGCCAAACTCTTTATCAAAGAAATTGTTAAATTGCATGGAGTTCCCTCTTCTATTGTTAGCGATCTTGATCTATTGTTTACTAGAGGATTTTAGAAGAGTCTTAAAAAAGCTTTGGGATCGAAGCTTAATTTTAGCACCGCTTATCACCCCCAGTCCGATGGATAAACTGAGCGTGTGAATCAAACTCTTGAAGATCTTCTTCGTGCATGTGTTCTTGATTTTGGTGGAAGTTGGGAAGATCATATTTCTTTGTTGAGTTTTCCTATAGTAGTATCTTCCAATCTAGTATGGGTATGGCACCTTCCGAGTCACTCTATGGAAGGCCATGCCGATCTCCTTCTTGTTGGCTTGAGGCCGGTGAGAAGCTAGTTTTTGATCCAGATTTTATTCGAGGTTCCACCAAAAAGATTGACCTTATTCGTCATAGGATGAAAGAAGCTCAGAGTAGACAAAAATCCTATGCCGATAACCGAAGAATGAAATTGGAATTTTGTGTGGGAGATTTGGTGTTTATTCGTGTTTCACCTATGAAAAGTGTTGTGCATTTCAGTCGGTCGGGAAAGTTAGCACGTCGATATATTGGCCCCTTTCCCATCACCGAACGCACTAGTTCAGTGGCATATCGCCTTTTATCACCGGCTCAATTTTCTGCTATTCACGACGTTTCCCACATCTTTCAACTACGGAAATGCCTTTGGGATTCCGATTTTTATTCTGGAGCCCGGTGTTTTTGAAGAAATTGAAGTTTTATCTATTTGACTTATGAGCAACATCCTATTCGCATCATTGCTTCGGAGGTTGAGCGCCTTCGAAATAAAGTTGTTCTTTCTGTGAAAGTTCAATGGTTCTCAAATCCTAAAGATTGCCTTGGGAATCCTAAGAATTCATCGCGCGAGCACATCCGGACTTACTTTCTCATGCTCTTTGAGGTGAACTTCTGGTTTCAAATTTCTTTTGTGTTGATATGCTTTTATGGTTGTTACTATTTATTTTCTTCTTAAGTATTGCGAGAACGCAATTTCTTTAAGGAGGGGAGTCTGTAACAACCCGCATGTTTATCGATTATATATTTAAATATTTAAATATTTCACCGTTAGTCAGATTATAGTCCGAAAAACTACTTTTTCCAAACGATCG
This sequence comes from Allium cepa, assembly GCA_030765085.1. Lineage (NCBI taxonomy): Eukaryota > Viridiplantae > Streptophyta > Magnoliopsida > Asparagales > Amaryllidaceae > Allium > Allium cepa. The sequence goes on from CM060937.1 coordinate 312,722,145, forward strand.
AATTAGGACTCGAGACCACTTCCATTGAGTTCAAAATGGCGTTTGCGACCTTTTTAAGTACAAACTTCGATATGTTTGGAGATGGTAGAATTTTGCTACTTTTTCACTTAGGGCTTTGGTTTTATTTCATTTCATTAGACCCAAGCTTCACCTCTCCTCTCTTCATTACTTTACTTCTATTTCCTAATGCTCAAGCTTTAGCAACAATGAAGAGAGGAATGAGAAATTATAACTCCAAGCCCTAGTTTCCATTTGCAAATCAAGTTCTAGCTCCAAATTTATAGAAGAAGCTTTGGTAAGCCTCCTCTTCTTCTTCTCTAACTCATTCTTCTTCCAATCTGATAAATTCCTAAACCTAACTTAGGAAATATTTCTCTTTTAAGTTTAGATTCAACCTTGTTGGGTTGGAATTGAAGAGTGATTGTCCTTGCCATTGCTCTATAGCTTCTTCTTCCTTGATTTTGTGAAAAGGTGAGATTTTTATCTCACATCTAAGACTATGATTATCTTTGATTGTTAGGTATGAATTCCTAACACTAATTCATGTGCATTTGATTTTGATTTGGATTGGTTTTGTGAATATTCCAATTTTTTTGTGTTTTGGGTTCAATTTTTCAAAAATCATAGCTTTGTTGTTTGAACATGCTTTTGGTGATGCATCGAAGAGCCTATTGGGCTAGGTAGCTGATTCGCATAAATCCCTAAGCCCGTTGCTCGACCGAATGCATTTTGGAAGGAATTTACCTTCATTTAGATAGACTTGGAAGTGAGGTAAACAGGTTCCAGTCGACTGGAATTTTGGTCCAGTCGACTGACCTGCTACCTGAGCACATCCCAGGTTCTGGTCCAGTCAACTGGCATACTGTGTCCAGTCGACTAACCAACATCCCGCGAATATTCCGGGACTGAGTTCAGTCAACTGAACTCAGAGAGCCAGTCGAATGACCTGCATATTTTTGCCTATTTTGCGTATTTTTGTTTGAAACTCCAATTTTATCGATTCGTGGTTCGCCGATTCAATTATTGTCATTTATTATCGACTTCGATGACTTCATTTTCGGGATTTTTGTGAACATACATTTTGATGGATTCGGTATCAATTTCTTTGGATTTTATTCACGTCTTCATACGTGAATTTTGGTGATTGATTGTTTCTGCAATCATTTCTACGATTTGTCACTTTAAAAATATAAGGGTTTCATTACTAGTAGTAAATATCAAAACTCTTTTATCAAAATGATTTCAACTCTATTCTCAATATCAAGCTTGTTTATAAAACCGTTTTCCAATCTACTAGCATATACAAACCTTTACCTCACTCGTATGAGAAATCTAATTAAACGGCTTAGTAAAACAAGTGGTATGAAATGCTTGCATTTACTTCGCCGGTTAATTCTTGGACTTGTTCGATTGAATCTCTTGTGATAATTTTCGAGTGGAGATCTACAATTTGTTCGTAAATATTTAAGTTAAGCTAGTGGTTATGGGACATGAAGCTAAGCTCATATATTTACTAGCTTAGTGTAATTTACACTTAACATCGAGTGGAAGTCTACAGTTTGTTCGTAAATAATTAAGTTAAGCTAGTGGTTATGGGACATGAAGCTAAACTCATTTATTTACTAGCTTAGTGTAATTTACACTTATCGATCAATGATGATCATTTTGTTATTTAGACTAGCAATATGCGATGTCTCTTTGTCTACGAGGGAGACTAAACCCCGTTTTTAGTGGAGCTTCGACTTGGTGGGGTAGCGACCTATGGTCTTCGGGCCGTTTTAGTGGAGCTTCGGTTCATGGTCTTCGGGCCGTTTTAGTGGACCCTCTGCACAAAATTAATGGTTAGCAACCATGTAATAGCTTTCCGTTTTGTGATACACATGTTGGTGAGTTTTCATGCTTCCATTCTAGTGATAGGCCTCTTTCCCCCTTTTTGTGATTTCTGGACTTCTATTGTTCGATTTCTAGAATTTGTGCTTCACCAATTTTCGTGATTTACTTTGATAAGCTTTATCGATATTTGTGCATCGGTGAATTTGTGTGTCATTAACTTTTGTGATTGGTATTGCTATGTTTATCAATATTTGTGCTTTAGTGAATAAAGCAAAGAACGTGACATTCTTTTTAGTGCTATGAGATTCATGAGATATTGTATGTCTTTTGTGAATTTTCTAACGTATACTTGTTATCATGGTATGACATTTTTGATTATCATACGTTTTATTGTTATATCTCTTCTTATATATTTCATTTTTTTATCTGATAATTATAGCTAGACTGATCCGTTTATTATTTTCCTCTTAAATAATACTCGAGTCAGACTGAGATTTTATAGGTGCTTCTGCTTGACTCCTTATCGGACCATCATCCGACTTTTGGCTAACTAATTTAGATTAGTAGTTTTTGTTGTATACATTTGAGATATAGACTCATTGATGCATACATATTCTTTTGTGTAGCACTTGTATCTATTCTTTTGTGATATTGTGGATCTTGTTAGACCACTACTCTGATATACACTTTTATGTGTAATATTCATATCTGTTTCCGCCTTTGAGATATGAACTTCTGTGACTGATTTGTGTTATGTTTATTTCTATATTTGTTTCCGAAGATATTATAGCCTCTGTGTAGTAGCTTTGAGTTTGTGTCGGCATGTTGGATTTTCTCTTTAAATGAAATGCGTGTTATACTATCTGACATATCGACGCTCGCACAAAGCAATTACACGGATGGTCGCTCCTCAACAGCCTTATTCTTCGCGCTAGTTGACGACATTACCCCTTAGCGTCCTTGGCTAGCATGAGTATAGAGGTGGGGCGTCACACTGGGCATCGTCAGAGGGCACTCCATAGGTATGGTACAAAACCAAAATCGTATAAGGCACGCTAGGGTAGGTGACACGGCATAACTAGGCAATGCCAGGGTAGATATACCAATTACGCATCTGGGCTGGTGGTAACGCATAGCTGCAGCTACCATCCACCTCGAGTCATACCCCCAAATAGAAAATCAAAAGTGGCCATCGAATCAATCCAAAAGTCAAAGTAAAAAATTCGAAAGGATGTGTCCGATCAAAGGTGCTACCTCAATTGGCCAGAGAATCGCTCCTGTTTTAGCCACCTTATGCCAACTCACGGGAGTTGGGTCCACGTATTTACCTCAAGGGACACGCCGCCACCATCCTACTTCATTCTGGAATCTCCACCTCGTACATGGTTGTCAAAGTGGTTTTCCGGGTTGGCAGAGAGGATGACAACTGCAGATCCCGGTCTCTTCAACAACCAACCGTTATTATAACACCGCGGTCTTTCAAAATAATTTATACTTTTAAAACCAGAATATATCAAAGCCATATACAATATCATCTTCATTTTTAAAACCAAATCAATAAGATATTCTTTCCAAATATATCCCTTTCTAAACCCATAATAATTTCAAAGTTATAATATTTCTAAACCCAACGCTTGAAAAATAGCCTTTCAAAATATAAACTTTGGATTTCATGATTTTGAAATGTAACCCCACCACTTTAATGGGTTAAATATAAATTTCTTTATATAATAAAATATTTTCTTCACCTGCCCAAATCAATTCCAATTATAGATTTTAAATTTCCAAATAAACCATTTAAATTTTCATATATTTCAAATCTTTAAATAATACACCATTCAAACGAATTCTTTGATAATTTTCATATATATCAAATTCCATTTCTATTATTTCGATTTGAAATATTTATTTAATAAATAAAATATAATTTAAGTAAAACTTTTACTTCACCTAACTGGATATTCTTTCAATGTATTAACTAGGTATATCAACTTTATGTTCATTTAAATTCCTCTAAACAAAATTTAGTTACAAGAATCCTACCCTTCAAAACATCAATTTTATTAAAGTTTCTATTCAAATTTATTCGAATATAATTCTCAAATAATTCAGTTCAAACCAATTTCATATTTATCTTCCAACTTAAATTTTTCTTAAGTCAATAAACTTTATATATACAATATTTTGAACAGGTACTTAACCATATAATATAAACAATCTAACTCCATAAATATACTTATTTTTATTACACAAATTTATATATAGCTTGAATTCAAGAAATTAACTACATATATAAAATATTATTTATATAATATCAAAATTAAATTTATTAAACCGTATATTTTTTTCCAAAACCAAAAAAAATCATTTCAAAATTTTTTTTTTATATATATACCGCGGTGCCTGTATAAAATTTTCTGCCCTATGGTCAAGTGATACAGATATTTATCATTTTAATCCGCAATTTAAAATATAAATGCGGTCGTATATCATTTCAAACCACAATCCCGAATGAAATGAAAATGCACAATAACTTGCAGTTTACACAATATAAAATACAGCTTCCATTCATCCGATATCAATCATTAACCATTTATACAATCATCTTCCAATATAAACAAAAACAAAACTATAGACCGGATAATAAACAACAAGTATTAACTAGCAGTTTATATTCAATAATAAATTTAAACAACTGTTTAACTGCCTGTTTATATGCAATGAATAATTAAATAACAATTTAATTAAATAGATGCGATTTAACTGAGATGACGAATAAAATATGCCAAACAGTCATAATTAAATTTCTACTCATATCATAAATCAATTTAACAAATGTAAGAAATTTTAGAAGTTGAGAGTGGGTTAAAACACTCACCTTTATGCGAATCTGAAAATAATAGACTTCTAATCAATAGCTTCGCTCTACGTTTCCTAAGTCTTCTTATTCATTGCTAGCTTTGTTCCATAATTTTTCTTTTATTTTGATTTACTTTAATTTCCCTGCTTATTATATTAATATATATATGTATTTATGTATGTATTTTCAAATGGTTTGGAAACGATTTGAAAAAGAAGAATTGAAAAAGAAAGGGATTGAAATAATAAGAACTGAAAATTGTAGAGATGATCAAGATTTGAAAATAAAGAAGAAAGTTTGAAATAAAATAAAATTTGAGAAGAAGAATATTTGAAGAGGAAGGAAAAATTAAAATGAGATATAATAAGGAGATTTGGAAAAAAAGAAAAAAAAGAAGAAGAAGATTAGAATGGTGGCTAGGGTTTCATTTGCATCATATCATATTTATAAGGTTAGAGTTAGGTTTAAGGACAAGGAAATTTGAAAAGTGTGGCTGCTATTAATTAGAAATAAATGAAATGACGTTTTGGAAAATGAAGTTGGAAATGAATGAAAAAAAATTAAATATGAACAAACTTGGTATTGAAATATAGTAAATATATGAACAACCTTTTTAAAAGTAGCAGGTATTAAAAAGAGGTAATTATAAGTTAGAAAAGGAATGAATGGATTGACTCTATACTGTGAACAAACTTTTAGCATTCAAATTTCAAAACAATCGTTTACTTAATTAATTTGGTTAACCGTAAACATACCAAAATTAACATCTTTTAAAGATTTAATTAACACACAATAAACGAAAATAAATTCTCCACACAAATTTGTGTCATAAATTAAAAGAATATATAGCATTAATCTTCATTTCTCCCTCTTTGTGATTAGATTGGAAATTTAACAATATGTTAACAATTCGATTGAATGTTTTACAAGGAATGCATTAACATACATTCAAAAATATGATAGCATAAACAAGCCAATATACACAGGTGTATAATATATATGTACATCTTTATCGCCACTTATAGTTTACATTCATAAGTAAAAGGTATGAAAATAATCCACATAAGGAGACAATGAATGTAAGAGTAAATTAGAAAAGTGAAGATGGAAAGGTAAGTTATGTTGCAATAAAAATCTACTAAAGTCTAATTGGAAAGGAATAGTTAAGTGTAAATCTATTTTACCCCCTTATCATCTCCTATCAACATTTAATTTAACAACATATGAGATTTCAATATAAACTAGCATTAAATTTTGATCTAAAACATAAGTTTGAATTTAGGTATAAACATATATGTAGTAAACTAGCATTAAATTTTGAAACATGAACTGAATTAATTTATTTCAATATATGTTTACAATTAACGTCTTCCCACTTAAAAAGATTCCAATTATATTAATTGTCATTGATTTTTAAGGTAAAAATGAATGAGACAATTCAATCCTTTTTATAGTAATTTAACGTATTTATGGAAATATTGTATACAAACCACATGTTATTAATTTCTTATTTCTATAATAAATTTTTCAGCTACCAACATTTCAAATAAATAAACATATGATTTTTTTTAGCAAAGAAACGTATGTCATTCTTTTTATTATGTTCATTACTACTCTAAAATATGGTTAACCTTTGTTCAATCTTTCATTACTTTACTATACTCTAATTTGACAACTCCTAACATTGTAATACATTTCACATTAATGTAACATTTATTAAAATTTATTTCCAATCCTGATTCCATCAAATATTAAAACAAGTAACTTATAATATTTCTTTACAAGACAATTGTTACACATAAGTTTCTCATACTTCAACCAATTGTCATATTATGAATGGAATTAACATTAATTTCAAATATTCACTAATTTATTCCATTCTATTTTCATCTTTTTTTATTTGCATAACATTTAATTCCAATTGCTGCAATAATTACAGTTATTATATGCTAGATTTCAATAGAATGATTTGTTTGTCTTTCATTACACTACTATATCCAATTATCCATCTTTCCTTTGTATGAAGTCCTATTTTAACTTAATTTCAAATTAACATACTGCTTAATTTCCTTTGATCGCAAATAGATTTCCAATTTTTATTTAATAAACTAAAGAAGTATGTAACACATAATAATAGATACCATTAACTTTTATTGTTTCATTTCCCTTTCTATTCATATAAATATTCATCTATAAAGTTTACATTTACTTTTTTCCACTTTTACTTTTATTCATTGATTTAATATTTATTTCAAATATTTTCATTTATTACTCACAAATATTTGTTGTCATATATAAATGTCATGTTAGTTTCTTCTTTTTATTGCATTATATTTATTCATTAGTTCATTATTGCATAACCTCATTTATTATCATTCATTTATCTATAGTATTTATGCTTAATCACATTTCTTAGCCTCCCAATTGTTCACTTAAGTTTCTCACCATTTATTTATAATACTTCCCTTTCTATTATATTCTGTTAGAAGAAATTTCAATTATACCTAAGTTTATATTGCTAGAACAACAATTTCTTATTTATTAAAGAATTCCATAAATTACCTCATTTGAACTTATTTCTCAATTCACCAATTACGACCAAAAATATAGATTTACGTTTCTATTAAATTTACATTCCCCATTCCGTTACTATATTAATAATCACTATGTAACGTTTATTATCAACTATAAATATTATAACTGCTTAACGAATATTGATTTTACAAATTTACACTTTATTACATATTCTTCATCAGTTAACATAATTTTGAATTCCTTTTCCAATTTACTAATTTCAATCAATCCTAACTTTACCTTCTCTTTCAATTAATAGGGTATGCACAAATTTAGTTAATGCGTTAACTCTTATTAATATAACATTAAGGCTCATTTAATTCCAATTGATTCACATTTAATTATTAACCACATAAACGGGTAACTTATAACTTGTGTTACCATGACTTTATTTACACCTATGAATTCCCTATTATCAAACAAATGTTACAAATTCCTAAATACTTCTGCTTTCATCTAATTACCATTTAGTATATTATTATTTTTCCATTAACAAATTTCAAAAATTCCCAGACCTTCCCTTTCCATTTATTCTTTTATTAAGTTTACATTAATAAATCTTTTCTTCCATTTCTTTAATTCAACAACTTGTTCTATTATGAATACCATTAACATTATTTCCAATATCCCTTAATTAACATTAACGTAAACTTTTATTTATTGTTATTGCAATTTATACAAAATTCAATTTATACAAATTCAGCTTTGACTAACTTTATTGCCTAAATTTACATGCAGTTACTTTTAATAAATAAATTATTGCATTGGTTAATCCAACAGTTAGTTTTTTTTCTCATTTTATATTTTATAACCAAATGTAACAACTTACACTATTCGTAAATGGGATTTCCCTTCAATTGTCAAAATTAAATTTTTATAACCATTACTAAATTACATTCTAAACATTTACTTCAATATAGGTTATAAATTTTTTATTTCTTCCAAATTTAATTACAAAATCTCATTAATTTACCCAATTTTATTTACCAGAATTTACGGGTCGTTACACTCTCCCCCACTCAAAACTTTTCGTCCTCGAAAAGGAAAAAAGGGAGAAGAAAGAATTAAATAAACAATACGTCTTATTCAAAATAATAACTTTATAAACAAATAATTTACGAAATTTATTACGTTAAATAAATATACCCATTTTATAACCATTAAATCATTTTATATTTAAATAAATAAAGTTTGGAAATCATTTTCAGAAATTTTCTAAGTTCAAAATTTATGAAAAATTTCGGCAGAGTCTCCTTTGTACGGAGAGGCTCGGGAGAAAATATAATATCAAATATAACAAAATATCACATATAATATCCAAAATATTATATCCCAACACGGGAAAATATATAAAATAGCGCTATAAAACCGTAATCCGAGAACGTACCTATTTGTCCGGTAATTAACGCTTAATTATGAAACCAAGAGCAGTAGCAATTACTTCCATAACCTGTGTTTCACTTATATAATCCAAAAGAGTCAATAATTATATAAAATGAAATATTTAGCATTGTTTCAATCAATAACAAACAAATCCATCAATCACTAGAAACAAAGCATACAACTATCATATAAAAATCCACCCATATCAATCATTCATTCATATCAAACAAAACAAATAGTTGTTCGGGTTCAAAAATTTCAATCGTACGGAATGAAAAATAAACTACTAAGTGTGCCCTTCACTCAACAGTCTGAGGTGAAACTAAATAGATTATTCATTCATCCAAATAATTTTAAAGTATCCTTACCCAACCAACCATAGATCAAACAACAACAAATTCCAAACAATAAATCAAGTTAATTTTTGTTAATTTCATTTCAAACTATTGTTGTTAGATTTCCTTTTTATCCATATTCTGGTTTATCTTTTTAAAGTTTCATTTATTTCTTGCAAATTTTCATTTTTAATTCAATTCCTTTGCATATTTATTTTAATTTATTTAATGTTCAATAATTATATCCTTTGCTTTTATTGATTATAAATTTCAACTTCCTTGTTATTTCATTTATAACCTATCATTTAATTAAAGGCTCCAATTATTGATTAACTTCCATTTTACCACACTAATTGAAACTGTAAAATAATGGAAACTTAAAAATTTAAATACCGGGTTTAATTTCAAATCATTTTAAAGATAATAGATAATGGCTTATACTTAAACATATATATCCAATTATAATTTTTTTTCGAAACAAATCTACAGTAAACTACTACAGTAGCTTTCCCACTTCGAAACTCGAAAATGAATGTCGATGATGCGTGCACTCATCACCGAAATTATTTTCCAGCGACAGAGAGGGGAGTACAACTTTATCTTTCCAAAATTTCCTTTAAAAACATTTCTCTCAAATTATATTGAAATATTTATATCAGAAAATACTTCTAAAAATATTATTATTATATTCCTAACCATTTGAAAGAAATTTTCAAAACCCCGGGACTTAAGTTCTAAATTTCCAATTTTTATTTTATTTTATTTTCAATCTTATTTCGACTATTATATATAAATGTCATTACCTAACAACCAATATATTGCAACCAAATATATATATATATATATCATTTATAAAAATTTACTTTATATATATAGAAAATATAATAGAAAATTTATTTCATTCACCTATATTACAACAAATATTGTGTCGGCCTGTCCTATTAAGTGTTTAGAAATCCTTATTGATGTCACAGCGTCCCATGCACCAACCAGTGTTTATAAATACAAAACGGAACAGACTAACACAATATTAAAACTTTTTATAACACTAACAAATACGCTCTCTCATATATATACTCTCAGCGACTCATCATAGGGTATTACTACCTTATTAATAAAGAGTCAAACCCCACAAAGCTAAGGTTTATCGCTAAACCAAAGCTCCGATACCAGATGTAACGTCCCGCCTTTTCACACGCTTTAAATCGACTCACATGCCAATTCAAACCATATGTAAGACTTAAAACATACAAAAAGGCGGACTGTTATGGGGTAAATAAGAAAAACATAGGAGAAAACAAAACAGAATCTCATAGTGGAAGGATAAAATATAATAATCAATATACAGTTCATAAAACTGCTTACAAAAAAACATTTGATTCTTCTTTATACAATAAATATCAGAGTTCACATACCAATAAATATCAATGCAGCGGAATACAATAGTGTTGTGGAATAATATAGTAGATAATAGTACTACTAATCGTCGTCTTCTTCCTCCAGAGCTAAAATCTTCAAATCCTGAAACGCTCGGACTGACCCGAGCGAATTGAAAAACAAAACACTCGAGTCAGAACTAAAAGAACTTATGTAAGTTAAATCAACAGGAATAAATATGAGTGCAGTAACTTAAGAGATGCTCGGGATTTACATCTCCTAAGGATCCGTTAAACTATTTACTATGTAGTATATTTCGCTATTATAATAGTGCCTAATTGTAAAATAAAATTACTTTTAAATATCGTTAAGGCTTTACATTTTCCACCTTAACACATAATATATTCCCATAGTCTATACAGTACCGTAATCTCTCCGTACCGGGCATCATCAGAGGGCACACCATAGGTATGGTACAGAACCAAAATCGTATAAGGTATGCTAGGGTAGGTGACACGGCACAACTAGGCAATGCCAATGTAGATATAACAATTACGCATCCGGGATGGTGGTAACGCAAAGCCGCAGCTACCGCCCACCTCGAGCCACACCCCCAAAAAGAAAATCAAAAGTGGCCACCGAATCAATCCAAAAGTCAATGTAAAAAATCAGAGGGATGTGCCCGATCAAATGTGCTACCTCAATTGGCCCGAGAATAGCTCATGTTTTAGCCACCTTATGCCAACTCACGGGAGTTGGGTCCACGTATTTACCTCAAAAGAAACGCCGCCACCATCCTACTTCATTCTGAAATCTCCACCTCGTACACTGTTGTTAAAGTGGTTTTCGGGGTTGGCAGAGGGTATGACAACTTCTGATCCCGTTCTCTTCAACAACCTACCATTATTATAACACCGCGGTCTTTCAAAATAATTTATAGTTTTAAAACCAGAATATATTGTCAATTTCAAAGCCATATACAATATCATCTTCATTTTTAAAACCAAATCAATAAGATATCCTTTCCAAATATATCCCTTTCTAAACCCATAATAATTTAAAAGTTATAATATTTCTAAACCCAACGCTAAAAATTGCCTTTCAAAATATAAAATTTGGATTTCATAACTTTGAAATGTAACCCCACCACTTAAATGGGTTAAATACAAATTTCTTTATATAATAAAATATTTTCTTCACCTACCCAAATCAATTCCAATTATAGGTTTTAAATTACCAAATAAACCATTTAAATTTCCATATATTTCAAATCTTTAAATATTATACCATTCAAACGTATTGTTTGATAATTTTCATATATATCAAATTCCATTTCTATTATTTCGATTTGAAATATTTACTTAATAAATACAACATAATTTTAGTAAAACTTTTACTTCACCTAACCGGATATTCTTTCAATGTATTAACTAGGTATATCAACTTTATGTTCATTTAAATTCCTCTAAACAAAATTTAGTTATAAGAGTCATACCCTTGAAAACCTCAATTTTATTAAAGTTTCTATTCAAATTTATTCGAGTATAATTCTTAAATAATTCAATTCAAACCAATTTCATATTTATCTTCCAACTTATATTTTTATTTAAGTCAATAAAACTTTACATATATAATAATTTGAATAGGTACTTAACAATATAATATAAACAATCTAACTCCATAAATATACTTATTTTTATCGCAAAAATTTATATATAGCTTGAATTCAAGAAATTAACTACATATATAAAATACTATTTATATAAAATCAAAATTAAATTTATTAAACCGTATATTTCTTTCCAAAACCAAAAAAATCATTTCAAAATATATATTTTATATATATACCACGGTGCCTGTATAAAATTTTCTACCCTATGGTCAAGTGATATAGATATTTATCATTTCAATCCGCAATTTAAAATAAAAATGCGGTCGTATATCATTTCAAACCACAATCCCGAATGAAATAAAAATGCACAATAACTTGCATTTTATGCAATACAAAATACAGCATCCATTCATCCAATATCAATCATCAACCATTTATACAATCGTCATCCAATATACACAAAAACATCACTATAGAATGGATAATAAACAACAAGTATTAACTAGCAGTTTATATTCAATAATAAATTTAAATAATTGTATAACTGGCAGTTTATATGCAATGAATAATTAAATAAAAATTTATTTAAATAAATGTGACTTAACTGAGATGATGAATAAAATATGCCAAACAGTCATAAATAAATTTCTACTCATATCATAAATCAATTTAACAAACATAAGAAATTTTAGAAGTTGTGAGCGGGTTAAAACACTCACCTTTATACGACTCTGAAAATAATAGTCTTTTAATCAATAGCTTCGCTCTACGTTTCCTTAGTCTTCTTCTTGATTGCTAGCTTTGTTCTGTAATTTTTCTTTTATTTTGATTTACTTTAATTTCCCTCCTTATTATATTAATATATATATATATATGTATGTATGTATTTATGTATGTATTTTTAAAAGATTTGTAAAAGATTTGAAAAAGAAGAACTGAAAAAGAAAGGGATTGAAATAAGAAGAACTGAAAATTGTAGAGAAGATCAAGATTCGTAAAGAAAGAAGAAAGTTTGAAGTAGAATAAAATTTGAGAAGTAGAATATTTGAAGAGGAAGGAAAAATTAAAATGAGATATAATAAGGAGATTTGAAAAAAAAGAAAAAAAAGAAGAAGAAGATTAGAATGGAGGCTAGGGTTTCATTTGCATCATATCGTATTTATAAGGCTGTTTATTGTAATGACCCTTAATTTTCTGAAAATTAAATTATTGAATTTAATAAGTTTTTTAATTAGATATTGAAAGAAATAAAAAATATGATTTTTAATGATAAAACAATTAGAATGTAATATAGTAATGTTGAGTTGATGTAATTGATAACCATTTTAATCCAATTTCAATCAATTGAAACAAATTGTAGGTTAATTTTGTTAAAAGTAAATAATGAAATAAATTAAATGACGAATTCAATGGTGAAATTGTATGTAATTGATTGAAATATGTTAATATAGAATATAAAATCATTTTTGGTAAGCAATTTATAACCCTTATTTGTAATTAATAAAATAAAGGATATGAATTATTACAATAAACAAGTGTTTTAATTATCTTCTCATTAATTTATTCGTTTGAATATTGAATGGGTAATTAATGAGTTAAGTCAATTGAATGTTGGATTTAATGTTGGAATTATATGTTGTTAATTGAAATAGGTTATTATGAATTAGAAAATAAATTTATTTGTACATAGGCTTATTGGTTGTTCATAGACAATAGACTTTGAAATGTGTTGATTTATTAGTGTATAATAATTGTTTTAATTATTAGTTTAGAAATCGATAATTCTTTTTATATATAATTGAAATATTGCAACTAATATGAATTAAGATGATAATTTTAGAATATTAATGTAATAAGGTGTAAACCAATGTTAATTATATTCGTTGGATAATAGTTAATTCAATAATAAGAGTGAAATCAGAATTATTAGAATTTAAATTATAATTAATGAATTTATGGAAATTGAAATTAAACGCTGTAATTAGTGCAATATTAATATTTAGTTTGACATGAAAAATTTGGTTTAAAGATTATAAATTTCTAGGTATAAATTTGAATTTGAAAAGTGATAAATCAAATTTATTAATAATATATTTAATTAACAAGAAAATAGCCATTTGAGCCACTGTCTCGGATTTCGACGAAACTAGTTTCACTGGATCCGTAACAGTGAATTATTATAGGATTTTATGTTTTGTAGTGATCAGACTTGTCACTTGATCGTACGTGCTCGAAACGAGTAGTAATTAATTTAATGAAATCGATTTGAAATAAGCTGGTCTTAAAAACTAACTTCTTCTTACAATAGAATTAGGACTTGAAACCTATTCCATTGGGTTTAAAAATATCAAAAAACATCTATTTTGCTATATGGGATGACCTACCTTCGTTTCGGGAACGGAATGGGATTTTCAGGTTGTTATTGTTGTTTTAAACCAATTCGATATGTTCATTCTTTTTATCGGGCCTTGCCCATATAAGTAGATTTTGTTTCTCAAACCCTAGTTGCCACCCTGTTATTCTATACGTACATCAACTTCTATCTGTTCCTCTTTTCAATGGCAGAAACAAAATTCCAATTACAAAACCCTAAATCGAATTTCAAAATCAATTTCAAAATTTAAACTCTCCAAACCCTATCATATTATATGTGACGCCCCACCTCTATACCCACGCTAGCCAAGAACACTACGGTGTAATGCTGTCAACTAGCACGGAGAATAAGGCTGTTGAGGAGCGGCCATCAATAGTTAGGCCTTACACTAGTATTGGTTATCTCGATAGAAGTGGTATATATATATATATATATATATATATATATTCTTTCATTTTTCATCTCTGATTTATTTTCTCCCATCGACATACCCCAATTCCAGTATAAAACGAACTACGATGGTTCGTAATAGTTTAGAACAGTAAATATAAAACATCACACAGATAATATAATGCGGAACACAAATCAAACAGAAAGTCTCATATATACAATAACTGATGTCAGTTACAATACATTTTGATACAATACATATGACACGGTACATATGATACAACTATAACAGTCGACTAAGGAAGTTACATATACAAGTACATTAACGTATATAATATACATGAATACATATCTTCCTATACAATTTTACAGACTACTACAAATGACGACGACTACTCCAAAAGATATGAAAGAACTTCATAGCTCTAGCAGCAACCCAAAGCAGAATATCTACAACCTGAAATACTCGGTCTGACCCGAGTATTAGATTCAAAAGAAAATAATACTCGGGTCAGTCTAATTCAACTCAGTTATTAGTGCACAGAAGCAATAATAATCAAATAATGAATAGACGACAGTAATTAAACCAAGTCAGAATGCAATTCAGAAATATTGAATTGAAGTAAACAGAACAGTTCAAAACATTTAAATATCAATTAAAATATTAAATCGAGTAGGGCTGCAGTACACGCACGCGTGCACTGCCTCGCCACTATAGCATATGGAATATGCAAAAGATCAATTAATCAAAACAAGATAGATATCATAAAACCATACCGTGTGGCTGCAGTTCACGCTTGCGTGCACTGCCTTGCCACTACAGTGATGATGTACCCATTAAATACCGTGTGGCTGCAGTTCACGCTTGCGTGCACTGCCGTGCCACTACAGTGACGATGTACCCAATGATCAACGAACCGAAATCAACGAAGATTCAAATATCAAATACCACGGCCTCAGTGGTCAAGAAGGCAGACATGGAGAATGTGCATGGCAACTAGCGCACAAAGATATACAGTATGAACTAAAAGGAATAAGGACCCAATGCACTAATATGAAGAGCAATGTACAACAGACTGTACATGATGGCAACAGTTAAATCTTCCACCAAATGAAAGAAAAATATGTACACATTTGAATGTACATAACGAACAGCGCCTTAACAAAATGGATATAGAAAATGCACAAGAACGTTGTGGCAACAGTTCCAGGCAACAATAACAACTCAAATGCAAGCTATGCCATGTATGGTACAGTGACAAATTGCACAAACAAGCATAAATGTGCTACAGAGAACTTGCTACATGAAGGACATGAAGGCAGTAAAGTGCTGATAGGAAACAAACTACAATCACTGAAATGAGGTGGGTGGCTAACTCAAACATTTGCATGTGATAAATCAGAGTAGTAGAGTAGGTATGCTGCAAAAGAAAATTGCAGTTGCAACATGAATGCAATGGTAACCAAAAGAAATGGGGACAAGACATACAAGTAACAAAGATGCAGGCGCAACAACAATGAGCACCAACACACACAAAGTCAACTGCAATATGTCTAACTGAAACAACATGAAGCTCAAATATACTGGCTTTATCAAGATTCAAGCAACAACGGGAAACATGCATGAAGTACCAGAGACTTAGTGCAACAGTGTACACAAGGGAAACCAGGTAACTCATGACATCGAGTAAACAAATGAAGTCAGCAACTTCAAACTGCTTATAGACACAAACATGGTCAGATACACTTCAATAATGCAGTCAACAACATGAAGTGGACAGAATCAATCCAGGCAGCAAGTACAGGGAGATGAATACAACATGAAGGCCAGAACAATGGCACAGAGATTGGCTTCTATTCCAAACATACAACACTATATGTATTTGTTTCTGTAGGGGCGAAAGATTTCAAACTTTCAAATGCATTTTCAGTAAGGGAAACATGAAACAACAAGAAAATCAATTTGCCTGAGAATAAGAAATTGGCCTCAGATTTTCAATTAGAGCAGCAAGCATGCAATTGGACATAAATGCTCAAATATATATATATACACAATTTAGTTCAGCTAGCTGAAATGCTCACAAGCATATGTTCCCATTAATTCGAGTGGTCAATGATGCAGTAAAAGTTTCATATACTTAATATTTGTATATGCACAAGTGGAAAATGGTACATCAGCCTAAGGTAGCACAAACAAACATAGGTATATATTGGTGCACTGCAAATATGGCTGCACGGACGTGAGTTGAAGCAAAACTCACATGAACACATATATATACTCACATACAGTTACATGAATATATATATGGGTATATTATTCAAATTACACAGGGTACAATGTCGAATGCTATCTAAAAAAAAACTAAGAAGCAGTAAGTATAAATTTCAAAAATCCATCACAAATCAAAAATTCACCGAACAGCAGAAAACCTCAAAACGGGCATAAGTGGATTCCCCAAAAAGTTGTCGCTCCACGTATACGTATGCAGGCATACATATACGAGTGCGTTCGACTGTGAATAAGAATGATCGCTGCAAATTATAATAAGCAACATCCTAAAATCTCAACAAAACAGTGCCGAGAAAACCAAGTAGAAATAGATGTGAGTAAAAATCACACAAGTTCAAATCGAAATCACTAAAATTCGAAGCAATAATCATCTAAGAATTCAAGCGACAAAACACACAAATAACTCGAGCCAAGAATTAGATGTGAGCGAACTCACCTTGCCACGAACGGAAGTGAAGATGAACGAGTGCGAGGGCGAGCAGGGAGATGCCGCCATTATTTGCTCCTCTCGAATATTTTAGGTTAGGGTTTAAAAATGGAAATGGGTAAGGGGAAACGGGTTCCAGAACGAAGAGAGGGGGGGACGGGTTTATTTAATTGTCGCGACCCAAAAAGGAACGGGCCAAAACAAATTTTTAAAGCCCGTTAAAAATTCTTAAACAAATTATAAAAGAATTTTAATTCAAATTTAAAAACTTCAAATAGAAATTTGCAACAATATTAATCGTCTAAATGTCAATTATTAATCGATGCAAATACCGGGTTGTTACAGACTCCCCTCCTTAAAGAAATTGCGTCCTCGCAATCATAAGGAATAAATGGACAAAAGGTAACAACCATAAGAGCATGAAAGAGTAAGCTTGAACGTGTTTGCTCGATGAATTCTCTGGATTCAAAAATGAAATCCATAGGATTTGAGAACCACTAAGCTTTCACGAGATAAACATCTTTATTTCGAGGATGCTGAACCTCTGAGGCAATGATGTGAATAGAAGGTAGCTCGAGAATAAGAATAAGGATCGGAAATCCCAAAGGCATTTCCGTAATTGGAAGACGTGGGAAACGTCATAAATAGCAGAAAATTGAGCCGGTACACTGGCGTAGTACAATATAAACGCCAAAGAAATCTTTTAATTTCATAAAAGAAATTCACAAATTCTCAACAAAATTTGGTTATCAAATAGATAATCAGAATACAGAAATCACGAAACAGCAATATCTAATCATCGATTCGATAATTTGAAGACAGCAAAAATTTAATTACCAACAAAGATAATTAGGAAACACGAGTCACAAACATCTAACTATCAAAAACGATAATCAGGAATTACCACAACGGTAATCAAATTTCAAATCAATAGGTATTCAATTGTCAAGACGATAATTCAAATCTTAGTCACAAATATTTAATTATCACAATCGATAATTAAATCTCAAATATCTAATTATCACAAACGATAATTAGAAATAATAAATATCTGATTATTAAAAAAGATAAATCAGAAATCATAAACATCCAATTATCAAAACGATAATCAGAAATTACCACAACGGTAATCAAATTTCAAATCACAAATATTTAATTATCACAATTGATAATCAAATCTCAAATCGCAAATGTTTAATTATCACAAACGATAATTAAATCTCAAATATCTGATTATCACAAGCGATAATCAGAAACAATAAATATCTGATTATCAAAAACGATAAATCAGAAATCACAAACATCCGATTATCAAAACGATAATCAGAAATTACCACAACGGTAATCAAATTTCAAATCACAAATATTTAATTATCACAATTGATAATTAAATCACAAATATCTAATTATCACAAACGATAATTAAATCTCAAATATCTGATTATCACAAGCGATAATCAGAAACAGCAAATATCTGATTATCACAAACGATAATCAGAAATCACAAATTTTCAATTAACGAGTCCGAAATTAACCGAAATAGCAAACGCACATGACCCATAACCACGAGTTTTACTAAATCGTTTAATTCACTTCATCGTTTCCTTGAAAGTGCAAAATGGTGTATTTTAAATAAATAACATTTTACGTTCTCAAACGGACAAGTCCGGAATTAAGCGAATCAGTAAAAGAAAGGGGTCATAGTCCTCGATTTTTCTGAAACGTTTAATTCGCTTCCTCATTCTTTTGAAAGCGCAAATCGTAAAAATTTTGAAAACAATTTTGATTTATATTTTGAAACATTTTTTTAAAACACGTGATTAAAACAGCGACATTAGTAGCAACTTCGATAAGTGGATTTTCATTCATCAAAAGTGTCACAAGAATCTTCTCAAAGATAGAAAGGGATATCATACCCTAAACTTGTATTCATAAGAAGTCAATAACATACGAATTCACCAATGCACAAGAATTGATAAAACCTATCAATAGAAATCACGAAAATTGGTGAAGCACAAATTCTAGAAATCTACACAAGAAATCCAGAAATCACAAGATAAGAGTATAAGAACTCGAACGGAGTATGAAAACTCGAACGGAGAATGAAAACTCGAACGGAGTATGAAAACTCGAACAGAGTATGAAAACTCAAACGGAGTATGAAAACTCGAATGGGAATATGACATACAATAAAAGATATGGCATAACATAAAATATCCATATTATCATACTGCTATAAGCATGTAAATAATGATCAACAGGAGATCAACCGACACAAGGTATGGAATAAATATGAAATATCCATACTGACATACTACTATAAGTATGTAAATAATGATCAACAGGAGATCAACCGATAAGAGATAATCAATATCACAAGAATCTTCTCAAAGATCCAAAGAGGTATCATACCCCAAATTTGTACTCATGACAAATCAATAACATATGAATTCACCAATGCACAAAAATAGGTGAAGCATAAAATTTCCAGAAATCAACATAAGGAATCTAGAAATCACAGAAAAAGGGAAAGAGGCCTATCACATGACGGTCCGAAGACCAAGGGGAGCTACCCCACATGTGTGAATGGAATCACACAGATTGAGGTCAAGACTAACCAAAAAGCAGAAAGGTATGCGTGAATGGAATCACACAAGTGGTGTCTAGTCTGACCATCAGAACGATCATCATGATCAACGAGGAGTGTCAATTACACTAAGCATGTGTGAATGGAATCACACAGATTGAGGTCAAGACTAACCAAAAAGCAAAAAGGTATGCGTGAGTGGAATCACACAAGTGGTGTCTAGTCTAACCTTGCAATGAAAGAGACATCGCGCAATTGCTAGTCTAATTCATAAAGCGATCATCAAGATCAACGAGAAGTGTCAATTACACTAAGCTAGTGAATATAAAAGTTTAGCTTCATGTCCCATAACCACTAGCTTAACTTAAATATTTACGAACAAATTGTAGATCTTCACTAGAAAAATGTCACAAGTGGTTCAATCGAACAAGTCCATAAATTAACCGACGAAGTAAACGCAAGCGTTTCATACCACTTGTTTTGCTAAGCCGTTTAATTAGATTTCTCATACGAGTGAAATAAAGGTTTGTATATACTAATAGATTGGAAAACGGTTTAGGAAAAGATTTTGAAATTGAAAATAAAGTTGAAAACATTTTGATAAAAGAGTTTTGATATTTACTACTAGTATTGAAACATTTATATTTTTAAAGTGACAAATCACAAAAATGATTGTAGAAACAATCAATCACAAGAATTCACATACGAAGACGTGAATAGAATCCAAAGAAATCGATACTGTATCCATCCAAAAGTATGTTCACGAAAATCCCGAAGAAAATGTTATCAAAGTTGCTAATAAATGATAGCAATAAATCGGGAAATTAACAAGAATCGATTAAATTTGGAAACCAAATCAATTCACTAAAATTCAGCTTCGAAGACGTGAATAAAATCCAAAGAATTCGATTCTAAATCCATCAAAGTAGGAATATCCAAAAATTCCAGAAATAGAAGTTATCAAAGTCAACAAAGGAGATAACATCTAACCGGAAAAGAAGAATCGATTAACAAATGGGATAACGAAGCAAAACGAGCATAAATGCATAAATGACTTCAACAAAAATAAAAATCAAGTCGAAGTCGAAGTCAACAATTAATGGCCATAATAGAGTACAAAACGATTCAACATCATCATCAAAGGACTCAACGGCAAACCAAGTCAGAGTCTTGGAAATCAAGAATTTAGAAATTTCTCAAAAACAAAGTGACCAAAGTTGAATGGAATTCAAGCCGAAGAAAACATAAAATATCAAGTTCAGAATCGCTGAGATTCGAACAAAATCAATCATCGGCTAAATCTAATCAAAGCCGAAAACACAAGAATCAAAATCAAATGCTTATGAATAAGCGTTAGGAATTCATACCTAACAATCAAAGACAATCATATGCAAATATGAGAGATAAAACGTCGACAAATAGTTGTAACACATGTGCTATCTAAGTTATGTTTTATATTTGTTCTAAACCCCAGGCTCTGATACCAAGCTGTGACGCCCCACCTCTATACCCACGCTAGCCAAGAACACTACGGTGTAATGCTGTCAACTAGCACGGAGAATAAGGCTGTTGAGGAGCGGCCGTCAATAGTTAGGCCTTACACTAGTATTGGTTATCTCGATAGAAGTGGTGTATATATATATATATATATATATATATATATATATATATATATATTCTTTCATTTTTCATCTCTGATTTATTTTCTCCCATCGACATACCCCAATTCCAGTATAAAACGAACTACGATGGTTCGTAATAGTTTAGAACATTAAATATAAAACATCACACAGATAATATAATGCGGAACACAAATCAAACAGAAAGTCTCATATATACAATAACTGATGTCAGTTACAATACATTTGATACAATACATATGACACGGTACATATGATACAACTATAACAGTCGACTAAGGAAGTTACATATACAAGTACATTAACGTATATAATATACATGAATACATATCTTCCTATACAATTTTACAGACTACTACAAATGACGACGACTACTCCAAAAGATATGAAAGAACTTCATAGCTCTAGCAGCAACCCAAAGCAGAATATCTACAACCTGAAATACTCGGTCTGACCCGAGTATTAGATTCAAAAGAAAATAATACTCGGGTCAGTCTAATTCAACTCAGTTATTAGTGCACAGAAGCAATAATAATCAAATAATGAATAGAAGACAGTAATTAAACCAAGTCAGAATGCAATTCAGAAATATTGAATTGAAGTAAACAGAACAGTTCAAAACATTTAAATATCAATTAAAATATTAAATCGAGTAGGGCTGCAGTACACGCACGCGTGCACTGCCTCGCCACTACAGCATATGGAATATGCAAAAGATCAATTAATCAAAACAAGATAGATATCATAAAACCATACCGTGTGGCTGCAGTTCACGCTTGCGTGCACTGCCTTGCCACTACAGTGATGATGTACCCATTAAATACCGTGTGGCTGCAGTTCACGCTTGCGTGCACTGCCGTGCCACTACAGTGACGATGTACCCAATGATCAACGAACCGAAATCAACGAAGATTCAAATATCAAATACCACGGCCTCAGTGGTCAAGAAGGCAGACATGGAGAATGTGCATGGCAACTAGCGCACAAAGATATACAGTATGAACTAAAAGGAATAAGGACCCAATGCACTAATATGAAGAGCAATGTACAACAGACTGTACATGATGGCAACAGTTAAATCTTCCACCAAATGAAAGAAAAATATGTACACATTTGAATGTACATAACGAACAGCGCCTTAACAAAATGGATATAGAAAATGCACAAGAACGTTGTGGCAACAGTTCCAGGCAACAATAACAACTCAAATGCAAGCTATGCCATGTATGGTACAGTGACAAATTGCACAAACAAGCATAAATGTGCTACAGAGAACTTGCTACATGAAGGACATGAAGGCAGTAAAGTGCTGATAGGAAACAAACTACAATCACTGAAATGAGGTGGGTGGCTAACTCAAACATTTGCATGTGATAAATCAGAGTAGTAGAGTAGGTATGCTGCAAAAGAAAATTGCAGTTGCAACATGAATGCAATGGTAACCAAAAGAAATGGGGACAAGACATACAAGTAACAAAGATGCAGGCACAACAACAATGAGCACCAACACACACAAAGTCAACTGCAATATGTCTAACTGAAACAACATGAAGCTCAAATATACTGGCTTTATCAAGATTCAAGCAACAACGGGAAACATGCATGAAGTACCAGAGACTTAGTGCAACAGTGTACACAAGGGAAACCAGGTAACTCATGACATCGAGTAAACAAATGAAGTCAGCAACTTCAAACTGCTTATAGACACAAACATGGTCAGATACACTTCAATAATGCAGTCAACAACATGAAGTGGACAGAATCAATCCAGGCAGCAAGTACAGGGAGATGAATACAACATGATGGCCAGAACAATGGCACAGAGATTGGCTTCTATTCCAAACATACAACACTATATGTATTTGTTTCTGTAGGGGCGAAAGATTTCAAACTTTCAAATGCATTTTCAGTAAGGGAAACATGAAACAACAAGAAGATCAATTTGCCTGAGAATAAGAAATTGGCCTCAGATTTTCAATTAGAGCAGCAAGCATGCAATTGGACATAAATGCTCAAATATATATATATATACACAATTTAGTTCAGCTAGCTGAAATGCTCACAAGCATATGTTCCCATTAATTCGAGTGGTCAATGATGCAGTAAAAGTTTCATATACTTAATATTTGTATATGCACAAGTGGAAAATGGTACATCAGCCTAAGGTAGCACAAACAAACATAGGTATATATTGGTGCACTGCAAATATGGCTGCACGGACGTGAGTTGAAGCAAAACTCACATGAACACATATATATACTCACATACAGTTACATGAATATATATATGGGTATATTATTCAAATTACACAGGGTACAATGTCGAATGCTATCTAAAAAAAAACTAAGAAGCAGTAAGTATAAATTTCAAAAATCCATCACAAATCAAAAATTCACCGAACAGTAGAAAACCTCAAAACGGGCATAAGTGGATTCCCCAAAAAGTTGTCGCTCCACGTATACGTATGCAGGCATACATATACGAGTGCGTTCGACTGTGAATAAGAATGATCGCTGCAAATTATAATAAGCAACATCCTAAAATCTCAACAAAACAGTGCCGAGAAAACCAAGTAGAAATAGATGTGAGTAAAAATCACAAAAGTTCAAATCGAAATCACTAAAATTCGAAGCAATAATCATCTAAGAATTCAAGCGACAAAACACACAAATAACTCGAGCCAAGAATTAGATGTGAGCGAACTCACCTTGCCACGAACGGAAGTGAAGATGAACGAGCGCGAGGGCGAGCAGGGAGATGCCGCCATTATTTGCTCCTCTCGAATATTTTAGGTTAGGGTTTAAAAATGGAAATGGGTAAGGGGAAACGGGTTCCAGAACGAAGAGAGGGGGGGACGGGTTTATTTAATTGTCGCGACCCAAAAAGGAACGGGCCAAAACAAATTTTTAAAGCCCGTTAAAAATTCTTAAACAAATTATAAAAGAATTTTAATTCAAATTTAAAAACTTCAAATAGAAATTTGCAACAATATTAATCGTCTAAATGTCAATTATTAATCGATGCAAATACCGGGTTGTTACATTATACATCGTCGGAAAGCTCTCGACGAGCAAAACCCAAATCTTTTGTTCGTTTTTGCAATTGAGATTTGGTTTTTCTGGAATTGGTCAAAATATTCTCGGCCGTTAGTTTGATGGTTGATCAACGACGATTGATCTTCGACTCAAGGGTATGGATGTGGAGAGAGTAACGCTTGGTCGTTCTTATAGATGTGTAGGGTTTGAATTATTTTGGTGGTGGTTGGCTTTCTGGGCACGAACTGGGTGGTCAGAGGTTGGCCTGTTGGTTGAAACGAGGCGTTGATGAGCTTTGACATGATCGCGACTTGCTTGAGGAGGTAGCGGCTGTAGTTCACTGAAGCAGTTGGGTTGAGTTTTGCTCGATCGAGCATTGTAGCGTATTAGGGTTTGCTGTTAAAGATGGTGACATGGCCTTTACCCTTTTTTATTATATTGAGTTTTATATTTTAAAATCGTAATATTCTAACTTACATATCTTTTTCATACGAGCTTGGATTCACGCGCGGTTTGTTCCACGTCTATTATATCAAAATTTTGGATATTAGGGAATTGGTTTGGATAAACTCTGAGACTGTTAAAATTTGAGCCTTTATTTGGATTTTAAATCAATTTGAAATCGAAGGTGAGTGTTTTGAACCACTCACGAATACTAAATTATCTTGTGTTAGTTAAACTAAATTTGTGATATGATTTGAAATTTATTGATTGTTGTTTGGTATTTTAAATTATCATTTACATTAAAGTTGAATTTGTATTGAATTGAATTGCCATTTAATTAATATTGAATATAATTTGCTATTTGAACACCTGATAATGATAACCGATTAATTGTTGGGATTTATAAGCTGATTTGGATGTTGAATTTGTGATGGATGTTATTGGTTGACATTTGGAAGATTGGATGTTATTTATGTCCATATCTCTGTTATTCCTATGGGTTGAAATGATACATACCCAAACGATCTTATAGATTAGGGAAAATATCTCTATTTATGTCCATATCTTTGTTATTTATGTCCATATAGTTTCGATTACTTTAAACTTGAGTAATGTTTTATAAAAGAAGTCAAGCCTTTATAAATTGGTTATAACTTAAGGAAATTTCTTATGAAATGATTCGCAAATAAATGTAGTATTAAATGAGAAATATTACATGTGAAAATGAATGTAAAGTAAAATGGAGAGAAATATAAGCAATGTTTGAGAATGAATATATTAATGTTTTATATTAAATGAAGAAATTATGTGAAACAAATATTTAAGTATGAAGTGATATTTGTGTTAATATATGAGATTTATAATGAAGTTAAATTGAAAATGTAACCGTGATGAAACAAATTGGAGTAAATACATAAGTTGTATGTATATTTTTTTATTCACATAACCAATTTGATCTGGATTTGAGTACTCAAGTTTGAGGTGAATTGCACCATTTCAATATTAGAAATTTTCTATCAATTCCTAATGGCGAATATTTGACATGGATTTTTGGTTTGATTCTAAAATTCTATGTCATGGTATATGGCTATGCAAGGAGAATGTTGGTTCCTAGCAAAGAAACCTCATCGAAGTCTGCATTAAGGAAGTCGAATGAACAATACTAGTTCGAAAGCGAAATTGTGTGATCGAGCAAGCGATCGAATATGATTTTGCATGATGATGACATATGTACATTTTTTGTTCTAATAAAATCGATATGCTTTGATGCTGAAATTGAAAAGTTGTTTGGTTGGATATCCTTTGTAATTTAAATTGAATTTTTTTATGCAAAACTACTATTAATTTAACCATTTTACAAAACTATTTTTATTTTATTTTGTTCAAACTATTTTATATACAAAAATATTTTACATATTATTTTATATACGAAACAATTTTACAAACTATTTGTATTCAAAAAAAATTTACAATCAATTTTATATACAAAACTATTATACAAACTATTTTGTATACAAGGCTATTTTACAAACTATTTTATGTACAAAACTATTTTACAAACAATTTTATATCACTACAAGAAAAATCAATATCAACAGCAACACCTGACAGCGTTTAGACGTTAAATGCAGTAAAAGTTAATTAATTCGTAGAATAATTTTCGTTGAAACGCTGATGATACCCTGTGTTTCGATGTATATTATCTACCGCCTCTCTCACTGTGCTTTTACCAAAAATTTCAGTTTCCCTCTTCTATCCAAAATACCGCTTCCTCATCTCTCTCTCTCTCTCGTTTATTCTTCTATACCTATAGTTTCCATTAAATTTCTCTTATATTTCAATTTTCTACCGGTGGAATTGATTGTCACTGCCCTGGTCAACTATTTATACTTCAGGTAGCCAAAATTCCCCTTTTTAATCTTTATTCGATTCATTAGTTTTTAGGCTTATTTTGTTTGTTGATTTTGATTCCTATATCTCAAATACTCTGATTTGTGGAATCCCTAAGTCGAACTTTGTTCGATCATCAATTGTCGGAACGACTTTCTGAAAACTCGATGAAGTCGAGCTGCTGATAAGTTCAGTTATCTCAATCCCTACGTGTAATTTTAGGCTTTTCATTTGACGACAAAGACATTTTTACTTGAAATATTACTAGGTTGTGTTTGTCAGTTTTTAGGATAAGACAGATGAAAGTGTGATTTATTTCTTTCAAAATTATACTTGACCGGTAAGATTCTTCTATAGCTGACATAATACTATCTTTCTGGTCAGTCTAGTGCATCCTGTAGAAGCCGAACTCGAGCCCGTTTGGACTGGGGATGAATCAATGTGAATGAATTGAACAGCTTCCAAAACTTCAGTTTTTTAGTAAATCTTTTGGTCAGTATCCTCCTGTCCCAAGCGTTCACTAGTATAAGGGAGTTTACATGGGGTAAGTTCATTTCACAGTAACCATTGTATAGCTCATTGAAGTAGATAACAGCTTCCTCTTCAATTTTTCCACAGTCCACTGTAGTATTGCCATCCTGGTCAAAAGTTTGAAAATTATGATTAGTATTTCTTCTAACAGACATTTTGGAGCACTCAAAAACGTTCACACAATTTCTAAAGCTTAATTTGACTTTCTACACGTTAGTTATGTTAAATATCTAATTTTGTAGTGTTACTGACATAATTGAATATTTTCATTATCTCCGATGCAGTTGATCGAATGAGCAAGGACAAAATGTGTTTGTTCTAGAGTACTCAAAGGTAATGTTACTTCAAAATTTTATATAGAAACACAACACAACAATGCTTAAATGAGTTCCACTTGATTGTCTACAGATGAACTAATATTGCCTCTATGTAATTAAAAGAGAGCGCACACTATGATGATACTTAACATATCTACGCCTCTTAATTATGTATCTCCTTTTGTGCATGTCGGCTGCAGACAATATGAGCCTACATATTATTTCAATCAAATTGGTAGGCTAGATATCTTAACTATATATATGCAATCATATAATAAAGGTGGAATTAAGTAGGACAGAGTGGCATAATCTATTCTTAACTAAAGTAGGCATCTTTTGAACTGTTAAGACTGTGACATGTAATCCATTTGAGTTTTAAATTGCCCAGTGAGGAGGCATAGAACTGTTGTTTCTCTTACTAGCTTCCTGGCTAACATGTTAAGAGTATACTAAGGATGGTAACAAATATTGCAAGCTTATATAAATAGGGAGTAAAAAAAGAGGATAACTATACTCAAAATAGAGAAGTTCTCACTGCACCTTAGCAGAAATAGCCTTAGTAACAGTATACTCAGCTTTGTAATAAAACACGGTTAGCCAACTTCCATATAAATTAAGAAAAGAAAAATAAAATCCTACATTTACTACATATATAAAAGCCAAGAGAGGAGTTGCCCCCACTCAGCTTTGTAGAAATAAATAGATAGAAATAGTTGCAAAAGTAATTGATTGATGTAGTGATTTTTAGACCCTAAAAAGAGAAAAAGAAGAAGGTTACAACTCAATTGTAATATATGGACATTATAATGAGCGTCTTGCGAGTTGTGGCATTCAAGTTTTACCATTTTTCCTTCTCTAGCTAAATTGTTCAGTCATAACAAAAAGTAAAGAATATCTGAGTTTCACATTAAAAATATATCTTTGAGTCTAAATCATAAACAAAAACACTAATAAGTGATTTTTAAAAAATTCTAAAAACGAACTGTTCCTATTTCTATAAAAGTTGAAAAATATGTTAATCTTAATATTTAACAATTATTTTGAAATATCAAATGCAGACTGGATTGCTCAGTGCATACATCATCAAAAGGTTATATTTTGCCAGGTTTGTTTGATCATTTTCTTTAATGAAGGAAAATGGAGACTTGCTAGTCATAAACTAATATCCATGAATTTGGTGTTATTTGATGTTTGTTATTTTATGTTCTAGGCACTCTACTGATCGTGAAGTTGCACTTATGATACTTATGGCATACTATCATACATGCTGGTTAAAGTAAGGTTTTTTTTTCAAATAACGTTAATATTTTAATTTTACAATATTCTGATGATATTTTCTTTCTTAAAATTACAGTTGCTGGATCATAGAGGAATTCTCATAGTTTTCTTTTGTGGGATAGTTATGTCTCACTATACATGGCACAATGTGACTGAAAATTCAGGAGTTACAACCAAGTAAGTTGGTCAAATGATTCATCAACCTACATATCAATTTACATTGATTGAACTCAAAATTGTTTTCTTGCAATAACTGCAGGCATTCTTTTTCAACTTTATCTTTTATTGCTGAGACTTTTCTCTTCCTTTACGTTGGCGCGGATGCTTCAGATATTGAGTAGTGGAGCTTTTTTTTAATGATTATGCTTAATCATTCTAGCAATAGGTTCTTTTATGAATCAGGCATAATTGATTATGCATGGCGGATTATGTATACACAAGGGCATAAATGGTACATAACTGATTATGCATTATGCAATCAATGTGGGAATACGGTCTCATAATTATTTTAATGACATTGCTATTATTGCTATTAATAATAATCATTTCTGGTCACAGAAGTATATGCTGCGAGAGAGAAGAATGGTATTTACATACCAAGAGATAGCTATCTGCAAGAAGAAGCGGAGAAAAAGGTTACTTCATCATATACTTCTACATTTTCTTTTCAATTTGTTAACATTTTGTAAATATGTATCATATTGAAAGAAAAAAACTGTGGTGTGATTGTATAGGCCATGACAAAAAAAATTGAACGCATGGAGCTAGAATCAGAGTCAAAGGATAAGGTACTTAATTAAGCTTTATTATATTGAAGAGTATAAATAATTTTGGCAGTTTGATCAATGTGTACTGCACATATTAAATAAGTATATAATTTTGGCAGTTTGATCAATGTGTTGTGTACACACATATTAAATAAGTATATGAAAAATAATTAAGTTTATGTGTGAAAATATATACTATTATAAATTATTTTACATAGAGTATATCTTTATAAATTATACACGTATACATTATATAAATTATATATTTGAATAAATATAAATTACATATTTATATGTTAATCATATAAATTATACATTTAAATCTCACAAATATATATTGCAAATAGCGTTGCTGCATGTGTGTATTGTAAATAGTAATACTAGTAGGAAGAGTAATAATAATATTTTGATGAACTGAACCAAAGCTTGAAAATGTATTATAGAATTGTGTATTTATTAATATAAATTACATATGAATTAATATATAACAAATAACATAATAAATGTATATAATAAGTAAATGAATTAATACAAATTATATATATATTTTGATTTCATAAGGGCAGTTTTAATAAATTACATAAGGCTTACTTTTTATGCCTTAAAAGATTACTTGTCTTGCAACCTTAAACTTAAAAGGGCAGTTTTAATTTAGTTACTACTCTGGTATAAATTATTTTGATTTCTCTTTCAGGCCTTGGTAATTTATTTTCCTTGAATCCATGCATGGACATATGATACTTGATTTTTAACACTTAAACTGGTTGATTTACCTGTTTCTTTTGATTATTTTATTCGTATTGTCATATCATTGGTATGTATGTAATATTGAATATGCGAGTTAAACTACTTGAGCAGTATCATTAATATATATATTTTGATAACAATAATTGGTTTATTAAGTAATGAAAACTTAAGATAATCACATCGGATCTTAATTATTGGGTATGACATCTTCCTAGCTTCGTCCAATTTGCACAGTTATGTTAAATTATGCTACCTAAGTTTAACTTCCATGTAAGTACATCTTTTATAACAATAAATTGGTAGTTGAGGATATAATATTTTTTATCAATGGAATAATTCTGATATCAATCATAGATGAATTGAGCAACATTAATTGCTCATTAAATGATAAATAGTTGTCATATTACTGGCCGTTGGTTCAAATCTAACTACCAATCAGTTTATAGAAACTGTTATGTTTTTGAAATCGTAGTCCTTATATAAGAAAAAAATAATATAAACATTTTTTTAAAAGACGAATTATATTGATGTGAGACTGATAAATCAATTTTTGAAACTGGATTTTATCTGCAATATAGTTTTTTTTCCATCTCCGATATAATCTGCCATAGCCTTTTGCACCTTAACCACTCCATAATCGCTAAGTGTTTATGGAACAAACTGAAAATGTCACTGAAATTCCAAGACATTGGAGGCTAGGCAATTGGATTTTTTTTTTAATAAGAAAGCGAACAAACTAAAATACACATTGTCTGATGGAACCCATAATTATTTATGGAACATCACCCTATTATTAAATGTACTTTAAAATTTACTTAACTACAGGTGGAATATCAACCGAGTGACACGAATTTGGTTGCAAGCGATTTTTTGATGAAAATCATGAACAAGGATCCTGAAGGATGTGGTAACTGATCACAGCTCAAAAGCTTCGTTTTATTTGATTAAGTTGGGAGAGAATTTGATGTTTTACTTTTATTTATATAGTCCCTATGTCTGTTATTGCATCCTGGAAGAAAATAAAATCATTTGGTGTAAATCATCAGACCTTGGTAAAAGCACTAAAGACTTCAACAAAACTTGTAAGCGTGCAACTCGAATAACAACTACTGAAAAATTAAGAATTAAGAATTTTTAATGTCTAACTGTACAATAGTTGTATCGAATCATTTCAGGTTGTTAATGCGGATGGAAAGAAAGTAAAGCGTAAACATGCCTTTACCGAAAGAGATCGTGAGGAATTACAGGTTAATTAGTTTATATCATCCAGTACCCTACATAACTGCATTTTAATTTTGATGGTTTGGGTTAAAAATATATACACTAGATTTATTATATTCGATAATATGTTTCTTTTATCTGTCAGGGTCGTATGGTGATGGTAGAGAACTTACCCGATGATTATTCAAGGCAAAATATTGAGAAAATATTTGGCGTTGTTGGAAGGTTTTGATATACACTTCAATGTTTCATATTCCTATATTTAAATAAATATTTTTGTTAGTCCATCATTTTTTGTTTTCTGCATTATGTTCAACAGGGTAAAAAATATAAGAATTTGTCATCCACAAGAACCCAATGCATCTAATTCTTCAAAGTCTGATATGTTCATTTCTAACAAGGTATATAAACATCTGTTTTATTCGGCTGCATATTTTCTTTTTTCTTTTTTTATTTTAATTTTTGTTTTACATATTCCTTTACTGTTTTTTGAAGTTGCATGCATTTGTGGAATATGAGACACCAGATCAAGCCGATAAAGCAGTAAGTCTTTCAGCAACATAATACGAAATGACTATACCGTGGTTACAAAATTACAGTTGACTTTAGTTTTTGAATGTATTTGAATAGGTAGAGCAGTTAAATGACGAAAGAAACTGGCGCAAGGGCCTTCGAGTTAGATCAATGGCAAGGCGTTCGGTATGCTTTTATGTTAAAATTGATTTTTTTTACATGACATAAAATTCTTTATAATATAGGAACAGATTCAAAGAACTATAACGAATATATTAGGAAGAAGAAAAAAATAATAATCCTTTTATGAACATAACACTAGTGATGCATTCTTTTATTATGGCACAGCCAAGATCAGTGATAAGAACAAAGAGATCAGTACTGAAGTTTGGGCTGATATGTGGTGTTCGCAGTACTGAATGGGGGTGCAAGTGGCTGCTGGTTGTAGTAGTCAATGAGGCCAGAGGAGCTGGTAGTTGTGAAGTGTCAGTGGGAAAAGAAGATGATGCTTTTCGATGTAAGTGGGGAGTTTGTATGGTCAGTTGGTTGTCACAGTTTTTTTTCCCACTATTTGTATGTGTTTGGGCTTTAGTGAACTGGCAATCCTGAATGCAAGGAGGAGTGTTGGAGAGATGGTGAGTGAAGTTGTTTGGATTTTTGAGGCAGCAGCTGCAGTTGATAGTGTAGCGGTGATCAGGTGGTTATGTGCATAGAAAAGTGTGTAGAGAAGGTAGAAGTTGGAGTCGGCAGAGGGTTTGAAGTTTAGATGAGTTTTTTGACTGGTAGATGGCAGAGGGATTAGGGCTCTTGTGTGTTGATGTGTATGTAGGGTGGATGAGTGGTGATGGAAGAGTGTTGTTTGTGATGGATTAGTATGGCTTGTTGCATGTGGGTAGAGCAGTGGAAGGCACTGCAGTTCGTAACAGTTCGACGGAAGTGGAGAGGAGGTGCTGATGATAGTTGCTGTGGGAAGTGTGTTGTAACTAGTAGTAGACAGAGTGAAACTATTGTGTGGTTGGTTGATATGGCAATGTAAAAACAGTTGAGAGTGTGGAGTTGTGTGCAAAGTGCACACTTTGGAAAAGAGAATAACAATGTAAAATGTATGTACAATGTAAACTGTAATTTGCGATGAAATAATTTGTTTTTTCATATGAAATTGTGTGGGTTTTTTTTCCTTTTTAGAAAATATGCAAATGCAATAGAGTGGAATATTAAAGCTGTTATATAAATAGAAGACAGCGTTTGATTAACGCCGTCAATGAAGAAACAACAGCGTTCAATTCGTGCTGTAATTATCTTTAAATAGTCAACAACAGCGTTTAGTACATGCTGTCGAAATAGTTGATGATTCAATAACAGCGTTTATAAAAAGCTGTTGTAAACAGTTAAAGTGGAATTAAAACATTATTGACAGCTCGTAATAAACGCTGTCACAGAGATGTTTCAACAGCGTTTATAGAAACGCTGTTGTAAGTTATGTATATACGACAACATGTCGTTATACAGCGTTTCTAATAACGCTGTTGTATCGTATTACAGCGTTTATCAAACGCTGTTAAAAGCCTTTTGTGGTGTAGTGTATAAAGACTATTTTACAAGCTATTTTATATACAAGACTATTTTACAAACTATTATATATATAAAACTATTTGAAATTCAAAACCTTTTATAAAGCAAAGATGTTCAATCCCATGTGGCTCTTCATATAGTGAAATTGATTTTGGGAAAATTTGATTCTTATATAGGATGGACTTTATATAAGTGCATGGTGATTTGGAAGACGACTGATTTTGGAGGGCTTTCGATCTGAAGAGATAAATCTTATATACAACAAAATTTATATAAGAATTATTTGATATATTCAAGAATATTGACTATGGAAAGTACTCTATCTGAAAATGAAATCTTATATAAAATGGAATTTATATAAGTGTGACAGTTGAAGTTACGATTTTGAAAGAGTACTATATATGGTATGTTATTATTTTGAAGTAAAAGGTATGGGGAAGTGCCCTCCGGTAGAAGTATAGTATGATATGCTCCAACTCTAGATGGACTTAGGGAATCCAGGAATGGATTCGACCAATAAACCCTAATATACTTGGGTGAATTCAGAAATGGATTCGAACCGATATGGTTGTCCGAACTAAAACTCATGAGTTAATCGATTTTTTCAAGGTAGATGGTTCTTTAGTTTACCTAATGGATGCACTTTCGATCCTTGGATCTATTGTTTATGGATCTTCCTTGAAGAAAGTGCGTCCATTGTGTAAATCATTGAATCAGCAGTTACCACTGCAGCAGGGGTCGATGGTCCCTTGTTTATGAAATTGTTACGATATTTTTCCAAAATCCACAAGATGGAAGGATCTTCTGGAAAGTTTTGTGTCCATTGTAAAAACACTGGATCAACAGTGGGCCACTGCTATCGTAACAGTAATAACTAGACAGGTGTTTATAACTGTCTAGTATGTGTTGTATAAGCTGTGCAACTCTGATGTATATGATACTATGTAATATTTATGTGATTAATATAATTTAATCATTCCGATGTTGAGATTCTGATGTTGTTCTTCTTTCTTCTCCATCTTTATATTCTCTATCCCTTTCTTTCTTAATTCATGATTCGTCTTTCTGGGCTTAGGAAGACGGATCGTGATAGTTGGCATCAGAGCTCTAGGTTGAGTGAATATCTAGGTTTTGGAGTGATTTTTTTCTTGAGAAAGTGTATTTGTAACTTTGAATATATATATATATATATATATATATATATATCTACCTATTTTTTGGATTACCTGTTCGGGATTTCCAATATGAGTTCTAAAGATAGATGAGGTAGTGGTGTGTGTAGCACGACTACCAATGGAAGGAGTCTGAGTGATTGAGGTTGAAAGTGTATCTGCCGAGACTGTAGACCCAATACCGTCTCGAGTAAGCTTTGCAGCTTGGTGTAAGGATTTCATCGATCTCTGAAGAATACCTTTTAAAGGTTTGGAGTCCATTTTTGAAGAGCAAGTTGGATGAGTAGAGTTTGGATTTGTCGGTTGTGCAGAAGCAAGTGATGGTATCTTGGCAACCTCGGGAAGTAGTAGTTATGTGATGAGACGAAGGACTATAGATGTTCCCGAAGATATTTCTTTGGAACAAGTTTACGGAGGTGTGTCTGCTTCGGTAATGTGGCTGAGTTCAGCTGGTTGTTTGTGTTTGGCTTGGAGGATTGAGTTTCTTAAAGAGCTTTGGATTAGGAAGTCTTTGGCATCTGTGTTAGCAGTGCAGCTCGGAGTGTTCTGTGTGTCGGCAGGAAGTTTTCTGGTTTAGCAGTTTTTCTGGAAGTGGGGTTCAGAAGCTGCAGAGTGGATCCATTTCTTCGATGGATTGGCTTGATAAGCTTAAGCTGTTCTGATTGGTAAAGAGAGAATAGTTTTCTTTGGATATTAGGCTTAGTTGACCGCAAAAGTGACTTGCGATAGTTTGAGTGTTCTCTTAGATTGTCAGAGATTTTTTTCGGATATCTTTAGGGAGGTCAGAGGTTTGTCCGCATCTGGAGATTGAGTTTTCTTATCGACTGGATTCTTGGATTGGTACCGGTGGCTCAGCTTGTTAAAGGATGGTTCCTTGAGATAAGGTTTGGTGAAGCAGCTCAAGTTTTGGAGGAACTTCTGAGTTTTCTTTATGGATCTATTGAACCATATTTTCTGGGACGTGTTGTCCAGTTTGTGCTCATGTTCATATCAGCATTCTTATCTAATCTAGATCAGAGTTATGCAGCGGAAGTAGTATGGGGAGTGATTCTGTTTTGTCTTTTCCGGATTGGAAGAGTAAGTTTGTAGTCTTCTGATGTTTGCGGAGTAGAGTTGTGTTCTTGAGTTTGGTTTATCATGAAAGGATCATTTTTTTAGAATGTTTTTGGTCCGGTTTGTTTCTAGAGTCTTCAGCGAAGGTTGAGCTGATTAGGGAGGATGTAGGCAGCCCAGGATCTTTAGAAGAATTTTGAGGATAAGAGACGAAGGAATTTGAATTCTGGAGTCGGAGATTTGATTTTGAGTAAGTTTTCTTCGATCCAAGGAGCTATAAGATTGGGTAAGTCTGGGAAGCTAGCTCCGAGGTATCTTGGAACTTTTCTATGTTCTTGTGAGAATAAGTGTTTGGTCCTTTGGGTTGAATTGCCAGTTTGGATAACTGAGATTCAATGAGTTTCACGTATCTCTAAGGGAGTACGTGTATGATCTATCTCTGGTTTTGGAACCAGCAGTTCAGGAGGTTTGGTGGTCGAGTCACACTTGAGTGTAGTCTGATATCCTATTTTGTTCTGTAGATCTAGACGAGTAGGAGCTCTGTAGCTTAGTAATGTTGATTGTTTGATCTATAGAGCGAGTATTCCGGTATTTATACTTGGGAAACTCTAGGAAGTTCTACCCAGAAAATTTGTCTGGATAGTTAGATTTGTTTGTTTGGATGATTGGTTGCTATGGTTGTTAGCATATGGTTGTTAATATATGCTTGTGATTTAAAATTAAAATCTTTAATGAGATTATTAAATTACCTTTGCTTTTAAATTTCGGGGACGAAATTCTTTTAAGGGGGAGGAATGTGATGACCCGGAATTTTGAGCAATGTCAATTTAATAATCTGTATTAAAAAAATTAAATTGATTTGATAATCTTTGTAATAAAATCTGAATTAATTTAATAATATAATTAAATTAATATTTAATTAGTGGATTTCATCTTTCAAAAAGCTAATAAAATGTTTTCTATCTATAATATATATATTTATGTATGTCTGTATGTATGTATGTATGTATGTATTATAAATAGATAAGCTTTGTTTTAAATTTAACAAATAAAATCTTGTTCTAAGTTTCTAATATACATTTTGATAATTTGGAAAATTATGATTTAATTTAATAAGACTTTTCAAAGCTAGTTAATAAATAACTATATGGTTTGTAAATACTTAAGATAAATATTAATTGTTTAAATTATATCTTAGCTAAAGTTTAAATTTAAATATAAGGTTTATTTTATCTTCTTTTTAAATATAGCTTGATAAATATGATTTGAAGTATATATAAGTTTAAAATACAATTTTTCAAATGAAACATTAATTCATCTAAGTAAGATAAGTAATAAGTAATTTATAATCTCTTTTATAAATTATTTAAATATGATTAATGTGTTATTTTCAAACAATATTAATAAATGTATGAATATAAATATATTTTAATATGTATAGAATTGCTATTTTTAAATTGAATATGTTGTTACAAATTGACTTTAAATTGGATTTTTAAATTTAAGTTGGATTTGAATTTGAATTAATTTTGAAATTCAAAAGGGTAAACATTTTAAAATGTTTTGGATTTTAGAATATTTGTATAAACTTTTATTTATGTATATAATTGTTTTTAATTACCTACATATAAATAATAAAGTACTTATTAAATAATTAATTAAGTATATACTTATATTAAACATTTAAAATTAATACTAATTACTAAAAAGACAAGTGTTGTTATATTAAGATCTCATTATAACAAGTGTAAATTGATAAGTGAATAAAATTGACAAATGTAAAGATCAAATACAAGTGTCATTTTGTTTTCAAATTTCTTTTATTTCTTTTTAAATAAATCAATTTTACTTATAAAACATGTTTCTCCTCCTTCTAATTTCTTTTTAATCTTCATTTTCAAAATTTAAGGTAAAAACTTCAGCTGAAAATTATTCAAAACAAATCTCTAACTCAAATGTTTCCCAAACCAGAAACCTTTTCCAAATCAATAACCTGTAGTTTCATTTTCAAGACCAAAACCATAAACTTATTCAAATCAATAGCCTGTATATCATGTTCAAATCTGAAAATTTCCTCCTCAAACCAAATACAAATCAAAGCCTGCATGTTTTAAATTCTGAAGCATCTGCATTTTCCATATCTGAGAATAAAATATGCAAAGCATTTTCAATTCAAAGGCTACATATATTTTCTTTAATCTGGAATCATCTTCAAAAGCCTACCTATAGTTCACTTTCTTCAACCTGAGATGAAGCCATCTCTGCATGCAACTGCAAGTTTTTATATCAAAGAATTTTAAAGCAAAGCATTCAAATTTAAAGTTTTTAAATGAAATATGGAGTCAAGCCTGCATGCAAATCTTAACAACAAGAAATCAGTTTTTATAGCAAAGGGAAATTCAAGTTTTCTGAGTTAAAAGCAACTTCAAATTTGGTGCTCTGTTCTTCTTTCTTTAATTAGGCGAGTAACATCACTAATTAAAAGATTAAGTATATGATTATGTTGCATGTTTCCCTCTAAAATAAGTATGTTTTATGATGAATTTCTATGCATTTTGGATCTATGATATATGCATGTTTGTGAATGTCTGTAAACATCTCTGTTCCCAGTTTTTTTTAAAAACTCAAGCTTTGATTTAAAATTCTTTATCTCTGGATCTAGTCACTGTTAGGATTTAGGTTATAAAAAAAACTTTATGTTTAATCTTAAATCAAAGTTTAAAATTTTATTTGAGTCAAAATAAATTGGATATTGCAATGGAAACCAAAATGAAAAGGGAAGTTTAAGTTTTGGGAAAAATTCAAACACTCGAATTCATTGATTCAGGATTAAAATCTGAATACTTATACAAAATAATGATTTTTAAAAATGAAATCACAAATTTTAATAGTAAATTGAATGAGCAGTTCTGGTTTTACTAGAAATTGGTATTTGAGGGTTTGCTGATGTTCTCGAAGGCCAGGGAGGTCGAGGTTTCTTCTGGTGGTAGTGGGAGGATCAGCGATGATGGGAAAATTGTCAAGGTGGTGATCAAGGAATGGTGGTGGCGGTGGCGGCGACTGTTTTAAATTTCTAAACCTAGTTTTGGTTGGTTTAAGAATTTGTGGTCATCCCAATGTCTCTGGGTGATCGAGTTCGATAGAACTTAAGGAGGTGGAAGCTGGAGCGTTGACGATGATCTGGTCAAAATCACAGAGGTGATGGTGGTCGGAGATTCAAGGACGAAGTGGTTACAGGTCTGAAATTGGTTGATCCAGTTTGGGTTATCATACTCGAATTCGACTTTGAGTTGATGGTCATGTCGTGATGAGTTGCGTGGATGTTCGTTGATGTGGTGAGGCCATTGGTGATGACTGGAGAGGGTCGAAGCCACCGTGCATATGCACGGTGCAGTGGTTTATGTCAGGTGATGTTTTGGTTTAAGGGGATTGTGTATTCGAGCTTTACTCGAGTGATTTGATATTTTGCTCGAAGAAAGTTTAGGTGAAACTCGAAGCATTTTAGAGGGTGGCTCGGGTCAATTGTAGATTACAGGTTTTAATGAAAACATGTCTGTTTTTAAAGAATTTTAAATTGATTTTAAAATTTGAAAGTAAAGTTTAAAAAAAAGTTTCTATCTAAATCAAAGTTATAAAATCTGGATTCAAAATCTAATTTGTATCTTAGTTTTGACTTAAAGGAAGTTTTATAAATTAAATTGTTTTAATAACTTTAATTGATTAAAATGTATTTAAAATGGTTGGAATTTAAAGGTAAATTTGGTTTAAATTCTTTAAGTTTCTTCTATAAGATGAGTATGTCTTTAACATATGATTTTAAATGTTTGTAAATGGTTTTTAAACATTGTTAAAGTTTTCATTTTAAATCTTAAATTTAAAATGGAATTTAAAAGTATTTGAAAGTTAAATGGTTTTAAATGTGTTTTTTTCATTTTATCATTAATAAGGAAATATATAAAGACTCAATGATTTGTGACAAATTAAATTAATATGGTAAATTAAAATGGATAATTAATTAATTAATTTATTAAATGGTTAATAATTAGAATTAATTAATTAAGGTTGAAGTTAACTAATTAAGATTAATTAATTTGAAAATAAGATCATTAATTAGATAAGTTAAGTTTTTAATTAATGATTAGAAATTAATTTATCAAGTAATTAAGAATTAATTAGGTTACAGTTAACACTTAATTGATTAAATAATTAGTGACTAATTAAATAGTTGTTAGAGATTAATTAATTTGTAATTAATAATGATTAATTTAAGTTAATTACTTAAGAAGAGTAATTAAAGAATTATTAATAGTTAATGAAGGTCATTAACCTACGATTATTTAATAATTAATTAATGTGATTAATTTTAAGGATAATCATTTATGGAACTGTTTAAGTGTAATTACTTAATAAAAGTAATCAAGGAATCAATTACTCATTGTAATTAATTAAGTTAATTTGATTAGTTTAAGTTAATTAATTAAGTTTAATTAATTTAGAATAATCATTGGATGGTTTGATAAGTAATTACTTAATGTAATTAATGAAGAATAGTTACTTAGGGAGGTAATTAAAATAAGTAATTACTGGATGTAATTAATTGAAGTATGGAAGAGTTTTGAGATTATTTGCTTTATGTAATTAATATGAAGGGTAATTACTTAGTGAAAGTAATTAACAATTAATTACTTAGTGTGATTAATTAAAGAATTGATTAATCAAGTCATTTGGAAATAATTAAGTCATTTGGAAATAATTAAGTAATATAATTAATTAAGGGTAATTAATTAACAATGAGATTAATCAAGAGTGATTAATAAATATAATTAATTAAAAATTTATTTATTAAATGTAATTCATTAAGGAGTAATTAATTTATTTAATGAAGTAATTAAGGGTGGTTAATTATTGAATGTGATTAATCAAGAGTGATTAATAATTATGGTTTAATTAAAGATTATTTACTTAATGTAATTAATTTAAATTATTAAAAAGTAATTAGGGATTATTAATTTATATAATTAATGATGTAATTAAGGTTGATTAATTAAGATTAATTAATCAATAATAAGTGATTAGTGAAGTAATTAATTAATGTAATAAATTAAGGATTAATGTAATTAATTATAATTAGTTAATTAATGAAGTAATTAAAGGTTAATTACTGTATTTGGTTAAGAATAATTAATTTGTGAAATTAATTAAAGGATAATTACTTGAATGTAATTAAAGGATAACTAATCAATGGTGGTTAATTAAGGCGATTAATTAGAGGTTAATTAATTGATCGATTTGTAATTAATTAATGGTTATATAAGCAGGATTTATAGAATGAAGTAGTTAATTTAATTTACTTTAAATTAATTAGAGATGAAATAATTAATTTAATTCATTTTAAATTAATTATAAATGGTGTGATTATTAACCCTTGTTTATATATGGATGATATAGATTTCCTTGAATGGTTTGAATCTCAGATATGAGATAAAAAATGCCGTGTGATATAGATGCTTTGGTTCCATTGTGATGATAATATGAATTATCTATTTGTGATGATAATGTAGATTATCTATTTGCGATGATATTATGGATTATTTGTTTATGATGATAATGTGGGTTACCTATTGTGATGACATGAATTATCTATCTGTGTGTGTATAGATAATTAAATTGAATTATTTTAAACTTTAAAACAACTTGGACCTTAAAGATGGCATTTTAGATTCGATGAGACCGGGATCGCGTTTCCAGATTTGGATTTCCGAAAACCACATCGATCCAAATTAACGATAGGTCGTGAATCCGAAGTGAAGATGAAGATTCAGAGTGCAAGGGTTATCGTCGTTAACTCTGAGGGTGATTTCCAAATGAGTGTAACGAGATAATGCCTTCGGTTTCGTTCGAACCCGGAATGAACTTGTATGGATTGAATGCTTTCAGAACATCGTCGGGTGGACGATGAGCATTCTAAGATAGATGTATTTTATAAAGGTAATCGTAGCCTCAAGCCTCATCAACCGAAAATGGCTAAAACAGGGGAGGTGCAGCAAGGCTAAGTGGGTCATGCCCAAGTAGGACGAGATTTTCCCCTGTCTAGAAGTCCCTTTATATTCGGTTGTGTGGGGCAGTTGATTCGCGACTACTGCCAGGGTTGTCTTGTTCGGGACTGTCCAGTAAGGGATGGTTCCGGCCTTGTATTGCAGGGGATTTAGGGTGGATCCTTGGTACGTTGATCTAGGCCACGTACTATGACGGGGCGGTACCCCAGTAGCCCTGCCATTGTATGGAATCCAAACTCCAATAAGTGCTGTATGTATTGATTGTGCCCAACTATGTTGGAACGTGAGATGTAAGCATTCCAGCTATTTCGGTATTTTACTTGAAAACCCTAGACACTATTATAATATCATCGAATTTCCTATCAAATGTTTTGGTTAGCGTAAGGTAAAAACTTACCCGTGTTTATTTGTGGGGAGCCTTACGTGATACCTTTTGTCTTCATAGGTTTTCAAAAGTTAAGCAACTTTAACATGTTACTCACACAGACCCATGTCTGACCCGGAGTTTATTTCTGTTTTCTTAAACTATTGGGTACTCAAATTTTTATAAGTAGCCAAGGGATTTAGGTTAGCTTTGACGAATTGTGGAGGAGCAATGGAGCAGGAGGCTTCAGCGTTGTAGATATGTATAGTGTTCCGTTGTGTTTGGTATCCCTGTGTTTTCTCGGAGATGTTTGAGTTGTAATAACTAGACAGGTGTTTATAACTGTCTAGGATGTGTTATATAAGGTGTGTAACTCTAATGTATACGATACTATGTAATATTTATGTGATTAATATAATTTATTCGTTTCGTTATTGAGACTCTGATGTTGTTCTTCTTTCTTCTCTATCTTTCTATTCTCTATACCTTTCTTTCTTAATTCATGATGCGTCTTTCTGGGCTTAGGAAGACGGATCGTGACAGTAACATCATCATTTGACATCAAATTTTGAGCAGTACTTCTCATAC
The DNA here is from genome assembly GCA_030765085.1 of Allium cepa. Lineage (NCBI taxonomy): Eukaryota > Viridiplantae > Streptophyta > Magnoliopsida > Asparagales > Amaryllidaceae > Allium > Allium cepa. The sequence goes on from CM060937.1 coordinate 312,765,375, forward strand.
TTGTTTTTAAGTATTTTTTTCCACTGGATGTTGAAACAGATCTACTAAGTACTTGGAGATTTCTAGTCTTACGGTTGATCAACGTACGACCAGAGTCTGCAAGAACGAGGATAAACTTGTTAAAACATTATGTTATAAGAGTATTTTGATAAAGTATTATATAAAAGATATTTTGGTCATTTTTTTCATATCTAAATACTTTAAAATGTTTAAAATATTGTTATTTATGTACAACATGGTTTTGTATCAATTGTTAGTGTTGTAAATATTATGAGAAGTTATTAATTAAATAAAACATATTTTTGAAGTTAATGATTATTGATTTCTTAATGATGTTTAAAAGTATTTTTAGATTTAAAGCTAATAAAATTTATAAATAATGGATTTAAGGTTTTCCATAACTTCTTTTTGAATATAAGTAATGATGTAAATAACTGTTTCCAATGGTATTTATAAATGAAGCTAGAAATTTTACAAATGAATTTTTTTCCATAAATTATTATAGTATTAAAGATGATTGTTTTGCAAATGAAGTTTTCAAATGAATATTTCAATTAAAATTTATATAAGTCTCTGTGAATGTATAATTTAAAGATATTATATAAATGGAAAAAAATGATCTGCGAAGTTTTATTTATAGTAATATACTTGACAAGTAAATTTGAATCCTTATTTTGGAAGTATGGTTTTAAACATTTACTTGATTTCGAAGTACTAATAGTAAATTTACAAGTTTATTCACTATTTGGATTTTGTATTAAACCATAATAAATGTTTTTCCATGATTTGAATATTTATTTAAAACAAGTGTGCAAAATTATTAGGAAGATAGGAAATTTTATACTTTGATTTGGATATTTAATGTAAGATTTGAGCATACTATTAGTTTCAATTTAATAATCTACAGTTTATACTTATTTTAAGATAATGAGTCTAATAAATTATCGGATAAAGAAAAGCTTATCATAATGTTTGATATAAACTTCTAACATTTTTTAAACTTTTTGGAAAATCCTTGAATAATGCTACGAGGGTGTTTTAAATATATCTTATATTCTTATAAGTGAATGAGGTTAAATATTTTAATTGAATTTTTGATATATTGAAATATTTCTCTTCTCTTCAAGGACGAATACCAAAAACTTAAATTTTTATTCTATAACCAAATTAAGTTATAAACTTCAGTAAGGCAGTAGAAGCTTAAGTAATATTTGTTAACTAGATCGAATAAGATAAACTTGTGTAACATTCAATTACATTCTTAAAACATACATATAACTTACCAAAAATGTTTAATAAGTTGTACTGTTAAATAGGAATATGTAACAGAATATTATACAAGTAAAACTTAAGTGATGAAAGTGTTAAAATGGAATTATTTCTATAAATAAAGAAGAATTTTGATGTATAAGAAATGTTATAACATAAGTTGATTTTGTGAAATGCTAATAATTATACTGAATAGTAAAGGTAAATACTATCTAGATAAATTAGTGTAAACTCAAGAATATGACTGAAAAGATTCACTGATGAATATTAATAATCAAATGGATATCAAGAATTTTAAGTAAACAATAAATGTGAAATAAGCTGAAACAAAATGTATGTAATACTTCAATAATGAATTCATTGATTATTTTAAATGATTGAATGGAAATAATTTATGTAAGTAAATGAATATAAGTGAATAGAAAAGAAGATATTATAGGAATGAATGAAAAAAATGGTGAACATTAAATGATGTGGAAAGAAACCAATTGAATAAACATAAATAATGTATTTAAATTATTGGTTGTTTTGGCTTATGGGATGTTTGGAAAGGATACTTCTAATTGTTAAGGTTGTATGGATAATCTATCGAGTAATTATCCAAGGCTGTTGTGCGTAGGGTACACTTGATGGTTATTTGTCACCTTGCACGATTAAAAATTTCTTAACTAAACAAACCATTGGTTTTGGTTGCTATGGTTGTATGATGGATTATTTGGTTGCATATAATGGTTGTATTATTTGCTTGTATATGCTTTATATTGATTTGCTTTTGTTGCCAATTGAAAACAACTAAATATTTCTCTTGTGCATAATTCTTACTATTTTGGATAACATAAGTGAAACGCAGGTTTATGGAAGCAACAACTGCTGCTTTTGATTTCATAAATAAGTGTTGTTTGCTTGATAAATAGGTACGTTTTCAAATTACAGTTTTATAACGAAATTACAGTTTTATAATGATATTACATTATTTCCCATAGTTTGGGATATTTTATTTTGACATATCATATATATATATATATATATATATATATATGATTATTATTGATATTATTATTTCTCCCGGACCACTCCGTACGAAGGAGACTCTGTCGAAATTTTCCGTGAATTTTAAACTTAGAAATTTTTGTAACGATGAAAATATTTTTCAAACTTTAGTAAACTTGAATATGAAGATTTAATTGTTATTATTTAGTATATTTTTCTTAAATCAATTAATTATGTAAATTAATTGTTTATAAATTTAAAACTTTGAATAAAATATATTAATTCCTTAATTCCTCCTTTTCCCTTTTTGAGGACGAAAAGTTATGAATGGGAGAGAGTGTAATGACCCTTATTTTTTCGATAATTAAAATATTGAATTTATTAAGATATTGTAATTGAATATTGAAAGAAATTGAAAATTTATGATTTGTAATGATAAAACAATTAGAATGTAATATAGTTTGTTGATTTAACGTAATTGATAACCATTTTAGTCCAATTTCAATCAATTGAAATAAATTTTAGGTTAATTTGTTTATAATTGTAAATAATGAAATAAATTAAATGATGAATTTAATGGTGAGATTGTTTGTAATTGATTGAAATAGGTTAATATAGAATATAAAATAATTTTTGGTAAGTTATTTAAAACCCTTGGTTGTAAATAATAAGATAAAGGATATGAATTATTATAATAAACGATAGTTTTTATTATCTTCTCACTAATTTATCTGTTTGAATATTAAATGGGTAATTAATGGAGTTATTGCAATTGAATGTTGGATTTAATGTTGGAATTATGTGTTATTAATTGAAATAGGTTTATTATGATATAGAAAACAAGGAATGACCGCCAACTCCTCGGAATTGAAAGATGATGGAAGAAAAGTCCCTTCCAAAAAAGTTCTGAAAATTAGGTCCTTATTTCAATTTTTTATTAATTTTTGCTACTTTTGCCCCTAATTTCAATGCTGGGTCGATTTTCTGAGAGGAGATAGTTTGTTAAAAAATAACAAAATAAGGACCTAATTTACATAGGTTTATGAGCATGGACTTTTATGCATGTGCTTTGAGAATAGGGACCTTTGAGCCAAAATCTTATTAGAAAATTAATTTATCAGTACATATGTTTATTGGGATTTGTTCTTAAACAATAGACTCAGAAATGTGTTGATTTATTAGTGTATAATAATTGCTTTAATTATTAATTTAGAAATCGATAAATTTTTCATATAATTGAAATATTGTAGTTAATATAAGTTAAAATGATAATTGTAGAATATTAATGTAATAAGGTGTAAACCAATGTTAATTATATCCGTAAGATAATAGTTGACTCGATAATAAGAGTGAAATCAAAATAAATGAATTATTAGAATTTAAAATATAATTAATGTATTTATGGGAATTGCAATTAAATGCTGTAAGTAGCGCAATATTAATATTGAATTTGACATGGAAAATTTGTTTTAAAAAGATTATAAATGTCTATGTAACAAAAAATGATAAGATTTTTTAACTTTTAAATTTGGATTTCAAAAGTGATAAATTTAATTTACTAATATTATATTTAATTAACAAGAAAATAGCCATTTGGGCCACTGTCTCGGATTTCGACGAAACTAATTTCATCGGATCCATAACACTGAATTATTGTAGGATTTCAAGTTTCATAGCGATCAGACTTATAGTTCGATCGTACGAGCTCGAAACGCGTAGTAATCAATATAATGAAATCAATTTGAAATAAGCTGATTTCAAAAACTAACTTCTTCATACAATGGAACTAGGACTTGAAACCTATTCCATTGGGTTTAAAAATATCAAAAACATCTATTTTGATATATGGGATGACCTGCCTTCGTTTCGAGTACGGAACGGGATTTTCGGGTCATTATTGTCGTTTCAAATCAATTAGATACGTTCATTCTATTTATCGCCCTTGTCTATATATATAGAATTTTATTTCTCAAGCCCTAACAGCCATCCGATTATTCTGTACGTACATCAATTTTTATCTGTTTTTCTCTTCAATGGTAGAAACCAAATTCCAATTACAAAACCCTAAATCCAATTTCAAAATCAATTTCAAAATTCAAACTCTCCAAACCCTATCATATTATATATCGTTGGAAAGCTCTCAACGAGCGCAACCCAAATCTATTGTTCATTTTTTCAATCGAGTTTTGATTTGTCTAGAATTGTTCAAAACATTCTCAGCAGTTCCTTTGATGGTTCATAAAAGGCAATGGTTCGTCGATTCAGGGGAATGGATGTGTGGAGAGTGACGTGCGGAGTTCATCGGGGTTGGTCGTTGGCTAAATCTATTACTAGATCATCATGAAAAATTGAAGTTGAGTTTGAACTTTTATGGCGGGGGTTGGCTTTCTAGGCACGATATGGGTGGTCGGAGGTTGGCGTGTAGGTGGAGGCGAGGCGTTAATGAGGTTTGACATGGTCGCGACTTGCTTGAGGAGGCGACGACAGTAGTTCATCGAGGCAGCTGGGTCGCATTTTGTTTGAACGAGTACTATGGCATATTAGGATTTGCTGTTGAAGATGGGACATGGCCTTTACCCTTTTTATTATATTGATATTTATATTTTAAAATCCTAAACTTACATATCTTTTTCATACGAGCTCGGATTCACGCGCGGTTTGTTCTGCTGCGATCGTATCAAAAATTCTGGACATTATGGAACTGGTTTGGATGAAATCTGAGACTATTGAAAATTAGGCCTTTATTTGGATTTTAAAATCAATTTGAAATCAAAGGCAAGTGTTTTAATCCACCCATGAATACTAAATTTCTTGTGTTAGTTATATTAAATTTATAATGTGAATTGAAATTTATTGATTGCTGTTTAGTATTTTAAATTGTCATTTACATTAAAATTGAATTTATATTGAATTAAATCGTCATTTAATTAATACTGAATATAAATTGCTAGTTAAACAACCGATAATGATAACCAAATAATTGTTGTGATTTATTGGTTGGTTTGGATGTTGAATTTGTGATGGATGTTATTGGTTGACATTTTGGATGATTGGATGTTTATTTATATCTATATCTCTATTATCCCTATAGGTTGAAATGATACATACCCGAACGATCATATACATAGGAAAAATCGTTACGGGTTGAAATGATAAACCCGAGCGGTTTTTAATTTGGAAATTTTGGTTTTGATACTTGTTGAAATGATATATATGTATGTATGTTTGTATGTATGTATGTATGTATGTATGTATGTATGTATATCCAGACAATTTCTTGAATTTGAATTATGTATTGGAATTGAATTATTTGAAAATTAAGTTTTAATTTAACTTGTGATTTATTTTAAATAAATTGGTTAAATTTAGTATTTCGAATTTTTTTAAATCTCTTAAATAATTATATCCATATTTTACAATTGATAGGAGATGGAAATCCTGTAACATCTCTGAAACCATTGCACTAATATTTCTATTTTACTTATTTTGATTTGACTTGTATAAGATCTTTTAGTTCTGACTTGAGTGTTTTGTCTTTCATTACGCTTGGGTCAATCTTAGCTTCTCACTGTACTGAAGACTATTTTTTAGAGGACGAAGGCGAAGATTTAGTATATTATTGCTATTTATTATTATTATCTACCTGCATCATGTGTTTCGCAACATTATTTGTTTAAATCTGATGTATGTACAACTCTAATTTGAATTGTAAAAGTGTAATCAAATGTTATTTGTAAAACCGAGTCATGAACTATTTATTTGATTATTATATTTTTTCATTCTGCTGCAAGGTTCTATGTTTTCGTTTTCTATTATTTTCTTGTTTACCCCATTAACAATCTCCCCTTTGAATGGTTTGAATTAGACATATGTGGTTTATTGTTTATTTAAACCGTCCAAAAAGGTGGGTCATTACAGTTGGTATCAGAGCGAGGTTTCGACATAACTTAGCATGTTGGGGTTAAATCAGTAGAGATAGGGTACTAATATCCTTGAATGAGTTTGTCTGAGTGTATATAAATATACAAGTGTGTGTATTTCTTTATGTAATAAAATGTTTTATATAAGTTTTGGAATGAAATAATTTTTCCTAATATTATTTTTTATATATAAAAGACAAAAAAATTTATAACTATTATAGTTATTTGTAATGTGTTTGTTTTATGAAATGATAATATTTAATTATTATTATTTATTATTGATTTTTTATATTTAGTCAGTTTATAAGCAGTGGCTGTTATTGTTAATTTAATTTATGAACTAAACACTAGTTTAATAATGGTCGAAGGCAAAGATTCAATATATTATTGCTATTTATAATTAGTATCCCAGTGCATCATGTGTTCCGTTGTATTATTTGTTTATTTTTGATGTATGTATAACTCTGATTTGAATTGTAAAAGTGTAATCAAATGTTATTTGTAAAACAGCTTCATAAACTATTTATTTGATTATTATATATTGTCATTCTGCTGCGAGGTTCTATTTTTTGTTTTTCTATGTTTTCTATTATTTTCTTATTTACCTCATTATTAATCTCCCTTTTGAATGGTTTGAATTAGACATGTGTGGTTTATTGTCGATTTAAACTGTCCAAAAGGTGGGTCGTTACAGTTGGTATCAGAGCGAGGTATAGACATACCTTAGCCTATTGGGGTTAACTCATTAGAGATAGGGAAGTAATATCCTAAAATGAGTTTGTTTGAGTGTGTATATATATACAAGTGCGCGTATTTGTTAGTGTTATAAAATGTTTTATATAAGTTTTGAAATGAAATAATTTTTCCTAATATTATATGTTATATATAGAGGAATAATTTTTTTACAACTGTTATTGTTATTTGTAATGTGTTTGTTTTATGAAATGATAATATTTAATTATTATCATTTATTATTGATTTGTTGTATTTAGTCAGTTTATAAGCATTGGCTATTATTTTTGATTTAATTTATGAACTAAACACTAGTTTAATAATGGTGTGTTGAAGGAAATAAAGTGAATGATTATATGAATATGATTTCTAAGTTAGTCTTAGTAAACATAATTTAAACTGAAATTTTGAGATATAAAAACTCCAACGTTTTAGAAAGAGGTTTCCCAATATTTTGTAAATAATTATCGTATTATTCAAAAGGGGATAATTTGGATATTCGTTATGAAATTGAAGTTTTTTGTTGTGAATTTTGTAGTTTGTTGATTGGTAGTTTCAACTATTGAAATAAAATGGAATATCTGGATATTTTGGATAGTTGAAAACTTCTGAATTAATATATGAGTTGAAACTTGGTAATTGTGTTAAATTATGCAGTTAAATTTGATAACCTTAATTTGAAAGCAATTGAAACAAAGTTCAGTTTGTTATATCTATGTTTTGTAAATGAATAGAATTGTTGTACACATTCTTGGCATGTAATGTAATAATATACAAGTGTGAACTTTAAGCCTTGGCATGGTTAAATTGAAATTGTGATTAAGGGAATGCTGTAAAAAAATTGAAATTGTGATTATTTATGAACTAAAGGTGAAATGATTATAACTAAAGTCATGACTTGTTAATTGTTTATGAAATAAATGGATGTTACAATATAGTTTTGATTACTTTAAACTCGAGTAATGTTTTATAGAAGAAGTCAAGCCTTTATAAATTGGTTATAAACTTAAGAAAATTTCTTATGAAATGATTGGCAAATAAATGTAGTATTAAATGAGAAATATTACATGTGAAAATGAATGTAAAGTAAAATGAAGAGAAATATAAGTAATGTTTGAGAATGAATATATTAATTTTTTATATTAAATGGAGAAATTCCGTGAAGCAAATATTTAAGTATGAAGTGATATTTGTGTTAATATATGAGATTTATAATGAAGTTAAATTGAAAATGTAATTGTGATGAAACAAATTTGAGTAAATACGTAAGTTGTACGTATATTGTTTTATTCACATAATCAATTTGATCCGGATTTGAGTACTCAAGTTCAAGGTGAATTACACCATTTCATGTTAGAATTTTTCTTTCGATTCCTGATGGCAAATATTTGATATGGATTGTTCGTTTGGTCCTAAAATTCTCTATCATGGTATATGGCTATGCAAGGAGAATGATGGTTTCTTGCAAAGAAACCTCATGGAAGTCCGCATTAGGGAAGTCGAATGAACAATACTAGTTTGAAAGCGAACTTGAGTGATCGAGCAAGCGATCGAATGTGATTTTGCATGATGATGACATATGTACATTTTTTGTTCTAATAAAATTGATATGCTTTATTGATGAAATTGAAAAGTTGTTGTGTTGGATATCCTTTGTAATTTAAATTGAATTTTTTTATGCAAAACTACTGTTAGTTTAACCATTGTACAAAACTATTTTTCTTTTATTTTATCAAATGTTTCTTATAAAACAGCTTCATGAACTGTTTATTTGATTATTATATTTTATCACTCCGCTGAGAGGTTCTGTGTTTTTCTTTTTTTCATTCTCTATTATATCTTATTTACCCCATTAACAATCCTCTCTTTTGAATGGTTTGAATTAGACATGTGTGGTTTATTGTCGATATAAACTCTCCTAATAGGTGGGTCGTTGCGTTTATCATAATAAATGAAGAGAAATCTTAAAACACTTAATATTATAATTATATAAATTTTATTGATACTTTCCCTAAGATTAATGAACACGTTGTAGAATATCCAATGAATCCACACAGTCACCAATCCTTATCTTAGTTTAACTTATCATACACTTTGAAGTAAACAAAAATCCTAATTTATTTCCTCTCCTCATGCATTTCCTATCATCTAACCTTAATTTTATAACGCATTTTTATTCACACTTCGAAGAAGTTCTATAATGATATGGAAAAGGGTGCGGAACAAGATGTGATGAAGTACTTACTTCGTTCGAAGCATCGGCCATCCTTAGGCCATCATCGACTCACGACTCATCCACGCAACACTGACTCACGACTCATCCACCTATCACCGACTCACGACTCATCCACCCATCACCACGACTCACGACTCATCCCCAAATCCCCTCACGCGGCCTCGTCACTCGCGAAACCCCACATCGATTCCAACTGGCGAGTGACTTATCTAGGTCGCGAATCAGTTTCCCCACTTCACCACGACCTATCGTATGTCGCGAACGAGTTACGACTCATCTAGGTCGCAGCAAAAACAAGAACCCTAAGTCGCGTACGAGATCCTCAATAAGTCGCGAACGACTTTCTTTCTTCATTTGCGAACGAGCTACCGAAGAAGGCTTAAGTCGCGCACGAAGTTCTCCATAAGCTGCGAATGATTTATTGAGATCCATGAGTCGCGAACGACTTATTTCTTGAGTCACGAAGTGGTGCCGCTGCTATTCTAAGTCGCTGCCATTTTCTTAAGTCGCGAAGAAGCCTAAGTCGTTGCCGGGCTATCTTAAGTCGCGTGAAGCAGATTTTAGGTCGTTACTTTCTTATGTTTGTCCAGTCGTGTACTATTGTGTTGTAATTTTTTTAGTCGTTTGTTGAGTTGTAAACCTATAAATAGGCAAGTCGTGTCATTTGTAAAGGTTGTTGAAAATTGAATAAAATTTTGCTTGTGAAGCTTTGTCCTCCATTAAATTGGTAGTCGAGTGTTAACTCCTATCTCCATTTACGTAATTCGAGTGCGCTCGAATTATCGTTTGTTGAAGCCGATTCATGGTATCTTGTGCGCAAGATCAACGTTGAAGAATCGTAGATCTCTTTTCGCGGAATTTTGCGCGATCAACGTGATAGAGATAGCTAGAATTCGGTATCTTCGGATCAACGAATTCGGGCATTACAGGATTATCAATTCACCGCTTGCTACTTTCATCCATTTCATTTGTTTTCCGAATATCCGCTGCGTCAGTTTGGTATCAAAGATAGATCGCAAGAAGTTGCATCATTTGGAGACTTGGGTTTCGAGAATTTGAAGTTTGGAGATCGTATTTGCAATTGTTGAGAAGTTTAGTGATCATCGTGTTCATCGTGAAGTTGCAACAAGTTGGGAGTTTCGATCCATCTCACTTTGGATCAAAGTTTGGAAAGTGTTGGAAAATTAGTTTTCTGAGATTGTTTGAAGTTCAACCATGCCTCCGAGACGAGCTCAACGTCATCGAAATATCAATGCTTTGTATGGAAGAGAAGAGGCCGATGAAATGGAGCAACGAATCAGCGAGAGCTTCACTGAGAAGTTGAATGAAGGAATTGGTCGATTAGAGAGAATGATGCTTGAAATGAATCAAAGTAGGAGAAGGGTTTCACCTGAATCGAGCCATGGGGGAAGTAGAGCTTCGATACATTCAGATCGAGAGAGAAGAGAAGATCAAGATCATAGAAGTGTTGACAATCGTGATAGAAATGTTGATCGAAGGAGTGGTAGTAGAGATGTTGGAGGTCGTGATCGACATCGATATACTTCAGATTTTGATGAGGAGTTTGATGGTGATAGGGGAAGTGTTCATTACCGAGATAGAGAACCAACACGACGTCAGTATCGAGATGTAGTGGATGATCGTCGATGGGAATCGAGAATGAAGATGGAAATTCCAGAGTTCAAGGGTGGAATGGTTGCTGAAGAATTTTTAGATTAGTTGTCTAATGTTGAAGAAATTTTTGATTTCAAGGAGATTTCGGAGAATTGCCGAGTGAAGCTAGTCGCTACAAGGCTGAGGGGGAGAGCTTTGGCGTGGTGGCCGCAAACTAAACTTACACGAGAACGGATGGGAAAGTCGAAGATTGTAGATTGGGAGAAAATGAAGAAATCGATGAGAGCTACATTTTTACCATACAACTATCAATCACTTATGTACCAGAGATTGCAGAATCTAAGGCAGGGGACGAAATCAGTCAATGATTACGCCGATGAATTTTACCAACTCATTGCCAGGAATGATATAATGGAGACGGAAGAACAACTAACTACTAGATTTGTTGGACGGTTATGAATGCAGATCCAAGATATGGTTAATATGTTTGATCCGAGATCTGTGGCGGAGGGACATCAGAAAGCGATAGCTTGGGAGAAGCAGGGAAGGCGTGGAGGTGGTGTGTTCACAAATTCCAACAATCAAGTGAAGGGAGCTAGTGGCAATACTACTGTTTCAAAGGCTGTTACTAAACCGGCTGTGAATGAGGCTGCGAAGGCAAGGGGCAACAGCAGTTTCAAATGTTACAATTGTCAGGAAGTGGGTCATAAAAGCAATGAGTGTCCAAAACCAAAGAAACGAACTATGATAGCTGAGGCTGAAGTTGAGGATGTTGGTAAAGGTGATTCTAGTCCAGTGGAGGAAGATGAATAGGATATCGCATCGGGGGACGAAGGCTGTAATCTAATGATGAGGAGATCTTGTTTAACACCGAAGCAAGAGGATGAGGCTAGTTGGTTGAGGAGCAACAATTTTCAATCTACATGCACTATTCTGGGAAAAGTTTGTAAATTTGTGGTTGATGCAGGAAGTTGTGACAATATTATTTCTACAGAAGCGGTGAGAAAATTGAAGTTGAAAACGGAAAAACATCCAAATCCTTATAAATTAGCGTGGCTGAGAAAAAGTGGAGAGTTGAAGGTTGATAAGCGAGTTCGAGTTCCATTTTCTATTGGGAAGAAATATAAAGACGAAATATGGTGTGATGTAGTTGAGATGGATGTTTGTCATTTTCTTTTGGGAAGACCGTGGCAGCATGATCGAGCAGTGCAGCATGACGGTCGAACCAATAACTATAGTTTTATGTTTGAAGGCGTTAAGATTATTTTAGTTCCAAAGAAGAGACAGCAGGGAGAGAGTAAATCTGAGGAGGTTGAAGAGCTGAAAACATTGTTAACTTTGAAGGAGTTTGCTAAGGAAGTTGAAGAGGAGCCTGAAGTCTTTGTGTTAATTGGACGAGATTGTAGTAAAGAGGTTGAAATCCCAGAAGAAGCGAAGCCAGCTTTGAAAGAATTTGAGGATGTATTTCCAGAAGAGTTGCCCAAGGAGTTACCGCCACTGAGAGACATTCAACATCAAATCGATCTTGTTCCGGGAGCAGTATTACCGCATAGACCACATTATCGAATGAGTCCGAAGGAACATGAAGAGTTGAGGAGGCAGGTGGAAGAGTTACTTGAGCAGGGACGTGTGCTGGAAAGTTTGAGTCCATGTGCTGTGCCAGCTTTGTTGGTACCAAAGAAGGACGGGACGTGGAGGATGTGCACTGACAGTCGAGAATTGAATAAGATTACTGCGAGATATAGATTTCCAATGCCGAGGTTGGATGAGTTGCTAGATCAGTTGAGTGGGGCGACTATTTTTTCGAAGATTGATTTGAAGAGCGGATATCAACAATTTCGTATTAGACCAGGTGATGAGTGGAAGACTGCTTTTAAAACCAGGGAGGGTCTATACGAATGGTTGGTTATGCCATTTGGTTTATCAAACGCGCCTAGTACGTTCATGCGGGTAATGAATCAAATCTTTAGACCATTCATTGGGAAATTCGTGGTGGTGTATTTTGATGGTATTCTGATATACAGCAGGAGTACGGAGGAGCATGTTCAACATTTGAGGGAAGTGTTGATTATTCTTCGTGAGGAACAATTTTATGCTGCTACGAAGAAATGCGTGTTTATGACGCACAGTGTTTTATTTCTGGGTTATGTTGTTTCAGGAGAAGGTATTCAAGTTGATCAGAGTAATGTTGAGGCAGTCAGAAATTGGCCACAGTACAAGAAAATAACAGAAGTTCGGAGTTTTCATGGGTTGGCTTCATTCTACCGAAGATTTATTCCACATTTCAGTATCGTGATGGCGCCTGTTACCGATTGCATGAAGGGTAAACAATTTCGTGGTCAGAGGAAGCCGGGAATGCTTTTGGAAGGATCAAGGAATTGTTGACGTCTGCACCAATTCTAGTTTTACCAGATTTTTAGTTATTGTTTGAGCTACATACTGAAGCATCAAAGGTTGGAATTGGGGGGGGGGGGGGGGGTGTTGAGTCAGAGGGGACGTCCTATTGCGTATTTCAGTGAAAAGTTATCAGGGGCAAAGATGAGATATAGTACATATGATGTGGAATTCTATGCTGTTGTACAAGCCGTTAAGCATTGGAGACACTATCTATTTCAGAAAAATTTGTTCTATATACTGATCATGAAGCGTTGAAACATTTACAAGGACAAGACAAGATTTCAGCGAGACATGCATCATGGATTGCCTATTTGCAGCAGTTTACTTTCGTTGTGAAACATAAATCAGGGGTGACAAATCGTGTAGCGGATGCTTTGTGCAGGAGGAATCGCTTGTTGACAACGCTGAAGGTTGAAGTTTCAGGATTCGAGTTATTGCCAGAGTGGTTTGAGGAGGATCCTTACTATGCAAAGTTTGTTGAGAAAGTTAAGGATGGAAGTACTGATGAGTTTGTGTTGGTGGATGGTTTTATATTTAAAGGGAATCGTTTATGCGTACCGGATTGTAGTTTGAGAATGAAGATTATCAAAGAGTTACATGAAGAAGGCCATGTAGGCAGAGATCGTACATTGCAGTTGATTTCTCAGTCTTATTTTCGGCCATCAATGAGGAAAGAGGTGGAGAGATTTGTGGAGAGATGTCAATGAGGATCCTTTGCCTGTACCAGCTAAACCATGGGTTGATGTGAGTATGGACTTTGTGTTGGGATTGCTGAGAACGCAGCGTGGCAATGATTCTATATATGTGGTGGTTGACAGATTTTCAAAAATGGCATATTTTATTGCTTGTAAGAAGACGGCGGATGTTGTTCGTGTTGCTCAGTTGTTCTTTAAAGAAATCTATCGTTTACATGGGTTGCCGGAGTCTATTGTTTCAGACAGGGATACCAGATTTTTGAGTCATTTTTGGCTAAGTTTGTGGAAGATGGTGGGAACGAAGTTGAACTTTAGCAGTGCTTATCATCCGTAGACAGATGGACAGACCGAAGTTGTTAACAGATCGCTGGGGAATTTATTGCGATGTCTTGTGAAGGACAATCTGAAGAGTTGGGACATGAAGTTATGCCAGGCAGAATTTGCTCATAATCATGCAGTAAATCGTAGTACGGGTTTCAGTCCATTTCAGATTGTATATTCAAGCTTACCAAAGGGACCATTGGATTTAACAATAGTACCGTATCAGAAAGGAGTTATTAAGCGGGCTAGTGACTTGGTGAATGAGTTACAGGAATGCCACAAAGTTGTACAAGAACGATTACTTAAATCAAATGAGAAGTATAAACAAATGGTGGATACGAAACGAAGAAGAGTTGTTTTCAAAGAGGGTGATCTTGTTTACGCGATATTGACGAAAGAGCGTTTTCCAGTTGGAACTTATAACAAGTTGAAAGCACGAAAGATTGGTCCAGTAGAAATCTTGAAAAGGATCAATGATAATGCGTATCAGTTAAGATTGTCGGAAAATATTCACACTTCTGATGTTTTCAATATCAAACATTTAATTCCGTATTGTGGGGAGGATTTCATCGAAAATGACAAAAGTGTGAATTCAAGGATGAATTCTTTTCAACAAGGGGAGGATGATGAAGTACTTACTTCGTTCGAAGCATCGGCCATCCTTAGGCCATCACCGACTCACGACTCATCCATGCAACACCGACTCACGACTCATCCACCTATCACCGACTCACGACTCATCCACCCATCACCACGACTCACGACTCATCCCCAAATCCCCTCACGCAGCCTCGTCACTCGCGAAACCCCACATCGATTCCAACTGGCGAGCGACTTATCTAGGTCGTGAATCAGTTTCCCCACTTCACCACGACCTATCGTATGTCGCGAACGAGTTACGACTCATATAGGTCGCAGCAAAAACAAGAACCCTAAGTCACGTACAAGATCCTCAATAAGTCGCGAATGATTTTCTTTCTTCATTTGCGAACGAGATACCGGAGAAGGCTTAAGTCGCGCACGAAGTTCTCCATAAGTCGCGAACGATTTATTGAGATCCATGGTCGCGAACGACTTATTTCTTAAGTCGTGAAGTGGTGCTGCTGCTATTCTAAGTCGCTGCCATTTTCTTAAGTCGCGAAGAAGCCTAAGTCGCTGCGGGCTATCTTAAGTCGCGTTAAGCAGATTTTAGGTCGTTACTTTCTTATGTTTGTCCAGTCGTGTACTATTGTGTTGTAATTTTTTTAGTCGATTGTTGAGTTGTAAGCCTATAAATAGGCAAGTCGTGTCATTTGTAAAGGTTGTTGAAAATTGAATAAAATTTTGCTTGTGAAGCTTTGTGCTCCATTAAATTGGTAGTCGAGTGTTAACTCCTATCTCCATTTACATAATTCGAGTGCGCTCGAATTATCGTTTGTTGAAGCCGATTCACGGTATCTTGTGCGCAAGATCAACGTTGAAGAATCGTAGATCTCTTTTCGCGGAATCGTGCGCGATCAACGTGATAGAGATATCTAGAATTCGGTATCTTCGGATCAACGAATTCGGGCATTACAGGATTATCAATTCACCGCTTGCTACTTTCATCCATTCCATTTGTTTTTCGAATATCCGCTGCGTCAAGATGTTATGTCAATAAATTCTAATTCTATTAAAGGTAACTGTATTTAAACTTTTTTGCTCCAAAGGTTGCAAAGGTTTCTAAATTTGATAAATGTGCTAAGGTGGTAGAATCAAATAATCATATAAATGTTTTGAAAGGGTAGTCGAATAAATATAATGATGTTGTTAGGTAAAGAATTCTAATGCAACTAAATTTAGCTTAATAAACTTTGAACCAAGCCATCATATCATTTCAAACTGTGCATGCGGAAGAGATGATGTCTGTAACCTTATCAATAATTCCTACTACTTCCTCCTCCTTGTTCATGCTTCCTTGTCCCTACACTTGCTTCATTAATACTCTAGTGTGTTCTCTTTCTATTGGTTGAGTGTTAATCATTGATTGGCTGTTGTTCACTACCAGGCTATAAAAGGTTCAGACCAGCTGCCTGAACCACCCTCTTCCTCTTCCTTTGGTTTTGAATGCTCAATTTAAGATTATAGTGGTGGCCCTTGCTCTGCATATCATTTCTTAAATGTTAACTTGATTAACATTTTACTCACTCAAATTAGTTTGGCGGGTTTGGCTGGCAGTGCATCTGCAGGAATGACTATAGTATGTGACATGATTATTAATCAGCTTCATGACCAACGTGTTATTATCATCAATTAAGTAATTCCTCCGTGTCATTTCGGTAAAATTATTAATAGCACTTCTGTATTTGTTACATTAGAACTTAGAAGTAACTTGCATATTAAATGTTAGATTTTTCATATTTCCATTAGTGGCCTCCTTTTCTTTTTCTTTAGAAAGAAATTTGAAAATTTGGCATTATATAGTTCATTTTCACACACAGAGTATTTTATTTTAACACATGAACTTATTGACATGATACCCTTTTCATTTTCAGTAGCATGGTTCTGATTTATTTAATCCAAGAAGGAAATTTCAAGCAGTAGTCTCTAAGGATAGCAAAGCACCGTATTTTTCTCTTGATTGCAATCATTTACTCAGGTTTTCGATTTAATCATTATATGAAATAGCTGCAATGTACCACTGGCATGGATTCATGTATACTTTTTTAAATCATACTTACGGTTACTAATAAATTTATATGCCAATATCTTTTTGCACATCTCAACTTTGCGTCGTGCCAAATGAATCCTGTAAAAGTATGTTACCTCAAGGATGTTGTTAGATCATATATGGTATCAATATAATGTTTTGAATTGTATAACCGTGACATCACAAGAATCATTTTATCACATTCTATCAGAAGAGGAGCTGTCTAAGACTCTAATGTTCATAATTATAATTTTGACCATCCAGGTGTGCTATTTTTATGTTAACTATACCCAACTGAGCTGTTTGCTTAATGCTTCTTAATACTGGTTAGTTGAATATAGATGCATGCTACCTAAAGTTTGATCTTCTTATTTATTTGCACTGTATGCAATGAAATATATTTACAAATTAAGTTAATCTCAGATGCATTTGACACTAAGAATTTACTTTATTGTATAGAGTACCTGAAGCATGGACAAGCCGTTGGTATTCCAAACTACTGACTCGATAACATATAAGTGTATCTTGCCAGCAAGAAAGGTGAGTTAAATTTTTTGATATTTTTTTACAGATATTTATAGAACTTTTTTCAAGGTATGTTATTTTGTACAACAACAAAAGTACATACATTTTATTTTTTCATTGTTTTGCATTCATTTGTAAAGTAATTTTTAACAACTTTCTTCATACATTATATGTTTTGTGTACACTTATGGGTTTTAACTAGCCATGTACTTTCAATCCTTGACCTTAGCCCGTAAATCTTTAGTGACAAATATCGAATGTTGTTATTGAAAAAAAAGAGATCATAACATTACATACTTCTTTCATTTAACGATTCTATCTGCATATCTTTATTTTCTACAAAGATCGGATAGATCATAGATGGTTGATTTAAACATCAGCTGTGTATGAAAAATTGCTGGTGGTTTACTTTTGTTTTGTTTTTTCATTATTCTCAACACAATTATGTTCATCATCTTGAGACTTGAATATTTCTGACATGTGTGTCTATTGGTGGATGGAGTTTATTTATTTACAATGTCCGCATACTAATAATGGCCTTGAAACTTTTGTTAGGTTAAGCCGTCAGATGTTATCATTCTAGAAGGAATTCTAGCGTTCCAAAATTTTCGTGTTAGGGAGTGTATGAACATGAATTTTTTTTCCCCCAAGTTTCATGCCTTATTCCAATAATAAATATTTATTTTTAAAGTCTTTGTCGATCTCTCCATATTCTTTGGTATGCTTGGTGCAACTTCTTTTTCCAGTTTATTTTACTTATTAATTTCCTTTACATATATTACATTATGATTTTATTTGCCTGGTTACAACAATGTTCTCTATAAGATTCCCTTATACTGTATTTTTATAGATGCTAATGTACGATTAGCTCGGAGGATACAAGTTGATACGGGTTGATACAACTGAAAAAAATAGAGATATTGGCACAGTACTTGACCAAGTGTGGAAATTATTATGGTACAAAATATGTTCGTACCATTAATATGTTTAGGTTTGTAAATATTTCAATATAGTGGTTACTAGTTTTAGAATGGAAAATGATGATATAAAAAGCTAGGTTGCTAGTTGACGCAGCGTGGGAAGCGAATTCGATGATGTAAATCGAATCCGTCCAGGATCTCACACGATTAGCGGAAATAATCGGTGAATCGTTGATAAATCGATGGATTTAAGAATACCCAAATGCCCAAATCCGTTGATCACGAAGATACCGGACTTTAGCAAACTTCGACACGTTGATCCTGCACGATACCGTGAGGAAAGATCTACAATTCTTGGAGCGTTGATCAAGCGCACTTGATTCCGCGAATTGGCTTCAACGTGGTTGATTCGAGCGCACTCGAATGCCGAAGTGGAGATAGGAGTTAACACTCGACTACCAATTTAAAAATGGAGGCACAAAGCACAAACCAAATTTTATTCAATTTCGACAACCCTTACAAATGACAACACACTCCTATTTATAGGGAATTACAACTCAACACATGACTTAAGAAAATTACAACACAAGCAAACGACTTAAGGAGCATCAACAAATGACTTACAACATCACGCGACTCATGCAACTTAACAACGACTTAAAACTTCTCACGACCTAAGAAATGCTGCATTCATTAACGACCTAGCTGAAGCTTCATTGGCGACTTAGGATACAACACGACCTTTTGGTAGTGGTTCGCGACTTAAAGAAATTCATTCGCGACTTAAAATCAATACTTCACGACTTAAAAAAATCTCCCAGGCAATGATAAGTCGGTCGCGACTTAAAACTAAGGTCGTTCGCGATCTTCCTCTTCACGTCCTTTGCCAGAGATATGTTGTTCGCGACATATGGAAAGTCGCTGTGTATAGGGGGATCGATTTCAATTTGTTCGCGACCTAGATAAGTCACTCGCGACATATGGAAGAGGGGAATAGGTCGTAAGTCACTTGCGAGACGAATGTTCGCGATTTGGGTTGAGGTCGGGAAATGGTTTAAGTCGCGGAGGCGAATTAGATTTAGGTCGTGGGTTCTCGTGGATTCTTGGATCGCGGCCATGGGGAGGAGTTGAGTCGTTAGGTCACGGGTCGCGAGATGGGGGGGTTTAGGTCATGGATTGCGAGATATGGTGATGTGGTGGGTTGCGGCAAGTGGTGATGTGGTGGGTCGCGGCAAGTGGTGATCGAGGTTGGTGGAGGTGCGGAACGAGGTAAGTGTTTCCTCTGTATCATCCTCCCTGGGTACGAAAGAATTCGTCCTCGAATTCGCATTTTCTCGATCATCAGCATAATACGGAATCAAGTGTTTCACATTAAACACATCAGAAGTATGAACCTCTTCCGGCAACCTTAACCGATACGCATTATCATTGATCTTCTTTAAGATTTCTAATGGACCAATTTTCTGTGCTTTCAACTTGTTGTAAGTTCCAACTAGAAAACGATCTTTCGTTAAAACGGCATATACAAAATCTCCCTCTTTTGAAGACAACTCTTCTTCGTTTCTTATCCGCCATTTGTTTATACTTCTCATTTGATCTAAGTAATCGTTCCTGTACAACCTTGTGGCATTCCTGTAACTCATTCACCAAGTCACTAGCCTGCTTAACAACTTGATGCAGCGGATTAATCGAAAGATAGATGATCGGTGAAAGTAGCAATCAGTGGTTTGGAAGATACTGAAATGCCCAAATTCGTTGATCCAAAGATACCGAATTCTAGCTATCCTCGTCACGTTGATCGCGCACGATACCGTGAAAGAAGATCTTCAATTCTTCAAGCGTTGATCAAGCGCACTTGATTCCGCGAATCGGCTTCAACAATCGTTGATTCGAGCGCACTCGAATATCCGAAGGTGGAGATAGGAGATTACACTCAACTACCAATTTTAGATGAAAGCACACAGCTATCAACAAGAAATTTTATTCAAAAATCAACAACCAACCTTTACATGTTACAACTCGCTCGTGCCGCTTCTTGGTTAGCTCGCTTTGCCCCTTCGTTTGTCCTGTAGGCGTAGGTCGTAAACGACTTAAAGCTTCCGAACGACCTAAGCCTTCAGGTCGTGGCCTACTTAAGCTTGGTGGATCTGTAGCTCGCGCTGCATCATCCTCCCCTGGTTGAGAAAAATTCGTCCTCGAATTTGTAAATTCTTCCTCATCAGATCGTTCATTTTCATAATATGGCACAAGATGCTTAACATTGAACACGTCAGAAGTGTACACATCCTCCGGCAGCTTCAACTTATAAGCATTTTCATTAATCCGTTTCACAACTTCTACAGGACCAATTTTTCTGGCTTTCAACTTATTATAAGCGCCTAGTGGAAAACGATCCTTTGTTAACACAGCATACACCAAATCACCTTCGTTAAATTCAACACTTCGTCGCTTCAAGTATGCAGTTCACTTATACTTCTCATTTGCTTTCTCCAATCGTTCCTGAACGATCTTATGACATTCGGTCAATTCATCAACAAAATCCACAGCTCGTTTAACCGCCCCCTTCGGTTGTGGTATTACTGCCAAATCCAATGGTCCCTTCGGTAAATTTGAATATACAATCTTGAATGGGCTGAATCCCGTACTACGATTCACTTCATGATTATGTGCAAACTCTGCCTGGCATAACTTCATGTCCCAACTCTTCAGATTGTCCTTCACAAGACATCGCAACAAATTTCCCAACGATCTGTTAACAACTTCTATCTGTCCATCAGTTTGCGGATGATAAGCGCTACTAAATTTCAGCTTCGTTCCAACCATCTTCCACAAACTTAGCCAAAAATGACTTAAAAATCTGGTATCCTTGTCTGAAACAATAGACTCCGGCAACCCATGTAAACGATAGATTTCTTTAAAGAACAACTGAGCAACATGAACAGCATCCGCCGTCTTCTTACAAGCAATAAAATGTGCCATTTTCGAAAATCTATCCACCACAACAAATATAGAATCATTCCCCCTTTGAGTTCTAGGCAAACCCAAAACGAAATCCATGCTGATATCAACCCACGGTTTAGTCGGTACGGGTAACGGCATATACAATCCTGCATTTGTCGCTGTTCCCTTTGAAACCTGACAGATATGACATCTTTCCACAAATCTTTCAACCTCTCTCCTCATTGTTGGCCAAAAGTAAGATTGAGAAATCAACTGTAATGTACGATCACGGACCACATGTCCTTCCTCGTGCAACTCATTGATAATCTTCATTCTCAAACTGCTCTCTGGAATACATAACTGATTTCCTTTAAACAAGAATCCATCAACCAACATAAATTCATCAGTATTTCCATCCTTAGCTTTCTCAACGAGCTTTGCAAAGTAAGGATCTTCGTCAGTCAATTCTGGCAATAATTCAAAACCTGTCACCTCAACTTTCAATGTTGTCAACAAATGACTCCTCCTACTCAAAGCATCAGCTACACGATTTGTTACCCCAGATTTGTGCTTCACAACAAAAGTAAACTGCTGCAAATAGGCAATCGACGATGCATGCCTCGCTGAAATCTTATCCTGCCCTTGCAAATGCTTCAACGCCTCATGATCAGTGTAAAGAACAAACTCTTTCTGAAATAGATCATGCCTCCAGTGTTTAACAGCTTGCACAACGGCGTAAAACTCAACATCGTATGTACTATATCTCATCTTTGCCCCTGATAACCTCTCACTGAAATATGCAATAGGACGCCCACTCTGACTCAATACTCCTCCAATCCTAACCTTTGATGCATCAGTATGTAGCTCAAACAATAACTGAAAATCTGGTAATACAAGAATTGGTGCTGTCGTCAAAAGTTCTTTGATTCGTTCAAAAGCAACCCCTGCTTCCTCCGACCAAGAAAACCGCTTCCCTTTCATACAATCAGTAAATGGTGCCATCACACTACTAAAGTGTGGAATGAACCTTCGGTTGAATGATGCCAATCAATGAAAACTTCTAACTTCAGTGATAGTCCTCGGGTGTGGCCAATTTCTAACTGCTTCAACTTTACTCTGGTCCACCCGGATACCTTCTCCTGACACAACATATCCCAAGAATAAAACACTTCGAGTCATGAACACACATTTCTTCGTAGCTGCATAAAATTGTTCTTCACGAAGAATAATTAACATCTTTCTCAAATGCTCTACATGCTCCTCTGTGCTCGCACTATAAATCAGAATATCATCAAAGTAAACAACCACAAAATTTCCAATGTACGGCCTGAAAATTTGATTCATCACCCTCATAAATGTACTCGGTGCATTCGATAGAGCAAACGGCATAACCAACCATTCATATAATCCTTCCCTCGTCTTGAATGCGGTCTTCCATTCGTCTCCCGGTCTAATTCGAATCTGATGATAACCACTCTTCAAATCAATCTTCGAAAAAATAGTAGCCCCACTCAACTGATCCAGCAAGTCATACAACCTTGGCATAGGAAATCTGTAGCGAACAGTAATCTTGTTCAAAGCTCTACTATCGGTACACATTCTCCATGTTCCATCCTTCTTCGGTACTAACAATGCTAGCACAGCACAAGGACTCAAGCTTTCCTAAACACATCCCTGTTCTAACAACTCTTCCACCTGCCTTCGTAACTCCTCATGTTCCTTCGGACTCATTCGGTAATGTGGTCGATGTGGTAAAACTGCTCCCGGAACAAGATCAATTTGATGTTGAATATCCCTTAGTGGCGGTAACTCCTTAGGCAACTCTTCTGGAAACACATCTTCACATTCTTCCAAAACTGGCTTCGCTTCTTCAGGAACTTCAACCACTTCATTACACTCTCGCCCAATCAACAAAAACACTTCAGGCTCCTCTTCAACCTCCTTGACAAACTCCTTCAAAGATAATAAAGTTTTCAACTCTTCAATCTCCTCTAGCTTGCTTTCCTTCTGTTGTTGCTTCTTGGGAACTAAAGTGATTTTAGTACCTTCAAACATGAAACTGTAACTATTAGCACGCCCATCATGTTGCACTGCTCTATCAAACTGCCATGGTCTGCCCAACAACAGATGACACACATCCATGTCTACAACGTCACACCAAATTTCGTCTTTGTATCTCTTCCCAATAGAAAAATTAACACAAGCTCTTCGACACACCTTCACTTCACCACCGTTGTGATATCCCGGAAATTTTGAAAACAACAATTTAATAATTTATGTCAAAATTTAATTGAATTGACCATATTGTTAACAATAAATTTGAATTAAATTTAATAATCTTCTTTAAAATAAATATTTAAACTGATAATCTATTTTAAAGGCTAATAAATTATTTAATATTTGTAATGTATACATATCTGTATATATTATAACTAGATAAATCTTTGTTTTAAATTTCATATATATATATAGCCCTATTTTCTTATTCTAACATTTTTGATAAATTAAAAAATTGGATTTAATTTGATATTGAGCTATTGGATAAATAACCAGATGATTTTAATACTCAAGCTAAAAACTTAACTATTTAAAATTGATTTCAACTTCGGTTTTAATTTAAATAAAAGGGTTTGTTTTGTATAAAATAAGTAATTTACTAGATAAGAAGACAAATTCTTTTGTGAATTATTTTAATTTAATCATGAATTATATTTAACTATATTGATGATATAATATTTTTGCAAATGGATTTTTATTGCTGTTTCAAAATTTATTTGAATGCTTTAACATGAGAAGCTATGATTGTAAATTTCAAATAGCATCTTTCAATTATGTTTAAAATAAAACAAGTCTTTAATATATTGAACTTAAGTATAAAATCCAATGTATGATATTTGCATAAGTATGAAAATAATTAATAATCAACAAATTAAGTATTTGATAGTTAAAGTTTAAAAATAAGTGAAACTAGGCCTGTAAATATTTGTAACTTGTGAAATAAATAAGTAAAGACTAAAACAAATTTATATAAGTATAAAAAAAATTAAAGCACAACCAGAAAATGAAAGTAAATTTGTAAATTGTTGAAGTATAAAAGTTCAGGAATATAAAATAAGAAACAAACCAGGTTGAAGCAAGCATCTTGTATTTAACCTGTAGAATAAGCAAGCAAAAGAAATTTATCAACATCAAAATATCTACATACAATACAAAAGTGAATATGCAGGTAAGTAAAGGAGGAAAGTATATTAGCATATCAGTCAAAAATAAAATAAAATAAAAATTAGGCAGAGGTAAGATATTATGTTACCTGTAGAGTAGCATGATAGACAAGAACAAGCAATAATAAAAGTGTTAAGTACATAAGGTTAAACACAAACCAGACAAGTAAGAAACCAGGTAAGCAAAGTTAGAAAATAAGACAAAAGAGAAATATCTTAATACATACAAAACCAGATAAGTATGAAACATAAAGTACTATTTTAATTAATATTAGCACACCATTTGGTCTACTAGAGATATATACTTATCATTTCAGCCGAAATGTAAACAAAATATCTCTGACTTTAAATATAAAAAATAATATGATATAATAACTATATCTTCCTAAATAAACTTGTCTGGCTTATATCTATATGAAATACTCTCTGTTCAAAACTTGACAAACCAGAAAAAAAACATAAGTAAGTTTTCATTTTTTACAAACTTATACTACTTCTATAATCTAAAGCACTCATGTTTCAAAATACAAGTTCCTGGAATCAAAACAAAAGCCTGCAAATACCTTTTCCAGTTTCAAAGTTGCTCTCTGTCTATTTTCAGGTGAGTAACAATTTTTTTTAAAAACTCAAGTACAAAAATGGTTGCTTGATCAGTGCCTAATATAAGTTTGTATTTGTGTATATATGTTGGAAAATTCCTGTGTAATTATGGATGTGAACATGCTGTTAAATATATGTGCTCTGTTATGTTTTATGTACCCAGGTGCTAAAACTAATCTTGAATGAATCTCTCATGATCAAATCTTTGTAGAACTTGAGTCTTAAACCAAAAATGTTTGTTATAGCACTTATTTTAGTTTAAAAATTTAGTAAGTTATAATAGTGTGAATAGCCTCTGGAACAAATTAACAACAGTAAGAATTTTAAGTAAGTCAAAATTTAATTTTCATGAATCATGGATTCAAGCATATGAATCAAAAGCTAGAACAAAAACATGATTTTAAAAGCAAAAATTTTGATTTTTCGATTTGTGGTTCGTGAGCAGTTCGGGTTTGTGGGTATTTCTTTCTTTGAGTGATCTCTGGTGATCCTTGGGTTGGTAGTGTTTGGGATCGTGTTTGGTGATGGAGGGGTGAGTGTAGATGCTCGGAAAAATACGGCGGTGGTGGGAAGTTCATCAGGGGAGTCGCGGTAGGTGATTTTTGTTTGGAAACCTAATTTAACTAGGTTTGATAAGATCGATCGCCACGGTTTACACATGTGACCGAGTGTAGTATGGTTTTGCGAAATGGAAGATAGTTGCGTTGTTGTAGTGTGGCTGAAATTTTGGCAACTTCGGTGACGTGTGCGGCGGTGGCAAGAGGTATTTATCTGGGGTGGTGCTTGTAGTTTTTGGCTCGAACTGCTAAATTTTGATTTACAATCTTTGAAGCCGATTTGAGTTTGGATTTCGAACCCTTGGAAGATTTGTGATTTGCCTTCGCCTTTGACGTTCGCCAGAGTTGGAGGGTGTCGCCGTACACGTGTACGACATGGAGGTGTTGGGTATCAGTGTCGTTGAGGGTTGCTTATCGAGTCGTGCTCGAGTGAAGAGGTTGGTTGCTTCGGAGTTTTGATCAGATGCGATAGTATGAACCTGATACTATCAACTTATGTTTTAAACTTAAACTTTCTGGTAAAAAAAAACAAGAAGAAGAAGAGGAAGAGGTTTGCATACCTAGGTTGTGACTCGGGTAAATTAGTCGAGCTTCTCGAAGTAGCGCTTCTTCTTGACTCGGAGTAGTGTAGGGGAGGGGAAACTGGGTAAGTTGTAACAGGTTATTAAAAACCTGTAAAGTTTAATATTCTTTAAACTGGGTTTTAAAATGAAATATGAATGTTTAACATAGATATTTAAGTAAAAGATGAGTTAGAATTCAAATGAAGTTTGAATCTCAGTTTAAAATAAAATAAAGTTTTAAAATTTTAAATTATTTATAACCACTTTAATAAGGGGAATTGTTGCTCGAGTTTCACTCGAGTGATTCGAGTGTCGGACTCGAAGAAATGTGGGGTTTTGCTCGTAGAAATATTTGTTTATCTCGGGTATTTTTAGCTACAGGTTTTAAACCTGTAAGTTTATTTCATTTTTAAAACCTGGTTAAAATAGGTATTTAAACAAAGTTTAAACCAAGATAAGTTGGGATGCAAAACGTAGTTTGAATCTCAGTCTTTAAATAAATAAAGATTTTTAAATTTAAAATTTGTTTTAAACAAATTTGAATGATAAAGAGAATTTTTAAATTTGATTTGAATTCAAAATGAAATCGTGTTTTAAATTCTTTCAATCTTCTATTTTAAGATAAATATTCTTTAAGTTGTAAAATAAAAGGAGTTCGGAATTGATAAGATTAATTTGATTTCATTTTAAATCTTAAATTTAAAATGAATTTAAAAGTAAATTTAATTTAAATTGATTAAATACCTTATTAATGATAAATGGATCATTAAATAGAAAAAGGTTTAAAAACTTAAGGATTGTAATTATCAAATTAACTAAATGGATAATGAATGACTAGAATTAATTAACTCAGAAATTAAGAGTTAAATTTATTTTAATAAGATGTAAGTTAAAGGTAAATTAATTGGTAATTAAGAAATCATTGGATTAATTTTAAATTAATGATTAGCAATCAATTAATGAATTAAGTAAGGTAAAATTAATAAGTTATTAAGATTAATAAAAATGTAATTGATAATAAATCGTAGTTAATTACTTTAGGAAAGTAATTAAAGAATTCTAATTAGTTAATCAGGGTCATTAACTAAAATTATGAAATAATCAATTAAAAGGATTATTTTTAATAATTAATTAAATTATTTATTTAAGATAAGCAATTGTGAATTGTTAAGTATAATTACTTAACGGAAGTAATTAAGAAATTAAATACTCATTGTAATTAATTCTATGAATTGTTTAAGTTAATTAATTACGTTTAATTAATTTAGACACATTTTGATGATGTGATAAGTATAATTACTTAGGGAAGTAATTGAAGATAATTACTGGATGTGATTAACTGAGGGTGATTTAATAATGAAAGTAATTGGAATATAATTACTTTGTATAATTAATCAGGGGATTAATTAGAGAAAGTTAATTAAGGAGTAATTAATTTATTTGATGAAGTGATTAAAGGAAGTTAATCAGAGGTGATTAATAGATGTGGTTTAATTGAAAATTAATTACTTAAGGTAATTAATTTTAACAGGGAATTAATTAAAATATAATTAGAAATCATTAATTGATATA
The DNA here is from genome assembly GCA_030765085.1 of Allium cepa. Taxonomy (NCBI): domain Eukaryota; kingdom Viridiplantae; phylum Streptophyta; class Magnoliopsida; order Asparagales; family Amaryllidaceae; genus Allium; species Allium cepa. Next base: position 312,793,115 of record CM060937.1, read on the forward strand.
ATTAATAATGGGATGATAAATTTAGATTTATTAATTAATAATAAGTAATTAAGAGTAATTGATAGAGTAGTTAAGAAGTAATGTAATGTTTGTAATTTAAGGTTAATTTCTATATTTGGATAAGATAATTAATTTGTGAAAATAATTGAAGGATGATTACTTGTATATAATTAAATGTTAATTAATCTAGTATGATTAATTGAAATGAATAATTAGTGAATGATTTATTAATTGGTTGGGAATTGATTAATAATTGTATAAGCAAGTTTTAAAATGATGAAGTAATTAATTTAATTCACTTTAAATTAATTAGAGATGTAAGTAATTAATTTAATTCATTTTAAATTAATTATAGCCGATGTGATTTCTTATATATTGATTGATGATATTGTTTACCCTGAATGGTTTGAGATCTCAATATGAGATTAATGATGCTATGCATGTTTTGATTTAAATATAATGATAATATGAATTATCTGTTATGATGATGATAATATGCATTATCTGTTTGAAGTGATAATATTGATTATCTGTTTATGTTGATATTGACTATCTATTATGATATTGTGAATTATTTATCTATGTGTATATGGATAATTGAATTGAATTGTTTTAAACTTTAAAACAACTTGGCCTTAAAAGACACGTTTTGGATTTCGATGACCCCGGGATCGGGTTTCCACATTTGGAACATCCGAAAACCACATCGATTCCAAATTAACGATAGGTCGTGAATTTGAAGTGAAGATGAAGATTCAGGATGCAAGGGTTATCGTCGTTAACTCTTAGGGTGATTCCAAAATGAGTGTAACGAGATAATGCCTTCGGTTTCGTTCGAACCCGGAACGAACTTGTATGGATTGAATGCTTTCAACACATCGTCAGGTGGGCGATGAGCATTCTAAGAAATGTGTTCTCTAAAGGTAATCGCAGCCTCAAGCCTTATCAACCGGGAATGACTAAAACAGGGGAGGTGCAGCAAGGGTAGGTGGGTCATGCCCAAGCAGGACAAGATTTTCCCCTGTCTAGATGTCCCTTTTTATTCGGCTGTGTGGATAGTTGTGAGCTCCAACTGTCGGGGTTGTCTTGTTCGAGACTGTTCAGTAAGGAATGGTTCCGGCCTTGTGTTGTAGGGTGTCGGGAGTGATCCTCGGTACGTTGATCTAGGCCACGTAATATGACGGGTGGTACCCCAGTAGCCCTACCATTGTATGGAATCCGCAATCCAATAAGTGCCAACGGTTTTGATTGTATTACCCACTTTTGTGGCTAGTAGCTGGAATTTAATAGATGTAACAATTTCGGCTATTTTCTATTTACTTGAAAACCCTAGACCTATTATAATATCACATAATTTCCTATCAAATCTTTTGGTTAGCGTAAGGTAAAAACATACCATATTTATTCGTGGGAAGTCTTACGTGATACCTTTTGTTTTCAAATGTTTTTCAAAGTTAAGCAACTTTAACCTGTTACTCATACCAGACCCATGTCTGACCCGGAGTTTATTTTTGTTTTTCATAAACTCTCGGGTACCCAAATTTTTACGGGTAGCCAAGGGATTCGGGTTAGCTTTGACGAATTCTGGAGGAGCAAGGGAGCAGGAGGCTTCAGCGTTGTAGATATACTTGTAGTTCCGCTGTGTTGGTATCTCTGAGTTACTTGCTTGTGTTGTATTGAGTTGTATAACTAGACAGGTGTTTATAACTGTCTAGTATGTGATGTATTGTCTGTGTAACTCTGATTGATGTTGTATATTATGTAAATACTTATGTGATCTATTATATTTTGTTCCATTCCGCTGTGAGATTCTGATGTTGTTGTTCTTTCTTCTCTATCTTTTCTATTTTCTCATCCCTTTCTTTCTTAAAGATGAAACGTCTTTCTAGGCGTAGAAGGGCGGGTCGTCACAGTTGGTATCAGAGCGCTAGGTTGAGTGAATACTTAGGCTCTTGAGTGTTTTCTTTCTTGAGAGAGCATATTTGTAATTTTAATACATAAATATATTTATATTTATTTCTACCTATTTGTTGGGTTACCTGTCCGGGTTATCCAATATAAGTTATAAAGGTAGATAGGGTAGTGGTGAGTGTATCACGACTACCAATGGTGGAGTTTGAATATTTGAGGTTGGAAGTGTATATGTCGAAACTGTAGACCTATTACCATTTCGAGTAAGCTTTGTAGCGATGAAGATTTTATTTAACTCTGAAGGAAACCTGTTAAGGTTCGGAGTTCATTTTTGAAGCGTAAGTTTGGATGAGCTAGAGTTTGGACCTATCGGTTTGGCATGATCAAGTCCGAATATCTTGCCTCTGGATGTAGTAGCGGTGTGAGGAGACACAGTGACTATGGAAGTCTCCGAAGATGTTTCTTTGAAATTAGTTAAGGAAGTGTAGCTGTTTCGGTGTTGGGCTGAGTTCAGTAGAATGTTTCTGTTAGTTTGAGGTTCGAGTTTCTCGAAGAGCTTGGGATAGGAAGTCTTAGCATCTGAGTCAGCAGTGCAGCTCGGAGTGTTCTTTGTGCTATCAAGGAGATCTTCTGTCTTGGCAGTTTTTCTTGAAGAAATTTCAGGGTAGCAGAGTGGTTCTGTTTCTTCGATGGATTGGCAAATTAAGCGTAGGTTGTTCTGTTGGGTAAAGAGAGAACAGTTTTTCTTTGGTAGTGGGTAGATTGATCGCAAAAGTGGCTTGCGATTGTTTGAGAGTTTCTCTTGGGCTATCTGATTTCTCTGGATGTGAATTTTGTCCGTGTCTAGAGATTGAGTTTAGTATCGACTGGATTCCAGGAGTGGTACTGATGGTTCAGCTTAGTAGTAAGATGATTTTTGGAGAATGAGTTTGGAGAAGCAGCTAGAGTTTTGGAAGAACTTCGGAGTTTCATTTAAGGATTTGTTGAACCATAGTTCTAAGACGTGTTGCCCAGCTAGTGTTCATGATGATCATCAGCATTTTCATTTGCTCTGGCTAGAGTTGCGCAGTGGAAGCATGGTGGCAGCTGTTTGGTGTGGAAACAACTAGAATTTGCAGTGTTTTGGATTAGAGAGTTTCTACTGGGAATTTTTCGGGATCTTAAGACCAGATTGGAATGCATCTGTATTATCTTTCCATATGAGAGGAGTAAGATCAGTCTCTTGATTTTGGAATTGAGTTGTGTTCTGATTTTTGAAGTTAATCTTGGAAAGATCATTTTGTTGGATTGTTTTTGGTTCAGTTTGTTTCTAGAGAGCATCAGCAAGGGTTGAGCTGATCAGGAAGGATGTAGGCAGCCCAGGATCGTCTGAAGAGTTTTGTGAATAAGAGACGAAGAAATTTGGATTCCAAAGTCGGAGAGTTGATTTTGGATAAGTGTTTGGTCTTCAGGATTGAATTGCATATTTGGATAACTGAGATTTATTGTGTTTCACGTATCTCTGAGAGAATACGTGTATGAGCTATCTTTGATTGTAGAGCCAACGGTTCAGGGAGTTTGGTTGTTGAGTCAGACAAGTTTGTAGTCTGATATCCTATTTTGTTTTGTAGATCCAGGTGAGTAGAAACTCAATAGCTTAGTAATATTGATTGTTTGGATTCTATAGAACGAGTGTCCCTATATTTTTATTTGGGGAAACTCGAGAAAATTCTATTTAGTATTCTATCTGGACGATTAGATTTGTAGATTGGATGAATTGGTTGCTATGTTGCTATGATTGCCAGTATATGATTAATACATGCCTGTATTTTAAAATTAAATCTTTAATTAAATTACTAAATTACCTTTGTTTTAAATTTCGAGGATGAAATTCTTTTAAGGGGGGAGGAATGTGATATCCTGGAAATTTAGACAATAGCAATATAATAATTTATGACAAAATTTAATTGAATTGACCATATTGTTAACAATAAATTTGAATTAAATTTAATAATCTTCTTTAAAATAAATATTTAAACTGATAATCTATTTTAAAGGCTAATAAATTATTTAATATTTGTAATGTATAAATATCTGTATATATTATAACTAAATAAATCTTTGTTTTAAATTTCATATATATATAGCCCTGTTTTCTTATTCTAACATTTTTGATAAATTAAAAAATTGGATTTAATTTGATATTGAGCTATTGGATAAATAACCAGATGATTTTAATACTCAAGCTAAAAACTTAACTATTTAAAATTGATTTCAACTTCAGTTTTAATTTAAATAAAAGGGTTTGTTTTGTACAAAATAAGTAATTTACTAGATAAGAAGACAAATTCTTTTGTGAATTATTTTAATTTAATCATGAGTTATATTTAACTATATTGATGATATAATATTTTTACAAATGGATTTTTATTGCTATTTCAAAATTTATTTGAATACATTAACATGAGAAGCTATGATTGTAAATTTCAAATAGCATCTTTCAATTATGTTTAAAATAAAACAAGTCTTTAATATATTGAACTTAAGTATAAAATCCAATGTATGATATTAGCATAAGTATGAAAATAATTAATAATCAACAAATTAAGTATTTGATAGTTAAAGTTTAAAAATAAGTGAAACTAGGCCTGTAAATATTTGTAACTTGTGAAATAAATAAGTAAAGACTAAAACAACTTTATATAAGTATAAAAAATATAAAGCACAACCAGAAAATGAAAGTAAATTTGTAAATTTTTGAAGTATAAAAGTTCAGAATATAAAATAAGAAACAAACCAGGTTGAAGCAAGCATCTTGTATTTAACCTGTAGAATAAGCAAGCAAAAGAAATTTATCAACATCAAAATATCTACATACAATACAAAAGTGAATATGCAGGTAAGTAAAGGAGCAAAGTATATTAGCATTACAGTCAAAAATAAAATATAAAAAAATTAGGCAGAGGTAAGATATTATGTTACCTGTAGAGTAGCATGATAGACAAGAACAAGCAATAATAAAAGTGTTAAGTACACAAGGTAAAACACAAACCAGACAAGTAAGAAACCAGGTAAGAAAAGTTAGAAAATAAGACAAAAGAGAAATATCTTAATACGTACAAAACCAGATAAGTATGAAACATAAAGTACTATTTTAATTAATATTAGCACACCATTTGGTCTATTAGAGATATATACTTATCATTTCAGCCGAAATGTAAACAAAATATCTTTGACTTTAAATATAAAAAAAATATATGATATAATAACAATATCTTCCTGAATAAGCTTGTCTGGCTTATATCTATATGCAATACTCTCTGTTCAAAACTTGACAAACCAGAAAAAATACTAAGTAAGTTTTCATTTTTTACAAACTTCAACTACTTCTATAATCTAAAGCACTCATGTTTCAAAATACAAGTTCCAAGAATCAAAACAAAAGCCTGCAAATACCTTTTCCAGTTTCAAAGTTGCTCTCTGTCTATTTTCAGGTGAGTAACAATTTTTTTTTATAAACTCAAGTACAAAAATGGTTGCTTGATCAGTGCCTAATATAAGTTTGTATTTGTGTATATATGTTGGAAAATTCCTATGTAATTATGGATGTGAACATGCTGTTAAATATATGTGCTCTGTTATGTTTTATGTACCCAGGTGCTAAAACTAATCTTGAATGAATCTCTCATGATCAAATCTTTGTTGAACTTGAGTCTTAAACCAAAAATATTTGTTATAGCTCTTATTTTAGTTTAAAAATTTATGTAAGTTATAATAGTGTGAATAGCCTTTGGAACAAATTAACAACAGTAAGAATTTTAAGTAAGTCAAAATTTAATTTTCATGAATCATGGATTCAAGCATATGAATCAAAAGCTAGAACAAAAACATGATTTTAAAAGCAAAAATTTTAATTTTTCGATTTGTGGTTCGAAAGCAGTTCGGGTTTGTGGGTATTTCTTTCTTTGAGTGATCCCTGGTGATCCTTGGGTTGGTAGAGTTTGGGATCGTGTCTGGTGATGGAGGGGTGAGTGTAGATGCTCGAAAAAATACGGCGGTGGTGGGAAGTTCATCAGGGGAATCGCAGTAGGTGATTTTCGTTTGGAAACCTAATTTAACTTGGTTTGATAAGATCGATCGCCACGGTTTACACATGTGACCGAGTGTAGTAAGGTTTTGGGAAATGGAAGCTAGTTGCGTTGTCGTAGTGTGGCTGAAATTTTGGCAACCTCGGTGATGTGTGCGGCGGTGGCAAGAGGTATTTGTCAGGGGTGGTGCTTGCAGTTTTTGGGTCGAACTGCTAAATTTTGATTTACAATCTTGGAAGCCGATTTGGGTTTGGATTTCGAACCCTTGGATGATTTGTGATTTGCCTTCGCCTTTGATGTTCGCCGGAGTTGGAGGGTGTCGCCGTACACGTGTACGGCGTGGAGGTGTTGGGTATCAGTGTCGTTGAGGGTTGCATATCGAGTCGTGCTCGAGTAAAGAGGTTGGTTGCTTCGGAGTTTTGATCAGATGCGATAGTATGAACCTGATACTATCAACTTATGTTTTAAACTTAAACTTTCTGGTAAAAAAAAAACAAGAAGAAGAAGAGGAAGAGGTTTGCATACCCGGGTTGTGACTCGGGTAAATTAGTCGAGCTTCTCGAAGTAGCGCTTCTTCTTGACTCGGAGTAGTGTAGGGGAGGGGAAACTGGGTAAGTTGTAACAGGTTATTAAAAACCTGTAAAGTTTAATATTCTTTAAACTGGGTTTTAAAATGAAATATGAATGTTTAACATAGATATTTAAGTAAAAGATGAGTTAGAATTCAAATGAAGTTTGAATCTCAGTTTAAAATAAAATAAAGTTCTAAAATTTTAAATTATTTATAACCACTTTAATAAGGGGAATTGTTGCTCGAGTTTTACTCGAGTGATTTGAGTGTCGGACTCGAAGAAATGAGGGTTTTGCTCGTAGAAATATTTGTTTACCTCGGGTATTTTTAGCTACAGGTTTTAAAACTGTAAGTTTATTTCATTTTTAAAACCGGGTTTTTAAAATGGAAAAAAATAGGTATTTAAGCAAAGTTTAAACCAAGATAAGTTGGGATGCAAAACGTAGTTTGAATCTCAGTCTTTAAATAAATAAAGATTTTTAAATTTTAAATTTGTTTTAAACAAATTTGAATGATAAAGAGAATTTTTAAATTTGATTTGAATTCAAAATGAAATCGTGTTTTAAATTCTTTCAATCTTCTATTTTAAGATAAGTATTCTTTAAGTTGTAAAATAAAAGGAGTTTGGAATTGATAAGATTAATTTGATTTCATTTTAAATCTTAAATTTAAAATGAATTTAAAAGTAAATTTAATTTAAATTGATTAAATACCTTATTAATGATAAATGGATCATTAAATAGAAAAAGGTTTAAAAACTTAAGGATTGTAATTATCAAATAAACTAAATGGATAATGAATGACTAGAAATAATTAACTCAGAAATTAAGAGTTAAATTTATTTTAATAAGATGTAAGTTAAAGGAAAATAAATTGGTAATTAAGAAATCATTAGATTAATTTTAAATTAATGATTAGCAATCAATTAATGAATTAAGTAAGGAAAAATTAATAAGTTATTAAGATTAATAAAAATGTAATTGATAATAAATTGTAGTTAATTACTTTAGGAAAGTAATTAAAGAATTATAATTAGTTAATCTGGGTCATTAACTAAAATTATGAAATAATCAACTAAAAGGATTATTTTTAATAATTAATTAAATTATTTATTTAAGATAAGCAATTGTGAATTGTTAAGTATAATTACTTAACGGAAGTAATTAAGAAATTAATTACTCATTGTAATTAATTCTATGAGTTGTTTAAGTTAATTAATTACGTTTGATTAATTTAGACACATTTTGATGATGTGATAAGTATAATTACTTAGGGAAGTAATTGAAGATAATTACTGGATGTGATTAACTGAGGGTGATTTAATAATGAAAGTAATTGGAATATAATTACTTTGTATAATTAATCAGGGGATTAATTAGAGAAAATTAATTAAGGAGTAATTAATTTATTTGATGAAGTAATTAAAGGAAGTTAATCAGAGGTGATTAATAGATGTGGTTTAATTGAAAATTAATTACTTAAGGTAATTAATTTTAACAGGGAATTAATTAAAATATAATTAGAAATCATTAATTGATATAATTAATGATGGGATGATAAATTTAGATTTATTAATCAATAATAAGTAATTAAGAGTAATCGATAGAGTAGTTAAGAAGTAATGTAATGTTTGTAATTTAAGGTTAATTTCTATATTTGGATAAGATAATTAATTTGTGAAAACAATTTAAGGATGATTACTTGTATATAATTAAATGTTAATTAATCTAGTATGATTAATTGAAACGAATAATTAGTGAATGATTTATTAATTGGTTGGGAATTGATTAATAATTGTATAAGCAAGTTTTAAAATGGTGAAGTAATTAATTTAATTCACTTTAAATTAATTAGAGATGTAAGTAATTAATTTAATTCATTTTAAATTAATTATTGCCGATGTGATTGCTTATATATTGATTGATGATATTGTTTACCCTGAATGGTTTGAGATCTCAATATGAGATTAATGATGCTATGCATGTTTTGATTTAAATATGATGATAATATGAATTATCTGTTATGATGATGATAATATGCATTATCTGTTTGTAGTGATAATATTGATTATCCGTTTATGTTGATATTGACTATCTATTATGATATTGTGAATTATCTATCTGTGTGTATATGGATAATTGAATTGAATTGTTTTAAACTTTAAAACAACTTGGCCTTAAAAGACACGTTTTTCATTTCGATGAGACCGGGATCGGGTTTCCACATTTGGAACATTTGAAAACCACATCGATTCCAAATTAACGATAGGTCGTGAATTTGAAGTGAAGATGAAGATTCAGGATGCAAGGGTTATCGTCGTTAACTCTGAGGGTGATTCCAAAATGAGTGTAACGAGATAATGCCTTCGGTTTCGTTCGAACCCGGAACGAACTTGTATGGATTGAATGCTTTCAACACATCGTCAGGTGGGCGATGAGCATTCTGAGAAATGTGTTCTCTAAAGGTAATCGCAGCCTCAAGCCTCATCAACCAGGAATGGCTAAAACAGGGGAGGTGCAGCAAGGTTAGGTGGGTCATGCCCAAGCAGGACAGGATTTTCCCCTGTCTAGATGTCCCTTTTTATTCGGCTGTGTGGACAGTTGTGAGCTCCAACTGTCGGGGTTGTCTTGTTCGGGACTGTTCAGTAAGGAATGGTTCCGGCCTTGTGTTGCAGGGGGTCGGGAGAGATCCTCGGTACGTTGATCTAGGCCACGTATTGTGACGGGTGGTACTCTAGTAGCCCTGCCATTGTATGGAATCCACAATCCAATAAGTGCCAACGGTTTTGACTGTATCACCCACTTTTGTGGCTAGTAGCTGGAATTTAATAGATGTAACAATTTCGGCTATTTCTATTTACTTGAAAACCCTATACCTATTATAATATCACAGAATTTCCTATCAAATGTTTTGGTTAGCGTAAGGTAAAAAGTTACCATATTTATTCGTGGGAAGTCTTACGTGATACCTTTTGTTTTCAAATGTTTTTCAAAGTTAAGCAACTTTAACCTGTTACTCATACCAGACCCATGTCTGACCCGGAGTTTATTTTTGTTTTTCATAAACTCTCGGGTACCCAAATTTTTACGGGTAGCCAAGGGATTCAGGTTAGCTTTGACGAATTATGGAGGAGCAAGGAAGCAGGAGGCTTCAGCGTTGTAGATATACTTGTAGTTCCGCTGTGTTGGTATCTCTGAGTTACTTGCTTGTGTTGTATTGAGTTGTATAACTAGACAGGTGTTTATAACTGTCTAGTATGTGATGTATTGTCTGTGTAACTCTGATTGATGTTGTATATTATGTAAATACTTATGTGATCTATTATATTTTGTTCCATTCCGCTGTGAGATTCTGATGTTGTTGTTCTTTCTTCTCTATCTTTTCTATTTTCTCATCCCTTTCTTTCTTAAAGATGAAACGTCTTTCTGGGCGTAGAAGGGCTGGTCGTCACAACCCTTCCTTAACCATGCTAACTTGTATGGTTTAGGATGCTTCTCAGTTTTCAAGTTCAACTACTTTACAGCTTCAGTAGAAATAATATTGTCACAACTTCCAGCATCAATAACGAACTTGCAAACCTTCCCCAGAATAATACAGGTAGATTGAAAAATATTGCTCCTCAACCCACTAGAATCTTCCTCTTGCTTTGGTGTAAGACAAGATCTCCTCATCATAAGATTACAACCTTCATCCCCGGACAATTCTTCTTCCTCCTCAACACAAGGTGCGTTTGAACATTCTGCCTCTTCACCATCATCCTCTTCAACTTCTGCAACCATGATTCTCTTCTTTGGCTTCGGACATTCATTGCTTTTATGACCCAACTCCTGGCAATTGTAACATTTTAAACCACTATTAACCTTTGCCTTCTCAGTCTCTTTCACTACTGGCTTACTGATGGATTTAGGAACATTAGAACTCCCACTAACACCCATCGCTTGATTACTGGAATTAGTAAACACACCACCTCCACGTCTTCCCTGCTTTTCCCAAGCCAACGCTTTCTGATGTGCCTCCGCCACAGATCTTGGATCAAACATATTAACCATATCCTGGATCTGCATTCTCAATCCCCCAGTGAATCTTGTAGTTAGCTGTTCTTTTGTTTCCATAATATCATTCCTGGCGATGAGTTGGTAAAATTCATCGGCATAATCATTAACAGTCTTCGTCCCTTGCCTTAGATTCTGCAACCTCTGGTACATAAGTGATTGATAGTTGTAAGGTAAAAATGCAGCTCTCATCAATTCTTCATCTTATCCCACGACTCTATCTTTGACTTCCCCATTCTCTCTCTTGTAAGTTTAGTTTGCTGCCACCATGCCAAAGCTCTCCCCCTCAACCTAGTAGCAACCAACTTCACTCTTCTATGCTCAGGAACCTCCTTGAAATCAAAGATCTCTTCAACATTTGACAACCAATCTAAGAATTCTTCAGCTACCATTCCACCCTTGAACTCTGGAATTTCCATCTTCATACCCGACTCCCATCGACGATCATCTTCTACATCCCGATATGAATTTCGAACTTGGTCTCGATCTCGATAATGAATGCTAGCTCTATCACCCGCTTCTTCAAAATCAAATGTATGTCTATATCGATCTCGACCGTCAACGTCCCTTTGATCACGCATGTTTCTTCTACTATGTCTCTCTTCATCTCTATATGGCTCATTCTCAAATTCTCGTGGAGTTCTCCTCTCTTCATCTCCATAGTAATGGTGATCTCTCCTCGATGAAATTGATGTCTCTCTTCTTTCTCTAAAAGATTACGGTGATACCCTCCTCGCTTCCGTAACCGATGGCGAAACTCGGTTTCCTCCATGGTTCGAGTTTGGTGACCTCCTTCTTTGAGTTTGATTCAAATCATTCATCAATTTCACTAACTATCCAATGCCTTCATCAAATTTCTCATTTATGCATTGTTCCATTAGCTCGGCTTCTTCTCTTCTATACAATGCTTCAACATTTTGATGACGATTAGCTCTCCTCGGTGGCGTGATTGAATTTCAACAAAACACTCCGAAACTTCTCAAATCTTCAACTTCAAGTCAAACGAATCACCGCCTCCCACTAACTCGGCTCAACTTGGCTCGGCTTAAAGTATCACTTGATTCGGCTTGCTTCACGACTTAACTTGGCAATAACAACGACTCAAAGTTAGGTCGGCTCGGCTTCAACAAGCACGGCTTCAATCACTTTACTTTCAAACTTTGACGTGCAAAAATCTCACGGCCAAAATACAAACACTTCTCCAACTCTAGATCCAAAATGGAATGGATCAAAATCTTTAAACTCGTTGCAACTTCAAGATGAACACGACGAACAACAACTTCAAACTTCAACTTCAAAAATTGGCTCCAAGTCTCGGCTTAGCTATGATTGGCTAGGTCTAGCTTTGATACCAAAAAACTAACGCAGCGGATTAATCGAAAGATAGATGATCGGTGAAAGTAGCAATCGGTGGTTTGGAAGATACTGAAATTCCCAAATTCGTTGATCCAAAGATACCGAATTCTAGCTATCCTCGTCACGTTGATCGCGCACGATACCATGAAAGAAGATCTTCAATTCTTCAAGCGTTGATCAAGCGCACTTGATTCCGCGAATCGGCTTCAACAATCGTTGATTCGAGCACACTCGAATATCCGAAGGTGGAGATAGGAGATTACACTCAACTACCAATTTTAGATGAAAGCACACAGCTATCAACAAGAAATTTTATTCAAAAATCAGCAACCAACCTTTACAAGTTACAACTCACGTGTATTTATAGCACAGACCCTTAGATCGTTGCCGACCTAACACACTTTAAGTCGTTTCCGACTCAACAATCCCCAGGACTCACCCTTAGGTCGTACGCGACCTAACACATACATACACGACTCAAGCCACTACATCACAACATACCGACTCAACAACATACTGACCTACGACTTACAAAACACGGCCGACCTAACTAGGTACGACCTAAAGTACAACCAACATATATACGCGGCCAACCTAACTACTTGCCGACCTACGACCTATTGGCCTAAGCAGCACGTTACAACACAAATGGCTCCAGTCACAACGTCTTACGACTTATCTTGAGTTGGCAGCGACTTAGCCTAATTCCACACCATAATTACAACACCACTTAGGTCGGTGACGATTCATCCCACAGTTTCATCTTGTTAGGTCGTTGGCGGGTTAACACAACTCTGTTAGGTCGCTTCGGCTCTTCAGAACGACTTAAAGAATAGTTAGGTCACTCGCGATCTAAATCCACTTCAGTTTGCATTATCCCGTTAGGTCGTTCGCGACCTAAGGCCTTGTTAACTCGTGCCGCTTCTTGGTTAGCTCGCTTTGCCCCTTCGTTTGTTCCTGTAGGCGTAGGTCGCAAACGACTTAAAGCTTCTGAACGACCTAAGCCTTCAGGTCGTGGCCTACTTAAGCTTGGTGGATCTGTAGCTCGCGCTGCATCACAACTCCTTTCTGATATGGTACTGTCGTTAAATCCAATGGTCCCTTTGGAATGGTTGAATATACAACTTGAAATGGACCGAAACATATACTCCGGTTAACTGCATGGTTGTGAACAAACTCCGCTTGACACAATTTCGAATCCCAAGTCTTCAAATTGTCTTTCACAAGACATCTCAGTAAATTTCCCAACGATCGGTTAACCACCTCCGTTTTCCCATCAGTTTGTGGATGGTAAGCGCTACTAAAATTCAGCTTTGTTCCAACCATCTTCCACAAACTTAACCAAAAATGGCTTAGAAATCTTGTATCTCAATCAGAAACAATAGATTCTGGTAAACCATGCAGTCGATACACCTCTTTAAAGAATAATGGAGCAACTCGGACGGCACCAGCTTCTTCTTACAGGCTATAAAATGTGCCATCTTGGAAAACCTGTCCACTACAACATATATAGAATCATTTCCCCTCTGAGTTCTCGGCAAACCCAACACAAAATCAATGCTAATATCAACCCATGGTTTAGTAGGCACGGGTAATGGCATGTATAATCCCGCATTCGTCGTTGTTCCCTTCGAAACCTGACAGATATGACACCTCTCCACAAATCTCTCTACCTCTTTCCTCATTGACGGCCAAAAATAAGATTGTGAAACTAACTGTAAGGTGCGATCCCGTCCAACATGTCCTTCTTCATGCAACTCTTTAACAATCTTCATTCTCAAGCTACAGTCTGGTATGCATAATCGATTCCCCTTGAACAAGAATCCATCAACCAACACAAAGTCATCAGTACTCCCATCCTTAACTTCCTCAACAAACTTTGCAAAGTAAGGATCCCCCTCAAACAACTCTGGCAATAATTCGAATCCTGTCACTTAAACCTTCAACGTTGTCAACAAGTGACTTCTCCTGCTCAAAGCATCCGCTACACGATTTGTTACCCCTGATTTGTGTTTTACCACGAAAGTAAATTGTTGTAGATATGCTATCCACGACACACGTCTCGCTGAAATCTTGTCCTACCCTTGTAGATGTTTTAATGCCTCATGATCAGTGTAAAGAAAAAACACCTTCTGAAACAAGTAATGTCGCCAATGTTTCACGGCTTGAACAATCGCGTAAAATTCTACATCATAAGTGTTATATCTCAACTTGGCTCCAGACAGTTTTTCACTGAAATAAGCAACTGGTCTTCCATTCTGGCTCAATACTCCACCAATTCCCACTTTCGAAGCATCAGTATGCAATTCAAACAACAACTGAAAATCCGGTAGTACCAGAATCGGTGCTGTCATCAAAAGTGCCTTGACCTTCTCAAAAGCAACCCCTGCTTCCTCTGACCATGAAAACTTCTTTCCTTTCATGCAATCAGTTACAGGTGCCATCACACTGCTAAAATGTGGAATGAATCTTCGATAGAAAGATACCAATCCATGAAAACTCCTCACTTCAGTAATTGTCTTAGGCTGTGGCCAACTCCTGACAGCTTCCACTTTATTTTCATCTACTTGAACACCTTCCTTTGACAGAACATACCCCAGAAATAAAACATTGTCCGTTATAAACACACACTTCTTTGTTGCTGCATAAAACTGCTCTTGTCGTAGAATCAACAATACTTCTCGCAAGTGCTGGATGTGTTCTTCCGTACTCCCACTATAAATCAAAATATCATCAAAGAAAACAACCACGAACTTCCCAACAAATGGTCTAAAAATCCGGTTCATCACTCGCATGAAAGTACTAGGAGAATTTGATAAACCAAATGGCATAACCAACCATTCATATAGACCTTCCCTAGTTTTGAAAGCAGTCTTCCACTCATCACCCGGTCTAATACGAATTTGATGGTATCCACTTTTCAAGTCAATCTTTGAAAACACCACTGCCCCACTCAACTGATCTATCAAATCATCAAACCTCGGCATAGGAAATCTGTATCTCACAATGATTTTATTAAGAGCCCGACTGTCCGTACACATCCTCCACGTCCCATCCTTCTTCGGTACCAACAAGGCTGGCACAGCACATGGACTCAAACTCTCCTGAACACGACCTTGTTCTAACAACTCCTCCACTTGCCTTCTCAGTTCCTCATGCTCCTTGGGACTCATCAGGTAATGTGGCCTGTGAGGTAATACCGATCCTGGTACAAGATCAATCTAATGTTGAATATCCCTCAACGGCGGTAACTCCTTTGGCAACTCTTCTGGAAACACATCACTGAATTCTTCCAATAACGGCTGCACTTCTTGTGGAACTTCAACGGATTCAGTAGCTTCATGTCCAATCAACAAAAACACTTCAGGACTCTCCTCTACTTCTTCAACAAATTATTTCAAAGTAAATAAATTTTTCTACTCCTCAATCTCCTAAGATTTACTCTCTCCCTGCCGTCTCTTCTTTGGAACTAAATCTTAATGCCTTCAAACATAAAACTGTAGCTATTGGTTCAACCATCATGCTGCACTGCTCGATCATACTGCCACGGTCTTCCCAAAAGCAAATGACAAACATCCATCTCAACTACATCACACCAAATCTCGTCTTTATATTTCTTCCCAATAGAAAATGGAACTCGAACTCGCCTGTCCACCTTCACCTCTCCTCCTTTTCTTAACCACGCTAACTTGTAAGGATTACAATGTTTCTCCGTTTTCAACTTCAACTTTCTCACAGCTTCAGTAGAGATAATATTGTCACAACTTCCTGCATCAATCACAAACTTACAAACTTTTCCCAGAATAGTGCATGTAGATTGAAAAATGTTGCTCCTCAACCAACTAGCCTCATCCTCTTGTTTCGGTGTTAAACAAGCCTTCTCATCATTAGATTACACCGTTCATCTCCCGACGCGATATCCTATTCATTCTCCTCAACTGGACTATCTTCACCTTCAACAACATCCTCACTTTCAACTTCAGCTATCATCGTTCTCTTCTTTGGCTAAGGACATTCGTTACTCTTACGACCCACTTCTTGGCAGTTATAACACTTGAAACTGTTAGTAACCTTTGCCTTCGCAGCCTCATTTACAACTGGTTTACTGACAACTTTAGAAACATTGGAACTCCCACTAACACCTTTGCTTTGAATATTGGAACTTGTAAACACTCCACCTCCACGCCTTCCCTGCTTCTCCCAAGCCAACGCCCTTCTGGTGTGCTTCCGCCACAGATCTTGGATCAAACATATTAACCATATCTTGGATCTGCATTCGCAACCCTCCAACCAACCTAGTAGTTAGTTGTTCCTCTGTCTCCATAATGTCATTTCGAGCAATCAGTTGATAAAACTCGTCAGCATAATCATTAACAGTCTTCGTCCTTTGCCACAAGTTCTGCAACCTCTGATACATGAGTGATTGATAATTGTAAGGTAAAAATGTAGCTTTCATCAATTTCATCATTTTCTCCCAATCAACAATCTTCGACTTCCCCATCCGTTCTCGTGTAAGTTTGGTTTGCTGCCACCACGCCATAGCTCTCCCCCTCAACCTAGGAACCAACTTCACTCGACGATCTTTCGGTACCTCCTTGAAATCAAAGATCTCTTCAACATTAGACAGCCAATCTAAAAATTCTTCTGCAACCATTCCACCTTTAAATTCAGGAATCTCCATCTTCATTCCCGATTCCCATCGACGATCATCCTCTACATCTCGATACTGACGTCGTGTTTGACCTCTATCTCGGTAATGAACACTTCCTCTATCACCATCAAACTCCTCATCAAAATCTGAAGTATATCGACGTTGATCACGACCACCAACATCTCTTCCACCACCACTTCTTCGATCTTCATTCCTATCACGATTGTCAGCACTTCTACGATCATTATCTTCCCTTCTCTCCCGATCTGAATGTGGTGAAACTCTACTTCTCCCATGGCTCGATTTAGGTGAAACTCTTCTTCGATTTTGATTCATTTCAAGCATCATTCTCTCTAATCGACCAATTCCTTCATTGAACTTTTTAGTGAAACTCTCGTTGATTCGTTGTTCCATTTCATCGGCCTCTTCTCTTCCATACAAAGCATTAATATTGCGATGACGTTGAGCTCGTCTCGGGGGCATGATTGAACTTCAAACAAACTCAAGAATAAATTTCAAACACTTTTCGAACTTTGATCCGAAGTAAGATGGAACGAAACTCCCAACTTGTTGCAACTTGACGATGAACACGATGAACACCAAATTTCTCAACAATAGCAAATCCGATCTCCAAACTTCAAATTCTCGAAACCCAAGTCTCCAAATGATGCAAACTCCTTGCGATCAAGCTCTGATACCAAATGACGCAACGTGGGAAGCGAATTCGATGATGTAAATCGAATCCGTCCAGGATCTCACACGATTAGCGGAAATAATCGGTGAATCTTGATAAATCAATGGATTTAAGAATACCCAAATGCCCAAATCCGTTGATCACGAAGATACCGGACTTTAGCAATCTTCGACACGTTGATCGCGCATGACACCGTGAGGAAAGATCTACAATTCTTGGAGCGTTGATCAAGCGCACTTGATTCCGCGAATTGGCTTCAACGTCGTTGATTCGAGCGCACTCGAATGCCGAAGTGGAGACAGGAGTTAACACTCGACTACCAATTTAAAAATGGAGGCACAAAGCACAAACCAAATTTTATTCAATTTCAACAACCCTTACAAATGACAACACACTCCTATTTATAGGGAATTACAACTCAACACATGACTTAAGAAAATTACAACACAAGCAAACGACTTAAGGAGCATCAACAAACGACTTACAACATCACGCGACTTATACAACTTAACAACGACTTAAAACTTCTCACGACCTAAGAAATGCTGCATTCATTAATGACCTAGCTGAAGCTTCATTCGCGACTTAGGATACAGCACGACCTTTTGGTTGCGGTTCGGGACTTAAAGAAATTCATTCGCGACTTAAAATCAATACTTCGCGACTTAAAAAATCTCCCATGCAATGATAAGTCGGCCGCGACTTACAACTAAGGTCGTTCGCGATCTTCCTCTTCACGTCCTTTCCCAGAGATATGTCGTTCGCGACATATGGAAAGTCGTTGTGTGTAGGGGGTCGATTTCAATTTGTTCGCGACCTAGATAAGTCGCTCGCGACATATGGAAGAGGGGAATAGGTCGTAAGTCGCTTGCGAGACGAATGTTCGCGATTTGGGTTGAGGTCGAGAAATGGTTTAAGTCGCGGAGGCGAATTAGATTTAGGTCGTGGGTTCTCGTGGGTTCTTGGATCGCGGCCATGGGGAGGAGTTGAGTCGTTAGGTCGCGGGTTGTGAGATGGGGGGGTTTAAGTCGTGGGTTGCGGGATATGGTGATGTGGTGGGTTGCGGCAAGTGGTGATGTGGTGGGTCGTGGCAAGTGGTGATCAAGGTTGGTGGAGGTGCGGAACGAGGTAAGTGTTTCCCCTGTATCACTAGTATTTGTTTATGTATAAATAGTGCAGTGGATTACTTGCAACTTAGCCTGTAATAACCGAAATCTTCTGAAATACAATAATATATTAACATAAATTACCCATTTATGAAGCATTAAAAGTTTGTGAAACCTGCTTTTGATGACTTCATACTTCCGACAAAAAAGTAGCTGATACTATCCTTCCTCATGGTCTAGACAATCATGTGGCTATTGACCTAATAGTTCAGCATAAGTGCACAAAACTTGGACAACATGACCTTTGTAAGATCTATCCGAACCTTTATGTCATCAATTCAATGTTTCAGGTGTGTATCATCACTTGATTATACTGTTATCTTTTAGTTTGATCCGATTCAGGGATTTTAGCAAGTGATATGATATTTTGTTTTCTACCGTGTTATATATAGATTCGTGGGATGCGTACAATTATACATGATGCTCAGACAGCGACGCATGACTTTGTATTTTATTCTGATTGGCTAATCCGTTTGGTTAGTACATTTGTTAAATTTAATTGTTGATCTTCAGTGTACATTTCAACTAAAAACTACTATTCAAGTTTAGGTTGTTGGGCATGGTCTAAGTCATCTACATCTTAAGTTAAACATAAATCTGACTAAATAGTGAAACTATGTTTGTACAAAACATGTAAATGCACTTACTATACAGTTACATATATCAAAACATCGTACATTTTTAAACTTGTGTGTATTTTTTTTTGGAAAATCATCTAGCTGAGGTTTGAGTATCTTATGTCATGGCCATCTGCTCAAAACCAATACAAGTTATAAATATTGAGTAATTATGATACTATATTAACTGTTAAACAAATTCCTGAATACTTAACAAGGAACATCATTTTGGTTTTACTATGAGCAACTATGTGGCTGAAACTATATACCTGCTCAAATCATTACTCCTTTTGTTTGTCATTTGTGCTCGTAGATTAAATCTGCCCATCTGTCCTTTATTATTTAATTCAATAAAAATCAACCTTGTCTGTTTTCACGATCAATTAAAATGAAATGTCCTCTTTTCAACGAGCAATCGTATTTTCATTTAAATTAATTAAACAATGTTAAATCATTTTTTGCTTTAATCTAATTTTAGTTCCATTTTTAATGATGTTGGACATCTAATTAATATTTTAAGATTCAATATGTGCAACGGAATTTTTTAAGTCAGTAGTAATAGATACATAATGGTTTAGAAAGAATGGAATTTGCTAGTATCATATGATGTATCTTATCCTATAATCTTGTAATTAACATTAGCTTATATTTATAATTGCTGTTTAGTCATATATTTTCATTGTATGCCAACAAAATACAATTGTGGAAATAAAATATCCAATCATATAAAATAACTTAAAAATACATTTTTATAGAAAATATTAATTAGCTTAAAATGAATGCGATTAGGTTTAAAATGCATGGAGGGAGGATGACTTTAAAATGAATATACTGACATGGAAGATTATATGGTTAACCATAGAAATATGTATTAATTAGTTTGCCAAAAAATAGATAATTAGTTTGCCATAGAATTATGTATTAACTAATTTTTGTAAACTTAACTAATTTTTCTAAAAAAATTACTAAATTAATTAGTTTTATGACTTCAAAGAAGTCTATGAAAATAACTAAGTTTATACTATTAATGAAGTTTTAGAAAAGTCAACAAAGTTTATAAAAATAACTAAGTTTTATAAAAGTTAATTAATTTTTAAAAAAGTTGACCAAATTTTATAAACATTTAACTATGTTGGCTAAGTTTTATAAAAATGAACAAAAGTTGTAAAATTATTGAGCTTATTAAATTTTTTAAAAATTAAAGAAGTTTATAAAAATACATAAGTTATAAAAATTAGTTAAGTTTCAAAAAGGTATACTAAGTTTATAAAAATAACTAAATTTTATAAAAGTTAACTAATTATAAACGTATAACTAAGTTTGCCAAGTTGTATAAAAAAATAACTACATTTATAAAAATTAGTTATGATTTATAGAAATTAATATCAAGTTTTATAAAA
Source organism: Allium cepa (assembly GCA_030765085.1). Taxonomy (NCBI): domain Eukaryota; kingdom Viridiplantae; phylum Streptophyta; class Magnoliopsida; order Asparagales; family Amaryllidaceae; genus Allium; species Allium cepa. Next base: position 312,813,600 of record CM060937.1, read on the forward strand.
GTTCAAAAATTCAAGTTTAGGAAATTAATTAATTTTCAAAAAAGTTAAGTAAGTTTATGAAAAAAACAATGTTTTATAGAAGTTAACTAAGTTTTAAAAAAGTTAACCAAGTTTTACGAAAATTTAACTAAGTTAACTAGCTTTGTTTATTAAAATTAACTAAGTTTATAAATGAGCAATCTATCCATAGTTCATTGCTTTTCCTTCTCATCTCAATTTTTTTCTCACGCTCCAAAATGGTAGTTCAAAAGTTTACTGCTGCATTAAGTTTGCAGTCCATGACTATCGGCACAAAGAAATCAATGTCGATCAAGTAAGCAATTGAAAACACAAACTTTATTCTTCTTACCAAATGGTCCTTGAATTTAATTATTTTTTTTGGTTAAATTTTAAGTTGTGGATGGAATTTTGAAGATAATGAGTTACATGCCATCTCTAATTTACAATGTAGATGCATCATATTATGATTTTATGAATAGAGTGACAATGGAGGAAATTAGTTTGAAAAAGAAGGGAATATTGGATACAAGTTTATATTGTAAATACACATTAATGGTATAATGGATAATTGGTAACAAAGTACACATTGAATTATATACTGATCAAATATAAATAGTACAAGTTTATATTGTAAATGACCTTGCAATTAATAATAGCAAAAAACAAGTATAAAGAAAAGTTTCAAGCTCATTCTTTCACATGTTTGTTCTATACATCTTAAGATAACATGAGAACTAGCAACTTAATGTTTACGTCTTTTAATCCTAATCAATTATGTATAATAATGAACTTTTCCTTTGTAGGTGGATAGATATATTTGATGGAAAAAAATAGTAACATACCGCAGCAAGGATTCAAAGTTACTTTTAGATGCCATACCCACATTTTGGTTTGTATGTTTGTACGTATTACTACTTTTGGTCACTAGTTGTTGCTTGTTCTACATTGAAATATTATGAACTTATTATCTATTTTGATGTGAGAATATAACATATGTTTATTATGTATGTTTCATGTTAATTGTAAGACCTATGATTAATTTAATATGTTGATTATAAAATGTGTGATTAATATAATATATGTTTGCTATGAAATATATGTGTTTATATAAACCGTGTTATACATAAATTGTGGCTGCATATAGAATTGGAACCTGCTATATATTGATTAGGAATTGAGCAAAATACGACAGCCTTTATAAGATGCTATGAAAATATTTAACAACGTTTCTGAATCGCTATAGAAAAGATTGAATAGCGTTTATGAAACGCTACAGAAAGTTTTAACAACCTTTTCAAAATGCTATTAAAACGCTATAAAATAGGACCAAGCATTCCAGAAAATGTTGTAAATAAACATCATAGCAAGAAAAGAAACACTGTAAAAAGAAACCGCAACAATGAAAAGAACGTAGTCAAAGTTAACATAGCGTATTATAACCGCTATTGAACATATTTCAAAGGGAAGACGAACGCAGTAAAATATATTATTGACATCAAAAAAATGATATAGAAACGTGGATTCTACAGCGTTTTCTGTCTTGCTATGGTATATGTCTGGCCTATAATGACATGTTGATATACAGCGTAGTTAAAAACAAACTCTGTTAAAGGTTTTTATAGCGTTTTTGAAACCCTATGATAGGTACATTTTGCTGTAATGTTTGCAACTTCACACTTTTATATCTAATGTGTTGTATCTCGTTTTTGTTTCCCTTAAACTTCTAGATTTTTAAATTTATCCTCGTTATTTGAAGCATTCTGTTAAAACTATATTGACCAGTGCCCTTACTTTTAATAGAAAGGTTATTTTTACTTTTTCTTTTATTTTTTTAATATACTCATTCATTGACAAATCTAAAAGGAAAGTTCTTTTTAATTGGTAGCTTGAGAGATATGGATTCATATATGTATGCGATCACCAGATTTCCGGGTTAAAGTATAACATTTGAAACTAGAAAAAAATATTTATAAATTTTTGATTAACGAAAATTCCATTTAGCTTGCAGTGAATATTTCCAAATTCCCCAAATTTCCCTGTGAATTTGTCGGCAAAAATTATTGGTTCAACCAGTCCAGTTTTCAAAATAAAATTATTTACCAATTCTAATTTTTTAAAAGATATAGCTGTGCCCCTTTTTCAAAAGAATGAAAAATTGTGTTGAAATCTCCAAGTACCATGCAAGAGTGTCTAATATTTTCATTTATTTGTTCTACATGATTCCATAATAAATTTATTACATTTTTACTATTTGATGCATAAATAAATGTAAGTTCTAAAAGAAAACCTCGTTTATTTATGCATTTACAATGTATATATTGAAATTTAAAAATACTGATTTATATCCCAAATATTAGAATCCTATATGACTATAATTCTACCATTCCCCTATTAGGTTATTATTTATATTATGTTCTAGTTTTTCAAGACTTTATTTGATAGTCACCTATTTTACAATCATCCAATTCGAGTTCTACTAACCTTGTAATATTTGGTTTAATTATTAACAACAGATCAATTAAATCTACTTTTCTTTCAGTGAGTTAATCCCCTTACATTCCATGCTATTACTGACATACTATACAAAAAATAATATTAATATTATAAGGATACTCAAAGGATACAATGTGAAGTTATAGCGAAGCACTATATTTGGAACTCTCATCTACAACATCAATCTTTCTTCCACTTCTTCGGCAAGACCTTTTGTCTTGTACTTTAAATTCCTCTTCCCACTTTGCATTTGATTATATTTTTTTCTTCTGAATTCACTATCGTTTGTTGCCTCTAGATGTTTACTGAAAGTTATGCCATTTATATTCTTCAGTCGATTTTTTTCCTTTCATTTTTCCTTGCGGAAGAAGAGGCAGCTGTTAGCCGGCTTACTACGTTTTGAACTGCCTAATTTGATACCGTTTCCTTAGGTAAAGTTGCAGTAATTCTTGACTTTGCTACTTGTGGAGCGATTATTCCTCTAGTAATTGCACTTTCAGGATCTACACTTATCTCAGTATACTTGTTTGTGCTCATATCTATATTCATGTTTTCTATGTTTATTTACATGCTTGTTGCTTGCTCATTTTCACTGCCCCAATTTTCTGAAATCAAACTAGTGTCCTCTATAATTCACTACACTTTTATTATTTTCCTGCATAACAGATTCTTGTTGGCTAACATTTTTATTTTTATATTTATTTTGAGTTTGATGAGACTAATTTTGGTTCACTATTGCGCTAATTCTTTCATTGCCAGTATTTGTAACTTTTGCCGTTGGAGTGTCTGCATTTGCCACCCATTTTGAAACTGTGTTTTCAAAACTTGCATTTTTATCAATGGACATGCTTTCTGTATTTTCATTTTGTTTATCAAGACGGGAGTGTGCAACAATACCATTCTTTTCCTTCCATACATTCTTAGATTAACAGTTTTCAATAGAATGCCCAAAACATGCACATGTCTTAAATCTTGGAGGAATCCATTCATATTCATTTTTTGTTGGATTTATTTTATTTATCTAAGCTAACGCTAAAATAATGTGCTGTTATTAGATGTATTTGATAACAGAAAAGAATAAGCCATAGAGTGGTAGAGTATTTTTAGGAAAGTAGTGGAGATAGAGTCAGTAGTTGATTGAGTCTAGGAAGTTACTTATTTTTTTCCTATTTTATTACCACCAACTTTGCGTGCGCACTGTTTAGCTTATATATTCATGTACCGTTCAGCTTTAATTAATAAGAAGTAATACGTTCCTTCATAAATCTAATATTTTGGTAGCAGAGCGATCCAAAAGATGCAGTTGAGACGAGGACGGACAAGGTAGCACTGGCTGCTATCTATCAAGGTATCCCGAAGGACATGTTGTTATCCATAGCTGAAGAGAAATCCGCCAAAGAAGCTTGCGAAGCTATTAAAGTGATATGTATGGGGGCAGAGCGAGTACAGGCGGCAAAAGTGCAGACACTAAAAGCGGAATTCGAGTCGATGAACATGAAAGAGTCAGATCAGCTCGATGATTTCTTTATGAAGTTGAATGGAGTAGTCACTAACATTCGAGTTCTGGGAGAGAAAGTGGAAGAATCATATGTAGTAAAGAAGATTCTACGTGTCGTCCCCTCGAAATTTCTACAAATTGCTTCCATAATAGAGCAATTTGGAGACATGGAGAAGATGACAGTTGATAAGGTCATTGGGCGTCTCAAGGCATATGATGAAACGTGGTCAGTAAGACAACACAGGAGGCCAACTGTTGCTCACACAAGAAGAGTGGTCGAGGAGGACAAACAAGAGTGCACTTGGGAGTTTAATCAGAGGGGAAGAGGAGGTGGCGCTTATCATGGCAGAGGTCGAGGCAATTTCCGAGGTGGTGGTTTTGGCAGAAGACAACAAAATCGCATAGAAGAAAATAACAAAGGAAACACCAGTAGTCGGGACAAGAGCCATATAAAATGCTTTAACTGCAACCTATATGGTCACTATGCAGTGGAGTGTCGTAAACCACGTCGCGACAAAGAACGTGGAAAGGACAAGCACTTGAAGTAAACCTCGCTCAGACCCAGGATGATGAGCCCACACTCCTGTTCACTGAGTGTAGAGAGAAGGAACGCAACATGGTGCTGTTAAATGAAGAAAGTGTAACTCCAAATCTTGTTTCAAATGGGAATGCTATTGTGGAATCTAATTTATGGTATCTTGACAACGGTGCCAGTAACCACATGACAGGAAGACGTTCAAAATTTATGGATTTGGACGAAGGAGTAACAGGCCAGGTGAAATTTGGTGATGGGTCCACTGTGAAGATTGAAGGAAAGGGATCCATAACACTTAAGTGTAAGAATAGTGAGAAACGTCTACTCCATGAAGTTTATTTCATCCCCACGCTTAAAAACAACATCATAAGCCTGAGACAACTCTTAGAAGCTGGAAACAAAGTGGTTATGCATGGCGATCTCCTGTGGGTGTATGACGATCAAGGAGAGTTATTAATGAAGGTGAAAAGATCCTCAAACTGGTTATACAAAATTATTATTGAAGAAGGTTCAACCATATGTTTATTATCAAAGGCGGAAGAAACATCCTGGTTCTGGCACTCACGACTCGGACATGTGAATTTCCAAGCAATGAGACTTATGTCTAACAACAGAATGGCACGTGGAATACCAGACTTTGTACAGCCTAAGGAAGAATGTAATGGGTGTCTACTGTCAAAGCAAGCCCAGAAGTCGTTTCCCCTGCAATCAAATTTTATGGAAAAAGAAAAGTTAGAGATAATACACACAAATTTGTGTGGTCCCATCTCGCCACCTACACAAGCAGGCAATAGGTACTTCCTGTTATTGGTCGATGATTTTAGTAGAAAGATGTGGGTATATATGTTAAAGAATAAAGATGATGCTTTGGGTGCGTTCAAGAAATTTAAAATGTTATTTGAAAAGGAGGCAAAGGTTCCCATAAAAGTTCTGAGAACAGATCGAGGTGGTGAGTTGACATCAAAGGAGTTCGATTCCTACTGTGACAATGAAGGCATACTGAGGCACTTGACAACTTCATACTCTCCGCAACAGAACAGAGTTGTGGAACGACGGAACAGAACAGTTATTGCTATGACTAGGTGTTTTTTAAAGGAGAAACAAATGCCAGCTACATTTTGGGGAGAGGCTGTAAGGCACTCTGTATACGTTTTAAACAAGCTACCCACACGAGTTTTGAAGGAAGAAACGCCTCACGAAGCGTGGAAGGGTGAAAGTCTAGTCTCGATCACATAAGGATCTTTGGATGTCTTGCTCACACGAAGATACCAAAGGAACACACTAAGAAATTGGATGACAGAAGTAAACTTGTGGTTTATCTTGGGAAAGAACCTAGAACTAAGGCTCATCGTCTATATGACCCACTCACTGGGAGATTGAATGTCAGTAGGGACGTTGTGTTTGAAGAAGGTAAAGGTTGGAACTGGGATCAACAAGGGATGGAAGGTACAATAAACTGAAGCTCTCTCGTTGTGACTGACACACAAGTTACGGTACAACAAGACGTTGAAACAGAGGCGTCAACGCCTATGCAATCACATGTATCAAGCTCAAATCAAGCAAGTGAGTTGGATGAATATGGAGGATCAAATAGCTGTTTAGATCCCATACATTTCAGGCTACTCGGCGACGTGTACAATGACATGGAGGAAATAGAGTTAACAGACGAACTGAAGCTTCTGGGTGTTGAAGAACCAGAAAACTATGAACAAGCTAAAAAGGAAGTGGAGTGGAAGAGAGTATGCAAAACGAGTTGGAAGCCATCGAGAGAAACAAAACGTGGGTATTGACGGAGTTGCCACCCGGTCGAAAAGCGATAAGTTTAAAGTGGGCTTATAAACTGGAGAAAAACACAACTGGCGCAATAAACAAACTTCTGGTTTAATTTTTTGTACCAAATTTTCTACATCATACATTGAGATGTAAGCTTCCCTTGGCAATTCTACATCTGTTTTAATTTCTACGAATATTCTTGCATAGTATAGTCTGGTTTTATTTGCAGTTGGTTCACCAAGTTTTAAAGGTATACCCATTACACTAGAATAGCACTAAGTGCCTCTTTGTCCCAAAATTTAAAATTAAGTTCAGGCAGCCTGATCCAAATTAGCATTATTGTGGGCAAGTATTTTCCAAAATTGATTTTTTTCTCCATTAATTACTTTACCACAATCAGCTGCATTTGAAAACTTTATAATGAAGAACCCATTATTTCTTGTGAAAATTTAAAATTTACCTGTTGGGTTCCATGACGAAAGCTTTGAAGTGGTGATTAAAGGATCGGCTACCAAACACATAATAGTCTCAGTTCTCCAACCTCCTCCTTTACCACAACCGCCTTCCTCTTCCTGATGGTAATTGGAATGTGTAACTCGGATCAAAGTCATAATTGAAGCCTCCTTTATTGATCATCTCTGCCCAAGATGAAGCTTTATGCACGCCATTCTTGGCCTAATATTGAGTATCTTGATTTACTTTTCTGATTCTCAATTTATTACTTGTTGTAAAATATTTGAATCTTTAATCATTCAGACCATTCTTGTTTACATTCAGTCAGAATCTTAGCTTGTGTTGGATAATAAGAGGGTGAACAGGCCTATAAGCATTCCTATATTGATTCTCCACCAACAAAAACCCCTCACCATCAATGCCCGGTGGTTTCTCTTTAAGGTTCTAATGTGAATCAGGATTATGATTTGGTGAAGGAGAGGTGTCATTTGGAGAAGCTGGGGAAGAAGACCACCTCAACTGACCTTGGCTTTCATTGAAAAAACTAGGTTGTTAGCAATCTTCATGGTCGCCATTGTTGTTATAACAAAATTGTGTTAATATCCGCATTTGACATGCGTTTGTACATGTTTTGATGTTACTTGCTTCTAGCCTACAAGGCGTCTTTTCCTAATTTCTTTTTTGTTTATCGATACATTACTGTCGTTAATCCAATCCCTTGGACTGTTAGGTTGTTTTTAGGGAGTTTCGTCGGGAGGGCCGGAACCTATGGACACCCTTTTTTGAAAGGATGTAGCCATAATATATATGCTTTGTTTCTTCATATTATTTTCTCAAATGCAATTTTGTTTTAGCTATCATAATAAATCATTATAATAGTTAATAACCAGTAGAAAGAATATTCAATTTTTTTCAATCTAGAAGATGCATCATATATAATATTTTACTGTGATTTCCATCCATGAAGCACATGACCATGTAATTATAGATTTCTAAATGGGTTGGTTTGTGTTGTTAAAAGAACTTTGACGTATCTGCTATTAATCCAATCAATGGTGATATAGTTCATCATTTCCTTCAAGGTCATAGCATTTAAATTCTGTTTCTAAAATTGATAGATTAGATTGGTTGTAAAAGTCACTAAAAGATTATGTTGTAAGTCAGAAAGCATCACGAATTGCAGATATTAACGTAATTTTCCTTTACCCTCCTGAATGTCATGGGAATTTTCTATTATATACATGAAGATGAGGCGTTACACATAATTAATTGTTATGTGTCTAGGGGACTATCCATAAAGTACTATAGTGGAGTCGTTCTTGTGGTTTCTTTTAAGTAGTAAATATTTTTAATTCTAGCTTCTTAATGGCAAAATGAAAAGTCAATAATAGAATCAACTTAGTTTGAGAGACAACATCATATTTTCATTTTTGATTCATAAAGAATATTTTAGTTTTATTATTTATAAAATTATAGGAAAAAAATAATTTTTTTGAAGATAATTACAGGAATAAGTATGACGATGGCATGTATGATGAGAATCCAGACAAGATGAACGTGAAGAAAAATCAGAGCAAAGATGCTATAGGTAAAGTTAGTTAAAGTGGAATCATAAACAATTAGAAAATGTAAAATAAATGGGAAAAAATTGAAAGTAACATATAAATATGTTAGTTTCTTAATGAATTAATTTGGTACTAATTAGTGAGTTGATAACGATAAAGTAATAGTGACTGTGATACTTATTATTTACTCGAAACAACATGGCTTAAAATTCTTAAAGTAAGCAGCGGTTCCATATAGTATATGATGGGAGAACGATATCCGTTAACTTATAATTTATGAAAAACAGCCATTTGTCTTTGAAACCATCTATTATATAATTGACCTCCTTTGAAACCAATTTTGTTTGGCCTGCCACTATCCTATCCAATAAGTAAAGGGAACAAGTTTAGAATATGAGTCAGCCAACATTTTGGTTTTTTGATTTGAAAAGCCAGTAATTGAGGATCATTGTAGGTTATTTTTCTCTACATATATGATGTATCTTACTCAAATGAAACCATCGTATCCTATGTTTTTTTATGCATTATCGTATTTTATGATCTGAAGTAAGTAGCTCACGATCGTGATCAATATCATTATGCACACTTATACATACCCATATATAAGTTATCACTTGACAAATAAAAAGTATGTGTATGTATGATTTATGTATGTATTTATGTACAGAAAAACAAAAGAAAAAATATATATAATTCCATGTCCTCAATAATTTTATTTTATCTTTTGATATATATGAACATAATATTTTAAAAAAGGGTGACAAGCCCATTTGCTGAATCAACATGCTGGGTAAATATTGAATCGGCAATCATTTTCTTATATAAGATTACTACTTACCTTTTTTTACATTATGCATACATCTTGTGGAAAGACTTACAGAGAAACACGCATATAGACATTTGTGAATGTACGCATAAATTTCATATGAAGATTGGACTAATTTACTCCGATCTACATATCATATTTAAGTTATTAATAATAACGCATCTACATTTTCCCATTTGATACTTTAGTCCTTATGGCTTGAACTAAGATATACCCATATGTAATACCCATATAGGATACAGCTCTTACTATTTCATCTATGATTTCAACAACATATTAGAAAATAATACATTCATATTTGATTAATCACAAAAATGAATGCCTTATGTATGACATCACCGTAGCCTAAGTTATAAAATAAGCTATTTGAACACGACTGAGGAATCACATTTATTTGTTGAGGCCCGAACATTGTTCCCTCAATGCACAAGCATAATGCAAATGAAGCACAAGTTTATGTTAATGTTACAAGGATAATTCTTCACATATACATTTACATTTAATGCCATTGTCATTTCATTACTACTTAGCATGTATGCATAAGAAGATACAAAAATAATTATATCAATCAAGAATTGTCAAAAACTATATTTTATTACTTAGCATGTAACGTAGTTGGTTGGGACACTCAGTGCACACATGTGAAAATGATTGTTCAATGTTTGCTAACCGCACGTTCTTATGGAAATTAAATCATGTTTTGTTACTATAGATTATGAGCTTCTATAAAAAAAACTATAAATATAAGGAAAAATGGAATTCATAAAAACTATATTACGAAGTCAAATATATGTATAATTTAATAATATTTTTCATAATTTATTCTTTTAAATTCAATCATATGAAAGCTATATAAAATTAATGTGGTAGTCTGCTAAATATAAATAAAATGTAATTTAAAATTTGAATTAAGGTAAAGCACATATTTTTAACTAAATAATGAATATGAATTTTGCATGAAATATTAATAAATCATTAATCTAAGTTAAGAATATATGCTACTTAACAAGCATCGTGGCCAATGACAAACTTATTAGTAATAAATGGTAATGGAATTCTACACAATGTTGTTTTACTATTATCTAACAAAAAAATTGTAGTAATTTAATATTTTGGCAAATATAAGGTAAAATGGATAAAAAATGTAATAGTAAATACTTTTATGTAATACTACTCAAAACATGATAAGGAAGGTGAATAAATTTTATGAATTACAACATTCAACTGGTTAAATAATTAATACAATTAATGATAGGAAACGCTACAAGTAGAAAAGTTCATATAATTGCTTAGTGTTAATAATAGCGCATATGAAATTATAATCATCAATATGGTAAAGTACTGTATCAGATTTTAGCAGTTCTTATATTTACCTCCTATGGTATTTTAAATCAAACCTTTAATAGTAAATATTAATATCATTATGCTACTCAAATAGTGTTGTGCACTTGAATATCCACTATAAAAACTCAAAGAAACATATATGTCAAAAAATTCTCATTATCACCTAACTTTATGCAAAATTTTCAAAAATAAGATGGACATGAATATTCAATTTAAGAATAAATATTCCGTGCCTATTGATAATTCAAAGATTCAACAAAATCTTACAAAATGAATACTTGTCTAATAGATTGTTTGAAGTATGAAGAAGAATCATGTCATTTTGGTGTAAAGATAAATCTTAAGGGGCATATAGTTCTTCACTTGGACCAAATTATATTTTCATTTAAAAAGGAGGGACCAAACAACTACCTATAAACAGTTGGACGTACATCACCAGTTTAAAAACCTTCAACCACTAGATATTACAGTTTTCCCTATTTTGTTTTGTGTATTAGATCGTATCTTTTACTTCTATCAAGGTTACTACGATTTGATGTAATTTCAATTTTTGTGAAAAATTGTTACTACAAGTGGTTACAATGCCAATATTTGCAGAAAAATAAAAATAATCCTTCGCATGAACCTTCTTATCGCTTGGTGGATCATTATGGTGATCATGCATTTGATGAGACTAATGTTTCTACCTCCCATAAATGGTTTCATTCAACCACTTACATGTTATAAATTTTGTTAATTTCTTTGCCTATAATTGATTTTTAATTCCAAAATTTTTATTTATATGACATTACAAAATATATTTTTTACAATAAACATCAACCATAAGACCATAAACAAGAAATATATATACATCTTTTGTGACGACCCGACTTTCCACTCCCGGAAAATCGCATCATTTTTAAGAAAGAAAGGGATAGAAAAGAGAAAGAAAGAAGAGAAGAAAGAAACAAACATCAGAATCTAACATAGCGGAACGAATAAACTATATTAATAACATAAATATTACATAGTTTACAACCATATCAGAGTACATAGATATACATCACATACTAGACAGTTATAAACACCTGTCTAGTTATTCCATCTCAATACAACTCAGAGAAACTACTCAGAACATACAGCGAAATACTAATATCTAACGCAGAAGCCTCCTGCTCCATTTCTCCTCCATAATTCGTCAAATCCAATCTGAATCCTAACCTGAATCCCTTGACTACTCATAAAAATTTGAGTACCCAAGAGTTTATGAAAAACAAAAATAAACTCCGGGTCAGACATGGGTCTGGTGTGAGTAACAGGTTAAAGTTGCTTAATTTTCAAAAACCTTTTGAAAGAAAGGTATCACGTAAGACTTCCCACACATAATCATGGAAAAGTTTTTACCTTACGCTAACCAAAACATTTGATAGGAAATCCGATGATATTATAATAGTGTCTAGGGTTTTCAAATAAATAAGAAATAGCCGAAATTGTTACATCTATTAAATTCCAGCTACTAGCCACAAAAGTGGGTAATACAATCAAAACCGTTGGCACTTATTGGATTTTTGGATTCCATACAATGGCAGGGCTACTGGGGTACCGTCCGTCACAGTACGTGGCCTAGATCACCGTACCGAGGATTACTCCCTTCATCCCCTGCAACACAAAGCCGGACCCGTTCCTTACTGAACAGTTCCGAATAAGATAACCCCGACGGTAAGAGCTCAAAAGACCATCCACACAGCCGAAATATAAAGGGACCTCTAGACAGGGGTAAATCTTACTCTCAAGTGGGGGCTACCCACGAAGCCTTGCTGCACGTCCCCTATTTTAGCCATTCCCGATTGATGAGGCTTGAGGCTACGATTACCTTTATAGGACATATCATCTTAGAATGCTAATCGTCCACCTGACGATGTTCTGAAAGCATTCAATCCATACAAATTCGTTCTGGGTTCGAACGAAACCGAAGGCATTATCTCGTTACACTCATTTTGGAATCACCCTCAGAGTTAACGACAATAACCCTTGCAGTCTAATCCACCATCTCGAATCTATAAGTACTATTCCGTCAAACTCATTACGGAATCACCCACAGAGTTATACTGACGTATAGCCCTTACCCCTCGAGTCTTCACTTGCTCCACTTGAATTCACGACCTAACGTTATTTGGAATCGATGTGGTTTTCGGATATCCAAATATGGAAACCCGATCCCGGTCTCATCGAAATCCAAAGCGTGTCTTTTAGGTCCAAGTTGTTTTAAAGGTTTTAAAACATTTCAATACATTATCTATATACACACAGATAGATAACTTAAATCATAACTGATAATCAACATTATCACATAATAGGGAACCCACATAATCAATATCAAATAGATATTCCATATATCATCACAATAGATAACCTATGTTATCGTCACAACACAAACCAAACATCCATACCACAAAATATTATTCATCTCATTACTGAGATCACAAAGCAACCAAGACAATCAATGTCATCCAAATATACATAAGCAAAGATTTACTCATCACAATATAATTAATTTAAAATGAATTAAATTAACTATCTCCATCTCTAATTAATTTAAAATGAATTAAATTAATTACTTAATCTATAATTAATTTAAAATAAATTAAATTAATTACTTCACCCAATTATAACTTGCTTACCTAACTATTTAATTGATTACAATCAATTAATTATTCAAAATAAATCATCCTAATTAATCACTCTTGATTAATTACTCTTAATTACATTCATGTAATTATCCTTAATTAATTTCACAAATTAATTATCCTCAACTTAAACAGTAATTAACCTTTAATTACTTTAGTTAATTAATTAATCATAATTAATTACCTTAATCCTTAATTAATTATATTAATTAATGACCTTTAACTACCTATTATTGATTAATTAATCATAATTAATCAACTTTAATTACATCATTAATTAAAATAATTAATGATCCTTAATAATTAATTTCTTAATTAATTATTTGATTAATTACTAAATAATTAATCCAATTTACTCATACTTAAACACCTCCACTTAATTACAATCATGTAATTATTAATTAATTACTTAACTAAGTAATTCCCAAATCATTAATTACATAAAGTAATTATTTATAAACCCAAATATTTAAAATTAATTAAACTTAATTAATTAAATTAATCAATTCCATTAAACTAAATTAATTACATTAAGTAATTAATTTCTTAATTACTTTATCAGGTAATTATACTCACACCATTTACAATTGATTATTATTAAATTAATTAATCTAATTAATTATAGAAATTAATCACATTAATTAATTATCAAACAATCCTGGTTAATGACCTCATTAACCCTTCTCTAATTATTTAATTAAATAATTATCTTAGATTAATTACAAATTTAATTATCTTTAATTATCTATAATTAAAGTCTAATTATTTAAATACATTAACCTTGATTAAAAATTAAATACTTAATTAATAATTTATTAATCATTAATTAAAATCTAATTAATGATCTAAATTTCAAACTGATTAACCCCTAATCACTATTCATTAAATCTTAATAATTAATTAAATTAATTAATTAATTATTTCTTAATTACCCTTTCAATAATTTAATTTCAAAACATTAATTCTTCACTAATTTAAAATAAAACATTTCTAAATTATGTTTTAAAACAAATTTTATTTTAAAACAAGGTGCTTTAAAACTTGTTTCCAAATTCCATTTCAAATATAAGTTTTGAAATGTAAATAGTTTAAACTTAAAAAAGTTTAAAAATTTGTAACTTAAACATCTCAATAACTCAATTTATACTTAGTTTAAACCATGCAAATTCAAACTTTCTTTCAATTTCAAAAATTGAATGCACATTCAACTTTGATTCCAAAGTTAAACTTAAGATTCAAACTAGCTTTAAATCCAGATTTAAATTTAAATTTTAAACTCTGTTAAACCTTAAACTTCAGATTTTAAAACATTTTATAAAAACACTTTAACACATTTCAAAGTTGTCAAAAGCCTTACATTTTTATGAAACTTAAATATTTTTGAATCTATAATTCAAACTCATTTTGAATTAAGATTTTAAACTTGTTTTAAAACTTTGATTTAAAACTTGCTCTACTTTCTTTTTTTAAAATCAGTTTAAATTTTTAAAACTCAAATATGGTCAGGTTTTATAAAACAGTTTTCAGGTTATTAAAACCTGTAAAAATAAATAAATTTCCTTTTCACCTTATTTATTTAAACTGGAATGTTAAATTAATTTGAATTCAAATGAATTCAAACTTGAATTCAAGTTTCCTTAATCATTTAAAGTTCAGGGTTTTACAAAATTATAAAACCAAAAGTTACAGGTTTGTAAAACCTGTAATCAAACACCTGAACCCTCCCCTCACTAACTCTACTTCGAGTCTGCAACCCCACATACCCGAGTCAAACACACAACAACTTCGGGCAATTCACCAAATTTACACGAGCAAACAAAACACAAGCCAACCCTCAAACAACATCCCTAAATTCAACTGCACGGTGCATGTGCACCGTGGCTCCGGCATCTCCTGCCTCCATGAATTCGTCGAACAATTCGACGTTCAACTCAGAAACCCCCCACGACCTCCAGAAGTTCACCTTCCATACGAAATTCCAATCGAGCTCTTCAAACCCAAAACCTGGCAACAACTACTCCAGGTTTTCTCAAAACCTGTCAACGCCGAGATCACAGGCCACCAACCATCAGCAAGTCAACCACTCCGGCCTCACCTTCAACCAGGGCCATACTATCAATTCCCAAAAGATCACGACACTCGATCAACTATATTGGCTGCAGTGATCAATTCTTATTTCACTGTAAAACTAGGGTTTAATTCATAAAAATTCAACTGCAACCACTCTAACTAATTTTTAACCCATTCAAGATTTATTTCAACATCTCCTATCCCTACACAATCAACCAGAAGTAACTCAAGATTTTCCTAATCCCAAAATTATCAGATTTTGGTAAAAATCTATTAACATTGAAAACCCCCACTGTAACTTCATCTATCATTTAAAAATCCTAATTCTTGGTCTAAAAATCAAGTGATAGTTAATGCTTTATATTTGTGAAACTTCATTACAAATTTAAGCTATTTAATTTTTTTTTGTTAAAATTATCCTATACTTATCTTCTTTGTGTTTCCAGTGACAAACACTTATTATATTTTTCTTACTTGAATTTAAGTATTGATTTAAGAGAACCAAACAATACTTCTTTATAAATTCCCATACATCAGGAATTAAAGTAAAAGATAAAGATTGTCACAGTTTCTTTAACAACAGAGACCACAGAAATTACTGCATGCAATCAATGCATATCATAGCAACATTATCATCACACAGGAATGTTTATCTATGTTAAACATTTAGCATGCAACTTTTTTTTAAAATTTAAAAAGTTAGAAGTTACTCACCTTTTTATTGAATGCAGACCCTGTTTCCACATGCATGCTTCCAGATTTTTGAAAACAGTCCCCCTTTTTGATACTTTGGACTTTTAAGTTGCTTTTAATACTTGGAGATATGCAGATAAAAATGCAGGTTTGCCCCTCTTTGATACTCTGAACCTTTTTAACAACTGAATTGCTTCTGATTGCAGAAAAAAGAATGATGCAGATGCTTTTGATATGAGGAGTGTTGTAACTAATTTTGTTTTGAACATAATTTGTTTACAGATTGCAGAGAAAGAGTGTAGAAGCTTTTGATATGAGGAGTTCTGTTTTTCTTGAGAACAGGATTTCCAGAATTTGATTCTTTTGTTTTGGAAATGCAGGCTATAAATTGATAATGAGGAGAATTACAGGGAAAAATGATTCAGGTTTTACATATTGAGATGAAGATGATACAGATTTTTAGAAATGTTTATTAGTTATTCTCAGATTTGATTTTTGATTTAAGAAGTTGATGGTTTCCTTTGGTTTAATGAAGAATGAAAATGTAATATGAATGAAGATGAAATCTTAGCTAATGTATTTCAGATTTGACAAAACAAAAGAAAAAATGAATTTTAAAAGAAGCCACTTGTAAGGATTTTCAACACTTGTCAAAAGAATGCATATGTTTTAACACTTGTTTCTCTTTTAAAATTAATTTGTATATTAACATGTTAATAAATATGTATTAAGCTTAATTGATAAATTAATTAGAATTTAAATATAAATTTATAAAAGAAAACAAATCATGCCTAAAAATAAAACTTATACATATAGAAATTAAAACAATTTAGATTTTATGCTTTTAAATTTATATTCAAACTAAATTCAAAATCAAATAATCTCAAATCAAGTTATATACATAAATTCAATTTGAAACAAAAATTACAAATTCTATTCAAACTTATTTATAAAAACAATACACTATTAATATTGTTTAATAAAAATCATTTTTAAAAGAAATTATAATTTTACCAATAAAATATCCATTTTATTTGATCATTCTAAATTTTAAACTCAATCTAATGTAATTTAAAACATTTAATATTTTCTTATCAATTTTTAAAATCATATTTTTATTTATGAAATAGTCTTTGAAAACTCAATACTAGTTTGTATTAAAATTTCCAATTTATAATATATGCATATTAGAATTTAAAACATGATTTAATTATTAAGTTAAACCAAAATCATTTATTAAATTTTGAAAAGCTTATTTTCCAATTTGCTACAAATACTAAAACTAGAAAATATACTTTATTTATTAAATTTTAATCAACAAAAATCTATTTATTATTTTTAAAAGATAAAATAACCAATTTTGAATATTTATTGAAGATGATTATTAAATTAATCTAAATAATTATTTACAGAATATCAATATCAATTTAATTTTAACACAGATTATTAAATTGATATTGTTAAAAATTCCAGGATATTACAATCCTTCCCCCTTAAAAGAATTTCGTTCTTGAAATTTGAAACAAAGGTAATTTAATAATCTTATTAAATTTAATTTAAAAACACAAGCATATACCAAACATATGATAACAACCAAAACAACCAATTCAACCAATCAAACAAATCTAATTATCCAAACAAATTCTGGATAAAATTTTATCGAGTTTCCCCAGGTGTATATATATACACACCGGGATACTCGCTCTAAAGAAATCAAACAACTAATACTATGAAGCTACAAAGCTCCTATACAACTATATTTATTAACACTAAACAAGATATCAGACTACAAACGAGTCTGACTTAACAACCCAAAACTCCAGAACTGCTGGTTTCATAACCAGAGATAGATCATACACGTACTCCCTCAGAGATACGTGAAATTCATCGAATCCCAGTTATCCAAACTGGCAATTTAATCCTATAGATCAATCACTTATCTCCAAGATCACAGAAAAGATCCAAAACACTTCAGAGCTAGCTTCACAGACTTACCCAAAATTATAGCTCACTTGCTCGGAGAAAACTTATCCAAAATTAAATCTCCGACTTAAGAGTCCAAATTCCTCCGACTCTTATCCACAAAATCTCTACAGACAAATCCTGAGCTGTCCACAGCCTTACTGATCAGCCCACCCCTTGTTGATGCATCTAGAAACAAACTAGACCAATCAACACAACAAGATGATCTCCTCAAGATCAACCAAAACCAACAACTCAAACTCAACTTCTCAACATCAGAAGACAACAACTTCTTCTGTCTAGAAAATAAAAGCAGATGCACTTCCAAACGGCTTCCGCTGCTCAACTCTGATCCGAAGTAGAAGAGAATGCGGAAGAAGAATACAAACACAAACAGGATAACACATCCAGAGATATGGTTCAACAAATCCATAAGAAAAGTTCAGAAGTTCCTCCAAAACTTCGAGCTGCTACACCCACTCAATCTCCTAAAACCATTCTTCTATAAAGTTGAACCACCCGTACCACTCCTGGCATTTCAGTCCATAAGAAAACTCAATCTCCAGATGCAGACAAAACTATGACTTTCTGAAGATATCTAGAAAAACTCAGATAATCCAAGAGAACACTCAAACAATCGCAAGTCACTTTTGCGATCCACCAAACCAAATCCAAAGAAAAATGTTCTTTCTTAACCAAACAGAACAACTCAACTCAACCAGCCACCCATTGAAGAACGGGTCCAGTCAAATGCTTCTGAACTCCACTTAAGAAAAACTGCTAAGCCAGAAGATTTCTTGCCAACATCGAGAACACCCCAAACTGCACTGGTGCCACAGATGCCAAAGAATTCCAAAACAAAGCTCTCCGAGAAACTCGGACTTCAAAGCAACCAGAGACTCAAGCTGAACACAGCCACAACACTGAAGCGGACTCACTTCCTTAACTTGTTCCACAGAAATCATCTTCGGAAACATCCATAGTCACCGCATCTCATCACGCAGCTACTACTCCCTGAGGTATCAAAAATACCATCACCTGCTTCAGCTTAATCAACAGATCCAACTTCTACTCATCCAACTTCAGAAACAAACTCCGAACCTTAACAGGTTGCCTTCAGAGATCAATGAAGTCCTTAATCAAAACTACAAACATTACTCGAGACGGTATTAGGTTTACAGTCTCGAAAAATACACTTCCAATCTCAAACATTCAAACTCCAACCAATGGTAGTCGTGTTACACACACTACTACCCATCTACCCTTATAACTCATATTGGAAAAACCTGAACAGGTAACCCAATAGATAGGTAGAAATATATATATATATATATATATATATATATATATTTAAAATTACAAATATGCTCTCTCAAGAAAGACACCACTATAGAGCCTAGGTATTCACTCAACCTAACGCTCTGATACCAAGTGTGACGACCCGACTTTCCACTCCCGGAAAATCGCATCATTTTTAAGAAAGAAAGGGATAGAAAAGAGAAAGAAAGAAGAGAAGAAAGAAACAAACATCAGAATCTAACACAGCGGAACGAATAAACTATATTAATAACATAAATATTACATAGTTTACAACCATATCAGAGTACATAGATATACATCACATACTAGACAGTTAAACACCTGTCTAGTTATTCCATCTCAATACAACTCAGAGAAACTACTCATAACATACAGCGGAATACTAATATCTAACGTAGAAGCCTCCTGCTCCATTGCTCCTCCATAATTCGTCAAAGCCAATCTGAATCCTAACCTGAATCCCTTGACTACTCATAAAAATTTGAGTACCCAAGAGTTTATGAAAAACAAAAATAAACTCCGGGTCAGACATGGGTCTGGTGTGAGTAACAGGTTAAAGTTGCTTAATTTTCAAAAACCTTTTGAAAGAAAGGTATCACGTAAGACTTCCCACACATAAACATGGAAAAGTTTTTACCTTACGCTAACCAAAACATTGGATAGGAAATCCGATGATATTATAATAGTGTCTAGGGTTTTCAAATAAATAAGAAATAGCCGAAATCGTTACATCTATTAAATTCCAGCTACTAGCCACAAAAGTGGGTAATACAATCAAAACCGTTGGCACTTATTGGATTTTTGGATTCCATACAATGGCAGGGCTACTGGGGTACCGCCCGTCACAGTACGTGGCCTAGATCACCGTACTGAGGATTACTTCCTTCATCCCCTGCAACACAAAGCCGGACCCGTTCCTTACTGAACGGTTCCGAATAAGACAACCCCGACGGTAAGAGCTCAAAAGACCGTCCACACAGCCGAAATATAAAGGGACCTCTAGACAGGGGTAAATCTTACTCTCAAGTGGGGGCTACCCACGAAGCATTGCTGCACCTCCCCTGTTTTAGTCATTCCCGGTTGATGAGGCTTGAGGCTACGATTACCTTTATAGGACATATCATCTTAGAATGCTCATCGTCCACCTGACGATGTTCTGAAAGCATTCAATCCATACAAGTTCATTCTGGGTTCGAACGAAACCGAAGGCATTATCTCGTTACACTCATTTTGGAATCACCCTCAGAGTTAACGACAATAACCCTTGCACTCTAATCCACCATCTCGAATCTATAAGTACTATTCCATCAAACTCATTACGGAATCACCCACAGAGTTATACTAACGTATAGCCCTTACACCTCGATTCTTCACTCGCTCCACTTGAATTCACGACCTAACGTTATTTGGAATCGATGTGGTTTTCGGATATCCAAATATGGAAACCCGATCCCGGTCTCATCGAAATCCAAAGCGTGTCTTTTAGGTCCAAGTTGTTTTAAAGGTTTTAAAACATTTCAATACAGTATCTATATACACACAGATAGATAACTTAAATCATAACTGATAATCAACATTATCACATAATAGGGAACCCACATAATCAATATCAAATAGATATTCCATATATCATCACAATAGATAACCTATGTTATCGTCACAACACAAACCAAACATCCATACCACACAATATTATTCATCTCATTACTGAGATCACAAAGCAACCAAGACAGTCAATGTCATCCAAATATACATAAGCAAAGATTTACTCATCACAATATAATTAATTTAAAATGAATTAAATTAACTATCTCCATCTCTAATTAATTTAAAATGAATTAAATTAATTACTTAATCT
Source organism: Allium cepa (assembly GCA_030765085.1). NCBI lineage: Eukaryota > Viridiplantae > Streptophyta > Magnoliopsida > Asparagales > Amaryllidaceae > Allium > Allium cepa. Next base: position 312,834,656 of record CM060937.1, read on the forward strand.
ATAATTAATTTAAAATAAATTAAATTAATTACTTCACCCAATTATAACTTGCTTACCCAACTATTCAATTGATTACAATCAATTAATCATTCAAAATAAATCATCCTAATTAATCATTCTTGATTAATTACTCTTAATTATATTCATGCAATTATCCTTAATTAATTTCACAAATTAATTATCCTCAACTTAAACAGTAATTAACCTTTAATTACTTCAATTAATTAATTAATAATAATTTATTACCTTAATCCTTAATTAATTATATTAATTAATGACCTTTAACTACCTATTATTGATTAATTAATCACAATTAATCAACTTTAATTACATCGTTAATTAAAATAATTAATGATCCTTAATAATTAATTTCTTAATTAATTATTTGATTAATTACTAAATAATTAATCCAATTTACTCATACTTAAACACCTCCACTTAATTACAATCATGTAATTATTAATTAATTACTTAACTAAGTAATTCCCAAATCATTAATTACATAAAGTAATTATTTATAAACCCAAATGTTTAAAATTAGTTAAACTTAATTAATTAAATTAAACAATTCCATTAAACTAAATTAATTACATTAAGTAATTAATTTCTTAATTACTTTATCAAGTAATTATACTCAAACCATTTACAATTGAATATTATTAAATTAATTAATCTAATTAATTATAGAAATTAATCACATTAATTAATTATCAAACAATCCTGGTTAATGACCTCATTAACCCTTCTCTAATTATTTAATTAAATAATTATCTTAGATTAATTACAAATTTAATTATCTTTAATTATCTATAATTAAAGTCTAATTATTTAAATACATTAACCTTGATTAAAACTTAAATACTTAATTAATAATTTATTAATCATTAATTAAAATCTAATTAATGATCTAAATTTCAAACTGATTAACCCCTAATCACTATTCATTAAATCTTAATAATTAATTAAATAAATTAATTATTTATTTATTAATTACGCTTTTAATAATTTAATTTCAAAACATTAATTCTTCACTAATTTAAAATAAAACATTTCTAAATTATGTTTTAAAAAAAATTTTATTTAAAAACAAGGTGCTTTAAAACTTGTTTCCAAATTCCATTTCAAATATAAGTTTTGAAATGTAAATAGTTTAAACTTAACAAAGTTTAAAAATTTGTAACTTAAACATCTCAATAACTCAATTTATACTTGGTTTAAATCTTGCAAATTCAAACTTTCTTTCAATTTCAAAAACTAAATACACATTCAACTTTGATTCCAAATTTAAACTTAAGATTCAAACTTGCTTTGAATCTAGATTTAAATTTAAATTTTAAACTCTGTTAAACCTTAAACTTCAGATTTTAAAACATTTTATAAAAACACTTTAACACATTTCAAAGTTGTCAAAAGCCTTACGTTTTTATGAAACTTAAATATTTTTGAATCTATAATTCAAACTCATTTTGAATTAAGATTTTAAACTTGTTTTAAAACTTTGATTTAAAACTTGCTCTACATTCTTTTATTAAATTCAGTTTAAATTTTTAAAACTCAAATATGGTCAGGTTTTATAAAACAGTTTTCAGGTTATTAAAACCTGTAAAAATAAATAAATTTCCTTTTCACCTTATTTATTTAAACTGGAATGTTAAATTAATTTGAATTCAAATGAATTCAAACTTGAATTCAAGTTTCCTTAATCATTTAAAGTTCAGGGTTTTACAAAATTATAAAACCAAAAGTTACAGGTTTGTAAAACCTGTAATCAAACACCTGAACCCTCCCCTCACTAACTCTACTTCGAGTCTGCAACCCCACATACCCGAGTCAAACACACAACAACTTCGGGCAATTCAACAAATTTACACGAGCAAACAAAACACAAGCTAACCCTCAAACAACATCCCTAAATTCAACTGCACAGTGCATGTGCACGGTGGCTCCGGCCATCTCCTGCCTCCACGAATTCGTCGAACAAGTCGACGTTCAACTCAGAAACCCCCCACGACCTCCAGAAGTTCACCTTCCATACGAAATTCCAATCGAGCTCTTCAAACCCAAAACCTGGCAACAACTACTCCAGGTTTAATCAAAACCTGTCAACGCCGAGATCACAGGCCACCAACCATCAGCAAGTCAACCACTCCGGCATCACCTTCAACAAGGGCCATACTATCAATTCCCAAAAGATCACGACACTCGATCAACTATATTGGCTGCAGTGATCAATTCTTATTTCACTGTAAAACTAGGGTTTAATTCATAAAAATTCAACTGCAACCACTCTAACTAATTTTTAACCCATTCAAGATTTATTTCAACATCTCCTGTCCCTACACAATCAACCAAAAGTAACTAAAGATTTTCCTAATCCCAAAATTATCAGATTTTGGTAAAAATCTATTAACAGTGAAAACCCCCACTGTAACTTCATCTATCATTTAAAAATCCTAATTCTTGGTCTAAAAATCAAGCGATAGTTAATGCTTTATATTTGTGAAACTGCATTACAAATTTAAGCTATTTAATTTTTTTTTGTTAAAATTATCCTATACTAATCTTCTTTGTGTTTCCAGTGACGAGAGAACATCATATATAATATATGATGTAACTTCATAAGGTTATCAAATAACCTTATGAAGTTACATCATATATTATATATGATGTTCTCTAACAATACTTCTTTATAAATTCCCTTACATCAGGAATTAAAGTAAAAGATAATGATTGTCACAGTTTCTTTAACAGCAGAGACCACAGAAATTACTGCATGCAATCAATACATATCATAGCAACATTATCATCACACAGGAATGTTTATCTATGTTAAACATTTAGCATGCAACTTTTTTTTAAAATTTAAAAAGTTAGAAGTTACTCACCTTTTTATTGAATGCAGACCCTGTTTCCACATGCATGCTTCCAGATTTTTGAAAACAGTCCCCCTTTTTGATACTTTGAACTTTTAAGTTGCTTTTAATACTTGGAGATATGCAGATAAAAATGCAGGTTTGCCCCTCTTTGATACTCTGAACCTTTTTAACAACTGAATTGCTTCTGATTGCAGAAAAAAGAATGATGCAGATGCTTTTGATATGAGGAGTGTTGTAACTAATTTTGTTTTGAACATAATTTGTTTACAGATTGCAGAGAAAGAGTGCAGATGCTTTTGATATGAGGACTTCTGTTTTTCCTGAGAACAGGATTTCCAGAATTTGATTCTTTTGTTTTGGAAATGCAGGCTATAAATTGATAATGAGGAGAATTACAGGGAAAATGATTCAGGTTTTACATATTGAGATGAAGATGATACAGATTTTTAGGAATATTTATTAGTTATTCTCAGATTTGATTTTTGATTTAAGAAGTTGATGGTTTCCTTTGGTTTAATGAAGAATGAAAATCTAATATGAATGAGATGAAATCTTAGCTAACGTATTTCAGATTTTACAAAACAAAAGAAAAAATGAATTTTAAAAGAAGCCACTTGTAAGGATTTTCAACACTTGTCAAAAGAATGCATATGTTTTAACACTTGTTTCTCTTTTAAAAGTAATTTGTATATTAACATGTTAATAAATATGTATTAAGCTTAATTGATATATTAATTAGAATTTAAATATAAATTTATAAAAGAAAACAAATCATGCCTAAAAATAAAACTTATACATATATAAATTAAAACAATTTAGATTTTATGCTTTTAAATTTATATTCAAACTAAATTCAAAATCAAATAATCTCAAATCAAGTTATATATATAAATTCAATTTGAAACAAAAATTACAAATTCTATTCAAACTTATTTATAAAAACCATACACTATTAATATTGTTTAATAAAAATCATTTTTAAAAGAAATTATAATTTTACCAATAAAATATCCTTTTTATTTGATCATTCTAAATTTTAAACTCAATCTAATTTAATTTAAAACATTTAATATTTTCTTATCAATTTTTAAAATCATATTTTTATTTATGAAATAGTCTTTGAAAACTCAATACTAGTTTGTATTAAAATTTCCAATTTATAATGTATGCATGTTAGAATTTAAAACATGATTTAATTATTAAGTTAAACCAAAATAATTTATTAAATTTTGAAAAGCTTATTTTCCAATTTGCTACAAATACTAAAACTAGAAAATATACTTTATTTATTAAATTTTAATCAACACAAATCTATTTATTATTTTTAAAAGATAAAATTACCAATTTTGAATATTTATTGAAGAAGATTATTAAATTAATCGGAATAATTATTTACAGAATATCAATATCAATTTAATTTTAACACAGATTATTAAATTGATATTGTTAAAAATTCCGGGATATTACATCTTTTGGGAAATATGATTGACAAAATAAATTAAAATAATGTTCATATAACAAATAAACACTAAATAAAAAGGCCAATAGATAAATTCTAGTAATGCAATCTTTGGCATGTGAAGTTATCATATTCGAAAGAACACATAAACAAATAAATATCTTTAAAAGAAATTTTTATTGAAAGCATTTGATTTGTTTGAGATACTAATACAACAACAAAATATGGTCCAAAGTACTAAGGATCTCTCTACATTGGAAATTTAAAAGATAAATAAAGTTAAACTAATTAAAATATGTAATTTATGTTTACAAGAAAAGCTATAAAAAATCAACTACTCACGCATTAAATTAATTAAATAACTTACTATAATATTGATAGTATAATTGTAGAATACTGAATACATAAATATAAAAAAGGATAATAATGCATACAATAAAGAAGCATATGTATTGAACATAAAAAACATAACAGGGTTCTTTAATTTAAAAAAAACTAGAAATATGAAAAATAAAGATATAAATTTTTCATCCAGATCGTGATTAGTGTCCAACAAAAATTTGTGTATAATAAGAAATTAAACTTTAGTTTGTCACAAAAAATATTCTCGCAAAAAATTGATGAAACTCAAAAATTTGACTTTACGTTTAAAAAGGGTGTTATACAAGGGACATAGGAAACATTAGAAGGGAATATTTTATAAAGGAAGCTTGTTAAGTTTTTGAAAGGATGCTGAAGTTAAATAAATAATTTATCAATTCTTTGAAGTATCTGTTTTAAATTATTATTATCATCCCCTTTAAATTTTTATCCAGGCATATTTAATGCTTAAAAAAAATTCAAGGGACTACACTTAATCTACCCTCGAAACACCTCAACTATATAGGAATTGTGTTCGCAAAACACTGATATTTTCAGGGTTCTTCTGAGTCTTCCTAAAAATATATTACAGTGTTAGTGTAATATTTAGAGGGATGATTTAGTGGAATAGATAGTCCTTGACGAATACATTATGAATGATAGAAGTTTTATATGTTTTATTCATTTCGTTTTCTGAAAAATAGAAAAAGAAGCAACTATTTGGAGAACAGAAAACTGAAACTTATTTATCATTATAACAGTAATTTATCAGCACATAATGATAGTTATTTCTTGTTGATTGATTTCATTCTTAATATTCCACTTATACAAACTGATTCGTCTTTTTTTACATAACTTATGATGAGCCGTTGAAACAAAAAAAGAAGGTTTGTTACGTTTAAAGGGAATTAATTTAATTTAGAAGAGTGTAGCTCAAAGGCGTAGTAAATGGATGGTTTTAGAAAGTAAATATATTTTTTAAGGGAAATATTTGACTAGTAGCCCTCGCATTGTATAAAATATTTTAACTAAAACCCTACGATCCTTTAATTCCTTTTCGTTTCACTTTAATAACATTCTTAAAAATTGTATCATCAATTTTTTTTGAAATTGCCAAAAAAACCCATGCTTTACGCATTAACTTAACGGAAGCATGCCCTTTTCAAACACATATTTTGAGCACTCTTACAATATTGTCACATTCAGGGTTCGCACACGTGACTTTTAGACACGCACTCTAGACTATCAACAAACTACACCAACCCTATTAGTAGAGTGCCATCATCATAATAGTAAATATACAAGTTTATTTAGGAAATCTGTGTATAATATTTGTTAAGATTCGAATTATCAATCGGTATTGAAAAAATGGGTGGTTTATTTGATATTATAAAATCGCTATGATCACTAAATATGTTGCAGGCATAATTTACACATAATTTTTATTAATGAATATAAATGTCTATAAATTTTGCTTAGTTCATCATGCACATCATGTACGAGATAGCATTTTAACATATTCGTGCATGGATAGTTAATAATAATGACATAACAAATATAAGTATATTCTTTTTCAATGGCGCTATAAACACTATATTTTAGATAACATTGCTCCACTCTCCATCTAATTGATGGAAAGTGGAGACAATCATCTACCATGCTAGTGCAATTATCGATACCTATAAAATTACAACAATCATTTGGACAGTTACTTGTCGCTTCTCTTTCATCTTTCCTATTAGTTTTGTGAATGATATTTATTTCATTAATACCCATTTTAGTACTATAATGCTCAATTTCTATTTTTCTTATTAATAAGTGTTCATGTACTTGTATGGCTTTTAATTGATTCATTTTTAAAAACATGTTTTGCATCTTTGGAAAACTAAGTTGAATGTGTCAAATGTGAAATATGGACTATAACATGATGTGCATTAAAATTGAATAGAAAGGAAGCCTTCATTGTAAAAGAACAAAAGACTAACAATTAAATATCTACCAAAATGTTTATTTGGTTGGTGAACTTATACGCATTTAACATCCTATAATATTCGTTGCATACTCGAAAGAACATAAGCGTAAAAAAATGCATTACCTTGTTCATTAGATATACGCGTATGTACATACATATGTATAAATATGTTTATCTTCATTTTTGTATATAATGATAATGCCGCATGTGCTATGGGAAGTAAGGGTTATCAACCAAGAATAGACCTAGCATATGTTCATCAAAATCATTCGATCTAATGAGCAATAACGTGTAGTGAAAAAAACCATTTTCTAGTACAGGCTTATAGTAGTTAGACCTTCAATATATCATCAAATAATCTCCATACTGAATGACAAAAAAGAAACTTTTCTAAGAGGTTTTTCATAAATGTTGATTCTACTAACCGTAAAGGCATGCTATTTTATATCTCTTTAGAATAATAATCAATTACTAATCTTGTTTCTAATAAATAGTAACGATTAGCAAATATTGGTCACTATCGCTACTATAATTATCAAAGTTGAAATCACCAAAAAAATAAGTGAAATGTAAACACCACTATACCTTATATATAGTGACAAAAAGACTTCTCTCCACTGGTGGATCATGTGACACCAAGTGTCTTAATCATTATTGAACTCTATAAGTTGAACAAAATACATAAATAAACTACTTCTCTTTTTCTTGTTTTCTTTTAATTATAATTTCATACATTTTATGCATCCTCATTTTCTTTTATCATTTTACCATCCTTCATCCTCTTCTTATCTTTATCCTTATCACATTTTTATCCTCATCTTGACCATTGTTACCATCATCAAAAATAATTTATCACTATTAAAATTATATTTTTAGTGCCCCAAAATATAAGTATGCTTAAGTTTCCTAATCTTGGTCAATTAGATTATTATCTTTTAATTTCCTTCTTTATGAATGTGAAATTTTAAAATATTGCACACATAAAGTTCCCATATAAGAGATAACTGTAGATGTCTTCATTAAATTTTTGTTACACTACATTCCATGTCAACAATCCAAAATTACCAACATTCATAAGCTTGAAAGAAAGAATACATCGAAACTATAACTCTAGCAATAGTCTGGCATATCAACTTAACATTCAAGAGACTTGTAAAACTAATCCAAGCTATAAATTTTGGAAACATGTCTGAAATGTTATAACTAAGGAATTTTATGACGAACTCTATCCACATTGAATGCATTAATAATAGAAACATCAATGGTCATGTTTACCATCATAAGAAATCCATTAGATAAATCTAATATACAATGCCACATTCTTTATGGGTCATGAAACTTTAGAAATATACTACAAAGAGGCCCAATGAAGAAATAAAATAGGTGATTGAAGTGTATGGTGCACAAAGACATAAAGCGTTTTTGATAATGGGATTTATTTGAATGAAAACCACTATAAAGGGAAAATGATGTAAAAAATATAACGTTGACCGCACATGACAAGCTAGGTACCCATGGGAAGGTTAGTGATAATTTGCAGATGTAGAAAATTATGGATGGGAGTTGGATTTTAGCTCCTATTTTGTGCTGAATATTTACGATTATGTTGATAGGAAGGGGAAAATTATAATACATGATAATTAATACGTTCATCATAAAATTAACTCATATAAGATTATTACTGAAGGTGAATTTCAAAAAATTCATCAAAACCATACCTGTGTTAGAAGAGTAAGGATCTTTTCTGGAGCGTAGGCAACTTTTGGAAATTTCTCGTAGGATTGAGTATGGAATTTCTTCATCATTCTAATTAAAGCCAAAAAGAAGCACAATATGAAGCAATCATAATGAGGATTTAGAAATGCGAATTTCTACGAATTATTCACGTACACTCACTTATTTCTTTTAGGGTTAATACACATGTATGAAGCTTGTATCAATTTATGTGCATCAACATTAACTATCTTCTTGTTAATCTCAACCATAACTAAAGTATTAGATAAACTGCATGATGATTTTATATTGAATACAAAGAAACCTAATTAATTAGAATTAAAATTTTAAACTAGATATTAACAATGTCAAAATACCTTAACTAAGACTCGAGTTCAGTGATCTCTTCACTAATAAATTGAAAATTTACGTCGGTAGACATTTTTTCGATTTCCAAAATTAGAAATAAGTATTACGTAACACTTCAATTGGGAAATATGTTGCCATTGGACATGAATGTATTTATGCAAAATAATGATGTTAGAAATGGTTTCAAATTCCTCTCGATAATTTAAATTTGTTAAAATAAATTGTAAAGAAGCATTCATCCAACCTTCCTAAAAATTTAGAATCCAAACCATAGTGTAAAATTCTTTATCCCATTTTTATAGTAATCTCCATTCAATAAAAATTTCAATATTTTTTGCATGAAAAATTCTAATAGTTTGTTGTTTGACAATGAGGTTTTGGCATCTATCGCATATTATATAACATAATTAATGAATTGGTTGAATTTTTAAACTGCAATAACATTAAAAAAGAGAAGAGAAGACATGTAAAAAAATTGAAGGGGACAAAGTGAAGAAGCAATGACTAAATCACCCTGTAGATGGAGAAGGTGGTTACAGACGAGGAGAATGAAGAACAAGTGAAGAATGAGGAAGAGAGAAATAAATATGAAGAAGTTTTGGATACCCATTTTATAGTAATGCATAAAGTATAATCCCTAATTCTCCCATTTAATATAAACCACATTGGTTTAAGTGAATGTTTTGCATTTCCACCTCATTCATAATTACATGTAACTCCAGCATAATTACATGTAACTACTCCATCCACGAGTAATTAAATGCTTTATTTATTATGTAGAAAATAAAGCAGTTCACATAGACACATTTCTCAACCCCTATTATATCGTTTCTTTCTATGATCTTTTCTAATTACTGACATTTTCTTTCCAGCTAACATCTTCTTTACTTGATTTTTCTACTCATTTCATTTTCTTCCCTATTTTAAGTTACTAGTTTGGTATCCTACATTCCCTTCCCTTTATCTTTAATCTTTTTTTTACCAACTTCAAGCATAACACTTATTTCTTTTCAATCTTAACCAATTTTCCACCAAGTGCTCCCATCAATTCTCTTTCTAATACCAACTCAAAGGAAATGTTCTAAAAAATTAGGATAAACGCCCTAAATGCAAGGAAGTAATATAGGATCGTATCCATGGCAAGGTAGAACAAATCGAAATCTAATATCCCATATTATGCAATCATCGAAGATACACAAACAGAAAAGAAAATCACATATAGGATTTATAGTGGTTCTATTATCGTGTAATAGTGCATAACCAATTTGGAGAAAGGATAATGGAGGATAAGAAGAAGAATACAAAGAAATATAACCTGAGAAGAAGCTCAAAAGAATGACTATACACACACACACACACACACACACACACACACTGTAACATTCCCTGTCATGAGGCCCGAAGCTAAGTTCTACAGGTGTTGCAGTCATCTATAGTATTAACTTTCGGTGACAAAATATGGTAATGTTAATCATATCCATAATATCAGAAGCACATGAATATGAAATAAAATCACAGATTTAAAAAAAAACTACTCTTTTTCACAAAATAATGTTTCACATTCAATTACATTATCCAAATTATTTCGCAGGTTCAGATCAAATATAGTAATTAAATAAATATACCAAGAACGATACATGAAGATACCCCCTTAGATAATAGTGTACTAAATAGACAAACTTTCTCTGTACAACACATAGGACATAAGATATAATAACTCTTAAATAGCTAACTTTAGCCTCCTACTCATCTCTGGAAGCTTTATTCATCCTCTTCCTAAGCATGTAAACCAAAACTCTCAATCTACTCAAATCAATTTTGAGCACCTTAGAGTTTTAAGGGGAAAACATAAATTTTGAATCAGACATGAAGCCTGGTGTGAATAATAATATTACATCTTAGTTTAATGATATTAAGTGTGACTACACCGCTTAGTGGAATGTGTTTTCTCTCACTAATATCCCTTTAAATCATATTTATTTGAAAATCAAAATAATTCAACCAAACTGGTTAATCAAACTTATTATATCAATAATAGAAATACCATATATGCTCAAAAACAGGTAGTAAATGGACCAACTGTCCGAACAATGTAGTTTTGTTTGGCTAATACTAACTTTTGGCTAATTCGGGCCTATTAGACAAACTAAACTAATTATCTAATGCTTGGAAGACATAATCTTGGACGCTATGTCCTTAACTTACTTCTCCAAGGGTCACCTGATCCTAATGGTTTTACGGGCTCACCAACAATCTATCTTCCTTCTCTGTACAAATATTCCTTCCTTTGTGTATCCATCATTTAAGCCTTACCTATGACTAAGCCCTACACACTGGAATTTTGGACTAAATTAGCTAGGGGCAATAGCCAATGTATAGGACGCGACTGTATACTGTCCCATATAGTATACAATTGCCTGAGTCATTTTACTTAGGGTTAACTACCCTTCAAATATTCCTTGAAAACCTTTCCAAATTGATTTAACCCTTCAAATCATACTTAAACAAGGAAAACATACAATTTTCTTTGCTTCAATATCTCTGCCGTTATTTATGCTTTACTCAAAACTATGTTAATAAAAACATTCGAAACCTTTATTTAAAACCTTTAAACAATCTCTTTTAAAACCAATGAAAGCACCATTCCGAAACAATTTAAAGCACCCTTTTTGAAACTATTGAAAGTACCCCTTTCGATACAAGTAAACTAATTTACTTTATAACTTTAAACCGAAAGGTCAAAATATACCTTTCGAAACCATTTACAACAGTCCTTTCGAATGAAACATCTTTTTCGAAAGCTTTATAAACCTTAGACACCCTCTTTTAAAACACTTTAAACATGCCTTTCGAAATCATTGGAAACCTTCCATTTAAACACTAAGTAACCTTTTGAAAACATTAAGGAATCACCCCTTCGAAACCTTATATATACCTTTCGAAAATACTGGGGAACCTTCCCTTCAAAATCTTTATTGGCTACCTTTCGAAAGCATTAAAGTACTCTAATTAAAATAAACCTTTTAAAGGCATTGGGTTCAAGATAAAATAGATGGAACATGGTTTCGAAACCTTTAAAACCATCCCTTTTGAAACCTTCAAAATAATTCAATTTGAAACCTTTGGGTTTATCTTTCAATAGAACAAAGGGTCTTAAAAAGAACTAAGTCGAAAGCAATTTCCTAATTAAAAGAAGTGGATGTTGTCGAAACCAATCCCTTCGAAAGCATTGGAGAAATGGCTTTAATTTTTAAACAAAGGAACCTTTTAAAGGCACTACTTCGAAAGGTAAAAGGCGGCAGATTGGTGTTTCGACCCCCTTCGAAAGAAATTTCTTAAAACAAAGGCGTAACCACTTGTGAAACCATTCTTTGTTTAAAATCATTGATTAAGTCGAAAGCTATCAAGTTCGAAAGCATTCATTTCAAAGCAAAGCAGGCGCATTCCCTATTAAAAGGAACAATGTTTCGACCCCTTCGGAACCCCTGTTTCAACTCTATACCTTTCGCCTATCTCCAATATACTATGTACCAAGTATTTGATACCATGTGTATAAGTTTCGAACTGGTTGGAGGTGGAAGTACCTAGTCGAAAGGTACCTGTCGAAAGTAGTCAAACATCAAACCATTTAAAAATTTATTTTCAACTTTAAAAAGCTATTTCTTTTTAACTAACCTACTTTGTTTGTCAATATATGATTGGTTGCTGATTTCTTTTGCAATTTCTTTTCTAAATTTGCTATTGAAATTCAGAATTAAATAAATTAAAACATTTGCAAATTTCTCATTCTCCATTTATAAATATATAAAACATTTATGTCTCATACCTCAAATAGTTTTATATACTTATTAGAATGCTTAGGAAAATTCCCAAAAAATTCCCATAAATCACCATTAATTTTTTTAACATGTTTAAATTTCTGACCCAAAGCTAGTATAAAATAGCCGAAATTAATTTTAAATCCAACTAACCATTTTCTTCACTAAAAAATTTATAATAAATCCACATTAATTTAGAAAATTATAAAACTTGAAACCCATATCTAAAATAATATTTTAGACCTCATCTCAAAACCGCAAGGCATTTAGATGTCATTTGGTAAGTTTTTCAATCTATAACGTCTAAAAAAATCCGTATGAATAAATAAAATTCATCAATAAACATATATATATATATATATATATATATATATATATCATTCAAAACATGGCAACATACTTTGCAAAGTACATACAGATCCGATCTAGAACCCAAAACATAAAAATACGGATGTAACCTATTATTCACCTTTAACTTTGTTATTAAGGAATTCAGATTTGACCTTAGATTAAGTTGATTAAGCTTCTTCCACTTAATTTAGCTTTTCTTCCTCTTACTCTTCTAATCGTTGCCAGCCTTTGTTGTATTTTGTTTTTGCTTATGAACGTGAGAATGAATATGGAATGTGGGTTTAGGGTATATGAATATGAGTTATTCCTAATTTGCCCTTATCTAATTTCCCTTTCCTATTTCATTTTAAATCCCCTTAGCTCATTAATTTAAATTGGCATGACTACCCCTTCCATTATTCAAATCTCAATCTCTTAACCATTTACATTATCTCATTTATTATAACTAATTAAATGTCCTAAACAATGTTAATTGAAATTAGGGTCATTACTGACTCCCCTCCTTAAAAAATTTCATCCTTGAAATTACGATAATGTAATCATCAAGATCAATCAAAAAGGTAAAACATACCATGAAACAAGTCAGGATAAGTATCTCGAGCCCTGCTCTCAGTTTTTCAAGTACAGTCTCTCTTATTGTCATTCCACTGGAACTTGACTAATTTTACTGTTTTTTTTCCTTAGCCCCTTCTCATCTCTCGCTGACTAGCTTTCTAACTATTGTCAAATTCATCTCCACTACCTAGTCATCTAACACAGTTGGTCCTATAGTAGTCTTTGGATGTCAAATACACATCCTTAGATAAGAAACATGAAAAACATCACAGACTTCTGTCAAATGTTTGGTAACTCTATTCTATATACGAATTTCCTTATCCTCTCTCAAATAAAAAATGATCCAACGAACCTCGAGGCCAATTTTCCTTATTTTTCGAATCGGATCACACCTTTCATCGGTGACACTTTGACGAAAACATGGTCACCAATCGAGAACTTGATGCAGCGCATAATGAGATAAGTCGTCCCAACTCCTTAAGTCGCTCGGAAGATAGTACGGTGGCTTTTGGTCGCTCGGGTTCTTTGAGTCGTCAACGACCTAACGAGCTATGGTGTAGCAGGACACAAGAGGGGAAGAAACATTGCACCAGAATAACGAGTTAACGAGCTACGACCTAGCGAGTTATGGAGTGGAGGAGGGTGGAACGAACTAGTGTGTTAAGTCGCATGCATCTTATGTTGTTCAAGATTCCTGAAGCAGAGATTCCTTAGGTCGCTCCGAACGACCTAGTGTGTTAGGTCGCGTGCGTCTTAGGTCGCATGAGTTGTTATAATTTGTTAAGTCGCATAACGTTGTATGTTGTTAAGTCATTATTGTTGTAACTCGTGTGGTAGTTGTTGTGTTGTAACTCTGTTATGTCGCTTGTATACTATAAGTCGTAAGTCGTGTGATGTATAACTTGTACATGTTAAATCGTGTGTCATGATTGTTAGGTCGTGAACGACCTGTATTGTGTTGTGCTCTGTTTGTTTTAGGTTGTTAAGGTTAGGTCGTAGGTCGCAAGTACCTGTATGTGTAGGTCGTGAATACTGTGCTGTGTTGTAACTTCTCTATAAATAGCGGGTGAGTTGTGTCATTTGGGGGATTGATTTTGAATAAACTTTTGTTTGAATGCTCCGTGCCTCTTTAAAATTGGAAGTTGAGCGTTGTCTCCTTTCTCCATTTTCGGTTATTCGAGTGCGCTCGAATCAACGGATTTGAAGCCGATTCACGGAATCTCTTGCGCGAGATCAACGTAGAAGAATCGTAGATCTTTTAGCACGGTATCGTGCGCGATCAACGTGTTGGAGATAGCTAGAATCCGGTATCTCTTGAGATCAACGGATTTGGGCACTTGGGTATTTTCGATCCATCGATTCAACTTTTCACCGTTTCATCCATTTTCGTTTATTCGCTGCGGCAGTTTGGTATCAGAGCTAGACTTAGCCAGTCATAGCTAAGCCGAGCCTCTTGGGAGCCGAGTTTAAGTGTTGGACTTCAGATCCAAGCTAAGCAAAGTCGTGCACCAGTTTGATAGTTGGAGCCGAGCATATCAGTGTAGATCCGAGCTAAGTGCAAAGCCGAGCTTGTTTGGAGTTAAGTTGATCAAGCCGAGAGTTAAAGTGTTTGAATTTATTGAAGATTCGACAATGCCTCCACGAAGAGCTAATCGATTTCAAAATGTTGAAGATGAGTATCGAAGACAAGAAGCTGAGCAAATGGAACAACGAACCAATGAAAAGCTTGATGAAGGTATTGGGAAGTTAGAGAAATTGATGAATGACTTGAATCAAAGTCAAAGGAGAAGGTCACCAATATCGAACCATGGAGGAAACAGAGTTTCGCCATCGGTTGCTGAAGCAAGGAGGGTGTCACCACAATCTTGTAGAGAAGAAGAGAATCATTAGTTTCAATGAGAAGAGGATACCATGAGTACAGAAATGAAGAGAGAAGAACTACACGTGAGTTTGGAGATTAGCCATATCGTGATGCTGAAAGGCATAGTAGAAGAGATATGCGTGATCATAGAGATGTAGATGGTCGAGATCGATATCGAAGTACATTTGATTATGATGAAGATGGTGATAGAGGTAGTGTTCATTATCGAGATCGAGACCAAGTATGAAATCCATATCGGGATGATGAAGATGATCGTAAATGGGAGTCGGGGATGAAAATGGAGATTCCAGAATTCAAAGGAGGAATGATAGCGGAAGAATTTCTAGATTGGTTATCGAATGTTGAAGAAATTTTTG
This sequence comes from Allium cepa, assembly GCA_030765085.1. Classification (NCBI taxonomy): domain Eukaryota; kingdom Viridiplantae; phylum Streptophyta; class Magnoliopsida; order Asparagales; family Amaryllidaceae; genus Allium; species Allium cepa. Next base: position 312,850,367 of record CM060937.1, read on the forward strand.
ACTTCAAGGAAGTACTTGAGCATCATAGAGTTAGTTAGTTGCTACACAATTGAGGGGAAGAGCTATGGCATGTTGGCAACAAACTAAACTTACACGGGAAAGGATGGGAAAGTCGAAGATTGTTACATGGGAGAAGATGAAGAAGTTAATGAAGGCTACTTTCTTGCCTTATAATTATCAGTCTCTTATGTATCAGCATTTACAGAATTTGAGACAAGGGACAAAGTTGGTAAATGATTATGCAGATGAGTTTTATCAACTGATTGCTAGAAATGATAACATAGAGACGGAGGAACAGTTGACAGCTAGATTTGTTGGAGGATTGAGAATGCAAATTCAGGATATGGTGAATATGTTTGATCCAAGATCCGTTGCTAAAGCACACCATAAGGCTCTAGCTTGGGAGAGGCAAGGTAGAAGAGGAGGTGGTGTGTTTGCAAATTCCAACAATCAAGTGAAACGGGCTAGTAGCAATACGAATGTTTCCAGAGCTGTTGGAAAACCGGTTGTCAATGATGTTGCTAAAACCAAGGTCAACAACAATTTCAGGTGTTATAACTATCAGGAGTTTGGTCATAAGAGCAATGAATGTCCGAAGCCTAAGAAGTGAACGATGGTTGCTGAGATTGAGGATGAGGATGCAGAAATAGAATGTTCCAATTCACCACAAGTTGGGAGGAAGAAGAATTATTGGCGGGAGACGAGGGATATTCTTTAATGATGAGGAGATCTTGCTTGACACCAAAGCAGGAAGAGGAGACTAGCTGGTTGAGAAGTAACATCTTTCAGTCAACGTGCACTATTTTGGGAAGGGTTTGTAAGTTTGTTATCGATGCAGGAAGTTGTGATAACATCATCTCTACAGAAGCTGTAAAGAAGTTAGCGTTAAAGACAGAGAAGCATCCCAAACCCTAAAAATTAGCTTGGTTGAGGAAAGGTGGGGAAGTGAAGGTTAGTCGAAGAGCTTGTGTAACATTTTCCACCGGAAAGAAGTATAAAGATGAAATTTGGTGTGACGTGGTAGACATGGACGTATGTCATTTGTTGTTGGGGAGACTATGGCAATACGATAGAGCCGTACAACACGATGGTAGAACTAACTGCTATAGTTTCATGTTCGAGGGCACTAAAATCACTTTAGTTCCTAAAAAGCGACAACAAAGTGAAAGCAAGTTGGAGGAGATTGAAAAACTAAAGACTCTGTTATCTTTGAAGAAATTTGTCAAGGAAGTGGAGGATGAGCCTGAAGTATTTCTGTTAATTGGACGTGAAAGTAGTGAAGCGGTTGAAATTCCCGAAGAAGTTAAGCCAGTGTTGAAGGAGTTTGAAGATATATTCCCTGAAGAGTTGCCAAAAGAGTTACCACCGTTGAGAGACATACAACACCAGATAGATCTTGTTCTGGGAGCAGTGTTACCACATAGACCACATTACAGAATGAGTCCGAAGGAGCACGAAGAGTTGAAATGCAGGTGGAGGAGTTACTTGAACAAGGGCGCGTACAAGAAAGTTTAAGTCCTTGTGCACTACCAGCTTTGTTAGTGCCAAAAAAGGATGGAACTTGGAGAATGTGTATGGATAGTCGAGCACTAAACAAGATTACAGTGAGGTACAGATTTCCGATGCCAATATTGGATGACTTGTTAGACCAGTTGAATGGAGCTGCTATTTTTTCAAAGATTGATCTGAAGAGTGGGTATCATCAGATTCGAATTCGACCAGGGGATGAATGGAAGACATCATTCAAGACGCAGGAAGGGTTGTTTGAATGGCTGGTTATGCCATTTGGTCTTTCGAATGCACCTAATACTTTTATGCGAGTGATGAATCAGATCTTTCGACCGTTTATTGGAAAATTCATGGTGGTATACTTTGATGATATATTGATATACAGTGGAAGCATAGAAGAACATCTACAACACTTGCAGGAAGTGGTGATGATACTTCTTCAGGAGCAATTTTACGTGGCAACAAAGAAGTGCATGCCCATGACACACAGTGTTTTGTTTTTGGGGCATGTGTTGTCCAAGGAATGAATCCATGTGGACCAAGGAAAAGTTGAAGCGATCGAGGATTGGCCACAACCCAGGACTATAACTGAAGTGAGAAGTTTTCATGGGTTAGCATCATTCTACCGAAGGTTAATTCCACATTTCAGTAGCGTGATGGCACCAGTGACAGATTGTATGAAAGGGAAGCAGTTTGTGTGGACTGAAGATGCTAATTCTGCTTTCCAACAGATCAAGACACTCTTGACTACGACACCGATTATTAGATACCTGGATTTTCAGTTTCTTTTTGAGCTAGATACTGATGCGTCTAAGGTTGGAATTGGTGGAGTATTAAGTCAGAAGGGTCGACCAATTGCTTATTTTAGCGAGAAACTTTCTGGAGCCAAGACAAGATACAGTACCTATGACTTGGAGTTCTATGCTATTGTCCAAGCCATAAAGCACCGGAGACACTATTTGTTTTATAAGGAGTTTGTGTTGTATACTGATCATGAAGCGTTGAAGAATTTGCAGGGACAGGATAAGATTGCAGCCAGGCATGCTTCATGGATCGCATACTTGCAGCAGTTTACATTTGTTGTAAAGCATAAGTCGGGAGTTACAAATCGGGTGGCAGATGCCTTGAGTAGAAGAAATCATTTGTTGACTACGATGATAGTTGAAGTGACGGGGTTTGAAGTACTTTCAGAATTGTTTGTTGAGGATCCTTACTTTGCGAAGATTATAGGTGAAGTCAAGAAAGGGAAGACGGATGATTATGTGTTGATAGATGGTTTTCTCTTCAAAGGAAATCGGTTGTGTATACCAGAGTGCAGTTTGCGAATGAAGATTGTGAAAGAATTACATGATGAAGGACATGTGGGAAGAGATCGTACTTTGCAGTTAATTTCTCAGTCATATTTTTGGCCTTCCATGAGGAAAGAATTTGAAAGATTTGTGGAGAGATGTCACATATGTCATGTTTCCAAAGGGACACCTACGAATGTAGGATTGTATATGCCATTGCTTGCGCCTACTAGACCATGGGTTAATGGTAGCATGGATTTTGTTTTGGGTTTGCCAAGAACTCAATGAGGGAACGATTCTATATATGTTGTGGTGGATAGATTTTCGAAGGTGGCACATTTCATATCTTGTAAAAAGACCGCCGATGCAGTCCGTGTTACACAATTGTTCTTTAAAGAAGTTTATCGATTACATGGGCTACCTGAGACCATTGTTTCTGACCGGGATACTTGATTTCTGAGTCATTTTTGGTTGAGTCTGTGGAAGATGGTTGGGACAAAGCTGAATTTTAGTAGCACATATCATCCACAAACGGATGGGAAAACGAAAGTGGTGAACAGATCGTTGGGAAACTTTTTGAGATGTCTTGTGAAGGATAATTTGAAGAGCTGGGATGTAAAGTTATGTCAGGCAGAATTTGCACATAATCATACTGTTAATCGAAGTACTGGATTTAGTCCATTTCAAGTAGTATATTCAGCAACCCCGAAAGGACCGTTGGATTTGTTGATAGTTCCATGTCAGAAAGGGGTTGTTAAACGAGCTTGTAATTTCATGAATGAGTTGCAGGAGTGTCACGGGATTGTTCATGAACGATTGCTTAAGTCAAATGAGAAGTATAAGCAACTGGCAGATAAGAAGCAAAGGAGTGTGGACTTCAAAGAAGGTGATTTTTTTTATGCAGTGTTGACAAAAGATCATTTTCCAGTTGGAACTTACAATAAATTGAAAGCTCGAAAGATTGGTCCAGTAGAAATCTTGAAGAAGATCAATGATAATGCTTATCAGTTAAGGTTGTCGGATCATGTCCGTACTGCCGATGTTTTTAACATCAAACACTTGATTCCGTATCATGATCATAAGCTTGTCGAAGAAGAAGGTATGAATTCGGGGTCGAATTCTTGTCAACCGGGGGAGGATGATGCAGCACATAATGAGATAAGTCGTCCCAACTCCTTAAGTCGCTCGAAAGATAGTGTGGTGGCTTTAGGTCGCTCGGGTTCTTTGAGTCGTCAGCGAACTAACGGTCTACGGTGTAGCAGGACACAAGGAGAGGAAGAAACATTGCACCAGAATAACGAGTTAACGAGCTACGACCTAGCGAGTCATGGAGTGGAGGAGGGTGGAAGGACCTAGTGTATTAAGTCGCATGCATCTTATGTTGTTCAAGATTCCTGAAGCAGAGATTCCTTAGGTTGCTCCGAACGACCTAGTGTGTTAGGTCACGTGCGTCTTAGGTCGCATGAGTTGTTATAATTTGTTAAGTCGCATAACGTTGTATGTTGTTAAGTCGTTATTGTTGTAACTCGTGTTGGAGTTGTTGTGTTGTAACTCTATTATGTCGCTTGTATACTGTAAGTCGTAAGTCGTGTGATGTATAACTTGTACATGTTAAGTCGTGTGTCGTGATTTTTAGGTCGTGAACGACCAGTATTGTGCTGTGCTCTGTTTGTTTTAGGTCGTTAAGGTTAGGTCGTGGCTATTAGGTCGTAGGTCGCAAGTACCTGTATGTGTAGGTCGTGAACACTGTGCTGTGTTGTAAATTCTCTATAAATAGCGGGTGAGTTGTATCATTTGGGGGATTGATTTTGAATAAACTTTTGTTTAAGTGCTTTTTGCCTCTTTAAAATTGGAAGTTGAGCATTGTCTCCTTCCTTCATTTTCAGTTGTTCGAGTGCGCTCGAATCAACGGATTTGAAGCCAATTCACGAAATCGCGTGCGCGAGATCAACGTAGAAGAATCGTAGATCATTTAACACAGTATCGTGCACGATCAACGTGTTGGAGATAACTAGAATCCGGTATCTCTTGAGATCAACAGATTTGGGCACTTGGGTATTTTCAATCCATCGATTCAACTTTTCACCGTTTCATCCATTTTCGTTTATCCGCTGCGGCGGAACTCTTCCATCTTCTATCAGCATATTTCTTCTGTCTAGACTGAACTTCATTAATTCTACCTCGAATTAACTCAATCTTTTCTATAGCTTCTCTAACCAAATCTGGACCAAGAACCAACTTATTCCCGGTCTCTAACCAACAATTGAAAGATTTGCATGGCTATAACGACCCAATATTTTCAACCATTCGCATCCAAACATGCCGAAATTGAATTGCTCAAAATATCAAGTTGTTAATTTATATTTGGTAAAACACAACATATACAGTAAATAAAATAATCATAGAATCATAGACACGGAGTAATATACAATATGCAATGGAAATAAAATTAATAGTAGTTCATGAAGCTACTATATATATAACGGAGTTAAATAAGATACAACAGAAGTCTCTAATACAATAGTCCAAAAACAAGATCAGAGTACATCACTAAAATTAACCGAATATCTATAAGTTGGATAGATATCTGGATCTCCAAGCAAAGCTCTAACTCCGAAGATGAGTCTAGAACATTGAGCCACTCAGTCTGACCCGAGCGTAAAGAAAAACACAAAACACTCAAGTCAGGATTAACATTCTAATATAAATAAATCCAACTCCAGTGAAATACCAACTGAAATACAAGTAACTCAAAGGATGTTTGGGATAACCATCCTCTAAGGATCCGTTTAACTATCTACTATGTAGTAATATACACTATTATAATAATGTCTAAAGTAAAGTATAATATATTTAAAAATTGCGTTAAGGCGTTACCCATATCCCCCTCAAAACATTTTATATATTCCCATAGTTTATACAGTAACGTAATCTCCCCCGTACTGGGTGTCGTTAGAGGGCACTCCATATGTATGGTACAAAACAAAATCGTATAAGGCGCGCTAGGGTAGGTGATACGGCACAACTAGGCAATGCCAAGGTAGATATACCAATTACACTTCTGGACTGGTGGTAACGTATAGCCGCAGCTGCCACCCATCTCGAGCCACACTCCCAAAAAATAAATCAAAGGTGCACCCAATCAATCACAAAGTAATAGAATGGTATCAAATGAGTGTATCCGATCAGAGGAGCTACCTCACTAGCCCGTCAATTGCTCCTATTTTAGCCACCTTGTGCCAACTCATGGGAGTCGGGTCCACGTATATACCTCAATAGGACGTCGCCACCATCCTACTTCATTTTGGAATCTCCACCGCGTACACATTTGTTAAAGTGGTTTTTGGAGTTAGCAGAGAGTATGAAAACTTCCGATCCTGGTCTCTTTAACAACCAAACGTTATTATTACACCCCGTTCATTTCAAAATAGTTTATACTTCAAAATCAAAATATCATTTCCATTTTAAACTATATCAATACGATATCATTTCCATTTCAAAACCAAATACGATATCATTTCTATTTCAAATATATCCTTTTCAAATTATAGCACTTTCAAAGTTATAACACTTTCGAAACCAAACACTTGAAATTATAAAACTTTCAAATCATAATATTTGAAATCAAAATTCTTTAAAGTCATAAGGCTTTGAAATCATAATACTTCACACTTACCGGTTTAGATATTAAAATAATATATAAAATAAAATAGTTTATAAGTAAAGTATGAAATATTTTCCTCAAATTTCACAAATCGACTCCAAATCACTCGAATTCAAAAATTAAAAATTTAGAAAATATTAAATCATCAATTTCAATTTAGTTTCATAATAAACGATTCACAATTATATCAATTTCAAATACAGATTTGAACCATAATTAACCCATTTCAAATTATATATTTCAAAGCTTTAACCGTTCTATAATTTCAAAACTAAATCTGATAATTTCATATAATCTTAATTCAATTTACTATTATTTAGGTTTGAAATATTAACTTAATAAATTCAATATCATTTAAATAAAACTCAAACTTGAAATATTTATTAATCCCTTTAAGCCAACAATCAATTTATAAAATCATATCCTTTAAAATCATGAATTTAATAAACTTCTAATCGAACTTATTTGAGTATAATTCTTACATAAATTCAATTTCAAATCAGTTTCAAATTTATCTTCCAACCTTAATTTATTTAAAACATTATAAATTCCATATTAAAATAAAATTTTAAATAAATGCTTAACCATATTATATTTACTAAAATCAAACTTTATTATTCAACTTATTTTGTATTAAAACAAATTTATACATAGCTTAAAATCAAGAATTTAACTATATATAAAATAGCATTCATATAATATCTAAAATCAATATTTATATATAACCCAATATTTTTTTCCAAAACCATAGATACCCATTTCAAAATATTTGTATATAGATCAGCGGTGTTTGTATACAATTTTCTATCCTATGGTGAAGTGATACGGATATTTATCATTTCAGTCCGTAATTTAAATATATATGGGTATATATCATTTCTACCGGCAATCCCAAATCCAACTAAACGAAAATCGCTTGGGTTTATCATTTCAACCCATAACGAATTTCTCCTATTCTAAAGTCCGTTCGGATATGTATCATTTCAACCCATAGTGCATTCTACACTAACAGGGAACTTATAGAGTGATAACATATATGATAAACATATAACAGGCACATAACATCAATATAATTTACAGATAATGGCGTCAGATGTCACAGGTGAACAGATACAAATAATTGCGTATACATAGCAATGTAAATAACTAACAGCAACATATTTCAATTGTCGTTTCAATTGAAACCAAACTTAATAGACATAAGAACATTAATTTGAGTGATTACTCACCTTTTGAGGCTAGAAAGATTAACAAGAATGAAATAAGTTACAGATCCAAGCGCGAATTCCAAAGTAAAATAAGACTAGCACGAATTCGACGATCGAAGCTGATAAGTATAATCGATTGGAATAAATCGAGTTAGCTTGATATAAACCGAAAAGAAATATATATATATATATATATATATAACTTTCTTAACCAATGTTAAATTTGGAACTCATAAATATATACATATATATATTATACTTAGAATCCGTATATATAAAACACACACACGTAGATATATATATATATATATATATATATATATATAACTTAACTTATACAATCCAGAACAAGTGTATAAACCCTAGTCGAACAACACTCTATATATATATATACACAAATGTTTAAACTGCAACCATTACCTACTTATCTATAAAAGAGATATACATATAAAAAATTTAAAACTTAATATATATAGCAGATTTTTAAGCATATCCATTGCATATGTGCCAACAACCTGAGGCAGCATTTATATTTATAAAATAAACGCTTAGGTTATACCAAATGCAAACTTACGTACAAAATATAACTCAATAAGTGTATATATAAACCTATATATATATCCATATATAAAAATCAAACATACATTAAATATACACACACACACACACACATATATGTATATATATACTTTCCCCAAAATACTACTATAAATGTAAACCCAACATATAATGTAAATATACACATTCCATCTGTAAATCAACATATTTTATAAAATTCAAACATATACTTCAAATCAATATCTATTCTGAAAATCAACACAAACTTAGTTTATTATAATATTCCTTAAAATTCCAAAAAACAATATATACTTATATAGGCTAATACATATATAACTTTATATGAAATCACATAAATAATACTCTATACACAAATAATACTTTGTAATAAATAAATACCATTGTAAATACATAAAATGTTGTAAACAAAACTTTGCACTATTAAAATTATAACAACAAACTGTAAAACTATAAACAATTGCCTTGTAATATTAAACTGATGTATAAATTAACATTTTGCAAGCTGAAAATATATAAACTTGCTTAAATTTATATATATATATATATATATATATAACTAGAAATAAATAGGTAAGGATTTTACAACATATACTAAGATAAAACTGTTAAATATACATCACTTATTACATAGATTAATAGGGAACCATGTTATATTAACATGTCAACATATATTCATATAATATGAAATATATTATACAGTAAGCAAAAGGAAAAATGTAAAACATGCATAATACCTATATAGTAGAGAATTGAAGGCACAGTGGCTATGAAGACAAACCGACGATCGAGGATCTCGGTTGCGTTCTTTCGTGAGGATCGAAAGTGAACAAAGCCAAGGTAGAAGTGGAGAAGCAGTTGCAAAGAGGAGGACTGCTCTCATGGTCGAGTTGACTTCGGCCGAAGCTATGGGGATTGGTGGAAGAGATGATGGTGCGATGGGCTAACTTGGTGGCTAAGAAAAATGGAGGGGGAAGGGACTAGTTTGGCTATAGGTGAACACCTATATGCAAACTACCAGATAATTGAAAGCTTGATATATGAATCTTTTTGATCTAGAGGAGAAGATGGGTTCAACTTTAAAGAGGAGCCAAAAGTATTTAAATACAGACAGTACTGGTAGGAAAGGGAATGAACAGTTACACATTTATTTAAGGAAACACACATCATTATTTTTCTTTCTGATAGGCCAAACGTGATACGACACATAAAACTAGAATAGAAGAATGACAACCGTCACGCTAAGATTTAGTTGAGAAATTAAAGGAATTAATTATTGTGGTCCGGGCTATACGTTTTAAATTTGAAAAGCACAGGAAAGCAAACAGTCATAATTTTGGTACTGATACGATGTACCATTTCATCGTCTCCGTCGCGTACTAGACCTTAAAATATAGAAATAAGTATACTGCGATGGTCAGCACGATAAGACGTTCAATACAGTATACAGATATTAGTGGTAGGATCATCCTATCAAAATTCGATAATTGGTACTGGAAATGCAGCTATTTTGTCGAAAATAAGATCGACGGAGCAATAACAGTCTAAATTTTGAGAAACGAAATATGATCTCACTCAGAAGATTATTTACAAATTTTCTATAGAAAAATATTCAGGTTTGGAAAACATTTTAATACCATCGATTTTAACTAATATAATTTGAAATAAATTACACTAGAAAATAAACTTTCATATTATCAGATGAAAATTTACCATTTGCTATGTTTAAATAGATGTATACCAAATATTAAATTTTTATTTCAAAATTTTATTATTTAAAATTTCACAAAAATTCAGTTATTAAAATAGTTAAAATTTACGGGTCGTTACACTCTCCCCCACTCAAAACTTTTCGTCTCCGAAAAGGAAGGAGGCAGGAGAATAGAAACAACCATGAGAAAATAGAGTAAAAAAAGTAAAACAATAAATTTAAAACCACGTAAATTTAAACTTAAATTAATTAATATTCAATAATTTATTTTAAATTCAAAGTATTTCATTAAGTTGGTTTAATTTCAATTTATAAGTTCCCACGAATCAAAATTTATTTTATTTATCTCATTTAATATTAAATTAACTTATTGTTCCATTTATCTAAATTAACATTTGTTTACTCAAACTTTATTTATGATTTCTTTTAACATCATTTTCATTGTAAATTAATCAATTACATATTCAACTTTCAGAATGATTTAAGTAAGTTATATATTGGAAAGTAACTAAGTTTTATACAAGTAAAATTTTCCAATTTAATTATTTCAAGTTTAAATATTTATTCAAAATTTGGCTTTATTTATAATTGAAAACATCCTTTAATATAAATTTAAGAATTAAATTTCCGATTTCACTTTAAAACATTGGAGATAAATATACAAATATATATATATATAAGTCAAATCAAATCTATAAATATATACCTATATTATAAATCAAGTCATACTTCAGCAATTCAAATCAATTTAATTTCCAACATAATAGTGTAGCAAGGCTACAGAATGGTCTCTCCATTTCGAAACTCGAAAATGAATGTCGATGATGCGACCGCCATCACCGAAATTATTCTCCAGCGACAAAATAGGAGAGCACTGATTTAAACATTTATAATTTCTTCAAAACGATTCCTATTTGAAAATACGTTACATAATATACCCTTTAAAGCTTTGAAATTAAAGTTTGAAATCACGGGAAATTAAATTCTCAAATTCTAATTTGAATTCATTTGAACTCCAAATTTAATTATAAACCATTTTTGATAAATTCATTTATTTATATATTGATCAATGGTTTAGAAAACAACAAATGAAAAAAAATATTATCATTCTTAATGATCAATTTATTTAACAATTATCTTTCAAAAAAATTTATACTTTTAAATAAAATGCATTCATACAAAATTTATTAATTTTGAAAACAATTGTGTCAGTTTGCTCTGTTCAAGTGTTTTGGAAATCCTATCGATATTGTTGATCAGACGAATCAATCGAAAATCCAAATCAACATTAACAACTCAAACAACACAGCATATAAACCAATTTGATAATAATTACAAATACACTTCTCACTCGTTGATTGCAAAATGGATTTTAAAACAAAGGTGGAGATAGAGATTCAAAATTAGAGGGACCCTTAACCAAAAGAATTCAAATAGGAAGATAAGCTCGAAACGAAAATATGATGGCTAAATAACAAAAGGGAAAGATGGATATACGATATTAATCACGACCAACCTTAACCGGGTCAACCGTGACTTCAAAAATAGAATCGATGAGGAATTCTAAGGCAAATAGACATTCGATCGCAAGAGAAATTATCCTGATCGTCTACTATAGAACAATTCGGGTATAAAGAGATGCCAGCATCCAAACTGAGGATATAGAAATCATTGGTGAAATAATGTTGTTGTAAAGGAGTTTCACCCCCTTTACAATCGTTCAAAGATTGGCGAGACCATCGATTTATTATAGAGATTATTCGAAGTGGAGTTACGGGATACTCCGGAATACAAAGAGGGAGGGATAAGGATGGATTTTGGAACCGAAGGGAACATTCCAAAATTCAAAGGAAACCGAATCAAGAGGAAGAATTCAAGCTCGAATGAAAGAAAATCTGTAATTAAATTTACCTTATATATTGAGGTTTTCCTAAACCCAGAGCTCTGATACCAAATATAACGACCCAATATTTTCAACCATTCGCATCCAGACATGCCGGAATTGAATTGCTCAAAATATCAAGTTGTTAATTTATATTTGGCAAAACTTAGCATATATAGTAAATAAAATGATCACAGAATCACAAACTGTTGAATATGCGCTTATATGATTTTTTTGTTTGATGATAATAAACATATATACATTCGTTTAAATGTATTTGTTAATATACTATTCTATTTTTCACAGATTAAATAAATATTTGTTAAATAAAATAAATTACACAAAATTTGAATTCAAACAGATATTTTATTCAAACAAATATTTATTACATTTTTGAATAGTACAATTTCAAGCTCTCACTATAACTATACAACTTTGATTACATCACATTTTTCACATTCACATCAGCACCTCACTACATATCACTCACACTCGTATTTTTATCTTCAACTGCATTCTAGTTTGAATCCAGCATCTGAGAAATCTGTAACGACCCTGAATTTTGAACAATTTAAATTGAAAATATTTAATTAATTTTAATATTTGAATTATGATTTAAATTGAATTCCCAATATAAATATGAATTTGGAAATTTAATTTTAAAATTTAATCTATCGAAAGTTAAATAAAATTTAAATTTGATTTTGGAATTTGAAAACTGAATATTAAATCGTATTTAAAAATTCAAACCAATGACTTAGAAAAAAGAATTTAGATTTAAGAATTATTACTTTAGAAATTAATAAATTGATGGTTAGTTTTAATAACATTTTTCTTTAACTTAAATAAAATGGAATAAATTTTATTAGTATAAAATACAAGTATAAAATCTAATTGTAAAAACATGTTAATATAAAATTATGTTAATAGTTGAGCTTCAAACAAATATATATCTAAGAAGCTTACTAAAGAAGATAATAAAAAAAAAAAAATAAGTAATAGCTTGCAAAGGAAGACAATAATTTTTATAAAAATGTATGAAACATAAAATAAAGACCCGTTCCCCTTATTCATTCATAACCCTAAAACCAAAACAATCGAAAAAAAAGAGAACAATGGCGGCTCATTCTTTCGTTCACTCCTCTCTGATCAAAAAAATTAGGGTTACGGTAAATTTGATGGTGGCGACTTCAAAGGCTCGATCGAACTCGTTTTTTTTGCTCTACCAGTTTATCGTCTCTTGTGATACTTCGGCCGCTTGAATTCGTTCGTTATCGCGTTGCTGTCCTTGGCCGAGTGGATTTGCACTCTTGGAAACTAAGGTGAGTACTTTATTTACTCACTTCTAGTTCGAACTCAGTTCTATGTTCGGCAACTCGATTTCGTTTGGTGATTGGTGATTTTTCTGAATTAGTTCGATTTTGTTGATGTTGATGATCTATGTGACTTTTGTTTTACTGGAATTTCTCTGTGTCTTGTCTGGTTCTTTGAGCATGCACCTGGCATCGGCTTTGTACTTGCCGGGTGTATTGGCTTCGGCCATTTTGCATTTGTTTTATTTGAAGTTTTGACTTGAGTCTTCTGCATACTGAATTTTTGTTTGTTGACTAATTTATCAAATTGTGATAATTTAAATAAAGTGGCAGTTTTTGGGTGTACTTGAAGTATTTAAAATTTTGACAGATTCATTATTTAGTACGTTAGCTGAAGAGGCATTTACAATACATGTTTTAAGTTTCAGAGTTTGGTGAGGTGAAGTTTAGGAGTTAACAGCCGATGGGTTTATCTTTTTATGCATCGGTATTGGCATTTATCATTAACTTGATTTGGTTATCTACTGTTGTGTCAAATATGTTTCAACAGACAGTAGCTAACCAAATGATTGCTCTACTAGGATGGAATCGTACATGGGTTTGGCAGTTAGCTGTTATAGTGAATTCCTGGACATTTTGATTTGCGATTCACTGTCGCGGCTTGTTCCTGTTTCCAGTCATATTGTGTTTGCATAGCTGGTTCATCACTTGTGTCTACTACATACATGTTCATTCATTATGTCTCTAGTTCATGTACTCGAGTCTGGCACATTTTTGAAGTTTGCATTGGTAGTTTCACCTGTTTGTATTTCAGTCCCACCTAAGCCCATGTTGTCGGGTCTTCATGTAGCATGCATTGTTCGTATTATTTCTCTGATGTAGTTTGTTTTGTATCTCCAATTGTATACTCGAGTTACTTGATTCATGTGCATTTTTACCACTTGTGTCTACACCTGCTCGATTCAAATTTCACAGTTACATACTTGATCAACATTGTTTTGTCACTTCTTTGGTGTGTTGGAGACCACTTGATCACTGCATATCATTACATGTCACTTGTAATGTTCATTTGCAGCTGTAGCTTCTGTACTCGAGTCATGGTTCATATATTCATTGAGTTGTCCACTGCTCAACTTTGTGGTCGGGTTCCTTCATGTGGCTAGTGCTCGTGCATCATTATTGTTGCATACGCATGTTTGTCTATTCATGCTGCCCAGACCTGACCTAGTTTGTTTCTTTGGAATACCGTCTTGATGTTTCTAGCTTCAAGTATAGCTGTTGTGCATTGCCATTGTTGTACTTGCTGTCTTCATTTGGTTGTTATATGCAGTTTTAGTGCTGTGCCACTATTCGGTACCGTGCCTTGGTTTTTGAGTATTGCTGAGTCTGATTCTGTTTAATGTTGCATTCCAGTGCATACTCTAGTCTGCACATTCACCTATGCTTGTATGCTGTTTGTTTGTCACCTCTGTACTGTGTATTCATGTTGAAACTGGACCATTTACTTTCTTTGATCTCTGATCCATTGTAGCATTTTTAGTTACACTGATACTTGAACTTGTAGTCTTTGTGCACTTTTCTGGTTTGATGTGCATATGCTTACTTGATCCTGTAGTGTTGTACAGGTGCACTGTTGTGTCTGCACTTGTATCTCTTGTGCACTTTGACTCTCTTGTACCTTTTTGAACTAGTGCCCTTGACCATGTGCCTGTAGTCTTCATATATGTGCATGTTGTTTTGGAGTATTCATGTAGTTTGTGATTTGATGTGCATACATCTATTTTCCAGATCTGATGCATACTGTTTTGTAGCCTTTAGTCTTGGTTTTACAGCTTGTTGTCCAGTTGCACTATTTTGTATCACTGATTCATTTGAATCAGTGTTATTCATGTTTTTTTTTTATTTAATTCGACTGTTTTAAAACTTGACCTTGTTGTTTCTTGGGCTTGAAACTATTTTTATTTCATGTACATGTGTACATGTACAGTTTTATTGTGCAGTGATACCTTGAATGTCGGTTGAGCCCATTTGTACTTGTGTTGAATCTGATTTTGATTTGACCTTGTGCACTCGAGTTGGCGAGGCAGTGCACATGTATGTACGTGTGTACTGCAGCCACACCGCCTTGATTTTATTGATATTTCTTTTGTTTTTGATTTATGATCTTTTGCATATTTCATTACGGTAGTGGCGAGGCAGTGCATGCAAGCGTGAACTGCAGCCATGCGGAGTTAACATTTTAAATGTGGCGGGGCAGTGCGCACGAGTGCGTGTACTGCAGCCCTACCAAAATTTGATGTTTTAATTATTTTGTCTTCTTTTCTTTTGATGAAAATTGTTTTATGTTGCCAGTTCAAAATATTTTTAAATCGCAGTTTGATTGGTTTTAAATCTGATGATTTTATAGTTAATTGCCGCTAGGAAATTCTGATGTCATTTCTAAAAAAAATTATTTTTATTGATAATCTTTCCATCTATCTTCATTGATAATTGAATCTATTGATTTGTTGTTTTAACACTATTAAGTGTTAAATTTACCGTTATCCGATTTCTTTGTAAAAAGGGTCGGATAGGTAAATTTATCATTGACCGTCGTCTAATTTCTATTTAATTATTATTGCCTCTATGCACTAATAACTGAGTTTGAATTAGACTGACCCGGGTATTATTTTCTTTTGAATGTAATACTCGGGTCAGACCGAGTATTTTTACAGCTTGAAGATTTACAGGCAGCGAAGTTAGAGAGAGAGAGGAGGATACCGCTTCACTTTAGTTCTTTTCAGGATCTTTTGTACTTTAAAGATATATATATGTTCCGCTGTATAAAGGTTTAAATGCATTGTATAAACTCTGATATTTGTATATAAAAGAAAAATTCATTTATGTGAAATGTTATTATTGTTCTGTGATTCTGTGGCTGATTCTGTTTAAATTCTATAAACTAAATAACAATCCGTCATTTTGAACATTTCTAGTTGGTTTAATTACCGACTGGAGGCGGTCAGAACAGGGGATCGTTACAAAATCTGCAAAAATATAAACTAACGCAGTAAAATTGAAAAAGAAATATTTTTACAATTCAAAAGTAAAAGATAATTTTGAAAATATGATTTGCCTCAGTTATTTGGGTTGTTCGTCATAATTTAAATTTGAATTCATCATACACGAACAACTTGTGACTTACACAGTGTATTACTGTATATGCCACAAGGCCGTGCACGCCGATATATACACTTGATTGATTTACAGGGACAGGTGAGCACAGGTCAAACCCAAATAAAAGACGGGTTCAACTCAGGTGCGGTATAAATAAAATCTCGACACACGCACAAGGTCAAACCCGAACTATTAGCTGGATTCAACACAGGGCAGGTGTACAGACTACAACTTCAAATATGAAGCAAGTCATATACACGATGCAAATGAATTCGACAAAGTATGTACACAAGTAACCAAACTGCAACAAGCAGCAGTGTGAAAGTACAAAGACAAATGCACATGTCAACAGTGCAGCCAACATGAAGTAGTTCAAATCCAAGTACAACCAATGTATGAACAATGAACTCGACTAACAGTAACCAAATGAATCGGCAAGGCAATGCACAAATGCAACAGACACAAGACATGGGGGCACTGGACTACAGCTCGACTAAATGGCCAACATGATCAAGAAATATAACATGCAGTTTGCTGTGGTACGAACTCAAGTCAGTACAAACAGTGGCACATGGATACAACAATATGCGGAAGCAAGAAACTTGCAACAGTGGTGATGGAGTGGCAATTACAGAATGCTAACTAGAGAGGAAATGAAAAAGCACTGAGACATGAATACAGCCTCAAACATGAAACAAGACTAAAGTCAGAAACAGGTGCAAATCAAAAGTATTGCAGTGATGAATGCAAAGATACCAAATGACAACAATGCAAAAGTGCACAACTTCACAACATGTCCAGTTGCAACTACAAGTCCAAGTTCGAAATCGAAAAATGCAGACCAACAGCTACATCAAAAGCAAGTGAAAAACAGGATGCAAATGTCAAGACTAACAGTGTGCAACAGCCATTAAAAGACCAGTGAATACATGAACAAGTGTAGCATCTGTATCAATGCAAATTATATCAGAAATGCAAATGTTGCAGTGAACGCAAATTATATACCAAAGAGCATATGTTCAAGTGGAGACAAGAGAAGATGGCCAGAGATGAACATTACAAATCATGACCGAAGTCATATAATGAACAAGTCAAAATCGAGGTAGCAAAGGTAATTGACGAAGTTAAAAATCAAGCCGTGATCATCACAATTCAAAACCGTATTGACCAAGCAATAAATCAACACCGTGTGTGCCAAGCATCAAAAATACGAAATTGAAAAGGTCAGTGAAATCACGAGCATCCAAGAATAATTGAATGGCCAAAGCAATATCAGTAGACAAATTCAAATCAACGTATATGAACGCAAATCTAGGGTTACAAACCCTATATAAACCATCATCATCGGCAATCTCAAATCCATCGAGTTCGAATGAGCCAAAATTGCAAAAAGGGAAATTACATACCGAAGCATCAGAGTTGAACTCGATCAAAATTGGGGCAGCCGAAAGCAAAACAGAGCTAGAGGGTCGATTGCTGAATCAAAACAAAGAAGTAGCAACTGTAGTCGATCCACATTCAAGCGGCGCCTTCAATTTTATCAAAGCCCTAATTTCAAGAGCCAAGAGGAATAAATGAAAGAAGGAACCAGGCCGACATTATTTTTCTTCAGAGCAAAATAGATAAAGAAGAGAACGGGTTGAAGAATAAAGAATGGGCCTGTAACGAAGCGGATTTTGCCCGTTCGAAAATCGACATCCATACTTTACATCGTACTCGAATGCCGCAAATTCGACCGTTCAAATCCGAGTCGCCGGAGCTTATAACACCATTAAGTAAACAACACAGCGGAAGAAAATAATGAATATCAATATACAACATCTGATACAACATCCTGATACAACAGATGATACAATAGATATCGATATACATCAGAGACATGATACAATAAAATAGCAGCGGAAAAGAAAATAGATAACACTAGCAGCGGAACAAATAACTCTAAGATAGTCTTCAAGGGAGAACTCCAATAGCAGCTCGAACCAACATCACATTTCACCAAGACAAGCAAGATTGGTGTGCATCCAAAGATTGAAACTAGCTCCAGATGATCAACTGAACCTAACTATCTGAAAACCCAACTCTAGACTGCTCGTGTGGAAAATAGTGAGCACCCAGAGTTTAGGAAAAGGAACAATAAACTCCGAGTCAGTCATGGGACTGGTGTGAGTAACAAAACAGTTTATCTTTGAAAACAAACAAAAAGAGAATTTTAAAGTAAATTCGCAATGCTTTTAGAAAATGAAACTACCATAAGACCTCCCGCCACACACACAATGCAAACGCAGAATTGGAGGAGATTTCTTCTTATGATAGTCAAACATGCTTGATACGTAGAAAGTTCTTTTGATATTATTAATATAAGTGCACAGTGCAGAAAACATTTCGAAAGTAGAATATTAATCTTAGCCAGCATAGACATTCCGAACTATGCCTACTATAGCTACCATCCAAACAGTGGGGCGCCACCATAAGTGAATGGCAGGTTCTACAACTAAAACCGTACAGGGTTTCGTATTGGATGAATGGATTTCCAACAAATGGTCAGGCTAAGGAACTTCCTACTGCCACATGGGATCGCCTCTGGCGGGACGTCCCGAGAACCTAACCGGATCTCTGCCAACACAAGGCCGGGTTACCTCTGTAACTAGGTAACTACTACTCGAGCATGCCACTCCCCGGTCCTTTGGGACCTTTATCCGAGGCGCCTCTAAGCAACAACCACACAGTAAATGAGATTGGATCTACCACATAGGTTAAATATCAGGGCTCCATACCTAATACCACCCTTTACCAGAAGGGAATGACACACCCTAAAGGGCGCGACCCTCATAACCTTGCCGCATCTTTCCTGTTTTGACCATTTCCGGGGTGTGAGGTCCTGATGCAGTCTCGTCCACAAAGCTATGCTTTGGTACAAAGCCATGCTTTGGGTCAACAAATGATCAAAGTAATGATCACAAAGATGAATGATCAAACAAATGATCATATCACAAATGATCAAACAATGATCATCAACACACAGCAGCACTCAGCATGCCACACTACCAAATTGGCAGTATATTGCTGATAACCTTCAACTACATAACCTCTGAGCTCATACGTCTCAGAGAAGGGTGTTAAGCTAAGAGAATAAATTCTCCGCCACCAACAGATATGTATTTGAAAGAAATATGCTTTATATCTCAAAGTGTAGTGTCAGACATGTAACCATACAAGTCTGTTCCGGGTTCGAACAGAATAGAAGGCACTTCCGAAGAAGCCCTTGCAATCCGGGTATTCACAATCCCGATCGGACTTCCCATCACTTAGGGAATCTCTATACCGTAGCTACTCGGTGCAGAGACAATCGATAGGTTATCCTATCGTTCTCGAAAATACCCGGTCTTCAACACCGGTCTTCAAATGCTATCCATAACGACGTATCACATATTCGGAATGGGTTATACGACACAAAGGTCCTCTCCCGGCTAAACCGAATAGTGAGCGCAATATTTAAAATATATGGATATGGGATTTCAATTAAGTCACAACCTAATAATTCAAAACTTTCTTTCAAATGGTTTAAACCACTTCCATACTTTAATCTTTTAAACAAAAGATTTAATTCACAAAGTTTACCCTGTTCACAAAGATCCATTTACGGATTTCAAATCAATTCCTATTTCAATTGGATTAACTCGTTTAAAATCTTTAAATTAAAGATTTAACTCATAGCTTTCAAACCGTTTCCATAACTTGGAACATCATTTTCATTTATTTTTTACTTGAAATCCCTTTAACACAAATTGGACGTTCATTACTTAAGTAAAAGCATTTATCATTTGAAAACAAATAGTTTTCGTTCTAGAAATATCCAATTATATTTATACGAGTTAAAGCCCTTGAATTTAAATTCAAATTCCCAAATCAATACCTTAAAAATAATTTAACCCATGTAAACCAATTTATAAGTTGAATAACCTTTTTTAAATGCCAGTTTCCAAATCATGGAATTCAATTTCAAATATTGAATTCAAATTTAAATCAAAATATTTAAATTACAAAAATTCAATCAAGTTATTCAAAATAAATTTCATCTTTGAAATTCCATTTCAAAAGCTTTTCACTTTAACCCAATCCATTTCCAAACATTTGAATTTAAATATTCAAATTTTATAAATTATTTCACAATCTGTGACTTAATTGATTTCCTCGTGAAATCCATATTGTGTGTGTATAAGTGTGGTCCAGGGTTTTAACACAATAGTGCAACAACATTCAATCATCACAGATTAAAATATAGAAATATAGTTGATAAGCGGTATAAACTATAATGCTTATCGTCCATTCACAAATTTACAAATAATATGCAAATGTAAATAAACGAACAAATCATACATGGCACAAATCACAGAACAAAATATCACAGATCAGTTAGGGCAATCAATTCAAGGCAAATTTATTTATTCCTTTTCTGCATGCGGAGGAAAGGAACATTCATTTCGAGGAGCAACTCATTCAATACAATCATTCATAAGCAGGATTGATAAATCGTTAGCCCTAATCAATACAATTTATTTCCAAGTAAATTAATTACTTATGAATTTAATTATCCAATCTTGATTTATTAATTATTGATTAATTAACTTATTAATGATCAATTAATTACTTAGTTAATCATTTATTATCAATTTATTAATCATCTAATCTTTAATTTATCATTTAATTAGTTAATTTCTATTCATAAATTATTACTTAATTACTCATTAAATTAATTGATTCTTAATTATTAATTAATACCATATTTATTAATTAATAAGGGTTAATTACTTAATTTTCACAAATTATTTTAATTAATTATTTATTATCAATTAATTAATCATTTATTCCTTAATCAATCACTTAAGTTAATTACCATTTATTAATTGACTTTAAATAATCAATTAAATTTCTTAAGTTAAATGGATCAAACACCAAATTAATTTTTAGTTACAAATTTGATTAAGGTCATTAATTTAATTACAAGTTAATTTATATCATTCTTTAAATACACATTTATTAAATATAATTACAATTATAAATTAGTTACATTCTCAATTAACTTTCCATATAAATTAATTAGAAATCAAATCACTCTTAATGATTTTAAATCATATCTTAGCTTTAATTTTGTCAACCTGATTTTCTTAACTAATACTAAACCTTTATTTAACAAAATAACATGAAAGTTAATAGGCTAATTTACAAAGCAAATAAACCCGAGACAACTACTGGATTTCTCCGAGTTCAACACGAGTTTCCCCCACTTCTACGCGCGTCCTTCTTCTTCTTCCACGCTTTCTTTTCTTCTGCGTTTTTTTTTTCAAAACCTGTAGCAGACCCGAGAAAGCTCAAGCTTGCTTGGAGTCTAGCATCCAAAATCTCGAATACAGCTTCGAGACAACACGCGAGTTCACCCTGTTGCTTCCCACTATACCAATTCCAGAACTTCTCCTTCCTAACATCAGCTACACGCGACATCTCGTGCACGTGCACTGGCCACCCAATGCCCTCCGACCATTCCTCCGGCCACTGACAAGTCTCCGATCTCCTTCCCAAACCACCTGACCACCCCAGTCCTTGAATCAATGACTGAAACAAAATCGAGTTCGTACGAACCGAAAACCTGGAACATCACACTTCCCTGCAACCCAAAACTGGAACGGCGTCGTTCGTCACAACCTGACCACCGTAGGGCCCGAAACTTCGGCCATCACTTCATCATCTCACCTCCTTCCATCCCCCTGAACCTGGTTGAACTCGATCAACCAGAGAGATTTCGGCGACTCCACAAATCTAAGCGACCCAAAAGCAAATTCGAACCCTAAATTCATGTCGTTTGCTTATCACGGTGATTGAGAATTCCAGCTACCAATTTTCCGTTGATGATTAGTTCGTGATCCTCCTCTGACCACCGCTACGTCGCCTAACACCGCCTCGTTCGCCGTGAATTGATGAAAGTTCAAGTTCCGAACAACTCACAATTCCTTAATAATCTCGAAGTTAAAAATCTCAATATTTCCATCAAAATTCATAAAATTTAAGTGTGAATTCAGTCATATAACTGAAACTCGAAACTATGATGCTTGAATTTCTGATAAAATGTTTATTCACTGTAATTTTCAAGCTATATGATATTTATTCTATAAATACATTTGAAACTATTTCTAAAATTTAAATATTAGTCATTCAAACCTATTTCTTTTAGACATTTTATCTTAAAAAGGAATGGAGGAGAAGGTTTTGAAGTTTGAATCAGGTTTTTGAAAACCTTTTAAGTTAAACAGAGGCCTGTAATATATATATACAGACGTACTCATTCAATCTATTTGATATCTATATATATACTCAAACACATTAACTTCCATACATATTTATTTCACAACATTCATCTAAATTTAATCATATGCAAATTAAAGTAAAAAGGGGCCAAAGAGTTTACTCACTTGATTTTCAGAAGAATGGACAGAGCCTCTTTTGTTAAAGCAGGCTTTTGAAATTTACAGGCTGAACTTTCTCTGGTTGCCTTGATTTGTTATGGGGTTTTAACTGAGTTTTGTTTGAGTTTTAGATGCTAATCTCTTCAGGTTTACTTAGCTTTGAATATTCGAAACTGAGATGGATGAATTGATTTGTAAGAAAAAGAAGTTACAGGGTGATATTATTTTGCTTGTTTATTGTCTTGTTAATGTGGTTTTGGTGGCTGAAGAATATATTATGTGTACTAAGAGGATCTTGCATTAATTACTTTTCCTTACTTTGTTTTATCATTTTGCCTAAACTTACTTTATACTCTATGCAGATTTTTTTTCATTTCGGCTGAGATATTTATTTTGGTGGCTACAAATCTTGTTTGTATGCTTGCATTAATTGTCTTGTACAAAATACATATTTATTTCTTCCTTCTTTTGCAAGCTTCATTCTTATTTTATTTTTCTTTTTACTTTGAATGTTTTTCTTATTATTGTTTCTTGCCTGCATATCTGTTACAGGGTTCATATATATGTTGTTTCTAGCCTACATGCTTCTCTGTTCAACTTATTTTCAAACACTTTTTGTTGCTTTGTTTCATTCTTTTTGCAATATTCTTTTTTTTTATTTGTTATTTGTTTAGATATCTCACTTTTCTTCTACTTGCCTGCATATCTCCCCACAGGCAACATACCTATTTCCTTTATCTTATTTACTTATTTGATTTACTTTCCAGTTATTTTATTACTTTGGTGTGCTTAGAGGTAGTAGCATTGACCTTGTATTACTTTTCTTTTGTGCTTCCTTTACTTTGTTTATTCTTGTTCAAGTATACATAGATACCTATAGTTGAATATATTTATTACTATCTTCCTTTGCAAGCTTAATTATATCTTATATTTTTAGTTTGTTTCATTCCTTGCTTATGTTTATATTTGTTTGTTCGCATACATTTGTTTCTATTTCTTATTTGAGTGTATTTGAATGTATTTCTTATTTATTACTTGAATAATTTCCTATTGTTAATATGCTGTTAAAATTTAACAAGTTTTTGTTTACTTTAGATTTTCATAGACATTTTATTAATTTACTTTATGTATAAACTATAAAGTTGTTTTAGTCCTTCATTATAAAACTTTTAACTCAAATGAAAATATATGCTTTTGTTTTAGTGATAATTTTTATACTTCATTTGCTTATTATTATTTTCATACTTATGTTACTTGTTATTATTTCAAACCATTTGTAACGATTACTATTTATATAAAAATCAATTTTGTAAAGATACTACCTTAACAACATTGTTTAAAAATAACTCCTTATTTAAAATGATTTATAAAAGAAACCATTTCTATGTTAATAAATAACATATTTTATTTGAATTTTGAAAAATCAAATCGATTAACCATTTAATTTCACAAATTTTAAATCAAAAATTAAATAAATTATCAATTTAAAATAAATTAAAATTCGGGATCGTTACAGACTTCCCCCCTTAAAAAGAATTTCGTCCTCGAAATTCGCAGGCACGAAAATAACAAAGATAGATAAACACAGATAGAGAAACAATTTTCCAGATCAAACTGGATATAAATTCTGCATTTGGCTTACCAAATCAGAATATCAACAATATGAGAATAACTCATTTAACACTTCATAAGATATTCGGGTTATCCAAATCTACGAAATGTGGAGAGACATTGATTAGTTTGAATGGATAGCTAACCATCCGTAGAATATATCGGACCCTAAATATTGACAGATATATGGATACAATTTCAAAATGTTGAGTTTAAAACCCAATTTATACCTATCAACCATAGCAACCAAAGCAAACAAAGCAACCAATACATCCAAACAAACGATTATGGCCTATTTGGAGTTTATGTCCCATACAAATATATCAAATCTTCTTCCTGTATTTACCAGGAACTATCGAAGAATTGATAAGAGATGTTGAAGAAAAGAGATAGATTTAATCTTCTATAATTTTTAACACAAGATATGGATTCCAAATTAAAGTCGGAACAACTCAAAGTATATACCAATTTGTCCCTCTTCGGACTTCGATCAACCCAAGAAATTATAATGGAATTTCAAATTTTGGTTTTAAACGAAATCGTTTTATCGATATAATTTAAGTTATCCTTCATATTCTATTAATCGAGTTAACTCAAATTAAAATTTCCAATTTATTTCAAATTTCAGTTTCAAATTTTCGATTCATATTCATTAAGGTTTAAATTGAAACCGATAAGAAACCGATGAAGATACGAAGTAAGGATTTCCTACAATGATTCGTAGGGCCATCATCACACCGAAACTTCTTTTGGAGCTATCACGAAGCAATCAAAAGAATTTGGAAAAACGAGTCAAAGGAAATTGATAGAGAAAGATCGTTTCCACTGTAGCAGGGCATTGACCAATTATAGTCGTACTTCCCTGTCCCCTATCTCGTTCTCTTCTTGCACTCATGCTCACTATCAGTGGATAGAAAGAGAATTTACTGAGGCATACGAACGGATATCTTAGGGATATACTCATTCTAGGGATACTTCACCCTATCTCTAATGAGTTACTTAATGTGTTATACTCCTGAGCTAAAGTTTAACCTTAGCTCTGATACCAAATGTAACGAAGCGGATTTTGCTCGTTCGAAAATCGACATCCATACTTTACATCGTACTCGAATGCCGCAGATTCGACCGTTCAAATCCGAGTCGCCGGAGCTTATAACACCATTAAGTAAACAACACAGCGGAAGAAAATAATGAATATCAATATACAACATCTGATACAACATCCTGATACAACAGATGATACAATAGATATCGATATACATCAGAGACATGATACAATAAAATAGCAGCGAAAAAGAAAATAGATAACACTAGCAGCGGAACAAATAACTCTAAGATAGTCTTCAAGGGAGAACTCCAATAGCAGCTCGAACCAACATCACATTTCACCAAGACAAGCAAGACTGGTGTGCATCCAAAGATTGAAACTAGCTCCAGATGATCAACTGAACCTAACTATCTGAAAACCCAACTCTAGACTGCTCGTGTGGAAAATAGTGAGCACCCAGAGTTTAGGAAAAGGAACAATAAACTCCGAGTCAGTCATGGGACTGGTGTGAGTAACAAAACAGTTTATCTTTGAAAACAAACAAAAAGAGAATTTTAAAGTAAATTCGCAATGCTTTTAGAAAATGAAACTACCATAAGACCTCCCGCCACACACACAATGCAAACGCAGAATTGGAGGAGATTTCTTCTTATGATAGTCAAACATGCTTGATACGTAGAAAGTTCTTTTGATATTATTAATATAAGTGCACAGTGCAGAAAACATTTCGAAAGTAGAATATTAATCTTAGCCAGCATAGACATTCCGAACTATGCCTACTATAGCTACCATCCAAACAGTGGGGCGCCACCATAAGTGAATGGCAGGTTCTACAACTAAAACCGTATAGGGTTTCGTATTGGATGAATGGATTTCCAACAAATGGTCAGGCTAAGGAACTTCCTACTGCCACATGGGATCGCCTCTGGCGGGACGTCCCGAGAACCTAACCGGATCTCTGCCAACACAAGGCCGGGTTACCTCTGTAACTAGGTAACTACTACTCGAGCATGCCACTCCCCGGTCCTTTGGGACCTTTATCCGAGGCGCCTCTAAGCAACAACCACACAGTAAATGAGATTGGAGCTACCACATAGGTTAAATATCAGGGCTCCATACCTAATACCACCCTTTACCAGAAGGGAATGACACACCCTAAAGGGCGCGACCCTCATAACCTTGCCGCATCTTTCCTGTTTTGACCATTTCCGGGGTGTGAGGTCCTGACGCAGTCTCGTCCACAAAGCTATGCTTTGGTACAAAGCCATGCTTTGGGTCAACAAATGATCAAAGTAATGATCACAAAGATGAATGATCAAACAAATGATCATATCACAAATGATCAAACAATGATCATCAACACACAGCAGCACTCAGCATGCCACACTACCAAATTGGGAGTATATTGCTGATAACCTTCAACTACATAACCTCTGAGCTCATACGTCTCAGAGAAGGGTGTTAAGCTAAGAGAATAAATTCTCCGCCACCAACAGATATGTATTTGAAAGAAATATGCTTTATATCTCAAAGTGTAGTGTCAGACATGTAACCATACAAGTCTGTTCCGGGTTCGAACAGAATAGAAGGCACTTCCGAAGAAGCCCTTGCAATCCGGGTATTCACAATCCCGATCGGACTTCCCATCACTTAGGGAATCTCTATACCGTAGCTACTCGGTGCAGAGACAATCGATAGGTTATCCTATCGTTCTCGAAAATACCCGGTCTTCAACACCGGTCTTCAAATGCTATCCATAACGACGTATCACATATTCGGAATGGGTTATACGACACAAAGGTCCTCTCCCGGCTAAACCGAATAGTGAGCGCAATATTTAAAATATATGGATATGGGATTTCAATTAAGTCACAACCTAATAATTCAAAACTTTCTTTCAAATGGTTTAAACCACTTCCATACTTTAATCTTTTAAACAAAAGATTTAATTCACAAAGTTTACCCTGTTCACAAAGATCCATTTATGGATTTCAAATCAATTCCTATTTCAATTGGATTAACTCGTTTAAAATCTTTAAATTAAAGATTTAACTCATAGCTTTCAAACCGTTTCCATAACTTGGAACATCATTTTCATTTATTTTTTTACTTGAAATCCCTTTAACACAAATTGGACGTTCATTACTTAAGTAAAAGCATTTATCATTTGAAAACAAATAGTTTTCGTTCTAGAAATATCCAATTATATTTATACGAGTTAAAGCCCTTGAATTTAAATTCAAATTCCCAAATCAATACCTTAAAAATAATTTAACCCATGTAAACCAATTTATAAGTTGAATAACCTTTTTTAAATGCCAGTTTCCAAATCATGGAATTCAATTTCAAATATTGAATTCAAATTTAAATCAAAATATTTAAATTACAAAAATTCAATCAAGTTATTCAAAATAAATTTCATCTTTGAAATTCCATTTCAAAAGCTTTTCACTTTAACCCAATCCATTTCCAAACATTTGAATTTAAATATTCAAATTTTATAAATTATTTCACAATCTGTGACTTAATTGATTTCCTCGTGAAATCCATATTGTGTGTGTATAAGTGTGGTCCAGGGTTTTAACACAATAGTGCAACAACATTCAATCATCACAGATTAAAATATAGAAATATAGTTGATAAGCGGTATAAACTATAATGCTTATCGTCCATTCACAAATTTACAAATAATATGCAAATGTAAATAAACGAACAAATCATACATGGCACAAATCACAGAACAAAATATCACAGATCAGTTAGGGCAATCAATTCAAGGCAACTCATTCAATACAATCATTCATAAGCAGGATTGATAAATCGTTAGCCCTAATCAATACAATTTATTTCCAAGTAAATTAATTACTTATGAATTTAATTATCCAATCCTGATTTATTAATTATTGATTAATTAACTTATTAATGATCAATTAATTACTTAGTTAATCATTTATTATCAATTTATTAATCATCTAATCTTTAATTTATCATTTAATTAGTTAATTTCTATTCATAAATTATTACTTAATTACTCATTAAATTAATTGATTCTTAATTATTAATTAATACCATATTTATTAATTAATAAGGGTTAATTACTTAATTTTCACAAATTATTTTAATTAATTATTTATTATCAATTAATTAATCATTTATTCCTTAATCAATCACTTAAGTTAATTACCATTTATTAATTGACTTTAAATAATCAATTAAATTTCTTAAGTTAAATGGATCAAACACCAAATTAATTTTTAGTTACAAATTTGATTAAGGTCATTAATTTAATTACAAGTTAATTTATATCATTCTTTAAATACACATTTATTAAATATAATTACAATTATAAATTAGTTACATTCTCAATTAACTTTCCATATAAATTAATTAGAAATCAAATCACTCTCAATGATTTTAAATCATATCTTAGCTTTAATTTTGTCAACCTGATTTTCTTAACTAATACTAAACCTTTATTTAACAAAATAACATGAAAGTTAATAGGCTAATTTACAAAGCAAATAAACCCGAGACAACTACTGGATTTCTCCGAGTTCAACACGAGTTTCCCCCACTTCTACGCGCGTCCTTCTTCTTCTTCCACGCTTTCTTTTCTTCTGCGTTTTTTTTTTCAAAACCTGTAGCAGACCCGAGAAAGCTCAAGCTTGCTTGGAGTCTAGCATCCAAAATCTCGAATACAGCTTCGAGACAACACGCGAGTTCACCCTGTTGCTTCCCACTATACCAATTCCAGAACTTCTCCTTCGTAACATCAGCTACACGCGACATCTCGTGCACGTGCACTGGCCACCCAATGCCCTCCGACCATTCCTCTGGCCACTGACAAGTCTCCGATCACCTTCCCAAACCACCTGACCACCCCAGTCCTTGAATCAATGACTGAAACAAAATCGAGTTCGTACGAACCGAAAACCTGGAACATCACACT
Source organism: Allium cepa (assembly GCA_030765085.1). NCBI lineage: Eukaryota > Viridiplantae > Streptophyta > Magnoliopsida > Asparagales > Amaryllidaceae > Allium > Allium cepa. Next base: position 312,879,744 of record CM060937.1, read on the forward strand.
TCCCTGCAACCCAAAACAGGAACGGCGTCGTTCGTCACAACCTGACCACCGTAGGGCCCGAAACTTCGGCCATCACTTCGTCATCTCACCTCCTTCCATCCCCCTGAACCTGGTTGAACTCGATCAACCAGAGAGATTTCGGCGACTCCACAAATCTAAGCGACCCAAAAGCAAATTCGAACCCTAAATTCATGTCGTTTGCTTATCACGGTGATTGAGAATTCCAGCTACCAATTTTCCGTTGATGATTAGTTCGTGATCCTCCTCTGACCACCGCTACGTCGCCTAACACCGCCTCGTTCGCCGTGAATTGATGAAAGTTCAAGTTCTGAAAAACTCACAATTCCTTAATAATCTCGAAGTTAAAAATCTCAATATTTCCATCAAAATTCATAAAATTTAAGTGTGAATTCAGTCATATAACTGAAACTCGAAACTATGATGCTTGAATTTCTGATAAATTGTTTATTCACTGTAATTTTCAAGCTATATGATATTTATTCTATAAATACATTTGAAACTATTTCTAAAATTTAAATATTAGTCATTCAAACCTATTTCTTTTAGACATTTTATCTTAAAAAGGAATGGAGGAGAAGGTTTTGAAGTTTGAATCAGGTTTTTGAAAACCTTTTAAGTTAAACAGAGGCCTGTAATATATATATACAGACGTACTCATTCAATCTATTTGATATCTATATATATACTCAAACACATTAACTTCCATACATATTTATTTCACAACATTCATCTAAATTTAATCATATGCAAATTAAAGTAAAAAGGGGCCAAAGAGTTTACTCACTTGATTTTCAGAAGAATGGACAGAGCCACTTTTGTTGAAGCAGGCTTTTGAAATTTACAGGCTGAACTTTCTCTGGTTGCCTTGATTTGTTATGGGGTTTTAACTGAGTTTTGTTTGAGTTTTAGATGCTAATCTCTTCAGGTTTACTTAGCTTTGAATATTCGAAACTGAGATGGATGAATTGATTTGTAAGAAAAAGAAGTTACAGGGTGATATTATTTTGCTTGTTTATTGTCTTGTTAATGTGGTTTTGGTGGCTGAAGAATATATTATGTGTACTAAGAGGATCTTGCATTAATTACTTTGCCTTACTTTGTTTTATCATTTTGCCTAAACTTACTTTATACTCTATGCAGATTTTTTTTCATTTCGGCTGAGATATTTATTTTGGTGGCTACAAATCTTGTTTGTATGCTTGCATTAATTGTCTTGTACAAAATACATATTTATTTCTTCCTTCTTTTGCAAGCTTCATTCTTATTTTATTTTTCTTTTTACTTTGAATGTTTTTCTTATTATTGTTTCTTGCCTGCATATCTGTTACAGGGTTCATATATATGTTGTTTCTAGCCTACATGCTTCTCTGTTCAACTTATTTTCAAACACTTTTTGTTGCTTTGTTTCATTCTTTTTGCAATATTCTTTTTTTTTATTTGTTATTTGTTTAGATATCTCACTTTTCTTCTACTTGCCTGCATATCTCCCCACAGGCAACATACCTATTTCCTTTATCTTATTTACTTATTTGATTTACTTTCCAGTTATTTTATTACTTTGGTGTGCTTAGAGGTAGTAGCATTGACCTTGTATTACTTTTCTTTTGTGCTTCCTTTACTTTGTTTATTCTTGTTCAAGTATACATAGATACCTATAGTTGAATATATTTATTACTATCTTCCTTTGCAAGCTTAATTATATCTTATATTTTTAGTTTGTTTCATTCCTTGCTTATGTTTATATTTGTTTGTTCGCATACATTTGTTTCTATTTCTTATTTGAGTGTATTTGAATGTATTTCTTATTTATTACTTGAATAATTTCCTATTGTTAATATGCTGTTAAAATTTAACAAGTTTTTGTTTACTTTAGATTTTCATAGACATTTTATTAATTTACTTTATGTATAAACTATAAAGTTGTTTTAGTCCTTCATTATAAAACTTTTAACTCAAATGAAAATATATGCTTTTGTTTTAGTGATAATTTTTATACTTCATTTGCTTATTATTATTTTCATACTTATGTTACTTGTTATTATTTCAAACCATTTGTAACGATTACTATTTATATAAAAATCAATTTTGTAAAGATACTACCTTAACAACATTGTTTAAAAATAACTCCTTATTTAAAATGATTTATAAAAGAAACCATTTCTATGTTAATAAATAACATATTTTATTTGAATTTTGAAAAATCAAATCGATTAACCATTTAATTTCACAAATTTTAAATCAAAAATTAAATAAATTATCAATTTAAAATAAATTAAAATTCGGGATCGTTACAGGGCCGGCTTGAATAATATAAAAGGCTTTTTTGTTTATATTTAAATTAAGGTCTATTTGCTTTTTATGTTTGTTTTTAATTTTAAAATTCTCTTTTAAACCGTTGTAATTTCTAGTCGTGTGACTAGGGGACAAGCTACGTGGCGTAGCTTGAGAATTCGCAACTTGGTAGTTGAGTTGTGGCAGGGTTTTGAGCGTAGAGTTAGATTAGTCAATAGCGGGTATAGCGAGTTTACGTGTGTAAGCGAGAGACTATCTAATTTCTAGTAGAAACCTTGGGGCCAGCACGTAGGCAGGGTTTTGCCGAAGCTGGGTAAATTCTGTGTTGTTCTGTATTATTCTGTTATTCTGCTATATCTGTGCTGCTATTCTGTGATTTGAATTGAAATTAATTTATAAGCTTCCGCGATTAATTTTTATAATTTACACTATCACCCTATTCACCCCCCCTCTAGGGTGAAATCGATCCTACAAGTGGTATCAGAGCTAGGAACAAAAGCCGTTTTTGTTTCAAAATTTTGATTTTACAAAAACCAATTTTTGTTTTAAATATTTGTGTCTCAAAAAAATCGGTTTTTGTTTTAAAAATTTGACTTATTTAAATGGCTTCTTTTAATACTGCTTTTGCTGAGGGTCAATCTATAGTTAGACCACCACTGTTCAATGGTGAATATGCTTATTGGAAAAATAGGATGGAAATCTTTCTAAAAACCATTGACGCTTGGAATATTGTTGAGACAGGTTATAGGACGCCGACTATAACTATAGATAATCAGGAAGTAGATAAACCAAAGGAGTAATGGACAGAACTAGAAAATAAATTACAAAATACCAATGCTAAAGCTATGAATTCTATTATCTGTTCATTGGATCAATTTGAATTTAATCGTGTCTCACATTGTCTAACTGCGCAGGAAATATGGCACACACTAGAAGTGACTCACGAAGGAACATCTCAAGTCAAAGAATCTCGCCTTGCCATGCTAAGCAGCGAATACGAGAACTTCACAATGGCGAAAGAAGAAAATGTCAAAGAGATGCATGGACGACTTTCCAATATCGTATACAAATCAAAAGCTCTTGGAAAATCAGACACAGAGTTGGAAATAGTCCGAAAAATCCTCAGAGTCCTTCCACGAAAATTTGAAGCAAAAGTGACTGCCATTCAAGAATCGAAAGATTTAAAACAAATAAAAGTTGAAGAACTCATCGGAAATCTCACCACTTATGAGCTAGAAATGAAATTCAAGGAAGAGCATGAAGGAGGAGATACTCGAAAGAAATCGATAGCTCTTAAAGGAACAACAGAAAGTGATGGTGATGATGATGATGATGCAGCAGCAGAATTGGAGCTATTAATAAAGAAATTCAAAAGATGGAATCACAAATATGGAAATTCAGCTCGAATTCAAAAGGCAAAAAGCAGAATAAACAAAGCACTAGACTACACTGAAGAACAGAAGATCATCTGTCGCAAGTGCAACCAACCCGGACACATCAAGCCCAATTGTCCTCAAAATCAACACGATTTTAAAAAGAAATCAAAAATGAAAAGTTTTGCAGCCACGTGGAATACAAGTGATGAAGATAATCAAAGTTCTAGCAGTAAGAGTGAGAAAGCAGATATGTGCCTTCAAGGAAATATAACTGATAGCGACGATGACGAACCAAGCGAGGTATCAAAACTTACTCACTCTGAATTACTAATTTATTTCCACGAAGTAAATGGCTGTTATGAACGACTTAGGGAAAAATACGCTAAACTTGAATCTCAAAAGGATACTTTGATAGAATGCAACGAACAACTTGATCAATTAGTTAAAACCTATCAAAGTATGATCCCTAAGTGTGATAAGTGTCCAACCTTCGAAGAAGAAATTAGAAAATCAGAAATCAATATAAAATCGCTTGAAAATGAATTTCTGATTTTAAAAGAGAATGAAAATACTAGAAGAGAAAATTCTATTAAAAAGTGCACTCAATTGTTGAATGAAAATGAATCTTTAAAAACACAAGTCCAACAATTGTCAACAACTTTAGATAAATTTTCAAAAAGTGAAAAATCGTTGAATATGCTATTAGGGAAACAAACTATTAATACAGTTAGACAAGGATTTGGATATACTCAATCTAAAAATGTTAGAAATGAGATTAATCGAGAAAATTTAATGTGCACAATTTGTAGAAAATTTGGACACGATCACAATAATTGTTGGTATAGACCCAAACACGTAAAAACTATACCGATTTGGGTTCCAAAAGGCACAAATATAAAATCTCTCAAAGTTAAACAAATTTGGGTGCCGAAGGGAACAATTATAAATAGTTTTGGGTCTTCACAAAATTATTTTTCTAAATATTCTGCCACTAACAATCGTGGACCTATAAAAACAAATAGGTCACATAAATCCTTTTCCGTGTAGGTATGGTGGCAGGCTAAGGAACAATAATAGTGTTCTCTGGATTTTGGCTGTTCCAGAAACACAACGGGTGTCAAAACAAAGTTCCTTAGTCTAGTACAAAGGTGACAGAATCGCAATAGACAACATCGAAAAATATCGTAAAGGTAAAACAGGTAATGGTATGTTTTAAACGATGTATTAAATGTGATAATCTGCACCATATTCCGAATTAAAATCAGCCAATATTGAGATTGATGAAAAGATGATGATTTTGTTTCTGACTTATTCAAAGTTGTTGGCCAATTATATTCTTATGCCAAAAACACTATAATAATCTCTAGATTCTTTGAATTACTTCATATATATCAGTTTGGATTAAAAATAGTGTTTTGTTGGATGATAATACAATTGATTATAATATGGCTAACTCTATATTCACGGTTTTTGAGTATTTACACGGATTCATTTCAAATTTAAGAGAATGTCATTTAAATAGATGTTAAAATTTATTTTGAAATTTTTGGTGCACACTTCATCGTTTGGTCAATAAAATTCAATTAATGATGATTTTGAGTGAAGAGAAATTCAGATGCAGATTACACTGTAATCTAGTTGATAGAAAAATTTCTAGGAACATGACTTTTATTACATTTAGTAACTGCATCGTTTTTTCAAAGAAAATATCTGCATATTCTTCATTTCAAATAATTTTCAAATAGCAGAAAATTTTCTTTTAAAACCCCTTGGAGAAAATCATTTTTTACCATAGTTTCAGATTAGTCATTTTTGATAAAAAATTTCATAATTATTTTTGAATTTGATTTTAAATGACTATTTTGACTAATCTGACTCCCTAATGTTTATCGAAAAGAAAAATAGTGATTGAAAAAGTGATGAGTGTTAATATTGATCAAATATTATGACTCGAGACGGTATAATTAATAAATTTCTTTAAAAATTTAAACAAGAGTTATAAAACTTTTTGTTGGTAAAAAATCCATGACCATCTCTATATCTCTATCATATTTCTAACAACCATCACTCATCAAAATTCTATATAGTTTGTCGGTATGTGGTACTTTAAACAGGAATTGTTCGTTTTTCATTTTCACATTTTTTTTAGAAAACAAAACAAAACAAAAATAAATAAATAAATAAATACCAAAGTATTCACTCTCATTTAAAAGTCCTCACGGTTATGCATGAGTGAATTACTTGGAATTTGTTATGTGCTTCCATGCTCATTTAAAAGTCCTCGCGGTTATGCATGTATGGAACGCATATCAAAAAATGATTTTTTTTAAATAAAAAAAAACAAGTTGATTCTAATCCCATTTAAAAGTCCTCACGGTAATGCGTGGTTAGAAGATACTTGAATTTATTTTTTTAAATAAAATTGGAATACTACTAATCTCATTTAAAAGTCCTAACGGTTATGCATGGTTAGTAGATATTCAAATTCCTGATATAAATATACCACAAATAGACATAACTATATGGTCTTATATGATGATATCATTTCCATCATTCTAAAAGTGGAATATGCGCCTAACAAAATATTTATGATTTTTGTTTGATTTTTTATTGAAATTTAATATTTATATTCAATTGAGTTTTAATGTTGGATTAATATGGATCACTTTATCTCTATTTTTCTCTAACACTATTATTCTTTTGCTGATAACAAAAGGGGGAGAGAAAAGTTAAGATTTTGTCAAATAAAATCAAGCAAAGGTCAAATAATTTTCCATTTTGCATCTAGACTCATTTGCATATTTTATTTGTATGCATATATGTAGGGGGAGCATTGTGTAGAGAGGAAGCATTTAAATAGGGGGAGCAATGCATATCCATGATCAAATACATTTAACATATTCAAAATCTTAAATATATGTTTGTTATCATCAAAAGGGGAGATTGTTGAATATGCGCTTATATGATTTTTTTTGTTTGATGATAATAAACATATATACATTCGTTTAAATGTATTTGTTAATATACTATTCTATTTTTCACAGATTAAATAAATATTTGTTAAATAAAATAAATTACACAGAATTTGAATTCAAACAGATATTTTATTCAAACAAATATTTATTACATTTTTGAATAGTACAATTTCAAGCTCTCACTATAACTATACAACTTTGATTACATCACATTTTTCACATTCACATCAGCACCTCACTACATATCACTCACACTCGTATTTTTATCTTCAACTGCATTCTAGTTTGAATCCAGCATCTGAGAAATCTGCAAAAATATAAACTAACGCAGTAAAATTGAAAAAGAAATATTTTTACAATTCAAAAATAAAAGATAATTTTGAAAATATGATTTGCCTCAGTTATTTGGGTTGTTCGTCATAATTTAAATTTGAATTCATCATACACGAACAACTTGTGACATACAAAGTGTATTACTGTATATGCCACAAGGCCGTGCACGTCGATATATACACTTGATTGATTTACAGGGACAGGTGAGCACAGGTCAAACCCAAATGAAAGACGGGTTCAACTCAGGTGCAGTATAAATAAAATCTCGACACACGCACAAGGTCAAACCCGAACTATTAGCTGGATTCAACACAGGGCAGGTGTACAGACTACAACTTCAAATATGAAGCAGTTCATATACACGATGCAAATGAATTCGACAAAGTATGTACACAAGTAACCAAACTGCAACAAGCAGCAGTGTGAAAGTACAAAGACAAATGCACATGTCAACAGTGCAGCCAACATGAAGTAGTTCAAATCCAAGTACAACCAATGTATGAACAATGAACTCGACTAACAGTAACCAAATGAATCAGCAAGGCAATGCACAAATGCAACAGACACAAGACATGGGGGCACTGGACTACAGCTCGACTAAATGGCCAACATGATCAAGAAATATAACATGCAGTTTGCTGTGGTACGAGCTCAAGTCAGTACAAACCGTGGCACATGGATACAACAATATGCAGAAGCAAGAACACTTGCAACAGTGGTGATGCAGTGGCAATTACAGAATGCTAACTAGAGAGGAAATGAAAAAGCACTGAGACATGAGTACAGCCTCAAACATGAAACAAGACTAAAGTCAGAAACAGGTGCAAATCAAAAGTATTGCAGTGATGAATGCAAAGATACCAAATGACAACAATGCACAAGTGCACAACATCACAACATGTCCAGTTGCAACTACAAGTCCAAGTTCGAAATCGAAAAATGCAGACCAACAGCTACATCAAAAGCAAGTGAAACACAAGATGCAAATGTCAAGACTACCAGTGTGCAACAACCATTAAAAGACCAGTGAATACATGAAAAAGTGTAGCATCTGTATCAATGCAAATTATATCAGAAATGCAAATGTTGCAGTGAACGCAAATTATATACCAAAGAGCATATGTTCAAGTGGAGACAAGAGAAGATGGCCAGAGATGAACATTACAAATCATGACCGAAGTCATATAATGGACAAGTCAAAATCGAGGTAGCAAAGGTAATTGACGAAGTTAAAAATCAAGCCGTGATCATCACAATTCAAAACCGTATTGACCAAGCAATAAATCAACACCGTGTGTGCCAAGCATCAAAAATACGAAATTGAAAAAGTCAGTGAAATCACGAGCATCCAAGAATAATCGAATGGCCAAAGCAATATCAATAGACAAATTCAAATCAACGTATACGAACGCAAATCTAGGGTTACAAACCTTATATAAACCATCATCATCGGCAATCTCAAATCCATCGAGTTCGAATGAGCCAAAATTGCAAAAAGGGAAATTACATACCGAAGCATCAGAGTTGAACTCGATCAAAATTGGGGCAGCCGAAAGCAAAACAGAGCTAGAGGGTCGATTGCCGAATCAAAACAAAGAAGTAGCTACTGTAGTCGATCCACATTCAAGCGGCGCCTTCAATTTTATCAAAGCCCTAATTTCAAGAGCCAAGAGGTATAAACGAAAGAAGGAACCAGGCCGACATTATTTTTCTTCAGAGCAAAATAGATAAAGAAGAGAACGGGTTGAAGAATAAAGAATGGGCCGGCTTGAATAATATAAAAGGCTTTTTTGTTTATATTTAAATTAAGGGCTATTTGCTTTTTATGTTTGTTTTTAATTTTAAAATTCTCTTTTAAACCGTTGTAATTTTTAGTCGTGTGACTAGGGGACAAGCTACATGGCGTAGCTTGAGAATTCGCAACTCGGTAGTTGAGTTGTGGCAGTGTTTTGAGCGTAGAGTTAGATTAGTCAATAGCGGGTATAGCGAGTTTACGTGTGTAAGCGAGGGACTATCTAATTTCTAGTAGAAACCTTGGGGGCAGCACGTAGGCAGGGTTTTGCCGAAGCTGGGTAAATTCTGTGTTGTTCTGTATTATTCTGTTATTCTGCGATATCTGTGTTGCTATTCTGTGATTTGAATTGAAATTAATTTATAAGCTTCCGCGATTAATTTTTATAATTTACACTATCACCCTATTCACCCCCCCTCTAGGGTGAAATCGATCCTACACAGACACAGATTAATATACAATATGCAGTGGAAAATAAATTAATAGTAGTTTATGAAGCTACTATATATATGTAACAGAGTTAAATAAGATGCAACAGAAGTCTCGAATACATAGTCCAAAAACTAGATCAGAGTACATCGCCGAAATCAACTGAATATCTGAAAGCTGGATAGATAGCTGGATCACCAAGAAAAGCTCCAACTCTGAAGGTGAGTCTCGAACATTGAGCCACTCAGCTTGACCCAAGCGTAAAGTAAGATACAAAACACTCGAGTCAGGATTAACATTCTTATATCAATAAATTCAACTCAAGTGAAATAACAACTGAAATACAAGTAACTCAAAGGATGTTTGGGATGACCATCCTCTAAGGATCCATTAAACTATCTACTACGTAGTAATATACGCTATTATAATAAAGTATCACTACAACAAAACCACCCTTTAATAGCGTTTAAAAAACGCTATTAGAAGCTATTATAGCGTTTTTTCTTACGCTGTATATTAACATGTTGTAATAGATCAGTGACCTATAACAGCAACATACAAAATGCTATAAGAGACGCTATGGATAAGGACATTTCATAACGTTTTATGAGTGTTGTAAACATGACTTTTAATAGCCTTGGAAAGTCGCTATGAAGTGAAACTATAGCGTTTTCATGACTGCTATGTAAAAACAGGCTGGCACACATATGAAATATACAACAGCGTCTATAGACGCTATAGAACACAATATTTTACAGCGTTATCTGCTGCAATAGTACATTGTATGTATAAGTAAAGCTACTTTCTATAGCGGTTTGCTGACTTTTATTGCGTTGTTTTTTTGTTATGAAAATTGTTTATAGCACTATCATAATGTTGTAGTATATACAACTGGAAAAAACAACCTTTCCATAGCACAGTTAAAACGCTATAAAGTTTTATCCCTGCAGTGTTTTTACTTGGTACATCCAAGCTTACAATTGTACTAATATATTATAAATTTTCAAAAAACACAATTATCACATAATGATGTACGTAATCAAATGAAGACATAAGCCAAACCACAATATATATTTAAATATATATCCATAATATTTCGTACACAAAGTTTCAAATATTTGTGATCTTAAAAAAAACAATACATACAACCATAGCTGACCCAAACGATACATACTAAAAGCAAAGATATATGAACGTCAATACAAAATACGTTAATCCAAGCATGACCGATTTGAAAGAGAATGAATGCAGCAAAATAATTTTTCCTTCCTTCCAGCTTGTAGTAACCCCGGTATCATCATACAGCACCTGTCAAAACGAAGCACATAAGTTATTTTTCAAATCCAAACATCATCCGCAAGTTATATAATTTTTCATAACAAAAAAGATAAAGACTGTTAGTACATCATTTTAACTAAATAGACTGCAGTACATCAGTTTAACTAAACAGACATTGACGTGAAATAAAACAAAAATAACATGTGATTTAGAAAATACAGCAACAAGAAGCGGATTATTACCAGGCATTATACAATGCAGAAGAACAAAAACTGCATATTCAATGCAAGTCTAATTATCTAACGACAAACTACTTCAAATCAACACACGAAAAGGAAGACTATCACTGGAAATTTTTTATTTCCTTCTCCAACAACTGCTTTTAAACTCTAAGAACATTATTGTCTGAAAGTATCAGGGAAGCTAATTCAGCTCTCACTTCTTCATAGTTAATATGATTAACATTGTTTGTTACTTTGTTATGTTAAGAATATCCATCATGTACTCTACATTCATCAATCCACAATCAAGCCTGATAGGAATATATATATATATATATATATATATATATATATATATTATTTCAATAATATAATGCTTATGATTATTTTCCTAGTTATTTTTTATACGTACGACTCTAGTTTTTGTAGAGCACAATCCTTGTTAATAGTAAGCTTTTCCTATTTGTTATTCAGCATAATGCAGTTTAAATCAAACAAGCTTTTCTCAATCATGTTCCATACCATTTCTTTCTATCAGAAAAAACAAACAATATATAAGTAAAAAATACAATGTATGTACTAAAAATAAATAATGGCTTATAAATACCATTTTTTTCTATGTGTCAAAAGTCGTGTGTGTGTGTGCGTATATATATATATATATAGACAAAAACAAATGCATATGTCTACTAAAACTTACACTTCAATGATTCATAACTGATAAATATGTGTATATTGCCTCTAGCAGTTCTAAAGCCAAATATTATGATTTTATTTCTGCATTCTTTGCAAGTATACCAACTTAACGCCTATTGTGTGATATGAATGTGGACAAAATAATTTAAAAAGCATTTCATTTACAGCAACATAATGGTATTAAATTTATTTGGTTGTACACAATCCAAAAAAACTAATTTAGTGAAAAAAATGATGGTTTGTTGGAGATTTATTACCGAATCACAGATGGGTACAAAGCACAGTAGTCAGTTATCCATCCACCGTTGAGAGCAAGGAGTTTACGCTGCTCAGTGAAACCAGCCTCATGCATTGCCTCCTATACTATAGCCACCGTAGCCAGACCATTCAGACTAGCCACAACAGCCACTCAGCAACTTGGATCAAGCGGACCAGCAAGTTGTACAATGTAACATCAATTTATCGTCAATAGGTCCTAATTTTGTAGCTTTTTATGACTGCTTTGATTCCAGGAATTCACAATTTTGTTTTTAAAATAAGAAGAACATTGAAAAAGCACCTGTAGTGATTTTCAGATTTAATTTTTAGTTGCCGCATCGATTAAAGCCCTAACCGTTTCTTTTTTGTCTCCATGTTAGAGATGTCAACCTAGCTCCAACTTTTTTCTGCAAAAAGATGAACAAGGCTAAAAATCAGATAAGACATGTATATACAAATAAATAACATTTAGATGAAATAATCTGTCTCTAGTGTACAAGCTGGTATAATACCAGTTTACAAATACCTGCATATAATAATCTGATAGCCTGCATATTCATTTGTTCAGTAAAAAAATACCAGTTTACATTGTTAATATTTCTAAAAGAAAAAAAATCTAAAAACTCACCATCCTTGTCCAAAAGTGGGCAATGGCAGCTCCCAGTCCTTTCCTCTCAGTACTGCACTAGTAAATCTGCAACAACAAAGATCGTCACAGTCAATAATGCAATTCGCAAACTAAAAGCAATCAGCACTACATATATCATCCAAAAAACCTCAGTTGTTACCTAAAATTAACTCTCTGACGAGAAACACACTCAATATCAGATCGAACAAAGAAAATGCCAAATGGCGGGAATGTAATTACATTGTTCAAGCATTTATTCTCCACGTCAATAACCTGAAGCACGTCTCCAGTCTTCGTACCGAAAAAACCAGCGTATTTGATGATAAAAAGCTGCTCCTTTTCGGTCGTCCATAGCATTCTCCACGTGCCCGATAAAGATCCGTCTGTAGTAGTAATTTCCTTTCCATAAACTATATTAGTATCATATACATATAAAACTGCAACTGAAGACAAGTCATTGTTCAACTTTTGCATTACCGACAACTTTATGTAAAGTTTGATGAGTTCCAGAAGCTCAAATGATTCAACACTTGTAGAATGTGGATTAAAATAATAGCTCATTCTGTGCCACCCTGGTATTAGTACAAACGTTGAAGGCAAAAAGTAATGGTTAAAGCAAAACAATATGCCATACCTATTTGCTATTCATGTTCTCCTATTCTCTTTAGCCCTTTCCCATAGCTCACCACCTTCAGATGTTAGTATTTCATGTTGAAGTTGCCGGTCAATGAAGTTAAAGATGCTTTCGTGCTGAAGTTGATATAAATGCAAGCAGCTACATGCACTAACATTAAGTTGTTGTCCAACAGGTCCTGCCTTGTTGTTGTGTAGTTTTTTTTTCATGCTGACACTCCTTATAGCTCACTCATTATAGAATCCAAAAAAAGACTCATGCTTTCACTAATTTTGCACAACGATAGAACCACATTTACTTCTTACATTACACTCTACTAGTCTATTAGTGATGTAGTATTTCTCATTTTGGCATCGCTGAATGCAGCAAATAGGCGTAGCACATTCTGTACCCTGTTCATACTTAGAGTTATTAGTTTGCAAGTCATTCTTTACACTGTTCATATTTTCATTCCAGAAATTAATAAGTAGAGCAGGAAAAATATTACAAGTCTAATAAAGTTTCACATATGGTCAGCATAAAACGCATATTTTAGCAACTCGTTATTTGAATTTCTTGCAAATATCTCAACTCTGTAGACTTGTGGTTCTAGTGCGGTCATGTAGTCTCCTCGACTTAACTGATATGGAAAACATCATTACTACCTATTTAGCTATTTAATGGCTTATGTGTAGGCTAAGATTAATTTGTTAGTAACAATTGGAAAATTAAGTATTATGTTAAGATGGGTTGACGTTGATGCGCCGTAAATACGTAAGTTCAACTCCGACTAGGCAGCTAGGCTATGCAGTGTACAACTAACGTATCCTAATCTCTTTATAGACTTTATCCTACCTTATAGTTTTAATTGAATAAAAATGGTTTGGGTTGTTTAAGCTATACTTATTAAATAAATGACAGTACTCTAGGAAAAAACATACGATATTAGAGGATGTGTTCAGTCACATGGAAGGACATTATACTACATTAATAATCCAAATTAGGATGCTACTAACTATCAATGCTACTAACTTTTTTTTTGAATTACTTTTGTAATAATATATTAGGCAGACCAGACATATACCTCACTCAACAACACTTCACTGTCATCTTGCAATGTTTTACAATGAAACATGGGTAGACAGCTGAATAATTTTTATAGTAACATTATCTTGCAATGTTTTAAAATAAGACCGCTTTGCATTTAGAAATATGAGAAAATCACCAACTACTTCAAAAGAAACATTAATAAAGCCAACAGGGAGTACATGTATGTGGTAAAGGGGTAGACAAAACGAATAGAGAAAGCAGATCTCACCTGCTCATAACTTTAGTAGAACAGTTCAAAGAAAATATAAGAAAAGCTGAAGTGTTGAATATATTTTCTAAATGTCTGGGTAGTTAAGCGCTTGCATGTATTACGAATCCACTTGCGAAGAAAATTGGTTAGAGCAGGTATTACGCGAAATTGTTCAGTTCATATCTAGAAGTTTGACTGTTGATTATTAAATAATAACCGAATAGTGCATATATCACATGTTCATAGTTGAACTTCGAGTAGATCAACTGTACAAAAGCTTAAAAAGGTAGTCTGCAAATTCACATTCAGAGTAAAGATGCACATGCAGAGTGATCAGATCGGCTAATTTGTTATTTGAACTAATTAGTTAACTTCAAAGGCTATTATGCAGACCAAATAAAGGAAGTATATAAAATAAAAAAGATACAAGTTTATTTCCAAAGAATAAAGAAAAACCTGATTGGAGTAGTAACACCTAGTAATTAACCAACTTGATTTGGGTTTTAGGAGTCATGTTAGCTGACAGACTTTGCCAATGCTTTTTATATTCTTTGTCTTGTCTCTGTCCTGCACATAATATATTTCCCTGTGTTGGATTCCCAATTTTTATTTGCCTTGCTATATCAGTCTTTGCTGCCTAAGTTGTTGTTATAATTGATTCTCTTGAATCAAAGATTTCTCATGGCTCAAATGTTACAGTTTGCCGAACCAACTCCTGCTTATTGATACTCAATCTTTTCTTTCTTCTATCTACTCTACAACAATAATTTACCCATAGCTATCCACGACCTAGTTAAAATAAAAGTCAGTACACCTAGTCAAAGTAGACAACAGATTTCACATGTGTAGCACACTGTACTTTACATATATATAGTAATATTTACACCAAACAATATATAATTCAACATCGCTAACATAATACTAGTAGCCAGCAATACTAAGGAGATAATTCAAAAGCTAAAACAATGAGTAGCCAGCAATGCTAAGGAGATAATTCAACAATGAGTTCTTAGTCATATGCTTAGGAAAATATAATTTATTTATAACTGTTACACTTGTCTACATGCAATGCAATGACAAAGCTTAGAATAAACTAGCAGGATTTATAATTCTTCTGCATGTATAAAACCCCCTAGAGGTCCCAATGATAAATATTTAGTTTTTTCCATCTGGCAAAGTTAAAGATAAATAAAATAATTTTAGAAAGGAGAAATATTGTAACATTATAATCAAAAACAATACTTGGGTAGGAAAGGTGGAGAAAATCAATGAAAATGTAAATGGTTTATGCTATTGAACGGAGGCCAGTGAAATCCAAATCTGCAGAATAAGTAAAGCAAGACATGATATATTAAAAGGAAAACCAAAAAAGAACTGAAAACTTGACTGTGTGATTATTGATAATTCCGAACTATGGATACTAACTCCAGATAATATATGATACATTTTATTTGAAGCCAATAACAGGGTAGCCAATGCTTGTTTCCTTCAGACATGTCACAATGATATACAACCCATGGCTATATCCCTGACTGAATCAACAGTCCATTAGCAATATCCTAGGATGGTCTTGCATGACAATGTTTAAATCACACAACCACACAGTTGGTAAAATTGTCAATAATGGTAAGTGGCATTTTAGAAATCCGATCTACCAATTAATATTCATAACTAGATAAAAGAAATTTAAATTCACAATGATAACATCTAGGACTACTTGACTTGTCACTCAAATAGTGGGAATTGTCCCTGTAGTTAGCTTGGACTTCATTAGAAACAAAAAAGTGGTTCAGCCATGGCACAATCAGATCTAGAACAAATGTTGTTCACCAAAAATGTCAAATACTACATATTTTGCTTTACCAGATAGACTAATTTATTAGAAAAGGACTTGGCAGATGGAACGACTTAGAAGATAAAAGATGTATACTTCGTAATACAGAAGATGAAACTGCAACCCACCTATATTTCAACTGTTCTTTATCAAATCTCATTTAGGGGAAAATATTAGAGAAGTTAAGACTGCAACAAATTAATTCAACCAACGAGATACAGCAAGTGAGACAACAAATTATCTACCACTGACAACAAATCCAAAGAAAACACATTCAATCTTAATTAAATCACAGAAAGGATATAGTGGTATACACCGGCGTTATCACCAATATCACTTACCGACACCCAAGTTCACGAAGCTGCCTTGAAGAACCGCTTGAGAAATCACTTGAGGAATTGAGCCTAGAAGACTCGCTTCAGCTTCCTAGAAGGATTCCTAGAAGGATTCCAGTGAATCGCTTGAGGAATCGAACCTTGAGGGTTGCAGAGCTTTGAGGGTTGCGGAGCCTTGAGGAATCGAGCCTTGAGGGAATCACTTGGAATCATTCCAAAGCTTTGAGATTAAAGAAGGATTCCAGTGAAGAGGAGAATAAGAGGGAAAAAAAGTGAAAAAGGAGAAGTGGATTTGAGCGGCACTGAAAAAAGATGGAGGGAAATAAAATTGGATCGTAAAAAATTCACCATTGGTATTAACAACAGCGCTAAGTTAATAATGATGACGCAAACCTCTACCCTGATAACCACTAACTAGTTAACTATAGCAAGTCAGGCTCTGATGCAATAATCATTTGCTATTAATATAACATTTTCTTGTAGTGTATAATATATTTAAAAATAGCGTTAAGGTGTTACCTATATCCTCCTTAACACATTTTATATATTCTCATAGTTTATACAGTACCATAATCTCCCCCATACTGGACGTCGTTAGATGGCACTCTATAGGTATGGTACAAAACAAAATCGTATAAGATGCACTAGGGTAGGTGACACGGCACAACTAGGCAATGCTAGGGTAGATATACCAATTACACTTCCGGACCAGTGGTAACTCATAGTCGCAACTACCATCCACCTCAAGCCACACTCCTAAAAAAATCAAGGTGCACCCAATCAATCACAAAGTAATAGAATGATATTGAAGGAGTGTGTCCGATCAGAGAAGCTACCTCATTAGCCCGTCAATTGCTCCTGTTTTAGCACCTTATGCCAACTCACGGGAGTCGGGTCCACGTATATACCTCAATAGGACGCCGCCACCATCCTACTTCATTCTGGAATCTCCACCGCATATACAGTGGTCAAAGTGGTTTTCGGAGTTGGCAAAGAGTATGACAACTTCTGATCCCGGTCTCTTTAGCAACCAAACGTTATTATTACACCGTGGTCATTTCAAAATAGTTTATACTTCAAAACAAAAATATCATTGCCATTTAAAACCATATTAATACGATATCATTTCCATTTCAAAATCAAATACGATATTATTTCTATTTCAAATATATCCTTTCTAAAATTATAGCACTTTCAAAATTATAACACTTTTGAAACTAAACACTTGAAATTATAACACTTTCAAATCATAATACTTTGAAGTACTAAGACTTTGAAATCATAATATTTCCCACTTACCGGTTTAGATATTAAAATAGTATATAAAATAAAATAGTTTATAAAGTAATATAAAATAGTTTCCTCAAATTTCACAAATTGATTCCAAATCACTCGAATTCTAAAATTCAAAATTTATCAAATTCAAATTATCAATTTCAATTTAGTTTCACAATAAACCATTCAAAATTACACTGATTTCAAATACAAAATTGAACCACAATTAACCCATTTCAAATTATATATTTCAAAGCTTTAACTGTTCTATAATTTCAATACTAAATCTGATAATTTCATATAATCTTAATTCAATTTACCATTATTTAGGTTTGAAATATTTACTTAATAAATTCAATATCATTTAAATAAAACTCAAACTTGAAATATTTATTAATCATTTTAAACCAACAATCAAGTTATAAGATCATATCCTTTAAAATCTCAAATTCAATAAACTTCAAATCAAACTTATTTGAGTCTAATTCTTAAATAAATTCAATTTCAAATCAGTTTCAAATTATCTTTCGACCTTAATTTATTTAAATCATTATAAACTCCATATTAAAATAAAATTTTAAATAAATACTTAACCATATTATATTTGCTAAAATCAAACTTTATTATTTAACTTATTTTGTATTAAAACAAATTTATACATAGCTTAAAATCAAGAATTTAACTATATATAAAATAACATTCATATAATATCTAAAATACTATTTATATAAAACCCTATATTTCTTTCCAAAACCATAGAAACCCTTTTCAAAATATTTATACATAGACCAGCGGTGTCTATATATAATTTTCTATGCTATGGTCAAGTGATACAGATATTTATCATTTCAATCCGTAACTTAAATATATACAGGTATATATCATTTCAACCGCAATCCCAAATCCAATTAAATGAAAATCGCTTGGATTTATCATTTCAACCCATAACGATTTTCTTATATTCTAAAGTCCGTTCGGGTATGTACTATTTCAACCCATAGTGAATTCTATACTAACAGGGAACTTGCAGAGTGATAAAAAATATTATAATCATATAACAGGCATATAACATCAATATAACATACAGATAATGATGTCAGATGTCACAGGTGAACAGATACAAATAATTGCATATATATAGCAATGTAAATAACTAACAGCGGCATATTTCAATTATGATTTCGATTGAAATCAAACTTAATAGGCATAAGAACATTAATCTGAGTGATTACTCACCTTTGGAGGCTAGAGAGATGAACAAGAATGAAATAATTTGAATTCCAAAGCAAAACTAGACTGTCACGAGTTCGACGATCAAAGCTGATAATAAGTACAACCGATTGGAATAATTCGAGTTAGCTTGATATAAACCGAAAACGAAATATGTATTTTTTTACTACTTTCTTAACCTATATTAAATTTGGAACCCATAAATATATATATATATATATATATTATACTTAGAATCTGTTTATATAAAACATATATATATATATATATGTATATATATATAACTAAACTTATACAACAAAAACAATTGTATAAACCATAGCCGAACAACACTCTATATATACAAATGTTTAAACTACAACCATTACCTATTGATCTATAAAAGAGATCTACGTACAAATTTTTTATAACTTAATATATATATCAGATCTTTAAGCATATCCACTATATATCTACCAACAACCTGAGGCAGCATTTATATTTATAAAATAAACGCTCATGTTATACTACATGTAAACTGAGGTACGAAATATAACTCAATAAGTATATATATAAACCAATATATATACCAGTATACAAAAATCAAACATATATTAAATATATACATATATACTTTCCCCAAAATTCTACTGTAAATATAAACCCAACATATAATGTAAATATACACAAACCAACTGTAAATCAACATATTTTATAAAATTCAAACATATACTTCTAATCAATATCTATTCTGAAAATCAACACAAACTTAGTTCATTATAATATACCTTTAAATTCCAACAGATTTAATATATATACTTATATAGGCTAATACATATATAACTTTATATGAAATCATATATATAATACTCTGTACACAAACAATACTCTGTAAGTAAATAAATACTATAAATACATATAATGCTGTAAACAAAACTTTGTACTATTAAAATTATAACAAGAAACTATAAAACTATAAACAATAGCCTTGTAATATTAAACTGACGTATAAATTAACATTTTGAAAGCTGACAATATATAAACTTGCTTAAATTTATATATATGTGTGTGTGTGTGTGTGTGTGTGTGTAACTAGAAATCAATAGGTAAGGATTGTATAGAATATATTAAGATAAAACTGTTAAATATACATCTCTTATTACATAGATTAACAAGGAACCATATTTTATTAACATGTCAACATATTTTCATATAATATGAAATATATTATACAGTAAGCAAAAGGAAAAATGTAAAACATGCATAATACCTATATAACAGAGAAGTAAAGGCGCAGCAGCTATGGAGGCAAACCGACGATCGAATTTGATCCGGATTTGAGTACTCAAGTTCGAGGTGAATTACACCATTTCAGGTTAGAATTTTTCTTTCGATTCCTGATGGCGAATATGTGATATGGATTTTTGGTTTGATTCTAAAATTCTCTATCATGATATATGGCCATGCAAGGAGAATGATGGTTTCTAGCAAAGCACCTTATCGAAGTCTGCATTAGGGAAGTCGAATGAATAATACTAGTTCGAAAGCGAACTTGTGTGACCGAGTGAGCGATCGAATGTGATTTTCATGATGTTGACATATGTACATTTTTTGTTCTAATAAAATTGATATGCTTTAATGCTTAAATTGAAAAATTGTTGGGTTGGATATCCTTTGTAATTTAAATTGAATTTTTTTATGCAAAACTACTATTAACTTAACCAATGTACATAACTATTTTTCTTTTATTTTATCAAATGTTACTTATAAAACAGCTTAATGAACTGTTTATTTAATTATTATATTTTATCATTCCGTTGAGAGGTTCTGAATTTTTCTTTTCTTCATTTTCTATTATTTCGTATTTACCCCATTAACAATCCTCCCTTTTGAATGGTTTGAATTAGACATGTGTCGTTTATTGTCGATTTAAACTATCCAAAAAGGTGGATCGTTGCTTTTATCATACTGAATGTAGAGAAATCTTAAAACGCTTATTATTATAATTATATAAATTTTATTGATAGTTTCCCCAAGCTTAATGAACACATTGTAGAATATTCACTGAATCCACACAGTCACAAATCCTTATCTTAGTTTGACTTATCATACGCTTTGAAGTAAACAAAAATCCTGATTTATTTCCTCTCTTCGTGCATTCCCCATCATCTAACCTTAATTTTATAACGAATTTTTATTCACACTTCGAAGAAGTTCTATAATGATATGGAGAAGGGAGCCGAACAAGAAGTTATGTCTATAAATTCTAATTCTATTAAAGGGAACTGTATTTAAAAAATTTCGCTCCAAAAGGTGCAAAAGTTTCTAAATTTGATAAGTGTGCTAAGGTGGTAGAATCAAATAATCATATAAATGTTTTGAAAGGGTAGTCGAATAAATACAATGATGTTGTTAGGAAATTTTTTTTAATGCAACTGAATTTAGCTTAATAAACTTTGAAGCAAGTTATCATATCACGTCAAACTGAGCGTGCGGAAGAGATGACGTCTGTAACCTTATCAATAATTCCTACTACTTCCACCTCCTTGTTCATGCATCCCTGTCCCTGCACTTGCTTCATTGATACTCTCGTGTGTTCTCTTTCTATTGGTTGAGTGTTAATCATTGATTGGCGGTTGTTTACTAGCGGGTTGTAAAAGGTTCAAACCAGTTGCCTGAACCACCCTCTTGTTGGAATTAATCTAAACATTTTATTTGTTTTATTGCTTTGAATAAATCAGCTGGTTACTGGCGTTAGTATCGCAGCAAGAATAGGTCCTCAGAGTCGTTAGTTTGTTTGGAATTAAGAGAATAAGTCGAGGAGAGAAATAAGCAGTATGGTCCTGTTTTTTAGCTGGCAACTTAGTCTCAGTAGTTTTAAAATATATATATATATATATATATATATATATATATATATATATATATCTACTTTGTATTTGAAAAATAAATATCTCTCTCTCAGATTGTAAGATCCTTCAGTTATCAATATAGCAATTTCTATTCTGTTTCTTTGTATTACTTTGTCGATATCCTTCATCTGGTATCAGAGCCATTGTTAGACATTTTTAAAAAAAATGGAGACCAACAAGGGGAAAGAAAGCTCGTTTGGTTTAAGCTACCCAATTTTAACAAAAACCAACTACACAGCCTGGGCTATGAAAATGCGTGTGTTTATGCAGGCCCATGGTGTGTGGGAGGCTATAGAACCCAAAGACCCCAGAGCTATTGTTGAAGACAAGGTGGACAAGCGAGCTTTATCTATTATATATCAAGGCATTGGTGAAGATTTATTGCTGTCAATAGCAGATAAAACGACTTCAAAAACAGCATGGGAGGCGATAAAAACGGTTCACCTCGGAGCAGACAAAGTTAAGAAGGCGAAGGCTCAAACACTCAAGGCCGAGTTTGAGTCTCTCATCATGAAAGACACAGAACAGCTAGATGATTTCTGTATGAAGATGAATAGCTTGGTGACCAACATCCGGGCTTTGGGAGAGAAGGTTGAGGAGACGTATGTCGTCAAGAAGCTCTTGAGAGCTGTACCTGTGAAGTTTCTTCAAATTGCCTCAGCAATTGAGCAATTTGGAGATTTGGAGAAAATGTCCGTAGAAGAAATTGTGGGATCCCTCAAGGCACACGAGGAGAGAATTCGCGGACAGAATGAGGTGACTAACGGCCAGCTCATGCTTACTGAAGAGGAGTGGTCAAGACGAGAGAGCACTGAGACCAAATTATTACTTATAAGGGACGAGTGGTTGAAACGAGCTAGCAAAGGAGGAAATGGGGGCAATGGAGATTATCGTAGCAAGGATGGACGAATGGTTCGCGACAGAAGTAGAGTCAAATGTTATAACTGTCATAATTATGGGCACTTCGCTGCGGAGTGTCGAAAGCCAAGGAGGGATAGAGAACAGAGAGTCGAAGCAAATTTGACTCAAATTACTGATGATGAATCCGCGTTGCTTGTGGCTGAATCTGACAACAGTGGTGATTTCCAAAGGATTATGTACAATAACGCTGGAGATAACCCTGACAGACTGCACACTACAACTAAGAAGGAGGAGGATAATATGTGGTACCTAGATAACGGTGCCAGTAATCACATGATTGGGCACCGTGGAAAATTCAAAGACTTAGACGAAACCATTATGGGTCAAGTGAAGTTTGGTGACGGATCATTGGTACATATTAAAGGCAAAGGGACTGTGAAAATGGTGTGCAGAAATGGTGAAGAACGTGAATTGAAAGAAGTATACTATATACCAACACTCAGAAACAATATAATTAGTTTGGGTCAGTTATCCGAGGAGGGAAACCGAGTTGTTATTAATAGAGATATGTTGTGGGTCTACACTGCAGACGGGAAGCTTCTGGTCAATGTACAGAGAGCTTCGAACAGATTGTATAAGCTGTGTATCAAAGAGGATCGAGGTGAATGCTTACTGTCGAAAGTGGAAGAGGAAACACGACTTTGGCATCTACGCCTGGGCCATGTCAATTTTCCAGCTATGCAGCTCATGTCAAGGAAACAAATGGTTCGTGGTTTGCCTAACTTGATGCAGTCAACAGAAGTGTGTAGTGGTTGCCTCATGTCAAAACAATCACGTAAGCCATTTCCTTCTCAATCTGTTTTTTCCGCTAAAACTGCTCTAGAATTAATACATGGAGATATTTGTGGCCCTATCACTCCTGCCACACCTGCTGGGAATAAATATTTTATGTTGCTAGTCGATGATTATACCAAAATGATGTGGGTTTATATGATTAAAGCAAAATCTGAAGCACTGACAGTCTTTAAGGGTTTTAAAGTTCTAGTCGAGAATGGTGCCTTACAAGGAATACGAGTATTTCGGACTGACAATGGAGGAGAATTTTGCTCATCTGAGTTCAATAAATTCTGTGAAGAAATGGGCATACTAAGACACCACACAGCACCATATTCCCCTCAGCAGAACGGTGTGGTTGAACGGCGTAATAGAACAGTGATGGCTATGGGCAGGAGTATGTTAAAAGAACGGAATGTTCCATCTGAAATGTGGGGGGAAGCAATCAGACACGCAGTGTATGTACTGAACAAATTGCCCACTCGAGCTCTCTCTGAAATGACGCCTCACGAAGCCTGGTTTGGTAAGAAACCCCATGTTGATTATCTCCGCGTATTTGGCTGCATCGCCTATATGAAAATTCCAAATGTTCATATAAAGAAATTGGACGATAGAAGCAAGCGAGTTGTGCATTTCGGTGTTGAACCAGGCACAAAGGCCTATAGGTTATACGACCCAACTACAGGTGTCATACATGTCAGCCGGGACGTTTGTTTTGAAGAAAAGAAAAGCTGGCCTTGGGATCGCAGTGAGCAGACGAGTGTTGAAGCAGGAAATTTCACAGTTGTGGGAGTCACAGATGATGAACAGGTTGAAACAACTGTGGGTAGCGATGATACTACTACAACCACGCCACAGCAACCGGGCAGACGAACTTTCAACCAGAATGCAACTCCTGATTCACATGCGTCTGTTGGTCAGAGTACTGAGTTTGGAACTGAAACAAATGAAGGCAACATATCAGCAACTTCGGGCGAAAGTAGTGCACCACGGAGATTCAGAGACCTCAAAGATATATATGATCAAGATGAAGACATAGAGTCGACAGAGGAATTGCTCCTGTTGGGCATCGATGAACCAATACTATATGAACAGGCCGCCAAAAGCAGAACCTGGAAGGATGCAATGCAAGCTGAACTCGATGCTATCGGGAAAAATCACACCTGGGTACTAACAGACCTACCTAAGGGACATAAAGCTATCGATTTGAAGTGGGTTTTCAAGGTCAAGAAGGATACAAACGGTGAGATTATCAAGCACAAAGCTCGGTTAGTGGCAAAGGGGTACGTTCAGAAACATGGGATCGATTATGAGGAGGTTTTTGCTCCCGTTACACGGCTGGAAACAGTAAGATTATTGTTAGCTCTTGCTGCTAAAAACTCGTGGGAAGTACATCATCTCGATGTAAAATCCGCTTTTCATAACGGAGAATTACATGAAGAGGTGTACGTCTTGCAACCAAGAGGGTATGTCAAACGGGGAAAAGAATCAAAAGTATACAGGTTGTTGAAGGCTCTATATGGCTTACGTCAGGTACCAAGGGCCTGGTACGCTCAGCTCAATAAATGTCTTCACAAACTGGGATTTGTCAAGTGCCCATTTGAGCACGCTGTTTACACCAGGAGAGATGGAACCGAGTCGCTGGTTGTTGGTGTCTACGTCGATGACCTACTGATTACTAGCACTAGTGTGTCACACATAGTCAGATTCAAGGAACAAATGGGCACGGAGTTTGATATGACCGACTTGGGAAAGCTTGCATATTATCTTGGACTTGAAATTGAGCAAGGTCAGGGGTATATCGAACTCAAACAAACTGCATATGCTAAGAAATTGTTGGAAAAGGCAGGGATGATTGACTATAACTCAGTCAAATATCCTATGGAACCCAAGTTGCAACTGCATAGGGATGAGAAGGGCGAGCCTGTGAACCCAACTGAATTCAAGTCTATAGTTGGAGGCCTGCGATATTTAGTGCACACAAGGCCTGATATACCCTATGCGGTAGGAGTGGTCAGTCGGTTCATGGAACGACCAACCATGTTACATCTTTCTACGACTAAACGAAAACTTCGTTATATAAGAGGAACTTTGGACTTCGGACTGCTGTACAATGCTGGTAAGGTAACTACTTATTGTCAGGCTTTTCTGATAGCGACTTGGCAGGGAGTGTGGATGATCGTAAAAGCACTGGTGGAATGGCGTTTTACTTGGATGACAGCCTCATTACTTGGATTTCTCAGAAGCAAAGATGCGTTGCATTGTCTTCATGTGAAGCAGAATTTATGGCAGCCACTGCTGCTGCATGTCAAGGGATATGGTTGCAACGAGTTCTTAGTCACATTTTAGATATTAAGGCTGGACCTGTTACGTTGTATATTGATAATCGTTCTACTGTTGACCTTGCAAAAAACCCAGTTTTTCATGGTAGGAGCAAACACATAGATGTTCGCTATCACTTTATACGAGAATGCGTGGAACAAGGTTTGATTATAATCAAACATGTTAGTACAAATGAGCAACGTGCACACATTCTGACCAAGGCATTGTCTGTGGTGAAGTTTGAGAAAATGAGGAGTCTGTTCGGTGTTAATCAGCTACAATCAGTTTAGATTAAGGAGGTGTATGTTGGAATTAATCTAAACATTTTATTTGTTTTATTGCTTTGAATAAATAAGTTGGTTACTGGCGTTAGTATCGCAGCAAGAATAGGTCCTCAGAGTCGTTAGTTTGTTTGGAATTAAGAGAATAAGTCGAGTAGAGAAATAAGCAGTATGGTCCTGTTTTTTAGCTGGCAACTTAGTCTCGGTAGTTTTAAAAAATATATATATATCTACTTTGTATTTGAAAAATAAATATCTCTCTCTCAGATTGTAAGATCCTTCAGTTATCAATATAGCAATTTCTATTCTGTTTCTTTGTATTACTTTGTCTATATCCTTCACCTCTTCCTCTTCGTCGATTTTGAAAGCTCCATTTAAGATTATAGTGGTGGCCCTTGCTCTGCATATCATTTCTTAAATGTTAATTTGATTAACATTTTACTTACTCAAATCAGTTTGGCAGGTGTGGCTGGCAGTGCATCTACAGGAAAGATTACAGTATGTGACATGATCATTAATCAGCTTCATGGCCAACGTGTTATTCTTATCAATCAAGTAATTCCTCCGTGTCATTTCGGTAAAATTATTATTATCACTTCTGTATTTGTTATATTAGAACATAGAAGTAACTTGCATATTAAATGCTTTATGTTGCATAATTTCATCAGTGGCCTCCTTTTCTTTTTCTTCAGAAAGAAATTTGAAAATTTGGCATTAAATAGTTCATTTTCACACACAGAGTATTTCATCTTAACACCTGAACTTATTGACATGACGGCCTTTTTATTTTCAGTAGCATGGTTCTAATTTATTTAATCCAAGAAGGAATTTTCAAGTAGTAGTCTCTAAGGATAACAAAGCACCGTATTTTTTTTCTTGAATGCAACCGTTTACTCAGATTTTCGATTAAGCATTATATGAAATAGCTGCAATGTATCACTGGCATGGATTCATGTATACTTATTTAAATCATATTTAAGTTACTAATAAATTTATACGCCAATATCGTTTTGCACATCTCAACTTTGCGTCATGCCAAATAAATCCTGTAAAAGTATGTTACCTCAAGTATGTTGTTAGATCTTATGTGGTATATATATATAATGTTTTGAAATGTATAATCGTGACGTCACAGGAGTCATTTTATCACAGTCTGTCAAAAATGAGCTGTCTAAGACTCTAATTTTCATAATTATAATTTTGACCAACTAGGTAGGCTATTTTTATGTTAACTATACTCAGTTGAGCTGCTTGTTTAATGCTTCGTAATACTGAATAGTTGAATATAGATGCATGCTACCTAAAGTTTGATATTCTTATTTATTTCTACTATATGCAATGAAAAATATTTACAAATTAACTTAATCTCAAATGCATTTGACACTAATATGTTACTTTATTATATGGAGTGCTTGAAGCATGGACAAGCCATTGATATTCCAAACTAATGACTCGATAACATATAAGTTTATCTTGCCAGCAAGAAAGGTGAGTTAAACTTTTTGATTTTTTTTTATAGATATTTGTAGAACTTTGTTCAAGGTATGTTATTTTTGTACAACAACAAAAATACTTACATTTAATTTGTTCATTGTTTTGCATTCATTGGTAAAGTAATTTTTTTAACAACTTTCTTCATACATTATATGTTTTGTGTGCTTTTATGGGTTTTAACCAGCCATGTGCTTTCAATCCTTGACCATAGCCCGTAAATCTTTAGTGAGAAATATCGAATGTTGTTGTTGAAAAAAAAAGAGATGATAACATTACATAGTTTCTTTCATTTAACAATTCTATCTGCATATCTTTATTTTCTACAAAAATGAGATAGATCATAGATGGCTGATTTAAACATGAGTTGCGTATGAAAGATTGTTGGTGGTTTACTTTTGTTTTGTTTTTTAATTATTCTCAACACAATCATGTTCATCATCTTGAAAATTGAATATTTCTGACATGTGTGTCTATTGGTGGATGGAGTTTATTTATTTACAACAACCGCATACTATTAATGGCCTTGAAACTTTTGTTAGGTTAAGCCTTCAGATGTTATCATTCTAGAAGGAATTCTAGCATTCCAAAATTCTCATGTAGGTAGTGGATGAACATGAAGATTTTTGTTCACACAGGTTTCATGCCTTATTCCAATAATAAATATTTATTTTTAAAGTCTTTGTCGATCTCTCCATATTCTTTGGTATGCTTGGTGCAACTTCTTTTTCCTGTTTATTGTACTTATCAACTTCCATTTCATAAATTGCATTATGATTTTATTTATCTGGTTACAACTATGTTCTCTAAAAGGTTCACTTATACTGTATTTTCTATAGATGCGATTGTACGATTAGCTTGGAGGATACAGGTTGATATTAGTTGATGCAACTAAAAAAATAGAGATATTGGTACAGTACTTGACCAAATGTGGAAATTATTATGGTACAAAATATGTTCGTACCTTTAATATGTTTAGGTTTGTAAAGATTTCAGTATAGTGGTTATTAGATTTAGAGTGGAAAATGATGCAGCGAATATAATAGTTGATGACGAAATATGGATTTCGTGTCAAACTAATCGATGAACGATTAGATGAAGCAATATGAATCGATGAATTAGTGATACCAAACGCCCAAATCCGTTGATCTCAAGAGATACCGGATTCTAGCTATCTCCAACATGTTGATCGCGCACGATACCGTGTTAAAAGATCTACGATTCTTCGACGTTGATCTTGCGCACAAGATTCCGTGAATCGGCTTCAAATCGTTGATTCGAGCGCACTCGAATAACCAAAGATGGAGAAAGGAGATAATACTCAACTTTCAATTTCAAAGATGCACCAAGCTCTCAAAATTTTATTCAAAATTCAACAACCTTTACAAGTAACACCATACCCCTATTTATAGAAGATTACAACTCACGCAACTTTACACAGCCGACCTAACTTACGGCCGACCTAAAAACAAATGACTTAACCCATACAACACGATCTTCGACCTAACAATTACAATACACGCGACCTATGTACAACACACAACCGACTTAAAAAAATTTGCAACACAACTCGCTTCTGGTACTCGAACGACTTAAGGAAGAACAGTCGCTTGCGACGTAAACTTCGCGACATATTTATGTCGTTCGCGACCTACTGGAAGCTTGTTCGCGACATATGAATCATCGAACTATTGGAAGCTGTTCGCGACTCAGAGTGGAGCTCGCGGCATAAGCTTGTTCGCGATCTAAGCTGGAGAAGCGACTTAGGTGGAGCATCCTGAAGAGGCATGAAGGTCATTCGCGACTTATGGTGGAGGAGCGATTTAGGCGGACCGACCTAAAGAGGCGTGAAGGTCGTTCTCGACCTCGGATGGAATAGCGACTTAGATGGAGTGTTCTACGCTTGCCGCGACCCAGGGTAGGTTGTTCACAACCTAGGGCTTGCTCGCGACCTAAAATGGGGGAACGGTTTCGACTTAAGGTAAACGACTTACCTTTATCTCATTTACTTTTAACTCGCTTTGCATCATCCTCCCCTGGTTGAAAAGAATTCGTCCCTGAATTCACACCCTTTTCTTCTTCGACAAGCTTCACCCCATAATACGGAATCAAGTGTTTGATATTAAAAACATCAGAAGTGTGAACATTTTCCGACAACCTTAACTGATACGCATTATCATTGATCTTCTTCAGGATTTCTACTGGGCCAATCTTTCGTGCTTTCAACTTATTGTAAGTTCCAACTGGAAAACGATCTTTGGTCAACACTGTGTAAACCAAATCACCTTCTTTGAATTCGACACTCCTTCGTTTCTTATCTGCTAGTTGTTTATACTTCTCATTTGACTTAAGCAATCGTTCATGAATGGTTCTGTGACACTCCTGCAACTCAGTCACAAAATCACAAGCTCGCTTAACAACTCCCTTCTGATATGGCATGGTCGTCAAATCTAACGGTCCCTTCGGAATTGCTGAATATACAACTTGAAACAGACTGAATCCAGTACTTCGATTAACAGCGTGATTATGTGCAAATTCCGCCTGACATAATTTCATATCCCAGCTCTTCAAATTATCTTTCACAAGACATCTCAACAAGTTTCCCAATGATCTATTCACCACTTCTGTTTGCCCATCTGTTTGCGGATGATAAGCACTACTAAAATTCAATTTCGTTCCAACCATCTTCCACAAACTCATCCAAAAATGGCTTAGAAATCGCGTATCCCTGTCAGAGACAATGGTCTCAGGTAACCCATGTAATTGATAAATCTCTTTAAAGAATAACTGAGCAACACGGACTACATCAGCGGTCTTCTTACAAGCTATGAAATGTGCCATTTTCGAAAATCTATCTACCACCACATATATGGAATCATTTCCACATTGAGTTCTTGGCAAACCCAAAACGAAATCCATGCTAATATCAATCCATGGTCTGGTAGGCACAAGCAATGGCATATACAATCCTGCACTGGTAGCTGTCCCTATGGAAACTTGACATATGTGGCATCTCTCTACAAATCTTTCAACTTCTTTTCTCATGGAAGGCCAAAAATATGATTGAGAAATCAACTGCAAAGTACGATCTCTACCCACATGACCTTCTTCATGTAACTCATTTACATTCTTCGTTCGCAAACTACAATCTGGAATACATAATCAATTTCCTTGGAAAAGAAAACCATCCACTAACACAAACTCATCCGTCTTCCCTTTATTGAATTCATCTACAAACTTCGCAAAGTAAAGATCTTCAACAAACAATTCTGGAAGTATATCAAACCCCGTCACTTTAACCTTCATCGTAGTCAATAAATGATTTCTCCTACTCAACGCATCCTGCCACTCGATTTGTAACTCCCAATTTGTGTTTCACAACAAATGTAAACTGTTGTACGTATGCGAACCACGAGGCATGCCTAGCTGCAATCTTGTCTTGCCCTTGCAAATGCTTCAACATTTCATGATCAGTATATAAAACAAATTCTTTATGGAACAAATAATGTCTCCAACGTTTCACGGCTTGCACAATAGCATAAAATTCCACATCATAAGTATTATATCTCATCTTTGCTCCAAAAAGTTTCTCGCTGAAATAAGCAATAGGACGTCCCTTCTAACTCAAAACTCCTCAAATTCCAACTTTCGATGCATCTGTATGCAATTCAAATAGCAACTGAAAATCTGGCAATACTAGAATTGGCGCTGACGTCAAAAGTTCCTTGATTCGATCAAATGCAAATCCTGCTTCCTTCGACCATGAAAACTGCTTACCCTTTATACAGTCAGTAACAGGTGCCATCACGCTACTGAAATGTGGAATAAACCTTCGGTAGAATGACGCTAAACAATGAAAACTTCTCACTTCAGTTATAGTCCTGGATTGTAGCCAATTTCTGATTGATTCAACTTTACTTTGATCCACCTGAATACCTTCCTTGGACAATACATACCCCAAAAACAAAACACTATGCATCATGAACACGCACTTCATTGTTGCTGCATAAAATTGCTTCGATCGAATTATCGTCAACACTTCCCGCAAATGCTGTAGATGTTCCTCCGTGCTTCCACTATATATCAATATATCATCAAAGTATACCACCACGAACTTTCCAATAAACGGTCGAAAGATCTGATTCATCACCCGCATAAAAGTACTTGGTGCGTTCGAAAGACCAAATGGCATGACCAGCCATTCATATAACCCCTCCCATGTCTTGAAAGCTGTCTTCCATTCGTCCCCTGGTCGAATTTGAATTTGATGACATCCGCTCTTCAGATCAATCTTGGAAAATATAGTAGCCCCATTCAACTGATCTAACAAATCAACCAATCTTGGAATTCGAAATCTGTACTTGACAGTTATTTTGTTAAGTGCCCTGTTATCTGTACACATCCTATAAGTCTCATCCTTCTTCGGTACTAACAAAGCTGGTACTGCACAAGGACTTAAGCTTTCTTGTACGCGCCCTTGTTCAAGCAACTCTTCCACCTGCCTTCTCAACTCTTCGTGTTCCTTTGGACTCATTCTGTAATGTGGTCTGTGTGGTAACACAGCTCTTGGTACAAGATCAATTTGATGTTGTATGTCTCTCAACGGTGGTAATTCTTTTGGCCATTCTTCTGGGAATACATCTTCAAATTCTTTCAGTACTGGCTTAACTTTCTTTGGAATTTCAACCTCCTCACTACTTTCACGTCCGATCAACAAAAACACTTCAGGTTCATCTTCGACTTCTTTAACGAACTATTTCAAAGATAGCAAAGTTTTCAGCTCTTCAATCTCATCCAACTTGCTTTCCTTCTGTTGTTGCTTTTTAGGAATTAAAGTGATTTTAGTACCTTTAAACATGAAACTGTAGCTACTGGTACGTCCATCATGTTGTACAGCTCTATCATACTACCACGGTCTCCCCAACAACAGATGACATACATCCATATACACTACATCACACCAAATTTCATCTTTGTATTTCTTCCCAATCGAAAAATTTACACAAGCTCTTCTACTAACCTTCACCTTCCCACCTTTCCTCAACCAAGCTAACTTGTAGGGCTTAGGATGTTTCTCAGTCTTCAATGCCAACTTCTTTACAGCTTCTATAGAGATAATGTTATCACAATTTCCAGCATCAATAACAAATTTACAAACCTTTCCCAAAATAGTGCACGTTGACTGAAAAATATTACTCCTTAGTCAACTTGAATCATCCTCTTGCTTTGGTGTCAAACATGATCACCTCATCATCAAATTACAACCCTCATCTCCTGACAATTCTTCTTCCTCCTCAACCTGTGGTGAATTGGAACATTCTACTACAGCATCCTCATCCTCAACATCAGCAACCATTACTCGTTTCTTAGGCTTCGGACATTCATTGCTCTTGTGACCAAACTCCTGACAATTATAGCACTTGAAATTTTTGTTGACCTTGGTCTTAGCAACTTCATTAACAGCCGGTTTACTAACTGCTTTGGAAACATTAGCACTGCTACTAGCACCTTTCACTTGATTGTTGGAATTTGTAAACACACCACCATCTCTTCTGCCTTGTTTCTCCCAAGCTAGAGCCTTTTGATGTGCTTCAGCGACAGATCTCGGATCATACATATTCACCATATCTTGAATCTGCATTCTCAACCCTCCAACAAATCTAGCCGTCAATTGTTCCTCTGACTCCATGATATCATTCCTCGCAATCAACTGATAAAATTTATCCGCATAATCATTCACCGACTTTGTTCCCTATCTCAAGTTCTGCAATCGCTGATACATAAGGGATTGATAGTTATAAGGCAAGAAAGTAGCCTTCATTAACTTCTTCATCTTCTCCCATGAGACAATCTTTGACTTTCCCATCCTTTCCCGTGTTGGTTTAGTTTGTTGCCACCATGCCATAGCTCTTCCTCTCAAACGAGTAGCAACCAACTTAACTCTATGTTGCTCAGGAACTTCCTTGAAGTCAAAAATTTCTTCAACATTAGATAACCAATCCAAAAATTCTTCCGCTATCATACCACCCTTGAATTCTGGAATTTCCATCTTCATCCCCGACTCCCATCGATGATCATCTTCTATATCCCGATATGGATTTCGCACTTGGTCTCGATCTCGATAATGAACACTAAATCTATCACCATCCTCATTGTAATCAAATGTGCTTCGATATCGATCTCGACCATCAACATCTCTATGGTCACGCACGTCCCTTCGACCATGTCTTTCATCATCATAATATGGTTCATTCTCAAACTCACATGGAGTCCTTCTCTCTTCATTTCTATACCCATGGTGTTCTCGCATCGTTGAAACCGATGATTCTCTTCTATCTTGATACGACTGTGGCGACGCCCTCCTTGCTTCCGTAACCGATGGCGAAACTCTGTTTCCTCCATGGCTCGAGACTGGTGACCTTCTCCTAGGAATTTGAATCATGTCGATCATCAACTTCTCTAACTTCTCAACACCTACATTGAACTTCTCATTGATGCGTTGTTCCATTGCCTCAGCTTCTTCTCTTCGATACACATCTGCAATATTCTGATGACGATTAGCTCTTCACAAAGGCATTATCGAATCAAACAATCTCCAAACAGTCTTTAACTCTTGGCTCTAAACACTTCTCTTTGCTCCAACAGGCTCGGCTTAGCTATGATTGCTAAACCTGGCTCTGATACCAAACTGATGCAGCAATATAACGGTTGACGACGAAATGTGGATTTCGTGTCAAACTAATCGATGAACGATTAGATGAAGTATGAATCGATGAATTAGTGATACCAAACATCCAAATCCGTTGATCTCAAGAGATACCGGATTCTAGCTATCTCCAACACGTTGATCGCGCACGATACCGTGTTAAAAGATCTACGATTCTTCGACGTTGATCTTGCGCACAAGATTCCGTGAATCGGCTTCAAATCGTTGATTCGAGCGCACTCGAATAACCGAAGATGGAGAAAGGAGACAATACTCAACTTTCAGTTTCAAAGAGGCACCAAGCTCTCAAAATTTTATTCAAAATTCAACAACCTTTACAAGTAACACCATACCCCTATTTATAGAAGATTACAACTCACGCAACTTTACACAGCCGACCTAACTTACGGCCGACCTAAAAACCAATGACTTAACATATACAACACGATCTTCGACCTAACAATTACAATACACGTGACCTATGTACAACACACAACCGACTTAAAAAAATTGCAACACAGCTCGCTTCTGGTACTCGAACGACTTAAGGAAGCACGGTCACTTGCGAATTAAACTTTGCGACATATTTATGTCGTTCGCGACCTACTGGAAGCTTGTTCGCGACATATGAATCATCGATCTACTGGAAGCTGTTCGCGACTCAGAGTGAAGCTCGCGGCATAAGCTTGTTCACGATCTAAGCTGAAGAAGCGACTTAGGCGGAGCATCCTGAAGAGCCACGAAGGTCATTCACGACGTATGGTGGAGGTGCGATTTAGGCGGAGCGACCTGAGGAGGCGTGAAGGTCGTTCGCGACCTAGGATGGAATAGCGACTTAGGTGGAGCGATCTACGCTTGCCGCGACCCAAGGTAGGTCGTTCACGACCTAGGGCTTGCTCGCGACCTAAAATGGAGGAGCGGTTTCGACTTAAGGTAAACAACTTACCTTTATCTCGTTTACTTTTAACTTGCGGTGCATCAGAAAATGATGATATAAAAAGCTTGGTTGCTAGTATTTGTTTATGCATAAATAGTGCAGTGGATTACTTGCTACTTTTCTTGTAATAACTGAAATCTTTTAAAATACAATAATATATCAACATATATTACCCAATGATGCAGCATTCAAAGTTTGTGAAACCTGCTTTTGATGACTTCATACTTCCGACAAAAAAGTATGCTGATATTATCCTTCCTCGTGATGGAGACAATCATGTGACCATTGACTTAATAGTTCAATATAAATGCACAAAACTTGGACAACATGACCTCTGTAGGATCTATCCAAATCTTTATGCCATCAGTTCAATGTTTCAGGTGTGCATCATCTCTTGATTATACTGTTTACCTTTAGTTTGATCTGATTCATGAATTTTAGCTATTGATATGATATTTTGTTTTGTGTTGTGTTATATTTAGATTCGTGGGATGCATACAATTATATGTGATGCTCAAACAACGAAGCATGACTTTGTATTTTATTCAGATCCCGTCTGGTTAGTACATTTGTTAAATTTAATTGTTGATCTTCATTATACATTTAAACCAAAAACTCCTATTTAAATTTAGATTGTTGGGCATGGTCTAAGTCATCTACATCTTAAGCTAAACATAACTTTCACTAAATAGTGAAACCATGTTTGCGCAAAACATGTAAATGCACTTACTATACAGTTACATATATCAAAACATTATACATTTTTAAACTTGTTTGTATTTTATTTTTTTGGAAAATCATCTAGCTGAAGTTTGAGTATCTTATGTCATGGCCATCTGCTCAAAACGAACACAAGTTATAAATATTGAGTAATTATGATACTATATTATCCGATAAACAAATTCCTGAATACTTGTCAAGGAACAACATTTTAGTTTTACTATGAGCAACTATGTGGCTGAATCTATATACCTTCTCAAATCTTTACTCCTTGTGTTTGTCATGTGTGCTCGTAGATTAAATCTGTTGTAACATCCCGCCTTTTTGTATGCTTTAAATCGGCGATAAATCACACGCGTCAGACTTAAACGATACAGAAGGGAGGATTGTTATGGGTTAAATAAGAAAAAGCAGAGCAAGAAAAAAAAAAGAATCTTGTAGCGGATCGATAAAATATAATAATCAAATAAACTGTTCATGAATCTATTTACAAAATATTTGATTATGCTTATACATTTAATATCAGAGTTACACATACCAGAGAATAATAAAATAATGCAGCGGAACAATGTATTAATTAATAGTAATAATACAATCTTCGTCTTCGTTCTCCAGAAATAAGGTCTTCGAATCCTGTAATGCTCAGACTGACCCGAGCGAATTGAAAGGACAAAACACTCAAGTCAGAACTAAAAGATCTTATGTAAGTTAAATCAACCCTGAATAAATATGAGTGTAAACGGCGTCAGAGATGTTTACGGGATTTGACATCTCCTATCCAGTGTCAAACATGAGTGTAGTAACTTAAGGGATGCTCGGGATTCACATCTCCTAAGGATCCATTAAACTATCTACTATGTAGTAATATACGCTATTATAATAGTGTCTACAGTAAAGTATAATATAAATTTAAAATAGCGTTAAGGCTTTACATTTCCACCTTAACACACTTTTATATTCCCATATTCTATACAGTACCGTAATCTCCCCCGTACTGGGCGTCGTTAGAAGGCATTCCATAGGTATGGTACAAAATAATATCGTATAAGGCGCGCTAAGGTAGGTGACATGGCACAACTAGGCAATCCAGGGTAGATATACCAATTACGCTTTCGGACCGATGGCAACGCGTACCAACTACTACCGCCCACCTCAAGCCACACCCCTAAAATCAAAAGGGCCCAAATCAATCACAAAGTAATAGAATGGTATCGAAAGAGTGTGTCCGATAAAAGGTGATAGCTTCTTTGCCCGTCAATCGCTCCTGTTTTAGCCACCTTATGCCAACTCACGGGAGTCAGATCCATGTGTATACCTTAAAGGAAACGCCGTCACCATCCTACTTCATTCTGGAATCTCCACCGCGTACACGGGTGTCAAAGTGGTTTTCGGAGTTGGTAGAGAGTATGACAATTTCCGATCCCGGTCTCTTTAACAACCAAACTTTATTATAACACCGCGGTCATTTTCAAAATAGTTTATACTTTAAAACCAAAATATCATTTCCTTTTCAAAAACCAAATCAATACGATATCATTTTATTTCAAATATATCCTTTCTAAAACCATAACACTTCCAAAGTAATAACTTTTCGAAATCAGAACATTGAATATAACACTTTCAAATTATAGTACCTTGAAACTCTTACTTTGAACATAACTTCCACCACTTGCATAGTTTGAATATTCTAAAAAATATTATATAATAAAATAGCTTATTCAATTTTCACAACCCAAATCCAACACAACTGGAATTTCTACATTTTATATTTAACCAAATCCCAAATTTATCGATTTCAAACCAGATTTGATCCGTAGAATAAACCATTTCAAATTCAATATATTTCAAACTTTAAGTATTCAATAATTTCAAAACAATGTTTGGTAATTACGATTCAACAATTAAATTTTCTATTATTTAGTTTTGAAATATTTATATAATAAACACATTATTATTTAAATAAAATTCAAATTACAATTAACTAAATATTTCCTTCAATTTATTCATACTTGAAAAATTCATTTAATTCCCCTTAAACAAAAATCAATTTATAAAAATCAAATCCTTAAATCTCAAAGCTAATAAGCTTCAAATCGATCTATCTAAAACAATTCTTAATTAAATACATTTCCAAATCAATTTTTAAATCCTCTTTAATTTAGAACTTATTTATAGAAAAAATTCAATATCAAATAAAATCATATATATATCTTGTCAAAACTGTGGAAATCTTTTCAAAATATATTTATATATATAGACCGGCGGTGTCTGTATATTATTTTCTATCCTATGGTGAAGTGACATGGATATTTATCATTTCAATCCGCAATTTAATGTAAAAATACGGTTGTATATCATTTCAAACCGTAATCCCGAATGAAATAAAATCCAAAACAACTTGCAGTTTATAACAATATAAAATACAGCATCCATTCATCCAATATCAATCATCAAACATTTATCACAATCATCACCCAATTTAATCAATAACCTCAATATAGAACAGATAATAATTACAGGTATTTACTGGCAGTTTATATTCAATAATAAATTAAATAATAATTTAACTGGCAGGTTATACGCAATAATAAATTAAATAACAATTTAACTGGCAGGTTATATGGAATAATAAATTAAATAACAATTTAATTCAAAAAAATTCAATTTAACCGAGATGAGGATTCAAAATATGCCAAACAATCATAAATAAATTTCTAATCGCATCAAAAATTAATTTAACATACAAAAGAAATTTTAGAAGTCGTAAGCGGGGAAAAACACTCACCTTTTGAATTTAAATTGAATTTAAATCCAATTTAAACATGGGTATTTGAACAGTCTCAGAATCCATCCAAACTAGCGTTAAAATGTGTGATGTCCTGAAAATTTGGGCAATATTTATTTAATAATTTCCATTAATAATTATTTTAAAATGTGAAATATGGATTTAATAATCTAATTCAAACAGAAATTATCTTTTGAAAACTAATAATTATTTAGATTGACAAATGTTATCTTTTTAAAATTTATAATAATGATAATGATAACTTTATATTTGGGAATTTTATTCTTTTCAAAAGTTAAAAATATTTAAATAATAAAATTTTCTTTCTAAGCTAATTTAAAGGATATTTTATTTATAATGTATATATGTATACATTGTAAATAAGGAGTTTGATTTTAATTTTAATTTTAATTTAATAAGAATATTTTCAAAATTATTATATATATATGTATATGTATAACTTGTGAATTGGAAAATTGATTGAAATTAATAATCGAAACTTTTCAAAAGTTTGTTTAAAAATCTATCTGATATTTCCAAAAGAAATTAAAATAAATATTTATTTTGTTTAAAAATATAATAATTTAAATTTTATTTTATAATAAAAGTTTATTTTGTTTTTAGAAATTGTTTTCTTTTGAAATAGACTTAGTTCTTATATATTAAAGTACAATATTTTGGTTTGAAATTTTGAAATAAGATTTAATTCAATATTCTTTTCTTTTTAAAATTTTCTCTCTTGAAAATTTAGCTTTAATTTTTTTTTAAAAGTTACAAATAAACATCAAAATATGTAATTGTGTAAAGGAAATTTATATGTAAACATTTAAAGGCTAAGCGTAGATAAACATTTAGAAACATGATAACATAAATTAGAAATGGATTTAAAAACATTTATAAAATTAAGAAATTTATTATAGTATTTAATTGTAACATGTGTAAGGCTTTTAGCTCTTGAAATTACACTTGTAAACATTTGGCATACTAAGATAACAAGTGGCATGATTTTATTTATTTTTAAAAACATTTTATTGAAAATATATTAAGTAGAAACTTAGCAATTCATTTTAGATTCAACACATTCTCCTCTAATAAGAAAATCTGAAATCAGATTTAAAGAAAATTCGAAACCAAATCTGCAAACGAATTCAATTTGCAAATCTGAAATCCGTTTAAAGATCAATTCAAACTCTAAGCAAAGAGAATAGAGGTCAGCTGCTAAAAATTCAGTTCAATAACATGTAAATTCAACTTCAGTTATCAAAATGGAAGCAAATTCACCAAATTCTACAGGAAATTCAAAATGCAGTTTTTAATTCAACTACAGCAAGCGAATGCAAATCTGTTTTAGGAAAATGCTAAGTTTGTCCTCTGCTTCTTCAATAATTGGTGAGTAAACTTCTATTTTTAAAAACAGTTCTTTCTTTTAAATCAATGCTAAATAAATTTCCAGAACTCAGGTTTCAAGTTGCAAACTGCTTTCAAAAAAAAATCAAACTGCTGTAAATAACTGCTCTGTCTTCATTTTTAAAAATGAGTAACTTCATTTAATTTAAAAAGGCTTAATTATATCTGTTGCATATGGATTGATAGAAATAATCATGTTTGTTTGATTGTATTGTGATGATATTCTGTGTGTGTGTGTGTGTGTGTGTGTGTGTATATATATATATATACATATATGTTTGTTGCCAAGTTTCTGTATACCTGACCCTGTTTTTTTAAAACCAAGATTTTAATAGAAATCCTTTATCACTTGATTTGATTTCAGTTAGAAATTGATATGTAAACAAAAATTGTTTGTTTAGTATAGATTTAAGTTTATAAATTAAAATTAAGTTAAATTAAAAATCTGTTGCCTTTGAAAACAATAATAAAAGTCATTATTTTAAATAAGAAAAAATATCAAACATCTTAAATTATTAAAATAGGTGTATAACTTGAATGGACATATGAAACCATGATTTTTAAAACAAAAATCACATTTTTTAATTAAATATGGAGTGAGCAATTCTGGGTTGAACAGAATAGGAGTTTTGGGGTTTATCTGATGATCTAGTGGTTTTGGGATGTTGTGGTTCTTCCTGGAGGTGGAGGAATGATAGGTTAGTAGGGAAAAATTGTCAGGTGGATGGTCAAAGGTTGGTGGCGACGGTGGTTGTTCTTTCCTGTTTCTAAACCTAGTTTTTGGATGCTCGAAGTTTTGTTGCTTCACGTGTTCTCTGGTGCACCGAGTGTGGCAAGGCTTTGGGAATTGGAAGAGGGGACGTAGGTGAAGGTATTGCCGGAGTCGTAGTAATTCTAATGGTCGGAGATGAGATTGCACGGTGTTGACAGGTTTGGCTTTTGTGGCAGTGTCAAGTTCCAGGATGGGTTTAGCTATCTCGATTTTGATTTCGAGCTTCTTTGTGGAATCTGATGGTCGTAATCATATTGGGAGATGGTCGGCGACGTGATGAAGGGGGTGATGATGGCTGGAGGTTGCCTGAGCGCCGGTGCATATGCACCATGCATATTTTGTTCTAATGAATTACTTTGGGTTTGTGCAGAGAGATGTAACTCGAAGTTTTACTCCGGTAATTCGAGAATCTGTCTCGAAGTATTTAGGGATTTGACTCGAAGTATTTGATAGGTGGTCTCGGGTACTATTGGGTTTTAGGTTTTTATAACCTGACAGTGTGCAGTTTTTAAAATTTGAATGAAATTTAAAACCTAAGGCAGGGATTTAAAACAGGGTTTTTAAATGCAAAGTTTAAATTTGAATTCAATTGAACTTTTGAATCCAAAGTTTTAAAAATGAAATTTTAAATTTAAAGCAAGATTTAAATCAAGTTTAAATATGAGTTCATGTCTACTATGAACCTAGATTTTGAATTTAAACAGTTTCGTAAATTTAAATGTTGAACATGTTTAAATGTTTTGAAGTAAATTTTAAAAATGAGTTTGTTTTCAAATTAAAGTTTAAACTTTATAAAATTCTTTATAAAGGTTTTCTTTAAATATTTGAATAAAAATTATGAAGTGTTTAACTTAAATTTGGAAGTTAAATAATCAATTTATTTTTAAGCTTGATTTCTTTAATAAAATTAAGTAATTTAGTTTTAAACTTTTCTTATATAAGTATCTTATATAAGTAATGATTGTTCTTCAATTTTATTTTAAGGTTTATACATTTATTTAAATTTGGATAAATGTTTTTAAATGGTTAGACATTGAAATCTTAAAATTCAAAATGGAATTTGAATTTAATTTGAGAAGTGTAATATTTTAAATACACTTGAATGTTAATGAAGTCACTAATAAAGTAAATGAATTATTTTCGAAAATAATTAAGATAATAAAACGAATTTAATTTATAAGAGAATTAAGGAATGTCTTATTTATTGATTTTAATTAATGTTTTAGATTAATTTATAATTAGGGATGATTAATAATGATTAATCTAAGATAAATTTCTTAAGAAAGAAATTAAAGAAAATGTTATTAGTTAATAAAGATAATTATCTAAGGTTATTAGGTAATTAATTAATGTGGCTATTTTTATAATTAATTAGATTAATTAATTGAAGATAATCAACTGTAAATTTTTAAGCATAATTACTTGATAAAAGTAATTAAGAGATTAATTACTTATTGTAACTAATTATGATAGTGTGATTAATTTAAATTAATTAATTTAGTTTAATTAATTTAAGAAAATCATTTGATGATTTAATAAGAATAATTACTTAATGTAATTAATGGAGCATAATTACTTAGAGAAGTAATAAATGAAAATTACTGGAATGTAATTAGTGAAAGATGATTTATAATGAAGTAATTTGGGTAATTACTTTTGTAATTAATCAAAGGATTAATGAATGAAGAAAATTAATTATGGGATAATTAATTTGTTAATGAGTAATTAATGGCAGTCAATTACTGGATTGATATTAATCAAGGGTGATTAATAATTGTATTTTAAATTTTAGATTAATTACCAAATGTAATTAAATTTAAATAAAGTAATAAATTTAAATATAAATTAGAGATCATTAATTAATATAATTAATGAAATAATTAAGAATTGTTTAATTAAGGAATAATTAATAATAAGTGATTAATTAATATAATTAAGGATAAACGTAATTAATTATAGTTAATTAATAAATGAAGTAATTAAATGTTAATTACTAATGATTAAGGTTAATTAATTTTATGAAATTAATTAAAGACTAATTACTTATTGTAATTAGAGAATGATTAATCAAAGGTATTTAATCAAGATGAATACTTAGAGAATGATTAATTAACTAGGTTGATTAATTAATGGATTTATAAGCAGGATTTATAGATGTGGTAATTAATTTAATAAATTACTTTAAATTAATTAGAGATTGAAGTAATTAATTTAATTCATTTTAAATTAATTATAGATGGTGGTTAATAAATCTTTGCCTATGGATGATATTGATATTTCTTTGGATGGTTGTGATCTCAGTAATGAGCTGAGTAATATCTTTATGATATGGATGCTTAGTTAAGTATGATAATATGGATTATCTGTTTGTGATGATTATCTGTTTGTTATGATTATCTTTTTTGTGATGATATTACGGATTATCTGTTTATGATGAAATTGGACTATCTATTGTGACATGTGGATTATCTATCTGTGTGTATATAGATAATGATGAATTGAGTTAATTGTTCAAACTAAAATTACTTGGACATTAAGATGGCGTTTGGATTTCGATGAGACCGGGATCGGGTTTCCAAATTTGGAATTTTGAAAACCACAACGATCCAAATTAAACGTTAGGTCGTGAATCTCAAGTGAAGAGTGAAGACTCAAGGTGTAAGGACTATTCGCGTTAATACTTTGAGGGGGATTCCAATACGAATTTAACGGGGGTAGTACTTTCAGGTTCGAGATAAAGATTCAGAGTGCAAGGGCTATTGTCGTTAACTCTGTGGGTGATTCCAAAATGAGTGTAGCGAAATAGTGCCTTCGTTTTCGTTCGAACCCGGAACGAACTTGTACGGATTGAATGCTCTCAGAACATCGTCGGGTGGACGATGAGCATTCTAAGATTAATGTGTCCTATAAAGGTAATCGTAGCCTCAAGCCTCAACAAGGGAATGGCTAAAACATGGGAGGTGCAGCAAGGCTAAGTGGGTCATGCCCAAGTAAGACGAGATTTACCCCTGTCTAGAGGTCCCTTTTTATTTCGGCTATGTGGGCAGTTGGCGACGGCCATCTGCGGGGTTGTCTTGTTCGGGACCATCCAGTAAGGGATGGTTCCGGCTTTGTGCTGCAGGGGATTAGGAGTAATCCTTGGTACGGTGATCTAGGCCACGTACTGTGACGGGCGGTACCCTGGTAGCCCTGCCAATAATGGAATCCAAAATCCAATAAGTGCCTGTTCGGTTTTGATTGTGCCCAACAATGTTGAAACGTGAGATGTAAGCATTCCAGCTATTTCTGTATTTTATTTTGAAAACCCTAGACACTATTATAATATCACTGGATTTCCTTTCAAATGTTTTGGCTAGCGTAAGGTAAAAACTTTTCCATGTTTATGTGTG
Source organism: Allium cepa (assembly GCA_030765085.1). Classification (NCBI taxonomy): domain Eukaryota; kingdom Viridiplantae; phylum Streptophyta; class Magnoliopsida; order Asparagales; family Amaryllidaceae; genus Allium; species Allium cepa. Next base: position 312,924,026 of record CM060937.1, read on the forward strand.
GGAAGTCTTACGTGATACCTTTTCTTTTCAAAGGATTTTCTAAAGTTAAACAACTTTAAAACCATTTATTCACACCAGACCTCTGTCTGACCCGAGTGTTTATTTTCTATTTTATTAAACTCTTGGGTACTCATATTATGTATGAGTAGTCAAGTGATTCAGGATTACTTTGACGAATTGTGGAGGAGAAATGGAGCAGGAGGCTTTAGCGTGTAGATATATATAGTGGTTCCGCTGTGTTTGAGCTGTATCTGTTTTCTCTGATGTACTTGAATTGTAATAACTAGACCGGTGTTTATAACTGTCTAGTTTGTGTTGTATTAGCAGTATAACTCTGATGTATATGATACTATGTAATGTTTTATTTGCTATAATATAATTTATTCGTTCCGCTGTGAGATTCTGATGTTGTTTCTTTCTTTCTTTTCTATCTATTCTCTTTTATATACCTTTCTTTCTTCTTAATGATGCGTCTTTCTATGGAATGAAAGGTGGGTCGTCACAAAATGTCCAGAATTAGAATACGAACCTCGGAGAAAACCGCGCTTGAAACGGACCTCTTATGTGAAAGTTATGTTAGTTGGAACATTTAGAAAGTTATTTTAAAAAAAAACTACCACCACTCTGCCATGACATCACAGCAATGCATCTTCCCAGGCAAAACGCGAACCCTAATTCCTGAAGCCACCTCCATCTCGTCCTCATCGCACATCGCCTACTGACGATTAAGCCTGCTCCGATCCCTAGAGGAGCTCGCCCCCCTCCAGTGCAACATCCCCCGACACTGCGACCTCACAACCATGCTCCAATCGCCTAGGGTTCCCAACCGCCGTCGCCAATTCTTTAACCTAATCGAATTATTCGCCTCGATCTAGCCGTGATCAACCCAAACAAATACTACTGATGTGCAACGCGCGGTTCTCTCTACGCACTGGTAACATCAATTTTTCGATCTATCGAGGTTGATCGTTGCGTGATGAACGGTCGAGATTTATCATCAATTTCCGGGCAACCGATGATTCAAATTGAAAATTGAATCTCAAATCCGAGATGCGCTCGTTGAGCTTAAGATCGACATAAAATTTGATAGTATTTGAGGAGTTTGAAATATGGCTTTGAATTTGATTTGAAATTGCAATTGAAATTTTTGTTTGTCTGCCATTGGAAATGAAGAGGAGCAACTGGAATTGTATGTACAAAAATGAGGAACAGAAAGGCTGCTAGGGTTTATAACAAGGTATATAGAGGTAGGACAGAAATAGAGATAAATGGACACGATTGGTTTGGACCGTTGAAGGATAAAGGGCCTGAAAAGCCCGTTCTTAATCCGGAATGAAATTGGGTCAACCCATATATCAAAATAGATGTTTTTGAATATTTTAAACGCAATGGAACAGGATTCAGGTCCAAATTCCATTGTATGAAGAAGTTATGCTAAAATCACATTATTTCAAATTTATTTCAATCGATTTCAATTTCATCGATTTCTAGGCGTTTTGAGCCCGTACGATCAAACGACAAGTCTGATCGCTACGAAACTTTAAATCCTACAATAATTCACCGTTACGGGTCCGATGAAATTAGTTTCGTCGAAATCCGAGTCAGTGGCAAAAATGGCTATTTTCCAGTTAATTAAATAAATTAATAATTAATTAATTAAATCACCTTTTCAATTTAAATTTCAAAATTAACAAATCTTATCATTTTTGATTTCTTAACGAAATACAATTATTTAAACAAATTTAGATGTCAATTAAAATTGATTAATCCATCAATTTCAACGTTAAGTTTAAATTTCATTATATTCAAAAATTTATGAATTTAAAGTTCCAAAAATCCATTTATAAAATTTTAAACCTTGTTATTCAAGTCCTTTATTACAATAAGAATATAATTAACATTGATTTATATCTTGGTATATTAATATTTCCCTATTTCATCTTAATTCCCATTTACGTAATATTTTAAATATTAAATTTCATTTAATTTTTTATTTAACCCAATTTATTAAATTTAAATTAATAAACCTTGATTCCTATTCTGTTTATTTAATCAATCATTATCTTATTCATACTTTTTTATCAACCAACCATTATTACAATTAATTATCAAATATTGATTTTTCCAAGTTACCGCTTATTACATATTATTTCATCAACTAATATAAATTTGAATTTATTTTCAAATTCACTAATTACAATCAATTATGACCTTGCAATTGTTCCAATCACTTGAGTTTGCACTAAATTAGTTATTTATCAACTTTCCTTACCATTCTTACGTTTCATTCCCGTTATTAATTCCTTAACAAATTTCAAAATTTTATTTATTCCAGATTTAATTACCAAAATCTTTATTAAATTAACAAATTTTATTATCGGAAATTCATAGCCCGTTACATCTTCCCATCTGTCCTTTGTTGTTTAATTCAATAAAAATCAACCCTGTCTGTTTTCACGATCAATTAAAATGAAATGTCCTCTTTTTAGCCAGCAATCATATTTTCATTTAAACCAATTAAACAACATTAAATCATTTTTTGCATTAATCTAATTTTAGTTTCGATTTTAATGATGTTGAACATCTAACTAATTTAAGATTCAATATGTTGCAATGGAATTCTATAAGTCAGTAGCAATAGATACATAACGGTTTAAAAAGAATGGAATTTGCCGGTATCCTACGATGTATCTTATCCTATAATCTTGTAATTAACATTAGCCACTATTTATGTTTGTTGTTTAGTCACATATTTTGATTGTATGCCAACAAAATACAATTGTGAAAAGAAAAAATCCAATCACATAATATAACTTAAAAATACATTTTAATAGAAAATATTAATTAGCTTAAAATGAATGCGATTAGGTTTAAAATGCGTGGAGGGAGGATGGCTTTAAAATGAATATACTGACATGGAAGATTATATGGTTAACCATAGAAATATGTATTAATTAGTTTTCCATATAATAGACAACTAGTTTGCCATAGAAATATGTATTAACAAATTTTTGTAAAACATGACTAATTTTTGTAAAAAATTACTAAATTAATTTAGTTTTATGACTTCAAAGAAGTTTATGAAAGTAACTAAGTTTATACTATTAATTAAGTTTTAGAAAAGTCAATAAAGTTTATAAAAATAACTAAGTTTTATGAAAGTTAATTAATTCCTATAAAGTTAGCCAAATTTTATAAACATTTAACTATGTTGGCTAAGTTTTATAAAAATGAACTAAAGTTGTAAAAATTACTAAGCTTTTTAAATTTTTAAAAAATTAAAGAAGTTTATAAAAATAGGTAAGTTTATAAAATTAGTTAAGTTTCAAAAAGGCATACTAAGTTTATAAAAATAACTAAATTTTACAAAAGTTAATCAATTATAAACGTATAACTAAGTTTGCTAAGTTGTATAAAAAATTAACTACATTTATAAAAATTAATTATGTTTTATTGAAATTAATATCAAGTTTTATAAAAGTTCAGGCAGGCTGATCCAAATGGGCTTTATTTTGCGCAAGTATTGGCCGAAATTGAATTTTTTTCTCCATTAGTTACTTTACCACAATCAGCTGCATTTGAAAACTTTATAATGAAGAACCCATTATTTCTTGTGAAAATTTAAAATTTGCCTATTGGGTTCCACGTTCTTTTGACGAAAGCCTTGAAGTGATGATTAAAGGATTGGCTACCAAACACATAATAGCCTCAGTTCTCCAACCTCCTCCTTTACAACTACCGCCTTCCTCTTCCTGATGGTAATTGGAACGTGTAACTCAAATCAAAGTCATAATTGAAGCCTCCTTTATTGATCATCTCTACCCAAGATGAAGCTTTATGCACGCCATTCTTGGCCTCATATTGAGTACCTTGATTACTTTTCTGATTCTCAGTTTATTACTTTCTGTAAAATATTTGAATCTTTAATCATTCAGGCCATTCTTATTTATGTTCAGTTGGAATCTTAGCTTATGTTGGATAATAAGAGGGTGAACAGGCCTATAAGCATTCCTATATTGACTCTCCACCAAGTAAAACACCTCACCATCAATGTTCGGTGGTTTCTTTTAGAGGTTCTAATGTGCATCGGGATTATGATTTGGTGAAGGAGGGGAGTCGTTTGGAGAAGCTAGGGAAGAAGACCACCTCAACAGAACTTGGATTTCATAGAAAAAACTAGGTTGTTAACAATCTTCATGGTCGCCATTGTTGTTATAACAAAATTGTGTTAATATCCACAGTTGACATGCGTTTGTACATGTTTTGATGTTACTTACTTCTAGCCTGCAAGGAATCTTTTCCTAACTTCCTTTTTGTTTATCGGTACATAACTATCGTTACTCCTATCCCTAGGGCCGTTAGGTTGTTTTTAGGAAGTTTTGTCGGGAGGGCCGAAACCTACGGACACCCTTTTTGAAAGGATCGTAGCCACAATATATATGCTTTGTTTCTTCATATTTCTCAAATGCAGTTTTGTTTTAGCTGTCATAATAAATCATTATAATAGTTAATAACCAGTAGAAAGAATATTTAATTTTTTTCAATCTAGAAGATGCATCATATATAATATTTTACTGTGATTTCCATCCATGAAGCACATGACCATGCAATTATAGATTTCTATATGGCTTGGTTTGGGTGGGTTTGTGTTGTTAAAAGAACTTTGACGTATCTCTTATTAATCTAATCAATGGTGATATAGTTCATCATTTCCTTCAAGGTCATAGCATTTAAATTTTGTTTCTAAAATTGACATATTAGATTGGTTGTAAAATTCACTAAAAGATTATGTTGTAAGTCAGAAAGCATCGCGAATTGCAGATATTAACGCAATTTTCCTTTACTCTCCTGAACGTCATGGGAATTTTCTATTATATACATGAAGATGAGGCGTTACACATAATTAATTGTTATGTGTTTAGGGGACTATCGATAAAGTACTATAATGTAGTCGTTCTTATGGTTTCTTTGAGTATGAATATTTTTAATTTTAGCTTCTTATTGGAAAAATGAAAAGTCAATAATAGAATCAACTTAGTTTGGGAGACAACATCATATTTACATTTTTCATTCATCTGGAGTATTTTAGTTTGATTATTTATAAAATTATAGGAAAAAATAATTTTTTTGAAGATAATTACAGGAATAAGTATGACGATGGCATGTATGATGAGAATCCAGACACGATGAACGTGAAGAAAATCAAAGCAAAGATGTTATGTAACGACCCTGAATTTTGAACAATTTAAATTGAAAATATTTAATTAATTTTAAATATTTGAATGATGGTTTAAATTGAATTCCCAATATAACTATGAATTTGGCGATAAAATTTTAGAAATTAATCCATTGGAAGTTGAATAAAAATTTGAATCTTCAATTTTAAGCTGATTAAAAGAAAAAAAACATATTTTCGACTATAACGATCCCGAATTTTAATTTATTTTAAATTGATAACTGATTTAATTCTTGATTTAAAATTGTGAGATTAATTGGTTAATCGATTTGAGTTTTTCCAAATTCAAATAAATTATGTTGTTTATTTATAAAGAGATAGTTTCTTTTATAAATTGTTTTGAGTTAATATCTAGATAATGAAGGAATGACAATTAAAAATTGTGCCTAATTTCTGTTGGAATTTTAAACAGTTGAATTCCTCTAAAATTGAGTTATAATTCTTTAATAATTTGATTAAGGAATTAGGTGGGCTTTACAATTTTCTTAGCCCATGGTTTTGCTTAGTGCTGTAATATTATCTAAGGCTATACTCGATCCCCTCTCTATTTTCATTCGTAACCCTAAATCTTAAACATGAAAGAGAAAAAGAATGGCTGTCGTTCCTTAATTTTCATTCGTCCTCTTTGTGAACTTAGGGCTCGTTCAATTCGAAGAAACCAACCCTAGAATACTCGATTTGTCAATCGCGGGTGCTCGCTTCAACGATCAGCTCCTTTCTTCGATTCCACGGCTTCGACTCCAAATTTGTTTGATTTCTGGTCGTTAACGGCTGCCTCGTGTTGCAAAGGTGAGTGATTATTTGTCATTCACATTTAATTCAGACTATATCTTTTTTAGAACTTGTGAATTCGTAATTACTTGATCTTCGTTTGTATGTTTGAGATAATTATTGATTTCTTCAATTTCTGTATATTCGTTGTTTCTTTGGCTTTGAATGATTTCATGGTTGCCACAGTTTAATGTTTTACTATTCGAATTACTTGGCCATCACAGTACTGTTCTTCGGGTGAACAATGTTGATTTCGTTCTCTGGTCTATTGCTCACTGACTTTGATTTGAACAGCATATTTCTTCTTGATTTGTGACTTTGACTTCGGTCACTTGGAACTGCAGTTGTAAATTGTTAATTACTACTTTGATTGTATTTTATTGAAGTCACCCTGACTTGTACAGTTGAATTGTTCACATGTGTGTTCAAGTTTGCATTTTTGATATTTATTTCTGTTGGGCTTCATGTAGCTATGTACTCCATTATCCACATTTAGTGAGTCGCATATCACGGCCGTTGCATAGTAGCTTGTTTCGTTATGTGGTAGTTTGGTTCACTGGTGCATGCTTTTGACTGTTGGCATGTGCATTTCCTGTGTACATTGTTATGCGATCTGGTTTCATAATGCATCTCTGCATTGTTTTCAAAACTGCTGTAGTTCTGTTGCTATGTCAGTTGTTTTTCTTGAGTATGAGTTTTGTTGCACCTAGCTACTTGACTTGATTATTGCAGTTTGAATTGAACTGCATTTTCCTGTCGTCTTCGACATCCTTTGGTATTTGATTTCTTGCGGCCTCGACCATTGCATACACATTTTGATGCATGTGCACTTGTTTCAATTTCATTTGCATTGTACATGTTGTGTTGTCTGGTCTCCATTGTACACTGGTAGTTCCATTGAGCTTTGAGCATGTGAGCACTTCATGTTAGCATTGATATGGTGCAGTCTGACCATGTAGTCTTCACTATAGTATTGCTGTGTCAATTTGCAAATCAGGTTACATTTGAGATCTGGTTCATTCACTTGTGAACTGTTTTTATATGTTTTGATAGTTTGGTTTTGCATATTTGGGTTGGAACATTGATTCATCACTTGTTTTTTTTGTGTCATTGAGATTGGCATTTGTGCTTCATGGAATTGTGTTTGCAACTGTTTGGGGATTGTCTCCATGTAATTCATGTAGTCATTGTGCATTCATTGTTGTCATATTGGCTTCACTTGAGAATTTGTGTTGCATTAAGCATGTGGTCTTCACTTAGGTGTATTCTGCACTTGCATTTGTTTTGGGTTCCTGACTCTTTGCTCATTAGTTGGTTCACTATTCTATGTGTTTCCTTCATGCTACATTGCTATTTGGTAACACTTGAGTCTGCATTCACATTATCACTGTTTGATATAGTGCATTTCAGTTATACTCTTGTAGCTTCACTTCAGTTCACTGAACTGTGTTGGGTTGCATTAATTTGTGCATATTTGATGCCTTGATTTTCATTTTGACTTCACTGGAATTTGTGTGCTGTTATGTTAGTTTGGCCTTGCTTGAGTACTTCATTTGTGGCTCTAAACTTGGTCTCTGTAGTTGCATTCATGTACACCGGTCGGGGTTTTGAAATCTCTGTCATTTGTTGATTTTGTTCCTTGGTCAGTAACCCCTTTGATTTGTGATTCAGTTCATGTTGCATTGTGTTGGTCTGGTCCTGTTGCTTGCTGTCACTTGGTGCATTCATGTGTTTTGGTCCAGGTCCCATTTATGTCTTTGTTTACTGATCTCTTGTTCCTTTTAGTTGGGCATTGTTCCATGTATTTGTGCTTTAGTCCGATGCCTGCGCCATTGTGTCGCATTTTGCTCTGTTGTTGTCTGGACATTTGCATCATTTCAGTGCTTCATTACTTGAGTCATTTGAGGCATTGGGTCTGCATACATAAGCTTTGATGTTGTTTTGATTTGTTGAAGTGTTGCAGCTGTGTTGAGTCACTGACTTGACCTCTGCAGCTTCGATTTCTGTTAGTATTCACTCTTATGGTGATTTCTATTTCTTCACTGTTATGGCGAGGCAGTGCACGCGTGCGTGTACTACAGCCACACAGTATTGATTTTTATTTATGTTTCCTTTGCTTTTGATCCATTGATCCTTTGCGTATTTCATATGCCGTATTGGCGAGGCAGTGCACGCATGCGTGTACTACAGCCAATCGGTTTTGATGTTTTTAAGTAACTTTTCAATTATTTGAATTGATTCGATTTAGATTGATGATTTTGTTGTAAATTGCGGTTTAGGAAATATTGATGTTTTTTCTAAATTATCTTTTTAAAATAAAAAAAATCCCTTCATCTATCTTCCTTGATAATTTGAAATTGCTGATCTATTGTTAAACACTATTAAGTGTTATATTTACCGTTATCTGATTTCTTGTTAAAGGATCAGATAGGTGAATTTATCTTTGACTGTCGTCTAATTGTTGTCTGATTATTACTGCCTCTATGCACTAATAACTGAGTTTGAATTAGACTGACCCGTGTATTATTTTCTTTTGAATGTAATACTCGGGTCAGACCGAGTATTTTGCAGCTTGAAGATTTTCAGGCATCGAAGTTAGAGAGAGAGGGGGAAACGCTTCACTTTAGCTTTTTCAGGATTTTGTATTTAAAAGATATATTCCGCAGTATAAAATCTAATGCATTGTATAAACTCTGATGTATAAAAGAAAAAAATTATTTATGTGAAATGTTATTATTATTCTGTGATTTTGTGGCTGATTCTGTTTAAACTCTATAAACTAAATAACAATCCTGTCATTTTGAACGTTTCAAGTTGGTTTAATTACCGACTAGGGGCGGTCAGAACGGTGGGTCGTTACATGTTATAGGTAAAGTTAGTTAAAGTGGAATCATAAAAAATTAGAAAATATAAATACATGGGAAAAATTGAAAGTAACATTTAAATATGTTAGTTTCTTAATGAGTTAATTTGGTACTAATTAGTGAGTTGATAGAGATAAAGTAATAGTGACTGTGATACTTATTATTTACTCAAAACAACATGGCTTAAAATTCTTAATGTAAGCAGCGGTTCCATATAGTATATGATGGGATAACGATATCCGTTAACTTATGATTTATGAAAAACAGCCATTTGTCTTTGAAACCATCTATTATATAGTTGACCTCCTTTGAAACCAATTTTGTTTGGTCTGCCTATATCCTATCCAATAGGTAAAGGGAACAAGTTTAGAATATGAGTCAACCAACATTTAGGTTTGTTAGATTTGAAAAGCCATTAATTGAGGATCGTTGTAGGATATTTTTCTCTACATATACGATGTATCTTACTCAAATGAAACCATCCTATCCTATGTTTTTTGATGCATTATCGTATTTTATGATCTGAAGTAAGTAGCTGACGATCGTGATCAATATCATTATGTGCACTTATACATACCCACAAGTTAAGAAATTGTAAAAATATGTTTTATTTCTTTTGGCTTTTGTTAAAAGACTCTATACAAACTATGTTGTATTTATATACAACAGCAGTAAATGGAAATTTAAATAATGTCCTCTTTATATAAATATATATTATCTTTTCCACTTCAGCCGTATACTTCATTCATTCATTTTCCCCCTTCAAATCGAACTGGGGTTTCCTCTCGAACTCTAATACGTCGATCTTCATCACAATGCTCTTTGGAAATAAAAGACTCTTAAGATCTTTAGTTGCGAGAGTTAGTTAACCTCCTAGGTTGGGAAAAGATTTGTCTTTCATCAGCAGTGATAGATCTGGTTAATCTGTGGCAATAAACTCATAAATATATGCAGATCTGAGGTTGCTCTCAGGTCTATGTACCTCTTGCTGCTAATTAATGGAGTCGTTTGATATCCAATTCTGATTTGACTTCTGTTGTGATGATGAGTTCATTGAACTATCATTTTTGAGATGATCTGTCTTCAGATACGAGAAGTTTTGCCTTCTGACTTGAGATGTTGCTGATTATGATAGATTGATTTGACTTATGATATGAAGTGATGATGTTGATTTCACTGTTAAGGCTTTTGACTTTCAACTCATCTCTGAATCGACGGAAATTTTGGGCAGATAAAGCCTTTGTGAGTATATCTGCCCTTTGGTAAGGAGTAGGTATATGATTTATTTCTATTTTATTCTGATTTACTTGTTCCCTTATGAAATACAAATCTACTTCTATGTGTTTTGTCCTTATATGCAATTTTGGATTTGCTGATAATGCCACGACACTTAAATTGTCGCACCAAATCACTATTCTTTTGCTAATTTGAATATGTAGTTCACTGAGGAGAGATTCAATCCAAATTACTTCTGCTGTGCTGCTTGCAAGATTGCGGTATTCAGATTTTATACTTGATCTAGATACCATAGGCTGCTTCTTTGAGCACCATGATATAGAATTTCCCCCCAAATAGATACAATACCCTAATGTGGATCTGCGATCATCAGCATCTGATGCCCAGTCAGCATCAGCATAGCCAGCAATTGCTAATTGTTTGCTCGATTCCATAGGTAATCCATAGTCTAGAGTACCATTTAGATATCTCAGAATTCTTTTTACTGCCTTCCAATGTTCATCTAGAGGATGATGCATATACCGACATACTTTGTTGACACTAAAAGATATCTCTGGTCTAGTAATGGTTACATATTGTAGAGCTTCGACCATACTTCTATATTCTTGTCAAAAGTTATTTGTGCCTCCCTCGTGCCTTGATAGATGCAAATTACTAACCATGGGTGTTGGCATGGGCTTTGCTTTCTGCATTTTTTATTTGATGAGTATTTCTTTTATATACTTTCTTTGACATAGATGTATTTCTATCTCTGACAATCTGTTGACTTCTATACCTAAGAAGTAATTGAGTGTTCCCAGATCTTTGATGGTGAACTGCTTGTTAAGATAATGAATTACACAGTTGATTTCTTCTTTACTATCGCCTGTAATGATGAAGTCATCAACATAGACTAAGACATATGTCAGTTCACTGTTGTGCTTTTTGATGAATAGTGATGTATCAGACTTGGCTTGTTGATAATCCATTTTCATAAGAGTTGCCTTTAATTTGTCGAACCATACTCTTGGGGCTTGTTTTAGTCCATATATAGCTTTATTTAGCTTGCATACCATTGTATTGTTCTTTGGTTGAATGAAACCTGGTGGTTGCTGCATGTAGACTTCTTCTTGAAGTTCACCATTTAGAAAAGCATTGTTTACATCTAATCGTCTGATATCCCATCCTTTATGTAGAGCTATGGTTAGAATTACCCTTATTGTAGTTGGCTTTATCACTGGTGAAAATGTCTTATTGAAGTCAAAACCACATTGTTGACTATAACCTTTTGCAACTAGCCTTGCTTTGTATCTTTGTATAGTTCCATCTGGATTTTTATTTGACTTGTAAGTCCACTTACATCCAATTATGCCTTTATGATTTGGTGGTTATACAAGATTCCAAGTTCTGTTTTTCATTAGTGCACTATAATCCTCTTGCATTGCATTTTTCCAATTTTCATTGTTGAGAGCTTGTTCAAGAGTCTCTGGCTCTTCATTTGTTGTACATGTAGCATAAAACTTTGGTTTAAAGATTCCACTCTCGGATCTTGTTATCATTGGATGTCCCCTGTCTTCTGATTGTTGATGTGTGATTGAAATTTGCTCTGTAATTTGATTATGATTATTGTCTCTGCTGCTAGTTTGGTGATTGCTTGAGACATTTAGAGATTCACCATTTTCTTGTATTTGTTTAGATTGAGTCCGACTTGATTCACTGTTGGATTGTATATATTGAGTATTTGACTTTGTCTCTTTCTCTTGAATGTGAGGTGATCTCTGATGATCATCATACACAGGTATAGGTGGTATGGATACACTTGGATTATATAACTTCTGTGTAGTTTTTACATGTTGTATTGCAAATGGAAACACATGTTCGTTGAACACACCATATCTTGAGATATATAATTTTCCACCGCTATCCAAGCATTTATATCCTTTTTGATTTACACCATAACCTAGAAAGGTGCATGGTGTAGATCTAAACTTTAATTTATGAGAGTTGTATTGCCTTAGATGAGGGAAACATAGACATCCAAATGTTCTAAGATTTTGATAATCTGGTATCTCATTAAGTAAGACTTCCATAGTTGCCTTGTCCTGTTTTACCTTTCTGCATAGTCTATTGATTAGATAGAATGCAGTTCCAAAGGCATCAGGCCAAAACTTCATTGGTAGTGAAGCTTGAGCAAGTAATGCGAGACCAGTTTCTACTATATGTCTGTGTTTCCTTACAACTAGCCCATTTTGTTCAGAGGTATAGGGACAAGTCATTCTATGTGCTATTCCTTTTACTTGAAAGTACTCTTTCAATGACTTATACTTTGTACCTCCATCGGTCTGCATTACCTTTACTTGCATACATGTTAGTCTTTCTACCAGCTTTATGAAGTGAATAACAACATTTTGCACTTCTTATTTGGATTTCAGAAAATAGATTCAGGTGTATCTGGAATAAGCATCTACAAACGATATATAATATTTAAAACCATAATCTGAGTTTGTAGGTGCTGGACCCCAAAGATCTGATGCAGTAAGTTGCAATGGCCTACTAAACTCAGATTGTGATTTTGAAAAGGCCAATTTATGGCTCTTTCCCATCTGACAGTAAGTGCAGATATGAGAGGAAGGTATGCTATCACCTTTTATATTATTATCAGATAGTACTTTCTTTACAATCTTTATACTTGGATGTCCCAACTTACAGTGCCAAACATCAAATAAACTTTTGACATATTGACTTGATTCATTTTCAGCTAAGTAGCAGCAATTTCTTGAACAGTTTGAACATTTATCATTTGAGTTTGAAAGATTGAATCTGTATAGCCCATTGTGAGTATTACCTTGCAATAATATTTGCTTGGTCTGATTATCTTTAACTAGGCAATATTTGGGGTAAAATTCAAAGTACACATCATTATCCTGTGCAAATTTTGACACACCTATAAGATTTTTCTTTATTTTGGGGACTCTCGGTAAATTATTGAGATTAAGTGTTCTTTGTCCCCTAATTTGTGCATTTCCAGTGTGTGTAATGTTAATACTATAACCATTTCCCATACAAATAGATTGAGTAACTTTATATTCCTTGCTGCCAATGTTTAGGTTCTAAAGATTGCTGATAACATGATGTGTTGCTCCTGAATCTGGGTACCAACATTCATTGCAGTAGTCTTCTGACCTTCCTGATTCTGACACATTCAGGTTATGTATTTTCTGATCCTCTGCAATGTTTCTATTTTCATGCTGCATGCTTGCTATGTTTGCGTTAATACCATTGTTTCTCTGATTTGTTGAGTTTTGAGTTGCACTGTAATTGGCATCGAACCTGAAATAACATCTGATTGCAGTGTGACCTAATTTTCCACAAATTTGACATTTTGTTCTATTATTATTATTATTACTCCATCTGCCTCCCCTTCCTCTTGATCTTCCTATCTAATTCCTTTGATAATTTTAATCATTTCTTGATCCTTGGTTGTTTCTTGCTTTACTATTTCTGTCCTGAGTTCTGTTTCTTGAATCTCCTGCGTAGTTGATTGACAAGTCTGCATCAAATGCTTTCTTATGTTCAATCCTTCCCTCATGAGCAAGTAAGGTAGCATGAACATATTGCATGGGGGGAATAACTTCTTGAGATGACATTACAGCTACAACAGCTTCATATTCATTGTCTAGACCATTCGTGATAGTTAGAATCTGTTCTGTATCAGAAACTTTATGACCAGCAGCCTCTAAAAGATCACAGTAGTTCTTGATTTTACCCAAGTATTCTCTCATACTCATATTATATTTTCTAATGTTTTGCTTCTGCCTTTTATAGTACATGATATTTGCTGCTGATTAAGAATTGAATACTTGCTCATTGTTTGTCCAGATTTCATTTGATGTTTTACAATCAATGACTTGTGGCAAAATCTCTTTACTGATGGATGATAGAATCCAAGAACTCAGTAAATGATCCTGTCTTTGATATGCTGCATAGTCTTTATTGTTGATCAATTTTCCATCATTATCTGCTGTAAATTTTGGTGAAGTATTATTGGTTCCATGAATGTATTCTTCCAGGCCATAGCCTTTTAATACTGTTTCAACATGAAAATTCAATAGCAAATAGTTTCCTTCATCTAATTTTATTGTTATCAACTGACTTTGTGGACTTAATTATGGTTTTTATTAATTCGTGCACAGGTTCTAGCCTCTGCTGTGTCTGATTTTCCCTTCTTGATGGTGAAGAAGTGGATGAATCTTGACCAGAAGTGGTTGGCTAGACATTAGTTGGATTGTTTATATCGTCTGCCATGATTTAGCTTCTGAATTCTTGATGCAAATGAGCAGATTGGATATGATCAGTGTGCAGCCAGGTTCTAGTGAACTTATGGCGAGGCACGCACGAGTTGGTTAGAACAGAATTGATACTTTCTTGATCTTGGCAAACTTCTCAGATGATGAAGCTTTTCTGATGAGAAATCAAAAACACAACCACAACCAGTTTATGGTTTCAGATGATGAATCTATTCTGATGAGCCGCCTTGGCGAGGTGGATAGCCGTGAGGCAAAGATAGCTTTGATACCAAGTAATGAAATTGTAAAAATATGTTTTATTTCTTTTGGCTTTTGTTAAAAGACTCTGTACAAACTATGTTGTATTTATATACAATAATAGCAAATGGAAATTTACAATAATGCCCTCTTTATACAAATATATATTATCCTTTCCACTTCAGCCATATATTTCATTCATTCATTTCCATATATACGTTATCACTTGACAAATAAAAAGTATGTGTATGTATGATTTATGTATGTATTTATGTACAGAAAAACATAAGAAAAAAATATATAATTCCATGTCCTCCATAATTTTGTTTTATCTTTTGATATATATGAATATAATGTTTTAAAAAAGGGTGACAAGCCCATTTGCTGAATCAACATGCTGGGTAAATATTGAATCGGCAATCATTTTATTATATAAGATTACTACTTACCTTTTTTACATTATGCATACATCTTGTGGAAAGACTTACAGAGAAACACACATATAGACATTTGTGAATGTATCCATAAATTTCATATGAAGATTGGACTAATTTACTCTTATCTACATATCATATTTAAGTTATTAATAATAACGTATCTACATTTTCCCATTTGATACTTTAGTCCTTATGGCTTGAACTAAGATATACCTATATGTAATGCCCATATAGGATACAGTTCTTACTATTTCATATATGATTTC
Organism: Allium cepa; assembly: GCA_030765085.1. NCBI lineage: Eukaryota > Viridiplantae > Streptophyta > Magnoliopsida > Asparagales > Amaryllidaceae > Allium > Allium cepa. The sequence continues at coordinate 312,939,359 of CM060937.1, forward strand.
AACAACATATTAGAAAATAATACATTCATATTTGATTAATCACAAAGATGAATGCCTTATGTATGACATCACCGTAGCCTAATTTGTAAAATAAGCTATTTGAACACGACTGAGGAAACACATTTATTTGTAGAGGCCCGAACATGTTTCCCTCAATGCACAAGCATAATGCAAATGAAGCATAAGTTTTTGTTAATGTTACAAGGATAATTCTTCACATATACATTTACATTTAATGCCATTGTCATTTCATTACTACTTAGCATGTATGCATAAGAAGATACAAAAATAATTATATCAATCAAGAATTGTCAAAAACTATATTTTATTACTTAGCATGTAACGTAGTTAGTTGGGACATTCAGTGCACATATGTGAAAATGATTGTTCAACGTTTGCTAACCGCATGTCCTTGTGGAAATTAAATCATGTTTTGTTACTATAGAATTATGAGCTTCTATAAAAAAACTATAAATATATGCAAAAATGGAATTCATAAAAACTATATCACGAAGTCAAATATATGTACAATTTAATAATATTTTTCATAATTTGTTCTTTTAAATTCAATCATATGAAAGCTATATAAAATTAATGCGGTAGTCTGCTAAATATAAATAAAATGTAATTTAAAATTTGAACTTAGGTAAAGCACATATTTTTAACTAAATAATGAATATGAATTTTGCATGAAATATTAATAAATCATTAATCTAAGTTAAGAATATATGCTACTTAACAAGCATCGTGGCCAACGACAAACTTATTAGTAATAAATGGTAATGGCATTCTACACAATGTTGTTTTATTATTATCTAACAAAAAAATTGTAGTAATTTAATATTTTGGGAAATGATATGAATTAAGCGGGAAAAATCAAAATGTTCTATATTATTCGATCTCATTTTCTTACAGCTACAGAGTTGTACATTTATATACATAAGATACAAACAGCCCAACACAAAAGCCCAATATACTAAAGCCCCAATGAAACTGATATGAAAACAACAAATACAATTTGAAAAGAAACATACTAATGAACCCACTTGCAACACCCCCCCTCAAGTTGGTGCATGTAAATTCACCATGCACAACTTGCTTCTCAAGTATTCCATCTTCTTTCCATCAACAGCTTTAGTAAACACATCAGCAGTTTGCTCCTTTGTTCCAATATGCTTAGCACACACCAAACCCTGTTGCATTTTCTCTCGAACAAAGTGACAATCCACTTCAATATGTTTAGTTCTCTCGTGAAAAACTGGATTTGAGGCAATATAAACAGCAGCTTGATTGTCACAACCCAAAGTAATTGGCTTCTGCACTTCAAATCCAATTTCAGACAGTAAGTGATCTACCCACATTATCTCGCACACTGCTTTTGCCATTGCCCTGTACTCAGATTCTGCACTCAACCGAGATACAATATTTTGTTTCTTACTCTTCCATGATATTAGATTCCCTCCTACAAACACACAATATCCTGTTGTAGATTTCCTGTCCACCCTAGAACCAGCCCAGTCTGCATCAGAGAAACATTCTATCTCTGTATGACCATGATTCAAATACATAAGACCATATCCAACTGTTCCTTTTAAATATCCTAATATTTGCTCAACAGCTTTCCATTGATGCACTGTTGGTGAATTCATATACTGGCTCACTATGCTGACAGCATAAGCTAGATCGGGTCTGGTTACAGAGAGGTAATTTAACTTTCCAACTAGCCTTCTATATCTCTTTGGCTCATTGAATACTTCTCCTTTCACTGACAGATCAGTGTTTGGTATCATTGGAACTTTGCATGGCTTCACACCAAGTTTTCCAGTCTCAGCTAACAGGTCTAAAATATACTTCCTTTGAGATAAAAATATTCCTTCCTCATTTCTGATAACCTCAACACCCAGAAAATACTTCAATTCTCCTAATTCTTTAGTATGAAAATGCTTATGAATATACTGTTTTAGAGAGATGATTCCTGCTTCATCACTTCCTGTGATAACAATATCATCAACATAAACAACTAAAAGAACGATACCTGCACTAGATCTCTTATAGAATATTGAATGGTCAAACTTGCTCTTCATAATACCAAATGATTCCACAACATTGCTGAATTTTCCAAACCATGCCCTTGGACTCTGTTTTAGTCCATACAAGGTTTTGTTCAACTTACACACCAACCCATCTTCAGCTTTAACCTTGAATCCAGGAGGTTGAACCATGTACATTTCTTCTTGTAGATCACCATGTAAGAAAGCATTTTTAATGTCCAATTGATGCAGTCTCCAGTTGTACACAGTTGCTAAAGAGATGAGTAATCTAATTGAAGTTAGCTTAGCCACTGGAGAAAAAGTTTCTAGGTAATCTACCCCATATACTTGTGCATAACCCTTTGCCACAAGTCTGGCTTTATACCTTGCAATTGTCCCATCTAGATTGACCTTAACTGAATAAACCCATTTACACCCAATAGCTTTCTTGTCTTGAGGTAATTTAACCAAATCCCATGTTTTGTTTGTTTTCAAAGCATTCATCTCTTCTATCATAGCATTATACCAGTTAATATCCGATAAAGCTTCAGTGATATTCTTTGGTGTAGTCACACTATCAAGAGTCTTGAGTAGTAAATATGTTTGAGCTGGTAAATGATCATATTTCACACATGATAATATAGGGTATGTACATTGTCTCTTACCTTTCCTCAAAGCAATGGGTAGATTTAGTTCTGGATCAATAGTTGGAACTGGTTCATGGACTGGAACCTCTGGTTGAGCAACAGTTGCTTCTTCTTGTGTATTACCATTCAAAGTGTATATAAGAAAATCATCGACTTCATCATTCATCTGCTGGATATTTTCTGATGAATTTTGTGAAGCTTGAAAGTAAGGTATGTCTTCATGAAATGTTACATCAACAGATACAAGATACTTTCCAAGACTTGGACATTAACATCTATAGCCCTTTTGAACACGTGAATATCCCACAAATATGCACTTAACTGACTTAGGATCAAGTTTAGATAAATTTGGCCTGACATCTCTAGCAAAACAAGTACATCCAAACAATCTAGGTTTAACTGGGTATAATGGTTTATCTGGAAATAAGAGTTTATATGGTATCTCACCACTTAGCACTGATGATGGCATCCTATTTATGAGGAAACAAGCAGTTAACACAGCATCAGCCCAAAAATATTTTGGCATACTTGTTTGGAACATTAAAGCTCTTGCGGTTTCCAATAAATGTCTATTCTTACGTTCTGCAACACCATTTTGAGACGCAGTATCTACACATGAAGTCTCATGGATTATGCCTTTATTACTCATAAACTTCTATAATGATTCAGATGTATACTCTTTTGCATTATCACTCTTCAGTGTTTTAATCACATCATTAAATTGATTTTCAATTTCAGCACAAAATTTACAAAAAATAGAGTATAACTCAGATATACTCTTCTTAAGAAATAACCATGTTGTGCGTGTATAATCATCCACAAACGTGACAAAATATCTAAAACCAGGCTTAGAAATGACAGCAGATGGTCCCCATATATCAGAATGAACAAGCTCAAACATAGAATTACTTCTTCTATTTATTCTTGGATTTGAAGACAATCTATGATGTTTAGCATATTGACATGACTCACAGTTTAGAACTTGTAAAGAATTATATTCAGGACATAATTTCTTGAAATTAAGTAAAGATGGATGACCCAATTTACAATGAACCTTCAGTGCTTCATCTTTATTTATACAGGCTACAGCAATTGATTGACCTTCCTTCAGCACATATAATCCATTTTGCTCATAACCTTTACCAATAATCCTCATGTTCTTTAATTCCTGGAATACACAATGATTGGGGTAAAAGAATATGCAACAATTCAATTCCCTGGTTAGCTGACTAACTGACAACAGATTAAAAGCTAACTTTGGAGTGTGTAAAACTGAGGTTAATGACAATTATGTAGTGAGATTAACAGTTCCAGATCCATTTGTGTTTGCTACTGAGCCATCAGCTAAAGTAATATATTTAGCACATTTATTCTCTTGAAATTCAGTGAATAATTGTGAGTTGCCTGTCATGTGATCTGTTGCCCCTGAATCAATTATCCACTTGTTGGATCTAGCCACTATTGATACAGAATTTGATGCATTCTTCAATCCTTCTTTGTATTCAGTGAACTTCGCATATTCCTCTGCATTAACTAACACAGAACCATCTGCAACCTCCTTTACAACATTTGCAGTATGATTTGGTGGACTTTGCCATTTGTTATTATCATATGATCCACTACTTCCATTATTTTGTCTTCGTATAGCAAGTTTCCAGCAAATTTGATATGTATGTCCAATCTTTTTGCAATAAGAGCATGAGTTTGAAGTGTTCATAACTCTCCTTTCAGATCTAACCATTCCTCCAGAATTTCTTTGACTAATTAGAGCACTGCTATTAGATGCGGTAGGGTTTTGATTACTTGAACTATCAGACCTCAAAATTCGACTAAATACTTCTTGTAAAGATTTAACATCAGATCCAGACAATACTTGTGCTTTGGCTGATTCAAATTCAGATGGAAGACCTCTAAGAAAACTCATAATAGCCATCTGCTCCCTTTGTTGCTGTTGAGTTTTCACATCCGAACTTATAGGCAATAGCAGATTGAATTCTTCATAAATCCTTTTGAAATTCATGAAATAATTCATTAAGGTCTGATCCTGTTTCTCTACACGATAAAATGACTTACATATATCATACATTCTGCTTAGATTTCCTTTTCCAGAATACAGAAATTCCAAATAATCCATCAGCTCTTTCACAAACTCACAATGATTTACCAAACTACTAATACTACTATCAATAGTATTCCTGATTTGAAGAAATATCCTAGCATCATCCCTAAGCCATACCTGATCCTCTTTAACATCTGAATCTTCAGTAGGTGGATTTCTTCGAAAATGATCATCCTTATCAATACTTCAAAGGTAGAGTTGAATAGTCTTGCTCCAATCAAAATAATTTGATTCCCTCAATTTATGCTCAGTAATTTTCGACATTACAGGCATTACATCCATGATCGATTTGCCTTCCGACATATTGAGAATCGATTAGGAAACAGGTAGAAGAATCAATGAGAAATTATTTTGGATCGAGCTGCTCTGATACCATGATATGAATTAAGCGGGAAAAATCAAATTGTTTTATATTATTCGATCTCATTTTCTTACAGCTACAGAGTTGTATATTTATATACATAAGATACAAACAGCCCAACACAAAAGCCCAATATACTAAAGCCCCAATGAAACTGATATGAAAACAACAAATACAATTTGAAAAGAAACATACTAATGAACCCACTTGCAACAGGAAATATAAGGTAAAATGGATAAAAAATGTAATAGTAAAGTACTTTTATGTAACACAGCTCAAAACATGATAAGGAAGGTGAATAAATTTTATGAATTACAACATTCAACTGGTCAAATAATTAATACAATTAATGATAGAAAACGCTACAAGTAGAAAAGTTCATATAATTGCTTAGTGTTAAAAATAGCGCATATGAAATTATAATCATCAATATGGTAAAGTACTGTATCAGATTTTAGCAGTTCTTTTATTTACCTCCTATGGTATTTTAAATCAAACCTTTAACAGGAAATATTAATATCATTATGCTACTCAAATAGTGTTGTGCACTTGACTACCCACTATAAAAACTCAAAGAAACATATATGTCAAAAATTTCTCATTACCACCTAACTTTACGCAAAATTTTCAAAAATAAGATGGACATGAATATTTAATTTAAGAATAAATATTCCGTGTCTATTGATAATTCAAAGATTCAACAAAATCATACAAAATGAACACTTGTCTAATAGATTGTTTGAAGTATGAAGAAGAATCATGTCATTTTGGTGTAAAGATAAATCTTAAAGGGTATATAGTTCTTCAGTTGGACCAAATTATATTTTCATTTAAAAGGAGGGACCAAACAACTACCTATAGACCATTGGATGTACATCACCAGTTTAAAATCCTTCAACCACTAGATATTACAGTTTTCTCTATTTTTTTATGTATTAGATCGTATCTTTTACTTCTATCAAGGTTACTATGTGACGCAGCGGATTAATCAAACAAAACTTCAATCGATGAAATGTAGCAATCGGTGAGTTGAAGATACCAAAAATGCCCAAGTTCGTTGATCCAAAGATACCGAACTCTAGCTATCTCAAACACGTTGATAGCGCACTATACCGTGTTTAAAGATCTACGATTCTTCGCACGTTGATCTAGCGCACTAGATTCCGTGAATCGGCTTCTACGATCGTTGAATCGAGCGCACTCGATTAACCGAAAGAGGAGATAGGAGATTACACTCAACTACCAATTGGTATGAAAGCACAAAGCTAACAAAAGAGAATTTTATTCAAAAATCAACAACCCTCAAAAATGTACAACACACGCGTATTTATAGGAGTTACAACCCAACCTTAAGTCGTACATGACTCATCCCTTACGACTCACGACTTAAGGTTCTCGACTCACAATACAAACTATACAACTCATAGGTCGGCACCGACTCAACGCAAACGACTCAACCTTCTACGACACAACACTCATAGGTCGGCACCGACTCAACGCAAACGACTCAAATATGGCCGACTTATATATACATGTGACCCACTTAAGTCGGCAACGACTCATCTTCATTCACACCGACTCAACAAATCAAACAACCACAATGCATACGACATATGACTCAAAGGCAACAAATTACAACACATATGCATTCATGACCGACTCAACTCCTCCGACTCATGAAACATGACGACTCACGACTCATATACAAGTTGCAACTACTCACGACTCAACTTCCTCCGACTCAAGCTTCCCTGCGGCATATCCCTTCCAACCGAGTCAACACTGAACGACTCATCTAGGTCGTAACCCGTCCCCGCCTTATGGCTTTCAATTACTGGAACCCCTCTTTGTCTCCTGATGAGTCGTGGACGACTCATAGTCACGCAGTTAGCTTTCCCCTTCTTCATCTTAAGTCGCTGACGACTTATACGTTGAGTCGTGGACGACTCAATTCCTCCCCCTTGTAACTCCTTAAGTGGGAAACGACTCATGCCTTTATTGAATCGTGGACCTCCTTTCTTAGCTCGGAAATGACCCAAGCTTTCACTAAGTCGTGGCCGACTCATCAAACTACACCATAAACTCGTGTTTTCAGAAATTAAAGATTGCACGATTTCTTCTCTGGCCTTAGCTGCATCATCCTCCCCTGGTTGAGAAAAATTCGTCCTCGAATTTGTACATTCTTTCTCATCAAAATGTTCATCTCCATAATATGGCACAAGATGCTTAATATTGAATACGTCAGAAGTGTAAATATCCTCCGGCAGCTTCAACTTATAAGCATTGTCATTAATTTTCTTCAAAACTTCCACTGGACCAATTTTCCGCGCTTTCAATTTATTGTATGTTCCCACTGGAAATCGATCCTTGGTTAATACAGCATAAACCAAACCACCTTCCTTAAATTCAACATTTCGTCATTTTAAGTCTGCAGACTTCTTATACTTCTCATTCGATTTCTCCAATCGTTCCTGAACGATTTTATGACATTCAGTCAGCTCATCAACAAAATCAACAGCTCGTTTAACTGTTCCCTTTGACTGTGGTACTACTGCCAAATCTAACGGACCCCTGGGTAAATTTGAATAAACAATCTGAAACGGACTGAATCCTGTGCTTCGATTCACTGCATGATTATGTGCAAATTCAGCTTGGCATAACTTCATGTCCCAACTTCTCAAATTATCCTGTACAAGACAATGCAACAAATTTCCCAATGACATGTTAACAACTTCAGTCTGTCCATCAGTTTGCGGATGATAAGCACTACTAAATTTCAGTTTCGTTCCCACCATCTTCCACAAACTCAACCAAAAGTGACTCAGAAAACGAGTATCTCTATCCGACACAATAGACTCTGGTAATCCATGAAGTCGATAGATCTCCTTGAAAAATAACTGTGCCACTCGAACTGCATCCGCTGTCTTCTTGCAAGCAACAAAATGTGCCATCTTCGAAAATCTATCCACCACAACAAATATCGAATCATTTCCCTTTGAGTTCTAGGCAAACCCAAAACGAAATCCATGCTAATATCAACCCATGGCTTAGATGGTACAGGTAATGGCATATACAACCCTGCATTCGTCGTTGTTCCCTTTGAAACCTGGCAAATATGACACCGCTCCACAAATCTTTCAATCTCTTTTCTCATCGACGGCCAAAAGTAAGATTGTGAAATCAACTGTAAAGTACGATCACGGCCCACATGCCCTTCCTCGTGTAACTCTTTGACAATTTTCAACCTCAAGCTACAGTCTGGAATACACAAACGATTCCCTTTAAACAGAAAACCATCAACCAACATAAATTCATCGGTCCTCCCATCCTTCACTTTTTCAACATATTTCACAAAGTAAGGATCTTCATTAATCATCTCTGGCAGTAATTCAAACCCCGTCACTTCAACCTTCATTGTCGTTAATAAATGACTCCTCCTACTCAAAGCATCAGCTACCCGATTCGTCACCCCTGATTTGTGCTTAACGACAAAAGTAAACTGCTGTAAATATGCAATCCATGATGCATGTCTTGCTGAAATTTTATCCTGCCCCTGTAAATGCTTCAAAGCTTCGTGATCAGTGTACAGAACAAATTCCTTCTGAAATAGATAGTGTCTCCAATGCTTAACAGCTTGTACAACAGCATAAAATTCAACGTCATATGTACTGTATCTCATCCTTGCCCCTGACAACTTCTCACTGAAATATGCAATAGGTCTTCCACATTGACTCAACACTCCTCCAATCCCAACCTTTGATGCATCAGTGTGTAGCTCAAACAACAACTGGAAATTAGGTAAAACAAGAATTGGCGCTGTAGTCAATAGTTCCTTGATCTTCTCAAAAGCAACTCCTGCTTCCTCTGACCATACAAACTGTTTACCCTTCATGCAATCAGTAACTGGAGCCATCACGCTACTGAAGTGTGGAATGAATCTTCGGTAGAATGACGCTAACCCATGAAAACTTCTCACTTCTGTAATTGTCTTTGGCTGTGGCCAATTCCTGACTGCTTCAACTTTATTCTGGTCAACTTGAATACCTTCTCCTGAAACAACATAACCCAGAAATAAAACACTGTGCGTCATAAACACACATTTCTTTGTAGCAGCATAAAATTGTTCCTCACGAAGAATAATCAATACTTCCCTCAAATGATGAACATGCTCCTCCGTACTCCTGCTGTAAATCAGAATATCATCGAAATAAACAACAACGAACTTCCCAATGAACGGTCTAAAGATCTGATTCATCACCCGCATGAATGTACTAGGTGCATTTGACAAACCAAATAGCATAACCAACCATTCGTATAACCCCTCTCTCGTCTTGAAAGCTGTCTTCCATTCGTCTCCAGGTCTGATTCGAATTTGATGATAACCACTCTTCAAATCAATCTTCGAGAATATAGTTGCCCCACTCAACTGATCCAACAAATCATCCAACCTTGGCATAGGAAATCTGTAACGAACAGTGATTTTATTCAAAGCTCTACTATCGGTACACATCCTCCAAGTTCTGTCTTTCTTTGGTACTAACAATGCTGGCACAGCACAAGGACTCAAACTTTCCTGAACACGTCCCTGTTTCAACAATTCTTCCACCTGCCTTCGTAACTCCTCATGTTCCTTCGGACTCATTCGGTAATGTGGTCGATGTGGTAACACTGCTCCCGGAACAAGATCAATTTGATGTTGAATGTCTCTAAGTGGCGGTAACTCCTTAGGCAACTCCTCTGGAAAAACATCTTCGAATTCTTTCAAAATTGGCTTTGCTGCTTCTGGAATTTCAACTTCTTCACTACTCTCTCTCCCAATCAACAAAAACATCTCGGGTTCATCTTCAACTTCCTTAACAAACTCTTTCAAAGTCAACAGAGTTTTCAATTCCTCAATCTCCTCTAGCTTGCTCTCCTTCTGTTGTTGCTTCTTGGGAACCAAAGTGATTTTAGTACCCTCGAACATGAAACTGTAGCTATTGGCACGACCGTCATGTTGAACTGCTCTATCGAACTGCCACGGTCTGCCCAACAACAGATGACATACGTCCATATCTACAACATCACACCAAATTTCATCTTTGTACTTCTTCCCAATAGAAAAATTAACACAAGCCCTTCGACACACTTTCACTTCACCACCCTTCCTTAACCATGCTAGCTTGTACGGTTTAGGATGCTTCTCAGTCTTCAAGTTCAATTTCCTCACTGCTTCTGTAGAAATAATATTATCACAACTCCCAGCATCTATGACGAACTTGCAAACTTTCCCTAGAATAGTACATGTCGACTGAAAAATATTGCTTCTCAACCAACTACAATCCTCCTCTTGCTTTGGTGTAAGACATGACCTCCTCATCATAAGATTACAACCTTCATCTCCAAACAATTCTTCCTCCTCCTCAACATAAGGTACATTTGAACATTCTGCCTCCTCACCATCATCCTCCTCAACTTCTGCAACCATTGCTCTCTTCTTTGGCTTCGGACATTCATTGCTTTTGTGACCCAACTCCTGACAATTATAACATTTGAACCCACTGCTAACCTTCGCCTTCTCAGTCTCCTTCACCACTGGCTTTGTAACAGGTTTAGGAACATTAGAACTTCCACCAACACCCCTTGCTTGATTATTAGAATTAGTAAACACACCACCTCCATGCCTTCCCTGTTTCTCCCAAGCTAACGCCTTCTGATGTGCCTCTGCTACAGATCTTGGATCAAACAGATTAACCATATCCTGGATCTGCATTCTCAATCCCCCAATGAATCTAGCAGTTAGCTGTTCTTCCGTCTCCATAATATCATTCCTGGCAATGAGTTGGTAAAATTCATCAGCATAATCACTAACAGACTTTGTCCCTTGCCTCAGATTTTGCAACCTCTGGTACATAAGTGATTGGTAGTTGTAAGGTAAGAAAGTAGATCTCATCAACTTTTTCATCTTTTCCCACGATTCTATCTTTGACTTCCCCATTCTCTCCCTAGTAAGTTTAGTTTGCTGCCACCACGCCAAAGCTCTCCCCCTCAACCTAGTAGCAACCAACTTCACCCTTCGATTCTCCGGGACCTCCTTGAAATCCAAGATTTCCTCCACATTAGACAACCAATCTAAGAACTCTTCAGCAACCATCCCGCCTTTAAACTCCGGAATTTCCATCTTCATACCCGATTCCCATCGACGATCTTCTTCATCATCCCGATAAGAATTTCGAACTTGGTCTCGATCTCGATAATGAATACTAGCTCTATCACCTTCTTCAACAAAATCAAAAGTACGTCTACATCGATCTCGACCATTATCATCCCTTCGTTCATGCATGCTTCTTTGACTATGTCTCTCTTCATCTCTATAGGCTTCATTGTCAAATTCACGTTGACTTCTCCTCTCTTCATGTGCATAGTCATGATGATCTCTTCGTGATGAAATTGACGTTTCTCTTCTATTTCTACAAGAATGTGGCGATACCCTCCTCGCTTCCGTAACCGAAGGCGAAACTCGGTTTCCTCCATGGTTCGAGTTTGGTGATCTCCTCCTTTGATTCAAATCATTCATCAATTTCTCCAATTTACCAATGCCTTCATCAAACTTTTCATTAATACGTTGTTCCATAAGCTCGGCTTCTTCTCTACAATAAAAAGCTTCAACGTTTTGATGACGATTAGCTCTCCTTGGTGGCATGATTGAAAAACTCTCACAAACACTTCAACAATTCGAACACAAAAATTCAAAGCTTCAACAATGCAATAAGTCACGGCTCAACAATGCACGGCTTAATCTTGTCTCGGCCTCTACTAACTCGGTTACCCCTTAGATCGGCTCAACTCATTCACGGCTCGACCTTACTTCAACACCTTTGCGCACTTAGATCCAAAAATCAATGGATCAAACTCTTCAAACTTGATGCAACTTCAATATGAACACGATGAACAACTTCAAACTTCAAATACTTGGCTCCAAGAATCAACTTAGCTATGATTGGCTAAGTATGGCTCTGATACCAAAACTGACGCAGCGGAGTAATCAAACAAAACTTCAATCGATGAAATGTAGCAATCGGTGAGTTGAAGATACCAAAAATGCCCAAGTTCGTTGATCTAAAGATACCGAACTCTAGCTATCTCAAACACGTTGATAGCGCACTATACCGTGTTTAAAGATCTACGATTCTTCGCACGTTGATCTAGCGCACTAGATTCCGTGAATCGGCTTCTACGATCGTTGAATCGAGCGCACTCGATTAACCGAAAGAGGAGATAGGAGATTACACTCAACTACCAATTGGTATGAAAGCACAAAGCTAACAAAAGAGAATTTTATTCAAAAATCAACAACCCTCAAAAATGTACAACACACGCGTATTTATAGGAGTTACAACCCAACCTTAAGTCGTACATAACTCATCCCTTACGACTCACGACTTAAGGTTCTCGACTCACAATACAAACTATACAACTCATAGGTCGGCACCGACTCAACGCAAACGACTCAACCTTCTACGACACAACACTCATAGGTCGGCACCGACTCAACGCAAACGACTCAAATATGGCCGACTTATATATACATGTGACCCACTTAAGTCGGCAACGACTCATCTTCATTCACACCGACTCAACAAATCAAACAACCACAATGCATACGACATACGACTCAAAGGCAACAAATTACAACACATATGCATTCATGACCGACTCAACTCCTCCGACTCATGAAACATGACGACTCACGACTCATATACAAGTTGCAACTACTCACGACTCAACTTCCTCCGACTCAAGCTTCCCTGCGGCATATCCCTTCCAACCGAGTCAACACTGAATGACTCATCTAGGTCGTAACCCGTCCCCACCTTATGGCTTTCAATTACTGGAACCCCTCTTTGTCTCCTGATAAGTCGTGGACGACTCATAGTCACGCAGTTAGCTTTCCCCTTCTTCATCTTAAGTCGCTGACGACTTATACGTTGAGTCGTGGACGACTCAATTCCTCCCCCTTGTAACTCCTTAAGTCGGAAACGACTCATGCCTTTATTGAATCGTGGACCTCCTTTCTTAGCTCGGAATTGACCCAAGCTTTCACTAAGTCGTGGCCGACTCATCAAACTACACCATAAACTCGTGTTTTCAGAAATTAAAGATTGCACGATTTCTTCTCTGGCCTTAGCTGCATCATCATGATTTGATGTAATTTCAATTTTTGTGAAAAATTGTTACTACAAGTGGTTACAATGCCAAGATTTGCAGAAAAATAATAATAATCCTTCGCATGAACCTTCTTATCGCTTGGTGGACCATTATGGTGATCATGCATTTGATGAGACTAATCTTTCTACCTCCCATAAAGGTTTCATTCAACCACTTACATGTTATAAATTTTATTTCTTTGCCTATAATTGATTTTTAATTCCAAAATCTTTTATTCGTATGACATTACAAAACATATTTTTTACAATAAACATCAACCATAAGGCCATAAACAAGAAATATATATACATCTTTTGGGAAATATGATAGACAAAATAAATTAAAATAATGTTCATATAACACATAAACACTAAATAAATAGGCTAATAGATAAATTCTAGTAATGCAATCTTTGGCATGTGAAGTTATCATATTCGAAAGAACACATAAACAAATAAATATCTTTAAAGAAATTTTTATTGAAAGCATTTGATTTGTTTGAGATACTAATACAACAACAAATTAAATAACTTACTATAATATTGATAGTATAATCGGTAGAATACTGAATACATAAATATAAAAAAGGATAATAATGCATACAATAAAGAGGCATATGTATTGAACATAAAAAACATAACAGGGTTCTTTAATTTAAAAAAAACCATAAAAATGAAAAATAAAGATATAAATTTTTCGTCCAGATCGTGATTAGTGACCAACAAAAATTTGTGTATAACAAGAAAATTAAAGTTTAGTTTGTCACAAAAAATATTCTCGCAAAAAATTGATGAAACTCAAAAATTTGACATTACGTTTAAAAAGGGTGTTAGGGCATAGAAAACATTAGAAGGGAATACTTTCTGAAGGAAGCTTGTTAAGTTTTTGAAAGGATGCTGAAGTTCAATAAATAATTTATCAATTCTTTGAAGTATCTATTTTAAATTATTATTATCGTCCCCCTTCAATTTTTATCCAGGCATATTTAATGCTTAAAAAAAAATTCAAGGGACTAACACTTAATCTACCCTCGAAACACCTTAACTATATATGCTTAGGAATTGTGTTCGCAAAACACTGATATTTTCAGGGTTCTTCTGAGTCTTCCTAAAAATATATTATAGTGTTAGTGTAATATTTATAGGGATGATTTAGTGGAATAGATTGTCTTTGACGAATACATTATGAACGACAGAAGTTTTATATGTTTTATTCATTTCGTTTTCTGAAAAATAGAAAAAGAAGCAACTATTTGGAGAAGAACGGAGAAGTGAAACTTATTTATCATTTGTAACGTCCCGCCTTTTCACACGCTTTAAATCGACACACGTGCCAATTCAAACCATATGTAAGACTTAAAACATACAAAAGAGCGGATTGTTATGGGGTAAATAAGAAAAACAGAGGAGAAAAACAAAACAGAATCTCACAACGGAAGGATAAAATATAATAATCAATATACAGTTCATGAAACTGTTTACAAAACATTTGATTCTTCTTTATACAATAAATATCAGAGTTCACATACAAATAAATATCAATGCAGCGGAATACAATAGTGTAGTGGAATAATATAGTAGATAATAGTACTACTAATCATCGTCTTCTTCCTCCAGAGCTAAAATCTTCAAATCCTGAAACGCTCGGACTGACCCGAGCGAATTGAAAAACAAACACTCGAGTCAGAACTAAAAGATCTTATGTAAGTTCAATCAACATGAATAAATATGAGTGAAGTAACTTAAGAGATGCTCGGGATTTACATCTCCTAAAGATCCGTTAAACTATTTACTATGTAGTATATTTCGCTATTATAATAGTGTCTAATTGTAAAATAAACTTACTTTTAAATAGCGTTAAGGCTTTGCATTTTCCACCTTAACACATAATATATTCCCATAGTCTATACAGTAACGTAATCTCCCCCGTACTGGGTGTAACAACCCGCATATTTATCGATTGTATATTTAAATATTTTATTTAAATATTTCACCGACCGTTAGTCGGATTATAGTTCGAAAAGCTACTTTTTGCAAACGGTCGAATCAGGACTCGAGACCACTTCCTTTGAGTTCAAAATGGCGTTTGCGACCTTTTTAAGTATAAACTTCGATATGTTTAGAGATAGTAGAATTTTGCTACTTTTTCACTTAGGTCTTTGGTTTTGTTTCAGCTTATTAGACCCAAGCTTTACCCCTCATCTCTTCATTACTTTACTTCTATTTCCTAATACTCAAGCTTTAGCAACAATGGAGAGAGGAATGGGAAATTAAAACTCCAAGCCCTAGTTTCCATTTGCAAATCAAGTTCTAGCTCCAAATCTATAGAAGAACCATTGGTAAGCCTCCTCCTCTTCTTCTCCAACTCATTCTCCTTCCAATCTCATAAATTCCTAAACCTAGCTTAGGAAATATTTCTCTTTTAAGCTTAGATTAAAGCTTGTTGGGTTGGAATTGAAAAGTGATTGTCCTTGCCATTGCTCTATAGCTTCTTCTTCCTTGATTTTTTGAAAAGGTGAGATTTTTATCCCGTATCTAAGACTATGATTATCTTTGTTTGTTAGGTATGAATTCCTAACACTTATTCATGTGCATTTGATTTTTATTTTGATTGGTTTTGTGAATATTTCAATTTTTCAGTGTTTTGGGTTCAAATCTTCAAAAATCGTAGCTTTGTTGTTTGAATATGCTTTTGGTGATGCATCGAAGAGCCTATTAGGCTTGGTAGCTGATTCGCGTAAATCCCTAGGGCCGTTGCTCGACCGAATGCATTTTGGAAGGAATTTGCCTTCATTTAGATAGGCTTGGAAGTGAGGTAAACATGTTCCAGTCGACTGGAATTTTGGTCCAGTCACTGACCTGCCACCTGAGCACATCCCAGGTTCTGGTCCAATCGACATGCGTATTGAGTCCAGTCGACTGACCAACATCCTGCGAATATTCCGAGACTGAGTTCAGTTGACTGAACTTAGTGAGCCAGTCGACTGACCTGCATAGTTTTGCCTATTTTGCCTATTTTTGTTTGAAACACCAATTTTATCGATTCGTGGTTCGCCGATTCAATTGTTGTCATTTATTATCGACTTCGATGACTTCATTTTCGGTATTTTTGTGAACATACATTTTGATGGATTCGGTATCGATTTCTTTGGATTTTATTCATGTCTTCGTACGTAAATGTTGGTGGTTGATTGTTTCTGCAATCATTTCTACGATTTGTCACTTTAAAAATATAAAGGTTTCAATACTGGTAGTAAACATCAAAACTCTTTTGTCAAAACGATTTCAACTCTATTCTCAATATCAAGCTTATTTATAAAACCATTTTCCAATCTATTAGCATATACAAACCTTTACCTCACTCGTATAAGAAATCTAATTAAACGGTTTAGTAAAACGAGTGGTATGAAACGCTTGCGTTTACTTCGTCGGTTAATTCTTGGACTTGTTCGATTGAATCTCTTGTGACAATTTTCGAGTGGAGATCTACAATTTGTTCGTAAATATTTAAGTTAAGCTAGCAGTTATGGGACATGAAGCTAAGCTCATATATTTACTAGCTTAGTGTAATTTACACTTAACCTCGAGTGGAAGTCTATAGTTTGTTCGTAAATAATTAAGTTAAGCTAGTGGTTATGGGACATGAAGCTAAACTCATTTATTTACTAGCTTAGAGTAATTTACACTTATCGATCAATGATGATCATTTTGTGATTTAGACTAGCAATGTGCGATGTTTCTTTCTCTACGAGGGAGACTAAATCCCGTTTTTAGTGGAGCTTCCGCTTGGTGGGGTAGCGACCCATGGTCTTCGGGCCGTTTTAGTGGAGCTTCGGCTCATGGTCTTCAGGCCGTTTTAGTGGAGCCTTGGCTCAAAATTAATGGTTAGCAACCATGGAATAACTTTCTGTTTTGTGATACACGTGTTGGTGAGTTTTCATGTACCCGTTCTAGTGATAGGCCTCTTTCCCCCTTTTTGTGATTTCTGGATTTCTATTGTTCGATTTCTAGAATTTGTGCTTCACCAATTTTCGTGATTTACTTTGATAAGCTTTATCGATATTTGTGCACCGGTGAATTTGTGTGTCATTAACTTTTGTGATTGGTATTGCTATGTTTATCAATATTTGTGGTTTAGTGAATAAAGCAAAGAACGTGACATTCTTTTTAGTGCTATGAGATTCTTGAGATATTGCATGTCTTTTGTGAATTTTCTAATGTATACTTGTTATTGTGGTATGACATTTTTGATTATCATACGTTTTATTGTTATATCTCTTCTTATATATCTCATTTTTTATCTGATAATTATAGCTAGACTGATCCGTTTATTATTTCCTTCTTAAATAATACTCGGGTCAGACTGAGATTTTACAGGTGCTTCTGCTTGACTCCTTATCGGACCATCATCCGACTTTTGGCTAACTAATTTAGATTAGTAGTTTTTGTTGTATACATTTGAGATATAGACTCATTGATGCATACATATTCTTTTGTGTAGCACTTGTATCTATTCTTTTGTGATATTGTGGGTCTTGTTAGACCACTTCTCTGATATACACTTTTATGTGTAATATTCATATCTATTTCCTCCTTTGAGATATGAACTTCTGTGACTGATTTGTGTTATGTTTATTTCTATATTTGTTTTCGAAGATATTTTAGCCTCTGTGTAGTAGCTTTGAGTTTGTGCCGGCATGTTGGATTTTCTCTTTAAATGAAATGCATGTTATACTAACTGACATATCGACGCTCGCACAAAGCAATTACACGGATGGTCGCTCCTCAACAGCCTTATTCTTCGCGATAGTTGACGACATTACCCCGTAGTGTCCTTGGCTAGCGTGAGTATAGAGGTGGGGCGTCACAGCTTGGTATCAGAGCCAAACTTCGGAACAACATAGAATAATTTAACAAGGATCATCGTCCTAAGTCCATATTAGGTGTCGTGCCTTAGGATTTTATTCGGGTCTTCAAACCGTTCTATCCTATTTTCTTTTGTGATACCTTGTTTTATCAATCATTGTTGTTTGATATTCATTTTATGAATAACCTTTTTATTCTTCTTTCTTTCTTTCTTAAAGAAGAAGAAATGGTTAGTTCTAGCAGTCTTAGCGCTGGTTAATCCAGTAGCCCTTCTCTGGATGGCGTATTTATGTCTGTCCAACAACTTTTGGATCTAGTAAAGAATCAAGAGTTTATCTGTGCTTTGAATAAGAACCCCGAAAAGGTTCTACCTTTTAAACTCGAAGTTCCTTTCAATCAGGTTGTGGATATCACTCTCCGACATGAAGAGGCTGACAAAGGAATTGATGGTGATATTGGGATTTTCAAGAAGAGGCATATTAAGTTCAAAAGCCCCAATCCCAATAAGAAAGTGAAGCAAACTACCTTGGTAGCAAAGACGCCAATCCCTAATCATGGAGTATGCTACAATTGTAATTCTAAGGAACACTATGTAATTAAGTGTCTGAAGCCCCTTACTTGCTCTTATTGCAAAAATTCAAGTCATCATATTTTTGCATGCCCCAAACTTCAGAGAAGAAAGAAAGGGGAACAAGAAACTTCAGTAGCAAAGACTCTAACCTCTAGTCGTAAACAATGCTATAATTGTGATTCCACGGACCGTTATGTAGTTAAGTGCCCGAAACCCCTTTATTGCCGCTATTGCAAAGGCTCGGGTCATTACTTATCTACATGTTCCAAACTTCAAAGTAGGAGAGAGGGAAAGCTAAAAGCTCTTAGCCACTCTTCTCTTGGTCAAGGTATTCTTCATTTAATCCTTGATTACATTTGTTTTGTGATTATCTTTTTCGAGTTCTTGTTGATACGAGTCCATCTCATTATTTTTATATAAAAAGAACTTGTTGATTCTTTTTATTTAAATAGTTTGGGCTTGATGACTTCTTTTAGAATTGCGAATCCGGTTGGTGGATCCGCAACACTCAGTTGGTTTTCTTAGAATTGATGTCGAAATTATTTTATGTGATTTTTCTTTCTTGTCCGATTTGCATGTTATGCGATACTAAGGCTTCGGAATTGATTTGTGTGAAAGGATTGGCTCAATCTTTATGAATCCCATATCCTATTTTCCGAGTGGACTATTCATCCTCGAGATTCTCAATCTGTTAAATAGATTTGTATTTTTCTTTGTGATTCCGATTCCAACTTGATGGCATCATTTTTATTCTTCAAACCCACAAGATGAGGAAAACTTTATTTTTCTCATTCGGGTCGTTTGTGGAATTTTCTGGTATTTTTGAGCTTGTCTTAGGATTATCTCCTAAGCAATCTTTTGAGTGGTGTTAAGGTCTTTTTAGTTCGACCTTGCCACCCATTTTCATTTGGCTACGAGTTGCGCGAGTTAGCATTCCACTTACCGCATTCCGCATTCGTTATGATTCTTATGAATGACTTGTTATGTCATTCAGTTTGTCCAGCTTATTTCATCCATTTTATGTATCGAGTATTCTACGAATATCTCGATGACTCCATTCTTGTATTTATTGATTTTGGATGAAAACAAAATTTAAAATTTTGCAAATCTTTTTCATAAGATTTATTTATAAGTATAACTAGATTTTGTTCTTAAAACGTACAAAGAATATTCTTAATGTTTTTAGAGACATATTTATCATATAGAAGATGATTTTATGATTTTATTGCTCATTGAGTGGTTTAAGAATTCTAGTCGACGCGCTTGATCAACGTTATCGATAGGAATTTCCTAAACGCTTTGATGAGACAATCTGACACAATAAATTGACTTGTAAAAAGTAAATTTTCCTAGAAAGATTAATACATAAAGATAATTGTGATTTTAAAAGTTTTAGCTTTTCGAGAAAGAAGATTATTTAAAAGAACTCTTTTTCGGTACTCTTATTCTTGTGATTCCCAAAGGGAACTAAGATTTCACTGTTTCTACCAATGCTAATTGTATTAGTTTGGGTGTCGTTCTCTTGTGAATGAGAATGTTCTATCATTTATGCTTCTTTACAATTAAAGCCTACCGAGACTAGATATGCCACTCATTATCTAGTGCTCGCGGCTATTGTTTTTGCTTGTAGAAATTTGGCATCATTGTTTTTGGGAGAGAAATTTTTTCTCTACACCGATCATAAATCTTTGAAGAATTTATTTTCTCAAAAGGAACTTAACTTGCGTCAACAATGTTGGCTTGAGTTCCTTACATCTTATGATCTTGATATTCTTTATTCTCCCGGAAGGGGAAATCGTGTTGCCGATGCACTTAGTCGTAAGCCACAAGCGGTTATTTCTTTGATGATATCCGAATGGAATGATCTCGAGACTTTATCCACATGTGAGATTTAAGATCGTGAATTCAATTTGTGTTTATCTCTTGTTTTATGTAGCCTTGAGGCTCATCCTTCTCTTTTAGACCGCATCTTTGAAGCTCAAAAGCTAGATCCCGAATTGGGTCTTCTTAGCCAGAATTTTAGGGATAAAATTGATATTAAAGGTTTGAAAGATTTTGATATTGATTCTCGTGGTGGCACTCAAAAATTTGGTCGACTTATCGAACCAAATATTAGTGATCTTCGTAAAGACGTTTTAGAAGATTATCATCGTTCTAAGTTTACCATTCATCCTGGTAGTTGCAAAATGTACGCGGATATGAAGCGACTCTATTATTGGGATGGGATGAAATCTGATATTGCTAACTTCATCACGTGTTGCATGACTTGCCAACTCGTTAAGGCTGAACACCAAAGGCTCGGTGGGTTATTACAACCTTTGGACATTCCAATTTGGAGGTGGGATCAAATTTCCATGGATTGTATTGACGACCTTCCCCGTTCTCGTTTGGGTCATGATAGCTTATGGGTGATAGTTGATAGACTTACGAAACCTGCCTATTTTATTCCCATTCGGCCCACTCGGACCGTACCTCCTTTGGCCAAACTCTTTATCAAAGAAGTTGTTAAATTGCATGGAGTTCCTACTTCTATTGTTAGCGATCGTGATCTATTGTTTACTAGTGGATTTTGGAAGAGTCTTAAAAAAGCTTTGGGATCGAAGCTTAATTTTAGCACCGCTTATCACCCCCAGTCCGATGGATAAACTGAGCGTGTGAATCAAACTCTTGAAGATCTTCTTCGTGCATGTGTTCTTGATTTTGGTGGAAGTTGGGAAGATCATATTTCTCTTGTTGAGTTTTCCTATAATAGTATCTTCCAATCTAGTATTGGTATGGCACCTTCCGAGTCGCTCTATGGAAGGCCATGCCGATCTCCTTCTTGTTGGCTTGAGGCCGGTGAGAAGCTAGTTTTTGATCCAGATTTTATTCGAGGTTCCACCGAAAAGATTGACCTTATTAATCATAGGATGAAAGAAGCTCAGAGTAGACAAAAATCCTATGCCGATAACCGAAGAATGAAATTGGAATTTCGTGTGGGAGATTTGGTGTTTATTCGTGTTTCACCTATGAAAGGTGTTGTGCATTTCAATCGGTTGGGAAAGTTAGCACCTCGATATATTGGCCCCTTTCCCATCACCGAACACAATAGTTCCGTGGCATATCGCCTTTTATTACCGGCTCAATTTTCTGCTATTCATGACGTTTCCCACATCTTTCAACTACGGAAATGCCTTTGGGATTCCGATTTTTATTCTGGAGCCCGGTGTTTTTGAAGAAATTGAATTTTTATCTATTTGACTTATGAGCAACATCCTATTTGCATCATTGCTTCGGAGGTTGAGCGCCTTCGAAATAAAGATGTTCTTTCTGTGAAAGTTCAATGGTTCTCAAATCCTAAAGATTGCCTTTGGAATCCTAAGAATTCATCGAGCAAGCGCATCTGGACTTACTTTCTCATGCTCTTTGAGGTAAACTTCTAGTTTCAAATTTCTTTTGTGTTGATATGCTTTTATGGTTGTTACTATTTATTTTCTTCTTAAGTATGGCGAGAACGCAATTTCTTTAAGGAGGGGAGTCTGTAACAACCCGCATGTTTATCGATTGTATATTTAAATATTTCACCGTTAGTCAGATTATAGTCCGAAAAACTACTTTTTCCAAACGATCGAATTAGGACTTGAGACCACTTCCATTGAGTTCAAAATGGCGTTTGCGACCTTTTTAAGTACAAACTTCGATATGTTTGGAGATGGTAGAATTTTGCTACTTTTTCACTTTGGGCTTTGGTTTTGTTTCATCTCATTAGACCAAAGCTTTACCCCTCCTCTCTTCATTACTTTACTTCTATTTCCTAATGCTCAAGCTTTAGCAACAATGGAGAAAGGAATGAGAAATTAAAACTCCAAGCCCTAGTTTCCATTTGCAAATCAAGTTCTAGCTCCAAATTTATGGAAGAAGCTTTGGTAAGCCTCCTCTTCTTCTTCTCTAACTCATTCTCCTTCCAATCTCATAAATTCCTAAACCTAACTTAGGAAATATTTCCCTTTTAAGCTTAGATTCAACCTTGTTCGGTTGGAATTGAAGAGTGATTGTCCTTGCCATTGCTCTATAGCTTCTTCTTCCTTGATTTTGTGAAAAGGTAAGATTTTTATCTCACATCTAAGACTATGATTATCTTTGATTGTTAGGTATGAATTCCTAACACTTATTCATGTGAATTTGATTTTGATTTGGATTGGTTTTGTGAATATTCCAATTTTTTTGTGTTTTGGGTTCAATTTTTCAAAAATCATAGCTTTGTTGTATGAACATGCTTTTGGTGATGCATCGAAGAGCCTATTGGGCTAGGTAGCTGATTCGCGTAAATCCCTAAGGCCGTTGCTCGACCGAATGCATTTTGGAAGGAATTTACCTTCATTTAGATAGGCTTGGAAGTGAGGTAAACAGGTTCCAGTCGACTGGAATTTTGGTCCAGTCGACTGACCCGCGACCTGAGCACATCCCAGGTTCTGGTCCAGTCGACTAGCATACTAAGTCCAGTCGACTAACCAATATCTCGCGAATATTCCGGGACTGAGTTCATTCAACTGAACTCAGTGAGCCAGTTGAATGACCTGCATATTTTTGCCTATTTTGCCTATTTTTGTTTGAAACTCCAATTTTATCGATTTGTGGTTCGCCGATTCAATTATTGTCATTTATTATCGACTTCGATGATTTCATTTTCGGGATTTTTGTGAACATACATTTTGATAAATTTGGTATCAATTTCTTTGGATTTTATTCACGTCTTCGTACGTGAATTTTGGTGATTGATTGTTTCTACAATCATTTCTACGATTTGTCACTTTAAAAATATAAGAGTTTCAATACTAGTAGTAAATAACAAAACTCTTTTATCAAAATGATTTCGACTCTATTCTCAATATCAAGCTTTTTTATAAAACCTTTTTCCAATCTACTAGCATATACAAACCTTTACCTCACTCGTATGAGAAATCTAATTAAACGACTTAGTAAAACAAGTGGTATGAAATGCTTGCGTTTACTTCGTCGGTTAATTCTTGGACTTGTTCGATTGAATCTCTTGTGATAATTTTCGAGTGGAGATCTACAATTTGTTCGTAAATATTTAAGTTAAGCTAGTGGTTATAGGACATGAAGCTAAGCTCATATATTTACTAGCTTAGTGTAATTTACACTTAACATCGAGTGGAAGTCTACAGTTTGTTCGTAAATAATTAAGTTAAGCTAGTGGTTATGGGACATGAAGCTAAACTCATTTATTTACTAGCTTAGTGTAATTTACACTTATCGATCAATGATGATCATTTTGTGATTTAGACTAGCAATGTGCGATGTCTCTTTGTCTACGAGGGAGACTAAACCCCGTTTTTAGTGGAGCTTCGACTTGGTGGGGTAGCGACCGATGGTCTTCGGGCCGTTTTAGTGGAGCTTCGGTTCATGGTCTTCGGGCCGTTTTAGTGGAGCCTCTGCTCAAAATTAATGGTTAGCAACCATGTAATAGCTTTCCATTTTGTGATACACATGTTGGTGAGTTTTCATGCTTCCGTTCTAGTGATAGGCCTCTTTCCCCTTTTTGTGATTTCTGGACTTTTATTGTTCGATTTCTAGAATTTGTGCTTCACCAATTTTCGTGATTTACTTTGATAAGCTTTATCGACATTTGTGCATCGGTGAATTTGTGTGTCATTAACTTTTGTGATTGGTATTGCTATGATCAATATTTGTGGTTTAGTGAATAAAGCAAAGAACGTGACATTCTTTTTAGTGCTATGAGATTCTTGAGATATTGTATGTCTTTTGTGAATTTTCTAACGTATACTTGTTATCATGGTATGACATTTTTGATTATCGTACGTTTTATTGTTATATCTCTTCTTATATATCTCATTTTTTTTATCTGATAATTATAGCTAGACTGATTCGTTTATTATTTTCTTCTTAAATAATACTCGAGTCAGACTGAGATTTTACAGGTGCTTCTTCTTGACTCCTTATCGGACCATCATCCGACTTTTGGCTAACTAATTTAGATTAGTAGTTTTTGTTGCATACATTTGAGATATAGACTCATTGATGTATACATATTCTTTTGTGAGCACTTGTATCTATTCTTTTATGATATTGTGGATCTTGTTAGACCACTACTCTGATATACACTTTTATGTGTAATATTCATATCTGTTTCCGCCTTTGAGATATGAACTTCTGTGACTGATTTGTGTTATGTTTATTTCTATATTTGTTTCCGAAGATATTATAGCCTCTGTGCAGTAGCTTTGAGTTTGTGTCGGCATGTTGGATTTTCTCTTTAATTGAAATGCATGTTATACTATCTGACATATCGACGCTCGCACAAAGCAATTACACGGATGGTCGCTCCTCAACAGCCTTATTCTTCGCGCTAGTTGACGACATTACCCCATAGTGTCCTTGGCTAGCATGAGTATAGAGGTGGGGCGTCACACTGGGCATCGTCAGAGGGCACTCCATAGGTATGGTACTAAACCAAAATCGTATAAGGCACGCTAGGGTAGGTGACACGGCATAACTAGGCAATGCCAGGGTAGATATACCAATTACGCATCTAGGCTGGTGGTAACGCATAGCCGCAGCTACCATCCACCTCGAGTCATACCCCCAAAAAGAAAATCAAATGTGGCCATCGAATCAATCCAAAAGTCAAAGTAAAAAAATCGAAAGGATGTGTCCGATCAAAGGTGCTACCTCAATTGGCCAGAGAATCGCTCCTGTTTTAGCCACCTTATGCCAACTCACGGGAGTTGGGTCCACGTATTTACCTCAAGGGACACGCCGCCGCCATCCTACTTCATTCTGGAATCTCCACCTCGTACATGGTTGTTAAAGTGGTTTTCTGGGTTGGCAGAGAGTATGACAACTTCAGATCCCGGTCTCTTCAACAACCTACCGTTATTATAACACCGCGGTCTTTCAAAATAATTTATACTTTTAAAACCAGAATATATCAAAGCCATATACAACATCATCTTCATTTTTAAAACCAAATCAATAAGATATCCTTTCCAAATATATCCCTTTCTAAACGCATAATAATTTCAAAGTTATAATATTTTTAAACCCAACGCTTGTAAAATAGCCTTTCAAAATATAAACTTTGGATTTCATGATTTTGAAATGTAACCCCACCACTTAAATGGGTTAAATATAAATTTCTTTATATAATAAAATATTTTCTTCTCCTACCCAAATCAATTCCAATTATAGATTTTAAATTTCCAAATAAACCATTTAAATTTTCATATATTTCAAATCTTTAAATATTACACCATTCAAACGAATTCTTTGATAATTTTCATATATATCAAATTCCATTTCTATTATTTCGATTTGAAATATTTACTTAATAAATACAATATAATTCAAGTAAAATTTTTACTTCACCTAACTGGATATTCTTTCAATGTATTAACTAGGTATATCAACTTTATGTTCATTTAAATTCCTCTAAACCAAATTTAGTTACAAGAATCATACCCTTCAAAACATCAATTTTATTAAAGTTTCTATTCAAATTTATTCGAATATAATTCTCAAATAATTCAATTCAAACCAATTTCATATTTATCTTTCAACTTAAATTTTTATTTAAGTCAATAAACTTTATATATACAATATTTTGAACAGGTACTTAACCATATAATATAAACAATCTAACTCCATAAATATACTTATTTTTATTACACAAATTTATATATAGCTTGAATTCAGGAAATTAACTGCATATATAAAATATTATTTATATAATATCAAAATTAAATTTATTAAACCGTATATTTTTTTCCAAAACCAAAAAAATCATTTAAAAAAAAATATTTTATATATATACCGCGGTGCCTGTATAAAATTTTCTGCCCTATAGTCAAGTGATACGGATATTTATCATTTTAATCCGCAATTTAAAATAAAAATGCGGTCGTATATCATTTCAAACCACAATCCCGAATGAAATGAAAATGCACAATAACTTGCAGTTTATACAATATAAAATACAGCTTCCATTCATCCGATATCTATCATTAACCATTTATACAATCATCTTCCAATATACACAAAAACAACACTATAGACCGGATAATAAACAACAAGTATTAACTAGCAGTTTATATTCAATAATAAATTTAAATAACTATTTAATTGCCAGTTTATATGCAATGAATAATTAAATAACAATTTAATTAAATAAATGCGATTTAACTTTAGTATTTATGCTTAATCACGTTTCTTAGCCTCCCAATTATTCACTTAAGTTTCTAACCATTTATTTATAATACTTCCCTTTCTATTATATTATGTTAGAAGAAATTTCAATTATACCTAAGTTTATAATGCTAGAACAACAATTTCATATTTATTAAAGAATTCCATAAATTACCTCATTTGAACTTATTTCTCAATTCACCAATTACGACCTAAAATATAGATTTACGTTTCTATTAAATTTACATTCCCCATTCCGTTACTATATTAATAATCACTAAGTAACGTTTATTATCAACTATAAATATTATAACTGCTTAACGAATATTGATTTTATAAATTTACACTTTATTACATATTCTTCATCAGTTAACATAATTTTGAATTCCTTTTCCAATTTACTAATTTCAATCAATCCTAACTTTACCTTCTCTTTCAATTAATAGGGTATGCACAAATTTTGTTAATGCGTTAATTCTTATTGATATAACATTAAGGCTCATTTAATTCCAATTGATTCACATTTTAATTATTAACCACATAAAAGGGTAACTTATAACTTGTGTTACCATGACTTTAATTACACCTATGAATTCCCTATCATCAAACAAATGTTACAAATTCCTAAATACTTCTACTTTCATCTAATTACCATTTAGTATATTATTATTTTTCCATTAAAAAATTTCAAAAATTCCCAGACCTTCCCTTTCCATTTATTCTTTTATTAAGTTTACATTAATAAATCTTTTCTTCCATTTCTTTAATTCAACAACTTGTTCTATTATGAATACCTTTAACATTATTTCCAATATCCCTTAATTAACATTAACGTAAACTTTTATTTATTGTTATTGCAATTTATACAAAATTCAATTTATACAAATTCAGCTTTGACTAACTTTATTGCCTAAATTTACATGCAGTTACTTTTAATAAATAAATTATTACATTGGTTAATGGAACAGTTAGTTTTTTTTTCTCATTTTATATTTTATAACCAAATGTAACAACTTACACTATTCGTAAATGGGATTTTCCTTCAATTGTCAAAATTAAATTTTTATAACCATTACTAAATTACATTCTAAACATTTACTTCAATATAGGTTATAAATTCTTTATTTCTTCCAAATTTAATTACAAAATCTCATTAATTTACCCAATTTTATTTACCAGAATTTACGGGTCGTTACACTCTCCCCCACTCAAAACTTTTCGTCCCCGAAAAGAAAAAAGGGAGAAGAAAGAATTAAATAAACAATACGTCTTATTCAAAATAATAACTTTATAAACAAATAATTTACGAAATTTATTACTTTAAATAAATATACCCATTTTATAACCATTAAATCTTTTTATACTTAAATAAAAAACGTTTGGAAATCATTTTCAGAAATTTTCTAAGTTCAAAATTTATGAAAAATTTCGGCAGAGTCTCCTTTGTACGGAGAGGCTCGGGAGAAAATATAATATCAAATATAACAAAATATCACATATAATATCCAAAATATTATATCCCAACACGGGAAAATATATAAAATAGCGCTATAAAATCGTAATCCGAGAACGTACCTATTTGTCCGGTAATTAACGCTTAATTATGAAACCAAGAGCAGTAGCAATTACTTCCATAACCTGTGTTTCACTTATATAATCCAAAAGAGTCAATAATTATATAAAATGAAATATTTAGCATTGTTTCAATCAATAACAAACAAATCCATCAATCACTAGCAACAAAGCATACAACTATCATATAAAAATCCACCCACATCAATCATTCATTCATATCAAACAAAACAAATAGTTGTTCGGGTTCAAAAACTTCAATCGTACGGAATGAAAAATAAACTACTAAGTGTACCCTTCACTCAACAGTCTGAGGCGAAACTAAATAGTTTATTCATTCATCCAAACAATTTTAAAGTATCCTTACCCAACCAACCATAGATCAAACAACAACAAATTCCAAACAATAAATCAAGTTAATTTTTGTTAATTTCATTTCAAACTACTGTTGTTAGATTTCCTTTTTATCCATATTCTGGTTTATCTTTTTAAAGTTTCATTTATTTCTTGCAAATTTTCATTTTTAATTAAATTCCTTTGCATATTTCTTCTAATTTATTTAATGTTCAATAATTATATCCTTTGCTTTTATTGATTATAAATTTCAACTTCCTTGTTGTTTCATTTATAACCTATCATTTAATTAAAGGCTTCAATTATTGATTAACTTCCATTTTACCACACTAATTGAAACTATAAAATAATGGAAACTTAAGAATTTAAATACCGGGTTTAATTTCAAATCATTTTAAAGATAATTGATAAAGGTTTATACTTAAACTTATATATCCAATTATAAATTTTTTTCGAAACAAATCTACAGCAAACTACTACAGTGGCCTTCCCACTTCGAAACTCAAAAATGAATGTCGATGATGCGTGCACTCATCACCGAAATTATTTTCCAGCGACAGAGAGGGGAGTACAACTTTATCTTTCCAAAATTTCCTTTGAAAACATTTCCCTCAACTTATATTAAAATATTTATATCTGAAAATACTTCTAAAAATATTATTATTATATTCCTAACCATTTGAAAGAAATTTTCAAAACCCCGGGACTTAAGTTCTAAATTTCCAATTTTTATTTTATTTTATTTTCAATCTTATTTCGACTATTATATATAAATGTCATTACCTAACAACCAATATATTGCAACCAAATATATATATATATATCATTTATAAAAATTTACTTTATATATATAGAAAATATAATAGGAAAACTATTTCATTCACCTATATTAAAACAAATATTGTGTCGGTCTTTCCTATTAAGTGTTTAGAAATCCTTATTGATGTCACAGCGTCCCATGCACCAACCAGTGTTTATAAATACAAAACGGAACATATTAACACAATATTAAAACTTTTTATAACACTAACAAATACGCTCTCTCATATATATACTCTCAGCAACTCATCATAGGGTATTACTACCTTATTAATAAAGAGTCAAACCCCACAAAGCTAAGGTTTATCGCTAAACCAAAGCTCTGATACCAGATGTAACGTCGCGCCTTTTCACACGCTTTAAATCGACACACATGCCAATTCAAACCATATGTAAGACTTAAAACATACAAAAAGGCGGATTGTTATGGGGTAAATAAGAAAAACATAGGAGAAAAACAAAACAGAATCTCACAGTGGAAGGATAAAATATAATAATCAATATACAGTTCATAAAACTGCTTATAAAAAGAAACATTTGATTCTTCTTTATACAATAAATATCAGAGTTCACATACCAATAAATATCAATGCAGCGGAATACAATAGTGTTGTGGAATAATTTAGTAGATAATAGTACTACTAATCGTCGTCTTCTTTGTCCAGAGCTAAAATCTTCAAATCCTGAAACGCTCGGACTGACCCGAGCGAATTGAAAAACAAAACACTCGAGTTAGAACTAAAAGAACCTATGTAAGTTAAATCAACAGGAATAAATATGAGTGCAGTAACTTAAGAGATGCTCGGGATTTACATCTCCTAAGGTTCCGTTAAACTATTTACTATGTAGTATATTTCGCTATTATAATAGTGCTTAATTGTAAAATAAACTTACTTTTAAATATCGTTAAGGCTTTACATTTTCCACCTTAACACATAATATATTCCCATAGTCTATACAGTACCGTAATCTCCTCCGTACCGGGCATCGTCAGAGGGCACACCATAAATATGGTACAAAACCAAAATCGTATAAGGTATGCTAGGGTAGGTGACACGGCACAACTAGGCAATGCCAAGTTAGATATAACAATTACGCATCCGGGCTGGTGGTAACGCAAAACCGCAGCTACCGCCCACCTCGAGCCACACCCCCAAAAAGAAAATCAAAAGTGGCCACCGAATCAATCCAAAAGTCAATGTAAAAAATCAAAGGGATGTGTCCGATCAAAGGTGCTACCTCAATTGGCCCGAGAATAGCTCCTGTTTTAGCCACCTTATGCCAACTCACGGGAGTTGGGTCCACGTATTTACCTCAAAAGAAACGCCGCCACCATCCTACTTCATTCTGGAATCTCCACCTCATACACAGTTGTTAAAGTGGTTTTCGAGGTTGGCAGAGGGTATGGCAACTTCTGATCCCGGTCTCTTCAACAACCTACCATTATTATAACACCGCGGTCTTTCAAAATAATTTATACTTTTAAAACCAGAATATATTGTCAATTTCAAAGCCATATACAATATCATCTTCATTTTTAAAACCAAATCAATAAGATATCCTTTCCAAATATATCCCTTTCTAAACCTGTAATAATTTCAAAGTTATAATATTTCTAAACCCAACGCTAAAAATTGCCTTTCAAAATATAAAATTTGGATTTCATAACTTTGAAATGTAACCCCACCACTTAAATGGGTTAAATACAAATTTCTTTATATAATAAAATATTTTCTTCGCCTACCCAAATCAATTCCAATTATAGGTTTTAAATTTCCAAATAAACATTTAAATTTCCATATATTTCAAATCTTTAAATATTACACCATTCAAACGTATTGTTTGATAATTTTCATATATATCGAATTCCATTTCTATTATTTCGATTTGAAATATTTACTTAATAAATACAACATAATTTTAGTAAAACTTTTACTTCACCTAACCGGATATTCTTTTAATGTATTAACTAGGTATATCAACTTTATGTTCATTTAAATTCCGCTAAACCAAATTTAGTTATAAGAGTCATACCCTTCAAAACCTCAATTTTATTAAAGTTTCTATTCAAATTTATTCGAGTATAATTCTTAAATAATTCAATTCAAACCAATTTCATATTTATCTTCCAACTTAAATTTTTATTTAAGTCAATAAAACTTTACATATATAATAATTTGAATAGGCACTTAACCATATAATATAAACAATCTAACTCCATAAATATACTTATTTTTATTGCAAAAATTTATGTATAGCTTGAATTCAAGAAATTAACTACATATATAAAATACTATTTATATAAAATCAAAATTAAATTTATTAAACCGTATATTTCTTTCCAAAACAAAAAAAATCATTTCAAAAAAAATATTTTATATATATACCGTGGTGCCTGTATAAAATTTTCTACCCTATGGTCAAGTGATACAGATATTTATCATTTCAATCCGCAATTCAAAATAAAAATGCGGTCGTATATCATTTCAAACCACAATCCCGAATGAAATGAAAATGCACAATAACTTGCATTTTATGCAATATAAAATACAGCATCCATTCATCCAATATCAATCATGAACCATTTATACACCCGTCATCCAATATACATAAAAACATCACTATAGAATGGATAATAAACAACAAGTATTAACTAGCAGTTTATATTCAATAATAAATTTAAATAATTGTATAACTGGCAGTTTATATGCAATGAATAATTAAATAACAATTTATTTATATAAATGCGACTTAACTGAAATGATGAATAAAATATGCCAAACAGTCATAAATAAATTTCTACTCATATCATAAGTCAATTTAACAAACATAAGAAATTTTAGAAGTTGTGAGCGGGTTAAAACACTCACCTTTATACGACTCTGAAAATAATAGACTTTTAATCAATAGCTTCGCTCTACGTTTCCTTAGTCTTCTTCTTGATTGCTAGCTTTGTTCCGTAATTTTTCTTTTATTTTGATTTACTTTAATTTCCCTCCTTATTATATTAATATATATATATATATATGTATTTATGTATGTATTTTTAAAAGATTTGGAAAAGATTTGAAAAAGAAGAATTGAAAAAGAAAGGGATTGAAATAAGAAGAACTGAAAAATGTAGAGAAGATCAAGATTCGTAAAGAAAGAAGAAAGTTTGAAGTAGAATAAAATTTGAGAAGTAGAATATTTGAAGAGGAAGGGAAAATTAAAATGAGATATAATAAGGAGATTTGAAAAAAAAGAAAAAAAAAGAAGAAGAAGAAGAAGATTAGAATGGAGGCTAGGGTTTCATTTGCATCATATCGTATTTATAAGGCTGTTTATTGTAATGACCCTTAATTTTCTGATAATTAAATTATTGAATTTAATAAGTTTTTGTAATTAGATATTGAAAGAAATAAAAAATATGATTTTTAATGATAAAACAATTAGAATGTAATATAGTAATGATGAGTTGATGTAATTGATAACCATTTTAATCCAATTTCAATCAATTGAAACAAATTGTAGGTTAATTTAGTTAAAAGTAAATAATGAAATAAATTAAATGACGAATTCAATGGTGAAATTGTATGTAATTGATTGAAATAGGTTAATATAGAATATAAAATCATTTTTGGTAAGAAATTTATAACCCTTATTTGTAATTAATAAGATAAAGGATATGAATTATTACAATAAACGAGTGTTTTAATTATCTTCTCATTAATTTATTCGTTTGAATATTGAATGGGTAATTAATGAGTTAAGTCAATTGAATGTTGGATTTAATGTTGGAATTATATGTTGTTAATTGAAATAGGTTATTATGAATTAGAAAATAAATTTATTAGTACATAGGCTTATTGGTTGTTCATAGACAATAGACTTGGAAATGTGTTGATTTATTACTGTGTAATAATTGCTTTAATTATTAGTTTAGAAATCGATAATTCTTTTTATATATAATTGAAATATTGCAACTAATATGAATTAAGATGATAATTTTTGAATATTAATGTAATAAGGTGTAAACCAATGTTAATATATTCGTTGGATAATAGTTAATTCAATAATAAGAGTGAAATCAGAATTATTAGAATTTAAATTATAATTGATGAATTTATGGAAATTGAAATTAAACGCTGTAATTAGTGCAATATTAATATTGAGTTTGACATGAAAAATTTGGTTTAAAAGATTATAAATTTCTAGGTATAAATTTGAATTTGAAAAGGGATAAATCTAATTTATTAATAATATATTTAATTAACAAGAAAATAGCCATTTGAGCCACTGTCTCGGATTTCGACGAAACTAGTTTCATTGGATCCGTAACAGTGAATTATTATAGGATTTTATGTTTTGTAGCGATCAGACTTGTCACTTGATCGTACGTGCTCAAAATGAGTAGTAATTAATTTAATGAAATCGATTTGAAATAAGCTGGTCTTAAAAACTAACTTCTTCTTACAATAGAATTAGGACTTGAAACCTATTCCATTGGGTTTAAAAATATCAAAAAACATCTATTTTACTATATGGGATGACCTACCTTCATTTCGGGAACGGAATGGGATTTTCGGGTTGTTATTGTTGTTTTAAACCAATTCGATATGTTCATTCTTTTTATCGGGCCTTGCCCATATAAATAGATTTTGTTTCTCAAACCCTAGTTGCCACCCGGTTATTCTGTACGTACATCAACTTCTATCTGTTCCTCTTTTCAATTGCAGAAACAAAATTCCAATTACAAAACCCTAAATCCAATTTCAAAATCGATTTCAAAATTTAAACTCTCCAAACCCTATCATATTATACATCGTCGGAAAGCTCTCGACGAGCGAAACCCAAATCTTTTGTTCGTTTTTGCAATTTAGATTTGCTTTTTCTGGAATTGGTCAAAACATTCTCGGCCGTTCGTTTGATGGTTGATCAACGACGATTGATCTTCGACTCAAGGGTATGGATGTGGGGAGAGTAACGCTTGGTCGTTCTTATAGATGTGTAGGGTTCGAATTATTTTGGTGGTGGCTGGCTCTCTGGGCACGAACTGGGTGGTCAGAGGTTGGCCTGTTGGTGGAAACGAGGCATTGATGAGCTTTGACATGATCGCGACTTGCTTGAGGAGGTAGCGGCTGTAGTTCACTGAAGCAGTTGGGTTGAGTTTTGCTCGATCGAGCATTGTAGCGTATTAGGGTTTGCTGTTAAAGATGGTGACATGGCCTTTACCCTTTTTATTATATTGAGTTTTATATTTTAAAATCATAATATTCTAACTTACATATCTTTTTCATACTAGCTAGGATTCACGCGTGGTTTGTTCCGCTGCTATTGTATCAAAATTTTGGATATTAGGGAATTGGTTTGGATGAACTCTGAGACTGTTAAAATTTGAGCGTTTATTTGGATTATAAATCAATTTGAAATCAAAAGTGAGTGTTTTGAACCACTCACGAATACTAAATTATCTTGTGTTAGTTAAAATAAATTTGTGATATGATTTGAAATTTATTGATTGTTGTTTTGTATTTTAAATTATCATTTACATTAAAGTTGAATTTGTATTGAATTGAATTGCCATTTAATTAATATTGAGTATAATTTGCTATTTAAACACCTGATAATGATAACCGATTAATTGTTAGGATTTATAAGCTGATTTGGATGTTGAATTTGTGATGGATGTTATTGGTTGACATTTGGAAGATTGGATTTTATTTATGTCCATATCTCTGTTATTCCTATGGGTTGAAATGATACATACCCAAACGATCTTATAGATTAGGGAAAATATCTCTGTTATTTATGTCCATATCTCTGTTATTTATGTCCATATCTCTGTTATTTATGTCCATATAGTTTTGATTACTTTAAACTTGAGTAATGTTTTATAAAAGAAGTCAAGCCTTTATAAATTGGTTATAACTTAAGGAAATTTCTTATGAAATGATTCGCAAATAAATGTAGTATTAAATGAGAAATATTACATGTGAAAATGAATGTAAAGTAAAATGGAGAGAAATATAAGCAATGTTTGAGAATGAATATATTAATGTTTTAAATTAAATGAAGAAATTCTGTGAAACAAATATTTTAGTATGAAGTGATATTTGTGTTAATATGAGATTTATATTGAAGTTAAATTGAAAATGTAACCGTGATGAAACAAATTGGAGTAAATACATAAGTTGTATGTATATTTTTTTATTCACATAACCAATTTGATCTAGATTTGAGTACTCAAGTTCGAGGTGAATTGCACCATTTCAATATTAGAAATTTTCTTTCAATTCCTAATGGTGAATATTTGATATGGATTTTTGGTTTGATTCTAAAATTCTATATCATGGTATATGGCTATGCAAGGAGAATGTTGGTTCCTAGCAAAGAAACCTCATCGAAGTCTGCATTAAGGAAGCCGAATGAACAATACTAGTTCGAAACCGAAATTGTGTGATCGAGCGAGCGATCGAATATGATTTTACATGATGATGACATATGTACATTTTTTTTTCTAATAAAATCGATATGCTTTGATGCTGAAATTGAAAAGTTATTTGGTTGTATATGCTTTGTAATTTAAATTGAATTTTTTTATGCAAAACTACTATTAATTTAACCATTTTACAAAACTATTTTTATTTTATCTTGTTCAAACTATTTTATATACAAAAATATTTTACATACTATTTTATATACGAAACAATTTTACAAACTATTTGTATTCAAAAAAAATTTACAATCAATTTTATATACAAAACTATTATACAAACTATTTTGTATACAAGACTATTTTACAAACTATTTTATGTACAAAAATATTTTACAAACAATTTTATATAAAGACTATTTTACAAGCTATTTTATATACAAGACTGTTTTACAAACTATTATATATATAAAACTATTTGAAATTCAAAACCTTTTATAAAGCAAAGATGTTCAATCCCATGTGGCTCTTCATATAGTGAAATTGATTTTGGGAAAATTTGATTCTTATATAGGATGGACTTTATATAAGTGCATGGTGATTTGGAAGACGACTAATTTTGGAGGGCATTCGATCTGAAGAGATAAATCTTATATACAACAAAATTTATGTAAGAATGATTTGATATATTCAAGAATATTGACTTTGGAAAGTACTCTATCTGAAAATGAAATCTTATATAAAATGGAATTTATATAAGTGTGATGTTGAAGTTACAATTTTGAAAGAGTACTATATATAGTATGTTATTATTTTGAAGTAAAAGGTATGGGGAAGTGCCCTTCGGAAGAAGTATAGTATGATATGCTCCGACTCTAGATGGACTTAGGGAATCCAGGAATGGATTTGACCAATAAACCCTAATATACTTGGGTGAATTCAGAAATGGATTCGAACCGATATGGTTGTCCGAACTAAAACTCATGAGTTACTCTATTTTTTCAAGGTAGATGGTTCTTTAGTTTACCTAATGGATGCACTTTCGATCCTTGGATCTATTTTTTATGGATCTTCCTAGAAGAAAGTGCGTCCATTGTGTAAATCATTGAATCAACAGTTACCACTGCAGCAGGGGTCGATGGTCCCTTGTTTATGAAATTGTTACGATATTTTTCCAAAATCCACAAGATGGATGGATCTTCTGGAAAGTTTTGTGTCCATTGTATAAACACTGGATCAACAGTGGGCCACTACTATCGTAACTGTAATAACTAGACAGGTGTTTATAACTGTCTAGTATGTGTTGTATAAGCTGTGTAACTCTGATGTATATGATACTATGTAATATTTATGTGATTAATATAATTTATTCATTCCGATGTTGAGATTCCGATGTTGTTCTTCTTTCTTCTCTATCTTTATATTCTCTATCCCTTTCTTTCTTAATTCATGATGCGTCTTTCTGGGCTTAGGAAGATGGATCGTGATAGTTGGCATCAGAGCTCTATGAGTGAATATCTTGGTTTTGGAGTGATTTCTTTCTTGAGAAAGCGTATTTGTAACTTTGAATATATATATATATATATATATATATATATATATATATATATATATATATATATATATATATTCTACCTATTTGTTGGATTACCTGTTCGGGCTTTCCAATATGAGTTCTAAAGGTAGATGAGGTAGTGGTGTGTGTAGCACGACTACCAATGGAAGGAGTCTGAGTGATTGAGGTTGAAAGTGTATCTGCCAAGACTGTAGACCCAATACCGTCTCGAGTAAGCTTTGCAGCTTGGTGTAAAGATTTCATCGATCTCTGAAGAATACCTTTTAAAGGTTCGGAGTCCATTTTTGAAGAGCAAGTTGGATGAGTAGAGTTTGGATTTGTCGGTTATGCAGAAGCAAGTGATGGTATCTTGGCAACCTCAGGAAGTAGCAGTTATGTGATGAGACGAAGGACTATGGATGTTCCCGAAGATATTTCTTTGGAACAAGTTTAAGGAGGTGTGTCTACTTCGGTAATGTGGCTGAGTTCAGCTGGTTGTTTGTGTTTGGCTTTGAGGCCTGAGTTTCTTAAAGAGCTTTGGATTAGGAAGTCTTTGGCATCTGTGTTAGCAGTGCAGCTCGGAGTGTTCTGTGTGTCGGCATGAAGTTTTCTGGTTTAGCAGTTTTTCTGGAAGTGGGGTTCAGAAGCTGCAGAGTGGATCCATTTCTTCGATGGATTGGCTTGATAAGCTTAAGCTGTTCTGATTGGTAAAGAGAGAACAGTTTTCTATGGATATTAGGCTGAGTTGCCCGCAAAAGTGACTTGCGATAGTTTGAGTGTTCTCTTAGATTGTCAGAGATTTTTTTCGGATATCTTCAGGGAGGTCAGAGGTTTGTCCGCATCTGGAGATTGAGTTTTCTTATCGAATGGATTCTAGGATTGGTACTGGTGGCTCAGCTTGTTGAAGGATGGTTCCTTGAGATATGGTTTGGTGAAGCAGCTCCAGTTTTGGAGGAACTTCTGAGTTTTCTTTATGGATCTGTTGAACCATATTTTTTGGAACGTGTTGTCCAGTTTGTGCTCATGTTCATCATCAGCATTCTTATCTAATCTAGATCAGAGTTGTGAAGCGGAAGTAGTATGGGGTGTGATTCTGTTTTGTCTTTTCCGGATTGGAAGAGTAAGTTTGTAGTCTTCTGATGTTTGCGGAGTAGAGTTGTGTTCTTGAGTTTGGTTTATCTTGAAAGGATCATTTTTTTAGAATGTTTTTGGTCCGGTTTGTTTCTAGAGTCTTCAGCGATAGTTGAGCTGATCAGGGAGGATGTAGGCGGCCCAGGATCTTTAGAAGAATTTTGAGGATAAGAGATGAAGGAATTTGAATTCTGGAGTCGGAGATTTGATTTTGAGTAAGTTTTCTTCGATCCAAGGAGCTATAAGATTGGGTAAGTCTGGGAAGCTAGCTCCGAGGTATCTTGGAACTTTTCTATGTTCTTGTGAGAATAAGTGTTTGGTCCTCTGGGTTGAATTGCCAGTTTGGATAACTGAGATTCAATGAGTTTCACGTATCTCTGAGGGAGTACGTGTATGATCTATCTCTGGTTTTGGAACCAGCAGTTCAGGAGGTTTGGTGGTCGAGTCACACTTGAGTGTAGTCTGATATCCTATTTTGTTCTATAGATCTAGACGAGTAGGAGCTCTGTAGCTTAGTAGTGTTGATTGTTTGATCTATAGAGCGAGTATTCCGGTATTTATACTTGGGAAACTCTAGGAAGTTCTATCCAGAAAATTTGTTTGGATAGTTAGATTTGTTTGTTTGGATGATTGGTTGCTATGGTTGTTAGCATATGGTTGTTAATATATGCTTGTGATTTAAAATTAAAATCTTTAATGAGATTATTAAATTACCTTTGCTTTTAAATTTCAGGGACGAAATTCTTTTAAGGGGGAGGAATGTGATGACCCGGAATTTTGAGCAATGTCAGTTTAATAATCTGTATTAAAAAAATTAAATTGATTTGATAATCTTTGTAATAAAATCTGAATTAATTTAATAATATAATTAAATAAATATTTAATTAGTGGATTTCATCTTTCAAAAAGCTAATAAAATGTTTTCTATCTGTAATATATATATATGTATATGTATGTATGTATGTATGTATGTATGTATGTATGTATATATTGTAAATAGATAAGCTTTGTTTTAAATTTAACAAATAAAATCTTGTTTTAAGTTTCTAATATACATTTTGATAATTTGGAAAATTATGATTTAATTTAATATAACTTTTCAAAGCTAGTTAATAAATAACTATATGGTTTGTAAATACTTAAGATAAATATTAATTGTTTAAATTATATCTTAGCTAAAGTTTAAATTTAAATATAATGTTTATTTTATCTTCTTTTTGAATATAGCTTGATAAATATAATTTGAAGTATATATAAGTTTAAAATACAATTTTTCAAATGAAACATTAATTCATTTATGTAAGATAAGTAATAAGTAATTTATAATCTCTTTTATAAATTATTTAAATATGATTAATGTGTTATTTTCAAACAATATTAATAAATGTATGAATATAAATAGATTTTAATATGTATAGAATTGCTATTTTTAAATTGAATATGTTGTTACAAATTGACTTTAAATTAGATTTTTAAATTTAAGTTGGATTTGAATTTGAATTAATTTTGAAATTCAAAAGGGTAAACATTTTAAAATGTTTTGGA
Organism: Allium cepa; assembly: GCA_030765085.1. NCBI lineage: Eukaryota > Viridiplantae > Streptophyta > Magnoliopsida > Asparagales > Amaryllidaceae > Allium > Allium cepa. The sequence goes on from CM060937.1 coordinate 312,979,735, forward strand.
TTTTAGAATATTTGTATAAACTTTTATTTATGTATATAATTGGTTTTAATTACCTACATATAAATAATAAAGTACTTATTAACTAATTAATTAAGTATATACTTATATTAAACATTTAAAATTAATACTAATTACTAAAAAGACAAGTGTTGTTATATTAAGATCTCATTATAACAAGTGTAAATTGATAAGTGAATAAAATTGACAAATGTAAAGATCTAATACAAGTGTCATTTTGTTTTCAATTTTTCTTTTATTTCTTTTAAATAAATCATTTTTACTTATAAAACATGTTTCTCCTCCTTCTAATTTCTTTTTAATCTTCATTTTCAAAATTTAAGGTAAAAACTTCAGCTGAAAATTATTCAAAACAAATCTCTAACTCAAATGTTTCCCAAACCAGAAACCATTTCCAAATCAATAACCTGTAGTTTCATTTTCAAGACCAAAACCATAAACATATTTAAATCAATAGCCTGTATATCATGTTCAAATCTGAAAATTTCCTCCTCAAACCAAATACAAATCAAAGCCTGCATGTTTTAAATCCTGAAGCATCTGCATTTTCCATATCTGAGAATAAAATATGCAAAGCATTTTCAATTCAAAGGCTACATATATTTTCTTTAATTTGGAATCATCTTCAAAAGCCTACCTATAGTTCACTTTCTCCAACCTGAGATGAAGCCATCTCTGCATGCAACTGCAAGTTTTTATATCAAAGCATTTTAAAGCGAAGCATTCAAATTTAAAGTTTTTAAATGCAATATGGAGTCAAGCCTGCATGCAAATCTTAACAACAAGAAATCAGTTTTTATAGCAAAGGGTAATTCAAGTTTTCTGAGTTAAAAGCAACTTCAAATTTGGTGCTCTGTTCTACTTTTTTTAATCAGGTGAGTAACATCACTAATTAAAAGATTAAGTATATGATTCTGTTGCATGTTTCCCTCTAAAATAAGTATGTTTTGTGATGAATTTCTATGCATTTTGGATCTATGATATATGCATGTTTGTGAATGTCAGTAAATATCTCTGTTCCCATTTTGTTTTTTAAAAAAACTCAAGCTTTGATTTAAAATTCTTTATCTCTGGATCTAGTCACTGTTAGGATTTATGTTATAAACAAAAAATTTATGTTTAATCTTAAATCAAAGTTTAAAATTTTATTTGAGTCAAAATAAATTGGATATTGCAATGGAAACCAAAATGAAAAGGGAACTTTAAGTTTTGGGAAAAATTCAAACACTCGAATTCATTGATTCAGATTAAAATCTGAATACTTATACAAAATAATGATTTTTAAAAATGAAATCACAAATTTTAATAGTAAATTGAATGAGCAGTTCTGGTTTTACTAGAAATTGGTATTTGAGGGTTTGCTGATGTTCTCGAAGGTCAGGGAGGTCGAGGTTTCTTCTAGTGGTAGTGGGAGGATCAGTGATGATGGGAAAATTGTCAAGGTGGTGATCAATTAATGGTGGTGGCGGTGGCGGCGACTGTTTTAAATTTCTAAACCTAGTTTTGGTTGGTTTAAGAATTTGTGATCATCCCAATGTCTCTGGGTGATCGAGTTCGATAGAACTTAAGGAGGTGGAAGCTGGAGCGTTGACGATGGTCTGGTCAAAATCTCAGAGGTGATGGTGGTCGGAGATTCAAGGACGAGGTGGTTACAGGTCTGAAATTGGTTGATCCAGTTTGGGTTATCATACTCGAATTCGACTTTGAGTTGATGGTCATGATCTGATGATTGTGATGAGTTGTGTGGATGTTCGTTGATGTGGTGAGGCCATTGGTGGTGACCGGAGAGGGTCGAAGCCACCGTGCATATGCACGGTGCAGTGGTTTATGTCAGGTGATGTTTTGGTTTAAGGTGATTGTGTATTCGAGCTTTACTCGAGTGATTTGATATTTTGCTCGAAGATAGTTTAGGTGAAACTCGAAGCATTTTAGAGGGTGGCTCGGGTCAATTGTAGATTACAGGTTTTAATGAAAACCTGTCTGTTTTTAAAGAATTTTAAATTGATTTTAAAATTTGAAAGTAAATTTTAAAAAAAGTTTCTATCTAAATCAAAGTTATAAAATCTGGATTCAAAATCTAATTTGTATCTTAGTTTTGACTTAAAGGAAGTTTTATAAATTAAACTGTTTTAATAACTTTAATTGATTAAAATGTATTTTAAATGGTTGGAATTTAAAGGTAAATTTGGTTTAAATTCTTTAAGTTTCTTCTATAAGATGAGCATGTCTTTAACATATGATTTTAAATGTTTGTAATTGGTTTTTAAACATTGTTAAAGTTTTCATTTTAAATCTTAAATTTAAAATGGAATTTAAAAGTATTTGAAAGTTAAATGGTTTTAAATGTGTTTTTTTTCATTTTATCATTAATAAGGAAATCTATAAAGAATTAATGATTTGTGACAAATTAAATTAATATGGTAAATTAAAATGGATAATTAATTAATTAATTTATTAAATGGTTAACAATTAGAATTAATTAATTGAGGTTGAAGTTAACTAATTAAGATTAATTAATTTGAAAATAAGATCATTAATTAGATAAGTTAAGTTTTTAATTAATGATTAGAAATTAATTTATCAAGTAATTAAGAATTAATTTGGTTACAGTTAACACTTAATTGATTAAATAATTAGTGACTAATTAAATAGATGTTAGAGATTAATTAATTTGTAATTAATAATGATTAATTTAAGTTAATTACTTGAAAAGAGTAATTAAAGAATTATTAATAGTTAATGAGGGTCATTAACCTAAGATTGTTTAATAATTAATTAATGTGATTAATTTTAAGGATAATCATTTATGGAACTATTTAAGTGTAATTACTTAATAAAAGTAATTAAGGAATCAATTACTCATTGTAATTAATTAAGTTAATTTGATTAGTTTAAGTAAATTAATTAAGTTTAATTAATTTAGAATAATCATTGGATGGTTTGATAAGTAATTATTTAATGTAATTAATGAAGAATAGTTACTTAGGGAGGTAATTAAAATAATTAATTACTGGATGTAATTAATTGAAGTATGGAAGAGTTTTGAGATTAATTGCTTTATGTAATTAATATGAAGGGTAATTACTTAGTGAAAGTAATTAACAATTAATTACTTAGTGTGATTAATTAAAGAATTGATTAATTAAGTCATTTGGAAATAATTAAGTCATTTGGCAATAATTAAGTAATATAATTAATTAAGGGTAATTAATTACCAATGAGATTAATCAAGAGTGATTAATAAATATAATAAATTAAAAATTTATTTATTAAATGTTATTCATTAAGGAGTAATTAATTTATTTAATGAAGTAACTAAGGGTGGTTAATTATTGAATGTGATTAATCAACAGTGATTAATAATTATGGTTTAATTAAAGATTAATTACTTAATGTAATTAATTTAAATTATTAAAAAGTAATTAGGGATTATTAATTTATATAATTAATGATGTAATTAAGGTTGATTAATTAAGATTAATTAATCAATAATAAGTGATTAATGAAGTAATTAATTAATGTAATAAATTAAGGATTAATGTAATTAATTATAATTAGTTAATTAATGAAGTATTAAAGGTTAATTACTGTATTTGGTTAAGAATAATTAATTTGTGAAATTAATTAAAGGATAATTACTTGAATGTAATTAAAGGATAATTAATCAATGGTGATTAATTAAGGCGATTAATTGGAGGTTAATTAATTGATTGATTTGTAATTAATTAATGGTTATATAAGCAGGATTCATAGAATGAAGTAGTTAATTTAATTTACTTTAAATTAATTAGAGATGAAATAATTAATTTAATTCATTTTAAATTAATTATAAATGGTGTGATTATTAATCCTTGTTTATATATGGATGATATAGATTTCCTTGGATGGTTTGAATCTCAGATATGAGATAAATAATGCCGTGTGATATGGATGCTTTGGTTGCATTGTGATAATAATATGAATTATCTATTTGTGATGATAATGTAGATTATCTATTTGCGATGATATTATGGATTATTTGTTTATGATGATAATGTGGGTTATCTATTGTGATGACATAAATTATCTATCTGCGTGTATATAGATAATTAAATTGAATTATTTTAAACTTTAAAACAACTTGGACCTTAAAGATGGCATTTTGGATTCGATGAGACCGGGATCAGGTTTCCAGATTTGGATTTTCGAAAACCACATCGACCAAATTAACGATAGGTCGTGAATCTGAAGTGAAGATGAAGATTCAGAGTGCAAGGGTTATCGTCGTTAACTCTGAGGGTGATTCCAAAATGAGTGTAATGAGATAATGCCTTCGGTTTCGTTCGAACCCGGAACGAACTTGTATGGATTGAAAGCTTTCAGAACATCGTCGGGTGGACGATGAGCATTCTAAGATAGATGTGTTCTATAAAGGTAATCGTAGCCTCAAGCCTCATCAACCGAGAATGGCTAAAACAGGGGAGGTGCAGCAAGGCTAAGTGGGTCATGCCCAAGTAGGACGAGATTTTCCCCTGTCCAGAAGTCCCTTTAAATTCGGTTGTGTGGGGTAGTTTATTCGCGACTACTGCCGGGGTTGTCTTGTTCAGGACTGTCTAGCAAGGGATGGTTCCGGCCTTTTGTTGCAGGGGATTTAGGGTGGATCCTTGGTACGTTGATCTAGGCCACGTACTATGACGGGGCGGAACCTTAGTAGCCCTGCCATTGTATGGAATCCAAACTCCAATAAGTGCCGTATGTATTGATTGTGCCCAACTATGTTGGAACGTGAGATGTAAGCATTCCAGCTATTTCGGTATTTTACTTGAAAACCCTAGACACTATTATAATATCATCGAATTTCCTATCAAATGTTTTGGTTAGCGTAAGGTAAAACTTACCCGTGTTTATTTGTGGGGAGCCTTACGTGATACCTTTTGTCTTCATAGGATTTTAAAGTTAAGCAACTTTAACCTGTTACTCACACCAGACCCATGTCTGACCCGGAGTTTATTTCTGTTTTCTTAAACTATTGGGTACTCAAATTTTTATGAGTAGCCAAGGGATTTAGATTAGCTTTGACGAATTATGGAGGAGCAATGGAGCCGGAGGCTTCAGCATTGTAGATATGTATAGTGTTCCGTTGTGTTTGGTATCCCTGTGTTTTCTCGGAGATGTTTGAGTTGTATAACTAGACAGGTGTTTATAACTGTCTAGGATGTGTTATATAAGCTGTGTAACTCTAATGTATATGATACTATGTAATATTTATGTGATTAATATAATTTATTCGTTTTGTTATTGAGACTCTGATGTTGTTCTTCTTTCTTCTCTATCTTTCTATTCTCTATCCCTTTCTTTCTTAATTCATGACGCGTCTTTCTGGGCTTAGGAAGACGGATCGTGACAGTAACATCATCATTTGACATCAGATTTTGAGCGGTACTTCTCATACTTGTTTTTAAGTATTTTTTTCCACTGGATGTTGAAACAGATCTACTAAGTACTTGGAGATTTCTAGTCTTACGGTTGATCAACGTACGACCAGAGTCTGCAAGATCGAGGATAAACTTGTTAAAACATTATGTTATAAGAGTATTTTGATAAAGTATTATATAAAAGATATTTTGGTCATTTTTTTCGTATCTAAATACTTTAAAATGTTTAAAATATTGTTATTTATGTACAACATGGTTTTGTATCAATTGTTAGTGTTGTAAATATTGTGAGAAGTTATTAATTAAATAAAACATATTTTTGAAGTTAATGATTATTGATTTCTTAATGATGTTTAAAAGTATTTTTAGATTTAAAGCTAATAAAATTTATAAATAATGGATTTAAGGTTTTCAATAACTTCTTTTTGAATATAAGTAATGATGTAAATAACTGTTTCCAATGGAATTTATAAATGAAGCTAGAAATTTTACAAATGAATTTTTTTCCATAAATTATTATAGTATTAAAGATGATTGTTTTGCAAATGAAGTTTTCAAATGAATATTTCAATTAAAATTTATATAAGTTTCTTTGAATGTATAATTTAAAGATATTATATAAATGGAAAAAAATGATTTGCGAAGTTTTATTTATAGTAATATACTTGACAAGTAAATTTGAATCCTTATTTTGGAAGTATGGTTTCAAACATTTACTTGATTTCGAAGTACTAATAGTAAATTTACAGGTTTATTCACTATTTGAATTTTGTATTAAACCATAATAAATGTTTTTCCATGATATGAATATTTATTTAAAACAGGTGTGTAAAATTATTAGGAAGATAGGAAATTTTATACTTTGATTTGGATATTTAATGTAAGATTTGAGTATACTATTAGTTTCAATTCAATAATCTACAGTTTATACTTATTTTAAGATAATGAGTCTAATAAATTTTCGGATAAAGAAAAGCTTATTATAATGTTTGATATAAACTTCTAACATTTTTTAAACTTTTTGGAAAATCCTTGAATAATGCTACGAGGGTGTTTTAAATATATCTTATATTCTTACTAAGTGAATGAGGTTAAATATTTTAATTGAATTTTTGATATATTGAAATATTTCTCTTCTCTTCAAGGGCGAATACCAAAAACTTAAATTTTTATTCTATAACCAAATTAAGTTATAAACTTCAGTAAGGTAGTAGTAGCTTAAGTAATATTTGTTAACTAGATCGAATAAGATAAACTTGTGTAACATTCAATTACATTCTTAAAACATATATATAACTTACCAAAAATGTTTAATAAGCTGTAATGTTAAATAGGAATATGTAACAGAATATTATACAAGTAAAACTTAAGTGATGAAAGTGTTAAAATGGAATTATTTCTATAAATAAAGAAGAATTTCGATGTATAAGAAATGTTATAACATAAGTTAATTTTGTGAAATGCTAATAATTATACTGAATAGTAAAGGTAAATACTATCTAGATAAATTAGTGTAAACTCAAGAATATGACTGAAAAGATTCACTAATGAATATTATTAATAAAATGGATATCAAGAATTTTAAGTAAACAATAAATGTGAAATAAGCTGAAACAAAATGTATGTAATACTTCAATAATGAATTCATTGATTATTTTAAATGATTGAATGGAAATAATTTACGTAAGTAAATGAATATAAGTGAATAGAAAAGAAGATATTATAGGAATGAATGAAAAAAATGGTGAACAGTAAACGATGTGGAAAGAAACCAATTGAATAAACATAAATAATGTATTGAAATTATTGGTTGTTTTGGCTTATGGGATGTTTGGAAAGGATACTTCTAATTGTTAAGGTTGTATGGATAATCTATCGAGTAATTATCCAAGGCTGTTGTGCGTAGGGTACACTTGATGGTTAGTTGTCACTTTGAACGATTAAAAATTTCTTAACTAAACAAACCATTGGTTTTGGTTGCTATGGTTGTATGATGGATTATTTGGTTGCATATAATGGTTGTATTATTTGCTTGTATATGTTTTATATTGATTTTCTTTTGTTGCTAATTGAAAACAACTAAATATTTCTCTTGTGCATAATTCTTACTATTTTGGATAACATAAGTGAAACGCAGGTTTATGGAAGCAACAACTGCTGCTTTTGATTTCATAAATAAGTGTTGTTTGCTTGACAAATAGGTACATTTTCAAATTACAGTTTTATAACGAAATTACAGTTTTATAACGATATTACATTATTTCCCATAGTTTGGGATATTTTATTTTGAAATATAATATATATATATGATTATTATTGATATTATTATTTCTCCCGGACCACTCCGTACGAAGGAGACTCTGTCGAAATTTTCCGTGAAATTTAAACTTAGAAATTTTTGTAACGATGAAAATATTTTTCAAACTTTAGTAAACTTGAATATGAAGATTTAATTGTTTTTATTTAGTATATTTTTTTAAATTACTTAATTATGTAAATTAATTGTTTATAAATTTAAAACTTTGAATAAAATATATTAATTCCTTAATTCCTCCTTTTCCCATTTTGAGGACGAAAAGTTATGAATGGGAGAGAGTGTAATGACCCTTATTTTTTCGATAATTAAAATATTGAATTTATTAAGATATTGTAATTGAATATTGAAAGAAATTGAAAATTTATGACTTGTAATGATAAAACAATTAGAATGTAATATAGTTTGTTGATTTAACGTAATTGATAACCATTTTAGTCCAATTTCAATCAACTGAAATAAATTTTAGGTTAATTTGTTTATAATTGTAAATAATGAAATAAATTAAATGATGAATTTAATGGTGAGATTGTTTGTAATTGATTGAAATAGGTTAATACTGAATATAAAATAATTTTTGTTAAGTTATTTAAAACCCTTGGTTGTAAATAATAAGATAAAGGATATGAATTATTATAATAAATGATAGTTTTTATTATCTTCTCATTAATTTATCTGTTTGAATATTAAATGGGTAATTAATGGAGTTATTGCAATTGAATGTTGGATTTAATGTTGGAATTATGTGTTATTAATTGAAATAGGTTTAATATGATATAGAAAACAAGGAATGACCGCCAACTCCTCGGAATTGAAAGATGATGGAAGAAAATTCCCTTCCAAAAAAGTTCTGAAAATTAGGTCCTTATTTTAATTTTTTATTAATTTTTGCTACTTTTGCCCCTAATTTCAATGCTGGGTCGATTTTCTGAGAGGAGATAGTTTGTTAAAAAATAACATAATAAGGACCTAATTTACATAGGTTTATGAGCATGGACTTTTATGCATGTGCTTTGAGAATAGGGACCTTTGAGCCAAAATCTTATTAGAAAATTAATTTATTAGTACATAGGTTTATTGGGATTTGTTCTTAAACAATAGACTCGGAAATGTGTTGATTTATTAGTGTATAATAATTGCTTTAATTATTAATTTAGAAATCGATAAATTTTTCATATAATTGAAATATTGTAGTTAATATGAGTTAAAATGATAATTGTAGAATATTAATGTAATAAGGTGTAAACCAATGTTAATTATATCCGTAAGATAATAGTTGACTCAATAATAAGAGCGAAATCAAAATAAATGAATTATTAGAATTTAAAATATAATTAATGAATTTATGGGAATTGCAATTAAATGCTGTACGTAGCGCAATATTAATATTGAATTTGACATGGAAAATTTGTTTTAAAAAATTATAAATGTCTATGTAACAAAAAATGATAAGATTTTTTAACTTTAAATTTGGATTTCAAAAGCGATAAATTTTATTTAATAATATTATATTTAATTAACAAGAAAATAGCCATTTGGGCCACTGTCTCGGATTTCGACGAAACCAATTTCATCGGATCCATAACACTGAATTATTGTAGGATTTCAAGTTTCGTGGCGATCAGACTTATAGTTCGATCGTACGAGCTCGAAACGCGTAGTAATCAATATAATGAAATCAATTTGAAATAAGCTGATTTCAAAAACTAACTTCTTCATACAATGGAATTAGGACTTGAAACCTATTCCATTGGGTTTAAAAATATTGAAAACATCTATTTTGATATATGGGATGACCTGCCTTCGTTTCGAGTACGGAACGGGATTTTCGGGTCATTATTGTCGTTTCAAATTAATTAGATATGTTCATTCCATTTGTCGGGCCTTGTCTATATATACAGAATTTTATTTCTTAAGCCCTAGCAGCCATCCGATTATTCTGTATGTACATCAATTTTTATCTGTTTCTCTCTTCAATGGTAGAAACCAAATTCCAATTACAAAACCTTAAATCCAATTTCAAAATCAATTTCAAAATTCAAACTCTCCAAACCCTATCATATTATATATCGTTGGAAAGCTCTCAACGAGCGCAACCCAAATCTATTGTTCATTTTTTCAATCGAGTTTTGATTTGTCTAGAATTGTTCAAAACATTCTCAGCAGTTCCTTTGATGGTTCATCAACGGCAATGGTTCGTCGATTCAGGGGAATGGATGTGTGGAGAGTGACGTGCGGAGTTCATCGGGGTTAGTCGTTGGCTAAATCTATTACTAGATCATCGTGAAAAATTGAAGTTGAGTTTGAACTTTTATGGCGGGGGTTGGCTTTCTGGGCACGATATGGGTGGTCGGAGGTTGGCGTGTAGGCGGAGGCGAGGCGTTAATGAGGTTTGACATGGTCGCGACTTGCTTGAGGAGGCGACGATAGTAGTTCATCGAGGCAGCTGGGTCACATTTTGTTTGAACGAGTACTATGGCGTATTAGGGTTTGCTGTTGAAGATGGTGACATGGCCTTTACCCTTTTTATTATATTGATTTTATATTTTAAAATCCTAAACTTACATATCTTTCTCATACGAGCTCGGATTCACGCGCGGTTTGTTTTGCTACGATCGTATCAAAAATTCTGGACCTTATGGAACTGGTTTGGATGAAATCTGAGACTGTTGAAAATTAGGCCTTTATTTGGATTTTAAAATCAATTTGAAATCAAAGGCAAGTGTTTTAATCCACTCACGAATACTAAATTTCTTGTGTTAGTTAAATTAAATTTACAATGTGAATTGAAATTTATTGATTGCTGTTTAGTATTTTAAATTGTCATTTACATTAAAATTGAATTTATATTGAATTAAATTGTCATTTAATTAATATTGAATATAAATTGCTAGTTAAACAACCGATAATGATAACCAAATAATTGTTGTGATTTATTGGCTGGTTTGGATGTTGAATTTGTGATGGATGTTATTGGTTGACATTTTGGATGATTGGATGTTTATTTATGTCTATATCTCTATTATCCCTATGGGTTGAAATGATACATACCCGAATGATCTTATAGATTAGGAAAAATCGTTACGGGTTGAAATGATAAACCCGAGCGGTTTTTAATTTGGAAATTTTGGTTTTGATACTTGTTGAAATGATATATATATATATATATATATATGTATGTATGTATGTATATCCAGACAATTTCTTGAATTTGAATTATGTATTGGAATTGAATTATTTGAAAATTAAGTTTTAATTTAACTTGTGATTTATTTTAAATAAATTGGTTAAATTTAGTATTTCGAATTTTTTTAAATCTCTTAAATAATTATATCCATATTTTACAATTGATAGGAGATGGAAATCCTGTAACATCTCTGAAACCATTGCACTAATATTTCTATTTTACTTATTTTGATTTGACTTGTATAAGATCTTTTAGTTCTGACTTGAGTGTTTTGTCTTTCATTACGCTTGGGTCAATCTTAGCTTTTCACTGTACTGAAGACTATTTTTTAGAGGACGAAGGCGAAGATTTAGTATAATATTGCTATTTATTATTATTATCTAACTGCATCATGTGTTTCGCAACATTATTTGTTTAAATCCGATGTATGTACAACTCTGATTTGAATTGTAAAAGTGTAATCAAATGTTATTTGTAAAACAACGTCATGAACTATTTATTTGATTATTATATTTTTTCATTCTGCTGCAAGGTTCTATGTTTTCGTTTACTATTATTTTCTTGTTTACCCCATTAACAATCTCCCCTTTGAATGGTTTGAATTAGACATATGTGGTTTATTGTTTATTTAAACCGTCCAAAAAGGTGGGTCGTTACAGTTGGTATCAGAGCGAGGTGTAATAACCCAGATTTCTGGGCATTGTAATTAATAAGATAATTGGGTTAATTAATAGAAATACTAAATTTATATATTGAACAAATGGATCTGATTAAATAAATGTTTATAATTGTAATTGTGTTGTATATATATACATAGATTTTAAACAGAATTATTATATACAAGTTAAATTTGTATTTGTTTAAAAATATGTATATGTAAAATTGACTTGAAATTTAATTTGAATTTGGATATTTAAATTGAAGTTCAAAAGTTAGATATATATATATCTTAGATTTTACTTTGATTTTAAATTATATTTTAATTTACATACATAAATTTCTTTAAATACTCTAATATAAATGAACAAAGTTTATTTCAAAAGAAAAACAATTTTTAAAATAAAACAAATAAATTTTTATTATAACATAATATTTGGTTTGAAAACTTTGAAATAAAATTGAATTCAACATTCTTTTTCTTTTTAAAATGTTCCCTTTTGAAAATTTAGTTTTTTTTTAAAAAAAAATTATTCTTTTAAATTATTCAAATAAACAATAAGATGTGTAATTTAATATAAGAAGTTCATATGTATTCATTTAAAGGCTAAATGAAATAAAACATTTATAAACCTTTATAAAATCAAAGAAATTTCTTTTTATATTAAAAGTGTACATATGTTAAGCATTAAATTATAAGGAAGACACTTGTAATTACTTTACAAACTTAAGTAACAAGTGGCATGCTAATTTATTTTTGAAGATAAATTATTATAGATAAGAAAATCTAGAAAATTCATTTAGTTCAAGACATTATCTTCATTTGAAAACTGATAATCAGATTTTAGAAAAGAAATGCAAACCCAAACACAAATCCATCTAAAATATGAAGAGAAAAAAAAAACCAAATTCAAAACCAAATCTGCAAATTTAAAACTGTATGAAGTTCAATTCAACTTCAACTCTAAGCAAAGAAGTATGGAGATCAACTACAAATCTAAAACCAAAGGAAAGGGGGTCAGCTGCAAATCTAAATTAACTGCTGATAAATTTAAAATGAACTTCAACAATAAATTGCTAAACCTAGATTCAACTAGCACTTAACAGTTCCAGGAAATTCAATTTGCAATCAACAGTTCCAGAAAAAAAATGAGTTTGCATCTGGATTTGCCATCTGCTTCTTCTATAATAAAGTGAGTAAAAATCTTTTTAAAAATTGTTTTAGATATTGCATGTGATGATTTTGTGTGATAAAGTTGGGATATTGTTTGCATGCTTTATTTCATCTGAATATTTGTATGAAAATGCTTGGTTTTATATGTGAATGTCTGTAAACATATATATATTGGTACTCTGTTAGGAGTAACAGGTTAGCAACCATCATAAATAATACCTATCTCTCTATAAAATCAAAATTAGTCTGTGATTATAGAAAAGAAATTGTTAATGACAATGAGTACTTGTTTTTAAAAATAATTTTTAGTTATTTAGTTTGTTGTGTATACTGGAAGCTTAAAGATTTACAGTTAAAATAAGGAAATGGGTAAAAATCAATTATGATAATTTATATATCTAATTGTATAATCTAGATTGTGAATACGAATCATGAATTTTGAAATAATCTTTGAAATTTTTAAGGGTGTATAGGCCGAGATATTGCATGTTAATCGATTTATGGGTTTTGGCCATTTGCCGACGATCGGCGATGACCGGAGGTGCGAGCTTTGGCTCGGAGGAGGCTGAAGTATAGTAGATTGATGGAAAAATGTTGTTGGATTTTTCTTTTGGCTGTGTCGATCGATTTTCGACGAACTAGGGTTTAAGGGCCAGAGGTGACGTGGTTTGTATTTTTGTGATTTCGTTGTTGACAGAGTGTCGAGTTAGGCTGGACATGGTTGGAACGTGTCTGGGTCGTGGACAGAGGTATGGACGGAGTGATGGAGTTTCAGGTGATAGGGATGGCCAGGTCGAGGCTGGTTTTTGGTGATGTTGAGGTTCCAGTCTCAACAGGGGGTGTTAAATTTTGTTTTGGACTGCGTGGCAATGGATTGAAGGTCGTAGTCGTTCGAAGTGTTGTACGTCGACATGCGGGGGAGTTCATCAGTGGTCGCGGCGGCAGGATTAGGATGTGCATGTGCACGGCACTGTTGATCGTGTCTGCGTGTTGGGTTGAGTTTATCTCGAAGTGGAACTCGAGACAGTGAAGGTCAGGCTCGGGTTTTTACGCGTGTTAGTTGAGTTGTGTATCAGCAGTTTTTATGTTGAACAGAGTAAAACAAATTAAGATATTGGTTTTGCTCGGGTAAGTGGGTAGAAAACTCGAAGTAGTTAGGTAGAAAACTCGAAGCAGTTTTGTTTGTTCCCAGGTTTGCTCTGTGTATCACAGGTTTACAGAAACCTGTAGGTTCTGTTTTAAAAAAATAAGGAAATAAGGTTTTAAACTTAAACTTGTATAACAACATTATTTTGGGAAGTAATTTAAATCTTTTAAATTACTGTTTGTAAAATGTGAGCAAGATTTAAAATAAAATTTAAATCTGGAAATCTTAAATTTAAATATGAACTTCAGTTTTTAAATATTAAAAGAAGGTTTGAATTTGGAAGTTTTAAACTAAATTGAAATTAGTGAAATTTTGAAATGAGTTTTTTTTTTCAAAATTCTTATGAATTTAAATTCTAAAACAATCACTTGTTTGTCTTACAATTTAAAAAGTTTTTAATTATTCAAACTTTGATAAGATTAAATTATTTTTAAAATGGAGGTTTGAAGAGTAGTTGAGGATTTAATCAAAGTTAAATCAGCATTTTTAATCTGAATTCAAATTTTGATTTGAATCTTAAGAGTGGAAATAAATTAAAATTTATAAATTTAATATTGTAAATAAGTTGGTAGGTTAAAGTATACTTTAATAATCTGAGACTAAAAAGGGAGTTAGTTTGAAATCTTTAAATTTCTTTTATAGTATTCTTTAACATATGATTGATAATAGTCAATTGAGAAATTGTTTAAGTTTAATTACTTAATAAAAAAGTAATTAAGAAATTAATTACTTAATGTAATTAATTGGGTCTAATGTGATTAGTTTAGATTAATTAATTAAGTTTAATTAATTTAAACACTTAATGATTGATGAGTAATTACTTAATGTAATTAATGGAAGCGTAATTACTTAAGGAAGTAATTAATGGTAATTACTGGATGTTATTAATCAAGGGTGATCAATAATTATGATTAATAATTAATTAATGAAGTAATTAAAGATTAATTACTGTATTTGGTTAAGGATAACTAATTTGAGAAATTAGTTAAGGGCTAATTACTCAAATGTAATTAAAATAAAGAGAATGAGATTGGAAGCATTGATTAATTGTTATCCCTAATAGGTGATTCATGATACTACGTGATATGATATGTTTGTTTTAAACTGTGAAGATGTGATTATCTATTGATTATGAATTACTGTGACATCATGTATAAAAAAATAGAGTTGTATTTCACTTTGAATAATGTAAGTTAGTTGACAATGGTTTTGAAGAGACCGGAGTCGGGTATTAGTAAATACCCGAAACCACTTCGATTCTTAAAATTTGATATGTGAAACTGATAGGCTGAAGTGAAAAGACTCATGTAAATTGGACCATTTTAATTTAAGTTTTGGCACTTAGAAATTGATGTGTGAAATGGTTGATGTATAATAACTTGTGAAGTGTAGATTAATATAAGTTACCCCGGGTTTATATAAATCGTATACTTTTGTATTCCAAGTTAGATGGGTTTACTCACGTTGGTTTCCAGCCTGACCCGGGTGTTACTTTGATGTAATGCTCAGGTCAGACGGAGTATTACAGATTTTCAGGTAAGGACGTTCTGAAGCTCAGGAGACGAGCTGGATGGCAGAGTCGTATGGAGTGTTTTCTCCCGTTTATATTATTGTTATTTATCTAGGACATGTTGTTTAAAACTGTCCAGTGTTGTGAATTGTTGTAACTCTGATGTGTAAATGTATAAGTGAATTGATACAGTTCTTCTTTGTAAAACTATTATTTATGTGATATTATAATTTATCCGCTGCGAATGTGAGATTGCGTGTTTCTTTTCTTTCTTCTCAACCTCTTTCTTCTTCCTCTTTCTTCTTTTCACTAACTATCTGAAAATTTCGGGATCGAAATTTTCGGGACGTTACATTTGGTATCAGAGCAGAAGGTTAAGCGAGAACCTTGGCTCTGGTGGGATTACTCATTAAGGATAGGGTAAGTAGTACCCTATAATGAGTTGAGTGTATAAATATGAGAGAGCGTACTTGTTATTTTCTTATATAAATGTTTTTAAATGATTTCAAAAGTAAATGAATCTTATATAAGCAATAGATTATCTATTATATTTAAGGAAATTTGTTGTAGTATTAATTAAATTAAAAGTAATAGTAAGAATTAAATTAAGAAGTAATATAATGCAACCAAATTGAAATTGAAATTAAATAAATATAAGTTTGAAATGAATTCAAAGTAAAATTGAAATCCTGAATTGGAAAAGCATTTCAGAATAAGATGATAATGGATGGTTTTAGATATGATAGTTTTGGTTATTATCATAAATGGTTGTTGTATATAATAATGAAATGTTTTAAGGAAGTAACCATTTAAAAAAGAAAATAATTTTAAATGTGAAAGGATGTAAATTAAAGTGGGTTTCGAATTGTGCAACTTTGAATTCTAAATTTAAACATTTGAATTGGTTTCAAAATGTTAAAGGAGATAATATTATTCAAACTATTATTGAATATGATCTTATTTTAAAAATAAGAAATGTTTGAAAATTTTAAAGAAAATTTGTTTGAATTTAAAACTAGGGGTGGTTTAAAATTTAAAAGTAACCAGGTGTGTAAAGGAATTAAACTCTAAGGTTGAGTTTTAAATCTGGAATGAGGTATGATGCCCAAAGTGATAAGTTTTTGAACTTATTAAGTGGGAAGATTATTTATGTGAAGTTTAAATTTGAAATGTAAGTTCAAATTGGGTAAGATTGACCGAATTAAGTGAATTGAATTTAACTTAGAGGAAGTTAAATAAGTTTAAATGAACAATCTGATTTGGAAATTTCAATATGAAATTGAGATTTAATTTGGGGAGTTAAATGGTTAATCTGAATTGGGAGTTTGTGTGATCTCAAATGGGATTGAGATCTGAAAATTGTAAATTGATGGATGTTTTAAGATGAATCAGATGATATCATCCTATTATTGTTAAAAGTCTTTAAGTTGTGAATTGGATTTGTTTAAATGAATGAGAAATGGAGTATGGTAATCTATTGTTGGGATAAAAAGGTAAATTGATTTAAAGAAATTAAATCAACAATTGAAGTATTAACTCGAATTTATGTAATTCAAGATGGTTCATAGTGAACTGGAATTTGAAGTTGGTTCAAATTGAATTTGATTTGAATCAATTGAATGAGTGATTAAAGAGGTATAAGTATAAAATTCAAATGGAAAATTTGAATTGGATTAATTTGAAACAATTTTAATTAAAGTTGAATAGTTTTAAATTCAAATGGAATTTGAATTGAATTTGGGAGGAAATCAAGAATAATTCAACTTGATTTGGAAATGGAGTTTGAAATTGGGATTAATTCAATCTGGAATTGAAATGAATTAAAATTGGAACTAGTTCAACTGAAACTTATTTGAATTAGTAAAATTTGAGATGAAGGTTGAATAAAGTTAAATTTGGAAAGAACTGAGGTTCAACTTGAATTGGGTTAAATAGATTTCAATGGAAATTGAAGTTATTTAAACTGGAATTGGGTCAATTTAAATGGTAAGGGAAATTTAAATTGAATTGATAAGTATGGAGAATGGGAAGAGAACAGTTTTGACTCTGGACTCTTTTTAATATAAATTGTTTTTAATATAAACCTACATACAACTTTTCTTTTAAAAGCCAAACTATCTTATATTTGTTTACAATTATTTTTGAAACTGTTTAACAATTTTCCAACTGTTTTATAAATTAATTACTATATTTCAACTATTTTACAAAACTAATTACTATCTTACTATTATTTTGCAATTATCTATAATTTCTATAATTTTTTTAACTATTTTCCAACTACTTTACAACTACCTACCTATTTTACACCAATTTTACAAACTAGTAATTATTTTCCAACTACTTATCTATTTTTAATTTTTCAAGCTATTTTCTAAATAAACTGGTCGGAGTTCAAACTGCTATTGGTTAAATACCCAAACAAGATAAGAATAGTGATGATAATCCAAATGGGATTAAAGCAATTGTGAGTAAGTGAATGGAAATTAAAGTGAATATGAATAGAAAGAAAATTGATTTGGCTAATAACCAATAAAGATAAATACGTAGGGTGTACGTATGTTATTCTATTCGCATAGTGATTTGATCCAGATTCGAGCACAGAATTTCGAGATAGTTATATCAATCCGAGTGGGATTTTTCACTCGATTTTCGACGGCGAACCTGGATATGGATTGTTGGTTGGTTCTGAATATTCTCTATCATAGTTATGACTATGCAAGGAGAATGACGGTTTCTGATCAAGAAAACAGATCTGTGTCCGCACTAGGAAGTCGGGAGGACGATACTAGTTCGGAAATGAAATTGTGTGATCGAGTGAGCAATCAGATTTGTATATCGTACGGATGATATGTGTACATCGTACGAATTTGAATGAAAATGATATTGAAAGGATTAATCAAATTTGAATATTTGATTTTGGGTAATCAAAGTTAAATATCTTTGTTTTATAAAATGAAATTCCCCTTGTTGAATCTTTTGCCAGAAGAAAAGGGTTTTTGAAAGTGTTTGAAGTATAAAAGGAGTTTTATACAAGTTTGAAATGATCCAAGGTTATAAAAAAAAGGATCATATGAGGATTTTGGAAAAGGTTTTGGGAACCTTTGGTTTTGGAAAGGCTTTTGATTTTTGGGTAAAATCAATATTGAATTTGTAAAGCCTAGTTTGAGAATTATCGATTTTTTGGATAATCGATTTTGTGTAAAGGAACTTTGAATGAGATCATACTAGGTGTATGATTTGAAAGATACTATATGTATATTATAAAGTGTTTTGATAATGGCTCTGGGGAAAAAGGCGCTCCCTTGAAATGAACTTCTCAGGAGTACCACCGGATGGTGCTGCCTTGAGCCCCAAGGGGGGTTCTAAAGTTGATCCTGTGAGGAGTCCGGACAAAACTAGTTCCTGAGGATTATGAGTTGAGTATACCATAGCGAAAGTCGTGTGTGCCGCTGAGAGCCAATAGTTACATGGACTTTTGCTGCGATGGCAACGTAACCCAGGATGTAACTGCGACCTATGGTATAACATAGCGAAAGTCGTGTGTGCTGCTGAGAGCCAACAGTCTGCGTTTGATTTTATATCGGCAGACTGCGACCTATGTAGGAGTGGAGATGTCTCATTTCGACAGCGAAAATCAGAGGCCGCTAAGAGCCTGCAGTTACATGGACTTTTGCTGTGATGGCAACGTAACCCTGGGTGTAACTGTGATCTGTTGTGTGGGTTCCATGGCGTAATCGAGAGGCCGCGGAGAGCCTGCAGTTACATGGACTTTTGCTGCGACGGCAACGTAACCCTGGAATGTAACTGTGACCATGGATGGGGTTGTTGATTTCCAGAGCATTCTCACCAAAAAATATATCCTCTATTTCCAAAAATTGTTTTCTATATTTCTAATAAAATTATTTTTCCAAGTATTTTCACTGGGTGTTGAAAATTGGTCTGCTAAGTACTTATAGAATTTCAGTCGTACGCCTGATCACCGTATGACCGAATTTCTGTAAGAACAAGGATGGACTGGTTGAAACATCGAGTTATAAAAAGTATTTTTATAAAATTATTTTTGCAGTATTACAGATTTTAAAAGTGTTTTACAAATGATTAAAGAATATTTTAACTGGTTTTAAAATATTTGTAAATTCTGGCTTCGTTCCTTTTTGAGGACGAAAAGATTCTAAGGGGAGAGGAATGTAATAACCCAGATTTCTGGGCATTGTAATTAATAAGATAATTGGGTTAATTAATAGAAATACTAAATTTATATATTGAACAAATGGATCTGATTAAATATATGTTTATAATTGTAATTGTGTTGTATATATATACATAGATTTTAAACAGAATTATTATATACAAGTTAAATTTGTATTTGTTTAAAAATATGTATATGTAAAATTGACTTGAAATTTAATTTGAATTTGGATATTTAAATTGAAGTTCAAAAGTTAGATATATATATATCTTAGATTTTACTTTGATTTTAAATTATATTTTAATTTATATACATAAATTTCTTTAAATACTCTAATATAAATGAACAAAGCTATTTCAAAAGAAAAATAATTTTTAAAATAAAACAAATAAATTTTTATTATAACATAATATTTGGTTTGAAAACTTTGAAATAAAATTGAATTCAACATTCTTTTTCTTTTTAAAATGTTCTCTTTTGAAAATTTAGTTTTTTTTTAAAAAAAAAATATTCTTTTAAATTATTCAAATAAACATTAAGATGTGTAATTTTATATAAGAAGTTCATATGTATTCATTTAAAGGCTAAATGAAATAAAACATTTATAGACCTTTATAAAATCAAAGAAATTTCTTTTTATATTAAAAGTGTACATATGTTAAGCATTTAAATTATAAGGAAGACACTTGTAATTACTTTACAAACTTAAGTAATAATTGGCATGCTAATTTATTTTTGAAGATAAATTATTATAGATAAGAAAATCTAGAAAATTCATTTAGTTCAAGACATTATCTTCATTTGAAAACTGATAATCAGATTTTAGAAAAGAAATGCAAACCCAAACACAAATCCATCTAAAATCTGAAGAAGAAAAAGAAAACCAAATTCAAAACCAAATCTTTAAATTTGAAACTGTATGAAGTTCAATTCAACTTCAACTCTAAGCAAAGAAGTACGGAGATCAACTACAAATCTAAAACCAAAGGAAAGGGGGTCAGCTGCAAATATAAATTAACTGCTGCAAAATTTAAAATCAACTTCAACAACAAATTGCAAAACCCAGATTCAACTAGCACTTAACAGTTCCAGGAAATTCAATTTGCAATCAGCAGTTCCAGAAAAAAAAAATCAGTTTGCATCTGGATTTGCCATCTGCTTCTTCTATAATAAAGCGAGTAAAACTCTTTTTAAAAATTGTTTTAGATATTGCATGTGATGATTTTGTGTGATAAAGTTGGGATATTGTTTACATGCTTTATTTCATCTGAATATTTGTATGAAAATGCTTGGTTTTATATGTGAATGTCTGTAAACATATATATATTGGTACTCTGTTAGGAGTAACAGGTTAGCAACCATCACAAATAATAACTATCTCTCTATAAAATCAAAATTAGTCTGTGATTATAGAAAAGAAATTGTTAATGACAATGAGTACTTGTTTTTAAAAATAATTTTTAGTTATTTAGTTTGTTGTGTATATTGTAAGCTTGAAGTTTTACAGTTAAAATAAGGAAATGGGTAAAAATCAATTATGATAATTTATATATCTAATTGTATAATCTAGATTGTGAATAGGAATCATGAATTTTGAAATAAACTTTGAAATTTTTAAGGGTGTATAGGCCGAGATATCGCATATCGATTTATGGGTTTTGGCCATTTGCCATTGATCGACGATGACCGTAGGTGCGAGCTTTGGCTCGGAGGAGGCTGAAGTATAGTAGATTGATGGAAAAATGTTGTTGGATTTTTCTTTTGGCTGTGTCGATCGATTTTCGACGAACTAGGGTTTAAGGGCCAGAGGAGACGTGGTTTGTATTTTTGTGATTTCGTTGTCGACAGAGTGTCGAGTTAGGCTGGACATGGTTGGAACGTGTCTGGGTCGTGGACAGAGGTATGGACGGAGTGATGGAGTTTCAGGTGATAGGGATGGCCTGGTCGAGGCTGGTTTTTGGTGATGTTGAGTTTCCAGTCTCAACATGGGGTGTTAAATTTTGTTTTGGACTGCGTGGCAATGGATTGAAGGTCGTAGTAGTTCGAAGTGTTGAACGTCGACATGCGGGGGAGTTCATCGGTGGTCGCGGCGGCAGGATTGGGATGTGCATATGCACGGCACTGTTGATCGTGCCTGGGTGTTGGGTTGAGTTTATCTCGAAGTGGAACTCAAGATAGTGAAGGTCAGGCTCGGGTTTTACGCGTGTTAGTTGAGTTGTGTATCAACAGTTTTTATGTTGAACAGAGTAAAACAAATTAAGATATTGGTTTTGCTCGGGTAAGTCGGTAGAAAACTCGAAGTAGTTAGGTAGAAAACTCGAAGCAGTTTTGTTTGTTCCCAGATTTGCTCGGTGTATCACAGGTTTACAGAAAACTGTAGGTTCTGTTTTAAAAAATAAGGAAATAAGGTTTTAAACTTAAACTTGTATAACAACATTATTTTGGGAAGTAATTTAAATCTTTTAAATTACTGTTTGTAAAATGTGAGAAAGATTTAAAATAAAATTTAAATCTGGAAATCTTAAATTTAAATATGAACTTCAGTTTTTAAATATTAAAAGAATGTTTGAATTTGGAAGTTTTAAACTAAATTGAAGTTAGTGAAATTTTGAAATGAGTTTTTGTTTTCAAAATTCTTATGAATTTAAATTCTAAGACAATCACTTGTTTGTCTTACAATTTAAAAAGTTTTTAATTATTCAAACTTTTATAAGATTAAATTATTCTTAAAATGGAGGTTTGAAGAGTAGTTGAGGATTTAATCAAAGTTAAATCAGCATTTTTAATCTGAATTCAAATTTTGATTTGAATCTTAAGAGTGGAAATAAAGTAAAGTTTATAAATTTAATATTGTAAATAAGTTGGTAGGTTAAAGTATACTTTAATAATCTGAGACTAAAAAGGGAGTTAGTTTAAAATCTTTAAATTTCTTTTATAGTATTCTTTAACATATGATTGATAATAGTCAATTGAGAAATTGTTTAAGTTTAATTACTTAATAATAAAAAGTAATTAAGAAATTAATTACTTAATGTAATTAATTGGGTCTAATGTGATTAGTTTAGATTAATTAATTAAGTTTAATTAATTTAAACACTTAATGATTGATAAGTAATTACTTAATGTAATTAATGGAAGCGTAATTACTTAAGGAAGTAATTAATGGTAATTACTGGATGTTATTAATCAAGAGTGATTAATAATTATGATTAATAATTAATTAATGAAGTATTTAAAGGTTAATTATTGTATTTGGTTAAGGATAACTAATTTGAGAAATTAGTTAAGGGCTAGTTACTTAAATGTAATTAAAATAAAGAGAATGAGATTGGAAGCATTGATTAATTGTTATCCCTAATAGGTGATTCATGATACTATGTGATATGATATGTTTGATTTAAACTGTGAAGATGTGATTATCTATTGATTATGAATTACTGTGACATCCTGTGTAAAAAAAAATAGAGTTGTATTTCACTTTGAATAATGTAAGTTAGTTGACAATGGTTTTGAAGAGACCGGAGTCGGGTATTAGTAAATACCCGAAACCACTTCGATTCTTAAAATTTGATATGTGAAACTGATAGGCTGAAGTGAAAAGACTCATGTAAATTGGACTATTTTAATTTAAGTTTTGGCACTTAGAAATTGATGTGTGAAATGGTTGATGTATAATAACTTGTGAAGTGTAGATTAATATAAGTTACCCCGGGTTTATATAAATCGTATACTTTTGTATTCCAAGTTAGATGGGTTTACTCACGCTGGTTTCCAGCCTGACACGGGTGTTACTTTGATGTAATGCTCGGGTCAGACCGAGTATTACAGATTTTCAGGTAAGGACGTTCTGGAGCTCAGGAGACGAGCTGGATGGCAGAATCGTATGGAGTGTTTCCTCCCGTGTATATTATTGTTATTTACCTAGGACATGTTGTTTAAAACTGTCCAGTGTTGTGAATTGTTGTAACTCTAATATGTAAATGTATAAGTGAATTGATACAGTTCTTCTTTGTAAAACTATTATTTATGTGATATTATAATTTATCCGCTGCGAGTGTGAGATTGCGTGTTTCTTTTCTTTCTTCTCTACCTCTTTCTTCTTCCTCTTTCTTATTTTCACTAACTATCTGGAAATTTCGGGATCGAAATTTCCGAGACGTTACACGAGGTTTCGACATAACTTAGCATGTTGGGGTTAAATCAGTAGAGATAGGGTAGTAAATCCTTGAATGAGTTTGTCTGAGTGTATATAAATATACAAGTGTGCGTATTTGTTTATGTAATAAAATGTTTTATATAAGTTTTGGAATGAAATAATTTTTCCTAATATTATTTTTTATATATAAAAGACAAAAAAATTTATAACTATTATAGTTATTTGTAATGTGTTTGTTTTATGGAATGATAATATTTAATTATTATTATTTATTATTGATTTTTTGTATTTAGTCAGTTTATAAGCAGTGGCTGTTATTGTTGATTTAATTTATGAACTAATCACTAGTTTAATAATGGTCGAAGGAAAAGATTCAGTATATTATTGCTATTTATAATTATTATCCCAGTAAATCATGTGTTCCGCTGTATTATTTGTTTATTTTTGATGCATGTATAACTCTGATTTGAATTGTAAAAGTGTAATCAAATGTTATTTGTAAAATGGCTTCATAAACTGTTTATTTGATTATTATATATTGTCATTCTGCTGCGAGGTTCTGTTTTTTGTTTTTCTATGTTTTCTATTATTTTCTTATTTACCTCATTATTAATCTCCCTTTTAAATGGTTTGAATTAGACATGTGTGGTTTATTGTCGATTTAAACTGTCCAAAAGGTGGGTCGTTACAGTTGGTATCAGAGCGAGGTATAGACATACCTTAGCCTTTTGGGGTTAACTCATTAGAGATAGGGTAGTAATATCCTAGAATGAGTTTGTCTGAGTGTGTATATATATACAAGTGCGCGTATTTGTTAGTGTTATAAAATGTTTTATATAAGTTTTGAAATGAAATAATTTTTCCTAATATTATATGTTATATATAGAGGAATAATTTTTTTACAACTATTATAGTTATTTGTAATGTGTTTGTTTTATGAAATGATAATATTTAATTATTATCATTTATTATTGATTTGTTGTATTTAGTCAGTTTATAAGCATTGGCTATTATTTTTGATTTAATTTATGAACTAAACTCTATTTTAATAATGGTGTATTAAAGGAAATAAAGTGAATGATTATATGAATATGATTTCTAAGTAAGTCTTAGTAAACATAATTTAAACTGAAATTTTGAGATATAAAAACTCCAACGTTTTAGAAAGAGGTTTCCTAATATTTTGTAAATAATAATCGTATTATTCAAAAGGGGATAATTTGGATATTCGTTATGAAATTGAAGTTTTTTGTTGTGAATTATGTATTTTGTGGATTGGTAGTTTCAACTATTGAAATAAAATGGAATATCTTGATATTTTGGATAGTTGAAAACTTCTGAATTAATATATGAGTTGAAACTTAGTAATTGTGTTGAATTATGCAGTTAAATTTGATAACCTTAATTTGAAAGCAATTGAAACAAAGTTCAGTTTGTTATATCTATGTTTGGTAAATGAATAGAATTGTTGTACACATTCTTGGCATGTAATGTAATAATATACAAGTGTGAACTTTAAGCCTTGGCATGGTTAAATTGAAATTGTGATTGAGGGAATGCTGTAAAAAAATTGAAACTGTGATTATTTATGAACTAAAGGTGAAATGATTATAACTAAAGTCATGACTTGTTAATTGTTGACGAAATAAATGGATGTTACAATATAGTTTTGATTACTTTAAACTCGAGTAATGTTTTATAGAAGAAGTCAAGCCTTTATAAATTGGTTATAAACTTAAGAAAATTTCTTATGAAATGATTAGCAAATAAATGTAGTATTAAATGAGAAATATTACATGTGAAAATGAATGTAAAGTAAATTGAAGAGAAATATAAATAATGTTCGAGAATGAATATATTAATTTTTTATATTAAATGGAGAAATTCTGTGAAGCAAATATTTAAGTATGAAGTGATATTTGTGTTAATATATGAGATTTATAATGAAGTTAAATTGAAAATGTAATTGTGATGAAACAAATTTGAGTAAATACGTAAGTTGTACGTATATTGTTTTATTCACATAGTCAATTTGATCCGGATTTGAGTACTCAAGTTCAAGGTGGATTAAACCATTTAATGTTAGAATTTTTCTTTCGATTCCTGATGGCGAATATTTGATATGGATTTTTCGTTTGGTCCTAAAATTCTCTATCATGGTATATGGCTATGCAAGGAGAATGATGGTTTCTAGCAAAGAAACCTCATGGAAGTCCGCATTAGGGAAGTCGAATGAACAATACTAGTTCGAAAGCGAACTTGTGTGATCGAGCAAGCGATCGAATGTGATTTTGCATGATGATGACATATGTACATTTTTTGTTCTAATAAAATTGATATGCTTTATTGCTGAAATTGAAAAGTTGTTGTGTTGGATATCCTTTGTAATTTAAATTGAATTTTTTTATGCAAAACTACTATTAGTTTAACCATTGTACAAAACTATTTTTCTTTTATTTTATCAAATGTTACTTATAAAACAGCTTCATGAACTGTTAATTTGATTATTATATTTTATCACTCCACTGAGAGGTTTTGTGTTTTTCTTTTCTTCATTCTCTATTATATCTTATTTACCCCATTAACAATCCTCCCTTTTGAATGGTTTGAATTAGACATGTGTGGTTTATTGTCGATATAAACTGTCCTAAAAGGTGGGTCGTTACGTTTATCATAATAAATGAAGAGAAATCTTAGAACACTTAATATTATAATTATATAAATTTTATTGATACTTTCCCTAAGCTTAATGAACACTTTGTAGAATATCCAATGAATCCACACAGTCACCAATCCTTATCTTAGTTTAACTTATCATACACTTTGAAGTAAACAAAAATCCTAATTTATTTCCTCTCCTCATGCATTCCCTATCATCTAACCTTAATTTTATAATGCATTTTTATTCACACTTCGAAGAAGTTCTATAATGATATGGAAAAGGGTGCCGAACAAGGTGTTATGTCAATAAATTCTAATTCTATTAAAGGTAACTATATTTAAAACTTTTTTGCTCCAAAGGTTGCAAAGGTTTCTAAATTTGATAAGTGTGCTAAGGTGGTAGAATCAAATAATCATATAAATGTTTTGAAAGGGTAGTCGAATAAATATAATGATGTTGTTAGGTAAAGAATTCTAATGCAACTAAATATAGCTTAATAAACTTTGAACAAAGCCATCATATCATGTCAAACTGTGCATGCGGAAGAGATGATGTCTGTAACCTTATCAATAATTCCTACTACTTCCTCCTCCTTGTTCATGCTTCCTTGTCCCTGCACTTGCTTCATTAATACTCTAGTGTGTTCTCTTTCTATTGGTTGAGTGTTAATCATTGATTGGCTGTTGTTCACTACCAGGCTGTAAAAGGTTCAGACCAGCTGCCTGAACCACCCTCTTCCTCTTCCTTTGGTTTTGAATGCTCAATTTAAGATTATAGTGGTGGCCCTTGCTCTGCATATCATTTCTTAAATGTTAACTTGATTAATATTTTACTCACTCAAATTAGTTTGGCGGGTTTGGTTGGCAGTGCATCTGCAGGAAAGATTATAGTATGTGACATGATTATTAATCAGCTTCATGACCAACGTGTTATTCTCATCAATTAAGTAATTCCTCCGTGTCATTTCGGTAAAATTATTAATAGCACTTCGATATTTCTTACATTAGAACTTAGAAGTAACTTGCATATTAAGTGTTTGATTTTTCATATTTTCATCAGTGGCCTCCTTTTCTTTTTCTTTAGAAAGAAATTTGAAAATTTGGCATTATATAGTTCATTTTCACACACAGAGTATTTTATTTAACACATGAACTTATTGACATGATACCCTTTTTATTTTCAGTAGCATGGTTCTGATTTATTTAATCCAAGAAGGAAATTTCAAGCAGTAGTCTCTAAGGATAGCAAAGCACCGTATTTTTCTCTTGATTGCAATCATTTACTCAGGTTTTCGATTTAATCATTATATGAAATAGCTGCAATGTATCACTGGCATGGATTCATGTATACTTTTTTAAATCATACTTACGGTTACTAATAAATTTATACGCCAATATCTTTTTGCACATCTCAACTTTGCGTCATGCCAAATGAATCCTGTAAAAGTATGTTACCTCAAGGATGTTGTTAGATCATATATGGTATCTATATAATGTTTTGAATTGTATAACTGTGACATCACAGGAATCATTTTATCACATTCTATCAGAAGAGGAGCTGCCTAAGAATCTAATGTTCATAATTATAATTTTGACCATCCAGGTGTGCTATTTTTATGTTAACTATACCCAACTGAGCTGTTTGTTTAATGCTTCGTAATACTGGTTAGTTGAATATAGATGCATGCTACCTAAAGTTTGATCTTCTTATTTATTTCCACTGTATTCAATGAAATATATTTACGAATTAAGTTAATCTCAGATGCATTTGACACTAAGAAGTTACTTTATTGTATGGAGTACCTGAAGCATGGACAAGCCGTTGGTATTCCAAACTACTGACTCGATAACATATAAGTGTATCTTGCCAGCAAGAAAGGTGAGTTAAATTTTTTGATATTTTTTTTACAGATATTTATAGAACTTTTTTCAAGGTATGTTATTTTGTACAACAACAAAAGTACATACATTTTATTTCTTCATTGTTTTGCATTTATTTGTAAAGTAATTTTTAACAACTTTCTTCATACATTATATGTTTTGTGTACACTTATGGGTTTTAACTAGCCATGTACTTTCAATCCTTGACCTTAGCCCGTAAATCTTTAGTGAGAAATATCGAATGTTGTTATTGAAAAAAAAGAGATTATAACATTACATAGTTTCTTTCCTTTAACGATTCTATCTGCATATCTTTATTTTCTACAAAGATCAGATAGATCATAGATGGCTGATTTAAACATCAGCTGTGTATGAAAGATTGCTGGTGGTTTACTTTTGTTTTGTTTTTTCATTATTCTCAACACAATCATGTTCATCATCTTGAGACTTGAATATTTCCGACATGTGTGTCTATTGGTGGATGGAGTTTATTTATTTACAATGTCCGCATACTAATAATGGCCTTGAAACTTTTGTTAGGTTATTAAGCCTTCAGATGTTATCATTCTAGAAGGAATTCTAGCATTCCAAAATTTTCGTGTTAGGGAGTGTATGAACATGAATTTTTTTTTCACACAAGTTTCATGCCTTATTCCAATAATAAATATTTATTTTTAAAGTCTTTGTCGATCTCTCCGTATTCTTTGGTATGCTTGGTGCAACTTCTTTTTCCAGTTTATTGTACTTATTAATTTCCTTTACATATATTACATTATGATTTTATTTGCCTGGTTACAACAATGTTCTCTATAAGATTCCCTTATACTGTATTTTTATAGATGCTAATGTACGATTAGCTCGGAGGATACAAGTTGATACGGGTTGATACAACTGAAAAAAATAGAGATATTGGCACAGTACTTGACCAAGTGTGGAAATTATTATGGTACAAAATATGTTCATACCTTTAATATGTTTAGGTTTGTAAATATTTCAATATAGTGGTTACTAGTTTTAGAATGGAAAATGATGATATAAAAAGCTAGGTTGCTAGTTGACGCAGCGTGGGAAGCGAATTCGATGATGTAAATCGAATCCGTCCAGGATCTCACACGATTAGCGGAAATAATCGGTGAATCGTTGATAAATCGATGGATTTAAGAATACCCAAATGCTTAAATCCGTTGATCACGAAGATACCGGACTTTAGCAAACATCGACACGTTGATCGCGCACGATACCGTGAGGAAAGATCTACAATTCTTGGAGCGTTGATCAAGCGCACTTGATTCCGCGAATTGGCTTCAACGTCGTTGATTCGAGCGCACTCGAATGCCGAAGTAGAGATAGGAGTTAACACTCGACAACCAATTTAAAAATGGAGGCACAAAGCACAAACCAAATTTTATTCAATTTCAACAACCCTTACAAATGACAACACACTCCTATTTATAGGGAATTACAACTCAACACATGACTTAATAAAATTACAACACAAGCAAACGACTTAAGGAGCATCAACAAACGACTTACAACATCACGCGACTCATACAACTTAACAACGACTTAAAACTTCTCACGACCTAAGTCATGCTGCATTCATTAACGACCTAACTGAAGCTTCATTCGCGACTTAGGATACAACATGACCTTTTGGTAGCGGTTCACGACGTAAAGAAATTCATTCGCGACTTAAAATCAATACTTCGCGACTTAAAAAAATCTCTCAGGCAAAAGTTGGCCTGCGACTTAAAACTAAGGTCGTTCGCGATCTTCCTCTTCACGTCCTTTGCCAGAGATATGTCGTTCGCGACATATGGAAAGTCATTGTGTATAGGGGGGTCGATTTCAATTTGTTCGCGACCTAGATAAGTCGCTCGCGACATATGGAAGAGGGGAATAGGTCATATGTCGCTTGCGAGACGAATATTCGCGATTTGGGTTGAGGTCGGGAAATGGTTTAAGTCGCGGAGGCGAATTAGATTTAGGTCGTGGGTTCTCGTGGGTTCTTGGATCGCGGCCATGGGAGGAGTTGGGTCGTTAGGTCGCGGGTCGCGAGATGGGGGGGTTTAGGTCATGGGTTGCGAGATATGGTGATGTGGTGGGTTGCGGCAAGTGGTGATGTGGTGGGTCGCGGCAAGTGGTGATCGAGGTTGGTGGAGGTGCGGAACGAGGTAAGTGTTTCCCCTGTATCATCCTCCCTGGGTACGAAAGAATTCGTCCTCGAATTTCCATTTTCTCGATCATCGGCATAATACGGAATCAAGTGTTTCACATTGAACACATCGGAAGTATGAAGCTCTTCCGGCAACCTTAACCGATACGCATTATCATTGATCTTCTTCAAGATTTCTAATCGACCAATTTTCCGTGCTTTCAACTTGTTGTATGTTCTAACTGGAAAACGATCTTTCGTTAAAACGGCATATACAAAATCTCCCTCTTTGAAGACAACTCTTCTTCGTTTCTTATCCGCCATTTGTTTATACTTCTCATTTGATTTAAGTAATCGTTCCTGTACAACCTTGTGGCATTCCTGTAACTCATTCACCAAGTCACTAGCCCGCTTAACAACTCCTTTCTGATATGGTACTGTCGTTAAATCCAATGGTCCCTTTGGAATGGTTGAATATACAACTTGAAATGGACTGAAACCTGTACTCCGGTTAACTGCATGGTTGTGAGCAAACTCCGCTTGACACAATTTCGAATCCCAACTCTTCAAATTGTCTTTCACAAGACATCTCGGTAAATTTCCCAACGATCGATTAACCACCTCCGTTTGCACATCAGTTTGCGGATGGTAAGCGCGACTAAAATTCAGCTTTGTTCCAACCTTCTTCCACAAACTTAACCAAAAATGGCTTAGAAATCTAGTATCTTAATCAGAAACAATAGATTCTGGTAAACCATGCAGTCGATACACCTCTTTAAAGAATAATTGAGCAACTCGGACGGCATTAGCTGTCTTCTTACAGGCTATAAAATGTGTCATCTTCAAAAACCTGTCCACTACAACATATATAGAATCATTTCCCCTCTGAGTTCTCGGCAAACCCAACACAAAATCCATGCTAATATCAACCCATGGCTTAGTAGGCACGGGTAATGGCATGTATAATCCCGCATTCGTCGCTGTTCCCTTCGAAACCTGACAGATATGACACCTCCCCACAAATCTCTCTACCTCTTTCCTCATTGACGGCCAAAAATAAGATTGTGAAACTAACTGTAAGGTGCGATCCCGTCCAACATGTCCTTCTTCATGCAACGCTTTAACAATCTTCATTCTCAAGCTACAATCTGGTATGCATAATCGATTCCCCTTGAACAAGAATCCATCAACCAACACAAAGTCATCAGTACTCCCATCTTTAACTTTCTCAACAAACTTTGCAAAGTAACGATCCCCCTCAAACAACTCTGGCAATAATTCGAATCCTGTCACTTAAACCTTCAACGTTGTCAAAAAGTGACTTCTCCTGCTCAAAGCATCCGCTACATGATTTGTTACCCCTGATTTGTGTTTTACCGCTAAAGTAAATTATTGTAGATATGCTATCCACGAAGCATGTCTCGCTGAAATCTTGTCCTGCCCTTGTAGATGTTTTAATGCCTCATGATCAGTGTAAAGAACAAACTCCTTCTGGAACAAGTAATGTCGCCAATGTTTCACGGCTTGAACAATCGCATAAAATTCTACATCATAAGTGCTATATCTCAACTTGGCTCCAGACGGTTTTTCACTGAAATAAGCAACTGGTCTTCCATTCTGGCTCAATACTCCACCAATTCCCACTTTCGAAGCATCAGTATGCAATTCAAACAACAACTGAAAATCCGGCAGTACCAGAATCGGTGCTGTCGTCAAAAGTGCCTTGACCTTCTCAAAAGCAACCCCTGCTTCCTCTGACCATGCAAACTTCTTTCCTTTCATGCAATCAGTTACAGGTTCCATCACACTGCTAAAATGTGGAATGAATCTTCGATAAAAAGATACCAATCCATGAAAACTCCTCACTTCAGTAATTGTCTTTGGCTGTGGCCAACTCCTGACAGCTTCCACTTTATTTTCATCTACTTGAATACCTTCCTTTGACAGAACATACCCCAGAAATAAAACACTGTCCGTCATAAACACACACTTCTTTGTTGCTGCATAAAACTGCTCTTGTCGTAGAATCAACAATACTTCTCGCAAGTGCTGGATGTGTTCTTCCGTACTCCCACTATAAATCAAAATATCATCAAAGTAAACAACCACGAACTTCCCAACAAATGGTCTAAAAATCTGGTTCATCACTCTCATGAAAGTACTAGGAGCATTTGATAAACCAAATGGCATAACCAACCATTCATATAGACCTTCCCTAGTTTTGAAAGCAGTCTTCCACTCATCACCCGGTCTAATACGAATTTGATGGTATCCACTTTTCAAGTCAATCTTTGAAAACACCACTGCCCCACTCAACTGATTTATCAAATCATCAAACCTTGGCATAGGAAATCTGTATCTCACAATGATTTTATTAAGAGCCCGACTGTCCGTACACATCCTCCACGTCCCATCCTTCTTCGGTACCAACAAGGCTGGCACAACACATGGACTCAAACTCTCCTGAACACCACCTTGTTCTAACAACTCCTCCACTTGCCTTCTCAGTTCCTCATGCTCCTTGGGACTCATCCGGTAATGTGGCCTGTTAGGTAATTTCGATCCTAGTACAAGATCAATCTGATGTTGAATATCCCTCAACGGCGGTAACTCCTTTGGCAACTCTTTCGGAAACACATCACTGAATTCTTCCAATAACGGCTTCACTTCCTGTGGAACTTCAACGGATTCAGTAGCTTCATGTCCAATCAACAAAAACACTTCAGGACTCTCCTCTACTTCTTCAACAAATTCTTTCAAAGTCAATAAAGTTTTCAGCTCCTCAATCTCCTCAGATTTACTCTCTCCCTGCTGTCTCTTCTTTGGAACTAAAATAACCTTAATGCCTTCAAACATAAAACTGTAGCTATTGGTTCGACCGTCATGCTGCACTGCTCGATCATACTGCCACGGTCTTCCCAAAACCAAATGTCAAACATCCATCTCAACTACATCACACCAAATCTCTTCTTTATATTTCTTCCCAATAGAAAATGGAACTTGAACTCGCATGTCCACCTTCACCTCTCCTCCTTTTCTTAACCACGCTTACTTGTAAGGATTACGATGTTTCTCCGTTTTCAACTTTAACTTTCTCACAGCTTCAGTAGAGATAATATTGTCACAACTTCCTGCATCAATCACAAACTTACAAACTTTTCCCAGAATAGTGCATGTAGATTGAAAAATGTTGCTCCTCAACCAACTAGCCTCATCCTCTTGTTTCGGTGTTAAACAAGACCTTCTCATCATTAGATTACACCCTTCATCTCCCGACGCGATATCCTATTCATTCTCCTCAACTGGACTATCTTCACCTTCAATGGCATTCTCACTTTCAACTTCAGCTATCATCGTTCTCTTCTTTGGCTTAGGACATTCGTTACTCTTACGACCAACTTCTTGGCAGTTATAACACTTGAAACTGTTAGTAACCTTTGCCTTTGCAGCCTCATTCACAACTGGTTTACTGACATCTTTAGAAACATTGGAACTCCCACTAACACCTTTGCTTTGAATATTGGAACTTGTAAACACTCCACCTCCACGCCTTCCCTGCTTCTCCCAAGCCAATGCCTTCTGGTGTGCTTCTGCCACAGATCTTGGATCAAACATATTAACCATATCCTGGATCTACATTCGCAACCCTCCAACAAACCTAGCAGTTAGTTGTTCCTCTGTCTCCATAATGTCATTTCGAGCAATCAGTTGATAAAACTCGTCAGCATAATCATTAACAGTCTTCGTCCCTTGCCTCAAGTTCTGCAACCTCTGATACATGAGTGATTCATAATTGTAAGGTAAAAATGTAGCTTTCATCAATTTCTTCATTTTCTCCCAATCAACAATCTTCGACTTCCCCATCTGTTCTCGTGTAAGTTTGGTTTGCTGCCACCACGCCATAGCTCTCCCCCTCAACCTAGTAGCAACCAACTTCACTCGACGATCTTTCGGTACCTCCTTGAAATCAAAGATCTCTTCAACATTAGACAGCCAATCCAAAAATTCTTCTGCAACCATTCCACCTTTAAATTCAGGAATCTCCATCTTCATTCCCGATTCCCATCGACGATCATCCTCTACATCTCGATACTGACGTCGTGTTTGACCTCTATCTCGGTAATGAACACTTCCCCTATCACCATCAAACTCCTCAACAAAATATGAAGCATATCGATGTCGATCACGACCAACAACATCTCTTCCACCACCACTTCTTCGATCTTCATTCCTATCAATATTGTTAGCACTTCTACGATCATGATCTTCCCTTCTCTCCCGATCTGAATGTGGTGAAACTCTACATCTCCCATGGCTCGATTCAGGTGAAACTCTTCTTCGATTTTGATTCATTTCAAGCATCATTCTATCTAATCGACCAATTCCTACATTCAACTTTTCAGTGAAACTCTCGTTGATTCATTGTTCCATTTCATCGGCCTCTTCTCTTCCATACAAAGCATTAATATTGCGATGACGTTGAGCTCGTCTCAGGGGCATGATTGAACTTCAAACAAACTCAAGAATAAATTTCAAACGCTTTCCGAACTTTGATCCGAAGTAAGATGGATCGAAACTCCCAACTTGTTGCAACTTCACGATGAACACGATGAACACCAAATTTCTCAACAATAGCAAATTCGATCTCCAAACTTCAAATTCTCGAAACCCAAGTCTCCAAATGATGCACACTCCTTGCGATCTAGCTCTGATACCAAACTGACGCAGCGTGGGAAGCGAATTCGATGATGTAAATTGAATCCGTCCAGGATCTCACACGATTAGCGGAAATAATCGATGAATGGTTGATAAATCGATGGATTTAAGAATACCCAAATGCCCAAATCCGTTGATTGCGAAGATACCTGACTTTAGCAATCTTCGACACGTTGATCGCGCACGATACCGTGAGGAAAGATCTACAATTCTTGGAGCGTTGATCAAGCGCACTTGATTCTGCGAATTGGCTTCAACGTCGTCGATACGAGCGCACTCGAATGCCGAAGTGTAGATAGGAGTTAACACTCGAGTACCAATTTAAAAATGGAGGCACAAAGCACAAACCAAATTTTATTCAATTTCAACAACCCTTACAAATGGCAACACACTCCTATTTATAGGGAATTACAACTCAACACATGACTTAAGAAAATTACAACACAAGCAAACGACTTAAGGAGCATCAACAAACGACTTACAACATCACGCGACTCATACAACTTAACAACGACTTAAAACTTCTCACGACCTAAGAAATGCTGCATTCATTAATGACCTAGCCGAAGCTTCATTTGCGTCTTAGGATACAGCATGACCTTTTGGTAGAGGTTCGCGACTTAAAGAAATTCATTCGCGACTTAAAATCAATACTTCGTGACTTAAAAAAATCTCCCAGGAAATGATAAGTCGGCCGCGACTTAAAACTAAGGTCGTTCGCGATCTTCCTCTTCACGTCCTTTGCCAGAGATATGTCGTTCGCGACATATGGAAAGTCATTGTGTATAGGGGGGTCGATTTCAATTTGTTCGCGACCTAGATAAGTCGCTCGTGGCATATGGAAGAGGGGAGTAGGTCGTAAGTCGCTTGCGAGACGAATGTTCGCGATTTGGGTTGAGGTCGGGAAATGGTTTAAGTCACGGAGGCGAATTAGATTTAGGTCGTGGGTTCTCGTGGGTTCTTGGATCGCGGCCATGGGGAGGAGTTGAGTCGTTAGGTCGCGGGTCGTGAGATGGGGGGGTTTAGGTCGTGGGTTGCGGGATATGGTGATGTGGTGGGTTGCGGCAAGTGGTGATGTGGTGGGTCGCGGCAAGTGGTGATCGAGGTTGGTGGAGGTGCGGAACGAGGTAAGTGTTTCCCCTGTATCACTAGTATTTGTTTATGTATAAATAGTGCAGTGGATTACTTGCAACTTAGCCTGTAATAACCGAAATTTTCTGAAATACAATAATATATTAACATAAATTACCCATTTATGAAGCATTAAAAGTTTGTGAAACCTGCTTTTGATGGCTTCATACTTCTGACAAAAAAGTAGCTGATGTTATCCTTCCTCATGGTCTAGACAATCATGTGGCTATTGACCTAATAGTTCAGCATAAATGCACAAAACTTGGACAACATGACCTTTGTAAGATCTATCCGAACCTTTATGTCATCAATTCAATGTTTCAGGTGTGTATCATCTCTTGATTATACTGTTATCTTTTAGTTTGATCCGATTCAGGGATTTTAGCAATTGATATGATATCTTGTTTTCTACCGTGTTATATATAGATTCGTGGGATGCATACAATTATACATGATGCTCAGACAGCGACGCATGACTTTGTATTTTATTCAGATTGGCTAATCCGTTTGGTTAGTACATTTGTTAAATTTAATTGTTGATCTTCAGTATACATTTCAACTAAAAACTACTATTCAAGTTTAGGTTATTGGGCATGGTCTAAGTCATCTACATCTTAAGTTAAACATAAATCTGACTAAATAGTGAAACTACGTTTGTACAAAACATGTAAATGCACTTACTATACAGTTACATATATCAAAACATCATACATTTTTAAACTTGTGTGTATTTTTTTTGGAAAATCATCTAGCTGAGGTTTGAGTATCTTATGTCATGGCCATCTGCTCAAAACCAATACAAGTTATAAATATTGAGTAATTATGATACTATATTAACTGTTAAACAAATTCCTGAATACTTAATAAGGAACATCATTTTAGTTTTACTATGAGCAACTATGTGGCTGAAACTATATACCTGCTCAAATCATTACTCCTTTTGTTTGTCATTTGTGCTCGTAGATTAAATCTGCCCATCTGTCCTTTATTATTTAACTCAATAAAAATCAACCTTGTCTGTTTTCACGATCAATTAAAATGAAATGTCCTCTTTTCAACGAGCAATCATATTTTCATTTAAATTAATTAAACAATGTTAAATCATTTTTTGCTTTAATCTAATTTTAGTTCCATTTTTAATGATGTAGGACATCTAGTTAATGTTTTAAGATTCAATATGTGCAACGGAATTTTTTAAGTCAGTAGCAATAGATATATAACGTTATAGAAAGAATGGAATTTTCTAGTATCCTATGATGTATCTTATCCTATAATCTTGTAATTAACATTAGCTAATATTTATAATTGCTGCTTAGTCATATATTTTCATTGTATGCCAACAAAATACAATTGTGGAAAGAAAAAAATCCAATCATATAAAATAACTTAAAAATACATTTTTATAGAAAATATTAATTAGCTTAAAATGAATGCGATTAGGTTTAAAATGCATGGAGGGAGGATGACTTTAAAGTGAATATACTGACATGGAAGATTATATGGTTAACCATAGATATATGTATTAATTAGTTTGCCATAAAATAGACAATTAGTTTGCCATAGAAATTTGTATGAACTAATTTTTGTAAACTTAAGTAATTTTTCTAAAAACTTACTAAATTAATTAGTTTTATGACTTCAAAGAAGTCTATGAAAATAACTAAGTTTATACTATTAATGAAGTTTTAGAAAAGTCAACAAAGTTTATAAAAATAACTAAGTTTTATAAAAGTTAATTAATTTTTATAAAAGTTGACCAAATTTTATAAACATTTAACTATGTTGTCTAAGTTTTATAAAAATGAACTAAAGCTGTAAAATTATTGAGCTTTTTAAATTTTTTAAAAATTAAAGAAGTTTATAAAAATACGTAAGTTGTAAAAATTAGTTAAGTTTCAAAAAGGTATACTAAGTTTATAAAAATAACTAAATTTTATAAAAGTTAACCAATTATAAACGTATAACTAAGTTTGCTAAGTTGTATAAAAAAATAACTACATTTATAAAAATTAATTATGATTTATAGAAATTAATATCAAGTTTTATAAAAGTTCAAAAATTAAAGTTTAGAAAATTAATTAATTTTCAAAAAAGTTAAGTAAGTTTATGAAAAAAACTATGTTTTATAGAAGTTAACTAAGTTTTATAAAAGTTAACCAAGTTTTACGAAAATTTAACTAAGTTAACTAGCTTTGTTTATTAAAATTAACTAAGTTTATAAATGAGCAATCTATCCATAGTTCATTGCTTTTCCTTCTCATCTCAATTTTTTTCTCAAGCTCCAAAATGGTAGTTCAAAAGTTTACTGCTGCATTAAGTTCGCAGTCCATGACTATCGGCACAAAGAAATCAATGTCGATCAAGTAAGCAATTGAAAACACAAACTTTATTCTTCTTACCAAATGGTCCTTGAATTTAATTTTTTTTTGGTTAAATTTTAAGTTGTGGATGGAATTTTGAAGATAATGAGTTACATGCCATCTCTAATTTACAATGTAGATGCATCATATTATGATTTTATGAATAGAGTGACAATGG
This sequence comes from Allium cepa, assembly GCA_030765085.1. Taxonomy (NCBI): domain Eukaryota; kingdom Viridiplantae; phylum Streptophyta; class Magnoliopsida; order Asparagales; family Amaryllidaceae; genus Allium; species Allium cepa. The sequence continues at coordinate 313,018,583 of CM060937.1, forward strand.
AGGAAATTAGTTTGAAAAAGAAGGGAATATTGGATACAAGTTTATATTGTAAATACACATTAACGGTGTAATGGATAATTGGTAACAAAGTACACATTGAATTATATACTGATCAAATATAAATAGTACAAGTTTATATTGTAAATGACCTTGCAATTAATAATAGCAAAAAACAAGTATAAAGCAAAGTTTCAAGCTCATTCTTTCACATGTTTGTTTTATACATCTTAAGATAACATGAGAACTAGCAACTTAATGTTTACGTCTTTTAATCCTAATCAATTATGTATAATAATGAACTTTTCCTTTGTAGGTGGATAGATATATTTGATGGATAAAAATAGTAACATACCGCAGCAAGGATTTAAAGTTACTTTTAGATGCCATAACCACATTTTGGTTTTACGTATTACTACTTTTGGTCACTAGTTGTTGCTTGTTCTACATTGAAATATTATGAACTTATTATCTATTTTGATGTGAGAATATAGCATATGTTTATTATGTATGTTTCATGTTAATTGTAAGACCTATGATTAATTTAATATGTTGATTATAAAATGTGTGATTAGTATAATATATGTTTGCTATGAAATATATGTGTTTATATAAACCGTGTTGTACATAAATTGTGGCTGCATATAGAATTGGAACCTGCTATATATTGATTAGGAATTATGCAAAATACGACAGCGTTTATAAAATGCTATGAAAATATTTAACAGCGTTTCTGAATCGCTATAGAAAAGATTAAACAGCGTTTATGAAACGCTACAAAAAGTTTTAACAGCCTTTTCAAAATGCTATAAAAACGCTATAAAATAGGACCAAGCATTCCAGAAAATGTTGTAAATAAACATCATAGCAAGAAAAGAAACACTGTAAAAAGAAACCGCAGCAATGAAAAGAATGTTGTCAAAGTTAACATAGCGTATTATAACCGCTATTGAACATATTTCAAAGGGAAGACGAACGCAATAAAATATATTATTGACATCAAAAAAATGATATAGAAACGTGGATTCTACAGCGTTTTCTGTCTTGCTATGGTATATGTCTGGCCTATAATGACATGTTAATATACAGCGTAGTTAAAAACGCTATTAAAGGTTTTTATAGCGTTTTTGAAACCCTATGATAGGTACATTTTGCTGTAATGTTTGCAACTTCACACTTTCATATCTAATGTGTTGTATTTCGTTTTTGTTTCCATTAAAGTTCTAGATTTTTAAATTTGTCCTCGTTATTTGAAGCATTCTGTTAAAACTATATTGACCAGCGCCCTTACTTTTAATAGAAAGGTTATTTTTACTTTTGTTTTTAATTTTTTTAATATACCCATTCATTGACAAATCTAAAAGGAAAGTTCTTTTTAATCGGTAACTTGAGAGATATGGATTCATATATGTATGCGATCACTAGATTTCCGGGTTAAAGTATAACATTTGAAATTAGAAAAAAATATTTATAAATTTTTGATTTACCAAAATTCCATTTAGCTTGCAGTGAATATTTCCAAATTCGCCAAATTTCCCTGTGAATTTGTCGGCAAAAATTATTGGTTCAACCAGTCCAGTTTTCAAAATAAAATTATTTACCAATTCTAATTTTTTAAAAGATATAGCTGTGCCCCTTTTTCGAAAGAACGAAAAATTGTGTTGAAATCTCCAAGTACCATGCAAGAGTGTCTAATATTTTCATTTATTTTTTCTACATGATTCCATAATAAATTTATTACATTTTTACTGTTTGATGCATAAATAAATGTAAGTTCTAAAAGAAAACCTCGTTTATCTATGCATTTACAATGTATATATTGAAATTTAAAAATACTGATTTATATCCCAAATATTAGAATCCTATATGACTATAATTCTACCATTCCCCCGTTAGGTTATTATTTATATTATGTTCCAGTTTTTCAAAACATTATTTGATAGTCATCTATTTTACAATCATCCAATTCGAGTTCTACTAACCTTGTAATATTTGGTTTAATTATTAACAACAGATCAATTAAATCTACTTTTCTTTTAGTGAGTTAATCCCCTTATATTCCATGCTATTACTGACATACTATATAAAAAATAATATTAATATTATAAGGATACTCAAAGGATACAATGTGAAGTTATAGCGAAGCACTATATTTGGAATTCTCATCTGCAACATCAATCTTTCTTCCACTTCTTTGGCAAGACCTTTTGTCTTGTACTTTAAATTCCTCTTCCCACTTTGCATTTGACTATATTTTTTTCTTCTGAATTCACTATCGTTTGTTGCCTCTAGATGTTTACTGAAAGTTATGCCATTTATATTCTTCAGTCGATTTTTTTCCTTTCATTTTTCCTTGCGGAAGAAGAGGCAGCTGTTAGCCGGCTTACTACGTTTTGAACTACCTAATTTGATACCGTTTCCTTAGGTAAAGTTGCAGTAATTCTTGACTTTGCTACTTGTGGAGCGATTATTCCTCAAGTAATTGCACTTTCAGGATCTACACTTATCTCAGTATACTTGTTTGTGCTGGTATCTGTATTCATCTTTTCTATGTTTATTTACATGCTTGTTGCTTGCTCATTTTCACTGCCCCAATTTTTTGAAATCAAACTAGTGTCCTCTATGATTCACTACACTTTTATTATTTTCCTGCATAATGGATTCTTGTTGGCTAACATTTTTATTTTGATATTTATTTTGAGTTTGATGAGACTAATTTTGGTTCACTATTGCGCTAATTCTTTCTTTGCCAGTATTTGTAACTTTTGTCGTTGGAGTGTCTGCATTTGCCACCCATTTTGAAACTGTGTTTTCAAAACTTGCATTTTTATCAATGGACATGCTTTCTGTATTTTCATTTTGTTTATCAAGACGGGAGTGTGCAACAATACCATTCTTTTCCTTCCATACATTCTTAGATTGACAGTTTTCAATAGAATGCCCAAAACATGCACATTTCTTACATCTTGGAGGAATCCATTCATATTCATTTTTTGTTCGATTTGTTTTATTAATCTAAACTAACGCTAAAATAATGTGCTGTTATTAGATGTATTTGATAACAGAAAAGAATAAGCCATAGAGTGGTAGAGTATTTTTAGGAGAGTAGTGGAGATAGAGTCAGTAGTTGATTGAGTCTAGGAAGTTGCTTATTTTGTTCCTATTTTATTGCCACCACCTTTGCGTGTGCACTGTTTAGCTTATATATTCATGTACCGTTAGGTTTTAATTAATAAGAAGTAATACGTTCCTTCATAAATCTAATATTTTGGTAGCAGAGCGATCCAAAAGATGCAGTTGAGACGAGGACAGACAAGGTTGCACTGGCTGCTATCTATCAAGGTATCTCGGAGGACATGCTGTTATCCATAGCTGAAAAGAAATCCGCCAAAGAAGCTTGTGAAGCTATTAAAGTGATATGTATGGGGGCAGAGCGAGTACAGGCGACAAAAGTGTAGACACTGAAAGCGGAATTCGAGTCGATGAACATGAACGAGTCAGATCAGCTCGATGATTTCTTTATGAAGTTGAATGGAGTAGTCACTAACATTCGAGTTCTGGGAGAGAAAGTGGAAGAATCATATGTAGTAAAGAAGATTCTACGTGTCGTCCCCTCGAAATTTCTACAAATTGCTTCCACAATAGAGCAATTTGGAGACATGGAGAAGATGACAGTTGATGAGGTCATTGGGCGTCTCAAGGCATATGATGAAACGTGGTCAGTAAGACAACACAGGAGGCCAACTGTTGCTCACACAAGAAGAGTGGTCGAGGAGGACAAACAAGAGTGCACTTGGGAGTTTAATCAGAGGGGAAGAGGAGGTGGCGCTTATCATGGCAGAGGTCGAGGCAATTTTCGAGGTGGTGGTTTTGGTAGAAGACAACAAAATCGCATAGAAGAAAATAACAAAGGCAACACCAGTAGTCGAGACAAGAGCCGTATAAAATGATTTAACTGCAACATATATGGTCATTATGCAGTGCAGTGCCGTAAACCACGTCGCGACAAAGAACATGGAAAAGGACAAGCACTTGAAGTAAACCTCGCTCAGACCCAGGATGATGAGCCCACACTCCTGTCACTGAGTGCAGAGAGAAGGAAGGCAACGTGGTGCTGTTAAATGAAGAAAGTGTAACTCCAAATCTTGTTTCAGACGGGAATGCTATTGTGGAATATAATTTATGGTATCTTGACAATGGTGCCAGTAACCACATGACAGGAAGACGTTCAAAATTTGTGGATTTGGACGAAGGAGTAACAGGCCAGGTGAAATTTGGTGATGGGTCCACTGTGAAGATTGAAGGAAAGGGATCCATAACACTTAAGTGTAAGAATGGTGAGAAACGTCTACTCCATGAAGTTTATTTCATCCCCACACTTAAAAACAACATCATAAGCCTGAGACAACTCTCAAAAGCTGGAAACAAAGTGGTTATGCATGGAGATCTCCTGTGGATGTATGACGATCAAGGAGAGTTATTAATGAAGGTGAAAAGATCCTCAAACTGGTTATACAAAATTATTATTGAAGAAGGTTCAGCCATATGTTTATTATCAAAGGCGGAAGAAACATCCTGGTTCTGGCACTCACGACTCGGATACGTGAATTTCTAAGCAATGAGACTTATGTCTAACAACAGAAAGGCATATGGAATACCAGACTTTGTACAGCCTAAGGAAGTATGTAATGGGTGTCTACTGTCAATGCAAGCCCAGAAGTCGTTTCCCCTGCAATCAAATTTTATGGCAAAATAAAAGTTAGAGATGATACACGCAGATTTGTGTGGTCCCATCTCGCCACCTACACCAGCAGGCAATAGGTACTTCCTGTTATTGGTCGATGATTTTAGTAGAAAGATGTGGGCATATATGTTAAAGAATAAAGACGATGCTTTGGGTGCGTTCAAGAAATTTTAAATGTTATTTGAAAAGGAGGCAAAGGTTCCCATAAAAGTTCTGAGAACAGATCGAGGTGGTGAGTTGACATCAAAGGAGTTCAATTCCTACCGTGACAATGAAGGCATACTGAGGCACTTGACAGCTTCGTACTCTACGCAACAGAACGTAGTTATGGAACGACGGAACAAAACGGTTATTGCTATGACTAGGAGTTTTTTAAAGGAGAAACAAATGCCAGCTACATTTTGTGGAGAGGCTGTAAGGCACTCTGTACACGTTTTAAACAAGATACCCACACGAGTTTTGAAGGGAGAAACGCCTCACGAAGCGTGGAAGGGTGAAAGTCTAGTCTCGATCGCATAAGAATCTTTGGATGTCTTGCTCACATGAAGATACCAAAGGAACAAACTAAGAAATTGGATGACAGAAGTAAACTTGTGGTTTATCTTGGGAAAGAACCTAGAACTAAGGCTCATCGTCTATATGACCCACTCACTGGGAGATTGAATGTCAGTAGGGACATTGTGTTTGAAGAAGGTAAAGGTTTGAACTGGGTTCAACAAGGGATGGAAGGTACAATAAACTCAGGCTCTCTCGTTGTGACTGACACACAAGTTACAGTACGGCAAGACGTTGAAACAGAGGTGTCAACGCCTATGCAATCACATGTATCATGTTCAAATTAAGAAAGTGAGTTGGATGAATATGGAGGATCAAAAAGCAGTTTATATCCCAGACATTTCAGGCTACTCGGCGACGTGTACGATGACATGGAGGAAATAGAGTTAACGGACGAACTGATGCTTCTGGGAGTTGAAGAACCAGAAAACTATGAACAAGCTGAAAAGGAAGTGGAGTGGAAGAGAGTATGCAAAACGAGTTGGAAGCCATCGAGAGAAACAAAACGTGGGTATTGACGGAGTTGCCACCCGGTCGAAAAGCGATAAGTTTAAAGTGGGCTTATAGACTGAAGAAAAACACAACTGGCGCAATAAACAGACTTCTAATTTAATTTTTTGTACCAAATTTTCTACATCATACATTGAGATGTAAGCTTCCCTTGGCAATTCTACATCTGTTTTAATTTCTACGAATATTCTTGCATAGTATAGTCTGGTTTTATTTGCAGTTGGTTTACCATGTTTTAAAGGTATACCCATTACACTTGAATAGCACTAAGTGCCTCTTTGTCCCAAAATTTCAAATTAAGTTCAGGCAGCCTGATCCAAATTGGCATTATTGTGGGCAAGTATTTTCCAAAATTGAATTTTTTCTCCATTAATTACTTTACCACAATCAGCTGCTGTTGGGTGTGTTTCGACCGGTCCTGTACCACCGAACCAACCATCTCCCCCTATATAGCCGAACCAAGCTTCATCCACTCACCACCGGACCAAGTCCCACCGAATTAACCACCACCGGACCAAGCTACGTCCCCATCACCGAACCATCCTGCTCCATCCACCGCCGAACCATCCTGCTCCAAGTGTCTACCGAACCAAATCAAAGTATCACCACCGGACCAGAAGCAAGGGAGGCCACCACCGGACCAACCTCTACCGGACCAATCCACTTCCATGCATCACCGAACCAAGGCTTTGCCGAACCAACATTGCCAGGCCAGATAGCATCAGCCCAGGCCCACCAGCAGCTATATACACCCAAGACTCCTACCCCCAGCCTCACTCTATAAATAGAGGGGCAGGGTTACAACAATGGAAGACAAGTTTGAGAGCTCAGGCACGGATAGAACTTTCAAACAACTTTCAGTTACTTGTAATCAAAGCTTTGTACTTGTAATCTGAATAGAAAAGGAGAATAACATATAAAGTGGACGTAGGCACATTCTGGCCTAACCACTATAAATCTGTGTGTCTTTTACAGTTTAGTCCATCTATTTTATATATTCGCATAAATCACCCAAATCGCTAAGAACCATATACAATCAACTTAATCATACGACTTGGAGGTGTTTGCCCATTTTTTGTGCAAACATTTTTGGTGCTTTCACTGAGAAAGGGAGCTCGAAGCTTCGGCTTCTCCCACTTAACCCTTTTCCTATCAGCATCGTTCATTGCTTGGAAAACATGCCTTCTGGATGGAAGAAAGATGCTAACAAAGGAAAGAACATCGCAACTAGCAGTATCCCAGATCCGGTGATCAGAAATCAAGACAACCGTCCGGTTCCAACAGCAAATGGAAATCAGGCAAATCCGACAGCCCTTGCTACGAAACAACCAATTACAAGGGCGGATCTGGACAGGGTTGTGGCTGAAGTAACTAACCGCTTCGCAACTCAACAAGAAACCTTGGTGGATCAACTCATGTCACGCTTAAGGGAAGCTGAAGAATCCAACCGCAACACTGAATCATGGGATGAGTCCCGGTCTGGAGGATCTGGGAGACGACAAAGGTCTTTCTTATTCGAAGAGGCTAACAACAGAAACAGCTATGGTAGGGGCCGAGCCCGGACTCAGCCTGAATTCCGACCAGAGGAAACACTTGGAACCGAACCCAACGGGGGAGATACCAGGCAGGGGTCGGATGTAGTTGAGCCGGCCATGCCACCTAACCATGGAAACACCAATGGACGGGGCTGAGCTGGAGTCCAGCCCGAAGTTGGACCCGAAGAAATACAGAGGACAGAACCCAGCAGGGGAAGATCAAGGCAAGGGCCAACTGTGGCTGACCCCAGCGTGACCTCAGTAAACTAGAGGCAGCCATTGGAGAATGTTAGGAGTGATAGACGATACCATCCCTATAGGTCATCTGGACGGAATCAATCCCGCAGGGAAGAGCCAAACTCATTTCTATCCGCTCCAAGTTCTGATGAAAGGATGGCGCGATTGTTCATAGAATGCATCCAACGGGACCAAAGGTATCGGGGGATAGGCGCTAGGGTAACCAGCCCCTTCACCCGCAATATCGAAACTGCCATCACCCCCCGGAAATGGAAAATGCCAACAATGGAACCTTACAAGAGAACCTCTGACCCCGTTGTACACTTGCAGAGATACACACAGCATATGCTCATGAGCGGAGCAACAGAGGGAGTGTTGTGTAAATGCTTCCCACTATTCTTGGCAGATGTAGCTACCTCCTGGTTCTGCCATCTACCACAAGGGTCCATCAGCTCAAGGGAAATGTTGAAAGAAAAGTTCATCAGCCAGTTCCGCATTCATGTGGAACAACCCAAGGACGCTTATTCCCTATCTAATATCAAACAGAAACCCGGAGAGATAGTGCAACAATATCTAACCCAATTCAACGCCGCAATGGCCGCAGTCCAAGATGCCGATGAGAAACTTATCCTAATGGCCCTCTGCAGTGGTGTGCATCCGGATACTAAATTTGCTAGGAGATTAACGAAAGAAAAACCAGCTACCTTACCTGATTTCTTCCATGAAGCCGGGAAGTATAAGAGGCTTGAAGACGCTGCCACTGAGAGGTAGTCAGGGCAACAGACTAAGGCAGCTCCAGACAGGGTTCCCGTTGCAGCAAAGGACGTTCGAAGAAATGACTCCAAAGACAATGCTGGGGGCAGGAAGGGAGAAAAGCGTTTATATCGGCCAGGACTAGGGTTTGACTCTTACACTCCTTTGAATGAAACAATCGAAAACATCTTCCTGGCCACCCAAGACGAAGTTAGATACAAGCGCCCCCAGACACAAGTAGGAATCAGATAACGCAGTTAAGTCTGGAAAGTTCTGTCGCTTCCACGAATCTCATGGGCACGACACAAATGAATGCCATCACCTCCGGGACTTGATTAAAGAACACATCAGAAGGAAGAGACTGGAGCGCTATGTGAAAGGTCAGAACAGAGCTTCAACTCCTGCCAATGAGAACCTAGGGCTACCCCTCCCAGAAGTAGGCGGAGGAAATCGCAACATCAGCGGCTCTAGTCAAGAGAAGATAGTGGTCCATACCATATCAGGTGGACCACACATCGCCGATAGAAGCTGGCCATAGATCGAAAGATACGGTAAGTCACTTAGATACGATGAAGGCTTCATTAACTCTGTGATGGAAGAACGCCACCCGAAGCGGAAAGAGAACGATGACATCACATTCAGTAGGCGTGATCTAGAGGGAAGGCAGTACCCTCACATGGATCCTATGGTCATCTCTGCCTGGTTCAGCCCAGCCAAAGTTTTTCGAGTTCTAGTAGACACTGGAAGCTCAGTAAATATCCTATCCAAGCATGCTTTCGACAAAATGAAGCTGTCAATGAAGGATGTGTCTCCCTGTAGCAAACCACTGCATGGTTTCACTGGAGATGCGAAGATGCCCTACGGGCAACTGGACCTCTTTGTCGAAATAGGAAGCCATCCCTGCTCCGTTGTGCGAAAACAAACATTTGTGCTAATAGAGAACCACTCGGCCTACAACGCCTTTTTGGAAAGACCAACCTCGTCTGACTTCCAAATTGTCCTAGCCCCGTGGTGCCTGAAGATGAAATTTCCAACAGATAACGGAACAGGAGAAATAGAGGGAGATCAAGACGCCGCTCGAGATTGCTATGTAACTGAACTTCGCAATAACCGCAGGAACGATAAAGGGAAGGATGTAGAGACTTCTCTCTACAAGAAAAACTTGGAAGCATAGCAATTAAAGAAAGCCCCTCCTCTTCGATATACCAGCGATCCTTTCAACGAATTAGACCGCAGGGACAAGGAGGAGGAGGCCACCACCGAGCCTGCAGAGGCTATGGAATTTGTATTTGTAGACAAACATGACCCAAGTAGACTGCTGAGAGTCGGGTCTCAGTTAAGCGCGGAATTGAAGGATCAACTCGTCGATTTTCTTCACCACAACATGGATGTATTTGCATGGACGCACGCTGACATGACTGGAATCTCCCCAGACGTAGCATGCCACGTACTGAACATCGATCCCACCAAGGTGCCAGTAAAGCAGAAAAAGAGAAGCATGGGGGCAGAACGATCAGCAGCCTTCGAGGAAGAAGTAAAGAACCTACTTGCCAATAACTTCATACGAGAAGCCATCTACCCAGAATGGGTCGCCAACCCGGTACTTGTAAAGAAGGCTAATGGGAAGTGGCGAACATGCATCGACTTCTCCAACTTAAATGACGCTTGCCCGAAGGACTGCTTCCCACTCCCTCGAATCGATCAACTAGTGGACAGCACAGCCGGACACGAACTCTTATCCTTTATGGACGCATACTCAGGATATAACAAGATCCCTATGCTTGCCCCCGATCAAGACCACACTAGTTTCATCACTGACTGGGGATTGTACTGCTACAGAGTAATGCCTTTTGGACTTAAAAACGCCGGAGCTACTTATCAGCGCCTCGTCAACAAGATGTTTGCGAAACTTATAGGACGAACTATGGAAGTTTATGTGGATGACATGCTGGTAAAATCGAGGAAAGCCAACGATCATATAAACCACCTGGACGAGATGTTTCAAGTACTTCGCCAATATGGAATGAAGCTGAATCCTCTAAAGTGCCCCATCGGAGTGTCATCGGGAAAGTTCTTGGGATTCATCGTCCATGCCAGGGGGATTGAAGCAAACCCCGAACAAGTCCGGGCTTTGCAAGATATCAAGATACCATCCACTCGAAGAGAGATACAAAGCCTAAACGGGAAAGTGGCCGTCCTAAGCAGGTTCATCTCTAAAGCAACCGACAAATGCATCCCTTTCTTCGAAGCTCTAAAGAAAGACAAAGGAAAGTTCGAATGGACTGACGAATGCTCGACAGCCTTCCTTTACCTAATCGAACACCTTCAAAGACCACCAGTACTCTCAACTCCAAATGAAGACGAAGAACTATACCTATACCTTGCTGTATCGTCCAATTCTTTAAGCGCCGCTTTGGTGAGAGAGGACAACCGCGCGCAGCGGCCCATATACTTTGTAAGCAAGAGATTTACAGGGGCAGAAGCCAGATACCCTAAACTTGAAAAGCTAGCATACTGTTTGCTAATCATGTCACGGAAACTGCGACACTATTTCCAATCTCATTCCATCAGAGTTTTAACCGATCAACCGCTAAGGCAGGTACTCCATCGCCTCGACACTTCTGGGCGACTACTTAAATGGTGCATTGAACTGAGTCAATATGATATCACCTACCATCCTCGCACCGCCATCAAGGGACAAGCCATGGCTGATTTTATTGCCGAATTCACTACCAACGAAGGTAAGGATCAATCTGAAATAACCAAAGATATCAAGTGGAATCTCTTTGTAGATAGAGCATCAAACGAACAGGGCTCGGGGGCAGGTATTGTGATAATCACCCCCAGGGGAAGGAAGCTGCACTATGCCCTAAGGTTGGAATTCGCTGCCACCAACAACGATGCAGAATATGAAGCAGTAATAGCAGGACTAGAACTTGCCTTAGAAATTGGAGTCAGTTCTTTACGTCTCCATAGTGATTCTCAACTTATTGTAAATCAAATACTGGGAGAATTCCAGACTCGAGGAGAACGACTCACAGCATATCTAAAGAAGACCAAGCTGCCGCTCAATCAATTGGATCACTATTTAATCAAACACATTCCTCGAGGAGAGAATAAGGAGGCCGACGAACTGGCAAAGCAAGCTAGCATGAAGGACGGCACTACTTCTGGAACAATAAACATCTCAAAGCAACTAGCCCCAAGTTTCGAACAAGAGGATTTGATAGCTACACTCGAAGAAGAAACTTGGATGACTCCTATCCGGAAATACTTGCAAGATGGCACACTACCCAACGAGCGTAACGAAGTCAGGAAAATCTTGAGGAGTGCTTCCCGCTACACAATACAAGAAGGCATCCTCTATCGGCGCGGCTTCTCTATCCCCTTATTAAGATGTGACGCTGGAAGGGAAGCCAAGGAAATCTTATCCAACATCCATCGAGGAAGTTGCGGAGACCACACTGGAGGGCAGACTCTGGCAAAGAAGATACTCCAATATGGATATTTCTGGCCCACCTTAAACAAAGACGCCTTGGACTTCGTCAAAAAATGCGACAGATGTCAGAAATTTGCTGAAATCCCTAGACTACCAACCAATGAGATTACTCAGATGACCAGCCCTTGGCCCTTTGCAATATGGGGAATTGACTTGATTGGCGAACTGCCAATGGGCCGTGGTGGAGCCAAATATGCCATAGTGGCAGTTGACTATTTAACCAAATGGGTGGAAGCGGAGCCTCTAAATAAAATATCTTTGGCAAAAGTTATTAACTTCTTGATCAAAAATGTTTTATGCAGGTACGGGGTTCCACTCAAAATCATATCGGACAATGGACTTCAATTTGACAGCAAGGAATTCACCGACTGGTGCCGAGAGCACGGAATTCACAAAAGCTTCTCATCTGTAGCTTATCCCCAGGCAAACGGACAAGTTGAAGCTGTCAACAAAATTCTCAAAACTCTAATCAAGAAGAAACTTGAAAAGTCAAAAGGCGCTTGGGTGGATGAACTTCCTACGGCACTTTTGGCCTACTGCACATCTTACAGAACATCGACAGGACATACTCCTTTCTCTTTGGCATACGGATCGGAGGCCATGCTCCCAGTTGAAACTGTAGTACCCTCCCATCGTAGGATCCACTACAACCCAGAAGAGAACGAAGAACTCCTCCACATGTCTTTGGATCTAATTAAAGAGAGAAGAAATGATGCAGCACTCAAAGCGGCAGCTCACAAGCAAAAAGTGGTAGCACAATACAACTCCAAAGTCAAGCACCGCAGCTTACGAGAAGGAGATCTTGTCCTCAAGCGGATCTTCCCGCGCCCCGGAGTGCTAGATCCAATCTGGGACGGACACTATGTAATTCATAAAGATCTCCACAACAGAGCTTATATTTTGTCAACAGTGGACGGAGAGATGTTCCAGAGGGCATGGAACATCCAACACCTCCGTCGATACTTTTCTTAACTTGTACTGCCCATATGAAGTGAATTAACAAAGAGAATCAGTGGACGTAGGCATTTTCGTGCCGAACCACTTTAAAAATCTTGTCTCTTTTTAACTTGTTCCTTTATATCTTGGCTGCTTGTTAAGCTTTATCCTTTTCTGTTGAACAAAACCCTGTGTAACGGCATTTCCATTCTGGACGCTTCACGGCACAACCTCACCTGGACAAGGCCCAACAGGTACTATACGAATCTATGCCCTCGCCAGTGAGACACTTTTGCTCCAGCATCCCTCTGCTGCGGGTTAACTCATTGCTCGTGACAGCCCTCAAATCCAACTGTAATGAGCCGATCATAAGCCACCGAGAAGGCCGACTATAGCCGAGGCAGCTCATTACGGTGTTCGGCTCGTTGGCAACTGTGAACCGATTATAAGACCCAACATAAGGTGTGGCCAGCCAGGGGCAGTTCACAGTTGACGATCGGCACCCACGCTAGTCGGCCACAGTAAATCAAATAATACCCACGATCACGGGCCATAATGGCCCGGGTAGTTACTGTGCGCGATCTCGGCTCCGATGTGTCTTAAGTACGGCTGTGGTAAAAAAGAAAACTCCCCGCGGAGGCGTAAGATGGGTGACGAATGTCTCTAAGATCCACAGCTAGGGAAAGTGACTACAAAACCCGTTTGCCACGAACTTAAGCACATCGAAGGCCTTCCGTGATTGGAAGTTTTACTATTTCTTATATTTCTATTTTATTTATAAAAACTTTCCTCCTATCCTCTATAACGATCACTAAAGTACAGGACACAAAATAGGAGAAACTCGCTAATGGGAATAAGAACTCACAGCTGGATGGCAGGACATTCAACGGCATTCCATATTCGATTACACAAGGCATTCAAAGCTACCGTCTACAGCCAAAACTTGAAGGGATGTACTCTCTTCCCTTGTGTACAAATAAGTAGCTCTGATATATTCACACATCACATTAACATTGCAAGACATGAAATTATATTTTAAGCGAGAACTTGACATCAAAACACAATTGAATCACTAGCACATGCACAGCTATATTTCTTATGCAACACGTCAAAATAATGACAGCATCCTAGTATGACAGAATCAGCTTATGTTATAAAGTTACATGTTAAAAATAAAGTCGTTCGTTGCAATGACATAATTATAACCTGAAAGTACATTAATGTTTTAGAACTAGTATATACAAGAATGTCAAGTAAAACCAAAAATGCCCGGGTCAAGTCAAAATAGTCGGCAACATTAGAACTTCATCTCTATCCTTCCAACCCCCCAAGATCTACTTGACAGCAGGATCAGAACTCCCAGCATGCTGACCAGAGATCCCATCTGTCTAATTCAGGAGAAGAATCTATTAGACAAACGATAAGCAATCAAGTTAAGAAATGATTAAAAGGGAAGACTTACCAGCGTCTGCTCCCTGATCATCATCCTCCAACTGCACACCCACTTCCTCGGCGGTAAGCAGTCGCATGCCCTCCTTCACCGCCACCTTCTCCTCCTTGGTGAACTGAGCGGTAACCACATCCATTCTGAAGGCCACGCCACCCTCTTTATCTGCATCAGCCTTGGCCTCCTCCAAAGCCCGGAGATATATCCTAGCCATGACCCGGGGGTAATCGTCCATCCAGGATAGGTTGCCCTGCTTCCATGTACAAAAATACATATCCTGCAGCATATCATCCATCATCCCCTCGTTCTCCTCAAACTCCCTCATACGGGCCTCAGAAACCGACAACTTTGCAACCGCAGCATCCCTCTCCAATCGGTATCTCGAGCAGTCAGCTTGAAGGGATCTCCTCATCGCCTCCATCTCCTCCTTTAGCTTGGCTTGAACAAGCCCTGCGGCTTCTAGCCTTCCAGATAACTCCTCTACCTGCTCGAGATCCGCTCTCCAAGCCTCTTCCACCGTTGCGATGGCCGTGTCAATTCGTTTCATGCAAGCAGCCTCCATCTTTCGTAATTCTGCCTTGCTAGCCTCTTCCATGGTTTCCTTTAGTCGTCTGGAGACCGCCTCATGTTGGGAGATCTGAATGGCCTGATCGGCAAGCTGTTTGGCCTGATCGGAAACCATTAGCCACTACCGAATGTTAGCACTTCCGATTTCCTCTCCAGCCTTGGCCAGTCGAGCGTGATGCCCCATCAACTTCTTGGTCTCCTCAGCCACCCGATCGATGTTTGCCTTGGCCTCACCCCCCATAGTCACAATCCGAGTGGTCAACAAGTCGAGATCCAAAGACTTAGCCTCATCAAGCACCCTTACCATAGGAGCGCGGGGTAGGAGGTGCTCACCGGTAACCTCATCGAAGGAAATATCATGAGAACTCGGGTCCAGATCTGGATGACCCGCAAATGGGTTACGCGCCAAGCCGGGACGATCAACATGAGTAACTGTAGGATTCTCTGATGGATGCGGAGATGGTATGGACTCAGTATCCTCCCCCGTGATGCCATGAATAGGCTGGGTTGGGGGCTGAGGTCCAAGTGAAGGTTCGAACATGGAACGCCTCCTGTTTCTCTTTTGAATATCCTCTTCAATGACTCCGAGAAGAGGACGGTAGCCGACTACGCCCCTGGAACGGTCAGTCGAGGGCTTCGGTTTGGCAGAAGCTTTGAGGAGTTTGAATTGCTCGAGGCGGTGCCGAATGTTTGATGTCTTGGCCGCCTTACCCGTTCCTGGAATAAAAACCAAGTGTTACAAGCATGCATGAGACTATAATCCAAGAAACACGTGAAGTTAAAAGAGGAGTCAAAAATTCACCTTGAACCGCAGGAGTTGCCCTAGCTGAAATGCTCTCAGAAGATGGACTGGCACCAGTCCCGGCCTTATCAGATTTCTTCGGTTTCTCCACCAAGGCCGACCCTTCTTCCAACCCCTCAAAGGCTTGGCGGAAAGCATCATCCGTCCACTCTTGAATCTCACCTGCTTGCCCAGACGTCAAGGCACCAACGCCACTACCACTCTGTCCTTCGCCACCATTACCACCATCGCCTTCTCCATCACCTCCGCTCTCCTCCTCGCCTCTTTCCTCCTCTCCACTTTCCTCCTCCGGAACATCTGGGCATGTACTGGGAGAGGGTCCATCAGATATCTTGAGCTTCTTCGCCCCGACGACTGGAGGTATCGAGAAGGGTTTCCTCTTGCTGCTCTTTGTCGTAGCCCCTCCTTTGGCAGCTCTTTCCTCAGCCGTATCCCTCTGCTTGACCATAGACTGATGTGGTAGAATCAAGTTGTGTCCCAGGAGAGTGGCATTCCTGATTAGGTAAGAAACTGACCTATCCCTTCCCAAAATGGCCTCTATCTCCGTGGCCATCTGAACCAGGTGATCATTCTCCACGACCGCAAAGCCACCTGTCGCTAGCAAGAAATAAAAGCACATAAGAAGAAACATCTCAGTCAGAACGTAAATTATAAATAAGCTGCAACTTACAGCCGGAGGTGAAGCAGTGGATCGAAACGGTGTCATCCTGGACGAAGAACCATTCCTTCTTAAACATGGTGAACTTTGAATACAAGTCCAAGACCGGCTTGAAGGACATGGCCGATTCCAAGCTGATGTATAGGGACCTCTTCTTGTAACCTCTCAAGTTATATAGATACCGAATCTCCCGGTTAGAAGGGGGCGCCCGTACTTTCTCTGGAAAATCACAAATAGGCACACTAAGATAGCGTAGTTGTTGGGCTGGAGCTGAAAAGGGGCCACCTTCAAATAGGTGACGAAGCTAACTATCCAAGCATTGATTGGAGGAATGGCCCCACACATGCAGTGGTACCTACTATAAGCGAAGTATCCTTCAAGGGGATTATATGGCATGACCCCCATCCCTCTCAACAGCATGCGTGCTCTATCAATCCCAAAGGAGCGGGAGATAACACCAAGCTGCTCCTCTCTGAGAGAGCTAGGAAAGCAGTCAGGCGGAGAAATCAAAAGCTCTTGGGGACCATACCCATCTACTAGCGATCTCGGGGTGGGTCCACGACGTTCCGGTCCTGCTGAGATGGGGGCACTAAAGCAGACTCTCCTTCGTCCTTGGATTTCCTCTTATCTGATCGACTTTCCACTTTATGAGACATTTATCTACAACACAAGAAAGTATATCGTTAAAACGGAAGGTATAAACATGCAAGTATATGTACTCCGGAATTCCACTTGTAATTTAAAACATAAAATTTCAAGTATATAAGGTTCATTCGGCGCTCAAACCCCTAAGTCTCGTTCGGCAATTCAAAAATGAGAATTCATTCGGTATTCAAACCCCATGTTTCATTCGGTAGCCCATCATAATAACTCATTCGGCAGAAGAAAACTCACCTGGTCCGGCAGTTAGGTTTGATTCGGCACTTGGTTGATTCGGTATTTGATTGATTCGGCACTTGGTTGATTTGGCACTTGGTTGATCCGGTACTCGATTGATTCGGTTATCTCAAAATGATAAACAAATAATGAAGGCCTAACTCCCCTATTTATAGACAAACGTAGGATGACCGGACCAGGTGATTCGGCACATATGACCGGATGAAAACATCCAAGTTAAAACAAAGTACACCATCTGCATGCGCATGCCCTACTTTGGGGGGCAAGTGTTGGGTGTGTTTCGACCGGTCCAATACCACCGAACCAACCATCTCCCCCTACATAGCCGAACCAAGCTTTATCCACTCACCACCAGACCAAGTCCCACCGATTCAACCACCATCGGACCAAGCTACATCTCCATCACTGAACCATCCTGCTCCATCCACCGCCGAACCATCCTGCTCCAAGTGTCTACCGAACCTAATCAAAGTATCACCACCGGACCAGAAGCAAGGGAGGCCACCACCGGACCAACCTCTACCGGACCAATCCACTTCCATGCATCATCGAACCAAGGCTTTGCCGAACCAACGTTGCCAGGCCAGATAGCATCAGCCCAGGCCCACCAGCAGCTATATACATCCAAGACCCCTACCCCCAGCCTCACTCTATAAATAGAGGGGTAGTGGTACAACAATGGTAGACAAGTTTGAGAGCTCAGGCACGGATAGAACTTTCAAAGAACTTTCAGTTACTTGTAATCAAAGCTTTGTACTTGTAATCTGAATAGAATAGGAGAATAACATATAAAGTGGATGTAGGCACATTCTGGCCGAACCACTATAAATCTGTGTGTCTTTTACAGTTTAGTCCATCTATTTTATATATTCGCATAAATCACCCAAATCGCTAAGAACCATATATAATCAACTTAATCATACGACTTGGAGGTGTTTGCCCATTTTTTGTGCAAACAGCTGCATTTGAAAACTTTATAATGAAGAACCCATTATTTCTTGTGAAAATTTAAAATTTACCTGTTGGGTTCCATGACGAAAGCTTTGAAGTGGTGATTAAAGGATCGGCTACCAAACACATAATAGTCTCAGTTCTCCAACCTCCTCCTTTACAACAACCGCCTTCCTCTTCCTGATGGTAATTGGAACGTGTAACTCAGATCAAAGTCATAATTGAAGCCTCCTTTATTGATCATCTCTGCCCAAGATTAAGCTTTATGCACGCCATTCTTGGCCTAATATTGAGTATATTGATTTACTGTTTTGATTCTTAGTTTATTACTTGTTGTAAAATATTTGAATCTTTAATCATTCAGACCATTCTTGTTTACATTCAGTTAGAATCTTAGCTTATGTTGGATAATAAGAGGGTGAACAGGCCTATAAGCATTCCTATATTGACTCTCCACCAACAAAAACCCCTCACCATCAATGTCCTGTGGTTTCTCTTTAAGGTTCTAATGTGAATCAGGATTATGATTTGCTGAAGGAGAGGTGTCATTTGGAGAAGCTGGGGAAGAAGACCACCTCAACTGACCTTGGCTTTCATTGAAAAAACTAGGTTGTTAGCAATCTTCATAATCGCCATTGTTGTTATAACAAAATTGTGTTAATATCCGCATTTGACATGCGTTTGTACATGTTTTGATGTTACTCGCTTCTAGCCTACAAGGCGTCTTTTCCTAATTTCTTTTTTGCTTATTGATACATTACTGTCGTTAATCCTATCCCTGGGACTGTTAAGTTGTTTTTAGGGAGTTTCGTCGGGAGGGCCGGAACCTATGGACACCCTTTTTTGAAAGGATGTAGCCACAATATATATGCTTTGTTTCTTCATATTATTTTCTCAAATGCAATTTTGTTTTAGCTATCATAATAAATCATTATAATAGTTAATAACCAGCAGAAAGAATATTCAATTTTTTTCACTCTAGAAGATGCATCATATATAATATTTTACTGTGATTTCCATCCATGAAGCACATGACCATGTAATTGTAGATTTCTATATGGGTTGGTTTGTGTTGTTAAAAGAACTTTGATGTATCGGTTATTAATCTAATCAATGGTGATATAGTTCGTCATTTCCTTCAAGGTCATAGCATTTAAATTCTGTTTCTAAAATTGATAGATTAGATTGGTTGTAAAAGTCACTAAAAGATTATGTTGTAAGTCAGAAAGCATCACGAATTGCAGATATTAACGTAATTTTCCTTTACCCACCTGAATGTCATGGGAATTTTCTATTATATACATGAAGATGAGGCGTTACACATAATTAATTGTCATGTGTCTAGGGGACTATCCATAAAGTACTATAGTGGAGTCGTTCTTGTGGTTTCTTTTAAGTAGTAAATATTTTTAATTTTAGCTTCTTAATGGAAAAATGAAAAGTCAATAATAGAATCAACTTAGTTTGAGAGACAACATCATATTTACATTTTTGATTCATAAAGAATATTTTAGTTTGATTATTTATAAAATTATAGGAAAAAAATAATTTTTTTGAAGATAATTACAGGAATAAGTATGATGATGGCATGTATGATGAGAATCCAAACAAGATGAACGTGAAGAAAAATCAGTGCGAAGATGCTATAGGTAAAGTTAGTTAAAGTGGATTCATAAACAATTAGAAAATGTAAAATAAATGGGAAAAAATTGAAAGTAACATATAAATATGTTAGTTTCTTAGTGAATTAATTTGGTACTAATTAGTGAGTTGATAGTGATAAAGTAATAGTGACTGTGATACTTATTATTTACTCGAAACAACATGGCTTAAAATTCTTAAAGTAAGCAACGGTTCCATATAGTATATGATGGGATAACGATATCCGTTAACTTATAATTTATGAAAAACAGCCATTTGTCTTTGAAACCATCTATTATATAATTGACCTCCTTTGAAACCAATTTTGTTTGGCCTGCCACTATCCTATCCAATAAGTAAAGGGAACAAGTTTAGAATATGAGTCAGCCAACATTTTGGTTTTTTGATTTGAAAAGCCAGTAATTAAGGATCGTTGTAGGTTATTTTTCTCTACATATATGATGTATCTTACTCAAATGAAACCATCGTATCCTATGTTTTTTGATGCATTATCATATTTTATGATCTGAAGTAAGTAGCTCACGATAGTGATCAATATCATTATGCACACTTATACATACCCATATATACGTTATCACTTGACAAATAAAAAGTATGTGTATGTATGATTTATCTATGTATTTATGTACAGAAAAACAAAAGAAAAACTATATATAATTCCATGTCCTTAATAATTTTATTTTATCTTTTGATATATATGAACATAATATTTTAAAAAAGGGTGACAAGCCCATTTGCTGAATCAACATGCTGGGTTAATATTGAATCGGCAATCATTTTCTTATATAAGATTACTACTTACCTTTTTTACATTATGCATACATCTTGTGGAAAGACTTACAGAGAAACACGCATATAGACATTTGTGAATGTACGCATAAATTTCATATGAAGATTGGACTAATTTACTCCGATCTACATATCATATTTATGTTATTAATAATAACGCATCTACATTTTCCCATTTGATACTTTAGTCCTTATGGCTTGAACTATGATATACCCATATGTAATACCCATATAGGATACAGTTCTTACTATTTCATTTATGATTTCAACAACATATTAGAAAATAATACATTCATACTTGATTAATCACAAAGATGAATGCCTTATGTATGACATCACCGTAGCCTAAGTTATAAAATAAGCTATTTGAACACGACTGAGGAATCACATTTATTTGTAGAGGCCCGAACATTGTTCCCTCAATGCACAAGCATAATGCAAATGAAGCACAAGTTTTTGTTAATGTTACAAGGATAATTCTTCACATATACATTTACATTTAATGCCATTTTCATTTCATTACTACTTAGCATGTATGCATAAGAAGATACAAAAATAATTATATCAATCAAGAATTGTCAAAAACTATATTTTATTACTTAGCATGTAACGTAGTTGGTTGGGACATTCAGTGCACACATGTGAAAATGATTGTTCAATGTTTGCTAACCACATGTCCTTATGGAAATTAAATCATGTTTTGTTACTATAGATTATGAGCTTCTATAAAAAAAACTATAAATATATGGAAAAATGGAATTCATAAAAACTATATTACGAAGTCAAATATATGTTCAATTTAATAATATTTTTCATAATTTATTCTTTTAAATTCAATCATATGAAAGCTATATAAAATTAATGTGGTAGTCTGCTAAATATAAATAAAATGTAATTTAAAATTTGAATTTAGGTAAAGCACATATTTTTAACTAAATAATGAATATGAATTTTGCATGAAATATTAATAAATCATTAATCTAAGTTAAGAATATATGCTACTTAACAAGCATCGTGGCCAATGACAAACTTATTAGTAATAAATGGTAATGGAATTCTACACAATGTTGTTTTACTATTATCTAACAAAAAAATTGTAGTAATTTAATATTTTGGGAAATATAAGGTAAAATGGATAAAAAATGTAATAGTAAATACTTTTATGTAATACAGCTCAAAACATGATAAGGAAGGTGAATAAATTTTATGAATTACAACATTCAACTTGTTAAATAATTAATACAATTAATGATAGGAAACGCTACAAGTAGAAAAGTTCATATAATTGCTTAGTGTTAATAATAGCGCATATGAAATTATAATCATCAATATGGTAAAGTACTGTATCAGATTTTAGCAGTTCTTATATTTACCTCCTATGGTATTTTTAATCAAACCCTTAATAGTAAATATTAATATCATTATGCTACTCAAATAGTGTTGGGCACTTGAATATCCACTATAAAAACTCAAAGAAACATATATATCAAAAATTTCTCATTGTCACCTAACTTTATGCAAAAATTTCAAAAATAAGATGGACATGAATATTCAATTTAAGAATAAATATTCTGTGTCCATTGATAATTCAAAGATTCAACAAAATCTTACAAAATGAATACTTGTCTAATAGATTGTTTGAAGTATGAAGAAGAATCATGTCATTTTGGTGTAAAGATAAATCTTAAAGGGCATATAGTTCTTCACTTGGACGTACATCACCAGTTTAAAAACCTTCAACCACTAGATATTACAGTTTTCCCTATTTTGTTTTATGTATTAGATCGTATCTTTTACTTCTATCAAGGTTACTACGATTTGATGTAATTTCAATTTTTGTGAAAAATTGTTACTACAAGTGGTTACAATGCCAATATTTGCAGAAAAATAAAAATAATCCTTCGCATGAACCTTCTTATCACTTGGTGGATCATTATGGTGATCATGAATTTGATGAGACTAATCTTTCTACCTCCCATAAATGGTTTCATTCAACCACTTACATGTTATAAATTTTATTAATTTCTTTGCCTATAATTGATTTTTAATTCCAAAATTTTTATTTATATGACATTACAAAATATTTTTTTTACAATAAACATCAACCATAAGACCATAAACAAGAAATATATATACATCTTTTGGGAAATATGATTGACAAAATAAATTAAAATAATGTTCATATAACACATAAACACTAAATAAAAAGGCCAATAAATAAATTCTAGTAATGCAATCTTTGGCATGTGAAGTTATCATATTCGAAAGAACACATAAACAAATAAATATCTTTAAAAGAAATTTTTATTGAAAGCATTTGATTTGTTTGAGATACTAATACAACAACAAAATATGGTCCAAAGTACTAAGGATCTCTCTACATTGGAAATTTAAAAGATAAATAAAGTTAAACTAATTAAAATATGTAATTTATGTTTACAAGAAAAGCTAAAAAAAATCAACTACTCACGCATTAAATTAATTAAATAACTTACTATAATATTGATAGTATAATCGGTAGAATACTGAATACATAAATATAAAAATGGATAATAATGCATACAATAAAGAGGCATGTGTATTGAACATAAAAAACATAACAGGGTTCTTTAATTTAAAAAAAAAAAACCAGAAATATGAAAAACAAAGATATAAATTTTTCGTCCAGATCGTGATTAGTGCCCAACAAAAATTTGTGTATAATAAGAAATTAAACTTTAGTTTGTCACAAAAAATATTCTCGCAAAAAATTGATGAAACTCAAAAATTTGACTTTACGTTTAAAAAGGGTGTTATACAAGGGACATAGGAAACATTAGAAGGGAATACTTTCTAAAGGAAGCTTGCTAAGTTTTTGAAAGGATGCTGAAGTCAAATAAATAATTTATCAATTCTTTGAAGTATCTGTTTTAAATTATTATTATCATCCCCTTTCAATTTTTATCCAGGCATATTTAATGCTTAAAAAAATTCAAGGGACTAACACTTAATTTACCCTCGAAACACCTCAACTATATAGGAATTGTGTTCGCAAAACACTGATATTTTCAGGGTTCTTCTGAGTCTTCCTAAAAATATATTACAGTGTTAGTGTAATATTTAGAGGAATGATTTAGTGGAATAGACTGTCCTTGACGAATACATTATGAATGATAGAAGTTTTATATGTTTTATTCATTTCGTTTTCTAAAAAATAGAAAAAGAAGCAACTATTTGGAGAACGGAGAAGTGAAACTTATTTATCATTACAACAGTAATTTATCAGCACATAATGATAGTTATTTCTCGTTGATTGATTTCATTCTTAATATTCCACTTATACAAACTGATTCATCTTTATTTACATAACTTATGATGAGCCGTTGAAACAAAAAAAGAAGGTTTGTTACGTTTAAAGGGAATTGATTTAATTTAGAAAAGTGTAGCTCAAAGGAGTAGTAAATGGATGGTTTTAGAAAGTAAATATATTTTTTAAGGGAAATATTTGACTAGTAGCCCTCGAATTATATAAAATATTTTAACTAAAACCCTACGATCCTTTAATTCCTTTTCGTTTCACTTTAATAACATTCTTAAAAATTGTATCATCAAATTTTTTTGAAATTGCCAAAAAACCCATGCTTTACGCATTAACTTAACGGAAGCATGCTCTTTTCAAACACATATTTCGAGCACTCTTACAATATTGTCACATTTAGGGTTCGCACACGTGACTTTTAGACACGCACTCTAGACTATCAACAAACTACACCAACCCTATTAGTAGAGTGCCATCATCATAATAGTAAATATACTAGTTTATTTAGGAAATCTGTGTATAATATTTGTTAAGATTCGAATTATCAACCGGTATTGAAAAAATGGGTGGTTTATTTGATATTATAAAATCGCTGATCGTTAAATATGTTGCAGGCATAATTTACACATAATTTTTATTAATTAATATAAATGTCTATAAATTTTGCTTAGTTCATCGTGCACATCATGTACGAGATAGCATTTTAACATATTCGTGCATGGATAGTTAATAATAATGACATGACAAATATAAGTATATTCTTTTTCAATGGCGCTATAAACACTATATTTTAGATAACATTCCTCCACTCTCCATCTAATTGATGGAAAGTGGAGACAAGCATCTACCATGCTAGTGCAATTATCGATACCTATAAAATTACAACAATCATTTGGACAGTTACTTGTGGCTTCTCTTTCATCTTTCCTATTAGTTTTGTGAATGATATTTATTTCATTAATACCCATTTTAGTACTATAATGTTCAATTTCTATTTTTCTTATTAATAAGTGTTCATGTACTTGTATGGCTTTTAATTGATTCATTTTTAAAAACATGTTTTGCATCTTTGGAAAACTAAGTTGAATGTGTCAAATGTGAAATATGGACTATAACATGATGTGCATTAAAATTGAATAGAAAGGAAGCCTTCATTGTTAAAGAACAAAAGACTAACAATTAAATATCTACCAAATGTTTATTTGGTTGGTGAACTTATACGCATTTAACATCCTATAATATTCGTTGCATACTCGAAAGAACATAAGCGTAAAAAAATGGATTACCTTGTTCATTAGTTATACGCGTATGTACATACATATGTATAAATATGTTTATCTTCATTTTTGTATATAATGATAATGCCTCATGTGCTATGGGAAGTAAGGGTTATCAACCAAGAATAGACCTAGCATATGTTCATCAAAATCATTCGATCTAATG
This sequence comes from Allium cepa, assembly GCA_030765085.1. Taxonomy (NCBI): domain Eukaryota; kingdom Viridiplantae; phylum Streptophyta; class Magnoliopsida; order Asparagales; family Amaryllidaceae; genus Allium; species Allium cepa. Next base: position 313,043,863 of record CM060937.1, read on the forward strand.
AGCAATAACGTGTAGTGAAAAAAACCATTTTCTAGTACAGGCTTATAGTAGTTAGACCTTCAATATATGGTCAAATAATCTCCATACTGAACGACAAAATAGAAACTTTTCTAAGAGGTTTTTCATAAATGTTGATTCTACTAACCGTAAAGGCATGCTATTTTATATCTCTTTAGAATAATAATCAATTACTAATCTTGTTTCTAATAAATAGTAACGATTAGCAAATATTGGTCACTATCGCTACTATAATTATCAAAGTTGAAATCACCAAAAAAATAAGTGAAATGTAAATACCACTATACCTTATATATAGTGACAAAAAGACTTCTCTCCACTGGTGGATCATGTGACACCAAGTGTCTTAATCATTATTGAACTCTATAAGTTGAACCAAATACATAAATAAACTACTTCTCTTTTTTTTCTTTTTTCTTTTAATTATCATTTCATACATTTTATGCATCCTCGTTTTCTTTTACCATTTTACCATCCTTCATCCTCTTCTTATCTTCATCCTTATCACATTTTTATCCTCATCTTGACCATTGTTACCATCATCAAAAATAATTTATCACTATAAAAAAAATATTTTTAGTGCCCCAAAATATAAGTATGCATAAGTTTCCTAATCGTAGTCAATTAGATTATTATCTTTTAATTTCCTTCTTTATGACTTTGAAATTTTAAAATATTGCACACATAAAGTTCCCATATAAGAGATAACTGTAGATGTCTTCATTAAATTTTTTGTTACACTACATTCCATGTCAACAATCCAAAATTACCAACATTCATAAGCTTGAAAGAAAGAATACATCGAAACTGTAATTCTAGTAATAGTCTGGCATATCAACTTAACATTCAAGAGACTTGTAAAACTAATCCAAGCTATAAATTTTGGAAACATGTATGAAATGTTATAACTAAGGAATTTTATGACGAACTCTATCCACATTGAATGCATTAATAATAGAAACATCAATGGTCATGTTTAACATCATAAGCAATCCATTAGATAAATCTAATATACAATGCCACATTCTTTATGGGTCATGAAACTTTAGAAATATACTACAAAGAGGCCCAATGAAGAAATAAAATAGGTGATTGAAGTGTATGGTGCACAAAGACATAAAGCGTTTTTGATAATGAGATTTATTTGAATGAAAACCACTATAAAGGGAAAATGATGTAAAAAATATAACGTCGACCGCACATGACAAGCTAGGTAGCCATGGAAAGGTTAGTGATAATTTACAGATGTAGAAAATTATGGATGGGAGTTGGATTTTAGCTCCTATTTTGTGCTGAATATTAAGGATTATGTTGATAGGAAGGGGAAATTATAATACATGATAATTAATACGTTCATCATAAAATTAACTCATAGAAGATTATCACTGAAGGTGAATTTCAAAAAATTCATCAAAACCATACCTGTGTAAGAAGAGTAAGGAGCTTTTCTGGAGCGTAGGCAACTTTTGGAAATTTCTCGTAGGATTGAGTATGGAATTTCTTCATCATTCTAATTAAAGCAAAAAAGAAGCGCAATATGAAGCAATCATGTTGAGGATTTAGAAATGCGAATTTCTACGAATTATCCACGTACACTCACTTTTTTCTTTTAGGGTTAATACACATGTATGAAGCTTGTATCAATTTATGTGCATCAACATTAACTATCTTCTTGTTAATCTCAACCATAACTAAAGTATTAGATAAACTGTATGATGATTTTATATTGAATACAAAGAAACCTAATTAATAAGAATTAAAATTTTAAACTAGATATTAACAATGTCAAAATACCTTAACTAAGACTCGAATTCAGTGATCTCTTCACTAATAAATTGAAAATTTACGTCGGTCGACATTTTTTTGATTTCCAAAATTAGAAATAAGTATTACGTAACATTTCAATTGGGAAATATGTTGTCATTGGACATGAATGTATTTATGCAAAATAATGATGTTAGAAATGGTTTCAAATTCCTCTCGATAATTTAAATTTGTTAAAATAAATTGTAAAGAAGAATTCATCCAACCTTCCGTAAAAATTTAGAATCCAAACCATAATGTAAAATTCTTTATCCCATTTTTATAGCAATCTCCATTCAATAAAAATTTCAATATTTTTTGCATGAAAAATTCTAATAGTTTGTTGTTTGATAATGAGGTTTTGGCATGTATCGCATATTATGGAACATAATTAATGAATTGGTTGAATTTTTAAACTGTAATAACATTGAAAAAAGAGAAGAGAAGACATGTAAAAAAATTGAAGGGGACAAAGTGAAGAAGCAATGACTAAATCACCCTGTAGATGGAGAAGGTGGTTACAGACGAGGAGAATGAAGAACAAGTGAAGAATGAGGAAGGGAGAAATAAATATGAAGAAGTTTTGGATACCCATTTTATAGTAATGCATAAAGTATAATCCCTAATTCTCCCATTTAATATAAACCACATTGGTTCAAGCGAACGTTTTGCGTTTCCACCTCATTCATAATTACATGTAACTCTAGCATAATTACATGTAACTCCTCCATCCACGAGTAATTAAATGCTTTATTTATTATGTAGAAAATAAAGTAGTTCACATACACACATTTCTCAACCCCTATTATATCGTTTCTTTCTATGATCTTTTCTAATTGCTGACATTTTCTTTCCAGCTAACATCTTCTTTACTTGATTTTTCTACTCATTTCATTTTCTTCCCTATTTTAATTTACTAGTTTGGTATCCTACATTCCCTTCCCTTTATCTTTAATCTTTTTTTTTACCAACTTCAAACATAACACTTATTTCTTTTCAATCTTAACCAATTTTCCACCAAGTGCTCCAATCAATTCTCTTTCTAGTACCAACTCAAAGGAAATGTTCTAAAAAATTAGGATGAACGCCCTAAATGCAAGGAAGTAATATAGGATCGTATCCATGGCAAGGTAGAACAAATCGAAATCTAATATCCCATAATATGCAATCATCGAAGATACACAAACAGAAAAGAAAATCACATATAGGATTTATAGTGGTTCTATTATCGTGTAATAGTGCACAACCAATTTGGAGAAAGGATAATGGAGGATAAGAAGAAGAATACAAAGAAATATAAACTGAGAAGATGCTCAAAAGAATGACTATACATATACATACATACACACACACACACACTATAACATTCCTTGTCTCGAGGCCCGAAGCTAAGTTCTACAGTTGTTGCAGTCATCTATAGTATTAACTTTCGGTGACAAAATACGGTAATGTTAATCATATCCATAATATCAGAAGCACATGAATATGAAATAAAATCACAGATTTAAAAAAAAACTACTCTTTTTCACAAAATAATGTTTCACATTCAATTACATTATCCAAATTATTCCACAGGTTCAAATCAAATATAATAATTAAATAAATATACCAAGAACGACACATGAGGATACCCCCTTAGATAATAGTGTACTAAATAGACAAACTTTCTCTATACAACACAGAGGACATAAGATATAATAACTCTTAAATAGCTAACTTTAGCCTCCTACTCATCTCTGGAAGTTTTGTTCATCCTCTTTCTTAGCATGTAAACCAAAACCCTCAATCTACTCAAATCAATTTTGAGCACCCAAGAGTTTTAAGGGGAAAACATAAATTTCGAATCAGACATGAAGCCTGGTGTGAATAATAATATTACATCTCAGTTTACTGATATTAAGTGAGACTACACTGCTTAGTGGAATGTGTTTTCTCTCACTAATATCCCTTTAAATCATATTTATTTGCAAATCAAAATAATTCAACCAAACTGGTTAGTCAAACTTATTATATCAATAATAGAAATACCATATATGCTCAAAAACAGGTAGTAAATGAAAAAAGTATGTGTACGAGTGCACGTACTAATATAGTACACACGGATCGTGTAATATGGAATATAATATAAATGCGGAAATAGATGATAGTAGCAAAGTAAATAAGAATAGAAAAATCACACCAGAGATTTTTATACTGGTTCGGAGCACCGTCCTACGTCCAGTCCCAGACTTCTATCTGGATTTTCACTATTAACTACCTCGCTTCACCTGGAGGAACAGGTTTACAACACCCGAGCAAACGAACGGGATTTCATGCCTCTAATACACTGAGGACTTCAACACTTGCCTCTTACAACACCGAGGAATTCAACACTTGCCACTTACAACACCGAGGAATTCAACAAAGATGAATATAATTGTTTGTTGACGGTATGTGTTCTTGCTAACACAGTTTTGTCACTTGTAGTACAAACTTCCTATAATCTTATCCTCAAAATATGTGAATGATGTTTTGTGAAGATTAAGGGATGTATATTACTTATTGAATCAAAAGATATGAAATAATTTCAATGATTCAATAAGCAATTAAAATAATTGAGAGCTTTTAGAATGCAGGAGTATTTAGAAAGTAAGATAAGAAATTAGAGTAAAAAATATGTATTCATATATCTTGAATCAATGATTTAGATGAGTTTATATAGAGAAAAATGGTTGTAACTCTTTGTGAACAGTAGCCATTAATAGATATGATCATTGATGAAAGATAAGAGATGCAACCATTGGAGAAAGAAGTGTCTTTTGGAAAAGGTTGCTCTCTGTTTAAAAACGGTCGACAGGTCAAAAAATGGCCAATAGACAGGATTTCAAATATATAGTCGTTATGTGCATGTGTGCACGTTCATTGTGCATTTTACACAGAAAAGGCCGACCGCCTGATTTATTACCGGTCGACCGGTCCCTGTCAAATTGCTCAATGAACGTGTAATGCTATTCAAACGTATATATATCGATTATATTGAGGTGCATGATTATTTGAGGATAGATTTTAACAAGTTTATCACTATTACAATATCAAATAATCAACCTATAATCTAGAGTACCATATGTAGCTCTTTTGTGCCTCTTTATAGCCATGATGTCTTTGTTTTGTCGATCGCCTTTATTTCTTTGTCAGAAATCAAAAACTTCATAGAACCTGTGACTCAACATTCTCTCCCTTTTTGATTGATGACAACATATATCTGAAGTTCTGAATCTCCCCCTGAATATGTGATCTCTCCCTGAGATTTTGTTTGTATTCTTTATATATATATATATATATATATATATATATATATATATATTCCTGCAAATAATTGTTAGTACTTTCTCCCCCTTTGTCATCGACAAAAAGGAATAATAGGTAATGGAATAATATATGAGTATATCAACTGGAATATCCATGCATAGCAAAAAAAAAATAACATATCCAAACATACCAGAGAATCATAAACACCATAATATCATACGAATAAAAGTAACGACACTGTTTAGTACAAGTGTCGAATGATGTTTTAAAGTACTAAACCAAAATAATTGAGAGCTTTTAGAATGCAGGAATATTTAGAAAGTAAGATCAGAAATTAGAGTAAAAAATATGTATTCATATATCTTGAATCAATGATTTAGATGAGTTTATATAAAGAAAAATGGTTGTAACTCTTTGTGAACAGTAGCCATTAATAGATATTGTGATGCCCCACCTCTATACCCACGCTAGCCAAGAACACTACGGAGTAATGTTGTCGACTAGCACGAAGAATAAGGCTGTTGAGGAGCGACCATCTGTATAATTGCTTTGTGCGAGTACCGATATGCCAGATAAAAATATAACTTTTCAACTCAAGAGGAAATCCGACATACCGACACAAACTCAAAGCTACTACACAGTGGCTATAAAGGTCTTCGGAAACAAATATAGAAATAAACATAACACAAATCAGTCACAGACAATTCATATCACAAAGGCGGAAATAGATATGAATATAACACTAACACATGAAAGTGTATATCAGAGTAGTGGTCAAAAAGATCCACAATAATACAAAAGAATAGCAACACGTGCTATACAAAAGAATACAACTACGAGTCTATATCTCAAGTGTATACAACAAATAAACTACTAATCTAAGTAGTTAGCCAAAAGTCAGAGTAATGATCCTGGATGAGAAGTCAAGCAGAAGCACCTGTAACACCTCGGTCTGACCCGAGTATTATTTCATAAGAAAATAATAAACGGATCAGTCTAGCTATAAATATCAGATGACATGATATAACATAAAAGATATGGCATAAACATAATATCCATAATGGCATACTACTATAAGCATGTAAATGATAATCAACAAAAGATTAATCAATATCACAAGAATCTTCTCAAAGATCCGAAGAGGGCATCGTACCCTAAACCTGTACTCATAACAAGTCAATGATATAAATTCCAGAAATCAACACACGAAATCCAGAAATCATTAAAAGGTATGTGTGAGTGGAATCACACAAGTGGTGTCTAGGCTAACCGAAAAGGTATGTGTGAATGGAATCGCACAAGTGGTGTCTAGCCTAACCAAAAAGCAAAAAGGTATGTGTGAACGGAATCACACAAATGGTGTCTAGGCTAACCGAAAAGGTATGCGTGAATGGAATCGCACAAGTGGTGTCTAGCCTAACCAAAAAGCAAAAAGGTATGTGTGAACGGAATCACACAAATGGTGTCTAGCCTAATCAAAAAGGTATGTGTGAATGGAATCACACAAGTGGTGTCTAGCCTAACCAAAAAGCAAAAAGGTATGTGTGAACGGAATCACACAAATGGTTTCTAGGCTAACCGAAAAGGTATGTGTGAATGGAATCGCACAAGTTGTGTCTAGCCTAACCAAAAAGCAAAAAGGTATGTGTGAACGGAATCACACAAATGGTGTCTAGGCTAACCGAAAAGGTATGTGTGAACGGAATCACACAAGTGGTGTCTAGCCTAACCAAAAAGCAAAAAGGTATGTGTGAACGGAATCACACAAATGGTGTCTAGGCTAACCGAAAAGGTATGTGTGAATGGAATCGCACAAGTGGTGTCTAGCCTAACCAAAAAGCAAAAAGGTATGTGTGAACGGAATCACACAAATGGTGTCTAGGCTAACCGAAAAGGTATGTGTGAATGGAATCACACAAGTGGTGTCTAGCCTAACCTCGCAAACAAAGAGACATCGCACATTGCTAGTCTAAACCATAAAATGATCGTCATGATCACCGAGAAGTGTCAATTACAGTAAGCTAGTAAATATATGAGCTTAGCCTCATGTCCCATAACCACTAGCTTAACTTAAATATTTACGAACAAATTGTAGATTTCCACTAGAAAATTGTCACAAGAGTTTCAATCGAACAAGTCCAAGAATTAACCGACGAAGTAAACGCAAGCGTTTCATACCACTCGTTTTACTAAGTCGTTTAATTAGATTTCTCATACGAGTGAGGTAAAGGCTTGTATATACTAATAGATTTGGAAAACGGTTTTAAGAAAACGAGCTTTGTAATAAAATAGTGTTGAAATCATTTGGAGAAAGAATTTTGATATTTACTACTAGTATAGAAAACCTTTATATTTTTAAAGTGACAAATCACAAAGAAGATTGTAAGAACAATCAATCACTAAAATTCACATACGAAGACGTGAATAAAATCCAAAGAAATCGATAAAGGATCCATCGAAATGGATATTCAAAAATCCCTAAAAAGAGTCATTAAAGTCATAATAGATTATAAAAACAAATAGGAAACAACACGAATCGATTAAAGTTGGAAATTCAAACAGTTAGGCGAAGTGGGCAAAAGTGCAACAGGTCGGTCGGCCGGCTACAGAGCTCGGTCGACCGAACCCTGTTCTGAAAAATAGTTCGGGAAGCAGGTCGGTTGACTAAGCTCTGTAGTCGGTCGACCGGACCATAAACAGAGAAGTGCTTATGCACTTGGCAGCTGGTCGGTCGGCCGGCAGCAGAGCTCGGTCGACCGGACCTGATGCTAGCCTCTTCCCAGCCCATACTAATGAGATCCAATCTCGACCAAATTGCATTCGCTCGAGCAACGGCGCTAAGGGTTTATGCCAATCGACTACCCGGCCCTATAAGCTCCTCGATGCATCACCAAAAACATGTTCAAACATCAAAATTATGATTTTTAAAGAATTGAACTCAAAACACTAAACATTGGAATATTCACCAAATCAATCCAAACCGAAAGCAAATGCATACGAATAAGTGTTAGGAATTCAAACCTAACATTCGAAGATAAATATAAGCATAGATGTGAGATAAAAATCTCACCTTTGAACTCAAACGATTGAAGAAGAAGCTTGAAAGCAAAGGGGAATCAACCACACTTTAATCTCAACACTAGGAGCTTGCATCTAAGCTCAAAAGAAGAACATTCCCTAAGTTAGGTTTAGGAAATTTCTGAAATCAAAGAGAGAATGAGTTAGAGAAGAAGTAGATGATGCTTACCAACACCTCTCTTTGAATTTGGAGCTAGAAGTTGGATTTTGCTATGGAACTAGGGCTTGGAGTTTTAATTTCCACTCTTTTCCACCATTAATCTATTTAGAACTGAAATGAAGATAAGTGGGGGGTGGAGCTAGGGCTCAGCTGGGGTTAATGGGCTGAGACAACAAACCAAAGCCCTAAGTGAAAAAGTAGCAAAATTCTACTATCTCCAAACATATCGAAGTTTATACTCAAAAAGGTCGCAAACGGCATTTTAAACTCAATGGGAGTGGTCCCGAGTCCTAATTCGACCGTATGCAAAAAGTAGCTTTTCGGACTAAATTCCGAGTATCGATAAAATATTTAAATAAAATATTTAAATATAAAATCAACAAATATGCGGGTTGTTACAGATATGATCATTGATGAAAGATAAGAGATGCAACCATTGGAGAAAGAAGTGTCTTTTGGAAAAGGTTGCTCTCTGTTTAAAAACGGTCGATAGGTCAAAAAATGGCCAGTAGACAGGATTTCAAATATATAGTCGTTATGTGCATGTGTGCACGTTCATTGTGCATTTTACACAGAAACGGCCGACCGCCTGATTTATTACCGGTCGATCGGTCCCTGTCAAATTGCTCAATGAATGTGTAATGCTATTCAAACGTATATATATCGATTATATTGAGGTGCATGATTATTTGAGGATAGATTTTAACAAGTTTATTACTATTACAATATCAAATAATCAACCTATAATCTAGAGTACCATATGTAGCACTTTTGTGTCTCTTTATAGCCATGATGTCTTTGTTTTGTCGATCGCCTTTATTTCTTTGCAAGAAATCAAAAACTTCATAGAACCTGTGACTCAACAGTAAATGGACCAACTGTCCGAACAATGTAGTTTTGTTTGGCTAATACTAACTTTTGGCTAACTCAGGCCTATTAGACAAACTAAACTAATTATCTAATTCTTGGAAGACATAATCCTGGACGCTATGTCCTTAACATACTTCTCCAAGGGTCATCTGATCCTAATGGTTTTACGGGCTCACCAACAATCTATCTTCCTTCTCTGTACAAATATTCCTTCCTTTGTGTATCCATCATTTAAGCCTTACCTATGACTAAGCCCTACACACTGGAATTTTGGACTAAGTTAGCTAGGGGCAATAGCCAATGTATAGGACGCGACTGTATACAGTCCCATCAGGTATACAATCGCCTGAGTCATTTTACTTAGGGTTAACTACCCTTCAAATATTCCTTGAAAACCTTTCCAAATTGTTTTAACCCTTCAAATCATACTTAAACAAGGAAAACATACAATTTTTTTTGCTTCGATATCTTTGCTGTTATTTATGCTTTACACAAAACTATGTTAATAAAAACATTCGAAACCTTTATTTAAAACCTTTAAACAATCTCTTTTAAAACCATTGAAAGCACCATTTCGAAACAATTTAAAGCACCCTTTTTGAAACCATTGAAAGTACCCCTTTCGATACAAGTAAACTACTTTACTTTATAACCTTAAACCGAAAGGTCAAAATATACCTTTCGAAACCATTTACAATATTTTTTTCGATGGAAACATCTTTTTCGAAAGCTTTATAAACCTTAGACACCCTCTTTTAAAACACTTTAAATATGCCTTTCGAAATCATTGGAAACCTTCCATTTAAAAACTAAGGTAACCTTTTGAAAACATTAAGGAATCACCCCTTCGAAACCTTTTATATCCTTTCGAAAATACTGAGGAACCTTCCCTTCAAAATCTTTATTGGCTACCTTTCGAAAGCATTAAAGTACTCTAATTAAAATAAACCTTTTAAAAGCATTGGGTTCAAGATAAAATAGACGGAACATGGTTTCGAAACCTTTAAAACCATCCCTTTCGAAACCTTCAAAATAATTCAATTCGAAACCTTTGGGTTTATCTTTCAATAGAACAAAGGGTCTTAAAAAGAACTAGGTCGAAAGCAATTTCCTAATTAAAAGAAGTGGATGTTGTCGAAACCAATCCTTCGAAAGCATTGGAGAAGTGGCTTTAATTTTTAAACAAAGGAACCTTTTAAAGGCACTACTTCGAAAGGTAAAAGGCGGCAGATTGGGTTTTCGACCCGCTTGGAAAGAAATTTCTCAAAACAAAGGCGTAACCACTTGTGAAACCATTCTTTGTTTAAAATCATTGATTAAGTCGAAAGCTATCAAGTTCGAAAGCATTCATTTCAAAGCAAAGCAGGCGCATTCCCTTTTAAAAGGAACAATGTTTCGACCCCTTCGGAACCCCTGTTTCAACTCTATACCTTTCGCCTATCTCCAATATACTATGTACCAAGTATTTGATACCATGTGTATTGGTTTCGAACTGGTTGGAGGTGGAAGTACCTAGTCGAAAGGTACCTGTCGAAAGTAGTTAAACATCAAACCATTTAAAAATTTATTTTCAACTTTAAAAAGCTATTTCTTTTTAACTAACCTACTTTGTTTGTCAATATATGATTGGTTGCTGATTTTTTTTGCAATTTCTTTTCTAAATTTGCTATTGAAATTCAGAATTAAATAAATTAAAACAATTGCAAATTGCTCATTCTCCATTTATAAATATATAAAACATTTATGTCTCATACCTCAAATAGTTTTATATACTTATTAGAACGCTTAGGAAAATTCCCATAAATCACCATTAATTTTTTTTAACATGTTTAAATTTCTGACCCAAAGCTAGTATAAAATAGCCGAAATTAATTTTAAATCCAACTAACCATTTTCTTCACTAGAAAATTTATAATAAATCCACATTAATTTAGAAAATTATAAAACTTGAAACCCATCTCTAAAATAATATTTTCGACCACATCTCAAAACCGCAAGGCATTTAGATGTCATTTGGTAGGTTTTTCAATCTATAACGTCTAAAAAAATCCGTATGAATAAATAGAGTTCGTCAATAAACATATATATATATATATATATATATATATATATATATCATTCAAAACATGGCAACATACTTTGCAAAATACATACAGATCCGATCTAGAACCAAAAACATAAAAATACGGATGTAACCTATTATTCACCTTTAACTTTGTTATTAAGGAATTCAGATTTGACCTTGGATTAAGTTGATTAAGCTTCTTCCACTTAATTTAGCTTTTCTTCCTCTTACTCTTCTAATCGTTGCCAGCCTTGGTTGTATATTATTGTTCTTATGAATGTGAGAATGAATATGGAATGTGGGTTTAGGGTATAAGAATATGAGTTATTCCTAATTTGCCCTTATCTAATTTCCCTTTCCTATTTCATTTTAAATCCCCTTAGCTCATTAATTTAAATTGGCATGACTACCCCTTCCATTATTCAAATCTCAATCTCTTAACCATTTACAATATCTCATTTATTTTGACTAATTAAATGTCCTAAACAATGTTAATTGAAATTAGGGTCATTCCTGACTCCCCTCCTTAAAGAATTTCATCCTTCAAATTATGATAATGTACTCATCAAGATCAATCAAAAAGGTAAAACTTACCATGAAACAAGTCAGGATAAGTATCTCGAGCCCTGCTCTTAGTTTTTCAAGTACAGTCTCTCTTATTGTCATTCCACTGGACCTTGACTAATTTGACTGTTTTTTTCCTTAGCCCCTTCTCATCTCTCGCTGACTAGCTTTCTAACTATAGTCAAATTCATTTCCACTACCAAGTCATCTAACACAGTTGGTCCTATAGTAGTCTTTGGATCTCAAATACACATCCTTAGATAAGAAACATGAAAAACATCACACACTTCTGTCAAATGTTTGGTAACTCTATTCTATATACGAATTTCCTTATCCTCTCTCGAACAAAAAATGATCCAACGAACCTCGGGGCCAATTTTCCTTATTTTCCGAATCGGATCACACCTTTCATCGGTGATACTTTGACAAAAACATGGTCACCAATCGAGAACTTGATGCAGTGCATAATGAGATAAGTCGTCCCAACTCCTTAAGTCGCTCGGAAGATAGTGCGATGGCTTTAGGTCGCTCGGGTTCTTTGAGTTGTCAGCGACCTAACAAGCTATGGTGTAGCAGGACACAAGGGGTGAAGAAACATTGCACCAGAATAACGAGTTAACGAGCTACGACCTAGCGAGTTATGGAGTGGAGGAGGGTGGAATGACCTAGTGTGTTAAGTCGCATGCATCTTATGTTGTTCAAGATTCCTGAAGCAGAGATTCCTTAGGTCGCTCCGAATGACCTAGTGTGTTAGGTCGCGTGCGTCTTAGGTCGCATGAGTTGTTATAATTTGTTAAGTCGCATAACGTTGTATGTTGTTAAGTCGTTATTGTTGTAACTCGTGTTGTAGTTGTTGTGTTGTAACTCTGTTATGTCACTTGTATATTGTAAGTCGTAAGTCATGTGATGTATAACTTGTACATGTTAAGTCGTGTGTCGTGATTGTTAGGTCATGAACGACTTGTATTGTGTTGTGCTCTGTTTGTTTTAGGTCGTTAAGGTTAGGTCACGGCTGTTAGGTCGTAGGTCGCAAGTATCTGTATGTGTAGGTCGTGAATACTGTGCTGTGTTGTAAATTCTCTATAAATAGCGGGTGAGTTGTATCATTTGGGGGATTGATTTTGAATAAACTTTTGTTTGAGTGCTCTGTGCCACTTTAAAATTGGAAGTTGAGCGTTGTCTCCTTTCTCCATTTTCGGTTATTCGAGTGCGCACGAATCAACGGATTTGAAGCCGATTCACGGAATCTCGTGCGCGAGATCAACGTAGAAGAATCGTAGATCTTTTAGCACGGTATCGTGCGCGATCAACGTGTTGGAGATAGCTAGACTCCGGTATCTCTTGAGATCAACGGATTTGGGAACTTGGGTATTTTCAATCCATCGATTCAACTTTTCACCGTTTCATCCATTTTCATTTATTCGCTGCGGCAGTTTGGTATCACAGCTAGACTTAGCCAATCATAGCTAAGCCGAGCCTCTTGGGAGCCGAGTTTAAGTGTTGGAGTTCAGATCCAAGCTAAGCAATGCCGTGCACCAGTTTGATAGTTGGAGTCGACCATATCAGTGTAGATCCGAGCTAAGTGCAAAGCCGAGCTTGTTTGGAGTTAAGTTGATCAAGCCGAGAGTTAAAGTGTTTGGATTTATTGAAGATTCGACAATGCCTCCACGAAGAGCTAATCGATTTCAAAATGTTGAAGATGAGTATGGAAGACAAGAAGCTGAGCAAATGGAACAACGAATCAATGAAAAGCTTGATGAAGGTATTGGGAAGTTAGAGAAATTGATGAATGACTTGAATCAAAGTCAAAGGAGAAGGTCACCAATCTCGAACCATGGAGGAAACAGAGTTTCGCCATCGGTTGCCGAAGCAAGGAGGGTGTCACCACAATCTTGTAGAGAAGAAGAGAATCATTAGTTTCAATGAGAAGAGGATACCATGAGTACAGAAATGAAGAGAGAAGAACTCCATGTGAGTTTGGAGATGAGCCATATCATGATGCTGAAAGGCATAGTAGAAGAGATATGCGTTATCATATAGATGTCGATGGTCGAGATCGATATCGAAGTACATTTGATTATGATGAAGATGGTGATAGAGGTAGTGTTCATTATCGAGATCGAGACCAAGTACGAAATCCATATCGGGATGAAGAAGATGATCGTAAATGGGAGTCGGGGATGAAAATGGAGATTCCATAATTCAAAGGAGGAATGATAGCGGAAGAATTTCTAGATTGGTTATCGAATGTTGAAGAAATTTTTGACTTCAAGGAAGTACCTGAGCATCATAGAGTTAAGTTAGTTGCTACACGATTGAGGGGAAGAGCTATGACATGGTGGCAACAAACTAAACATACACGAGAAAGGATGGGAAAGTCGAAGATTGTTACATGGGAGAAGATGAAGAAGTTGATGAAGGCTACTTTCTTGCCTTATAATTATCAGTCTCTTATGTATCAGCATTTACAGAATTTGAGACAAGGGAAAAAGTTGGTAAATGATTATGCAGATGATTTTTATCAACTGATTGCTAGCAATGATATCATGGAGATGGAGGAACAGTTGACATCTAGATTTGTTGGAGGATTGAGAATACAAATTCAGGATATGGTGAATATGTTTGATCCAAGATCCGTTGCTGAAGCACACCATAAGGCTCTAGCTTGGGAGAGGCAAGGTAGAAGAGGAGGTGGTGTGTTTGCAAATTCCAACAATCAAGTGAAAGGGGCTAGTAGCAATACGAATGTTTCCAGGGCTTTTGGAAAACCGGTTGTCAATGAAGTTGCTAAAACCAAGGTCAACAACAATTTCAAGTGTTATAACTGTCAAGAGTTTGGTCATAAGAGCAATGAATGTCCGAAGCCTAAGAAGCGAACGATGGTTGCTGAGATTGAGGATGAGGATGCAAAAATAGAATGTTCCAATTCACCACAAGTTGAGGAGGAAGAAGAATTATTGGCGGGAGACAAGGGATATTCTTTAATGATGAGGAGATCTTGCTTGACACCAAAGCAGGAAGAGGAGACTAGCTGGTTGAGAAGTAACATCTTTCAGTCAAGGTGCACTATTTTGGGAAGGGTTTGTAAGTTTGTTATCTATGCAGGAAGTTGTGATAACATCATCTCTACAGAAGCTGTAAAGAAGTTAGCGTTAAAGACAGAGAAGCATCCCAAACCCTACAAATTAGCTTGGTTGAGGAAAGGTGGGGAAGTGAAGGTTAGTCGAAGAGCTTGTGTAACATTTTCCATCGGAAAGAAGTACAAAGATGAAATTTGGTGTGACGTGGTAGACATGGACGTATGTCATTTGTTGTTGGGGAGACCATGGCAATACGATAGAGCCGTACAACACGATGGTAGAACCAATTGCTATAGTTTCATGTTCAAGCGCACTAAAATCACTTTAGTTCCTAAAAAGCGGCAACAAAGTGAAAGCAAGTTGGAGGAGATTGAAGAACTAAAGACTGTTATCTTTGAAGGAATTTGTCAAGGAAGTGGAGGATGAGCCTGAAGTATTTCTTTTAATTGGACGTGAAAGTAGTGAAGCGGTTGAAATTCCCGAAGAAGTTAAGCCAGTGTTGAAGGAGTTTGAAGATATATTCGCTGAAGAGTTGCCAAAAGAGTTACCACCGTTGAGAAACATACAACACCAGATAGATCTTGTTCTGGAAGCAGTGTTACCACATAGACCACATTAAAGAATGAGTCCGAAGGAGCACGAAGAGTTGAGAAGGCAGGTGAAGGAGTTACTTAAACAAGGGCGCGTACAAGAAAGTTTAAGTCCTTGTGCAGTACCAGCTTTGTTAGTGCCAAAGAAGGATGGAACTTGGAGAATGTGTACGGATTATCGAGCACTAAACAAGATTACAGTGAGGTACAGATTTCCGATGCCAAGATTGGATGACTTGTTAGACCAGTTGAATGGAGCTGCTATTTTTTCAAAGATTGATATGAAGAGTGGGTATCATCAGATTCGAATTCGACCAGGGGATGAATGGAAGAAAGCATTCAAGACACGGGAAGGGTTGTTTGAATGGCTGGTCATGCCATTTGGTCTTTCGAATGCACCTAGTACTTTTATGAGAGTGATGAATCAGATCTTTCGACCGTTTATTGGAAAATTCGTGGTGGTATACTTTGATGATATATTGATATACATTAGAAGCACAGAAGATACAACACTTGCGGGAAGTGTTGATGATACTTCTGCAGGAGCAATTTTACGCGGCAACAAAGAAGTGCATGCTCATGACACACAGTGTTTTGTTTTTGGGGCATGTGTTGTCCGAGGAAGGAATCCATGTGGACCAAGGAAAAGTTGAAGCGATCGAGGATTGGCCACAACCCAGGACTATAACTGAAGTGAGAAGTTTTCATGCGTTAGCATCATTCTACCGAAGGTTTATTCCATATTTCAGTAGCGCGATGGCACCAGTGACAGATTGTATGAAAGGGAAGCAGTTTGTGTGGACTGAAGATGCTAATTCTGCTTTCCAACAGATCAAGACACTCTTGACTACGACACTGATTCTTAGATACCCAGATTTTCAGTTGCTTTTTGAGCTAGATACTGATGCGTCTAAGGTTGGAATTGGTGGAGTATTAAGTCAGAAGGGTCGACCAATTGCTTATTTTAGCGAGAAACTTTCTGGAGCCAAGACAAGATACATTACCTATGACTTGGAGTTCTATGCTATTGTCCAAGCCATAAAGCACCGGAGACACTATTTGTTTTATAAGGAGTTTGTGTTGTATACTGATCATGAAGCATTGAAGCATTTGCAGGGACAAGATAAGATTGCAGCCAGGCATGCTTCATCGATTGCATACTTGCAGCAGTTTACATTTGTTGTAAAGCATAAGTCGGGAGTTACAAATCGGGTGGCAGATGCCTTGAGTAGAAGAAATCATTTGTTGACTATGATGAGAGTTGAAGTGACGGGGTTTGAAGTACTTTCAGAATTGTTTGTTGAGGATCCTTACTTTGCGAAGATTATAGGTGAAGTCAAAAAAGGGAAGACGGATGAGTATGTGTTGGTAGATGGTTTTCTCTTCACAGGAAATCGGTTGTGTATACCAGAGTGTAGTTTGCGAATGAAGATTATGAAAGAATTACACGAAGAAGGTCATGTGGGAAGAGATCGTACTTTGTAGTTAATTTCTCAATCATATTTTTGGCCTTCCATGAGGAAAGAAGTTGAAAGATTTGTGGAGAGATGTCACATATGTCAAGTTTCCAAAGGGACAGCTACGAATGCAGGATTGTATATGCCATTGCTTGTGCCTACTAGACCATGGGTTGATGGTAGCATGGATTTTGTTTTGGGTTTGCCAAGAACTCAATGAGGGAACGATTCTATATATGTTGTGGTGGATAGATTTTCGAAGATGGCACATTTCATAGCTTGTAAAAAGATCGCCGATGCAGTCCGTGTTGCTCAATTGTACATTAAAGAAGTTTACCGATTACATGGGCTACCTAAAACCATTGTTTCCGACCGGGATACTCGATTTCTGGGTCATTTTTGGTTGAGTCTGTGGAAGATGGTTGGGAGAAAGCTGAATTTTAGTAGCGCATATCATCCACAAACGGATGGGAAAACGGAAGTGGTGAACAGATCGTTGGGAAACTTGTTGAGATGTCTTGTGAAGGATAATTTAAAGAGCTGAGATGTAAAGATATGTCAGGCAGAATTTGCACATAATCATGCTGTTAATCGAAGTACTGGATTCGGTCCATTTCAAGTAGTATATTCAGCAATCTCGAAAGGACCTTTGGATTTGTCGATAGTTCCACGTCAGAAAGGGGTTGTTAAACGAGCTTGTGATTTCGTGAATGAGTTGCAGGAGTGTCACGGGATTGTTCATGAACGATTGCTTAAGTCAAATGAGAAGTATAAGCAACTGGTAGATAAGAAGCAAAGGAGTGTGGACTTCAAAGAAGGTGATTTTGTTTATGCAGTGTTGACAAAAGATCGTTTTCCAGTTGGAACTTACAATAAATTGAAAGCTCGAAAGATTGGTCCAGTAGAAATCTTGAAGAAGATCAATGATAATGCTTATCAGTTAAGGTTGCCGGATCATGTCCGTACCGCCGATGTTTTTAATATCAAACACTTGATTCCGTATCATGAGCATAATCTTGTCGAAGAAGAAGAAGGTATGAATTTGGGGTCGAATTCTTGTCAACCGGGGGAGGATGATGCAGCGCATAATGAGATAAGTCGTCCCAACTCCTTAAGTTGCTCGAAAGATAGTGCGGTGGCTTTAGGTCGCTCGGGTTCTTTGAGTCGTCAGCGAACTAACGAGCTACGGTGTAGCAGGACACAAGGGGAGGAAGAAACATTGCACCAGAATAATGAGTTAAAGAGCTAAGACCTAGCGAGTTATGGAGTGGAGGAGGGTGGAACGACCTAGTGTGTTAAGTCGCATGCATCTTATGTTGTTCAAGATTCCTGAAGCAGAGATTCCTTGGTCGCTCCGAACGACCTAGTGTGCTAGGTCGCGTGCGTCTTAGGTCGCATGAGTTGTTATAATTTGTTAAGTCGCATAAGGTTGTATGTTGTTAAGTCGCTATTGTTGTAACTCGTGTTGTAGTTGTTGTGTTGAAACTCTATTATGTCGCTTGTATACTGTAAGTCGTAAGTCGTGTGATGTATAACTTGTACATGTTAAGTCGTGTCTCGTGATTTTTAGGTCGTGAACGACCTGTATTGTGTCATGCTCTATTTGTTTTAGGTCATTAAGGTTAGGCCGCGGATGTTAGGTCGTAGGTCGCAAGTACCTGTATGTGTAGGTCGTGAATATTGTGCTGTGTTGTAAATTCTCTATAAATAGCGGGTGAGTTGTATCATATGGGGGATTGATTTTGAATAAACTTTTGTTTGAGTGCTTTGTGCCTCTTTAAAATTGGAAGTTGAACGTTGTCTCCTTTCTCCATTTTCGGTTATTCGAGTGCGCTCGAATCAATGGATTTGAAGCCGATTCACGGAATCTTGTGCGCGAGATCGACGTAGAAGAATCGTAGATCTTTTAACACGGTATCGTGCACGATCAACGTATTGGAGATAGCTAGAATCCGGTATCTCTTGAGATCAACGGATTTGGGCACTTGAGTATTTTCAATCCAACGATTCAACTTTTCACCATTTCATCCATTTTCGTTTATCCGCTGCGGCAGAACTCTTCCATCATCTATCAGCATATTTCTTCTGCCTAGACTGAACTTCATCAATTCTAGTTCGAATTAACTCA
The DNA here is from genome assembly GCA_030765085.1 of Allium cepa. Taxonomy (NCBI): domain Eukaryota; kingdom Viridiplantae; phylum Streptophyta; class Magnoliopsida; order Asparagales; family Amaryllidaceae; genus Allium; species Allium cepa. The sequence continues at coordinate 313,062,964 of CM060937.1, forward strand.
ATCTTTTCTATAGCTTCTCTAACCAAATCTGGATCAAGAACCAACTTATCCCTGGTCTTTAACCAATAAATGAAAGATTTGCATGGCTATAACGACCCTATATTTTCAACCATTCGCATCCAAACATGCCGAAATTGAATTGCTCAAAATATCAAGTTGTTAATTTATATTTGGAAAAACACAACATATACAGTAAATAAAATAATCATAGAATCACAGACACGGAGTAATATACAATATGCAATGGAAATAAAATTAATAGTAGTTCATGAAGCGACTATATATATAACGGAGTTAAATAAGATACAACAAAAGTCTCTAATACAATAGTCCAAAAACAAGATCAGAGTACATCACTAAAATTAACTGAATATCTGTAAGTTGGATAGATAGCTGGATCTCCTAGCAAAGCTCTAACTCTGAAGGTGAGTCTAGAACATTGAGTCACTCAGTCTGACCCGAGCGTAAAGAAAAACACAAAACACTCGAGTCAGGATTAACATTCTAATATCAATAAATCCAACTCAAGTGAAATAACAACTGAAATACAAGTAACTCAAAGGATGTTTGGGATAACCATCCTCTAAGGATCCGTTAAACTATCTACTACATAGTAATATATGCTATTATAATAATGTCTAAAGTAAAGTATAATATATTTAAAAATAGCGTTAAGGCGTTACCCATATCCTCTTCAACACATTTTATATATTCCCATAGTTTATACAGTAACGTAATCTCCCCCGTACTGGGTGTCGTTAGAGGGAACTCCATATGTATGGTACAAAACAAAATCGTATAAGGCGCGCTAGGGTAGGTGACACAGCACAACTAGGCAATGCCAGGGTAGATATACCAATTACACTTCCGGACTGGTGGTAACGCATAGCCGCAGCTACTACCCATCTCGAGCCACACTCCCAAAAAAAATCAAAGGTGCACCCAATCAATCACAAAGTAATAGAATGGTATCAAATGAGTGTATCCGATCAGAGGAGCTACCTCATTAGCCCGTCAATTGCTCCTATTTTAGCCACCTTGTGCCAACTCACGGGAGTCGGGTCCACGTATATACCTCAATAGGACGTCGCCACCATCCTACTTCATTCTGGAATCTCCACCGCGTACACATTTGTTAAAGTGGTTTTTGGAGTTAGCAGAGAGTATGAAAACTTCCGATCCTGGTCTCTTTAACAACCAAACGTTATTATTACACCGCGATCATTTCAAAATAGTTTATACTTCAAAATCAAAATATCATTTCCATTTAAAACTATATCAATACGATATCATTTCCATTTCAAAACCAAATACGATATCATTTCTATTTCAAATATATCCTTTTCAAATTATAGCACTTTCAAAGTTATAACACTTTCGAAACCAAACACTAGAAATTATAAAACATTCAAATCATAATATTTGAAATCAAAATACTTTAAAGACATAAGGCTTTGAAATCATAATACTTCACACTTACCGGCTTAGATATTAAAATAGTATATAAAATAAAATAGTTTATAAGTAAAGTACGAAATATTTTCCTCAAATTTCACAAATCGACTCCAAATCACTCGAATTCCAAAATTCAAAATTTTGAAAATATTAAATCATCAATTTCAATTTAGTTTCACAGTAAACGATTCACAATTATATCAATTTCAAATACAGATTTGAACCATAATTAACCCATTTCAAATTACAAAGCTTTAACAGTTCTATAATTTCAAAACTAAATCTGATAATTTCATATAATCTTAATTCAATTTACTATTATTTAGGTTTGAAATATTAACTTAATAAATTCAATATTGTTTAAATTAAACTCAAACTTGAAATATTTATTAATCACTTTTAACCAACAATCAAGTTATAAAATCATATCCTTTAAAATCACGAATTCAATAAACTTCTAATCGAACTTATTTGAGTATAATTCTTACATAAATTCAATTTCAAATCAGTTTCAAATTTATCTTCCAACCTTAATTTATTTAAAACATTATAAATTCCATATTAAAATAAAATTTTAAATAAATGCTTAACCATATTATATTTACTAAAATCAAACTTTATTATTCAACTTATTTTGTATTAAAAAAAAATATACATAGATTAAAATCAAGAATTTAGCAATATATAAAATAACATTCATATAATATCTAAAATCAATATTTATATAAAACCCAATATTTTTTTCCAAAACCATAGATACCTATTTCAAAATATTTTTATATAGACCAGCGGTGTTTGTATACAATTTTCTATCCTATGGTCAAGTGATACAGATATTTATCATTTCAGTCCGTAATTTAAATATATATGGGTATATATCATTTCAACCGGCAATCCCAAATCCAACTAAATGAAAATCGCTTGGGTTTATCATTTCAACCCATAACGAATTTCTCCTATTCTAAAGTCTGTTCGGATATGTATCATTTCAACCCATAGTGCATTCTACACTAACAGGGAACTTATAGAGTGATAACAGATATGATAAACATATAACAGGCACATAACATCAATATAATTTACAGATAATGGCGTCAGATGTCACAGGTGAACAGATACAAATAATTGCGTATACATAGCAATGTAAATAACTAACAGCAGCATATTTCAATTGCCGTTTCAATTGAAATCAAACTTAATAGACATAAGAACATTAATTTGAGTGATTACTCACCTTTCGAGGCTAGAAAGATGAACGAGAATGAAATAAGTTACAGATCCAAGCGCGAATTCCAAAGTAAAATAAGATTAGCACGAACTCGACGATCAAAGCTGATAAGTATAATCGATTGGAATAAATCGAGTTAGCTTGATATAAACCGAAAAGAAATATATATATATATATATATATATATTTATAACTTTCTTAACCAATATTAAATTTGGAACTCATAAATATATACATATATATATATATATATATTATACTTAGAATCCGTATATATAAAACACACACACACACACACACACACATATATATATATATAACTTAACTTATACAATCCAGAACAAGTGTATAAACCCTAGCCTAACAACACTCTATATATATGTATACAAATGTTTAAACTGCAACCATTGCCTACTTATCTATAAAAGAGATATACATATAAAAAATTTAAAACTTAATATATATATATACATAGCAGATTTTTAAGCATATCCATTGCATATGTGCCAACAACCTGAGGCGGCATTTATATTTATAAAATAAACGCTTAGGTTATACCGAATGCAAACTTACGTACAAAATATAACTCAATAAGTGTATATATAAACCTATATATATATATATATATCCATATATAAAAATCAAACATACATTAAATACACACACACACACACACACAAATATATATATGTATATATATACTTTCCCCAAAATACTACTATAAATGTAAACCCAACATATAATGTAAATATACACATTCCAACTGTAAATCGACATATTTAATAAAATTCAAACATATACTTCTAATCAATATCTATTCTGAAAATCAACACAAACTTAGTTCATTATAATATACCTTTAAATTCCAACAGATTTAATATATATACTTTTATAGGCTAATACATATATAACTTTATATGAAATCACATATATAATACTCTGTACACAAATAATACTCTGTAATAAATAAATACCATTGTAAATACATAAAATGCTGTAAACAAAACTTTGTACTATTAAAATTATAACAACAAACTGTAAAACTATAAACAATTGCCTTGTAATATTAAATTGATGTATAAATTAACATTTTGCAAGCTGACAATATATAAACTTGCTTAAATTTATATATATATATATATATATATATATATATATAACTAGAAATAAATAGGTAAGGATTGTACAGCATATACTAAGATAAAACTGTTAAATATACATCACTTCTTACATAGATTAATAGGGAACCATGTTATATTAACATGTCAACATATATTCATATAATATGAAATATAATATACAGTAAGCAAAGGAAAAATGTAAAACATGCATAATACCTATATAGCAGAGAATTGAAGGCACAGTGGCTATGAAGACAAACCGACGATCGAGGATCTCGGCTGCGTTCTTTCGTGAGGATCGAAAGCGAACAAAGCCAAGGTAGAAGGGGAGAAGCAGTTGCAAAGAGGAGGACTGCGCTCATGGTCGAGTTGACTTCGGCCGAAGCTATGGGGATTGGTGGAAGAGATGATGGTGCGATGGGCTAACTTGGTGGCTGAGAAAAATGGAGGGGGAGGGGACTAGTTTGGCTATAGGTGAACACCTATATGCAAACTACCAGATAATTGAAAGCTTGATATATAAATCTTTTTTATCTAGAGGAGAAGATGGATTCAATTTTAAAGAGGAGCCAAAAGTATTTAAATACAGATAGTACTGGTAGGAAAGGGAATGAACAGTTACACATTTATTTAAGGAAACACACATCATTATTTTTCTTTCTGATAGGCCAAACGTGATACGACACATAAAACTAGAATAGAAGAATGACAACGGTCACGCTAAGATTTAGCTGAGAAATTAAAGGAATTAATTATTGTGATCCGGGCTATACATTTTAAATTTGAAAAGCACAGGAAAGCAAACAATCATAATTTTGGTACTGATACGATGTACCATTTCATCGTCTCCGTCGTGTACTAGACCTCAAAATACAGAAATAAGTGTACTGTGATGGTCAGCACGATAAGACGTTCAATACGGTATACAGATATTAGTGGTAGGATCATCCTATCAAAATTCGATAATTGGTACTAGAAATGCTGCTATTTTGTCGAAAATAAGATCGATGGAGCAATAACAGTCCAAATTTTGAGAAATGAAATATGATATCACTCAGAAGATGATTTACAAATTTTCTATAGAAAATTATTCAGATTTGGAAAACATTTTAATACCATCGATTTTAACTAATATAATTTGAAATAAATTACACTAGAAAATAAACTTTCATATTATCAGATGAAAATTTACCATTTGCTATGTTTAAATAGATGTATACCAAATATTAAATTTTTATTTCAAAATTTTATTATTTAAAATTTCACAAAAATTCAGTTATTAAAATAGTTAAAATTTACGGGTCGTTACACTCTCCCCCACTCAAAACTTTTCGTCTCCGAAAAGGAAGGAGGTAGGAGAATAGAAACAACCATGAGAAAATAGAGTAAAAAAGTAAAACAATAAATTTAAAACCATGTAAATTTAAACTTAAATTAATTAATATTCAATAATTTATTTTTAATTCAAAGTATTTCATTAAGTTGATTTAATATCAATTTATAAGTTCCCACGAATCAAAATTTATTTTATATATCTCATTTAATATTAAATTACTTATTATTCCATTTATCTAAATTAACATTTATTTACTCAAACTTTATTTATGATTTCTGTTAACATCATTTTCATTTTAAATTATTCAATTACATATCAACTTTCTGAATGATTTAAGTTATATGTTGGAAAGTAACTGAGTTTTATACAAGTAAAATTTTCCAATTTAATTATTTCAAGTTTAAATATTTATTCAAAATTTGGCTTTATTTATAATTGAAAACATCCTTTAATATAAATTTAAGAATTAAATTTCCGATTTCACTTTAAAACATTGGTGATAAATATACAAATATATATATATATATATATATATATATATATATATATAAGTCAAATCAAATCTATAAATATATACCAATATTATAAATCAAGTCATACTTCAGCAATTCAAATCAATTTAATTTCCAACATAATAGTGTAGCAAGGCTACAGAATGGTCTGTCCATTTCGAAACTCAAAAATGAATGTCGATGATGTGACAGCCATCACCGAAATTATTTTCCAGCAACAAAATATGAGAGCACTGATTTAAACATTTATAATTTCTTCAAAACGATTTCTATTTGAAAATACGTTACATTATATACCCTTTAAAGCTTTGAAACCAAAGTTTGAAATCACGGGAAATTAAATTCTCAAATTCTAATTTGAATTCATTTGAACTCCAAATTTAATTATAAACCATTTTTGATAAATTCATTTGTTTATATATTGATCAATGGTTTACAAAACAACAAATGAAAAAAAATATTATCATTCTTAATGACCAATTTATTTAACAATTATCTTTCAAAAAAATTTATACTTATAAATAAAATGCATTCATACAAAATTTATTAATTTTGAAAACAATTGTGTCAGCTTGCTCTGTTCAAGTGTTTTGGAAATCCTATCGATATTGTTGATCAGGCGAATCAATCGAAAATCCAAATCAACATTAACAACTCAAACAACACAGCATATAAACCAATTTGATAATAATTACAAATACACTTCTCACTCGTTGATTCCAAAATGGATTTTAAAACAAAGGTGGAGATAGAGATTCAAATTAGAGGGACCCTTAACCAAAAGAATTCAAATAGGAAGATAAGCTCGAAACAAAAATATGGTGGCTAAATAACAAAAGGGAAAGATGGATATACCAATATTAATCATGACCAACCTTACCCAGGTCAACCGTGACTTCAAAAATAGGATCGATGTAGAATTCTAAGGCAAATCGATATTTGATCACTAGAGAAATTATCCTGATCGTCTACTAGAGAGCAATTCGGGTATAAAGAGATGTCAGCATCCAAATTGAGGATATAGAAATCATTGGTGAATCAATGTTGTTGTAAAGGAGTTTCACCCCTTTACAATCATTCGAAGATTGGCGAGACCATCGATTTATTATAGAGATTATTCGAAGTGGAGTTACGGGATACTCCGGAATACAAAGAGGTAGGGATAAGGATGGATTTTGGAACCGAGGGGAACGTTCCAAAATTCAAAGCAAACCGAATCAAGAGGAAGAATTCAAGCTCGAATGAAAGAAAATCTGTAATTAAATTTACCTTATATATTGAGGTTTGCCTAAACCCAGAGCTCTGATACCAAATATAACGACCCAATATTTTCAACCATTCGCATTCAAACATGTCGGAATTGAATTGCTCAAAATATCAAGTTGTTAATTTATATTTGGAAAAACTCAGCATATATAGTAAATAAAATGATCACAGAATCACAGACACAGATTAATATACAATATGCAGTGGAAATAAAATGAATAGTAGTTTATGAAGCTACTATATATATGTAACAGAGTTAAATAAGATGCAACAGAAGTCTCGAATACATAGTCCAAAAACTAGATCAGAGTACATCGCCAAAATCAACTGAATATCTGAAAGCTGGATAGATAGCTGGATCTCCAAGAAAAGCTCCAACTCTGAAGGTGAGTTTCGGACATTGAGCCACTCAGCTTGACCCAAGCGTAAAGTAAGATACAAAACACTGGAGTCAGGATTAACATTCTTATATCAATAAATTCAACTCAAGTGAAATTACAACTGAAATACATTTAACTCAAAGGATGTTTGGTATAACCATCCTCTAAGGATCCGTTAAACTATCTACTACGTAGTAATATACGCTATTATAATAATGTCTAAAGTAAAGTATAATATATTTAAAAATAGCGTTAAGGCGTTACCTATATCCTCCTTAACACATTTTATATATTCTCATAGTCTATACAGTACCATAATCTCCCCCATATTGGACGTCGTTAGAGGGCACTCTAAAGGTATGGTACAAAACAAAATCGTATAAGATGCGCTAGGATAGGTGACATGGCACAACTAGGCAATGCTAGGGTAGATATACCAATTACACTTCCGGACCAGTGGTAACTCATAGTCGCAACTACCACCCACCTCAAGCCACACTACCAAAAAAATCAAAGGTGCACCCAATCAATCACAAAGTAATAGAATGATATTGAAGGAGTGTGTCCGATCAAAGGAGCTACCTCATTAGCCCGTCAATTGCTCCTGGTTTAGCACCTTATGCCAACTCACGGGAGTCGGGTCCACGTATATACCTCAATAGGACGTCACCACCATCCTACTTCATTCTGGAATCTCCACCGCATATGCAGTTGTCAAAGTGTTTTCGGATTTGGCAAAGAGTATGACAACTTCCGATCCCGGTCTCTTTAACAACCAAACGTTATTATTACACCGTGGTCATTTCAAAATAGTTTATACTTCAAAACCAAAATATCATTGCCATTTAAAACCATATCAATACGATATCATTTCCATTTCAAAATCAAATACGATATCATTTCTATTTCAAATATATCCTTTCCAAAATTATAGCACTTTCAAAGTTATAACACTTTTGAAACTAAACACTTGAAATTATAACACTTTCAAATCATAATACTTTGAAATCAAAATACTTTGAAGTACTAAGACTTTGAAATCATAATATTTCCCACTTACCGGTTTAGATATTAAAATAGTATATAAAATAAAATAGTTTATAATGTAATATAAAATAGTTTCCTCAAATTTCACAAATTGATTCCAAATCACTCGAATTCCAAAATTCAAAATTTATCAAATTCAAATTATCAATTTCAATTTAGTTTCACAATAAACCATTCAAAATTATATCGATTTCAAATACAAAATTGAACCACAATTAACCCATTTCAATTATATATTTCAAAGCTTTAACTATTCTATAATTTCAAAACAAAATCTGATAATTTCATATAATCTTAATTCAATTTACTATTATTTAGGTTTGAAATATTTACTTAATAAATTCAATATCATTTAAATAAAACTCAAACTTGAAATATTTATTAATCATTTTAAACCAACAATCAAGTTATAAGATCATATCCTTTAAAATCTCAAATTCAATAAACTTCAAATCAAACTTATTTGAGTATAATTCTTAAATAAATTCAATTTCAAATCAGTTTCAAATTTATCTTCCGACCTTAATTTATTTAAATCATTATAAACTCCATATTAAAATAAAATTTTAAATAAATACTTAACCATATTATATTTGCTAAAATCAAACTTTATTATTTAACTTATTTTGTATTAAAACAAATTTATACATAGCTCAAAATCAAGAATTTAACTATATATAAAATAGCATTCATATAATATCTAAAATAATATTTATATAAAACCCTATATTTCTTTCCAAAACCATAGAAACCCTTTTCAAAATATTTATATATAGACCAGCAGTGTCTATATATAATTTTCTATTCTATGGTCAAGTTATACGGATATTTATCATTTCAATCCATAACTTAAATATATACAGGTATATATCATTTCAACCGCAATCCCAAATCCAATTAAATGAAAATCGCTTGGATTTATCATTTCAACCCATAACGATTTTCTCATATTCTAAAGTCCGTTCGGGTATGTACCATTTCAATCCATAGTGAATTCTATACTAACAGGGAACTTGCAGAGTGATAAAAATATTATAATCGTATAACAGGCATATAACATCAATATAACTTACAAATAATGGTGTCAGATGTAACAGGTGAACAGATACAAATAATTGCATATATATAGCAATGTAAATAACTAACAGCAGCATATTTCAATTATGATTTCGATTGAAATCAAACTTAATTGGCATAAGAACATTAATCTGAGTGATTACTCACCTTTGGAGGCTAGAGAGATGAACAAGAATGAAATAATTTGAATTCCAAAGCAAAACTAGACTGGCACGAGTTCGACGATCAAAGCTGATAATAAGTAAAATCGATTGGAATAATTCGAGTTAGCTTGATATAAACCGAAACGAAATATGTATTTTTTTATTACTTTCTTAACCAATATTAAATTTGGAACTCATAAATATATATATATATATAATACTTAGAATCTGTTTATATAAAACGTATATATATATAACTCAACTTATACAATCCAAAACAATTGTATAAACCATAGCCGAACAACACTCTATATATACACAAATGTTTAAACTGCAACCATTACCTACTGATCTATGAAAGAGATCCACGTACAAAATTTTTGTAACTTAATATATATATCAGATCTTTAAGCATATCCACTATATATCTACCAACAACCTGAGGCAGCATTTATATTTATAAAATAAACGCTCATGTTATACTACATGTAAACTTAGGTACAAAATATAACTCAATAAGTATATATATAAACCAATATATATACTAGTATACAAAAATCAAACATATATTAAATATATACATTTATAGTTTCCCCAAAATACTACTGTAAATATAAACCCAACATATAATGTAAATATACACAAACCAACTATAGATCAACATATTTTATAAAATTCAAACATATACTTCTAATCAATATCTATTCTGAAAATCAACACAAACTTAGTTTATTATAATATACCTTTAAATTCCAACAGATTTAATATATATACTTATATAGGCTAATACATATATAACTTTATATGAAATCACATATATAATACTCTGTACACAAATAATACTCTGTAAGTAAATAAATACTGTGAATACATATGATGCTGTAAACAAAACTTTGTACTATTAAAATTATAACAAGAAACTGTAAAACTATAAACAATAGCCTTGTAATATTAAACTAACGTATAAATTAACATCTTGCAAGCTGACAATATATAAACTTGCTTAAATTTATATATATATATATATATATATATATATATATATATATATATATAACTAGAAATCAATAGGTAAGGATTGTATAGAATATATTAAGATAAAACTGTTAAATATACATCTCTTATTACATAGATTAACAAGGAACCATATTATATTAACATGTCAGCATATTTTCATATAATATGAAATATATTATACAGTAAGCAAAAGGAAAAATGTAAAACATGTATAATACCTATATAACAGAGAAGTGAAGGCGCAGCAGCTATGGAGGCAAACCAACGATCGAATTTGATCCGGATTTGAGTACTCAAGTTCGAGGTGAATTACACCATTTCAGGTTAGAAATTTTCTTTCGATTCCTGATGGCGAATATGTGATATGGATTTTTGGTTTGATTCTAAAATTCTCTATCATGATATATGGCCATGCAAGGAGAATGATGGTTTCTAGCAAAGCACCTTATCGAAGTCTGCATTAGGGAAGTCGAATGAATAATACTAGTTCGAAAGCAAACTTGCGTGACCGAGTGATCGATCGAATGTGATTTTCATGATGATGACATATGTACATTTTTTGTTCTAATAAAATTGATATGCTTTAATGCTTAAATTGAAAAATTGTTGGGTTGGATATCCTTTGTAATTTAAATTGAATTTTTTTATGCAAAACTACTATTAACTTTACCAACGTACATAACTATTTTTCTTTTATTTTATCAAATGTTACTTATAAAACAGCTTACTGAACTGTTTATTTAATTATTATATTTTATCATTCCGTTGAGAGGTTCTGTATTTTTCTTTTCTTCATTTTCTATTATTTCGTATTTACCCCATTAACAATCCTCCCTTTTGAATGGTTTGAATTAGACATGTGTCATTTATTGTCGATTTAAACTGTCCAAAAAGGTGGGTCGTTACTTTTATCATACTGAATGAAGAGAAATCTAAGAACGCTTATTATTATAATTATATAAATTTTATTAATAGTTTCCCCAAGCTTAATGAACGCATTGTAGAATATTCAATGAATCCACACAGTCACAAATCCTTATCTTAGTTTGACTTATCATACTGTAGAGACCCGACTTTCTACCACCAGAAAGACACATCACTAATTAAGAAAGAAAGGGATATAAGAAGGAAAGAAAGAGATAGAAGAAGGAAACAAGGAGAAGAAATAGAAACAACACATCAGAAACTCACAGCGGAACGATTGAAAATATAATATAGAACATATACATAGTATCATATACATCAGAGTACACAACTAAACATCTCAATTTAGACAGTTATAACATTTCTGTCTAATACAATACAAGACATCGTACAGAATAACAACACAGCGGAAACTCTAACTATATCTCTATACGTTGAAGCCTCCTGCTCCAAAGCTCCTTCAGAATTCATCAAGAGATAACCTGAAGCACTTGACTACTCATATATAATATGAGTACCCAAGAGTTTAATAAAACAGAAAATAAACACTCGGGTCAGACAGGGGTCTGCTATGAGCAAACGGTTTAAGATTGCTTAACTTTAGAAAATCCTTTGAAAGAAAAGGTATCACGTAAGACTTCCCACACATAAACATGGAAAAGTAACTCATCCAATGATACTTATCAACCAATGATATATCAGAACATTCATATCAGAACATATCAACCAATGATATGCAATATCAACCAATATCATTAACTCATCCAATGATACTTATCATCAATCATTAACCATTCATAAACAAGTTTTGATCCAAACTTAATTAATTTAATTAATCCTTAAATAATCACTTGGATTATCATCAATCCAACTTCTTATTCATTAATTAATTACAAATTAATTAACTACCATCACTTAATTATCCACTTAATTAATCATCCTGATTAATCATTACTTAATTACTTTAAGTAATTGTTTCTTAATTACAAATTTAATTAATCATCTTGATTAATTACTTTCAAATTATACTAAGTAATTTCCTCTTAATTACCTTTTAAAATTAATCATACTTGATTAACTATTCTTTAATTATCCTGATAATTATTCATTAATTATCCTTTAATCATACCTGATTAATCACTTTTAATTAATCACATCTGATTAGTTACTTTTAATTAAAACTACTTGATTAATTAGTTTTTAATTAATCATATTTAATTAATTACTTTTAATTAATCATCTTTGATTAATTACTTTAATTACATTTAGTAATTAAAAATAAATTATAAATTAATTATCCTTAAATTATTAGTTAACAATTAATTAATTATTTCCATTAATTAATGATTATTTTAATAATTAAATTTCTATCTTAATTAATTACTTTAACAAGTAATTAAACTTATTATTAAATTCTCTTAATCCTTTTATTCATTAATCATTAATTAAATAATTAAAACCTTTAATTATATTAGTTAATTCTTAAATTAATAACTCAAGTGATTAATCCTCAATCACATCCACTTAATTACTTTTAGAAAAGTAATTATCTTTTACTTAATTATCTCCTGTAATTAACCACTTAATTACTTTAATTACTTTCCCAAGTAATTATTCTTAATTAACCCCAAAGTGATTATCTTTAAATTAATCACAAATTAATTACTTAATTAATTATTTCAATTAAATATTTAAAATTAATTAAATGATTCTTTAATTTACTATATTAAAAGATTCTTAATTAAGAAAACCATTATCTAAATCAAACCATTTATATTAACTAATAACTTTTCAATGGTTAATAATTTAATTATCTTAATTATCTTTAATTAAATCAAAATTCTAAATTACTAAAGCTAATCCTTATTTCAATTGATCTCTAAATCTTAATTATTTAACTTATTTAAAATAAAACACTTTAGAAGTCAATTATAATAATTTAAACATTCTAATTAAAACTTTTAAAATCTTTAAACTTCCAAAGTTATTAAATAAAGTTTCACTTATTTACTTAAAAATTTATATATTTCAAAATATAAGATCTCGTTAAAAACTTGAAAACAAATTAGTTTATAAGTGAAGCTTGTTTTAATTTTTTAAATTTGAATTATCTAAAAAAACGAATTCCTTTGTTTTTCAAAGCTTTTTAAAACCTTACTGTTACATTTTTAAATTCTTTAAAACTTCCTGTATCCAAACCAAAATTCTGCTTGATAAAAACCGAGTAACCTACACAAAATCTCGCCTAAAACTCGAGTAAAATCTCTCAAATCCCGAGTACCTCCATACCCTAAACCTGCTTCGAGACAAATCATCTCATCCCCGAGGCATACTTCGAGCTCGCACCATCTTCTCAAAAAACCCAAAAATCACTGATACACGATGTCGTGCACATCAACGTGCACTTCGCCGCCAGTCAACGGTGAACTCCACGCCGTCCACCTACACTTCACTCTCGACCCTTCCAACATCTCGTGCAAACCAGAAACTTCATACGACCGAGAATCGAAAATTTCGATCATCAGACCAAACTACCTGAACCTCAAACCATCGAAATTCATTCACCACCCAAGATTCTTGAATCCATAAGCCACGTGATCCCTTCCTAAGCTCCGCCTCACTTCCCGGTACCTCCGGCACCAAGTGCGATCATCTCCTGTAGCCTCTCGACGACCCAAATCCATCAGAACATCGTCGGCATAAACTAGGTATAAAACCCTACTTGAACGAATATCGGCCACCACAATCATTAATAAAATCCCAATCTATTTTTCCAACAATCAACGACACTCTCTTAACCATCATGCTCAATATCGACGCTCGGATCGCCGTCGATCGTCGCCAATCAACCATAATGCCCCAAACTGAAAATCCCAGAATTCTCTTTAACTACCAATGTAGAAATCAGGCTTCAACCGCTAAAATTCATGATTTCCTAACTATAAACCAATTATAGAATCAAAACTTAAAATTGAATTGATAAGGATTTGACTCAATTTTAAATTTCACTGCAAATTCAAAAATTTAGAACAAATTTTCATTTTTTACAACTTGTAATTATTTTTAGATGATAGCTTTTTGGATTACAATCATCATCCATTTACAATTCAAAGTCTAATTCGAATTCAAATCCAAGTTATTTAATTTATTATCAAATTGTAACTCTGCTATAGTATAAGTTTCAACCACATAGGGAATCAATCGTCCACAATTCAAACATGCATCCATATATTTCCAAGAAATCAGGCAAATCATCATGGTTACATGTACTAGAACAAGATGAAATTCAAGATTAGAACTGTTTTTTAAAATTTTCATTTACTCACCTGATTAAACAGAAGAAAGAGCAGAAGTATGACTGCATTTTTCTTTTCCAGGTTCTGAAATTCACTTTGCATGTTCTTGAATTTGTTGCTTGCTTAATATCAGTTGCATGTTGATAGATCTTCTGAATTGCTTGTTTGATTTCCAGATTTGCTAGTTGATTGTATTTGAAAATGAACTTGCATTTGCCCCCTTTTTTTCCATATTTTCTTATGATTTCATGGATTTCCAGATTTTACTAATTTCACAGATTCCATTGTTCCCTCTTCATTTTTGTTTTGATTTGCATTCATTTATTATTTGTTTTGTATTTTTTTTGAAAGAAGAAAGTAATTTCTTAGCTGAAAATTAAAAGTAAATTCCTTCTTTATATTTTACAAATTTTAAATTTTAAATTAAGTTATCAATAGAATTGCCACTTGTCCCTTATATGTTTGTATTCTTACAAATGTCTTTTAATAAGCCAAATACACTTACAAGTGTTATTTTAATGTTTAATTAATGTTTTAAAAGTTATTTTCCTTTTATAATTTATTTTAAACCTTGCATGAAATGTGTTTATGTATGTATTGTATTTTAATGCTTAATTATTGATTTTATTATGTAATATTTATATGATTGTAAAATGTTTTTATCTTATTTAAACAAGCTTTTAGATCTTTAATAAATATTTCAAAAGAAAATTTATATAGACATTTATAAATAACTTATATTTTAATTCAATTTAATGTTTATATGTTTGAAACATCTATTTTAATTCAACTCTAAAAATTTTAAACAAATTTATCTTGTGTTAAAAGCAAATGAACCTTTAAATTTAAATCTTATCTAAAACTCAAGTTGAATTATATGTTTATAATAATAAGAAATTAACTTTGTTATTAAAATCTCAAAATATTATTTTCAAAAGTATAAATCAAATTAACCTTTCAAATTACAAAACTATATATATAAAATATAGTTTGGAAATACTGATTAAATTCAAATTGATAAAGTTCCTATTTCAAATATATATATATATATATACAAATATATACACACATTTCAAATAGAAAAACATTTTATCATTAGATTCGATAATTACTATATTAAATTTTAAAACAACACTCAAATCACAATATATACATTCATATATATCACAATTTGAATATAAAGTTTTATTACATTAAAAACTTCCTATTTACCAAAATAAATGTTTCCAAATAAAATTATTATAAACTTTCAAAAGAATTTAATCTTGCCTATTTAAGTTGTTAAGAAAAATATTAATAGATATTAACAAATTGTTGTTTTCAGCCTTTGAAATAATTTTAACTTGTCAATTTATAATATAAAATGATCAAATCAATTTAATTATTATCAAAGAATATTAAATTGATATTGCTCAAAATTCCGGGTCGTCACATTCCTCCCCCCTTAAAAGAATTTCGTCCCCGAAATTAAAAGAAAAGATAATTTAATAACCCAGCTAAAGAATTTAAATTTCAAACAGCAATCACACAATCAATCATACACAATCAATAAGAGCAACCATAGCAACCAACGCAACAAACAATTCTAAATATCCAGACAACATTCTGAATAGAAGTTCCTAATATTATCAAGAGTTTTCCAGATACCTATACTGGAATACTCACACTACAAATCTTAAGTAACTACACTACTAAAACCAAGAACTCCCTCATCCGATCCTACAAATCTGAACAAGATATCAAATTAAACTCAAAACCAGTTCAACCACTAGATTCATCTAAACTGCTGATTCTATCACTCGAAGAATCATACACATATTCCTCAGAGATATGTGAAATACAATGAATTTCAGCTATCCAAACTGGCAATTCAATCCTGTAGATCAAAATCTAATCTCTAGAGAACACAGGAAAAATTCTAAATACCTTCAAAGCGAACTTTCCAGTTTTACCAAATCTTATATCTCCTTTGATCGGATAAAACTAAGTCAATATCCAAATTCTAACTGCATATTCCAAATTTTCTCACTTCTTAACTGCACAACTCTTCTGATGCTCCGAGTCACCTTCAATATTCCTGATCCGCCTAACCCTTGCTAATTGCTTCATGAAACAAACAGGACCAAAATCAAACAAAATCTCCAAGTCCTACTCAACAAAATGGCTTTCCCAAAAATAATTTGCTGAAATCCAAAATACAACTCTACTCCACAAACATCAGTGGATTTCAGACCTACACTCCTTATCTAGAATAGCCAAACAGTTGCACTAGACAACCTTACCTTTCAAATCCAAGAAATTCCATCATACTTGAATTTCCTGTAGAAATACTGTACTGCAACATCCGGTTGCTCCATACTAGAATAACCGCCAATTCGCTTCCGCTGCACAACTATAATCTAGAGCAGATAAGAATGCTATCGAAGAACACAAGCACAATCTTTCTCCATACACAGTTCATCCGACTCATAAAAATCTTAGTGGCCATTCTTCTTGATCAAAACATCTCAACAGAATCTCAACTTAGAATAAGATGATCAATCCAAAGAATCCTGAGCTGCCTCACCAAACTATTCTTGCTCTAAGAGTCATCCTACTATATGGTTGAATTATCAATATTACTTCTAGATTCCAAGTTGATAAGAAAACTCAATCTCCGATTCGGGTCAACTTTTGAATTCCTCAAAACATCTGGAAAATCTCTGACTACATTAATGGCTTTCACCTCTACTCGAGATGCCTTAATTCCCAAGTCAAAGAATACTCAAAGATTCCCAAACAAATCGCAAGTCACTTTCGCGATCCTACTCAGTTCAAATTCCAAAGAACTGTCTCCACAACTAGAACAGCTTTTCCTATTCAAGATAAATCTTAAGCATGGCTTATCTACCAGAAAAAACTAATAGAACACTTCCAACAAATATCCTACTCTGCTGAGCCTTCCGAAGAAAAGGATAAGTCTTCATTATCTGCCTGGTCTGCCGATAGTAGAATCCCAAAGATTACTGAATCATCGAAGAAATAGATCCACGCTACTACTTCCAAACTTCACTTCAATGATACTACTAAGCCAAAAGATCATCCTTAACCACAAACTCCTTGAAACTCAAAACTATCATCCAATTCTGCCAAAAATCCTTGAGACGAGTCAACATCTTCTCAAGAAACTTGGCTCCAAACCAAACACCAACCACTTGTCTTCTTAAGAAAACAATTGAGACCATGTCCGAAATGAGGTAACTCATCGACCTTAGTCTCATACTTCAATACAGATAAGATACCCTTTCTTGAGATCCAGAAAATTCCCAAACATCTGAATCTTCGTTGCAGTAGACATCAATGCTCTTCCAATACCATCTTAATCTGGCTTCAAAAGAACATCATCAGAACCATCTATGGATACTGCATCTCATCACACAGCTATTCCCTCCTGAAGCCATCAATACACCATCACCTGCTTCTATTTATCTGACACCTCAACTCTTGGAAACCCCGCTAACTCGAGAGCAAATCAACCTCACACTTGAAGAATATACCCCAATTCTTGAAAATACTTCCTCTGGACTCAAAGAAATCCTTTTACCAATCTACAAAATTTATTCGAGACAGCATTAGGTCTACAATATCGATAAACACCTCCAACCACAACATATAAGCCTCTTCCATTAGGGGTAGTCGTGTTACACACACTCCTACCTTATCTACCTCTATAACGTATGTTGGAAAATCCGAACAGATAACCCAACATATTAGGTAGTTATATATAAATAAATAAATAAAAATTACAAGTACGCTCTCTCAAGATAGACACCACTCTAGTGCCTAGGTATTCACTCAACCTAATGCTCTGATACCAACTGTAGCGACCCGACTTTCTACCACCAGAAAGACGCATCACTAATTAAGAAAGAAAGCGATAGAAGAAGGAAAGAAAGAGATAGAAGAAGGAAAGAAAGAGAAGAAATAGATACAACACATCAGAACCTCACAGCAGAACGATTGAAAATATAATATAGAACATATACATAGTATCATATACATCAGGGTACACAACTAAACATCTCAATTTAGACAGTTATAACATTTCTGTCTAATACAATACAAGACATCATACAGAATAACAACACAGCGGAAACTCTAACTATATCTCTATACGCTGAAGCCTCCTGCTCCAAAGCTCCTTCATAATTCGTCAAGAGATAACCTGAAGCACTTGACTACTCATATATAATATGAGCACCCAAGAGTTTAATAAAATAGAAAATGAACACTCGGGTCAGACAGGGGTCTGGTGTGAGTAAACGGTTTAAGATTGCTTAACTTTAGAAAATCCTTTGAAAGAAATGGTATCACGTAAGACTTCCCACACATAACATGGAAAAGTTTTTACCTTACGCTAACCAAAACATTTGATAGGAAATCCAGTGATATTATAATAGTGTCTAGGGTTTTCAAATAAATATGAAATAGCCGAAATTGTTACATGGGTAAATTCTAGCTACAAGCCACAAAATTGGGTAATACAAACAAAACCATAGGGTCTCGTAGGGTAAATGGGTTTCCATCAATGGCAGGGCTACCGGGGTACCGCCCGTCACAGTACGTGGCCTAGATCACCGTACCGAGGAGTACTCCCACTTCCCTGCAACATAAGGCCGGGACCATTCCTTACTGAACAGTCCCGAACAAGACCACCCCGCAGTTGGCTGCAGATCCAACTGCCCACAAAGCCGAAATAAAAAGGGACATCTAGACAGGGATGTATCTTGCTCTCCAGTGGGAGCTACCCACGAAGCCTTGCTGCACCTCCCCTGTTTTAGCCATTCCAGGTTGATGAGGCTTGAGGCTGCGATTACCTTTATAGAACACATTTATCTTAGAATGCTCATCGTCCACCTGACGATGTTCTGAAAGCATTCAATCCATACAAGTTCGTTCCGGGTTCGAACGAAACCGAAGGCACTATCTCGTTGCACTCATTTTGGAATCACCCTCAGAGTCAACGACCATAGCCCTTGCACTCTGAATCACCATCTCGAACCTATAAGCACTATTCCGTGAAACTCATTACGGAATCACCCATAGAGTTATACTGACGTATAGCCCTTACACCTCGAGTCTTCACTCGCTCCACTTGGATTAACGACCTAACGTTTAATTGGAATCGATGTGGTTTTCGGATATCCAAATATGGAAACCCGATCCCGGTCTCACCGAATCCAAACGCCATTTTAATGTCCAAGTTATACTTAAGGGATTTAAACAGTATTCAGAATATTACTTAACATAAATGGATGATTCACATTACACAGATTGATAATATACTATTATCACATTCATCCATACATATCACAAAGCAGCATATGTATCACATCTCAGATATATCACATTCATATCACAACATATCAACCAATGATATGCAATATCAACCAATATCATTAACTCATCTAATGATACTTATCATCAATCATTAACCATTCATAAACAAGTTTTGATCCAAACTTAATTAATTTAATTAATCCTTAAATAATCACTTGGATTATCATCAATCCAACTTCTTATTCATTAATTAATTACAAATTAATCAACTAACATCACTTAATTATCCACTTAATTAATTATCCCGATTAATCATTACTTAATTTCTTTAAGTAATTATTTCTTAATTACAAATTTAATTAATCATCTTGATTAATCACATTCAAATTATACTAAGTAATTTCCTTTTAATTACCTTTTAAAATTAATCATACTTGATTAACTATTCTTTAATTATCTTGATAATTATTCCTTGATTATCCTTTAATCATACCTGATTAATCACTTTTAATTAATCACATTTGATTAATTACTTTTAATTAAAACTACTTGATTAATTACTTTTTAATTAATCATATTTAATTAATTACTTTTAATTAATCACCTTTGATTTATTACTTTAATTACATTTAGTAATTAAAACTTAATTATAAATTAATTATCCTTAAATTATTAATTAACAATTAATTAATTATTTCCATTAATTAATGATTATTTTAATAATTAGATTTCTATCTTAATTAATTACTTTAACAAGTAATTAATCTTATTATAAAATTCTCTTAATCCTTTTATTCAT
Source organism: Allium cepa (assembly GCA_030765085.1). Lineage (NCBI taxonomy): Eukaryota > Viridiplantae > Streptophyta > Magnoliopsida > Asparagales > Amaryllidaceae > Allium > Allium cepa. The sequence continues at coordinate 313,083,884 of CM060937.1, forward strand.
TAAGCATTAATTAAATAATTAAAACCTTTAATTATATTAGTTAATTCTTAAATTAATAACACAAGTGATTAATCCTTAATCACATCCACTTAATTACTTTTAGAAAAGTAATTATCTTTTACTTAATTATCTCCTGTAATTAACCACTTAATTAATTTAATTACTTTCCCAAGTAATTATTCTTAATTAACCTTAAAGTGATTATCTTTATATTAATCACTAATTAATTACTTAATTAATTATTTCAATTAAATATTTAAAATTAATTAAATGATTCTTTAATATACTATATTAATTGATTCTCAATTAAGAAAACCATTATCTAAATCAAATCATTTATATTAACCAATAACTTTTCAATGGTTAATAATTTAATTATCTTAATTATCTTTAATTAAATCAAAATTCTAAATTACTAAAGATAATCCTTATTTTAATTGATCTCTAAATCTTAATTATTTAACTTATTTAAAATAAAACACTTTAGAAATCAATTATAATAATTTTAACATTCTAATTAAAACTTTTAAAATCTTTAAACTTCCAAAGTTATTAAATAAAGTTTCACTTATTTACTTAAAAATTTATATATTTCAAAATATAAGATCTCGTTAAAAACTTGAAAACAAATTAGTTTATAAGTGAAGCTTGTTTTATTTGTTTAAACTTGAATTATCTAAAAAAACAAATTCCTTTGTTTTTCAAAGCTTTTTAAAACCTTACTGTTACATTTTTAAATCCTTTAAAACTTCCTGTATCCAAACCAAAATTTTGCTTGATAAAAACCGAGTAACCTACACAAAATCTCGCCTAAAACTCGAGTAAAATCTCTCAAATCCCGAGTACCCCCATACCCTAAACCTGTTTCGAGACAAATCATCTCATTCCCGAGGCATACTTCGAGCTTGCACCGCTGTGACGCCCCACCTCTATACCCACGCTAGCCAAGGACACTACAGGGTAATGTCGTCAACTAACACGGAGAATAAGGCTAGTTGGGAGCGACCATCTATAGCCTTGCTCTAACTATCTATTGAATACATCGACAATAGACATACCAAGCAAGTCGACATACCCAATGAATACTTAAAACAAAACCATAGGTGGTTGGAGGATCTATCAGAACAGAATATAACAACTCAAATATAATATACATCACAGAACAGTAAACCATCATCATATACACATATACTGATACACAACAGGGTACACAAAATAATACATGTCAAGTGGTATAGCAAACCACAATATACAGACGAGTCAATAGAATACATATCAGAGTTACAACAAAAAGAGACTACACAAAAAGCTATGACAAAAAGGAGCAAGCTGAATAGTCCATGCGGAAGCAAAATAGGCTAAGTCCAAAAGCACCTATCCTGAAACAACTCGGTCTGACCCGAGTATAAAATACACGGGTCAGTCTAGCTAAACAAATCAGTTAGATAAACTGAACAACAATAACCTGTAAGGTCACAATGTATAACAAATATCTCTAAGGGAGATAACACAATCATCCAACATAAGATGAATCATACCAAGACAAGCCTCATCTCATCGGCAACATAGATAAACAAAGGATGCAAATATCCCAAGTCAAGCCAAAAAGGCAAATAACAAATACCAATGAAGGTAACACAAGTTCCACAAGGTAATTGCTATACTTCATGCGGCTCAACAAGACCAACACCGAAGGGCGATACCAAGGGAATATACATATCAAATGAAACATCATAAAATTTGCTCGAGATCAGTACTGTATAAACAAGGATCCATGAGCCCGAAGACTCCAAACCCAATATCACCCATGCGGCTCATAACGACCAACATCGGAAGCGATACTAAAGGGCAAAAACCCGAAGGCACAAACCCGAAGGAAACATACCCGAAGGCAACAAACCGTAGTGGTGAAGGTCCGAAGGCCCAGTACTGGACACCACTAACTGGCAAAATGTGTCAGAACTCTCGAAAAGGAATCCGAAAAGTGTTAACGTGCATCCCATAACCACTCGTTCGCACTAAATGGTTTACTATCCGTCAGTCACTTTCACACTCAAAGCAGTACAAATTTTACCTCATATCATCGATAAACCGAACCCGAAGGTCAAAACGATCAATTGAATAGGTCGGGGATTAATCGGAAGGATAAACGCATAGACATGGTCCGTGTTTTGCCCAACCATTTAATCATCCTTCCACTTCGCTCGAAGTGCGAAAGTGTGTGATTTAAATAGAGTTTATAAATTGGAGAAACTAGCTTTTAACACGATTTGAAGGGATCATTTATAAAAACCCATGGATGAAGTCAAGAATAAGTTATCAAAGTCAATGAGGCAATAACAACTTCTAAAAAGCAACTTGAATCGATAAAATTTGGAAAACCAATCAAAATATGCAAAAAAAAGGCAAAACAGGCAAAACAGGAGCAGGTCGGTCGACCGGCTACAGGGCTCGGTCGCCTCGCCAGATGCAGAAAATAAAAAAAACTCGAGATAGCAGATCGGTCGACCGGCTACAGGGCTCGGTCGGCCGAACTGCAAGTTTCTGCAGTTCCTGCCCTTTTTCAATGAAATGCAAATTCTTCCAAATCGCGACCGTTCGAGCAATGGAGCTAAGGAGCCTTAGCCAATAGATACCCCAGCTCCAATAGCTCTCCGATTCGCCACCAAAAACATGCTCAAATATCAAAGTGAGGATCTCTAAAGAATTGAACCCAAATACTAAAAATTTGGATATTCACCAATTCAATCCAAACCAAAAGCAACTGCATATGAACATGGTGTTAGGAATTCATACCCAACATCAATGAAATCAAAAGAAGTAGATGTGAGTTCAAAACTCACCTTTTTCCAAAAACAAAGAAGATGAAGCTCAATAACAAGGAGAAGACCAACCACACTCTACTTCAACTCTACAAGCTTCAATATAAGATTATAACAAACATTTCCTAAATTTAGGTTTAGGAATTTCTGAGATTGAAGAGAGAAAGAGATAGAGAAGATGAAGAGGAGCTTAGCTATCCTTCTCATTGAATTTCAAGCAAGAATTTGGAGTTTGCAAATGGAACTAGGGCTTGCAATTTCTATTTCCTCTTCGCTTCCACCATTTTCAGTTTTTGCTTGAGTTTAGAAAAGTGGATTGAGAGAATGGAAAGAGATGGGCTGAGCTAGGGTATTTAGTTAAGCTAGTGGGCTGAACCCAAACCCAAAACCCAATAGAAAAAGTAGCGAAATTTGACTTACTCCAAACATATCAAAGATTATACTCAAAAAGATTGCAAACGCCATTTTGGAATCAATGGAAATGGTATCGAGTCCCAATTCGGCCGTTTGCAAAAAGTAACATTTCGGACCCAAAAATCCAACTAACGACGCTACATTTAAATAAAGCATTTAAATATAAAATCGTTAAATATGCGGGTTGTTACAGATCTCCCCTCCTAACAAAATTGCGTCCCCGCAATTCCTAGAGACGATACTTGTAACAACCACATACATACAACATTCAAAAGAAAAGAAATAAGCTTGAGATGAAAAGATATACTCACCGTTACCAAGAAAAGATAGAAAACCAGAATAAGATCGCTCGATAAACTCTCTGGTTTCCCAAGTACAGTCACTGGGGTTAGCGGACCATTGAACTTTAACAAGCGGCACGTCCTTGTTTCGAAGGTGTCGCATCTCCGTGTCAAGTACGCGAATAGGATGCTGCACAATAGATAAGTCCGGTGAGATCTCAAGCTCTAGCAAATCAGGAGAATCAATAACAGAATCTGACTCCCGAAGACACTTCCGAAGCTGCGAGACGTGAAACACGTCATGAATACCAGATAAATGCGCTGGAAGTGAAACTCTATAAGCCACAGGGCCAATACGTTCAGTAATAGAAAATGGTCCTATATAACGAGGAGCCAATTTCCCAGTCGTACAGAAGCGCATAACCCCTTTCAAAGGAGAAACACCAATTGAGAACTCAAGAGGCTTCCTACGGTTGTCCGCGTAGGATTTCTGGCGACTCTGTGCCTCTTTCATTCTCAACCGAATAAGATCAATCTTCTCGGAAGAATCACGAACAAAATCCGGGCCAAGAATAAGCTTCTCCCCAGATTCCAACCAACAAGAAGGTGATCGACATGGCCTTCCATATAAGGCTTCGAAAGGAGCCATACCGATACTAGATTGAAAACTATTGTTGTAGGAGAACTCTACAAGAGGTAGGTGATCCTCCCAACTACCATCGAAATCAAAAATACAAATACGGAGAAGATCTTCCAAGATACGATTCACCCGTTCAGTCTGTCCGTCAGACTGCGGATGGTAAGCTGTACTGAAATTAAGCTTTGTTCCCAAAGCTTGCTGAAGACTCTTCCAAAAATGACTCATGAATAAAGGATCACGGTCACTCACAATAGAACTAGGAACACCGTGAAATCTCACGATTTCCTTGACATACAACTTAGACAAATGAGAAGCAGTCCTATTAGACTTAATAGGGACAGAATAAGCAGATTTAGTGAGGCGATCAACAATAACCCAAATGCTAGAATGGCCTGATCTCGAACGAGGTAGGCCATCAATGAAATCCATTGAAATTTGATCCCATTTCCACAATGGAATCTCAAGAGGTTGAAGGAGACTAGAAGGACGCTGATGTTCGGCCTTAAAACGTTGACAAGTTAGGCAATTACTCACATAACTCGCTATATCACGCTTCATGCCTTCCCAATAATAAAGGCGACGCATATCGGCATACATCTTGCTACTACCGGGATGAACAGTATACTTAGAATGGTGACAGTCATCAAGAATGTCATGCCTAAGCACAAATCAGAAGGCACAAAAAGACGGTTCTTCTTGCGAAGACACCCATGAGAATCGATGCTGAAATCCCGCAACGCCTCGTCACAGGATCCAGACCCACAAAGCTGAATAAGATGCAACAAATCAGGATCACGCTGCTGGGCATCGGCAATACGATCCAATAAAATAGGTCGAGCTCCCAAACTAAATAATAGAATAGGAGAATCAGAAGATGAACCTCGATCACGAATTTCACAAAAAGATAGAGTCTCAAGAATATTCCATTCGGCAAGCATCATAGAAACAACAGCCGAATGTTTGCGACTAAGCGCATCAGCGACACGATTACCCTTTCCAGGGGTATACTGGATATCAAAGTCATAGGAAGCAAGAAACTCGAGCCAACGTTGTTGCCTCATATTGAGTTCCTTCTGAGTGAACAAATACTTCAAGGATTTATGATCGGTATAGAGAATGAAGCGCTCCCCCAATAAATAGTGTCGTCAAATCTTCAAGGCAAAGACAATGGCGGCTAACTCAAGATCATGAGTGGCATAGCGAACTTCATTCGGACGCAGTTGCCTAGAAGCATAAGCAACTACCCGATCCTTCTGCATAGGAACATCACCGAGACCACTACCACAAGCATCGGTGTAAACAACAAGATCATGATTCCCTTTGGGAACCACAAGAATAGGAGAATTAGTGAGAAATTCCTTTAATGTCAGAAAGGAAGCTTCACACTTGTCCGACCAAACAAAACGAATGCCTTTCCGAGTAAGGCTGGTGAGAGGAAGCACAACACGGGAAAATCCTTAATGAACCGACGGTAATAACCCGCCAATCCAAGAAAACTACGAATCTCATGCACATTCTCAGGCCTCTTCCAATTTTGGATGGCTTCGATCTTTGAGGGATCGACTGAAATGCCATCGGAAGATACAACATGGCCTAAGAACTTAGCCTTATTCTCCCGAAAGTGGCACTTGGAGAATTTGGCTTTAAGTTGATGATGACGGAGAGTACTCAAGACAATTCTCAAGTGATTAGCGTGCTCAGCTTCAAACTTAGAATAAATGAGGATATCATCAATGAACACAAGGACGTACTTGTCGAGATATTCCCGGAATACCCGATTCATGGGATCGACAAAGAAAGCAGGAGCGTTCGTCAAACCGAACGGCATAACGAGCCACTCGAAAGAACCATAACGAGTGCAGAAAGTTGTAAGAGGTATGCTATCCTCTGCGACTCGTAATTGATGAAAACCTGTGGCAAGGTCGAGTTGAGAAAAGACCTTAGCACCACTCAATAGATCGAACATATCATCGATACTAGGCAATGGATACCTATTTTTGATGGTTAACTCGTTAAGCTTGCGATAGTCAATGCAAAGCCTAAGAGTTCCATCAGACTTCTTCACGAAGACGACCGCGGATCCCCATGGAGAAAAACTGGAATGAATCAACTGCCTGGACTCAAGCTCTAAAAGCTGCTTCTTGAGTTCCTCATTTTCCTTTGTAGACATCCTCGTAGGAGGACGACTAACTGACTGCACGCCTGGATGAGATCAATGCGGAACTCAATTGCCCGCTTAGGTGGCAAACCCGATACAGGCTCAAAAACATCAGAAAAGTCACAAGCAATAGGAATACGAGATATATCGTCATCATCTCGCGAGTCAAGAGAATATAAAGCCATTTCAGAATTATCCACATCCCGAAGAACAAGAGATAGCTGAGTAGGCGAATCCGGATGCCGAAGATATATAATTCTCTCCGAACAAATAATCCTGGCATCATATCTCACTAGCCAGTCCATACCCAAAATCATATCAAATCCCAGACAAGAAATAACGTCCAGATTCGCACGAAAAGAAGAATCACATAAAACAATCTCAACATCATCACAAAGCAAGCTAAGGGTCGCGGATCCCCCAATAGGATTCGCAATCCTTAAAGAAGTAACCATACAAGAAACATCCAAAGATAAATCATCAATGAGCTTCTTCGATACGAAAGATGTGAAGCACCCGTATCGAAAAGAACTCGAATACTATAATCATGAAATAAAATAGAACCTTCCAAAATAGATGGAGATATACCTTTGGGTTGAGAAGGACCTTCAGAAGCTTTAGCAGCATAAAGCTTGCTAGACTTGGCACCAGCCGGAACAGTAGGGCAAGCTGAAACATGATGACCTTCCTTCTTGCAATAACGATAGAAGAGAGGTTTAGGACAGGCTCGAATAATATGATCAAGAGAACCACAATTGAAACACTTCCGAATGAAAGGTGGTCCAGAAGGCTGAGACTGAGAACTAGAACCACCAGTCTTCTTGTTCTTAGAAGGAAAAGACCTGGACTTCTGAAATGGAAACTGCTTCTTGTTGGGGTTCTTGGAAACCTCAACATCCTCACCACTATCACACTCTTCTCGACAGCTTCGAGATGAAGTGCCGAATCTACTAATTCTTCAAAAGAAAGCTTAAGCTGGAGCAACAAGGACTTCTTAAGATATTTCTTAAGACCAGAGACGGACTTCAAATTCTTCTTATAAGAAGTGCTAATGAATTCAAACCCATACTGAGATAAAGCCTCGAATGATGCAACAAACTCAGAAACAGAAGATTTCCCTTGCTTCAACTCACGGAAGCGACGGGTCAATAAAACTTTTTCAGATTCAGGAATGAACTTGAGTTCAAATTGTCCCCGAAAATGAGTCCAAGAAAGAGTAAACTGATCAATCTCGGCTACAAGAAGCTCATACCAATCAAGAGCACGCTCTTGTAATAAGCTAGAAGTTACAAGAACTCTATCATGGTCAGAAAGGTCCATGCGAGAGAAGATACGCTCGCACGTGCGAAGCCAAGCTTGGACTTCAAGAACGGATTCGGAGCCTTTAAACGGCTTCCCTCCAAGATGAGCAAAATCACTACACTGACATGCAAAGGTAGACTTGCGGGGTGGAGACAATCGAGGAGGAACTGGAGGCTGAGTGCTCCTAAACAACTCCAAAAACTGATCAGCGTAGATGAGCAAAATCACTACACTGACATGCAAAGGCAGACTTGCGGGGTGGAGACACTCGAGGAGGAACTGGAGGCTGAGTGCTCCTAAACAACTCCAAGAACTGATCAGCGGACATATAAACGCCATCCGGATGTGAGCCACTGGATTGCTCAACATGCGAACGTCGTCCTCTGCCTCTTACAGCCATACGCTGAAAGTTAATATAAGAACAAGATTATTCACAAGGTAGATATAACAATATGGAATACTACGGAATAAAATGCATTCCTAGACATATTCCCAATCCTATCTACCTCGAAAGGCATAGAAAGAATAGAAAGACACGATGATTCAAAGATTTGTATCACTTATACACTCTGATGTATCGTAATACATGCTCTATTCTGTGTTTATCATACTTTGTTCTGAACCTTGGGCTCTGATACCACGCTGTGACGCCCCACCTCTATACCCACGCTAGCCAAGGACACTACAGGGTAATGCCGTCAACTAACACGGAGAATAAGGCTGGTTGGGAGCGACCATCTATAGCCCTGCTCTAACTATCTATTGAATACATCGACAATAGACATACCAAGCAGGTCGACATACCCAATGAATACTTAAAACAAAACCATAGGTGGTTGGAGGATCTATTAGAACAGAATATAACAACTCAAATGTAATATACATCACAGAACAGTAAACCATCATCATATACACATATACTGATACACAACAGGGTACACAAAATAATACATGTCAAGTGGTATAGCAAACCACAATATACAGATGAGTCAATAGAATACATATCAGAGTTACAACAAAAAGGGACTACACAAAAAGCTATGACAAAAAGGAGCAAGCTTAATAATCCATGCGGAAGCAAAATAGGCTAATTTCAAAAGCACCTATCCTGAAACAACTCGGTCTGACCCGAGTATAAAATACACGGGTCAGTCTAGCTAAACAAATCAGTTAGATAAACTGAACAACAATAACCTGTAAGGTCACAATGTATAACAAATATCTCTAAGGGAGATAACACAATCGTCCAACATAAGATGAATCATATCAAGACAAGCCTCATCTCATCAGCAACATAGATAAACAAAGGATACAAATATCCCAAGTCAAGCCAAAAAGACAAATAACAAATACCAATGAAGGTAACACAAGTTCCACAAGGTAATTGCTATACTTCATGCGGCTCAAAAAGACCAACACCGAAGGGCGATACCAAGGGAATATACATATCAAATGAAACATCATAAAATTTGCTCGAGCTCAGTACAGTATAAACAAGGATCCATGAGCCCGAAGACTCCAAACCCAATATCACCCATGCGGCTCATAACGAGCAACATCAGAAGCGATACTAAAGGACAACAAACCCGAAGGCACAAAACCGAAGGCACAAACCCGAAGGCAACATACCCGAAGGCAACAAACCGTAGTGGTGAAGGTTCGAAGACCCAGTACTGGACACCACTAACTGGCGAAATGTGTCACAACTCTCGAAAAGGATTCCGAAAAGTGTTAACATGCATCCCATAACCACTCGTTCGAACTAAACGGTTTACTATCCGTCAGTCACTTTCACACTCAAAGCAGTACAAAGTTTACCTCATATCATCGATAAACCAAACCCTAAGGTCAAAACGATCAATTGAATAGGTCGGGGATTAATCGGAAGGATAAACGCACAGATTCATTGTCCGTGTTTTGGCCAACCATTTAATCATCCTTCCACTTCGCTCGAAGTGCGAAAGTGTGTGATTTAAATAGAATTTATAGATTGGAGAAACGAGCTTATAATACGATTTGAAGGGATCATTTATAAAAACCCGTGGATGAAGTCATGAATAAGTTATCAAAGTCAAAGAGGCAATAACAACTACTAAAAAGCAACTTGAATCGATAAAATTTGGAAAACCAATCAAAATATGCAAAAAAAAGGCAAAACAGGCAAAACAGGAGCAGGTCGGTCGACCGGCTACAGGGCTCGGTCGCCTCGCCAGATGCAGAAAATAAAAAAAACTCGAGATAGCAGATCGGTCGACTGGCTACAGGGCTCGGTCGGCCGAACTGCAAGTTTCTGCAGTTCCTGCCCTTTTTCAATGAAATGCAAATTCTTCCAAATCGCGACCGTTCGAGCAATGGAGCTAAGGAGCCTTAGCCAATAGATACCCCAGCTCCAATAGCTCTCCGATTCGCCACCAAAAACATGCTCAAATATCAAAGTTAGGATCTCTAAAGAATTGAACTCAAACACTAAAAATTTGGATATTCACCAATTCAATCCAAACCAAATGCAAGTGCATATGAACAAGGTGTTAGGAATTCATACCCAACATCAATTAAATCAAGAGAAGTAGATGTGAGTTCAAAACTCACCTTTTTCCAAAAACAAAGAAGATGAAGCTCAATAACAAGGAGAAGACCAACCAAACTCTACTTCAACTCTACAAGCTTCAATCTAAGATTATAACAAACATTTCCTAAATTTAGGTTTAGGAATTTCTGAGATTGAAGAGAGAAAGAGATAGAGAAGATGAAGAGGAGCTTACCTATCCTTCTCTTTGAATTTCGACCAAGAATTTGGAGTTTGCAAATGGAACTAGGGCTTGCAATTTCTATTTCCTCTTCCCTTCCACCATTTTCAGTTTTTGCTTGAGTTTAGAAAAGTGGAATGAGAGAATGGAAAGAGATGGGCGGAGCTAGGTTATTTAGTTAAGCTAGTGGGCTGAACCCAAACCCAAAACCCAATAGAAAAAGTAGCGAAATTTGACTTACTCTAAACATATCAAAGATTATACTCAAAAAGATCGCAAACGCCATTTTGGAATCAATGGAAATGGTTTCGAGTCCCAATTCGGCCGTTTGCAAAAAGTAACATTTCGGACCCAAAAATCCGACTAAGGACGCTATATTTAAATAAAGCATTTAAATATAAAATCGTTAAATATGCGGGTTGTTACAACCATCTTCTCAAAAAACCCAAAAATCACTGATACACGATGTCGTGCACATCGACGTGCACTTCACCGCCGGTCAACGGTGAACTCCACGCCGACCTCCTACACTTCACTCTCGACCCTTCCAACATCTCGCGCAAACCAGAAACTTCATAAGACCGAGAATCGAAAATTTCGATCATCAGACCAAACTAATTGAACCTCAAACCATCGAAATTCATTCACCACCCAAGATTTTTGAATCCATAAGCCACGTGATCCCTTCCTAAGCTCCGCCTCACTTCCCGGTACCTCAGGCAGCAAGTGCGATCATCTCCTGTAGCCTCTCGACGCCGCAAATCCATCAGAACATCGTCGGCATAAACTAGGTATAAAACCCTACTCGAACGAATATCGGCCACCACAATCATTAATAAAATCCCAATCTATTTTTCCAACAATCAACAACACTCTCTCCACCATCATGCTCAATATCGACGCTCAGATCGCCGTCGATCGTCGCCAATCGATCAAAATGCCCCAAACTTGAAATCTCAGAATTCTCTTTAACTACCAATGTAGAAATCAGGCTTCAACCACTAAAATTCATGATTTCCTAACTGTAAACCAATTATAGAATCGAAACTTAAAATTGAATTGATAAGGATTTGACACAATTTTAAATTTCATTGGAAATTCAAAAATTTAGAACAAATTTTCATTTATTACAACTTGTAATTATTTTTAGATGATAGCTTTTTTGATTACAATCAACATCCATTTACAATTCAAAGTCTAATTCGAATTCAAATCCAAGTTATTTAATTTATTATCAAATTATAACTCTGCTATAGTATAAGTTTCAACCAAACAGGGAATCAATCATCCACAATTCAAACATGCATCCATATAATTCCAAGAAATCAGGCAAATCATCATGATTACATGTACTAGAACAACATGAAATTCAAGATTAGAACTGTTTTTAAAAATTTTCATTTACTCACCTGATTAAACAGAAGACAGAGTAGAAGTATGACTGCATTTTTCTTTTTCAGGTTCTGAAATTCACTTTGCATGTTCTTGAATTTGTTGCTTGCTTAATATCAGTTGCATACTGATAAATCTTCTGAATTGCTTGTTTGATTTCCAGATTTGCTAGTTGATTGTATTTGAAAATGAACTTGCATTTGCCCCCTTTTTTTCCAGATTTTCTTTTGATTTCATGGATTTCCAGATTTTACCGATTTCACAGATTCCATTTTTCCCTCTTCATTTTTGTTTTGATTTTCATTCATTTATGATTTGTTTTGTATTTTTGTTGAAAGAAGAAAGTAATTTCTTAGCTAAAAATTAAAGTAAATTCCTTCTTCATATTTTACAAATTTTAAATTAAGTTATCAATAGAATTGCCACTTGTCCCTTATATGTTTATATTCTTACAAATGTCTTTTAATAAGCCAAATACACTTACAAGTTTATTTTAATGTTTAATTAATGTTTTAAATGTTATGTTCATTTTATAATTTATTTTAAACCGTGCATGAAATGTGTTTATGTATGTATTGTATTTTAATGCTTAATTATTGATTTTATTATGTAATATTTATATGATTGTAAAATGTTTTTATCTTATATAAACAAGCTTTTAGATCTTTAATAAATATTTCAAAAGAAAATTCATATAGACATTTATAAATAACTTATATTTTAATTCAATTTAATGTTTATATGTTTGAAACATCTATTTTAATTCAACTCTTAAAATTTTAAACAAATTTATCTTGTGTTAAAAGCAAATGTACCTTTAAATTTAAATCTTATCTAAAACTCAAGTTGAATTATATGTTTATAATAATAAGAAATTAACTTTGTTATTGTAATCTGAAAATATTATTTTCAAAAGTATAAATCAAATTAACCTTTCAAATTACAAAACTATATAAATAAAATAAAGTTTGGAAATACTGATTAAATTCAGATTAATAAAATTCCTATTTCAAATATATATATACAAATATATATACACATTTCAAATAGAAAAACATTTTATCATTGGATTCGATAATTACCATATTAAATTTTAAAACAACACTCAAATCACAATATATACATTCATATATATTACAATTTGAATATAAAGTTTTATTACATTAAGAACTTCCTATTTATCAAAATAAATGTTTCCAAATCAAATTATTATAAACTTTTAAAAGAATTTAATCTTGCCTATTTATGTTGTTAAGAAAAATATTAATAGATATTAACAAATTGTTGTTTTCAGCCTTTGAAATAATTTTAATTTGTCAATTTATAATATAAAATGATCAAATCAATTTAATTATTATCAAAGATTATTAAGTTGATATTGCTCAAAATTCCGGGTCGTCACATTCCTCCCCCCTTAAAAGAATTTCGTCCCCGTATTTAAAAGCAAAGATAATTTAATAACCCAGCTAAGAAATTTAAATTTCAAACAGCAATCACACAATCAATCATAAACAATCAATCAGAGCAACCATAGCATCCAACGCAATAAACAATTCTAAATATCCAAACAAAATTCTGAATAGAACTTCCTAATATTATCAAGAGTTTTCCAGACACCTATACTGGAATACTCACTCTACAAATCTTAAGTAACTACACTACTAAAACCAAGAACTCCCTCATCTGATCCTACAAATCTGAACAAAATATCAGATTAAACTCAAAACCAGTTCAACCACCAGATTCTTCTAAACTGCTGATTCTATCACTCGAAGAATCATACACATATTCCTCAGAGATATGTGAAATACAATGAATTTCGGCTATCCAAACTGGCAATTAAATCCTATAGATCAAAATCTAATCTTTAGAGAACATAGGAAAAATTCTAAATACCTTCAAAGCGAACTTTCCAGTTTTACCAAATCTTATATCTCCTTTGATCGGATAAAATTAAGTCAATATCCAAATTCTAACTGCATATTCCAAATTTTCTCACTTCTTAACTGCACAACTCTTCTGATGCTCCGAGTCACCTTCAATATTCTTGATCAGCCTAACCCTTGCTAATTGCTTCATGAAACAAACAGGACCAAAATCAAACCAAATCTCCAGGTCCTACTAAAAAAATGGCTTTCCCAAAAATAATTTGCTGAAATCCAAAATACAACTCTACTCCACAAGCATCAGTGGATTTCAGACCTACACTCCTTATCTAGAATAGCCAAACAGTTGCACTAGACAACCTTACCTTTCAAATCCAGAAAATTCCTCCATACTTGAATTTCCTATAGAAATCCTCTACTACAACATCCGGTTGCTCCATACTAGAATAACTGCCAACTCGCTTCCGCTGCACAACTCTAATCTAGAGCAGATAAGAATGCTATCGAAGAACACAAGCACAATCTTTATCCATACACAGTTCATCCAACTCATAAAAATCTTAGTGACCATTCTTCTTGATCAAAACATCTCAACAGAATCTCAACTTAGAATAAGATGATCAATCCAAAGAATCCTGAGCTGCCTCACCAAACTCTTCTTGCTCTAAGAGTCATCCTACTATATGGTTGAATTATCAATATTACTTCTGGATTCCAAGTTGATAAGAAAACTCAATCTCCGATTCGGGTCAACTTTTGAATTCCTCAAAACATTTGGAAAATCTCTGACTACATTAATGGCTTTCACCTCTACTCGAGTTGCCTCAATTCCCAAGTCAAAGAATACTCAAAGATTCCCAAACTAATCGCAAGTCACTTTTGCGATCCTACTCAGTTCAAATTCCAAAGAACTGTCTCCACAACTAGAACAGCTTTTCCTATTCAAGATAAATCTTAAGCATGGCTTATCTACCAGAAAAAACTAATAGATCACTTCCAACAGATATCCTACTCTGCTGAGCCTTCCAAAGAAAAGGATAAGTCTTCATTATCTGCCTGGTCTGTCGATAGTAGAATTCCAAAGATTACTGAATCATCGAAGAAACAGATCCGTGCTACTACTTCCAAACTTCACTTCAATGATACTACTAAGCCAAAAGATCATCCTTAACCACAAACTCCTTGAAACTCAAAACTGTCGTCCAATTCCGCCAAAAATCCTTGAGACGAGTCAACATCTTCTCAAGAAACTCGGCTCCAAACCAAACACCAACCACTTATCTTCTTAAGAAAACAATTGAGACCATGTCCGAAATGAGGTAACTCATCGACCTTAGTCTCATACTTCAATACAGATAAGATACCCTTACTTGAGATCCAGAAAATTCCCAAACATCTGAATCTTCGTTGCAGTAGACATCACTGCTCCTCCAATACCATCTTAATCTAGCTTCAAAAGAACATCATCAGAACCATCTATGGATATTGCATCTCATCACACAGCTATTCCCTCCTGAAGCCATCAATACACCATCACCTGCTTCTATTTAGCTGACAACTCAACTCTTGGAAACCCCGCTCACTCGAGAGCAAATCAACCTCACACTTAACGAATATACCCCAATTCTTGAAAATACTTCCTCTGGACTCAAAGAAATCCTTTTACCAATCTACAAAATTTATTCGAGACAGCATTAGGTCTACAATCTCGATAAACACCTCCAACCACAACATATAAGCCTCTTCCATTAGGGGTAGTCGTGTTACACACACTCCTACCTTATCTACATCTATAGCCTATGTTGGAAAATCCGAACAGATAACCCAACAGATTAGGTAGTTATATATAAATAAATAAATAAAAATTACAAGTACGCTCTCTCAAGATAGACACCACTCTAGTGCCTAGGTATTCACTCAACCTAATGCTCTGATGCCAACTGTAGCGACCCGACTTTCTACCACCAGAAAGACGCATCACTAATTAAGAAAGAAAGCGATAGAAGAAGGAAAGAAAGAGATAGAAGAAGGAAAGAAAGAGAAGAAATAGAAACAACACATCAGAAACTCACAGCGGAACGATTGAAAATAAAATATAGAACATATACATAGTATCATATACATTAGGGTACAAAACTAAACATCTCAATTTAGACAGTTATAACATTTCTGTCTAATACAATACAAGACATCGTACAGAATAACAACACAGCGAAAACTTTAACTATATCTCTATACGCTGAAGCCTCCTGCTCCAAAGCTCCTTCAGAATTCCTCAAGAGATAACCTGAAGCACTTGACTACTCATATATAATATGAGTACCCAAGAGTTTAATAAAACAGAAAATAAACACTCGGGTCAGACTGGGGTCTGCTATGAGCAAACGGTTTAAGATTGCTTAACTTTAGAAAATCCTTTGAAAGAAAAGGTATCACGTAAGACTTCCCACACATAAACATGGAAAAGTTTTTACCCTACGCTACACAAAACATTTGATAGGAAATCCAGTGATATTATAATAGTGTCTAGGGTTTTCAAATAAATATGAAATAGCCGAAATTGGTACATGATTAAATTCCAGCTACTAGCCACAAAAATGGGTAATACAAAAAAAACAATAGGGTCTCGTAGGGTAAATGGGTTTCCATCAATGGCAGGGCTATTGGGGTACCGCCAGTCACAGTACGTGGCCTAGATCACCGTACCGAGGAGTACTCCTACTCCCCTGCAACACAAGGCCAGGACCATTCCTTACTGAACAGTCCCGAACAAGACCACCCCGCAGTTGGCTACAGATCCAACTGCCCACAAAGCCGAAATAAAAAGGGACATCTAGACAGGGATGTATCTTGCTCTCCAGTGGGAGCTACCGACGAAGCCTTGCTGCACCTCCCCTGTTTTAGCCATTCCCGGTTGATGAGGCTTGAGGCTGCGATTACCTTTATAGAACACATTTATCTTAGAATGCTCATCGTCCGCTTGACGATGTTTTGAAAGCATTCAATCCATACAAGTTCTTTCCGGGTTTGAACGAAACCGAAGGCACTATCTCGTTGCACTCATTTTGGAATCACCCTCAGAGTCAACGACCATAGCCCTTGCACTCTGAATCACCATCTCGAACCTATAAGCACTATTCCGTCAAACTCATTACGGAATCACCCACAGAGTTATACTGACGTATAGCCCTTACACCTCGAGTCTTCACTCGCTCCACTTGGATTAACGACCTAAAGTTTAATTGGAATCGATGTGGTTTTCGAATATCCAAATATGGAAACCCGATCCCAATCTCACCGAATCCAAACGCCATTTTAATGACCGAGTTATACTTAAGGGATTTAAACAGTATTCAGAATATTACTTAACATAAATGGACGATTCACATTACAGATAGATAATCTACTATTATCATATTCATCCATACATATCACAAAGCAGCATATGTATCACATCTCTATTATATCACATTCATATCACAACATATCAACCAATGATATGCAATATCAACCAATATCATTAACTCATCCAATGATACTTATCATCAATCATTAACCATTCATAAACAAGTTTTGATCCAAACTTAATTAATTTAATTAATCCTTAAATAATCACTTGGATTATCATCAATCCAACTTCTTATTCATTAATTAATTACAAATTAATTAACTTACATCAGTTAATTATCCACTTAATTAATTATCCTGATTAATCATTACTTAATTACATTAAGTAATTATTTCTTAATTACAAATTTAATTAATCATCTTGATTAATTACTTTCAAATTATACTAAGTAATTTCCTCTTAATTACCTTTTAAAATTAATCATACTTGATTAACTATTCTTTAATTATCCTGATAATTATTCCTTAATTATCCTTTAATCATACATGATTAATCACTTTTAATTAATCACATTTGATTAATTACTTTTAATTAAAACTACTTGATTAATTACTTTTTAATTAATCATATTTAATTAATTACTTTCAAATAATCACCTTTGATTAATTACGTTAATTACATTTAGTAATTAAAACATAATTATAAATTAATTATCCTTAAATTATTAATTAACAACTAATTAATTATTTCCATTAATTAATGATTATTTTAATAATTAAATTTCTATCTTAATTAATTACTTTAACAAGTAATTAATTTTATTATTAAATTCCTTAATCCTTTTATTCATTAATCATTAATTAAATAATTAAAATCTTTAATTATATTAGTTAATTCTTAAATTAATAACTCAAGTGAATAATCCTTAATCACATCCACTTAATTACTTTTAGAAAAGTAATTTTCTTTTACTTAATTATCTCATGTAATTAACCACTTAATTACTTTAATTACTTTCCCAAGTAATTATTCTTAATTAACCCCAAAGTGATTATATTTAAATTAATCACTAATTAATTACTTAATTAATTATTTCAATTAAATATTTAAAATTAATTAAATGATTCTTTAATTTACTATATTAAAAGATTCTTAATTAAGAAAACCATTATCTAAATCAAATCATTTATATTACCAATAACTTTTCAATGGTTAATAATTTAATTATCTTAATTATCTTTAATTAAATCAAAATTCTAAATTACTAAAGATAATCCTTATTTTAATTGATCTCTAAATCTTAATTATTTAACTTATTTAAAATAAAACACTTTAGAAATCGATTATAATAATTCAAACATTCTAATTAAAAGTTTTAAAATCTTTAAACTTCCAAAGTTATTAAATAAAGTTTCACTTATTTACTTAAAAATTTATATATTTCAAAATATAAGATCTCGTTAAAAACTTGAAAACAAATTAGTTTATAAGTGAAGCTTGTTTTATTTGTTTAAAATTGAATTATCTAAAAAAACAAATTCCTTTGTTTTTCAAAGCTTTTTAAAACCTTACTGTTACATTTTTAAATCCTTTAAAACTTCCTGTATCCAAACCAAAATTCTGCTTGATAAAAATCGAGTAACCTACACAAAATCTCGCCTAAAAATCAAGTAAAATCACTCAAATCCCGAGTACCCCCATACCCTAAACCTTCTTCGAGACAAATCATCTCATCACCGAGGCATACTTCGAGCTCGCACCATCTTCTCAAAAAAACCAAAAATCACTGATACACGATGTTGTGCACATCAACGTGCACTTCGCCGCCGGTCAACGGTGAACTCCACGCCGACCTCCTACACTTCACTCTCGACCCTTCCAACATCTCGCGCAAACCAGAAACTTCATACGACCGAGAATCGAAAATTTCGATCATCAGACCAAACTACCTGAACCTCAAACCATCGAAATTCATTCACCGCCCAAGATTCTTGAATCCATAAGCCACATGATCCCTTCCTAAGCTCCGCCTCACTTCCCGGTACCTCCGGCACCAAGTGCGATCATCTCCTGTAGCCTCACGACGCCGCAAATCCATCAGAACATCGTCGGCATAAACTAGGTATAAAACCCTACTCGAACGAATATCGGCCACCACAATCATTAATAAATTCCCAATCTACTTTTCCAACAATCAACGACACTCCCTCGACCATCATGCTCAATATCGACGCTCAGATCACCGTCGATCGTCGCCAATCGACCAAAATGCCCCCAAACTGAAAATCCCAGAATTCTCTTTAACTACCAATGTAGAATCAGGCTTCAACCACTAAAATTCATGTTTTCCTAAATGTAAACCAATTATAGAATCAAAACTTAAAATTGAATTAATAAGGATTTGACCCAATTTTAAATTTCACTGCAAATTCAAAAATTTAGAACAAATTTTCATTTTTTACAACTTGTAATTATTTTTAGACTATAGCTTTTTTTATTACAATCAACATCCATTTACAATTCAAAGTCTAATTCGAATTCAAATCCAAGTTATTTAATTTATTATCAAATTGTAACTCTGCTATAGTATAAGTTTCAACCACACAGGGAATCAATCATCCACAATTCAAACATGCATCCATATAATTCCAAGAAATCAGGCAAATCATCATGATTACATGTACTAGAACAAGATGAAATTCAAGATTAGAACTGTTTTTTAAAATTTTCATTTACTCACCTGATTTAACAGAAGACAGAGCAGAAGTATGACTGCATTTTTCTTTTCCAGGTTCTGAAATTCACTTTGCATGTTCTTGAATTTGTTGCTTGCTTAATATCAGTTGCATGCGGATAAATCTTCTGAATTGCTTGTTTGATTTCTAGATTTGCTAGTTGATTGTATTTGAAAATGAACCTGCATTTGCCCCCTTTTTTCCAGATTTTCTTTTGATTTCATGGATTTGCAGATTTTACGGATTTCACAGATTCCATTTTTCCCTCTTCATTTTTGTTTTGATTTACATTCATTTATGATTTGTTTTGTATTTTTGTTGAAAGAAGAAAGTATTGTCTTAGCTGAAAATTAAAAGTAAATTCCTTCTTCCTATTTTACAAATTTTAAATTTTAAATTAAGTTATCAATAGAATTGCCACTTGTCCCTTATATGTTTATATTCTTACAAATGTCTTTTAATAAGCCAAATACACTTACAAGTGTTTTTTTAATGTTTAATTAATGTTTTAAATGTTATTTTCCTTTTATAATTTATTTTAAACCTTGCATGAGATGTGTTTATGTATGTATTGTATTTTAATGCTTAATTATTAATTTTATTATGTAATATTTATATGATTGTAAAATGTTTTTATCTTATATAAACAAGCTTTTAGATCTTTAATAAATATTTCAAAAGAAAATTCATATAGACATTTATAAATAACTTATATTTTAATTCAATTAAATGTTTATATGTTTGAAACATCTATTTTAATTCAACTCTTAAAATTTTAAACAAAGTTATCTTGTGTTAAAAGCAAATGAACCTTTAAATTTAAATCTTATCTAAAACTCAAGCTGAATTATATGTTTATAATAATAAGAAATTAACTTTGTTATTAAAATCTCAAAATATTATTTTCAAAAGTATAAATCAAATTAACCTTTCAAATTACAAAACTATATATATAAAATATAGTTTGGAAATACTGATTAAATTCAAATTGATAAAGTTCCTATTTCAAATATATATATACAAATATATATACACATCTCAAATAGAAAAACATTTTATCATTAGATTCGATAATTACCATATTAAATTTTAAAACAACACTCAAATTACAATATATACATTCATATATATTACAATTTGAATATAAAGTTTTATTACATTAAAAACTTCCTATTTACCAAAATAAATGTTTCCAAATCAAATTATTATAAACTTTCAAAAGAATTTAATCTTGCCTATTTATGTTGTTAAGAAAAATATTAATAGATATTAATAAATTATTGTTTTCAGCCTTTGAAATAATTTTAACTTGTCAATTTATAATATAAAATGATCAAATCAATTTAATTATTATCAAAGATAATTAAATTGGTATTGCTCAAAATTCTGGGTCGATACACATACGCTTTGAAGTAAACAAAAATCCTGATTTATTTCCTCTCCTCGTGCATTCCCCATCATCTAGCCTTAATTTTATAACGAATTTTTTTTCACACTTCGAAGAAGTTCTATAATGATATGGAGAAGGGAGCCGAACAAGACGTTATGTCTATAAATTCTAATTCTATTAAAGGGAACTGTATTTAAAAAAATTCGCTCTAAAAGGTGCAAAAGTTTCTAAATTTGATAAGTGTGCTAAGGTGGTAGAATCAAATAATCATATAAATGTTTTGAAAGGGTAGTCGAATAAATACAATGATGTTGTTAGGAAAAGAATTTTAATGCAACTGAATTTAGCTTAATTAATAAACTTTGAAGCAAGTTATCATATCACATCAAACTATGCGTGCGGAAGAGATGATGTCTGTAACCTTATCAATAATTCCTACTACTTCCTCCTCCTTGTTCATGCTTCCCTGTCCCTGCACTTGCTTCATTGATACTCTAGTGTGTTCTCTTTCTATTGGTTGAGTGTTAATCATTGATTGGCGGTTGTTTACTAGCAGGTTGTAAAAGGTTCAAACCAGTTGCCTGAACCACCGTCTTCCTCTTCTTCGATTTTGAAAGCTCCATTTAAGATTATAGTGGTGGCCCTTGCTCTGCATATCATTTCTTAAATGTTAATTTGATTAACATTTTACTTACTCAAATCAGTTTGGCAGGTGTGGCTGGCAGTGCATCTACAGGAAAGATTACAGTATGTGATATGATCATTAATCAGCTTCATGGCCAACGTGTTATTCTCATCAATCAAGTAATTCCTCCGTGTCATTTCGGTAAAATTATTATTATCACTTCTTGACGCAGCGTGGGAAGCGTATTCGATGGTGTAAATCGGATCCGTCCAGGATCTCAGACGATTAGCGGAAATAATCGGTGAATCATTGATAAATCGATGGATTTAAGAATACCCAAATGCCCAAATCCGTTGATCACGAAGATACCGGACTTTAGCAATCTTCGACACGTTGATCGCGCACGATACTGTGAAGAAAGATCTACAATTCTTGGAGCGTTGATCAAGCGCACTTGATTCCGCGAATTGGCTTCAACGTCGTTGATTCGAGCGCACTCGAATGCCGAAGTGGAGATAGGAGTTAACACTCGACTACCAATTTTAAAATGGAAGCACAATGTACAAACCAAATTTTATTCAAATTTCAACAACCTTTTACAAATGACACAACCCCTATTTATATGAGATTACAACACATATGACTTAACAAAGTGGTATAACAAACACAGTGACTTAAAAAAAAGAAAAACAAACAGTACAACGACTTACAAACACACCAACGACCTAAATAACAACGCACACGACCTAAAATGCTTCACACGACTTAAGATAGCTCGGCAGCGACTTATGGAAGGCGGCACGCGACTTATGGTGGAAGTACTTCCTCATCTCTGCGACTTAAGAAAGCAAACGGTACAAAGCCTCGTGACTTAAAAGTGGAGCAATGGGCGACTTAATGAACTCACGATTTACAGAACTTCAACGACCTAAAACAAGACATCAGCAACCTACTGAAACTCGCTCACGCGACTTCACCTTGCTCGCTCGCAATTAGGTCGGAATTTGATTTATAGGAGCTTGGCAGCGCGACTCAGAGCAGGGAACTCGCAAGGGGCTCGCGACTTAGGGATGCGGTAGGTCGCTCGCGACTTGAGGCAGATGAATTGCGCGATATTGCGACTTTCGATAGGTCGCTCGCGACCTGGGTGGCTTCATTCTCGATCTTGCGACCTAGGATAGGTCGGCCGCGACCTATCGAGGTAAGCGCTTCATCATCCTCCCCTTGTTGGGAGGAATTCGTCCTCGAATTCACATTCTCGTTATCTTCAACTAGTTCCTCTTCATAGTACGGAATTAAGTGTTTGACATTGAAAACATCAGAAGTACGAACTTCTTTCGGCAACCTTAACTGATATGCATTATCATTGATTTTCTTTATGATTTCTAAAGGACCAATCTTCCTAGCAGCTAGTTTGTTGTAAGTACCACCAGGAATTCGATCCTTGGTCAATACTGCATATACAAAATCTCCTTCTTTGAAGACAACACTTCTTCGTTTCTTATCCGCCATTTGTTTATACTTTCCATTTGTCTTAAGCAATCGTTCCTATACAACTTTGTGGCATTCCTGTAACTCATTCACCAACTCACTAGCCCGCTTAACAACTCCCTTTTGGTATGGTACTGTCGTTAAATCCAACGGTCCCTTTGGAATGGCTGAATATACAACTTGAAACGGACTGAATCCAGTACTTCGATTGACTGCATGATTATGAGCAAATTCAGCTTGACACAACTTCAAATCCCAACTCTTCAAATTGTCTTTCACAAGACATCGTAAAAAATTTCCCAATGATCTATTTACCACCTCTGTTTGCCCATCTGTTTGTGGATGATAAACGCTACTAAAATTCAGCTTCGTTCCAACCATTTTCCACAAACTCAACCAAAAATGGCTTAAAAATATGGTATCTCGATCAGAAACAATAGATTCTTGTAAACCATGCAATCGATATACCTCTTTAAAGAATAATTGAGCAACTCGAACGACATCCGTTGTCTTCTTACAGGCTATAAAATGTGCCATCTTCGAAAACCTGTCCACTACAACATATATAGAATCATTTCCCCTCTGAGTTCTCGGCAAACCCAACACAAAATCCATGATAATATCAACCCATGGTTTAGTAGGTACTGGTAATGGCATGTATAATCCTGCATTCGTCGCTGTTCCTTTTGAAACCTGACAGATATGACATCTCTCCACAAATCTGTCTACTTCTTTCCTCATTGACGGCCAAAAATAAGATTGAGAAATCAACTGCAATGTACGATCTCTGCCTACATGGCCTTCTTCATGTAATTCTTTAACGATCTTCAGTCTCAAACTACAGTCTGGTATGCATAATAGATTTCCTTTAAACAAGAATCCACCAACCAACACAAATTCATCAGTATCCCCATCCTTAACTTTCTCAACAAACTTTGCAAAGTAAGGATCCTCCTCAAAAAACTCTGGTAATAATTCGAATCTTGTCACTTCAACCTTCAACGTGGTCAACAAGTGATTTCTCCTGCTCAAAGCATCCGCTACACGATTTGTCACCCCTGATTTGTGTTTTACAACGAAAGTAAATTGTTGTAGATATGCTATCCACGAAGCATGTCTCGCTGAAATCTTGTCCTGCCCTTGGAGATGTTTCAATGCCTCATGATCAGTGTAAAGAACAAACTCCTTCTGAAACAAGTAATGTCGCCAGTGCTTCACAGCTTGAATAATCGCGTAGAATTCTATATCATAAGTGTTATATCTCAACTTGGCTCCAGACAATTTCTCACTGAAATAAGCAACTGGTCTTCCATTCTAACTCAACACTCCACCAATTCCCACTTTCGAAGCATCAATATGCAATTCAAACAACAACTGAAAATTCGGCAGTACCAGAATTGGTGCTGTCGTCAAAAGTGTCTTGACCTTCTCAAAAGCAACCCCTGCTTCCTCTGACCGTGCAAACTTCTTTCCTTTCATGCAATCAGTTACAGGTGCCATCACACTGCTAAAATGTGGAATGAATCTTCGATAGAAAGATACCAATCCATGAAAACTCCTCACTTCAGTAATTGTCTTTGGCTGTGGCCAACTCTTGACAACTTCCACTTTATTTTCATCCACTTGAATTCCTTCCTTTGACAGAACATACCCCAGAAATAAAACACTATCCGTCATAAACACACACTTCTTTGTTGCTGCATAAAACTGCTCTTGTTGTAGAATCAACAATACTTCTCACAAATGCTGGATGTGCTCTTCCATACTCTCACTATAAATAAAAATATCATCAAAGTAAACAACCACGAACTTCCCAACAAATGGTCTAAAAATCTGGTTCATCACTCTCATGAAAGTACTAGGAGCATTTGACAAGCCAAATGGCATAACCAATCATTCGTATAAACCTTCCCTTGTTTTGAAAGCAGTCTTCCACTCATCACCCGGTCTAATACGAATTTGATGGTATCCACTTTTCAAGTCAATCTTTGAAAACACCACTGCCACACTCAACTGATCTATCAAATCATCAAACCTCGGCATAGGAAATTTGTGTCTCACAGTGATTTTATTAAGAGCCTGACTGTCCGTACACATCCTCCACGTCCCATCCTTCTTGGGTACCAACAAGGCTGGCACAGCACATGGACTCAAACTCTCCTGAACACGACCTTGTTCTAACAACTCCTCCACTTGCCTTCTTAGTTCCTCATGCTCCTAGGGACTCATCCAGTAATGTGGCCTGTGAGGTAATACCGATCTTGGCACAAGATCAATCTGATGTTGAATATCCCTCAGCGGCAGTAATTCCTTTGGCAACTCCTCCGGAAACACATCACTGAATTCTTCCAATATAGGCTTCACTTCCTCTGAAACTTCAGCTGATTCAGTAGCTTCATGTCCAATCATAAAAAACACCTCTGGACTCTCATCTACTTCTTCAACAAATTCCTTCAAAGTCAACAAAGTTTTAAGCTCCTCAATCTCTTCTGACTTGCTCTCTCCCTGTTGTCTCTTCTTTGGAACTAAAATAATCTTAACGCCTTTAAACATAAAACTATAGCTATTGGTTCGACCGTCATGCTGCACTGCTCGAACATACTACCACGGTCTTCCCAAAAGCAAATGACAAATATCCATCTCAACTACATCACACCAGATCTCGTCTTTATATTTCTTCCCAATAGAAAATGGAACTCGAACTCGCCTATCCACCTTCACCTCTCCTCCTTTTCTCAGCCACGCTAACTTGTAAGGATTAGGGTGTTTCTCCGTCTTCAACTTCAACTTCCTTACAGCTTCAGTAGAAATAATATTGTCACAACTTCCTGCATCAATCACAAACTTACAAACTTTTCCCAGAATAGTGCATGTAGATTGAAAAATGTTGCTCCTCAACCAACTAGCCTCATCCTCTTGCTTCGGTGTTAAACAAGACCTCTCATCATTAGATTACATCCTTTATCTCCCGATGCGATATCCTGCTCATCTTCCTCCACTAGACAAGAGTCACCTTCACCAACATTCTCACCTTCAACTTCAGCAATCATCGTTCTCTTCTTAGGCTTTGGATATTCGTTACTTTTATGACCCACTTCCTGACAATTATAACATTTGAAACTGTTGTTGACCTTTTCTTTCACAGCCTCATTCACAACTGTTTTACTGACAACTTTAGAAACATTGGAACTCCCACTGGCACCCTTCACTTGATTGTTGGAATTTGTAAACACACCACCTCCTCGTCTTCCCTGCTTCTCCCAAGCCAACGCCTTCTGGTGCGCTTCAGCCACAGATCTCGGGTCAAACATATTAACCATATCCTGGATTTGCATTCGCAAACCTCCAACAAACCTAGCAGTCAACTGTTCCTCTGTCTCCATAATGTCATTTCGAGCAACCAGTTGATAAAACTCGTCAGCATAATCATTAACAGTCTTCGTCCCTTGCCTCAAGTTCTGCAATCTCTGATACATGAGTGATTGATAATTGTAAGGTAAAAATGTAGCTTTCATCAATTTCTTCATTTTCTACCAGTCAACAATCTTCGACTTCCCCATCCGTTCTCGTGTAAGTTTGATTTGCTGCACCACGCCATAGCTCTTCCCCTCAACCTAGTAGCAACCAACTTCACTCGATGATCTTTCGGTACCTCCTTGAAATCAAAGATCTCTTCAATATTAGACAGCCGATCCAAAAATTCTTCTGCAACCATTCCACCCTTGAACTCTGGAATTTCCATCTTCATTCCCGATTCCCATCGATGATCATCCTCTACATCTCGATACTGACGTCGTGTTTGATCTCTATCTCGGTAATGAACACTTCCCCTATCACCATCAAACTCCTCATCAAAGTCTGAAGTATATCGATGTCGATCACGACCACCAACCTCTCTTCTACCACCACTTCTTCGATCTTCATTCCTATCACGATTGTCAACACTTCTACGATCATGATCTTCTCTTCTCTCCCGATCTGAATATGGTGAAACTCTACTTCTCCCATGGCTCGATTCTAGTGAAACTCTTCTTCGATTTTGATTCATTTCAAGCGTCATTCTCTCTAATCGTCCAATTCCTTCATTCAACTTTTCAGTGAAACTCTCGTTGATTCGTTGTTCCATTTCATCGGCCTCTTCTCTTCCATACAAAGCATGGATATTGCGATGACGTTGAGCTCGTCTCGGAGGCATGATTGAACTTCAAACAAACTCAAGAATAAATTTCAAACACTTTCCGAACTTTGATCTAAAGTAAGATGGATCGAAATTCCCAACTTGTTGCAACTTCACGACGAACACGATGAACACCAAACTTCTCAACAATTGCAAATCTGATCTCCAAACATCAAATTCTCGAAACTCAAGTCTCCAAATGATGCAAACTCCTTGCGATCTAGCTCTGATACCAAACTGACGCAGCGTGGGAAGCGAATTCGATGGTGTAAATCGGATCCATCCAGGATCTCACACGATTAGCGGAAATAATCAGTGAATCGTTGATAAATCGATGGATTTAAGAATACCCAAATGCCCAAATCCATTGATCACGAAGATACCGGACTTTAGCAATCTTCGACACGTTGATCGCGCACGATACCGTGAAGAAAGATCTACAATTCTTGGAGAGTTGATCAAGCGCACTTGATTCCGCGAATTGGCTTCAACGTCGTTGATTCGAGCGCACTCGAATGCCGAAGTGGAGATAGGAGTTAACACTCGACTACCAATTTTAAAATGGAAGCACAAAGTACAAACCAAATTTTATTCAAATTTCAAAAACCTTTTACAAATGACACAACCCCTATTTATAGGAGATTACAACACATATGACTTAACAAAGTGGCACAACAAACACAACGACTTAAAAAAAAGAAAAACAAACAGTACAACGACTTACAAACACAACAACGACCTAAATAACAACGCACACGACCTAAAATGCTTCACACGACTTAAGATAGCTGGGCAGCGACTTATGGAAGGCGGCACGCGACTTATGGTGGAAGTACTTCCTCATCTCCGCGACTTAAGAAAGCAAACGGTACAAAGCCTCGCGACTTAAAAATGGAGCAATGGGCAACTTAATGAACTCACGATTTACAAAACTTCAACGACCTAAAACAAGACATCAGCGACCTACTGAAACTCGCTCACGCGACTTCACCTTGCTCGCTCGCAATTAGGTCGGAATTTGATTTATAGGAGCTTGGCAGCGCGACTCAGAGCAGGGAACTCGCAAGGGGCTCGCGACTTAGGGATGCGGTAGGTCGCTCGCGACTTGAGGCAGAGGAACTGCACGATATCGCGACTTTCGATAGGTCGCTCGCGACCTGGGTGGCTTCATTCTCGATCTTGCGACCTAAGATAGGTCGGCCGCGACCTATCGAGGTAAGCGCTTCATCACTTCTGTATTTGTTACATTAGAACATAGAAGTAACTTTCATATTAAATGCTTTCTTTTGCATAATTTCATCAGTGGCGTCCTATTCTTTTTCTTCAGAAAGAAATTTGAAAATTTGGCACTAAATAGTTCATTTTCACACACAGAGTATTTCATCTTAACACGTGAACTTATTGACATGATGCCCTTTTTATTTTCAGTAGCATGGTTCTAATATATTTAATCCAAGAAGGAAATTTCAAGTAGTAGTCTCTAAGGATAACAAGGCACGATATTTTTTTCTTGAATGCAACCGTTTACTTAGATTTTCGATTTAAGCATTATATGAAATAGCTGCAATGTATCACTGGCATGGATTCATGTATACTTATTTAAATCATACTTAAAGTTACTAATAAATTTATACGCCAATATCGTTTTGCACATCTCAACTTTGCGTCATGCCAAATGAATCCTGTAAAAGTATGTTACCTCAAGTATGTTGTTAGATCTTATGTGGTATATATATATATAATGTTTTGAAATGTATAATTGTGACGTCACAGGAATCATTTTATCACAGTCTGTCAAAAATGAGCTGTCTAAGACTCTAATGTTCATAATTATAATTTTGACCAACTAGGTAGGCTATTTTTATGTTAACTATACTCAGTTGAGCTGTTTGTTTAATGCTTCGTAATACTGAATAGTTGAATATAGATGCATGCTACCTAAAGTTTGATATTCTTATTTATTTCCACTATATGCAATGAAATATATTTACAAATTAACTTAATCTCAGATGCATTTGACACTAATATGTTACTTTATTATATGGAGTGCTTGAAGCATGGACAAGCCGTTGATATTCCAAACTACTGACTCGATAACATATAAGTTTAGCTTGCCAGCAAGAAAGGTGAGTTAAACTTTTTGTTATTTTTTTATAGATATTTGTAGAACTTTGTTCAAGGTATGTTATTTTTGTACAACAACAAAAATACTTACATTTTATTTGTTCATTGTTTTGCATTCATTGGTAAAGTAATTTTTTTAACAACTTTCTTCATACATTATATGTTTTGTGTGCTTTTATGGGTTTTAACCAGCCATGTGCTTTCAATCCTTGACCATAGCCCGTAAATCTTTAGTGAGAAATATCGAATGTTGTTGTTGAAAAAAAAGAGATGATAACATTACATAGTTTCTTTCATTTAACAATTCTATCTACATATCTTTATTTTCTACAAAAATGAGATAGATCATAGATGGATGATTTAAACATGAGTTGCGTATGAAAGATTGCTGGTGGTTTACTTTCGTTTTGTTTTTTAATTATTCTCAACACAATCATGTTCATCATCTTGAAACTTGAATATTTCTGACATGTGTGTCTATTGGTGGATGGAGTTTATTTATTTACAACAACCGCATACTAATAATGGCCTTGAAACTTTTGTTAGGTTAAGCCTTAAGATGTTATCATTCTAGAATGAATTCTAGCATTCCAAAATTCTCATGTAGGTAGTGGATGAACATGAAGATTTTTGTTCACACAGGTTTCATGCCTTATTCCAATAATAAATATTTATTTTTAAAGCTTTTCCGATCTCTCCATATTCTTTGGTATGCTTGGTGCAACTTCTTTTTCCAGTTTATTGTACTTATCCACTTCCTTTTCATAAATTGCATTATGATTTTATTTATCTGGTTACAACTATGTTCTCTATAAGGTTCACTTATACTGTATTTTCTATAGATGTTATTGTACGATTAGCTAGGAGGATACAGGTTGATATTAGTTGATGCAACTAAAAAAATAGAGATATTGGTACAGTACTTGACCAAATGTGGAAATTATTATGGTACAGAATATGTTCGTACCTTTAATATGTTTAGGTTTATAAAGATTTCAGTATAGTGGTTATTAGATTTAGAGTGGAAAATGATGCAGCGAATATAACAGTTGACGACGAAATATGGATTTCGTGTCAATCTAATCGATGAACGATTAGATGAAGCAATATGAATCGATGAATTAGTGATACCTGATGTAGCGCAATCACCAGATTCACCTAAGGTCCTAAGTCGGCCATGACCTAATGACTTTGGTCGGCTACGACATAAGGATACAGGAGGAGCACCACCAGATATCAAAATAGCAGCACGAGTGGAGAATGTACAAAGCTTAAGTCGGCTGCGACTTAAGGGCTTAAGTCGGCAACGACTTAACAATGCAAAGGAAAAGGAGCTACGACCTAAATGGTCTCGAGCTAAAGAGTCACGACCTAACAGGTCTGAAGAAGAGGAGCTACGACCTAACAAGATGAAACCATGGGATGAGTCATTGGAACGACCTAAGTAGAGTCGCTTCTGTATTGATTCGTTATGTTCTTGAGTCATTGTATTCGTTGAGTCGCTGGTACTTAAGTCGTTACCTTGTTTAACTCGTATGTGTTGTAATTTCTTTAAGTCGCTATAACTTGTGTTGTGATGAGTCGTAGGTCGGCATGAAGATAAGTCGGCCGAATGAGTGTTGGTTTGTAATAGGTTGAGTCGACTTTGGTTAAGTCGTAAGTAGTGTATTGGGCATGTTGTGTCCCTGTGTTGTATATATGTGCTGGTATGTCGGGATGTGTTGGTTTGTTAAGTCGCGTACGACCTAGGCTAAATCGTAAGTCGTGTGGCCTGATGAGATAAGTCGTGGACGACTTAAGCTAGGTCGGCGGTACTGTTTTGTGAACCATGGGGTGTTGTAGCCTATAAATAGGCATTGTGTTGGTCATTTGTAGGTTGTTGATTTTTGAATAAAATTTCTTGTTTGATTGTTGTGTGCTTTCATCTAAAATTGGTAGTTGAGTGTAATCTCCTATCTCCACTTTCGGTTATTCGAGTGCGCTCGAATCAACGATTGTTGAAGCCGATTCGCGGAATCAAGTGCGCTTGATCAACGCTTAAAGAATTGAAGATCTTCTTTCACGGTATCGTGCGCGATCAACGTGACGAGGATAGCTAGAATTCGGTATCTTCGGATCAACGAATTTGGGCATTTCAGTATTCATCAATCCACCGATTGCTACTTTCACCGTTCAATCTACTTTTCGAATAATCCGCTGCGTCAGAATTGGTATCAGAGCTAGACTTAGCCAATCATAGCTAAGCCGAGACTTGGAGCCAATTTTTGAAGTTGAAGTTGAAGTTGGTGTTCATCGTGTTCATCTTGAAGTTGCAACAAGAGGAGAGCTTTCGATCCATTTCATTTTGGATCAAAGTTGGATAGGTGTTTGAGTTTGAGCCGAGTTGGGTAGAGCCGTGCATCACTTTGTGAGAAGTGTTAAAGGCCGAGCATAACCTTGAAGTTGAAGTTCATCTTGTTGAAGTTGGGGCCGAACTTGTTGAACTTGTGCGAGCTAGTTGAAGTTTTATTTGTTGAAGATTTTTGAAGTATTTGTTGAAGTATTTGAGAAGTTTTCAATCATGCCGCCAAGGAGAGCTAACCGTCATCAAAATTTTGAAGCTTTGTATAGAAGAGAAGAAGCCAAGCTAATGGAACAACGCATTAATGAGAAATTTGATGAAGGCATTGGAAAGTTAGAGAAGTTGATGAATGATTTGAATTAAACTCAAAGGAGGAGATCACCAGTCTCGAACCATGGAGGAAACCGAGTTTCGTCATCGGTTACGGAAGCGAGGAGGGTATCACCGCAATCTTTTAGAGAAAGAAGAGAATCATCAATTTCATTAAGGAGAGATCAGCATGAGTATAGACACGAAGAGAGAAGAACTCCGCGAGAGTTTGAAAATGAGCCATATAGAGATGAAGAGAGACATAGTAGAAGAGACATGCATGATCGAAGGGATGTTGATGGTCGAGATCGATATAGACGTACATTTGATTTTGATGAAGAGGGTGATAGAGCTAGCATTCATTATCGAGATCGAGACCAAGTTCGAAATTCTTACTGGGATGTAGATGATGATCGTCGATGGGAATCAGGTATGAAGATGGAAATTCTAGAGTTCAAGGGTGGAATGGTAGCTGAAGAATTTCTTGATTGGTTGTCTAATGTTGAAGAGATCTTTGATTTCAAGGAGGTTCCTGAGAATCGTCGAGTAAAGTTAGTTGCTACAAGGTTGAGGGGAAGAGCTTTGGCGTGGTGGCAGCAAACTAAACTTACAAGGGAGAGAATGGGAAAGTCAAAGATTGAATCATGGGAGAAGATGAAGAAGTTGATGAGAGCTACTTTCTTACCTTACAATTATCAATCACTTATGTATCAGAGGTTGAAGAATCCGAGGCAAGGGACGAAGACTGTTAATGATTACGCTGATGAATTTTACCAACTCATTGCCAGAAATGATATTATGGATACAGAAGAACAGCTGACTGCTAGATTTGTTAGAGGGTTGCGAATGCAGATCCAGGATATGGTTAATATGTTTGATCCAAGATCTGTGGCGGAGGCACATCAGAAAGCATTGGCTTGGGAGAAACAGGGAAGGCGTGGAGGTGGTGTGTTCACAAATTCCAACAATCAAGTAAAGGGTGCCAGTGGAAGTTCTAATGTTTCTAAACCTATCAGTAAACCAGTGGTGAAGGAGGCTGAGAAGGCAAAGGTTAATAGCAGTTTCAAATGTTACAATTATCAGGAATTGGGTCACAAAAGCAATGAATGTCCGAAGCCGAAGAAGAGAGCAATGGTTGCAGAGATTGAAGAAGAGGATGAAGATGCAGAATGTTCTAATTCATTGCTAGTTGAGGAGGAAGAAGAGTTGTCTGGGGTAAAGGTTGTAATTTGATGATGAGGAGGTCTTGTCTTACACCAAAGCAAGATGATGATTCTAGTTGGTTGAGGAGCAATATTTTTCAGTCGA
The DNA here is from genome assembly GCA_030765085.1 of Allium cepa. Lineage (NCBI taxonomy): Eukaryota > Viridiplantae > Streptophyta > Magnoliopsida > Asparagales > Amaryllidaceae > Allium > Allium cepa. Next base: position 313,117,375 of record CM060937.1, read on the forward strand.
CATGCACTATTCTGGGGAAGGTTTGCAAGTTCGTTATTGATGCTGGAAGTTGTGATAATATTATTTCTACCGAAGCTGTGAAGAAGTTGAACTTGAAAACTGAGAAGCATCCTAAACCGTACAAGTTAGCATGGTTTAGGAAGGGTGGTGAAGTGAAGGTGTGTCGAAGGGCTTGTGTTAATTTTTCAATTGGGAAGAAATACAAAGACGAAATTTGGTGTGATGTAGTAGACATGGATGTATGTCATCTGTTGTTGGGTAGACCATGGCAGTTTGATAGAGCAGTACAACATGATGGTCGTGCTAATAGCTACAGTTTCATGTTTGAAGGTACTAAAATCACTTTAGTTCCCAAGAAGCAACAACAGAAGGAAAGCAAGTTGGAGGAGATTGAAGAGCTGAAAACTTTGCTATCAATAAAGGAGTTTGTCAAGGAAGTTGAAGAGGAGTCTGAAGTGTACTTGTTGATTGGACGAGAGTGTAATGAAGTGGTTGAGATTCCTGAGGAGGTGAAGCCGGTATTGGAAGAATTTAGTGATATGTTTCCGGAGGAGTTACCGAAGGAATTACCGCCGTTGAAGGATATTCAACATCAGATAGATCTTGTGCCAGGGGCAGTATTACCGCATAGACTACATTACCGAATGAGTCCGAAGGAACATGAGGAGTTGCGAAGGCAAGTGGAAGAGTTGCTTGAGCAGGGACGTGTTCAGGAAAGCTTGAGTCCTTGTGCAGTACCAGCCTTGTTGGTGCCAAAGAAGGATGGAACATGGAGAATGTGTACCGATAGTAGAGCTTTGAACAAGATTACTGTTCGTTACAGATTTCCTATGCCAAGACTGGATGACTTGCTTGATCAGTTGAACGGGGCTACTATCTTTTCGAAGATTGATTTGAAGAGCGGATATCATTAGATTCGAATTAGACCAGGAGACGAATGGAAGACCGCATTCAAGACGAGGGAAGGTTTATACGAATGGTTGGTTATGCCGTTTGGTCTATCGAATGCACCGAGTACATTTATGAGGGTGTTCAATCTAATTTTTAGACCGTACATTGGGAAGTTTGTTGTTGTTTACTTTGATGATATTCTGATTTATAGTGCGAGCACAGAGGAGCATGTAGAGCATTTGAGAAAGGTGTTAATTATTCTTCATGAGGAACAATTTTATGCAACTACGAAGAAATGTGTATTCATGACTCGAAGTGTTTTATTTCTGGGGTATGTTGTGTCAAGAGAAGTTATCCAGGTTGATCAGAGTAAAGTTGAAGCAGATAGAAATTGGCCACGGCCGAGGACTATCACTGAAGTCAGAAGTTTTCATGGATTGGCATCATTCTACCGAAGGTTCATTCCACACTTCAGTAGCGTGATGGCACCGATTACTGATTGTATGAAAGGGAAGCAGTTTTCTTCGTCGGAGGAAGAAGGGGTTGCTTTTGAACGAATCAAAGAACTTTTGGCGACAGCACCAATTCTTGTATTACCAGATTTTCAGTTGTTGTTTGAGCTACATACTGATGCATCAAAGGTTCGGATTGGAGGGGTGTTGAGTCAGAGTGGAAGACCAGTTGCTTATTTCAGTGAGAAGTTATCAGGGGCAAAGATGAGATATAGTACATATGATGTAGAATTCTATGCTGTTGTGCAAGCTGTTAAACACTAGAGACACTATCTATTTCAGAAGGAGTTTGTTCTTTACACTGATCATGGGGCATTGAAGCATTTGCAAGGGCATGATAAGATTTCAGCGAGACATGCATCGTGGATTGCTTATTTGCAGCAGTTTACTTTTGTTGTGAAGCACAAATCTGGGGTAACAAATCGTGTAGCTGATGCTTTGAGTGGGAGGAATCACTTGTTGACAACGTTGAAGGTTGAAGTGACGGGATTTGAATTATTACCAGAGTTGTTTGAGAAGGATCCTTACTTTGCAAACTTCGTTGAGAAAGTTAAGAATGGAGATACCGATGAATTTGTGTTGGTTGAGGGTTTCTTATTCAAAGGGAATCGATTATGTATTCCAGAGAGCAGTTTGAGAATGAAGATTATCAAGGAGTTGCACGAGGAAGGACATGTGGGCCGTGATCGTACATTGCATTTGATTTCTCAATCTTACTTTTAGCCGTCAATGAGGAGAGAGGTTGAAAGATTTGTGGAGAGATGTCATATCTGTCAGGTTTCGAAGGGAACAGCGACAAATGCAGGATTATATATGCCGTTACCTATACCAACTAAACCATGGGTTGATGTCAGCATGGATTTCATTTTGGGTTTGCCTAGAACTCAAAGGGGAAATGATTCTATATTTGTTGTGGTGGACAGATTTTCGAAAATGGCACATTTTATTGCTTGTAAAAAGACGGCGGATGCTGTTCGTGTTGCTCAGTTATATTTCAAAGAGATCTATAGACTTCATGGGTTACCTGAATCTACTGTTTCAGACAGGGATACCAGATTTTTAAGTCATTTTTGGCTAAGTTTGTGGAAGATGGTTGGAACGAAGCTGAATTTTAGTAGCGCTTACCATCCGCAAACTGATGGACAGACAGAAGTTGTTAACAGATCGTTGGGAAATTTGTTGCGATGTCTTGTGAAGGACAATCTGAAGAGTTGGGACATGAAGTTATGCCAGGCAGAGTTTGCACATAATCATGCAGTGAATCGTAGTACGGGATTCAGCCCATTTCAGGTTGTATATTCAAGTTTGCCAAGGGACCATTGGATTTAACGATAATACCACAACCGAGGGGGACGGTTAAAAGAGCTGCCGATTTTGTTGAAGGATTGGCGGAATGTCATAGAATCGTTCAGGAACGATTGGAGAAGTCGAATGAGAAATATAAGAGATTTGCAGATTTGAAACGACGAAGTATTGAATTTAACGAAGGTGATTTGGTTTACGCAGTGTTGACAAAAGATCGTTTTCCGGTGGGAACGTACAATAAATTGAAGGCACCGAAAATTGGTCCAGTTGAAATTTTGAAGAAAATCAATGAGAATGCATATCAATTGAAGTTACCAGACGATGTTCATACTTCTGATGTTTTCAACGTCAAACACTTAAGTCCGTATTGTGGAAACGAGATTGTTGTGGGAAAAGATGGTGAAAATTCGAGGTCGAATTTCTGTCAACCGGGGGAGAATGATGCAGCGCAATCACTAGATTCACCTAAGGTCCTAAGTCGGCCACGACCTAATGACTTGGGTCGGCTACGACATAAGGATACAGGAGGAGCACCACGAGATATCAAAATAGCAGCACGAGTAGAGAATGTACAAAGCTTAAGCCGGCTGCGACTTAAGGGCTTAAGTCAGCTACGACTTAACAATGCAAAGGAAAAGGAGCTACGACCTAAATGGTCTCGAGCTAAAGAGCCACGACCTAACAGGTCTGAAGAAGAGGAGCTACGACCTAACAAGATGAGACCATGGGATGAGTCATTGGAACGACCTAAGTAGAGTCGCTTCTGTATTGAGTCGTTATGTTCTTGAGTCGTTGTATTCGTTGAGTCGCTGGTACTTAAGTCGTTACCTTGTTTAACTCGTATGTGTTGTAATTTCTTTAAGTCTCTATAACTTGTGTTGTGATGAGTCGTAGGTCGGCATGAAGATAAGTCGGCCGAATGTGTGTTGGTTTGTAAGAGGTTGAGTCGACTTTGGTTAAGTCGTAAGTAGTGTATTGGGCATGTTGTGTCGTTGTGTTGTATATATGTGCTGGTATGTCGGGATGTGTTGGTTTGTTAAGTCGCGTATGACCTAGGCTAAATAATAAGTCGTGTGGCCTGATGAGATAAGTCGTAGACGGCTTAAGCTAGGTCGGTGGTACTGTTTTGTGAACCGTGGGGTGTTGTAGCCTATAAATAGGCATTGTGTTGGTCATTTGTAGGTTGTTGATTTTTGAATAAAATTTCTTGTTTGATTGCTGTGTGCTTTCATCTAAAATTGGTAGTTGAGTGTAATCTCCTATCTCCACTTTCGGTTATTCGAGTGCGCTCGAATCAACGATTGTTGAAGCCGATTCGCGGAATCAAGTGCGCTTGATCAACGCTTGAAGAATTGAAGATCTTCTTTCACGGTATCGTGCGCGATCAACGTGACGAGGATAGCTAGAATTCGGTATCTTCGGATCAACGAATTTGGGCATTTCAGTATTCATCAATCCACCGATTGCTACTTTCACCGTTTCATCTACTTTTCGAATAATCCGCTGCGTCAATACCAAATGCCCAAATTCGTTGATCTCAAGAGATACCGAATTCTAGCTATCTCCAACACGTTGATCGCGCACGATACCGTGTTAAAAGATCTACGATTCTTCGACATTGATCTTGCACACAAGATTCCGTGAATCGGCTTAAAATCGTTGATTCGAGCGCACTCGAATAACCAAAGATGGAGAAAGGAGATAATACTCAACTTTCAATTTCAAAGAGGCACAAAACTCTCAAAATTTTATTCAAAATTCAACAACCTTTACAAGTAACACCATACCCCTATTTATAGAAGATTACAACTCACGCAACTTTACACAGCCGAACTAACTTACGGCCGACCTAAAAACAAATGACTTAACCCATACAACATGATCTTCGACCTAACAATTACAATACACGCGACCTATGTACAACACACAACCGACTTAAAAAAAATTGCAACACAGCTTGCTTCTGGTACTCGAACGACTTAAGGAAGCACGGTCGCTTGCGACTTAAACTTCGCGACATATTTATGTCGTTCGCGACCTACTGGAAGCTTGTTCGTGACATATGAGTCATCGATCTATTGGAAGCTGTTCGTGACTCAGAGTGGAGCTCGCGGCATAAGCTTGTTTGCGATCTAAGCTGAAGAAGCAACTTAGGTGGAGCATCCTGAAGAGGCACGAAGGTCGTTCGCGACTTATGGTGGAGGAGCGATTTAGGCGGAGCGACCTAAGGAGGCGTGAAGGTCGTTCACGACCTAGGATGGAATAGCGACTTAGATGGAACGATCTACGCTTGCCGCGACCCAGAGTAGGTCGTTCACAACCTAGAGCTTGCTCGCGACCTAAAATGGAGGAACGGTTTCGACTTAAGGTAAACGACTTACCTTTATCTCATTTACTTTTAACTCGCTTTGCATCATCCTCCCCTGGTTGAAAAGAATTCGTCCCTGAATTCACACCCTTTTCTTCTTTGACAAGCTTCACCCCATAATACGGAATCAAGTGTTTGACATTAAAAACATCAGAAGTATGAACATATTCCGACAACCTTAACTGATATACATTATCATTGATCTTCTTCAGGATTTCTACTGGACCAATCTTTCGTGCTTTCAAGTTATTGTAAGTTCCAACTGGAAAACGATCTTTGGTCAACACTGTGTAAACCAAATCACCTTCTTTGAATTCGACACTCCTTCATTTCTTATCTGCTAGTTGTTTATACTTCTCATTTGACTTAAGCAATCGTTCATGAATGGTTCTGTGACACTCCTGCAACTCAGTCACAAAATCACAAGCTCGCTTAACAACTCCCTTCTGATATGGCACGGTCGTCAAATCTAACGGTCCCTTCGGAATTGCTGAATATACAACTTGAAACAGACTGAATCCAGTACTTCGATTAACAGCGTGATTATGTGCAAATTCCACCTGACATAATTTCATATCCCAGCTCTTCAAATTATCTTTCACAAGACATCTCAACAAGTTTTCCAATGATCTATTCACCACTTCTGTTTGCCCATCTGTTTGCGGATGATAAGCACTACTAAAATTCAATTTCGTTCTAACCATCTTCCACAAACTCATCCAAAAATGGCTTAGAAATCGCGTATCCCTGTCAGAGACAATGGTCTCAGGTAACCCATGTAATTGATAAATCTCTTTAAAGAATAACTGAGCAACATGGACTACATCAGTGGTCTTCTAACATGCTATGAAATGTGCCAATTTCGAAAATCTATCTACCACCACATATATGGAATCATTTCCACATTGAGTTCTTGGCAAACCCAAAATGAAATCCATGCTTATATCAACCCATGGTCTGGTAGGCACAGGCAATGGCATATACAATCTTGCACTCGTAGCTGTCCCTTTGGAAACTTGACATATGTGACATCTCTCTACAAATCTTTCATCTTCTTTTCTCATGGAAGGCCAAAAATATGATTGAGAAATCAACTGCAAAGTACGATCTCTTCCCACATGACCTTCTTCATGTAACTCCTTTACATTCTTCATTCGCAAACTACAATCTGGAATACATAATCAATTTCCTTGGAAAAGAAAACCATCCACTAACACAAACTCATCCGTCTTCCCTTTATTGAATTCATCTACAAACTTCGCAAAGTAAAGATCTTCAACAAACAATTCTGGAAGTATATCAAACCCCGTCACTTTAACCTTCATCGTAGTCAATAAATGATTTCTCCTACTCAACGCATCTGCCACTCGATTTGTAACTCCCAATTTGTGTTTCACAACAAATGTAAACTGTTGTAAGTATGTGATCCACGAGGCATGCCTAGCTGCAATCTTGTCCTGCCCTTGCAAACGCTTCAACGCTTCATGATCAGTATATAAAACAAATTCTTTATGGAACAAATAATGTCTCCAATGTTTCACGGCTTGCACAATAGCATAAAATTCCACATCATAAGTATTATATCTCATCTTTGCTCCAGAAAGTTTCTCGCTGAAATAAGCAATAGGACGTCCCTTCTAACTCAACACTCCTCCAATTCCAACTTTCGATGCATCTGTATGCAATTCAAATAGCAACTGAAAATCTGGCAATACTAGAATTGGTGCTGACGTCAAAAGTCCTTGATTCGATCAAATGCAAATCCTGCTTCCTTTGACCATGAAAACTGCTTAACCTTCATACAGTCAGTAACAGGTGCCATCACGCTACTGAAATGTTGAATAAACCTTCGATAGAATGACGCTAAACAATGAAAACTTCTCACTTCAGTTATAGTCCTGGATTGTAGCCAATTTCTGATTGCTTCAACTTTACTTTGATCCACATGAATACCTTCCTTGGACAATACATACCCCAAAAACAAAACACTATGCGTCATGAACACGCACTTCATTGTTGCTGCATAAAATTGCTCCTGTCGAAGTATCATCAACACTTCCCGCAAATGCTGTAGATGTTCCTCCGTGCTTCCACTATATATCAATATATCATCAAAGTATACCACCACGAACTTTCCAATAAACGGTCGAAAGATCTGATTCATCACCCGCATAAAAGTACTTGGTGCGTTCGAAAGACCAAATAGCATGACCAGCCATTCATATAACCCCTCCCATGTCTTGAAAGCTGTCTTCCATTCGTCCCCTGGTCGAATTCGAATTTGATGATATCCGCTCTTCAGATCAATCTTGGAAAATATAGTAGCCCCATTCAACTGATCTAACAAATCATCCAATCTAGGCACTGGAAATCTGTACTTGACACTTATTTTGTTAAGTGCCCTGCTATCTGTACACATCCTCCAAGTCTCATCCTTCTTCGGTACTAACAAAGCTGGTACTGCACAAGGACTTAAGCTTTCTTGTACGCGCCCTTGTTAAAGCAACTCTTCCACCTGCTTTCTCAACTCTTCGTGTTCCTTTGGACTCATTCTGTAATGTGGTCTGTGTGGTAACACAGCTCTTGGTACAAGATCAATTTGATGTTGTATGTCTCTCAACGGTGGTAATTCTTTTGGCAATTCTTCTGGGAATACATCTTCAAATTCTTTCAGTACTGGCTTAACTTTCTTTGGAATTTCAACCTCCTCACTACTTTCACGTCCGATCAACAAAAACACTTCAGGTTCATCTTCGACTTCTTTAACGAACTCTTTCAAAGATAGCAAAGTTTTCAGCTCTTCAATCTCATCCAACTTGCTTTCCTTCTGTTGTTGCTTTTTAGGAATTAAAGTGATTTTCGTACCTTTAAACATGAAACTGTAGCTATTTGTACGTCCATCATGTTGTACAACTCTATCATACTGCCACGTTCTCCCCAACAACAGATGACATACATCCATATACACCACATCACACCAAATTTCATCTTTGTATTTCTTCCCAATCGAAAAAGTTACACAAGCTCTTCTACTAACCTTTACCTCCCCACCTTTCCTCAACCAAGCTAACTTGTAGGGCTTAGGATGCTTCTCAGTCTTCAATGCCAACTTCTTTACAGCTTCTATAGAGATAATGTTACCACAACTTCCAGCATCAACAACAAATTTACAAACCTTTCCTAAAATAGTGCACGTTGACTGAAAAATATTACTCCTTAGCCAACTTGAATCATCCTCTTTCTTTGGTGTCAAACACGATCTCCTCATCATCAAATTACAACCCTCATCTCCTGATAATTCTTCTTCCTCCTCAACCTGTGGTGAATTGGAACATTCTACTACAGCATCCTCATCCTCAACATCAGCAACCATCACTCGTTTCTTAGGCTTCGGACATTCATTGCTCTTGTGACCAAACTCCTGACAATTATAGCACTTGAAATTTTTGTTGACCTTGGTCTTAGCAACTTCATTAACAGCCGGTTTACTGACTGCTTTGGAAACATTAGCACTGCTACTAGTACCTTTCACTTGATTGTTGGAATTTGTAAACACACCACCACCTCTTCTGCCTTGTTTCTCCCAAGCTAGAGCCTTTTGATGTGCTTCAGCGACAGTTCTCGGATCATACATATTCACCATATCTTGAATCTGCATTCTCAACCCTCCAACAAATCTAGCGGTCAATTGTTCCTCTTACTCCATGATATCATTCCTCGCAATCAACTGATAAAATTCGTCCGCATAATCATTCACCGACTTTGTTCCCTATCTCAAGTTCTGCAATCGCTGTTACATAAGGGATTGATGGTTATAAGGCAAGAAAGTAGCCTTCATTAACTTCTTCATCTTCTCCCATGAGACAATCTTTCACTTTCCCATCCTTTCCCGTGTTAGTTTAGTTTGTTACCACCATGCCATAGCTCTTCCTCTCAAACGAGTAGCAACCAACTTAACTCTATGTTGCTCAGGAACTTCCTTGAAGTCAAATTTTTTATCAACATTAGATAACCAATCAAAAAATTCTTCCGCTATCATACCACCCTTGAATTTTGGAATTGCCATCTTCATCCCCGACTCCCATCAATGATCATCTTCTATATCCCGATATGGATTTCGCACTTGGTCTCGATCTCGATAATGAACACTAAATCTATCACCATCCTCATTATAATCAAATGTGCTTCGATATCGATCTCGACCATCAACATCTCTATGATCACGCACGTCCCTTCGACCATGTCATTCATCATCATAATATAGTTCATTCTCAAACTCACATGGAGTCCTTCTCTCTTTATTTCTATACCCATGGTGTTCTCACATTGTTAAAACCGATGACTCGCTTCTATCTCGATACGACTGTGGCGACGCCCTCCTTGCTTCCGTAACCGATGGTGAAACTCTGTTTCCTCCATGGTTCGAGACTGGTGACCTTCTCCTACGACTTTGAATCATGTCGATCATCAACTTCTCTAACTTCTCAACACTTTCATTGAACTTCTCATTGATGCGTTGTTCCATTGCCTCAGCTTCTTCTCTTCGATACACATCTGCAATATTCTGATGACGATTAGCTCTTCACGGAGGCATTGTTGAATCAAACAATCTCCAAACAGTCTTTAACTCTTGGCTCTAAACACTTCTCTTTGCTCCAACAGGCTCGGCTTAGCTATAATTGGCTAAACCTGGCTCTGATACCAAACTGATGCAGCAATATAACGGTTGACGACGAAATGTGGATTTCGTGTCAAACTAATCGATGAACGATTAGATGAAGTATGAATCGATGAATTAGTGATACCAAACATCCAAATCCGTTGATCTCAAGAGATACCGGATTCTAGCTATCTCCAACACGTTGATCGCGCACGATATCGTGTTAAAAGATCTATGATTCTTCGACGTTGATCTTGCGCACAAGATTCCGTGAATCGGCTTCAAATCGTTGATTCGAGCGCACTCGAATAACCGAAGATGGAGAAAGGAGATAATACTCAAATTTCAGTTTCAAAGAGGCACCAAACTCTCAAAATTTTATTCAAAATTCAACAACCTTTACAAGTAACAACATACCCATATTTATGGAAGATTACAACTCACGCAACTTTACACAGCCGACCTAACTTACGGCCGACCTAAAAACCAATGACGTAACACATACAACACGATCTTCGACCTAACAATTACAATACACGTGACCTATGTACAACACACAACCGACTTAAAAAAAATTGCAACACAGCTCGCTTCTAGTACTCGAACGACTTAAGGAAGCACGGTCACTTGCGAATTAAACTTCGCAACATATTTATGTCGTCCATGACCTACTGGAAGCTTGTTCGCGACATATGAATCATCGATCTACTGGAAGCTGTTCGCGACTCAGAGTGGAGCTCGCGTCATAAGTTTGTTCACGATCTAAGCTGGAGAAGCGACTTAGGCGGAGCATCTTGAAGAGGCACGAAGGTCGTTCGCGACGTATGGTGGAGGAGCGATTTAGGCGGAGCGACCTGAGGAGGCATGAAGGTCGTTCGCGACCTATGATGGAATAGCGACTTAAGTGGAGCGATCTATGCTTGTCGCGACCCAAGGTAGGTCGTTCACGACCTAGGGCTTGCTCACAACCTAAAATGGAGGAGCGGTTTCGACTTAAGGTAAACAACTTACCTTTATCTCGTTTACTTTTAACTCGCGCTGCATCAGAAAATGATGATATAGAAAGCTTGGTTGCTAGTATTTGTTTATGCATAAATAGTGCAGTGGATTACTTGCAACTTTTCTTGTAATAACTGAAATCTTCTGAAATACAATAATATATCAACATATATTACCCAATGATGCAGCATTCAAAGTTTGTGAAACCTGCTTTTGATGACTTCATACTTCCGACAAAAAAGTATGCTGATATTATCCTTCCTCGTGATGGAGACAATCATGTGACCATTGACTTAATAGTTCAATATAAATGCACAAAACTTGGACAACATGACCTCTGTAGGATCTATCCAAATCTTTATGCCATCAATTCAATGTTTCAGGTGTGTATCATCTCTTGATTATACTGTTTACTTTTAGTTTGATCTGATTCATGAATTTTAGCTATTGATATGATATTTTGTTTTGTGTTGTGTTATATTTAGATTCGTGGGATGTATACAATTATATGTGATGCTCAAACAGCGAAGCATGACTTTGTATTTTATTCAGATCCCGTCTGGTTAGTACATTTGTTAAATTTAATTGTTGATCTTCATTATACATTTAATCTAAAAACTACTATTTAAATTTAGATTATTGGGCATGGTCTAAGTCATCTACATCTTAAGCTAAACATAACTTTCACTAAATAGTGAAACCATGTTTGCGCAAAACATGTAAATGCACTTACTATACAGTTACATATATCAAAACATTGTACATTTTTAAACTTGTTTGTATTTTATTTTTTTGGAAAATCATCTAGCTGAAGTTTAAGTATCTTATGTCATGGCCATCTGCTCAAAACGAACACAAGTTATAAATATTGAGTAATTATGATACTATATTATCCGATAAACAAATTCCTGAATACTTGTCAAGGAACAACATTTTAGTTTTACTATGAGCAACTATGTGGCTGAATCTATATACCTGCTCAAATCTTTACTCCTTGTGTTTGTCATGTGTGCTCGTAGATTAAATCTGCTGTAACATCCCGCCTTTTTGTATGCTTTAAATCGACGATAAATCACACACGTCAGACTTAAACGATACAGAAGGGCGGATTGTTATGGGGTAAATAAGAAAAAGTAGAGAAAGAAAAAAACAAAATAGAATCTTGTAGCGGATCGATAAAATATAATAATCAAATAAACTGTTCATGAAGCTATTTACAAAATATTTGATTATGCTTATACATTTAATATCAGAGTTATACACACCAGAGAATAATAAAATAATGCAGTGGAACAGCGTAGTAATTAATAGTAATAATACAATCTTCGTCTTCGTTCTCTAGAAATAAGGTCTTCGAATCCTGTAATGATTAGACTGACCCGAGCGAATTGAAAGGACAAAACACTCGAGTCAGAACTAAAAGATCTTATGTAAGTTAAATCAACGGTGAATAAATATCAGTGTAAACGGCGTCAGAGATGTTCACGGGATTTGACATCTCCTATCCAGTGTCAAACGTGAGTGTAGTAACTTAAGGGATGCTCGGGATTCACATCTCCTAAGGATCCATTAAACTATCTACTATGTAGTAATATACGCTATTATAATAGTGTCTACAGTACAGTATAATATAAATTTAAAATAGCGTTAAGGCTTTACATTTCCACCTTAACACACTTTTATATTCCCATATTCTATACAGTACCGTAATCTCCCCCGTACTGGGCGTCGTTAGAAGGCATTCCATAGGTATGGTAAAAAATAATATCGTATAAGGCGCGCTAGGGTAGGTGACATGGCACAACGAGGCAATCCAGGGTAGATATACCAATTACGCTTTCGGACCGATGGTAACGCGTACCAACTACTACCGCCCACCTCGAGCCACACCCCTAAAATCAAAAGGACCCAAATCAATCACAAAGTAATAGAATGGTATCGGAAGAGTGTGTCCGATAAAAGGTGATAACTTCTTTGCCTGTCAATCGCTCCTGTTTTAGCCACCTTATGCCAACTCACGTGAGTCAGATCCATGTGTATACCTTAAAGGAAACGCCATCACCATCCTACTTCATTCTGGAATCTCCACCGCGTACACGGGTGTCAAAGTGGTTTTCGGAGTTGGTAGAGAGTATGAAAATTTCCGATCCCGGTCTCTTTAACAACCAAACGTTATTATAACACCGCGATCATTTTCAAAATAATTTATACTTTAAAACCAAAATATCGTTTCCTTTTCAAAAACCAAATCAATACGATATCATTTTATTTCAAATATATCCTTTCTAAAACCATAACACTTCCAAAGTAATAACTTTTCGAAATCAGAACATTGAATATAACACATTCAAATTATAGTACCTTGAAACTCTTACTTTGAACATAACTTCCACCACTTACATAGTTTGAATATTCTAAAAAATATTATATAATAAAATAGCTTATTCAATTTTCACAACCCAAATCCAACACAACTGGAATTTCTACATTTTATATTTAACCAAATCCCAAATTTATCGATTTCAAACCAGATTTGATCTGTAGAATAAACCATTTCAAATTCAATATATTTCAAACTTTAAGTATTCAATAATTTCAAAACTAAGTTTGGTAATTACGATTCAACAATTAAATTTTCTATTATTTAGTTTTGAAATATTTATATAATAAACCCATTATTATTTAAATAAAATTCAAATTACAATTACTAAATATTTCCTTCAATTTATTCATACTTGAAATATTCATTTAATTCCCCTTAAACAAAAATCAATTTATAAAAATCAAATCCTTAAATCTCAAAGCTAATAAGCTTCAAATCGATCTATCTAAAATAATTCTTAATTAAATACATTTCCAAATCAATTTTTAAATCCTTTTTAATTTAGAACTTATTTATAGAAAAATTTCAATATCAAATAAAATCATATATATATCTTGTCAAAACCGTGGAAATCTTTTCAAAATATATTTATATATATATATATACCGGCGGTCTCTGTATATTAATTTCCATCCTATGGTGAAATGACATGGATATTTATCATTTCAATCCGCAATTTAGTGTAAAAATACGGTCGTATATCATTTCAAACCGCAATCCCGAATGAAATAAAATCCAAAACAACTTGCAGTTTATAACAATATAAAATACAGCATCCATTCATCCAATATCAATCATCACCCAATTTAATAAATAACCTCAATATAGAACAGATAATAAATAACAGGTATTTACTGGCAGTTTATATTCAATAATAAATTAAATAATAATTTAACTGGCAGGTTATATGTAATAATAAATTAAATAACAATTTAACTGGCAGGTTATATGAAATAATAAATTAAATAACAATTTAATTCAAAAAAATTCAATTTAACCGAGATGAGGATTCAAAATATGCCAAACAATCATAAATAAATTTCTAATCGCATCAAAAATTAATTTAACATACAGAAGAAATTTTAGAAGTCGTAAGCGGGTAAAAACACTCACCTTTTGAATTTAAATTGAATTTAAATCCAATTTAAACATGGGTATTTGAACAGTCTCAGAATCCATCCAAACTAGCGTTAAAATGTGTGATGTCCTGGAAATTTGGGCAATATTTATTTAATAATTTCCTTTAATAATTATTTTAAAATGTGAAATATGGATTTAATAGTCTAATTCAAACAGAAATTATCTTTTGAAAACTAATAATTATTTAGATTGACAAATGTTATCTTTTTAAAATTTATAATAATGTTAATGATAACTTTATATTTGGGAATTTTATTCTTTTCAAAAGTTAAAAATATTTAAATGATAAAATTTTCTTTCTAAGCTAATTTAAAGGATATTTTATTTATAATGTATATATATGTATACATTGTAAATAAGGAGTTTGATTTTAATTTTAATTTTAATTTAATAAGAATATTTTCAAAATTATTATGTATATAAATATATATGTATGTATATGTATAACTTGTGAATTGGAAAATTGATTGAAATTAATAATAGATACTTTTCAAAAGTTTGTTTAAAAATCTATCTGATATTTCCAAAAGAAATTAAAATAAATATTTATTTTGTTTAAAAATATAATAATTTAAATTTTATTTTATAATAAAAGTTTATTTTGTTTTTAAAAATTGTTTTCTTTTGAAATAGACTTAGTTCTTATATATTAAAGTACAATATTTTGGTTTGAAATTTTGAATAAGATTTAATTCAGTATTCTTTCCTTTTTAAAATTTTCTCTCTTGAAAATTTGGCTTTAAATTTTTTTAAAAAAAGTTACAAATAAACATCAAAATATGTATTTGTGTAAAGGAAATTTATATGTAAACATTTAAAGGCTAAGCGTAGATAAACATTTAAAAACATGATAACATAAATTAGAAATGGATTTAAAAACATTTATAAAATTAAGAAATTTATTATAATATTTAATTGTAACATGTGTAAGGCTTTTAGCTCTTGAAATTACAGTTGTAAACATTTGGCATACTAAGATAACAAGTGGCATGATTTTATTTATTTTTAAAAACATTTTATTGAAAATATATTAAGTAGAAACTTAGCAATTCATTTTAGATTCAACACATTCTCCTCTAAAAAGAAAATCTGAAATCAGATTTAAAGAAAATTCGAAACCAAATCTGCAAACGAATTCAATTTGCAAATCTGAAATCTGTTTATAGATCAATTCAAACTCTAAGCAAAGAGAATAGAGGTCAGCTACCGCAAGCGAATGCAAATCTGTTTTAGGAAAATGCTAAGTTTGTCCTCTGCTTCTTCAATAATTGGTGAGTAAACTTCTATTTTTAAAAGAAGTTCTTTCTTTTAAATCAATGCTAAATAAATTTCCAGAACTCAGGTTTCAAGTTGCAAACTACTTTCAAAAAAAAAATCAAACTGCTGTAAATAACTGCTCTGTCTTCATTTTTAAAAATGAGTAACTCCATTTAATTTAAAAAGGCTTAATTATATCTGTTGCATATGGATTGATAGAAATAATCATGTTTGTTTGATTGTATTGTGATGATATTCTGTGTGTGTATATATATACATATACATATGTGTGTTGCCAGGTTTCTGTATACCTGACCCTGTTTTTTTAAAACCAAGATTTTAATAGAAATCCTTTATCACTTGATTTGATTTCAGTTAGAAATTGATATGTAAACAAAAATTGTTTGTTTAGTATAGATTTAAGTTTATAAATTAAAATTAAGTTAAATTAAAAATCTGTTGCCTTTGAAAACAATAATAAAAGTCATTATTTTAAATAAGAAAAAATATCAAACATCTTAAATTATTAAAATAGGTTTATAACTTGAATGGACATATGAAACCATGATTTTTAAAACAAAAATCACATTTTTTAATTAACTATGGAGTGAGTAATTCTGGGTTGAACAGAATAGGAGTTATGGGGTTTATCTGATGATCTAGTGGTTTTGGGATGTTGTGGTTCTTTCTGGAGGTGGAGGAATGATAGGTGAGTAGGGAAAAATTGTCAGGTGGATGGTCAAAGGTTGGTGGCGACGGTGGTTGTTCTTTCCTGTTTCTAAACCTAATTTTTGGATGGTCGAAATTTTGTTGCTTCACGTGTTCTCTGGTGCACCGAGTGTTGCAAGGCTTTGGGAATTGGAAAAGGGGACGTAGGTGAAGGGATTGCCGGAGTCGTAGTAATTCTGATGGTCGGAGATGAGATTGCACGGTGTTGAAAGGTTTGGCTTTTGTGGTAGTGTCAAGTTCCAGGATGGGTTTAGCTATCTCGATTTTGATTTCGAGCTTCTTTGTGGAATCTGATGGTCGTAATCATATTGGGAGATGGTCGGTGACGTGGTGAAGGGGGTGATGATGGCTGGAGGTTGCCTGAGCGCCGGTGCATATGCACCATGCATATTTTGTTCTGATGAATTACTTTGGGTTTGTGTAGAGAGATGTAACTCGAAGTTTTACTCGGGTAATTCGAGAATCTGTCATGAAGTATTTAGGGATTTGACTCGAAATATTTGATAGGTGGTCTCGGGTACTGTTGGGTTTTAGGTTTTTATAACCTGACAGTGTGCATTTTTTAAAATTTGAATGAAATTTAAAACCTAAGGCAGGGATTTAAAACAGGGTTAATGCAAAGTTTAAATTTGAATTCAATTGAACTTTTGAATCCAAAGTTTTAAGAATGAAAATTTTAAATTTAAAGCAAGATTTAAATCAAGTTTAAATATGAGTTAATGTCTACTGTGAACCTAGATTTTGAATTTAAACAGTTTAAATGTTGAACATGTTTAAATGTTTTGAAGTAAATTTTAAAAATGAGTTTGTTTTCAGATAAAAGTTTAAACTTTATAAAATTCTTTATAAAGGTTTTCTTTAAATATTTGAATAAAAATTATGAAGTGTTTAACTTAAATTTGTAGGTTAAATAATCAATTTATTTTTAAGCTTGATTTCTTTAATTAAATTAAGTAATTTAGTTTTAAACTTTTCTTATATAAGTATCTTATATAAGTAAGGATTGTTCTTCAATTTTATTTTAAGGTTTATAAATTTATTTAAATTTGGATAAATGTTTTTAAATGGTTAGACATTTGAAATCTTAAAATTCAAAATGGAATTTGAATTTAATTTGAGAAGTGTAATATTTTAAATACACTTGAACGTTAATGAAGTCACTAATAAAGTAAATGAATTATTTTGGAAATAATTAAGATAATAAAAAGAATTTAATTTATAAGAGAATTAAGGAATGTCTTATTTATTGATTTTAATTTATGTTTTAGATTAATTTATAATTAGGGATGATTAATAATGATTAATCTAAGATAAATTTCTTAAGAAAGAAATTAAAGAAAATGTTATTAGTTAATAAAGATAATTATCTAAGGATTATTAGGTAATTAATTAATGTGGTAATTTTGATAATTAATTATATTAATTAATTGAAGATAATCAATTGTAAATTTTTACGCATAATTACTTGATAAAAGTAATCAAGGGATTAATTACTTATTGTAACTAATTATGATAGTGTGATTAGTTTAAATTAATTAATTTAGTTTAATTAATTTAAGAAAATCATTTGATGATTTAATAAGAATAATTACTTAATGTAATTAATGGAGCATGATTACTTAGAGAAGTAATAAATGAAAATTACTGGAATGTAATTAGTGAAAGATGATTTATAATGAAGTAATTTGGGTAATTACTTTTGTAATTAATCAAAGGATTAATTAATGAAGAAAATTAATTATGGGATAATTAATTTGTTAATGAGTAATTAATGGCAGTCAATTACTGGATTGATATTAATCAAGGGTGATTAATAATTGTATTTTAAATTTTAGATTAATTACCAAATGTAATTAAATTTAAATAAAGTAATAAATTTAAATATAAATTAGAGATCATTAATTAATATAATTAATGAAGTAATTAAGAATTGTTTAATTAAGGAATAATTAATAATAAGTGATTAATTAATATAATTAAGGATAAATGTAATTAATTGTAGTTAATTAATAAATGAAGTAATTAAATGTTAATTACTAATGATTAAGGTTAATTAATTTTGTGAAATTAATTAAAGACTAATTACTTATTATAATTAGAGAATGATTAATCAAAGGTATTTAATCAAGATGAATACTTAGAGAATGATTAATTAACTAGGTTAATTAATTAATGGATATATAAGCAGGATTTATAGATGTGGTAATTAATTTAATAAATTACTTTAAATTAATTAGAGATTGAAGTAATTAATTTAATTCATTTTAAATTAATTATAGATGGCGGTTAATAAATCTTTGCCTATGGATGATATTGATATTTCTTTTGATGGTTGTGATCTCAGTAATGAGCTGAGTAATATCTTTATGATATGGATGCTTAGTTAAGTATGATAATATGGATTATCTGTTTGTGATGATTATCTGTTAGTTATGATTATCTGTTTTGTGATGATATTACGGATTATCTGTTTATGATGAAATTGGACTATCTATTGTGATATGTGGATTATCTATCTGTGTGTATATAGATAATGATGAATTGAGTTAATTGTTCAAACTAAAATTACTTGGACATTAAGATGGCGTTTGGATTTCGATGAGACCGGGATCTGGTTTCCAAATTTGGAATTTTGAAAACCACAACGATCCAAATTAAACGTTAGGTCGTGAATCTCAAGTGAAGAGTGAAGACTCGAGGTGTAAGGACTATTCGCATTAATACTTTGAGGGTGATTCCAATACGAGTTTAACGGGGGTCGTACTTTCAGGTTCGAGATAAAGATTCAGAGTGCAAGGGCTATTGTCGTTAACTCTGTGGGTGATTCCAAAACGAGTGTAGCGAAATAGTGCCTTCGTTTTCGTTCGAACCCGAAACGAACTTGTATGGATTGAATGCTTTCAGAACATCGTCGGGTGGACGATGAGCATTCTAAGATTAATGTGTCCTATAAAGGTAATCGTAGCCTCAAGCCTCAACAACCGGGAATGGATAAAACAGGGGAGGTGCAGCAAGGCTAAGTGGGTCATGCCCAAGTAAGACGTGATTTACCACTGTCTAGAGGTCACTTTTTATTTCGGCTATGTGGGCAGTTGGCGACGGCCATCTACGGGGTTGTCTTGTTTGGGACTGTCCAGTAAGGGATGGTTCCGGCTTTGTGCTGCAGGGGATTGGGAGTGATCCTCGGTACGGTGATCTAGGCCACGTACTGTGACGGGCGGTACCCCGGTAGCCCTGCCATTGA
The DNA here is from genome assembly GCA_030765085.1 of Allium cepa. Taxonomy (NCBI): domain Eukaryota; kingdom Viridiplantae; phylum Streptophyta; class Magnoliopsida; order Asparagales; family Amaryllidaceae; genus Allium; species Allium cepa. The sequence continues at coordinate 313,136,863 of CM060937.1, forward strand.
TGAAATCAAAAATCCAATAAGTGCCTGTTCGGTTTTGATTGTGCCCAACTATGTTGAAACGTGAGATGTAAGCATTCCAGCTATTTCTGTATTTTATTTTGAAAACCCTAGACACTATTATAATATCACTGGATTTCCTTTCAAATGTTTTGGCTAGCGTAAGGTAAAAACTTTTCCATGTTTATGTGTGGGAAGTCTTACGTGATACCTTTTCTTTTCAAAGGATTTTCTAAAGTTAAACAACTTTAAAACCATTTGTTCACACCAGATCTCTGTCTGACCCGAGTGTTTATTTTCTATTTTATTAAACTCTTGGGTACTCATATTATGTATGAGTAGTCAAGTGATTCAGGATTGCTTTGACGAATTCTGGAGGAGAAATGGAGCAGGAGGCTTTAGCGTGTAGATATATATAGTGGTTCCGCTGTGTTTGAGTTGTATCTGTTTTCTCTGATGTACTTGAATTGTAATAACTAGACCGGTGTTTATAACTGTCTAGTTTGTATTGTATTAGCAGTATAATTCTGATGTATATGATACTATGTAATGTTTTATGTGATATAATATAATTTATTCGTTCCGCTGTGAGATTCTGATGTTGTTTGTTTCTTTCTTTTCTATCTATTCTCTTTTTTATACCTTTCTTTCTTCTTATGATGCGTCTTTCTATGGAATGAAAGGTGGGTCGTCACAAAATGTCCAGAATTAGAATACAAACCTCGGAGAAAACCACGCTTGAAACAGACCTCGTATGTGAAAGTTATGTTAGTTGGAACATTTAGAAAGTTATTTTAAAAAAAAACTACCACCACTCTGCCATGACATCACAGCAATGCATCTTCCCAGGCAAAACACGAACCCTAATTCCTGAAGCCACCTCCATCTCGTCCACGTCGCACGTCGCCTACTGACGATTAAGCCTGCTCCGATCCCTGGACGAGCTCGCCCCCCTCCAGTGCAACATCCCCTGACACTGCGACCTCACAACCATGCTCCAATCGCCTAGGGTTCCCAACCGCCGCCGCTAATTCTTTAACCTAATTGAATTGTTCACCTCGATCTAGCCGTGATCAACCCAAACAAATACTACTGATGTGCAACGCGCGGTTCTCTCTACGCACTGGTAACATCAATTTTGCGATCTGTCGAGGTTGATCGTTGCATGATGAACGGTCGAGATTTATCATCAATTTTCGGGCAACTGATGATTCAAATTGGAAATTGAATCTCAAATCCGAGATGCGCTCGTTGAGCTTAAGATCGACATAAAATTTGATAGTATTTGAGGAGTTTGAAATTTGGCTTTGAATTTGATTTGAAATTGCAATTGAAATTTTTGTTTGTCTGCCATTGGAAATGAAGAGGAGCGACTGGAATTGTATGTACAAAAATGAGGAATAGAAAGGCTGCTAGGGTTTATAACAAGGTATATAGAGGTAGGATAGAAATAGAGATAAATGGACACGATTAGTTTGGACCGTTGAAGGATAAATGGCCTGAAAAGCCCGTTCTTAATCCAGAATGAAATTGGGTCAACCCATATATCAAAATAGATGTTTTTGAATATTTTAAACGCAATGGAACAAGATTCAGGTCCAAATTCCATTGTATGAAGAAGTTATGCTAAAATCACATTATTTCAAATTGATTTCAATTTCATCGATTTCTAGGCGTTTTGAGCCCGTACGATCAAATGACAAGTCCGATCGCTACGAAACTTTAAATCCTACAATAATTCACCGTTACGGGTCCGATGAAATTAGTATCGTCGAAATCCGAGTAAGTGGCCAAAATGGCTATTTTCCAGTTAATTAAATAAATTAATAATTAAATCACCTTTTCAATTTAAATTCCAAAATTAACAAATCTTATCATTTTTTATTTCTTAAAGAATTACAATAATTTAAACAAATTTAGATGTCAATTAAAATTGATTAATCCATCAATTTCAACGTTAAGTTTAAATTTCATTATATTCAGAAATTTATGAATTTAAAGTTCCAAAAATCCATTTATAAAATTTTAAACCTTGTTATTCAAGTCCTTTATTACAATAAGAATACAATTAACATTGATTTATATCTTGGTACATTAATATTTCCCTATTTCATCTTAATTCCCATTTACGTAATATTTTAAATATTAAATTTCATTTAATTTTTTATTTAACCAAATTTATTAAATTTAAATTAATAAACCTTGATTCCTATTCTGTTTATTCAATCAATCATTATCTTATTCATACTTTTTTATCAACCAACCATTATTACAATTAATTATCAAATATGGATTTTTCCAAGTTACCGCTTATTACATATTATTTCATCAACTAATATAAATTTGAATTTATTTTCAAATTTACTAATTACAATCAATTATGACCTTGAAATTGTTCCAATCACTTGAGTTTGCACTAAAATAGTTATTTATCAACTTTCCTTAACATTCTTACGTTTCATTCCCGTTATTAATTCCTTAACAAATTTTAAAATTTTATTTATTCCAGATTTAATTACCAAAATCTTTACTAAATTAACAAATTTTATTATCGGAAATTCACAGCCCGTTACATCTTCCCATCTGTCCATTGTTGTTTAATTCAATAAAAATCAACCCTGTCTGTTTTCACGATCAATTAAAATGAAATGTCCTCTTTTTAGCCAGCAATCATATTTTCATTTAAACCAATTAAACAACATTAAATAATTTTTTGCATTAATCTAATTTTAGTTCCAATTTTAATGATGTTAAACATCTAACTAATTTAAGATTCAATATGCTGCAATGGAATTCTATAAGTCAGTAGCAATAGATACATAATGGTTTAAAAGGAATGGAATTTGCCAGTATCCTACGATGTATCTTATCCTATAATCTTGTAATTAACATTAGCCACTATTTAGGTTTGTTGTTTAGTCACATATTTTGATTGTATGCCAACAAAATACAATTGTGAAAAGAAAAAATCCAATCATATAATATAACTTAAAAATACATTTTAATAGAAAATATTAATTAGCTTAAAATGAATGCGATTAAGTTTAAAATGCGTGGAGGGAGGATGGCTTTAAAATGAATATACCGACATGGAAGATTATATGGTTAACCATAGAAATATGTATTAATTAGTTTTCCATATAATAGACAACTAGTTTGCCATAGAAATATGTATTAACAAATTTTTGTAAAACTTGTAATTTTTGAAAAAAATTACTAAATTAATTTAGTTTTATGACTTCAAAGAAGTTTATGAAAGTAACTAAGTTTATACTATTAATTAAGTTTTAGAAAAGTCAACAAAGTTTATAAAAATAACTAAGTTTTATGAAAGTTAATTAATTCCTATAAAGTTGGCCAAATTTTATAAACATTTAACTATGTTGGCTAAGTTTTATAAAAATGAACTAAAGTTGTAAAAATTACTAAGCTATTTAAATTTTTAAAAAATTAAAGAAGTTTATAAAAATAGGTAAGTTTATAAAATTAGTTAAGTTTCAAAAAGGCATACTAAGTTTATAAAAATAACTAAATTTTATAAAAGTTAACCAATTATAAACGTATAACTAAGTTTGCTAAGTTGTATAAACAATTAACTATATTTATGAAAATTAATTATGTTTTATTGAAATTAATATCATTTTTTATAAAATTTCAGGCAGGCTGATCCAAATGGGCATTATTTTGGGCAAGTATTTGCCGAAATTGAATTTTTTTCTCCATTAATTACTTTACCACAATCAGCTGCATTTGAAAACTTTATAATGAAGAACCCATTATTTCTTGTGAAAATTTAAAATTTGCCTATTGGGTTCCATGTTCTTTTGACGAAAGCCTTGAAGTGATGATTAAAGGATTGGCTACCAAACACATAATAGCCTCAGTTCTCCAACCTCCTCCTTTACAACTACCGCCTTCCTCTTCCTGATGGTAATTGGAACGTGTAACTCAAATCAAAGTCATAATTGAAGCCTCCTTTATTGATCATCTCTACCCAAGATGAAGCTTTATGCACGCCATTCTTGGCCTCATATTGAGTACCTTGATTACTTTTTTGATTCTCAGTTTATTACTTGCTGTAAAATATTTGAATCTTTAATCATTCAGGCCATTCTTATTTATGTTCAGTTGGAATCTTAGCTTATGTTGGATAATAAGAGGGTGAACAGGCCTATAAGCATTCCTATATTGACTCTCCACCAACTAAAACACCTTACCATCAATGTTCTGTGGTTTCTCTTAGAGGTTCTAATGTGCATTAGGATTATGATTTGGTGAAGGAGGGGAGTCATTTGGAGAAGCTAGGGAAGAAGACCACCTCAACAGACCTTGGATTTCATAGAAAAAACTAGGTTGTTAACAATCTTCATGGTCGCCATTGTTGTTATAACAAAATTGTGTTAATATCCACAGTTGACATGCGTTTGTACATGTTTTTATGTTACTTACTTCTAGCCTGCAAGGAATCTTTTCCTAACTTCCTTTTCATTTATCGGTACATAACTATCGTTACTCCTATCCCTAGGACCGTTAGGTTGTTTTTAGGGAGTTTTGTCGGGAGGGCCGAAACCTACGGACACCCTTTTTGAAAGGATCGTAGCCACGTTATATATGCTTTGTTTCTTCATATTTCTCAAATGAAGTTTTGTTTTAGCTATCATAATAAATCATTATAATAGTTAATAACCAGTAGAAAGAATATTTAATTTTTTTCAATCTTGAAGATGCATCATATATAATATTTTACTGTGATTTCCATCCATGAAGCACATGACCATGCAATTATAGATTTCCATATGGGTTGGTTTGGGTTGGTTTGTGTTGTTAAAAGAACTTTGACGTATCTCTTATTAATCTAATCAATGGTGATATAGTTCATCATTTCTTTCAAGGTCATAGCATTTAAATTCTGTTTCTAAAATTGACAGATTAGATTGGTTGTAAAATTCACTAAGATTATGTTGTAAGTCAGAAAGCATCGCGAATTGCAGATATTAACGCAATTTTCCTTTACTCTCCTGAACGTCATGGGAATTTTCTATTATATACATGAAGATGAGGCGTTACACATAATTAATTGTTATGTGTTTAGGGGACTATCGATAAATTACTATAATGTAGTCGTTCTTGTGGTTTCTTTAAGTATGAATATTTTTAATTCTAGCTTCTTATTGGTAAAATGAAAAGTCAATAATAGAATCAACTTAGTTTGGGAGACAACATCATATTTACATTTTTCATTCATCAGGAGTATTTTAGTTTGATTATTTATAAAATTATAGGAAAACATAATTTTTTTGAAGATAATTACAGGAATAAGTATGACGATGGCATGTATGATGAGAATCCAGACACGATGAACATGAAGAAAAATCAGAGCAAAGATGTTATGTAACGACCCTGAATTTTGAACAATTTAAATTGGAAATATTTAATTAATTTTAAATATTTGAATGATGGTTTAAATTGAATTACCAATATAACTATGAATTTGGCGATAAAATTTTAGAAATTAATCCATTGGAAGTTGAATAAAAATTTGAATCTTCAATTTTAAGCTGATTAAAAGAAAAAAATATTTTCGACTGTAACGATCCCGAATTTTAATTTATTTTAAATTGATAACTGATTTAATTCTTGATTTAAAATTGTGAGATTAATTGGTTAATCGATTTGAGTTTTTCCAAATTCAAATAAATTATGTTGTTTATTTATAAAGAGATAGTTTCTTTTATAAATTGTTTTGAGTTAATATCTAGATAATGAAGGAATGACAATTAAAAATTGTGCCTAATTTCTGTTGGAATTTTAAACAGTTGAATTCCTCTAAAATTGAGTTATAGTTCTTTAATAATTTGATTAAGGAATTAGGTGGGCTTTATAATTTTCTTAGCCCATGGTTTTGCTTAGTACTGTAATATTGTCTAAGGCTATACTCGATCCCCTCTCTATTTTCATTCGTAACCCTAAATCTTAAACACGAAAGAGAAAAAAAAGGGCTGCCGTTCCTTAATTTTCGTTCGTCCTCTTTGCGAACTTAGGGCTCGTTCAATTCGAAGAAACCGACCCTAGAATGCTCGATTTGTCGATGGCGGGTGCTCGCTTCAACAATCAGCTCCTTTCTTCGATTCCACGGCTTCGACTCCAAATTTGTTCCATTTCTGGTCAATAACGGCTGCCTCGTGTTGCAAAGGTGAGTGATTATTTGTCACTCACATTTAATTCAGACTATATCGTTTTTAGAACTTGTGAATTCGTGATTACTTGATCTTCGTTTGGATGTTTGAGATAATTATTGATTTCTTCAATTTCTGTATATTGGTTGTTTCTTTGGTTTTGAATGATTTCATGGTTGCCACGGTTTAATGTTTTACTGTTCGAATTACTTGGCCATCACAGTACTGTTCTTCGGTTGAACAATGTTGATTTCGTTCTCTGGTCTTTTGCTCACTGACTTTGATTTGAACGGCATATTTCTTCTTGATTTGTGACTTTGACTTCGGTCACTTGGAACTGCAGTTGTAAATTGTTAATTACTGCTTTGATTGTATTTTATTGAAGTCACCCTGACTTGTACAGTTGAATTGTTCACATGTGTGTTCAAGTTTGCATTTTTGATATTTATTTCTGTTGGGCTTCATGTAGCTTTGTACTCCATTGTCCACATTTAGTGAGTCGCATATCAGGGCCGTTGCAGAGTAGCTTGTTTTGTTATGTGGTAGTTTGGTTCACTGGTGCATGCTTTTGACTGTTGGCATGTGCATTTCCTGTGTACATTGTTATGCGAACTGGTTTCATAATGCATCTCTGCATTGTTTTCAAAACTGCTATAGTTCTGTTGCTATGTCATTTGTTTTTCATGAGTATGAGTTTTGTTGCACCTAGCTACTTGACTTGATTATTGCAGTTTGAATTGAACTTCATTTTCCAGTCGTCTTCGGCATCCTTTGGTATTTGATTTCTTGCGGCCTCGACCATTGCATACACATTTTGATGCATGTGCACTTGTTTCAATTTCATTTGCATTGTACATGCTGTGTTGTTTGGTCCCCATTGTACACTGGTAGTTCCATTGAGCTTTGAGCATGTGAGCACTTCATGTTAGCATTTATATGGCGCAGTCTGACCATGTAGTCTTCATTATAGTATTGCTGTGTCAATTTGCAAATCAGGTTACATTTGAGATCTGGTTCATTCACTCGTGAACTATTTTTATATGTTTTGATAGTTTGGTTTTGCACATTTGGGTTGGAACATTGATTAATCACTTGTTTTTTTTGTGTCATTGAGATTGGCATTTGTGCTTCATGGACTTGTGTTTGCAGCTGTTTGGGCATTATCTCCATGTAATTCATGTAGTCACTGTGCATTCATTGTTGTCATATTGGCTTCACTTGAGAATTTGTGTTGCATTAATGATGCAGCGCAAACTACAAAAGCGATAAGGTTGAAGTGTTCAAAGCCTTTAGGTCGTTTGGAGAAGGCTACATTGTTAAGTCGTTCAGGAATTATAAGTCGTTCACAACTTAACGAAGACTCGTGACCTAAGAAAGGAAGTTTAGGCCAACTACGACTTAATGAATGTCAGTCCCGACCTAAGGGGTCACGTGGGAAGGAGTTACGACCTAACAAGTCTTTAAGCCGTTGGGAAATTTTGAGTCGTTGCCGACTCAACGGAGGGCGTTCAAAAGTTTTAAGCCGTTTACAATCTAACCAAAAGGCAATAGGAGTTAACGAAGTCTTAGGTCGGCGACGACCTACTGAAGGTGTTTTGAATCGGCCACGAGTTAATGACGAGTTACTGAAACCAAAGCCTGTTTTAGGTCGGCTCCGACCTAAGGAGGAGAAACTGCGAGTTAATGAAGCCACTTTAGGTCATCTGCGACCTAAAGAGTCCCGATTTATGACGTGCCGACTTAACCAAGATGAGTTGTAAGTCGTAGGTCGGCATGAAGATGAGTCGGTCGAAGGTGTGGTGTTGTAATTCATTGAGTCGTATATGATGTTGAGTTGTTATGTTCTTAAGTCGGTCTCGTTTAGGTCGCGTGATGGTAATTCTGTGTTGTCTGATAGGTCGGCAACGACCTAGTATAGGTTGTGTAATGTGCTGTAATATGTTGAGTCGCCATATTCTTAAGTCGTATGTTTTTTAGGTCGTACCTGGTTAGGTCGGCCGTGTGTTGTAAGTCGCGTACGATGTATGTTAGGTCGCATACTGTATATTTGTGAGTGTGTGTTGTCGTGTTGGGTCGCCAACGACTTAAGTGGGTCGTAGGTCGGTTGCCGACCTAAGGGTCAAAAGTTTTACACCTATAAATAGCCGTGTAGTGTCATTTTGTAGTTGTTGATATTTTTGAATAAAATTCTCTTTTGTTAGCTTTGTGCTTTCATACCAATTGGTAGTTGAGTGTAATCTCCTATCTCCTCTTTCGGTTAATCGAGTGCGCTCGATTCAACGATCGTAGAAGCCGATTCACGGTATCTAGTGCGCTAGATCAACGTACGAAGAATCGTAGATCTTCTTTCTCGGCACCGTGCGCGATCAACGAGACGAAGATAGCTAGAATCCGGTATCTTTGGATCAACGGATTTGGGCCTTGCAGTATTCTCAACTCACCGATTGCTACATTCCATCGATTGAAGTTTGTTTCGATTAATCCGCTGCGTCAGTTAAGCATGTGGTCTTCACTTAGGTGTATTCTGCACTTGCATTTGTTTTGGGTTCCTGACTCTTTGCTCATTAGCTGGTTCACTGTTCTATGTGTTTCCTTCATGCTACATTGCTATTTGGTAACACTTGCGTCTGCATTCACATTATCACTGTTTGATACAGTGCATTTCAGTTATACTCTTGTAGCTTCACTTCAGTTCACTGAACTGTGTTGGGTTGCATTAATTTGTGCATACTTGATGCCTTGATTTTCATTTTGACTTCACTGGAATTTGTGTGCTGTTATGTTAGTTTGGCCTTGCTTGAGTACTTCATTTGTGGCACTGAACTTGGTCTCTGTAGTTGCATTCATGTACACCTGTCGGGGTTTTGAAATCTCTGTCATTTGTTGATTTTGTTCCTTGGTCAGTAAACCCTTTGATTTGTGATTCACTTCATGTTGCATTGTGTTTGTCTGGTCCTGTTGCTTGCTATCACTTGGTGCATTCATGTGTTTTGGTCCAGGTCCCATTTATGTCTTTGTTTACTGATCTCTTGTTCATTTTAGTTGGGCATTGTTCCATGTATTTGTGCTTTAGTCTGATGCCTGTGCCATTGTGTCGCATTGTGCTCTGTTGTTTTCAGGACATTTGCATCATTTCAGTGCTTCATTACTTGAGTCATTTGTGGCATTGGGTCTGCATACATAAGCTTTGATGTTGTTTTGATTTGTTAAAATGTTGCAGCTGTGTTGAGTCACTGACTTGACCTCTGGAGCTTTGATTTCTGTTAGTATTCACTCTTATGGTGATTTCTATTTCTTCACTGTTATGGCAAGGCAGTGCACGCGTGCGTGTACTGCAGCCACACAGTATTGATTTTCATTTATGTTTCCTTTGCTTTTGATCCATTGATCCTTTGCGTATTTCATATGCCATATTGGCGAGGCAGTGCACGCGTGCGTGTACTGCAGCCAATCGGTTTTGATGTTTTTAAGTAACTTTTCAATTATTTGAATTGATTCGATTTAAATTGATGATTTTGTTGTAAATTGCCATTTAGGAAATTTTGATGTTTTTTCTAAATTATCTTTTTAAAAGAAAAAAAATCCCTTCATCTATCTTCCTTGATAATTGGAAATTGCTGATCTATTGTTTAACACTGTTAAGTGTTATATTTACCGTTATCCGATTACTTGTTAAAGGATCAGATAGGTGAATTTATCTTTGACTGTCGTCTAATTGTTGTTTGATTATTACTGCCTCTATGCACTAATAACTGAGTTTGAATTAGACTGACCCGTGTATTATTTTCTTTTGAATGTAATACTCTGGTCAGACCGAGTATTTTGCAGCTTGAAGATTTTCAGGCATCGAAGTTAGAGAGAGAGGGGGAAACGCTTCACTTTAGCTTTTTCAGGATTTTGTATTTAAAAGATATATTCCGCTGTATAAAATCTAATGCATTGTATAAACTATGATGTATACAAGAAAAAAAATATTTATGTGAAATGCTATTATTATTCTGTGATTCTGTGGCTGATTCTTTTTAAACTCTATAAACTAAATAACAATCCTGTCCTTTTGAACGTTTCAAGTTGGTTTAATTACCGACTAGGGGTGGTCAGAACGGTGGGTCGTTACATGTTATAGGTAAAGTTAGTTAAAGTGGAATCATAAAAAATTAGAAAATATAAAATACATGGGAAAAATTGAAAGTAACATTTAAATATGTTAGTTTCTTAATGAGTTAATTTGGTACTAATTAGTGAGTTGATAGAGATAAAGTAATAGTGACTGTGATACTTATTATTTACTCAAAACAACATGGCTTAAAATTCTTAATGTAAGCAGCGGTTCCATATAGTATATGATGGGATAACGATATCCGTTAACTTATGATTTATGAAAAACAGCCATTTGTCTTTGAAACCATCTATTATATAGTTGACCTGCTTTGAAACCAATTTTGTTTGGTCTGCCTCTATCCTATCCAATAGGTAAGGGGAACAAGTTTAGAATATGAGTCAACCAACATTTAGGTTTGTTAGATTTGAAAAGCCATTAATTGAGGATCGTTGTAGGATATTTTTCTCTACATATATGATGTATCTTACTCAAATGAAACCATCCTATCCTATGTTTTTTGATGCATTATCGTACATTATGATCTGAAGTAAGTAGCTGACGATCGTGATCAATATCATTATGTACACTTATACATACCCGTAAGTTAAGAAATTGTAAAAATATGTTTTATTTCTTTTGGCTTTTGTTAAAAGACTCTATACAAACTATGTTGTATTTATATACAACAGCAGCGAATGGAAATTTACAATAATGTCCTCTTTATATAAATATATATTATCTTTTCCACTTCAGCCGTATACTTCATTCATTCATTTTCCCTTTCAAATCGAACTGGGGCTTCCTCTCGAACTCTAATACGCCGATCTTCATCACAATGCTCCTTGGAAATAAAAGACTCTTAAGATCTTTAGTTGCGAGAGTTAGTTGACCTCCTAGGATGGGAAAAGATTTGTCTTTCATCAGCAGTGATAGATCTGGTTAATCTGTGGCAATAAACTCATAAATATCTGCAGATCTGAGGTTGCTCTCAGGTCTATGTACCTTTTTCTGCTAATTAATGGAGTCGTTTGAAATCCAATTCCGATTTGACTTCTGTTGTGATGATGAGTTCATTGAACTATCATTTTTGAGGTATTCTGTCTTCAGATACGAGAAGTTTTGCCTTCTGACTTGAGAAGTTGCTGATTATGATAGATTGATTTGACCTATGATATGAAGTGATGATGTTGATTTCACTGTTAAGGCTTTTGACTTTTAACTCATTTCTGAATCGACGGAAATTTTGGGCAGATAAAGCCTTTGTGAGTATATCTGCCCTTTGGTAAGGAGTAGGTATATGATTTATTTCTATTTTATTCTGATTTACTTGTTCCCTTACGAAATACAAATCTACTTCTATGTGTTTTGTCCTTATATGAAATTTTGGATTTGCTGACAATGCCACAACACTTAAATTGTCGCACCAAATCACTATTCTTTTGCTAATTTAAATATGTAGTTCACTGAGGAGTGATTCGATCCAAATTACTTCTGCTGTGCTGCTCGCAAGACTGTGGTATTCAGATTCTATACTTGATCTGGATACCATAGGCTGCTTCTTTGAGCACCATGATATAGAATTTCCCCCCAAATAGATACAATACCCTAATGTTGATCTGCGATCATCAGGATCTGATGCCCAGTCAGCATCAGCAAAGCCAGTAATTGATAATTGTTTGCTCGATTCCATAGTTAATCCATAGTCTAGAGTACCATTTAGATATCTCAGAATTCCTTTTAGTGCCTTCCAATGTTCATCTAGAGAATGATGCATGTACCGACATACTTTGTTGACACTAAAAGATATCTCTGGTTTAGTAATGGTTACATATTGTAGAGCTTCGACAATACTTCTATATTCTTGTCAAAAGTTATTTGTGCCTCCCTCGTGCCTTGATAGTTGCAAATTACTAACCATGGGTGTTTGCATGGGCTTTGCTTTCTGCATTTTTGATTTGATGAGTATTTCTTTTATATACTTTCTTTGACATAGATGTATTTCTATCTCTGACAATCTGTTGACTTCTATACCTAAGAAGTAATTGAGTGTGCCCTGATCTCTGATGGTGAACTGCTTGTTAAGATAATGAATTACACAGTTGATTTCTTCTTTACTATCGCCTGTAATGATGAAGTCATCAACATAGACTAAGACATATGTCAGTTCACTGTTGTGCTTTTTGATGAATAGTGATGTATCAGACTTGGCTTGTTGATAATCCAGTTTCATAAGAGTTGCCTTTAATTTGCCGAACCATACTCTTGGGGCATGTTTTAGTCCATATATAGCTTTATTTAGCTTGCATACCATTGTATTGTTCTTTGGTTGAATGAAACCTGGTGGCTGCTGCATGTAGACTTCTTCTTGAAGTTCACCATTTAGAAAAGCATTGTTTACATCTAATTGTCTGATATCCCATCCTTTATGTAGAGCTATGGTTAGAATTACCCTTATTGTAGTTGGCTTTATCACTGGTGAAAATGTCTCATTGAAGTCAAAACCACATTGTTGACTATAACCTTTTGCAACTAGCCTTGCTTTATATCTTTGTATAGTTCCATCTGGATTTTTATTTAACTTGTAAGTCCACTTACATCCAATTATGCCTTTATGATTTGGTGGTGATACAAGATTCCAAGTTCTGTTTTTCATTAGTGCACTATAATCCTCTTGCATTGCATTTTTCCAATTTTCATTGTTGCGAGCTTGTTCAAGAGTCTCTGGCTCTTCATCTGTTGTACATGTAGCATATAACTTTGGTTTAAAGATTCCACTCTTGGATCTTGTTATCATTGGATGTCCCCTGACTTCTGATTGCTTATGTGTGATTGAAATTTGCTCTGTAATTTGATCATGATTATTGTCTCTGCTGCTAGTTTGATGATTGCTTGAGACAGTTAGAGATTCACAATTTTCTTGTATTTGTTTAGATTGAGTCCGACTTGATTCACTGTGGGATTGTATATATTGAGTATTTGACTTTGTCTCTTTCTCTTGAATGTGAGGTGATCTCTGATGATCATCATACACAAGTATAGGTGGTATGGATACACTTGGATTATATAACTTCTGAGTAGTTTTTACATGTTGTATTGCAAATGGAAACACATGTTCATTGAACACACCATATCATGAGATATATAATTTTCCACCGCTATCCAAGCATTTATATCCTTTTTGATTTACACCCTAACCTAGAAAGGTGCATGGTGTAGATCTAAACTTTAATTTATGAGAGTTGTATGGCCTTAGATGAGGGAAACATAGACATCCAAATGTTCTAAGATTTTGATAATCTGGTCTCTCATTAAGTAAGACTTCCATAGTTGCCTTGTCATGTTTTACCTTTCTGCATAGTCTATTGATTAGATAGACTGCAGTTCCAAAGGCATCAGGCCAAAACTTCATTGGTAGTGAAGCTTGAGCAAGTAATGTGAGACCAGTTTCTACTATATGTCTGTGTTTCCTTACAACTAGCCCATTTTTTTCAGAGGTATAAGGACAAGTCATTCTATGTGCTATTCCTTTTACTTGAAAGTACTCTTTCAATGACTTATACTTTGTACCTCCATCGGTCTGCTTTACCTTTACTTGCATACATGTTAGTCTTGTACCAGCTTTATGAAGTGAATAACAACATTTTGCACTTCTTATTTGGATTTCAGAAAATAGATCCAGGTGTATCTGGAATAAGCATCTACAAATGATCTATAATATTTAAAACTATAATCTGAGTTTATAGGTGCTAGACCCCAAAGATCTGATGCAGTAAGTTGCAATGGCCTACTAAACTCAGATTGTGATTTTGAAAAGGCCAATTTATGGCTCTTTCCCATCTGACAGTAAGTGCAGACATGAGAGGAAGGTATGCTATCACCTTTTATATTATTATCAGATAGTACTTTCTTTACAATCTTTATACTTGGATGTCCCAACTTACACTGCCAAACATCAAATAAACTTTTGACATATGGACTTGATTCACTTTCAGCTAAGTAGCAGCAATTTCTTGAACAGTTTGAACATTTATCATTTGAGTTTGAAAGATTGAATCTGTATAGCCCATTGTGAGTATTACCTTGCAATAATATTTGCTTGGTCTGATTATCTATAACTAGGCAATATTTTGGGTAAAATTCAAAGTACACATCATTATCCTGTGCAAATTTTGACACACCTATAAGATTTTTCTTTATTTTGGGGACTCTCGGTAAATTATTGAGATTAAGTGTTCTTTGTCCCCTAATTTGTGCATTTCCAGTGTGTGTAATGTTAATACTATAACCATTTCCCATACAAATAGATTGAGTAACTTTATATTCCTTGCTGCCAATGTTTAGGTTCTAAAGATTGCTGATAACATGATGTGTTGCTCCTGAATCTGGGTACCAACATTCATTGCAGTAATCTTCTGACCTTCCTGATTCTGACACATTCAGGTTATGTATTTTCTGATCCTCTGCAGTGTTTCTATTTTCATGTTGCATGCTTGCTATGTTTGCGTTAATACCATTGTTTCTCTGATTTGTTGAGTTTTGAGTTGCACTGTAATTGGCATCGAACCTGAAATAACATCTGATTGCAGTGTGACCTAATTTTCCACAAATTTGACATTTCGTTCTATTATTATTATTATTACTCCATCTGCCTCCCCTTCCTCTTGATCTTCCTGTCTAATTCCTTTGATAATTTTAATCATTTCTTGATCCTTGGTTGTTTCTTGCTTTACTATTTCTGTCCTGAGTTCTGTTTCTTGAATTTCCTACGTAGTTGATTAACAAGTCTTCATCAAATGCTTTCTTATGTTCAATCCTTCCCTCATGAGCAAGTAAGGTAGCATGAACAGATTGCATGGGGGGAATATCTTCTTGAGATGACATTAAAGCTACAACAGCTTCATATTCATTGTCTAGACCATTCGTGATAGTTAGAATCTATTCTGTATTAGAAACTTTATGACCAGCAGCCTCTAAAAGATCACAGTAGTTCTTGATTTTACCCAAGTATTCTCTCATACTCATATTATATTTTCTAATGTTTTGCTTCTGCCTTTTATAATACATGATATTTGCTGCTGATTAAGAATTGAATACTTGCTCAATGTTTGTCCAGATTTCATTTGATGTTTTACAATCAATAACTTGTGGCAAAATCTCTTTACTGATGGATGATAGAATCCAAGAACTCAGTAAATGATCTTGTCTTTGATATGCTGCATAGTCTTTATTGTTGATCAATTTTCCATCATTATCTGCTGTAAATTTTGGTGGAGTATTATTGGTTCCATGAATGTATTCTTCCAGGCCATAGCCTTTTAATGCTGTTTCAACATGAAAATTCAATAGCAAATAGTTTCCTTCATCTAATTTTATTGTTATCAACTGACTTTGTGGACTTAATTATGGTTTTTATTAATTCGTGCACAGGTTCTAGCCTCTGCTGTGTCTGATTTTCCCTTCTTGATGGTGAAGAAGTGGATGAATCTTGACCAGAAGTGGTTGGCTAGACATTAGTTGGATTGTTTATATCGTCTGCCATGATTTAGCTTCTGAATTCATGATGCCAATGAGCAGATTGGATATGATCAGTGTGCAGCCAGGTTCTAGTGAACTTATGGCGAGGCACGCACGAGTTGGTTAGAACAGAATTGATACTTTCTTGATCTTGGCAAACTTCTCAGATGATGAAGCTTTTCTGATGAGAAATCAAAAACACAACCACAACCAGTTTGCGGTTTCAGATGATGAATCTATTCTGATGACCCGCCTTGGCGAGGTGGATAGCCGTTAGGCAAAGATAGCTTTGACACCAAGTCAAGAAATTGTAAAAATATGTTTTATTTCTTTTGGCTTTAGTTAAAAGACTCTGTACAAACTATGTTGTATTAATATACAATAATAGCAAATGGAAATTTACAATAATGCCCTCTTTATACTAATATATATTATCCTTTCCACTTCAGCCACATATTTCATTCATACATTTCCATATATACGTTATCACTTGACAAATAAAAAGTATGTGTATGTATAATTTATGTATGTATTTATGTACAGAAAAACATAAGAAAAAATATATATAATTCCATGTCCTCCATAATTTCGTTTTATCTTTTGATATATATGAATATAATGTTTTAAAAAAGGGTGACAAGCCCATTTGCTGAATCAACATGCTGGGTAAATATTGAATCAATAATCATTTTCTTATATAAGATTACTACTTACCTTTTTCACATTATGCATACATCTTGTGGAAAGACTTACAGAGAAACACACAAATAGACATTTGTGAATGTACGCATAAATTTCATATGAAGATTGGACTAATTTACTCTTATCTACATATCATATTTAAGTTATTAATAATGACGCATCTACATTTTCCCATTTGATACTTTAGTCCTTATGGCTTGAACTAAGATATACCTATATGTAATACCCATATAGGATACAGTTCTTACTATTTCATATATATATGATTTCAACAACATATTAGAAAATAATACATTCATATTTGGTTAATCACAAAGATGAATGCCTTATGTATGACATCACCGTAGCCTATGTTGTAAAATAAGCTATTTGAACACGACTGAGGAATCACATTTATTTGTAGAGGCCCGAACATTGTTCCCTCAATGCACAAGCATAATGCAAATGAAGCACAAGTTTTTGTTAATGCTACAAGGATAATTCTTCACATATACAATTACATTTAATGCCATTGTCATTTCATTACTACTTAGCATGTATGCATAAGAAGATACAAAAATAATTATATCAATCAAGAATTGTCAAAAACTATATTTTATTACTTAGCATGTAACGTAGTTAGTTGGGACATTCAGTGCACATATGTGAAAATGATTGTTCAATGTTTGCTAACCGCATGTCCTTGTGGAAATTAAATCATGTTTTGTTACTATAGAATTCTGAGCTTCTATAAAAAAACTATAAATATATGCAAAAATGGAATTCATAAAAACTATATCACGAAGTCAAATATATGCCCAATTTAATAATATTTTTCA
Source organism: Allium cepa (assembly GCA_030765085.1). Lineage (NCBI taxonomy): Eukaryota > Viridiplantae > Streptophyta > Magnoliopsida > Asparagales > Amaryllidaceae > Allium > Allium cepa. The sequence goes on from CM060937.1 coordinate 313,154,172, forward strand.
TAATTTGTTCTTTTAAATTCAATCATATGAAAGCTATATAAAATTAATGTGGTAGTCTGCTAAATATAAATAAAATGTAATTTAAAATTTGAACTCAGGTAAAGCACATATTTTTAACTAAATAATGAATATGAGTTTGCCTGAAATATTAATAAATCATTAATCTAAGTTAAGAATATATGTTACTTAACAAGCATCGTGGCCAACGACAAACTTATTAGTAATAAATGGTAATGTCATTCTACACAATGTTGTTTTATTATTATCTAACAAAAAAATTGTAGTAATTTAATATTTTGGGAAATATAAGGTAAAATGGATAAAAAATGTAATAGTAAAGTACTTTTATGTAATACAGCTCAAAACATGATAAGGAAGGTGAATAAATTTTATGAATTACAACATTCAACTGGTCAAATAATTAATACAATTAATGATAGAAAACGCTACAAGTAGAAAAGTTCATATAATTGCTTAGTGTTAATAATAGCGCAAATGAAATTATAATCATCAATATGGTAAAGTACTGTATCTGATTTTAGCAGTCCTTTAATTTACCTCCTATGGTATTTTAAATCAAACCTTTAACAGGAAATATTAATATCATTATGCTACTCAAATAGTGTTGTTGACTAGAATACCCACTATAAAAACTCAAAGAAACATATATGTCAAAAATTTCTCATTACCACCTAACTTTATGCAAAATTTTCAAAAATAAGATGGACATGAATATTTAATTTAAGAATAAATATTCTGTGTCTATTGATAATTCAAAGATTCAACAAAAATCATACAAAATGAATACTTGTCTAATAGATTGTTTGAAGTATGAAGAAGAATCATGTCATTTTGGTGTAAAGATAAATCTTAAAGGGTATATAGTTCTTCAGTTGGACCAAATTATATTTTCATTTAAAAGGAGGGACCAAACAACTACCTATAGACCATTGGACGTACATCACCAGTTTAAAAACCTTCAACCACTAGATATTACAGTTTTCTCTATTTTTTTATGTATTAGATTATGTCTTTTACTTCTATCAAGGTTACTTCGATTTGATGTAATTTCAATTTTTGTGAAAAATTGTTACTACAAGTGGTTACAATGCTAATATTTGCAGAAAAATAATAATAATCCTTCGCATGAACCTTCTTATCGCTTGGTGGATCATTATGGTGATCATGCATTTGATGAGACTAATCTTTCTACCTCCCATAAAGGTTTCATTCAACCACTTTCATGTTATAAATTTTATTTCTTTGCCTATAATTGATTTTTAATTCCAAAATCTTTTATTCGTATGACATTACAAAACATATTTTTTACAATAAACATCAACCATAAGGCCATAAACAAGAAATATATATACATCTTTTGGGAAATATGATAGATAAAATAAATTAAAATAATGTTCATATAACACATAAACACTAAATAAATAGGCCAATAGATAAATTCTAGTAATGCAATCTTTGGCATGTGAAGTTATCATATTCGAAAGAACACATAAACAAATAAATATCTTTAAAGAAATTTTTATTGAAAGCATTTGATTTGTTTGAGATACTAATACAACAACGAAATATGGTCCAAAGTACTATGGATCTCACTACATTGGAAATATAAAAGATAAATAAAGTAAAACTAATTAAAATATGTAATTTATGTTTACAAGAAAAGCTATAAAAAATCAACTATGCACGCATTAAATTAATTAAATAACATACTATAATATTGATAGTATAATCGGTAGAATACTGAATACATAAATATAAAAAAGGATAATAATGCATACAATAAAGAGGCATATGTATTGAACATAAAAAACATAACAGGATTCTTTAATTTAAAAAAACCAGAAATATGAAAAATAAAAAAATAAATTTTTCATCCAGATCGTGATTAGTGACCAACAAAAATTTGTGTATAATAAGAAAATTAAAGTTTAGTTTGTCACAAAAAATATTCTCACAAAAAATTGATGAAACTCAAAAATTTGACATTACGTTTAAAAAGGGTGTTATACGAGGGGCATAGAAAACATTGGTAGGGAATATTTTCTGAAGGAAGCTTGTCAAGTTTTTGAAAGGATGCTGAAGTTCAATAAATAATTAAAAATAATTTATCAATTCTTTGAAGTATCTGTTTTAAATTATTATTATCGTCCCCCTTCAATTTTTATCCAGGCATATTTAATGCTTAAAAAAAATTCAAGGGACTAACACTTAATCTACCCTCGAAACACCTTAACTATATATGCTTAGGAATTGTGTTCGCAAAACACTGATATTTTCAGGGTTCTTCTGAGTCTTCCTAAAAATATATTACAGTGTTAGTGTAATATTTATAGGGATGATTTAATGGAATAGATTGTCTTTGACGAATACATTATGAACGACAGAAGTTTTATATGTTTTATTCATTTTGTTTTCTGAGAAATAGAAAAAGAAGCAACTATTTGGAGAAGAACGGAGAAGTGAAACTTATTTATCATTTGTAACATCCGGCCTTTTCACACGCTTTAAATCGACACACGTGCCAATTCAAAACATATGTAAGACTTAAAACATACAAAAGAGCGGATTGTTATGGGGTAAATAAGAAAAACAGAGGAGAAAAACAAAATAGAATCTCACAACGGAAGGATAAAATATAAGAATCAATATACAGTTCATGAAACTGTTTACAAAACATTTGATTCTTCTTTATACAATAAATATCAGAGTTCACATACCAATAAATATCAATGCAGCGGAATACAGTAGTGTAGTGGAATAATATAGTAGATAATAGTACTACTAATCATCGTCTTCTTCCTCCAGAGCTAAAATCTTCAAATCCTGAAATGCTCGGACTGACCCGAGCGAATTGAAAAACAAAACACTCGAGTAAGAACTAAAAGATCTTATGTAAGTTCAATCAACATGAATAAATATGAGTGCAGTAACTTAAGAGATGCTCGGGATTTACATCTCCTAAGGATCCGTTAAACTATTTACTATGTAGTATATTTTGCTATTATAATAGTGTCAAATTGTAAAATAAACTTACTTTTAAATAGCGTTAAGGCTTTACATTTTCCACCTTAACACATAATATATTCCCATAGTCTATACAGTAACGTAATCTCCCCCGTACTAGGTGTAACAACCTGCATATTTATCGATTGTATATTTAAATATTTTATTTAAATATTTCACCGACCGTTAGTCGGATTATAGTTCGAAAAGCTACTTTTTGAAAACGGTCGAATTAGGACTCGAGACCACTTCCATTGAGTTCAAAATGGCGTTTGCGACCTTTTTAAGTATAAACTTCGATATGTTTAGAGATAGTAGAATTTTGCTGCTTTTTCACTTAGGGCTTTGGTTTTGTTTCAGCCCATTAGACCTAAGCTTTACCCCACATCTCTTCATTACTTTACTTCTATTTCCTAATACTCAAGATTTAGCAACAATGGAGAGAGGAATGGGAAATTAAAACTCCAAGCCCTAGTTTCCATTTGCAAATCAAGTTCTAGCTCCAAATCTATAGAAGAACCATTGGTAAGACTCCTCGTCTTCTTCTCCAACTCATTCTACTTCCAATCTCATAAATTCCTAAACCTAACTTAGGAAATATTTCTCTTTTAAGCTTAGATTCAAGCTTGTTGGGTTGGAATTGAAAAGTGATTGCCCTTGCCATTGCTCTATAGCTTCTTCTTCCTTGATTTTTTGAAAAGGTGAGATTTTTATCTCGCATCTAAGACTATGATTATCTTTGTTTGTTAGGTATGAATTCCTAACACTTATTCGTGTGCATTTGATTTTGATTGGTTTTGTGAATATTCCAATTTTTCAGTGTTTTGGGTTCAAATCTTCAAAAATCGTAGCTTTGTTGTTTGAACATGCTTTTGGTGATGCATCGAAGAGCCTATTAGGCTAGGTAGCTGATTCGCGTAAATCCCTAGGGCCGTTGCTCGACCGAATGCATTTTGGAAGGAATTTGCCTTCATTTAGATAGGCTTGGAAGTGAGGTAAACAGGTTCTAGTCGACTGGAATTTTTGTCCAGTCACTGACCTGCCACCTGAGCACATCCCAAGTTCTGGTCCAATCGACTAGCGTATTGAGTCCAGTCGACTGACCAATATCCCGTGAATATTCCGAGACTGAGTTCAGTTGACTGAACTTATTGAGCCAGTCGACTGACCTACATAGTTTTGCCTATTTTGCCTATTTTTGTTTGAAACTCCAATTTTATCGATTCGTGGTTCGCCGATCCAATTGTTGTCATTTATTATCGACTTCGATGACTTCATTTTCGGTATTTTTGTGAACATACATTTTGATGGATTCGGTATCGATTTCTTTGGATTTTATTCATGTCTTCGTTACGTGAATGTTGGTGGTTGATTGTTTCCGCAATCATTTCTACGATTTGTCACTTTAAAAATATAAAGGTTTCAATATGGGTAGTAAACATCAAAACTCTTTTATCCAAACGATTTCAACTCTATTCTCAATATCAAGCTTGTTTATAAAACCATTTTCCAATCTATTAGCATATACAAACCTTTACCTCAATCGTATGAGAAATCTAATTAAACGGTTTAGTAAAACGAGTGGTATGAAACGCTTGCGTTTACTTCGTCGGTTAATTCTTGGACTTGTTCGATTGAATCTCTTGTGACAATTTTCGAGTGGAGATCTACAATTTGTTCGTAAATATTAAAGTTAAGCTAGTGGTTATGGGACATGAGGCTAAGCTCATATATTTACTAGCATAGTGTAATTTACACTTAACCTCGAGTGGAAGTCTATAGTTTGTTCATAAATAATTAAGTTAAGCTAGTGGTTATGGGACATGAAGCTAAACTCATTTATTTACTAGCTTAGTGTAATTTACACTTATCAATCAATGATGATCATTTTGTGATTTAGACTAGCAATGTGCGATGTTTCTTTGTCTACGAGGGAGACTAAATCCCATTTTTAGTGGAGCTTCGGCTTGGTGGGGTAGCGACCCATGGTCTTCGGGCCGTTTTAGTGGAGCATCGGCTCATGGTCTTCAGGCCGTTTTAGTGGAGCCTCGACTCAAAATTAATGGTTAGCAACCATGGAATAACTTTCTGTTTTGTGATACACGTGTTGGTGAGTTTTCATGCTCCCGTTCTAATGATAGGCCTCTTTCCCCCTTTTTGTGATTTCTGGATTTCTATTGTTCGATTTCTAGAATTTGTGCTTCACCAATTTTCATGATTTACTTTGATAAGCTTTATCAATATTTGTGCATCAGTGAATTTGCGTGTCATTAACTTTTGTGATTGGTATTGATACGTTTATCAATATTTGTGGTTTAGTGAATAAAGCGAAGATTGTGACATTCTTTTTAGTGCTATGAGATTCTTGAGATATTGTATGTCTTTTGTGAATTTTCTAACGTATACTTGTTATTATGGTATGACATTTTTGATTATCATACGTTTTATTGTTATATCTCTTCTTATATATCTCATTTTTTATCTGATAAATATAGCCAAACTGATCCGTTTATTATTTCCTTCTTAAATAATACTCGGGTCAGACTGAAATTTTACAGGTGCTTCTGCTTGACTCCTTATCGGACCATCATCCGACTTTTGGCTAACTAATTTAGATTAGTAGTTTTTGTTGTATACATTTGAGATATAGACTCATTGATGCATACATATTCTTTTGTGATATTGTGGATCTTGTTAGACCACTACTTTGATATACACTTTTATGTGTAATATTCATATCTATTTCCGCATTTGAGATATGAACTTCTATGACTGATTTGTGTTATGTTTATTTCTATATTTGTTTCCGAAGATATTTTAGCCTCTATGTAGTAGCTTTGAGTTTGTGTCGGCATGTTGGATTTTCTCTTAAATGAAATGCATGTTATACTAACTGACATATCGACGCTTGCATAAAGCAATTACACGGATGGTCTCTCCTCAACAGCCTTATTCTTCGCGCTAGTTGACGACATTACCCCGTAGTGTCCTTGGCTAGCGTGAGTATAGAGGTGGGGCATCACAGCTTGGTATCAGAGCCAAACTTCGGAACAACGTAGAATAATTTAACAAGGATCATCGTCCTAAGTCCATCTTAGGTGTCGTGCCTTAGGATTTTATTCGGGTCTTCAAACCGTTCTATCCTATTTTCTTTTGTGATACCTTGTTTTATCAATCATTATTGTTTGATATTCATTTTGTGAATAACCTTTTTATTCTTCTTTCTTTCTTTGTTAAAGAAGAAGAAATGGTTAGTTCTAGCAGTCTTAGCGCTGGTTAATCCAGTAGCCCTTCTCTGGATGGCGTATTTATGTCTGTCCAACAACTTTTGGATCTAGTAAAGAATCAAGAGTTTATCCGTGCTTTGAATAAGAACCCCGAAAAGGTTCTACCTTTTAAACTCGAAGTTCCTTTTAATCAGGTTGTGGATATCACTCTCCGACATGAAGAGGCTGACAAAGGAATTGATGGTGATATTGGGATTTTCAAGAAGAGGCATATTAAGTTCAAAAGCCCCAATCCCAATAAGAAAGTGAAGCAAACTACCTTGGTAGCAAAGACGCCAATCCCTAATCATGGAGTATGCTACAATTGTAATTCTAAGGAACACTATGTAATTAAGTGTCCGAAGCCCCTTACTTGCTGTTATTGCAAAAATTCAGGTCATCATATTTCTGCATGCCCCAAACTTCAGAGAAGAAAGAAAGGGGAACAAGAAACTTCAGTAGCAAATACTCTAACCTCTAGTCGTAAACAATGCTATAATTGTGATTCCACGGATCGTTATGTAGTTAAGTGCCCGAAACCCCTTTATTGCCGCTATTGCAATGGCTCGGGTCATTACTTATCTACATGTCCCAAACTTCAAAGTAGGAGAGAGGGAAAGCTAAAAGCTCTTAGCCACTCTTCTCTTAGTCAAGGTATTCTTCATTTAATCCTTGATTACATTTGTTTTGTGATTATCTTTTTCGAGTTCTTGTTGATATGAGTCCATCTCATTATTTTTATATCAAAAGAACTTGTTGATTCTTTTTATTTAAATATTTTGGGCTTGATGACTTCTTTGAGAATTGCGAATCCGGTTGGTGGATCCGCAACACTCAATTGGTTTTCTTAGAATTGATGTCGAAATTATTTTATGTGATTTTTCTTTCTTGTCCGATTTGCATGTTATGTGATACTTAGGCTTCGGAATTGATTTGTGTGAAAGGATTGGCTTTATCTTTATGAATCCCATATCCTATTTTCCGAGTGGACTATTCATCCTTGACATTCTCAATCTGTTAAATAGATTTGTATTTTTCTTTGTGATTCCGATTCCAACTTGATGGCATCATTTTTATTCTTCAAACCCACAAGATGAGGAAAACTTTATTTTTCTCATTCGGGTCGTTTGTGGAATTTTCTGGTATTTTTGAGCTTGTCTTAGGATTATCTCCTAAGCAATCTTTTGAGTGGTGTTAAGGTCTTTTTAGTTCGACCTTGCCACCCATTTTCATTTGGCTATGAGTTGCGGGAGTTAGCATTCCACTTACCGCATTCCGCATTCGTTATGATTCTTATGAATGACTTGTTATGTCATTCAGTTTGTCCAGCTTATTTCATCCATTTAATGTATCGAGTATTCTACGAATATCTCGATGACTCCATTCTTGTATTTATTGATTTTCGATGAAAACAAAATTTAAAATTTTGCAAATCTTTTTCATAAGATTTATTTATAAGTATAACTAGATTTTGTTCTTAAAACGTACAAAGAATATTCTTAAAGTTTTTAAGAGACATATTTATCATATAGAAGATGATTTTATGATTTTATTGCCCATTGAGTGGTTTAAGAATTCTAGTCGACGCGCTTGATCAACGTTATCGATAGGAATTTCCTAAACGATTTGATGAGACAATCTGACATAATAAATTGACTTGTAAAAAGTAAATTTTCCTAGAAAGATTAATACATAAAGATAATTGTGATTTTAAAAGTTTTAGCTTTTCGAGAAAGAAGTTATTTAAAAGAACTCTTTTTCGCTACTCTTATTCTTGTGATTCCCGAAGGGAACTAAGATTTCACTGTTTCTACCAATGCTAATTGTATTAGTTTGGGTGTCGTTCTCTTGTGAACGAGAATGTTCTATCATTTATGCTTCTTTACAATTAAAGCCTACAGAGACTAGATATGCCACTCATTATCTAGTGCTCGCGGCTATTGTTTTCGCTTGTAGAAATTTGGCATCATTGTTTTTGGGAGAGAAATTTTTTCTCTACACCGATCATAAATCTTTGAAGTATTTATTTTCTCAAAAGGAACTTAACTTGCGTCAACAACGTTGGCTTGAGTTCCTTACATCTTATGATCTTGATATTCTTTATTCTCCCGGAAGGGGAAATCGTGTTGCCGATGCACTTAGTGGTAAGCCACAAGCGGTTATTTCTTTGATGATATCCGAATGGAACGATCTCGAGACTTTATCCACTTGTGAGATTTAAGATCGTGAATCCAATTTGTGTTTATCTCTTGTTTTATGTAGCCTTGAGGCTCATCCTTCTCTTTTAGACCGCATCTTTGAAGCTCAAAAGCTAGATCCCGAATTGGGTCTTCTTAGCCAGAATTTTAGGGATAAAATTGATATTGAAGGTTTTAAAGATTTTGATATTGATTCTCATGGCGGCACTCAAAAATTTGGTCGACTTATCGAACCAAATATTAGTGATCTTCGTAAAGACGTTTTAGAAGATTATCATCGTTCTAAGTTTACCATTCATCCTAGTAGTAGCAAAATGCACACAGATATGAAGCGACTCTATTATTGGGATGGGATGAAATCTGATATTGCTAACTTCATCACGTGTTGCATGACTTGCCAACTCGTTAAGGCTGAACATCAAAGGTCCGGTGGGTTATTACAACCTTTGGACATTCCAATTTGGAGGTGGGATCAAATTTCCATGGATTGTATTGACGGCCTTCCCCGTTCTCGTTTGGGTCATGATAGCTTATGGGTGATAGTTGATAGACTTACGAAACCTGCCTATTTTATTCCTATTCGGTCCACTCGGACCGTACCTCCTTTGGCCAAACTCTTTATCAAAGAAATTGTTAAATTTCATGGAGTTCCTACTTCTATTGTTAGCGATCGTGATCTATTGTTTACTAGTGGATTTTGGAAGAGTCTTAAAAAAGCTTTGGGATCGAAGCTTAATTCTAGCACCGCTTATCACCCCCAGTCCGATGGATAAACTGAGCGTGTGAATCAAACTCTCGAAGATCTTCTTCGTTCATGTGTTCTTGATTTTGGTGGAAGTTGGGAAGATCTTATTTCTCTTGTTGAGTTTTCCTATAATAGTATCTTCCAATCTAGTATTGGTATGGCACCTTCCGAGTCACTCTATGGAAGGCCATGCCGATCTCCTTCTTGTTGGCTTGAGGCCGGTGAGAAGCTAGTTTTTGATCCAGATTTTATTCGAGGTTCCACCGAAAAGATTGACCTTATTCGTCATAGGATAAAAGAAGCTCAAAGTAGACAAAAATCCTATGCCGATAACCGAAGAATGAAATAGGAATTTTGTGTGGGAGATTTGGTGTTTATTCGTGTTTCACCTATGAAAGGTGTTGTGCATTTCAGTCGGTCGGGAAAGTTAGCACCTCGATATATTGGCCCATTTCCCATCAACGAACGCACTAGTTACGTGGCATATCGCCTTTTATTACCGGCTCAATTTTCTGCTATTCATGACGTTTCCCACATCTTTCAACAACGGAAATGCCTTTGGGATTTCGATTTTTATTCTGGAGCCCGGTGTTTTTGAAGAAATTGAAGTTTTATCTATTTGACTTATGAGCAACATCCTATTCGCATCATTGCTTCGGAGGTTGAGCGCCTTCGAAATAAAGATGTTCTTTCTGTGAAAGTTCAATGGTTCTCAAATCCTAAAGATTGCCTTGGGAATCCTAAGAATTCATCGAGCAAGCACATCCAGACTTACTTTCTCGTGCTCTTTGAGGTGAACTTCTGGTTTCAAATTTCTTTTGTGTTGATATGCTTTTATGGTTGTTACTATTTATTTTCTTCTTAAGTATTGCGGGAACGCAATTTCTTTAAGGAGGGGAGTCTGTAACAACCCACATGTTTATCGATTGTATATTTAAATATTTTATTTAAATATTTCACCGTTAGTCAGATTATAGTCCGAAAAACTACTTTTTCCAAACGATCGAACTAGGACTCGAGAACATTTCCATTGAGTTCAAAATGGCGTTTGCGACCTTTTTAAGTACAAACTTCGACATGTTTGGAGATGGTAGAATTTTTCTACTTTTTCACTTAGGGCTTTGGTTTTGTTTCATCTCATTAGACCCAAGCTTCACCTCTCCTCTCTTCATTACTTTACTTCTATTTCCTAATGCTCAAGATTTAGCAACAATGGAGAGAGGAATGAGAAATTAAAACTCCAAGCCCTAGTTTCCATTTGCAAATCAAGTTCTAGCTCCAAATTTATAGAAGAAGCTTTGGTAAGCCTCCTCTTCTTCTTCTCTAACTCATTCTCCTTCCAATCTCATAAATTCCTAAACCTAACTTAGGAAATATTTCTCTTTTAAGCTTAGATTCAACCTTGTTGGGTTGGAATTGAAGAGTGATTGTCCTTGCCATTGCTCTATAGCTTCTTCTTCCTTGATTTTGTGAAAAGGTGAGATTTTTATCTCACATCTAAGACTATGATTATCTATGATTGTTAGGTATGAATTCCTAACACTTATTCATGTGAATTTGATTTTGATTTGGATTGGTTTTGTGAATATTCCAATTTTTTTGTGTTTTGGGTTCAATTTTTCAAAAATCATAGCTTTGCTGTTTGAACATGCTTTTGGTGATGCATCGAAGAGCCTATTGGGCTAGGTAGCTGATTCGCGTAAATCCCTAAGGCCGTTGCTCGACCGAATGCATTTTGGAAGGAATTTACCTTCATATAGATAGGCTTGGAAGTGAGGTAAACAGGTTCCAGTCGACTGGAATTTTGGTCCAGTCGACTGACCTGCTCCCTGAGCACATCCAGGTTCTGGTCCAGTCAACTGGCATACTGAGTCCAGTCGACTAACCAACATCCCGCGAATATTCCGGGACTGAGTTCAGTTAACTGAACTCAGAGAGCCAGTCGATCAATTTGTTCGTAAATAATTAAGTTAAGCTAGTGGTTATGGGACATGAAGCTAAACTCATTTATTTACTAGCTTAGTGTAATTTACACTTATCGATCAATGATGATCATTTTGTGATTTAGACTAGCAATGTGCGATGTCTCTTTGTCTACGAGGGAGACTAAACCCCGTTTTTTGTGGAGCTTCGACTTGGTGGGGTAGCGACCTATGGTCTTCGGGCCGTTTTAGTGGAGCTTCGGTTCATGGTCTTCAGGCCGTTTTAGTGGAGCCTCTGCTCAAAATTAATGGTTAGCAGCCATGTTATAGCTTTCCGTTTTGTGATACACATGTTGGTGAGTTTTCATGCTTCCGTTCTAGTGATAGGCCTCTTTCCCCTTTTTTGTGATTTCTGGACTTCTATTTTTCGATTTCTAGAATTTGTGCTTCACCAATTTTCGTGATTTACTTTGATAAGCTTTATCGATATTTGTGCATCGGTGAATTTGTGTGTCATTAACTTTTGTGATTGGTATTGCTATGTTTATCAATATTTTGTGGTTTAGTGAATAAAGCAAAGAACGTGACATTCTTTTTAGTGCTATGAGATTCTTGAGATATTGTATGTCTTTTGTGAATTTTCTAACGTATACTTGTTATCATGGTATGACATTTTTGATTATCATACGTTTTATTGTTATTTCTCTTCTTATATATCTCATTTTTTTATCTGATAATTATAGCTAGACTGATCCGTTTATTATTTTCTTCTTAAATAATACTCGAGTCAGACTGAGATTTTATAGGTGCTTCTGCTTGACTCCTTATCGGACCATCATCCGACTTTTGGCTAACTAATTTAGATTAGTAGTTTTTGTTGTATACATTTGAGATATAGACTCATTGATGTATACATATTCTTTTGTGTAGCACTTGTATCTATTCTTTTGTGATATTGTGGATCTTGTTAGACCACTACTCTGATATACACTTTTATGTGTAATATTCATATCTGTTTCTGCCTTTGAGATATGAACTTCTGTGACTGATTTGTGTTACGTTTATTTCTATATTTGTTTCCGAAAATATTATAGCCTCTGTGTAGTAGCTTTGACTTTGTGTCGGCATGTTGGATTTTCTCTTTAAATGAAATGCATGTTATACTATCTGACATATCGACGCTCGCACAAAGTAATTACACGGATGGTCGCTCCTCAACAGCCTTATTCTTCGCGCTAGTTTACGACATTACCCCATAGTGTCCTTGGCTAGCATGAGTATAGAGGTGAGGCGTCACACTGGGCATCGTCAGAGGGCACTCCATAGGTATGGTACAAAACCAAAATCGTATAAGGCACGCTAGGGTAGGTGACACGGCATAACTAGGCAATGCTAGGGTAGATATACCAATTACGCATCTGGGCTGGTGGTAACGCATAGCCGCAGCTACCATCCACCTCGAGTCATACCTCCAAAAAGAAAATCAAAAGTGGCCATCGAATCAATCCAAAAGTCAAAGTAAAAAAATCGAAAGGATGTGTCCGATCAAAGGTGCTACCTCAATTGGCCAGAGAATCGCTCCTGTTTTAGCCACCTTATGCCAACTCACGGGAGTTGGGTCCACGTATTTACTACAAGGGACACGCCGCCACCATCCTACTTCATTCTGGAATCTCCACCTCGTACATGGTTGTTAAAGTGGTTTTCCGGGTTGGCAGAGAGTATGACAACTTCAGATCCCGGTCTCTTCAACAACCAACCGTTATTATAACACCGCGGTCTTTCAAAATAATTTATACTTTTAAAACCAGAATATATCAAAGCCATATACAATATCATCTTCATTTTTAAAACCAAATCAATAAGATATCCTTTCCAAATATATCCCTTTCTAAACCCATAATAATTTCAAAGTTATAATATTTCTAAACCCAACGCTTGAAAAATAGCCTTTCAAAATATAAACTTTGGATTTCATGATTTTGAAATGTAACCCCACCACTTAAATGGGTTACATATTAATTTCTTTATATAATAAAATATTTTCTTCACCTGCCCAAATCAATTCCAATTATAGATTTTAAATTTCCAAATAAACCATTTAAATTTTCATATATGTCAAATCTTTAAATATTACACCATTCAAACGAATTCTTTTATAATTTTCATATATATCAAATTCCATTTCTATTATTTCGATTTGAAATATTTACTTAATAAATACAATATAATTTAAGTAAAACTTTTACTTCACCTAACTGGATATTCTTTCAATGTATTAACTAGGTATATCAACTTTATGTTCATTTAAATTCCTCCAAACCAAATTTAGTTACAAGAATCATACCCTTCAAAACATCAATTTTATTAAAGTTTCTATTCAAATTTATTCGAATATAATTCTCAAATAATTCAATTCAAACCAATTTCATATTTATCTTCCAACTTAAATTTTTATTTAAGTCAATAAACTTTATATATACAATATTTTGAACAGGTACTTAACCATATAATATAAACAATCTAACTCCATAAAAATACTTATTTTTATTACACAAATTTATATATAGCTTGAATTCAAGAAATTAACTGCATATATAAAATATTATTTATATAATATCAAAATTAAATTTATTAAACCGTATATTTTTTTCCAAAACCAAAAAAAATCATTTCAAAAAAAATATTTTATATATATACCGCGGTGCCTGTATAAAATTTTCTGCCCTATGGTCAAGTGATACAGATATTTATCATTTTAATCCGCAATTTAAAATAAAAATGCGGTCGTATATCATTTCAAACCATAATCCCGAATGAAATGAAAATGCACAATAACTTGCAGTTTATACAATATAAAATACAGCTTCCATTCATCCGATATCAATCATTAACCATTTATACAATCATCTTCCAATATAAACAAAAACAACACTATAGACCGGATAATAAACGACAAGTATTAACTAGCAGTTTATATTCAATAATAAATTTAAATAACCGTTTAACTGCCAGTTTATATGCAATGAATAATTAAATAACAATTTAATTAAATAAATGCGATTTAACTGAGATGACGAATAAAATATGCCAAACAGTCATAATTAAATTTCTACTCATATTATAAATCAATTTAACAAATTCAAGAAATTTTAGAAGTTGAGAGTGGGTTAAAACACTCACCTTTATACGAATCTGAAAATAATAGACTTCTAATCAATAGCTTCGCTCTACGTTTCCTAAGTCTTCTTATTCATTGCTAGCTTTGTTCCACAATTTTTCTTTTATTTTGATTTACTTTAATTTCCCTGCTTATTATATTAATATATATATGTATTTATGTATGTATTTTTAAAAGGTTTGGAAACGATTTGAAAAAGAAGAATTGAAAAAGAAAGGGATTGAAATAAGAAGAACTGAAAATTGTAGAGATGATCAAGATTTGAAAAGAAAGAAGAAAGTTTGAAATAGAATAAAATTTGAGAAGAAGAATATTTGAAGAGGAAGGAAAAATTAAAATGAGATATAATAAGGAGATTTGGAAAAAAAGAAAAAAAAGAAGAAGAAGATTAGAATGGAGGCTAGGGTTTCATTTGCATCATATTATATTTATAAGGTTAGAGTTAGGTTTAGGGACAAAGAAATTTGAAAAGAGAGGCTGCTATTAATTAGAAATAAATGAAATGACGTTTTGGAAAATGAAGTTGGAAATGAATGAAAAAAAAAGTAAATATGAACAAACTTGGTATTGAAATATAGTAAATATATGAACAACCTTTTTAAAAGTAGCAAGTATTAAAAAGAGGTAATTATAAGTTAGAAAAGGAATGAATGGATTAACCCTATACTGTAAACAAACTTTTAGCATTCAAATTTCAAAACAATCGTTTACTTAATTAATTTGGTTAACCGTAAACATACCAAAATTAACATCTTTTAAAGATTTAATTAACACACAATAAATGAAAATTCTCCACACAAATTTGTGTCATAAATTAAAAGAATATATAGCATTAATCTTCATTTCTCCTTCTTTGTGATTAGATTGGAAATTTAACAATATGTTAACAATTCGATTGAATGTTTTACAAGGAATGCATTAACATACATTCAAAAATATGATGGCATAAACAAGCCAATATACACAAGTGTATAATATATATGTACATCTTTATCGCCATTTATAGTTTACATTCATAAGTAAAAGGTATGAAAATAATCCACATAAGGAGACAATGAATGTAAGAGTAAATTAGAAAAGTGAAGATGGAAAGGTAAGTTATGTTGCAATAAAAATCTAATAAAGTCTAACTGGAAAGGAATAGTCAAGTGTAAATCTATTTTACCCCCTTATCATCTCCTATCAACATTTAATTTAACAACATATGAGATTTCAATATAAACTAGCATTAAATTTTGATCTAAAACATAAGTTTGAATTTAGGTATAAACATATATGTAGTAAACTAGCATTAAATTTTGAAACATGAACTGAATTAATTTATTTCAATATATGTTTACAATTAACGTCTTCCCACTTAAAAAGATTCCAATCATATTAATTGTCATTGATTTTTAAGGTAAAAATGAATGAGACAATTCAATCCTTTTTATAGTAATTTAACGTATTTACGGAAATATTGTA
This sequence comes from Allium cepa, assembly GCA_030765085.1. Taxonomy (NCBI): domain Eukaryota; kingdom Viridiplantae; phylum Streptophyta; class Magnoliopsida; order Asparagales; family Amaryllidaceae; genus Allium; species Allium cepa. The sequence goes on from CM060937.1 coordinate 313,169,972, forward strand.
TACAAACCACGTGTTATTAATTTCTTATTTCTGTAATAAATTTTTCAGCTACCAACATTTCAAATAAATAAACATATGATTTTTTTTAGCAAAGAAACGTATATCATTCTTTTTATTATGTTCATTACTACTCTAAAATCTGGTTAACCTTTGTTCAATCTTTCATTACTTTATTATACTCTAATTTGACAACTCCTAACATTGTAATATATTTCACATTAATGTAACATTTATTAAAATTTATTTCCAATCCTGATTCCATCAAATATTTAAACAGGTAACTTATAATATTTGTTTACAAGACAATTGTTACACATAAGTTTCTCATACTTCAACCAATTGTCATATTATGAATGGAACTAACATTAATTTCAAATATTCACTAATTTATTCCATTCTATTTTCATGTTTTTTTTATTTGCATAACATTTAATTCCAATTGCTGCAATAATTACAGTTATTATATGCTAGATTTCAATAGAATGATTTGTTTGTCTTTCATTACACTACTATATCCAATTATCCATCTTTCCTTTGTATGAACTCCTATTTTAACTTAATTTCAAATTAACATACTGCTTAATTTCCTTTGATCGCAAATAGATTTCCAATTTTTATTTATAAACTAAAGAAATATGTAACACATAATAATAAATACCATTAACTTTTATTGTTTCATTTCCCTTTCTATTCATATAAGTATTCATCTATAAAGTTTACATTTACTTTTTACCACTTTTACTTTTATTCATTGATTTAATGTTTATTTCAAATATTTTCATTTATTACTCACAAAAATTTTTTGTCATATATAAATGTCATGTTAGTTTCTTCTTTTTATTGCATTATATTTATTCATTAGTTCATTATTGCATAACCTCATTTATTATCATTCATTTATCTATAGTATTTATGCTTAATCACATTTCTTAGCCTCCCAATTGTTCACTTAAGTTTCTAACCATTTATTTATAATACTTCCCTTTCTATTATATTCTGTTAGAAGAAATTTCAATTATACCTAAGTTTATAATGCTAGAACAACAATTTCTTATTTATTAAAGAATTCCATAAATTACCTCATTTGAACTTATTTCTCAATTCACCAATTACGACCAAAAATATAGATTTACGTTTCTATTAAATTTACATTCCCCATTCCGTTACTATATTAATGATCACTAAGTAACGTTTATTATCAACTATAAATATTATAACTGCTTAACGAATATTGATTTTATAAATTTACACTTTATTACATATTCTTCATCAGTTAACATAATTTTGAATTCCTTTTCCAATTTACTAATTTCAATCAATCCTAACTTTACCTTCACTTTCAATTAATAGGGTATGCACGAATTTAGTTAATGCGTTAATTCTTATTAATATAACATTAAGGCTCATTTAATTCCAATTGATTCACATTTTAATTATTAACCACATAAACGGGTAACTTATAACTTGTGTTACCATGACTTTATTTACACCTATGAATTCCCTATTATCAAACAAATGTTACAAATTCCTAAATACTTCTGCTTTCATCTAATTACCATTTAGTATATTATTATTTTTCCATTAACAAATTTCAAAAATTCCCAGACCTTCCCTTTCCATTTATTCTTTTATTAAGTTTACATTAATAAATCTTTTCTTCCATTTCTTTAATTCAACAACTTATTCTATTATGAATACCTTTAACATTATTTCCAGTATCCCTTAATTAACATTAACATAAACTTTTATTTATTGTTATTGCAATTTATACAAAATTCAATTTATACAAATTCAGCTTTGACTAACTTTATTGCCTAAATTTACATGCAGTTACTTTTAATAAATAAATTATTGCATTGGTTAATCCAACAGTTAGTTTTTTTTTCTTCTCATTTTATATTTTATAACCAAATGTAACAACTTACACTATTCGTAAATAGGATTTCCCTTCAATTGTCAAAATTAAATTTTTATAACCATTACTAAATTACATTCTAAACATTTACTTCAATATAGGTTATAAATTTTTTATTTCTTCCAAATTTAATTACAAAATCTCATTAATTTACCCAATTTTATTTACCAGAATTTACGGGTCGTTACACTCTCCCCCACTCAAAACTTTTCGTCCCCGAAAAGGAAAAAGGGAGAAGAAAGAATTAAATAAACAATACGTCTTATTCAAAATAATAACTTTATTAACAAATAATTTACGAAATTTATTAATTTAAATAAATATACCCATTTTATAACCATTAAATCTTTTTATACTTAAATAAATAAAGTTTGGAAATCGTTTTCAGAAATTTTCTAAGTTCAAAATTTATGAAAAATTTCGGCAGAGTCTCCTTTGTACGGAGAGGCTCGGAAAAAAATATAATATCAAATATAACAAAATATCACATATAATATCCAAAATATTATATCCCAATACGGGAAAATATATAAAATAGCGCTATAAAACCGTAATCCGAGAACGTACCTATTTGTCCGGTAATTAACGCTTAATTATGAAACCAAGAGCAGTAGCAATTACTTCCATAATGTAACGATCCAGATTTTTAATTAAAATTAAATTGATAGTGTAAATAAATTTTGGAATAAAATTGCAAATTAATTTGGATTTTTCAAGTTAAATGGGATATTTGTTTATTTGAGTATTTATTTTAAAATTTAATTGAGATTTTGAATTTCTATATTTAAAATCTTATAGATAAAAAGTAACATCCCAAAGTTATCAATTTAAATAAATAATATGTTTTAAACTTTTGGAATCTAATTTCAAATTAAATTGGAAGGAAAATCCTAAACAAATAAAAATGAGTGATAGAAATATATGAAATAAATCCCAATTTTATTTTGAGACTAAAATATTGAAATAATAAATATTGTAAAGAGTCATATAGATTTAAAATCTTATATATATATGTATATTACAAATATGAGTAAATTGAATGCATATGTAAAATTAATTTAAATTTGTTCAAAATAAAGTGTGAATGTATAAATGGATATGAAAGTTTATATTTCAAGTTTGAAATGGAAAATTGAATTTTAATTTAAAATAATTGTTTTAAAAAAATTAGTAGCATGTAAAATCATTAAGATGTAACATATGTAATGTAAATTTGGTTAAACTTTTCTTTTAACCTTTCACATATACAAACCATATATGGGAATAAATAGATAAAGGATGTATTTATTTATAAAATGTATATGTTAAAATATAATAAAAACAAAAACAAAATAATAATAATATCTTTTTGACATGGAATAAAATATATATACAAACAAATTTAAACATACATCAAAAGGGATGGAGTGTAAACATAAACATACATATGTAAGTATAAGATTTACAAGTGTTTAAGATATACATTTATTTTCAAAGTGTATAAGTTATAAATATAAAATTTATAAAGTCTCTTTTGCTTTGTAACATCAAGGGCTGAAACTTACCTTCACAATAAAATTTAATAATTAACAAAATCTATGTTTTAAGATCTTTTCTTACAAATGGCACAAAACATCAACTCCTTAATAAAATAATCAAATTAAAAAATTCAGAAAACCTTTCACCTTCCAATTCAAATTCTTAAATCTCCAAACATCTGAAATTCAGTAATCATAAAAATCTTTGTAATCTTACTTCAACATTCAAGAAAAAAAAAGGAAAGTTCAGAAAAAAAAAGAAAGGAAAAAAAACTATCAAGCTTTCTTCAATTCAATTCAAAAGGAAAAGGAAAATACCTGAATCATCTTGAAGCATTGATCTCTCAGGTAATTTTTATTTAAAAGTTTTATAGTCAATAAAATTATGATTTTTAAGTCAAGTTTTAACACAAACAAAGTTTAAACTGCAGATTAGCTTGTAAAGGCAGGGCAGTTTTTCTTTGATTCCTGGAAATAATTGAAAAGGCAAGTAACTTTCTTTTGAAATTTGAACTTGAAATTTAAATCTCTAATGAAGAAAGGAAGTAATTCAATAACAATCAATCTGTTGCAGGAAAATTGGAGACTAAAGACTCAAAACACTTTCTAGTTTTCAAGTTTCAGAAGAAAAAAAAAAGTGTCTTCTCTGTTATAAATCCAACTGTGAGTAATCAAAAAAAATTATTATACATTGTCATTGATGAATTGAATCAGTGAATACAACAAGAAGTAAACATAGATCTGTAACCATCATTTGCAGATCTAAAACTTAAAAGGATTTAAAGTAGGAAAAAAAAGAAACTTGCAGGCCTTCATTCATCTCTGTTTGGAAAAACTGTCAGGAAGACATTTCTTTCTTCTGGAAAATATTGTGAGCAAACCTTTAACCTTACACATATTTTGGTTTGCATGAATTTGGTATTGATGAATGTGTGTGAATGACCTTGCATATGATTGTGATTGCATAGTGGTTTCCTGTGAATAAATGTTGAAGTTCAAATATAAGCCTGCCTGTATAAATTAAGTTGCCCCTGTTTCTTGTTTTCTTCCAGACCAAATTTACAAACAAAATTCTCATCCTTCAATTAAATAACTGATAAAACTCAGGATATAAGCAAATTATGTTTATGGAATCAATATCCAAGTTTTAAAGATATTCTCTAATTAAATCATCAAATTGTTTTACTGTAAATCCAGGATAGTCAGTAAAAACACTGTCAAACCTTTCTTTTCTTCTTTCCCTCTATCTCTCTTCCCTGTTGCATTTTTAAAATTAAATAAGTTGGAGTTTGAGCTTTAAGCTTGCACTATGCTTCAGTAACAAAACTAAACAAGTTTTGAAATTTGACCAGGATTCAGTAATTAAATAAAAGCAAAGTTGTTGTTTCCTTTCTAGAAACTGTAAAAACAAGAAAAGAAAAAAGTTATTTCTAAATATTGGTTTACAGGTTAACACATATCAAAATAAAACTAAATGTCTCTCCCTCTTTGATTCTAACAAGGATTGTAAATAAGTTGAAATGTTGTTTAAAAAAAAAAGAACATGTATTACATTTCAGTAATTAACCAAAGCAGGTTGAAAATTTCTTTTTTTACTGGAAACTAAATTTTGGTTTACAGATCAACCAATATCTAAACAAATCCAAACCTCTCTCCCCCGTTCCTTCTGGAAGTAAATTGAAACAAATTAAAGTTTTTGTTTAAAACCTGTGTTTATTCCAGAAATGAACTAGAGTAAATTGTATAAGAAAAATTTCCTGTAAATAATGAAGCACAACCAAAATTCAAATGTTCAAGAAATTCGAACTTTATGAATTTCAAATTCAATAACACTATCTTAATCTCCTTTAAAAGCAATGATTTTAGAAACAAAAATCAATTTTTTTCATTGCATATTGCTCAGGAAAATGGGAGTTGATTGGAAAATGAATTTTTGAGCAATACTGGTGATCTATGTAGTTATAAGCCTCGAATTCGTGGTCGCCGCATGATTTGGTGTTTGTGACCACCAGAAAAATGCAAGTTGAATTTTTAAAAGTTTAGATTTTGAATTCGAGCTTAATTTAGGGTTTAAGAACCCATTTGGGTTCGCGTACGAAACGGTGGCACTGCGCCTTCCACTGACGACCGGACTTCATCGCACCAGAGCCATTAGAAGCGTCACGTGTAGACGAAGACGTGGACCAAATATCGTGGCCTCTGACGATCGATGGAGGCGGGACGAGATGTTTTTCTGGTGAGGCTTTGCTGGGGTTGTTGGGTCGAGGTAGCTCGATTCTCGGTTTCGAGGTGAAATTCGAAGTCTGGGTGTTTGTAGGGTGTTAGGGGATGAGCGTTGACGTGTTGGTGGCCGCAACACCATCTAACGGCGGCGAAGATTGCCGTGCACGTGCACGAGGATGAGTGGTGTGTCACTGTGAGGGGTTGGGAGGACGAGGAGTAACTCGAAGCATGGCACGGGGAGATTGAGTGGAAACTCGAAGTGGAGCTCGTGGCGTTTTGGAGCTGTATCGAGTAGATTTCCAGACTTGAAACAAATTTGAAAAAAAAAAAAAAATTCTCACGGGACGATTCGAGTGGAAACTCGAAGTAGTGAAGCTTTTACATCGGGTATGACTCAGGGAAGGTCTCAGGTCAGGCCTAGAAAAACAGTAAAGGTCAAGTTTTTGAAAAATTTGAAACATTGATTTTAAATCAGTTTTTAAAATAATTATCCGGGATAAATGAAGTATTTTAAAACTTAGATTTTAAAAATAAAATTGTTTAAAAATTTAACTTGATCAAATATTGAAAATTTTAACTTAAAGACAAAATTATTTACAATGATTAAATAAAAATTTTAAACCATTAAAATTTGTAATTACTTTATAATTAAAAGTTGATTTAATTAAAGGGCGAAAGTAACTAAGATTTACTTAATTATGAATTAAGGATCTTATGAATTAAGAAAAGCTAGTTGATAAAGTTAATTAGGATTGAACCAATTTATATTTAAGAATAATTAATCGTTGATTTAAAATTTATAAAATAAATTGTGTGGTTAACACACTTAATCATATTCACCCTAATTAGAGATGATTAACTATCATCAATTGTTCTGTATTAAATTGATATTTTTGTTGTGATGTTGTGATTGCTTTGTGATGGACTGTGATTTGTGATTTATTCCTACATGTGTGTGAAACCCTTTTTGTCCGTAAAACGGCATTTTAACTTTGATGCAACAGGGAGTCGGATTCCAATTTGTTATCCGAAACCCACATCGAATCATATTAGTGAATCTTTGTGATTGATAAATTTATTTTATCTATGGATCTGTGAATGAAGATAAGCGTTATGGGTTATACCGCTTATCGATATATCTGTGCTAATTGATGTTGTGCACTATTGTGTGTAAAACCCCCTGACCACACTATACACACACAAATATGGATTGCACGTGGAAATTGGTTAAGTCACAGATTTTTGAAACAGATTGAAAAAAAAATTGAATTTTTAAATCTAAATGATTTTGAAAATTGATCGGGTTTTAAAATGAAAAGCTTTTGGGAAAAGAATTTCTAAGATAAAAGTTATTTTGAATAACTTAATTTGGTTTTGGAATCTGATTTAAATTTAAATTCAAAATTTTAAATTAAATTCTATTTTTAGAATTTAAGATGTAAAAAGGTTATAGAAGCTTATATGGGTTTCAAACCATTTTTAAAAGTGTTGTTTTGGGAATTAAATTTAACTCAAAGATTTTAACTTCTATAAATGAAATCGGATTTTTCCAAAATGAAAACGGTTGTTTCCAAATGATAAAAGCTTTCGTATAAGAAATGAATTTCCAATATGTATAAAAGGAATTTCAAGTTTAAGTTGAAATGGTTTTCCAAGTTGTGAAAGAATGATTGAAAACGGGTTTGGAAGCTATGAGTAAAATCTTGGATTTAAAGATTAAATGAATTAATCCAATTAAAATGGATGTTGTTTTGGAAACCATAAATGGATCTTCGTGAAACTGGTTAAACTTTGTGAAATAAATCTGTTGTTTAAAGATTTGAAATGGTAATTTGGTTTAAACCATTTAAATGAAAGTTTTGAATAATAAGTTGTGACTTAACTGAAAATCCCATATCCATATGTTTTTAAATATTGCGCTCGTTATTTGGTTTAGCCGGGAGAGGACCTTGTGTCATATAACCCATTCCGAATAATGATACGTCGTTATGGATAGCATTTGAAGACTAGTGGTGAAGACCGGGTATTTGCGATAATGATAGGACGACCTATCGATTGTCTCTGCACTGAGTAGCTACGGTATAGAGATTCCCTAAGTGATGGGAAGTCCGATCGGGATTGTGAATATCCGGATTTGCAAGGGCTTCTTCGGAAGTGCCTTCGGTTCTGTTCGAACCCAGAATAGACTTGTATGGTTGTGTGTCTGACACTATACTTTGAGATGTAAAGCCGATTTCTTTCAAATACATATCTGTGGTGGCGGAGAATTTATTCTCTTAGCTTAACACCCCTCTCTAAGACGTACGAGCTCATAGGTTATGTAGTTGAAGGTTATCAGCGATATACTCCCAATTTGGTAGTGTGGCATGCTAAGTGCTGCTTTGTGACTGATGATCATTTGTTGATCATTGTTGATCAAAGCATGGCTTTGTGAAAAAGCATATCTTTGTGGTCGAGACCTCATCGAGCCTCACAAACCGGAAATGGTCGAAACAGGAAAGATGCGGCAAGATTTCAGGGGTAGCTCCCCTGGGGTATGACCATTCCTTCTGGAAAAGGGTAGTATCATGGTATGGAGCCCAGATACTTACTCATGTGGACACAATATATTTATTACTGTGTGATGTTGTTGTTGGAGGGCCCTCGGATAAAGGTCCCAAATGACCGGGGGTGGTATATCTCAGGTTTTATTCCCCGGGAAGGGGGAATACGGCCTTGTTTAGCAGAGATCCAGGTGGGTTCTCGGGGCGTCCCGCCAGAGGCGTTCCCATGTGGCAATAGGAAGTTCCTTAGCCTGACCATTTGTTGGAAATCCATTCATCCAATACGCGCCTTGTACGGTTTTAGTTGTATAACGTGCCATGGAATGTGGCGGTAACCTGCTATTGAACATGGTAGTTATAGTAGGCATACGGCGAAGAGTCGTATGCTGGCTAGGATTAATATTATACTTTCGAAATTGTTTTTCCACTGTGCACTTATAATAATAATATCAAATGATTTTCGCGTATCAAGCATTTTTGACTATCATAAGGAGAAATCTCCTCCAATTCTGCGTTTGCATTGTGTGTGTGGCGGGAGGCCTTATGGTAGTTTCATTTTCCAAAAGCATTGCGGATTTATTTTAAATTCTTTTGTTTGTTTTAAAAAGACCAAATTGTTTTGTTTGCTCACACCAGTCCCATGACTAACCTGGAGTTTATTGTTCCTTTCCTAAACTTTGGGTGCCCACTATTTTCCACACGGGCAGTCTAGAGTTGGGTTTTCAGATAATCCTGTAATAGGTATAGATTCGTTAGCCTTCGAAGCTCTTTGGATTTGTGGATCGCATTTGCTGCACTTCAGCATCGGACCAGACTTGCTCTCTTAGTGAATGTGATAGGGGGTTCTCGCTTCGCGGTTTGGTGGCGAACGGGAGACTCTTACCCCTACATGTCCTCTCTTAGTGAATAGGGGTTGGTTAGGCGTAAGCCGAGACAGTCGAAAGGCTGGCCGTAAAAGCAAGGTCTGGGGTACCATTGTTATGTCACGGTGGGTCTGGGATGGTTGCAAAGCCTACCGGTCGCCATTGCCTCGTGCCGTGACATTTTGGTATCAGAGCTGAGGGTTAAAACTTTAGCTCAGGAGTATAACACATTAAGTGACTCATTAGAGATAGGGTGAAGTATACCCTAGAATGAGTAATCCCTAAGATATCCGTTCGAATGCCTCAGTAAATTCTCTTACTATCCACTGATAGTGAGTATGAGTGCAAGAAGAGAACGAGATAGGGGACAGGGAAATACCAGTAATGTGGTCAATGCCCTGCACCAACGGAAATAACTTTCTTTATCAATCTCCTTTGATTCGTCTTTCCAATTTTTTTTGATTGCTTTGTGGCAGCTCAAGAAAGAAGCTTCAGTATGATGGTGGCCCTACGAATTATAGATAAGTCTCAACTTCGTATTCTCTTGGTTAAATTTCTATCAGCTTTTCGTTCTTAACCTTAGCAAAATTGAAATTTGATAAATTGGTTAACTAAAATATAAAGTTAAATAATTTGTATCGATAAAACGATTTCGATTAAGACCAAATTTGAAATTCCGTTGTAATTCCTTATGTTGATTGAAGTCCGAAGAGGGACAAGTTGATGTATACTTTGGGATATTCCGACCCAAGTTGGAATCCATATCTAGTGTTTGAGAAATTGTAGAAGATTGAATCTATCTATTCTCTGGGATCCGATATATTCTACGAACGATTAGTTATCCTTCGAACTAATCAATGCCCTTGCATATTCGTAGACCGGTGAACCCGAGTATCTTGCGAAATAATTGTACGAGTTTGTTCTCATATTGTCGATATTCTGATTTGGTATGCCAAATACAGAATTGTTATCCAGTTTGATTTGGAAAGATATTTCTCTATCTTTCATCTATTCCTTGTCGTCTTCCTTGCAAATTTCGAAGACGAAATTTATTTTAAAGGGGGAAATCTGTAACGATCCAGATTTTTAATTAAAATTAAATTGATAGTGTAAATAAATTTTGGAATAAAATTGCAAATTAATTTGGATTTTTCAAGTTAAATGGGATATTTGTTTATTTGAGTATTTATTTTAAAATTTAATTGAGATTTTGAATTTCTACATTTAAAATCTTATAGATAAAAAGTAACATCCGAAAGTTGTCAATTTAAATAAATAATATGTTTTAAACTTTTGGAATCTAATTTCAAATTAAATTAGAAGAAAAATCCTAAACAAATAAAAATGAGTGATAGCAATATATGAAATAAATCCCAATTTTATTTTGAGACTAAAATATTGAAATAATAAATATTGTAAAGAGTCATATAGATTTAAAATCTTATATATATATATGTATATTACAAATATGAGTAAATTGAATGCATATGTAAAATTAATTTAAATTTGTTCAAAATAAAGTGTGAATGTATAAATGGATATGAAAGTTTATATTTCAAGTTTGAAATGGAAAATTGAATTCTAATTTAAAATAAATGTTTTAAAAAAATTAGTAGCATGTAAAATCATTAAGATGTAACATATGTAATGTAAATTTGGTTAAACTTTTCTTTTAACCTTTCACATATATAAACCATATATGGGAATAAATAGATAAAGGATGTATTTATTTATAAAATGTATATGTAAAAATATAATAAAAACAAAAACAAAATAATAATAATATCTTTTTGACATGGAAGAAAATATATATACAAACAAATTTAAACATACATCAAAAGGGATGGAGTGTAAACATAAACATACATATGTAAGTATAAGATTTACAAGTGTTTAAGATATACATTTATTTTCAAAGTGTATAAGTTATAAATATAAAATTTATAAAGTCTCTTTTGCTTTGTAACATCAAGGGCTGAAACTTACCTTCACAATAAAATTTAATAATTAACAAAATCTATGTTTTAAGATCTTTTCTTACAAATGGCACAAAACATCAACTCCTTAATAAAATAATCAAATTAAAAAATTCAGAAAACCTTTCACCTTCCAATTCAAATTCTTAAATCTCCAAACATCTGAAATTCAGTAATCATAAAAATCTTTGTAATCCTACTTCAACATTCAAGAAAAAAAAAAGGAAAGTTCAGAAAAAAAAAGAAAGGAAAAAAAACTATCAAGCTTTCTTCAATTCAATTCAAAAGGAAAAGGAAAATACCTGAATCATCTTGAAGCATTGATCTCTCAGGTAATTTTTATTTAAAAGTTTTATAGTCAATAAAATTATGATTTTTAAGTCAAGTTTTAACACAAATAAAGTTTAAACTGCAGATTAGCTTGTAAAGGCAGGGCAGTTTTTCTTTGATTCCTGGAAATAATTGAAAAGGCAAGTAACTTTCTTTTGAAATTTGAACTTGAAATTAAAATCTCTAATGCAGAAAGGAAGTAATTCAATAACAATCAATCTGTTGCAGGAAAATTGGAGACTAAAGACTCAAAACCCTTTCTAGTTTTCAAGTTTCAGAAGAAAAAAAAAAGTGTCTTCTCTGTTATAAATCCAACTGTGAGTAATCAAAAAAAATTATTATACATTGTCATTGATGAATTGAATCAGTGAATACAACAAGAAGTAAACATAGATCTGTAACCATCATTTGCAGATCTAAAACTTAAAAGGATTTAAAGTAGGAAAAAAAAGAAACTTGCAGGCCTTCATTCATCTCTGTTTGGAAAAACTGTCAGGAAGACATTTCTTTCTTCTGGAAAATATTGTGAGCAAACCTTTAACCTTATACATATTTTGGTTTGCATGAATTTGGTATTGATGAATGTGTGTGAATGAGCTTTCATATGATTGTGATTGCATAGTGGTTTCCTGTGAATAAATGTTGAAGTTCAAATAAAATCTGCCTGTATAAATAAGTTGCCCCTGTTTCTTGTTTTCTTCCAGACCAAATTTACAAACAAAATTCTCATCCTTTAATTAAATAACTGATAAAACTCAGGATACAAGCAAATTATGTTTATGGAATCAATATCCAAGTTTTAAAGATATTCTCTAATTAAATCATCAAATTGTTTTACTGTAAATCCAGGATAGTCAGTAAAAACACTGTCAAACCTTTCTTTTCTTCTTTCCCTCTATCTCTCTTCCCTGTTGCATTTATAAAATTAAACAAGTTGGAGTTTGAGCTTTAAGCTTGCACTATGCTTCAGTAACAAAACTAAACAAGTTTTGAAATTTGACCAGGATTCAGTAATTAAATAAAAGCAAAGTTGTTGTTTCCTTTCTAGAAACTGTAAAAACAAGAAAAAAAAAAAGTTATTTCTAAATATTGGTTTACAGGCTAACACATATCAAAATAAAACTAAATGTCTCTCCCTCTTTGATTCTAACAAGGATTGTAAATAAGTTGAAATGTTGTTTTAAAAAAAAAAAGAACCTGTATTACATTTCAGTAATTAACCAAAGCAGGTTGAAAATTTCTTTTTTTACTGGAAACTAAATTTTGGTTTACAGATCAACCAATATCCAAACAAATCCAAACCTCTCTCCCCCATTCCTTCTGGAAGTAAATTGAAACAAATTAAAGTTTTTGTTTGAAACCTGTGTTTATTCCAGAAATGAACTAGAGTAAATTGTATAAGAAAAATTTCCTGTAAATAATGAAGCACAGCCAAAATTCAAATGTTCAGGAAATTCGAACTTTATGAATTTCAAATTCAATAACACTATCTTAATCTCCTTTAAACGCAATGATTTTAGAAAAAAAAATCAATTTTTTTCATTGCATATTGCTCAGGAAAATGGGAGTTGATTGGAAAATGAATTTTTGAGCAATACTGGTGATCTATGTAGTTATAAGCCTCGAATTCGTGGTCGCCGCATGATTTGGTGTTCGTGATCACCAGAAAAATGCAAGTTGAATTTTTAAAAGTTTAGATTTTGAATTCGAGCTTAATTTAGGGTTTAAGAACCCATTTGGGTTCGCGTACGAAACGGTGGCACTGCGCCTTCCACTGACGATCGGACTTCATCGCACCGGAGCCATTAGAAGCGTCACGTGTAGACAAAGACGTGGACCAAATGTCGTGGCCTCTGACGATCGATGGAGGCGGGACGAGACGTTTTTCTGGTGAGGCTTTGCTGGGGTTGTTGGGTCGAGGTAGCTCGATTCTGGGTTTCGAGGTGAATTCGAAGTCTGGGTGTTTGTAGGGTGTTAGGGGATGAGCGTTGACGTGTTGGTGGCCGCAGCACCATCTGACGGCGGCGAAGATTGCCGTGCACGTGCACGAGGATGAGTGGTGTGTCAGTGCGAGGGGTTGGGAGGACGAGGAGTAACTCGAAGCATGGCACGGGGAGATTGAGTGGAAACTCGAAGTGGAGCTCGTGGCGTTTTGGAGCTGTATCGAGTAGATTTCCAGACTTGAAACAAATTTGAAAAAAAAAAAAAATTCTCACGAGACGATTCGAGTGGAAACTCGAAGCAGGGAAGCTTTTACATCGGGTATGACTCAGGGAAGGTCTCGGGTCAGGCCTGGAAAAACAGTAAAGGTCATGTTTTTGAAAAATTTGAAACATTGATTTTAAATCCGTTTTTAAAATAATTATCCGGGATAAATGAAGTATTTTAAAACTTAGATTTTAAAAATAAAATTGTTTCAAAATTTAACTTGATCAAATATTGAAAATTTTAACTTAAAGACAAAATTCTTTACAATGATTAAATAAAAATTTTAAACCATTAAAATTTGTAATTACTTTATAATTAAAAGTTGATTTAATTAAAGGGCGAAAGTAACTAAGATTTACTTAATTATGAATTAAGGATCTTATGAATTAAGAAAAGCTAGTTGATAAAGTTAATTTGGATTGAACCAATTTATATTTATGAATAATTAATCGTTGATTTAAAATTTATAAAATAAATTGTGTGGCTAACACACTTAATCATATTCACCCTAATTAGAGATGATTAACTATCATCAATTGTTCTGTATTGGATTGATATTTTTGTTGTGATGCTGTGATTGCTTTGTGATGGACTGTGATTTGTGATTTATTCCTACATGTGTGTGAAACCCTTTTTGTCCGTAAAACGGCATTTTAACTTCGATGCGACAGGGAGTCGGATTCCAATTTGTTATCCGAAACCCACATCGAATCATATTAGTGAATCTTTGTGATTGATAAATTTATTTTATCTATGGATCTGTGAATGAAGATAAGCATTATGGGTTATACCGCTTATCGATATATCTGTGCTAATTGATGTTGTGCACTATTGTGTGTAAAACCCCCTGACCACACTATACACACACAAATATGGATTGCACGTGGAAATTGGTTAAGTCACAGATTTTTGAAACAGATTGAAAAAAAAAATTTAATTTTTAAATCTAAATGATTTTGAAAATGGATCGGGTTTTAAAATGAAAAGCTTTTGGGAAAATAATTTCTAAGATAAAAGTTATTTTGAATAACTTAATTTGGTTTTGGAATCTGATTTAAATTTAAATTCAAAATTTGAAATTAAATTCTATTTTTAGAATTTAAGATGTAAAAAGGTTATAGAAGCTTATATGGGTTTCAAACCATTTTTAAAAGTGCTGTTTTGGGAATTAAATTTAACTCAAAGATTTTAACTTCTATAAATGAAATCGGATTTTTCCAAAATGAAAACTATTGTTTCCAAATGATAAAAGCTTTCGTATAAGAAATGAATTTCCAATATGTATAAAAGGAATTTCAAGTTTAAGTTGAAATGGTTTTCCAAGTTGTGAAAGAATAATTGAAAACGGGTTTGGAAGCTATGAGTAAAATCTTGGATTTAAAGATTAAATGAATTAATCCAATTAAAATGGATGTTGTTTTGGAAACCATAAATGGATCTTTGTGAAATTGGTTAAACTTTGTGAAATAAATCTTTTGTTTAAAGATTTGAAATGGTAATTTGGTTTAAACCATTTAAATGAAAGTTTTGAATAATAAGTTGTGACTTAACTGAAAATCCAATATCCATATGTTTTTAAATATTGCGCTCGTTATTCGGTTTAGCCGGGAGAGGACCTTGTGTCATATAACCCATTCCGAATAATGATACGTCGTTATGGATAGCATTTGAAGACCGGTGGTGAAGACCGCGTATTTGCGAGAATGATAGGACGACTTATCGATTGTCTCTGCACTGAGTAGCTACGGTATAGAGATTCCCTAAGTGATGGGAAGTCCGATCGGGATTGTGAATATCCGAGTTTGCAAGGGCTTCTTCGGAAGTGCCTTCGGTTCTGTTCGAACCCGGAACAGACTTGTATGGTTGTGTGTCTGACACTACACTTTGAGATGTAAAGCCGATTTCTTTCAAATACATATCTGTGGTGGCGGAGAATTTATTCTCTTAGCTTAACACCCTTCTCTGAGACGTACGAGCTCAGAGGTTATGTAGTTGAAGGTTATCAGCGATATACTCCCAATTTGGTAGTGTGGCATGCTAAGTGCTGCTGTGTGACTGATGATCATTTGTTGATCAAAGCATGGCTTTGTGAAAAAGCGTAGCTTTGTGGTCGAGACCTCATCGAGCCTCACAAACCGGAAATGGTCGAAACAGGAAAGATGCGGCAAGGTTTCAAGGGTAGCTCCCCTAGGGTATGACCATTCCTTCTGGAAAAAGGGAGTATCATGGTATGGAGCCCAGATACTTCTCATGTGGACACACTATATTTATTACTGTGTGATGTTGTTGTTGGAGGGCCCTCGGATAAAGGTCCCAAAGGACCGGGGGTGGTATATCTCAGGTTTTATTCCCTTGGAAGGGGGTAGCCGGCCTTGTTTAGCAAAGATCCAGGTGGGTTCTCGGGGCGTCCCGCCAGAGGCGTTCCCATGTGGCAATAGGAAGTTCCTTAGCCTGACCATTTGTTGGAAATCCATTCATCCAATACGCGCCTTGTACGGTTTTAGTTGTATAACCTGCCATGGAATGTGGCGGTAACCTGCTATTGAACATGGTAGTTATAGTAGGCATACGGCGAAGAGTCGTATGCTGGCTAGGATTAATATTATACTTTCGAAATTGTTTTTCCACTGTGCACTTATAATAATAATATCAAATGATTTTCGCGTATCAAGCATTTTTGACTATCATAAGGAGAAATCTCCTCCAATTCTGCGTTTGCATTGTGTGTGTGGCGGGAGGCCTTATGGTAGTTTCATTTTCCAAAAGCATTGCGGATTTATTTTAAATTCTTTTGTTTGTTTTAAAAAGACCAAATTGTTTTGTTTGCTCACACCAGTCCCATGACTGACCTGGAGTTTATTGTTCCTTTCCTAAACTCTGGGTGCCCACTATTTTCCACACGGGCAGTCTAGAGTTGGGTTTTCAGATATTCCTGTAATAGGTATAGATTCGTTAGCCTTCGAAGCTCTTTGGATTTGTGGATCGCATTTGCTGCACTTCAGCATCGGACCTGACTTGCTCTCTTAGTGAATGTGATGAGGGTTCGAGCTAGCTTTGGATTGAAGATGGAGTTCTTGAAGTTTGGCATTGAAGAGACTATCTTTCCGCTGCTATTTTCATGTATCTCTGATAGTATTGTTATCCATTGTACCATTCTATTGTATTCTGTTGTATCAAATATTGTATTAAATGTTGTATATCAAATGTATCATGAATATTTCTTCCGCTGTGTTGTACTTATTGTGTTATAAGCTCCGGCGAACCAGGTTCGACGTTTGGATCTGCAGCATTTGAATACGAGTGTCGTATTCGGTGCCGATTTTCGAAGGTCGAGTCAGGGTCGTTACACATAAGCTGTGTTTCACTTATATAATCCAAAAGAGTCAATAATTATATAAAATGAAATATTTAGCGTTGTTTCAATCAGTAACAAACAAATCCATCAATCACTAGCAACAAAGCATACAACTATCATATAAAAATCCACCCACATCAATCATTCATTCATATCAAACAAAACAAATAGTTGTTCGGGTTCAAAAACTTCAATCGTACGGAATGAAAAATAAACTACTAAGTGTACCCTTCACTCAATAGTCTGAGGTGAAACTAAATAGATTATTCATTCATCCAAACAATTTTAAAGTATCCTTACCCAACCAACCATAGATCAAACAACAACAAATTCCAAACAATAAATCAAGTTAATTTTTGTTAATTTCATTTCAAACTATTGTTGTTAGATTTCCTTTTTATCCATATTCTGGTTTATCTTTTTAAAGTTTCATTTATTTCTTGCAAATTTTCATTTTTAATTCAATTCCTTTGCATATTTCTTCTAATTTATTTAATGTTCAATAATTATATCCTTTGCTTTTATTGATTATAAATTTCAACTTCCTTGTTATTTCATTTATAACCTATCATTTAATTAAAGGCTCCAATTATTGATTAACTTCCATTTTACCACACTAATTGAAACTGTAAAATAATGGAAACTTAAGAATTTAAATACCGGGTTTAATTTCAAATCATTTTAAAGATAATAGATAAAGGTTTATACTTAAACTTATATATCCAATTATAAATTTTTTTCGAAACAAATCTACAGTAAACTACTACAGTCGCCTTCCCACATCGAAACTCGAAAATGAATGTCGATGATGCGTGCACTCATCACCGAAATTATTTTCCAGCGACAGAAAGGGGAGTACAACTTTATCTTTCCAAAATTTCCTTTAAAAACATTTCTCTCAAATTATATTGAAATATTTATATCAGAAAATACTTTTAAAAATATTATTATTATATTCCTAACCATTTGAAAGAAATTTTCAGAACCCCGGGACTTAAGTTCTAAATTTCCAATTTTTATTTTATTTTATTTTCAATCTTATTTCGACTATTATATATAAATGTCATTACCTAACAACCAATATATTGCAACCAAATATATATATATATATCATTTATAAAAATTTACTTTATATATATAGAAAATATAATAGAAAAATTATTTCATTCACCTATATTAAAACAAATATTGTGTCGGTCTGTCCTATTAAGTGTTTAGAAATCCTTATTGATGTCACAGCGTCCCTTGCACCAACCAGTGTTTATAAATACAAAATGGAACAGACTAACACAATAT
Source organism: Allium cepa (assembly GCA_030765085.1). Classification (NCBI taxonomy): domain Eukaryota; kingdom Viridiplantae; phylum Streptophyta; class Magnoliopsida; order Asparagales; family Amaryllidaceae; genus Allium; species Allium cepa. The sequence continues at coordinate 313,188,198 of CM060937.1, forward strand.
TAAAACTTTTTATAACACTAACAAATACGCTCTCTCATATATATACTCTCAGCGACTCATCATAGGGTATTACTACCTTATTAATAAAGAGTCAAACCCCACAAAGCTAAGGTTTATCGCTAAACCAAAGCTCTGATACCAGATGTAACGTCCCGCCTTTTCACACACTTTAAATCGACTCACATGTCAATTCAAACCATATGTAAGACTTAAAACATACAAAAAGGCGGATTGTTATGGGGTAAATAAGAAAAACATAGGAGAAAAACAAAACAGAATCTCACAGTGGAAGGACAAAATATAATAATCAATATACAGTTCATAAAACTGCTTACAAAAAAACATTTGATTCTTCTTTATACAATAAATATCAGAGTTCACATACCAATAAATATCAGTGCTGCGGAATACAATAGTTTTGTGGAATAATATTGTAGATAATAGTACTACTAATCGTCGTCTTCTTCCCCCAGAGCTAAAATCTTCAAATCCTGAAACGCTCGGACTGACCCGAGCGAATTGAAAAACAAAACACTCGAGTCAGAACAAAAAGAACTTATGTAAGTTAAATCAACAGGAATAAATATGAGTGCAGTAACTTAAGAGATGCTTGGGATTTAAATCTCCTAAGGATCCGTTAAACTATTTACTATGTAGTATATTTCGCTATTATAATAGTGCCTAATTATAAAATAAACTTACTTTTAAATATTGTTAAGGCTTTACATTTTCCACATTAACACATAATATATTCCCATAGTCTATGCAGTACCGTAATCTCCTCCGTACCGGGCATCGTCAGAGGGCACACCATAGGTATGGTACAAAACCAAAATCGTATAAGGTATGCTAGGGTAGGTGACACGGCACAACTAGGCAATGCCAAGGTAGATATAACAATTACGCATCCGGGCTGATGGTAACGCAGAGCCGCAGCTACCGCCCACCTCGAGCCACACCCCCAAAAAGAAAATCAAAAGTGGCCACCGAATCAATCCAAAAGTCAATGTAAAAAATCAAAGGGATGTGTCCGATCAAATGTGCTACCTCAATTGGCCCGAGAATAGCTCCTGTTTTAGCCACCTTATGCCAACTCACGGGAGTTGGGTCCACGTATTTACCTCAAAAGAAACGCCGCCACCATCCTACTTCATTCTGAAATCTCTACCTCGTACACGGTTGTTAAAGTGGTTTTCGGGCTTGGCAGAGGGTATGACAACTTCTGATCCCGGTCTCTTCAACAACCTACCATTATTATAACACCGCGGTCTTTCAAAATAATTTATACTTTTAAAACCAGAATATATTGTCAATTTTAAAGCCATATACAATATCATCTTCATTTTTAAAACCAAATCAATAAGATATCCTTTCCAAATATATCCCTTTCTAAACCCATAATAATTTCAAAGTTATAATATTTCTAAACCCAACGCTAAAAATAGCCTTTCAAAATATAAAATTTGGATTTCATAACTTTGAAATGTAACCCCACCACTTAAATGGGTTAAATACAAATTTCTTTATATAATAAAATATTTTCTTCACCTACCCAAATCAATTCCAATTATAGGTTTTAAATTTCCAAATAAACCATTTAAATTTCCATATATTTCAAATCTTTAAATATTACACCATTCAAACGTATTGTTTAATAATTTTCAGATATATCAAATTCCATTTCTATTATTTCGATTTGAAATATTTACTTAATAAATACAACATAATTTTAGTAAAACTTTTACTTCACCTAACCGGATATTCTTTCAATGTATTAACTAGGTATATCAACTTTATGTTCATTTAAATTCCTCTAAACCAAATTTAGTTATAAGAGTCATACCCTTCAAAACCTCAATTTTATTAAAGTTTCTATTCAAATTTATTCGAGTATAATTCTTAAATAATTCAATTCAAACCAATTTCATATTTATCTTCCAACTTAAATTTTTATTTAAGTCAATAAAACTTTACATATATAATAATTTGAATAGGTACTTAACCATATAATATAAACAATCTAACTCCATAAATATACTTATTTTTATTGCAAAAATTTATATATAGCTTGAATTCAAGAAATTAACTACATATATAAAATACTATTTGTATAAAATCAAAATTAAGTTTATTAAACCGTATATTTCTTTCCAAAACCAAAAAAATCATTTCAAAAAATATATTTTATATATATACCACGGTGCCTGTATAAAATTTTCTACCCTATGGTCAAGTGATACAGATATTTATCATTTCAATCCACAATTTAAAATAAAAATGCGGTCGTATATCATTTCAAACCACAATCCCGAATGAAATGAAAATGCACAATAACTTGCATTTTATGCAATATAAAATACAGCATCCATTCATCCAATATGAATCATCAACCATTTATACAACCGTCATCCAATATACACAAAAACATCACTATAGAATGGATAATAAACAACAAGTATTAACTAGCAGTTTATATTCAATAATAAATTTAAATAATTGTATAACTGGCAGTTTATATGCAACGAATAATTAAATAACAATTTATTTAAATAAATGCGACTTAACTGAGATGATGAATAAAATATGCCAAACAGTCATAAATAAATTTCTACTCATATCATAAATCAATTTAACAAACATAAGAAATTTTAGAAGTTGTGAGCGGGTTAAAACACTCACCTTTATATGACTCTGAAAATAATAGACTTTTAATCAACAGCTTCGCTCTACGTTTCCATAGTCTTCTTCTTGATTGCTAGCTTTGTTCCGTAATTTTTCTTTTATTTTGATTTACTTTAATTTCCCTCCTTATTATATTAATATATATATATATGTATATATATATGTATTTATGTATGTATTTTTAAAAGATTTGGAAAAGATTTGAAAAAGGAGAATTGAAAAAGAAAGGGATTGAAATAAGAACTGAAAATTGTAGAGAAGATCAAGATTCGTAAAGAAAGAAGAAAGTTTGAAGTAGAATAAAATTTGAGAAGTAGAATATTTGAAGAGGAAGGAAAAATTAAAATGGAATATAATAAGGAGATTTGAAAAAAAGAAGAAAAAAAGAAGAAGATTAGAATGGAGGCTAGGTTTTCATTTGCATCATATCGTATATATAAGGTTGTTTATTGTAATGACCCTTAATTTTCTAATAATTAAATTATTGACTTTAATAAGTTTTTGTAATTAGATATTGAAAGAAATAAAAAATATGATTTTTAATGATAAAACAATTAGAATGTAATATAGTAATGTTGAGTTGATGTAATTGATAACCATTTTAATCCAATTTCAATCAATTGAAACAAATTGTAGGTTAATTTGGTTAAAAGTAAATAATGAAATAAATTAAATGACGAATTCAATGGTGAAATTGTATGTAATTGATTGAAATAGGTTAATATAGAATATAAAATCATTTTTGGTAAGCAATTTATAACCCTTTTTTGTAATTAATAAAATAAAGGATATGAATTATTACAATAAACGACTGTTTTAATTATCTTCTTATTAACTTATTCGTTTGAATATTGAATGGGTAATTAATGAGTTAAGTCAATTAAATGTTGGATTTAATGTTGGAATTATATGCTGTTAATTGAAATAGGTTATTATGAATTAGAAAATAAATTTATTAGTACATAGGCTTATTGGTTGTTCATAGACAATAGACTTGGAAATGTGTTGATTTATTAGTGTATAATAATTGCTTTAGTTATTAGTTTAGAAATCGATAATTCCTTTTATATATAATTGAAATATTGCAACTAATATGAATTAAGATGATAATTTTAGAATATTAATGTAATAAGGTGTAAACCAATGTTAATTATATTTGTTGGATAATAGTTAATTCAATAATAAGAGTGAAATGAGAATTATTAGAATTTAAATTATAATTAATGAATTTATGGAAATTGAAATTAAACGATGTAATTAGTGCAATATTAATATTGAGTTTTACATGAAAAATTTGGTTTAAAAGATTATAAATTTCTAGGTATGAATTTGAATATGAAAAGTGATAAATCTAATTTATTAATAATATATTTAAATAACAAGAAAATAGCCATTTGAGCCACTGTCTAGGATTTCGACGAAACTAGTTTCATTGGATCCGTAACAGTGAATTATTATAGGATTTTATGTTTTGTAGCGATTAGACTTGTCACTTGATCATACGTGCTCGAAACGAGTAGTTATTAATTTAATGAAATCGATTTGAAATAAGCTGGTCTTAAAAACTAACTTCTTCTTACAATAGAATTAGGACTTGAAACCTATTCCATTGGGTTTAAAAATATCAAAAAACATCTATTTTGCTATATGGGATGACCTACCTTCGTTTCGGGAATGGAATGGGATTTTCAGGTTGTTATTGTTGTTTTAAACCAATTCTGTGACGACACGGAATTTTTAAGCCTTTAAAATCGGAATATTTAATTGATTTTGAATATTCAATAGAGTAATTTTAACTCGAATTACGGATATCACAATTTATTTGACAATTAAATAATTGAATTAAATAACTTGAATTTGAATAAAATGTTGAATCTGAAATTTTAAACCGATTAAAAATAATTTGAAGGCTTATAAAATTTATATTGAGAACACTGAAAATAATAGAAGTTGTAAAATTGAATTTAACAGTGGTTTGTTCAGTTTTGAAATTTTATATCATTTAAATTGAATTTAAAATAGTCTTCCGAGGGACAGTCTCGGAGTTTGACGAAACCAGTCCATTGGGTCTGTAATATTGAATTATTATCGGATTTCAAGTTTCGTAGCATTCAGAGTTGTTGTGTGAGGATACGGCATATAAACGCGTTGAAATTTTATATCGAATAAAACTGTATCTTCGTTTCTTCCTTTGCAAGCCATAATAATAATAAAAAAAAAATATTAAATATTACTTGCGTCTTCTTTTGGAAGCCAAGCCGTATTTTTTCATTTTAAGGTCACGTAATTCATTCTAATTCCCTGACTTCTAAATCGAATACACGGTTCAAAAATGATAATGGCCGATGCTTAGGGCTTTATCAATCAACCGAAACCAAATTCGTTTCTAAAAAAAAAAAATGGCCGCAAGTTGTTTCTTCCCAAATCGATCCCACTTAAAAAAAAAAAAATATGTAGTTCATCGCGTCGCGCTCGAGTCCTTAGAGCAAATCGAGTTTGCCCTTTTCAATTTTCGAATCGCGACCACTTCGCGAGGAGCTCGAGTACGGGCTGTGGCGGCGCGTTCGCGACTGGAAGGGGACACTCGACGGTGATTGTTGAACTCATGTTGTAGGGGGCATGGCCTGGAACGCACGGCGTGGCGCACACGTACGTGTGATGGTGGGCGACTCATTCTGGAGGAGGTGCGGCGTCGTTGTTGCCTCGAAATTCGGTGCGTTGTTGAACGGTATAGTTGGTGAGGTTGTTTTCGACATGGAGAGGTGGACGAGTGGCCTTAGCAGCGATTTTGAGCTGGGGTTTTACTATCTTTGCTGCAAGGTAGTCTCTGTTCATTTTTTTTTATAGTTAATTTAGTATGGAACATATGTATATTACAGTAAGATAGGTTCTGACCAATTCCAATATAAAAAAAAATGTATGAGGATCTAAGGTTAATCTGGAATACGGTTTGGAAATTTAATAAGTGAGTAAACTGAGGAGAAAAAGAAATTTGTTATGGAATAATAAAAATGTGAAAATAACAATTTTTACATTGTTTAAAGAAGTTATATATATAAAAAAAATATGGATTTTTACAGAAAATGTATATATAGATAAGACTTTGGAAAGGATATAAATTTGTTTTTAAAGTATTTGGAAGTTTATAAAAGTTAGATTTTGGAATTCTATAATCTATCTCTCTAAGTGTATATGTAGTTTTCAATAGAATAGTTCTAGTTTAAATTTGAAACATTTGCTAAATGAATTAATGGTAATTAATTGTTTAATTAGTTAACATCAAACTTATTCGTTTACAATCAAATTGTTAATTTAGATAGAAAAATATTTAAATGATAATTGATTTATTTGGTTAGTTCATATATTAATAAAAAATAAATACTTGTACAAGGTCAGAGGTCGGGAAACTGAAATGAAATTGAAGTGGATTGCAAAACAGGAATAAAGGTGAGTTAATCTCACTCAGTTTAAAATTAAATTTAAAATGATTAGACTTAAACAATTGTTTGAATGGTTGAATGAATTGATGAGATATAGTATGATATTGTGGAATTGGTATATTATATTGTGCTGACGTTTGTGGATGCAGGGAAAAACAGGTTGGAGGGATCCAACTGGGTCCCTCATCATCATATATATAAATATATATATTGTTTATTTACTCTCTGTTATGTTTTGTGGATATTCTGTGATGAATTATATTGAAATATTGGATGCTATAGTTGCTTGGATATATTCTGGACTCTGAGTTATCAAATTATATAGCATTAGATTTTTGGAAAGAAATAATAAAAAGAGTAAATTTTTAAGAAAATAAATTATAAAGAATGTGAATAAACTAAATTGAATTGGATAAGAATACTAGTGTTCAAAACGCTAATTAATAAATTATGTGTGTGGAAAGAAATTTATGAATAAACAGAAAGTTAAGAAAAAAACTTAAACTTCAATGTTACTGTTTAAAAGAATAAAATAATTATTCTAAATTTAGGATTTAAATTATTTAAGAAAAATAAAGAAGGAATTGGGAATAACCTGAAATTTGTATATTTCAGCTAAAGGATTAAAAAAAATCAAACTGAAATAATAATAAAGTCCATAATTAATTGAATGTCGAAATGAACTGATAAGTAAAGAAATTTATTCCAAAGGAAATAAACTGTGAATCAATTTGGAAAATTGATTTAAGTATTCGAAGTAGGAATTTCCACTGAATAACCAAGTACGTTTTTAAAGTAAATTTTTAAATGTAAGTTAAAAGATTAAAAGTTGTTTTTAAAAAGCAAATTTTGGAAAAATTCTTATTTCTAATATTTACATTCTAAAGTAGGCATTTTCTCTTAATCTATTATAGTAGTAATTATTTAAAGAATGACTTAATATTATGTTCTTAAAAGTATAAATCTAGTTTTATATTTATTAAGTAACCTTATTATATAATATGTATTTTTACAAATTATTAAAGTAGTTTTAATTTAAATGTTTTAAAAGTATATATATATTTCAAAGTAAAGTGTTTAAAATTATTTTAAAATTTATTTTTGTGCTTGGTGATTTCAGAGGAGATATAAAATATTTGGAAAAAATTGATTCTGAGAAAAATGATGGCTTTGAAACTGTTTTCAAAGGATTGAAAATAGAAATATATCTTGTGAAGATATTTTGAAGTTAATAAATAATTTGGGAAATTATTTATTGTGTGATGGATGTTGTGAATATTAATTGATAGTTAAATAACCGACTATCAATATTGGACAATGCGTTAATCGTTTCGAAGAGACCGGGATCGAGATTAATTTCTCGAAAACCACTTCGATTCGGTTTGTACGTTTCGTGTATACGATTTGGATTCGAAGATGGAGCATTGAAGTGCAAGGGCTAGTCGCTACTAATCCTGAGGATATTTCCAAAATGGATGTAGTAGGAATAGTGCCTTCGGTTCCGTTCGAACCCGGGACGGACTTGTATGGACGAATGCTTGCGAAACATCGTCAGGTGGGCGATGGGCATTCTAAGTGAAACGTTCTAAAAAGGTAACGTTTAGCCTCAAGCCTCATCAAATGGGAATGACTGAAAATCAGGGGATATGCAGCAAGGTTAGGTGGGTCATGCCCAAGCAGGACAAGATAATTCCCCTGTCTAGATGTCCCTTATATATTTTGGCTTAGTGGGTGGTTGGTCGCGCCAACCACGGGGTTTATCTTGTTCGGGACTGTTCAGTAAGGAATGGTTCCGGCCTTGTGTTGCAGGGGATGAAGGGAGTAGTCCTCGATACGGTGATCTAGGCCCCGTACTGTGACAGGTGGTACCCCAGTGCCTAGTCATTGTTGGAAATCCATTCTCCCTACGAGCCTTGTACGAGTTTTGTTTGTATTACCCACTTTTGGGGCTAGTAGCAGGAATTTAATAGATGTAACAATTTCGGCTATTTTATAAGTATTTGTAAATAGACCCTATTATAATATCAGAGGATTTCTATAAAAATTGTTTTAGCTATCGTAAGGTAAAAACCCGACATGTTTATTTGTGGCGTGGTCTTACGAGATGCTTTTGTTTTCAAAAGATTTTTTGAAACTTTAATAATCAATTGGGTGTGATTTTCTCACGCTGGTATTCCAGACTGACTCGGGTATTATTTAACCGTAATGCTCGGGTCAGACCGAGTATTATAGGATACAGGACAAGTTGTTGTGGAGCTCAGGAGGCGAGCAGGATGACGACACGTATTCTCGTACTTATCTATATATATTCCGCTGTTGAGTTGTGTATTTTGAGTTGTTGTGTATCCACTGTATGTTATTGTTGTGAGCTATGTCTGATGTACTCTGATGATGTAATATATGTAAACAGAAATATTTGATGTTGAGTAAAGATTATATATTATCTATTATATTTTATTCCGCTGCGATGGTTAGATTCTGTTGTTGTTTTCTATTTTTCTTCTTCTACCTCTTCTTCTTAAACCCAAATGGTTCGTAATTCTGTGCAACTTGAGTTGATTGTTGTAGAATAGTGTTAACTCAAGGGGTACGGATTTGCGGGCTGTTACAGTTGGTATCAGAGCTTAGGTTGGTGATAACCTTGGCTCTGGTGGGAACTACTCATTTAAATTAGAGTCTATAGTACTCTAGAATGAGTTGGAGCGTATTAATAGTTATGAGTGCGTACTTGTTAGTGAATAAAAATTGTTTTTATATTGTGTTGATTTATCGGTTAGGTCTTTATGGATTCTGGTCGATGTATGGGACGCCATGTCATCGATAGGGATTTCTAAACTCTTGAACAGGATAAACCGACACAGTATTGTTTTAACTAGGGTAAATGAAATAATTTTACCCAAATTTATTTTATGTATATAAAAGAAAATGATTTTCTTAATTATTATAGATATACATGGATGTTTGGATGACAGAAGTGATAAATATTAAATTATTATCATTGTAAGATAATTGAATAAAGTTTGAAATAATAACTGGAAAAAAAATAATAATAATTACGGAATAAATTAACATAATAGATGGAATTTACGAAAGTGATTCATAATGGAATAAGGAATTGAATTCATAATTAAAAACTAAGAAACCATGTAAATTATAGTATGATTAATTATTAAAGTAAGATGAAATTCCAAAGAAAAGTTTGAATTTAAATCTAAAGAGGTTGGAATTTGGAGATTTAAGTTCCTTTGAATTTGGAAATGATTTCCAAAGATTGGGAAAGATATTATATATTGAGAAATATTTTTGAATCGGATTTGAAATCTAGAGAGATTTGGAATTTAAAAATATTGGATGGATTTTAGAAAAAAGAATAAAAGCATTGAACTCTTTTGGTTGCTAGGAAATAACTTCGGTGATGACTGCAGCATCATCAATGTTCATTTTCGAGTTTCCAGAAGTGAAATTGCTACCAATTTGTTTTAAATTGAAATTGTTTGTAAAACTGGTTGAGTTTTGAAATTCAAAAAAAAAAAGATAAATTGAATTTATGAAACGAATTTTGGATATAGAAGGTTTTAAAGGGAATTTTGAAATGTTGAAAGGTTGTTTAACTTTGGAATTTGTTGAAAAACAAAATTTCAACGGTGTAAGTGAAACTGAGAATTGGAATTTAAAATTGAATTGTGTGGAGTTGTGTTGAATGGAAAAATTAGTCAGGATGGACTAAAGATAATAAATGTTTGAACATAACATTTATTGGTTAAATAATGAATTGGTGAATGAATAAATGATCAAATAATATACTTATAAAGAGAAGTTGATATTAATAAGAAGGGATAGAAAATTTGAATTCAGCAAATAAAATTGTACTTAAGTAAATGAAAATGAAGGAAATATAAGCTTTGAATAATGGAATTTAAATTTAAAAAGGCTAAAATGAAATTAATTGGATTGGAATAAATTTAAATAGGCTGAAATAATATCCAGTTGTATTCGAATTAAGTTGAAATCGAATTGAGTTAAATAAAACTGAGTCAAAATAAAATTGAATTGGAACAAGAATTCAATTGAATTATTTGATGGAACTAGATTCACACCTAAGCAAATGGAAATTGAATAAGGATTAAAATGGAAATCCATAAATCAGAATAACTTATAGGAGAATTAAAAATACATAGAAATAAAATATGCTTGGGCTATGAATAAATAGAAGGATTGAGTTAAACTAAAGATGAATATATTCAAGCTTATGATGAATGGAATTGTATAAAATAGTAAGTTGTGACTTATAAAATTGGAAATGGAATACAAAGCCCAAATTTAATATTTTGATGAATTGGAAAATGAAAAGAAAACCCAAACTTGAATTATAAAGTATATTGAACTTACGAAAATAAAATGAAGTGATATTTGGAATAAAAATTCAAGTGTTGGATTATAAATAAGGAAAGAACAAATTTGTTAATAAATTTGAAATTGAATTGTGAGTTATGATGAGGTTTGAAATAAAACTCAAGTTATAACTAAATTCGACTTAAATTGACGATGAAGTTGATGAAAATGACTTGTGAGTTTAATAAAATCAGAACTTGAGTTATTAATTCAAATTAGACTCGAAGTATTAACAAATTAAATATAATTGAAAATGTAAAGAATAAAAATGGAAATGGATTAAAATAATAATGGTTTGAATTGAGAATCAAATCCAAATCAGTGGAAATAAGATGGAAATGGCTTTGTGATAAATTGAATGAGTTAAATCTGGAAAGTTAAATTTTATAATAACTAACCAAAGGAAATTGTGGATTTAAAATGAGATTTAATTGAGATGGAAACAAGTTGGATAAAGGAGAAAAATATTTAATTGTGAAATGGAAGTGAGCTTAAGTATAAATTTGAATACATTAAAGTAAATTGACTTAAGCTGAATAAATCAAGGAGAGTTGAGTTGAATTCAACTTAAACAAAGTTTAATAATAATTGGATTGGTTTTAAATCAAGTGAAAATAAATTTTTAATTGAAGTAAAATTCGGTGAGTTGCTGATAATGTTTCATTCCTTTCAAGTTTGTTAGAATAGTTTAAATGAATGTGGATAAACTAATTTTATATTGAATAAATAAATGATGGAATAAATAAGTATCAAATGAAATGTGGTTTTAAATGAGTTGAGAAATGGTTATTGAATGGAATAACTTGGATTGTCTTCGAACTAAATAAAATAGTTTGGAATAAACAAATATGAAACGGAATGTAAATAAATGGATTGTTGATATTGATTGATGATTGTGATTTGGATAATGGATGATGTTGATGAATGGATGTTTATTTGATATCATTAAATTGCAAGTTATCATGCATTTTCCATTTCATTTGGGATTGTGGTTTGAAATGACATAAAACCGCAAAGTTTTATTTTTAATTGCGGATTGAAATGATAAATATCTGTATCACTTGACCATAGGATAGAAAATTTTATACAGGCACCGTGGTCTATAATATAAATTATTTTAAAAGGTGATTTCTATGGTTTGGATGTGATACGATTTATAAAAATTAAATTTTGATATTTTATAAATATTATTCTTCCATTTATATATATATATATATATATACACATGGAGTAAATTTTTAATATGAAATGTATATGAATCCCTTTAATAAAAATGGAAATTTTAGGAAAATGGTGGTTGATAATTTATACTATATGTTAAATGTTTAAATTTGGAAATTTTAAGATATGATATTTATAACTGGATTTTTCCAAGATAAGTATAAAATGAATATTCTAGTATAAACTAAATTGAAGAGATATTTAATTGCTAGAAATTGGGAGTTGTTTATGAATTTATGTGAATATTCAAGACTAAATAAGAAACATCAAATTTGTTGAAAAAAAAATTAAATTCCATCTTTAGTTTTGAATATTAATACTCCAAATGATTTATACACATAAAAATTTAAGGGGTTTTAGAACTTAAAGTGATTATGGTTTAAACTTTAATAAAGGACCATATTTGTAAAGCCATGTAAATTATTTTCTTTACAAAGTAACCATAAAGTTAAATCACTTATTTTATATATTGTTGAATATCCAAACCATTTAGTTTTGAAAGTAATGGTTTTAAAAACTATGGATTTCGAAGTATTATGTTGAAAGTTAAAATTAAAATATTTGGTTATATGGGATTATAAATTTTAAAAGTGGCATAATTTTTGGAAAGGATATATATTTGGGAAAATGATATCATTGATTTGGGTTTTATAAAAATAATATCAAAATGAATTGTTTTGGGTTTAAAAAAAAATGATATCGTAATATTATGGTTTTGAAATGGATTATATTCTGGGTTTAAAGTATAAACTATTTTTAAATGACCGCGGTGTTATAATAACGATGGGTTGGCAAAGAGACCGGGATCGGATATGGACATACTCTCTGTCGATACCGAAAACCACTTTGACTAACCGTGTACGTGGTGGAGATTCCAGAATGAAGTAGGTTGGTGGCGACGTCCTGTAAGGTAAATACGTGGACCCAACTCCCGTGAGTTGGCATAAGGTGGCTAAAACAGGAGCGATCGACGGGTTAATGAGGTCATTCCTCTGATCGGACACTCCTCTTCGATATTATACTTTGACTTTGGATTGATTCAGTGGCCACTCTTATTTTTGATTTTGGGGGAGTTTGTTCGAGGTGGGCGGTAGCTGCGGCTACGCGTTTCCATCGGCCCGGAAGCGTAATTGGTATATATACCCTGGTATTGCCTAGTTGTGCCGTGTCACCTACCATACCGAGCCTCGTACGAGTTTGGATTTCTCCCATAGCCCATGTGGTATCCTCTGGTGGCTTCCCGATCAGGAGGGACTATGATATTGGATGGACTACTGGGACTATTACGTGTTAAGGGGAATATTGGGTCACTCCTTAATGCTATTAAAAAGTATGTTTATTTTATAAATAGACACTATTATAATAGCGCAATATACTACATAGTAAATAGTTTAACGGATCCTTAGGAGATGTAGATCCCGAGCATCTCTTGAGTTACTGTACTCATATTTATTTCTGTTAATTTAACTCACATAAGATCTTTTAGTTCTGACTCGAGTGTTTTTGTCTTTTCAAATTCGCTCGGGTCAGTCCGAGCGTTTCAGGATCGAAGACTTTAGCTTTGGAGGACGAAGACGAAGAATTTGTATTATTATTATTTATAGTATTGCACTACACTCACACTATATTCCGCTGCATTGATATTATTGGTATGTAAACTCTGATATTTAATTGTATAAAGAAGAATCCATTGTTTTGTAAAAAGTTTTATAAACTGTATATTTTATTATTATATTTTATCCTTCCGCTGTGAGATTCTATTTTGTTTTATTTCTTCTCTGTTTTTCTTATTTACCCCATAACAATCCGCCCTTCCGTATGGTTTGAATCGGCACGTGTGTCTGTTTAAAGTGTGCGAAAAGGCGGGATGTTACAGTTTTAGAGTGGTTCGGCATGTGGCCTACGTCCACTATGAAGTTTTATCACTTTATTGCTTGATACTTGAAGATTACAAGTTTTTATAGCGAAGTACAACAGATAATAAGCTTAAATTCGAGATCAATGGCAGTAATGGCGTTCTGAAGTGAACGTGGCAGAGTCCGGGCGTTCTTTTACTCTGAAAATTCTCTGACCCCTTTTCTGAATGACCAGGGGCTCTATTTATAAGTGTTGGAGGCTGATATTTCGCTGAAAATTCGAGAGACCACTTCTGACACGTTAGGGGGCCCGCATGCCCAGCCTTAGGAAATTGGGGCCCGTTCCGGGATCGATTCGAACTCAATTTCGAATCGATCAAGATTTGATCCGATTGAGCTGAAATTTGGCATGAACATTCCTCATGTTGCCAGTAAGATACCATGAAAATTTCATAGCATTTGGACATGTGGATTGAGAGATATGATCGATGCAAGTTGGTCTGTGATCGATACGAAGCAATTTCGAATCGATCAAGATTTGATCCGATTGAGCTGAAATTTGGCATGAACATTCCTCATGTTGCCAGTAAGATACTGTGAAAATTTCATAGCATTTGGACGTGTGGATTGTGAGATATGATCGATGCAAGTTGGTCCGTGATCGGTACGAAGCAATTTCAAATCGATCAAGATTTGATCCGATTGAGCTGAAATTTGGCGTGAACATTCCTCATGTTGCCAATAAGATACTGTGAAAATTTCATAGCATTTGGACATGTGGATTGTGAGATATGATCGATGCAAGTTGGTCCGTGATCGATACGAAGCAATTTCGAATCGATCAAGATTTGATTGGATTGAGCTGAAATTTGGCGTGAACATTCCTTATGTTGCCAGTAAGCTACTGTGAAAATTTGGTGGCATTTGGACATGTAGATCTTGAGTTATGATCGATGCAAATTTGGATTTCTCAACCGTGATCGATCAATATCTTGAGCATACGAGCTCCGATAGACTTGAAATTTGGAATGTTGGATTTCTTAGCTTTGCTTGTCATGTCATATAAATTGTAGCTTGATCCGGACTCGAAATTTTTTTACCGACATCCATAGCAGACCTATGTGATAATGATTCTCAGGACGAACTATCATTGGTTTCTAGTTAAGTCCTTGGTGTCACGGCCTTGCCAAAAGGCGGGATAACAATTGACACTTGACAATAATGCAAGCTTATCAAGCACAGTGCCTAGCGTGTGAAATTTTTTAAAGCACATAACCGAATTTTGTTTAACCTGGAAATCACTTTCTTGTACGCATGCAAGAATGATGGGCAACACCATATTGAATTAAATGAAAGACCAGACCCTTCTACATGCATACAAGAAAACAAATTGAAGACCTGCATTTATACATTTCTCACGCCCAACTCAATAATTGGTCAGAGCTACAACTTTCACTAACCTGGATAAATATATCCATGCGCACTCAAAATATATGTCATACTTAAGCACCAATTGTTCACGCATGTACACTATACAGAATATTTTCTCGCGGGTCAGAAGAAAATAAGAAAATGGTGACTCTGGTTTTAAAATTTCACAAACACGTAAGGAAAGAAAAACATAACTAATTTAAATTAGAAATGTGAGTTAAACTCACTTTAGATTTGCTTCCAAAAATAGTAAGCAACAAGGAATTAAAAGAAGCCAATTTGAACCACTATTTTTAATTCTTTTCTCGTAGCTACCGAAGCTTTTAAAGCAAAAATGAAAATATTGCAACTTATACTTTTCTATTCACCAAAAGTTTTTTGTATACAAGTCAAAAATAAAGAAGTGTGCCGGAAATGTTTTGGTACAAAAGCATTAAAGGAAAACATGCTTTGAGTAAAGAAAATATAGGCTGCTTATAAAATGATGATGGTGACAGCAGTTGTAATGTGTTCAACTTTATGATAGCAAAAGTCTTCATTTTTGCCTTTATTTGAACCCATTCTTTTGTACACGGCTTGTACAAAATGAGTTGGATAGATCACTTGCAAAGCATGACAGCAAGTTGTTTTAATCTTGCTTTATAAACTTTTATTAAAAACACACGGTTTGAAATAAAGATGAAGATATTGAATTATGTGTTCACTTTTGCTAGTGAATTGGCCATTCATTTTTCATTCGTGAAAGCAATTTAAAAATAACGCAACTTTGTTATTTGTTTCCATTGATCTTGCAGCTGACTACCACTTATATGCTCAACTGATTTGTAAATAACACTGCATTCATATTTTCTACGAATTTCAAATTAAAATTTCCATCTTAAATTTTTATTTCAACGTTAATAAAATCACGGTCGTTATAGATTTTTAAAAATATTTATCACGACAGTAATTCAAAAATCACGGTCGTTACAATTACTTACCAATTCAGATTATAATTCCATATATAACGTAAATTTTATTTCATTACATTAATATACGCTTATTTACATCTTAATTTGAACTTATTTCCCAATTCACCAACTACTACCTTACGATAAATTTCCGTTACTATTAAATTTACATTCACACTTCCGTTACTCCACTTATTTTCATAATACCGATTCCATTCAATTTCCATTCTATTATTCAATCAAATTGTCCTATTGTGGATAGTATTACATTATTGAATCAATTATCAATCTATGGGAAGAATTATTATTGGCTTACTCTTATTACATTAACAATTACCATCTTATTCCAATTTACAATTTATACAGAAATAAATTTCATTCACTTACAAATAAATTCATTTGTTATATATTTCCTTCACATTAATTTAAAATTGATTTCTATAAATTGATTTGATTTAATTGCCAAATATATATATATATATATATATATATATATATATTAATTACTACTAAATGTCCTTAATAATTTATTTACTTTGTCTTCTGTTTTGTTATATTCAACTTATTACCAAATATTTCTATTTACACTCCATTATAACCTAAACAGTCGTTTCAATCAATTTGAATTTGCATTAAATTGGTTATCCATCAACTGCCATTTACATTACTACCTTAATTCACATACAATTACAATTTATCAATATATTATTACATAGGTAAATTAAATTCTTGCCTTATTTACTTATTTTAAATTCTATATCCAAGTGCAACAATTAACACTATTTCTTTATTGGAATTTCACTTAAATTTTCAAAAATTAGGTTTAATAACCATTTCTACAATTCATTATTAAGATTTATTTCAATATACATTATAAAAAAAATTATTCTTTAAAATTTTATTTCGAAAATCTAATTAAATTAACCAAAGTTTATTTATCAAAATGTACGGGTCGTTACACTCTCCCCCACTCAAAACTTTTCCTCCCCGTAAAGGAAAAGATGGGAAAAGAAACATTATAATATATATTGTTCAAAACATTATATTCATAGCAATAAGTTTACAGAATAGGATAATTTAAATAAAATATATAGATTTATAAACAATTAAATCTTTATGTATTCAAATTAATAAGGTTTGGAAAAAATTTCAAAATATTTCTAAGTCCAAAATTTACGGAAAATTTCATTTCGACAGAGTCTCCTTTGTACGGGAAGGCTCGGGAGAAAATATAATATCAATTATAATGATATACAACATATATTTTCCAAAATAAAATAAATCCTAACACGGGAAAAATATAATAACGCTATAAACCATGATCTGAAAACATACCTATTTGTCGGGCAATTTACGCTTAATTATGAAACCAAAAGAAGTAGCAATTGCTTCCATAACATGTATTTCACTTATATAATCCAAATGGTTAACAATTTTATAAAATGAAATATTTAAGGTCATTTCAACTTCAAACAAACAATTCAATACAATCAACAATCACTTGCAATAATGCATACAACCATTACATAGAATCCATACAAATCAATCATTCATTCATATCAACAAAACAAATAGTTGTTCGGGTTCGAACTATAAATTATACGGAATGAAAAATAACTACTAAGTGTACCCTTTACTCAACAGTCTTAGGTGAGACTAAATAGATTATTCATACATCCCAACAATTTTAAAATATTCTTACCCAAGAACCATAGGCCAAAACAAACAACACTTCCAAACAAGAAATCAAATTCAATTTTCCAACTTCATAGCATTTATTGTTTGATTTCCTTTTTATTCATATAATGATTTTTTTTCTTTATCTTCATTTATTTGCAGTATTCATCTTTCTGCTTATTTTATTAATAAATAGCTTCAATCATTTACTTAAGGTTATTATCTTTCATCTACACGACTTAATTTTATTTATTCACTTTCATTTATTACTAAATTCCATTTATAATAATTACCTTTCTATTTTAATTAATAGCCTTTATTTTTATACTTAAGTTCATAAAAACTCTAACACCAAATTCTTATTTGTTAAGGAATTTCATTAAATACTTTCATTATTTTAGATTTTTACTTGTATAATATTCTATTACCATTTCTTATTAAACATTGCAACTTTTATTGTTGGGTAAGTTATATATATGCTTTTAAGAATGTAATTGAAAATCATACAAATATATCCCATTTCTTTTAATTAATTTAATGTTCAATAATTACACCTTTTGTTTTATAAGTTGCAATTTCAACTTTCATTTAATCTCATTTATAACTTAGAATTAACTTTCTTATTTTAATGAGAGGCTCCAATTTATAATTTAGTTACATTCCATTTCACTACAATAACTGAAACTATTAATCAATGGGAACTTAAGAATTTAAATACCGGGTTAATTTCAAATCATTTTAAAATAACAGATAAATGTATATACTTACACTTATGTATCAAATTATATTTAAAACAATTTAAAAATTTATATTTGATTATCAAAATAAACCTATAGTAAAACTACTATAGTGGCCTTCCCACTTCGAAACTTGAAAATGAATATCGATGATGCGTGCACTCATCACCGAAATTATTTTCCAGCGACAAAGAGGGGAGTACAATTTTATCTTTCCAAAATTTCTTTTAAAACATTTCTTTCAAATTATATTGAAATACTTATATCAAAAAATACTTCTTTTAATAATATTATTATTATATTTCAAAATCATTCAAAATAATTTCGAAACCCCGGAACTTAAGTTCTAAATTTTCAATTTGATTTATTTTTATTTTCCATCTCATTTCTACTATGACTTGTAAATTTCATTGCCTAAACAACTAATATATTGCAACCAAATATATATATATATATCATTTATAAAAATGTATAGGCAAAATTATTTCATTCACCTATATTATAACCAAATATTATGTTGGTCTGTCCTATTAAGTGTTTAGAAATCCCTATTGATGTCATAGCGTCCCATGCACCAACCAGAATTTATAAATACAAAATGGAACAGATTAACACAATATTAAAACCTTTTATAACACTAACAAATACGCTCTCTCATATATATACCCTCAACGACTCCCATACGGTATTACTACCGTATTAATAAATAGTCAAACCCCAGAAAGCTAAGGTTTATCGCTAAACCAAAGCTCTGATACCAGATGTATCATACCACCTTTTTGCACGCTTTATATCGACGATAAACCACACGCATCAGACTTAAACCATACAGAAGGGCGGGTTGTTATGGGGTAAATAAGAAAAAGCAGGGAAAGAAAAAAACAAAACAGAATCTCATAGCGGAAGGATAAAATATAATAATCAAATATACAGTTCATGAAGCTATATACAAAATATTAAATTTTTACTTATACAATATATCAGAGTTACACATACCAACGAATAAAAATCGATGCAGTGGAATACAGTGTGTAGTGGAACAATATAATATAGTAGGTAATAGTACTACAAAACTTCGTCTTCGTCCTCCAAAAATAAAGTCTTCGATCTTGAAATGCTCGGACTGACCCGAGCGAATTGAAAAGACAAAACACTCGAGTCAGAACTAAAAGATCTTATGTAAGTTAAATCAACAGAAATAAATATGAGTGCAGTAACTTAAAAGATGCTCAGGATTCACATCTCCTAAGGATCCGTTAAACAATTTACTATGTAGTACATTTCGCTATTATAATAGTGTCGAATTGTAAAATAAACTTACTTTTTTCTTAGCATTAAGGGGTTACCTATATAGCCCTTAACACGTAATAGTCCCAGTAGTCCATCCAATATCATGGTCCCTTCTGATCCAGAAGCCACCAGAGGATACCACACGGGCTATGAGAGAAAACCAAACTCGTACAAGGCGCGATAGGGTAGGTGACATAGCACGACTAGGCAATGCCAGGGTAGATATACCAATTACGCATTCGGGTTGGTGGTAACGCGTAGCAGATACTACCGCCCACCTCGAACAACACCCCCAAAATAAAAAATCAAAAGTGGCAACCGAATCAAACCAAAAGTCAGAGTATAATATCGAAGGAATGCGTCCGATCAGAGGAATGACCTCATTGGCCCGAGAATCGCTCCTGCTTTAGCCACCTTATGCCAACTCACGGGAGTCGGGTCCACGTATTTACCTCAAAGGAACGCCGCTACCATCCTACTTCATTCTGGAATCTCCACCGCGTACACAGTTGTTAAAGTGGTTTTCGGAGTTGGCAGAGAGTATGACAACTTCCGATCCCGGTCACTTCAACAACCAACCGTTATTATAACACCGCGGTCTTTTCAAATTAGTTTATACTTTAAAACCAGAATATAATATTCGTTTCAAAACCATATAATACGATATCATCTTCATTTTAAAACCAAATCAATATGATATCATTTATAAACCCAAATTAATATAATATCATTTTTATTTCAAATATATCCTTTTCTAAAACCATAACATTTTCAAAGTTATAATATTTCGAAACCAAATGCTTGAAATATAACCTTCCAAACATAAAACTTGAATTTCATAACTTTGAAATATAACTACACCCCTCAAATGGTCTAAATATTAAATTACTTTATAAAATAAAATAACTTCTTTGATTTCACAAATAAATTCCAAATATCGATTTGAACCCCCAAATAAGCCATTTCTAATTCAATATTTTCAAAGCTTAAAATTCAATATCTCAAACTAAATTTTTTAATATATATATATATATATACACCAATTTCACTTTTCTATTATTTAGTTTGAAATATTTACTTAAAAATCTATTACCCGTTTAATGAAACTTCAAATTTCAAAAATTGAATATTCCTCAATTCATTTAAACTTGATATATTTACTTAAACCACCTTAACCCCGAATTTAGTTTTAAAATCATATATTTTTTAAAAAAAAAATCTAAATTTCAATAAGTTCCAATGGATTTTTATTAGATACTATTTTTAATTAAATAAAATCTCAGGTCCATTTCAAAACTATTCTCTCACACTTGATTTATAAAACCAATATAAACTCTATATAAAAATATTTTTTTAATTAAATACTTCCCATATTATAATCTAACAAAATCAACTTTATTATTAAATTTAGTTATATTTTAACAAATTTTATACATGGCTTAAAACCAAGAATTTTACTATATATAAAATAACCTTTATCAAATATTCGAATCGATATCTCATAAACCATATATATTTCTTTACGAAATCATAGAAAACATTTCAAAATATTTTATATATAGACCGCGGTGTCCGTATGTAATTTTCTATCCTATGGTCAAGTGACACAGATATTTATCATTTCAATCCGCAATTTAAAAAAAATTGCGGTTATGTATCATTTCAAACCGCAATCCCGAATGAAGTGAAAATGCATAATAACTTGCAGTTTATAACTATATAAAATTCAACATCCATTCATCCAATATCAACCATCAACCATTTATCACAATCATCATCAAATTCAAAATAGCATCAATATAGAATGGATAATAAATAGGAGGTATTAAATAACTGTTTATATTCAATAATAATTTAAATAACTGTTTAACTGGCAGTTTATATGAAATGAATAATTGATTAACAATTTGTAACATCCAACCTTTTCGTACGCTTTAAATTGACATACGTGCCAATTCAAACCATACGGAAGGGCCGATTTTTATGGGGTAAATAAAAAAACAAGAAAGGAATAAAACAAAATAGAATCTCACAGCGGAAGGATAAAATATAATAATCAAATATATAGTTCTTGAAGCTGTTTACAAAATATTTAATTTTACTTATACATTATATATCAGAGTTATACATACCATCGAATATCAATAGTGCAGCGGAATACAATAGTGTAGTGGAATAATATAGTAGATAATAGTACTACAAATCGTCGTCTTCTTCCTCCAGAGCTAAAATCTTCAAATCCTAAAACGCTCGGACTGACCCGAGTGAATTGAAAAGTCAAAACACTCGAGTCAGAACTAAAATATCTTATGTGAGTTAAATCAATAGAAATAAATATGAGTGCGGTAACTCATGAGATGCTCGGGATTTACATCTCCCAAGGATCCATTAAACTATTTACTATGTATTAATATTTCACTATTATAGTAGTGTCTATTAGAAAAATAAACTTACTTTAAAATAGCGTTAAGGAGTGACCCAATATTCCCCTTAACACATAATATATTCCCATAGTCTATACAGTACCGTAATCTCCCTCGTACTGGACGTTGTCAGAGGGCACTCCATTGGTATGGTACAAAACAATATCGTATAAGGCGCTAGGGTAGGTGACACGGCACAACTAGGCAATGCCAGGGTAGATATACTAATTATGCTTCCAGGTCGGTGGTAATGCATAGCCGCAGCTACCGCCCACCTCGAGCCACACCTCCAAATCAAAGAAATCAAAAGTGGCCACCGAATAAATCCAAAGTCAGAGTAGCATATCGAAGGGATGTGTCCGATAAAAGGTGCTACCTTCTTAACCCGTCGATCGCTCCTGTTTTAGCCACCTTAAGAAAACTCATGGGAGTTGGGTCCACGTATTTACCTCAAAGGAAATGCCGCCACCATCCTACTTCATTCTGGAATCTCCACCGCGTACACCGTTGTTAAAGTGGTTTTCGGAGTTGGCAGAGAGTATGACAACTTCCGATCTCGGTCTCTTCAACAACCAAACGTTATTATAACACCGCGGTTATTTCAAAATAATTTATACTTTAAAACCATAATATAGTATCCCTTTCAAAACCATATAAATATGATATCATTTGTATTTTTAAAACCCCAAATCAATATGATATCATTTTTAATTTAAAAATATCCCTTTTCGAAAATCGTAATATTTCAAATATATATATATATATATATATATATATATATATATATATATATATTAAACCCCATAGCTTTGAAACAAAATTTCTAATGCTCAAATGATTTAAGTATTAATCCAATTTACATAACAAAATAGCTTTTATAAAATTTCACAAATAAATTCTAAATATAGGTTTAAATTCCTAAATAAACCATTTCAATTTCCATATATTTCAAAGCTTTAAATATTCTACAATTTCAAAACAAATTCTTTGATAATTTCATATATATCAAATTCCATTACTATTATCTAGATTTGAAATGTTTACTAAATAAACCCAATATCGTTTAAGTAAAACTTTTACCTTCAAACAACTGGATATTTTTTTAGATTTTATTTACTTGATATATTCATTTAAATCCTTCAAAAACAAATCATGTTATAAGAATCATCCCTTTAAAATCTTAATTTATTCAAAGTTTCAAATCAAATCTTTCTAGTATAATTCTTAAATAATTCAATTCAAATAAATTTCGTGTTCATTTTCCAACTTAAATTTTTATTTAGGTCATTAAAACTCTATATATATATCCTATCTTAAACAGGTACTTAACTATATGATATAAACAAGCAAATCCCATTATTAAACTTATTTTCATTAAACAACTTATACATAGCTTAAATTCAAGAACTTAGCTATATATATATATATAATTAATATTTGTATAATATCAAAAATTAATATTTATTAAACCGTATATTTTCTTTTCAAACCGTACAAAATTACTTCAAAATATCTTTATATATAGACCGCGGTGCCTGTGTAAAATTTTCTATCCTATGGTCAAGTGATACGGATATTTATCATTTCAATCCGTAATTTAAAATAAAAACTACAGTTATATATCATTTTATACCGCAATCCCAAATGAAATGAAAATGCAAGATAACTTGCAGTTTATAACAATATAAAATACAGCATCCATTAATTCAATATCAACAATCAACCATTTATAAAAATCATCATCCAATATAAACAATAACATCACTATAGAATGGATCATAAACAACAAATATTAGTTTATATTCAATAACAAATTTAAATAACTGTTTTAACTGGCGGTTTATATGCAATGGATAATTAATTTAACAATTTAACTGGCAGTTCATATGCAATGAATAATTAATTAACAATTTAATGGCAGTTTAAATGCAATGAATAAATTAAATAGCAATTTAATTTAAATAAATGAAATTAACTGCGGTGATGATTAAAAATATTCCAAACAACCATAAACAAATTTTAAATCACATCATATATCAATTTAACAAACATAAGAAATTTTAGAAATTGTGAGTGGGTTAAAACACTCACCTTTGAAATTTAAATTGAATTTAAATCCAATTTAAAGCCAAAATTTTGGACAGTCTCCAAATTCGTCCGAACCAGTGTCAAAAGGTTTGGAATTTTATTACGATCCTAACAAAAAAAATCATGCGTGAAATGGAGTTCGTATGAGAACGTTATTAAGTTTTGAAGTTACACGAATTAAAATTATAAAAATAAAACAAAGCTATCCTTCTATACATCCACGTTACCTCTTCTCAGCACACTGAACACGTGAGCTCATGGTCACGAAACCCTACCGCATGCAACCCATACCAGAGCAACCTAGCCGCCATCTATCGCGTGAATTTTGTCGTCGATCCAATGGCCTAGGGCCAGATCCAATGTCGCCAAACAACTCAGCAGTCTGAGACGCCTCCACGTGCACCACCACGCCACGCTCGGTCCCACCATGTCCATCAGGCCGATCTCGAACTCGAAAACTTCCACTGCCAAAATATGCAAACTCCTACACCTTCGACGCGAGGTAACCGTATGGATCTGAAGAAGACATCGAGAGCCACGCTTTCTCCTTTGATGCCAACACGAAATGTTGAAGGGATCGAGAGAAAAAAGGGTTTGAAGGTTGGTAACTCTCGGCCATTGAAATTGAGATGGCGGCTGGAGGCTATTAGGGTTTAGAAAATAGTTTAATAATATAATTTTTCGTTTTACGCGCCGTATTTATAGATAGGTCTGAAACAGGACGAACAACGATTTAAGTGTGCCGATAGGCTATCCTAACGTAAAAAGGCCTTTTGAACGCAATGGTACTGGTTCGAAGCCCAATTCCATCATTTTTTTAGATTACTGTTAAAGTCAAATTGGTTTGAAATGACAATAATGCCCCGATAAGCGCGTTTTGGCTCCGTAACGAAAATGGATCATCCCATATATCAAAATAGATGTTTTTAAATATTTCAAATGCGATGGAACAAGTTTAAAGTCCAAATTCCGTCGTATGAAGAAGTTATGTTAAAATCAATATTTTTCAAATTGATTTCAATTTCATAAATTTCAAGGCGTTTCGAGTCCAGACGATCAAACGACAAGTCCGATCGATACGAAACTTGAAATCCTACAATAATTCACAATTACGGATCCAATGAAACTTGTTTCATCGAAATCCGAGTCAGTGGCCAAAATGGCTATTTTTCCATTAATTAAAAAATTTAATAATTCATTAATTAAATCTCTTTTCAATTTCACTTCCAAAATTTACAAATCTTACCGGATTTGCTTTCTTAAATAATTGCAGTAATTTCGATAAATTCAGAGGTCAATTAAATTTGGTTGCATCATACACTTCAGCGTAAATTTAAATTCAATTATATTCAAAATTTATCAATAAAATTCCCAATGGTTCCATTAAATTAAATAACTTAACAATTATTCCATTTATTATTATCAAATAAAAGGATTTACCATTGGATTCAAACTATTACATTAATATTTTCCAATTTCAACTAGATTTTTAATTAACATAATAATGAAGATTAAATTTTACTTAGTTGCAGTAAACTCAATTTCCTTGATTCCTTACATTCAGATAGATAAACAAATCTTGATTTAAAAATCTTTACATTCACAAATCATTATCCTATAACATATTTAACATTTGGTTACATTTCATTAACTGACTTTCCATTTCACCTTTATTCGTATGAACTATATTTTTTCCACTAATTGGGTAATAACTACAAAATTCAATCATATTGAAATTTGTCAATTTTACCCATAAATTTAGATTTTAAATCCAATAAATCAATTTACCTTTGCTTCATTCCTTATTACATCAATTGTTACTTTAATTTACACTAACCAAATGTTAAATTAAGATTTATTGAAATCGATTACCAAAAATTTATTTGACACATTAAATAAACAAGCAACCTATATTAATTTCCATCTATTTGCTTTTAGTTACATTTGTTAGTTCGTTACTTATCAATCCTGATTTATAATTTCATATACGCTAAATTTTTATTTCATCACATTAATATACGCCTATGTACCACTAAATTTGAATAAATATCATATTCCTAAATGCACTTCTATTAATTAAATGCATTAAATTAAGGTTTTAAAACCAATAATTGAATTTTCCTTAATTTCATCCTTAAACCAACTTATTACTCTACATACATTGCATATTAATTCATCAATTAACATACTATGAACTATTTCCCCAATTTATCAATTACTACCATAAAATAAACTTATGTTTCTATTTAATTTTCATTTACCCTTCTGTTACTATATTAATAATCATTAAAGTAAGGTTATTATCAACAATGACCATTTAAAATTACTTTTCTACATTTTTTGTAATTGGTTTCCATAATTTTGATTTCGCTAATTTAGTTAGCCTTAACGCTAATACATTAAATCTACATTCAGTTTCAATTAATATAGAATTTAATTCTAATCACTTACATTTAATTCATAAATTATTGATTATCTTCAAAATTAAATAAAATTTGATTTCCAAATATTTGATTTGATTTCCATCTTTACTATGTCCATTATTACTTAACTTCAAATTTATAATTTCTCTTAATTATAACTTTTACAAAATTTTCCCAATTAATAGGTATTGCACAAATGTCATTACTTATCAACTTGCATTAACCTTATCACATAAATTCTCATTCAACTACTACTCAAAATATTTTATTTCATAAATAAATTCAATTTTTACACTCGTTTTCTTCTATTTGATTTATAGCCTAATATAACAGTTAAATTAACCCATTTCATTCAATTTATACAAATTCAGCTTTGACTAACTTTATTGCCTAAATTTACATGCGGTTACTTTTAATAAATAAATTATTGCATTGGATAATTAAATGCTTACCTTAAATGTATATATAAAATTTTCCCAAGGATAACACTTTCACTACTACCTTTATTAGGATTTTATTTCATATACTAATATTTAGTTTTTGATTACGCTTGCTTTATTTCATTTCAGCGTTCATTTCAATATTAACTTATAAAGTGGTTTTTTTTCTTAATCTAAATTTGATTACTAAATTTTAGTTAAAATACCCAACTTGATTATTAAAATTTCACGGGTCGTTACACTCTCCCCCACTCGAAACTTTTCGTCCCCGAAAAGGAGAAAGAAGGGAAAAGAAGAATTAATAAATCAATATATTTTATTTAAAATATTAATTTTATAAACAACTAAATTTACACCATTTTTTTAAATAAAATATTCAAATTTACAATCATTATATCGTTTTATACTTAAATCAATAAAGTTTGAAAATATTTTCAAAAAAATTTCTATGTCCAAAATATACGGAAAATTTCGGCAGAGTCACCTTTGTACGGGGAGGCTCGGAAGAAAATATAATGTCAAAATATAACAATATACAACAAATACTTTCCAAAATAATATATATCCCAACCCTGGAAAAATAATACAATAACGCTATAAACCGTAATCTGAAAACGTACCTATTTGTCGGGCAATTAACGCTTAATTATGAAACTAAATGCATCATCAATTGCTTCCATAACCTATATTTCACTTATATAATCCAAAAAAAAGTTAACAATTTTATAAATGAAATATTTAAGTTGTTTTAATCATAAACAACCAAATCAATACAATAACAACCAATTTCAACAAACAGTAAACAACCATCACACAGAATCAATAAAATCAATCATTCATTCATATGAAACAAAGCAAATAGTTGTTTAGGTTTAAAACTTTAAATTGTACAGAATGCAAAATAAACTACTAAGTGCATCATTTACTCAACAGCCTCTGATGAAGCTAAATGGATTATTTGTAACGACCCACAATTTGGTACTATTCAAATTCGACAATAAATTAAAACTTTTCAAACTTGAATAGTTCAAAACAATAGATTGTAAATAAATTTGGAGCAAATGAAATCAAATCACAGAATCACAGACACAGAAATCAGAATACTCGCAGCGGAATTTAAAAATGACTTAGTGGTTCATGAAGCCACTATCAAAATAAATATAAAGTACATAGTCTTAAACCAAATATGGTTTGAAATCTCCACAGAAACTCTCAATATTAAATTGTCATGATTACAACGGCTAAAATAAGGACTGAACAAAAACTTGACGGTAGCTTGAAAAGAGATGATCTGCTGAAGTCCTATGTAACGACCCGATATTTTCAACCATTCGCATCCATTATAAGTGTATAGGTAGACACATATGTCGGAATTGAATTGCTCAAAATACCGCGTTGTAAATAAAAATTTGGCAAATCTCAGAATATACAGTAAATAAAAATCACAGATCACAGACACATAGTAATAATAATGCAACAGAAGTAAAAGAAATAGTAGTTCATGAAGCTACTATATAAAAATATCAGAGCTACATAAAATACAACAGAAGAAATAAAGTACAAAGGAAGTCTCACTACAGAGAAGTCTACTAATACAAGAGCTGAAAGGAACAACAGACTGCAAAAGATAAAACTTGACAAGTAGATAATCTCCAGCGATTTCAATCTCCAGAAAGTGGAAATCCAAATCTGTGAATAACTCAAGCTGACCCGAACGTAAATAAAAAAATACAAACACTCGAGTCAGGACATACATACTTATACAATGTAAACCAACTCAAGTGAACTATAGCAAAGATACAAGTAACTTAGAAGATGCTTGGGACCGTCCATCCTCTAAGGATCCGTTAAACTATTTACTATGTAGTAATATACGATATATACAGTAGTGTCTAATCAGTAAAGTATAATCATATAGAAAATAGCGTTAAGGGGATGGTGAACCTTAACGTGGTCGGATCTTTAAAACCAAAATCTTAGTGGGCTCGATATAAGGATATGACACTACACGCGAGGCAATACCATGGTGGATACACCGTTCGCACTCCCGGACCGGTGGTGATGGCAAGCCAGCAGCTTCCGCCCACCTCGAACAATACCCTCGAATCAAAGTGGCACCACGTATCGAATCACAAAAGTAATAGAACAGTTTCCGATGGAGTATGCTCGATGAAAGGGTTCGAACCTTTGTGTAGCCCAGTATAGCTCCTGTTTTAGTCATATATGCCAACTCACGGGAATTGGGTCCACGTAATATACCTCGAGAATGTTGCCACCATCCTACTTCATTTTGGAATCTCCACCCCGTACACAGTTGTTAAAGTGGTTTTCGGTATTGGCCGGCTATAAGACAATATCTGATCCCGGTCTCTTTAACAACCAATCGTTATTATAACCCATAGTTATAACTTGAAAACAATATTTTATACTTCAAAACAAAATATCATTTCAACCCAAATCTTTATCAAAATAAAGATTAAATCATTTCCAAACCATTTCAATATATCATCATACCATATCTTTCAATTCAAATATTTATCAAAATAAATATCCAGTCATTTCTAACCATTTCAATATATTAAATTATCATATCCTTTCAAAACTTCCTTTCAAATCATTTTAATATATCAAAATATCATAACCTTTCAAAGCTTCATTTCCAAAATATCATATCTTTCAGAATTTCTTTCAAATCATTTTAATATCAAAATATCATATCTTTCAAAACTTCGTTTCAGATCATTTTAATATATCAAGATATCATATCTTTTCAAAACCACATTTCAAATCATTTTAATATATCAAAATATCATATCTTTTCGAAACCACATTTCAATCATGTTAATATATCAAATAGTTATATTTCAAAACAAATTCTTCATTTTAAATTATAAAAATGAAGTCATTACATTTAATAATTAAATTATTAAATTCCAAAAATTTAAACTTTTCAATGTTCATTTATGCACTTAAATTTATTAAAACAATGAAAATTAAAGTTTCGCAGCATTTGGAAAATGCTACAAAAAGTTACATTCAAAACAATTCAATTTAACAAAAGACAGCATTGAAAAATGCTGTTAATTAACTTCAAATATTCAATAGAATTTCACAACACTTATTTTTTTATTTAAATCATTTTTACCTTAAAAAATAATACATTTCACATTTATAAGCATCATATAATTTTCCTTAAATTCATGATTTTATAAGGTTAAGTTTCCTTTCAAAAATCAATATTTATTAATAATTCGCTTATTAAATTTCAACATTCAAATTTAAATTCATTACATTAAATTTCAACTTAACACTAAAGTTTAAAATTTTAAATATAACTAAATTCCATTTTATTTAACTTAACTTAAAATTTCACTTTTAAACCAAATTCATAAATTCCAATTTAAGCTATATTTCCAAATTCAACTCAATATTCACTCATTAACATTTTAACTTTATTCAAAAATCATTAATATGTTATAAAATCATTTTAAATTAGTTTAAATTCAAAATATCATAAATTTATTATATTTCAAAGTTAATTAAAATTCCATTTAAAATTAAATCAAAATTTCCAAAATAACTTACATTCATATTTTCTAACTTTTCCATAATTTATTTAACTTATAGATTTCTAGAAAATCAATAATACTTTAAAAAAATTATATTTTATTAAATTTTAAATCAAAATATTATAATAATTAATTTTCTAAAATATTTTAAAATTTTTAGAAAACATATTTTAACTACGGGCCTGTATATAATTTTCTACGCTAGGTAAAGTGATACGGGTAATGTTTCATTTAAACCCATAATTTACAAAGAAAAATCCGGATTTTATCATTTCAAACCCGCAGTCCCAAGTAAATAAAATAAGTTGAAAATCGTTCAGGCCTATCATTTCAGCCCATAATGAATTTCCCCTATTCTAAAGTTCGTTCGGGTATGTATCATTTCAACCCATAGTGATTCTAATCTAAAGGGAACTTGCAGTGTGATAAACTGATAAAAATAGCAGAACAACATAATATAACAGTAACAGATGTTATAACAGGTGTTTAAGCATGGATGAACATCGTAAAATCATAATATAGCAGGTGTAACATGACAATGCATTTTACAGATTCAAAAGGGGTCAATTTACTAGTTATATATATACATATTTGTCTGGTGAGAATAACTCACATGTTCAAAGCTGGAGATCGCTGCCAAAGCACACATACCGACACTACGAAGGCACGACAACACGGATACTACAAGAGAGTGGAGAGCCAAAGCAATTAGACTTGTTCAAATATTTACAACAAATAATGCAAATATATGTAAGTTTCAACGCAAGTTATCACCAAATAGCATTAGAAACAAAACCCCAAAACAACATTAAACGAATTGCACTTGTTCTCAACCTCATATGCTTCAGTTAGACATGGAATAAGCTCAGCTAAGGCAGAGGATTGGGTTAGGTTTGGGGTCCAAAGTAGTCGGCCTTCATGGTGTAAAAGTGATGAGATGGTATAGGTGCAAAACTATACAATTTCAAGGCAACTACAAGGCAACAACTTCATCTCTATGCTCCTATTGTGCTCGGCCAGAGGCTAGGTGGGCCCAACCAGTGGTGCAGGTCGTGGTGGGTGATGTGGCAGAGGGTGGAGGTCAGGTCAGAGGTGGTGGTGGTGGTAGTGGCGGCTAATGGTGGTAGAAGGAGGAGATGACAATTCTAG
This sequence comes from Allium cepa, assembly GCA_030765085.1. Taxonomy (NCBI): domain Eukaryota; kingdom Viridiplantae; phylum Streptophyta; class Magnoliopsida; order Asparagales; family Amaryllidaceae; genus Allium; species Allium cepa. Next base: position 313,219,966 of record CM060937.1, read on the forward strand.
GCCATAAGTGATAGTCTGTGATGGTTTTTGGTGGATTTTGTGGTGGTCTTCACCTTGGATTTGCTTGGCCTGAAATGGAGAGGTAGTAGGATGGGAGATGGTCAGAGGAAGGGGGTAGTGGAGGTTAGGTCAGATCTGGTTGAGGAGGAGCCAAGCTATGAAGGTGAGAACAAGTACAAAATTCAAATAGAAAAGTAGAAAAACAAAGGAAGAAGAAGATGAAATGGAAGCCATTACCTTCAATACTTCTAGCCATGAGTTTGATGATGGAAAGTGAGAAGTTTCTCACATGAATAGGAAGGAAAATACATGGCTATTCAATAGGAAAAAAAACGGTCAAAGAGTAAATGAGGAAATGTTAAAAGAAACGACTTAGGAGGTGAAACGACTTTACGTTTCAATGCTTTTAAAACCTTTCAAACTTCCATAATTTTGTTTATATAACTTGATATTTCTGGAAATAATAATAATCCCAGATAAAATTTCGAAAATTTATCAAAATATAAAAATATATATAATATTTATTAATTATATAAAGTTAAATTAAGGAAAATAGCTAAAAATAGTAAACTGGTCTAGAAAATTTGAAATTACATGAAATAAATTTTAGAAAATTCATATGACCTTGTAATATATTTTTAAACATAAATAATAATATAAAATAAAAGTACATTCATAAAAAAAATTAAATTAAATTTAAATATAATTTTAATGAAGAAAATAGCCGAAAATAAGAAAACAGCCTTAAAAAAAATCAACACAGTAAACTTTGAAAAAATTCAAATATCACTTTAAAAACATTTAAAAGACAAAATATACCTAAAATAACATATTAACACATATAAAAAAAATATTAAATTTAAAGAAAATAGAAAAAGATTTAAAGAAATTGCTTAAAAATCCAAAACAGTGTCTAGAAATTACAAATAAATCACCATTGACTTTGAAAAATTGTTTACTTTATTTTAAAATTATTATAATACAAAAATATACATATAATAACATATTAAAATAAAATATGACAAAGAAAATGAGATTTATATAATTTTAAAATAGACAAAATTGTTAAATAAATCACATTACACTCAAAATGGAAATGTACATAACTTTTACTGTTTAACTTTGTTTTCGACGAAACGAAAAGCAGTGTTCAAGTTATTACATCTATTTTCCTAATAAAATATAAAATTTAAGATTTTAAATAATTTAAATTTGAAGTTTAAAAGTCACAGTTTGAACAGCTTGACCGGAAATCTACTTTACAGTAAAATATTCAAATTATACTGGTTTGAACTATAAATCATTTAATAATCATCATTTATATTTAAAAATGAAATGTTTGAAATAAAACAAATTTAAAATAATTTAAAAATAAAAGAAAGTCCAATTTAAATAATATACAAAAATCTAGGGTTATTACGTCCTAGCTCCAGAGGTGAAGTCTGAACTGAAACTCAGGCTGACCCGAGCGTAAAATAAAACATAAACACTCGAGTCAGGACATACATACTTATACAGTGTAAGCTAATTCAAGGGAACTGTGATAAAGTACAAGTAACTTAAAGGATGCTTGGGACCGCCTATCCTCTAAGGATCCGTTAAACTATTTACTATGTAGTAAAAATTTCGCTATTATAATAGTGTCTATATTAAAATAAACTTTCTTTTAAATAGCGTTAAGGAGTTACCCTATCTCCTCCTTAACACAATAATAGTCCTAGTAGTCCATCCAGTATCAGCGCATCTCCAGATCGGGAGACTACCCTAATACTCCATGGGCTACGGGAGAAAACCAAACTCGTACAAGGCTCGCTATGGTAGGTGACACGACATAACTAGGCAATGCCAGGGTAGATATACAATTACGCATCCGGACAGGTGGGAACGCGTAGCTGCTACTACCGCCCACCTCGAACAACACTCCCAAATCAAAGGTGCGCACCAAACAATCAAAAAGTAATAGAATGGCATATGAAGAAGTGCGTTCGATCAAAGGTGCTACCTCATTAATCCGAGAATCGCTCCTATTTTAGCCACCATATGCCAACTCACGGGAGTCGGGTGCACGTATTTACCTCAAAGGAAACGTCACCACCATCCTACTTCATTCTAGAATCTCCACCGCTTACACGGTTGTCAAAGTGGTTTTCGGTATCGACAGGGAGTATTCCCATATCCGATCCCGGTCTCTTGAATAACCAACGTTATTAATACCCGTGGTTATAAACCTTTAAAATAGTTTATATTTCAAACAAAATACTTTATTTTGAACTATTTAAAGGTAAAGTTATTATTCTTTTAAGCCAATATAAATTTCAAAGGTTTAGCCTTAATTTGTCTGCATCATCATTCAGCTCTTTGACAAGTGCGGTAATATCTTTTCAATAATTTAAGTAAATTAAATTTTGAACTTCAATATAATTTCAGCAAAATTTAAACCTTTATTTAAACAAGGTTACTTATAAAAACCCAAAATTTCCACCTTTAAATAGTCATTTAAATTACTCGATATTTTATGGTTTTAATAAAGTAAAATTTGCAAATATATATCTAACTTCTTTATACTTTCTTATCAAGTGTAAAGTTTCTTATGAATTTTCATAACAATTTAGTTTAATTACTGTTTCAAAATTAAACTACATTTCCAATTAATTTCTGAACTTACCTTTATTTTAAAACCAACCTCCAAGTTCTAAATCAAGTTATATTTTAACTTCCATATTTCCCCAAGTTTACCTATTAATTCATAGGAAACTTAACCCCTTTTTTTATTTCAATTTATACCAAATTTTAATCATATCTTTTTCTTAACTTAAATTCCGCTTATTTAAAAATCAAAATTTACAAGATAAATTTATACTTTAAATTTCTAACATTTATTTATTTACATATTTAACTTGTAAAATATAACTACTTATAATAATCATTTAATCCACTTTTAAAAAAAGTATTTTAACATTTTTAATTTTAAAAATATTTAATATTTCCAGAAAATATATTTATATATATATAACCATAGGTCTGTACAATATTTTCTAACCTAGGTCAAGTGATACGGATAATATATCATTTCAATCCGTAATTTACAACATAAATCCGGGTTCAATCATTTCAAACCTGCAATCCCAAGTTAAATAATAAACTAGATAAATAAATGAATAAATAAATATCGTTCAGGCCTATCATTTCAGCCTATAACGATTTCTTATTCTACGGGAACTTGTAGTGTGATTAAACAGTAAATAGTAAATAAATAGTGAAACAACATGAATAAACAATATAAAATATAACTGATGATGGGTAGGTTTAATAACTGGATTTTTAACATCGTCAATTTATATCACAGTCAAGTAAAATGAAATAATTATTATTTTACAATCACACTTGTTATCAATTTACTGATATGTAAGTACGTTTGTCAGGTGAGAATACTCACCTTTCGAAGCTGAAGATTTTTGATTCAAAGTTACGGTACTCACACCAGAAACAACGTATAGACAGCACGATCAAATATTGGAAGAGGAGACAAACCAATTTCGATCTTGAAACAAAAATAAATAACCTGAGTACGTGAATTCAATTACGGACAAAAGTATTTTAAATAAAACGAAATTGGAACGGGATTATATAAAGGATAATCGGACCAAACTCTGCTCGACTACTTCACCACACAACCTGACACATCGTAATCAAGGCTCGGCCTATTTCAATCTGAACTTTTTGCGAATTTGAAGCAGTGGATACAAGACCCATATGCTGAGATACAATGAAAAGGTGGTGCATCTCCGTGTAGGCCACGACATTACTTTGTACAGGTGGCCCTTCCATCAGCATTTGCACGAACGACAGAAGGCATGATCCATACATTTCGCATGCACTTATTTTTCCTTCTCCCCTCACCTTTTTTATACAAAAAGAATCCGTGCTTTTCTCCTCAGCTACTAAGTCACAGCGAATACTAGCTTGGTCCATCCATGCACAGGGGGTGCACGCGCTCTTGTATACCCTTATTCCTTTCTTCTCGATCATGTGGCGCGACAACATCAAGGATTGGCTGTCGTGCTAAGTACTGGTGAGGCAGGGTAGGAGTCATGCTTGGCAAAATAGAATAGTTGGAAGAGATGGATGAGTAGATGGTTGGTGGGAAGGGGTTTAGCAGTCGAGCAAGCTTTTGAAATAGAACAATGAAACAAAAAAACACAAGAAGGAAAGAAAAAATATAAATTTTTTTGGCCATTACCTGATGCTATGCTCACACGCAAGGAAGAAGGAGATGTTGAATGCAAATGAAAATATTTGTGACGTGTAGTATATTTATAAGGAGAAGTTGCTTTGCATGCAAGGGAAAAATAACGTGCAAAAATCAAGGCAACTCGGCCAAATTCCATGCGTGAAAAAGGAAAGCAAAGATTTGAAAACAAATGTTTGCAGTGGGCACCGATTTCTCTATTTTTTCAGTTAAGATTTTTGTGAAATATGGTATGCGAGATCAAGTGAAAAAGGCAAGAAATATTATTTAGTTTTGAATGGTAACAGAGTGAAGGCTTGATTTAGGGGAAGTAGGAACAACACTCTATCAATTTTTTGAACGTGTTTTCAAATAAACTTGCATTGATGGTTGAAAAGTTTTTGGCAAGGAAAATGAGAATTTAAAGGAAAAAATTTATTTAAAACAAATAACCAATTGCTATGATTTTTTTGAACCAGTATATTGAATATTTTTCCTATCAATTTCACATGAGAGGTAAGGAAAGTTTGGAACAATTTATTACAGTGAGTAAAAAAAAAATTTATTACCAGCGTAGATTTCGTCAATTGAGGAGAACATAAAACGACAAACAATCAATTTTCTTCAAAACGGAAATGGAAAATTTGACCAAAAGTATAATGTTGTACGACGGTAAAAATTAAAAAATAATACCTTGCGTTGATTTTTAGGGAACATGGCAAGAATTTAAAATGTGAATGGTTGTGTAATTTGTGAATAACGTTCCTATTAAATTCGAAGAGCAAAAGGAAAGTGAGTATATTTGGAATGCGTACAACAGATGCAAATAATTTATGCCCAAAATATAACGAAAATAACGGATTTAAAATTTCATACGTTATCTTATATATATATACGGTATTTATTCCATTAAATAACGCGCCTTTTAAACGCGTAATTAAATAGTTAATTTATACCCTTTAAATTTTTCAAATTTTATTTCTTAATTAAAACATGATTTGTTTACATTTTTTTTGATTCATTTACCATTTACTAAGAAATCTATTACTAAAATGTATATAAGTAAAATATAAATTATTTAATTTTAAAAGGTATATAATCTATTTTTAAAGAACAAAAGTTAAAAAAACGTTGTTGAATGTATTCAATTAAACTAAAAGATTTGAAAACTAGAATTTAAAAGATTTAAATCCCGATGAATTTTTAATTTTAACCAAAATAAGAATTATAGAATTAAAAAAATCTTGGGCGAGCTAAATTTAGAAATTAAACTTTCGCAAAATAAAACCCCAGAGTTATAAATAAAAGAATTTAAAATATTAATAAATATTGGGCTGTTACACTCTCCCCCACTCAGAATTTTTCGTCCTCGAAAAGGGACGAAGGAAGGAAAACAAAGGAAGATACAATAAAAGAGCAAAGTACCTTAACCGAATAACTCCGGATTCGAAGCACGAATGCTCTCCTCCGTCTCCCAGGTGCAATCCCGTTCATCAGTGCTCCATTGCACTTTGACTAGGCGAACAGTTTTTCTTCTTAGCTGTTTCATACCTCGATCGACGATATGAAGCAGCTTCCTTTCAATAGTTAGGTCAGGCTCGATGTCCAAGCTATCCAGAGCAGAAGGCTAGATAATAAGAGATGGATCATGAAGACAGCGTCGAAGGTGGGATACATGGAATACATTGTGTATTCCAGCGAATTTCTCGGGCAACTCCCGTCGATAAGCAAGAGACCTAATCCTTTCCAAGATGTGGAATGGACCGATGAACTTAGGAGCAAGCTTCCTCCATGCCCAAATCGAACCACATTTCTTAAGGGAAAGACCTTAAGAAAAACTAAATCACCGACAACAAACTCCAAACTTCTTCTTCGACGATCAGCGTACTTCTTCTGTCTATCCTGAGCAATCCTTAACCTTCTCTTAATCTCTTCGACTTTCTCTGAAGCTTCCAAAATCATATCGGGACCAAGGACCAATCGGTTATCAGATTCAATCTAGCAAGAAGGAGATCTACAAGGTCTCCCATACAGTGCAGCAAACAGAGACATCTTAAGACTAGCCTGAAAGCTATTGTTATAGGTGAATTCCACCAGATGGAGACGATCCTTCCAAGATCCTCCATAATCCCAAATAAAAGCACGGAGAAGATCCTCGAGAATCTGATTAACCCTTTCCGTTTGACTGTCGGTCTGTGGGTGGTAAGTGGTGCTCAGATTCAGGCGAGTACCCAGGGATTTTTGGAAAGCATTCCAATATTGAGTATTAATGATAGGGTCTCTATCACAAACAATGCTAAGGGGAACACCATGAAGGCGAACAAACTCCCTCATATAAATCTCAGATAAGCTCGAAGTCGTACGGTTAGACTTGACTGGAATAAAATGAGCGGACTTGGTCAGTCTATCCACGATAACCCATATACTCTCATTTCTCCTTCTAGATCTTGGTAAACCATCGATAAAATCCATAGAAACTAGCTCCCACTTTCAATAGGGAATCTCCAGAGGCTGCAACAAACCCGGTTTCTTTTGATGATCCGTCTTGACTTGCTGACCAGTCGTACACCAACTAACAAAGATAGAGACATCGTGCTTCATACCCCTCCACCAATAAAGTTTCTTCAAATCCTGATACATCTTTGCTACACCAGGATGAATGGAAAGTCTAGATTTATGATGTTGCAGAAGTAACTCCTGTCTTAAACCGTCAACATTCGGGACACAAATCCGATTATTAATTCTTAAAATTCCCCTATCATTAGTCCGAGCTCCGCTACCATCAGAACTACTGCCACTTACCTTACTACGAACAGTCTCCTTCATACGCCTAAGCATCTCGCCATCATCCTGCTTAACCATGATCCGATCCAAAAGAGAAGAAGAAACAATAAGCTGGCACAACAAGGACTTCTTCCTACTCAACACATCCGCCACAAAATTAGCCTTCCCAGGAGTATAGTTTATGTCAAGATCGTACGAAGCAAGAAACTCAAGCCACCGAACCTGTCTCTGATTCAAATCCTTCTGGGTGAAGATATATTTCAAAGACTGATGATCGGTGAAGAGATCAAACTTAACCCCCAATAGATGATGTCTCCAAAGCTTCAATGCAAAGACAACAGCCAGCAATTCTAAATCATGAGCATCATAATTAGCTTCGTGGGTCTTCAACTGACGGCTAACATAGGCAATCACCTTTCCATCTTGCATTAATACTGCTCCCAAACCTTCTCGACAATCATCAGTGAATACCGTTAATCTCTCATTTTCATATGGAACGGTAAGCGCTGGTGCGGAGGTAAGCTTGTCCTTCAATCTTGGAATTCCGTTTTGCACTTATCGCTCCAAATAAACTTACCATTCTTCCGAGTTAGAGCATTGAGCGGTGCATAAATCCGAGCAAAGTTCTCAATGAACCTCCGATAGTAACCGGCAAGGCCTAGAAAACTACGAATATCAGTTGGAGTCTTAGGTTCTTTCCAATATTTGATCGCAGCGATCTTGACTGGATCAACAGAAACTCCTACACTAGAGACAATATGTTTGATAAATCGGACTTCCTCTTCCCAAAAGTGACATATCGAGAATTTCGCTTTCAATTGATGATTTCGTAGAGTCTAAGAACATACTTCAAATGTGACTCATGCTCTTCCTTGGTCTTAGAGAATATAAGGATATCATCAATAAAGGCTAAAACAAATTTATTGAGCACATCGTGAAAGACACGATTCATCAAGTCAACAAAGAAGGCAGGAGCATTGGTCAACCCAAAAGGCAAAACTAGCCATTTAAAGAAACCATTCTCAGTTCAAAAAGCAGTTTTGGGTATGCTCTCCTCAGCAACTCTAAGTTGGTGAAAGCCCATGGCCAGATCAAGCTGAGAGAAAACAGTGGCTACATAAAGACGATCGAACATATCGTTTATGCGAGGCATGGGATATAAGTTGTTCATGGTGAGTTTATTTAGCTCTCTGTAATCAACATCTTGAGGGAACCATCAGATTTGGTGACGAAAACTACGGCTGCTCCCCATTCTGAAAAACTAGGTCTGATCAGACCTTTAGAGGACAAGTCTTGAATTTGATTCCTTAATTAGATCTTCTTCCAGGGTGCCATTCTTCTGGGTGGAAGAGCTACAGGTCGTACTCCAGGAATGAGGTCAATACGAAAATCAATTTCCTGCTTAGGGGGTAAAGAAGTGACTTCACTAAATTCATCGGGATAATGTCTGACCACATGAGTCGAGTCAAGGTCACTAGGGGATGAATCCAAAGAATAAATGAAACTACCAGCGAAATCTTGGGGCAAACTACACTGGACCTCTAACGGATTTCCAAAATCATCTTTAAGAGCAACAATTCGAGAACTACAAGAGATAGATGCATCATGCCTATCCAACCAATCATCCCCGAGTAGAAGATCAAAAGCGTCAAACCCCAAAACATAGAAATCACCAGTGAAACGGTGATCGAGATATATAAGCCTCACTTGCTTACAAATCATATCAAGATTTGCAGGGCCACCGATGGATTCGAAACACATAATGGTACGAAGCAAATTCGAGAAAAAGGCGATGCTCAAATTTATTATAAAGGTCCAAAGAAATGAAGTCGTGTGAAGCTCCAATACCGAACAAAACGCGAACAGGTGATTTAAACAAAGTAAAAGAACCCTGAAGTGTACCTTAGGAAATGCTAGGAGCGGGAGCAGGTGTTGGCTGTGGCGCTGGCGAAGACGCGGAAGTAACAACAAAAATCCCTGATGCCTTGCCCTTCTACTGAGTAGGGCGGTCTTTCTTGAAATGTCCTGGCAGGAGGCAAATGTGGCAAAGGTCTCGTCTTGCCGACTGAGCGGGAGATGGAATCGCAGCACCCAAGGTAGGACAGCCATTAGCGTAGTGTCCTTTCTGGTGGCATCTATGGCAAGTGATGGTAGAAAGATCCACAGTCGCCCTCTGAGATGCAGAAGACGATGATCCTAACCCTGGAGTCCTATTCTTCTTATGACGGTAGAAGTTGGGCTTCCTTTTCTTAGAATTTCTAGTAAACTGAGATGGTGCAGACTGTGCAGCTGGAGGGGCCCTAGAGGTAGGTTTCTCATACCGGAGAGCCATGTCCATCAGAGCGGTGAAGGTCCCATGCACATGGGTAATAAGGCGATCGTAGTACTCTGGGCGTGACCGGCGATAAATTTCTCGTTCTTCTTCAGCGGGGTGTCTATCAGATTTAGCCCATACTGCGAGAGCTCATTAAATTTCCTCTCATACTCGGTAAAGGATATATCGCCCTGCTTCAAATCCATAAAGTCTAGATATAGCTGAGACTTACCCGCTTCGGGCATCCATTTCGCGAGGAAACCATTCCTAAATCACGATAAGAGATATAAGATAGATTTCAAAAGGGAGGAAATGAACCTACGATTTGGACAACCGAAGAAGATACCTAAATTGCTCCCAGGTGATGTCAGCCTCATTGATGTGGGCAGTAACTGGCAGCCACCAATTTAAAGCGGCTCCTTTCATCTGCCAGGCCGCCAATTGCCGCTGCTGGGCATTAGTGATTTTGAGACAGGAGAAGATTCTCTCCAAGTCTCTCAACCACTGTTGAGCTTCTACTATACTTTCAGACCCCGTGAACTTGGTGCCACCAAGCTCGGTATAATCTTTGCACATCTTAGTAGATCAAACTGGGGCAGCGAGTGGAGGAGCTGGGGCATCAGCTCGTCCCCTACCTCTGGTATTTCCTCGATTCATCCTGAGAAATCAAGAATGAATTTAAGGACAAGGAAAAATAGAGACAAATATGTATTTGTTAGGATAAAGTTTAACTAGAACAGGTTTTTAACAAAGGACCAAATTATATAAGATGGGAAGGGGAAAAAAAGTAGTTGGAAAATTTTATTTTTAAAACAAGAAAGTTTTTATATCAAAATAATTCATTTAAAATTCCTTAAAAATCCTTTAATACTTTAAAATACGCTCTCTCCCAAGTAAAGGATTCTAGGATTTGACTTCACTCATTTTAGGGTATTGCTACCCTTTCTCTAATGAGTTTTTTTGCTTCTCAGGCTATGGTTAAACCAAAGCTCTGATACCAACTATAACGACCCACTATTTTGTACCATTCAATTTCGACAATAAATTAAAACTTGTCAAACTTGAATAGTTCAAAACAATATATTGTAAATAAATTTGGAGCAAATGAAATGAAATCACAGAATCACAGACACAGAAATCAGAATACTCATAGCGGAATTTAAAAATAACTTAGGGGTTCATGAAGCCACTATCAAAATAAATAAAAAGTACATAGTCTTAAACCAAATATGGTTTGAAATCTCCACAGAAATTCTCAATATTAAATTGTCATAATTACAACGACTAAAACAAGGACTGAACAAAAACTTGACGGTAGCTTGAAAGGAGATGATCTGCTGAAGTCCTAGGTACGGAGGTGAAGTCTGAACTGAAACTCAGGCTGCCCCGAGCGTAAAATAAAACATAAACACTCGAGTCAGGACATACATACTTATACAGTGTAAGCTAATTCAAGGGAACTGTGATAAAGTACAAGTAACTTAAAATGCTTGGGACCGCCTATCCTCTAAGGATCTGTAAAACTATTTACTATGTAGTAATAATTTCGCTATTATAATAGTGTCTATATTAAAATAAACTTACTTTTAAATACCGCTAAGGAGTTACCCAATCTCCCCCTTAACACAATAATAGTCCCAGTAGTCCATCCAGTATCAGCGAATCTCCAGATCGGGAGACTACCCTAAATAATCCACGGGCTACGGGAGAAAACCAAACTCGTACAAGGCTTACTATGGTAGATGACACGGCACAACTAGGCAATGTTAGGGTAGATATACAAATTACGCATCCGGACCGGTGGAAACGCGTAGCTACTACTACCACCCACCTCGAACAACACTCCCAAATCAAAGGTGCGCACCAAACAATCACAAAGTAATAGAATGGCATACGAAGAAGTGCGTTCGTCAAAGGCTCTACCTCATTAATCCGAGAATCGATCCTGTTTTAGCCACCTTATGCCAACTCACGGTAGTCGGGTCCACGTATTTACCTCAAAGGAAACGTCACCACCATCCTACTTCATTCTGGAATCTCCAACGCATAGGCGGTTGTCAAAGTGGTTTTCGGTATCGACAGAGAGCATGCCCATATTCGATCCCGGTCCCTTTAACAATCAACGTTATGAATACCCGTGGTTGTAAACCTTTAAAATATTTTATATTTCAAACAAAATACTTTATTTTAAATTGTTTAAAGGTAAAGTTATTATTCTTTTAAGCCAATTTAAATTTCAAAGGTTTAGCCTTAGTTTATCTGCATCATCATGCAGCTCTTTGACAAATGTGGTAATATCCTTTCAATAATTTAAGTAAATTAAATTTTAATCTTCAAAATAATTTCAGCAAAATTTAAACCTTTATTTAAACAAGGTTACTTATAAAAATCCAAAATTTCCACCTTCAAGTAGTCATTTAAATTACTCAATATTTTATGGTTTTTATAAGATAAAATTTGCAAACATATATCTAACTTCTTTATACTTTCTTACCAAGTGTAAAGTTTCTTATGAATTTTCTTCACAATTTAGTTTAATTACCGTTTCAAAATTAAACTACATTTCCAATTAATTTCTGAACTTACCTCTATTTTAAAACCAACCTCCAAATTCTAATCAAGTTATATTTTAACTTCCATATTTCTCTTAGTTTACCTATTAATTCATAGGAAACTTAAACCCTTTTTTTTATTTCAATTTATACCAAATTTTCATATCTTTTTCTTAACTTAAATTCCGCTTATTTAAAAATCAAAATTTACAAGATAAATTTATACTTTAAATTTTTAACATTTATTTATTTACATATTTAACTTGTAAAATATCACTACTTATAATAATCATTTTAATCCACATTTAAACAAAGTATTTAACATTTTTAATTTTAAAAATATTTAATATTTCCAGAATATATATATATATATATATAACCACAGGTCTGTACAATAATTTATAACCTAGGTCAAGTGATATGGATAATATACCATTTCAATCCGTAATTTAAAACGTAAATCCGGGTTCTATCGTTTCGAACCCGCAATCCCAAGTTAAATAATAAACTAAATAAATAAATGAATAAATAAATATCGTTCAGGCCTATCATTTCAGCCTGTAACGATTTCTTATTCCACGGGAACTTGCAGTGTGATTAAACAGTAAATAGTAAATAAATATTGAAACAGCATGAATAAACAATATAAATTATAAGTGATGATGGGTCGGTTTAATAAGTGGATTTTTAACATCATCAATTTATATCACAGTCAATGAAACGAAATAATAATTATTTTACAATCACACTTGTTATCAATTTATAGATATGTAAGTACGTTTGTCAGGTTAGAATACTCACCTTTTGAAGCTAAAGATTTTTGATTCAAAATTACGGTACTCACACCAGAAACAGCGTATAGACAGCACGATCAAATATTGGAAGAGGAGACAAATCGATTTCGATCTTGAAACAAAAATAAATAACCTGAGTACGTGAATTCAATTACGGACAAAAGAATTTTAAATAAAACGAAATTGGAACGAGATTATATAAAGGATAATCGGACCAAACTCTGCTTGACTACTTCACCACACAACCTGACTCATCGTAACCCAGGCTCGGCCTATTTCAATCTAAACTTTATGCGAGTTTATGCAGTGGATACAAGACCCATACGCTGAGATACAACGCAAAGGTGGTGCATCTCCCTATAGGCCATGACATTACTTTATACAGGTGGCCCTTCCATCAGCATTTGCACGAACGACAGAAGGCACGATCCATACATTCCGCATGCACTTATTTTTCCTTCTCTCCTCCCCCTTTTTTTATTTATTTTATACAAAAAGAAGCCGTGCTTTTCTCCTCAGCTACTAAGTCACGGCGAATACTATCTTGGTCCATCCATGCACAGGGGGTGCACGCGCTCCTGTACACCCTTATTCCTTTCTTCTCCATCAAGTGGTGCGGCAACATCAAGGCTTGGCTGTCGTGCTAAGTACAGGCGAGGCAGGGTAGGAGTCATGCTTGGCAAAACAGATCGGGTGGAAGAGATGGATGAGTAGATGGTTGGTGGGAAGGGGTTTAGCAATCGAGCAAGCTTTTGAAATAGAACAATGAAACAAAAAAAACACAAGAAGGAAAGAAAATATATCAAAAATTTCGGCCATTACGTGATGTTATACTCACACGCAAGGAATAAAAAGATGTTGAATGCAAATGAAAATATTTGTGACGTGTAGTATATTTATAAGGAGAAGATGCTTTGCATGCAAGGGAAAAATAACGTGCAAAAATCAAGGCAACTCGGCCAAATTCCATGCGTGAAAAAGGCAAGCAAAGATTTGAAAACAAATGTTTGCAGTGGGCACCTATTTCTCTATTTTATTTGTTGAGATTTGTGTGAAATATGGCATGCGAGATCAAGTGAAAAAGGCAAGAAATATTATTTAGTTTTGAATGTTAACAAAGCGAACGCTTGATTTAGGGGAAGAAGGAACGACACGCAATCAATTTTTCTGAACGTGTTTTCAAATAAACTTGCGTTGATGGTTGAAAAGTTTTTGGCAAGGAAAATGAGAAGTTAAAGGAAAAAATTTATGTAAAACAAATACCCTATTGATATGAATTTTTTGAACCAGTATATTGAATATTTTTCCTATCAATTTCATACGAGAGGTAAGGAAAGTTTGGAATAATTTATTACAGTGAGTAATAAATTTTTATTACCGGTGTACATTTCGTGAATTGAGGAGAACATAAAACGGCAAACAATCAATTTGCTTCAAAATGGAAATGGAAAATTTGACCAAAAGAATAATGTTGTGCGACGTGTAAAAATTAAAAAGAATATCTTGCGTTGATTTTTAGGGAACCATGGCAAGAATTTAAAATGTGAATGGTTATGGAATTTGTGAATAACCTTCCTATTATATCCGAAGAGCAAAAGGAAAGTGAGTATATTTAGAATGCGTACAACAGATGCAAATAATTTATGCCTAAAATATAACGAAAATAATGGATTTAAAATTTCATACGTTCTCTTATATATATACGGTATTTATTCCATTAAATAATGCGCCTTTTAAACGCGTAATTAAATAGTTAATTTATACCCTTTAAATTTCAAATTTTATTTCTTAATTAAAACATGTTTTTTTTACATTTCTTTTGATTCATTTGCCATTTACTAAGAAATCTATTACTAAAATGTACATAAGTAAAATATAAATTATTTAATTATAAAAGGTATATAATCTATTTTTAAAGGACAAAAGTGAATAAAACGTTGTTGAATATATTCAATTAAACTAAATGATTTGAAAACTAGAATTTAAAAGATTTAAATCCCGATGAATTTTAAATTTTATCCAAAATAAGAATTATAGAATTATAAAAATCTTGGCGAGCTAAATTTAGAAATTCAACTTTCGCAAAATAAAACCCCAGAGTTATAAATAAAAGAATTTAAAATTTTAACGGATATTGGGCTGTTACATAATTCATACATCCAAGCACTTTTAAAGTATCTTACCCAAACAATCATAAACCAAAATAAACATCAACAAATTTCAAACAACAGTTAGTTTATCCTTATTTATTCCATTCATACATTTGTTACTTGATTTATCTTTTTCATTCATATAATGGTTTATCTTTTTTTATTTACATTTATTTCTTACAGTTTCATTTATTTATTTATTTGCATTTCATGAGTTCATTTCTCAATTTCATTTACTTAGCATCTCAATGCATTACGTTAGTCTACAATCATATATTTAATGCATTCATCTTTTCTGCTTATTTTATTTCAATTAGTAGTATTTTCAATTACACTTAAGATTATAATATTACAACATCAAATTCTTATTTATTAAGGAATTTCATTAATTACTTTTATTACCTCAAATTTATTACTTGTATAATATCTATTACATTTTCTTATTAAAATTTCAACTTTAAATATTTGGTAAGTTATAAATATGCTTTTTAAGGATGCAATAGAAAGTTACTCAAGTTTATTTCTATTTCTTTTAATTAACTAAATGTTCAATGATATTATTCTTTGTTTCATAGGTTACAGTTTCAAATTACCTATAATTTCGTTCATAACCTAGCATTAAATTCCTTATTTTAACTAAAGACTCCGAGTATTAATCGGTTACATTCCATTTCACTACAATAACGGAAACTATTAATAAATCGGAAAATTAAGAATTAAATACCGGGTAAAATTTCAATTCATTTTAGAATAATAGATAAATATGAACTTACAATTTATATATCCAAGTAGATTTAAAACAAATTAAAAATTCACTTTTATTTATCAAACAAATCTACAGTAAAACTACTACAGTGGCCTTCCCATTTCGAAACTCAAAAATGAATGTCGATGATGCGTGCACTCATCACCAAAATTGTTTTCCAGCGACAGAACGGGGATTACAAAATTTATTTATTTTCCAAATTTTCTTTTAAAACAATTCTTCCAAATTATATTGAAATATTTATATCAAAAAATACTTCTAATACTATTATTACTATATTCCAAAATCATTTGAAAGGAATTTTTCAAAACCCCAGGACTCAAGTTCCAAATTTTCAATTTTCATTTATTTTATTTTCAATTTTATTTCTACTATTGTTTATATTTTCATTACCTAACAACCAATAAATTGCAACCAAATATAACCTTTATAAAAATTTATTTTATATATAGAAAATATAATAGGAAAATTATTTCGTTTGCCCATATTAAAAACAAATATTGTATCGGTCTGTCCTATTAAGTGTTTAGAAATCCCTATTGATGTCATCGCATCCCATGCACCGATCAGAATTTATAAATACAAAACAGAATAGATTAACACAATATTAAAACCTTTCTATAACACTAACAAATACGCTCTCTTATATATATACACTCAACGTCTCCCATAGGACATTACTACCCTATTAGTAAAGAGTTAGACCCCACATGTGACAACCTGGAATTTCCAACAATTTAAATTGGAATTATTAATTGATTTTAAATATTTAAAAGTTAATTTTAACTTGAATTCAAGATGACAATATTTTCTTGATAATTAAATCATTGAATTATATAGTTTAAATGCTGAATTTAATAATTGAAATTGGGTAGATTTCTGAATCTGGGATTCTAAGCCTGTTTAAAATAATTTGAAGGCTTATAATATTTATAATGATGATACTGAAGATAATAGAATGGTTGAAACTTAATTTAAGGGTGATTTGCTCAGTTTTGAAATAATATCGTTTAAATTGACATTTAAAAATAGCCTTCTGAGGCACAGTCTCGGAATTCGACGAAACCAGTTCCATTGGATCTGTAATAGTTAGTTATTATCGGATTTCAATTTTCATAGCAATCGGAGTTGTCGGTTGACCCTGGCAACTCGAAACACGTATATTTATTTTAATCGATTTAATTGAATATCGATCGTTTAATTCCGTAACTCGCACATACATTCAGATTTGCCTCCAAACACATTCCATTGTGTTCGGAACGTGGGTAAAACCCTTTTAAACGCCTGTCGGCATGTCTGATTCGGGGTTTAGGATTTCACGTTATGGTATACGAGATATTTTCATATTTTAATATATTATAATCTCAAGCGTACTCAAGAAGCTACTCAAATATCTATCTTATACCGTTCACCCTTCTCATTTCGGGAACCAGACCGAATCTCAATAAAAAAAAAAGAGAAAGGAAAATGGCCGAAGCCAGCCCCTCGAAATTGAAAACGAAATCATTTTATTCAATTCATTCGTGACCTAACCCTAAGACGCGTGGAACCCATCGTTCGTTCGCCAACCACCTAGCGTGTCGCGATGTCGCCGTTGGTGGAAAGGAGCACGAGGTCGCGATTTCAGGAGGCGACGTGGGTTTTTGGGTTGCTCATAGTACGCTGGGCTTCGCGAGATACGGAGCGGCGATGAAGTTGCGATTGAAGCTAGGGTTACACTATGGGAGGAGACGGCGTTATCGTATCTCGATCTGGGCGCGATGTTGTTCGCGTGAAGCTTGGTGCCGATTAGGATTGCTATTGAAGGATGTATGGTTTGCAGTGATAGTTGGAGCTGGATGGTGATGAACCGCGTGGTCTGCGTTCGCGAGGGTGAGGAAGGTCTTCTATGTATGGTTCATGTTTCTGTAAGGTATATCAACATTGTTTTTTTCTTCCAAAAGCTTTGATTTTTTTTAAAAAAAAGTAAGTTTACAATTCGCTGATTTCGAATAGTGAAGTAAACAAATGGCTTAAACAATTTTATTTTGGATCAGTTATTTATGTGTATATATAGAGAACGGTAAGTTATTAAGACAAATGATTTCTTAAATTTATTTAAAAGAAATTGGTTTAAAAATAAAGGTAAATCATCTGTTAAAATTAAATTGTTAATTGATTAAATTTATGAAACAAAATTTAATTGTTTGATTTGATTCAAATATTAACAAAAATCATATAATTATTTATACAAGGTTGAAAGTCGTGGAACCAAATCGAGAATGAAGTGGATTACAAGTTTAAGGAGCAAAGGTGAGTAAATCTCACACTGTTGGATTTTTATTTAAATTAAAATGGTTAAATTTAAATAAATGAATTGAAGGATTGAATTGATTTGATGTGCACTGATGATGATGTGACTTTGGTTTTGGTTGGTTCTCAAGTTAATTATTTGCTTGACTCGAAGTATTTGAGTTTTAAATTGTTAAACTTAAATCATAAATAAGATAATGGTTTCGTTTTAAAGTTAATAAGGGTTTGATGATTGTGATTCATTTAAAATAGTAGGGTAATTAAAATGGATAATTAATTAATTCAATTTATTAATGATTTGGTTTGATAAATTTAATAATTAAGGGCCTGAGTTAATTAATTAAGGATTAAGTTAGTTAATGAAGTTAATTAAATTAGAAAAATCATTGGGTGGTTTGATAGATAATTACTTAATGTAATTAATAAAATATATTTATTTGTGTAACTAATCAAGAGATTAATTAAGATAATTGATTAAGGAATAATTTATTTATTAAATAGAATAAACACAAAGTTGGATAGTGACAGGATGAGATTAACCAAGAGTGGTTAATATTGGTGGTATAATTAATGATTAATTATTTAATGTAATTACATTAGATTAGGACAAATTGAAATGTAAATGTGAAATTATTAATTGATATAATCAATGGATAATGATGTAAATAACGGTTGATTAATTAAGATAGATTAAACAATAATAAGTGATTGATGAGAAATTAATTAATAAGGGATCAATGATTAATGAAGTTAAGACTACTTATTGATTTGGTTAAGAATAATTAATATTGTGAAGTTAATTTAAGATAATCACTTGAGTGTAATTGAAGGATAATTAATCCAGGGTGATTAATTAAGGTGATTAATGAAGGGATGATTGATTAATTGATTGGAAATTTATTTAATGTTAAATGAAGAAATTAAAGTGGTTGAGGTTAGTAATCAAGATTAATTAAAATAAATTTGTATGTGATTAAGCTTTGCTTATGGATGATTGAATGCTATTGAATGCTTTGAATGAATTGATATCTCTGATATGAAATGTTGTGTGTTTCATTTGGATAACTTGGGTTAGGATAACATGAGTTTCGATGTGACGACCGCCCATGACTCCTGCACTAAACAAGGAAACATTGCGCTGAAAAGTGTGCCAGGGCGCCATGCACGATCATCAGGGTTAAAGTAAACACAGAATAGTCTATCGTATTACTCACAGCACATGGATAAAATACAATAGAAAAGTATACATAGTGAAGCTGGATAAAATAGAATCTCATCATATAAACTCATAATAGTTTGGTACAACAATCTGAAAAGTCAATACATCAAGCCTCACTACATAACACTCAAAGAATCATACAAACAGCGGAACATCCAGTACATATAGTAAGAAAAACAATATGCAAAAGCCTCCAGCTCGTCTTTGTCATCAACAGCGTTGGTCACTAAGAATAGCACCTGTCACCTGCTACCTAGTCTGCCCATCCCAAAATGGATGAACAGCCCAAGGTAATAAGAGTTGAACATAAAATCTTGAGTCAGACAAAAGTCTTAGTGAGCGGTAAATCAACTATCAAACATACAAAAAGAGCACAAAGGAAAAAGGAATAGGAATCCAACCCTCCTACTCCACCTCTTTCTACAGTGATAGCCCCCAGACCCACTAAGCAGAAGCAAACATAGCAAAGCAGACATTTAAAGTAAAACAATAATCACTCGAGTCAAGGTCGATGTTTTCCAAGCACAAACCCCTAAGGCCTAAACCAAGATCAGATAAGCACCCACAAAACATCGCTCTTGAGACCGAGTGACGATACAACCAAAGCATCCAAACATCCATGACTCTGGCTATCACTGTTATCATTGCCTGGATATCACAGTTAATTGAATGACTGGCTCATTCTTTCATCCGTCCGTCAAGGGCTAATGGTAACCCCGGTTCTAGACATAACTCCGCACGTCATCGTGACCCGTGCCTAGGACTATCGAATCTGCCCAGATTACTCAACCATCAACTATTAGTCGATTGGGACTATCGAATCTGCCCAGTGTACTCTGGCTTTGAGCATGCTATAACCTTCAACAATGATGAAATCTCATCCTCCTAGTCATCCTCCTTGACGACTATTCTCATACTAGCTCAAGCGCCTCTTAAGCCAACCATTATCAACGAACTCGAACCATATCACCGAGTTATCAACATGCTTGGGATGATCTCGTCTGGATTAAACCAAGGCTATCTCACATCATGCTTTGCCTCATCGCATCATAGCAAAGTCCCATCTCAACATCATCATCAAGTCTATCCATATGAGCTTCAACATCCGCCACATATGCTACGAGCAGCTTTCCTTATTCAAGAGCCTTCCCCTTAGCTTTTGAATCATCTCCGACCATACTTGTCCAAATTCAATCACTAATCAACTAATCAATCAAATCAATCATTAATCCAAGTAATCAAGCATTCAAACAAGATCTAAATAAGCAGTTATAACAATAATGGCAATTTCGTAAATAAAGAGTCCAAATCTAACAAGCATGAATTCTAAGTAATATCTTGATGAATGAACTAGCATAGGTTAACATGTAGTAAAGTAGATATCAAAACTTTATGAACAATGGATATACGTGCAGAGTTAAGGAAAATGCATGAAATCACTATCTTTAACACACAAACAAGCCCCCGATCCAATATACTCCTTTAGGTCCATGTGATAGATAACCACCACTCACCTAATCACCTAAACGCTTCAAAAGCAACCAACTTCAGATCCGGGCAGCGAAGGATCTAGCTTGATCCGACGAGATTCCGCTTCAAACGATGAAATCTCTCTTTGAAGAATGTAGATCTTCAACTTTGGCTCTTGGACCTTCGATTTGATCTTCAATCTTGGATGGAAGGAAGCACTAGATAAAAGTGGAGAAAAGAAGGGAAGAAGTGTAGCACTCGAGCTTTCAAAATGGCAGCACTTCGTCGCTTCAAAATCCGGATCCCAAAAAGTGAGATAAGGCCGTGTATTTATAGGCCAAACCCTTAAGTCGTTCGCCCCCCCTAAGTCGGTCACGACTTAACAAGGCCCCACGACTTACGACTCATCAACCCACGGCCTACCGACTCAAGCCTCTACGCGACCTAACTTAGACACGACCTAATGACTCAAGCCTCTGAACAGGAGACGACCTACCGACTCACGACTCTACGACCTAGCGACTTATCAACACACACGGCTAAGCGACCCAGCGACCTAACACCCTTGCCTTCATGTGACCCACGACCTAAGCCTTATCTCGTCCACGACCTAAGCCGTTAACTACCTTAAGTCGCTTCAACGACCTATCTTCCTTAGGTCGGTAACTCGTTCAACCGACCTATCTCCTATACCACTATCCCTTAGGTCGTTTACTAACTTAAGCCGTTAACTCCTAAGTCGTTAGTTCCCTTAGGTCGGCCACCCCTATAGGTCGGTCTCATCCCTTAAGTCGGTCAAATCTCTTAAGTCGTCTAATCTCTTAAGTCGCTCACCTCCTTAAGTCGTTCACTTTCCTTAGGTCGCTCCATCCCCTAAGTCGCTCCAACGACCTATGCTACGACACGACTTAACCCTGGACGACTTAAGCTATGAACGACTTAAATTCCGAACGACTTAACAACACTAACAACCTAATGACAACAGTTCTACGATCTTTCGATATGTAAAATACGGGTCGTTACATTCTCTCTCCCTTAGGAATTTCGCCCCCGAAATTCCAAACAATCAAGAGCAACCAAAACTATTCTGCATGCCTACCATCCATAGCAATCAACAAACCATGCATCCAATTACTTAACCTAGCATGCAGAATTCTAAAACTAGAACAAGTTACAAATTCATGAGATGTCACGACACCTTAGGGCCATACCTCGAAGAGTTCAGGATGAGCTGCCTTCATCCTCTCTTCCTCCTCCCATGTACAGTCGTTAACATCATCACTCCATTGTACCTTGAGAAACTTGACTACCTTCCTCCTAAGCTGTTTCGTGTCAGTTTACACAACACGAAGCGGCTTACGAGGTCTTCTAACAACTGGATCAACTTACAAATCTTCACAGCTATCAGCAGAAACCACTATACTTGGGTCGTGCACATACCTCCGTAGATATGATACGTGAAAAACATTGTGCACACCCGAAATCTTTTCTGGTAACTCCAAATTATAGGCAAGCTTTCCAATTCGCTCGATGATCGGGAATGGTCCAACAAATCTCGGAGTCAATTTCCCTTTCTTCCCGAATCGAAAAACATTCTTCAGTGGAGAAATCTTCACAAAAACCATATCACCTACGTAGAATTCCAAATCCTTACGACGCTTATCGGCATAACTTTTCTGACGGTTTTGGGCTGCCTTCATTCGTCGCCGAATGATCTCTATACAATCAGAAGTCTTTCGAATCATTTCTGGCCCAAGTATCAACTTTTCTCCTGTTTCCAACCAACATGTCGGAGAGTTACACGGTCTTCCATACAATGCTTCATACGGTGCCATACCAATGCTTGACTGGTAACTGTTATTATACTAGAATTCCGCCAAATGAAGATGATCCTCCCATGATCCTCCGAAGTCCAAAACACATGCTCTGAGGAGATCTTCCAAAACTCGGTTGATTCTCTCGGTCTGACCATCTGTTTGAGGGTGATAAGCTGTACTCAAACACAACTTGGTTCCCAAAACTTCTTGGAAGCTCTTCCAAAATCCACTAGTGAACAACGGGTCTCGATCGCTCACTATGCTTTCGGAATACCATGGAATCGAACTATCCACTTAACATATAGCTCAGCCAATTTCGATGCAGTCCTGGTTGATCGAACATGAATGAATCTTGCACTCTTAGTCAAACGATCTACGATGACCCAAATCCCTTCATTTCCTGCTCTGGTTCTAGGTAACCCATTGATAAAATCCATCGATATTTGCTCCCACTTCCATGTAGGAATTTCTAATTGCTGAAGCAATCCACTTGGCTTCTTCTGCTCGTCTTTTACCAACTGGCAGTTCATGCATTTGGAAATAAAATTTCCAACATCCTTCTTCATACCTTCCCAATAATAGGTTTTCTTCATATCCCGGTACATCTTATTTCCACCTGGATGAATTGTTAACTTCGAGTGATGACTCTCCTTCAGAACTTCATTCCTCAATTCATCTATATCGGGAACAACTAGTCGTCCTTGTTTCCGAAGCCAACCCTCTCGATCGATTTCGAATCCTTTATCCTTTCCTGGGTCCAATCCAGATTCCATATCACGGATAATCTTGACAAGCTTATCGTCTCGCTTTTGGCCCTCGCCAATCCTTTCCACAAGAGTAGGTCTGATTGATAAGTTTGCCAACATCTCAGGTTCCAATTCACATCTAGGCCTGAAGTCAAATCCAGCCAAATACTCAAGGTTCTTCCATCTGAAAACATGGCTCCCAATCCTGCATGTCTTCGACTTAACGCATCTGCCACTATGTTACCTTTTCTGGAGTATAGGCTATACCAAAATCATGTGATGCTAAAAACTCTAGCCATCGTTGCTGTCGAAGATTCAAATCTTTCCGGGAGAAAAGATACTTCAATGACTTATGATCTGTAAACAACTCAAATCGGACTTCCAATAGGTAATGTCTCCACATCTTCAAAGCAAGTACGACCGCCGCTAACTCCAAATCATGAGTCGGATAATTCCTTTCATGTGGCTTCAGTTGTCGACTTGCATATGCAACAACTTTATCCTTCTGCATTAGCACTGCTGCAAGTCCAGCACCACATGCATCGGTGTAAACCACCATCTCATCATTTCCAGTTGGAATAGTCAAACCAGGAGCACTTGTTAGTCGCTCTTTCAGGATTCTGAAAGCTTGTTCACACTTATCATCCCATCTGAACACTTGGTTCTTTTTCGTCAATCTTGTTAATGGTGCAGCTATCTTGGAAAAGTCTTTGATAAACCGACGATAATATCCTGCTAATCCAAGAAAACTTCTCACATCAGATCCATTCTTAGGTCTAACCCAATCCTGGATCGCTGCCACCTTGGCGGGATCAACCGCTATTCCACTTCCAGAGATAACATGGCCTAAGAACCTCACTTCGCTCTTCCAGAAGTGACACTTCGAAAACTTAGCCCTCAGCTGTTGTTTCCACGAGATTTCCAAAAAAATCCGCAAGTGCGTCTTGTGCTCTTCTTCAGTTCTGGAATAAATCAAAATATCATCCACGAACACAAGTACAAACTTGTTCAACTGATCCCCGAACACTCTATTCATAAGATCCACAAAATATGCTGGTGCATTGGTCAATCCAAACAGCATTACCAGCCACTCATAGAAATCGGATGGTGTCCTGAAAGCAGTCTTTGGCACACTATCCTTTGCCACTCTCAACTGGTGAAATCCCGTTGCCAAATCCATCTGAGAAAACACCTTAGCTTCGTGAAGCTGATCAAACAAGTCATCTATTCTCGGAAATGGATACATGTTCTTCTTAGTCACTTTATTAAGCTCGCGATAATCCACGCACAACCTCAAAGATCCATCCGCTTTGGTTGCAAACACAACTGGTGCACCCCATTCGGACACACTACGCCGAATGAATCCTTTCTGTAAAAGGTCATCAACTTGCACCTTCAACTCTTGCTGTTCCCTAGGCGCCAACCGCCTAAGAGGCATCACAACAGGTCTGGCTCCCTCAACTAGATCGATGCGAAACTCGATCTCTCTATGCGGTGGTAACCCTTTGACCTCATCAAAGACATCCTCAAATCCATTCACAATTGGCACAAATGACAGTCCATCTCGTGGAACAACCAGTGAATACATGAAGCTCATGAAGACGCCTTCTTCATGCTTACATCGTATCACAACCTTTCGCCCTTCCACATTCTCAACTGTCACCTCCAGCCTTTCAAAATCAACCTTAGCCGCATACTTCCTAAGCCAGTCCATACCCAAAATAATTCCAAACCCCATAAAGTTTAGAACAAAACAATCACAAACAAAAGAGCAATCATGACTCGATACAACCAGACCACGGAATATCATACACAAACAAGACGAACTCCCAACTGGATTAGTCACAACCAATGCTCTATCAACAATATCCGGTTCCAAATCCAACCGGCTTACAAGTTCAATGCAAACAAAAGAATGCGACGCCCCAGTATCAAATAACACTCTAACTGGAACACCACAAATGGAAAGAGTACCTTGAACCACCACACTCTTTCCTTTCTCTTCCATAGTGGGAGCTTTCGAAGATGATGGCACATCCCCCCAAGCATAAGCTTGCACAATCTGCTTGTCCTTCCTCGGTTCTGGACAATTCTTCCTGATATGCCCCATCTTGTCACAGTTGTGGCACTTCACCGGCACTCTCGGATTCTTACAATCTCTGGAGAGATGACCCTTCTGCTGACAGTTGTAACAGGTCACTTCACCCTTCGGCTTCATCTGGCCATCCTTACCCTTTTGTTGCTGCTGCTTCCTCTTCTTGTTTCCACCTTGATGTGGTTTAGAAGCTTCCTTGGTCACAGCAACAACAGATCCTTCACTAGGAAACATATTCTCATGCCTGAGAGTCTTCTCCAAAAGCTTCTCAAACGAATCGTCCAAATGATCCACCAACTGCCTCCCAAGATAAATGTCCAAACCTGTCACAAACTTCTCATTCTTCTGATAAAGAGATTCAATATATGACCGAGCATACTTGGACAAGGCTTCAAACTACGAAACATACTCAAGAACTGGTCTTCCACCTTGCTTGAGCTCGACAAACTTCTTAAACAGAACAGATCTCTGAGCTGTAGAAATGAACTTAGCTTCAAATCTGACTAGGAATTGCTCCCAAGTAATTTCTTCCTCTGGAGTATCAATGGTGATGGAGTTCCACCAATCAGAAGCTCTTCCTTGAAGCTGTCTTGATGCAAGCTTCCTCTTAGTTGCATCCTCAATTCCCAAGTCACCAAAGATCCTTCTACAAGCATCTATCCATCTATGGACTTCTATGGTTGATTTTGTTCCCAAGAAAACCTTTCCTCCAAGAGCAGTATAGTCTTTACACAGCTTAGCAAAATCCACTGGTTTTGGAGTTTGAACTTGAACTCCAACATCTACTGATGGTCCTGGAGCTGGCATCCTTCTCATGATCGAACTCATCATAGCCTCGAACATAGCAGCATAATCAGTGGTCCCTTCAGCAGCACGGCATTCCCAAGCAGCTTGTCTCTCTCTTGGATTCATTCTTAATATCTATAAAAGAATGATTAGTACACCTTGAGAAACAACTGCATAAGAGGTTCAAATCCTTATAAGCTACTATATTATATATAGTAATCATCCATCAAAATACAATTACATCTCTCATACGCAGTTACGTCAGTGAGCATTGGCTAAAATCGATTAACCAAAGCTCTGATACCAAATGTGACGACCGCCCATGACTCCTGCACTAAACAAGGAAATAGTGCGCTGAAAAGTGTGTCAGGCCGCCATGGACGATCATCAGGGTTAAAGTAAACACAGAATAATCTATCGTATTACTCACAGCGCATGGATAAAATACAATAGAAAAATATGCATAGTGAAGCTCCTTAGAATAGAATCTCATCATATAAACTCATAATAGTTTGGTATAACAATCTGAAAAGTCAATACATCAAGCCTCACTACATAACACTCAGAGAATCATACAAACAGCGGAACATCCGGTACATATAGTAAGAAAAACAATATGCAAAAGCCTCCAGCTCGTCTTCGTCATCAATAGCGTTGGTCACTAAGAATAGCACCTGTCACCTGCTACCTAGTCTGCCCATCCCAAAATGGATGAACAGCCCAAGGTAATAAGAGTTGAACATAAAACCTTGAGTCAGACAAAAGTCTCAGTGAGCGGTAAATCAACTATCAAACATACCAAAAGAGCATAAAGGAAAAAGGAATAGGAATCCAACCCTCCCACTCCACCTCTTTCTACAGTGATAGCCCCAGACCCACTAAGCAGAAGTAAACATAGCAAAGCAGACATTTAAAGTAAAACAATTATCACTCGAGTCAAGGTCGATGTTTTCCAAGCACAAACCCCCAAGGCCTAAACCAAGATCAGATAAGCACCCACAAAACATCGCTCTTGAGACCGAGTGACGATACAACCAAAGCATCCAAACATCCATGACTCTGGCTATCACTGTTATCATTTCCTCGATATCACCGTTAATTGAATGACCGGCTCATTCTTTCATCCGTCCGTCAAGGGCTAAGGGTAACCCCGGTTCTAGACATAACTCCGCACATCATCGTGACCCGTGCCTAGGACTATCGAATCTGCCCAGAGTACTCGACCATCAACTATTAGTCGATTGGGACAATCGAATCTTCCCAGTGTACTCTTGCTTTGAGCATGCTAGAACCTTCAACAACGATGAAATCTCAGCCTCCTAGTCATCCTCCTTGACGACTATTCTCATACTAGCTCAAGCGCCTCTTAAGCCAACCATTATCAACGAACTTGAACCATATCACCGAGTTATCAACATGCTTAAGATGATCCCGTCTGGATTAAACCAAGGCTATCTCACATCATGCTTTGCCTCATCGCATCATAGCAAAGTCCCGTCTCAACATCATCATCAAGTCTATCCATATGAGCTTCAACATCCGCCACATATGCTACGAGCAGCTTTCCTTATTCAAGAGCCTTCCCCTTAGCTTTTGAATCATCTCCGACCATACTTGTCCAAATTCAATCACTAATCAACTAATCAATCAAATTAATCATTAATCCAAGTAATCAAGCATTCAAACAAGATCTAAATAAGCAGTTATAACAATAATGGCAATTTCGTAAATAAAGAGTCCAAATCTAACAAGCGTGAATTCTAAGTAATATCTTGATGAATGAACTAGCATAGGTTAACATGTAGTAAAGTAGATATCAAAACTTTATGAACGATGGATCTACATGCAGACTTAAGGAAAATACATGAAATCACTATCTTTAACACACAAACAACCCACCGATCCAAAATATTCCTTTGGGTCCGTGAGAGAGATAACCACCACTCACCGAATCACCTATACGCTTCAAAAGCAACTAACTTCAGCTCCGGACAGCGAAGGATCTAGCTTGATCCGATGAGATTCCGCTTCAAACGATGAAATCCCTCTTTGAAGAATGTAGATCTTCAACTTTGGCTCTTGGATCTTCGATCTGATCTTCAATCTTGGATGGAAGGAAGCACTAGATTAAAGTGGAGAAAAGAAGTGAAGAAGTGTAGCACTCGAGCTCTCAAAATGGCATCACTTCGTCGCTTCAAAATCCGGATCCCATAAAGTGAGATAAGGTCGTGTATTTATAGGCCAAACCCTTAAGTCGTTCGCCCCCCCTTAAGTCGGTC
Source organism: Allium cepa (assembly GCA_030765085.1). Classification (NCBI taxonomy): domain Eukaryota; kingdom Viridiplantae; phylum Streptophyta; class Magnoliopsida; order Asparagales; family Amaryllidaceae; genus Allium; species Allium cepa. Next base: position 313,248,258 of record CM060937.1, read on the forward strand.
ACGACTTAACAAGGCCCCACGACTTACGACTCATCAACCCCACGGCCTATCGACTCAAGCCTCTACGCGACCTAACTTAGACACGACCTAATGACTCAAGCCACTGAATAGGAGACGACCTACCGACTCATGACTCAACGACCTAGCGACTTATCAACACACACGGCTAAGCGACCCAACGACCTAACACCCTTGCCTTCATGCGACCTACGACCTAAGCCTCATCTCGTCCACGACCTAAGCCGCTAACTAACTTAAGTCGGTTCAACGACCTATCTTCCTTAGGTCGGTAACTCGTTCAACCGACCTATCTCCTATACCACTATCCCTTAGGTCGTTTACTAACTTAAGCCGTTAACTCCTAAGCCGTTAGTTCCCTTAGGTCGGCCACCCTATAGGTCGGTCTCATCCCTTAAGTCGGTCAAATCTCTTAAGTTGTCTAATATCTTAAGTCGCTCACCTCCTTAAGTCGTTCACTTTCCTTAGGTCACTCCATCCCCTAAGTCGCTCTACCGACCTATGCTACGACACGACCTAACCCTGGACGACTTAAGCTCTGAACGACTTAAATTCTGAACGACTTAACAACACTAACAACCTAATGACAACAGTTCTACATCTTTCGATACGTAAAATACGGGTCGTTACATTCGAAGAGACCGGGGTCGGGTATTTGGGAAATACCCGAAACCACTTCGAATGTTATAAATTGATTTGTGAAATAAATAGGCGGGAATGAAATGTTTTAAGTAAATTTTATTATTTTATCTAAGTTTGGTACTTAGAAATTGATGTGTAGAATAAGTGTTGTTTGTAGCAAATTTACAATTTGTTAACTTGATATAGTTACCCCGGGTTTATATAAGTTGTTTGTTCGTTATTCCATGTTAGTTGGGTTTACTCACGCTGGTTTCCAGCCTGACCCGGGTGTTATTTTTGGGCAATGCTCGGGTCAGACCGAGTATTACAGATTTTCAAGTTAGGAGGTTCTGGAGCTTAGGAGGCGAGCTGGTTGCAATATTGTATAGAGTACATCCGCTGTATTTATATTATTGTTAATCTGAGTCATGATAATTGTAAATATTCAGCGACTGTATATTGTGTGAAACTCTGATGTATGTTAAATGTAACCGACAGTTATAATATTCTTTTGTAAACTGTTATTATTTATTATTATATTTTATCCGCTGCGAATGTGAGTTGTTGATGTTTCTGTTCTTCTTCTATCTCCTTCTTCTTTTCCACAACTGTCTGGAATTTTCGACTTCGAAAATTTCGGGTCGTTACATTTGGTATCAGAGCGAGGTTAAGCGAGAACCTTGGCTCTGGTGGGGATTACTCATTTAATAGAGTCTGTAGTACTCTCGAATGAGTTGAATATATACACATATATGAGAGCGTACTTGTTATTTTCTTATAAAATGATTTTAGATGATTTTATATAAAATATATTTTGATATATATAAAGCAATATTTCCTTCTAATAAATATTTAGGTGATTGGTTGTTAATTAATGAAATTAAAATTAAGAAGTAATATAATACAACAAAACTGAAGTTTAGAATTGGAATTAAAGTAGGAACAAAAATACAACTAAATTAAAAATTTAAGTGATTGAAAATGAAATTCTAAATCTAATCCCAGAATTTGAAAATTTGGTTTCAAAATAATGAGAAAAAAATAAAATAATAAATAAGTATTATTTGGATAATTGGGACTTGTTGGAAACAATGGGTTGTTGACATTTGATTTGAATTTAAAACCCAAGGTGGTTTAAAATTGTAAAACATGCCTGGGAGGGCCAAGAAATAAATATGTATATATGTATGGATATACATGATATTAAAGATAATTTGAAATAAACTCTTTGAGGTTGAGTTTTGATTTTTCCCTGAAATGTGATATAAAAACCCAAAGTGATATGAGTTTTGAACTTATAAGAGGGAAAGAATTTTGTAGTTGAAGTGGTAATTCTCATTGAATAAGGTTGATTTGGTTAGGTAAATTGGAATTTAGCTTTGGGAATTTGTGTGATCTCAAAACGGGTTTGAGAATTAAAAATTGATAACGGATGGACGTTTCAAAATAAATTGGATGGTATCATCCTTTTGTTAATAAAAATCTTTAAATTGAGAATGGTATTGTATAAATAAAATAAATTTGAATAATTGAATTGTAAAATAAACTTGTTTAAGAACTGACTTCAATCTGAAAGGTAAAATTGAATAATTAAAATTTTACAATAGAATTTTATTGAACTCTTATTTGAAACTTGAAATATATAAGTTGAGATAATTTAAAATGGAATTTTAAGAATTGAACTTATAAATTAAATTGTTTAAAAACTGTAAATAAAGTTAATTTGGTTTAAAGAGTTAAACCAACCTTTGTGAATTCAACTCGAATTTATATAATTCGAGATGGGTTTGAGTTGAAATTTAAATTCCATTAGTACAAATTAAATTTAGTTTGAATTAATTAGAAGTGAAGTTGCCTTGGGATTAAATAAATTTCAATGGAAATTGGAGTTATTCAAATTGGAATTGGATCAATTTAAATGGAAGTGTAAATTTACATTGGATTGTTGGGGAAGTGAACAGTTTTGACTCTAGACTATTTTCAATATAAATTGTTTTAATATAAACTTATTTTTTCTAAGTTATTAAATATATACAACCTTTCTTTCTTAAAGCCAAATTATTCTGTACTTGTTTTACAATACTTTTTGGAGCTATTTAACCATTTTTCAGCTGTTTTATAAACTAATTACTATTTTTCAACTATATTACAAATTAATTACTACTTTACAACTATTTTGCAATTATCTAAATTTTTTGAAAACTATCGAAATATTTTACAACTATTTTGTAAACTAATCATTATTTTTCAACTACTTATCTATTTTTAAATTTTCGAGCTATTTCCTAAATATAAACTGGTCGGAGTTCAAACTGTTATTGATTAAATACCCAACTGGGATAAGAATTGAGGTAATAATCCAAATGGGGATTAAGGCAAATGTGGATAAGTGAATGAAGGTTTAAGTGAATGTGAATAGAAAGGAAATTGATATTGGAAAGAGTAATCAAATTTGAATATTTGATTTTGGGTAAACAAAGTTATATCTTTGTTATATATTCTCTCCTTGTTGAATCTATTATTGGAAGAAAAAGGATTTTGAAGGTGTTTGAAGTATAAAAGGGTTTTATACAAGTTGGAAATGATCCAAAGTTTTAAAAATTATATATATCTGTATATGTATATATATATATATAAAGGATCTTATGAGGATTTTGGAAAAGTTTTGAGAACCTTTGGATTTGGAAAGGCTTTTGATTTTTGGGTAAAATCAATATGAGAATTTTGAAAGCCTAATTTGAGAATTATCGATTTTGGAATAATTGATTTTGTATAAATGAGCTTTGTATGAGATCATACTAGGTGTATGATTTGAAGATACTATATGTGTATAGTATAAAATGTTTTGATGATGGCTCTCAGGAAAAGCGCTCCCTTGAAATGAACTTCTCAGGAGTGCCACCGGGTGGTGCTGCCTTGAGCCCCAAGGGGGTTTCTAAAGTTGATCCTGTGAGGAGTCCGGACAAAACTAGTTCCGGAGGATTATGAGTTGAGTATACCATAGTGAAGGTCTTGTGTGCCGCCAAGAGCCAACAGTTACATGGACTTTTGCTAAGACGGCAATGTAACCCAGGATGTAACTACGACTATGGTATAACATAGCGAAAGTTGTGTGTGCCGTTGAGAGCCAACAGTCTGCGTTTGATTTTATATCGGTAGACTGCGACGTATGTAGGAGTGGAGAAGTTTCATTTCGACAGTGAAATCAGGGGCCGCGGAGAGCCTGCAGTTACATGGACTTTTGCTGTGACGGCAACGTAACCCTGGATGGAACTGTGATCTATTGTGTGGGATCCATGGTGTAATCGAGAAGCCGCGGACGGCCTACAGTTGCATGGACTTTTGCTGCGACGGCAATGTAACCCTGGAATGTAACTGTGACAACGGATGCGGGTGATGATTTCTAGAGCATTCTCACCAAAGTTATTTCCTCTATTTTCAAAAACTGTTTTCAATATTTTCAATAAAATTATTTTCAAAGTATTTCACTGGATGTTGAAAATGGGTCTGCCAAGTACTTATAGGTTTTCAGTCCTATGCCTGATCAACGTATGACTGAATTTCTGTGAGAACAAGGATGGACTAGTTGAGACATCGAGTCATAAAATATATTTTTATAAAGAGCTATTTTATTGAGTATGATGTGAATTTAAAAACATTTCTAAATTTTTAAATAAAGTTTTGGAATTTTGGAAAAATCAAGGAAATCCAAGCTGGAATTTTAATGAAGTGAATTTGTAATTAAAATCGAATATTGATTTAGAAGTTGAAAGTAAGCAAATTGGCTAAATAATTATTTGGTTAAGTATATTAGTAAAATTTTAACTTGGTTAAACAGATGGATTGTCGGTTGATAATGTGCTTGGGAATGAATTCGAATTTTAAATAGAATTCAACTTAGATTTAATAATGAATTAAATAAGAAGGGATGTTGTAAAATAAAAATAAAATAGAGTTGGATTAAAATGTGATGGTTTGAATTATGAATAAAATTCAAGGGATTTGAATAATATTTAATGAATTTACAAATATATTGGATATAAGAGAAGTGATTATAATAGTAATGGTTTGAGTTGCAAACAAAACCCAAGAGAATAGAAATAAATTGAGAATAGCCTTGTATTAATAAAATAAATTCGATAACTAATTAAGTAATTGAATAAAAAAATTGATATGGGTTAATTGAGTTAAATAATAAATGGATGGAGTCTGATAGAATAAAAACTAAATCAAAATTGTGGTTGGATATTATTTTGATAAATTGAGAAGGTGAATTTAAAATTGAAAATTTAAATAGATGGCCTAACTGAATTTAATGGAATTTGATTTAATGAGAATCAAATAGAGGTAAACTTAAGTTTGATGTTGGAATAAGTTAAAGTAAATTAACTTAAGTTTAAAATTTATGGAAGCTTGGCTTCGAATAAGGATGAAAGCCCATTGAATAAAAGCTTGAATTAAATTAATTTGGAAATGGTTATTAATTTATAAGTATTGAATGTGCCAAGTTAAATAAATTGTTTTAAATGGATCCAAGGCTGAGATAAAATGAAATGCAATGAATGGTTCATAAATAATTTAGAAAAGAAATGGAATTAAGTGCAGATGGGTTGAAATTAATTTAAAAATAGTTATAAACTAAATAAATACTCTATTAAGCGAATATTGTCGAATTTGTATAGAATGAATCGTCGTATGTGGTAAATCTAAGTAATTAAATTTCTGTGAATTGATAGGGACTAAATAAATTTGTTTTAGAAATAATTAAAGCGAATATGAGCTTGTTTGGATTAAAAATCAATTGGATGTAAGAAATTGAGTTGCAAACCATTGAAACTGAATGAAATGACAAATAAATTTTATTGAAAGCGATTGGATTGGCTTTGAATCATATAAATCGTTTATGGTAAGCATTTGGTGTTTGATGTTTTTGTAATGCTTGTGAGTTGCTATTAAAGTAAGTGAAATGCTAATGAACTCATTACATATGGCACTTACATATTTAAATTGAGTAATTACAGGTACAGGGAAGCCGTTTGGCTGGATTTGGATTGTGCTATTTGCTAAAATTAATACGCTTCTTGCTTAAAATGCTTAATAAGGTACGCTTACGCAATAAAATAGGAAATATGAACTGTTTTTGCTTTTTCCGACCGGGTGGGTCGATGTATACATATTTATATCTCTTGTCAAATTGCAAAAGCTCCTCCGTACAAAGGAGACTTTGCCAAAATATTGGGAGTTAGAAAATTTTTGAAAATTTTTTGGGAAAATTTTTGTTAAGCAATTAAACGATTTTAAATATGAAACTGAAATAGATTAGTAGATGGAACTAACAAGACTCGGTTATAAATGGAAAAAAAACAAAAAAATAAAAATAAATTAATATTTAAAATTGAAATAAGTTGAATTCATATTAAAACGGGAAAAACAAATTTGAATAGAAGTAAATATGGAAACCTATACAAGGGAATGTATAAAATGATTTGTAAGTTACGATTGAATATTGTTGTTAAACAAGATATGAAGGTATTAAAAAGGGGAAAAGGAATTTGGATTTGATTCCAAAGGATAAATGTGAATTGCCCGACAAAAGGTATGTATTTATGTTTCTGTATGAAATTGGATTGGGTTTTTGATGTATCCACTTGGCTTTTGATTTTCTTTTGGAATTTGGGAGCCCGTAGAGGCCTTTTGTAGTAGTACCGAGCTAGCCGTGCAAAGGATACGCTGGCAAAAAATTTCGGGAATTTAGAGAGTTAGAAAATTTTTGAGAAATTTTGATAATTCCAAATTTGGTTTTAAATTGGAATTTGAACGATTGTGTAAAAGGGGATTATTTGAAACTGTGGGAAAGTTTTGAAAGTTATAAGAATGATAAAGAGGTCATTTATAAAAAATAAAAAAAATTGATAGGATGTTGAACTGTTGATTTTGAAAGAAAAGTAAACAGGTATTGAGCCATTCTTCCTAACTAGTAATTTCGGGGACGAAATTCTTTTAAGGGGGGAGGAATGTGACGACCCGGAATTTCCAACAATTTAAATTGGAATTATTAATTGATTTTAAATATTTAAAAGTTAATTTTAACTTGAATTCAAGATGACAATATTTTCTTGATAATTAAATCATTGAATTATATGGTTTAAATGCTGAATTTAATAATTGAAATTGGGTGGATTTCTGAATCTGGGATTCTAAGCCTGTTTAAAATAATTTGAAGGCTTATAAAATTTATAATGTTGATACTGTAGATAATAGAATGGTTGAAACTTAATTTAAGGGTGATTTTCTCAGTTTTGAAATCATATCGTTTAAATTGACATTTAAAAATAGCCTTCCAAGGCACAGTCTCGGAATTCGACGAAACCAGTTCCATTGGATCCGTAATAGTTAGTTATTATCGGATTTCAATTTTCGTAGCGATTGAAGTTGTCGGTTGACCCTGGCAACTCGAAACGCGTACATTTATTTTAATCGATTTAATTGAATATCGATCGTTTAATTCCGTAACTCGCACATACGTTCAGATTTGCCTCCAAAACACATTCCATTGTGTTCGGAACGCGGGTAAAACCCTCTTAAATGTCTGTCGGCATGTCTGATTCGGGGTTTAGGATTTCACGTTATGGTATACGAGATATTTTCATATTTTATTATATTATAATCTCAAGCGTACTCAAGAAGCTTCTCAAATATCTATCTTATACCGTTCTCCCCTCTCATTTCGGGAACCAGACCGAATCTCAATAAAAAAGAGAAAGGAAATTGGCCGAAGCCAGCCCCTCGAAATTGAAAACGAAATCATTTTATTCAATTCGTTCGTGACCTAACCCTAAGACGCGTGGAACCCATTGTTCGTTCGCCAATCACCGAGCGCATCGCGATGTCGCCGTTGGTGGAAGGGAGCTCGAGGTCGCGATTTCAAGAGGCAACGTGGGTTTTTGGGTTGCTCATAGTACGCTGAGCTTCACGAGATACGGAGCGGCGATGAAGTTGCGATTGAAGCTAGGGTTACACTCTGGGAGGAGACGGCGTTATCGTATCTCGATCTGGGCACGATGGCATTCGCGTGAAGCTTGGTGCCGATTAGGTTTGCTATTGAAGGATGTATGGTTTGCAATGATAGTTGGAGCTGGATGGTGATGAACCGCGAGGGTGAGGAAGGTCTTCTGTGTATGGTTCATTTTTCTGTAAGGTATATCAACCTTGTTTTTTTTTCAAAAGCTTTGATTTAAAAAAAAATGAAACAAAAAGAAGTAAGTTAACAATTCGCTGATTTCGAATAGTGAAGTAAACAAATGGCTTAAACAATTTAATCTTGGATCAGTTATTTATGTATATATATAGAGAACGGTAAGTTATTAAGACAAATGATTTCTTAAATTTATTTAAAAGAATTTGGTTTAAAAATAAAGGTAAATCATCGGTTAAAATTAAATTGTTAATTGATTAAATTTATGAAACGAAATTTAATTGTTTGATTTGATTCAAATATTAACAAAAATCATATAATTATTTGTACAAGGTTGAAAGTTGTGGAACCAAATCGAGAATGAAGTGGATTACAAGTTTAAGGAGCAAAGGTGAGTAAATCTCATACTGTTGGATTTTTATTTATATTAAACTGGTTAAATTTAAATAAATGAATTGAAGGATTGAATTGATTTGATGTGCACTGATGATGATGTGACTTTTGTTTTGGTTGGTTCTCAAGTTAATTATTTGCTTCACTCGAAGTATTTGAGTTTTAATTTGTCAAACTTAAATCATAAATAAGATAATGGTTTCGTTTTAAAGTTAATAAGGGTTTGAGGATTGTGATTCATTTAAAATGGTAGGGTAATTAAAATGGATAATTAATTAATTCAATTTATTAATGATTTGGGTTGATAAATTTAATAATTAAGGGCCTGAGTTAATTAATTAAGGATTAAGTTAGTTAATGAAGTTAGTTAAATTAGAAAAATCATTGGGTGGTTTGATAGATAATTACTTAATGTAATTAATAAAATATAATTATTTGTGTAATTAATCAAGAGATTAATTAAGATAATTGATTAAGGAATAATTTATTTATTAAATAGAATAAACACAAAGTTGGATAATGACAGGATGAGATTAACCAAGAGTGATTAATATTGGTGGTATAATTAATGATTAATTATTTAATGTAATTACATTAGATTAGGACAAATTGAAATGTAAATGAGAAATTATTAATTGATATAATCACTGGTTAATGATGTAAATAATGGTTGAATAATTAAGATAGATTAAACAATAATAAGTGATTGATGAGAAATTAATTAATAAGGGATCAATGATTGATGTAATTAAGACTACTTATTGATTTGGTTAAGAATAATTAATATTGTGAAGTTAATTTAAGATAATCACTTGAGTGTAATTGAAGGATAATTAATCCAGGGTGATTAATTAAGGTGGTTAATGAAGGGATGATTGATTAATTGATTGGAAATTTATTTAATGTTAAATGAAGAAATTAAAGTGGTTGAGGTTAGTATTCAGGATTAGTTAAAATAAATTTGTATGTGATTAATCTTTGCTTATGGATGATTGAATGCTATTGAATGTTTTGAATGAATTGATATCTCTGATATCAAATGTTGTGTGTTTCATTTGGATAACTCAGGTTAGGATAACATAAGCTTCGAAGAGACCGGGGTCGGGTATTTGGAAAATACCCGAAACCACTTTGAATGTTATAAATTGATTTGTGAAATAAATAGGCGGGAATGAAATGTTTTAAGTAAATTTGATTATTTTATCTAAGTTTGGTACTTAGAAATTGATGTGTGGAATAAGGGTTGTTTGTAGCAAATTTACAATTTGTTAACTTGACATAGTTACCCCGGGTTTATATAAGTTGTTTGCTTGGTATTCCATGTTAGTTGGGTTTACTCACGTTGGTTTCCAGCCTGACCCGGGTGTTACTTTTGGGTAATGCTCGGGTCAGACCGAGTATTACAGATTTTCAGGTTAGGACGTTCTGGATCTTAGGAGGCGAGCTGGTGGCAATATTGTATAGAGTATATCCGCTGTATTTATATTATTGTTAATCTGAGTCATGATAATTGTAAATATTCAGTTACTGTATATTATGTGAAACTCTGATGTATATTAAATGTAACCGATAGTTATAATATTCTTTTGTAAACTGTTATTATTTATTATTATATTTTATCCGCTGCGAATGTGAGTTGTTGATGTTTCTGTTCTTCTTCTATCTCCTTCTTCTTTTTCATAACTATCTGGAATTTTGGGCTTCTAAAATTTCGGGTCGTTACACCATAAAGCTAAGGTTTAAAGCTAAACCAAAGCTCTGATACCACATGTAACATGCAGCCTTTTCGTACGCTTTATATCGACACACGTGCCAATTCAAACCATACGGAAGGGCGGATTTTTATGCGGTAAATAAAAAACAAGAAAGGAATAAAACAAAATAGAATCTCACAATGGAAGGATAAAATATAATAATCAAATGTATAGTTCTTGAAGCTGTTTACAAAATATTTAATTTTACTTATACAATATATATCAAAGTTATACATACCATCGAATATCAGTAGTGCAGTGGAATACAATAGTGTAGTGGAATAATGTAGTAGATAATAGTACTACAAATCGTCGTCTTCTTCCTCCAGAGCTAAAATCTCTAAATCCTGAAATGCTCGGGCTGACCCGAGCGAATTGAAAAGTCAAAACACTCGAGTCAGAACTAAAATATCTTATGTGAGTTAAATCAACAGAAATAAATATGAGTGCGGTAACTCAAGAGATGCTTGGGATTTACATCTCCCAAGGATCCGTTAAACTATTTACTATGTAGTAATATTTTGCTATTATAACGCTGTCTATAAGTAAAATAAATTTACTTTAAAATCGCGTTAAGGAGTGGCCCAATATTCCCCTTAACACATAATATATTCCCATAGTCTATAGAGCACCGTAATCTCCCCCGTACTGGGCGTCGTCAAAGGGTACTCCATTGGTATGGTAGAAAACAAAATCGTATAAGGCACGCTAGGGTTGGTGTAACAACCCGCATATTTATCAATTATATATTTGAATATTTTGTTTTAATATTTTATCGTTATTCAGATATTGGTCCGAAAAGCTACTTTTTGCAAACGGTCGAACTAGGACTCGAGACCACTTCCATTGAGTTTGAAATTGAGCTGTTAATCTCAGAAATTGATGAAGCGGATCTCTCCTGGGTGCACTTCTGGGAACGCTTCGAATCGAAATTCGTGCCCGAGGCTGAAAAAGTAACTTTGGCTCGGAGATTTATTGACCTTGTTCAAGGTCAGTCTTCTGTGGCGGACTACGTTGCATCATTCGAATCCCTTTCCAAATATGGGGTCGAATATATAAATACTCCACTGAAGAAGAACCACAGGTTCGTTTATGGCTTAAATAAGAATCTTAAGAAGCCACTACTCCTGAAACTAGAAGTTACATTTGATCAACTCGTCGATCTCGCTCTTCGTCTTGAAGAGGCCGATAAAGAGAGTGATGTTGAAGTGGTTGGCGCTAAACCAAACTTCAACAACAAAAAGAGGCCTAACAAATTTAAAGGTTCTTATCCTAACAAAAAGGGTAAGCAAGCAACTTCGGCTGCAAAGACACCTTCCTCTAGTAGTGGGCAATGCTATAACTGTGGTTCTAAGGACCATTTTGCGAACAAGTGTTCGAAGCCCAAAAGTTGTCGCTATTGCAAGATCTCGTAACATTATATACATATGTGCCCCACACTAAAAGGCAGGAAAGAGGGAAGGTTAAACGTGGCTCAAGCCTCTGGCAACACATCTCGTGGCCAAGGTATTTCTCATTCCATTCTTGATGGTATTATTTTATTTCTTGATCAACCTATTAGAGTTATCTTTGATACGGGTGCATCCCATTCTTTTATATCAAAGGAACTTGTCGACACTTTATCTCTAAATGTTGATGCTTTAATGACTTCCTTGAGAATTGCAAATCCTGTTGGTGGATCCGCAACTCTTAGTTTGCTTTGTAAAAATGTGGAGATTATTTTGTGTGATTTTCCATTCCTAGCCGATTTGCATGTTATGTGTTACCTAGGCTTTGGAATGATTTTGGGGATGAATTGGCTTAATCGTTATGAAGCTCATATCCTATGTCCTGAGCGGACTATTTCTCTCCGACATCCGTAATCTGTAAATCAGATTTCTATTATTCTTAAACATTCGGATTCTGCGTTGACTACATCTTCATATTCTTTAAATCCTTATGATAATGATGATGAGGAGGAAGATGTCATTTCTCGAATTCACGTCGTTTGTGAATTTTCCGACATATTTGAGCCCGTTTTAGGTTTACCACTTAAACGAGCAATTGAGTTCAGAATGAATAGTTTTCTCGGATTGGCGGGTTATTACCGTCGTTTCATTAAAGACTTTTCTAAGATTGCCGTGCCTCTTACTGGCTTGACTAAGAAGGGAGTTAAATACATTTGGTCGGACAAATGTGAAGCCTCTTTTCAGAAATTGAAAGACATCCTTTCCGATGCTCCAATTCTTGTTATTCCCGAAGGGAATAAAGAATTTATTGTTTATACTGATGCTAGTCACGTTGGTTTGGGTGCCGTTCTGATGCAAAAAGAATGTGTTATTGCTTATGCTTCTAGGCAATTGAAGCCGGCCGAAACTAGATATGCCACACATGATTTAGAACTCGCGGCTATTGTTTTCTCCCTTCGAATTTGGCGTCATTATCTATTGGGAGAGAAATTTATTCTTTACACAGATCATAAGTCTTTGAAATATTTATTTTCTCAAAAGGAACTTAATTTGCGTCAACAGCGTTGGCTTGAGTTCCTTGCACCTTATGATCTTGATATTCTTTATACCCCCGGTAAGGGTAATCGTGTCGTCGATGCTCTTAGCCGTAAACAACAAGCAGTTGTTTCTATGATGATATCCGAATGGAACGATCTCGAGATTATATCCACTTGTGAGATTCGAGAGCGCGTATCCGATTTATGCTCATCACTTGTTTCATGTAGCCTTGAGGCTCATCCTTCTCTTTTAGACCGCATTCTTGAAGCTCAAGGGCTAGATCCTGAATTGGCTCTTCTTGGCCAAAATGTTAAGGATAAAATTGATATTGAAGGTTTTAAAGACTTTGATATTGATTCTCATGGCAGCATTCAGAAATTTGATAGACTTATCGTACCAAATATTGGTGATCTTCGTAAAGATATTTTAGAAGATTCCCATCATTCTAAATTCACCATTCATGTTGGGAGTAGTAAAATGTACGCTGATATGAAGCGACTTTACTATTGGGAGGGAATGAAATCTGATATTGCTAACTTTGTTAAGTGTTGCCCGACTTGCCAACTTGTCAAGGCCGAACATCAAAGCCCTGGTGGGTTATTGCAACCTTTAGAAATTCCAATTTGGAAGTGGGACCAAATTTCCATGGATTTTATAGATGGCATTCCCCGTTCTTGTTCGGGTCATGATAGCTTATGGGTGATCGTTGATAGACTTACTAAATCCACCTATTTTATTCCCGTTCGATCTAACCGAACCATTCCTCTTTTGGCCAAACTCTTTATCAAAGAAATTGTTAAATTGCATGGAGTTCCTACTTCTATTGTTAGCGATCGAGATCCATTGTTTACTAGTGGATTTTGGAAGAGTCTTGAAAAAGCTTTAGGAACGAAGCTTAATTTTAGCACTGCTTATCACCCCCAGTCCGATGGACAAACCGAGTGTGTGAATCAAACTCTTGAAGATCTTCTTCGAGCTTGTGTGCTTGATTTTGGTGGAAGTTGGGAAGATCATATTTCACTTGTCGAATTTTCTTATAATAATAGCTTCCAATCTAATATTGGTATGGCACCTTTCGAGGCACTCTCCGAAAGGCCATGCCGATCTCCTTCTTGTTGGCTAGAGGCCCGTGAGGGGCTGGTTTTTGGTCTAGACTTTATTCATGATTCCACAGAAAAGATTGAACTTATTGGACATAGGATGAAAGAAGCCCAGAGTAGACAAAAATCCTATGCCGATAATCGAAGAAGGAAATTAGAATTTTCTGTTGGAGATCTTGTTTTTATTCATGTTTCACCTATGAAAGGTGTTGCACATTTCAGTCGGTCGGGAAAGTTAGCGCCTCGATATATTGGGCTATTTCCTATCACTGAACGTATTGGTTCCATGGCTTATCGCCTTTCATTATCGGCTCAGTTTTCTGCCATGCATAACATGTTTCATGTTTCTCAATTACGGAAATGCCTTCGAGATTCCGATTCTATTCTTGAGCCTGGTATTGTGGAAGAAATTGAAGTTTCGCCAAATTTAACTTACGAGCAGCATCCTATTCGAATTATTGCTTCGGAGGTCAAACAACTTCGAAATAAAGATGTTCCGCTTGTGAAGGTTCAATGGTCTTCAAATCCTAAGGATTGCTCTTGGGAATCTAGAGAATTCATCGAGCGAACACATCCGGACTTGCTTACTCCTGCTCTTTGAGGTGAACTTCCTATTTCAAATTTCTTTTGTGTCAATATGCTTTTATGGTTGTTACTTTTTATTTCCATCTTATATATTGCGAGGACGCAATTTCTTTAAGGAGGGGAGTCTGTAACAACCCGCATATTTATCTATTATATATTTAAATATTTTATCGTTATTCGAATATTGGTCCGAAAAGCTACTTTTTGCAAACGGTCGAATTAGCACTTGAGACCACTTTCATTGAGTTCGAAATGCCGTTTACAATCTTTTTAAGTATAAACTTTGATATGTTTGGGGTTAGTGAATTTCACTAACTTTTCCCGCTTTGAACTTTGGGTTGGTTTAGCCTATTAAACCGAAGTTCCAACCCCTTCTCCTCATCTCTTCATAAATTCATACCTAACTCTAGTTTTAGCATTAACGGTGAGTGGGAAGAGAAATTAAAATTCCAAGCCCAAGTTCATTAGCAAATTCAACATCCAACTCCAAAATCAAAGTAAAGGCATTGGATTCAAGCTTGAAGTTGCTTCTCTATTGACTTCAAGCTTCTTCTTCATTGAATTTGTGCAAAGGTGAGATTTTTATCTCACAATTCTAGTCTATAACTATATTGGACTGTTGGGAATGAATTCCCATCACTTTAGCATGTGCATTTGCATTTGGTTTGGATTGGATTGGCGAAAAACTCCAATTTTTAGTGTTTTTGGTAAAATTCTGCACATAGGTCATTTTGCCCATGCTAGGTCATTTGCGTGGAAAATTCATGTTCACCAAATAGTTCGTTTCTGGCCTTAAACTCGTTCGCATGCTTTAGGTCATTTGCCTCGGAATTAGGTCGTAGGTCGTAGGTCGTGGGCCGCTAGGTCGTAGGTCGTGGGCCACTTGGTCGTAGGTCATTAGGCCTTAAGTCGTTAGGTCGCTCCCTCTGTTGGAAACGTTACCTTGGTCTTAGGTCACTTGGATCTAGGTCGCTTGGCCTTATAGCGTTAGGTCGCACGGCTTTGTTAAGACGTTAGGTTGCTCACCTTTTTATCCCTTAGGTCGTTCGGCTCGTTCACACGTTAGGTCGCTCGGCCTTTTTCACCATTAGGTCGTTAGGCCGCGAGCCTCGCTAGGTCGCTTAACCTTTATAAGTCGTAGGTCGTCTCCGACCTTAAACCACTCGATCGCATTAGGTCGCATACATTTTAGGTCGCGTGTTTCACTAGGCCGTTAGGCCTTTACCTCGTTAGGTCGTAGGTCGCTCGACCTTATTACCTTGTTAGGTCGCGAGTCCCTTAGGTCGCTCGCCTCTGTTAGGTCGCTCGCTTCTGCTAACTCCCGAACACCTCTAGGTCGCAACCACTAGGTCGCTTGACCCCTTAGACCCCTAGGTCGCTCGATCCTATTCCCCCTTAGGTCTTCACTAGGTCGTACCGTTTTGGACGGGGCGCTGCCCCGCACCCCGCAGAGAGCACTGCCCCCTGGACCGCCGCGACCTGACCGGGCAGTTCGAACCCCGTAGCGGGGGTGTTGCCCCCGCACCCCCACCTTGGGGGGTTGCCACCCCTCCGGCCCCCCCGTTGGGGATCTTATCTGAAAAACATTCAACAGAACTTGCTTTGTTGAGTTGCTGAGATGGCATTCTTCGAGACAAACTATCTTGGGCTTCTCGGCCGATTTTATGGTATCACGGCCTTGCAAAAAAGGCGGGATAACAACTTTAGAAATATGAAGGTTTCAATACTAGTAGTAAATATCAAAACTCTTTCAACAAAATGATTTCAAATCTATTTTCAATAACAAAGCTCTTTTCTTAAACCGTTTTCCAATCTACTAGTATATACAAACCTTTACCTCACTCGGATGAGAAATCTAATTAAACGGCTTAGTAAAACAAGTGGTATGAAACGCTTGCGTTCACTTCGTCGGTTAATTCTTGGACTTGTTCGATTGAACCTCTTGTGACAATTTTCTAGTGAAGATTTACAGTTTGTTCGTAAATATTTAAGTTAAGCAAGTGGTTATGGGACACAAAGATAAACTTTTATATTTACTAGCTTAGTGTAATTGACACTTCTCGTTGATCATGATGATCATTTTATGATTTAGACTAGCAATTGTGCAATGTCTCTTTGTTTGCAAGGTTAGACTAGACCTCATGGGTGTGATTCCGACTCACACATATCTCTTTGTCCGCAAGGTTAGTCTAGACACCATTTGCGTGATTTCACTCACACATACCTTTTTGTTGCAAGGTTAGGCTAGACTCCATTTGTGTGATTCCACTCACACATACCTTTTTCCTTTTTGGTTAGCTAAGACCTCATCTGGGTGATTCCGACTCACCCATATGGGGTAGCTCCCCATGGTCTTCGGACCGTCATGTGATAGGCCTCTTTCCCTTTTTCTGTGATTTCTGGATTTCTTGTGTTGATTTCTGGAATTTATGTCATTGACTTGTTGTGAGTACAAGTTTAGGGTATGATGTCCTCTTTGGATCTTTGAGAAGATTCTTGTGATATCGATTTATCTCTTATTGATTGATCTTATGTTGATCATCATTTGCATACCTATAGTAGTATGTTAGCATGGATATTTTATGTTTATGCCATATCTTTTATTTTATACCATGTCATCTGATATTTATAGCTAGACTGATCCGTTTATTATTTTTTAAATAATACTCGGGTCAGACCGAGATGTTACAGGTGCTTCTGCTTAACTTCTTCCCGGGATTTGCTACTCTGACTTTTGGCTAACTATTTAGAATAGCAGTTTTTGTTGTATACACTTGAGATATAGACTCATAGTTGTATTCTTTTGTATAGCACGTGTTACTATTCTTTTGTATTATTGTGGATCTTTTTGACCACTACTCTGATGTACACTTTCATGTGTTTGTTATATATTCATATTTTCTTCCGCCTTTGTGATATGGATGTCTGTGACTGATTTTGTGTTATGCTTATTTCTATGTTTGTTTCCGAAGATTATTTATAGCCACCGGGTGATAAGAAATCACATGGATGGTCGCTCCTCAACAGCCTTATTCTCCGTGCTAGTTGACAGCACTACACCGTAGTGTTCTTGGCTAGCGTGGGTATAAAGATGGGGCGTCACAGTTGGTGACACGGCACAACTCGGCAATGCCAGGGTGGATATACCAATTACGCTTCCGGGTCGGTGGCAACGCATAGCCGCAGCTACCGCCCACCTGCGCCACACCCTCAAATCAAAGAAATCAAAAGTGGCCACCGAATAAATCAAAAGTCAGAGTAGAATATCGAAGGGACGTGTCCGATAAAAGGTGCTACCTTCTTAACCCATCGATCACTCCTGTTTTAGCCACCTTAAGCCAACTCATAAGAGTTGTGTCCACGTATTTACCTCAAATGAAACGCCGCCACCATCCTACTTCATTCTGGAATCTCTACTGCGTACACGGAAGTGGTTTTTGGAGTTGGCAGAGAGTATGACAACTTCCGATCCCGGTCTCTTCAACAACCAAACATTATTATAACACCGCAGTTATTTCAAAATAATTTATACTTTAAAAGCAGAATGTAGTATCCCTTTCAAAACCATACAAATACGATATCATTTATATTTTTAAAACCCAAAATCAATATGATATCATTTTTAATTTAAATATATCGCTTTCCCAAAATCATAATATTTCAAATATATATATATATATATATATATATATATATATATCTTAAACCCCATAGCTTTGAAACAAATTTTTTAATACTTAAATGGTTTAAGTATTAAACCGCTTTACATAACAAAATAGCTTTTATTAAATTTCACAAATAAATTCTAAATATAGGTTTATATTCCCAAATAAACCATTTCAATTTCTATATATTTCAATGTTTTAAATATTCTATAATTTCAAAACGAATTCTTTGATAATTTCATATATATCAAATTCCATTACTATTATCTAGATTTGAAATGTTTACTAAATAAACCCAATATCATTTAAGTAAAACTTTTACCATCAAACAACTGGATTTTTTTTAGATTTTATTTACTTGATATATTCATATAAATCTTTATATTCATTTAAATCACTCTAAACCAAACCAAGTTATAAGAATCTTCACTTTAGTATCTCAATTTATTCAAATTTTCAAATCAAATCTTTCGAGTATAATTCTTAAATAATTCAATTCAAACAAACTTCATATTCATTTTCCAACATAAATTTTTAGTTAGGTCATTAAAACTCTATATATATACCCTATCTTAAACAGGTACTTAACCATATGATATAAACAAGCATATCCCATTATTAAACTTATTTTCATTAAACAACTTATACAGAGCTTAAATTCTAGAACTTAACTATATCTATATATATATATATATATATATATGTAATTAATATTTATAAAATATCAAAAATTAATATTTAGTAAACCGTATATTTTCTTTTCAAACCATAGAAAATTACTTCAAAATATCTCTATATATAGGCTGTGGTGCCTGTATAAAATTTTCTATCCTATGGTCAAGTAATACGGATATTTATCATTTCAATCCGTAATTTAAAATAAAAATTACGGTTATATATCATTTCAAACCGCAATCCCAAATGAAATGAAAATGCATGATAACTTGCATTTTATAACAATATAAAATACAGCATCCATTCATTCAATATCAATCATCAACCATTTATAACAATCATCATCCAATATAAACAATAACATCACTATAGAATGGATTATAAACAACAAATATTAACTAGTAGTTTATATTCAATAATAAATTTAAATAACTGTTTTAACTGGTGGTTTATATGCAATGGATAATTAATTTAACAATTTAGCTGGTAGTTCATATGCGATGAATAATTAATTAACAATTTAACTGGCAATTTTAATGCAATGAATAAATTAAATAGCAATTTAATTTAAATAAATGAAATTAACTGCGGTGATGATTAAAAATATGCCAAACAACCATAAATAAATTATAAATCACATCATATATCAATTTAACAAACATAAGAAATTTTAGAAGTTGTGAGTGGGTTAAAACACTCACCTTTGGGATTTAAATTGAATTTAAATCCAATTTAAACCCAAAATTTTGGACAGTCTCCAAATTCGTCCAAACCAGCGCCAAAAGGTTTGGAATTTTATTACGATCCTAACCAAAAAATCGCGCGTGAAACGGAGTTCGTATGAGAACGTTATTAAGTTTTGAAGTTACACGATTTAAAATTATAAAAATAAAAATAAAACAAACCTGTCCTTCTATACATCCACGTCATCTCTTCTCCGCACCCAGAACACATGATTTCCTTGGTCACGAAACCCTACCGCATGCAACCCATACCAGAGCAACCTAGCCACCACCCTATCGCGTGAATTTTGCCTCTGATCCAATGGCATAGGTCCAGATCCAATGTCGCCAAACAACTCAGCAGGCCAAGGCGCCTCCACATGCACAACCACGCCACGCTCGGTCCCCCCTATGTCCATTAGGCCAAGCTCAAACCTGGAAACTTCCACGGCCAAAATCTGCAAACTCCTACACCTTCGACGCGAGGTAACCGTATGGATCTGAAGAAGACATCGAGAGCCACGCTTTCTCCTTTGATGCCAACACGAATCGTTGAAGGGATCGAGTGAAAAAAGGGTTTGAAGGTTGGTAACTCTCAGCCATTGAAATAGAGATGGCGGCTGGAGGTTATTAGGGTTTAGAAAATAGTTTAATAATATAATTTTTCTTTTTGCGTGCCGTATATATGGATAGGTCCGAAAACAGCCCAAACTCCGATTTAAGCGTGCCGACAGGCTATCCTAATGTAAAAATGCCTTTTGAACGCAGTGGTACTGGTTTCGAAGCCCAACTCCATAATTTCCGTAGGTTATTGTTAAAGTCAAATTGGTTTGAAATGACAATAATGCCCCGAAAAGCCCGTTTCGGCTCCGGAACGAAAATGGATCATCCCATATATCAAAATAGATGTTTTTAAATATTTTGAATGCAATAAAATAAGTTTCAAGTCCAAATTCCATAGTATGAATAAGTTATACTAAAATTAATATTTATCAAATTGATTTCAATTGATTTCAATTTCATAAATTTCAAGGCGTTTCGAGTCTGTACGATCAAACGACAAGTCCGATCGATACGAAACTTGAAATCCTACAATAATTCACCGTTACGGATTCGATGAAACTTGTTTCGTCGAAATCCGAGTCAGTGGCCAAAATGGTTGTTTTTCCATTAATTAAATAATTAAATAATTCATTAGTTAAATCACTTTTCAATTTCACTTCCAAAATTTACAAATCTTACCAAATTTTCTTTCTTAAATAATTACAGTAATTTCGACAAATCCAGTGGTCAATTAAATGTTGGTTGCATCATACACTCCAGTATAAATTTAAATTCCATTATATTAAAAATTTGTCAATAAAATTCCCAATGGTTCCATTAAATTAAATAACTTAACAATTATTCCATTTATTATTATCAAATAAAAGGATTTACCATTGGATTCAAACTATTACATAAATATTTTCCAATTTCAACTTAATTTTTAATTAACGTAATAATGAAGGTTAAATTTTACTTAATTGCAGTAAACTCAATTTCCTTAATTCTTTACATTCAAATAGATAAACAAATCTTGATTTAAAAATCTTTTCATTCACAAATCATTATCCTATAACATACTTAACATTTGTTACGTTTCATTAGCTGACTTTCCATTTCACCTTTATACGTATTAACTATATTTTTTCCACTAATTGTGTAATAACTACAAAATTCAATCATATTGAAATTTGTCAATTTCACCCATAAATTAAGATTTTAAATCCAATAAATCAATTTACCTTGGCTTCATTCCTTATTACATCAACTGTTACTTTAATTTACATTAACCAAATGTTAAATTAAGATTTATTCAAATCGATTACCAAAAATTTATTTGACACATTAAATAAACAAGCAACCTATATTAGTTGTCACCTATTTGCTTTTAATTGCATTATAAGTTCGTTACTTATCAATCAGGATTTATAATTTCATATACGCTAAATTTTTATTTCATGACATTAATATACACCTATGTACAACTAAATTTGAATAAATATCATATTCCTAAATGTACTTCTATTAATTAAATGCATTAAATTAAGGTTTTAAAACCAATAATTGAATTTTCCTTAATTTCATCCTTAAACCAACTTATTACTCTACATACATTGCGTACTAATTCATCAATTAACATACTTTGAACTATTTTCCCCAATTTATCAATTACTACCTTAAAATAAACTTATGTTTCTATTTAATTTTCATTTACCCTTCCGTTACTATATTAATAATCATTAAAGTAAGGTTTATTATCAACAATGACCATTTAAAATTACTTTTCTAACATTTATTGTAATTGGTTTCCATAATTTGGATTGCGTTAATTTAGTTAGCCTTAACGTTAATACATTAAATCTACATTTAGTTTCAATTAATATAGAATTTAATTCTAATTACTTACCATTTAATTCATAAATTATTGATTACCTTCAAAATTAAATGAAATTTAATTTCCAAATATTTGATTTGATTGCCATCTTTCTATGTCCATTATTACTTAACTTCAAATTTACAATTTCTCTTAATTACAACTTTTACAAACTTTTCCCAATTAATAGGTATTGCACAAATATCGTTACTTATCAACTTGCATTAACTTTATCACATAAATTTTCATTCAACTACTATTCAATATGTTTTATTTCATAAATAAATTCAAATTTCATGCTCGTATTCTTCCATTTGATATATAGCCTAATATAACATTTACATTAACCCATTTCATTCAATTTATACGAAATTCATTTTTGACTAACTTTATTGCCTAAATTTACATGTAGTTTCTTTTAATAAATAAATTATTGCATTGGATAATTAAATGCTTACCTCAAATGTACATATAAAATTTTCTCAAGGATAACACTTTCACTACTACCTTTATTAGGATTTTATTCCATAAATTAATATTTGGTTTTTAATTACCCTTGCTATATTTCATTTCAGCATTCATTTCAATATTAACTTATAAAGTGTTTTTTTCTTCATCTAAATTTAATTACTGAATTTTAATTAAAATACCCAACTTAATTATTAAAAATTCACAGGTTGTTACACAATTTAACTGGCAGTTTAAATGCAATGAATAACTGATTAACAATTTAACTGGCAGTTTAAATGCAATGAATAATTTAAATAGCAATTAAATATTAATAAAGGAAATTATCTAAGATGATGATCAAAAAATGCCAAACAACCATAAATAAATTTTAAATCACATCATTAGTCAATTTTACAAACATAAGAAATTTTAGAAGTTGTGAGTGGGTTAATACACTCACCTTTTGAATTTAAATTGAATTCAAATCCAATTTAAACTCAAAAATTAAACAGCCTCAGAATCTGTCCAAACCCTTGTCAAAATCTCCGAAATTTAAAACGATCCTAATGCAAGAAACCGCGTGTAAGTTCGAGGTCGTATGAGAAAGTTACATCATTTAGAAGTTATACGATTTACTTTAAAACAAATAAAAATAAAATAAACAAACATACCACCCTAATTACATGTCATCTCCCTCCTCAATCACGTGAATGCTACAGGCCACCGAACTAACCCATCACACATCGAAGACCGATCTTTGACCATACCTGCCCTCGCCTGAGACGTCCATCGACCAAGCCACGCCCATCGTTGAACTCGCGCACCTCGGCCGCACGTCCCCACGCCACGCGGCCACCATCTGCTATGACCACAGCCTCCAATTGGGTTTGCCGAAACCCAAAAACCCAGTATTCAGCCGCCACTGGCCGTGCTAGGTCACGAGACTACGACCTATCGACTCCCCCTGATGAGTGCTTGTAACGTCCTACCTTTTCGCACGCTTTAAATCGACACACGTGCCAATTTAAACCATACGGAAGGGTGGATTGTTATGGGGTAAATTAGAAAAACAGAGAAGTAATAAAATAAAACAGAATCTCACAACGGAAGGATAAAATATAATAAAAATATACAGTTCATAAAACAGTTTACAAAACAATTGATTCTTCTTTATACAATAAATATCATAGTTCACATACCAATAAATATCAATGCAGCGGAATTAAATAGTGCAGTGGAATAATAGTAGATAATAGTGATACAAATCTTCGTCTTCGTCCTCCGTAGCTAAAACTTCAAATCCTGAAACGCTCAGACTAACCCGAGAGAATTGAAAAGACAAAACACTCGAGTCAGAACTAAAAGATCTTATGTAAGTTAAATAAACATAGATAAATATGAGCGCAGTAACTTAAAAGGTGCTCGGGATTCACATCTCTTAAGGATTCATTAAACTATTTACTATGTAGTATATTTCGCTATTATAATAATGTCTAATTGTAAAATAAACTTACTATTAAATAGCGTTAAGGAGTTACCCAATCTCCCCCTTAACACAATAATAGTCCCAGTAGTCCATCCAATATCATAGTCCCTCCTGATCGGGAAGCCACTAGAGGATACCACACGGGCTACGGGAGAAATCCAAACTCGTACAAGGCACGATAGGGTAGGTGACACGGCACAACTAGGCAATGCCAGGGTAGATATACAAATTACGCATCCGGGCTGGTGGTAACGCGTAGCTGCTACGACCGCCCACCTCGGACAAAACTCCCCCAAATCAAAGAATTCTAAAGTGAAGGTGGCCACCGAATCAATCCAAAGTCAGGGTAGAGTGTCGAAGAGGAGTATCCGATCAGAGGAATGATCTCATTGGCCCGAGAATCGCTCCTGTTTTAGCCACCTTATGCCAACTCACGGGAGTCGGGCCACGTAATTACCTCAAAGGAAAACGCCGCCACCATCCTACTTCATTCTGGACTCTCCACCGCGTACACGGTTGTTAAAGTGGTTTTCGGAGTTGGCAGAGAGTATGACAACTTCCGATCCCGGTCTCTTTAACAGCCACACGTTATTATAACACCGCGGTCTTTTAAAAATAATTTATGCTTAAAACCAGAATATAATATCTCTTTTTAAAACCATATAAATACGATATCATTTTCCTCTTTAAAAATCAAATCAATACTGATATCATTTCAAATATATATTTTTCTAAAACCATACCACTTTAAAATTTTTAATATCTCGAAACCATCCATTTAAATTATAACTCTTCAAAAGATAATACTTGGAATCTAGCTTTAAAACCATAACTTCAACTTAAATGGTTTGGATATTCAACAGTATATAAATAAAATGGTTTGAAGTTAAAATTTCTTTATAAAGTAAATAATTTCCATGACTTTAGAATTTTATTTTCTTCAAATTAAGTCTAAATCCATAAATTTTAAATTCATTTCCAGTTTCAATAAACCACTTCAGTTTCAATATATTTCATACATTGAATATTAATCAATTGAACTAAGGTTGGAAATTTCTATTCAACAATTTAATGTCCTATTATTTAGTTTTGAAATATTTACATAATAAATCCATAATCATTTAAAATAAACTCCAATTACTAACTACTAAACATTTTCTTCAATTTATTTATACTAGAAATGTTCATTAAATTTATCTTGAATAAAATCCAGTTATAAATATCATTCTCTAAAATTTCCAAGCTTAAATAAGTTTTACATCAACTTATGGAGAGAATTTTTTCTTTTTAAATAAGTTCCATCAAATAAATTTCCAATTTACCTCCTAATCTTAACTTATTCAAATCATTAAAACTCTATATATACATACGATATCTTAAACATGTACTTAACCATTTAACATAAATAATCAAACTCCGTTGGTTCAACTTATTTATTTTTATTTAACCATTTTATACATAGCTTAAATTCAAAAATTTAACTATATATGTATATATAATATATATTTATATAATATCCAAATTTAATATTTATTAAACCGTATCATATCCAAACCATAAAAATCATTTAAAAAATAATTTTATATATATACCGCGGTGCCTGTATAAAATTTCATATCCTATGTTCAAGTGATACGGATATTTATCATTTCAATCCGCAATTTAAAAATAAAAATGCGGTTGTATATCATTTCAAACTGCAATCCCGAATGAAATGAAATGCATGATAACTTGCAGATTATATAATATAGAACACATCATCCATTCACCAAACATCAATCATCAACCAATTTATTGCCATCATCATCAATTTAAACAAACATCAATAGAGCATATAAAATATAACAGGTATCAACGAACAGTTTATATTCAAAAATTAAAAAATAAATTAATAACTGTTTAATTAGCAGTTTATATGCAAAATAAATAAATTTT
Source organism: Allium cepa (assembly GCA_030765085.1). Classification (NCBI taxonomy): domain Eukaryota; kingdom Viridiplantae; phylum Streptophyta; class Magnoliopsida; order Asparagales; family Amaryllidaceae; genus Allium; species Allium cepa. Next base: position 313,273,759 of record CM060937.1, read on the forward strand.
AACTGTCAATTTATGTGCAATAATAAATTTAATTAACAGTTAAATTAAATAAATGTGATTTAACTAAGATGATGAATAAAATATGCAAAACAGTCATAAATCAATTTCTACGCATATCTTAAATCAATTTAACAAACATAAGAAATCTTAGAAGTTGTGAGTGGGTTAAAACACTCACCTTTTGAATTTAAATTGAATTTAATCCGATTTAAACCCAAAAAATTCACAGTCTCCAAATTTGTCCAAACCAGCGTCAACAGATCCGGAATTTTATTACGATCCTAACAAAAAAATTACGCGTAAAACGGATGTTGTATGTGGAAGCTATAATAATTTGAACGAGTTGAAATTAAATTAAACAAAATAAAATAAACAAAGAATATAATCACGTAAGGGCCACGTCGTCACCACAATTCCTCTCCCCCTCACGTGTTTTTGACCAAGCTTCCAGAAAATTCACAAAACCGAACCCAACAAAATTAGTCGTTGACCCTCCTTTGACCGCTCGATACTCGTGCCACTAGTCACTAGAGGACCTCCGACCAAGCCCATCGCCACGCCCTCGTCGTGGCGCACCTCCCAGTGGTCGTGCCTTCACCATCGGCCGCCCCAACGCCGTGCGCCGCCACCTCTATCAAAACCCTAATCCAATTTATACGCCACATCTAACCCTTGATTTGCCCAGCTAACCCCTCTGATGAACTCCCCATTCGACTCTCCACACGACAGTTCCAACGATTTGTCGATCCGTCACTACCCATCGATGGTCAACGAACGGTCGTGAATAAACTAGGGTTTTCTGGAAGAATTTTGATTCGATTTCGAAAATGAATTATATATTTAGGTTGCGCTCGTCGAGAACTTCAATTCCACATAAAATTTTCTATGGTTTGAGGAGATTGAATTTTTTTGCTTTGGAATTGATTTTTGAATCTGGATCTAGGTTTTGCATCCATTGAGGAAGAGGAAGAGTCATGAAATTTTATGCATAGATAAATAAGAATAAGCGGAGGCTAGGCTTTAGCATGGTATTTATAGGCAAATTGAAATGAACATGTGGATCGGGTTGATAGATGTACGTGCTAACGCTAACGTGCCCGAAAAAGCTCGTTCTGACCCCGGAACGAAATTAGGTCAACCCATATATCGAAATAGGTGTTTTAAAATATTCTGAACGCAATGGAAAATGTTTCACGTCCAAATTCCATCGTATGAAGTAGTTATGCTGAAATCAATATTTTTAAATTGATTTCAAATTGATTTCAATTAAATCGATTTCATGGCGTTTCGCGTTCGTACGATCAACCGACAAGTCCGATCGCTATGAAACTTGAAACCCTACAAAAATTTACCGATACGGATCAGATGAAACTGGTTTCGTCGAAATCCGAGTTAGTGACCAAAATGACTATTTTTATATTAATTAAATAAATTTAAAATAAATTATTTAAATCAAATTTCGCGTTAAAATTTTTGAACTTTGCAATCTTTATCACTTTATAATTTTCAAACATTTACAACAATTTAACGTTTTTTTTAAAAGTCAATGTATTAAAGATTAATCAATAGAAATCTTTAATTTCATAAAATTCAAAATTATAGATAAATTTCCAAAATTTCCATTATATTGAAATTTACCCATAATTATTCCATTGATAATTTCAAATAGAAGGGTTTACCATTCGATTTTTAATTTATCAGATAAATATTTCCCGTTTTCAACTTAATTTTTATTCAACGTAATAATTTTATATTTGATTTCATTCATTGGCAATAAATCCAACTATTATAAATTAAATGAATTAACTCACTATAAAAATTCAAATTCTATAATTCATAAATTTTATCATCTTGATTTACTTATAAATTTATAATTCTTTAAACCCAATTCCCATCTCAATTTAAAGTAACTTAATTCACCAATTTTAGAATTTATTTCAATTTCTTAAAATAACCTCTTTATTATACATTGAATCCAATTTATTTTGATAAGTTTCCAATTGAATGGATTAGATTCAATTTCAACCTTTAACTAACACTTAAGTTTAGGTCATATTCAAATTATAACGTGTTCCTTTCTTAGTTATTACTTTACATACTTCTCGTATTAATTTCACCATTAATCATAATTATTAAAGTAACGCTTATAATAAATACGACCCTATAATTACTCAACATTTAAACGAACGTTATTTCACTTTCCATTAGTGTAACATTCATTTATTTTATTATCGCTTATTACAAATTCTAATTCCGTTAACAAATAAGCAGGTAATTTATAATATATGTTACAAAATTTTAATTAATCACTATTCATTATTATTGACTTTAATTTAGCATTACTTACCTTGCATTAACATTGTTACTTAAAATCCCTATCCAATTGCAATTAATATTCTAATGAATACATTTACTCTTTTCCATTACGTTATTAATTATAATCAAAGCACATCTAATTATCTTTATTGCTAAATGATTGAATTTACTTGTAACCCACTATTATAACCTTTAATATACTTGTATATTTATTTATCAACCAATATTTACGTTTTTTTTTCATTCGAATTGATTTATAACCTAATATACATTTATTAGTCCCATTTCATTCCATACATTAATGGGTATTGCACTAACCTTATTACTTTACATTACATTCAGTTTCCAAATTTTATAGAATTAAATTCTAATTACTTACCATTTAATCCATCAATTATTGATTCTATCCAAACCTGTATTTAGATTTTATTTTAATTAATTTATTCAATGTTGACATCCACTTAATAAAATTTACTTTCATTTATATAGTTGTAATTCAATTAAGTTATTATTTCATTAATACTATTTCCAATTTATTACTTCCAGTATTAATTTCACAAATCAAATTTAATTAACAAATTATAATGGTTTTCACTATTTCTTCAATTGGATTTCATTTCAATACTAATCTATCACCTTTTTTTTATTTTTACAAAATTTCAATTACAAAATCCTATTTAATTAACAACTTTAATTGTCGAAATTTTCGAGTCGTTACACTCTCCTCCACTAAAAACTTTTCGTGCCCGAAAAGGAAAAAGAAGGGAGAATTAAATAAACAATACATCATACAAATATTAACTTTATACACAATAATTTACAAAATTTATTACTTTAAATAAAATATACCCATTTTATAATCATTATATCTTTTTATACTTAAATAAATAAAGTTTGGAAAAACATTTCCAAAATAATTTCTAAGTCCAAAAATTTACGAAATTTTTTGCCAGAGTCTCCTTTGTACGGAGAGGCTCGGGAGAAAATATAACATCAATATATAACAATTATATTACATATATTATCCAAAATATAATATCCCAACCCGGGAAAATATAAAATAGCACTATAAACTGAATTCCGAAACGTACCTATTTGTCGGGCAATTTACACTTAATTTATGGAACCAAAGCTGTAGCAATTGCTTCCATAACTTGTATTTTACTTATAAAATCCGAAGGGTTAACAATTTATGCAAAGTGAAATATTTAAGTGGTTTCAATCACTAACAACAAATCAATACTTCAACCATCAATTTCAACAAACATCATACACAACAAATACAAAACAACCATTCAATCAAGCAAACAAATAGTTGTTCGGGTTCAAAACTTTTAAATTGTACGGAATGAAGAATAAACTACTAGCGCATCATTTACTCAATAGTCTTAGATGAAACTAAATAGATTATTTTTCATCCAAGCAATTTTAAAGTGTCCTTGCCCGAACAACCATAAACCAAGCAATAACAATTCCAACCAACAAATCAAATTAACTTATTATTAATTTTATTTCGTCTATTAGTTGTTGGATTTCCTTTCTTTCATTCATACATTTATACTACTTCATTTCATTTATTTATCAATTTAAACTTAAGTTTATAACTCTATACCACCAATTCCAATAAATAAAAGCAATTTATTGAACCCTTTCATCACATATTTTCACTGTACAATTTCCATTACATTTCTTATTAAACATTTCAACTTCTAATATTTGGTAAGTTAAATATATTCTTTTAAAGAACGTAATTGCTAGTTATACAAGTTCTCTCATTTCTTTTAAGTAATTCATTGTTCAATAAATTTTTTCCTTTTTCTTATAAGTTACACTTCAACTTCCTTTTTATTTCCTTCATAATTCAGCCTTAAATCTCTTACCTAAATTAGAGGTTTCAATTATTAATTACTTACCTTTCATTTCACTATAATAGTTGAAACAATTAATCAACGAAAATTTTAGAATTTAATACCGGGTTAAATTATTAATTGTTTTAAAATAATAGATAAATATATTCTTACAACTTTTATCTCTCTAATTATATTTAAAACAATTCAAAATTTATATATTTTTTCAAAAATGAATCTGCAGTAAAACTACTATAGTGGCCTTCTCCTTCGAAACTCGAAAATGAAAGTCGATGATGCGGCCGCCATCACCGAAATTATTTTCCAACGACAGAGAGGAAAGTACAAAACTTATTTTCTCCAAATTCTTCTTTAAAACAATTCTTCTGATTTATATTAAATATTTATATCAGAAAATACTTATAAACAATATTATTACATTCCAAAAAAAATTCGAAAGAAATTTCAAAACCCCGGATATTAAGTTCTAAATTTCCAAGTTTCATTTATTTTATTTTTCAATCTTATTTCTATTATTATTTATACACTTTATTACCTAACAACCAATCTATTGCAGCCAAATATAGACATCATTTTAAAAATTTTATTTTATATATAGAAAATATAATAGGCAAAATTATTTCATTCACCTATATTAAAACAAATATTATGTCGGTCTGTCCTATTAAGTGTTTAGAAATCCCTATTGATGTCATAGCGTCCCATGCATCAACCAGCATTTATAAATACAAAATGGAACAAATTAACACAATATTAAAACCTTTTTATAACACTAACAAATACGCTCTCTCATATTGCGACGACTTGGAATTTTGAGCAATATCAATTTAATAACCTTTGTTAATAATTAAATGGATTTGATCATTTTACATTATAAATTGACAAGTTAAAATTATTCTAAAGGCTGATAATAATAATTTGATAATACCTGTAACGACCCGCTATTTTGGACCATTCAAATCGACAATAAAACCATACATATCCGACTTGAATAATTCAAAATACCGAATTGTTAATTAAAATTTGGCAAAACTTAAAATATACAGTAAATAAATCAATCACTGATCACAGAGTAATATAACGCAGCGGAATAGATAAAGAATAGTAGTTCATGAAGCTACTATATACATCAGAGTTACAAAAATACAACCGAATAGTTCAAATGCAGTGAAGTCTCCAATGCAACAGATGATTTCTCTGAACCAATCAACTGGAAAGGCTGGAATCTGAACCGATAGTTGGATTTCCAAATGAAGCTCCGAACTCCAAAGGTGAGTCTCAAATGTTGTATCACTCAGTCTGACCCGAGCGTAAAGCAAAACACAAAACACTCGAGTCAGGATTAACATTCTTACATCAATAAATCCAACTCAAGTGAAATATCAACTGAAATACAAATGACTTAAAGGATGTTTGGGATAACCATCCTCTAAGGGTCCATGGAACTTTCTACAAGGAAGAAATACACACTATAACACCGTGGTCATTTCAGCTTAATTTATACTTTAAAACCATATCTCTTTTTCACTTCAAATATCTCTATATTTCCCAAAATAGTATTTATATATATTAAATAATTTATATAGTAAAGTATTTTCAATTACCACAACTTAACAAATCGTTCCAACATCAACCCGACCTTCCCATTCAAATTACATTCAATCTCAATTTATCAATTTAAATTCAACTCAATTTCTAAAATAACCACTTAAACTTTATCGATCTCAAATTCGGATTTATAATCTCAATTACACCTTTATATTTCCATATATTTCAAAATTTTAAGTATTCAACGTTTCATCTAAATTTCCATTCAATTTAGTTTTCGAAATAATAAATTCAAATTTAGTTCAACCTAAATTTTCATTTTAATTCAATTTAGTTGCTAAATAACAAATTCAACTACGTTGATTTCAAATACAGATCTGAATCTCAACATAAACCATTTAAATTCCAATATAGTTCAAGGCTTTAATATTTAAATGTTCTATATAACAGTTTCATATAGATCTCGATTTAACCTCATTATTATTTAGTCTTGAAATACTCCCTTATTAGATTCAATATCATTTAAGTAACCTTAAATTCCATTTTACTCCATATTTTCTTTAATTTATTTAAACGTGAAATATTCATTAAATCACTTAAATCAAAAATCCAGTTATAAAATCATACCCATTAAATTTCCCATTCAAAAATTTCAAATCGATTTAATTAAATAAATCCTTATTTAAATACCATTTTTATAAACCCAAATTTATCTCCCAATCTTAATTATTCAATTTATTACAAGAGAATCTATTTGAAATATAGATTTACATAAATACTTAACCATATTATATGTATTAAATCAATCTAATTTAAATCAAATATTACTACTAAATCTATATATACAATTTTCATTTATATAATATCTTAAGAATCAAATTTATTAAACCATATATTTCTTTCCAAAATTATTGAAATTATTTTCAAAATATTTATATGGACCAACAGTGTCTGTATATATTTCCTATCATATAGTCAAGTGCTACGGATATTTATCATTTCAATCCGTATACTAAATATATATGGGTGGATATCATTTCAAACCGTAATCCTAAATTCAATTAAATGAAAATCGCTTGGGTTTATCATTTCAACCCATAACGATTTTCTCCTATTCTAAAGTCTGTTCGCGTATGTATCAATTCTACCCATAGTGATTTCTAAACTATAGGGAACTTGCAGAGTGATAACAGAAAATACAATAAAATAACAGGCATATATCATCAATAACAATATAATATAAACAACAGGATATGGTGTCATATCCCGCAGGTGAACAGTTACAGATAATAGCATATATAACAAATTTAAATAACTATAGCATCATATTTCAATTGTCGTTTCAATTGAAATCAAATTTAATGAATAAAAATATGTTAATCGTAAGTGATTGCTCACCTTTCGAGGTTAGAGAGATAGACAATGAAGTTGAGTTACGAAATGCAAGCACGACTTCCAAAGCAAAGTTAGATGGTACGATTTCGATGGAAAAGCTGATAGATAGAAATTGATGAGAACGGATCAAATTAGCTTGATAAAATTGAAACGAAGATTATATGATCAATTTATTACTTTCTTTCAAAATGAACGTTAAATCAAAACACGCGTTTAAAAAAATGAAATATATATATATATATATATATATATATATATATATATATATATATATATATATATGCACACCCATGAAAACCATATAACTTTAAAACGCTTACATTTCATATTAATGTTAAATAACAAATATATAATTATTAAAAATGTCACATATATAGTATATTCATTTTATGGTTGTCGTTTCCATGTATTAAATATTCATTTTAAACCAATATTAAAATAATATATATGTATAGTTAAAAATCAATGTTCTAACATAAAACACATATATTAAAGATCAACACACATATATATAATATCTTTTGAAATGAATACTGTAACAACCCTGTATTTCGTACCGATTAATTATTGTCTTTGGACGATTACCTTTCCTTGCTAATTGTTGTTTGGAATTTTTAAAGCCAGTTTGAAACTCTTTTGAAAAATCTGTTAAGTGTCGATGGGCTTGGTAAATTAAATAGTGGTCCATGTTTTTAGTTTTATTGGGCCGTGATAATTTGCTAAAGCAAATAAACCATCCCCTCCCCTTTTCCATTTTTTCATTTCTTTAACCCGATCCTTTTGTTCTTGCTTGTGAAATAATTGCGGTCGATCTTCCTTCTGAAATTAGGGCTTCGGCTCGCGATCCATATTTAGGGCTTTGACTGGTTTGTGATGCTCTTGCTTGCGCTCGTTTTGATTGATTCTCGTTGCTTGGCTCGCTCGTCCTCTGTCGATCGACTTCGTAAATCAGGTAAGCGATTCCTTCACTTACATCTAATTCAAATCTAGTTTGATTACTATTTCACTAGTATTAGCGATGTTGCAATTGGTTTGTAATTTGTGCTTTTGCTTCTTCTGATTTTTTCGTACTTGAACTCAATCGTTCTTTTTGCACACGATGTCGATGATGACGTTTGGGTTTATATTTGGATTTTGATTGAATTTCTGCACACTTGATGATGATTTTCGGGTTGGGATTTATATGAATTCCTATACCCTAATCAAATCGATACTTTCCTAAGTTATTTGATTTCCTGATATAGCTACACCTTGATACTCACGGCCTTGTTTGTGCAGCGTTCGATTTAAACTTGATTCATCATGGCAATTTGTTTTGATTTCATGAATCATATCCACGGCTTTAACTTCTCACTGTAACTTGACTGTGGTTGATCTAATTTCACCATGCATTGTTTCACTTGTCGTCTCTGACCATCTTCTCTGGTCTTCCACTTGAACATTGCGTTGTTGTTCACTACTGTGTCACTATTTGCTTTTATTGTTCTGTGTTTGGTTACTGATGCATACACGAACTGTTGCTCGAATTGTCATTGATGTATCATTACTTGTGTCTTCATTATCATCATTGCTACCTGGTCGACATTGATTCTCTGCACATATGATTTTGGTGGCATTTCTTTGTGGTCTGCACTGTGCATATGAACTTGGTCATGTTGCTTGAGTCACTTCATATACATGTGTGTCTGTTCGAGTTCATTCATTCTGTTTGCTTCATGTAGCTTTTGGATCTTGCATGCTGTAGTTGATATCTTTACTTGAATTGCATTTAGCTCGGTGGTTTAGTTGTGCACTTGCTTGAATCTGTGTCATCTGCCCTTGCATTGCTGTTTGGTCTGACCATCTTGCACTGCACTGTGTTTTGTTTCATGTTTGAACATAGCATTCATATTGTTATGTTGGTGGCAATCTTGTTCTGTGTAGTTGTAGCTGAACATGTCCACTGCAGTTTCTTCACTGATGCATTTGGACTTGACTGTGTTGATCCAATTCATCATGCATTGTTTCATTTCATCAAATCTGCCTGTTTCATTTGAGCTGTGTCTCTGTTCTTTGTTCATTGCTTGTTGAGTTTGTGGTCATCCTGCTTCGTTACTGCCGTGTCTTTTATGTTGTACACCGTCATGTACACTTGTGTTCATGCTGGTGACATTGGTGCATTGTCGTGAGTAGTTTGTAGTTGCTTCTGTGCATTTATATTGGCCGTTTAATTGATGATGTAGTCTTCAAGCATTGTTGATTCATTGGTCTTTGCTGTGTTCCCGTGTTTCTGGTTTCATGGTTCTGTTGTTGCTGTAGTGTTTGTGGTATTGTGCTTTAGCCTCTTGTGCATTGCCCCATACATATTATCACTATTTGATATAGTTTGGATTCGGGCTTTGACTTATGTCACAGATTTTTGGTCGAGACTTGTTCTAGTTGTCGAGACCGTTTTTCCATACTTGCACATTTTTAAGTGCACCTGTGTTGAATCCAGTATTCAAAAACTTGGGTTTGACCTTGTGCTCGTGTCGTGATTTTAAATATATTTCACCTGAGTTGAACCCGTCTTTTTATTTTGGGTTTGACCTTGTGCCCGGTTGTGTACACCATTACTGTTGTGGCAAGGCAGTGCACGCAAGCGTGAACTGCAGCCACACGGAATTGAGTTTTTGGGTACATTATCACTGTAGTGGCAAGGTAGTGCACGCAAGCGTGAAATGCAGCCACACGGTATGGCTTTAATGATATTCTATTTTGTTTTGATTTATTGATCTTTAGCATGTTCCATATGCTGTAGTGGCGAGGCAGTGCACGCATGCGTGTACTGCAGCCCTACTCGAAATAATATTTTAATTGATATTTCAATGGTTTGAACTGTTTTGTTTATTCAATTCAATATTCTGAACTGTATTTTGATTTACTTTAATTTGCTGATTTGTTGTTTTACACTGTTACGTGTTATATTTAGCGTTATCCGATTTCTTTAATTAAGGATCAGATAGATGAGATTTATTGTGACTGTCGTCTATTTGTTACTTAATTATTATTGCTTCTGTGCACTAATAACTAAGTTTGAATTAGACGGACCCGTGTATTATTTTCTTTTGAATCTAATACTCGGGTCAGACCGAGTATTTACAGGTTGTAGATTTTTAGCTTTGGGTTGCTGCTTGAGCTATGATGTCACTTCGTATCTTTCGGAGTAGTCGTGTCATATTTATGTATTCATGTATATTATTGTCAATAATGTACTTGTATATATAACTGTCGACAGTTGTAGTTGTATCACATGTATTGTATCATATGTTCTATGACAAATGTATTGTAACTGACATCAGTTATTATATATATGAGACTTTTCTGTTTTATCTGTGTTCCACATTTATTGATATTACCTGTGTTATTATTATATCTACTGTCCTAAACTATTATAGCCACTGTGTAATAGCTTTGAGTTAGTATCAGTATGTCGGATTTCCTCTTGAAATAAAATGCATGTTATACTATCTGACATATCGGTGCTCGCACAAAGCAATTACATGGATGGTCGCTCCTCCACAGCCTTATTCTCCACGCTAGTTGACAGCACTACACCGTAGTGTTCTTGGCTAGCGTGGGTATAGAGGTGGGGTGTCACAGCTTGGTATCAGAGCCTAGGGTTTAGGACAAATATAAAACATAACTTAGATAGTACATGTGTTACAACTATTTGTCGATGTTTTATCCCTCATCTTTGTATATGATTATCTTTGATTATTAGTTATGTGTAACGACTGCGATTTTTCGTTGCCGAAAAACCGAACCGTTATGGTTGAAGAAGAAGAAAGAGGTAGAAGGAGAGAGAGAAAGAGAGAAGAAGAAAGAAAAGAACAACAACAGAACAATAAAACAATATCAGAATCTAACCATCGCAGCGGAACAACATATAATAGATAAATGAATATTTATTTAAAACAAAAGAACTGTACATTTTATACATTACATCACATTACATTACATCATGTCATCAGAGTGTACAACAATCAAACAGCGGAAAAAGAAGAAATACTATATACAATAGATACAATAAATAATAGACTACGCCATCCAGCTCGCCTTCGGATATCTGTAGCAACACCTGAATCCAGAATGACCTGATAACCTAACTCTAGACTGCCCGTGTGAAAATTGGTGGGCACCCAGAGTTTAGGAAGGGAACAATAAACTCCAGGTCAGTCATGTGACTGGTGTGAGAACTAAAAACAGTTATTTATCTTTAAAACAAAGAACAAGATAATTTTTAAATTCGCAATGATTTTTAGAAAATGAGACTACCATAAGGCCTCCCGCACACACACACAATGCAAACGCAGAATCGGAGGAGATTTCTCCTTATGATAGTCAAAGATGCTTGATACGCATAAATCAAATCATTTTTGATATTATTATTAGTGCATAGTGTAGAAAACAATTTCGAAAGTAAAGATATAAATCTTAGCCAACATACGACCATTATCGTATGCCTACTATAGCTACTATGTTCAATAGCAGGTTACCGCCACATTCCATAGCAGGTAATACAACTAAAACCGTACAAGGCTCGTATTGTTTCTTTGGATTTCCAACAAATGGTCAGGCCAAGGAACTTCCCATTGCCACATGGAAACGCCTCTGGAATGACGTCCCGAGAACCTAACCGGATCTCTGCCAACACAAGGCCGGGTTACCCCTAACTGGGTAACTACTGACACGAATATGTCATCCCCCGATCGTAACCGATCTATATCCGAAGATCCCCGATTTCCAACAACCACAAAGTAATAAATTTGCAGTTACCACATAGGTTAAATATCTGGGCTCCATACCATGATATCACCTCTATCCAGAAGGAATGACATACACTAAAGAGGTGCTACCCCCAATAACATTGCTGCATCTTTCCTGTTTTGACCATTTCCGGGGTGTGAGGCTCGATGAAGTCTCGTCCACAAAGCCACGCTTTACAAAAGCAATGCTTTGGGTCAACAAATGATCAAAGCAATGATCATCAAGATAGACGATCAAACAAATGATCCTATCACAAATGATCATTCAATGATCATTTCACAGTAACAACTTAGTATATCACACTACCAAATTGGGAGTATATCACTAATGACCATCAACTATATAACCTCTGAGCTCGTACGTCTCAGAGAAGGGTGTTAAGCTAAAAGAATAAATTCTCTGCCACCAACAGAAATATATTTGAAAGAAATCAGCTTTATATCTCAACTTGTAATGTCAGACATACCATCCATACAAGTCTGTTCCGGGATCGAACAGAACCGAAGGCACTTCCAAAGAAGCCCTTGCAATCCGGATATTCACTAATCACGTCCGGACATCCCGTCACTAAGGGTGATAAACCTCTATATCGGAGATCAGCCGATGCAGAGTAACTCGACGGTAATCCATCCGTTTTCACAAATATCCGGTCTTCAACACCGGTCTTCAATTGCAATTCATAACGACGTATCACATATTCGGAGTGGGTTATACGACCCCATGGTCCTTTCCCGGTTAATCCGAATAGTGAGCGCTTATTTTAAAAATAAGTGTGGCATCCAATTCAAGCAATCACAACAATTTCTCATTCAAGGGTAAATATTGATAGTCGGTTATTTAACTATCAATAAAGATGTGCAACATCACCAGATTCCAAATAATTTTCCAAATTATTTAATTTCCCAAAAATATCATTACTAGATATAAAATTTCCATACTTCAAAAATAACAACGTTTATTTTGAAATCAATTTTCCCTTTCCATTTATAAATTTCATAGTGAATTTATATTTCAAAATATTTACTGATCTACAGTTTTCAATAGATTCAATTATTCAATTCCAATTTATCTTCAAAAAGATAAATTCTTAAAAACATTCCATTTCATATTAGATAAGCAATTCCATACTTATTTAATAATAAGTATTCACAAAATTTATTTATTTTCAATAATTTGAAAATATTCAATATACTTAACCATAGTCAAGTATATATTTCATTCTTTTAAGGAAAACATTCTATTATTCACATTTATTTGGGTCAAAACGAATGTTGCGTAAAACATCGTTACGACAACCCAAAATCACTAGTATAGGGATTCAAAATTAAATAGATATATAAATCCCAATACTATATAAAACATTTCCTTTCGGAAATCATTTTCTATAACAACAGTGTTATAGTCCATCATTTCCTTATTTTCTCGAAAACGTGTATTTCAACAATAAATGTTGAAATCTATGTTTCCATTTCCTTCTATTTCTCGAAAACGTCTATTTCAACAATAAATGTTGAAATCTATGTATTCGATACTTAATGCATTTTAAAACATCTTTAAATCGTTTTAAATTTCATTCAAGACATTCCTTTCACAAAATGTATCCATTTTCTTTAACGATATATTCACTAATCAAAAACTCCTTTAATAAACTTTTATATTTAATTTATCAAATTCAATTGATTACGAATTTATAACAATGTTTATAAATTCTATTCCTATTTATAAACTTCAATTTATAAATTTCCTTTATCAATCCAATTCAATTTATAAACCCAATTACACATACCAAAAGCTATATTATAAGTTAAATACTTATAATATTATTCATTTACCAAATCGTTCCTTTGAATTTCACAAATCTTAAATCTTATTACTTATAAGATTTCTTTATATATTTCCTATTTCCAGCTTATCAAATTCAATTTGATTTCGGATTTATAAAACGACGTTTATAAATCCCATTTATAATTTCATAAACTTCTATTTACAAAAATCAATTTATTAACAAATTCCATTTATATTTCATTTAAATGCCAAATTCCGATTTATAAGTAATTTTACTTATAATCTTTTATTTTTCAAATCTATCCAGTTTACAACTTCACAATTTTATAAATTTAAAACTTTCGATTTACTTATAAAAATCCATTTTTATTTCACTTTAATACTTATAACAGCTTGGTTCATAATTCCAATATTTCCAAGTTATAATTATCAACTTTATAAGTCTTTATATATAAACTGATTAAAATAATTCAAAAATCCAAATTTAACCCATTTCATAAATTTATTAACTACTTATCCCAAAAATAACAATTTGGTTATATTTTCTCAAAAATATTAATTCCTCTAGTTTTAAAAATTAAATTTCAATTTAAATAAAATGAATCAAACATATACTTTGGAAAAATCAATTAAAATCCTTTATAATTCAAAATCGTTATTTTTATCTTTAAAACGGATCCGATGATGTCACAGCATCGAATGGTCAATCACTACACAAATATCATATATCGATATGATATTCTCAATTATCACAATATCTATAAAGAAATAAATATTTGTGAGGAATCCAGTTGGATCCCTCCAACCTGTTTCCCTGCATCCAAAGAGTTAGCACAATACCCATTCCACTTCGAGGTGAAATATCGCGGTATATGGGATTTTATAAAATATTATCCGCTTACTAACGGCGCAATAGGGTCTCATCCGCTATACGAGGCGGTAAATCAATCAACTGCAATATATACATATGCCAATATATATATATTGCTATATATAGATATATCCTAAAATATCTAATATCACAATCAAGCAATCAATCAATCAATCAAATTTTAAATATAACTATTTAAAATTTTAAATAACCCTTTTGAGTGAGAAGTTCTCACCTTAGCTTTTATTTTGCAGTCCAATTTCCATTTCAGGTTGTTTTCTTCACAGATTATACCTTGTATAAATAATTATACAATTCATTAATATTCGAATCAAATCGAACACTTAAATTATTGTTCAATTTATTTACTTAACCAAAATTTTTATTTTAACTAATTTCCCAATTTATTAATATTCGAATAGATCAATAATAAATTTCCGTTTAATAATTTTAATTATCTAATGATTTAATTTCAAACAATTCCCTTTTAAATAAATTTATTTAATTAAGACTAAATAAAAACTAAATTTCCGCTTTATAAATTAAATTAACTATTAATTTCCACTTTAAGCTAATACTTTTATTTTAAACAATTTCCTTTTTAATAAAATATCCTTTGGTAACTAAAACAAACAAATAAGTTTTATTAACAAATTAGTCATTAAATAAGTAAATCGGCTAACGATTTATTTAAACCAATTTTTCTTTTTAAAATAAATTAACCAAATAAATTTTCATTAAGTTAACTATCAATTGATTTGACGAATACATTTGATTTATCTAATAATTCAATTTTTTAAATAACCATCCTAAAAAAAAAAAAAAAAAATTTTGAATCTATGTATATATATATATACAGCTGTTTTTATGAGATTTATAAATAATAGAAATTCATTTTTATACCTTACTGCTCCTAGCTAAACACCCCAAGCCGAAGCTTCAGATCGAGATCCCTCCACTGCTACAAATCGCCACAGCCGCCGCTCCAAAACCCATCCACCGCCCCGCGACCACGCGCGCGCCCCTCGCTCCTGCGCGCGACCCCATATCTACCCAAAACTCCCCCACGCAAGCACACGTCACCGCCCACTTCTACGCGACCTCATCACCGACGCCGCGCCACCCATTTACGCCGCGACCACTGACATGCTTTTCCACGCTACCCCGCTCGAACGCGAGCCTCGCGATGCTCCTCCTCCAAGTCGACATCGATGTCAACATCGACGTCTGGTCGCGAAGCTCCCACCATCGATCGCGATTACACGCGAAGCCTCCTTGGCACCACTCGCCGCCTTGCTTGCTCGTACGTGATAGAGTGGGGAGCTCGGCCGATTTTTTTTGATTTAGGGCATCGCCCCCCCCTTTTTTTTCTTTTTTTTCTTTTTTTTTCCCTTTCGAATGCGTTTTCGATTTGAATGAAACAGAAGGGGGAGAAGGGAACTCGCGATTTTCTGAGGAGGCCGGCTTCGTTCGAATGGAATAAAAAGTGGACGCCATTAAAAATTTTCTTCTGTGAATTTTGAACGAGGAATTCCGTTGTTTTCTGTTTGCGTGATAAAAGGGAAAGAAGAGGAGAAAAGAGTACAAGCTTGCACGATTCTTTGCGTGATGCTCTGCGTGTTTTAAGGGGAGCTGTCGTTGACAAAAATTTCAAATTTAAATTTAAATTTTGATTTTGAACTCGATTTAATTTCAACGCGTTTGCTTATCGTATGCTCACACAACAACTCGGAAAAATACGAAATTTGAAATCCGGCAATAATTCAACATTACGGACCTAATGGAACTCGTTTCGTCGAATTCCGAGACTGTATGAAAAATGACTATTTTTAAATTCAATTTAAACGATAAAATTTAGAAACTGAACAATTCATTTTTAATTTTAAATCTGAAGCTTCTATTATCTTAAGTATTACTAATATAAATTTTCTAAGCCTTTGAAATATTTTTAATCAGCTTAAAATTGAAGATTCAAATTTTTATTCACTTTCAATCGATTAAATTCTATAGTTTTAATCGCCAATTTCATAGTTATATTGAAAATTCAATCCAAACCATCATTCAAATAATTAAAATTAATTAAATATTTACAAATTAAATTGTTCAAAATTCTGGGTCGTTACAATCTTCCCCCCTTAAAAGAATTTCGTCCTGAAATTGCAAGTTAAGGAAGAATGATCCTAAATCGTTTATTATTTTTCACAATTCAAATAGTTTCATCAACTTACTAACACAAATTTTTTTTATTAAAGATTCAATACCATTTCAATTAGCTTTCCAACTTCACTTACAAGTTTCAAACAACCTTGTTTACTTCAAAATTTAAATTCAAATTCAAATTCAAATTTCAAACTTTCAAATTTTCTCAAAAATTTTCTAACACCCTAAATTTTCGAAAAATTTCGCCAGCGTTTCCTTTGCGCGGCTCGATCGGTACGACTACAAAATGGCACCACGGCCCCTCAGAATCAAAAAGAAAAGAGAAAAGCCAAGTGGCTAGAGAAGAAAGTCACCAAATCTCATACAGAAATTGAAATACATACCTTTTTGTCGAGCAATTCAATTTTTATCTTTGAAATCAAAATCCCAATTCCATTTCTTTTAATATACCTGTATAACCTGCTGGTAGTATACATAATATCCAATTCCAACATTCAAAACATTTTGCATATTCCATTTCAAAATTTTCAATATATACTACTTATACCATTTCTAGTTTACTATTGAAGTTATATATCCAATTTCATTCATTTTCAATCAATTTTTATTCAATTTCATTTGAATTCAATTCACAATTTCAATTCTATTCAAATTTAATTTCCACTGAACATTAAACTTTTATTGATTAGTTTCATTTACAACTAATTCGTATCCCTATTTTAAATTAGTCCAAATTACTAATTCATTTTAATTCCTATACGAATTTTAATTCATCTTCCATTTATAATTACTCAATTCAACTTTATTGCTTACAAATTTGAAATGAATTTCAGCATTCAATCTCATATTTTATTTTAATTACTTGCAATTGCAAATTTTGTTTATCCATTCACAATTTACTTCCAATTGAAATTATTTCACAAATAAATAAATAAATTATCAAGTTAATTTTACTTGAATTCAATCCAAATCAATTCTATTCAAATTCATTTACTTCCAATTTGAATTTAATTTCATAACTTTCAACTTCACTAATTCAATTTTATTATCACTAAATGAATTTTATATAATCAACTAACAATCAAACTAACAACCAATTTATACACCACACAACCAAATTTATTTACTCTTCTTTATATTCAATTTGGTTAAATATTAAATTGACTTCCATTCAATTTATTCAACTTTCAATTTATTCAATTTTTTCCATTTAATCGATTTACATTAAAATTTTTCTTATCAATTCAATTATTAATTCATTTAACATTTCAAGTTGAATTTCATTTATATAATCTCAAGTTCACATCATTTAATTCACTTGATTATTTTACTTCGATACCAAAAATCAATTTCATTCAACTTCACTTAAGTCATATTCTCTTTCAAACATCATTTGTTTAACTTAACTTAAGTTTCCACTTAGAAATCCAATTCTATTTATTTAACTTCCTATGGTTAAATTTTATTGTGCTTATTCACATTTGTTTCAACTTTTCCAAAGTTAAAATCTTTCTTTTTATTTATAAATCACCTTCATAAATCTTTTCATTTAGTCTCACTTCCATATACAAGATTATTTCACAATTGTAAACCATTTTAATTATAATTTCATACTTATAATTCATTTGTTTATACAATTCATTTCCTTTACCATTGTTGTTTTGATTTAATTTATGCAAACAACCTAACAGTCAATTTATATACATTTTACTAATTTCTGAAAAATTATTCTTTTATATATAAAATATAGTCAAGGTAAAATTATTTCATTTACCAAATTTTAAAACAATATTGTGTCGAATTGTTCTATTCAAGTGTTTAGAAACCCTTTCGGCATAGTTTTGCAGACCACGCTGACGAAGGTTCATATGCCACTCAATAAACCAATCATCACAATATAAAATCATTTTATATTCACTAATAAATACGCACTCATATCTATTATTACACTCAAATTCATTCTAGAGTACTGCTGACTCTATCTCTAATGAGTTATACCCAACAGAACCATGGTTGTCGCTTAAGCATATGCTCTGATACCAAATGTGACGATCGCGACATTTCGTTGTCGAAAAACCGAACCGTTATGGTTGAAGAAGAAGAAAGAGGTAGAAGGAGAGAGAGAAAGAGAGAAGAAGAAAGAAAAGAACAACAACAGAACAATAAAACAATATCAGAATCTAACCATCGCAGCGGAACAACATATAATAGATAAATGAATATTTATTTAAAACAAAAGAACTGTACATTTTATACATTACATCACATTACATTACATCATGTCATCAAAGTGTACAACAATCAAACAGCGGAAAAAGAAGAAATACTATATACAATAGATACAATAAATAATAGACTACGCCATCCAGCTCGCCTCCGGATATCTGTAGCAACACCTGAATCCAGAATGACCTGATAACCTAACTCTAGACTGCCCGTGTGAAAATTGGTGGGCCCCCAGAGTTTAGGAAGGGAACAATAAACTCCAGGTCAGTCATGTGACTGGTGTGAGAACTAAAAACAGTTATTTATCTTTAAAACAAAGAACAGGATAATTTTTAAATTCGCAATGCTTTTTAGAAAATGAGACTACCATAAGGCCTCCCGCACACACACACAATGCAAATGCAGAATCGGAGGAGATTTCTCCTTATGATAGTCAAAGATGCTTGATACGCATAAATCAAATCATTTTTGATATTATTATTAGTGCATAGTGTAGAAAACAATTTCGAAAGTAAAGATATAAATCTTAGCCAACATACGACCATTATCGTATGCCTACTATAGCTACTATGTTCAATAGCAGGTTACCGCCATATTCCATAGCAGGTAATACAACTAAAACCGTACAAGGCTCGTATTGTTTCTTTGGATTTCCAACAAATGGTCAGGCCAAGGAACTTCCCATTGCCACATGGAAATGCCTCTGGAATGACGTCCCGAGAACCTAACCGGATCTCTGCCAACACAAGGCCGGGTTACCCCTAACTGGGTAACTACTGACACGAATATGTCATCCCCCGATCGTAACCGATCTATATCCGAGGATCCCCGATTTCCAACAACCACAAAGTAATAAATTTGCAGTTACCACATAGGTTAAATATCTGGGCTCCATACCATGATATCACCTCTATCCAGAAGGAATGACATACACTAAAGAGGTGCTACCCCCTAATAACCTTGCTGCATCTTTCCTGTTTTGACCATTTCCGGGGTGTGAGGCTCGATGAAGTCTCGTCCACAAAGCCACGCCTTACAAAAGCAGTGCTTTGGGTCAACAAATGATCAAAGCAATGATCATCAAGATAGACGATCAAACAAATGATCCTATGACAAATGATCATTCAACGATCATTTCACAGCAACAACTTAGTATATCACACTACCAAATTGGGAGTATATCACTAATGACCATCAACTATATAACCTCTGAGCTCGTACGTCTCAGAGAAGGGTGTTAAGCTAAAAGAATAAATTCTCTGCCACCAACATAAATATATTTGAAAGAAATCAGCTTTATATCTCAACTTGTAATGTCATACATACCATCCATACAAGTCTGTTCCGGGATCGAACAGAACCGAAGGCACTTCCAAAGAAGCCCTTGCAATCCGGATATTCACTAATCACGTCCGGACATCCCGTCACTAAGGGTGATAAACCTCTATATCGGAGATCAGCCGATGCAGAGTAACTCGACGGTAATCCATCCGTTTTCACAAATATCCGGTCTTCAACACCGGTCTTCAATTGCAATTCATAACGACGTATCACATATTCGGAGTGGGTTATACGACCCCATGGTCCTTTCCCGGTTAATCCGAATAGTGAGCGCTTATTTTAAAAATAAGTGTGGCATCCAATTCAAGCAATCACAACAATTTCTCATTCAAGGGTAAATATTGATAGTCGGTTATTTAACTATCAATAAAGATGTGCAACATCACCAGATTCCAAATAATTTTCCAAATTATTTAATTTCCCAAAAATATCATTACTAGATATAAAATTTCCATACTTCAAAAATAACAACGTTTATTTTGAAATCAATTTTCCCTTTCCATTTATAAATTTCATAGTGAATTTATATTTCAAAATATTTACTGATCTACAGTTTTCAATAGATTCAATTATTCAATTCCAATTTATCTTCAAAAAGATAAATTCTTAAAAACATTCCATTTCATATTAGATAAGCAATTCCATACTTATTTAATAATAAGTATTCACAAAATTTATTTATTTTCAATAATTTGAAAATATTCAATATACTTAACCATAGTCAAGTATATATTTCATTCTTTTAAGGAAAACATTCTATTATTCACATTTATTTGGGTCAAAACGAATGTTGCGTAAAACATCGTTACGACAACCCAAAATCACTAGTATAGGGATTCAAAATTAAATAGATATATAAATCCCAATACTATATAAAACATTTCCTTTCGGAAATCATTTTCTATAACAACAGTGTTATAGTCCATCATTTCCTTATTTTCTCGAAAACGTCTATTTCAACAATAAATGTTGAAATCTATGTTTCCATTTCCTTCTATTTCTCGAAAACGTCTATTTCAACAATAAATGTTGAAATCTATGTATTCGATACTTAATGCATTTTAAAACATCTTTAAATCGTTTTAAATTTCATTCAAGACATTCCTTTCACAAAATGTATCCATTTTCTTTAACGATATATTCACTAATCAAAAACTCCTTTAATAAACTTTTATATTTAATTTATCAAATTCAATTGATGACGAATTTATAACAATGTTTATAAATTCTATTCCTATTTATAAACTTCAATTTATAAATTTCCTTTATCAATCCAATTCAATTTATAAACCCAATTACACATACCAAAAGCTATATTATAAGTTAAATACTTATAATATTATTCATTTACCAAATCGTTCCTTTGAATTTCACAAATCTTAAATCTTATTACTTATAAGATTTCTTTATATATTTCCTATTTCCAGCTTATCAAATTCAATTTGATTTCGGATTTATAAAACGACGTTTATAAATCCCATTTATAATTTCATAAACTTCTATTTAAAAAAATCAATTTATTAACAAATTCCATTTATATTTCATTTAAATGCCAAATTCCGATTTATAAGTAATTTTACTTATAATCTTTTATTTTTCAAATCTATCCAGTTTACAACTTCACAATTTTATAAATTTAAAACTTTCGATTTACTTATAAAAATCCATTTTTATTTCACTTTAATACTTATAACAGCTTGGTTCATAATTCCAATATTTCCAAGTTATAATTATCAACTTTAAGTCTTTATATATAAACCGATTAAAATAATTCAAAAATCCAAATTTAACCCATTTCATAAATTTATTAACTACTTATCCCAAAAATAACAATTTGGTTATATTTTCTCAAAAATATTAATTCCTCTAGTTTTAAAAATTAAATTTCAATTTAAATAAAATGAATCAAACATATACTTTGGAAAAATCAATTAAAATCCTTTATAATTCAAAATCGTTATTTTTATCTTTAAAACGGATCCGATGATGTCACAGCATCGAATGGTCAATCACTACACAAATATCATATATCGATATGATATTCTCAATTATCACAATATCTATAAACAAATAAATATTTGTGAGGAATCCAGTTGGATCCCTCCAACCTGTTTCCCTGCATCCAAAGAGTTAGCACAATACCCATTCCACTTCGAGGTGGAATATCGCGGTATATGGGATTTTATAAAATATTATCCGCTTACTAACGGCGCAATAGGGTCTCATCCGCTATACGAGGCGGGAAATCAATCAACTGCAATATATACATATGCCAATATATATATATTGCTATATATAGATATATCCTAAAATATCTAATATCACAATCAAGCAATCAATCAATCAATCAAATTTTAAATATAACTATTTAAAATTTTAAATAACCCTTTTGAGTGAGAAGTTCTCACCTTAGCTTTTATTTTGCAGTCCAATTTCCATTTCAGGTTGTTTTCTTCACAGATTATACCTTGTATAAATAATTATACAATTCATTAATATTCGAATCAAATCGAACACTTAAATTATTGTTCAATTTATTTACTTAACCAAAATTTTTATTTTAACTAATTTCCCAATTTATTAATATTCGAATAGATCAATAATAAATTTCCGTTTAATAATTTTAATTATCTAATGATTTAATTTCAAACAAATCCCTTTTAAATAAATTTATTTAATTAATACTAAATAAAAACTAAATTTCCGCTTTATAAATTAAATTAACTATTAATTTCCACTTTAAGCTAATACTTTTATTTTAAACAATTTCCTTTTTAATAAAATATCCTTTGGTAACTAAAACAAACAAATAAGTTTTATTAACAAATTAGTCATTAAATAAGTAAATCGGCTAACGATTTATTTAAACCAATTTTTCTTTTTAAAATAAATTAACCAAATAAATTTTCATTAAGTTAACTATCAATTGATTTGACGAATACATTTGATTTATCTAATAATTCAATTTTTTAAATAACCGTCCTAAAAAAAAAAAAAAAAAAATTATTTTGAATCTACGTATATATATATATATATATATATATATATATACAGCTGTTTTTATGAGATTTATAAATAATAGAAATTCCTTTTTATACCTTACTGCTCCTAGCTAAACACCCCAAGCCGAAGCTTCAGATCGAGATCCCTCCACTGCTACAAATCGCCACAGCCGCCGCTCCAAAATCCATCCACCGCCCCGCGACCACGCGCGCGTCCCTCGCTCCTGCGCGCGACCCCATATCTACCCAGAACTCCCCCACGCAAGAACACGTCGCCGCCCACTTCTACGCGACCTCATCACCGACGCTGCGCCACCCATTTACGCCGCGACCACTGACATGCTTTTCCATGCTACCCCGCTCGAACGCGAGCCTCGCGATGCTCCTCCTCCAAGTCGACATCGATGTCGACATCGACGTCTGGTCGCGAAGCTCCCACCATCGATCGCGATTACACGCGAAGCATCCTTGGCACCACTCGCCGCCTTGCTTGCTCGTACGTGATAGAGTGGGGAGCTCGGCCATTTTTTTTGATTTAGGGCATCGCCCCCCCCCCCCTTTTTTTCTTTTTTTTTTCCTTTCGAATGCGTTTTCGATTTGAATGAAACAGAAGGGGGAGAAGGGAACTCGCGATTTTCTGAGGAGGCCGGCTTCGTTCGAATGGAATAAAAAGTGGACGCCATTAAAAAATTTCTTCTGTGAATTTTGAACGAGGAATTCCTTTGTTTTCTGTTTGCGTGATAAAAGGGAAAGAAGAGGAGACAAGAGTACAAGCTTGCACGATTCTTTGCGTGATGCTCTGCGTGTTTTAAGGGGAGCTGTCGTTGACAAAAATTTCAAATTTAAATTTAAATTTTGATTTTGAACTCGATTTAATTTCAACGCGTTTGCTTATCGTATGCTCACACAACAACTCGGAAAAATAAGAAATTTGAAATCCGGCAATAATTCAACATTACGGACCCAATGGAACTCGTTTCGTCGAATTCCGAGACTGTATGAAAAATGACTATTTTTAAATTCAATTTAAACGATAAAATTTCAAAACTGAACAATTCATTTTTAATTTTAAATCTGAAGCTTCTATTATCTTCAGTATTACTAATATAAATTTTCTAAGCCTTTGAAATATTTTTAATCAGCTTAAAATTGAGGATTCAAATTTTTATTCACTTTCAATCGATTAAATTCTATAGTTTTAATCGCCAATTTCATAGTTATATCGAAAATTAAATCCAAACCATCATTCAAATAATTAAAATTAATTAAATATTTACAAATTAAATTGTTAAAAATTCTGGGTCGTTACATTATGAATTCCTAACGTTTATTCATGCGCATTTGATTTTGATTTCGTGAAAGTATTTTGGCTTCGGCCTCCGTTTGCTTTACGAACTCAAGTTGGATTTTTGATGATGAGGATTTTGTTCTTTTGTTTTCGGCTTTGAATTGATTTAGCCGACGTTGATTTTGTTTGAACTTGGCCATTACTTTTTGACTTCGGCATTGACTTGATTTTTATTTTTATTGAAGTCATTTATGCATTTATGCTCGTTTTGCTTCGTTATTCCATTTGTTAATCGATTCTTCTTTTCCGATTAGTTGTTGTCATCTTTGTCGACTTTGATAACTTCTATTTCAAGAATTTTTCGGTATTTCTACTTTGATGGATTTGGAATTGAATTCTTTGGATTTTATTCACGTCTTCGAATGTGAATTTTTGTGAATTGATTTGGTTTCCAAATTTAATCGATTCGTGTTATTTCCCTGATTTGTTGCTATCATTTATTAGCGACTTTAGTGACATTTTCTTCGAGATTTTCGTGAACATACTTTTTGAAGGATTCGATATCGATTTCTTTGGATTCTATTCACATCTTTGTATGTGAATTCTTTTGATTAATTGTTCCTACAATCATTTTTGTGATTTGTCACTTTAAAAATATAAAGGTTTTCTATACTAGTAGTAAATATCAAAACCTTTTTCTCTAAACGATTTCAAAACTATTTTACTACAAAGCTCTTTTCCTAAACCGTTTTCCGATCTACTAGTATATACAAACATTTACCTCACTCGTATGAGAAATCTAATTAAACGACTTAGTAAAACGAGTGGTATGAAACGCTTGCGTTTACTTCGCCGGCTAATTCTTGGACTTATTCGATTGAATCTTTTATGACAATTTTCTAGTGAAGATTTACAGTTTGTTCGTAAATATTTAAGTTAAGCAAGTGGTTATGGGACATGAAGCTAACTTTTATATTTACTAGCTTAGTGTAATTGACACTTGTCGTTGATCATGACGATCATTTTATAATTTAGACTAGCAATAGTGCGATGCCTCTTTGTTTGCTTTCTGGTTAGGCTAGACACCACTTGTGTGATTCCATTCACACATACCTTTATGCTTTTTGGTTAGCCTAGACAACATTTGTGTGATTCCATTCACACATATCTTTTTGCTTTCTGGTTAGGCTAGACACCACTTGTGTGATTCCATTCACACATACCTTTATGCTTTTTGGTTAGCCTAGACAACATTTGTGTGATTCCATTCACACATATTTTTTTGCTTTCTCGATAGGCTAGACACCACTTGTGTGATTCCATTCACACATACCTTTTTGCTTTTCGGTTAGCCACCATGAGATAGCATCTCGATCTGTGTTGCACGTGTTGGTGAGTTTTCATGCTCACATGTAGGTGAGTTTTCATGCTCCCGTTCTCGCTTTGCGTTACACGTGTTGATGAGTTTTCATGCTCACGTGTAGGTGAGTTTTCATGCTCCGTTCTCGCTTTGCGTTACACGTGTTGGTGAGTTTTCATGCTCACGTGTAGGTGAGTTTTCATGCTCCCGTTCTCGCTTTCCGTTACACGTGTTGGTGAGTTTTCATGCTCACGTGTAGGTGAGTTTTCATGCTCCCGTTCTCGCTTTGCGTTACACGTGTTGGTGAGTTTTCATGCTCACGTGTAGGTGAGTTTTCATACTCCCATTATAGTTTTCATACTCCCATTTGGGTTTTCATACTCCCATTTGAGGTTTCATACTCACATTTTGTTTTCTGGATTTCTTGTGATGATTTCTAGAATTTGTGCTTCACCAATTTTTGTGATTTCTATTGATAAGTTTTATCAAATTTTGTGCATTGGTGAATTCGTGTGTCATTGACTTGTTATGAATGCAAATTTAGGGTGTGATATCCCTTTTCTATCTTTGAGAAGATTCTTGTGACATTTTTGATGAATGAAAATTCATTGGTATTATCTTTTGATGCCAATTATTTTGATGAGATTTTGACGTATTATCTTCAGTAACCGTCAATTTTAAAATGGATTTTCAAGCGGTTATCCCGCAATGCTGATTTTGTTGTCCGTTTCTGTGGTATTTTGAGAAGTGCAATTTCCTTGTCGAAGTTGCTACTGATATTGCTGTTTTAATCACGTGTTTTAAAAATTTGTTATTTTTAAAATTGTTTCAAAATATAAATTAAAATTGTTTTCAAACTGTTTACAGTTTACGCTTTCAAAAGAATGAGGAAGCGATTTAAACGTTTTAGAAAAATCGAGGACTATGACCCCTTTCTTTTACTGATTCGCTTAATTCCGGACTTGTCCGCTTGAGAATGTGAAATGTTATTTTTTTTAAAATACACAATTATGCACTTTCAAGAAAACGATGAAGTGAATTAAACGGTTTAGTAAAACTCATGGTTATGGGACATGTGCGTTTGCTATTTCGGTTAATCCCGGACTCGTTAATTGAAATATTTATGATTTCTGATTATCGTTTTTGATAATCGGATATTTGTGACTTCTGATTATCGTTTTTGATAATCAGATATTTAAGAATTAATTATCGATGTGATAATTAAATATTTGTGATTTAAGATTTGATTATCAATTGTGATAATTAAAAATTCATTGATTTGTGATTTCTGATTATCGTTTTTGATAATCGGATATTTTTGGTTTCTAATTATCGTTTCTGATAATCTGATGTTTATGAGTTCTGATTATCGTTGTGGTAATTTCTGATTATCGCTTGTGATAATTAGATATTTGAGATTTAATTATCGTTTGTGATAATTAAATATTTGTTGATTTGAGATTTGATTATCGTTTTTGATAATCGAATATTTGTCGATTCGATTATCGTTTTTGATAATCGAATAATTGTTGATTTGATTATCGTTTTTGATAATCGAATATTTTTGATTTGAGATTTCTGAATTATCTATTGATAATTAAATTTTGTAGAGAATTTGTGAATTT
The DNA here is from genome assembly GCA_030765085.1 of Allium cepa. Taxonomy (NCBI): domain Eukaryota; kingdom Viridiplantae; phylum Streptophyta; class Magnoliopsida; order Asparagales; family Amaryllidaceae; genus Allium; species Allium cepa. The sequence continues at coordinate 313,301,332 of CM060937.1, forward strand.
CTTTTATGAAATTAAAAGATTTCTTTGGTGTTTATACTGTACTACGCCAGTGTACCGGCTCAATTTTTCGCTATTCATTACGTTTTCCACGTCTTCCAATTACGGAAATGCCATAGGGATTTCCGAATTTTATTCTTGAGCAACCTTCTATTCACATCATTGCTTCGGGGGTGTAGCACCTTCGAAATAACGATGTTTTTCTTGCGGAAGTTCAATGGTTCTCAAATCCTAAGGATTGCACTTAGGAATCCTTAGAATTCATCGAGCAAACACGTTCAGGCTTACTCTTTCATGCTCTTTGTGGTGAACTTCCTATTTCAAATTTCTTCATCTTGTGATGATATGCTCTTATGGTTGTTACCTTTTTGTCCATTTATTCCTTATGATTGCGAGGATGCAATTTCATTAAGGAGGGAAGTCTGTAACAACCCGGTATTTCGTACCGATTAATTATCGTCTTTGGACCATTACCTTTCCTAGCTAATTGCTGTTTGGAATTTTTAAAGCCAGTTTGAAACTCTTTTCAAAAATCTGTTAAGTGTCGATGGGCTTTGTAAATTAAATAGTGGTCCATGTTTTTATTTTTATTAGGCCGTGATAATTTGCTAAAGCAAATAAATCATCCCCTCCCCTTTTCCATTTTTTCATTTCTTTAACCCGATCCTTTGTTCTTGCTTGGGAAATAATTGCGGTCGATCTTCCTTCTGAAATTAGGGCTTCATCTCGCGATCCAAATTTAGGGCTTTGATTGGTTTGTGATGCTCTTGCTTGCGCTCGTTCTCTGATGATTGATTCTAGTTTGCGTTGCTCCTCTGTTGATTGATTCTCGTTGCTTGGCTCGCTCGTCCTCTGTCGATCGAGTTCGTAAATTAGGTAAGTGATTCCTTCACTTACATCTAATTCAAATCTAGTTTGATTACCATTTCACTAGTATTAGCGATGTTGCAATTGGTATGTAATTCGTGCTTTTGCTTCTTCTGATTTTTTCTTACTTGAACTCAATCGTTCTTTTTACACACGATGTCGATCATGATGTTTGGGTTTATATTTGGATTTTGATTGAATTTATGCACACTTGATGATGATTTTCGGGTTGGTATTTATATGAATTCCGATACCCTAATCAAATCGATACTTTCCTAAGTTATTTGATTTCCTGATATAGCTACACCTTGATACTCACGGCGTTGTTTGTGCAGCGTTCGATTTAAACTTGATTCATCACGGCAATTTGTTTTGATTTCGTGAATCATATCCAAGGCTTCAACTTCTCACCATAACTTGACTGAGGTTGATCCAATTTCACCATGCATTGTTTCACTTGTCGTCTCTGACCATCTTCTCTGGTCTTCTACTTGAACATTGCGTTGTTATTCACTACTGTGTCACTATTTGCTTTTATTGTTCTGTGTTTGGTTACTGATGCATACACGAACTATTGCTCGAATTGTCATTGATGTATCATTACTTGTGTCTGCATTATCATCATTGCTACCTGGTCGACATTGATTCTCTGCACATATGATTTTGGTGGCATTTCTTTGTGGTCTGCACTGTGCATATGAACTTGGTCATGTTGCTTGAGTCACTTCATATACATTGTTTGCATAAAAAATGGGCAAACACCTCCAAGTCGTGTGATTTAGTTGATCTTATGTTGTTCTTAGTGATTTGGATGAGTTATGTAAATATGTAAAAAGCAGGGGCTAAAATGTAAAAGACACGCAGATTTATAGTGGTTCGGCCAGAACGTGCCTACGTCCACTTTATATCTTGTTCTCCTCTCACTATTCAGATTACAAGTACAAAGCCTTGATTACAAGTATATAAAAGTTGTTTGAAAGTTCCTTCCGTGCTTGAGCTGTCAAACTTGTCTACCATTGTTGTACCCCTGCCCCTCTATTTATAGAGTGAGGCTGGGGGCAGGGGTTCTGGATGTATATAGCTGCTGATGGGCCTCGGCCGATGCAATCTGGCCTGGCAGTGTTGGTTCGGCAATGCCTTCTAGGTCTTGATTAGGTGATGAGTGGATGGTCTGGTCCGTTAAGACTTTGGACCGGTGGCGTGGAATTGGAGAGGTTGGTTCGGTGGTATGCCGGTCTGGTTGTGAGGGGAATTGGACCGGTGGTGTCTTGGGAGTGAGTTGATTCGGTGGGCATGTAATGGAGCCGGTCCGTAATGAGCTGATTCGGTGGGCATGGGATGTGAGATGGGATTTGGTTCGGCAGTACGTGGAGTAAGTTGGTTCGGTGGCATGGAACGTAGGTTGGCCCGGTAGTGGGTGGAAGAGGAGTTGGACCGGCAGTGCGTGGAAATGGGATTGGTTCGGCTATGTATTGTGGAGGAGACGGTTCGGCCACCCATGGTTGTGAATCCGGTTCGGCTATCTCATTTGGTAAAGGTACCGAATAAAACTTAGGTACCGGATGGAATGTGTGAACCCGGACGAAACCGGTGCTTCTTGGTCTTGAGATCTCCTGGGTGAAAATATGCCCAACATTTACCCCCCAAAGAGGGGCATATGCCGGCATATGCCACGCTTTGTTTTAGTTCAATCTTCTTTCTCGCCTTTCTTCCGACTTGCCGTGATTCCTACGTTTACGACGTTAGTTTGGATATTTTCATTCGATTGCGACCAGGCCAAACAACTCGCTCAAGACATCCAGATTTCTCAGCACGAGGCCGCCTCTAGGTGATTGAAGAAAACCATGGAAGAGGCTAGCAAGGCAGAGCTGTGAAAAATGGAGGCTATCTGAAAGGAACGGATTGATATGGCCATAGCAACGGTGGATGAGGTTCGGAAGCCGGATCTCGAGTAGGTAGAGGAGTTATCTGGGAAGCTTGAAGCTGCGGAGCTCGCTCAAGCCAGGCTGAAGGAGGAGATGGAGGCGATGAGGAAATTCCTTCAGGCTGACTGCTCGCCATACCGATCGGACATGGATGCTGTCGTTGCAAAGTTGTCGGCTTCTGAGGTCCGGATGAGGGAGTTTGAGGAGAACGAGGGGATGATGGATGAGATGCTTTAGGATATGTATTTTCGTACTTGGAAGCAGGTAAACTTATCCTGTATGGATGATTATCCCCGGGTAATGGCTAGGATATATCTCCGGGCTTTGGAGGAGGCCAAGGCTGATGCGGATAAAGAGGGTGGTGCGGCCTTAAGAATGGATGTGGTTACCACCCAGTTCACCAAGGAGGAGAAGGTGGTGGTGAAGGAGGGCATGCGGCTGCTTGCTGCTGAGGAGGTAGGCGTGCAGCTAGAGGATGATGATCAGGGAGCAGATGCCGGTAAGTATTTCCTTTTAGTCTCTTCCTGACTTGATTTCCTATCGTTTATCTGATGGATTCGTCTCCTGAATTGGATATGTGTGACCTCTGGCCAGCATGCTGGGAGTTCTGACCCTGCGGTCAAGTTGATCCCGGAAGGCTAGCAGGATAGAGGCGGTGCGCTGCTGTAGCTGATTATTTTTTGGCCTACCTGGCATTCCTGTATATACTAGTCTCAAAAAACATTAATGTACTCTTGAGTTGTAATTATGTAATTTGTAATGAACGGCTTTATGTAATTTAATAACATAAACTAATTCTGCTATATTTGAATGCTTTTTTTATTCTGATGTGTTGCATAAGGAATGTAGTTGTGCACATGCCTGTGATTCAATTGTGTTTGATGTCAAGTTCTTTCTTAAAACATGATTTCATATCTTGCAATGTTTATGTGATGTGCGAATAAATTATGGTTACATAGTTATGTATAAGAGAAGAAAGTACCGCCCTTCAAGTTTTAGCTGTAGACGGTAGCTTTGAACGCCTTGCGTAACTGGATATAGAATGCAGGTGAGTATCATGCCATCAAGTTCTGAGTTCCTATTTCCATTGGTGGGCATATCCTATTTTGTGTCCTGTACTTTTGGGATCGTTATAGAGGATAGGAAAAAAAGTTTTTAAATGGAATGGAAATATGGAAAAAGTAAAACTTCCAATCACGGAAGGCCGTCGATGTGCTTAAGTTCGTGGCAAACGGGTTTTGTAGTCACTTTCCCTAGCTGTGGGTCTTGGAGACATTTGTCACCAATCTTACGCCTTCGCGGGGAGTTTTCTTTTTTACCACAGCCGTACTTAAGACACACCGGAGCCGAGATCGCGCACGGTAACTGCCCAGAACATTATGGCCCGTAATCGTGGGTATTATTCGATTTACCGTGGCCGGCTAGCGTGGGTGCCGATCGTCAACCGTGAACTGCCCCTGGCTGGCCACACCTTATGTTGGGGCTTATAATCGGTTCACGGTTGCCGACGAGCCGAACGCCGTAATGAGCTGCCAAGGCTATTTTCGGCCTCCTTGGTGGCTTATAATCGGCCCATTACAGTTGGCTTTAAGGGTAGTTGCGAGCAATGAGTTAACCCGCAGCAGAGGGATGCTGGAGCAAAAGTGTCTCATTGGCGAGTGCATAGAATCGTATAGTACCTGTTAGGTTTTGTCCAGGTGAAGCTGCGCCGTGATGCGTCTTGAATGGAGATGCCATAGGATTTTGTTCAACAGAAAAGGATAAAGCTTAACAAGCAGCCAAGATATAAAGGAACAAGTTAAAAAGAGACAAGATTTTTAAAGTGGTCCGGCACGAAAATGCCTACGTCCACCGGTTCTCTTTGTTAATTCACCTCATATGGCCAGTACAAGTTAAGAAAAGTATCGACGGAGGTGTCGGATGTTGCATGCCCTCTGGAACACCTCTCCGTCCACTGTTGACAAAATATAAGCTCCGTTGTGGGGATCTTCAATTAGATCCAAAGACTTATGAAGGAGTTCTTCATTCTCTTCGGGGTTATAGTGGATCCTACGGTGGGAAGGCACTACAGTTTCAAGTGGGAGCATGGCCTCCGATCCGTATGCCAAAGAGAAAGGAGTATGCCCTGTTGATATTCTATAGGATATGTGGTAGGCCCAAAGTGCTATAGGAAGTTCATCCACCCAAGCGCCTTTTGACTTTTCAAGTTTCTTCTTGATTAGGATTTTGAGAATTTTGTTGGCAGCTTCGACTTGTCCGTTTGCCTAAGTATAAGCTACAGATGAGAAGCTTTTGTGAATTCCATGCTCTTGGCACCCGTCGGCGAATTCTTTGCTGTCAAACTGGAGTCCGTTGTCTGATATGATCTTGAGTGGGACCCGTACCTGCACAGAATATTTTTGATCAAGAAGTTGATAATTTTTGCCGAAGATATTTTATTTAGAGGTTCCACTTCCACCCTTTTGGTGAAATAATCGACTGCCATTATAGCATATTTGGCTCCGCCTAGGCCCGTTGGCTGTTCGCCAATCAAGTCAATTCCCCATACTGCAAAGGGCCAAGGGCTGGTCATTTGAGTGATCTCATTTGTGGGTAATCGAGGAATCTTAGCAAATTTCTGACATCTGTCGCATCTCTTGACGAAGTCTAAGGCGTCTTTGTTTAAAGTGGGCCAGTAATATCCATATCGGAGTATCTTTTTTACCAGAGTCAGCCCTCCAGTGTGATCTCCGCAACTTCCTTGGTGGATGTTGGATAAGGTTTCCTTGGCTTCCCTTCCAGCGACACACCTTTATAAGGGGTTAAAGAAGCCACGCCGATAGAGGATGCCTTCTTGTATTGTGTAGCGGGAAGCTTTCCTCAAGATTTTCTTGACTTCGTTACGCCTGTCTGGTAGTGTGCCAATCTTGTAAATATTTCTGGATAGGAGTCATCCAAGTTTCTTCTTCGATCGCAGCTACCAGATTTACTTGCTCGAAACTAGGGGCTAGCTTTTCTGAGATGGTTAATGCTCTGGAAACATTGTTCTTCTTCATACTAGCTTGCTTTGCCAGTTCGTCGGCCTCTTGGTTCTCTTCTCCAGGAATGTGTTTGATTAAATAGTGGACCAATTGATCGAGCAGCAGCTTGGTCTTCTTTAGATATGCTGTGAGTCGTTCTCCTCGGGTCTGGAACTCTCCTAGTACTTGGTTTACGATAAGTTGAGAATCACTATGAAGACATAAAGAACTGACTCCAATTTCTAAGGCAAGTTCCAATCCTGCTATTACTGCCTCATATTCTGCATCGTTGTTGGTGGCTGCAAATTCCAACCTTAAGGCATAGTACAGCCTCCTTCCCCTGGGGTTGACTATCACAATTCCTGCCCCTGAGCCCTGTTCGTTTGATGCTCCATCTGCAAAGAGATTCCACTTGATATCTTTTGCTATCTCATATTGATCCTTACCTTCGTTGGTAATGAATTCGGCAATGAAATCGGCCATGGCTTGTCCCTTGATGGCGGTGCGAGGATGGTAGGTGATATCATATTGACTTAGTTCAATGCACCATTTGAGGAGGCGCCCAGAAGTGTCGAAGCACCTGTCTTAGCGGTTGATCGGTTAGAAGTCTGATGGAATGAGACTGGAAGTAGTGTCGCAGTTTTCGTGATGTGATTAGTAAACAATATGCTAATTTCTCAAGTTTAGGATATCTGGCTTCTGCCCCTGTAAACCCCTTGCTTACAAAGTATACCGAGCGTTGCGTGCGGTCATCTTCTCTTACCAAGGCGGGGCTTAGAGCATGAGATGATACAGCGAGGTATAGGTATAGCTCTTCGCCTTCATTTGGAGTTGAGAGTACTGGTGGTCTCTGGAGGTGTTCGATTAGGTTAAGGAAGGCTTTTAAGCATTTGTCATTCCACTCAAACTTTCCTTTGTCCTTCTTTAGAGCTTCGAAGAAAGGGACGCACTTGTCAGTTGCTTTAGAGACGAATCTGCTTAGGGCGGCCACCTTCCCGTTTAGGCTTTGCATTTCTTTTCGAGTGGAAGGTATCCTTATTTCTTTCAGAGCCCGGACTTGTTCAGGGTGCTTCAATTCCTCTGGCATGGACGATGAATCCTAAGAACTTTCCCGATGATACTCCGAAGGAGCACTTTAGAGGATTCAGCTTCATTCCATATCGGCGAAGTACCTGAAACATCTCGCCCAGGTGGCTTACATGATTGTCGGCTTTCCTTGATTTTACTAGCATGTCGTCCACATAAACTTTCATAGTTCGTCCTATTAGTTCTGCGAACATCTTGTTGACGAGGCGCCGATAAGTAGCTCAGGCATTTTTGAGTCCAAAAGGCATGACTTTGTAATAGTTTAATCCCCGGTCAGTGACGAAACTAGTGTGCTCTTGATCGGGAGCGTGCATAGGAATTTGGTTATATCCGGAGTATGCATCCATAAAAGATAAGAGTTCGTGCCCGGCTGTGCTGTCCACAAGTTGGTCGATTCGGGGGAGTGGGAAGCAATCCTTCGGGCAAGCGTCATTTAGGTTGGAGAAGTCAATACATGTTAGCCACTTTCCATTGGCCTTCTTTACTAGCACCGGGTTAGCGATCCACTCTGGTAGATGGCTTCTCGTATGAAGCCATTAGCAAGTAGGTTCTTTACTTCCTCATCGAGGGCTGCTGATCGTTCTGCCCCCATGCTTCTCTTTTTCTGCTTTACTGGCACCTTAGTAGGATCGATGTTCAGTACGTGACATGCTATGTTTGGGGAAATTCCAGTCATGTCAGCGTGCGTCCATGCAAATACATCCAAGTTGTGGCGGAGAAAATCGATGAGTTGATCCTTCAATTCTGCTTTTAGCTGAGATTCGATTTTTAATAGTCTACTTGAATCATGTTTGTCTACATATACGAATTCCATAGCCTCTGCAGGCTCGGCGGTGGCCTCCACCTCTTTGTCCTTGGGGTCTAGTTCATTGAAAGGATCACTAGTATATCGAAGAGGAGGGGCTTTCTTTAGTTGCTATGCTTCCAAGTTTTTCATGCAGAGAGTAGTCTCTGTATCATTCCCTTTATCCCTTCTGCGTTTATTGCGAAGTTCAGTTACATAGCAGTCTCGAGCAGCGTCTTGATCTCCTTCTACTTCCCCTATTCCATTGTCTGTTGGGAATTTCATCTTCAGGCACCATGGGGCTATGACAATTTGGAAGTCAGATAAGGCTGGTCTTCCCAAGAAGGCGTTGTAGGCCGAGTGGTTCTCTATCAACACAAATGTTCGTTTTCGCACAACGGAGCGGGGATGACTACCTATTTCGACGAAGAGGTCAAGTTGCCCGAGGGGCATCTTCGTATCTCCAGTGAAACCATGTAGTGGTTTGTTGCAGGGGGACACATCCTTCATTGACAGCTTCATTTTTTCGAAGGCATGCTTGAATAGGATATTCATTGAACTTCCAGTGTCAACTAGAATTCGAAAAACTTTGGCCGGACCGAACCAGGCAGAGATGACCATAGGATCCATGTGAGGGTAGTGCCTTCCTTCTAGATCACGTCTACTGAATGTGATGTCATCATTCCCTTTCCTTTTCAGGTGGCGTTCTTCTGTAACAGAATGAATGCAGTCCTCATCGTTTCTAAGCGACCTTCTATATTTCCATCTCTGCCCAACTTCTGTCGGCGAGACTAGAGCCGCTAGTGTTGCGATTCCCTCCTCCTACCCCTGAGGGGGGTAGCCCTGGGTTCTCATTGGCAGGAGTTGGAGTCCTGTTCTGACCTTTCACATAGCACTCTAGCCTCTTCCTTCTAATGTTCTCTTCAATTAAGTCTCGAAGATGATGACATTCATTTGTGTCATGCCCATGCGATTCATGGAAGCGGCAGAACTTTCCAGACTTCACTGCATTATCTGATTCTTTCTTGTGTGGGGGGCGTTTGTATCTAACTTCTTCTTGGGTGGCCAGGAAGATGTTTTCGATTGTTTCATTCAAAGGAGTGTAAGAGTTAAACCTCGGTCCTGGCCGATATAAGCGCTTTTCTCCCTTCCGGCCCCCAGCATTGTCTCTAGAGTCATTTCTTCGAACATCCTTTGCTGCAATGGGAAACTTATCTGGAGTTGCCTTAGTCTGTTGTCCAGTTTGTCTTTCAGTGGCGGTGTCTTCAAGTCTCATATATTTTCCGGCTTCGTGGAAGAAATCAGCTAAGGTAGCTGGTTTTTCTTTCGTTAGTCTTCTAGCAAGCTTGGTATCCGAATGTACGCCACTACAAAGAGCCATTAGGATAAGTTTCTCATCGGCATTTTGGACTGCAGCTGCTGCGGCGTTGAATCAGGTTAGATACTGTTATACTGACTCTACGGGCTTCTGTTTGATGTTAGATATGGAATAAGCGTCCTTGGGTTGTTCCACATGAATGCGGAACTGGCTGATGAACTTTTCTTTCAACATTTCCCACGAACTGATGGATCCTTGGGGTAGGTGGCAGAACCTGGAGGTAGCTAGATCTGCCAAGAATAATGGGAAGCATTTACACAACACTCCCTTTGTCGCTCCGCTCATGAGCATATGCTGCCTGTATCTTTGTAAGTGTACGACGGGGTCAGAGATTCCCCTGTAAGGTTCCATTATTGGCATTTTCCATTCTCGGGGGGTGATGGCAGTTTCGATATTGCGGGTGAAGGGGTTGGTTACCCTTGCGCCTATCCCCCGATCCCTTTGATCCCGTTGGACGCACTCTCTGAACAATCGCGCCATCCTTTCATCAGAACTTGGAGAGATAGAAATGAGTTTGGTTCTTCTCTGCGGGATTGAGTCCGTCCAGTTAACCTGTAGGGATGGTATTGTCAACTGCTCTAAGCATTCTCCGGTGGCTGTCTTCGGTCCTCTGGGAGCATGCTGGGGTCAGCCACAGTTGGCCCTTGCCTCGATCTTCCCTGCTGGGTTCTGTTCCAAGCACTTCCTCGGGTCCAACTTCGGGCTGGATTCTAGCTCGGCCCCGTTCATTGGCGTTTCCATGGCTAGGGAGCATGACCGGCTCAGCTATATCCGACCCTCGCCTGGTACCTCCCCTGTTGGGTTCGGTTCAAAGCGTATCCTCGGATCGAAACTCCGGCTGAGTCCGGGCTCGGCTCCTACCATCGTTGTTTCTGTTGTTGGTCTCTTCGAAGAAGAAAGGTCTTTGTCGCCTTCTAGATCCTCCAGATTGGGACTCACCCCATGATTCGGTGTTGCGGTTGGATTCTTCAGCATCACTTAAGCGTGACATGAGTTGGTCCACCAAGGCTTCTTGTTGAGATGCGAAGCGGTTAGTTACTTCAGCCACAACCCTTTCCAGATCTGCCCTAGTTATTGGTTGTTCCATGGCGGGGGCTGTTGGATTTGCCTGATTTTCATCTGGTACTGCTGTTAAAACGGGATAATTCTCTTGATTTGGGGCCACTGGTTCTGGGATACTGCTAGTTGCGATGTTCTTTCCTTTGTTAATATCTCTCCTCTGCCTGGAAGTCATGTTGTCGGATCAAGGAACGATACTATTAGGAAGAAGGTTGAGTAGGAGAAGCTGTAGCTTCTAGCTCGAGCTCTCAGTGAAAGCACCAAAAATGTTTGCACAAAAAATAGGAAAACACCTCCAAGTCGTGTGATTTAGTTGATTTTATGTTGTTCTTAGTGATTTGGATGAGTTATGTAAATATGTAAAAGGCAGGGGCTAAAATGTAAAAGACACGCAGATTTATAGTGGTTCGGCCAGAACGTGCCTACGTCCACTTTTTATCTTATTCTCCTCTCACTATTCAGATTACAAGTACAAAGCCTTGATTACAAGTATATAAAAGTTGTTTGAAAGTTCCTTCCGTGCTTGAGCTCTCAAACTTGTCTGCCATTGTTGTACCCCTGCCCCTCTATTTATATAGTGAGGCTGGGGGCAGGGGTTCTGGATGTATATAGCTGCTGATGGGCCTGGGCTGATGCAATCTGGCATGGCAGTGTTGGTTCGGCAATGCCTTCTAGGTCTTGATTCGGTGATGAGTGGATGGTCCGGTCTAGTAAGACTTTGGACCGGTGGCGTGGAATTGGAGAGGTTGGTTCGGTGGTATGCCGGTCCGGTAGTGAGGGGAATTGGACCGTGGTGTCTTGGGAGTGAGTTGATTCAGTGGGCATGTGATGGAGCCGGTCCGGAATGAGCTGATTCGGTGGGCATGGGATGTGAGATGAGATTTGGTACGGCAGTACGTGGAGTAAGTTGGTTCGGCGGCATGGGACGTAGGTTGGTCCAGTAGTGGGTGGAAGAGGAGTTGGACCGGCAGTGCATGGAAATGGGATTTGTTCGGCTATGTATTGGGGAGGAGACAGTTCGGCCACCCATGGTTGTGAATCCGGTTCGGCTATATCACTTGGTAAGGGTACCGAATAAAACTTAGGTACCGGATGGAATGTGTGAACCCGAACGAAACTGGCGCTTCTTGGTCTTGAGATCTCCTGGGTGAAAATACGCCCAACATACATGTGTGTCTGTTCGAGTTCATTCATTCTGTTTGCTTCATGTAGCTGTTGGATCTTGCATGCTGTAGTTGATATCTTTACTTGAATTGCATTTAGCTCGGTTGTTTAGTTGTGCACTTGCTTGAGTCTGTGTCATCTGCCCTTGCATTGCTGTTTGGTCTGACCATCTTGCACTGCACTGTGTTTTGTTTCATGTTTGAACATAGCATTCATATTGTTATGTTGGTGGCAATCTTGTTCTGTGTAGTTGTAACTGAACATGTCCACGGCAGTTTCTTCACTAATGCATTTGGACTTGACTGTGTTGATCCAATTCATCATGCATTATTTCATTTCTTCAAATCTGCCTGTTTCATTTGAGTTGTGTCTCCGTTCTTTGTTCATTGCTTGTTGAGTTTGTGGTCATCCTGCTTTGTTACTGCCGTGTCTTTGATGTTGTACACTATCATGTACACTTGTGTTCATGCTTGTGACATTGGTGCATTGTCGTGAGTAGTTTGTAGTTGCTTCTGTGCATTTATATTGGTTGTTTAATTGATGATGTAGTCTTCAAGCATTGTTGATTCATTGGTCTTTGCTGTGTTCCCATGTTTCTGGTTTCATGGTTCTGTTGTTGTTGTAGTGTTTGTGGTATTGTGCTTTAGCCTCTTGTGCATTGCCCCATACATATTGTCACTATTTGATATAATTTGGATTCGGGCTTTGACTTATGTCACAGATTTTTGGTCGAGACTTGTTCTAGTTGTCGAGACCGTTTTTCCATACTTGCACATTATCAAGTGCACCTGTGTTGAATCCAGTATTCAAAAACTTGGGTTTGACCTTATGCTCGTGTCGTGATTTTAAATATATTTCACCTGAGTTGAACCCGTCTTTTTATTTTGGGTTTGACCTTGTGCCCGGTTGTGTACATCGTTACTGTTGTGGCAATGCAGTGCACGCAAGCGTGAACTGCAGCCACACGGAATTGAGTTTTTGGGTACATTATCACTGTAGTGCCAAGGTAGTGCACGCAAGCGTGAACTGCAGCCACACGGTATGGCTTTAATGATATTCTATTTTGTTTTGATTTATTGATTTTAGCATGTTCCATATGTTGTAGTGGCGAGGCAGTGCACGCGTGCGTGTACTGCTGCCCTACTCGAAATAATATTTTAATTGATATTTCAATGGTTTGAACTGTTTTGTTTATTCAATTCAATATTCTGATCTGTATTTTGATTTGGTTTAATTTGATGATTTGTTGTTTTACACTGTTACGTGTTATATTTATCGTTATCCGATTTCTTTAATTAAGGATCGGATATACGAGATTTATTGTGACTGTCGTCTATTTGTAACTTAATTATTATTGCTTCTGTGCACTAATAACTGAGTTTGAATTAGACTGACTCGTGTATTATTTTCTTTTGAATCTAATACTTGGGTCAGACCGAGTATTTAAAGGTTGTAGATTTTTAGCTTTGGGTTGCTGCTTGAGCTATGAAGTCACTTCATATCTTTCGGAGTAGTCGTGTCATATTTATGTATTCATGTATATTATTGTCAATAATGTGCTTGTATATATAACTTCCTGTGTCGACAGTTGTAGTTGTATCATATGTATTGTATCATATGTTCTATGACAAATGTATTGTAACTGACATCAGTTATTATATATATGAGACTTTTCTGTTTTATCTGTGTTCCGCATTTATGGATATTACCTGTGTTATTATTATATCTACTGTCCTAAACTATTATAGCCACTGTGTAGTAGCTTTGAGTTAGTATCGGTATGTCGGATTTCCTCCTGAAATAAAATGCATGTTATACTATCTGACATATCAGTGCTCGCACAAAGCAATTACACGGATGGTCGCTCCTCCACAGCCTTATTCTCCACGCTAGTTGACAGCACTACACCGTAGTGTTCTTGGCTAGCGTGGGTATAGAGGTGGGACGTCACAAATACTTATGTATATATGTAATTATTATAGTTTATTACTTTCCTTTTCAAAATATCCAACAGGAAATCAAACAAACTTATGCATATATATGCAGATAAACAATATTGTTTAAAATACATTGTTAACTTACTCCTTTTTTTCTCTTTTTTTTAAAGGGTATATATGCAGTACAGTTTATAAGAATTTTTTTTATATTTTTTATATTTTTTTATCAAACCTTCATATATAACAAAATATATGTATAAAATAAAATATTTGTATATATAAAAATCAAAACCTTTCATACATATATTCAAAAACTGGATCATATAAATAACAATGTATTTAGTTAACGCATAATGTAAAATTCATTTATATAACTCTCTTATATAGTTATTATAACTATAATCGAAACGGCTATATATACTTTTATATAAAGTAACCAAATATACACGTTACTTAACTTATCTGTACCCGATCAATAGCTTTATTATTAAAGCACGCACATCATAACAGTATGACTATATACAATGCTTTAGCTTATTAAACAATATATTGCAACTTATGTATACTAATATGTGAATATAAATAAGCTTACATACTTATTATATAAAAATCAAAATAAAAAAAAAAACAATATAACAAAATATATATAAAGTCAGAAATTGATATATAAGCTTATACTGTTATATAGAGAATTTTTTTTATTAAGTACAGCCATACATATATATATCTTTGGGTACTACAATTTGTATTATTTGCCTTTTATAAAGAAAATTGCGGTCGCACTGAGTTTGTACATATAGCTTACTTTATGTATATAAATAACGTAAGCTGTCATACATATATACACTAAAATATGTAAATTTAAGGCAGTATACTACTAGCAAATACATATAATATAATACAATGTATAGACATATATTGTGTAAACTCGAGTTGCTGATGGGTGGGCAAAAGGAATAGATAAGAAACTGTAACAACACTGCTTTGGAGATTACCATGAATATTAAATTATAATGATGATTATAATTTAATATTGGAATTAATTGAATTAATAAGGATATAACATTGTTTATTTTAATAAACAATGAATTTGGATTAAATTGAGCTAGTGTGATAAATAAATAAAATCCTGAATGTATAATTGATATTCTTGAGCGGAATAAAATTTATGTTTTATTTCGGGAATTTTCAAATATGATTGTTAAATTATATTTGAGTAAAATGTTAGTATTGGCAAAATTTAGAGTTATTGTTAGTATTACTATTTTATTATCAAGAATAAGTGAAAAATATATTCCATGTGATAAAAATAACATTAATGAGTGAAATAAAATATTTATTGATGATTTAGTCATGCATTAATATTTTGGAACATGCTATATATTTTATTTTGCCAATTATGCCAATTTACAATTTATATTGTAAATATATGAAAATTGGGTTAAATTAAATAAAATAAATAATAAAAAGTGATAAACTTGTGTTTTAATCTTTTATTTGGAATCTAGATGTTGTAACAATTCCAACGAACCCAAGTTTGTAGAAATTGGATTAATATTGAAACTGTAATGAATAATTGAAAATATGTCTTAAATTAAATTTCAAAACTAAATTATTCTAAGGCTTATTGAGTTTGGTTGATATTGGGTTCATACCCAATAGCCTGAAGTGATTTCTGGAATGAGAAAATCAGAAGTGTACGTACAGAACGCTTCTATTCTCTCATCTTCCCCCTCAATAGCTCCAGAAACTATTTCCATGGCCTCCTGCTATGTTTTCAACCAAAACTCCAAGTCAATTGCTCAAATTAAAGGATTTTTAGTCTAAAATTTATAAGAGGTAATCTCCTATTCAATTATATCTCCAATTCGTAGAAAGCTTCATTGTTTGTTTACTGTAACTTCTATTTAAAGTTTTCTATTGTCTGCATGTTGTTTTCTTAGCTTCTACAGGTGATTTTGCGGCTTCTAGGAGTTAAAAGCTTCCATCTTTCAGCCTATACTCCTTGCTTTACTCAAAAATTGTAAGTGTAAAACTTACAGCAACAAAATTGAAAGTTTGTGCAAAATCTATAGCTTTTGGTTGCAAATTCGTACTACCTCGTTTTGCTGTAATGCATCATAGTAAAATGTTCGTACCTTTCTCGGTTTTCACCCGTTTTACCTCAAATTTTTTTTGATGGAAAGAAAATTCAATAAGGAACAATTCCTGTTCAGATCACATTTCAAAATTCTGCAATATTATGGACTTAAAACTGGTTTGAAGACAGAAGTACAATTCTGGCTATAATATAATTTCCTGAGTTCAAACCTGAAATTGTTTTCGCTATATCTCTCACGATTTTAATCTAAATTTGGTTTTCTTGGATGTTTTGGAAAGCATGAGATGTGTGTAACAAGTTTTATTTGTTGAGTTTTCAGCAATTTTGATGATTGCTATGCTAAAATTGACAATGTTTGTCACTGTCCCGAAAATGTATCAGTCCAGGCTTAACTTTTAAATTTTAATAATTCTGGCATAACTTTTGCTTTTCAAATTGGAATTTCAAAATTTTGGATGTTCTTGAAACTTTAGAATGTAGGCTACAACTTTCATGTTTTGAGTTTCCTTTAATTTTGAAGCTAGATTTGTCAAAATCAAATTTTTCTACTGCCATTCCGAGAGCAAAACCAATTCTGCTATGTGTTTGACACTGGAACAAAATCGACCATAACCTTTTCCTTTTTGGGCCAAATTCGATAGTCTTATATGTTCTGCAAAGCTCAATTTGTAAGCTACAACTTTTTCTTTAATCATATTGCCAGATCCTAATGTTTACTAGACTGAAATTATGAATGTTTATCTCAGTCCTGTCAATATACATATGCAACAGGCCTTGTTTAAGGCTTATAGTAAATTGATCGTAATTTTTAGATCGCTGATCGGAATTTGATGATTTTGGTCATTCCGGAAAGCTTAGAAACTAAGCTACAACTTTTGCTTTAATTGCATTGCCATGTTTGGATGTTTTCTGTGCTAAAATCATAAATGTTTTTCAGCATTTTAAGTGTTTTTTAAACAAGCATTATTTATTCTCAAATCTTCTATAAATCATTAAAAAAAATATCTTTTCTTTTTTTTTCTTTTTTCTTCTTTATAAAAATATTTTATAAATAATTTTATTTATTTTAAACATTTTTATGTTTTTCGAGCGTATGAGGAAGTAAATTAAACGGTTTAGTAAAACCATGGGGTATGGGACTTGTGTGTTTACTTTATCCGTTAATAGCAAACTTGTACGATCAAAATAAATTTAAGGAGATATTAGAGACCTCCTTGATGTTATCTGATTTGAGATGTTTCATTTTACTTAATGGTAGAAACGACATTTTACCGCATTAGTCTAATTGACTAATATTTGATATAGTCTATTAGATAAAGACTATATGGATAAAGATTAATATTCGACGATGAGATAAGGCAATGCATATATTTTTTGGGTTGATACTGTTTTATTATTTCTTTGAGATGTCGTATCAACCGATGAGTAGGAAATCATTAGGCATAAATGCATGGTATGGGATGTGCATTAACAGCTTTTGAGTTCCTATTCGTGAAGTTGTGACACATGGATTACTAGACTAGTACTAAAGACTTCGAGAGCTTGGGATTTGCAGTTTGATAGTCAAATTCCGATCATATTATGATATTACTTGAGTCTTATGACGTCACCGATTGGGATGGATGGAAAATTATAGGCTACATAGTCGTGTGCGTAAGCACGAATGATATAGATGCGGCCAATCCCGATCAAAATGATGTATGGTACGAAAAGTATAGTACTAGTGGAAGACAATAGCACGTGCAAAACAAAATTTTATTGATGATTTATGATTTGATGAGATTTATGAGATTTGATGACTTTATAGATGTTTATTGATGATTTATTTGACTTATTAACATCCACCTTATGTATAACATGTATACTGATGACACTTCACTTGATTATCACATTGCACTTTTCGTTCATTTTCATTTTTTTTGAAAACAACAAGATGAATGTTTTTCCCTAGCTATTACTTTTGAGTACCTTATCTACTGATAAGTTTAGTTGCCTGACCCGTGTGTTTTCACTCGGGTCAGACCGAGTTGCAGGTTAGTTGAATTGCTTATCTTTTGTTTCAGCTTGATCTTTTTGGGACACATCTATCTGCAGGTTGGCTAGTTCATCAGCCTTTTTGGGTTTCCGTCTCAGTATTATTTCTATATTTGGGGATGTATATATATTTTGGCACTAGCTACTTTGTAGCAACATATGTATATGGTATTATATGGATATGTATGGTAATGTATATGGATATATATGACTGATCTGGGTTTACTGTTCTGTGACTGTGTTTCCGCACTATATTGTTACATTATTTCTGAAATGTTTTAGTTAGCCTTCATAATGTGTGATGGTTATGTACTAGTTATATCAAACCACTTATGAGGTAAATGAAAAAAATAGACATATTCTTGACATGTTTAGTCCATAGCTATTGTATGTTATGACGGTCGCTCCTATTCTGCCCTATTCTCTGCGTTAGTAGACAGAATTACTTGTTAATTCCCTTTACTAACGTGGGCTTCGGGGTGGGGCGTCACAGCTTGGTATCAGAGCATCGTTTAAGAATTAATGTAATAAATACAGAACAGTATACGAGATACCATACATTTAGTATAATAATTGTTACATGTAACTCCCATGAATCGTATCCCATTTCATTTTTGTCTTACCCTTGTATTTTCTTTAAGTCTTTTGTGTTCCTTTTTGTTTCCTTTGGGGTAAATAGAAATGAATACGTCTTGGAATGTCCATTATATTCTGTAGTATTCCTTAATTTTCGCATTATAATTTCTTATGAATATGTATTTACCCTGTTTAATCCTATCTATCTTATCTCTTCAGTTGTGTCTGGAAGAGGTAGAGGACGTCTTTTCGAGGCGGGACCGTCCGGTGGTTCTCGTCCTGAGGGCGTGTATTTATCCACCGATCAGATTCTTGAACTTGTTAGGAGCATTCAGCCTCCTACTTCTGATTCATCTTCTACTCCTCAGAAGTCTGCCTTTGCACGTATGTGCAGTGACTTTACTCATCTAGGTGGCAAGCCCTTCAAAGGCACTGAGTCAGTTATTGAGGTTGAGGCCAGGCTCAGTACATGCGAGCGTACCTTTGGTCGCATGGAGATTTCTAGTCATTACCGTGTTCTTGTAGCATCTAGTATGTTGCAAGAGCGGGCTCTTCATTGGTATGATCTTCTGGTTTTCGAGGTTGATGAGTCTTCTCTTGAGTGGGACCAGTTCCGTGAGAGGTTCCAACTCAAGTTTATTCCCGAATCTGAGAGAGCCATTCTAGCTCGTCGTTTCCTTGACCTTAAGCAAGGAAAGCTTTCTGCTTCTGATTATGTTGCTTGTTTTGAGAGCCTTTCGAAGTATGGCCATAAGCATATTTCGACTCCTCACAAGAATAATTTCATGTTTGTTTCTGGACTGAAGAAGTATTTGAAGAAGGCCCTTATGATTCGTCTTGAGCTTTCTTTTGAAAAGCTTGTTGATGCGGCCCTTATTCTTGAAGAGGCCGAGAAGGAAAAGGATAGTGATGTTGATGATAGTGTTCGGGCCAACCCGAACAAGAAGAGGTTCTTTGGCAAGCCCAAATCCTTTCCTTTGAAGAAGAAGAAGAAGTTTGGTGGTTCTTCTTCTCAGCCTCAGTCTGCTCTTTCAGCCAAGTCTTTTGCTTGCTTCAACTGTGCTTCCCCTGATCATGCTGTCAGAGAGTGTCCAAAGCCAAAGCGTTGCCTCCATTGCAAGAAAGAGGGACATTTGGTTGCATCTTGCCCCAAGAAGGGGAAACGACCTAGTCAGGGACAACTTCGCGTAGCATCTGCTTCTGGTGATGCCTCTCAACCGAAAGGTACATCCTCATCTATTCTTGAAGGTTCTATTTTATTCCGTGATCGTTATATTAGAGTGCTTTTCGATACGGGTGCTTCTCACTCATTCTTATCGAAAGAGCTTGTTGTTAACTTGCATATGGATGTTTCTTTCCTACCTTCTTCTTTGCGGATTTCTAATCCTATCGGAGGATCCGCTACTCTTAGCGTATTGTGTAGTGATGTTGAGATTTCTATTTGTGGTTTTTCTTTTCGTGCAAATGTGCACGTGATTCCTTTTCTTGGATTTGACATGATTCTGGGTATGGACTGGCTAGTTAGATAGAATGCCAGGATTCTTTGTTTGGAGCGAGTTCTTTTTCTGCGTCATCCTGATTCTCCAGACTTGTTGTCTTTATCGCTTCGTGATTCCGATGCTGATTCTATGGCTTCTTTACATGCTCATGATTTCTCTGATGTTGCTAGCGATGATGTTTCTCGCATTCCAGTCGTTTGTGATTTTCCCGATGTTTTCGAACCAATTTCTGGTTTGCCTCCTAGGCGCGCTATTGAGTTCCGTATCGATCTTATTCTGGGTGCTCATCCTGTTAGTCGTCCTTCCACGAGGATGTCTACGCGGGAAAATGAATAACTCAAAAAGCATCTTCTCGAACTTGAAGCTAAGCATTTTGTTCGTTCTAGTTCTTCACCGTGGGGTGCTGCAGTGGTATTCGGGAAGAAATCTAATGGTACACTTAGGCTATGCGTCGATTACCGTAAGCTTAACGAGTTGACTATCAAGAATCGATATCCCTTGCCGCGTATCGATGATATGTTCGACCAGTTGAGCGGTGCCAAGGTCTTTTCTCAGCTTGACCTAGCCACGGGTTTTCCTCAGCTCCGAGTCATGGAAGATAGCGTTCCCCTTACGGCATTCCGCACTCGATATGGTTCTTATGAGTGGCTCGTCATGCCATTCAGATTGACGAATGCCCCTGCCTATTTCCTTGATCTTATGAATCGAGTATTCCGGGAATATCTCAACAAGTTCGTCCTTGTTTTCATTGATGATATCTTGGTCAATTCCAAATCCATGGAAGATCATGTTTGACATCTTAAAACTGTCTTGAGTACTCTTCGCCGACATCAACTCAAGGCTAAACTTTCTAAGTGTCATTTCTGGGAGAAGCAAGTGAAATTCCTAGGCCATGTTGTATCTTCCGATGGCATTTTTGTTGACCCTTCTAAGGTCGAAGCTATTCAGAATTGGAAGCAGCCTGAGAATGTTCACTAGATTCGTTCTTTTCTTGGTTTAGCTGGGTATTATCGCCGTTTCATCTCTCGCATCGTGCTTCCTTTGACTAGCCTTATGAGGAAAGGCGTTCGATTTATTTGGTCCGATAAGTGTGAGGCTTCTTTCCAGCGATTGAAAGAGCTTCTCACTGATGCTCCTATTCTTATGGTTCCTCATGGGAATCAAGATCTTATTGTTTACACCGATGCCAGTCTTAGTGGTCTTGGTGCAGTTCTTATGCAGAAGGACCGAGTAATTGCCTATGCTTCTAGGAAGTTCCATCCGAATGAGGTTCGGTACGCTACTCATGATCTTGAGATTGCAGCCATTGTCTTTGCTTTGAAGCTTTGGTGTCATTATTTTCTTGGAGAGCACTTCATCCTTTATACTGATCATAAGTCTCTTCGATATCTCTTTTCACAGAAGGATTTGAATATGAGGCAATAACGATGGTTGGAATTCCCTGTCTCATATGATTTCGAGATTGAGTATACCCCTGGAAAGGGTAATCAAGTTGCTGATGCGCTTAGTCGCAAGCATTCGGCTATGGTTGCTATGATGTTAGCCGAGTGGGATGCTTTATCTACTCTATCTTGTTGTGATATCTTCGATCGAGCTTCATCTCCTAATGCGCCTGCTTTGTTATTTAGTTTGGACGCCTATCCATCTCCCTTGGATTGTATTTTAGAGGCTTAGAGACGTGATGATAGTATTATACGTCTCATTCAGTCTTGCTCATCTGAGTCCCGTGATGAGGAATTGCGGGATTATTCGATTGATTCTCGAGGTTGCCTTCGTTTGAGTAACCGTATTGTTGTGCCTTCTGATTCAGCACTTAGGCGGGACATACTTGACAATTGTCACCGTTCTTAGTATACTATTCATCCAGGTAGTAGTAAGATGTATGCGGATATGCGTCGTCTTTACTATTGGGAAGGCATGAAGCGTGATGTCGCAAGTTATGTAAGAAATTGCATGACTTGTCAGCTTGTTAAAGCTGAACACCAACGTCCATCTGGTCTCCTTCAGCCTCTTGCGATTCCACTGTGGAAGTGGGATTAAGTTTCGATGGAGTTTGTTTACGGCCTACCTCGTTCGAGGTCGGGTCATTCTAGCATCTGGGTTGTTGTTGATCGTCTTACGAAGTCTGCTCATTTCATTCCCATCAAGTCTACTCGTGGTGCTCCTTTCTTAGCTAAACTATATATAAAGGAAATAGTGTGGTTGCATGGTGTTCCTTCTTCGATTGTTCGTGACCGTGATCCTTTATTCACTGGTCATTTTTGGACTAGTTTTCAGCAAGCTTTTGGCACAAAGCTTAATCTTTCGACAGCTTATCATCCTCAGTCTGATGGACAGACTGAGAGGGTGAATCGTATTCTTGAGGATCTCCTTCGTGCTAGCATTCTCGATTTTGGTGGTTCATGGGAGGATCATATCCCTTTGGTTGAATTCTCCTATAATAATAGTTTTCAGTCAAGCATTGGCATGGCGCCATTTGAGGCGCTTTATGGTAGACCATGTCGTTCTCCATCATGTTGGTTAGAATCCGCTGAGAAGCTTATTCTTGGACCGGATTCGATTCGTGATTCTTTGGAGAAGATCTTTCTTATTAGACAGAGAATGAAAGAGGCCCAGGATCGTCAGAAATCCTACGCGGATAACCGTAGGAAGCCTCTTGAATTCGATGTCGGTGATCTTGTCTTTATCCGTGTTTCCCCGTTGAAGGGAGTGATGCGCTTTATCTCTAAAGGGAAATTGGCTCCTCGCTTTATAGGACCGCTTCCGATTATTGAGCGTATCGGTCCCGTTGCTTATAGATTGTCTCTTCCGTCTTATTTATCGGGTATCCATGCCGTCTTCCATGTCTCTCAGCTTAGGAAGTGCCTTCGAGATTCTGATTTTATTATTGAGCCTTCCGAGCAGCATGATTTTGAGATCTCACCTAGCTTATCAACCGTTCAGCGGCCTATTCGATTGCTTGGTTCGGAGGTGAAACGCCTTTGAAGCAAGGAAGTTCCTCTTGTCAAGTTTCAAAGGTCGGAGAATCCCAATGATTGCACTTGGAAACCAGAGAATCTATTGAGCGTTCTTTTCCAGATTTCCTTTCTTCGTTTGAGAATGGTGAGAAATATTTTATCTCGAGCCTTGCTTACTTCTTTTGTTTGATTCAATGAGTTGTTATAGAATTTTTCCCTTAGGAATTGCGCAGACGCAATTTTATTAAGGGGGAGAGTCTGTAACAAACCTGCTTTGGAGATTACCATGAATATTAAATTATAATGATGATTATAATTTAATATTGGAATTAATTGAATTAATAAGGATATAATATTTTTTATTTTAATAAACAATGAATTTGGATTAAATTGAGCTAGTGTGATAAATAAATAAAATCCTGAATGTATAATTGATATTCTTGAGTGGAATAAAATTTATGTTTTATTTCGGGAATTTTCAAATATGATTGTTAAATTATATTTGAGTAAAATGTTAGTATTGGCAAAATTTAGAGTTATTGTTAGTATTGCTATTTTATTATCAAGAATAAGTGAAAAATACATTCCATGTGATAAAAATAACATTAATGAGTGAAATAAAATATTTATTGATGATTTAGTCATGTATTAATATTTTGGAACATGCTATATATTTTATTTGGCCAATTATGCCAATTTACAATTTATATTGTAAATATATGAAAATTGGTTTAAATTAAATAAAATAAATAATAAAAAGTGATAAACTTGTGTTTTAATCTTTTATTTGGAATCTAGATGTTGTAACAATTCCAACGAACCCAAGTTTGTAGAAATCGGATTAATATTGAAACAGTTATGAATAATATGTCTTAAATTAAATTTCAAAACTAAATTATTCTAAGGCTTATTGGGTTTGGTTGATATTGGGTTCATACCCAATAGCCTGAAGTGGTTTCTGGAATGAGAAAAACAGAAGTGTACGTACAGAACGCTTCTATTCTCTCATCTTCCTCCTCAATAGCTCCAGAAACTATTTACATGGCCTCCTGCTAAGTTTTCAACCAAAACTCCAAGTCAATTGTTCAAATTAAAGGATTTTTAGTCTAAAATTTATAAGAGGTAATCTTCTATTCAATTATATCTCAAATTTGTAGAAAGCTTCATTGTTTGTTTACTGTAACTTCTATTTAAAGTTTTCTATTGTCTGCATGTTGTTTTCTTAGCTTCTACAGGTGATTTTGGGGCTTCTAGGAGTTAAAAGCTTCCATCTTTCAGCCTAAAATCCTTGCTTTGCTCAAAAATTGTAAGTGTAAAACTTACAGCAATAAAATTGAAAGTTTGTGCAAAATCTATAGCTTTTGGTTGCAAATTCGTACAACCTCGTTTTGCTGTAATGCGTCATAGTAAAATGGTCGTGACTTTCTCGTTTTTCACCCGTTTTACATCAAAATTTTTTTGTTGGAAATAAAATTCAATAAGGAACAACTTATCTTCGGATCATGTTTCGAAATTCTGCAATTTTATGGACTTAAAACTGGTTTGAAGACAGAAGTACAATTCTGGCTATAATATAATTTCCTGAGTTCAAACCTGAAATTGTTTTCGCTATATCTCTCACGATTTTAATCTGAATTTAGTTTTCTTGGATATTATGGAAAGCCTGAGATGTGTGTAACAACTTTCATTTGTTGAGTTTTCAGTAATTTTGATGTTTGCTATGCTAAAGTTGACAATGTTTGTCACTGTCCCGAAAATGTATCAGTCCAGGCTTAACTTTTAATTTTTAGTAATTCTAGCATAAATTTTGCGTTTCAAATTGGAATTTCAAAATTTTTGATGTTCTAGAAACCTTAGCATGTAGGCTACAACTTTCATATTTTGATTTTCCTTTAGTTCTGAAGCTAGCTTTGTCAAAATCGAATTTTTCTACTGCCATTCCGGGAGCAAAACCAATTCTGCTCTGTGTTTGACACTGGAACAAAATCGGCCATAACTTTTTCGGTTTTGGGCCGAATTCGATAATCTTAGATGTTCTGGAAAGCTCAGTTCGTAAGCTACAACTTTTTCTTTAATTATATTGCCAGATCCTGATGTTTACTAGACTGAAATTATGAATGTTTATCTCAGTCCTGTCAATATACATATGCAATAGGCCTTGTTTAAGACTTATAGTAAATTGATCGTCATTTTTAGATCGCTGATCGGAATTTGATGATTTTGGTCATTCCGGAAAGCTTAGAAACTAAGCTACAACTTTTTTTTAATTGCATTGCCATATTTTGATGTTTTCTATGCTAAAATCATAAATTTTTTTAAGCATTTTAAGGGTTTTTTAAACAAACATTCTTTATTCTCAAATCTTCTATAAATCATTAAAAAATTTATCTTATCTTTTTTTTTTCTTTTTTCTTCTTTAGAAAAATATTTTATAAATAATTTTATTTATTTTAAACATTTTTATGTTTTTCGAGCGTATGAGGAAGTAAATTAAACGGTTTAGTAAAACCATGGGGTATGGGACTTGTGTGTTTACTTTATCGGTTAATAGCAAACTTGTACGATCGAAATAAATTTAAGGAGATATTAGAGACCTCCTTGATGTTATATGATTTGAGATGTTTCATTATACTTAATGGTAGAAACGGCATTTTACCGCATTAGTCTAATTGACTAATATTCGATAAAGTCTATTAGATAAAGACTATATGGATGAAGTTTAATATTCGACGATGAGATGAGGCAATGCATATATGTTTTGGGTTGATACTGTTTTATTATTTCTTTGAGATGTCGTATCAACCGATGAGTAGGAAATCATTAGGCGTAAATGCATGGTATGGGATGTGCATTAACAGCTTTTGAGTTCCTATTCGTGAAGTTGTGACACATGGATTACTAGACTAGTACTAAAGACTTCGAGAGCTTGGGATTTGCAGTTTGATAGTCAAATTCCGATCATATTATGATATTACTCGAGTCTTATGACGTCACCGATTGGGATGGATGGAAAATTATAGGCTACATAGTCGTGTGCGTAAGCACGAATGATATAGATGCGGCCGATCCCGATCAAAACGATGTATGGTACCAAAAGTATAGTACAAGTGGAAGACAATAGCACGTGCAAAACAAAATTTTATTGATGATTTATGATTTGATGAGATTTATGAGATTTGATGAATTATAGATGTTTATTGATGATTTATTTGACTTATTAACATCCACCTTATGTATAACATGTATACTGATGACACTTCACTTGATTATCACATTGCACTTTTCGTTCATTTTCATTTTTTTTGAAAACAATAGGATGAATGTTTTTCCCTAGCTATTACTTTTGAGTACCTTATCTACTGATAAGTTTAGTTGCCTGACCCGTGTGTTTTCACTCGGGTCAGACTGACTTGCAGGTTAGTTGAATTGCTTATCTTTTGGTTCAGCTTGACCTCTTTGGGACACATCTATTTGCAGGTTGGCTTGTTCATCAGCCTTTTTGGGTTTCCGCCTCAGTATTATTTGTATATTTTGGGATGTATATATATTTTGGCACTAGCTACTTTGTAGCAACATATGTATATGGTATTATATGGATATGTATGGTAATGTATATGGATATATATGACTGATCTGGGTTTACTGTTCTGTGACTGTGTTTCCGCACTATATTGTTACATTATTTCTGAAATGTTTTAGTTAGCCTTCGTAATGTGTGATGGTTATGTACTAGATATGTCAAACAACTTATGAGGTAAATGAAAAAAAAATAGACATATTCTTGACATGTTTAGTCCATAGCTATTGTATGTTATGATGGTCGCTCCTATCCAGCCCTATTCTCTGCGTTAGTAGACAAAATTACTTGTTAATTCCCTTTACTAACGTGGGCTTCGGGGTGGGGCGTCACAAAAACTACAGACAATGGGGAAAATGTTGACGCGACCTATGTGCTGTCAGATGTTATTACCTCTAGGCTATACACTCGGGTATGATGAGGCTGCCGATGTGGATAGGGAAGATGTTGGGTTCGGTTGGAAGGCATGGTGTTTCTTAAGAGAAGAGGAGGGGAGAAGGAGGGGACAAGCGCTTGGTGGAAAGAAAATTTGCAAAGAGAGGATGAAAAGAATGCAGATGTACTAGGTAAAAGAAAGGAGGAGCAGGCTAGAATAAATAGAATGTACAAAGAGAACGAGGAGGGTTATAAATCAGATTGGCATGAAAACATAAAGAAAGCAATAAATAAAAGAATTCAATGAATGCGAAATAACGTATAGTATTTTATACGTTTCAAACTTTGAAATGGCAACGGTCATGAGTTGATTTATCTACATTTAAAGCAATAACTTTTTTGTTTGTTTGGATAGTACACAATAAGTTTGGAAAGACAATGATATTTAAAATGGAACAAGGAAGGTTATAAATCAGATTGAAATGAAAACTTAAAGAAAGAAAGAAAGAAATAAAAGAAATCAATGAATGCGAAATAACATATAGTATTTTATACGTTGCAAACTTTGAAATGGCAACGGTCATGAGTTGATTTAGCAACATTTAAAGCAATAACTTATTTGTTTATTTGGATAGTACGTAATAAGTTTGCAAAGGCAATGATATTTAAAATGGAATAAGGAATGGACAGAGAAATTTAAGCAAAGATAAAACGTACAGAATAAATATAGAGTAAGGGGACTGTCTCAGTGGATAATTAAAGCAACTTTTAATGCCACCAACTGCACGTTCAAATCTGAAAAGGAAGAGTAACGGACCATATAATAAATTGAAACGATGGATTGATAACAGGTGAAAGTATATATTTAATAGAAAAGAACGGACAGAGAAAATTTTGTGAAACGTACTGAAAATAAATATGAAGTACTTATTATATTATACGTTTCTTTTTGAATGCAGAGTCCAATATTTGAAAGCCAAGTAACGGTCAACCCTTGATTTGGTGAAAATAATTGTAGCAATTAATAAAAGAAATAAATAGCAACGGTCACGTTGCTTTGATTTAGCTAACCCATCAAAGCAAATTATTTATAATTTAACCGGTAGGAAAAGTAAAGGAACGTACCACCATAAAAATGAAATTGATAACATCTGTGCATTGATTCTGCAATATTTATTAAATAAATTGATTCTGCAATATTTATTAAAGCAATTTATTAGCTAGTTTGAATTAAATAGAATTTCACAATGGAATAAACTTTGATAAAATAAATTTAAAATTTAAAATCTGCTATGTTTAATTGGACGTAATCCAAATATTAAATTTTATTTCAAAATTTTATTATATAAAATTTCTCAAAAGTTTCAATTAATTATGTTAAATAAAACCATTTAAAACTATTAAAATCTACGGGTCGTTACACTCTCCCCCACTCCAAACTTTTCGTCCCCGAAAAGGTAGGAGGTAGGAGGTAGGAGAATAGAAGAACCAGAAATAAAATAGATTGAAAGACAAGATAAACAATTAATTTAAGACTATATAAATTTCATTTGAAATATTTATTTGATAACTTCATTTGAAATTTATTTTTCTCTAATACTTTAATACTTTTCAAACTCCTTTGAAAACAGTCATTTACATTATTACTTATATTTACAAAGAAGCTATTTAAATATTAAATCCAAAATTCATACATTTTTATTTTGTTTCAAGATACCTTCCAAATATTATTATTAGATCACAAATCATTTTTAAAAAATAATATGTTTTATTTTAGATAAATAACTTCTAAAATATTCATGACACTAAAATTTCTATTAAACCATGTAGTATATAATTAAACAGTATTTTAAAGGATATATCCAACAAGGAAGGAAGGTAGATTTGGAAAACAGAATCAAGGTAAATAACTAAACTGAGCAAATAAGGTAGATGCAAGGAATAGTATCGGACACGAATAATTAATCTAGAACCATAAGAATTTAAATTTCAAATATTAATTCAAAATTTCTTTGTTGGAAAAAATACTTTTATAATAAATACATTTATAATAATACTCTTATAAGAAAATACTATTATATCGAAATAAATTTTCCTTTCGAAAATACTTTTGTAACTTGATGTTTCAACAAGTTTATCCTCGTTCTTGCAGACTTTGGCCATGCGTTGATCAGGTACAAAGCTAGAATTCTTCAAGTACTTAGTAGACTTGTTTCAACACCCAATGAAAATACTTGAAAAACCTTTAAAACGGATATGGAAAGTACAATCCAAACAAAATAACCAAACCAAAACTTTTGTCCAATCATGGTTCGTAGATACACAATGGTTACACCTGGATCCCCTAGGAAACAATCCGTATCCGTAAGCTTTTTCAGCCCTGCGAGTTACGCCATGATGACTAGTAGAGTGCAGGATACACAATGGTTATGCCTGGGTCCTCCAGGAAACAATCCGTACCCCTAGGCCGTCTCAGCCATGCAGTTTCGCTACTATTCGCGACCTACATAGATTGTAGGATACACAATGGTTACGCCTGGATCCCCCAGGAAACAATCCGTACCCCTAGGCCATACTCGGCCAAACAATTGCGCTATACAGTCGCGAGAGAAAAAAAAAACCATGGGTTACGCCACGGTGGGAACACTCATGTATTACATCCGGAAAACCAAAAATCGGAGAGAATAATATCGATAGAATGAATCCACGATGTGGCCACAAAGAGGATATCAAGCAGAAGGCACTTTCCATATCTTTATTTCGAAAATATATATCATATAGTACCTTTTCAAATCACTTTCAAATATCGTACTTATATAAAGTCCATATATATAGGATTCCATTTTTCCTAAATCGAATACTTTCCAAAATCAATAATAGATCAAATCATACTTATATAGACTTCGATTATATAAAATCTCTTTCCAAATTGAGTACCTTTCAAATCAATAGATTTCAAATCAAATTCATACTTATATAATCCATTTTATATAAGTTCGACCACTCCCAAATCAAATGCTTAATAATATAAGGTTCTCAAATTTCAAATCATTTCAATATCAATTCAGTTTCAAAATCATATATGATTTCACCAAATTTTCTTCCAAATTAAATATCTAAATTTCAAAGTTCCCAAAATAATAGGTTTAGAAAATTATCCCATTTTCCAAATTAAAATAATTCAAGTCAAACAAATTCATTTCCAAAAATCACCGTATAAGTACTGGTTTTTAATTCCAATTTAATTTCAAAACCTAATATTTTCCCAAAATCAATTATACTCAAAATGGTTTCCAAATTTATAATTATCCCTTTTTTTAAAAAACTTTTAAACTATCTATTTCTATGTGAAATATCCAATTTACCTTTCTGAAAACCATTATTCAACTTTTTTTTTCCAAAACATTTCAAAGCTAAATTTATATTCTTTATCAAACATTTTATACTCTTTGAAATTTCTTAGCTTTGAAAATTCAATCTCGATTTGGAAGTGTTCGAACCTTCAAAATAGTTAGGGAAATCAAATTTCCAATTCAAGACTTGAAAATCAACAATAAATAGATAGGATTATACCAAATCAAATTCGAAACTCGAGGACTGAATACCAGTTTCCTTTAAATCATTTTAAATATATATACATATATCTTTCGAATATCGAATTATTTTTTGGAATTTGAAATCAAAATCTGTTTCACAATATCACTCGCATAGCAAAGCTACTAGAGTGGCCTCTCCCCCACTCTGAAACTCAAAAATCAATGTTGATGATGCGTGCACTCATTACGGAAATTATGTTCCAGCGACAAAGTGAGTTCTGGACTTCTATTTTCTTAAAACTTCCTTTAAATTTCATTAAAATCATTGGAACTCGTTTGAGTCATTTGCAACACTTCTTATTCAGAAAGTACTTTCAAATCGTATTATTATATAATTTCAAAAATCTTAAAACCAATTTCAAAGCACCGGAATTCAATTCTCGAATTTCAAATTTAACACATCAGTTATAAATCATTTTTATATAAATCAATTTCTTATATTTTTTGAAAATTTCAAATCCTTTCAAAACCCTTTTATATAGAATAACATTTCTTATTTGCTTTATATATATAGGTATATAATCCTTATCAAAAACATTTTCACTTTTATATATATATATATATATATAAAAAATCATAGTTATCAAAATAAAATTTCGGTATAAACAATTTCAAAAATACAAACAAAACCCGATTTTCAAAGGATGATTCAAGAATGGATTTCAAAACAAAGATAGCGATTTAGTTTAGAGGAACTCCAATCAATAGAATCCTGATTCGAAGATAGACTCCATAGAAGATGAGACAATTAAATTACAAAATAGAAGATGGATGTACTTCTATAAATCGCGGGCGACCTTCACCGGTCAACCATGATTCCAAAATTAGATCGGTGTAGAATTCTGAGGCAATTCGGCATTCGATCGCCAGAGATTTAGAATTCGGCATAACAAGATATAGTAGCATCGTAAACCGAGGATACAGAAATCTTCAGTGAATCAATGCCAATTGTAAAGGAGTTTTTACCCCCTTTACAAACATTCAGTGGAGTTACGGGATATTCCAGAATCAAACGAATATAAATAGAAAAGACAAGAATGAATTTCGAAACCGAGGGACACTCCAAAATACAAAGGAAATCGAGTCAAAAAGGAAGAGATTTAACTCGAACGAAAGTGATTCTATAAATAAATTTACCATATATGCTAAGTTTTGCCTAGAGCTAAAGCTCTGATACCAACTGTAACGACCCGCTATTTTGGACCATTCAAATCGACAATAAAACCATACATATCCGACTTGAATAATTCAAAATACCGAATTGTTAATTAAAATTTGGCCAAACTTAAAATATACAGTAAATAAATCAATCACAGATCACAGAGTAATATAATGGAGCGGAATAGATAAAGAATAGTAGTTCATGAAGCTACTATATACATCGGAGTTAGAAAAATACAACCGAATAGTTCAAATGCAGTGAAGTCTCCAACGCAACAGATGACTTCTCTGAACCAATCAACTGGAAAGGCTGGAATCTGAACCGATAGTTGGATTTCCAAATGAAGCTCCGAACACCAAAGGTGAGTCTCAAATGCTGTATCACTTAGTCTGACCCGAGCGTAAAGAAAAACACAAAACACTCGAGTCAGGATTAACATTCTTACATCAATAAATCCAACTCAAGTGAAATATCAACTGAAATACAAATGACTTAAAGGATGTTTGGGATAACCATCCTTTAAGGGTCCATGGAACTTTCTACAAGGAAGAAATATACACTATAACACCGTGGTCATTTCAGCTTAATTTATACTTCAAAACCAAATCTCATTTTCACTTCAAATATCTCTATATTTCCCAAAATAGTATTTATATATATTAAATAATTTATATAGTAAAGTATTTTCAATTACCTCAACTTAACAAATCGTTCCAACATCAACCCGACCTTCCCATTCAAATTAAACTCAATCTCAATTTATCAATTTAAATTCAACTCAATTTCTAAAATAACCACTTAAATTTTATCGATCTCAAATTCGGATTTATAATCACAAATACCCCTGTATATTTCCATATATTTCAAAAATTTAAGTATTCAACGTTTCATCTAAATTTTCATTCAATTTAGTTTTCTAAATAATAAATTCAAATTTGGTTCAACCTAAATTTTCATTTTAATTCAATTTAGTTGCTAAATAACAAATTCAACTACGTTGATTTCAAATACAGATCTGAATCTCAATATAAACCATTTAAATTCCAATATAGTTCAAGGCTTTAATATTTAAATGTTCTATATAACAGTTTCATATAGATCTCGATTTAACCTCATTATTATTTAGTCTTGAAATACTCCCTTATTAGATTCAATATAATTTAAGTAACCTTAAATTACATTTTACTCCATATTTTCTTTAATTTGTTTAAACGTGAAATATTCATTAAATCACTTAAATCAACAATCCAGTTATAAAATCATACCCATTAAATTTCCCATTCAAAAATTTCAAATCGATTTAATTAAATAAATCCTTATTTAAATACCATTTTTATAAACCCAAATTTATCTCCCAATCTTAATTATTCAATTTATTACAAGAGAATCTATTTGAAATATAGATTTACATAAATACTTAACCATATTATATGTATTAAATCAATCTAATTGAAATCAAATATTACTACTAAATCTATATATACAATTTTCATTTATATAATATCTTAAGAATCAAATTTATTAAACCATATATTTCTTTCCAAAATTATAGAAATTATTTTCAAAATATTTATATGGACCAACGGCGTCTGTATATATTTCCTATCATATAGTCAAGTGCTACGGATATTTATCATTTCAATCCGCATACTAAATATAAACGGGTGGATACCATTTCAACCCGTAATCCCGAATTCAGTTAAATGAAAATCGCTTGGGTTTATCATTTCATCCCATAACGATTTTCTCCTATTCTAAAGTCTGTTCGGGTATGTATCATTTCAACGCATAGTGATTTCTAAACTACAGGGAATTTGTAGAGTGATAACAGAAAATACAATAAAATAACAGGCATATATCATCAATAACAATATAATATAAACAACAGGATATGGTGTCATATCCCGCAGGTGAACAGTTACAGATAATGACATATATAACAAATTTAAATAACTACGGCAGCATATTTCAATTGTCGTTTCAATTGAAATCAAATTTAATGAATAAAGATATGTTAATCATGAGTGATTGCTCACCTTTCGTGGTTAGAGAGATAGACAACGAAGTTGAGTTACGAAATGCAAGCACGACTTCCAAAGCAAAGTTAGATGGTACGATTTCGATGGAAAAGCTGATAGATAGAAATTGATGAGAACGGATCAAATTAGCTTGATAAAATTGAAACGAAGATTATATAATCAATTTATTACTTTCTTTCAAAATGAACGTTAAATCAAAACACACATTTTAAAAAATGAAATATATATATATATATATATATATATATATATATATATATATATATGCACACCCATGAAAACCATATAACTTTAAAACGCTTCCATTTCATATTAATGTTAAATAACAAATATATAATTATTCAAAATGTCACATAATAGTGTAACATCTCGCATATTTATCGATTTTTTTATTTAAATATTTTATTTAAATATTTTGTCGTTAATCGGATATTGGTCCGAAAAGTTATTTTTTGCAAACGGTCAAATTAGGACCCGAGACCACTTCCATTGAGTTCGAAATGCCGTTTACAATCTATTTAAGTGTAAACTTTGATATGTTTGGGGTTAGTGGAATTTCACTAACTTTTCCCGCTTTGGACTTTGGGTTGGTTTAGCCCATTAAACCTAAGTTCCAACCCCTTCTCCTCATCTCTTCATAAATTCCTACCTAACTTTAGTTTTTGCATTAATGGTGAGTGGAAAGGGAAATTAAAATTCCAAGCCCAAGTTCATTAGCAACTTCAACATCCAACTCCAAAATCAAAGTAAAGACATTGGATTCAAGCTTGTAGTTGCTTCTCTATTGACTTCAAGCTTCTTCTTCATTGAATTTGTGCAAAGGTGAGATTTTTATCTCACATTCTTGTCTATAACAATCTTGGACTGTTGGGAATGATTCCCCATCACTTTAGCATGTTCATTTGCATTTGATTTGGATTAGATTGGCGAAAAACTCCAACTTTTAGTGATCTTGGTGAAAACCTGCATTTAGGTCGCACAGCCTCGAAATTAGGTCGTTCTGGTGGAAATTCGCCTTGGAGTCAGGTCGCAAGGTCGTAAGTAGTAGGTCGCTCGCCTTTAGGTCGTGCCCCTTTAGGTCGCTCGGTCTTGCCTACCTCGTTAGGTCGCGTGACCTTAGGTCGTTCCCCTTTAGGTCGTATGACCTTAAGTTGTTCACATGGGTTAGGCCTTTAAACCATTAGGTCGCTCGAATGAGTTAGGTCGTTGGACCTTAGGTCGTTTACCATTTAGGCCGCGTGTTCCACTAGGTCACATGAACCCTTAGGTCGTTGGACCTTATTCCCTCTTAGTGCGGCAACCACTAGGTCATTTGCCTAGCTTAACTCGCGAACACCGTTAGGTCGCAAGCCTTTACGTCGCATGACCCCTATCTTCCTTAGGTCGTTGGACCTTGTTTCCTTGGGTCGCTATACCGTTAACCCGTTAGGTCGCGCATTACCCGAACTCGCTCGCCCTTGCCTTCGTTAAGTCACAAGACATGTTAGGTCGTGCATCACCTAAACTCGCTCGACCTTGTTTAGGTCGTTAGGTCGCGAACACCTCTAGGTCGCTCGACCCCTTATACTCGTAGGTCGCTTGATCCTATCTTCCCATTAGGTCGAACCCCGTAGCGGGGGCGTTGCCCCCACAACCCCACCTAGGGGGGTTGCCACCCCCCTGGACCCCCCTCCATAGGGGATCTTATCTGAAAAACTCTTTCAACAAAATGATTTCAACTCTATTTTCAATAACAAAGCTCTTTTCTTAAACCGTTTTCCAATCTACTAGTATATACAAACCTTTACCTCACTCGGATGAGAAATCTAATTAAACAGCTTAGTAAAACAAGTGGTATGAAACGCTCGCGTTCACTTCGTCGGTTAATTCTTGGACTTGTTCGATTGAACCTCTTGTGACAATTTTCTAGTGAAGATTTACAGTTTGTTCGTAAATATTTAAGTTAAGCAAGTGGTTATGGGACACGAAGATAAACTTTTATATTTACCAGCTTAGTGTATTTGACACTTCTCATTGATCATGACGATCATTTTGTGATTTAGACTAGCAATTGTGCGATGTCTCTTTGTTTGCAAGGTTAGACTAGACCTCATTTGTGTGATTCCGACTCACACATATCTCTTTGTCCGCAAGGTTAGTCTAGACACCATTTGTGTGATTCCACTCACACATACCTTTTTGTTGTGAGGTTAGGCTAGACACCATTTGTGTGATTCCACTCACACATACCTTTTTGCTTTTTGGTTAGCCTAGACCTCATCTGGGTGATTCCGACTCACCCATATGGGGTAGCTCCCCATGGTCTTCGGACCGTCATGTGATAGGCCTCTTTCGCTTTTTCTGTGATTTCTGGATTTCTTGGGTTGATTTCTGGAATTTATGTCATTGACTTGTTATGAGTACAAGTTTAGGGTATGTTGCCCTCTTTGGATCTTTGAGAAGATTCTTGTGATATCGATTTATCTCTTATTGATTGATCTTCTGTTGATCATCATTTGCATACTTATAGTAGTTTGTCAGTATGGATGTTTTATGTTTATGCCATATCTTTTATTTTATACCATGTCATCTGATATTTATAGCTAGACTGATCCGTTTATTATTTTCTTAAATAATACTCAGGTCAGACCGGGATGTTACAGATGCTTCTGCTTGACTTCTTCCCGGGATTTGCTACTCTGACTTTTGGCTAACTATTTAGATTAGCAGTTTTTGTTGTATACACTTGAGATATAGACTCATAGTTTATTTCTTTTGTATAGCACGTGTTGCTATTCTTTTGTATTATTGTGGATCTTTTTGACCACTACTCTGATGTACACTTTCATGTGTTAGTTGTATATTCATATCTTCTTCCGCCTTTGTGATATGGATGTCTGTGACTGATTTGTGTTATGCTTATTTCTATGTTTGTTTCCGAAGATTATTTATAGCCACCATGTGATAAGCAATCAAATGGATGGTCGCTCCTCAACAGCCTTATTCTCCGTGCTAGTTGACAGCACTACACCGTAGTGTTCTTGGCTAGCGTGGGTACAGAGATGGGGCGTCGCAGCTTGGTATCAGAGCCAAACATCGAAACAATGTAGAATAACCTAACAAGGATCATCGTCCTAAGTCCACCTTAGGAGTTATGTCTTAGGATTAATTCGAGTCGTCGTACCGATTCATCCTATATCCTTTATGATTCCTTGTTTTATCTAGCAAGATTGCTTGATATTCATTAGTGAATAGTCTTCTTCTTTCTTAAGGAAGAGAAATGGTTAGACCTGGTCGTCCCAGAGCTGGACCATCTAGTGCTCCACCCCAAGATGGAATTTTTATGACTACCCAGCAACTTCTTGACCTTGTCACGAATGCTCAAGCAGCTGGTTCTAATCCGGAACCTACTCACCCTAAATCTGGGTTTGCACGTTTGTGCAATGATTACACTAACCAGGGTGGGAAGCCATTTAAAGGTTCTGAATCTATCATCGAGGTGCAGGCTTGGTTGAGGACCTGCGATCGAATCTTCATTTGCACGAATCTCGTCGATCTTCACTGTTTTCAGGTGGCTTCCAGTATGCTCCAAGAGAGAGCATTGGACTGGTACGAACTTCTTATTTCTGAAGTCGACGAAGCGGACCTTACCTGGGAGCAATTCCGGACACACTTCGAGTTAAAATTTGCACCAGAAGCAGAGAAGGTAACTCTGGCTCGACGCTTTATAGACCTTGTTCAAGGTGAGTCCTCTGTGACAGATTATGTCGCAGCCTTTAAGTCGCTTTCCAAATATGGGGTTGAATACATCAACAGCCCATCGAAGAAGAACCAGAGGTTCGTTTATGGCTTAAACAAAAGCCTCAAGAAGCCATTACTTCTAAAGTTAGAAGTTCCTTTCGACTAACTTATAGATATCGCTCTTCGTTTGGAAGAGGCTGATAAAGAAAGTGATGTTTAAGTAGTAGCTTCCAAACCCAACTTCAATAACAAAAAGAGGCCCAGTAAATTCAAAGTCCCTTATCCCAACAAAAAGGGTAAGCATGCAACCCCTGCGGCAAAGTCTCCTTCTCCTAGTGGTACAAGATGCTTCAATTGTGGATCTGGGGATCATTTTGCGGATAAGTGCTCTAAGCCCAAATATTGTCGCTATTGTAAGAGCCCGGATCATTACATACATCAATGCCTCAAACGTGAAGGCAAGAAGGAGGGAAAGTTAAACGTGGCTCAAGCCCCTAGCAACACATCTCGTGGCCAAGATATTTCTCATTCCATTCTTGATGGTATTATTTTATTTCATGATCAACCTATTAAAGTTCTCTTTGATACGGGTGCATCCCATTCTTTTATATCAAAGGAACTTGTCGACAATTTCTCTTTAAATGTTGATGCTTTAATGACTTCCTTGAGAATTGCGAATCTTGTTGGTGGATCCGCAACTCTTAGTTTGCTTTGTAAAATGTGGAGATTATTTTGTGTGATTTTCCATTCCTAGCCGATTTGCATGTTATGCGTTACCTAGGCTTTGGAATGATTTTGGGAATGGATTGGCTTAATCGTTATGAAGCTCATATCCTATGTCCTGAGCGGACTATTTATCTCTGACATCCGCAATTTGTAAATCAGATTTCTATTATTCTTGAAGATTCGGATTCTGCGTTGACTACATCTTTATATTCTTTTAATCTTCATGATAATGATGATGAGATGATGAGGAAGATGTCATTTCTCAAATTCACGTCGTTTGTGAAGTTTCCGACATATTTGAGCCCGTTTTAGGTTTACCACCTAAACGAGCAATTGAGTTCAGAATTAATCTTACCCCTGAAGCTCAACCTATTACTCGTCCTCCTTATCGCATGTCTAATAGGGAAAATGGGGAGATGAGCAAACAATTATCTGAATTGGAGACGAAGCAATTTATTCGTTCTAGCTCCTCGCCTTGGGGAGCTTCAGCTATTTTCGTAAAGAAATCCGACGGTACGCTTAGGCTTTGCGTTGACTATCGCAAGCTTAACGATCTGACTATTAAAAATAAATATCCTTTACCTCGGTAACGATCTGTTTGATCAGCTCAGCGGAGCTAGGGTCTTTTCACAGTTGGACTTGGCTACCGGTTTTCATCAGCTTCGTATTGCTGAGGATAATATTCCTTTGACATCGTTCCGTACTCGTTATGGATCTTATGAATGGCTTGTTATGCCATTTGGTTTAACGAATGCTCAGGCTTACTTCGTTGACCTCATGAATTGAGTTTTCAAGGCTTTCCTCGATCGGTTTGTTCCCATCTTCATTGATGATATCCTTGTGTATTCTAAAACCGAGGAGGAGCATGAAAAGCATCTTCGGATTGTATTGGAAACTCTTAGGAGTAATCAATTAAAGGCGAAATTTTCTAAATGCCACTTTTGGCAATCTCGTGTGAAGTTTCTCAGTCATATTATTTCCGAATCCGGAATTTCCGTGGATCCTTCAAAGATTGAAGTGATTCAGGATTGGAAGAGACCGGAGAGTGTGACAGAGATTCGTAGTTTTCTCGAATTGGCGGGTTATTACCGTCGTTTCATTAAAGACTTTTCTAAGATTGTCGTGGCTCTTACTGGCTTGACTAAGAAGGGAGTTAAATACATTTGGTCGGACAAATGTGAAGTCTCTTTTCAGATATTGAAAGAACTCCTTTCCGATGCTCCTATTCTTGTTATTCCCGAGGGGAATCAAGATTTTGTTGTTTATACTGATGCTAGTCACGTTGGTTTGGGTGTCGTTCTTATGCAAAAGGAATGTGTTATTGCTTATGCTTCTGGGCAATTGAAGCCGGCCGAGACTTGATATGCCACACATGATTTAGAACTCGCAGCTATTGTTTTCGCCCTTCGAATTTGGCGTCATTATATATTGGGAGAGAAATTTATTCTTTACACGGATCATTAGTCTTTGAAATATTTATTTTCTCAAAAGGAACTTCATTTGCGTCAATAGCGTTGGCTTGAGTTCCTTGCACCTTATGATCTTGATATTCTTTATACCCCCGGTAAGGGTAATCGTGTCGCCGATGCTCTTAGCCGTAAACAACAAGCAGTTGTTTCTATGATGATATCCGAATGGAACGATCTCGAGATTATCCACTTGTGAGATTCGAGAGCGCGTATCCGATTTATGCTCATCACTTGTTTTATGTAGCTTTGAGGCTCATCCTTCTCTTTTAGACCTCATTCTTGAAGCTCAAGGGCTAGATCCTTAATTGGCTCTTCTTGGCCAAAATGTTAAGGATAAAATTGATATTGAAGGTTTGAAAGACTTTGATATTGATTCTCGTGGCGGCATTCAAAAATTTGGTAGACTTATCGTACCAAATATTGGTGATCTTCGTAAAGATATTTTAGAAGATTCCCATCGTTCTAAATTCACCATTCATCCGGGTAGTAGTAAAATGTACGCTGATATGAAGAGACTTTATTATTGGGCGGGAATGAAATCTGATATTGCCAACTTTGTTAAGTGTTGCATGACTTGCCAACTTGTCATGGCCGAACATCAAAGGCCTGGTGGGTTATTGCAACCTTTAGAAATTCCAATTTGGAAGTGGGACCAAATTTCCATGGATTTTATTGATGGCCTTCCCCATTCTCGTTCGGGTCATGATAGCTTATGGGTGATCATTGATAGACTTACTAAATCCGCCCATTTTATTCTCGTTCGATCTAACCGAACCTTTCCTCTTTTGGCCAAACTCTTTATCAAAGAAATTGTTAAATTGCATGGAGTTCCTACTTCTATTGTTAGCGATCGAGATCCATTGTTTACTAGTGGATTTTTGAAGAGTCTTCAAAAAGCTTTAGGAACGAAGCTTAATTTTAGCACTGCTTATCAACCCCAGTCCGATGGACAAACCGAGCGTGTGAATCAAACTCTTAAAGATCTTCTTCGAGCTTGTGTGCTTGATTTTGGTGGAAGTTGGGAAGATCATATTTCACTTGTTGAATTTTCCTATAATAATAGCTTCCAATCTAGTATTGGTATGGCACCTATCGAGGCACTCTACGGAAGGCCATGCCGATCTCGTTCTTGTTCGCTTGAGGCCGGTGAGAGGCTGGTTTTAGGTCCAGACTTTATTCGTGATTCCACAGAAAAGATTGAACTTATTCGACATAGGATGAAAGAAGCCCAGAGTAGACAAAAATCCTATGCCGATAATCGAAGAAGGAAATTATAATTTTCTGTTGGAGATCTTGTTTTTATTCGTGTTTCACCTATGAAAGGTGTTGTACGTTTCAGTCGGTTGGGAAAGTTAGCGCCTCGATATATTGGGCCATTTCCTATCACTGAACGTATTGGTTCCATGGCTTATCGCCTTTCATTACCGGCTCGGTTTTCTGCCATGCATGACGTGTTTCACGTTTCTCAATTATGGAAATACCTTCGAGATTCCGATTCTATTCTTGAGCCTGGTATTGTGGAAGAAATTGAAGTTTCGCCAAATTTAACTTACGAGCAGCATCCTATTCGAATTATTGCTTTGGAGGTCAAACATCTTCGAAATAAAGATGTCCCGCTTGTGAAGGTTCAATGGTCCTCAAATCCTAAGATTGCTCTTGGGAATCCGGAGAATTCATCGAGCGAACACATCCGGACTTGCTTACTCCTGCTCTTTGAGGTGAACTTCATATTTCAAATTTCTTTTGTGTTAATATGCTTTTATGGTTGTTACTTTTTATTTCCATCTTATATATTGCGAGGATGCAATTTCTTTAAGGAGGGGAGTCTGTAACAACCCGCATATTTATCAATTTTTTTATTTAAATATTTTATTTAAATATTTTATCGTTAATCGGATATTGGTCCGAAAAGCTACTTTTTGCAAACGGTCAAATTAGGACCCGAGACCACTTCCATTGAGTTCAAAATGCCATTTACAATCTTTTTAAGTGTAAACTTTGATATGTTTGGGGTTAGTGGAATTTCACTAACTTTTCCCGCTTTGGACTTGGGTTGGTTTAGCCTATTAAACCTAAGTTCCAACACCATCTCCTCTCTCTTCATAAATTCCTACCTAACTCTAGTTTTAGCATTAATGGTGAGTGGAAAGGGAAATTAAGATTCCAAGCCCAAGTTCATTAGCAAATTCAACATCTAACTCCAAAATCAAAGTAAAGACATTGGATTCAAGCTTGTTGTTGCTTCTCGATTGACTTCAAGCTTCTTCTTCATTGAATTTGTGCAAAGGTGAGATTTTTATCTCACACTCTTGTCTATAACTATCTTGGACTATTGGGAATGATTCCCCATCACTTTAGCTTGTACATTTGCATTTGATTTGGATTGGATTGGCGAAAAACTCCAACTTTTAGTGATTTTGGTGAAAACCTGCATTTAGGTCGCACTGCCTCGGAATTAGGTCGTTCTGGTGGAAAATTCGCCTCGGAGTTAGGTCGCAAGGTCGTAAGTCGTAGGTCGCTCGCCTTTAGGTCGTTCCCCTTTAGGTCGCTCAGTCTTGCCTACCTCGTTAGGTCGCGTGACCTTAGGTCGTTCCCCTTTAGGTCGTATGACCTTTAGTTGTTCACATGGGTTAGGCCTTTAAACCATTAGGTCGCTCGAATGAGTTAGGTCGTTGGACCTTAGGTCGTTTACCCTTTAGGTCGCGTGTTCCACTAGGTCGTGTGAACCCTTAGGTCGTTGGACCTTATTCCCTCTTAGGCCGGCAACCACATGGTCGTTTGCCTTGCTTAACTCGCGAACACCGTTAGGTCGCAAGCCTTTAGGTCGCATGACCCCTATCTTCCTTAGGTCGTTGGACCTTGTTTCCTTGGGTCGTTGGATCGTTAACCCGTTAGGTCGCGCATCACCCTAACTCGCTCGGCCTCGCTTTCGTTAAGTCGCGAGACATGTTAGGTCACGCATCACCTTAACTCGCTCGACCTTGTTTTGGTCGTTAGGTCGTGAACACCTCTAGGTCGCTCGACCCCTTATACTCGTAGGTCGCTTGATCATATCTT
The DNA here is from genome assembly GCA_030765085.1 of Allium cepa. NCBI lineage: Eukaryota > Viridiplantae > Streptophyta > Magnoliopsida > Asparagales > Amaryllidaceae > Allium > Allium cepa. The sequence goes on from CM060937.1 coordinate 313,343,416, forward strand.
ACTCTTAGGTCGAGCACCGTAGCGTGGGCGTTGCCCCCGCACCCCCACCTTGTGGGGTTGCCACCCCCCTGGACCCCCCTCTGTAGGGGATTTTATCTGAAAAACTCTTTCAACAAAATGATTTCAACTCTATTTTCAATAACAAAGCTCTTTTCTTAAACCGTTTTCCAATCTACTAGTATATACAAACCTTTACCTCACTCAGATGAGAAATCTAATTAAACGGCTTAGTAAAACAAGTGGTATGAAACGCTTGCGTTCACTTCGTCGGTTAATTCTTGGACTTGTTCGATTGAACCTCTTGTGACAATTTCTAGTGAAGATTTACAGTTTGTTCGTATATATTTAAATTAAGCAAGTGGTTATGGGACACGATGATAAACTTTCATATTTGCTAGCTTAGTGTAATTGACACTTATCGTTGATCAGGACGATCATTTTATGATTTAGACTAGCAATTGTACGATGTCTCTTTGTTTGCAAGGTTAGACTAGACCTCATTTGTGTGATTCCGACTCGCACATATCTCTTTGTCCGCAAGGTTAGTCTAGACACCATTTGTGTGATTCCACTCACACATACCTTTTTGTTGCGAGGTTAGGCTATACACCATTTGTGTGATTCCACTCACACATACCTTTTTGCTTTTTGGTTAGCCAAGACCTCATCTGGGTGATTCCGACTCACCCATATGGGGTAGCTTCCCATGGTCTTCGGACCGTCATATGATAGGCCTCTTTCGCTTTTTCTATGATTTGTGGATTTCTTGTGTTGATTTCTGGAATTTATGTCATTGACTTGTTATGAGTAAAAGTTTAGGGTATGATGCCCTCTTTGGATCTTTGAAAAGATTCTTGTGATATCGATTTATCTCTTATTGATTGATCTTCTGTTGATCATCATTTGCATACTTATAGTAGTATGTCAGTATGGATATTTTATGTTTATGCCATATCTTTTATTTTATACCATGTCATCTGATATTTATAGCTAGACTGATCCGTTTATTATTTTCTTAAATAATACTCGGGTCAGACCGAGATGTTACAGGTGCTTCTGCTTGACTTCTTCCAAGGATTTGCTACTCTGACTTTTGGCTAACTATTTAGATTAGCAGTTTTTGTTGTATACACTTGAGTTATTGACTCATAGTTGTATTCTTTTGTATAGCACGTGTTGCTATTCTTTTGTATAATTGTGGATCTTTTTGACCACTACTCTGATGTACACTTTCATGTGTTAGTTATATATTCATATCTTCTTCCGCCTTTGTGATATGGATGTCTGTGACTGATTTGTGTTATGCTTATTTCTATGTTTGTTTCCGAAGATTATTTATAGCCACCATGTGATAAGCAATCACATGGATGGTCGCTCCTCAACAGCCTTATTCACCGTGCTAGTTGACAGCACTACACCGTAGTGTTATTGCTAGCATGGGTATAGAGGTGGGGTGTCACATATAGTATATTCATTTTATGGTTGTCGTTTCCATGTAATAAATATTCATTTTAAACCAACATTAAAAAAAAATATGTATAGTTAAAAATCAATGTTCTAACATAAAACACATATATTAAAGATCAACACACATATATATATAATATCTTTTGAAACGAATACTTATGTATATATATAATTATTATAGTTTATTACTTTCCTTTTCAAAATATCCAACAGGAAATCAAACAAACTTATGCACATATATATGCAGATAAATAATATTCTTTAAAATACATTGTTACTTACTCCTTTTTTTCTCTTTTTTTTAAAGAGTATATATTCAGTACAGTTTATAAGAATTGTTTTTATATATTTTTTTTTTTATAAAACCTACATATATAACAAAATCTATGTATAAAATAAAATATTTGTATATATAAAAATCAAAACCTTTCAAACATATATTTAAAAACAAGATCATATAATTAACAATGAATTTAGTTAACGCATAGTATAAAATTCATTATATAACTCTCTTATATATTCATTATAACTATAATCGAAACGGTTATATATACTTTTATATAAATTAACCAAATATACACGTTACTTAACCTATCTATACCCGGTCAATAGCTTTATTATTAAAGCACGCACATCATAACAGTATGACGATATACAATGCTTTAGGCTTATTAAACAATATATTGCAACTTATGTATACTAATATGTGAATATAAATAAGCTTACATACTTATTATATAAAAATCAAAATTAAAAAAAAAACAATATAACAAAATATATATAAACTCAGAAATTGATATATAAGGGTATACTGTTATATAGAGAATTTTTTTTTATTAAGTACAACCATACATATACATATATATCTTTGGGTACTACAATTTGTAATATTTGCCTTTTATAAAGAAAATTGCGGTTGCACTGAGTTTGTACATATAGCTTACTTTATGTATATAAATAACGTAAGCTGTCATACATATATACACTAAAATATGTAAATTTAAGGCAGTACACTACTAGAAAATATATATAATATAATACAATGTATAGACATACCCTGTGTAAAATCGAGTCGCTGATAGGTGGGAAAAGGGAATAAATAAGAAACTACAGACAATGGGGAAAATGTTGATGCCACCTATGTGCTGTCAGAAGTTATTACCTCTAGGCTATACACTCGACTATGATGAGGCTGCCGATGTGGATAGGGAAGATGTTGGGTTCGGCTAGAAGGCAGGGTGTTTCTTAAGAGAATAGGAGCGGAGAAGGACGGGACAGGCGCTTGGTGGAAAGAAAATTTGCAGAGAGTGGATGAAAAGAATGTAGATGTACTAGTTAAAAGAAAGGAGGAGCAGGCTAGAATAAATAGAATGTACGAAGAGAACAAGGAAGGTTATAAATCAGATTGGCATGAAAACGTAAAGAAAGAAATAAATAAAAGAAATCAATGAATGCGAAATAACGTATAGTATTTTATACGTTTCAAACTTTGAAATGGCAACGGTCATGAGTTGATTTAGCTACATTTAAAGCAATAACTTTTTTGTTTGTTTGGATAGTACGCAATAAGTTTGTAAAGGCAATGATATTTAAAATGGAACAAGGAAGGTTATAAATTAGATTGGAATGAAAACGTAAAGAAAGAAAGAAATAAATAAAAGAAATCAATGAATGCGAAATAACGTATAGTATTTTATACGTTTCAAACTTTGAAATGGCAACGGTCATGAGTTGATTTAGCTACATTTAAAGCAACAACTTTTTTGTTTGTTTGGATAGTATGTAATAAGTTTGGAAAGGCGATGATATTTAAAATGGAATAAGGAATGGACAGAGAAATTTAAGCAAAGATAAAACGTACAGAATAAATATAGAGTAAGGGGACAGTCACGATAATTCAGTGGATAATTGAAGCAACTTTTAATGCCACCAGCTGCACATTCAAATCTAAAAAGGCAGAGTAACGGACCATATAATAAATTTAAACGATGGATTGATAACAGCTGCAAGTATATATTTAATAGAAAAGAACGGACAGAGAAAATTTTGTGAAACGTACTGAAAATAAATATGAAGTACTTATTATATTATACGTTTCTTTTTGAATGCAGAGTCCAAAATTTGAAAGCCAAGTAACGGTCAACCCTTGATTTGGTGAAAATAATTGTAGCAATTAATAAAAGAAATAAATAGCAATGGCCATGTTGCTTTGATTTAGCTGAGCCATCAAAGCAAATTATTTATAATTTAACCGGTAGGAAACGTAAAGGAACGTACCACCATAAAAATGAAATTGATAACATCTGTGCATTGATTCTGCAATATTTATTAAAGAAATTGATTCTGCAATATTTATTAAAGCAATTTATTAGCTAGCTTGAATTAAATAGAATTTCCCAACGGAATAAACTTTGATAAAATAAATTGAAAATTTAAAATCTGCTATGTTTAATTGGACGTAATCCAAATGTTAAATTTTATTTCAAAATATTATTATATAAAATTTCCCAAAAGTTTCAATTAATTACGTTAAATAAAACCATTTAAAACTATTAAAATCTACGGGTCGTTACAATACCTATCAACAATTTTCTTAACAGTGTAAAATTTGGCAAGTTTAATTCTTTTGAAAATTTATAATATTTTAATTTGGAAATATTTATTTTGGCAATTTAAAATTTGGTAAAATTTATTTTTCAGAAGCTAATCAAAAATATTTTCTATTTGTATATATATATATGTATGTATGTATATATCTTGTAAATAGGAATTTTTTAATGTAATAAAAACTTTATATTCAAATTGTAATATATATGAATGTATGTATTATAATTTGATTTGTGTTTCAAAATTTAATACAGTTACTATCAAATATTATGTTAAAATGTTTTTCTATATGAATTGTGTATATATATTTGTATATATATATTTGAAATAGGAATTTTATTAATTTGAATTTAATAAGTATTTCCAAACTTTATTATATATATAGTTTGTAATTTTAAAGGCTAATTTTATTTAATACTTTTGAAAATAATATTTGAAATTTCATTTTTTTGTAACAAAGTTAATCTCTTATTTTTTAAACATATATTTTATCTTTTGTTTTAAATAAAATTTAAAATTTAGTTTCATTTGTTTTAATAGTCTTTCATTTTAATTTTAACATAAGATAGAATTGTTTTAAAAAAATTAAATAAAGGGTTAAACTAAGTTTGTCAAATTTTTAAACAATGATAAAATTAAATTGATTAAAATATATGTTATTTATAAATGCCTATATGAATTTACTTTTGAAATATTTATTGAAGTCCGAAGTTTATTATTATAAGATAAAAACATTTTCCAATATTACATAAATACATTGTGTAGCTTAAATAGATTATTAAGAAGAAAATAATATTTAAAAACATTAATAAAACATTAGAAAATAACATTTGTAAATATTAATTAAACATTTAACACTTGTCAATATTATGGTGTGTATTAAAAACACTTGAAAATCATGTTTATATGTGTTGGATAATTAGGCATCTAAGTTGGCAAGTGTCGTTCCCTTGAGATTTAATTTAAATTTGTAAAATAAGAAGAAGAGTTATTTTCAGCTAGAAAAAAATTAATCTTCAGCAAACTTACTTTCTTCTTTCAACAAAAATGTAATTCAAACCCAAGATCAGAAAATGTAATACAAATGCAAATTTGTTTTCAACATCAAACAGTTCAAATCAATTGCAAATACGCAAATCTGGAAAGTAAAACAGGCAAGAGAACTAATCCATCATCATGCAAAGTTAGAAATCATCAAGCAATGCAGGAACATCAGCATGCAAGTCAATTCTAGAAGGATGTAGTGAAATCAAACCAGGGAGAAAAATATAAAAAAAAGGACTATTCTGTTTTCTGCAAAACAAAGGTGAGTAGAAGGAATTTTAAAAACAGTTTTTGATTCTAAATTTCATCTCGATCTTGTGTTGATCATCATGATGTTAATGAATTATTTGAATATAAATTGGACGCATGTCTGAATATTTGTGTTTGAAATACTGTATATTTTAAGTTGTTACAGTGAGATATAAAACGGGTTTCATCTTCTCTATAAATTCAATAATTCAATTTTTAATCCAAACTAGCTTATGAATTATAAACAAAGGTTGTTTGTAATCATGAAATCTTTCAGCTAAAAATAATTTAATGTATTTAAAATGAAATATATGTTCGGGAATCTTAAATTTGCAGTAAAGGTTAATTTTGGTCAAAAAATTTATGAATTCAATTTTAAATTTTGATTTCATAATTGAATTACATACAGGAAATCGTGATTTTTGAGGTAGGAATCGTGATTTCTAGTTTGGTAATTGAACGGGATTTTGGGTTTAACACTTTTGGGCGTTTTGGTCGATTGAAGGCATACGACGGCGATCTATGCGTCGTGGTTGTGCAGGGAGGTCGAGGGGGTGTTGATGGTCGTAGGAAAAATGCATTAAAAATTTATTAATGGTTGTGTTGACCGATAATGAATGGATTAGGGTTTAACACCCTGAAGTTTGACGTTGATGTACATTTTGGTTTTGCGGTGTAGTGAGGCTACCAGAGGCGATCGGGGTTGTTTCCAAAGGTTTGGGAGGTCGTGACAAAGCTTGGGTGAGTACGACGGGGTGTCTCGAGTAATGGATCATCGGTGGCGGACGCATTTCTTTGAAGTGTGCTTCAGGCGAATATGGGTTTGAGGGCGAATTTTCGATTCTCGATCGAATCTGGGTTTTTGGGTTTCACATTTGGTTGTAGTAGTCTTGGGTGACTCGTCGAAGCTGTGGTGATTGTCATGGGTGGCCGGCGTAGTGGTGCATGATGCACAGTATCGTGTATCAGAGGAGTTTAAGTTTTGGGGAGGACGAAGGTGGAAACTCGAAGTTCTCTTCGGGTATTTGCTGAATTTTCTCGAAGCAGGTTTGGGGGTGGGGGCTTGGGGTTTTTATTTGATTTACTAAAGGCTGACGCGAGTAATTGCAATGTTGAGAAGGATTTTAGTTGGTTCAGGAAGTTTAAAGTTTTAAAATATTAACAGTAATGTTTTTTTAAGGTTTGAAACAAAAGGGATTTAGCTTTATAAATGATTTAAGTTTTAAATCAAAAAGTGAAACAAGTTTTTATTTATAAACTAAATTTCTTTCAAAATTAAATTTTAAACATGTTTATATATATAAAATTATGAAAGTTTTAAAATAAGATAAGTGGATTTTGAAATAAAATTATTATTAAATTTTATCAAATAACTTTGGAAAAGTTTTATTTAAATGTTTAAAATTATTTTAATTATAATTGATTTCAAATATAATTTATTTTAAATAAAGTTTAATGATTAAGAATTCGATAATTAATTATAATAAAGATTTATCTTATGTAAATTAGAATTTTGATTTATCTAAAGATAAATAATTTGTGAAAATAATTAAGATAATTCAATTTTTTATTAATAGTTAAAGTGTTTTGGTTAATATAAATAATTTAATTTAGATAATATGTTTCTTAATTAGGAATCTTTTTAATATAGTAAGTTAAGAATCATTTAATTAAAATTAAATGATTAGTTAAATAATTAATTAAGTAATTAATTAGTGATTGATTAAAAGATAATCACTTTAGAGTTAATTAAGTATAATTACTGGGTAAGTAATTAAATGATTAATTACAGGAGGTAATTAAGTAAAGGATAATCATTTTATAAAAGTAATTAAGTGGGTGTGGTTTAGGGTAAATCACTTGAGTTATTAATTAAAGAATTAATTAATAAAATTAATTAAAGGTTTAAATTATTTAATTAATGATTAATTAATAAAAGGATTAAGAGTAGTTAATTATGTGATTAATTACTTGTTAAAGTAATTAATTAAAAAGGATTTTAATTAAAGAAGCAATCATTAATAATCAAATAAATTATTAATTATTAATTATTAATTGAAGAATAATTAATTTAAAATTAAACTTTAATTACTTAATGTAATTAAAAGTAATTAATCAAATATGATTAATTAAAGGCAATTAATTAAATATGATTAATCAAGAGTGATTAATCAAGTCTGATTAATTAAGGGTGATTAATCAGGTGTGATTAATTAAAAAAATTATTAAGGTAATTAAGTGATAATTAATCAAGTGTGATTAATTTTAAAGGGTAATTAAGAATATAATTACTTGGGTAATTAAGAAGTTATTAATCAAGATGATTAATTAAATTTGTGATTAAGGAATAATTACGTATAGTAATTAAGTAATAATTAATCAAAGATGATTAATTAAAGAGAATAATTAAGTGATGTTTATTAATTAATTTGTAATTAATTTATGAATGATAAGATGGATTGATAATAATCCAGGCGATTAAGTAAGAATCAATTTAATTAAGAATTACTTAAATTATTTAAGTTGGATCAACCTTGTGTATGAGTGATTATTGATTGGTTGATAAGTATCATTGGATAAGTTAATGATATTGGTTGATATTATATGTCATTGGTTGATATGTGATGATGTGGATGTGATATATCTGAGATGTGATATATATGATGCTTTGTGATATGTATGGATGAATGTGATAATAGTGAATTATCTATCTGTGTAATGTGAATCATCCATTTATGTTAAATGGTATTTCTAAATATCCATTGTTTAAAACCCTTAAGTACGACTTGGACATTAAAATGGCGTTTGGATTTGGTGAGACCGGGATCGGGTTTCCATATTTGACTATCCGAAAACCACACCGATCCAAAATAAACGTTAGGCCGTGAATCCAAGTGGAGCTTAGTGAAGACTCGAGGTGTATGAACTATACGTTAGTATAACTCTATGGGTGAGTCTGTAATGAGTTTGACGGAATAGTGCTTATAGGTTCGAGATGGTGATTTAGAGTGCAAGGGCTATGGTCGTTGACTCTAAGGGTGATTCCAAAATGAGTGCAACGAGATAGTGCGTTCGGTTTCGTTCGAACCCGAAACGGACTTGTATGGATTGAATGCTTTTAGAATATCGTCAGGTGGACGATGAGCATTCTAAGATAGATGTGTTCTATAAAGGTAATCGCAGCCTCAAGCATCATTAACCGGGAATGGCTAAAACAGGGGAGGTGCAGGAAGGCTTCGTGGGTAGCTCCCACTGGAGAGCGAGATGCATCCCTCTCTAGATGTCCCTTTTTATTTTGGCTTTGTGGGCAGTTGGATCTACAGCCAACTACGGGGTGGTCTTGTTCGTGAGTGTTCAGTAAGGAAGGTCCCGGCCTTGTGTTGTAGTAGAGCGGGCGTACTCCTCGGTACGGTGATCTAGGCCACGTACTTTGACGGGTGGTACCCCAGTAGCCCTGCCATTGTTGGAAACCCATTTTCCCTACGAGACACTACGGTTTTGTTTGTATTACCCACTTTTGTGGCTAGTAGCTGGAATTTAATAATGTAACAATTTCGGCTATTTCATATTTACTTGAAAACCCTAGACACTATTATAATATCGTTGGATTTCCTATCAAATATTTTGGTTAGGGTAAGGTAAAAACTTTTCCATGTTTATGTGTGGGACGTCTTACGTGATACCCTTTCTTTTCAAAGGATTTTCTAAAGTTAAGAAAATCTTAAACCGTTTACTCACACCAGACCCCTGTCTGACCCGAGTGTTTATTTTCTGTTTTATTAAACTCTTGGGTGCACATATTCTGTATGAGTAGTCAAGTGATTCAGGCTATCTTTGACGAATTCTGAAGGAGCTTTGGAGCAGGAGGCTTCAGCGTGTAGGTATATAGTTAGAGATTCTGCTGTGTTGTTATTCTGTGTGATGTCTTGAATTGTATTAGACAGAGATGTTATAACTGTCTAAATTGAGATGTATAGTTGTGTACTCTGATGTATATGATACTATGTATATGTTCTATATTATATTTCAATCGTTCCGCTGTGAGATTCTGATGTGTTGTTTCTTTTTCTTTTCTTTCTTTTCTTCTTCTATCCCTTTCTTTCTTAATTAGTGAAGCGATTTTCTAGTGGTAGAAAGTCGGGTCGCTACAGTTGGTATCTGAGCATTAGGTTGAGCAAATACCTAGGCTCTGGAGTGGTGTCTTCCTTGAGAGAGCGTACTTGTAATTTATATATATATATATATATATATATATATATATATATCTACTTAATATGTTGGGTCATCTGTTCGTATTACCAACATTGGTTATAGAGGTAGATGAGGTAGGAGTGTGTGGAACACGACTACAACTAATGGTAGAGGCTCATATGTTGTGGTTGGAGGTGTATCTGTCGAGATTGTAGATCTACTACCGTCTCGAATAAGTTTTGTCGATTGATGAAAGGATTTCATTGATTCCAGAGGAAGTATTTTCAAGAATTGGAGTATATTCATGAAGTGTGAGGATGATTTGCTCTCGAATAAGCGGGAATTCCAAGAGTTGAATCTGTTAGCTAAGCAGAAGCTGGAGATGGTATTTTGGCGACTTCAGAAGGGGATAGCTGTGTGGTGAGATGCAGTATCCATAGATGGTTCTGAAGATGTTCTTATGGAGCAAAGTTTATGGTGGTGTTGAAGGAACTGTGATGCCTACTGCAGTGAAGATTCAGATGTTTAGAGGTTTTCTGGTTCTCAAGTAACGGTGTCTTATCTATTTTGAAGTATGAGGCTAAGGTCAATGAGTTACCTCATTTCAGACATGGTCTTAATTGTTTTCCTTAAGAAGATAAGTGGTTGGTGTTTGGTTTCGAGCCGAGTTTCTTGAGAAAATATCTACCTGTCTCAAGGATTTTTGGTGGAATTAGGTAATAGTTTTGTGTCTCAAGAAGCTTGTGGTTAAGGATGATCTTTTGGCTTAGCAGTAGCATTGAAGTGAGGTTTGAGAGCAGCAGCATGGATCTATTTCTTCGATGATTCAGTAATCTTTGGGATTCTACTATCGGTAGACCAGGAAGGTAGTGAAGGCTTACACATTTCTTCGGGAGGCCTAGTAGAGCCGTATATCTGTTGGAAGTGATCTATCAGTTTTCTGGTAGATAAGCCATTCTTGAAGATTGATCTCGATTAGGAAAAGCTGTTCTAGTTGGTGAAGCAGATAGTTCTTTGGAATCTGGACCGAGTGGAATCGCAAAAGTGACTTGCAATTAGTTTGTGAATCATTGAGTATTCTTTGGTTTGAGATTGAGGCATCTCATATGGAGGTAAAAGCCATTAGAGTAGTCAGAGATTTTCCAGATGTTTTTGAGGGAATCAGAAGTTTACCTGAGTCGGAGATTGAGTTTCTTATCAACTTGGAATCCAAGAGTAATTTTGATGGTTCAACCATGTAGAGGGATGACTCTTGGAGCGAGGAAAGGTTGGTGAGGCAGCTTAGGATTCTTTAGAGAGGGATTGATCATCTAATTCTAGTTGAGATTCTGTTGGGATGTTTTGATCAAATGGAATGGTCACTAAGACTTTATGAGTCGGATGAACAGTGTATAGAGAAAGATTGTGCTTGTGTTCTTCGATAGCATTCTCATCTACTCAAGATCAGAGTTATGTAGCGAAAGCGAGATTGCAGCTATTCTAGAGTGAGAGCAACCTAGAGATGCAGTTTTCTTGGATTAAAGGATTTCGACAGAAAATTCAAGTATAAAGAAATTTTCTGGATTTGGTAGGTAAGGTTGTCAGTGCAACTATTTGAATATTCTAGATTGAAGTCCACTGATGCTTGTGGTATAGAGTTGTATTTTGATTTGAACAAATTATTTTTGGGAGAGCCATTTTGTGGAGTAGGACCTGGAGATTTGGTTTGAGTTGGTCCTGTTGTTTCATGAAGTAATCAGCAAGAGTTAAGCTGATCAGGAATATTGGAGGTGGCTTAGAGCATCAAAAGAATTGTACAGTTATGAATTGAGGAAATTTGGAATGTGCAGTTAGAATTTGGATATTGTTTTAGTTCTATCCGATTAAAAGAGATATAAGACTGGGTAAAACTGGAAATCTAGCACCGGAGGCATTTTGAGTTTCCCTATGTTCTCTAGAGATTATATGTTGATCTACAGGATTGAATTGCCAGTTCGGATAACTGGAATTCATTGTATTTCGCATATTTCTGAGGAATATGTGTATGATTCATCAAGTGATAGAATCAACAGTTCAGAAGGATCTTGTAATTGGGCTGGTCTTGAGTTTAATTTGATGTCTTGTTTAGATTTGTAGGATCAGGGAGAGAGTTCTTGGTTATAGTAATATTGTTAGTTAAGATCCTGTAAAGCGAGTATTCCAGTATAGGTACCTGGAAAACCCTAGATAATATTAGAGAGTTCTATTCAGAATTTTTTTGGATTGATAAAATTGTTTGTTTGAATTGATTGCTATGATTGATTGTGTGATTGCTGTTTGAAAATTTAAAAACTTTTGCTGGGTTATTAAATTATCTTTGCTTTTAAATTTCAGGAACGAAATTCTTTTAAGGGGGAACGAATGCGACGACCCGGAATTTTGAGCAATATCAATTTAATAACCTTTGTTAATAATTAAATGGATTTGTTCATTTTACATTATAAACTGACAAGTTAAAATTATTTTAAAGGCTGATAATAATAATTTGATAGTACCTATCAACAATTTTCTTAACAATATAAAATTTGGCAAGTTTAATTCTTTTGAAAATTTATAATATTTTAATTTGGAAATATTTATTTTGGCAATTTAAAATTTGATAAAATTTATTTTTCAGAAGCTAATCAAAAATATTTTCTGTTTATATATATGTATGGATATATCTTGTAAATAGGAAGTTTTTAATATAATAAAAACTTTATATTCAAATTGTAATATATATGAATATATATATATTATAATTTGGTTTGTGTTTTAAAATTTAATACAATAACTATCAAATATAATGTTAAAATGTTTTTTTATTTGAAATGTGTATATATATTTGTATATTTATATTTGAAATAGGAATTTTATTAATTTGAATTTAATAAGCATTTCCAAACTTTATTATATATATAGTTTGTAATTTGAAAGGTTAATTTGATTTAATACTTTTGAAAATAATATTTGAAATTTAATTTTTAATAACAAAGTTAATCTCTTATTTTATAAACATATATTTTAGCTTTTCTTTTAAATAAGATTTAAATTTTAGTTTCATTTGTTCTAATAGTCTTTCATTTTAATTTTAACATAAGATAGAATTGTTTTAAAAAAATTTAAATAAAGAGTTAAACTAAGTTTCTCAAAATTTTAAACAACGATAAAATTAAATTGATTAAAATATATGTTATTTATAAATGCCTACATGAATTTACTTTTTAAATATTTATTGAAGTCCAAAGTTTATTTTTATAAGATAAAAACATTTTATAACATTACATAAATACATTGTATATAGCTTAAATAGATTATTAAAAGAAAATAATATTTAAAAGCATTAATAAAACATTAGAAAATAACATTTCTAAATACTAATTAAACATTTAACACTTGTGAATATTATGGTGTATATCAAAAACACTTGTAAATCATGTGTATATGTGTAGGATAATTAGGCATCTAAGTAGACAAGTCTCATTCCCTTGAGATTTAATTTAAAATTTAAATTTGTAAAATAAGAAGAAGACTTATTTTTAGCTAGAAAAAAATTAATCTTCAGCAAACTTACTTTCTTCTTTTAACAAAAATGTAATTCAAACCCAAGATCAGAAAATGTAATACAAATGCAAATTTGTATTCAACATCAAACAGTTCAAATCAATTGCGAATATGCAAATCTTGAAGGCACAGAAGGCAAGAGAACTAATCCGTTATCATGTAAAGTTAGAAATCATCAAGCAATGCTGGAACATCAGCACGCAAGTCAATTCTAGAAGGATGTAGTGAAATCAAACCTGGAAGAAAAATATTAAAAAAAATACTGTTCTGTTTTCTGCAAAACAAAGGTGAATAAAAGGAATTTTAAAAACAGTTTTTGATTCTAAATTTCATCTTGATCTTGTGTTTATCATCATGACGTTAATGAATTATTTGAATATAAATTGGATGCATGCCTGAATATTAGTGTTTGAAATAGTGTATAGTTTAATTTGTCACTGTGAGATATAAAACAGGTTACATCTTCTCTATAAATTCAATAATTCAATTTTTAATCCAAACTAGCTTATGAATTGTAAACAAAGATTGTCTGTAATCATGAAATCTTTCAACTAAAAATAATTTTAGGTATTTAAAATGAAATATATGTTCAGGAATCTTAAATTTAGAGTAAAGGTTAATTTTGGTCAGAAAGTTTATGAATTCAATTTTAAATTTTGATTTCATAATTGAATTACATACAGGAGATCGCGATTTTTGAGGTAGGAATCGTGATTTCTAGTTTGGTAACTGAAGAGGATTTTGGGTTTAACAGTTTTGGGTGTTTTGGTCGATTGGAGTCGTATGACGGCGATCTATGAGCGTGGTTGTGCAGGGAGGTCGAGGGGGTGTCGATGGTCGTAGGAAAAATGCATTAAGAATTTATTAATGGTTGAGTTGACCGATAATGGATGGATTAGGGTTTAACACCCTGAAGTTTGACGCTGATGTCCATTTTGGTTTTGCGGCGTAGTGAGGCTACCGGAGGCAATCAGGGTTGTTGCCAAAGGTTAGGGAGGTCATGACGAAGCTTGGGTGAGTACAGTGGGGTGTCTTGGGTAATGGATCATCGGTGGCGGTCGCATTTCGTTGAAGTGTGCTTCAGGAGAATTTGGGTTTGAGGGCGAATTTTCGATTCTCGATCGAATCTGGGTTTTGGATTTCGCATTTGGTTGTAGTAGTCGTGGGTGACTCGTCGAAGCTGTGGTGATGGTCGTGGGTGGCCGGCGTAGTGGTGCATGATACACGGTAACGTGTATCAGAGGAGTTTAAGTTTTGGGGAGGACGAAGGTGGAAACTCGAAGTTCTCTTCAGGTATTTGCTGAGTTTTCTCGTAGCAGGTTTGGGGGTGGGGAGCTCGGGGTTTTTATTTGATTTACTCGGGGCTGACACGAGTAATTGCAGTGTTGAGCAGGATTTTAGTTGGTTCAGGAAGTTTAAAGTTTTAAAATATTAACAGTAATGTTTTTTTTAAGGTTTGAAACAAAAGGGATTTAACTTTGTAAATGATTTAAGTTTTAAATCAAAACTGAAACAAGTTTTTATTTATAAACTAAATTTGTTTCAAAACTAAATTTGAAACACGTTTATATATATAAAATTATTAAAGTTTTAAAAAAAAGATAAGTGGATTTTGAATTAAAATTATTATTAAATTTTATTAAATAACTTTGGAAAAGTTTAATTTGAATGTTTAAAATTATTTTAATTATAATTGATTTAAAATATAATTTATTTTAAATAAAGTTTAATGATAAAGAATTTGATAATCAATTATAATACAGATTTATCTTATGTAAATTAGAATTTTGATTTATCTAAAAGATGATTAATTTGTGAAAATAATCAAGATAATTCAATTTTTTATTAATAATTAAAGTATTTTAGTTAATATAAATAAATTAATTTAGATAATAGGTTTCTTAATTAGGAATCTTTTTAATATAGTAAGTTAAGAATCATTTAATTAAAATTAAATGATTAGTTAAATAATTAATTAAGTAATTAATTAGTGATTGATTAAAAGATAACCGCTTTAGAGTTAATTAAGTATAATTACTGGGTAAGTAATTAAATGATTAATTACAGGAGGTAATTTAGTAAAGGATAATTATTTTATGAAAGTAAGTAATTGGGTGTGATTTAGGATAGACCACTTGAGTTATTAATTAAAGAATTAATTAATAAAATTAATTAAAGGTTTGTAACGACCCAAAATTTCTATTAATTAAAATTTGTATATTTAATTGAGTTTAAATATTAATAAGTGAAATTAAACAGTCGAATAAATTTTATTTCGAATAATTGGATTTAATTGGATAATTAAATCGATAATTTCGTAATTGAAATTACAAAAATAATTGAAAATTGGGTTTAATATGATTAAAAATGATTTGTAAAATTTTATTTTATCATATTGGAGTTAGAATGATGTTATATAACTTTTAAAACTGAATTTGAAGTTAATTTGTGAAAATTGAATATTTTAATATTTAATTGACAAGTTAAAATAGCCATTTTTCAAGTTCTCTGCGATTTCGACGAAACCAGTTTCATCGAATCCGTAATGTGATATTACTGTAATATTTCAAATTTCAAGTCAATCGGATTTACAGTTTGTCTGGGGCAAGCCAAAACGCATAGAAATTGGTTTAAATCGATTTAATTTAAAATCGATCGTTTATTGCCGTAACTCGCACGTACGACCGAATTGCCTCCGAAACACGTTCCATTGTGTTCGGAACGCGGGGTAAACCTTAGAAACGCCAACCGGCACGCTTCATTTGGAGTTCGCAAAATTTCGGATGAATAGTGTATTGAAATTTTTTCTATAAAAGCCCATCCTTATTCACATTTGCAAAAGAAAAAGGCTCGGGTTTCATGTCAATGTGAGGCCGCCATTTTCTGCAATCAATGGCCAGAATCTTCTAACTTTCTTCCCTCAAGATCTATCAATCCATAAATAATCACGACAAATGCTCAACTACGAAGATGAAGAGCATGGAGAGAGCTTCAAATCCATACGGATAAGTCGACAAAACGTCGACCACAGAGGGAGCTATCTGCTCGCGTTCACATCAGGTCACACATGCATTTGGAGGCCAAAGAGGAGGCCGAGCTTGACATGGCGGCGGCTAAAGGTAGCTCTCGAGTGGGGCTTCGATATGCCGTAGGCCGATCATCTCCAGGTTGCTTGTAGTGGTGGTGAAAATTCAACAGAGGATGGCGGCTATGGGTAGGTTTGAACGTGTATTACCTGGGAGAGGAAGGAGATGGGGGAGGGGGACGGCGACGATCTATGTTTGAGAAATCAACGGCCTGGATTGCATCTAGGGTTAGAAAAGGGTTAAAATGTAAATTAATTTATTTTTAAAATTCGTTCAAACTTTAAAATATCGTATCTTTGACATACGAGGTCCGTTTTGGACAAAACAAACTGCGTCGGCTTCGTATTGACGAGCACTATGCAATGGAGCTGGATTGGAGTCATTCGGAGCTAGTGAAAATTGTGGGTAAAATTAAACGCACATTTAATTTTATTCGAAATAAAACGCTGAGACTGAATTAAAAGCGAGGTGAGAACTTCTCACTCAATCGAATTAATTTCGATTTAAATTTTAAATAGTTAGATTTAAAATTGATGATTGTATGCCTGGATGATAAATTATTTTTTGTTATTGATTAAAATAGACATTATACGCCGTATATTAAGCGGATGTTATTTGTTAAAAACATATACCGCAATAATTCCATCTTGGATGGAATTGGTATTATTTATGTACTTGGAGTTGATTTTCCCGCATTACATAGCGGATGAGACCCTATTGCGCCGCATAATAGCAGATAATATTTTACAAATCCCATATACCATGATATTCCGTATTGGAACCGAATTGGTATTGTGCTAATGTTTGTGGATGCAGGGAAACAGGTTGGAGGGATCCAACTGATTCCTCACCAGTAATTATTTGATTACAGATATTGTGATATTGTTGATTATCATATACTGATATATGATGTCTTTGTTGTCGTGATTGACTATTTGGTGTTGTTGCATCATCAGATCAATTTTTTTGAAGTTTTAAAATAATGATTTTTGATTTTAAAAAGAATTTTAAAGTGATTTTTGAAAATATACATTTTATTAAATTTTAAATTGTTAAAATAAATAAACATTATAATTTTATTGTTATAAAAGTTATATTTTTGGAAAATAGAAATTAAGTATAATTTTGGAGTTATATAAGTTTTAAATAACTTTTTGTAAATTATTAAAAGGATTGGTATATTTAAATTGAGATTTTTGAATTATTATAAACGGGTTATATAAAAGATTTCTAAGATTAATATTTATAAATTAAAAATATAGGAATTTTGAAATGAGTTTTATTAAGTGTTAAAATGAAGTATAAATGGATTTCACAAGTGAATAAAATTTATAGATTTATAAATTGTGAAGTTATGAAATGAATAGATTTTGTAAAATAAAAGATTTATAAATAATTAGCTTATAAATCGGATTTTGGGTGTAAAGTTGAGTTATAAATTGAATTGATTTATAAAAGGGATTTTATAATTGAAGTTTTTGTAAATAGAAATGGAATTTATAAACATTATATATAAATCCGAAATCAATTGAATTTATAAATTCAATATAGAAGGTTATTAAAGGAGATATATTCGCGATTTCGGATAGCGAATTATCCTTGAAATAAAATGTGTACAAAATATTGAATTTAGTTAGTGAACTATATTCACGATTTTTGACAGTGAATATATTATTAAATAAAATGGATATGTTAGATTAACTACCGAAACCATAGATTTCAACATTTATTGTTGAAATAGACGTTTTCGAGAAAGAAGGAAAAGGTGGTCTATAACACTGTTGTTATAGTAAATGATTTTCGAGAGAAAATGTTTTATTTAGTATTGGGATTTATATATCTATTTTAAGTTCGAATCCCTATACTAGTGATTTAGGTCGTCGTAACGATGTTTTATGCAACATTCGTTTTGACCCAAATAAATGTGTTGGAAAGAACGTTTTCCTTAAAGAATGAAATATATACTTAATTTCGATTTAAGTATATTGAATATTTTCCAAGTGTTTAAAATAAGGGACTTGTGAATTACTTATTATTATTAAATAAGTATGGAAATGTTTTCCAATATGCAGTGAATGTTTTGAGACTTTGTCTTTTAAAGATAAATTGAAAATGAATATCAGAAATCGATTTGGAAATCCTATATTCATAGATATTTTGTAATTGTAAATTCACTATGGAATTTACAAAAGAAAGGGGAATTTGTTTAAAAATAAACGTTGATTTATTTTTTGAAGTGTGGGAATTAATTTACGGATTTGGAACGTAAATATAAAGTAAATCGTTAAAGATTTATTTAATTGGTTTAAATGAACCATTTTGAAATGAAAGTATTTCCGCGTAAGGAAATTGATTTGAAATTTGTTTTCAAATGTTGAAGTGTGGAAATTATATATCTTGTAAAGATATTTTTGGAAAATAAATAATTTGGAAATCATTTGGAATCTGGTGATGTTGAGCATGCCTATTGATAGTTAAATAACCGATTATCAATATTTACCTTTGAATAGGTATTTGTTGTGATTGCTTGAATTTGAATGCTACACTTATTTTTGAATAAGCGCTCACTATTCGGGTTAGCCAGGAAAGGACCTTGGGGTCGTATAACCCATTCCGAATATGTGATACGTCGTTATGGATTACATTTGATGGCCGGTATTGAAGACCAGATACTTTTGAAAACGGAAGGATTACCGTCGAATGACTCTGCATCGGCTGATCTCCGATATAGAGGTTTTATCACCCTTACTGATGGGAAGTCCGGACATGATTAGTGAATATCCGGATTGCAAGGACTTCTTTGGAAGTCCTTCGGTTCTGTTCGAGCCCGGAACAGACATGTATGGATTGTGTCTAACATTACAATTTGAGATGTAAAGCTGGTTTCTATAAAATATATTTCTGTTGGTGGTGGAGAATTTATTCTCTTAGCTTAACACCCTTCTCTGAGACGTACGAGCTCAGAGGTTATGTAGTTGGTGGTTACTAGTGACACATTCCCAAATTGGTAATGTGGCGTAAGAAGTGTTGTTGAACATTTGTTGAACAAAGCACAACTTTTGTATAAAGCGTGGCATTGTGGACGAGACTTCGTCGGACCTCACACCCCGAAAATGGTCGAAACAGGAAGGATGCAGCAAGGTTATTAGGGGGTAGCGCCCCTTTAGTGTATGTCATTCCTTCTGGATAGAGGTGGTATCATGGTATAGAGCCCAGATATTTAACCTATGTTGTTGCTGCAAATTTATTACTTTGTGGTTGTTGGAATCGAGGATCCTAGGATATAGATCGGTTACGATCGGGGAATGACATATTCGTGTCAGCAGTTACCCAGTTTGAGGGTAACCCGGCCTTGTGTTGGCAGAGGTCCGGTTAGGTTCTCGGGTCGTCTTTCCATAGGCGTACCCATGTGGCAATGGGAAGTTCCTTGGCCTGACTATTTGTTGGAAATCCAAACTTCAATACGCACCTTGTACGGTTTTAGTTGTAGAACCTGCCATTTACTTATGGTGGTCACCACTGTTTAGATGGTAGCTATAGTAGGCATACGATAATGGTCGTATGTTGGCTAAGATATATATCTATACTTTCGAAAGGATTTTTCCTACACTATGCACTAGTAATAATATCAAATGTTTCTTTTTAATGCGTATCAAGCATCTTTGACTATCATAAGGAGAAATCTCCTCCGATTCTACGTTTGCATTGTGTGTGTGTGCGGGAGGCCTTATGGTAGTCTCATTTTCTAAAAAGCATTGCGAATCTATTTTAAAATTATCCTGTTCTTTGTTTTAAAGATAAACTGTTTAAAGTTCTCACACCAGTCCCATGACTGACTCGGAGTTTATTGTTTTCCTTCCTAAACTCTGGGTGCCCACCAATTTCCACACGGGCAGTCAAGAGTCGGGTTTATCAGGATATTCTGGAATTCAGGAGTTGCTGGAAGCAAGCTGGATGGCATGGCGTATTCACTAGTATATAGTATTTCTTTTCCGCTATTTGTTGTTGTACACTCTGATGATGTAACGTAATGTAATATGATGTAATGTAATAACTAATATAGTTCTTTGTTTAAAGATTATTCATTTATCTATTATATGTTGTTCCACTGCGATTGTGAGATTTTGATATTGTTCTGTTGTTTCTTTCTGTTCTGTTCTATCTTTTCTCTCTTTTTCTATCTTCTACCTCTTCTTTAACCCTAACGGTACGGTTTTCCCCCCTTCGATTTCTCAGCGGTTGATACAGTGGACGTATTGATGTCGGTTTTCGAGCATCGAAAAATTGCGACGTTACATTTGGTATCAGAGCATATGGTTAAGCGACAACTATGGCTCTGTTGGGTATTACTCATTAGAGATAGAGTCAGTAGTACTCTAGAATGAGTTTGAGTGTAATAATAGATACGAGCGCGTATTTGTTAATGGATATAAAATGTTTTATATTGTGTTTGTTTATCCGTTGAGCTGTTTGTGAATTCTGGTCGGTAGATGGGATGCCATATTATCGATAGGGGTTTCTAAACTCTTAAACAAGATAAACCGACATAGTGTCATTTTAAATTGGGTAAATGAAATAATTTTACCTTGATTATATTTTATATACAAAGGAATAATTTTTCAGAATTATTAAGTATATATGAATTGATTGTTTGGTCGTTAAAAATGTAAGAATGAATATAAGTTAATTAAAAGAATAATTGTATAAGCAATTCAATTATAAGGTATGGAATTATAGTTAATATGATTTACAATTGTGAAATAATCTTGTATATAAAGGTGAAACTATATGAATATATTTACTAATATGAGTTGAGATATAAAAATGAATTTGAACTATGAATTTGAAAATTTTGAATCCTGTTTATTTTGGAAGTTATTTTTCAAAATTAAAAGTTAAATAGTGAAATTCTATAAGTAAAAGATTTGTAAATATGACTTATAAATAAAAGAAATTTTTTGAAAGAATTTAAAGCACTGAATTCACTACTGTTACTGGGAAAAAATAAGGGTGATGACTGCAGCATCATCAGTATCATTTTCGAGTCTCTATGTGATAGATTTGCTACCATAGTAAATTGAAATTGATGTTTTGTTGTGATAAACAAATTTGAAATTAAAATCCAAGTTAAAATATATTTGAGTTGTCATCAAAGACATATGATTTGAAATTTAACTAAGGAAAGTTAAATAAATTGATTTGGATTAGATAAGCTATTGAAATTGACGAATATAAGTGAAATAAGTTTTGAACTTATAATATGAGTTAATAAATTTAACTTTGGATAAGTTAATGGATTTGGAAGTTAATAAATAATTTGTATAACTTATAGAATGGGAAAGGATAAGTAATACCAATTATTGAAGTGGCAAAACAATTTTGTTAAGCAAAATGAGATGGAATTTGAATAAGTGGTGGAATTTGACTTCGGTAAAAAAGTTAAATAGAATTTACTTTGGAATTGGAATTTAAATTGAATTTATAAGTGAAAATTAAAGTTATGATTAAACATAAGATGTTTAATTGGAATATAACTTAAGTGATGAAGTTTAAATTGTTATAAATAAGTGAAGTGATGAATATGAACTTGAGTTATATAAATGAAATTCAACTTTATATAGTTAAAAGAATTAGCAATTGAATTGATAAATGGATTTAATGTTAATCAATCGAATGTAAAAGAATTGACATGGAATAATGAATGTAAGTGTAAATTCATTAGAAGCTAATGAAGTTGAGAAATTGAATAAAATTGAATGGAAGTCAATTTAATATCAACCAATTGAAATTAAATGTGTTGAATCAAATTGAATGTAAAGAAATGTAAATTGAATAAATTTGGTTGTAATGGATGTACATTGGTTGTTATATGAATGTTAGTTGATTGTATATAATTCATTAAGTGTTAATGAAATTGAATTAATAAAAAATTGAAAGCTATAAATAAAATTGGAAGTTAAGTGAATTTGATTTGAATGTGGAAGTAAACTAACTTGAATGTAAATTAGTGGATGCAAACTAATTGAAATTGAATATGAATGAATGTTAGTAAATCCAATGTTAATGAATCAAATGTGATTTAAATTGGAAAACCAACTGATTGAATATTAATGAGAAGTGAATTCATATTGATTTGGTTATGGATTTGTTGGATGTTTATTGGTTGGACAGTTGTTTGATGGTTGCATTTGTTGATTGAATGCATTGCTATGTTGGCACATGTAGTTTTTATGTTACTATATGATGTATATTGATATTATTTTCATATATACATATTTCTCATTTGTTTGTTGAGTGTTTAGTAGGTGCGGATTGCGCTTGCTTCGCATTTGGAGCTCGCTTTCACGCTATATTAGCCGTATATGCTCGCTAATAATATATAAGGTACATATCTCGGATTAAATATCGTACTTTTACATTTTTTTCCCTGCGGGATGCCTCATCACTTGATGAGATGTATATTTGTGATATATATACTGACATTTTTTTTCAGATCGAGCCACGCAAAGGAGACTGGCGAATTTTTCCGAAAATTTAAGGCGTTCGAATATTTTTGAGAAAATTGGGAAATTTTTTGAAAACTAAGTTTGGATTTGGAAACTTAGTAAAGATTCTGTAAGAAGTGTAACTATGAATTTTGGGAAAGTTAAACACTTAAGAGATTTGTAAAATCTAATTTGAATGGTTTGTTTTGGAAAGTTAATGGATTCTGTAACTTTTTCTTACTTGGTAATTTCGAGGACGAAATTCTTTTAAGGGGGAAAGTTTGTAACGACCCAGAATTTCTATTAATTAAAATTTGTGTATGTTTGCACAAAAAATGGAAAAACACCTCCAAGTCGCATGATTTAGTCGATTTTAAGTTGTTTTTAGTGATTTAGGTGATTTATGCAAATATATAAAAAGCAGGGACTAAACTGTAAAAGACACACAGATTTATATTGGTTCGGCCAGAACGTGCCTACGTCCACTTTATATGTTATTCTCCTTTTCTATTCAGATTACAAGTACAAAGCTTGGATTACAAGTAACTTAAAGTTGTTTGAATGTTCTATCCATGCTTGAGCTCTCAAACTTGTCTGCCATTGTTGTACCCCTGCCCCTCTATTTATAGAGTAAGGCTGAGGGTAGGGGTCCTGGATGTATACAGCTGCTGGTGGTCCTGGGCTGAAGCAATATGGCCTGGCAAGGTTGGTCCGGTCGTGTCCTCCCTTGCTTCAGGTTCGGTAGTGAATGGCATGTGTGTTGGTCTGGTGGTGTGGGCATAGCATGGACCAGTGATGAGTGGTTCGGGCCCTAGAGGTGAGGTGGTGTCTTGGTTCGGAGGTGGATGGTTTGGTGGTGAGTGGACCGGTAGTGCATGGAGATGGAGTTGGTTCGGCAGGGAGATGGAGAGTGGGTTGGTTCGGCAGGGAGATGGATTTGGTTCGGCAGGGAGATGGAGAGTGGGTTGGTTCGGTTATGCATAGGAAGGGAGTCGGTTCGGCGATGTTGGGCCGGTCGAAATACACCCAACACTTGCCCCCTAAAGTAGGGCATGTGCATGCATATGGCGTGCTTTGTTTTGGCTTGGACATCTTCATTCGGTCCTGTGTGCCGAACCGATTGGTCAGGTCATTTACTTTTGCCTATAAGTATGGGCTTCGTGTCGCTGTTCTTCTTCCATCGTTTGTGATAGTCGAATCAACCAAGTGCCGATCCAGACTTGACTGTTTGTGATAGCCGAATCAACCAAGTGCCGAACCAGTCTCGCCTACTGAACCAAGGTGAGGTTTAGCCCCGCCAAACGAACTTTTATGATTTAAACTACCGAATGGGATCGGAGAGCATGAGTACCGAATAACACCTTGGCTTTGAACTATTGGATGAACTATGGGACCCTGAATGCTGAATGAATCTCTAGCTTTTCATGTTTCGACCTACGAATGAAACTCTAGATTGTACGTACTTGCTTTTTATATCTCCACTTTTAACAACGTGCTTTCTTGTGTTGCAGATAAATGTCTCGTAAAGTGGAAACTCGATCGGAAAAGAGAAAATCTACGGATAGACGAGAGTCCCCCGTTGTGCTCCCAGCCCAGCCAGGACTGGAACGTCGTGGACCCACCCCGAGATCGCTAGTAAATGGGTATGGTCCCCAAGAGCTTCTGAACTCTCCTCGTGATTGCTTTTCGAGCTCTCTCAGAGAGGAGCAGCTTGATGTTATCTCCCACTCCTTTGGGATTGATAGAGCACACATGCTATTGCCAGGGGAGGGGGTCATGCCATATAATCCCCCTGAAGGATACTTTGCTTATAGTAGGTACCACTGTATGTGTGGGGCCATTCCTCCAATCAATGCTTGGATAGTTAGCTTCGTCACCTATTTGAAGGTAGCCCCTTTCCAGCTCTATCCCAACTCCTACGCTATCTTGGTGTGCCTATTCGTGATTTTCCAGAGAAAGTACGGGCGCCCTTCTTCTAACCGGAAGATTCGGTATCTATACAACTTGAGAGGTTACAAGAAGGGGTCTCCATACATCAGCTTGGAACGGCCGTGTCCTTCAAGCCGGTCTTGGACTTGTATTCAAAGTTCACCATGTTTAAGAAGGAATGGTTCTTCTTTCGGGATGACACCGTTTCGATCCACCGCTTCACCTCTGGCTGTAAGTTGAAGCTTATTTATAATTTCCGTTCTGACCGAGGTGCTTCTTATTATGTGCTTTTATCTCTTACTAGCGACAGGTGGCTTTGCGGTCGTGGAGAATGATCATCTGGTTCAGATGGTCGCGGAGATAGAGGCCATTTCGGGAAGGGATAGGTCAGTTTCTTACCTAATCAGGAATGCCACTCTCCTGGGACGCAATCTGATTCTACCACATCAGTCTGTGGTCAAGCAGAGGGATACGGCTGAGGAAAGAGCTGCCAAAGCCAAAGGAGGGGCAACGACAAAGAGTAGCAAGAGGAGACCCTTCTCGATACCTCTAGTCGTCGGGGGAAGAAGCTCAAGAAATCTAATGGACCCTCTCCTAGCACATGCCCAGATGTTCCAGAGAAGGAAAGTGGATAGGAGGAAAGAGGCGAGGAGGAGAGCGGAGGCGATGGAGAGGGTGATGGTGGTAACGGTGGCGAAGGTCAGGGTGGTAGTGGCGTTGGTGCCCTGACCTCTGGGCAAGCAGGTGAGATTCAAGAGTGGACGGATGATGCTTTCCGCTAAGTTTTCGAGGGGTTGGAGGAAGGGTCGCCTTTGAAGAAATCTGATATGGCCGGGACTGGTGCCAGTCCATCTTCTGAGAGTATTTCAGCTCTGGCGGTTCAAGGTGAATTCTTGACTCCTCTTTTAACTTCACATGTTTCTTGGATTGTAGTCTCATACCTGCTTGTAACACTTGTTTTTTATTTCAGGAACGGGTAAGGCGGCCAAGACATCAGACATTCGGCACCGCCTCGAGCAATTCAAACTCATCAAAGCTTCTGCTAAACCGAAGCCCTCGACTGACCGTTCCGGGGGCGTAGTCAGTTACCGTCCTCTTCTCGGAGTCATCGAAGAGGATATTCAAAAGAGAAAGAGGAGGCGTTCCATGTTCGAACCTTCAATTGGACCTCAGCCCCTAAACCATCCTATTCATGACATCACGGGGGAGGATACCGAGTCCATACCTTCTCCGCATCCATCAGAGAATCCTTCTGTTACTCATGTTGATCGTCCCGGCTTGGTTCGTAACCCATTTGCGGGTCATCCAGATCTGGACCCGAGTTCTCATGATATTTCCTTTGAGGAGGTTACCGGTGAGCACCTCCTACCCCGCAATCCTATGGTAAGGGTACTTGATGAGGCTAAGGCTTTGGACCTCGAATTGTTGGCTACTCGGATTGTGACTATGGTGGATGAGGCCAAGGCAAACATCGATCGGGTGGCTGAAGAGACCAAGAAGTTAATGGAGCATCACGCCCGACTGGTCAAGGCTGGAGAGGAAATCGGAAGTGCTAACATCCGGCTGCGGCTAATGGTTTCCGATCAGGCCAAACAGCTTGCCGATCAGGCCATTCAGATCTCCCAGCATGAGGCGGCTTCCAAACGGCTAAAGAAAACTATAGAGGAGGCTAGTAGAGCCGAGCTGCGAAAAATGGAGGCCACCTGCAAGGAGCGAATCGATATGGCCATTGCCATTGTGGATGAGGTTCGGAGAGCGGATCTTGAGCAGATAAAGGAGTTATCTGAGAAGCTTAAGGCCGTAGATCTTGCTCAAGCTAAGCTAAAGGAGGAGATGGAGGCGATGCGGAAATCCCTTCAGGCTGACTGCTCAAGATAACGATTGGAGAGAGATGTTGCCGTTGCAAGGTTGTCGGCTTCCGAGGCCCGGATGAGGGAGTTTGAGGAGAACGAGGGGATGATGGATGAGATGCTCCAGGACATGTATTTCCATACTTGGAAGCAGGGAAACATGCCCTGGATGGACGATTATCCCCGGGTCATGGCTAGGATATATCTCCGGGCTTTGGAGGAGGCCAAGGCTGAGGCGGATAAGGAGGGTAGTGTAGCTTTCAGAATGGATGTGGTCACGGCCCAGTTTACTAAGGAGGAGAAAGTGGCAGTGAAGGAGGGCATGCGGCTGCTTACCGCCGAGGAAGTGGGTGTGCAGTTGGGGGATGATGATCAGGGAGCAGATGCTGCTAAGTCTTCCCTCTCAATCTTTTTCTTAACTCGACTACGTATCATTTATCTGATGGATTCTTCTCCTGAATCGGACAGGTGGGACCTCTGGCCAGCACGCTGGGAGCTCTGATCCAGCGGTCAAGTAAGTCCTGGAGGGCTAGCAGGATAAAGGCGGAGACCTGCTGCAGCTGACTACTTTTTTGGTTTACTTGGCATTCCTGAATATACTAGTCCAAAACATTAATGTACCTTCAGGCTGTAATTATGTAATTATGTCATTGTAGCGAATGATTTTTTTCTTATATAATTTTATAACATAAGTTGATTCTGTCATATTTGAACACTATCGTTATTTTGATGTGTTGCATAAGAAATACAGCTATGTATATGCATATGCTTTAATCGTGTTTGATGCTAAGCTCTTGCTTAAAATGTAATTTCATGTCTCGCAATGCTAGTGTGATGTGAGAATAGGCTAAGCTACATGTTTATGTATAAGAAAAGGAAGTACCCGCCCTTCATGTTTTAGTTGTAAACGGTAGCTTTGAATGTCTTGTGTGACTGAGGATGGAATGCAACTGAGTGACCTGTTATCCAGTTGTGAGTTCTCATTTCCACTAGCGAGTGTCTCCCATTTTGTGTCCTGTACTTTAGTGATCGTTATAGAGGATAGGAGGAATGTTTTTATAAATAAAATGGAAATATAAGAAAATAGTAAAACTTCCAATCATGAAAGGCCGTTGATATGCTAAAGTTCGTGGCAAACGGGTTTTGTAGTCACTTTCCCTAGCTGTGGGTCTTGGAGACATTTGTCACCCATCTTACGCCTCCGTAGGGAGTTATCTTTTTTACCACAGCCGCACTCAAGACATATCGGAGTCGAGATCACGCACGGTAACTACCCGGGCCATTATGGCCCGTAATCGTGGGTATTATTCGATTTACTGTGGCCGGCTAGCGTGGGTGCCGATCGTCAACTGTGAACTGCCCCTAGCTGGCCACACCTTATGTTGGGGCTTATAGTCGGTTCACAGTCGCCGACGAGCCGAACGCCGTAATGAGCTGCCTCGGCTATAGTCGGCCTTCCCGGTGGCTTATGATCGGCTCATTACAGTTGGCTTTGAGGGCCGTCACGAGCAACGAGTTAACCCGCAGCAGAGGGATGCTGGAGCAAAAATGTCTCATTGACGAGGGTATAGATTCGCATAGTACCTGTTAGGTCTTGTCCAGGTGAGGTCATGCCGTGAAGTGTCCAGAGTGGAAATGCCGTTATATAGGATTTTGTTCAACAGAAAAGGATAAAGCTTAACAAACAGCCAAGGTATAAAGAAACAAGTTAAAAAGAGACAAGATTTTTAAAGTGGTTCGGCATGAAAATGCCTACGTCCACTGATTCTCTTTGTTAATTCACTTCATATGGGCAGTCCAAGTTAAGAAAAGTATCGACGAAGGTGTTGGATGTTCCATGCCCTCTGGAACACCTCTCCATCCACTGTTGACGAAATATAAGCTCCGTTGTGGAGATCTTTATGAATTACACGGGGTCCGTCCCAAATAGGATCTAGCGCCCCGGGGCGCGGGAAGATCCGTTTGAGAACATGGTCTCCCTCTCGTAAGCTGCGGTGCTTGACTTTGGAGTTGTATCGTGCTGCCACTTTTTGCTTGTGAGCTGCCGCTTTAAGTGCTGCATCATTTCTTCTTTCTTCGATTAGGTCCAAAGACATGTGCAGGAGTTCTTCATTCTCTTCTGGGTTGTAGTGATCCTACGGTGGGAGGGCACTACAGTTTCAACTGGGAGCATGGCCTCCGATCCCTATGCCAAAGAGAAAGGAGTATGTCCTGTTGATATTCTGTAAGATGTGTGGTAGGCCCAAAGTGTCGTAGGAAGTTCGTCCACCCAAGCGCCTATTGACTTTTCAAGTTTCTTCTTTATTAGAGTTTTGAGAATTTTGTTGGCAGCTTCGACTTGTCCGTTTGCCTGGGGATAAGCTACAGATGAGAAACTTTTGTGAATTCCGTGCTCTCGGCACCAGTCGGTGAATTCCTTGCTGTCAAATTGAAGTCCATTGTCTAATATGATTTTGATTGGAACCCCATACCTGCATAAAACATTTTTGATTAAGAAGTTAATAACTTTTGCCGAAGATATTTTATTTAAAGTTTCCGCTTCCACCCATTTGGTGAAATAGTCGACAGCCACTATAGCATATTTGGCTCTGCCTCGGCCCATCGGCAGTTCGCCAATCAGGTCAATTCCCCATACCGCAAAGGGCCAAGGACTGGCCATCTGAGTAATCTCATTGGTTGGTAGTCAAGGGATTTTAGCAAATATCTGACAGCTGTCGCATTTTTTGACGAAGTCCAAGACGTCTTTGTTTAAGGTGGGCCAGAAATATCCATATCGGAGTATCTTCTTTGCCAGAGTCTGCCCTCCAACGTGGTCTCCGCAACTTCCTTGATGGATGTGGGATAAGATTTCCTTGGCTTCCCTTCCGGCAAAACATCTTAATAAGGGGTTAGAGAAGCCGTGCCGATAGAGGATGCCTTCTTCTATTGTGTAGCGGGAAGCTTTCCTCAAGATTTTCTTAACTTCGTTACGCCCGTCGGGTAGTGTGCCACTTTGCAAGTACTTCCGGATGGGAGTCATCCAAGTTTCCTCTTCGATTGCAGCTATTAGATTCATTGGCTCGAAACTCGAAGCTAGTTGCTTTGAGATGGTTATCATTCCGGAAGTGGTGTCGTCCTTCATGCTAGCTTGCTTTGCCAGTTCGTCGGCCTCCTGATTCTCTCCTCGAGGAATGTGTCTACTTAAATAGTGATCCAATTGATTGAGCAGCAGCTTGGTCTTCTTTAGATATGCTGTGAGTCGTTCTCCTCGAGTTTGGAATTCTCCCAGTATTTGATTTACAATAAGTTGAGAATCACTATGGAGACATAAAGAACCGACTCCAATCTCTAGGGAAAGTTCTAATCGGGCTATCACTACTTCGTATTCTGCGTCGTTGTTGGTGGCAGCGAATTCCAATCTTAGGGCATAGTGCAACTTCCTTCCCCTGGGGGTAACTATCACAATACCTGCACCCGAGCCTTGTTCGTTTGACGCTCCATCTACAAAGAGATTCCACTTGATATCCTTTGTTATTTCAGATCGATCTTTACCTTCGTTGGTAGTGAATTCGGCAATGAAATCGGCCATGGCTTGTCCCTTGATGGCGGTGCGAGGATGGTAGGTGATATCATACTGACTCAGTTCAATGCACCATTTAAGTAGTCGCCCAGAAGTGTCGGGGCGATGGAGTACCTGCCTTAGCGGTTGATCGGTTAAAACTCTGATAGAATGAGATTGGAAATAGTGTCGCAGTTTCCGTGACGTGATTATCAAACAGTATGCTAGCTTTTCAAGTTTAGGGTATTTGGCTTCTGCCCCTGTAAATCACTTGCTTACAAAGTATGCGGGCCACTGCGAGCGGTTTCTTTCTCTTACCAGAGCGGTGCTTAAAGCGTGGGACGATACAACAAGGTATAGGTATAGTTTTTCGCCTTTATTTGGAGTTGAGAGTACTGGTGGTCTCTGAAGGTGTTCGATCAGGTTAAGGAAGGATGTCGACCATTCGTCAGTCCATTCGAACTTTCCTTTGTCTTTCTTAAGAGCTTCGAAGAAAGGGATGCATTTGTCGATTGCTTTAGAGATGAACCTGCTTAGGGCAGCCACCTTCTCGTTTAGGCTTTGCATCTCTCTTCGAGTGGATGGTATCTTGATATCTTGCAGAGCCCGGACTTGTTCGGGGTTTGCTTCAATCCCCCTAGTATGGACGATGAATCCCAAGAACTTTCCCGACGAAACTCCAAAGGAGCACTTTAGAGGATTCAACTTCATTCCATATTGGCGAAGTACTTGAAACATCTCGTCCAGGTGGTTTATATGATCGTTGGCTTTCCTCGATTTTACCAGCATGTCATCCACATAAACTTCCATAGTTCGTCCTATTAATTCCGCAAACATCTTGTTGACGAGGCGCTGATAAATAGCTCCGGCGTTTTTAAGTCCAAAAGGCTTTACTTTGTAGCAGTACAATCCCCGGTCAGTGATGAAACTAGTATGGTCTTGATCGGGGGCGTGCATAGGGATTTGGTTATATCCTAAGTATGCGTCCATAAAGGATAATAGTTCGTGTCCGGCTGTGCTGTCCATGAGCTGATCGATTCGGGGGAGTGGGAAGCAGTCCTTCGGGCAAGCGTCATTTAAGTTGGAGAAGTCGATGCATGTTCGCCACTTCCCGTTAGCCTTCTTTACTAGTACCGGGTTGGCGATCCATTCTGGGTAGATGGCTTCCCGTATGAAATCATTTGCAAGTAAGTTTTTTACTTCTTCCTCGAGGGCTACTGATCGTTCTGCCCCCATGCTCCTCTTTTTCTGCTTCACCGGCACCTCGGTGGGATCGATGTTCAGTACGTGGCATGCTACATCTGGGGAGATTCCTGTCATGTCGGCGTGCGTCCATGCAAATACATCCATGTTGTGGCGAAGAAAATCGACGAGTTGGTCCTTCAACTCCGCTCTTAAATGAGACTCAACTCTCAGCAGTCTACTTGGGTCGTGTTTGTCTACAGATACAAATTCCATAGCCTATGCAGGCTCGGTGGTGGCCTCCTCCTCTTTGTCCCTGGGGTCTAATTCGTTGAAAGGATCGCTGGTATATCGAAGAGGAGGGGCTTTCTTTAATTGTTATGCTTCCAAGTTTTTCTTGCAGAGAGAAGTCTCTGCATCCTTCCCTTTATCCTTCCTACGGTTACTGCGAAGTTCAGTCACATAGCAATCTCGAGCGGCATCTTGATCTCACTCTATTTTCCCTACTCCATTATCTGTTGGGAATATCATTTTCAGGCACCAAGGGGCTAGGACAATTTGGAAGTCAGACAAGGCTGGTCTCCCCAAAAAGGCGTTGTAGGCCGAGTGGCTTTCTATTAGCACAAGTGTTTGTTTTCGCACAACGGAGCGGGGATGACTTCCTATTTCGACAAAGAGGTCCAGTTGCCCGAGGGGCATCTTTGCATCTCCAGTGAAGCCATATAGCAGTTTGCTGCAGGGAGACACATCCTTCATTGACAGCTTCATTTTGTCGAAAGCATGTTTGAATAAGATATTTACTGAGCTTCCAGTGTCTACTAGAATTCGAAAAACTTTGGCTGGACCGAACCAGGCAGAGATGACCATAGGATCCATGTGAGGGTGCTGCCTTCCCTCTAGATCATGCCTACTGAATGTGATGTCATCATTCTCTTTCCGTTTCGGGTGGCGTTCTTCTGTAACAGAATTAATGTAGCCTTCGTTGTTTCTAAGCGACTTACCGTATCTCTCCATCTCTGCCCAGCTTCCGTCGGCGATGTGTGGTCCTCCTGATATGGTAAGGAACACTATCTTCTCCTAACTAGACCCGCTGGTGTTGCGATTTGCTCCACCTACCTCTGGGAGGGGCAGCCCCGGGTTCTCATTGACAGGAGTTGAAGTCCTGTTCTGACCTTTCACATAGCACTCTAGTCTCTTCCTTTGGATGTGTTCTTCAACCAAGTCCCGGAGATGATGACATTCATTAGTATCATGCACATGAGATTCGTGGAAACGGAAGAACTTTCCCGACTTAATTGCGTTATCCGATTCCTTCTTGTGCGGGGGCGTTTGTATCTAACTTCGTCTTAGGTGGCTAGGAAGATGTTTTCGATTGTTTCATTCAAAGGAGTGTAAGAGTCAAATCTTGGTCCTGGTCGATATAAGCGCTTTTCTCCCTTTTTGCCCCAAGCATTGTCTCTAGAGTCATTTCTCCGAACATCCTTTGCTACAGCGGGAACCTTGTCTGGAGCTGCCTTAGTCTGTTGCCCTGACTGCCTCTCAGTGGCAGCGTCTTCAAGTCTCATATATTTTCCAGCATCATGGAAGAAATCAGGTAAAGTAGCTGGTTTTTCTTTGGTTAGTCTTCTAGCAAATTTAGTATCCAGGTGCACAACACTGCAGAGGGCCATTAGGATAAGTTTCTCATCGGCGTCTTGAACTACGGCTGTTGTGGCATTGAATCGGGTTAAATATTGCTGCACTATCTCTCCAGGCTTCTGTTTGATATTAGATAGGAAATAAGCGTCCTTGGGTTGTTCCACATGAATGCGGAACTGGCTGATGAACTTTTCTTTCAACATTTCCCATGAGCTGATGGATCCTTGGGGCAGATGGTAGAACCAGGAGGTAGCTAGATCTGCCAAGAATAGTGGAAAGCATTTACACAACACTCCCTCTGTTGCTCCGCTCATTAGCATATGCTGTGTGTATCTCTGCAAGTGTACAACGGGGTCAGAGGTTCCCTTGTAAGGTTTCATTGTTGGCATTTTCCATTCCAGGGGGTGATGGCAGTTTCGATATTGCGGGTGAAGGGGCTGGTCACCCTAGCACCGATCCCTCGATCCCTTCGTCCCCGTTGGACGCACTCTCTGAACAATCGCGCCATCCTTTCATCAGAACTTGGAGCGGATAGAAATGAGTTTGGTTCTTCCCAGCCGGATTGATTCCGTCCGGATGACCTGTAGGGATGGTATCGTTTATCATTCCAAACATTCTCCAACGGCTGCCTTTGGTCTTCCGGGGGCATGCTGCGGTCAGCCACAGTCGGCCCTTGCCTTGATCTTTCCCTACTGGGTTCTCTTCTCAGCACTTCCTCGGGTCCAACTTCGGGCTGGACTCTAGCTCGGCCCCGTCCCTTGGTGTTTCCATGGTGAGGTAGCAAGGCAGGCTCAGCTACATCTGACCCTTGCCTGGTACCTCCCTCGTTGGGTTCGGTTCCAAGTGTTTCCTCGGGTCGGAATTCGAGCCGAGTCCGGGCTCGGCTCCTACCATAGCTGTTTCTGTTGTCAGCCTCTTCGAAGAAGAAAGACCTTTGTCGTCTCCTAGATCCTCCAGACCGGGAATCGCCCCATGATTCAGTGTTGCGGTTGGTTTCTTCAACATCCCTTAAGCGTGACATGAGTTGATCCACCAAGGCTTCTTGTTGAGATGCGAAGCGGTTAGTTACTTCAGCCACAACCCTGCCCAGATCCGCCCTTGTAATTGGTTGTTCCGTAGCGGGGGCTATCGGATTTGCATGATTTACATTTGCTATTGGGACCGGACGATGGTCTTGATCCCTGATCACCGGATCTGGGATACTGCCAGTTGCGATGTTCTTTCCTTTGTTAGCATCCTTCTTCCGTCCGAGAGGCATGTTTTCCAAGCAATGAACGATGCTGATAGAAAAAGGGTTAAGTGGGAGAAGCCGAAGCTTCGAGCTCCGTTCTCAGTGAAAAGCACCAAAAATGTTTGCACAAAAAATGGGCAAACACCTCCAAGTCATATGATTTAGTCGATTTTAAGTTGTTCTTTGTGATTTAGGTGATTTATGCAAATATATAAAAAGCAGGGACTAAACTGTAAAAGACACACAGAGTTATAGTGGTTCGGCCAGAATGTGCCAACGTCCACTTTATATGTTATTCTCCTTTTCTATTCAGATTACAAGAACAAAGCTTGGATTACAAGTAACTGAAAGTTGTTTGAAAGTTCTATCCGTGCTTGAGCTCTCAAACTTGTCTTCCATTGTTGTACCCCTGCCCCTCTATTTATAGAGTGAGGCTGAGGGTAGGGGTGCTGGATGTATACAGCTGCTGGTGGGCCTGGGCTGAAGCAATCTGGCCTGGCAAGGTTGGTCCGGTCGTGTCCTCCCTTGCTTCTGGTTCGGTAGTGAATGGCATGTGTGTTGGTCCGGTGGTGTGGGCATAGCTTGGAACGGTGATGAGTGGTTCGGGCCCTAGAGGTGAGGTGGTGTCTTGGTTCGGAGGTGGATGGTTCGGTGGTGAGTGGACCGGTAGTGCATGGAGATGGAATTGGTTCGGCAGGGAGATGGAGAGTGGGTTGGTTCGGCAGGGAGAAGGAGTTGGTTCGGCAGGGAGATGGAGAGTGGGTTGGTTCGGTTATGCATAGGAAGGGAGTCGGTTCGGCGATGTTGGGCCGGTCGAAATACACCGAACAGTGTATTTAATTGATTTTAAATATTAATAAGTGAAACTAAACAGTCGAATAAATTTTATTTCGAATAATTGGATTTAATTGGATAATTAAATCGATAATTTAACAGTTGAAATTACAGAAATAATTGAAAATTGGGTTTAATATGATTGAAAATGGTTTGTAAAATTTTATTTTATCACATTGGAGTTAGAATGATGTTATGGAACTTTTAAAATTGAATTTTAAGTTAATTTGTGAAAATTGAATATTTTAATATTTAATTGACAAGTTAAAATAGCCATTTTTCAAACAGTCTCGAATTTCGACGAAACTAGTTTCATCGGATCCTTAATGTGATATTATTGTAAGATTTCAAATTTCATGTCAATCGGATTTACAGTTTGTCCGGGGCAAGCCAAAACGCATAGAAATTGGTTTAAATCGATCTAATTTAAAATCGATCGTTTATTGTCGTAACTCGCACATACGACCGAATTAGCCTCCGAAACACGTTCCATTGTGTTTGGAACGCGGGGTAAACCTTAGAAACGCCGACCGGCACGCTTCGTTTGGAGTCCGGAAAATTTCGGATGAATAGTGTTTTGGAAATTTTTCTATAAAAGCCCATCCTTATTCGCATTTGCAAAAGAAAAAGGCTAGGGTTTCATCTCAATGTCAGGCCGCCATTTTCTGCAATCAATGGCCAGAATCTTCTAACTTTCTTCCCTCAAGATCTATCAATCCATAAACAATCACGACAAATGCTCAACTACAAAGATGAAGAGCATGGAGAGAGCATCAAATCCATACGGATAAGTCGACAAATCGTCGACCACTGAGGGAGCTATCTGCTCACGTTCACATCAGGTCACGCATGCATTTTGAGGCCAAACAGGAGGCTGAGCTTGACATGGTGGCGGCCGAAGGTAGCTCTCGAGTGGGGCTTCGATATGCCGTAGGCCGACCATCTCCAGGTTGCTTGTAGTGGTGGTGAAAATTCAACAAAGGATGGCGGCTATGGGTAGGTTTGAACGTGTGTTACCTGGGAGAGGAAGGAGATTGAGGGACGACCACGATTTATGCTTGAGAAATCAACGGCCTGGATTGCATCTAGGGTTAGAAAATGGTTAAAATGTAAACTAATTTATATTTAAAATTCGTTCAAACTTTAAAATATCGTATCTTTGTCATACGAGGTCCGTTTTGGACGAAACAAATTGTGTTGGCTTCGTATTGACGAGCACTACGCAATGGAGTTGTATTGGAGTCATTTGGAGCCAGTGAAAATTTTGTGTAAAATTAAACGCACGTTTAATTTTATTCGAAATAAAACACTGAAACTGAATTGAAAGTGAGGTGAGAACTTCTCACTCAATCGAATTAGTTTCGATTTAAATTTTAAATGGTTAGATTTAAAGTTGATGATTGTATGCCTAGATGATAAATTATTTTCTGTTATTGATTAAAATAGACATTATACGCCGTATATTAAGCGGATGTTATTTATTAAAAACATATACCGCAATAATTCTATCTTGATTGGAATTGGTATTATTTATGTACTTTGAGTTGATTTTCCTGCATTATATAGCGGATGAGACCCTATTGCGCCGCATAATAGCGGATAATATTTTAAAATCCCATATACCGCGATATTCCATATTCGAACGGATTGGTGTTGTGCTAATGTTTGTTGATGCAGGGAAACAGGTTGGAGGGATCCAACTAGATTCCTCACCAGTAATTATTTGATTACAGATATTGTGATATTTGTTGATTATCATATACTGACATATGATGTCTTTGTTGTCGTGATTGACTATTTGGTGTTGTTGCATCATCGGATGCATTTTTTTTGAAGTTTTAAAATAATGATTTTTGATTTTAAAAAGAATTTTAAAGTGATATTTGAAAGTATACGTTTTATTAAATTTTGAATTGTTAAAATAAATAAACATTATAATTTTATTGTTATAAAAGTTATATTTTTGGAAAATAGTACTTAAGTATAATTTTGGAGTTATATAAGTTTTAAATAACGTTTTGTAAATTATTAAAAGGATTGGTTTATTTAAATTGAGATTTTTGAATTATTATAAACGGGTTATATAAAAGATTTCTAAGATTAATATTTATAAATTAAAAATATAAGAATTTTGAAACGAGTTTTATTAAGTGTTAAAATGAAGTATAAATGGATTTCACAACTGAATAAAATTTATAGATTTATAAATTTGAGTTATGAAATGAATAGATTTTGTAAAATAAAAGATTTATAAATAATTAACTTATAAATCGGATTTTGGGTATAAATTTGAGTTATAAATTGAATTGATTTGTAAAAGGGATTTTATAATTGAAGTTTTTATAAATAGAAATGGAATTTATAAACATTATATATAAATCCGAAATCAATTGAATTTGATAAATTTAATATAGAAGTTTATTAAAGGAGATATATTCGCGATTTCAGATAGCGAATTATCCTTGAAATAAAATGTGTAGAAAATATTGAATTTAGTTAGTGAAGTATATTCACGATTTTGGACAGGGAATATATTATTAAATAAAATGGATATGTTTTTTGGGAAGTGATATTATAAAATGAAGTTAATTGTTTTAAAGATGTTTTAAAATGGATTAACTATCGAAACCATAGATTTCAACATTTATTGTTGAAATAGACGTTTTCGAGAAAGAAGGAAAAGGTGGACTATAACACTGTTGTTATAGTAAATGATTTTGGAGAGAAAATGTTTTGTTTAGTATTGGGATTTATATATCTATTTTAAGTTTGAATCCCTATACTGGTGATTTTGGGTCGTCGTAACGATGTTTTACGCAACATTCGTTTTGACCCAAATAAATATGTTGGAAAGAACGTTTTCCGTAAAGAATGAAATATATACTTAATTTCGATTTAAGTATATTGAATATTTTCCAAGTGTTAAAAATAAGGGATTTGTGAATTACTTATTATTAATAAATAAGTATGGAAATGTTCTCCAATATGAAGTGAATGTTTTGAGACTTTATCTTTTAAAGATAAATTAAAAATGAATATTAGAAATCGATATGGAAATCATATATTCATAGATATTTTGGAATTGTAAATTCGCTATGGAATTTATAAAAGAAAGGGGAATTTGTTTAAAAATAAACATTGATTTATTTTTGAAATGTGGGAATTAATTTACGGATTTGGAGCGTAAATATAAAGTAAATCGTTAAATATTTATTTAATTGGTTTAAATGAACCATTTTGAAATGAAAGTATTTCCGTGTAAGGAAATTGATTTTAAATTTGTTTTCAAATGTTGAAATGTGGAAATTATATATCTTGTAAAGATACTTTTGGAAAATAAATAATTTAGGAAATCATTTGGAATCTGGTGATGTTGAGCATGCCTATTGATAGTTAAATAACCGACTATCAATATTTACCTTTAAATAGGTATTTGTTTTGATTGCTTGAATTTAAATGCTACACTTATTTTTGAATAAGCGCTCACTATTCCGGTTAGCCGGGAAAGGACCTTGGGGTCGCATAACCCATTTCGAATGTGTGATACGTCATTATGGATTGAATTTGATGACCGGTATTGAAGACCATATATTTTTGAAAACGGAAGGATTATCGTCGAATTACTCTGCATCGGCTGATCTCCGATATAGAGGCTTTATCACCCTTAGTGACGGGAAGTCCGGACGTGATTAGTGAATATCTGGATTGCAAGGACTTCTTTGGAAGTGCCTTCGGTTCTGTTCGAGCATGGAACAGACTTGTATGGATTATGTATCTGACATTACAATTTGAGATGTAAAGCTGGTTTCTATCAAATATATTTTCGTTGGTGGCGGAGAATTTATTCTCTTAGCTTAACACCCTTCTCTGAGACCTACGAGCTCAGAGGTTATGTAGTTGACGGTTACTAGTGATACATTCTCAAATTGGTAATGTAACAACCCGCATGTTTAACGATTTTATATTTAAATGTTTCATTTAAATATAGCGTCGTTAGTCGGATTTAGGTCCGAAATGTTACTTTTCGCAAATGGCCGAATCGGAGCTCGAAACCACCTCCATTGGTTCCAAAATGGCGTTTGCGGTCTTTTTGAGTATAAGCTTTGATATGTTTGGAGTAAGTTGAATTTTGCAACTTTTTCTAGTTGGGTTTGGGTTGGGTTCAGCCCACTAACTATCTAATAAACCCCTAACTCAGCCCTCTCCTCTCCATTCACCCTCATTTCATTTCCAAAACTTAAGAAAGCTGAAAAATGGTGGAAGGGAAAAGAGAAATAGAAATTGCAAGCCCTAGTTTCTTCTTGTAAACCTGATTTCTTGCTCCAAAATCATAGAGAAGCCATTGGTAAGCTCCTCTTCATCTTCTCTATCTCTTTCTCTCTTCAATCTCAGAAATTTCCTAAACCTAACTTAGGAAAATACTTGTTTTATTCTTAGATTGAAGCTAGTAGAGTTGAAGTGGAGATTTGTTGGTCATCTCCTTGCATATTGAACTCCTTCTTCTTTGTTTTGAATTAGAAGGTGAGTTTTGAACGCACATCTACTTCTCTTGATTTCATTGATGTTGGGCATGAATTCCTAACACTTGTTTATATGCACTTGCTTTTTGTTTGGATTGAATTGGAGAATATCCAAATTTTTAGTGTTGGGTTCAATTCTTTAAAGATCCTAACTTTGATGTTTGAACATGTTTTTGATGGCGAATCGGAGAGCTAATGGAGCTGGGGTATCAATTGGCTAAGGCTCCTTAGGTCCATTGCTCGAACGGTCGCGTTTTTGAAGAGTTTGCATTTAGAGGAGAAAGGGCAGGAACTGCAGAAATTTGCAGTTCGGGCGACCGAACCCTGTAGTCGGTCGACCGACCTGCTATCCCGAGCTTTTTTTTATTTTCTGCATCTAGCCAGCCGACCGAGCCCTGTAGCCGGTCGACCGACCTGCTCCTATTTTGCTGTTTTGCCTATTTATGCTCATTTTGATTGGTTTTCCAAATTTTATCAATTCAATTTGGTTTTTGGTGGTTGTCATTGCATCTTTTGTCTTTGATAACTTATTTTAACTTCATTCACGGGTTTTCATAAATAATCCCTCTAAATCGCATTAAAAACTCGTTTCTTCGATTTATAAATTCTATTTAAAACGCACATACACAATTTCGCACTCCGAGCGGAGTGGAAGGGAGATTAAATGGTTAGGTAAAACACGGACCATGAATCCATGCGTTTATCTTGTCGATTAATCCCCGACCTATTCGATTGATCGTTTTGGCCTTTTGGTCTGGTTTACTGATGAAACGAAGTGAACTTTGTACTGCTTTGAGTGTGAAATAAACTAACGGATAGTAAACCGTTTAGTGCGAACGTGTGGTTATGGGACTCACGTTACCACTTTTCGGATTCCTTTTTGAGAGTTATGACACATTCCGCCAGTTAGTGGTGTTCAGTACCGGGTCTTCGACCTTCACCACTACGGTTTGTTGCCTTCGAGTATGTGCCTTCGGGTTTGTGCCTTTGGGTTTATTACCCTTTAGTATCGCTTCCGATGTTGGTCGTTATGAGCCGCATGGGTGATATTGGGTTGCCTTTTAGTATCGCTTCCGATGTTGGTCGTTATGAGCCGCATGGGTGATATTGGGTTTGGAGTCTTCGGGCTCAAGGATCCTTGTTTGTACAGTACTGAGCTCGAGCAAATTTTCTGATGTTTCATTCATATGTATATTCCCTG
Source organism: Allium cepa (assembly GCA_030765085.1). Taxonomy (NCBI): domain Eukaryota; kingdom Viridiplantae; phylum Streptophyta; class Magnoliopsida; order Asparagales; family Amaryllidaceae; genus Allium; species Allium cepa. The sequence goes on from CM060937.1 coordinate 313,384,029, forward strand.
GTATCGCCCTTCGGTGTTGGTCTTTTTGAGCCGCATGATGCGTAGCGATTACCCTGTGGAACTTGTATACCTTATTGGCATTTGCTATTTGCCTTTTTTGGCTTGATTTGGGATAATTGTATCCTTTGTTTCTCTACGTTGCCTATGATATGAGGCTTGTTTTGTTATGATATGATTCATCTTTTGTTAGATGATTGTGTTATCTCCTTTAGAGATATTTGTTATACCTTGTAACCTTGCAGGTTTGTTGTTGTTCAGTTTATCTAACTGATTTGTTTAGCTAGACCGACCCGTGTATTTTATACTCGGGTCAGACCGAGATGTTTCAGGTTAGGTGCTTTTGGACATAGCCTATTTTGCTTCCGCATGAACTATTCAGCTTGTTCATTTTTGTTAAAGCCTTTTGTGTAGTCCTTTTTATTGTAACTTTGATATATGTATTCTTTTGACTAGTCAGTCTATTGTGGTTTTCTATACCACTTGACGTGTATTAGGTTGTAAACTCTGTTATGTATCAATATATGTGTATATGATGATCTACTGTTCTATGATGTGTATTACATTTGAGTTGTTATATTCTGTTATGATAGATCCTTCAACCACCTATGGTTATTTTTTAAGTATTCATTGGGTATGTCGACCTGCTTGATACGTTTATTGTCGATGTATTCAATAGATAGTTAGAGCAAGGGTATAGATGGTCGCTCCTAACCAGCCTTATTCTCCGTGTTAGTTGATGGCATTACCCTGTAGTGTCCTTGGCTAGCATGGATATAGAGGTGGGGCGTCATAGCGTGGTATCAGAGCTGAGTTCAGAACAAAATATGATAAACACAGAATAGATGCACATATTACGGTACATCAATGTGTATAAGTGATACAAATTTTTGAATCATCGTGCCTTTCTATTCCTTCTACTATCATTGGTTAGATAGAATTTGGGGAATACGTCTAGGAATGTATTTTATTCCGTAGTATTCCGTACTGACGTATCTACCTTGTGATTAATCTTGTTCTTATCCAACTTTCAGCGTATGGCTGGAAGAGGCAGGGGACGACGTTTGGATGCTGGGCGATCTAGTGGTTCGCATCCGGATGGCGTTTATATGTCTGCCCATCAGTTTTTGGAGTTGTTTAGGAGCACTCAGCCTCCAGTTCCTCCTCGAGTTTCTCCACCTCGCAAGTTTGTCTTTGCACGCCAGTGCAGTGATTTTGCTCATCTTGGAGGAAAGCCGTTTAAGGGCTCCGAATCCGTTCTTAAAGTCCAAGCTTGGTTTCGCACGTGCGAGCGTATCTTCTCTCGCATGGATCTTTTTGAACATGATAGAGTTCTTGTAACTTCTAGTTTATTACAAGAGCGTGCTCTTGATTGGTATGAGCTTCTTGTAGCCGAGATTAATGAGTCTACTCTTTCTTGGACTCAGTTTCGGGAGCGATTTGAACTCAAGTTCGTTCCTAAATCTGAAAAAGTTTTATTGACCCGTCGCTTCCTTGATTTGAAGCAAGGGAAATCTTTTGTTTCTGAGTATGTTGCATCATTCGAGGCTTTATCTAAGTATGGCCTTGAATTCATTAGCACTTCTTATAAGAAGAATTTGATGTTTGTTTCTGGTTTTAAGAAATATCTTAAGAAGTCTTTGTTGCTCCAGCTTAAGCTTTCTTTTGAGGAGTTGGTTGATTCTGCGCTTCATCTCGAGACAGTCGTGAAGGAGTGTGATAGTGATGTTGATTTTGAGGTTTCCAAGAACCCCAACAAGAGGCCGATTCCATTTCAGAAGTCCAGGCCTTTTCCTTCTAAGAAGAAGAAGACTGGTGGTTCCAGCTCTCAGCTTTAGCCTTCTGGAACACCTTTCGTACGAAAGTGATTCAATTGTGGTTCTCCTGATCATATTATTCGAGCTTGCCCTAAGCTCTCTTCTGCCGCTACTGCAAGAAGGAAGGTCATCATGTTTCAGCTTGCCCTACTGTTCCGGCTGGTGCCAAGTCTAGCAAGCTTTATGCTGCTAAGGCTTCTGAAGGTCCTTCTCAGGCCAAAGGTATATCTCCATCAATTTTGGAAGGTTCTATTTTATTTCGTGATCTTAGTATACGAGTTCTTTTCGATACGGGTACATCACATTCTTTCCTATCGAAAAAGCTCGTTGATGATTTATCTTTGGATGTTTTTTGTTTGGTTATTTATTTGAGGATTGCAAATCCTATTGGGGGATCCGCGACCCTTAGTATGCTTTGTGACGATGTTGAGATTGTTTTATGTGGCTTTTCTTTTCTTGCGAATCTGCACGTTATTTCTTATCTGGAATTTGATATGATTTTGGGAATGGACTGGCTAGTGAGATATGATGCCAGGTTATTTGTTCTGAGAGGATTTTGTATCTTCGACATCCGGATTCGCCTACTCAGTTATCTCTTATTCTTCGGGATGTCGATAATTCCGAAATGGCTTTATATTCTCTTGACTCATGAGATGATAATGATATATCTCGTATTCTTATTGCTTGTGACTTTTCTGATGTTTTTGAACCTGTTTTGGGTTTGCCACCCAAGCGGGCAATTGAGTTCCGCATTGATCTCATTCCAGGCGTGCAGCCAGTTAGTCGTCCTCCCACGAGGATGTCTACAAAGGAAAATGAGGAACTCAAGAAGCAGCTTTTAGAGCTTGAGTCCAAGCAGTTGATTCAGTCCAGTTTTTCTCCGTGGGGATCCGCGGTCGTCTTCGTGAAGAAGTCTGATTGAACTCTTAGGCTTTGCATTGACTATCGCAAGCTTAACGAGTTAACCATCCGAAATAGGTATCCATTGCCTAGGATCGATGATATGTTCCATCTATTGAGTGGTGCTAAGGTCTTTTCTCAGCTTGACCTTGCCATAGGTTTTCATCAGTTACGAGTCACGGAGGATAGCATACCTCTTACCGCTTTCCACACTCGTTATGGTTCTTTTGAGTGGCTCGTTATGCCTTTCAGTTTGACGAACGCTCCTGCTTTCTTTGTTAATCTCATGAATCGAGTATTCCGGGAATATCTCGATAAGTTCGTCCTTGTCTTCATTGATGATATCCTTATTTATTCCAAGTCTGAAGCTGAGCTTGCTAATCACTTGAGAATTGTCTTGAGTACCCTCCGTCATCATCAGCTTAGAGCCAAATTCTCCAAGTGCCATTTTTGGGAGAATAAGGTTAAGTTCTTAGGCCATGTTGTATCTTCCGATGGCATTTCTGTCGATCCCTCAAAGATCGAAGCCATCCAAAATTGGAAGAGGCCTGAGAATGTTCATGAGATTCGTAGTTTCCTTGGATTGGCGGGTTATTACCGTCGGTTCATTAAGGATTTTTCCCGTGTTGTGCTTCCTCTCACCTGCCTTACTCGGAATGGCATTCATTTTATTTGGTCTTACAAGTGTGAAGCTTCCTTTCAGACATTGAAGGAACTTCTCACTAATGCTCCTATCCTTGTGGTTCCCGAGGGGAATCATGATCTTGTTGTCTACACCGATGCTTGTGGTAGTGGTCTCGGTGCTGTTCTTATGCAGAAGGATCGGGTAGTTGCTTATGCTTCTAGGCAACTGCGTCCGAATGAAGTTCGCTATGCCACTCATGATCTTGAGTTAGCCGCCATTGTCTTTGCCTTGAAGATTTGGCAACACTATTTGTTGGGCGAACGCTTCATTCTTTATACCGATCATAAATCCTTGAAGTATTTGTTTACTCAGAAGGAACTCAATATGATACAACAGCGTTGGCTTGAGTTTCTTGCTTCCTTTGACTTTGATATACAGTATACCCCTGGTAAGGGTAATCGTACTGCTGATGCGCTTAGTCGCGAACATTCGGCTGTTATTTCTATGATGATTACCGAATGGGATGTTCTTGAGACTCTATCTTTTTGTGAAATTCGGGATCGAGGTTCATCTTTTGATACTCCTATTCTATTACTTAGTTTGGGAGCTCGACCCATTTTGTTGGATCGTATTGCCGATGCTCAACGGCGTGATCCTGATTTGTTGCATCTTATTTAGCTTTGTGAGTCTGGATCCCGTGATGAGGCGTTGCGGGATTTTAGTATTGATTCTCATGGGTGTCTTCGCAAGAAGAATCGTCTTTTTGTGCCATCTGATTTTGCACTTAGGCATGACATTCTGGATGACTGTCATCATTCTAAGTATACCATTCATCCTGGTAGTAGTAAGATGTATGCCGATATGCGTCGTCTTTATTATTGGGAAGGCATGAAACACGATGTGGCGAGTTATGTGATTAATTGCATAACTTGTCAGTGTATTAAGGCCGAACATCAGCGTCCTTCGGGTCTTCTTCAGCCTCTAGAGAGTCCATTGTGGAAATGGGATCAGATTTCTATGGACTTCATTGACGACCAACCTCGTTCGAGATTAGGCCATTCTAGCATTTGGGTTATTGTTGATCGCCTCACTAAGTCTGCTCATTTTTTCCCTATCAAGTCTAATAGAACTGCTTCGCATTTGGCTAAGTTGTATGTCAAGGAAATCGTGAGACTTCACGGTGTTCCTAGTTCTATTGTGAGTGATCGTGATCCTTTATTCACGAGTCATTTTTGGCAGAGTCTTCAGCAAGCTTTGGGAACAAAGCTTAATTTTAGTACAGCTTATCATCCGCAGTCTGACGGACAGACTGAACGGTTGTTAACGCTTAAAATTGAATGCTAACACCCTGGTGTGTGAAGTGTGAATGTGAAAGCACCACCCGATGGTTCTGGAATTAATATCAGCTAAAATCACAGAAAATACAGTAAGAGACAGCGATTTTATAGTGGTTCGGCTTAAGGAGTAGCCTAAGTCCACTTTAAGTATCTTTATTACTGATCTTGTTACAAAACGATACAATGCTCTTCAATTACAAATCTCTTTAGTTATAAAACACTTTGAACAAGTAGTTTAAGCTTCGATGTAGATGAAAATCTTCGAATCCATGTCGGATGCATGATAGTCTTTCATAGTAGCTTGTAGTGTTCTTCGAAACTTCAAGTATAGAGTCGGTTTAGAAACTGGCAAAGTATCGGCGCCTGAAGAGATTGTCTAAAAGTCCCCCTCACGTTCAATGTAGGTTGGTATTTATAGAGAATTTTCCCCCTTGGGTCGTAAGTCGTGATCGACTTATGGTAGGTCGTGGCCGACTTATCTGGCCAAGCCCATGGTTTCACAAAGGTTCACTCATCTATCAGAATTTATGTTACAAGTCCTAAGTCGCCCACGAGTCAACATCCTCTTGTATAAGTAACGCGACATCGGACTTTCACTCAGTATCTTTAGGTCGTGGACGACTCAAGCTAGGTGGTGAGTCGTGGCTTAACTGGTAAGCTTGTTTATTTAAGTGTCCGCCGTGTTAAATAAGAAGCAGCGCTTTATTTACTTAAGTCGCTCACGACACGTGCCAGGTCGTAAGTCGCGGATAGCTTTAAGTCGTTAATTCATTTCCTTCTTAAGTCGTGCCATCTCTTGAACCGTTAAGTCATACTGTGCTTGAGTCGTGGACTTCCTTAAGTCCTAGACTGTATACTTCCTTAAGTCGTAGAAACCTTAAGTCGTGGAGGCCTTAAGTCATGAACCACTCCTTCTCTTTTAAACCGTTAAGTCGTAGACTTCTCTATGTCGCAAGTCGCCAAGTCTTTCAACTCGTTAAGTCGCGCACTCTGCTTGAGTCGTACAGTTCTTAAATCGTAGAAAATTGAGGGTTAACATTTGCCCCTCGAAGTACAGCCTAGGTCGTAGGTCGTGTGCTTCGACTTATCTTAACTCGTGTGTCGATTCAAGTTCCACTGCCCCGAGATATAAAAGGCTTAGGTCGCTTCTTCTTCACCTACTTGCTTCTGTGTTTACTTCCACCATTATTGACCTTCGAAGCTTCCAGAAACGAATCAAATCAGTTTACCTCGTAACCAATCAAGTTCCTACAATCTTCATCATCACACTGCGTAGGTAAACTCATTACTTACTCGATTTCACGATTACCGCTACCTTTCGAACATGGACTTCCCACTTTCTAACCCCAATCCAGATCCTCATGCCACACTTTATCTCAAATCATGTTACGATCGATTGCCGTCAAACTTGGAGCGGTTCGATCAAGGTTTTAGATGACTTGCAAGGGGAAGACGATGGGTTAACATATTTCGAATCAGTTGATCCGCGAATTTAGAGGAGACGATATTGTCCTATACGGGTTAACGGGTTAGGAGGATGACGAGTTACTGATTTAAGAAGAGGTCGGCCGGTCAAAGGAAGCATGACATTAGCTTGGACGTGACTCAGTAATTTTGAGCGACCCAATAACCTCCGCGAATTAACTCTGGACTGATTTACCAACTTTTGCGACATAAGTCTTAAGTCGTGGCCGAGATAGGACTTGGAGAATTTCACGTCGCTTTGAACTGAAGTCTTTTCCCCTTACTACGCCTTACGACTTAAAGAACCAATGACTTAGAGCACAAACGACCTAACTTAACTTTCCCACATTCTTTAGATCGGGGACGAGTTAGCACTTTGAACTGTCTTGAGGCATAATTCTGACTTGAACTTTAACTTGAATTGCTGAAGTAAACTGCCGGAATACTGAGTTGTTTGGACTTTGAACTGTTTAGTCTTTAAACTGTTAAACTTTGTTGCATTCTTTCACAGACTACTTTTGACTTGCAAGTTAACAATCTGTTCAATATATCATTTACAGAAAATTGGGACGAATATACTGCCATTGACTGCCCACATCAAATGGCAGATTAGTTAACAACAAATAATCAACTTAAATGGATTGTGTGAACGAAGTGCTTTTAAATCATCAAATTCAAGTAAAGTATTAAAGCAACACTGAAATAGTCAACTGAAACTGCCCAGTTTGCACTAATACTATCCCTGAACTTTTAAATTAACAAGTCCTGAAATTTGGTAATCGATCAATTGTCGACTAGTTTAATTCCAGTTATATTTACTTGTTATTTTTATTAGTTCTGCACAACACTTCACACTTTTAGGAAACGTGCACCTTCACATTTGAATATCCAGTTGCTTGTGTAGAATGACTTCTCAACAAGAAGAGATAACAGTCCAGACTGGAGAAGCCACCGTTATTCCGGCTCCCCTAGTTAATCCTCCAGAGAGAGCCTCTACCACTTTATCATACAAAGTTTTTTGTCAGTTATGCATCCAGTTTGGCATTGCTGAAGTAGATGCCATTCTTCCTGAGAAAAATAACACTGCTGATGTGGCGCCTCTTGGCTTTGTAGCGGCTAACCGGAAAATATGATTGAGCGGGGCCATTCCCCCTTTCAACAACTTTCTCCAGAATCTTCTTCGTCAACTAGCCATCTCCCTATTCCAGCTACATCCCAATGGCTACGCCATTCTGAAGGGGCTGTGTGTGCTATTTAGGAGAAAATTTGATCGACTTCCAAGCTTCGACGAGATTTGCTTCTTATGCTCCTTTTCCAGGACTAAGGATCACCCTTCTATCACCGTCGTGAGAAGCGCTTGAAATCGCAAATTGATAGTTGTCCTTCCCGACACTGCTCATGGGTTCTTAGCTCAGTTCTTCATTGTCCGCTGCCCCTCGGGGTTTTATGCTGTGTGGAGGGAAGGAAGTAAGATCATCTACCTTTACTTCTTCTATTCTCTGAGTTTTGCGAAGTCCGAATTGCCAAGTGTTAACTTCGTTTTTTTCATTTCAGCGCTCCCCCCTCCTTCTAGAGATCCCAGCCACAAGCCAACTCTGGAGAGGCTCATGGCTGTACCGGTTGAAGAGCGGGACATGAAATTTTTATTGAACGACGAATTCCTTCACCAGTTCAGACTTCTTCACCCTTCTCGCTCCACTCAGCCTCATGAAGTCCCCGATTCTCTAGCGGAGGCACTAGATGTCTCAATCCCTGTTGAACAGCTTATGCCGAAGGAGCCCTCCACTGAAACCTCACTAGTGAAGTGCCCCACACTTACTGATGATGCGGGTCCGTCCAGCAAATCGGCACTTGCCCAGTTATTGAGGAGGAAGAAACTCTTCGTTGCCCTAAAGATGCGGCCGAAATGGAAGCCGAAAAAGAAACTCACCCCGGGCATGGCGGTGATGATATTTTTGAGAGGCTAAGCGACCTGATCATAACTTCACAGGATCTTTTTAAATATGATGTTCCTAAAGCTGCTTCTCCTGTTGTCGAGGCGACATCCACTTTTCAGCAAATTTTGACGCCTGCCACTCAAGTCACTACCACCCCTGTGCCGAAGAGTGGTTTGTAGCCCGACGGGTGTAGTTTGCACACCACACACACATAGGATTTTCAGCACTTATTCGTACTTAACTTCTTTTCTCTGAAAACTTTTAAGACTTGTCTTTTTCAATTTCAGATTCTCCGATGGGACGCAGCGGCTCTTATTACGACGACTTTCAGTGCTACGGGAGGCGTGATCAATATGACTATAGGCGCTACCTTCCCGTTTACAGAGAAACTGAGGAAGAGAGAGCCGCTCGAAAGACTCAGGAGAGGAGGGCTCAAGAAGAGCGGTATAAGAGGAGAGAAAGGGAGGAGCACCATGATTCTTCCTAGAGAGGTGACGACTCTCACAAAAGAAAGTCGCATGACGACCGGGGAAAAAGTCATGTAGTTGAGGACCCAAGCAAGCGTGCCAGGCACGGTGAAAATCCTGCATCTACAACTTCTGAAAAGGCCACTGCCCCCGTCTCACTTGACATCCCTTCCGGCTCTCCTGCTCTCGAGAAGACAGACATTCAGACAATGGTCAACAGGCCTAAATTCCAAATTGGACCAGGCCTGGCTACTCTTCAAAGCCGGTTCCCGCACTGGTGCCTAAAGGGAGTGTGGTTCGATCTTGACTTGGTCCCTATTGACAAACAAGCAATGCTGCAAAATCTTGATGCTGTTAGACTTGATATCGAGCGGATGTCAAGGTGGCAAAAGCTTGTTGATGAGCTTCAGAGGGTCAACCGTGTGAATTTAGAGGCCATGCTGACCATGGAAAATGATAAGGCCGAGTGGCAGGAAACTTTAAGCCAGCATGATACCGAGATGAGGAACATCGCTGATTACAACGAGAAGCTTGAAGCGGAAGCTAAAAAACTTAAACAAGAGCTTGCTACTTCTTCTGCCTCATATACTCAAAAAGAAGAAGTACTTCAAAAGCAAGTTCGCGATGCTCACGCTGCTCAGCGACACGCCGAGGCATAACTTGAGGCTGAGCAGAAAATAACGGAAAGGTATCGTGCTGACGTTGCAGAGTTACGGGAGAAGGTCAACTCTCAGGATTTGGAGATTATGAGGCTAAAGGCCCAATTATTAAAGACCGAGAAGGAACATGATGAAGCTATTGCTGGAAGGCAGGCTGTCGAACAGTCGCATGAGGCGACTAAAGCCAATGTCAACTCCACTTTATTTGACTTCTATGTGCATAGCGTCCTGGGGCACGGTAGTCTGGCCTTTCTCGGCCCCAAATATGAAACTTCTCTGGCTGAAGTGTGGGAGGCCGCACTTGACATGCTTGGTGCTAAAGGTGCTGGCTATGCTGAAGCATCTCTTGCAGCACACTTTCTAGATGATGATGCCATAGCTGCTTTGGCCCGGGGAAAAGAGCAGCTTGCCAAAGCACGAGCTGAGGCAGGGGAGCAGTACTTTGTGAAAGAAGCACCATTAACTGCCCCTGTCCCTCCTTCGGTTTCGCTCACAGTTGATATTATTGGCTCGAGTTCTCATACGCCGCTTCCCGCTAAATCAGAAGTTGAAGCGGCAGCTACTCCTACTGAAAAGGAGGCTTTGTAGGATCTTGAAGCACAGAAGTTCGAGATCGAACTCACGAAACAGCCTTCTCCAGGTAACTTTGACATCGATCCAGCTCAAGTGAACTATTTGCTTGATTCAACTGACTTTGATGAATTTCTTGCTTATTACTTGAGTCTTCACGAGTCGCCATCCCCTTTGAACAATACTAATTTCAACTTTTCTTCTTCTGTGGCGAATGTGCCAAGTGCTGAGCGTGCTTCCCCTCCTCCTACTGTCGTTTCTCCGCCTTCCCAAGTTACTCTTCCTTTTACTTTTTTGCCGGGATCTCAAGAGGAATAAATTGGAGCACTCGAAGGCCTAGATGACCCGTTTGCTTCACAGGAGCAACAGGGGGAGGAGGTTGAGGAAGGTAAGAAGACCCCGGAGCAGACCTATGATGACGACACAAAGCTGTCTGCCCTGCTTACTCCGGGAAGCGAGTCTTCTTCAAAGAGGAAGAAGAAGCATGCGGTTTTGAAGAAGAAAATAAAGAAGAGTGCGGGGGCTCCTGCTGGAGAAGAGAAAGTAGAAGAAGAAACAGATCCACCCCCTTCTCCTTCCTCTCTGACCCGTTCAGGCCGGCCTTCGAAGTTAATCATCAGGCCAGGGAAGAGTTCCAAAGGTAGCGGGAAGAAGGAGGAGTGAGTTCGCTTCGTGCTGCTTTTTTTGCATTTTGTTTTCTTTTCGATTGTTGCTTCTCCATTTGTATAGATAGAAGCTTTTTGTTGACCGGAGATTGTACGGGTGCCGGTCCTCGTTTTTCGATATCTGCATATGTAAGAAAATTTCAATAATTGTGAAAAAATGATTCTTTTTAGCTTGTAAAAAACTTATGTTTACACATTAGAATACATTTTCTCTGCATTTGATTGTAGAATAAACGATTCCTTTTACATGCACAAACTTTCAGTCTGTGTTTGAGAATGCATTTATCATTTTCTTTACTTAATATTATAATTAACTAGTGGTATGCTGCTTGAATACAACTTTTATTAATGTAGTTATATTATACCGCATTGCCCCCATACCACAAGTGTATTGTAATATTTTTTGATTTGACAAGACTTGTACTCTTATTTTAGAAGATAACTATTCCATTTTTGAGGAAGCGTTACTCTGCTTCAATAGAGCGTGTCTTGTTCTGGAGATGTTTTTACACTTCAACCATCAGAGATGATCACTTCACATTTTTAAGAAGTGTATTCTCCTACGTAGTAAAGCGGACCTCTGAAGAGGGCTTTGAGTAGCACTTCAATTTTTCAGGAAGAATTTTCTCGAAATTGACAAGTTAATTTTCCTTTAAGATTTGAAGTGTGCCTCCGGAGAGGGCTTTTTTCTTTCTTGTTTTGTCGTGCCTCATTAAAGGGCTTTTTGTTTCCGAAGAGAAGTGTTGGTCTCTGAAGAGAAACGTTTTGCCTCCGAAGAGGGCTTTGGTCTCTGAGGAGAAGCACTTGGTCTCCGTAGAGAAGCATTTTGCCTTGGAAGAGGGCATTGGTCTCTGAGGAGAAGCATTTGGTCTCCGTAGAGAAGCATTTTGCCTCCGAAGAGGGCTTTGGTCTCTGAGGAGAAGCATTTGGTCTCCGTAGAGAAGCGTTTTGCCTCTAAAGAGGGCTTTGGTCTCTGAGGAGAAGCATTTGGTCTCCGTAGAGAACCGTTTTGCCTCCGAAGAGGGCTTTGGTCTCTGAGGAGAAGCATTTGGTCTCAGTAGAGAAGCGTTTTGCCTCCGAAGAGGGCTTTGGTCTCTGAGGAGAAGCATTTGGTCTCCGTAGAGAAGCGTTTAGCCTCCGAAGAGGGCTTTTGTCTCTGAGGTGAAGCATTTGGTCTCCGTAGAGATGCGTTTTGCCTCCAAAGAGGGCTTTGGTCTCCGAGTGGGGCTTTTGCCTGGGAGTTACTTTCTCATGGTTGGATGGATTCACGGGGCGAACGTGAGTTACTTGGACGTTCGTTGTGCAAACTGTCTCAACTAGTGATCAAGTTCCTTGCCTCCCCGTAGGGAAGAAGGTGCCTCCGGTCGTCTTATGGATTTCTAGGGCGGACACAAGTTACTTGGACGTTCGTTGCACAAACTGTCTCAGCTAGTAAACAAGCGCCTTGCCTTTCCATTGGGAAGGTGCCTCCGGTCGTCTTACCCATAGAGGAAGAAAACTCTCATTTTCTGGCATGAGCCGTCAGGGATCTTTATCCTCCGAAGAGTTGTGCCTCCGAAGAGGGCTTTTCCACGTTTCAACACTGGGAAGTTTTATTTCAATCTCGGTGAAACGTGGGCCTTTGAAGAGGTCATTCGCTGTTGCTGGTCTGCTTGCCCACATCTTTTTGCTGGTTGTCCATTTACCAATCCCTTGGTACCATCTTTAAGCATGCATCATCTTCTTTTGCTGCCAGGTAGCTTTATCCAAAGAAATGTACTCCAGCGGAATCACTAATTGTTTGCTTAGAGTACTTCTTATATAGGATTCGACCCTGGAATTTTTGATTGCTTAAAACTTGCTTTTGAGTGATGCCAAGGATTGCTTGGTATTGCGATGGGTAAGCTTGATTTTAATTGCCTGCAAATTTAAATCGACATTTTTAGCAATACTTTGAGAGTACTTTACATATCGAAATAATATAAGCGACTTGTAATAGTAAAGAACACAAGATTTATCTTTTCTTTTATTGATCAACATTACTTTTATAGTGGTTTTTTCAACATAAGAACGATACATTCATGGTAACTTCACAATTTTAAGCAAAGCTATTAAAAATGAAGTGATTATTGTTTCATGGTTCCAGGGTTGGATTTCCCTTTGGAATGGAATATGCTGAGCTGCAGTTCTTGTGGGTAGTTGGCAACACTTTGGTTAATTTCTTCTCAAAGCATAAACATATCTCTCCAACTTGTCCCAACTTTCGCCTGCTGGGTGAGGACCCCCTGTGATGACGTCAACGACAAGTTTTTTAGATTCTTGCGCTGCAGTTTAGTTGCCTAAACCAAATTGACGTTGTTGTCCCTGAGTGGATGAGGTTGGTCGACTCTGTTTTTCTTCACATACTGTTGCAGCTTATTTTGTTTCAGCAATTCTTCAATCACGTTCTTTAACTGGCGACATTAGTCAGTGTCATGGCCAGGTTGATTGTGGAATCTACAGAACTTCCCATTATTCACTGCACCTCTCTTCATCTCAGGTGGTCTGGGATACTCAACAACATCCTTAATTGCAAAAAAGATATTCTCTGGAGTATCAGTTAAAGGAGTAAAATCTGAGGGATCGAAGCGGCGAGGTTTCTTCTTCTCATTTTTCTGCTTCTTTCCTTCGTCATTTTTCCTTTTCTGGTTACCAGATTCTTTCTTGTTAGAAGCAATATTATTATCCTCGACTTTGGCAACAACTACTTTGGCTGAAGCGGAAAGGCTCTCTAGTCGCACGAATTCGTCGGCCTTTTTGTAAAGCTTGTCAAGTGAGTTTGGCTCCTTCATTTTCAGCCATTTTCCGAATTCACTCGACTTGTCGATGGCTCGCATCAAGTAGGTCAGGATCATACGGGGCTTTGCATTGTCTACTTCGGCCAAAGCTATGTGGAAGCGATTCAAGAAAGATTTGATAAATTCTCCGGGAGCTTGCTTAAGGCTGGACAGCGACATTATATCCTTTGCCTTCGATGCATATAGCCTAAACTGTTCTTTAAATTTTCGAGTTAAGTCGGAGAATTGGTCTATACACCGGACAGGTAGCTTTGTGAACAAAAGTAGGGCCACACATTCCAAGTACACTGGAAAGTATCGACATTTAACCTCGTCAGATGCTCTTGCCCCTGTCATATGCCAATCGTACTTATATAGGAAATGGTTAGGGTCACTAATTTCATTATAGGCCGGGATAGTAGGAGGCACAAATTTCTTTGGAAATTCTGCTTTCAAGATCTTTTCAGTGAACGGAGTCTTGCTTGGAGCGAAGCCCCAGTCTTTTTCGTCTTCTTGCCTTTGCATGCTCTCTTTCATGATTTGGCGAACCATCCCTGATAGGTACTCCTCATCGTTCAGAGGCCTCGCTAGGCGGAAGTCGGCTGTTCTTTCGAAAGTTCGCCTTGGCAAATATTCGCGAACAGTTGGATGCAGCCTTGAACCCCCAGCTTGGGAAGGTGCCCCTGTGGCGATGCCAGCTGTTCTTCGAGAAATACTTTTGTCCTGGGAATCATGAGCATCTTCGGCAAGGTTTACTTCGTTATTTTCTGGTTGTCGACTTGCCCCGAGCATGGCATTCAATCTATCCATCATTAAAGCGTTTTGAGCTTCAATCTGTTGATATAACCTGGACACTGCATCGTCTAATTCAGCTCTTGTGACTCCGACAGTAGGAGTTGCCTGATCTGGTATTGGGGAAGCAGAGGTCCCTTCTTGAGCAGTTTCGGATATAGTAGATTTACCCTTTCTTCCAGGAGCCATGATTTCCGATAGACTTCTGGTTTTGAGAGAAACTCTTTCCACAAACTTTTGCTGAGCAATGATGGAAGTATCTTGAGTTCAACACTCAATGAAAGCACCAAAAATGTTAACGCTTAAAATTGAACGATAACACCCAGGTGTGTGAAGTGTGAATGTGAAAGCACCACCCGATGGTTCGGGAATAGAATATCAGCTAAAATCACAGAAAATACAGTAAGAGACAGTGATTTTATAGTGGTTCGGCATAAGGAGTAGCCTACGTCCACTTTAAGTACCTTTATTACTGATCTTGTTACAAAACGATACAATGCTCTTCAAGTACAAATCCTTTAGTTACAAAACACTTTGAACAAGTAGTTTAAGCTTCGATGTAGATGAAAGTCTTCAAATCCATGTCGGATGTATGAAAGTCTTTCATAGTAGCTTGTAGTGTTCTTCGAAACTTCAAGTATAGAGTCGGTTTAGAAACTGGAAGAATATCGGCGCCTGAAGAGAATTTCCAAAAGTCCCCCTCACGTTCAATGTAGGTTGGTATTTATAGAGAATTTTCCCCCTTGGGTCGTAAGTCGTGATCGACTTATGGTAGGTCGTGGCCGACTTATCGGGCCAAGCCCATGGTCTCACAAAGGTTCACTCATCTATCAGAATTTATGTTACAAGTCCTAAGTCGCCCACGAGTCAACATCCTCTTGTATAAGTAACGCGGCATCGGACTTTCACTCAGTAGCTTTAGGTCGTGGACGACTCAAGCTAGGTCGTGAGTCGTGGCTTAGCTGGTAAGCTCGTTTATTTAAGAGGCCACCGTGTTAAATAAGAAGCAGCGCTTCATTTACTTAAGTCGCTCACGACACGTGCCAGGTCGTAAGTCGCGGATAGCTTTAAGTCGATAATTCATTTCCTTCTTAAGTCGTGCGATCTCTTGAACCGTTAAGTCATACTGTCCATGAGTCATGGACTTCCTTAAGTCGTAGACTGTATACTTCCTTAAGTCGTTGAAACCTTAAGTCGTGGAGGCCTTAAGTCGTGAACCATTCCTTCTCTTTTAAACCGTTAAGTCGTAGACTTCTCTATGTCGTAAGTTGCCAAGTCTTTCAACTCGTTAAGTCGCGCACTCTGCTTGAGTCGTACAGTTCTTAAATCATAGAAAATTGAGGGTTAACAACGGGTGAATCGTATCTTGGAAGATCTTCTCCGTATTTGTATTTATGATTTCGGTGGTAGTTGGGAGGATCACCTACCTCTTATAGAATTCTCCTACAACAATTGTTTTCAGTCTAGTATCGGTATGGCTCCTTTCGAAGCCTTATATGGAAGGCCATGTCGATCACCTTCTTGTTGGTTGGAATCTGGAGAGAAGCTTATTCTTGGTCCAGATTTTGTTCGTGATTCTTCTGAGAAGATTGATCTTATCCGGTTGAGAATGAAAGAGGCAGAGAGTCGCCAGAAATCCTACGCTGATAGCCGTAGGAAGCCTCTCGAGTTCTCGATTGGTGATCTTGTTTTTTGTTCGTGTTTCTCCCTTGAAAGGGGTTATGCGTTTCAGTATGACTAGGAAATTGGCTCCTCGCTTTATAGGACCATTTTCTATTACTGAACGTATTGGCCCTGTGGCTTATAGAGTTTCACTTCCAGCTCATTTATCTGGCATTCAAGACGTGTTTCACGTCTCGCAACTTCGGAAGTGTCTTCGGTAGTCAGATTTTGTTATTACTTCTCCTGATTTGCATGAGCTTGAGGTCTCACCGGACATATCTATTGTACAGCGGCCAATTCGCGTACTTGACACGGAGGTGCCACACCTTCGAAACAAGGACGTTCCGCTCGTTTAAGTTCAATGGTCCGCTAGTCCCAATGACTGTACTTGGGAAACCAAAGAGTTTATTGAGCGATCTTATCCGGGTTTTCTATCTTTGCTTAGGAACGGTGAGTTTATCTTTTCTTCTCAAGCTTATTTCCTTTTTCTTTTGAATGTTGTATGTATGTCGTTGTTACAAATATCGTCTCAAGGAATTGCGGGGACGCAATTTTGTAGGGAGTGGAGATCTGTAACAACCCGCATATTTAACGATTTTATATTTAAATCTTTCATTTAAATATAGCGTCGTAAGTCGGATTTAGGTCTGAAAGGTTACTTTTTGCAAATGGCCGAATTGGAGCTCGAAACCACCTCCATTGGTTCCAAAATGGCGTTTGCGATCTTTTTGAGTATAAGCTTTGATATGTTTGGAGTAAGTTGAATTTTGCAACTTTTTCTAGTTGGGTTTGGGTTGGGTTCAGCCCACTAACTATCTAGTAAACCCCTAACTCAGCTCTCTCCTCTCCATTCACCCTCATTTCATTTCTAAAACTTAAGAAAACTGAAAAATGGTGGAAGGAAAAAGAGAAATAGAAATTGCAAGCCCTAGTTTCTTCTTGTAAACTTGATTTCTTGCTCCAAAATCATAGAGAAGCCATTGGTAAGCTCTTCTTCATCTTCTCTATCTCTTTCTCTCTTCAATCTCAGAAATTTCTTAAACCTAACTTAGGAAAATACTTGTTTTATTCTTAGATTGAACCTAGTCGAGTTGAAGTGGAGATTTGTTGGTCTTCTCCTTGCATATTGAACTCCTTCTTCTTTGTTTTGAATTAGAAGGTGAGTTTTGAACTCACATCTACTTCTCTTGATTTCATTGATGTTGGGTATGAATTCCTAACACTTGTTCATATACACTTGCTTTTGGTTTGGATTGAATTGGAGAATATCAATTTTTTTAGTGTTTGGGTTCAATTCTTTAAAGATCCTAACTATGATGTTTGAACATGTTTTTGATGGCGAATCGGAGAGCTAATGGAGCTGGGGTACCAATTGGCTAAGGCTCCTTATGTCCATTGCTCGAACGGTCGCGTTTTGGAAGAGTTTGCATTTAGAGGAGAAAGGGCAGGAACTGCAGAAATTTGCAGTTCGGCCGACCGAACCATGTAGCCGGTCGACCGACTTGCTATCCTGAGTTTTTATTTTTATTTTCTACATCTGGCCAGCCAACCGAGCCCTGTAGCCGGTCGACCGACCTGCTCCTATTTTGTTGTTTTGCCTATTTATGCTCGTTTTGATTGGTTTTCGAAATTTTATCGATTCAAGTTGGTTTTTGGTGGTTGTCATTGCATCTTTTGGCTTTGATAACTTATTTTAACTTCATTCATGGGTTTTCATAAATAATCCCTCTAAATCGCATTGAAAACTCGTTTCTTCGATTTATAAATTCTATTTAAAACGCACATACACAATTTCGCACTTCGAGCGGAGTGGAAGGGAGATTAAATGGTTAGGTAAAACACGGACCATGAATCCGTGCGTTTGTCTTGCCGATTAATCCCCGACCAATTCGATTGATCGTTTTGGCCTTTTGGTCTAGTTTACCGATGAAACGAGGTGAACTTTGTACTGCTTTGAGTGTGAAATTAACTAACGGATTGTAAACCGTGTAGTGCGAACGAGTGGTTATGGGACTCATGTTACCACTTTTCGGATTCCTTTTTGAGAGGTATGACACATTCCGCCAGTTAGTGGTGTTCAGTACTGGGTCTTCGACCTTCACCACTACGGTTTGTTGCCTTCGGGTATGTGCCTTCGGGTTTGTGCCTTCGGGTTTGTTGCCCTTTAGTATCGCTTCCGATTTTGGTCGTTATGAGCTGCATGGGTGATATTGGGTTGCCCTTTAGTATCGCTTCTGATGTCGGTCGTTATGAGCCGCATGGGTGATATTGGGTTTGGAGTCTTTGGGCTCATGGATCCTTGTTTGTACAGTACTGAGCTCAAGCAAATTTTCTGATGTTTCATTCATATGTATATTCCCTAGGTATCGCCCTTCGGTGTTGGTCTTTTTGAGTCGCATGATGCGTTGCGATTACCTTGTGGAACTTGTGTACCATATTGGCATTTGTTATTTGCCTTTTTGGCTTGATTTGGGATAATTGTATCCTTTGTTTCTCTATGTTTCCTATAATACGAGGCTTGTTTTGTTATGATATGATTCATCTTTTGTTAGATGATTGTGTCATCTCCTTTAGAGATATTTGTTATACCTTGTAACCTTGCAGGTTTATTGTTGTTCAGTTTATCTAACTGATTTGTTTAGCTAGACTGACCCGTGTATTTTATACTCGGGTCAGACCGAGATGTTTCAGGTTAGGTGCTTTTGGACTTAGCCTATTTTGCTTCCGCATGGACTATTCAGCTTGTTCCTTTTTGTTAAAGCTTTTTGTGTAGTCCTTTTTATTGTAACTCTGATATATGTATTCTTTTGACTCGCCTGTATATTGTGGTTTGCTATACCACTTGATGAGTATTAGTTTGTAAACTCTGTTATGTATCAATATATGTGTATATGATGATCTACTGTTCTATGATGTGCATTACATTTGAGTTGTTATATTCTGTTCTGATAGATCCTTCAACCACCTATGGTTTTGTTTTAAGTATTCATTGGGTATGTCGACCTGCTTGGTACGTTTATTATCGATGTATTCAATAGATAGTTAGAGCAAGGTTATAGATGGTCGCTCCTAACCAGCCTTATTCTCCGTGTTAGTTGACGGCATTACCCTGTAGTGTCCTTGGCTAGCATGGGTATAGAGGTGGGGCGCCACAGGTAATGTGGCATACGAAGTGCTATTGAGCATTTGTTGAACAAAGCACAGCTTTCGTATAAAGCATTGCTTTGTGGACGAGACTTCGTCGTATCTCACACCACGGAAATGGTCAAAACAGGAAGGATGCAGCAAGGTTATTAGGGAGTAGCACCCCTTTAGTGTATGTCATTACTTCTGGATAGAGGTGGTATCATGGTATGGAGCCCAGATATTTAATCTATGTTGTTGCTGCAAATTTATTACTTTGTGGTTATTGGAATCAAGGATCCTCGGATATAGATCGGTTACGATCGGGGAATGACATATTCGTGTCAGCAGTTACCCAGTTTGAATGGTAACCCGGCCTTGTGTTGGCAGAGGTCCGGTTAGGTTCTCGGGTCGTCTTTCCAGAGGCATACCCATGTGGCAATGGGAAGTTCCTTGGCCTGACCATTTATTGGAAATCCAAACTTCAATACGCATCTTGTACGGTTTTAGTTGTACAACCTGCCATTTACTTATGGTGGTCACCACTGTTTAGATGGTAGCTATAGTTGGCATACGATACTGGTCGTATGTTGGATAAGATTTATATCTTTACTTTCGAAATGATTTTTCCTACACTATGCACTAGTAATAATATCAAATGTTTCTTTTTAATGCGTATCAAGCATCTTTGACTATCATAAGGAGAAATCTCCTCTGATTCTGCATTTACATTGTGCGTGTGTGTGGGAGGCCTTATGGTAGTCTCATTTTCTAAAAAGCATTACGAATCTATTTTAAAATTATCATGTTCTTTGTTTTAAAGATAAACTGTTTTAAGTTCTCACACCAGTCCCATGACTGACTCGGAGTTTATTGTTTTCCTTCCTAAACTTTGGGTGCCCACCAATTTCCACACGGGCAGTCAAGAGTCAGTTTATCAGGATATTTTGGAATTCAGGAGTTGCTGGAAGCAAGCTGGATGGCATGGCGTATTCACTAGTATATAGTATTTCTTTTCCGCTATTTGTTGTTGTACACTCTGATGATGTAATGTAATGTAATATGATGTAATGTAATAACTGATATAGTTCTTTGTTTAAAGATTATTCATTTATCTATTATATGTTGTTCTGCTGCGATTGTGAGATTTTGATATTGTTCTATTGTTTCTTTCTGTTCTGTTCTATCTTTTTATCTCTTCTTCTATCTTCTACCTCTTCTTTAACCCTAACGGTATGGTTTTCCGGCCTTTGATTTCTCGGCAGTTGATACAATGGACGTATTGATGTCGGTTTTCGAGCGTCGAAAATTCGCGACGTTACAAGGTTTAAATTATTTAATTAATGATCAATTAATAAAAGGATTAAGAGTAGTTAATTATGTGATTAATTACTTGCGAAA
Organism: Allium cepa; assembly: GCA_030765085.1. Taxonomy (NCBI): domain Eukaryota; kingdom Viridiplantae; phylum Streptophyta; class Magnoliopsida; order Asparagales; family Amaryllidaceae; genus Allium; species Allium cepa. The sequence continues at coordinate 313,404,240 of CM060937.1, forward strand.
GTTATTAATTAAAAAGGAATTTAATTAAAGAAGTAATCATTAATAATCAAATAAATTATTAATTATTAATTAATAATTAAAGTATAATTAATTTAAAATTAAACTTTAATTACTTAATGTAATTAAAAGTAACTAATCAAATATGATTAATTAAAGGTAATTAATTAAATATGATAAATCAAGAGTGATTAATCAAGTATGATTAATTAAGGATGCATAATCAGGTGTGATTAATTAAAAAAAATTAAGGTAATTAAGTGATAATTAATCAAGTGTGATTAATTTTAAAGGGTAATTAAGAAGATAATTACTTGGTTAATTAAGAAGTTATTAACCAAGATGATTAATTAAATTTGTGATTAAGGAATAATTACTTATAGTAATTAAGTAATAATTAATCAAAGATGATTAATTAAAGAGAATAATTAAGTGATGTTTATTAATTAATTTGTAATTAATTTACGAATGATAAGATGGATTGATGATAATCCAGGTGATTAAGTAAGAATCAATTTAATTAAGAATTAATTAAATTATTTAAGTTGGATCAACCTTGTGTATGAGTAATTATTGATTGGTTGATAAGTATCATTTGATAAGTTAATGATATTGGTTGATATTATATGTCATTGGTTGATATGTGATGATGTGGATGTGATATATCTGAGATGTGATATATATGCTACTTTGTGATATGTATGGATGAATCTGATAATAGTGATTTATCTATCTGCGTAATGTGAATCATCCATTTATGTTAAATGGTATTTCTGAATATCCATTGTTTAAAACCCTTAAGTACAACTTGGACATTAAAATGGCGTTTGGATTTGGTGAGACCAGGATCGGGTTTCCATATTTGGATATCCGAAAACCACACCGATCCAAAATAAACGTTAGGTCGTGAATCCAAGTGGAGCTTAGTGAAGACTCGAGGTGTAAGAACTATACGTCTGTATAACTTTGTGGGTGATTCCGTAATGAGTTTGACGGAATAGTGCTTATAGTTTCGAGATGGTGATTCAGAGTGCAAGGGCTACGGTCGTTGACTCTGAGCGTGATTCCAAAATGAGTGCAACGAGATAGTGCCTTTAGTTTCGTTCGAACCTGGAACGGACTTGTATGGATTGAATGCTTTCAGAACATCGTCAGGTGGACGATGAGCATTCTAAGATAGATGTGTTCTATAAAGGTAATCGCAGCCTCAAGCCTCATCAACCGGGAATGGCTAAAACAGGGGAGGTGTAGCAAGGCTTCGTGGGTATCTCCCACTAGAGAGCGAGATACATCCCTGTCTAGATGTCCCTTATTATTTCGGCTTTGTGGGCAGTTGGATCTACAGCCAACTACGGGGTGGTCTTGTTCGGGACTGTTCAGTAAGGAATGGTCCCGGCCTTGTGTTGTAGGGGAGCGGACGTACTCCTCGGTACGGTGATCTAGGCCACATACCGTGACGGGCGCTACCACAGTAGCCCTGCCATTGTTGGAAGCCCATTTTCCCTACGAGGCCCTACGGTTTTTGTTTGTATTACCCACTTTTGTGACTAGTAGTTGGAATTTAATAATGTAACAATTTCCGCTATTTCATATTTACTTGAAAACCCTAGACACTATTATAATATCACTGGATTTCCTATCAAATGTTTTGGTTAGCGTAAGCTAAAAACTTTTCCATGTTTATGTGTGGAAATCTTATGTGATAACCTTTCTTTTCAAAGGATTTTCTAAAGTTAAGCAAATCTTAAACCGTTTACTCACACCAAACCCCTGTCTGACCCGAGTGTTTAATTCCTGTTTTATTAAACTCTTGGGTACACATATTCTGTATAAGTAGTCAAGTGATTCAGGTTATCTTTGACGAATTATGGAGGAGCTTTGGAGCAGGAGGCTTCAGCGTGTGGATATATAGTTAGATGTTCTGCTGTGTTGTTATTCTGTGTGATGTCTTGAATTGTATTAGACAGAGATGTTATAACTGTCAAAATTGAGATGTATAGTTGTGTACTCTGATGTATATGATACTATGTATATGTTCTATATTATATTTCAATCGTTCTGCTGTGAGATTCTGATGTGTTGTTTCTTTTCCTTCTCTTTCTTTTCTTCTTCTATCCTTTTCTTTCTTAATTAGTGATGCGATTTTATGGTGGTAGAAAGTCGGGTCGCTACACATATATACACTCAGCGACTCCCATAGGATATTACTACCCTATTAGTAAAGAGTCAAACCCCACAAAGCTAAGGTTTATCGCTAAACCTCGCTCTGATACCACGTTGTAACGTCCCGCCTTTTCGCACGCTTCAAATCGACACACGTGCCAATTTAAACCATACGGAAGGGCACATTGTTATGGGGTAAATAAGAAAAACTGAGAAGAAATAAAATAAAACAGAATCTCACAACAAAAGGATAAAATATAATTAAAATATACAATTCATAAAACTGTTTACAAAACAATTGATTCTTCTTTATGCAATAAATATCAAAGTTCACATACCAATAAATATCAATGCAGCGGAATTAAATAGTGTAGTGGAATAATAGTTGATAAAGTAATACAAATCTTCGTCTTCGTCCTCCAGAGCTAAAACATCAAATCCTGAAACGCTCGGACTGACCCGAGCGAATTGAAAAGAAAAAACACTCGAGTCAGAACTAAATGATCTTATGTAAGTTAAATAAACAGAGATAAATATGAGTGCGGTATCTTTAAAGATGCTCGGGATTCACATCTCTTAAGGATCGGTTAAACTATTTACCATGTAGTATATTTCGCTATTATAATAGTGTCTAATTGTAAAATAAATGTACTTTTAAATAGCGTTAAGGAGTTGCCCAATCTCCCCCTTAACAGAATAATAGTCCCAGTAGTCCATCCAATATCATAGTCCCTCCTGATCGGGAAGCCACCAAAGGATACCACACGGGCTACGGGAGAAATCCAAACTCGTATAATGCGTTATAGGATAGGTGACACGGCACAACAGGCAATGCCAGGGTAGATATAGCAATTACGCATCCGGGCTGGTGGTAACGCGTAGCTGCTACTACCGCCCACCTCGGACAAACACCCCCAAATCAAAGAAATCAAAAGTGAAGGTGGCCACCGAATCAATCCAAAGTCAGGGTATAGTATCGAAGAGGAGTATCCGATCAGAGGAATGACCTCATTGGCCTGAGAATCCCTCTTGTTTTAGCCACCTTATGCCAACTCACGGGAGTCGGGTCCATGTAATTACCTCAAAGGAAAACGCCGCCACCATCCTACTTTATTCTGGAATCTCCACCGCGTACACGGTTGTTAAAGTGGTTTTCGGAGTTGGCAGAGAGTATGACAACTCCGATCCCGGTCTCTTTAACAACCAAACGTTATTATAACACTGCGGTCTTTTAAAAATAATTTATACTTAAAACCAGAATATAATATCCCTTTTTAAAACCATATAAATACGATATCGTTTTCCTCTTTAAAAATCTAATCAATATTGATATCATTTCAAATATATCTTTTTCTAAAACCATACCACTTTAAAATTTATAATATCTCGAAACCATCCATTTAAATTATAACTCTTCAAAACATAACACTTCGAATCCATGGCTTTAAAACCATAACTTCAACTTAAATGGTTTGGATATTCAATAGTATATAAATAAAATGGTTTGAATTTAAAATTTCTTTATAAAGTAAATAATTTCCACGACTTTAGAATTTTATTTTCTTTAAATTAAGTCTAAGTCCATAAATTTTAAATTCACTTCTAGTTTCAGTAAACCACTTCAGTTTCAATATATTTCATACATTGAATATTAAACAATTGGAACTAAGGTTTGAAATTTCTATTCAATAATTTATTGTCCTATTATTTAGTTTTGAAATATTTGCATAATAAATCCATAATCATTTAAAATAAACTCCAATTACTAACTACTAAACATTTCCTTCAATTTATTTATACTAGAAATGTTCATTAATTTTATCTTGAATAAAATCCAGGTATAAATATCATTCTTTAAAATTTCCAAGCTTAAATTAGTTTTACATCAACTTATGGAGAGATTTTTTTTTTAAATAAGTTCCATCAAATAAATTTCCAATTTACCTCCCAATCTTAACTGATTTAAATCATTAAAACTCTATATATACATACGATATCTTAAACATGTACTCAACCATTTAACATAAATAATCAAACTCCATTTGCTCAACTTATTTATTTTTATTTAACCGTTTTATACATAGCTTAAATTCAAAAATTTAACTATATATGTATATATAAAATATATTTATATAATATCCAAATTTAATACTTGTTAACCGTATCATATAAAAACCATAAAAATCATTTCAAAAATAATTTTATATATATACCGCGGTGCTTGTATAAAATTTTCTTTCCTATGTTCAAGGGATACGGATATTTATCATTTTAATCCGCAATTTAAAAATAAAAATGCGGTTGTATATCATTTCAAACCGCAATCCCGAATGAAATGAAATGCATGATAACTTGCAGATTATATAATATAGAACACATCATCCATTCACCAAACATCAATCATCAACCAATTTATTGCCATCATCATCAATTTAAACAAACATCAATAGAGCATATAAAATATAGCAGGTATCAACGAACAGTTTATATTCAAAAATAAAATAAATAAATAAATAATTGTTTAACTAGCAGTTTATATGCAAAATAAATAAATTTTAACTGTCAATTTATGTGCAATAATAAATTTAATTAACAGTTAAATTAAATAAATGCGATTTAACTGAGATGATGAATAAAATATGCAAAACAGTCATAAATAAATTTCTACTTATATCTTAAATCAATTTATCAAACATAAGAAATCTTAGAAGTTGTGAGCAGGTTAAAACACTCACCTTTTGAATTTAAATTGAATTTAAATCCGATTTAAACCCAAAAATTTCACAGTCTCCAAATTTGTCCAAACCAGCGTCAATAGATCCGGAATTTTATTACGATCCTAAAAAAAATTTGCGCATAAAACGGATGTTGTATGTGGAAGTTATAATAATTTGAACGAGTTGAAATTAAATTAAATAAAATAAACAAAGAACATACTCACATAAGGGCCACGTCATCACCACAATTCCTCTCCCCCTCATGCATTTTTGATCAAGCTTCTAGGAAATTCACAAAATCGAACCCAACAAGATTAGCCGTTGACCCTCCTTTAACCGCTCGATACTCGCGCCACTAGTCACTAGAGGACCTCCGACCAAGCCCATCGCCACACCCTCGCCATGGTGCACCTCCCAGTGGTCGTGCCTTCACCATCGGCTGCCCCAACGTCATGCGCCGCCACCTCTATCAAAACCCTAATCCAGTTTATACGCCACATCTAACCGTTGATTTGCTGAACTAACCCCTCTGATGAACTCCCCATTCGACTCTCCACACGACAGTACCAACGATTTTTCGATCCGTCACTATCCTTCGATGGTCAACGAACGGTCGTGAATAAACTAGGTTTTTTGGAAGAACTTTGATTCGATTTCGAAAATGAATTATAGATTTAGGTTGCGCTCGTCGAGAGCTTCAATTCCATATAAAATTTGCTATGGTTTGAGGAGATCGAATTTTTTTTGCTTTGGATTTGATTTTTGAATCTGGATCTAGGTTTTGCATCCATTGAGGAAGAGGAAGAGTTATGAAATTTTACGCGCAGATAAATAAGAATAAGCGGAAGCTGGGGTTTAGCAAGGTATTTATAGGCAAATTGAAATGAACATGTGGATCGGGTTGATAGATGTACGTGCTAACACTAATGTGGCCCAAAAAGACCGTTCTGACCCCGGAACGAAATTGGGTCAACCCATATATCGAAATAGGTGTTTTAAAATATTCCGAAGGCAATGGAAAAAGTTTCACGTCCAAATTCCATCGTATGAAGAAGTTATGCTGAAATCAATATTTTTAAATTGATTTCAATTAAATCGATTTCAAGGCGTTTCGCGTTCGTACGATCAACCGACAAGTCCGATCGCTATGAAACTTGAAACCCTACAAAAATTTGCCGATATGAATCCGATGAAACTAGTTTCGTCGAAATCCGAGTCCGTGACCAAAATGGCTATTTTTATATTAATTAAATAAATTTAAAATAAATTGATTAAATCAAATTTCGCGTTAAAATTTCTGAACTTTGCAAGCTTTATCACTTTATAATTTCAAACATTTACAATGATTTAACAATTTTTTAAAAAAGTCAATTTATTAAACATTAATCAATAGAAATCTTCAATTTCATAAAATTCAAAATTATAGATAAATTTCCAAAATTTCCATTAAATTGAAATTTCCCCATAATTATTCCATTCATAATTTCAAATAGATGGGTTTACCATTGGATTTAAAATTATCACATAAATATTTTCCGTTTTCAACTTAATTTTTATTCAACAGAATAATTTTATATTTGATTTCATTAATTGGCAATAAATCCAACTATTATAAATTAAATGAATTAACTCACTATAAAAATTCAAATTCTATAATTCATAAATTTTATCATCTTGATTTACTTATAAATTTATAATTCTTTAAACCCAATTCGCATCTCAATTAAGTAATATATTCACCAATTTTAGAATTTATTTCAATTTCTTAAAATAACCTCTTTATTATACATTGAATCCAATTTATTTTGATAAGTATCCAATTGAATGGATTAGATTCAATTTAAACCTTTAAGTTACACTTAAGTTTAGGTCTTAATCAAATTATAACATGTTCCTTTCTTAGTTATTACTCTACATACTTCTCGTATTAATTTCACCATTAATCATAATTATTAAAGTAACGCTTATAATAAATATGACCCTATAATTACTCAACATTTAAACCAACGTTATTTAATTTTCCATTAGTGTAACATTCATTTATTTTATTATCGCTTATTACAAATTCTAATTCCATTAACAAATAAGAAGGTAATTTATAATATATGTTACAAATTTTTAACTAATCACTATTCATTATTATTGACTTTAATTTAGCATTACTTACCTTGCATTAACATTGTTACTTAAAATCCCTATCCAATTGCAATTAATATTCTAATGAATACATTTACTCTTTTCCGTTATGTTATTAATTATCATCAAAGCACATCTAATTATCTTTATTGGTAAATGAGTGAATTTACTAGTAACCCACTATTATAACTTTTAATATACTTGTATATTTATTTATCAATCAATATTTACGTTTTTTCATTCAAATTGATTTATAACCTAATATACATTTATTAGTCCCATTTCATTACATTCATTAATGGGTATTGCACTAACCTTACTACTTTACATTACATTTAGTTTCCAAATTTTATAGAATTAAATTCTAATTACTTACCATTTAATCCATCAATTATTGATTCCATCCAAACATATATTTAGATTTTATTTTAATTAATTTATTCAATGTTGACATCCACTTAATAAAATTTACTTTCATTTATATAGTTGTAATTCAAATTAGTTATTATTTCATTAATACTATTTCCAATTTATTTTTTCAAGTATTGATTTCACAAATCAAATTTAATTAACAAATTATAATGGTTTCCACTATTTCTTCAATTGGATTTCATTTCAATACTAATCTATCACCTTTTTTTTTTAAATTTCAATTACAAAATCCGATTTAGTTAACAACTTTAATTGTCGAAATTTTCGGGTCATTACAGTGCTCCAATACCCATCTTTCAGTTTCCCCGATTGAAGCCTAAATCGAAAAGTCCCAATCACGCATAGGGTTTCGAATTTTACAAGGTTTGACCATGATTTCTGGTTGACTCGAGCGTCCATTGCAAAAACAGAAGCTACACGTAGATTTGTATGGATGAATTATTCGATATATATTTTTTCCAAATTTTTCTGAGGATCTTGAAATTTATGCTTTGGATATAATTTGCAATTGGATCTGGAAATATAGAATTTTGTCTGCCACTGAGGAAGAGGAGGAATAGAATGAATTTACGTACAGACAAATGAGAATTAGGGAGGCTAAGTTTTATAGCAGGATATTTATAGAGAAAGATGAAATAGAATAGATTAATCGGGTGGAATACACGCTAATGACAAAAGTGGCCCAATAAGCCCGTTCTGACCCCGGAACGAAATTGCGTAAACCCATATATCAAAATAGGTGTTTTAAAATATTTTAAAAGCGATGGAAAATGTCACGGCCAGACTTCCTAAGCCCAGGAAGACGTATCGTTCTTAAAGAAAGAAAAGGGATGAGAAATAGAAAAGATAGAGAAGAAAGAACAACAACATCAAAATCTCACAGTGGAACGAATAAATTATAATAACCACATAAGTATTTACATAATATACAACATCAATCAGAATCATACAGATAATACATCACATACTAGACAGTTATAAACACCTGTCTAGTTAATACAACTCAATACAAGTCAAACAATACAGAGATACCAACACAACGGAACTCTATATATATATATATATATATATATATATATATATATATATATATATATATATATATCTACAACGCTGAATCCTCCTGCCCCATTGCTCCTCCAGAATTCGTCAAAACTAACCTGAATCCCTTGGCTACCCGTAAAAATTTGGGTACCCGAGAGTTTATGAAAAACAAAAATAAACTCCGGGTCAGACATGGGTCTGGTATGAGTAACAGGTTAAAGTTGCTTAACTTTGAAAATCTTTTGAAAACAAAACGTATCACGTAAGACTCCCCACACATAAATATGGAAAAGTTTTTACCTTACGCTAACCAAAACATTTGATAGGAAATTCAGTGATATTAGAATAGGTCTAGGGTTTTCAAGTAAATAGAAAATAGCCGAAATTGTTACATTCGTTAAATTCTAGCTACTAGCCACAAAAGTGGGTAATACAATCAAAACCGTTGGCACTTATTGGATTTTGGATTCCATACAATGGCAGGGATACTGGGGTACCGCCCGTCACAGTACGTGGCCTAGATCAACATACCGAGGATCACTCCCGACCCCCTGCAACACAAGGCCGGAACCATTCCTTACTGAACAGTCCCGAACAAGATAAACCCCGGCAATTGTCATGATCAACCGCCCACACAGCCGAAAATAAGGGACATCTAGGCAGGGGAATATCCTTGTCCTGCTTGGGCATGACCCACCTAACCTTGTTGCACCTCCCTTGTTTTAGCCATTCCCGGTTGATGAGGCTTGAGGCTGCGATTACATTTAGAGAATACATTTCTTAGAATGCTCATCGTCCACCTGACCATGTTCTGAAAGCATTCAATCCATACAAATTCGTTCCGGGTTCGAACGAAACCGAAGGCATTATCTCGTTACACTCATTTTGGAATCACCCTCAGAGTTAACGATGATAACCCTTGCAATCTGAATCTTCATCTTCACTTCAGATTCACGACCTATCATAAATTTGGAATTGATGTGGTTTTTGGATATTCCGAATGTGGAAAACCCAATCCCGGTCTCATCGTAATCCAAAACGTGTCTTTTAAGGCCAAGTTATCTATTTAGTCTTAACAGTTTAATTCAATATAATCAATACACTAAGATGGATAATTCATAATATCACAATAGATAATCACAAATAATATCATAAACTGATAATCAATATTATCATCCAAAACAAATAACTAAATATTATCATATTTAAACCAAGCATCCATATCAGATAAATATTATTCATGTCAGATATGAATTCACAAACATCAAATAAAATATCCATATCATTCATAAGCAACGATTTATAATCATACCATTTGTAATTAATTTAAAATGAATTAAATTAACTACTTCTATCTCTAATTAATTTAAAGTAAAGTAAATTAATTACTCTGTCTATAAATCCTTCTTATACAAAGTATTAATTAATTGAAAATCGAATTAATTGATTATTCTATAGATATTCATCTTGATTAAACACCTTTGATTTATCACTTCTAATTACAATAGATAATTAGTCTTTATTTAGTTTCACAGATTAATTATCCTAAATCATTTATAGTAATTAACATTTAATTACTTCATTTATAATTGACTACATTTATTCTTTATTAATTACATAAATAGTTCACCACATTATTAATTATTCCTAAATTAAACAATTCTTACATACATCATTAATTATATTAATTAATGATCTCTAATTCAGATTTGAATTAACTTTCTTTATTTAGAGTAATTACATTAAAAGGTTCATATTTAATTTAACTCAATTATTAGTCACCCTTGATTAACAATATTCCAGTAATTAACTTTCATTAATTACTTATATTAATACACTAATTATTCCATAATTAATTATCTCCATTAATTAATCCCTTGATTAATTACAAAAGTAATTATCCAAATTACTTTATTAACACATCATCTTTTCACTGATTACATTCAGTAATTAACATTAATTACTTCCTTAAGTAATTATGCTCCATTGCATACATTAAGTAATTATACTTATCAATTTATCAAATGATTTTCTTAAATTAATTAAAATAAATTAATTAACTTAAATTAATCGTTTATCAAAATTAATTACAATAAGTAATTAATCTCTTAATTATTTTTTTCAAGTAATTACACTTAACCATTTACAATAGATTATTTAATTAATCTGATTAATTATCAAAATTAATCACATTAATTAATTAATTATTAATCTTTAGTTAATTATCTTTATTAACTAATATCATATTTTAATTTACTTCTTAATTTATAAATTAATCTAAATTATTAATTTTATAAATTTTATAAATTCACCATTTCTTTATTACCTTATTAATTAAATCATTTAATGCCATAATTGTACATAAGATAATTTATTTCTTATTTAATGACTTAATTAATATAAAAGTGTATTAGAACATTACACTTATTATTTTAACTTATGTAAATCTTTGTTATAAGACTTATTTTATTTTAAACTTACAAATCTTAGTTTTCCAAAACATAGGTTTAAAATAACAATTCCTATTTATTAAAAATCCATTGTTAAGTTATTATATTATTATTATTGTTTAAATAAAAATCCATTATTAAAATAAATTCACTACATAAACAAACTACTTATTTTATAAAGCTGAATTAAAAAGAACAAAACAATCTTTTATTTAAATTTAAACCTAGGTAAGAATTTATTTTTAAACAAATTAAACTTATCTTGAGTATTTTTAAAATCATATTATTATTTATTTAATACAAAATTTCCAAATTATCAAAATAATAGAATTAGAAAACATAGCTTTATTTATTAATTTAAAAACAAAACTTATCTATTTATAATATATACAAATATACATATATACCTTATAAATAGGAACAATTTAAATTAGCCTATAAAAGATAAATTAACAGTTAAATATTTATTTAAAAAGAAGATTATTAAATCAATTTAAATATTATTAACAAATATTATCAAATCAATAAAAAAATTAATGCAGATTATTAAATTGATATTGCCCCAAACTTCCGGGATATCACATTCTTCCCCCAGTAAAAGAATTTCGTCCCCGAAATTTAAAACAAAGATAATTTAATAATCTAGTTAAATATTTATTTTAAAACACAAGCATATATTAATCATATGCTAACAACCATAGCAACCAAGTCATCCAATCAAACAAATCTAACTATCCAGACAAAATTCCGGATAGAATTTTCTCGAGTTTCTCCAAGTATAAATACCGGGTTACTCGCTCTATAGAATCTAAACAAACAATACTGCCAAGCTACAGAGCTTCTACTCATCAAGATCTACAAAACAAGACAGAATATCAGACTATAGACAAGTCTGAATCAACAACCAAAACTCCCTGAACTGCTGGTTCAATAACCAGAGATAAATCTTACACGTACTCCCTCAGAGACACGTGAAACACACCGAATTCCAGTTATCCAAACTAGCAATTCGTTCCTGAAGACTAAACACTTATCCAGAATCAAACCTCTCACTTCAGATCCAAATTCCTCCGTCTCTTATCCATAAAACTCTTCGGACGATCCTGTGCTGCTCACATCTTCCCTGATCAGCTCAACTCTTGCTGATGCTCCTCGAAATAAACTGGACCAAAGACGATCTAACAAAATGATCTTTCCAATATCAACCAAACTCTGAACACAAACTCTATTCCAAAATCAGAGGACAAATCTCATTTCTCTTATCTAGAAGAGATAAAACAGGTGCAAACTGGCCTCAGATTCTGAGAAATCTCCTGTAGAACTTCCTAATCCAAACAGTGCAATATCCAATTGTTTCCAAACTAAAACAGCTACCACCATGCTTCCACTGTGCAACTCCGATTGAACAGATGAAAATGCTGATTATGAACTCAAGCACAGACTGGACAACGCATTCCAAAAATAAAGCTCAGAAGATCCTCCAAAATTTAAGCTGCTTCACCAAACTCAATAACCATCCTATCACTAATCTGATCCATCAGTCCACTCCTGAAATCCAGACGATACCAAACTCAATCTTCAGATGCTGACCAAACTCTGACTTCTCAATGACATCCAGAAAAATATCACTAAAACACAAGAGAACACTCAAATTATCGCAAGTCGCTTTTGCGATTAATCCAGCCTCATTCCAAAGATACCGCTCTCTCTTGACCAAACAGAACCACTTAAATTTATGTGGCCAATCCATCGAAGAAATGGAATTACTCTACTGCTTCTGAAGTTACCCAAGAAAACTGCTAAGCCAGAAGACTTCCCTAATCCAAAGCTCTTCGAGAAACTCGGACCTCAAAGCAAACAGATACACCCAGCTGAACACAGCCACAACAACGAAGCAGACACTATTCCTTAACTTGTCCTAAAGAAACATCTTCGGAGACATCCATAGTCACTGTGTCTCATCACACAGCTACTACACCTTGATGTATCAAGATATCATGACTTGCTTCTGTCCAACCGACAGATCCAAACTCTAGCTCAGCCAAACTTTATTCTTCGATGGTGAACTCCGAATCTTAACAGATTTTCTTCAGAGATCAATGAAATCCTTTCACCACCCAAAGCTCACTCGAGACTGTATTAGGTCTACAGTCTCGACAAATGCACTTCCAACCTCAATCATTCAAATTACAACCATTGGTAGTTATGTTACACACACCACTACCCAATCTATCTTTATAGCTCATTGGAAAACCTGTACAGGTAACCCAACAATAGGTAGAAATAAATAAATATATATATATATATATATAGATATATCAAAATTACAAATACGCTCTCTCAAGAAAGAAATCACTCAAGAGCCTAGGTATTTACTCAACCTAGCGCTCTGATACCACTGTCACGACCCGACTTCCTACGCCTAGGAAGACGTATCATTCTTAAAGAAAGAAAAGGGATGAGAAAATAGAAAAGATAGAGAAGAAAGAACAACAACATCAGAATCTCACAGCGGAACGAATAAATTATAATAACCACATAAGTTTTTACATAATATACAACATCAATCAGAATCATACAGATAATACATCACATACTAGACAGTTATAAACACCTGGCTAGTTAATACAACTCAATACAACTCAAACAATACAGAGATACCAACACAGCGAAACTATATATATATATATATATATATACACACACACAACGCTGAAGCCTCCTGCCCCATTGCTCCTCCAGAATTTGTCAAAGCTAACCTGAATCCCTTGGCTACCCGTAAAAATTTGGGTACCCGAGAGTTTATGAAAAACAAAAATAAACTTCGGGTCAGACATGGGTCTGGTATGAGTAACAGGTTAAAGTTGCTTAACTTTGAAAAGGTATCACGTAAGACTCCCCACACATAAATATGGAAAAGTTTTTACCTTACGCTAACCAAAACATTTGATAGGAAATTCAGTGATGTTATAATAGGTCTAGGGTTTTCAAGTAAATAGAAAATAGCCGAAATTGTTACATTCATTAAATTCCAGCTACTAGCCACAAAAGTGGGTAATACAATCAAAACCGTTGGCACTTATTGGATTTTGGATTCCATACAATGGCAGGACTACTGGGGTACCGCCCGTCACAGTACGTGGCCTAGATCAACGTACCGAGGATCACTCCCGACCCTCTGCAACATAAGGCCGGAACCATTCCTTACTGAACAGTCCCGAACAAGATAAACCCCGGCAGTTGTTATGATCAACCGCCCACACAGCCGAAAATAAGGGACATCTAGACAGGGGAATATCTTTGTCCTGCTTGGGCATGACCCACCTAACCTTGCTGCACCTCCCCTGTTTTAGCCATTCCCGGTTGATGAGGTTTGAGGCTGCGATTACCTTTAGAGAATACATTTATTAGAATGCTCATCGTCCACCTGACGATGTTCTGAAAGCATTCAATCCATACAAGTTCGTTCCGGGTTCGAACGAAACCGAAGGCATTATCTCGTTACACTCGTTTTGGAATCACCCTCAGAGTTAACGACGATAACCCTTGCAATCTGAATCTTCATCTTCACTTCAGATTCACGACCTATCGTAAATTTGGAATCGATGTTGTTTTTGGATGTTCCGAATGTGGAAAACCCGATCCCGGTCTCATCGTAATCCAAAACGTGTCTTTTAAGGCCAAGTTATCTATTTAGTCTTAACAGTTTAATTCAATATAATCAATACACTCAGATGGATAATTCATAATATCACAATAGATAATCACAGATAATCACATAAACAAATAATCAATATTATCATCCAAAACAGATAACAAAATATTATCATATTTAAACCAAGCATCCATATCAGATAAATATTATTCATGTTAGATCTGAATTCTCAAACATCAAATAAAATATCCATATCATTCATAAGCAACGATTTATAATCATACCATTTGTAATTAATTTAAAATGAATTAAATTAACTACTTCTATCTCTAATTAATTTAAAGCAAATTAAATTAATTACTCTATCTATAAATCCTGCTTATACAAAGTATTAATTAATTGTAAATCGAATTAATTGATTATTCTATAGATATTCATCTTGATTAAACACCTTTGATTTATCACTTCTAATTATAATAGGTAATTAGTCTTTATTTAGTTTCACAGATTAATTATCCTAAATCATTTATAGTAATTAACATTTAATTACTTCATTTATAATTGACTACATTTATTCTTTATTAATTACATAAATAGTTCACCACATTATTAATTATTCCTAAATTAAACAATTCTTACTTACATCATTAATTATATTAATTAATGATCTCTAATTCAGATTTGAATTAACTTACTTTATTTAGAGTAATTACATTAAAAGGTTCATATTTAATTTAACTCGATTATTTATCACCCTTGATTAATAATATTCCAGTAATTAACTATCATTAATTACTTATATTAATACACTAATTATTCCATAATTAATTATCTCCATTAATTAATCCTTTGATTAATTACAAAAGTAATTATCCAAATTACTTTATTAACACATCATCTTTTCACTGATTACATTCAGTAATTAACATTAATTACTTCCTTAAGTAATTATGCTCCATTTCATACATTAAGTAATTATACTTATCAATTTATCAAATGATTTTCTTAAATTAATTAAACTAAATTAATTAACTTAAATTAATCGTTTATCAAAATTAATTACAATAAGTAACTAATCTCTTAATTATTTTTTTCAAGTAATTACACTTAACCATTTACAATAGATTATTTAATTAATCTGATTAATTATCAAAATTAGTCACATTAATTAATTAATTAGTAATCTTTAGTTAATTATCTTTATTAACTAATATCATCTTTTAATTTACTTCTTAATTTATCTTTATTTATAAATTAATCTGAATTATTAATTTTATAAATTTAATAAATTCACCATTTCTTTATTACCTTATTAATTAAATCATTTAATGCCTTAATTATACTTAAGATAATTTATTTCTTATTTAATGACTTAATTAATATAAAAGTGTATTAGAACATTACACTTATTATTTTAACTTATGTAAATCTTTGTTATAAGACTTATTTTATTTTAAACTTACAAATCTTAGTTTTCCAAAACATAGGTTTAAAATAACAATTCCTATTTATTAAAAATCCATTGTTAAGTTATTATATTATTATTATTGTTTAAATAAAAATCCATTATTAAAATAAATTCACTATATAAATAAACTACTTATTTTATAAAGCTGAGTTAAAAAGAACAAAGCAATCTTTTATTTAAATTTAAACCTAGGCAAGAATTTATTTTTAAACAAATTAAATTTATCTTGAGTATTTTTAAAATCATATTATTATTTATTTAATACAAAATTTCCAAATTATCAAAATAATAGAATTAGAAAACATAGCTTTATTTATTAATTTAAAAACAAAACTTATCTATTTATAATATATACAAATATACATATATACCTTATAAATAGGAACAATTTAAATTAGCCTATAAAAGATAAATTAACAGTTAAGTATTTATTTAAAAAGAAGAATATTAAATCAATTTAAATATTATTAACAAATATTATCAAATCAATAAAAAATTTAACGCAGTTTATTAAATTGATATTGCCCCAAATTTCCGAGATATCACAGAAAATGTTTCAGGTTCAAATTGCATTGTATGTAGAAGTTATGCTAAAATCAATATGTTTCAAATTGATTTCAATTTCATAAATTTCAAGGCGTTTCGAGTCCGTACGATCAAACGACACGTCCGATCGCTACGAAACTTGAAACCCTGGAATTATTAATCGTTACGGATTCGATGAAACTTGTTTCGTCGAAATCCGAGTCAGTGGACAAAATGGTTATTATTCCATAAATTAAATAAATTAATAATTAATTAAATCCAATTTTAAATTTCAAGCTTAAAATTGAAATTTTTTATCACTTTTATATTTCTCAATCAATTTCAATGTTTTAAACAAATTAAAAGTCAATTAAAGTTGATTATATTATCGATTTCAGTATTTTCCTCCGTTCCATTCAAATTCAGAAATTATAAATTTAATTTCCAAAATTTCTATTAAATTAGATTAACAAATCATTTTTTTCATTCATTATTGTCCAATAGATGGATTTAATATTGGATTCAAAACTATTTATATTAATATCCTCACATTTCATCTAAATTCCCATTTTATACATTAAATCCATTTATTTGCAATTAAATCCTTTTATTAAATTTTAATTTCAAATAAATTAATAAATCGTGGTTTTCACTCCTTAAATCAACCAATCTTCATATTATAAATAAAATTAACATTTATTGCACCTTATAGAATTAACCATCTTCAATGCCAAATCAAATCTACCCTAACTGCCCAATTTAAGACAATTAATTGCAATTTGATTTAACATTAAACTTTATTAATTATCACTTGAAATCTAAATAAAAACGTTTATCACCAATATACTCTTTATAATACTTGTATGGTTAATTCTCCATAAACAATTCCCATCCATCCTATTATTTCACCCATTATTTATAATTAAAATCTCAATTAAATTTTTATCTTGATTTCATTCCTTTATTACATCAATTGTTACTTTAATTTACATTAAAAAAACGTTAAATTTAGATTTATTACAATTGATTACCAAAGTTTATTTAACATATAAAATAAACAAGCAACCTATATTAATTTGTCACCTATTTGCTTTTAATTTCACTTACGAGTTCGTTACTTATCAATTCAGATTATAATTCCATATATAACGTAAATTTTATTTCATTACATTAATATACGCTTATTTACAACTTAATTTGAACTTATTTACCAATTCACCAACTACTACCATACGATAAATTTATGTTTCTATTAAATTTACATTCACACTTTCGTTACTCCACTTAATTACATAATACTAATTCCATTCAATTTCCATTCTATTATTCAATCAAATTGCCCTATTGTGGATAGTATTACATTACTGAATCAATTACCAATTTATGGGAAGAATTATTATTGGCTTACTCTTATTACATTAACAATTACCATCTTATTCCAATTTCCAATTCATATAGAAATAAATTTCATTCACTTATAAATAAATTCATTTATTTTATATTTCCTTCCAATTAATTTAAAATTGATTTCTATAAATTGATTTGATTTAATTGCCAAATATATATATATTAATTACTATTAAATGTCCTCAATAATTTATTTACTTTGTTTTCTGTTTTCTTATATTCAACTTATTACCAAATATTTCTATTTACACTCCATTATAAACTAAACAGTCGTTTCAATCAATTTGAATTTGCATTAAATTGGTTATCCATCAGCTGCCATTTACATTACGACCATAATTCACATACAATTACAATTTATCAATATATTATTGCATAGGTAAATTAAATTCTTGTCTATAATTAGTTATTTTAAATTTTATATGCAAGTGCAACAATTAATACTATTTCTTTATTGGAATTTCACTTAAATTTTCAACAATTAGGTTTGATAACCAATTCTATAATTCATTATTAACATTTATTTCAATATACATTATAAAAAAATTATACTTTCAAATTTTATTTCGAAAATCAAACTAAATTAACCAAATTTTATTTATCAAAATGTACGGGTCGTTACAAATAAACTCAATATCCTTTCATACTAATATAAACTTCAAATATTCATTTATCAAAATTAAATATAATTCTAAATTCATATTCTTTATCAAAAATAAAGATTAAATCATTTATAAACCATTCCAATCATCAAATTATCAAAAATGGTTACTAAGTTTAAAACCATCCCTTTTTAAAACCTTCAAACTATTTATTTCTGTAAGAAAAATCCAATTTACCATTGGAAAGATTATTATTCTATATATATATATATATATATATACACTTTATTCAAAACATTTCAAATCTATATACTAGTATAATTCAAAATAGTCTTATTTATTTCACTCAACAAACAGTTTCAAACTTATATAAATCATATTACTTTATACTTTAATCAAACAAAACTAAACTTATATTCTTTATCAAATACCTTATACCTTTCGAAATTTCTTAGCTTTGAAAAGTTATTTGATTTGGAAGTGCTCGAATCTTCAAGATAGTTGAAGAAATCATATTTTCAATCAAAGAGTTGGAAATCACCAACAGTCAGTAAATCAATTCCAATAGATAAGGTTATACCAAAACAAATCTGAATCTCGAGGACTGAACACGGCTTACTTTAAATCATTTCCAATATATATATATATATATATATATATATATATATGTATGTATATATATATATATATGTATATATATATATATATATATGTATATATATATATGTATATATATATATATATGTATATATATATATATATATATCGAAAGTCAAACCATACTTCGAAATATGAAGTCAAAATTAGTTTCATAAAATCACTCGCATAACAAAGCTACTAGAGTGGCCTCTCCTCCACTCAGAAACTCGAAAATCAAGGTCGATGATGCATGCACTCATCTCCGAAATTTTTTTCCCATGACATAAGTGTGTTCTGGACTTTTATTTTCTTGAAAACTTCCTTGAAATCTCTTCGAAATCCTTGGAATTCATTTAAATACATTTGAAATATTTCTTCTTCAGAAAATATGTTTAAATCATATTATTATTATATATTTTCCAAAATCTTAAAACCAATTTCAAAACAACGGAGTTCGATTCCTCGAAATTCAAATTCAAAACCCTTCAATTAGAAATCATTTTTACATAAATCAAATTTCTTACAAATTTTCAAAATTTCAAATCCTTTCATAGTTTCGAATTTCCATTTTCAAAAGATATAAAATCCTTATTGAAAACATTTCACTTTTATATATAAAATAGGGCCATCCTTATTAAAATAATAATTTCGATATGTGCACAAATTCAAAATACAATCAAACACAAATTTTCCATGGGATGATTCGAGATTAGATTTCAAACAAACATAGATTCAAATTTATAGGAATTCTAATTGAATAGAATTCTAGTTCGAAGATAAGCTCGAACAAAGATGAGATAATTTAATTACCGAATAGAAGTTGGATAAACCTATATAAATCGCTGGCAACCTTAACCAGGTCAATTGTGACTTTAGGAATATAAGCAATTCAAAAATCTAAGGCAAATTGAAATTCAATCGCCAGAGATAGAATCCAGATATAGTAGAAGAAGATAGATAACATCGTAAACCGTGGATACAGAAATCTCCGGTGAATCAATGCCAATTGTAAAGGAGTTTCACCCCTTTACAAATCATTTAATGATTTATGGAATCATCGATCTTATTGAGGTCATTCAAAGTGGAATTGTGGAATGCCCCAAAATCAAAAGGATAAAATAAGGAAGACAAGACTGGATTTCAGAAAAAGTGGGAGCATTCCAAAGTTCAAGGGATCCTTATCGATAAGAATCCTAACCAAGAGATTACTAACAAAGTGTATACCGAAGGGATGAAGTTTAGAAAATCCTAATTTCAAAATATGGAAAATTTTAAACCAAATATAATCTTTGAAAATCCTTTAAAAATCATTTGGAAATCAATTTATACTTCGAAAATACGTTCTCTCACAAAGAAATGATTCTGAGATTAATTTCACTCATTCTAGGGTATTTCTACCCTATCTCTAATGAGTTTTTGCTCCGCAGGCCATGGTTTGCCTAGAACCAAAGCTCTGATACCAACTGTAACAACCAGTTATTTTTAGCCATTCGCATCCACACATGTCGGACTTTAATTGCTCAAAATACTTCATTATAAATAAATTTGGAGAAAATGAAAATAATCACAGAATCACAGACACAGAAATATTATAATAACTTGTAGCGGAAATTAAAATAGCATAGTAGTTCATGAAGCTACTATAACAAACTCTCAAAACATAATAGATAATATCAGTTTGAAAAACTTATGCAATAGAAATCTCAAATACATAGAAGTTTATAAATACCATAACTGAAATAGAACAACTGAGACTGAAAGGGAATAGATAACTAGACAAGCAGAATCTCCAGCGATTCCTAGCTCCAGAAAAGAAATCCAAAGCTAAACTGTATTACTCAAGCTGACCCGAGCATAAAGTAAAACAAAAAACACTCAAGTCAGGACATACATACTTATATAATGTAAACCAACTCAAGTGAACTGTAGTGTAGTGCACAATAACTTAAAGGATGCCTGGGATCGCCCATCCTTCAAGGATCAGTTAAACCATAAATTAAATACATCCCATGGTTAAAATTCCAAAATTGTATTTTAGACTTCGTAAATCAAAAATCATTTCAAAATTCAAAATCATTTCAAATTCATTTTAATATAAAAATATCATATTATTCCAAAAGCTTATTCATTTTATTTAATTTAAATACCATTCCAAATTACATTTAAAATGTTTTATATCAAAGAAAGTATTCCAATTAAACAATTAAATATTCCATTTAAATCATTTAAAAATGAATTTATTATATTTAATAATCAAATATTCAATTCTCAAAATTTTACCATTTTCATAATTCATTTATTCACTTCAATTTATTAAAAACAGTGAAATTTCAACTTTCGCAACATTTAAAAATGCTACAGTAAATTTACATTTGAAATCAACACATTTTTTAACAAAGACAGCATTTACAAAAATGTTGTAATAGGTTTTAGTTTAGATTTCAACAACTACAGCACTTACAAAGTGCTGTAATAGCCCTTAGTTCAATTTAGTCCTTTAGTTCATTTATATCAATTACATCATTTACAAAATGATGTAATATCTTTAACTTTAGAAAATGATAGCATTTCAGAAATGCTATCGACTTAAATTCAAAATTACAATAAAATTTCATATGCAATTAAATTTACTTTAAATCATTTTAAACTTATAAAATCTTATATTTTACTTTAAAAACAATCTTTAAATACCCTTAAATTTATAATTTTTATAAAGTGAGATTTTCATACAAAAACCAAATTTTAATAATTACTTATTAAATAAATGTACAATTTTATAACTTTTCATTTACATTACATTTTAATTAAATTTACCATTTCATAAACTAAATTTAAATTCCATTTTATTTCCTTGACTTAAGTATTTTTTTAAAACACATTTCACATATTCCAAGTTAAGTTATATTTCAAATTTCAATTACAAACATTTATTTATTTAACTATTTTTAATTTACAAAAAATCAATAACACTTTAAAAAATCATTTTAAATTTAAATTAAAATCAAATTATCGTATTTTCTTACTTAATTTAAACAACATTTATAAACAAAATCATAAATTCCAAAATTAACTTATATTTCAAATTCTACTCCACCATTTAATTATTTCACTTATTTAACTTGTAGAAAATCGCTAATATTTTATAAAAGTCATTTTTAATTAAATATAAATCAAAATATCATAATGTTTACATTTTTATAATATTTTAAATTTTCGAAAAAAAATATATATTAACCACGAGTTTGTATACAATTTCTAACCTAGGTCAAATGACACGGATAATATATCATTTCAATCCGTAATTCACAAACTAAAAATCCTGGTTTTATCGTTACAAACCCGCAATCCCAAGTTAAATAAAGTAAAATAAAAATCGTTCAGGCCTATCATTTCAGCCTATAACGATTTTTTCCTATTCTAAAGTCCGTACGGGTATGTATCATTTCAACCCATAGTGATTCTAAACTACAGGGAACTTGCAGTGTGATAAACTGATATAAATAAACAGTATAGCATTATATAACAACAACAGACGATATGGCAGGTGAATAAATAGGAGTGAACATCATATGATCATATCACAGGCAGTTATAACATAATAATATAAATTACAGATTCACGGGATGTAAATTTACTAATTATATAAGTACAAATGTCTGGTGAGATATACTCACCTCTTAATTCTGGAGTTATCAATTCAAATGACACAATGAATTCCAAAAGGCATTATGACATGATAATAGAATCAAGTGAAAGAGAACCAAGCTAATGATCTTGTCACAACCCTTAAACAAAACAAAATATAAATATAAATTCGATACTCATTGAATTTGAAACAACTTTGAAATTAAATCAAATTGGACACAATAGTTTTTGCCATGCTTTCAACATCTACTTGCTCGGCCTAGAGGGCGAATGTGTCCAGGTTTGGTGTGGCTTTGGATCAAGTTCGAGTCTATGGAGGCACGACTACAAGTGCTAGAAGTGACAAAGGAGTCACAACACATGAATGTGAGGAGACAAGACAACATAGTGGAGTTTTGGTCAACTTTTAGGCTCGGCTACATGGTCCTAGGGCTCGCCCATGACTTGTTTCAGATCTGGATAGAGGTATGGCCGAGGGTAAATGGTCATATCATGGTGGTGGTGGAGCATGGGGAGGTGGCCAAGGCAATCCAAGGTGATGGTGATGAAGACTAGGCTCGGTTAGGCATGTTTTAAGGAGTTTGCAACATTTTTTTGGAGTTTTTGTTCACGGGGAAGGTATGGCAAGATCTTGTCAAAGGAAGAGGATGTGAAAAGTGGTTGATGGTGAGGAGGAGGAGGTGGTGGAGGTGATGCCAAGGTACTAGAGTGGAGAGAATGCAAATATGTGATGAAATCATGGTCAAAACGAGGCAAAAGGAAGAAGAAAAAGTAGAAAAAGGAGGAGAGGCCATTACCAAAACTTCTTACCCATGGAAATGAAGTGGGAAAAGAAGTTTCTTACATGAATATTGATTAAGAAACTCACGGCTCCAAAGAAATGCATGGCCAAAAAGAGCAAGCAAGTGAAAAGTCAAGAAAATGAAGAGTTTGGTAAATGGAAAGTCTTAAGTTTTAAAGTCGAATCTCTTCAAATTTCCTATTTTTTTAAATCAAATAAAACCATTAAAATTCAGTAAATGAAATAGAAAATGAAAAAAACAAAGTAAATTGAAGTAAATAAATAAGTTTTAACGAAAATAGAAAAAGAAATAAATAAATAGTTTAATAATTGGAAACAAGAGTCAAAAATTTACAAACAAAATATCATTAACTTTGTGAATTTTTTACTATAGTTCTAAACCAAAAAAAGTCAAGTAAAATAAAATAAATGCTAAAATAATGAAAAATGAAAAATAAATAATTATTTTAAGGAAAAATAGAAAAATAAATAAAGAATTGCTTTAATTAATTGAAACTAGAAATTAGAAATTGTAAATAAAATACAATAGACATTGGAAAATTTCAATTACACTTTTAAAATGTTTTAAAACTAAAATGTGTACATAATATGTTGTGTTACACATATAAACATAAACTAACATGACATGACAACAAAATATTATTTATATAAAACTAAAATAAACAAATTTTGTTAAATACAACAAATTACATCCAATAGTGTAAAAGGCATAACTTTCACAATATTAATCAGATTTCAATGAAACGAAAAGCAGTATTTTTAAATTAAATCTATTTTCATAATAAAAGATAAAATTCAAAAATTCAAAAATTTAAATTTTAAATTTAAAAGTTAAAGTTTGACCAGATTGACCAAAATCCATATTTTTTGGAAATATTTTATTTATTTAGGTTTGAAATTATAATTCACACAAAAATAAAAATTTATAGTTAAAATAACAAAATTTATTCATTTAATAAATACAATAAAGTTTTTAAATCATAAATTCAAATAAAATAATCAAAATAAACAATTAAAAATAATCACAAAATACAGGGTTGTTACAAACTTCTTTGACTCAAAAATGACATTTAGAAAATTTGGCAAATAGAATTATCTTTCTCATCCAACTGCGACGACCCGACTTTCTACTACCAGAAAATCGCATCATCTTGAAGAAAGAAAGGGATAGAAAAGAGAAAATATAGAGAAGAAGAAAGAAAAAAACATCAGAATCTAAACAGCGGAATGAATAAATTATATCAATCACATAATACATTACATAGTATCATATACATCAGAGATACACAGCTTAAACAACACATACTAGACAGTTATAAACACCTGTCTAGTTATACAACTCAATAAAACTACTCAGAGAACACACAGCGGAATACTCTATAGCTATACGCAGAAGCCTCCTGCTCCATTTGCTCCTCCAGAATTCGTCAAGCCAACCTAAAATCCTAACCTGAATTCCTTTGGCTACTCGTAAAAATTTGAGTACCCAAGAGTTTAAGAAAAATAGAATAAACTCCGGGTCAGACATGGGTCTGGTATGAGTAAACGGTTAAAGTTGCTTAATTTTAAAAACCTTTTGAAAGAAAAGGTATCACGTAAGACTTCCCACACATAAACATGGAAAATTTTTACCTTACGCTGACCAAAACATTTGATAGGAAATTCAATGATATTATAATAGTGTCTAGGGTTTTCAAATAAATATGAAATAGACGAAATTGTTACATTTATTAAATTCCAGCTACTAGCCACAAAAGTGGGTAATACAATCAAAACCGTTGGAACTTATTGGATTTTGGATTCCATACAATGGCAAGGCTACTGGGGTACCGCCTGTCACAGTATGTGGCCTAGATCAACGTACCGAGGAGTATGCCCGCTCCCCTGTAACACAAAGCCGTGCCCATTCCTTACTGAATAGTTCCGAACAAGACAACCCCGTGGTTGTAGCTATTCAACCGCCCACACAGCCGAAATAAAAGGGACCTCTAGACAGGGGTAAATCTTACTCTCAAGTAGGGGCTACCCACGAAGCCTTGCTACACCAACCCTGTTTTAGCCATTCCCGATTGATGAGGCTTGAGGTTACGATTACCTTTAGTGAACACATCACTTAGAATGCCCATCATCCACCTAATGATGTTCTGAAAGCATTCAATCCATACAAGTTCGTTCCGGGTTCGAACGAAACCGAAGGCATTATCTCGTTACACTCGTTTTGGAATCACCCTCAGAGTCAACGACGATAACCCTTGCACTCTGAACCACCATCTCGAATCTATAAGTACCATTCCATCAATTCATTACGGAATCACCCACAGAGTTATACTGACTCATAGTCCTTACACCTCGAGTCTTCACAAAGCTCCACTTTGATACACGACCTAACGTTATTTGGAATCGATGTGGTTTTCGGATATCCAAATATGGAAACCCGATCCCGGTCTCGTCGAAATCCAAAGCGTGTGTTTTAGGTCCAAGTTGTTTTAAAGGTTTAAAACAATTCAATACAATATCTATATACACATAGATAGATAATTCATAAATCGCAATTGATAATCAACATTATCACATAACAGGTAACCCACATTATCCATATCATAATAGATATCCATATATCACCATCACAATAGATAACCTATGTTATCATCACAATACAATCAAGTCATTCATACCACACAATATCATTTATCTCATTACTGAGATCACAAGCATCCAAGACAATCAATGTCATCCATTCATACATAAGCAATGATTTACTCATCACAAAATAATTAATTTAAAATGAATTAAATTAACTATCTCTATCACTAATTAATTTAAAGTGAATTAAATTAATTACTCCATCTTTAATTACAAAATGTGACGACCCGACTTCCTATCTCCAGGAAATCGCATCATCTTGAAGAAACAAAGAGATAGAAGAAGTAAAGAAGAGAAAGAAGAAACAGAACTACATCAGAGAACTCACAGCGGAACGAATAAAATATAATATATCTCATAAAATATAACATAGTATCTATTTACATCAGAGTACACAACTTAAAACAACAGATAATAGACAGTTATAAACTTCTGTCTAACTATACAACTCAAGATACAAGAGAAACAGATATAACAAACACAGCGGAATCAATATATATCTACACGTCGAAGCCTCCTGCTCCATATCTCCTGCAGAATTCGTCAAGCAAACCTGAATCACTTGACTACTCATATATAATATGAGTACCCAAGAGTTTAATAAAACAGAAAATAAACACTCGGGTCAGACAGGGGTCTGGTGTGAGTAAACGGGTTAAAATTGCTTAACTTTAGAAAACCTTTGAAAAGAAAAGGTATCACGTAAGACTTCCCACACATAAACATGGAAAAGTTTTTACCTTACGCTAACCAAAACATTTGATAGGAAATTCAGTGATATTATAATAGTGTCTAGGGTTTTCATGTAAATAAGAAATAGGCGAAATTGTTACATCTATTAAATTCCAGCTACTAGCCACAAAAGTGGGTAATACAATCAAAACCTTAGGGTCTCGTAGGAAGATGGGTTTTCATCAATGGCAGGGCTACTGGGGTATCGCCCGTCATAGTACGTGGCCTAGATCACCGTACCGAGGAGTACGCCCACTCCCCTGCAACACAAGGCCGGAACCATCCCTTACTGGACAGTTCCGAACAAGACCACCCCATAGTTGGCGCGACCAACCACACACTAAGCCGAAATATAAAGGGACCTCTAGACAGGGGTAAATCTCGCTCTCAAGTGGGGATACCCACGAAGCCTTGCCGCGCCTCCCCTGTTTTAGCCATTCTCGGTTGATGAGGCTTGAGGTTACGATTACCTTTATAGAACACATCTATCTTAGAATGCTCATCGTCCACCTGACGATGTTCTGAAAGCATTCAATCCATACAAGTTCGTTCCGGGTTCGAACGAAACCGAAGGCACTATCTCGTTGCACTCATTTTGGAATCACCCTCAGAGTCAACGACCATAGCCCTTGCACTCTGATTCGCCATCTCGAATCTATAAGCACTATTCCGTCAACTCATTACGGAATCACCCACAGAGTTATACTGACGTGTAGCCCTTACACCTCGAGTCTTCACTTGCTCCACTTGGATTCACGACCTAATGTTTAATTGGAATCGATGTGGTTTTCGGATTCCAAATATGGAAATCCGATCCCGGTCTCACCGAAACCCAAAGCGTGTCTTTTAGGTCCAAGTTGTTTTAAGTTTAAAACAATTCAATCTAATTATCAATATACACACAGATAGATAATTCACATCATCATAATAGATAATCAACATTATCATCACAAACAGATAATCTATATTATCATCGCCAAAAGATAACTTATATCATCACAATGCAACCAATGCATCCATATCACACAATACAGTTTTATCTCATATCTGAGATTCAAACCATTCAGGGTAAACCATATCATCCATTCATAAGCATAGATCTATAATCACACCATCTATAATTAATTTAAAATGAATTAAATTAATTACTTCTATCTCTAATTAATTTAAAGTGAATTAAATTAATTACCTATCTTTAATTAATTTAAAATGAATTAAATTAATCATTTCATCATTTAAATCTTGCTTACCTAACCCTTAATTGTTCACAAATCAATAAATCAATTATCCTCAAATTAATTACCTTAATTAATCATCCTTGATTAATTATCCTTTAATTACATTTAAGTAATTATCCTTTAATTAATTTCATAAATTAATTATTCTTAACCAAAATCAGTAACTAATCTTTAATTTCTTCATTAATAAACTAATTATAATTAATTACATTAATCCTTAATTAATTACATTAATTAATTACTTCCTTAACCACTTATCATTGATCAATTAATCTTAATTAATTAATCCTTAAGTACATCATTAATTATATTAATTAATGACCTTAATTACATTTAAATTAATTACTTATTTAAATTAATTACATTAAGTAATTAATCTTAATTAAACCACAATTATTAATCATTCCTGATTAACTACATTTAGTAATTAACTACCCTTAAGTACTTCCTTAATTACTTCTAAATTAATTATATTTAATAATTAATTATATTTATTAATTATCCTTGATTAATCTCATTAGTAATTAATTACTCTTAATTAATTACATCACTTAATTATTTCCAAATGACTTAATCAATTAATGCTTAAATTAATTACACTAAGTAATTAATTGTTAATCACTTTCACAAAGTAATTATCCTCTTTATTAATTATACAAAGTAATTAATCCCTAAATACCATACTTCAATTAATTACCTCCGGTAATTCACTTAACTTAATTACTTCTCTACGTAATTATCCACCATTGATTACTTATCAACCCATTTAATGTTTATTATAAATTAATTAAACTTAATTAATTAATTTAAATTAATCAAATAAATTAGTTAATTACAATGATTAATTAATAACCTTAATTAACTTCACAAAGTATTCTTACTTAACCAAATTCCATAATTGATTATCTAAATTAATTAATCCAATTAATTATAAAAATTAATTACATTAATTAATTAATAAATAACCACAAGTTAATGACCTTTATTAACCTTTAATTACCTTTCTTAAGTAATTAACTTAAATTAATTAATATTAATTACAAATTTAATTAACCTTAATTAATTTATTTCAAATTTTTAATTAATTAAACAAATTAATTAATTAAATTATTTAAATTACTAATTTTAATGAAACGAAAATCATTAAATCTTTAATTTACTTTAAAAATAAAACATTTCTTATTCATGATTATTTTATCATTAATAAAGTAACTTAAAACAATTTAACTTAAAATTGTTTTCAAATTACATTTTAAATTTAAAAAAAAATAAAACTTAACTTAAACAAAGTTTTTAAAAACATTTTAAAACTCTTTAAAAACTTATGCTAAAGATTTTCTTATTTTATAAAGAAGTTCTAATGGAAATTTAAACCAATTTCATTATTAAGATACAAACCATATTTTAAATATTTTCAACATCCAAAGTTGTTTAACAATTAAAATTGTAAATCTTCCTTCATTTTCAAAATTATGATTCAAATTGGACTTTGATTCTAGTTTAAACTTATATTTAAACCTCTACTTAAATTTAAAAGCTTTATCTTTAATTTCAGATTATTTAAACCTTTTTAAAGTTGTTTAAAACATTTTGATTTAAAAAGTTTAAATTAAATTTTCCAACCTGGATTCAAACTCAGTTTGAAATCCATAATTTAAATTTAAGTTTAAATTATGTTTTATAACCCTGGTCCAGATTTTAAACAAATAGAATTGGAAATATACAGGTTTCTCTGAAACCTGAAACCTAAACCAACAGAAGTATACCCAAGCCCTCCCCCTGATTTACTTCGAGTAGAATCCTCTAAAACTTCGAGCAAAACTCGAATTAACTCGAGTATAACCCTAGTAAAACAAAAACACAGCAACCCCTAAATCTTCCACCTGATACACCAACCCACCGTGCATATGCACGGTGGCTCTGGCCATCTCCGGCCTCCACCAATACATCGAACAAGTCGACGTTCAACCCTAAAACCCATCACAACCATTAAAACCCCACTAGCATCACGAAATCAAAAATCGAACACCACGAACAGAATCTGGAAGCAACAGTCAACCTTCACCAAACCGAAAACCTTCCTCGTCCTCGCTCTTCCGGTCACCGGAGGCGTTGGAACTCTGTCCACCTCTTCTTCAACACTCAAGCCCCCATTACCCCAAGAATTGTTGCACTCGATCGTTCCTTGACTTCGAGATGATCGAAATTCCCAGACCAGTTAAAATTAGGTTTATAGACTTCGTCAACCTCCATCGCCTCCACCGCACACTATTCATCTTCCTGACATTTTTGCCACACTCCCTGATCACCCCACTACCACCACCCAGAACCCCAAACACTCCAATCAACTAGATCATCAAAGATTGACTAAAACCCAATTTCTGTTCAAATGAGAACCGCGGCCTTAATCCCAAACTAAACATTATCATTTTAGTTTTAAAAATCATCTTTTGTTAAAGTCTTTTGATTATAATACTGAATTGATAATTTATTATGTTTGAGTTTTTTCTTTTGTTTATCATACTCTGATCTTTTCTTTTTCAATTTACAGAGACATCACACAAATTTTATTTTACTTAAATAAGTTTTCTAAACAAAACTTTGGTATAATTAACATATTTGCTTCAGGACTTAATCCTTAACAAATTTAAACAAGAACAAGAGAATTTTTTTTTATATATATTTTTTTAAAAGAATATGGACCTGGAACCAGAGTCAGAAGCAATACAAATACATGAACATCAACATTTCATACATACAAAAAAAAATTCACAGATAGATTCAGTCATAACATATTTGTTTTATAGATGATCAGGCAACATAAATATTCACTTAAAACTTTAAAACTGTTATGTTACTCACCTGGAAACAATGATGAAGCAGAGCACCAATTTTTTCGAAAAGCTTTTGATAAAAACTTGAATTGCTTTTAATTCTTTGAATTTTTGATAAAACTTGAGTTGCTAGCAGATTTAAACTTGAATATAGGCTTGATTCCATATGTAGTTAAATCTATTGAATTTGAATGCTTTAAATTTGAATAAAACTTGCTTCAGATCTCAAGTTTTAAAGAATGCAGGCAAGCTTTGATTTCCAGATGCAGGCTTTTCATTTTTTTCTTTTTGAAATGAATTTCAGATTTGCATGATCTAAATTTTTACAGAGGCCTTGCTTGTTTTTAACACTTGCATTACAGATTTAGTTTTAAAGAGGGATTACAGGATTATCATGCAAGCTTGATTTTTTTTTTATATTTTTTTTGATGGAGAATTTCAGATGAGTTTTATCTTTGGAAAATGAAGATTAGAAAAGGAAAGAACTTGAAGAAAACATGTTTTATATAAGAGTAATTGATTTATTTAAAAATTCAAAAGAAAATTAAAAATAGAAGGACACATGTCTTTTGTAAGAGTTCATTTACTAACACATGTGTTTAGACGACTTAATATGTTTACACTTGTCTCATTAGTTGCTTAAAATGTTAACATTTGTTTTATACATATGTTACTTATTTTTATTTAATTTAAAGATAAATAAAATCCTCTTTTCTTTATTAAATACATATATAGTAGTTTCATTAATAAATGTATAAGTATAAATATAGATAAGATTTTTAAAAAAAAGTCAATTTTATTATTTTAAAATTAAAATATGTTGATAAATTAGTTTTAAATTGGAATTTTTGAAGGTATAAATAGCATTTGAATTTGAATTCATTTTGAAATTCAAATGAATAAACATATATGAATCTTGTAAATAAGTTTTCACTTTTATGTAAATTGTTTTACTTCTTTAAAAAGAAATAATTAAATGTAATTTTTATTTTGGTTCCTATCAATTAAAAATTAAATTAAATTATTAATTAGTAATTATTAAAAATTAAATTAAATTAAATTATTAAATACCAAACGTGACGATCCGACTTCCTATCTCTAGGAAATCGCATCATCTTGAAGAAAGAAAGGGATAGAAGAAGAAAAGAAGAGAAAGAAGAAACATAACAACATCAGAGAACTCACAGCGGAAAGAATAAAATATAATATATCTCATAAAATATTACATAGTATCTATTTACATCAGAGTACACAACTTAAAACAATAGATAATAGACAGTTATAAACTTCTGTCTAACTATACGACTCAAGATACAAGAGAAACAGATATAACAAACACAACAGAATCAATATATATCTACACATCGAAGCCTCCTGCTCCATATCTCCTACAGAATTCGTCAAGCAAACCTGAATCACTTGACTACTCATACATAATATGAGTACCCAAGAGTTTAATAAAACAGAAAACAAACACTCGGGTCAGACAAGGGTCTGGTGTGAGTAAACGGGTTAAAATTGCTTAACTTTAGAAAACCTTTGAAAAGAAAAGGTATCACGTAAGACTTCCCACACATAAACATGGAAAAGTTTTTACCTTACGCTAACCAAAACACTTAATAGGAAATCTGATGATATTATAATAGTGTCTAGGGTTTTCAAGTAAATATGAAATAGCCGAAATTGTTACATCTATTAAATTCCATCTACTAGCCACAAAAGTGGGTAATACAATCCAAACCGTTGGAACTTATTGGATTTTGGATTCCATACAATGGCAGGGCCACTGGGGTACCTCCCGTCACAGTACGCGGCCTAGATCACCGTACCGAGGAGTACGCCCACTCCACTGCAACACAAGGCCGGAACCAGTCCTTACTGAACAGTTCCGAAAAAGACCACCCTGTAGTTGGCGCGACCAACCACACACAAAGCCGAAATATAAAGGGACCTCTAGACATGGGTAAATCTCGCTCTCAAGTGGGGGCTACCCATGAAGCCTTGCTGTACCTCCCCTGTTTTAGCCATTCCGGGTTGATGAGGCTTGAGGTTATGATTACCTTTATAGGACGCATCTATCTTAGAATGCTCATCGTCCACCTGACGATGTGCTGAAAGCATTCAATCCATACAAGTTCGTTCCGGGTTCGAACGAAACTGAAGGCATTATCTCGTTACACTCATTTTGGAATCACCCTCAGAGTTAACGACGACAACCCTTGCACTCTAAATCTCCATCTCGAACCTATAAGTACTATTCCGTCAAACTCATTATGGAATCACCCACAGAATTATACTGACTTATAGTTCTTACACCTCGAGTCTTCACTCTTCACAAGAGATTACGACCTATCGTTAATTGGAATCGATGTGGTTTTCGGATATGCAAATATGGAAACCCGATCCCGGTCTCATCGAAATCCAAAGCGTGTCTTTTAGGTCCAAGTTGTTTTAAGTTTAAATCAATTCAATCTAATTATTTATATACACACAGATAGAAAATTCACGTCATCATAATAGATAATCAACATTATCATCACAAACAGGTAATCTATATTATCATCACCAAAAGATAACTTATATCATCACAATGCTACCAATGCATCCATATCACACAATACTATTTATCTCATATCTGAGATTCAAACCATTCAGGGTAAACCATATCATCCATTCATAAGCATAGATATATAATCACACCATCTATAATTAATTTAAAATGAATTAAATTAGTTACTTCTATAATTAAATTAATTACCTATCTTTAACTAATTTAAAATAAATTAAATTAATCACTTCATCATTTAAATCTTGCTTACCTAACCCTTAATTGATCACAAATCAATAAATCAATTATCCTCAAATTAATTACCTTAATTAATCACCCTTGATTAATTATCCTTTAATTACATTCAAGTAATTATCCTTTAATTAATTTCATAAATTAATTATTCTTAACCAAAATCAGTAAATAATCTTTAATTTCTTCATTAATTAATTAATTATAATTAATTACATTAATCCTTAATTAACTACATTAATTAATTACTTCCTTAATCACTTATCATTGATCAATTAATCTTAATTAATTAATCCTTAAGTACATCATTAATTATATTAATTAGTGACCTTAATTACATTTAAATTAATTACTTATTTAAATTAATTACATTAAGTAATTAATCTTAATTAAACCACAATTATTAATCATTCTTGATTAACTACATTTAGTAATTAACTACCCTTAAGTACTTCTTTAATTACTTCTAAATTAATTATATTTAATAATTAATTATATTTATTAATCATCCAGTATCAAACCAATATCATACATCCAATATCAATCAATTAACCAATATAAATCAATCAACCCATATTAATCAAAATTAGTAATTAACATTTTGTAATTACTTATTTTAATTAATTAACTTCTTAATTAATTAATTTCAAATTTAATTATATTAATCCTTGATTAATTAATCTAATTAATTAATTATTAATTACTTCATTAAGTAATTATTAAAAATTAAATTAATAATTACTTTGAAGTTTTGATTGGAATCACTTCACATTTGGGATTTTAAAAAATTAATTTAATTTAATTATTAAAAATTAAATTAATTAAAAATTAAATGCATGCTAGTTAAACTGTTCCTCTCTGTTATTTTTATGTACAGAGATTTTAAATGAACCAAGTCCAAAACTGCTTATGAAATCACTTTGAAGTTTTGATTCTAAACAAGTTAATTTGGCTTAAACATCATCTAGTTTTAAATGACAAGTTCAAGTAAATTTTTTTTTAGTTTGGAAATTTACTGGAACCAAAATAATACAGTAAAACTCAGATA
This sequence comes from Allium cepa, assembly GCA_030765085.1. Taxonomy (NCBI): domain Eukaryota; kingdom Viridiplantae; phylum Streptophyta; class Magnoliopsida; order Asparagales; family Amaryllidaceae; genus Allium; species Allium cepa. The sequence continues at coordinate 313,439,217 of CM060937.1, forward strand.
TATGGTAAAATTAAATGTTAATTCATATTGATTGGAATATACATCTTGAATCATCTTCGGAAGTTAGTAACTCGGATTTTTAAAATCAAAATAACAATTTTTAGTAAAATATTGAATGAGGAATTGGGTATTATCTGAAATTTTGAATTTTGCCCAATTCTGTTGATCTGTGTTTCTGGGTAGCTTGAGATTGTGGACAGAGTTAGGTGAAGCATCAGTAAGTGTAGAAAAAAATCGTTGAAGGATTTTTAAATCACCGAATAGTTTGATTTTGCCAAGAGATTCATTTTTAACCTAGTTATGGGGTTCTTGCTGTAAATTGGCTGCTGTAGCTTCATCCCTGCATCGAGTTATGTGAATTTTTGGGGAAATGTTGTGTGGTGGGTCAGCAACCGATGGCCAGAGTCGTGACATTTGTAGTTGGTCGGAGGTGTTGATTTGGGAATTGTTGATGATGGGTTTTTGGGCTCAGTTCACCTGATGAACTCGATTTTGAATCGAGGTAGGAGTTGTTGTTCTGTGGGTCGTAGGTGGATGTAGGGTGCTTGGATGACTCAGCGGTGGGTTCAACGTTGGTCGAAGGGAAGCCGGCACCGGTGCAGGTTGCACGGGGATGGGAAGGTGTCTGCAGTTTGTATTTTTGTTTGGGTTGCTTGGTTTTCTCGAAGTAGGTCTTGGGTAGTAAGGGAGATGGCTCGGGTTATATCTCGGGTTGTTCTGGTCATTTGTGTATGTAGAGTTAACTGTTATGTTTTTAACAGTTTAGTTTTAAAACTTAACAGTTTTTGAAATTTTAAATTCAAATTTGTTTTAAAAAAAAGTGAAGAAGAAAAAGGAAGATGCACTTGTTTTCTTGGATTCATTTATTTGAGTTGAATCCAAATAGAAATACTTAACCATATTTTCGATTTAAAATAAGGTAAGTTTAAACTTTAAAAATATAAGATAAGTTAAATTCTTGTTTTTAAATTGGATTGTTTGTATAAATGAAATTTATATGATTTGTTTAAATGTTTAAGTTAATGTTGTTTTCAAACCTTACTTTGAAAATATAAAGGAAATTTATTTTTAAAATGTTTTTAATTATTTAACAAATAAAGTTTAAGATAATTTATTAACTTGAAACTAAATTTGTTAATTAACAATTAAGGAAAGTAATTAATGATTTCTTTATAAATTAATTATGAATTAAGTTAAATAAAGAGTTCAAGATGTTTTTAAGATAATATTTTATCTTAAATAATAATTAAGTATTAATAATTTGTAATTAGATAGTTAATTAAGAAACTTTAAGTTAATTTATTTATTTAATTATTATTTTAAAGGGGGTTAATTAAGTAGTTAATTAAGTAAAATTATTTATTTAATTAACAATTAGTTAAGATGATGATTTAATTAATGACAAATGATTAATTAAATTGTAATTACTTAATTAATTAAGTAATTAAGAGTTAATTAAAATAGTAATTAATTAATACTTAATAAAGGTTTTACTAAGTTTTAATTGGGTTTTCTTAATTAATAATTAAAGGATTATTAAAATATAATGCTAGTTAATTAAGAATTAATTAACTATTTTTGTTTAAGGATAATTAATTTTAATTAAGGATTAATTAATTATATTTATGGATTAATTAATTTGCAATTAAGATTGTTAATTAATAATTAAGTTTATTAATTAGTGATTAAGAGATAATTAATTAGTTAATTGGGTTTAATTAATTAATTATAAAGGTAATTAGTGATTAATTACTATGTATTAAAGGGTTGATTAATAATTAAGGTTTATCAAATGTGATGACCCGACTTTCTTACCACAGAAAATCGCATCATCTTTAAGAAAGAAAGGGATAGAAAAGAGAAAAGATAGAGAAGAAGAAAGAAACAACATCAGAATCTAAACAGCGGAACGAATAAATTATATTAATCACATAATACATTACATAGTATCATATACATCAGAGATACACACCTTAAACAACACATACTAGACAGTTATAAACACCTGTCTAGTTATACAACTCAATACAACCACTCAGAGAATACACGGCGGAATACTCTATAGCTATACGCAGAAGCCTCCTGCTCCATTTGCTCCTCCAGAATTCGTCAAGCCAACCTAAAATCTTAACCTTAATTCCCTTGGCTACTCGTAAAAATTTGAGTACCCAAGATTTTAAGAAAAACAGAATAAACTACGGGTCAGACATGGGTCTGGTGCGAGTAAACGGTTAAAGTTGCTTAATTTTAAAAGCCTTTTGAAAGAAAAGGTATCACGTAAGACTTCCCACACATAAATATGGAAAAGTTTTTACCTTACGCTAACCAAAACATTTGATAGGAAATTCAATGATATTATAATAGTGTCTAGGGTTTTCAAATAAATAAGAAATAGCCGAAATTGTTACATTTATTAAATTCCAGCTACTAGCCACAAAAGTGGGTAATACAATCAAAACCGTTGGCACTTATTGGATTTTGGATTCCATACAATGGCGGGGCTACTGGGGTACCGCCCGTCACATTGCGTGGCCCAGGTCAACGTATCGAGGAGTACGCCCGCTCACCTGTAACACAAGGCCGGACCCATTCCTTACTTAATAGTTCTGAATAAGACAACCTAGACGGATGTAGCTATTCAACCGCCCACACAGCCGAAATAAAAGGGACCTCTAGACAGGGGTAAGTCTTACTCTCAAGTGGGGGCTACCCACGAAGCCTTGCTGCACCTCCCCTGTTTTAGCCATTCCCGGTTGATGAGGCTTGAAGTTACGATTATCTTTAGTAACACATCACTTAGAATGCTCATCGTCCACCTGACGATGTTCTGAAAGCATTCAATCCATACAAGTTCGTTCCGGGTTCGAACGAAACCGAAGGCATTATCTCGTTACACTCGTTTTGGAATCACCCTCAGAGTCAACGACAATAACCCTTGCACTCTGAACCACCATCTCGAATCTATAAGTACTATTCTGTCAACTCATTACGGAATCACCCACAGAGTTATACTGACTAATAGTCCTTACACCTCGAGTCTTCACAATGCTCCACTTTGATACACGACCTAACGTTATTTGGAATCGATGTGGTTTTCGGATATCCAAATATGGAAACCCGATCCCGGTCTAATCGAAATCCAAAGCGTGTCTTTTAGGTCCAAGTTGTTTTAAAGGTTTAAAACAATTCAATACAGTATCTATATACACATAGATAGATAATTCATAAATCACAATTGATAATCAACATTATCACATAACAGGTAACCCACATTATACATATCATAATAGATAATCCATATATCACCATCATAATAGATAACCTATGTTATCATCACAATACTATCAAGTCATTCATACCACACAATATCATTTATCTAATTACTGAGATCACAAGCATCCAAGACAATCATTGTCATCCATTCATACATAAGCAATGATTTACTCATCACAAAATAATTAATTTAAAATGAATTAAATTAACTATCTCTATCACTAATTAATTTAAAGTGAATTAAATTAATTACTCCACCTTTAATTAATTTTAAAATAAATTAAATTAATTACTTCACCAACATAAATCTTGCTTACTTAGTCCTTTAATTGATTATAATCAATTAATTTATCATTCAAAATAAATTACCATAATTAATCACTCTTGCTTAATTACCCTTAATTACATTCATGTAATTATCCTCAATTAATTTCATAAATTAATTATCCTCAAACAAAACAGTAATTAACCTTTAATTACTTCAATTAATTAATTAACTATAATTAATTACCCTAATTCTTAATTAATTACATTAATTAATTTCCTTTAATTACTTATTATTGATTAATTAATCATAATTAATCAACTTTAATTATATCATTAATTATAATAATTAATGATCCCCTTTTATTAATTACCTTAAGTAATTAACTTATAATTATTAATCATCCCAGATTAATTACATTTAGAATTATCTAGCTTAATTACTTTATTTAAACCAAATTAATTATCCATAATTAATTCCTAAATTAATCCCTTGATTAATTATTAAATAATTAAACCAATTTACCTCATTCTTAACATCTTCACTTAATTACAATCATGTAATCATTAAACAATTACTTAACTAAGTAATTTCGAAATCCTTAATTACATAAAGTAATTATCCTTAACCCTAGTGTTTAAAGTTAATTGAAAATTGAAAATTCCAGCTACTAGCCCAAGTGTTTAAAGTTAATTAAAATAACTACTTTTAATTAATCAAGGTTGATTAATTAGGATGATGATTAATTAATTTGTTTAATTGAAGAATAAGTAAGCAAGATTTATTTTGATGATGTAATTAATTTAATTCACTTTGAATTAATTAGAGATAGAGATAGTTAATTTAATTCATTTTAAAATAATTATATTGTGGTATGAGTAAATCATTGCTTATGTATGAATGGATGACATTGATTGTCTGGAATGCTTTGTGATCTCAGTAATGAGATATGTATGGTTGTGTTATATGAATACTTGGTTGCATTGTGATAATTGCATAGATTATCAATTGGGATGTTGATATATTGGTGATAATGTGGATTACCTGTTATTTGATAATGCTGATTATCAATTATTGATATGTGAGTTATCTATTTGTGTATATAGATACTGTATTGAATTGTTTTAAAAACCTTTAAAACAACTTGGACTTAAAAGACACGCTTTGGATTTCGATGAGACCGGGATCGGGTTTCCATAATTGGATATCCGAAAACCACATCGATTCCAAATATAAACGTTGGGTCGTAAGTCAAAGTGGAGCTTGTGAAGATTCGAGGTGTAAGGGCTATACGTCAGTATAACTCTGTGAGTGATTCCGTAATGAGTTTGACGGAACTAGTTCTTATAGGTTCGAGATGAAGATTCAGAGTGCAAGGGTTATTGTCGTTAACTCTGAGGGTGATTTCAAAAATGAGTGTAACGAGATAATGCCTTTGGTTTCGTTCGAACCCGGAACGAACTTGTGTGGATTGAATGCTTTCAGAACATCGTCAGGTGGACGATGAGCATTCTAAGTGATCTGTTCACTAAAGGTAATCGTAACCTCAAGCCTCATCAACCGGGAATGGCCAAAACAGGGGAGGTGCAGCAAGGCTTCGTGGATAGCCCCAACTTGAGAGTAAGTTGTACCCCTGTCTAGAGGTCCCATTTATTTCGGTTGTGTGGGCGGTTGAATAGCCGCAACCGCCGGGGTTGTCTTATTTGGAACTGTTCAGTAAGGAATCGGTCCGGCTTTGTGTTGCAGGGGAGTGGGCGTACTCCTCGGTACGTTGATCTAGGCCACGTACTGTGAAGGGCGGTACCCCAGTAGCCATGCCATTGTATGTAATCCAAAATCCAATAAGTGATAACCGTTTTGATTGTATTACCCACTTTTGTGGCTAGTAGCTGGAATTTAATAAATGTAACAATTTCGGCTATCTCATATTTATTTGAAAACCCTAGACACTATTATAATATCATTGAATTTCCTATCAAATGTTTTGGTTAGCGTAAGGTAAAAACTTTTCCATGTTTATGTGTGGGAAGTCTTACGTGATACCTTTTCTTTCAAAAGGTTTTTAAAGTTAAGCAACTTTACTCACACCAGACCCATGTCTGACCCGGAGTTTATTTTGTTTTTCTTAAACTCTTGGGTACTCGAATTTTTACGAGTAGCCAAGGGAATTCAGGTTAGGATTTTAGGCTGGCTTGACGAATTCTGGAGGAGCAAATAGAGCAGGAGGCTTCTGCGTATAGCTATAGAGTATTCCGCTGTCACTAGTATAAAACAGATCTGCTGCTTCGCCTCATTTGTATCGGTTGTCCATAAAACCAACACAAATAGTGTAATTTTTGTCGGTTGTTCATTAACAACCGAAACTATTGACTTATGGGGCAAGAAAAAAATGTTAAAAATGTAATTTGCATCTGTTGTTCTTAAGAAACCGACACAATTGAAGTGAAGCAATAGATCTATTTGTGTCAGTTGTTTGAACAACCGACACAACTAAATAAAATAGCATCGGTTGTCCAAAAACCGACACAATAGGCACACTACTTTTCCTCCAAATCCATTTCAGCCGCCCGTCTTTTCCCGCGAACGCTTAACTTTTAGAGGAAAAATTTAGGTACCCATTATACTGCCGCCCATCTTCTTCGTTATTTTACTACCGCCCCATCTTCTTAATTATTTTATTCCTTCTCTCTACCCATTATATTGTCGTTCTCTCTACCCGTGAAAGATCGAAGACTTCTGATAGTTCATCTCAATTAGTGCAAACTTGCTAGGATCTGAATAAGCAGGACTTTAGAAAAAAGGTTGAAAATCGTTACTGCTCAATCCTGTGTGATTCTCCGGTAAGTGAATATTTTATTTTATCAGTATATATGATAAATAGATGAATACTCTGTAGAAACCCTTTGTATGTTCTTCCCTTGATTTTTCAAATAGTTTTACATGGTTAGAAACATAAGTTGGTAATGATAAATTTGTTAAGCATGTATATATGATCCTTGGACCAAGCTAATGGCGGTAAGTGCGGATTGAATGTTTGTTTGTGAGTTTGAGGAGTCTGGAGGACCGGGCGACTTTCTGTATAGGTTGATGAGGAGGAGGTGAAGTATTGAAGGAGGAGGGAGATGGAATTGCAAATGATGGAGATGGTTTCCTGGTGATGATGGGTTGTTGGACATGATTGCTGGTTCTGGTGAACGGATTTGTAGGTATGGGTTTAACTTGCTTGTGACTGTTGAATAGTGTAATGGACTGTTGAATGCTTGTGACTGAGTTGTTGAATTCTTAGTAATACTATAAATTTACAGTCTAGTAATTAATTATTTATTATTAAAATTTATGAAGTGTTACATTGACGACATGACATGTTGGAATAGTAATTATCAATTATTTACGACTATCTTCAATTATTAATTACTAAATTTTAGATGTTACTCACTAACTATTAGTGTTGAATAATAAATAACAATTAGTAATTATTAAATACTAAATATTAAAATTAGTTGCTAATTATGTTACATTTGAATATGGCCTAGTGGTTAGCAACAGTGTGTTGTGAGGCAACAGTTAGCAGTTTAGAAGAGTGGTAGGGGCATATAAGTGTGGAAGAACTACAGTGGGTCGATGGTTGTTTGTGTAGGTAGAAAAGATGATGTTGGTTTGAAGTATATGAGTTGTTGATGGTTTGCAAGGAGGTAGATGAATGGGTTGTGGTGAGCTGTAGTTCAGAAATGGTTGGCAGTTGATATGCTGTAGGGAATGGTATGTATTGCTCAGTGGTCGAGTGGTTGGCAGTTTGTACTTCAACGTATTTCTCAATGGAGATGAAGTTAGTCAGTTGATAGGGGTAACGAAGGTCTTTTGAAGCAGTGAGCATTTTTATGGTTTGATGGGTTGTCTGATGTGTTATAGAAGTGGTTGATATTTGCAATGTAGTCAGTCGTGAAGCGAGGTGATGAACTGTGAAGTTGTGTGTAGTGATGAATAGGGTGTTGGCAAGGAGTTTGTTGGTAAGGAAATGGTTTGTTTTGTGTGTGATGGTCGGGTGATAGAATTTTATAGATGAGGATGTAGATTGATCGGTTGATCTGTGAATGAAGATGAAGGTAGTGGTATTGGGGAAGAAATAGGAAGTAGTTGTTATGGGTGGATGGTTAGGGGGTATGAAGATATGGCAGTAACTCAAAGAGGATGTATGTGGTAGTTTTTTTGTGGCTGAGAGATGGCAAAGTAGAAGGAAGGTATGTTGTGCGATGCTTCTGTAATGTGTAACAGAGAGTAATGTATCAGCAGTGAGCAGTGTGACAGTAAATCAATGCTTACAAGCTAGTATGTGTTACTAATTGTTATTAAATTAGTAATTATTAAATAACAATTAGTAATTATTAAATTCACACTAGTATCAATGCTTACAAGCTAGTATGTGTTACTTTTGTTACATTTGTTCACTGTGACCCATGTGAGTGCTGTGTTAATCTGGCTGGCACTTAGACACATATGCTCTGGATCGTCAGACAAAATAGAACAGATAGTGTAGCATGGTACATTATTCGACAGAAGATACAAATTGGAATATTTGGATTTAGAACACTTGCACATGCATGCATATAGTTCCAAATATTCACAGACAGACAAAGAAATCTTCTTTACCCCTGATTCTTCTTATCTTCAGTTTCACCGTGAAAATAAATATGCTCACATATGTAACGTCATTTAACACACACACTCTCTCTCCCTAGATACATACTAGATTAGGTAGTCATGTGATTTCTTAACAACAATGAACGACCTCTTCAAAGTTCACATGAATGGAAGTTAAAGCGAAAAGGCACCATGATAGGAAGAAAAAGCACAAAAGTCCAACTACAAAAAAAGAATAAAAGAAAAGATATGTTGGGAACTATCTACAGAAGTAGGTAAAAACATTTGGTGGTAGGGCTGTACTCATGTATTTGATTCAATATAAATTAGGTAAATTTTGGATTAGTTACTATAGAGCACCATTTTGATTATGAAGCCTCGGTTTTTGGTGGAACAATCAAGATTATTAGTTAGGCGTATATATCTCCACTATCACAAAGTAGAAATATTAAAAACTACTTTTCAAAACAATTATTATACTAATCCTAGAATTAATACTGTAACAGTTGCGACAATAAGGAAGAAAAAGAAATTATTGCATCTAAAAGTAATGAAAAGCATGCAATGATAGTGACAATGATAAATGAACTTTAATGTTAAAAGAGGGTAAAAGAAACTTTCATACATTACAAAAAACAATTATCCACAAGCATTCAACAGTTGATGATATGTAACAGGAGGAAGTAGGCAATGTGTTTAATAGCAGTATTTTTTTTGAATGAAGTTGCAAGAAATGTATGTTGGAGGAAGTCAAGGCAGGGCACAGCGGGTAGAAAGATGTAGGAGTTTTGAAGTGGAGGAAGTTTGATGCGCACCGATATATGTTTTGGTGAATTTCAGGTGTGGTTGAGCAGAAGTTTGGTGTTGAATGTTTGCTACTGTTATGCAGCAGAGGGATGAGGCAAAGATGGTATGGTAGTGGGGATAGTGTTGTGGAACAGAAGGTTTTTGGTGAAAAAATGATCAGTGGTATAAGGGAAGAGTTGTGGACTGGAGTTGTTAAGTGGGGAGCACTGTTATATTGTTTTTACCTATAGTTTTCTGTGGTAAGTGCGGTATTTGTTATTAATGAATAGTGTCCTTCTAGCTGCATACGTGCCACACCCCAGAATTATTGATTTGGCAAACTGAAGTGGAACTAATATGTGAAGAAGAAAGAGGAGCTTATCTGATCCATTTCGGGATCAGTATTAATCCACTCTCCCCCGCGATATTCCAAATAATGATAGTCATTTACCATGTTTTCGATCCCTTAACATTCTTTTAGGAGGCTTAGGTTGGTTGAGGTTGAGAATAAACAATTTTTTTCACTTTTCACGGTAACGCTACATTACTATACTTGCTATATCCATTTTCGAACCATTTATGGTTGATTATTTTAAGCACTCTCTTTCTCTCTCTCTTGGTCTCTAAAATGGCTTCTATAAAAAATCTAGCTATTGATCATTGCTTACTCATTCATACACTTTAATTTATAATCAATTATCCATCAAGCAATGCACTTGGAAGAACAGAAATTCTAACTTCTTCATTTTCAATATCTAAGTTTATATGAACAGATGTTGAGGAATAATTGAAATATCCAAACAAACAAACATAAGAAACACTTATGATTTTTTTTTTGCTTATGCAGTGCGTCTCTAGCAATTTCACATGGATCGTAATTGGATGTATAACGCGAAACATAATGATGATGAGTTCTTGAACAAAATGGAAGGATTCATCAAGTGTGTGTTGAATGATCAATTAACAAGAAGAGAAGAAACAATTTTTTGCCCTTGTACACGTTGTCAGAATAGGAGGAGATTTCGTAACATAGATCAGATCAGGGATCACATAACTCGGTATGGGTTCAAGCAAAATTATACACAGTGGATATGGCATGGTGAAAGCACACTTAGTACACCTAGTTCTAGTAATCATTACACTGATGATGATGACCATGAAGGTACCGTGAATAACGAGGTAAATGATGAGACTGATGAGATCGACAATGTTAATGAAATGTTTGATGATGTTCAAGAACATTTGATGGAAGAGCCAAAATTGTACGAAAAAATATTACTTGATGCCGAGAAGCCTTTGTATTCTGGTTGTGCTAAGTTTACAATATTGTCTGCTGTGCTCAAGCTTTTCAATTTAAAAGCGAAACACGGGTGGAGTGATATAAGTTTTACATCATTGTTGGAACTTTTGAAAGACAAGCTACCGGAAGGTAACGAGCTTCCTACTTCTAATTACGAGGCAAAGAAAATTATGTGTCCAATTGGCATAGGATACAAAAAGATACATGCATGTCCAAATGATTGTATATTGTATCGAAATGAATATGAGAGCTTGCATGAGTGTCCTAATTGTGGATTATCCCGTTACAAGTCGCGAGAAAATGTTCATAATGTCCCAGATAAGAAATGGCCTCCAGCAATGGTTTTATGGTATTTGCCCATTATACCAAGGTTTAAACGTTTATTTGCAAATAAAGATAATGCAAAAAACTTAAGATGGCATGCAGATGTGAGGAAGGATGATGGATTACTAAGGCATCCAGCCGATTCTCCACTGTGGAGAAATATCGATACCATGTATTCTAGTTTCGGCGAAGAAATAAGAAATCTTAGACTTGGTCTTTGCACAGATGGTATAAATCCATTTGGCAATCTTAGCAGTCAACATAGTACTTGGCCGGTTCTTTTGGTGATTTACAATCTTCCACCTTACTTGAGTATGAAGCGCAAGTACATTATGTTGTCTCTTATGATTTCGGGACCATGACAACCAGGAAATGACATCGATGTTTATCTAGCTCCTCTTATTGATGATCTAAAACTTTTGTAGGATAAAGGTGTGCGCGTATTTGATGCGTATAGTAGAAGTGAATTTACATTACGCGCCATGCTTTTTTGTACCATAAATGATTTTCCTGCATATGGTAACTTGTATGGATATAGTACAAAAGGTGCTAGAGCATGCCCAATTTGTCAAGACGACATGGCTGTTGAGCGCTTGCATTTTTGCAAGAAAAATGTGTACATGCATCATCGTAGATTTCTCCCTCTCAATCATCCTTATCGTAAAAAGAAGAAACCTTTCAATGGGGAGATAGAAAGAGGAGTTGCTCGTTTGCCACTAACAGGAAATGATGTATATGAACAGATCAAGGATATTGAAAATGTATTTGGCAAAGCCTTTCCTCTTCAAGAAGGCATGTGGAAGAAAAAAATGTATATTTTGGGAACTTCCATACTGGAAACATTTACAAGTTAGGCATTGTCTTGATGTAATGCATAAAGAAAAAAATGTTTGTGACAGTATCATTGGAACACTCTTGAATATACCTGGTAAGACAAAAGATGGTGAGAAAGCTAGACAAGATATGTTGAAAATGGGTATTCGAAAGGAGTTAGCACCAGTGGAGAAAGGTAAACGTATCTATTTGCCTCCTGCATGTTATACATTGTCCAAAAAAGAGAAAATTAGTTTATGCGAGTGTCTTCGTGGTGTCAAGGTTCCATCAGGTTATTCTTCGAATATTAGTAGTCGTGTATCAATGAAGGATTTGAAATTGACGGGCATGAAGTCTCATGACTGTCATGTGTTAATGCAACATTTGTTGCCTGTTGCTATTCGAGGTATATTGCGTAAACATGTTAGACATGTTATTACAAAGCTTTGTATTATTTTTAATGCAATTTGTAGTAAGGTGATTGATCCTGATATGTTGGATGATCAACAAGCCGATGTTATTGTTACCTTGTGTCAATTTGAGATGTATTTTCCCCCTTCATTTTTTGAAGTTATGGTGCATTTAGTTGTACATTTGGTAAGAGAAATCAAGATTTGCGGTCCTGTTTTTATGAGGTATATGTATCCGTTCGAAATGCACATGGGAACTTTAAAGAGAAAAACAAAGAATAGATGTAGACCGAAGCTAGTATCGTAGAAGGTACTGTAGCTGAGGAAGTTATTGAATTTGTCACTCAATACCTAACTGACGTTGAACCTATTGGACTTCGCAAGTCTCGACATGAAGGGCGACTTGACGGTCAAGGCATAATTGGGTTTAAATTGATGTCAATTGGTGATGATATGTTTCACAAAGCTCACCTACTTGTTTTACAGCACCTTAGTGAGGTTCATCCTTACTTGGAAGAGCACATGACAATTCTAAAGTCTCAAAATCCTTCAAAGAACAAAAGATGGTTGACAAATGAACATAACCGCTCATTCGTCATATGGTTTAAAGATAGGGTAATGTCTCAATTGTCTCAAACAACTCATAATGTTTCCGATATAATAAAATGGTTGGCGTATGGGCCTAAATTTCAAGTTAGCTCTTATGAAGTATACGCTATTAATGGGTATGTCTTTCATACGAAGCGTTAGGATGCAAAGAGCAAAATGCAAAATAGTGGAGTAAGTGTCGTAGCATCTTCAAGAGAATTTGCTAGTGCTAAAGATAACAAACCAATAAATGCGACAATGTCATATTACGGAGTAATTGAGAATATTTGGGAACTTGAATATAGGGACATAACGATTCCTCTATTTCAATGTAAATGGGCCGATAACCATCGTGCTGTACAAGTGGATGAACATGGATTCACACTTGTTGACTTTGATCGAGTGAGCCATGATAACGATCCACTCATCTTGGCATCTCAAGTGAAACATGTTTTTTATGTCACCGACCCAGCTGATCATAAGTAGTCTGTTGTCCTTCCTGGAAAAAGACGCATTGTTGGGATCGACGACGTGCTAGATGAAGAAGAGTATAATCAATTTGACGAGAATCCACCTTTTTCCATTGGCGTAAGTCTATCAGAAGAAGAAGTTGATTTAAATGCAAATTATGCATGTACTGATCACGATGATGGGGTTTGGATAGCGGGGTAATTTTTTAACCTTCTAATACTATCACCATTTAATTTGTTCATATGTGTACATTTATTTGGAATCTGTATATCAGCTGATTCTGATTCAGATATCAAGGAGGTATGTAAGTATTTTGGAATATAATCATATCTATATCGTCTAATGCTATATGCATAACCTTTTGATATGTTGTTCTCATGCTAATTTTTAATTATCATTTATCAATCTATTTATAAAAGTCCTGTGCAGCGGTGCTATAAAATTAGATATAGGAAGCATAGACATATAGTTTGTGCAGTTTTATTTTTGCAAATGGATAAGTCATAAACAAAATATCCATGCTTTGGGTTGTCTATGCAATGCTTGAACCTGAATTACTCACCTTCATGACAATAGCTAGTTTCCCATGTCCGATTGATGATGTTATATATATGTTGTAGTCTAATAATTATATAGGAAGCTCCAGGGTTGGAGCTGTGTTTTAGCTAGCTAGGACCACGATCGTAGCTGAAAAAAAATCATAAATACACACAAAAACGTAGATTTGTGATATAAGGCCCTAGCTAAAATATAATTTGGGCCATAGAAAAAAATAATTTTTGGAATGAAGCCCATATTCAGAGGGTATGGAATATATACAGTGGAAGGTGAATTCGGTGTGATTCGGGTTTGCGGTTTATGATGCAACTTTTGTTGTACTTAGTTATACTATTTTTTTGCACCATTTGTTCAAACCACTTCGTTTTAGTAACCAGTTTGTAATATGTAAACTTGTTAGTAGTGTTGGCCAGAAAGGTCAGAAGAATATAACATGTACTGTAAATATAAAAGGTGTACTTGATGTTTCATGCTTATGCTGGATGCATTTATTCTTCATTTCCTTGAATGAATTCGTAACTCGTTTTTGTGCAACAAAATTTAGCTGTAATTTGTGCAGTTCAAGTAGAAATTTATTAATCATTGATGTTGCATGCTTATGCTACCGATACGTTTATTCATCATTTCCTTGCCTAAATTTGTAAATTGTGTTTGTGAAACAAGATTTGTCAAAACTTTGTGCAACCCAGATAGAAATTTATTAACCATTGGTCGTATATTGTAAATTTGTTGGATATTGTATTTGCACATCAACTCTAGCTAGTAAGAGGAGGACTTTGTTTTTCTGTTTCCTAAATGTATATGGATTAGCTTTTACTGATATCATTGCTAGTTTAACATTTAAATTTCAATTAGAAAATAAAATTTGAGATCAAAGTGGTAAATGTTAAAATTTTACTGTTTACCATGCTTCTAGATAACTCATGAAGGGTTTATGAAAATTTCGTAAATTTCCCTCAAACAGCAAAATGCATTTATTTTGGGCATTGTTATTAAAACAACATTGTAAATTCTTCAATTTTAAATTTTAACATTTTACCCTCCACTAATCTCCTTTATTGACCGGTGATCAATTATTAATCAATGGAGAAATTCAATCCATCTACTGAAGAAATTTCAAAAGAGAGCGAAATAAGATTAATTCTTACCCGAGAATCTATACACAACGTTGAGTTTTTGCAAAAAAAAAACACAATAAGGTAACTTTTTTTTAAAATGCTAAGGTTTTATGTTGAATACGAGATGATGAAGCCAAGAAACGTACTGCACTTCGAAACGCGTCTACCAGAGATAAACTTGAATTTTTTTTGAATGTCTACTATAATTCGGAGGGAGGCATGTACATATATCTATTTCGACGGGTCCCCTCCGAAATAAATATAAATTAGTCAACCATTCCTTTCAAAAAAAGGTGCATGGTATCATAATGTCGTCTTGCGACAATTTGTCCAATTGTGACTAATCGTGCTCGAAACTTTCTGATATTTCGATATAGCCTTGTGGTCTGTTTCAACAATGATGAGTTGAATTATAACAAACAACTTGAAAACGGAATGGTCGAACTAAATTATAAATTTGGCATCATATTGCCAAAATAGAATGCATGTAAAATATACATGGTGATATTTAAGTTATTATTCGTTTGTTGAAATATTTTATAACTTTCGGGTGCACATCTATGATACAGGAATAATGGAAATGCAACTATATAAACACACTGAAGAGCAAAACACTTCCGCTACTGCTTCAGAACTGTCATCTAAGAGGAGGCAAAGAGGTCTAACAACCGGAAAGAAATACAGAACATCCGAGCCAAAGTTCATTGAGTGGTGTGATAATGGCAAACCAACTGGAAAATGGGTGAAGTCTTTTAAGTTGTATCGTAGGCGATACAGCTAGATCTAGAATTGATATCAATATCAAGAATTAGGCTAGCGTTAGTCAAAGGCTTAAGGATACCATCTGGGAAGACATTAAGGTATTATAAATTCATTTGTTGGCTTATTAAATTGTCAGTTAGATCCTTTGTGTTTGGAGTCATGAACCGCTTTCATTGTTTATCAAATTCATTTTTACTGCTTTGACGTTGTTTATTTTTTATTTTTTATTACCTCAGATCGAGTATCACATCGACGTAAAAATGAAAAATAATGTGTTATAAAGTGTTTGTGGAGCATGGGAGGGTTTCAAAACAAAATTGGTTAGTGGTTGGATTACGAAGACTAGAGAGCTTCCAACAAACCATAAAGAGCCATACGAATGTTATGATGGGGATACAAAAACACAATGGGAAACATTTAAGAAGTATGTGAAACCGAGGAGTTTAAGGTATGTTTTTTATGCCATATCCACAAGTCACACGCTATTTCTTTCATTTGTTGAGCTCGACGCAAGTTGGCCAGGAGGCACGCTTATGTCTATTCTTCGGATTATTTTCTTTTGATTTTTGTGTATTTTAATTTTTGTGTGTGTTCATTTAAAAAAATATTGTGTGTTTATTTTATTTTTGTGTGCATTTGTTTGTGTGCCTGTTGTTCTAGTTTTTTTTCCATTTGCATTTTCATATTTTAGAAGAAATACACAATTTCAAATACATTTTTTTATTCATTTTCATTTACAATTTCATTTTTACAATTTCACTTTCTTTTCTTTTAACTTTGCATTTACATTAAAACATCTCTAGCTTCATTGTCATACAAAATACCATCACAAAACCCATCTGAACTACAAGTCATCACCTGCTTTCTTTACTGCCTACATTCCATTGTCTTACCTCCTTGCCCCCTCCTTCTTACCATACTGTTCCCACTGAATACATTGATTCATAGTGCACATCTGATCATAATATATTGCCTTCAACATTTGTTGCTTGCTTCACAATATAGTGCCTCAACCTTCACCCAGTTCACAATAGCAACAAAAATAACAACATTCATTGCATACATCAAACTGCTCAACCTGAAGCGCCACATCCATCACTACATTACCTTATCCACAACATTCACCTTTCTATCAAACTGCTCCTCCCTGTTACATATGAGACAACTCACTGCTCCATCATTGCCTTGCCAAACTACAGCTCGAAACAACCAACCACCACTGCAACTTCTATCTCAAATTCCTGACCGCAACTGCACCTTCAACATCGAATCCATCAGCTTTTGGAAAAAAATCAAATATACTAACCACCAACATCACAGCAATCGAAATACCTTAAATCAAACAAGTTTTTGCTGTTGATAATCCAAGCAAGTCGCCTTCACCATTTCAAACAATAACCATCGCCTCAAATGTGCCTCAAACCTAGAAACGTATGTTTGGAGTTGCATTCTTATTGTTTGAAGAAGAGCAGGTTAGGGGTGACCTTGGTAGGCTATTGGATCGGGTTGTGTTTGAAGAGTGAATGTTAATAATCAAAATATTAGTTGTAAGTTTAGTTAGATGTTTTCTTTATTTAGTTTTAAAAGTATAAGAAGAACTATGAGAACTTGAAGTGTTTGAAGCTAATGTGTTTGCAGGGTGATAGGATTCATGCAATGCGAGTATGGGATTTGAGGAGTTTGGCCGAGCCCACATTTCTAGTTGGACACTTATATATATATTTTTTAAATTATTAAATTATGAGTTAGAATTTAAATTCTGTATCTTGCTTGTTAAGTCCGATTTGCACATTGATTTTTTCATTCTTGCAATGTAGATTAGCACAACACTATAATGTAATTTGGTTATAGAATTGGTGATTTAAAAATTGCAACTGTTCCGTGGCTTGTGCTATTCTGTTTTGCTAAATTTTGCAATGTCATAAAACAGCAAATAAGTGAGAAGGCTAGGAAGAGTCAGGCATGCAATGAGCATCCTCACTATTTAGGACAAGCTGGATATGCAGGGAAGAAGGCTAAATGGATAATTGAAGGCCATAGTTCCTCGACCATATTGCTAGGTGGACCTATTTTGGATCGGAGTATTGATTGGATTTTGGCACGATCAAAAAAAGGAGCCGATGGAAATTATGTCATCCCAAATGAGAAAACTAAGATGGTTGCAGATAAAATGGTACGACTAGTTTCCATGTGTTTTATCGCTTTACATGTTTTAAACTGAAAACACACACGACCCAGCATTCTTTATTATTAGATAAAATATGACACATAATATGATATCATTTCAGCAAACGTGTGGTGCTAACATTTCAGTAAAAAGCATGATACTATAGCACTATTTTAATTTTTTAATCTTCATATGATAGTGAAAAGCATGTCACCTTATGTTTTAGCTTTTTTTGTTGACAAAATGATTGGAGAGGAAAAGCCGTTGAAGGGTCATGGGTTCCAGATAGGTATGATGATGTCTTGAGTCGTGGTCTTGAAAAAAAAGAGCATCCAGGTCGAGTTAGAGGGATTGGTGGGACGGTTGGTATAAAAAACATATTTGGGGATGTAGAGAAAAGGAAAGGTCGAAGTGGTGTAATATCAGCTGATGAGCTGCATGTTATAACTCAGGAAATAGAGGCTAAAGTGAGCCAAAAATTGAGACAAGAGATGAGTGCAATGGTTCAAGAGCAGATTGCAAACATTTTGAACACTATGAATTTGCCCAAGGAGGTGAAGATCAGCAGACCATTAACTGATCATCGTAGTAGTTGTCAATCAACGCACCCGAGCAAATTACAATATGCAAACAAAACTCAAGAGACGGATCCCTTTGCAGACTTGCAGGTAAACAATTCATAGTTGAATTTATAAACATATACGATTTTATGTATTTGACAAGTGCTAAGTGAAAAATGTTGGTTTTGTACTTTGCCATTCTAGAAACCGATTAAATGTCGTTTGGCCGTGAATATGGACTCCAAAATTGTTGTAGTGGGTCGTGGCATGGTACATCCCGCTTCAAGGTCCGAAGATCAATTTTATAATCAACAAATCTTGGTCGATTATGTAAAAGTTGGAATTGATGCAGTGGAGTCTAGTCATGAAGGAACCTCACTTCCTGTTCCAACTAAACATCACAACACGATAGGAGAAGCGGTCGGGAGTTTTGTTCAATGGCCTAAAAGCCTTGTGCTTTTAAGAGATAATGATACGGTAATGAATGCATTTATCTTCCTTAATTTAGCTTGCTAAACTCCTCTATTTCATAATAGAACATATTAAAGAAGTAAAATTTCTTCATACTAGAACTTATTACAGATAATTTAACTATTTATAAACTTATCGGAAAGTAGTTAACATATGAAGTTGAATTCTTAGCATTCGTCTATTCTTTTAACAACATCGTTTCAAACATCTACTTAAAATTTTGAATTAGGTGCCTACATCTCAACCAAACAAGGATTTGTTTGAAAATAGTAATGACAAGGTCATGAATACAATGTCAGATGAGTCTGCAAAATGCAAATCAATCGTGGGTGAAGAGATTCTCAAAACTTTAACGAGCGAGTGCAGATATTTCCATGACCTAATACTTCAAATGTTATCCAATGATAGTGCCATCAGTGCAATTCAAGTGAATAAGGATTTTTTCACATACGATGAGGACTTTGAAATTCATATCACGATGGACGACATTATCCAATTCCTTAGTATGACATGGTTGAATGCATTATGGTTGCAACTTTACATCATGTGAGTATTTTTTCCTTAGCAATTTTTTTATATATAACCATCTTAGTTTTTTGATGAATAGTCAATTTTTAAAAAACTAATAATATATGTTCAAATTTGTTTAGGTGGTTAAATCATATGTGCAATGATCTCAAAGTGGAGACCATTGGGTTTATATGTCCCAAAAAGCTTTCCCAAGTGTGAAAACATCCAGATGCGACAAATACATATTTGTCGAACACATGAAAAGCATTGCAATCTAAAAGATTACTTTTAGCCCCACAGTACGAAGGGTATGAACATTAAACTTTTAGTAACTAGTTTACAACTTTGATGCCAATTTTAACTTACTATAAATCTTGTAACGCAGGAAACATTGTATACTGCTTGTTTTCCGTGTAGAAATGAATGAGATTTATGTTTTTGATCCTCAGGCCGAACGCAAACATAAACTTGAAATTAAACCGCAAGTGAGCACGTAAGTTGTATATATTTTCTCTCTTATATGAAGCTAGTATATGTGGTAAAATTAAAAATTTATACATGAAATTAGTGTATGTAAATGCGGGTGCCGGAGTAGTTATTATTTAACATTTTGTTGCACGTGTAGGGCCTTCAAAATTTTCAAGGCATTCGGTGGCAAGTCTCGAGGAAGTACCTTGAAATGGAAGCTTGTTAAGGTGATTTGATTTTCAAACAAAAATAAAAATAAAATAAATACTATACATTGTTTGGCATATGAATTCATTTTAAACTAACTATTATCTTGTAATATTGCTGTAGTGTCCTCAACAATTAGGGGCAACTGACTGTGTATATTATGTGATGAGGTATATGCATGACATAGTGAAAAACCATAATCAAAGCATCGATTTACAAAAGGTACTACTTTAGTTTTTTTCCTTCATATTATACATTAGCTACATTATAGGTATATTTCGATCAAATCATTGCTGAAATGCTAGTTAAATGCCAAGTCTTTATTTACTGTTCAGTTCATGTATTTGAAGAAAAAAATAAACCGAGAAAATGTGTAGTGATGCACCAAGTCATTGTTTTAGTTTGACCCGTCATATTAGAAGTTAAACGTATAACAATGAATTTTCATATTACTTGTTACAGCAGCAGGTTTCACCTCTACAATGTTAATGTTTTGTCTCAATATAATATTGTTTAATTGTTTATTATTTTATGACACCATGACGTTATGACTAGTCAAATACAAGAAGGTTTTTAACGTTAGACGGACAAGGACTTGATATGTATGGATGAGGCCATAAATTTACAATTTACTCATAAATCTCAACAAATCTTCCTCTTGTTGAGGCATATTTTGCCCTATTCAGTATGTATGACATGTATATCAGGTGGTCCAACTTGTTTAAATTTCATTCATAAATGGGTTAACAATTTTTTGCTTTCCGTATGGACCTCAAGAATATCAGTTTTTTACATTTTTGTACTTGTATTCACTCTTGTATTCACTTAGAAGTCTGTGCAATCCTCATGGCTGCATTTCATTAATCTTAAAGCCATTTTACAGTTTCCATTCATATTGATAT
Source organism: Allium cepa (assembly GCA_030765085.1). NCBI lineage: Eukaryota > Viridiplantae > Streptophyta > Magnoliopsida > Asparagales > Amaryllidaceae > Allium > Allium cepa. The sequence goes on from CM060937.1 coordinate 313,459,808, forward strand.
ATAAGATCTGATTTTTAAGTACAGAAATTATTTGATTCAGAATTAAATTAGTTATTGATTAAAGTAAAGGTGGTACAGGTGAAAGTTTCACTGTCAATTTTTCTCTCATCTAAGCCACTAACTAGTTGCTGCATTAATTTTATAACATGGATCACGTTGTACCATTCAGCTGTTTAATTTAAAATTATTATGCCTAAGAGGATTAATTAATTGTCTGTTAATTAATGGGATGTGGTTGCAGTTATGCTCGGAGACGCATCCCTATTTTCAGGTAGTATGATAACCGATACAAAACACTGATATTTACAATCAATGTTTTTATTGCTATTTTCTTAATTAATTTTTCTGTCAATCTATGTGAAATAAATTAATTATTATTCAAGCAAACGAAAACATAAGTGCTTGCTTGGCAGTTCTAGTGTATCGTCTAAATAAGGGATGAATAAATATAAATTAAGACAACTAATTAGTACCATTTTGGTCCGATGGTTGTAGGCGGTTAGCCTGAGGATATTATGGACTGAGAGGTGTAGCAGGTAAGGCTACAATGGTTGTCGAAAATGTGTTGCAGGCTTGTGTGCAATGGTTGTGAGGTTCAAGTTGTGGAGAATGGTGAGTAGAAGTTTTGTGCAGTTGTTGTTGTGGTCTAAGGCGGGGTTGCTGCTGTTGAATGTTTGTAGCCGAGTGTAGTCGAGTAGAGGGAGGTTGATGATGGTTTTGATGTGGTCGGTAATGGTGGCAGTATGCTATGTTGAGTGCTTTGGTATAGCTGTTGTGGGTGGTGACAGTAGGACTTGTTGGTGAAGGGATGTTCAGTTAGCAAATGGTAGATAGAAAAATGTGAATAGTGCTTTGATAGTGCTATTGGAGTGATGATGTTGGAGCTTGAGTGATCAGTTGTTTGAGGTGGTGGTGAATTGTGAAATGTTGAAGACAGTGGTGATATGGTATGTTGAAAGTGTGGGGAGTATCAGTTGTGAGTGGAGTTATGAAGTGGGTGGAGTGATGTAGCATGGATGTTTATGATAGAGTTTAGAGAAGTGTAGAAACGATGTTTTGGGGATGATTTAGGCAGTTGATTGAGTAGGCTGCTGTTGATGTAAGTAGCAGTGATGTTTTTGTGATTCGAAGCTTTGGTATGTGGCCAGAGGATGTTGCTGTATGTTAGAAGAATGGCAGTTTGATGGATGGTGGTATAAGGAGATGTTTATGCAGGAAGGTGCATTGTCAGTGGTTATGGAAGTTGACAGTGGATGGTAGGAGGATGGACTTTGGTTGGAGAAGGCTGTAAGTTGTAGGAGGATGGGTGGAATAGAAAGGAAGTTGAAGTTTGCTAAGGGGTGGATAGATGATTGAGATGGTACAGTGGTTTCAGCGGGAAGGCAACATTTTTGGATGGTAATGGGTTGGTTTATGGTAGATTGAGGTTTTCTTGTAATTGAAAAGTGGTCGGCAGAGGCAGAGGTGATGGTGAGGGTGGTTTTGATGTTGCAGTTTTATGGAAATGAAGGTGTGAAGAGGGTGACAGGGGGATGATGAATGAAGTGGAGACAGTGGGTGTGAGTTTGTTTTTGAGTAGAGGAATTGTAGAGGAGGAGGAGGCAAAGTGATGTGCAATAGTGTAGTGGTGGACAGGGAATTGCAAGTGAAGTATGTTGTATTAATTGCAGTGTGATGGTGATGGCACTGTTTCAGTGAGATGATGGTAGTTTGGCCAGATGAATTTGATGGATGATATATGCAGGGAGGCAGTGATATGAGGGGCAGGCTGGAAGTATGGATGGTGGTAGTTTTGGTTGTGGAAGCTGATGTTATGTTATGTTGCATGGAGGTTTAAACTGCAGTGATGCAAGGCAATGTAGTGGTGAATGATTGTGTACTGTATATGGTTGGTCAGAGTAAATGAATTGGAGGTATTGTTGCACTGATGTGAAGGCAGAGGTGTGACTGGAAGTGGAAGCAGAGGTTGTATATGGTATCTGTTGTATGGAGTGTGAGGAGTATGTGTAAAAATATTTGACAGCTTGTACAGGGGGTTTGGTGAATTGTTGCCTATATGCGTTGACAGTGGCTGGATGAAGTATGTTGTTTTGGTTAAGTAAGTGGAATGGTGAATGACAGTATGATGGTCAGTGCTATTTGAGGGGTGGTTGTGTACTGAAGTCGAAAGGAGGTATTGTGGTGTGGCAGGAGGATAGTGGGAATGGTAGTTTGTAGTGACAGTTAACTGTTTGGACAGTGGACAGTGTTGATGTCAGTACTTGGTTGTGAAGGAAGTTGTGGGAAGTTTGAGCAGATGGTTACAGTGGGATTGTTTCTGGTGGTAGATTGAGTGGTCAGTTGCTATTCAGGTATATGAATGGTGAAATGAGATGAAGTATGGTTGCAGTTGTAAAGTCGATGGCTGGCTACTGTTATATCAGAGGAATGGTAGAGACAAGTGTTGCAGTAAGATGTGTACAGTGCACTGAGATGGAAATTGCAGTGGTTGCGGTGATGCTCTGTGCAATAGTGGTAGTGATTGGAAGATGTAAAGGTTGAAATAAGTTAGAAGAGCAGAGGTAGGGGTAGAAGTGTGGTTCAAGGAATGTCAGTGGAAGTTGCAACAGTGAGTGTAGGCAATGTAAAATTTTGTATGACTTGGACAAACAACAACCTTCTGATGTCTTCGTTATTATAAATTCTGAACCCCCCTTTATCTTTATTATAAAATTAATTATAACAAGATCAGTTGATCAACCATTTATAAATTGCATTAGCATACGTTAAATCCAGGATAAAAAAAACACCTACCTCAAGTAATCTGCTATAATCACTGAGAATGTATCCGATGAGCTATCATTTAATTTGTTTGCTATAATCACTGAGAATGTATCCGATGAGCTATCATTTAATTTATTTCCAATATTCAGCTTATGCATGGTTCAATCTGTGTTTGAATTACATTCCTCTCGGAGTGATCTTTTGTATATATTGCAGAGTATATTCCTGACTTAATTATTGTCTTTTGTATAACAATTCTCTTAATTGCAGGACTTTGTACGAGACGGTTCTTATAACCAACAAGGGATAGACGAGGTTCGAGAGAATTTAGCTAGTTATATCATGTATAATTGGATGTAGTTGGTTGTGTACGCTGATCTTTTGCAACGTACGTTGGTATTTTGTTATGTACGTTATGTTTGTGATAGATTATATTCTATTTTGGTCTGTAAACATGAATTATGTTGATGGATAATATAATTATATTTTTTGGTTCAATCAGTTCATAGTAACTTGGTTTATAAAAAATTAAAATTCAATTTCATATCGTTTCTGTAATCTTAAACGGTAATAGAAAAAATAAATTTGCTTCAGATATTACTTGTGTCGGTTGTTACTTCAAAGGGAACCGATACAACTTTATATCAATTATGTCGGTTGAAAAAACAAACATAACCGACACAAATATCAATTATTTGTGTCGGTTGTTATTAAAGAACCGACACAAAACTATAAACAGTTGTGTCGGTTTTTATAAAAGGACCGACACAATAAACGGCGGTGTGCTTCACTATACAAGCTGATTTGTGTCGGACCTTTTAGAAAGACCGACACAACTGTTCATAGTTTTGTGTCGGTTGTTTAATAACAACCAACACAAATGATTGATGTTTGTGTCGGTCGTACGACCGACACAACAGAAAAATGCCTTTTGTGTCGTCTTCATATGAGTCGGTTGTAAAACTGACACAACAGGGGTTACACAACCGACACAAATGACCAGTCTTGTACTAGTGTATGTGTTCTCTGAGTGGTTGTATTGAGTTGTATAACTAGACAGGTGTTTATAACTGTCTAGTATGTGTTGTTTAAGCTGTGTATCTCTGATGTATATGATACTATGTAATGTATTATGTGATTAATATAATTTATTCGTTCCGTTGTTTAGATTCTGATGTTGTTTCTTTCTTCTTCTCTATCTTTTCTTTTTTCTATCCCTTTCTTTCTTCAAGATGATGCGATTTTCTATGGTAAGAAAGCCGGGTCATCACATACTGGATCCCTCAACATTTATTTAAATTATTTAATATTCTCTATTGTAAATATTGATACTCTATGATGAGTTATATTAGGATATTGAATGTTATGGTTTGATTGGAAGTTATTGGGTATGATGAATTACTAAAAATATATATACATATTGGATTGTGGAAAGAAAATAAAAGAAGTAAATTTGTAAGTGAAATAATTATAGGAAATTTCGAATAAATTGAAATAAATTAATAAATGAGACTAATTTAAAATAATGACATGAATTAGTTATAAATGGAAAATAAAATTCAATATTTAAAGTTAAAGATAAATTGAATTCGTATGGAAATGAAAGAATCAATGTGAATAGAAATATGCTTATGTTAACTTAAGTAAGGAATGGTAAATTATTAATTGGAAATTGAATATTGCAAATATATTCTAAGTTCATATTTGGATGAATATTGACATTTGGTAAGGAAATCGATAAAATGTTTTTGGAATGTTGTGATTGGATATTAGTGCTAAGCAGGATATGCAGGTATTATAAAGGGAAAATAGTATTGGTTTTGATTTCAGATAGTAAATTTAAAATGCTCGACAAAAAGGTATGTATTTAAATTTGCGGGTCATTACAGTTGCCAAAAAAATTCTCAAGTGTACGACATGCTCTTCTTCGGTTTTGGAGAAGATTAAAATATCATCAATAAATATAAGAACGAATTTATTCAACACCTCTCGGAATATTTGGGTTATTAAGTCTACGAAATATGCAGGGGCATTGGTTAGTCCAAATGGCAAAATTAACCATTCATAGAACATGTTAGGACCCTTGAAGGCAGTTAAATGAATACAGTCTTCGGCAATTCGCAGTTGATGGAATCCTTGGGCTAGATCCATCTTTGAAAAGAATCAAGCGCCATGTAACTGATTGAACAGGTCGTCGATTCTGGGCAAAGGAAATTTATTTATAAGAGTTAATTTATTGAGATCGTGGTAGTCCACGCATAATCTCAAAGATCTGTCAAACATGGCGACGATTACCATAGTTGAACCCGAACTGGAATAACTGGGACGTATCAATACTTTCTCCAGCAAATCTAGGGTTTGCTTGACTAGTTCTATTCTTTCCCTTGGTGCCATCCTGCGGCTTGCATGAACAACATGATGAGCATTGGGAACCAAATCGATTTTGAAATCGATTTCCCTATGTAGAGGCAAAGATTTAACTTCTTCGAATACGTCAGGAAATTCCCGAACAATAGGTATGGATTCCAGACGTGGGTCAGGAAACCCAAAGTACAGATTAACTTGTCCCTTTTCGGACTCGGATCTTCACAAGAAATCACAATGAAATTTCAAAGTTTTTTTGACCGAAATTGTTGGATGTTACAATTTAATTTGGCTTTGCATTTTGTTAACCTGTTCATTCCAAGTAGGATTTCAAATTCATTAAAGTCGAGAACAAAGAGACTGATAGGAAATCGATAACGAGAATACGAGGTAGGAACTTTTCTACAACATAGACAAAGATTCGCAGGGCCACCAACCAGATTCTTCTTGCAAATGTGCTCGTCTACGAATTCAGGTTCAAGTTTTAATTCGTTTACGGTTTGTTAGGAGATAAAGCTATGTGTGGCTCCAGTATCGAATAGAACTCTAACAATTCTATCATAAATAAGAAGGTTACCTTCTAAAACTCCTTTTCCTTTGTCTGCTCCAGAAGTTGAAGTTTTATCTATGATCGCATACATCTTTACTACTTGAGCTTGCTTCATTGTCAGGCAATCTTTAACTACATGTCTAGGTTTATGGCATTAATAGCATTCCCTGGTTCCTTGACTTGTCTTCATAGGTTGATCTTTCTTTCCTTGTTTCTTAGGCTTCATACACCTACTTGAGTAATGTCCCTTCTCCAAACAATTGAAACAAGTAACATTCTTCACCTGGTTCTCCTGATTATTCATCTTTTCTTTGCCTTGCCACGGTTTCTTCCCTCCGAACTTTCTTTTCTGCCAATTCGGATTGCTTGCACTTCTCTTTTCCTCCGGAACTTCCTGCTTATCCAAGTTAGCATATTTATAACCCGTATCTTTCAAATAAAAAAAAGATTCCTTCACGTGGGAGGTCATTCTCTTATGAAATTACTTGTTCATACCTCGAATAAATCTTTCATTCTTCTTTAGAGGAGTATTTACCAACTCTGGACCAAATCGAGATAACTCATTAAACTTGTTCAAGTATTCTTCAAGTGATAGACTCCCCTGCTTCAAATCTGTAAACTCCTGGGACATTCTGGAGGTAGCAGCAGACGACATATATTGTTGCTCAAACACCTCTTTGAATCGATCCCATGTGAACTCATCCTTTGGCTCATCCAATGTAACAGTCTCCCAATAGGCTAGAGCTTCCTCCTGGAGTTGCCAAGAAGCTATCAATCTCATCTGGTTATCCTCCAACTTCAGTCCTCTGAAAATCCTTTCACACGATCGAATCCAGGCTTGTGCTTCGATAATAGTTTCTTTGCCTATGAATGGCTTTCCCCGAAGTCTGGAGAAACTTCGATATAGATCAACCAGGTTTGGTTGAGGTTGAGCAGGAATAGCTGCTTCCGTTGTTGCAGGGTCTTGAGCAGTGGTAGTGGTACTTCCACGTCCCCTACCTCATCCTCTTCTTGCGCTCATTCTCACTATCTGTAAATAGTCAGAAAACTTGATTTAGGCATATGGACGAGATATCTTAGGGATATACTCATTCTAGAGTATTTCTAACCCTATGTCTAATGAGTCACCTAATGTGTTATACTCCAAAGCTAAAGTTCTTACTCAACCTTTAGCTCTGTTACCACTTGTCATGACTTGAAATCGAACGTCTGAAAATCGACATCAAATACCTCACTTGTATTCGAATGCCAAAGATTCAACGTCGGACTCCAATTCGGTGGAGCTTATAACAAAATTAGATGAATACAAAACAGCCGAAAAAAAATGAATTATAATTGATAAACAACACAGATACAACATGGATACAACATTCGATTATAATAACAACCACCATCATCAGAGTAGAATGTAGATGATACAACAACAAAACAATAACAGCGGAACAACAACAAGGCTATCATAACTTCAATAGAGTCTTCCAAAAGAAGGAGATCGAATGTGAGAATCCAGTGTAAGCACCTTCAAACCAAACTTCAAAGCTTCCAAAAATTTCCAAACCAAAAGCTTCCAAAATCCAACATCTTCCAAAAGTCTTCTTAATCCGAATCTACTATCCAAACAAGCTCCAGAACACGGATAACCTGCTCCGAGGCTGCCTGTTTTTAAATTATGGACAATCAGAGTTTAGGAAGGGAATAATAAACTCCAGGTCAGTCATGGGACTGGTATGAGTAAAAAAACAGTTGTTTGAACAAAAACAAATTAAAAAGAAATCCGTTCATGATTTAGGAAAATGAAACTACCATAAGGCCTCCCGGCACACACATAATGCAATCGCATACTTGGGGGTGATTTCTCCTTATGATAGTCAAACATGTTTGACACGTGAAAATCTTTTTGATATTATTATTAGTGCATAGTGTAGAAAAAATTTCGAAAGTATAATATAAATCTTAGCTAGCATGCATACCATTATAGTATGCCTACTATAGCTACCACATTAAATGGCAGGTTTTACAACTAAGACCGTACAGGGCTCATATTGAGTGACTGGATTTCCAACAAATGGCCAAGGCTTTGGAACTTGCTTTAACCAAATGGGTACGCCTCTAGAAGGATGCCCCGAGAACTTAACCATCTATCTGCCAACACAAAACCGGGTTACCACTGTAACTAGGTAACTAATTGTCATGAGTATGCCATCCCCCGGTCGTAACCGAGATTAATGGAGGGTCCTCAACACCAACAAGTACAAAGAAAATTTTCCGGGCTCTATACCAGAATACCACTTATTATCCAGAAGGAAATGAACATACCCTAAAGGGCGCGACCCTCATAATCTTGCTACGTCTTTTCCAGTTTCGATCATTTTCGGGGTGTGAGGTTCGACGAAGTCTCGTCCACAAAGCTACGCTTTTCACAAAGCCAAGCTTCCATCAGGAAATGATCAGCACTCAACATGCCACACTACCAAATTGGGAGTATATCACTAATTACCATCAACTACATAACCTATGAGCTCATACGTCTCAGAGAAGGGTGTTAAGCTAAGAGAATAAGTTCTCCACCAACAACAGAAATGTATTTGATAGAAATCAGCTTTACACCTGAAAGTGTAATGTCAAACATACAGCCACACAAGTCCATCTTGGGTCTGAATGGAACCAAAGACACTTCGTCCAATAAAGGAAGAAGCCCTTGCAAATCTGGGTATCCACAATCCCGATCGGACTCCCCATCACATATGGAGATCTCTATACCGGAGCAACTCTATGCAGAGACAATCGATAGATAATCCTTTCGTTCTCGAAAATAGCCGGTCTTCACCACCTTCTTCAAAAGCACACCCATTTCGTCGTATAATTATTCGAAATGGGTTTTATGACATAATATCCTCTTCCGGCTTAACTGAATAAGAAGCGCTTATTTTTAAAACACATGGATACACAAGTCACAAAGATTTACTTTTAAGATTCGATGAGGATTTCAGATAACCATTTGGAATCCGACTCCCTGTCGCATCGAAATTCAAATGTCGTTTAAAGGCCAACAGTTTTCACATTCACACAGAAATATATCATCGATATCACGGTTCAATTCACAACAATTCACATCACAAAGTATCACAATCACATATCAGAGGCATCAACCACTTCACCATTCAATAATAATTCATCATCTATAAGCAAGATTAATTAATCGTGTGATTATAATTAATTAATCGCATAATTACTTTCATTGATTATCCTTAATTAATGATTATTTATAAATTAATCAATCCTTAATTATTAATTAATTAATCTTAATTAATTATTAGTTAACCTTAATTATTATTTAATTAACCTTTTCATTACTATTTGATTAATACTTAATCATCAATTAATAAATTAATTAATTATTCTTTAATTACTATCATTAAGTAAATATCCTTTAAGTAATTATCTTTTAATTACTACAATTAATTAATTAATCTTTAATTACTTAAACTTTAATTAATTAAAAGACAAATCATTTATCTTAATTAATTACTTAATTATCATTAAAATCATAAATTAACAAACCTTGTAATTAATTAACATTAACACACAAATTAGCTTAAAATATTGAGGTTAATTAATAATCTTAAAACATTCCATCTTAATTAACTCTTTAATTACATTATTTGTTAAAAAATATTTTAAGAATTAATTTATAAAAAATGTCACATAATAAAATAAGCTTAATTATTTTAAAATAATTTATTTTTAAACATTAAACTAATTCCACACTTTAAACAAAACAATTATTTAATAAAATGAGTTAAACATGTTTAAAATTTGAATTTGTTTTTAAAGTTCAAACTCTTTTAAAACTACGCGAGATATCCCCGAGTGTCACCCCGAGCCCAGACCAATTTCCTTCGAGTCCAACCCGAGTAAAACCCTCCCTTATACTTAGTTTTTATTTTTAAAAACATAAAACCTTTTTACCTCGTGCAAATACCCGAACCAAATCTCGAGCGAGCAACCCATTCCCCCGAGGTCTACTTCGAGTCCACAACCTTTCTTCCCAAACTATTACTTACTGACACAACCCAAAAAAATGTGCTTGTGCACCACCAATCGCCGGCATTCTGCCCATCGCCTCCACCTTCCACAAGTCATCATCAACACACTCGAGCACCACGAACACCCAGAACCTCGTATTGACGACGAATCCAAGATTGAGCTACTCAAAACATTCCTGAACCTGACTTCGATCAAAAGAATCGACTCACCTCGTCGATCCTCACCACCTGAAACCTCGCCATCACATCCATCCCTTCGTCGACATTCCATGCTTCGTTTCCACTTGCCCCGATGCAGTCCGATTCGACATTGATGACCAACTACCCCTAGAACATGATCGACTAAAAACCAGGTTATAACCCTAAAACCTTGTCGTGCTATCTCCATGATGAATTATAAATCCACCTAATATTTTTCGAATGATCCCCGACCATCATGCATGATCCAACTACAAACACGAGATCCAATTCTTCACCGATGGCCAGAATTTGGTGAAACATAAGATTCCATTCATCCACATATTTCTTACTCGATATCAAACTAAAAATCTTGAATTTAATTTTAAAAATCATTTTTTTCAAAGTCGAACCGATAAGATAGGTGAATCAAAAAATCACAAAATTCAAATTCGACATGTCTTTCCAATCAAAATCATCTTCTGTTTTGAACTACAAATATTTTTATAACTTAAATCTTGATTTTATAAGCAGGTTTCGTTTAGATCTTGAAGTCTAAAAAGGATTTGAGAAGGAGCTTTTGATTTTTGAAACAGGTTTAGGAAATTGTAAGCCTGGAACGGAACTCATATTCATGTGTACAGACATGCACAAGCATGTATATTCATATTATATATATACACAAACATAATTTCATCCAAACGAACATTCATCACAGCTGCATCAAGATTATAGATCATATCAAAAGAGGTTTACTCACTTTCTTTTTAAAACAGAGAGCTTTATAGAACTTGGAAATTTATTTTGAATTTTGAAATCTGTAATTTGATGTTGAAACTTTGATTTGCTTACTTACTGATTTGATCTTTGCTTTTGATCCTTTGGATTGCTTTACTGGTTTTAAGATTTGAAGAGATTATCTTGATGTTTGATATGATCACAGGCTTCAGATTTGAAATTATAAAGGATGTCTGAATTTTTGCTTTGTTTTTGATTTTCTGGTTTTGGCCTTTTTCCAGTTTTTTTTCTTTTGATTTGTTTAAGTTTGTAGTTCTTTTGAAATGGAAAAGAAAAATGGAGAGTGGATGTGCATATGTATATATAGCCTAATTTGTGATGCCCCACCTCTATTCTCACAAAAACAAAGGTTATTATAAGATAACAATGTCTGCTATTGCGAAGAATAAGGCTTGTTAGAATCGACCATCTGTAAGTTATGCCTTAGACGAGTATTGATTACATCGATAGGAGTTGTGTAAATTACTCCCACCGATATATGTTCAATCCAGATCTAAAACGAAACTGCGGTGGCTGAAGAAAATTGAGAACAACTCTTAATAACAACCATATAGATAAGTATAATCACATCCGAATAGATATATCAGACATATAGCGGAAGACAGGTCTGGATACATGCTACAACAGTCGGTAGTTCACAAGAACCAAATGTACATATACATGTCATCATAATATACATGAGACTAGAGTCAATACACCAAAAGTAACACCTCGAAGTCTAGATAAAAATGAGGTGAAATCCCAAAAGCTGAAGCGGCAACTGAATCAGAGATAGCGATTACCCTGAAATAACTCGATCTGACACGAGTATTATTTTAAAAGAAAATAATAAACGGATCAGTCTAGTTTAAACTTAGAAGTGAAATGCATCATAAACAACGTCAAAGCAAAATAATCATAGTCTCGAATGAGACTATTCAACATGAATAATCAACATAGTTTAAATGAAGAAATCTCAATTTAAACTCCATCAAAGTCAATGTCCAAATTCACATTTGAATTCGAAACAGCAGTACACAACAATCTAGAAATTGGTTAAGGTACTAGAAAAAATCAGCATTCTCAAAAATCTAGAAATCAAAACAACTTGAAAATCAACATAAAATGTGGATCGATCCCAACAGATGGCGAGTTTAAGCTAAGCTGCACGTGCATCAACAGATGGCCGAAGCCTTACCAAGTACTATATTTTTGGCGCCCAACAGATGACCCGAAGGTCCAGAAGAGTTACCCAAGTGTCTAGCACTAGTAATTGACCCGAAGGTCCATCAGATGACTCGAAGGTCCAACAGAGTGGCTCGAAAACCGAACATAATCATCAAAATCATCAGGAAGTGTCAATTTCAGTAAGCTAGTAAATATATGAGTTTAGCTTGATGTCCCATAACCACTAGCTTAACTTAAATATTTACGAACAAATTGTAGATCTCCACTCGAAAATTGTCGCAAGAGTTTCAATCGAGCAAGTCCAAGAATTAACCGAGTAGTAAACGCAAGCATTTCATACCACTTGTTTTACTAAGCTGTTTAATTAGATTTCTCATACGAATGAGGTAAATGTTTATATATACTAATAGGTTTGAAAACGGTTTTAATAAACGAGCTTTGTATTAAAATAGTGTTGTTATCGTTTTGATGAAAGAGTTTTGATATATACTACTAGTATAGAAACCTTTGTATTTTAAAGTGACAAATCATAGAAATAATTGTAGAAACAATCATTCATCAGAATTCACATTCGAAGACGTGAATAATATCCAAAGAAATCGATATCGAATCCATCAAGTTGGATGTTCCAAAAATCCTGAAGAAAAGGTCATCAAAGTCGATATTACATGATGATAACAAATAGGAATCAATACGAATTGATTAAATTTGGAAACTAAGAAAAATAGGCCTAAATAGGCATAACAAAGAAAATAGGAGCAGGTCAGTCGACTGGATTCACTGAGTCAGTCGACTGAACACAGACCCAGAAAATTCTCGGGTTTCAGCTCAGTCGACTGACTTGGGAGGTTCAGTCGGCTGAACACTATTTTCCTGCATTCCAAGCCTATTATAAATGAATTTCAAACTCACACAATTTGCAATCAGACGAGCAACAGGCACTAAGGGTTTATGCCAATTGACAACCCAGTACTACAGGCTCTTTGATTCATCACAAAACATGATCAAACATCAAAGTTATGGTTTTTAATGATTTGACTTCAAAACACAAAAAATTGAATTATTCCCAAAAACAATCCAAACCAAGAGCAATTACACATGAATAAGTGTTAGGAATCCTTACCTAACAATCAAAGATAGTTTAGACATAGATGTGAGATAAAAATCTCACCTTTTTACTCAAAAACAAAGATTGAAAGGCTCAAATACAAAGAGAAGATCAACCACTCTTCTCTTCAACTCTAAAAGCTCCAAACTAAGATCAAAACAATATTTCCTAAATTTAGGTTTCGGAATTTCTGAAATTGAAGAGAGAAAGAGTTGGAGAAGAAGAAGAGAGGACTTACCAAAGCTTCTCCTTGATTTCTACTTAAAACTTGGATTTGCGAATGAAGTTAGGGCTTAGGATTTTCTAATTCTTTTTCTCCTCCACCATTGTTTTTCTTTTAGCTTGAATGTGCTGGGATATAGAAGTGAATGAAGGGGAGTGGTGGAGTTAGGATATAGGATGAGCTGGGTAGTGGGCTGAACCCCAACCCCAAACCTAAACCCCAAGTGAAAAAAGTAGTAAAATTCTACAAACTCCCAACATATCGAAGTTTGTACTCAAAAAGATCGCAAACAACATTTTGGACTCAATGGAGGTGGTATCGAGCCCCAATTTGATAGTTTGTAAAAAGTAACATTTCAAACCCAAAAATTCGATTAACGACGCTATATTTAAACAAAATATTTAAATATATAATCGTAAAATATGCGGGTTGTTACAGATCTCCCCTCCTTAACAAAATATTATCCATGAAATTCCTAGAGGCGATATTTGTAATAACTACATAATTTCATCACCCAAAAAGAAAGGAAATTAAATTTGAGATACAGAGATAATCTCACCATTTCTAAGCAAAGAAAGAAAACCAAGATAGGATCGCTCGATAAACTCTCTGGTTTCCCAAGTACAGTCTTTGAGATTTGCGGACCTTTGAATTTTGACAAGCGAGACTTCTTTATTCCGAAGGCGTTTAACCTTTGAAGCTAGCACACGAATAGGATTTTGCACCATAGATAAGTCGGGTGAGATCTCAAGATCTTGCAACACATGAGGATCAATAATAGAACCCGAATCTCGAAGGCGTCGATGAAGCTGGGATACATGAAATTCGTCATGAATTCCCAAAAACTAGATATGTAGCGATATACGATAAGGAACAGGGCCAATACGTTCTGTAATAGGAAAGGGTCCAATATATCGTGGAGCCAATTTTCCAGAGCTACTAAAACGCACCACACCCTTCATCGGGGAAACACGAATGAATACAAGATCGCCAATAGAAAATTCCAACGACTTCCTATGATGATCGGCATATAATTTATGCCTATTCTGAGCCTCTTTCATTCTCTGTCTGATAATATCAATCCTCTCAGAAGAATCACGAATATAATCGGGGATGAGAACTCACTTTTCCCCCTATTCCAACCAACAAGATGGTGATCGACACGGCCTTCTGTAAAGAGCTTGGAAAGGAGCCATATCGATACTGGATTGAAAACTGTTGTTATAAGAAAATTCAACAAGAGATGAGTGGTCTTCCCAACTACCACCAAATTCAAGAATGCAGGCTCGAAGGAGATCTTCCAAAACTTGATTCACCCTTTCAGTCTAACCGTCAGACTATGGATGATAAGCTGTGCTAAGATTGAGCTTAGTTCCCAAAGCTTTCTGAAGGCTCTGCCAGAAACCACTAGTGAAAAGCGGATCTCTGTCACTAACAATAAAACTAGGCACGCCATGAAGTCGAACGACTTCCTTAATAAACAGCTTAGCCAACAAAGGAACAGTCCGATTGGACTTGATAGGAATAATATGGGCTGATTTAGTTAATCTATCAACAATTACCCAAATACTAGTATGGCCCGACCTCGAACGCGGTAGACCATCAATGAAGTCCATGGAAATCTGATCCATTTCGATGATGGAATCTCAAGAGGCTGCAAAAGACCATTGGGACACTGGTGTTCTGCTTTAACAAGTTGACAAGTCATGCAACTACTTACATAACTTGCAATATCACGCTTCATACCCCCCCAATAGTATAAGCGTTTCATATCAGCATACATCTTACTACTACCTGGATAGATAGTATACTTTGAACGATGACAGTCCTCAAGAATGTCATTTCTAAGATTATAAACATCAGGCACAATCAACCATCCCTTCTGCCGAATACAACCATGAATATCAATATCGAAATCCTTAAGATCATCACTTCGGGATTCCGATTTACAACTCTGAATAAGATAAGCATTATGTGGATCTTGTTTTTGGGCATCGGCACACGATCCAACAAAATAGGATGAGCTTCCATGCTAAATAAAAGCATGGGAGAATCAGAAATTGAATGACGGTCTCTAATATCACAAAGAGATAAAGCTTCCAAAATATTCCACTCTGATAGCATCATGGAAACAACAACCTGCTGCTTACGACTAAGCGCATCGACAACTCGATTACACTTACCAGGGGTATAATGAATATCGAAATCATATGAAGCAAGAAATTCGAGCCAACGCTGTTGACTCATATTAAGCTCTTTCTCAGTAAATAAATACTTCAGAGATTTGTGATCAATGAAGAGAATAAAATGCTCGCATAATAAAGAACGTCACCAAATCTTTAGAGCAAAGACTATAGCGGCTAACTCCAAATCATGGGTAGCATAACGAATCTCGTTAGGCTTTAGTTGTCTAGAAGCATAGGCAATTACTCTATCCTTTTGCATGAGAACAACACCGAGTCCATAACCACCACTACAACCAAAAAGACTTTTCACAGCGTTTGAAAAACGCTGTTAAAAGTTTTCACAGCGTTTTTAAAAACGCTGTATAACGACATGCGGTCGTTGACCCTAAAGTTTTAACTGCAAAATATAAACGCTGTCAAAAACCAACTTTCTACAGCGTTTTTTAAACGCTGTTAATAATTTTTCTACTGCAAGGTATAAACGCTGTTAATAGTTTTCTACTTCAAGGTATAAACGCTGTCGTAGGGATCTGCATTTTTTTCCCAATGAATTGACAGCAATGTATAAACGCTGTCGTAGGGATATGCATTTTTTTCCAATGAATTGACTGCAATGTATAAACGCTGTCGTTGGGATTTGCATTTTTTTTCCAAAGAATTGACGGCAATGTATAAACGCAGTCGTAGGGATATGCATTTTTTTCCAAAGATTTCAGAAAATGCTCTATACTCAGTACATTACAGTTACAATACTTTGTGCAGTTCAGTTCAGATAGTACTCAATCCCCAGTTCAACAATAATACATATAGTACAATTCAATTTAGATAGTACTCACTCCCCAGTTCAACAATAATACATATAGTACAATTCAATTCAGATAGTACTCACTCCCCAGTTCAACAATAATACATATTACCATATGCAATCCAATTCAGATAGTACTCACTCCCCAGTTCAACAATAATACATATAGTACAAAGTTCAACAAGGCAGGCAGCAACAATACAATATTGTACATAGTTCATAACCTAAAATATCGGCAAGAAAATGAAATATAATATGGTCATAGACCCTAAGTTGCATGAAAACTCTAAGTCAACTGTCATAGAATCACAACGCGTCCGTAAGTTGCAGCAGTTATTCATGATCCAACCAAGCAATTTGCAGGCTTGCAGTAGCTCTGAGACATAAGTAAGAAGGCAAGTTCTTAAACTGTGAGCATGAACTGTGTATAATTCAAACTGCGAGCAATACAATTTAGCATGAACTACTATATGACTACCTTGCAACATGATTGACGACCCTAGTTTCTTATATCCCCTTAGTCCCTAACGAGCCAATGAGCTAACAAGGTCAATCAGGTCCTCTCGGACATACGTTGTGACGTGCACATACAAAGTTTGGACATACGTTTGGAAAGTTTAATGGGTGTAAAAGTGCGTGTGGAGCGTTCGGGAAACCCGAATACTGCTGCAGTGGGGAATTTGGAAATTTGAATACGTGTAAGCCGACGTATTACTCTGAGTTTTTTAAGTCGGCTTGTCCAAAGGCGTACAGTTATGCTTTTGATGATGCTACGAGTACGTTTACTTGTGACGGTGGGGGTGATTATACTATTACTTTCTGCCCTGATTCAACTCCAAGGTATTGAAACAAATGAAATTTATGTGTTAATTCTGTAAATAAGAAATCATATATTCAAAAAATGAAAATGCAGGCATAAAAGGGAGGCAGAAATGCATTCGGGTAACAAAAGCTATATTCCACCAGAAACAACTACTGTTACAACTGGACAAAATGGAGTTATGTGGGGAGACAATTCTTGGCTTTCTAATCTATCATCTGGTGATGCTTCTACTTTACTGAAACCATAGGCCTTTGTTATAATGTTGGTTTATGCTAGCATTCTAGTTATTTTTCAGATCATGTAACTTTGTAAACATTGCCTGAACTGTAATTTACAAGTTTTCAATATTTTCATTAACTTGCTTTTTTTTAAAGGAATCTTGGTTTGTTAAAATAGCATTTGCATTCTGATGATTGAAGTGAATCAAAAATGAATACGAATCCATAAACATTAGTAAGAAAGTGGAATCGCAACGAAGCTTCATTTTTTTCCCCTCAAACAGGAAGTTGAAAGTGATGATGATAATGTGAAATGGTTGATGTTAAATATTGACCGAATGAAATTACATTGTGACAACGTAAACTTAATTACCAATGACTGAAATCAAGCAAATATCAATTTACAAATATCAATTTACAAGAACAAAAAAAAAGTTTCATTCACTAGTGGACGCAGCTCCAAACAACTGCAGTAGAACAAAACCTAATTTTTGAATCACCTAACAGACTTGGAAACTACTTCAACTCGGGGGAAAGAACCTCCCCCAAGTCAAACCCTTTGGCCCTAGCCTTAACATAAAGCGAGTCATGTGGCCCACGTCCGCTATCGATTCATTGTGTAACCCTAGTCAGCGGCCAAAGCTCTATATATATATATACTGAGTATAGAGCATTTTCTGAATTACAAAAAGCTAATACCCTATATCCTATTATATATCGTAAGTACTGTCTTGATAAATTATTTTATTCAGAAAAACATTAAATTAGATAAAATTTGATAAAAATTCTACTTCTCTTGATTACATTTATATATATTACCCACAGAGTTGTTTGTCACAAATCTTCTTAATTTTATAAAATTCCTCATCTGCATTTTAATATTCAGATCTCTTTGACGGGCTGTGATGCATTTTTTTTATCTAATAAAAGTTTTTAAGACTTGATGTACCCTCCCGAGCATATTAAATAACTTGAAGTTCAAGGGTAGTTACCTGAAAACTGCCAAACTATACAAATATTTCAAACTGCTGAAGTTGAGTCCACACTAACATTCGCAGTAGGCCATGCTACCGTCGAACCAATAGCATCTGATAAGCATTCCATGAATGACGTAGGTCTCCATAAAGACGCATTCGGGTCTTTGACAATATCCACCCAAACTCTTATTGCATTTGGTCGTAGTGGAATAGAATGAACCAAATCATTTGGATTAGTTGAAGATTTGGTGCCTTCAGCTACAATTTTCCTGTGCCCTCCACAGCAAATAACTTGCACTTGTTATTCATCGCGTAATTTGCACTCTATGATATTAAAAAAAGTATTGATACATTATCAACAAATCGTATATATAAATATTAGCAATATAATATATTACCGTACGAGATGTTGGAACGTTGCTCATAGGAGTGGATGGTATTGTGTTTTCAAAAACCAATTTTGATGATGGCCATGCTATTGTCTTACCGACGGCTTCTCCGATACATGTCACACCTGCTATGGGCCTCCATAAAAAGGCATCTTCTTTTATCGGATTGTCCACCCAAACTATTGCGGCTTCTGGTCCAAGAGGAACACCATTAATAATCTGATTTGAATCACTCGAGTGCACACGTCCTTCGGCAACCAATACTTCAGTTCCACCCCAATCGAACAACTTGCATTTGTTTTGTGTGCTATTGGTTTTGCTCTATCAAAGAAAAAAATTATAGTCATCTAATAAAAGTCTTGCTTCTATAGTCTTACTGCATTCAACATTTTATCATGTGTCAACCAATTCATTACAAAGCAAATCAACATTGTTAAATTTTCAATAATCATTTGTCAAACTTTAAACTTGATTTCACCCACCAAATGTTATTAAAAATAATAATACTAACATAGCTAGAAATGTGTAATAAATTAGTATTCGACTCTATGGAACTGATGCTTCCGGTAGTTGGATTTTCACATATTTTAGTTTTAATATGTAAAAGAATGTACTAACCTAATGGGAACATGGACTAGTTTGGATAATATCAATGTTAATTCCATAGTTCTCTTATAAATATATTTTTACCGTTGCATTATACAGATTTTTAATGTGCAGATGCTAAGCAAATCTTATTATTTACCACATCGTTTCCTAGATGAGGATAACAAAGCTCTGAATAGTGGCAAAAACATGACTAGGAATCTGCCACCTCCAGTTCAAAAGGGTGGATGCAGAGACACATATCAATGCTATATTTGTAGAGAGTTTTTCATACCTCGTTTTCTTTTTCGGAGTTTTCTTTTATGCGGATAACAACTCTATCAGCTGGCCATGCTATCTTCTCGTTCTTGGCGTCTCCTATGTATTCCATACCAGGTGAAGGCCTCCACAAAAAAACATCGGATTTTTTAGGATGGACTACCAAAATTTTCTTGGCATTCGGACCTAAAGGTACTCCATTGAGAAGATCGTTTGGATCACTTGGCACGATTTTTCCTTCGGCAATTACCTCATCATCATTCCCGTGCCAATTCAGCAAACTACAACCGTCACCTATTTCATTATGCTTACTCTGCAATTAATAAAAAATAAAATACATAACTTCTTATTTAGATATCAAATTATGTATGATGTTTTAACCTTACTATCGTATATTTTTACCGTTTGAGATACGTTCTCTCCTCCACAATTTTCTTTATCCTGGAAATCAATAATATTACAAAAATATTAGAGAATTTGAACCTGCAGTGAAATTGTAGTGAACCTGTAGTGAACTTGTATATTTATTCCACTTATGATGAAAACAAGTACAAATTTCAAAGAGAATACATTTTCAGAATGAATTTTGATATAACAATTGACAAACTTATGTATGGAAATGATACATCATTTGTAGAGTAACCAGATAAGGATATTTTTATTTTGCAGATGGATGGGAGTCAGCAATTTAATCGTAAGTAAAAGGTATTTTTGTTTTGCAGATTGGTCGAATTGTAGCGGATGGTTTAAAATCTCATAAGGATAAAAATACATTATGCTTTAATTTAAAAGTGTTGAAAAGACAATATTGGTTTAGTGTTGAAAAGACAATATTAGTTTAGTGTTGAAAATACATTACTTTATAAGTGTTGAAAAGACAATATTGGTTTATACATATTATGCTTTAATTTAAAAGTGAATGCTTTAAAATCTCATAAGGATAAAAATATATTGCAAAATCGCATTTGTACTCTCATAAGGATAAAAATTCAAAGTTAGGCCAGCAACCAAAGACAGCAAATACGTATAATAAATTTAAAATCTAAAGCTACACAACACAGTAATTTTTATAAACAAATTTTCACAATTAATTTTTAGAAAACTAAAAATAAAAGTTTAATTTAAAACATGTTTTGAGGAAAATAAGAGGTGGAATTGAATTTTAACTTCTTATTTAGCATGTAGCTTTTAATAAGAGAATGATTACACAAATTAAGTCGAAAATCATACAATGCAAGGATCACATACATGCTAACTAAGCTTTCATATTTACACAAAGTGATTATCAACATACCTGACGTTTCATTACGGTGTGAATCAACTGCTCTAGCTCTGAAATCCTATGTGACATTGAGCTACTTGTTTATCTTTGATTTGTGACAAAACTGCAGTGGTCATGGTTACACCCCTTCCCATTCCTCGTAGTCGTCCCGGTCTATCTTTTCCCAACACCAATGAGAGGGCATCTTCTTTGATCTTACAAGTTAAGCTAGACGGTGATTCCTTTTCAGCATTCTTTATTTTCTCCTACAAAGTGAACACAAATTATATTTTGTAGAAGAGTTCAAAATTGTACATTTTACAAAAATCACGCTTAAACAAAAACAACATAGCACTTACGATAGTATCTGCAACATGCAGGTTCACTGGTTCACCATTTTTTCGAGTGTGAGATTTAATCCAAACATCAGATCTACAAATGGAAGAAGGACTGCTACTTTTCTCTTTCTGCATTAAAGGAAACATAACATTAACAAAACTATTAACCATAGGTAATAAATCAAATATATTTCTCACCAAATCTTCAGTTAGTCGAGCCATTCCTCGACGACTAGACGTGTGTGGTATTTGTTTGTCCTTCATGGATTTAAATTTCTCACTTCGTAGCTAGATTACAAGATTTATCACATTGATTAGTTAAATTGCATTTTACGTACGCTTAAATTTCATATATATATATATATATATGTACACACAACAAATA
The DNA here is from genome assembly GCA_030765085.1 of Allium cepa. NCBI lineage: Eukaryota > Viridiplantae > Streptophyta > Magnoliopsida > Asparagales > Amaryllidaceae > Allium > Allium cepa. Next base: position 313,481,250 of record CM060937.1, read on the forward strand.
ATAAAAATTACATTACAATTACCTTAAACTCTTTGCTCATTTTTGACTCGATAAACTTCTTCCATTCCTTCATACTTCCAACGTTTTCTGGTTTTAGTTGAAGTTGTTCCTCCTTGGTTTTTGTTTGTAATATCTGTTTTACGAATTTGCTTTTCGAACCTCTCCAAATGCATCCCATTTGCTGAAAAACGGGAGCCTTTTGCCATTCATCATACAATTTAAATCTAGCCTGTCACATTTATCAAAATGATAATCATTCAAATTCTTCTTGAATATGGAATCCACATAAATGTCAGTTCCTGAATATGCTGGCATATCATTTAAGTGTATTAATTTCATGCCATTGAATAGATTAGATATCGAAGAGGTACTCGAGTCATAAAGTTATAGTTTTAATTGAGTTATAGAGTGGCTAAAAGCAGTGAGTCGACCTTATCAGATTAGTGGAGTTCCTTGTATAGAACTTTAGGGGTATGAACTCCCCTTCTAAACAGTTTGGAATCCTGAATCTCATTACTAGTAACAAGTTCTCTTTTATGAGAATATTGGAAAATAAGTTAAGTAATTATAGTATTGAACAATTCATGTATAAACCAAACGGCAAATGGATATGTGAAACACAATTGCAATGAAAATCAAAAGAATCGAATTCTCCTAGTTTGGGACACATCAGTTTGGTCAACTATTGTCATGCACACAAATAAACAGTGTATAACTTGCAGTCTTCACAATGCAACTGGGCTGTGCATAATATGTACAGTGATGTACGCATTTAATATCCGAGAACAAAGAGTAAATCCCTAGCACTATCTCATTCATCAAGCTAGTCTTTTTAATCTACCCTGGATTATTCTTGGTGACTTCAATGCTATCCTATCTAGTCAAGAAAGAATAAATCAAGGCATTTACTGTAAATTAGGGGATACTGACTTCATGAATTGTATTAACAATTCCAAATTTGTAAATTAGGGGATACTGACTTCATTATCACATTTGTTTAAATTTGTTTTCAACTTATCCAACTGAATAACTGGCATAAAGAACATAATTTAATCAAATGTTTAGAGATTATTCAAGTTTAAATTGGAAGAGCGGCAACACTTTTCCATTCATCATTGGTACAATTAATGATGAAGACTATACATATTTCATTTTTAAAACTAATTAACTAAAACATTGTTAATACAAGATCCATGATTCATATCCATGAAGATATGCCCTCGTAATCTAATCATTGACATATGCCTTATTAATTAATTTTTGTGCTGTAATTGTGACCTTGTGCTCATATTATAAATTTCCTTGCAAAAATAATTTTTAAGTTTTCAACCCATTATTAAATAAGTGCACATATAATGTATTGCTCATGATTTGGAATTTCCATCGGTATCTAATCAGTTTAAATTTTTAATCAGTGGTATACAAACGATACATGCCTTCTTAATTTACTATTGAAAAAGAATTTGTTGAATCAGTCATCAAGCTAAACAGAAGCCCGATTTATGTGCATAACATAGCAAAATCGATAGAGACTCTCTGACCAAACCATTCCTACTTGAGGAAATCAATGAAGCCCGATTTATGTGCAAATAAACATACAGACAACATATTCTAATCAGATCAATGTAAAAACAGAAAGGGGTGATGATAATGGAAAAATATATTCTAATAGGTCATATGAAGTTACATGCAAAGGCTTATGCATCATAATAAATATGAAACGTTATATTATTACCTGAACGGATTTCCATAGAACTACTTTCAAATCATCACCAAGTAGCCTCCAGTCATCTAGCGTAAATGGAACATGCTCACGGACAAGTGGCTCTAAATAAGAAGATAATTTCACTGATCCTTCTCCTACAGGTACGCCCGATGAATTAAACTCAACTTCAATTCGGCTTGCAACATTCGAACGAAGTCTTTTCACTTTAGTTGGACCTCTAGTCCTTTTTTTGGAAACCTGTTTTGCATCATCTGCAATTGCTCTATCCACTTCCACTGCAATTTCAGGATTTTCATCAATTTGCAGAGCTGTGCATGCGATTGGCTGGCTTGCATTTCCAACATCCATGTTTTCCGAAGGTGGCTCAACATGCTCTTCCATTACATTAGACCTGTCAGATGCATCTTCAAATTCTGCGAGTCTTTTTTGATAGCGAGTAAGTTTCTTGTTCGTTGTTTTCTTTGTACTTCTAACCATTTTCTGCAGGCAGACACAAGAATTCATGATATTCAAATAAACTGGTTTGCTAATCAATTTGTAAACTGCTTTTAAGATACAGGAATTCATGACACAGGAATTCAAGAGTAAATTGGTTTGCTGATCAATTTGTAAACTGCTGCTAAGATACAGCAACAGTTGATACGCGATATACATGACATTCAAATGCAAATAATAATATAGGTATGATGAACATAACATATTAAGATAACAGTGCAGTGCAGTGATAACAGTGCAATACTTAGTTATCTGAATTCACGTGTGGGTTTAAAAATCTGAACATATAAAATCTGAACATCTAAAATCAAAGGCAAAATCTGAACAGTTAAAATCTGAACATATAAAATCTGATACCTTGTGGGTTTAAAAAAAATATGCTAACAAATAAAAATACATGATACGGTGTAATACATGATACCTTGTGCACCTGTTGTTTCTATACATCCTTCTCCATTATTAAATGCCTGAACAAGTTTCCCCCATGACCACACACACGAAACATATGCCTACTACTTTCAGTCACATAGCAATGACTACCCAAAAAAAAGGTGATATTAGAACTACTCAATTATGCCTTCGCAATCCTCCCTAACATAACTAGCATCCTCGACCAAGTCATCCTCGATTTCTTCACAATCTCCTCCAATATAGCTTACTTCTTCAATAAAATCGTTCATCTCTAATTCATGATAACCTCTTGGCGGTGCTTTCATCACAACATACCAATTAGAAGAATCATTTTCGCTTGAATAGAAAACTTTTTTCGCTTGAGATGCAAGGATATAAGGGTCTCTTGAAAATGAAACCTGACTTTGATGTAAATTAACAAGCGTAAATCCATCTTCAACTTTCATCCCATTTCCTATGTTTTCCCAATGACAATTAAACAAAGGAATATAAAAAACATTATAATCCAATAAAATTATATCAGTCAATATTCCGTAGTAAGTGATCACATCAACCACTTGAGAAATGTCTTTTGCACTTGCTCTACACATAGTAGTTGCATCATAGGTCACTCCGCTATTCTGAGTTTCTCTATCAACGTCTTTTGTATGAAATCGTTGACCGTTTATAATATATCCTTTACATGATAGCGCAGCATTTTTAGGACCATATGCAATCCATTTTAACATTTCATCATGGTCATTTGAGTTAATAGGTATCTAAAAATATATTTAAATTGGATTTTAAAAATAGTACCCTTGATTTACATATAAAAATAGAGAAATTTTTAACAAACCTTCTTTTTAATCCAATCAGCGAAATTATCTCCATGGTGTTTCCAAAGTAATGTTGCATTTTTTTCTAAGCGTTTGTTTGAATTTTGCAACTCCTCCAAGTGCAAACTAGTATAATAAAAACAATGTTAAGTTTATAATTGCAATTACAAACACAACAAATCAATGGAAACATAACATAATATATACTCACTCCAAAAATGGTTCTACCACGGCCATATTCATTAGCACCGCTAAATGAGCAATTTCTTTCTCCTTCAAAGACAATGTAACTGGATTGGACATTGAAATTGGACACCCTTCAAGTATTGTGTTATCTTCGTAATCTTCATTTCGATCTTTTTTTTCACATTTATCGATTTACTCAAAAATTCTTTGAAAAATTTCATGCATTCTTCTGCAAGATAGGATTCTGCAATGCATCCCTCTGGTCGTGCATAATTCCTCACGTAATCTTTAAGCGTTTTCATATATCTTTCGAAAGGATACATCCAACGAAAATGAACTTGTCCACACAACCGTGCTTTCCTTCCAAGATGAATTGTCAAGTGTATCATAATATCGAAGAATGAAGGTGGAAAATATCTTTCAAGATCACACAATATTTTAACAATCTCGTCATCGAGTTGCTGTAACTTCTCTCTTCCAGAACACGTTGACATATTTTATTGAAAAATAGACATAGACGAATAATTGCTTTTCTAGGTTTTGTTGGCAACAAACCTCGTAGTGCGACCGATAATACTTGTTGCATCAAAACATGATAATCATGCGACTTCAAACCGCTAACTTTACAATCCATCAATGACACGGATTTTTTGAAATTTGAGCAATAACCATCAGGTCCTTTGAAATCGTACAGCCTTTTGCAAAATATTTTTTTTTCCAATCTTGACAATGTATGTGGAGCCGGTGGAAGATACATTTTGGTCCCACGAGGTTGTGCATATAGACCATGACGAATTCCCCAATCCTCTAAATCATGTCTACAATTAATCCCATCCTTTGATTTGTTTTCATGCAACATTGTACCCAATGTGCTTTCACAAACATTTTTCTCAACGTGCATTACGTCTAAATTATGACGTACTGGAAGTTCCTATAAAAAATATTAGTTAAATGATAAAGTGTTCTATAATTTATTTTAACAAATTTTTTTATTAAAATTTTTTAATCCATGGGCCATGGATTAAAAAAATAACAAAAAAATTTGTTCGCGTGGCCAGCCCGCATCGATAATAAAAACTGAAATCTAAATAAATGCTAACCTCCCAATATGGCAAGTCAAAAAAGATTGATTTTTTTTCCATCTTGATAGCTCTTTTTTAATAGGATCATTATCTCCATTATCATCATCTTCACTATTGTCGTCAATCTTCCTTTTTTTACCTTTCCCCTTCGCACTCTTCTTTTCGCTTTCAGCGCCTTTTCCGAAATTATTCAGAAAGTCTTTCAAAATAAGAGAAATGTTTTTGCCGGTTAGAACTCTAGGCATCTTCCCATCCTCCACAGTGTTATCAAACCAAGCCTTTCTTTTTCTCAATGGATTTGAATGGGGTAGAAATCTTCTATGGCCCATATAAACATTTTTCCGACTATATTTCAACCATCGACGGTGGGTATTGATACCACATAATGGACAAGCTTTTTTACCCTTTACACAACATCCAGCAAGATTACCATAAGCTGGAAAATCATTTATCGTCCATAGTAAAATAGCCTTCATGTTAAAAACTATCTTACTTAATGCATCATATGTCTCAACTCCAGTACTCCACAAGTAATGCAAGTCTTCTACTAATGGCTCTAGATATACATCAATATCATTTCCTGGTTGCTTTGGACCTGGAATTAGAAGTGTTAACATGATATTCTCTTTCTTCATGCACAACAAAGGCGACAAATTATATGTAACAAGCATTACTGGCCAGCAACTATACTTGGAGCTTAACATAGAAAATGGATTGAACCCATCTGTAGCTAGACCAAGTCTAAGATTATGTGGATCGGCTGAAAATGTTTTCCAATTTTCATCAACCATGCTCCATGTCACGGAATCTACGGGGTGCCGCATCTTTCCATCATTACTTTTATTTTTAAAATGCCATCTTAACTCTTCTGCAATTTTTTCGAATCTAAACATTCTTCTAAATCTTGGAATTATTGAAAAATATCGCAACACCTTAATTGGGATACCCTGCATAATCTCTTTTGCATCTTGATTTATCTTCCATCGTGTTGAACCACATTTCGGACAATTATTTAAATTTTTGTACTCTTTACGGAAAAGACAACAATCATTCTCACAAGCATGAATTTTTTCAAAACCCATATCAAATAGTTTGAGGAATTTCTTTACTTCATATAAAGTCTTGGGAAGTACGTTATTCTTTGGTAAAAACAAATGTTGGACGGTAAGAAGTTTATCAAAACCAGTATCAGATAATCCAGTTTCACATTTAAGATTATACAAAATAGTAATGGCAGATAACTTTTTATGATCTATGCAACCAGGATACAGTGGGGTTTCTGCATCTTCCAAATTTTTAAGTAAATCATCATGGCGTCTTTGTGCATCGTCCTTATCTTTGTCATCATCAAAAAAAGTATGATTGAAATAATCTTCATCTTCATAGTGAATCGCTTTGAGCAAGTCGTACATCTCACCCATTTTAATTTTTTTTCATCATGCACTTTCTCGCCATGATTATACCATATATCATCTTTATACTTAGGATCCATTCCCTTTATAATCAGGTGTTCAACAACGGTTTCACCATAATGACGACTAAGATTTCGACAATCTAAACAAGGACAGAATATTTTTTCCACATCTCCTAAATTTTTCTTCGCAGCACACACAAAATTCCGAGCTCCTTGGCCATACTCTCTACTAGTCCTATGATTAAAATTTGAAAACAACAAAAATATTAGCTTTTATTATCAAAATATCAATTCTAAATTTAAGTCTAAATTAGCTGCTACATGATTACCTATGTAGACGCAACCAATCTCTCTCCATCACCATATACAATATATGTATGCAACAAAGAATCTAAAATTTAAATAGAAATTAATTATTGATTATGAACAATATATATATATATATATATTTATATATATATATATATATATTTATGATAATAACGACCAAACAGTTCTTAGTTGAAATGGACAAATAATTTTTTTATGTATAAAACACAACAAAACAAATGCTCAAAACAAACAAATCCAAAGAGAAAAATATATTGTCAAAATGCAAGAACACAACATAGTAAAATATCACAGACTTTCTGCTTCCAGTTGTAATAACCAAACATTCATTTTTATAGCCCAGGAGTTGATAGTACAAGCAAACTTTTAATTGATTAACTCTTTTGGCAGCAAATATCATGCTTTGTTTGTGTTTCAAAACTGAATCCGGGCCTTTAGTTGGGAGAGTATTTCAATTTAAACATTGATGATTGTTGCTTGTTATTGCATCAGAACTAAAAGTGATACAGATGCTAAAGTTGTACAAATAGAAACTGAAAGAATTTTAAAAAATAAAAGAAAAAACAATCGTATCTAATTAAACTACATCCCATATTTGGCAAACATGTTATTTAAACTGATTTATTTAAACAGATGCTAAAGTTTCACTAAGATGCACATGATGCTAGCTATTCAATGATTGCAAAAAAAGAAACAAAAAGAAAAAAGAGGAAGGAAAAGGTACATGCCTTGTTTCTTCAGCTTTTGAATTCTAATTGAATGAAGCTCCTGCAGTTTCTCCGTAACCAACACAAGTTCAAGCTGTGATTATAGTAGGAAGTAAATAAATATTAAGAGTTCTCAATTATTTAACGTAAGTGTTTATGTGTGTATGCGAAGAACATATAGTCTGTTATATGTGCTATTTTAGCTACAAGAGGGCATGTGCGCACAAACCAAAAAGATATGAAAAACTAGGATATGCTTTTAAAATTGACAGGTTAGAGAATTAAAAATATGCTTTCCAAGTTTAAAGTAAAAGAAGAAAAACATATAATCATTTAAGACATTTCATGCCGAAGTAAAAACCCTAACAAAGTAGATATCCAAGAAAGATGTACAACTAAATTTATCCCAATGCCATCAATTAGTTCGTAGGTGCATTGCTAAAATCAAATTATAGTCACATAAATGATAACGTAATGGAATGCAAGACCAGTTGTGTACTACTAATACACTCAAGAAAATGTCACATGTTTTTTAGCTACACTTTACAATTAACTACACAACTGAATACTTAGCAGAAGATACAAGACGGTAATGCTTGTATTTGTCAGAAAAAAGACCAACATCAAACCAGACATATTGCATAGAACTAAACTGCTAACCTCTGATTCTTGTTTTTTCCTCTCTTTAATAGCTTTGACCTTTGCAATCTTCTTTATGGTTTCAACCTAAGTTCAACAAGCCTCCGTTAATCTTATTAAACGATATAAATTAAAACATTGAACTGCATATATTAAATTTAAGCCATTAACGTCATCAAATGAAATCTACTATCCTACTTTATTTTTTGAAGAATTTTTATTTAAATGACAAATTTAACCAACTAGACAGCTAGTACTATACATATGTGTTATGTTTGAGCTTATAAATTTTTATTTATACATTTGCACGTAGAAAGTGGGCTCTTTGGAAAGATTTTAAAAAGCAACAAATCTCCACTCCGATTTAACAATGAATAGATATTTCCCATCTAAAATTCAATTTTTGAACAAAACAATTGGTATATACCCTTTAGTATTTCTCACAATTATTATTAAGAATATTATCTGATTTATAATGATTGAAAGGTTAAAAGCACAAATATCCTTTATTAAGTTATCATTGAACTGTTTTATTTGTATAAAGGTAGTTGTAAGAATTTATGGAAAATAAACTTTACAACTTACTAACCAATCATGTACACATTACTAGTATATAAAAATGACCCCATTACCATGGTTTGGCTAATAAACTTCACAAAAAATAATGACTGTTATAATCTGATTATAGAGGCAAACGGACATCAAAGAATTTAAAGGTGTAATTTGAATTTAGAGTAGCCTTTTGATGAAATATGGAAGGGAATAAAACATAATTGTGAAATTATTTGATGGTAAACTAATAGAAAATAATGATAATACTTGAGAGTTTTTAGCATCTGTTTCATACCTTGTTGTTTAAGCACACTAGACTGAAAATGACAGAACTCTACAAATATCAACTGTTCAAAGCCTGCACGCATAAAATAAATTTGTTATTAGCTACTTCATGGCCACATTAGACTGAAAATGACAGAACTCTACAAATTAGTCATTTTGTTATTAGCACCAAACTGTTTTCAAAAAATTTTCCATTACAACGGCGCCATTTTGTAGCACCAGAGTAATGTCTATGCATTACCCCTCTCCTGATACAAAGTCGTGTCTTTTCTAAAACCATTATCGAGTATACAACCATCACATACTATTTTGACTCCTAGCCATACATGGAAATATTGCAATATCACATGTATAAACCTAATATTTGCATATTATGTCCTCCGAAACAAAATTCGTAAGAGATTCGTCTTAGGAATTAATTAATTAAAAATTATACTATAGGAGAATGGAACAAACTTTGACGGTCACAAGTGTAGTCCAATGGGATAAAAATCCACTGAAGATTACTTTCTAAACAAGCAATGCACTGAATGCACTTACTTACATACTCAATATGTCTAAGAACTCACTGAATATTCATGGTATATGAAAAAAAATCAGTACAGTGGAGCAAAATAATTGAAAACAAACCATATTTGAAGGCAAAAACTAAAACGAAATCAATACAAGGAGTCTCACTAAAAAAACAAACTATAAACAAGCTTCAGAACTAGTAATGAGATGAGTCGATCAGCATTGTTTCGTAAAAATAAACACGTACTAGTAATAAATCAAATAAAAGTGTTTTTTAATCTACTGAAGAACCAAAAGTTACCTATAACAATCGAACTTTATTAACAGCTCAACTTCATCGAGTTTTTAAAAAGTCGTTCCAACAATTGATGATCGAACAATGTTTGTCTTAGGGCAATCCACAAATTAGAGTATTTTGAATATGTAAATCGAAATCAAAAAACACAATAAACCTAAAAATTGATGAATTGAATAGAGACAAAAAAGGTAATTAGGCTACCTAAAGTATGAACGCATAAGTAGGACAGTGACTATCAACTCCACTAGAGGAAAATCAAAGGGCAAGCAAAATTTGAGGGAAACTATTGGTGGAGGAGAATAAATGAGGGAAAGATGAGGGAGCAGTAGTTCTGATAGAAGAGGGAAAGTGAAATTTTTTGGTAAAAGTATAATGAGAAAGGCGGAAGATAATAGGCACGGAAACATAAAAGTATTCTCAGCGTTTGAACGCATGTTATTCTCTGAATGAAATAAGTTTTTACTGCGTTTAATGTTAAAACGCTGAGAGAAAATGCAATTGAAGTAAGTTTTTGTTGTAGTGCACTGACATCGGTATAAACAACAAGATCTTGATTCCCTTCGGGAACCACTAAGATAGGAGCTTGAGTAAGGAGATCTTTTAACTTCAAGAAAGAATTTTCACACTTATCCGACCAAATAAAAGGAACAACTTTTCTCTTGAGAGTGGTAAGCGGTAAAGCAATTCAAGAAAAGTCCTTAATAAACCGACAATAATAACCCGCTAATCCAAGAAAACTACGAATCTCAGTAATGGTCTCGGGCCTCTTCCAATTCTGAATAGATTCGATCTTGGAAGGATCGACAGAATACCATCGGAAGAAACAATATGACCGAGAAACTTCACCCTATTCTCCTAGAAGTGACACTTGGAGAATTTGGCATAAAATTGATGCTGACGAAGAGTGCTCAAAACAATCTCCAAATGCTGAATATGATCGGCTTCAGATTTGGAATAAATAAGAATACCATCAATGAAAACCAAGATGAGCTTATCGAGATTTTCCAAGAATATCCAATTCATAAGATAAACAAAATACGCTGGAGTGTTCGTAAAACCGTACGGAATATAAAAGCCATTTGTAAGAACCATAATGAGTACGGAATGCTATAAGGGGAATACTATCTTCCGCTACTCGTAGCTGATGAAAACCGGTAGCAAGATCAAGTTGGGAGAACAGTTTAGCGCCACTTAATTGATCAAACATGTCATCGATCCTAGGTAATGGATACCTATTCTTGATAGTAAGCTCGTTAAGCTTGCGATAATCAATGCAAAGCCTAAGAGTACCATTTGCCTTCTTAACGAAGACAACGGCGGCACCCCAAGGAGATGAGCTAGAACGAATAAAATGCTTGGCTTCCAACTCAGATAATTGTTGCTTGAGTTCCTCATTTTCCTTAGCAGACATCCTCGTGAGAGGACGACTAACAGGATGAGCACTAGAGTTAAGATCAACACGGAACTCAATTGCCCTCTTCGGCGACAATCTTGAAATAGGCTCAAAGACATTAGAAAAATCACAAACAACCGGAACATTAGCTATGACATCTTCCGATTCAAAAGAAGAAATGAGAGCATTCGAACCATGGTGCATACTTCGAAATACAATAGATAACTGCTCGATAACATCCGGATGTTTGAGATATAAAGTTCTTTCGGGACATACGATTTGAACTTCATAACGGATGAGCCAATCCATGCCCAAAATCATATCGAAACCAAGATGATCCATAACATGCAGATTCGCGTGGAAGGAAAAACCACAAACAATAATCTCAACATCAACACACAACAAACCAAGAGTAGTGGATCCACCAATAGGATTCACAATCCTCAAAGGGTCACTAAGACTAACAACATCCAAAGGAATAATATCAACAAGCTCCTTCGACACGAATGAATGTGATGCACCCGTATCGAAAAGAACTTTAATAGAACGGCCATGGAATAAAATATAACCTTCCAAAACAGAAGGAGTAATTCCTTTGGGCTGAGAAGAATCACCAGAAACTTTAGCAACATTAAGCTTCCCAGATTTGAGACCCTTAGAAGCGGTAGGACAATCAGAAATCCAATGACCTTCTTTCTTGCAATAGCGACAAATACGAGACTTAGGACAATTATGAAGAAGATAATCCAAAGAACCACAATTATAGCACGCCCTCTGAATAGAAGGTGCACTACTAGGCTGAGAATTAGAGGTAGCTTGCTCCATCTTCTGGTTGGAAGAATTAGGCTTATGAAATGGAAACCTCTTCTTATTGGGGTTCTTAGAAACATCAACCTCATCACCACTATCACGTTCCTTTTCAACAGCTTCAAGGCAAAGAGCCCAATCAACAAGCTCCTCAAAAGAGAGCTTAAGCTGAAGCAAAAGAACTTTCTTCAAATACTTCTTCAGACCATCAACAATACGAAGATTCTTCTTACGTGGAGTGTTAATGAACTCAACTCCGTATTTGGACAAGGCCTCAAAAGATCAACATAATCAGAAACTGAGGACTTTCCTTGCTTCAACTCATGGATACTACGAGCAAGATTAGCCTTTTCTGATTCAGGAATGAACTTAAGTTTGAAAAGTTCCTTAAGCTGAATCCATGAAAGAGAGGACTCATCAACTTCCACAAGAAAAAGCCCATACTAATCAAGCGCATGCTCTTGCAACATACTAGATGCCACGAGAACGCGATGATGATCAAAAAGATCCATCCGAGAAAATATGTGCTCACAAGTGCGCAACAAAGTATAAACCTCCATTACACTTTCTGATCCCTTGAAAGGCTTGTCTCCAAGGTGGGAATAGTCACTACACATGCGGGCGAATGCAGACTTGTGATTAGGAGCTGTGGGAGTAGCAACAAGAGGCTGAGTACCCTGAAATAGCTCCATAAACTGATCAGCTGACATATAGACTCCGTCTGTATGAGAACCACTAGACGGGCCTACTGAACAACGCTTCCCTCTACCTCTTCCAGCCATAGGCTGAGAGAACAAGAGAAGATAAGGATTAATTAAAACAATACAAGATTGATAAGGAATTTAACAAATGGAATACTACGGGAATATGCGATACATTCTTAGACATATTCCAACATGTTAAAGAGAATAAAAGTCAAAGAACAACGAAGGAATAGATGTGAAAGGCACATGTTCCAATCAACTTTTGTTCTGTGTTTATTATAATTTGTTTCGAAACTTAGCTCTGATACCAACTGTGACGCCCCACCTCTATACTCACAATAACAATGGTTATTATAAGATAATAATGTCTGCTATTGCAAAGAATAAGGCTTGTTATAAGCGACCATCCGTAAGTTATGCCGACGAGTATTGATTAAATCGATAGGAGTTGTGTAAATTACTCACATCGATATATGTTCAATCCAGATCGAAAACGAAACTATGGTGGCTTAAGAAAAATTCAGAACAACTCATAATAACAACCATACACATAAGTATAATCACATCAGAATAGATATATCAGATATATAGCGGAAGACAAGTCTTGATACAAGCTACAATAGTCGGTAGTTCACGAGAACCAAATGTACATATAGTCATCATAATATACACGAGACTAGAGTCAATACACCAAAAGTAACACCTCAAAGTCTAGACAAAAATGAGGTGAAATCCCAAAGCTGAAGCGGCAACTGAATCGGAGATAGCGATTACCCTTAAATAACTCGGTCTGACCCGAGTATTAGTTTAAAAGAAAATAATAAATGGATCAATCTAGTTTAAACTTAGAAGTCAATGCATCATAAACAACATCAAAGAAAAATAATCATAGTCTCGAATGAGACTATTCAACGTGAATAATCAACATAGTTTAAATGAAGAAATCTCAGTTTAAACTCCATCAAAGTCAATTTCCAAATTCACAGTAGAATTCGAAACAGTAGTACACAACAATCTAGAAATCGGTTAAGATACTAGAAAAAATCAGCATTCTCAAAAATCTAGAAATCAAAACAAGATAACTTGAAAATCAACATGAAGGTGGATCGATCCCAACAGATGGCGAGTTTAAGCTATGCCGCACGTGCATCAACAGATGGCTGAAGCCTTATCAAGTACTATATTTTTGGCGCCCAATAGATGACCCGAAGGTCCAGTAGAGTGACCCGAGGGTTCAGCATTGGTAATTGACCCGAAGGTCCATCAAATGACGCGAAGTCCAGCAGAGTGGCTCGAAAGCCCAACAAAATCATCAAAATCATCAAGAAGTGTCAATTTCAGTAAGCTGGTAAATATATGAGTTTAGCTTTATGTCCCATAACCACTAGCTTAACTTAAATATTTACAAACAAATTGTAAATCTCCGCTCGAAAATTGTCACAAGAGTTTCAATCGAACAAGTCCAAGAATTAACCGACGAAGTAAACGCAAGCATTTCATACCACTTGTTTTACTAAGCCGTTTAATTAGATTTGTCATATGAATGAGGTAAAGGTTTATATATACTAATAGGTTTGAAAATAGTTTTAATAAATGAGCTTTGTATTAAAATAGTGTTGTAATCATTTTGATGAAAGAGTTTTGATATTTACACTAGTATAGAAACCTTTGTATTTTAAAGTGACAAATCAGAGAAATAATTGTAGAAACAATCATTCATCAGAATTCACATTCGAAGACGTGAATAAAATCCAAAGAAATCGATATCGAATCCATCAAGTTGGACGTCCCAAAAGTCCCGAAGAAAAGGTCATCAAAGTCGATATTACACGATGAAAACAAATAGGAATCAACACGAATCGATTAAATTTGGAAACTAAGCAAAATAGGCCTAAATTGGCAAAACAGGGAAAATAGGAGCAGGTCAGTCGACTGGATTCACTGAGTCAGTCGACTAAACACAGATCTAGAAAATTCTTGGGTTTCAGCTCAGTCGACCGACTTAGGAGGTTCAGTCGACTGAACATTGTTTTCCTACATTCGAGGCCTATTATAAATGAATAGCAAACTCACTCAATTTGCAATCGGACGAGCAACGGGCGCTAAGGGATTATGCAAATCGACAACCAAGCCCTATAGGCTCTTTGATTCATCACAAAACATGATCAAACATCAAAGTTATGATTTTTAATGATTTGACTTCAAAACACCAAAAATTGAACTATTCACAAAAACAATCCAAACCAAGAGCAATTACACAAGAATAAGTGTTAGGAATCCTTCCCTAACAATCAAAGATAGTTTAGACATAGATGTGAGATAAAAATCTCACATTTTACTCAAAAATAAAGATTGAAAGGCTCAAATACAAAGAGAAGATCAACCACTCTTCTCTTCAACTCTAAAAGCTCCAATCTAAGATCAGAACAATATTTCCTAAATTTAGGTTTAGGAATTTCTGAAATTGAAGAGAGAAAGAGTTGGAGGAGAAGAAGAGAGAACTTACTATGGCTTCTCCTTGATTTCTGATTAGGGCTTAGGATTTTCTAATTCTTTTCCTCCTCCACCATTCTTTTTCTTTTATGTTGAATGTTTTAGGATAAAGAAATGAATGAAGAGGAGTGGTGGAGTTGGGATATAGGATGAGTTGGGTAGTAGGCTGAACCCCAACCCCAAACCTAAACCCCAAGTGAAAAAAGTAGTAAAATTCAACAAACCCCAAACATATCGAAGTTTGTACTCAAAAAGATCGCAAACACCATTTTGGACTCAATGGAGGTGGCATCGAGCCCCAATTTGATAGTTTGCAAAAAGTAACATTTCAGACCCAAAAATCTGATTAACGACGCAATATTTAAACAAAACATTTAAATATATAATCGTAAAATATGCGGGTTGTTACATAATTTCTCTTATTCCTAAATTTTAAAAAAAATAAAAGAAAAATTAAGACACTTGTAAAATGCATGTTAATTAATTTAACACTTGTTATCTTTTATATTATAATTCTAGCACTTGTAAATTTTTCCCGTGTCATATGCTTACACTTGTATTATGAATGAATAAATATTTTAATATTACATTTTCTTATTTTTATAAAGACATTTACTTTATTTGTATATATAAAATTTAAAAAGAAAATGATTTAAAACTCAATTATACATTAATAAATAATTATATATATATATATATATTATTTTTAAGTTCCTTTTATTTTCAAAATATTTATTTTTGAATTTCAAATTCAAATTCAAATTACAATTTATTGATATACGTATAAATCAACACTTATCTTATTTGTTTTTTAAAATTTCAAATAAATTCACAATTAAATTCCAAAATTTATATTAATTTCCTAATTAAATTTGATTTCAAAACAGGATCGTTACAGTAAATTTTGGATATCGATTTGAAAATTGATTTTGTATTTGAAACTGTGTTTTAAGAATGAAGAATGAGACTATGAAATTTATAAACGGCGTTTATAAATTAAGTGAAATATTTATCAAAGGATAATTTGGAAGTGTAAATTCAAGATGGGAATTTATAAAGGAATGGGTAATTTCTTTTAAAAATAAATAGTGGCTTATTTTTAAAGGCGTGAAAGAAAAGTATATTTCCCTGAAAAGCCAAGTACGTTTTCAAAGCAGATTTTCAAGTATAAGTTGGAAGTTTTAAAGTTGTTTTAAAAGAAAGTTTTTGTGAAATTATTTATTTAAGTTGTTTAGAATTTTAAATTTAAATATTTATTAAATTATTTATAGTAGTAATTATTTTAAAAGGCCAATTGGTATTATGATTTAAAAAGATATTTATTAATATTTATATTTTATAAAGTAATTTTATTTTAAAGATAGTTGTGTTAAAACTTTTATTTGAAAAACCTGTATTGAATTTCATATCTTTTATTTTATGATTGTTTTAGCTTAAGTATTACATGAGAAATTAGTATAAAATTTCATAGCTAGTATTTTAAATGAAGTGTTCAAAATAGTTTTTATTTTAACTATTTTAAAGTATTTTTTGGATTAAGTAATTTGAATTATTATAAAATCTAAAATATTTAGACTTGATGATTTCCAGTGGAAATAAACCATCGGGTAAAAACTTATTCTGCGAGAGAAAAGGGTGATTTGAAAACTGTTTCAAAGAGTTGAAGGGTTGAAAATTAGTTTGTAAAGATATTTTGAAATAAATAATTTGGAAAATTATTTAAATCTGATGCTTTTTTATGGATGTTATTTAATAGTTAAATAACCAACTATCAATATTGGCCTTTAAGACGGCATTTGAATTTCGATGTGACCAATATCGGATTCCAAGTGGCAATCCGAAAACTACATTCGATCTTTTGTTTAAAAGATTAAAAATGGAAATTGGCACCCACGTTTTTAAAATAAAAGCTCATTATCCGGAAAGGCTGGGGGAGGGCATTAAGTCGAAAACCCATTTCGAATAATGATACGACAGAATGGAATTGCAGTAGAAGACGGTGGTTGAAGACCGAGTATTTTCGAAAATGAAAGTATTGCCTGTAACGACCTACCTTTTTGAACAGTTAAAACCGACGATCAAATACACATGCCGATTCCAAACCATTCAAAAGGCCAGATGGTTATTAGGGTAAATAAGAAAAGAAAGGAAAGGGAAATAAAGGAAAAGAAACAACACAGAATCTTGCAGCGGAATGGTAAAATATAATAGTCAAATAAACAGTTCGTGAAGCTGTTTAGAATACTTTAATCATTATTTATTCAACATTTATCAGAGTTATACATATACAACAGAACAAATAAAATAATGCAGCAGACAACATGATGCAAAGATAATAAGAGTAATATTATACCAAATCTTCGTCATCGTCCTTCAGAATAGATCTTCAATAAGCTGAAAAACTCAATTCTGACCCGAGCGTAATGAAAAGACAAAACATTCGAGTCGGGACTAAAATATCCTCATGTAAGTTAAGTCAATCGTAAATAAATATGAGTGTAACGGCGTCAGAGATGTTTACGGGGTTTGACATCTCATATCCAGTGTCAATATGACGCCCCACCTCTATACCCACGCTAGCCAAGGACACTACGGTGTAATGCTGTCAACTAGCACGGAGAATAAGGCTATTGAGGAGCGACCATCCGTGTAATTGCTTTGCGCGAGCACCGATATGTCAGATAGTATAACATACATTTTATTTCAAGAGGAAGTCTGACATACCGATACAAACACAAATCTACTACACAATGGCTATAATAAGCTTCGGAAACAAATATAGAAATAAGCATAACACAAATCAGTCACAGATAATTCATATCACAAAGGCGGAAGAAGATATGAATATATAACTAACACATGAAAGTGTATATCAGAGTAGTGGTCAAAAAGATCCACAATAATACAAAAGAATAGCAACACGTTCTACACAAAAGAATACAACTATGAGTCCATATCTCAAGTTATACAACAAAATAAACTACTAATCTAAGTAGTTAGCCAAAAGTAAGAGAAATCAATCCCAAGTGAGAAGTCTAGCTGAAGCACCTGTAACGTCTCGGTCTGACCCGAGTATTATTTAATAAGAAAATAATAAACAGATCAGTCAAACTATAAATATCAGATGAAGCGATATAGAATAAGAGGTATGACTAAACACATAATAATCCCAATGCCAAGCTGTGATATATATAAATAATTGAAAATCAACAAGAGATTAATCAATATCACAAAAATCTACTCAAGGATCAAAAGGAATGTCATACTCTTTATTTCGTTCACCAAACCATAGATATCGACGATTATATCAATATCAATCACAAAAGTCAATGACACACAAATTCACCAATGCACAAATATTGATAAAACTTATCAATGAAAATCACGAAAACTGGTGAAGCACAAATTCTAGAAATCATCTCAAGAAATCCAGAAATCACAAAAAGGGGGAAGGCCTATCACAAACGGGAGCATAAAGCTCACCAACACGTGTATCACAAATGGAACGCTAATTCCATGGTTGCTAACCATCACAAATTGAGCTGAAGCTCCACAAACGGCCCGAAGACCATGGGTTGCTACCCCACCAATTTGAGTCGAAACTCCACAAAACGGGGTTTAGTCTCCCTCGCAAACAAAGAGACATTGCACATTGCTAGTCTAAATCACAAAGACGATCGTCGTGATCAACGAGAAGTGTCAATTACACTAAGCTAGTAAATGTATGAGTTTAGCTTCATGTCCTATAACCACTTGCTTAACTTAAATATTTACGAACAAACTGTAGATCTCCACTAGAAAATTGTCACAAGCGATTCAATCGAACAAGTCCAAGAATTAACCGACGAAGTAAACGCAAGCGTTTCATACCACTTGTTTTACTAGATCGTTTAATTAGATTTCCATACGAGTGAGGTAAAGGCTTGTATATACTAACAGATTGGAAAACGGTTTAAGAAACAAGCTTTGTAATAAAATAGTGTTGAAATCGTCTTGATGAAAGAATTTTGATATTTACTACTAGTATAGAAAACCTTTATATTTTTAAAGTGACAAATCACAAAGAAGACTGTAGGAACAATCAATGACTAAAATTCACATTCGAAGACGTGAATAAAATCCAAAGAAATCGATTACCGAATCCATCGAAATGGATATTCCAAAATCACTAAGAAAATATCATCAGAGTCGATAATAGGTGATAATAACAAAAGGGAATCAACACGAATCGATTAAAGTTGGAATTCTCAAGCGAATAGGCAAATAGGCAAAAAGAGTGCTGATTCAGACGTCTGAAAGCAAGGATTCAGACGTATGAATCTGGAAAATAAATATTTTACAAAGACAGAATTAAGACGTCTGGATCCTTGAAATCAGACGTCTGAAATTGGCACTTTTTAGCCTATTTCCTTTCTGGTTCCAAATGAACCAATTCAGACGTCTGAAATCATATATTCAGACGTCTGAATCTGGGAATAGAAATCTTTCAAGAACAATATTCAGACGTCTGGATATTACGTTTCAGACGCCTGAATGAAGGGTTCAGGGCATTCCCTGAACCTAGGCCAAAAATGGCCAAACGAATATCGGAAACGATCGAACGAGCAAATAACGACTAAGGATTTACGCCACGCGACAACCCAGCCTTAACGGCTCTTCGATACGCCTCAACTATCAATGTCCAAACATCCATAATAGGATTTTCATAGATTTTGATTTCCAAAACACCAAAAATTGGAATATACACCAAACCAATCCAAACCAAAATCAATTGCATAAGAATAAGTGTTAGAAATTCATACCTAACAATCGAAGATAATTATAGACTAAGATGTGAGATAAAAATCTCACCTTTGAACCCAAACGATTGAAGAAGAAGCTTGAAAGCAAAGGAGAATCAACCACTTTTCAAATCCAACTCAAGAAGCTTGATTCTAAGCTTTACAAGAAGAACATTCCCAAAGTTAGGTTTAGGAATTTCTGAAATTGGTAAGAGAATGAGTTGGGGAAGAAGAAGAGAAGCTTACCAATGGGTTCTTCTATTAGTTTGGAGCTAGAGTTTGATTTGAAAAAGAAAACTAGGGCTTGGAATTTTAATTTCCCTTCTCTTCCACCATTGATGCTTTAGAACTGAAAAGAGGATGAAGTGAGAGTGAATGGGGAGGAGTGGTTCAGATTTGAGTATAAGTTAAACATAGGGCTGAACCCAAACCCAAATCCAAACCCAAAGTGAAAAAGTAGCAAAACTTGACTAACTCCAAATATATCGAAGCTTACACTCAAAAAGGTCGCAAACGACATTTTAAACTAAATGGGAGTGGTCCCGAGTCCTAATTCGACCGTTTGCAAAAAGTAGCTTTTCGGACTAAATTCCGAGTATCGATAAAATATTTAAATATAAAATCGACAAATATGCTGGTTGTTACAGATTCTCCTCCTTAAAGAAATTCCATCCTCACAATACTTAAGAAGAAAATATAAAGTAACAACCATAAAAGCATATTCAACACAAAAGAAGAAATTCGAAATAAGAAATTCACCTCAAAGAGCACGGGAAAGTAAGTCCGGATGTGATCGCTCAATGAACTCCCTAGATTCCCAAGAACAATCCTTAGGATTTGAAGACCATTGAACTTTCACAAGCGGAACATCCTTATTTCGAAGTTGTTTGACCTCCGAAGCAATAATACGAACAGGATGTTGCTCAAAAGTTAGATTAGGCGAAACTTCAATCTCTTCCACAACACCGAGCTCAAGAATAGAATCGGAATCTCGAAGACATTTCCGTAATTGAGAAACGTGAAACACGTCATGAATAGCAGAAAACTGAGCCGGTAATAAAAGGCGATAAGCCACGGAACCAATACGTTCGGTGATAGTAAATGGCCCAATATATCGAGGCGCTAACTTTCCCGATCGACTGAAACGTACTACATCTTTCATAGGTGAAACACGAATGAACACAAGATCTCCCACATAAAATTCTAACTTCCTTCTTCGATTATCGACATAGGATTTTGGTCTATTCTGGGCTTCTTTCATCCTATGACGAATAAGATCAACCTTTTCTGTGGAATCACAAATAAAATCTGGACCTAAAGCCAGCTTCTCACCGGCCTCAAGCCAACAAGAAGGAGATCGGCATGGCCTTCCATAGAGTGCCTCGAAAGGTTCCATACCAATACTAGACTGGAAGCTATTATTATAGGAAAATTCAGCAAGAGGAATATGATCTTCCCAGCTTCCACCGAAATCAAGCACACAAGCACGAAGAAGATCTTCAAGAGTTTGATTAACACGCTCTGTTTGTCCATCGGACTGTGAATGATAAGCGGTGCTAAAATTAAGCTTCGTTCCCAAAGCTTTTTGAAGACTCTTCCAAAATCCACTAGTAAACAATGGATCACGATCGTTAACAATAGAAGTAGGAACTCCATGTAATTTAACAATCTCTTTAACAAAGAGTTTGGCCAACAGAGGAACAGTTCGGTTAGACCGAACGGGAATAAAATGGGCGGATTTAGTAAGTCTATCCACTATCACCCATAAGCTATCATAACCCGAACGAGAATGGGGAAGGTCGTCTATATAATCCATGGAAATTTGGTCCCACTTCCAAATTGGAATTTCTAAAGGTTGCAATAACCTACCGGGCTTTTGATGTTCGGCCTTAACGAGTTGGCAAGTCATGCAATGCTTAACAAAGTTAGCAATGTCAAGTTTCATTTCCTCCCAATAATAAAGTCGCTTCATATCCGCGTACATTTTACTACTACCGGGATGAATGGTAAATTTAGAATGAAGAGAATCTTCCAAAATATCTTTACGAAGATCATTAATATTTGGCACGATAAGTCTACCAAATTTCCGATTGCCGCCACGAGAATCGATATTAAAGTCTTTCAAACCTTCAATATCAATCTTATCCTTAATATTTTGGCCAAGAAGATCCAATTCGGGATCTAGCCTTTGAGCTTTAAGAATGCGGTCTAAAAGAGAAGGATGGGCCTCAAGGCTACATAAAACAAAAGATGAACATAGATCGGAAATACGATCTCGAATTTCGCAAGTGGATAAAATCTCGAGATCGTTCCATTCGGTTATCATCATAGAAACAATAGCTTGTTGTTTACGGCTAAGAGCATCGACTACACGATTACCTTTACCGGGAGTATAAAGAATATCAAGATCATAAGGGGCAAGGAATTCGAGCCAACGTTGTTGACGCAAATTAAGTTCCTTTTGAGAGAATAAATACTTCAAAGACTTATGATCGGTATAAAGAACAAATTTCTCTCCTAAAAGATAATGACGCCAAATCCGAAGAGCAAAAACAATAGCCGCGAGTTCTAAATCATGTGTGGCATATCTAGTCTCGGCCGGCTTTAATTGCCTTGAAGCATAAGCAATAACACGTTCTTTTTGCATAAGAACGGCACCCAAACCAACGCGACTAGCATCGGTATAAACCTCGAAATCTTGATTCCCCTCGGGAATAACAAGAATAGGAGCATCAGAAAGGAGTGCTTTTAATTTCTGAAAAGAAGTTTCACATTTGTCCGACCAAATGTATTTAACACCTTTCTTCGTTAAGCTAGTGAGAGGCAAGGAAATCTTAGAAAAGTCTTTGATAAAACGGCGGTAATAACCCGCCAATCAAAGGAAACTACGAATCTTTGTCACACTCTCCGGTCTCTTCCAATCTTGAATCGCTTCAATCTTTAAAGGATCCACGGAAATTCCGGATTCAGAAATAATATGACCGAGAAACTTCACAGGAGATTGCCAAAAATGGCATTTAGAAAACTTTGCTTTTAATTGATTACTCCTAAGAGTTTCCAATACAATCCGAAGGTGCTTTTCATGCTCCTCCTCGGTTTTTGAATACACAAGAATATCATCAAATGATGAGAACAAATCGATCGAGGAAGTCTTTGAAAATTCTATTCATAATGTCAACGAAATAAGCCGGGGTATTTGTTAACCCAAATGGCATAACGAGCCATTCATAAGATCCATACCGAGTACGGAATGATGTCAAAGGAATGCTATCCTCTGCAATACGAAGCTGATGAAAACCAGTAGCCAAGTCTAATTGTGAAAAGACTTTAGCACCACTAAGCTGATCGAATAGATCATAAATCCGAGGTAAAGGATATTTATTTTTGATAGTAAGATCATTAAGCTTGCGGTAGTCAACGCAAAGCCTAAGTGTACCATCGGATTTCTTCAACCGAAGCTCCCCAAGCCGAGGAACTTGAGCGAATAAATTGCTTCGTTTCCAAATCGGATAATTGTATGCGCATCTCCTCATTTTCTTTATTGGACATGCGATAAGGAGGACGCGTAATAGGTTGAGCTCCAGGGATAAGATTAATTCTGAACTCAATTGCTCGCTTAGGTGGTAATCCTAAAACGGGCTCAAATATGTCAGAAAATTCACGAACAATGTGAATAAGAGAAATAATATCTTCCTCGTCATCATTATCGTCATCATGAGGATTTAAAGAATATAAAGATGCAACCAAGCTGGAATTCGAATATTTAAGATTAACAGAAATCTGCTTAACAGATTGAGGATGTCGAAGATGAATAGTCTGCTCAGGACATAGGATATGAGCTTCATAATGGTTAAGCCAATCTATTCCCAAAATCATTCCAAAGCCTAAGTAGCGCATAACATGCAAATCGGCTTGGAAAGAAAAACAACACAAAATATCTCGACATCTTTACACAATAAACTAATTGTTGCGGATCCACCAACCGGATTCGCAATTCTTAAAGAAGTCATTAAACACAAAACACCCAAAGAAAAAGTAAGAACAAGTTCTTTTGATATAAAAGAATGGATGCACCCTTATCAAAAAGAACTCGAATAGGATGATCACGAAATAAAATAATGCCATCAAGGATAGAATGAGAAATACCTTGACCACGAGATGTGTTGCCAGGGGATTGAGCAACATTTATCTTTCCTTCCTTCTTGCCCTGAAGCTTGGGGCATGAAGATATAACATGACCGGGAACTTTGCAGTAGCGACAAGAGAGGGACTTTGGGCACTTCTTCGCGTAATGGTCCTTCAAACCACAATTATAGCATTCCCCATGACCAAAGGAAGAAGTCTTTGCCACTGGGGTTGCTTGCTTCCCTTTCTTATTGGGATAAGGGCCTATGAATTTACTGGGCCTTTTCTTGTTGTTGTTGAAGCTTGTTTTGGAACCCACCACTTCAACATCATTCTCCCTATCCGCCTCTTCAAGACGAAGAGCGATATCAATGAGTTGGTCGAAAGAAACTTTTAATTTTAGAAGTAATGGGTTCTTGAGACTTTTGTTTAAGCCATAGACAAATCTTTGGTTCTTCTTCAATGGGGTGTTGATGTATTCAACCCCATATTTGGAGAGAGATTCAAAAGACGTGACATAATCTGCCACGGAAGATTCACCTTGAACAAGGTCTATGAAACGCCAAGCCAATGTCACTTTCTCTGCTTCTGGCACGAATTTTGATTCGAATCTTTCCCAGAATTGCTCCCAGGTGAGATCCGCTTCATTAATCTCAGAAACAAGAAGTTCGTACCAGTCCAATGCTCTTTCTTGGAACATACTAGAAGCCACATGAACTTGGTGAAGAACAATGAGGTTCATGCGAGAAAAGATTCGATCACATGTCCTTAACCAAGCCTGGACTTCAATAATAGTTTTAGACCTTTAAATGGCTTCCCACCCAGGTTGGTGTAATCATTGAACAAATGTGCAAACCTAGATTTAGGGTGAGTTGGTTTCAGATTAGAACCAACTGCTTGAGCATTCGTGACAAGGTCAAGAAGTTGCTGGGTAGTCATAAAAACTCCATCTTGGGGTGAAGCACTAGATGGTCCAGCTCTGGGACGACCAGGTCTAACCATTTCTCTTCCTTAAGAAAGAAAGAAGGAAGAAGAAGAAGGTTATTCACAAAATGAATATCAAGCAATCTTGATGGTTAAAACAAGGAATCATAAAGAAAATAGGATAAATCGGTACGAAGACTCGTATTAAATCCTAAAGCACGACTCCTAAGATGGACTTACGACGATGATCCTTGTTACATTATTCTACATTGTTCCGAAGTTTGGCTCTGATACAATACTGTGACTCCCCACCTCTACACCCACGCTAGCCAAGGACACTACGGTGTAATGCTGTCAACTAGCACGGAGAATAAGGCTGTTGAGGAGTGACCATCCGTGTAATTGCTTTGCGCGAGCACCGATATGTCAGATAGTATAACATGCTTTTTATTTCAAGAGGAAATCTGACATACCGATACAAACACAAAGCTACTACACAGTGGCTATAATAATCTTCGAAAATAAATATAGAAATAAGCATAACACAAATCAGTCAAAGATAATTCATATCACAAAGGCGGAAGAAGATATGATTATATAACTAAAACATGAAAGTGTATATCAGAGTAGTGGTCAAAAAGATCCACAATAATACAAAAGAATAACAACACGTGCTATACAAAAGAATACAACTATGAGTCCATATCTCAAGTGTATACAAAAAAATAAACTACTAAACTAAGTAGTTAGCCAAAAGTCAGAGAAATCAATCCCAAGTGAGAAGTCAAGCTGAAGCACCTGTAACGTCTCGGTCTGACCCGAGTATTATTTAATAAGAAAATAATAAACGGATCAGTCTAACTATAAATATCAGATGAAGTGATATAGAATAAGAGGTACGAATAAACACATAATAATCACAATGCCAAGCCGTGATATATATAAATAATTGAAAATCAACAAGAGATTAATCAATATCACAAAAATCTACTCAAGGATCAAAAGTAATGTCATACCCTTTATTTCGTTCACCAAACCATAGATATTGACGATTATATCAATATCAATCACAAAAGTCAATGACACACAAATTCACCAATGCACAAATATTGATAAAACTTATCAATGAAAATCACGAAAACTGGTGAAGCACAAATTCTAGAAATCATCTCAAGAAATCCAGAAATCACAAAAACGGGGAAGGCCTATCACAAACGGGAGCACAAAGCTCACCAGCACGTGTATCACAAACAGAACACTAATTCCATGGTTGCTAACCATCACAAATTGAGCCGAAGCTCCACAAACGGCTCGAAGACCATGGGTTGCTACCCCACCAATTTGAGTCGAAACTCCACAAAACGGGGTTTATTCTCCCTCGCAGACAAAGAGACATCGCACATTGCTAGTCTAAATCACAAAGACGATCGTCATGATCAACGAGAAGTGTCAATTACACTAAGCTAGTAAATATACGAGTTTAGCTTCATGTCCCATAACCACTTGCTTAACTTAAATATTTACGAACAAACTGTAGATCTCCACTAGAAAATTGTCACAAGAGATTCAATCGAACAAGTCCAAGAATTAACCGACGAAGTAAACGCAAGTGTTTCATACCACTCGTTTTACTAGGTCGTTTAATTAGATTTCTCATACGAGTGAGGTAAAGGCTTGTATATACTAATAGATTAGAAAACGGTTTAAGAAACGAGCTTTGTAATAAAATAGTGTTGAAATCGTTTGGATGAAAGAATTTTGATATTTACTACTAGTATAGAAAACCTTTATATTTTTAAAGTGACAAATCACAAAGAAGATTGTAGGAACAATCAATCACTAAAATTCACATTCGAAGACGTGAATAAAATCCAAAGAAATCGATTACCGAATCCATCGAAATGGATATTCCCGAATCACTAAGAAAATGTCATCAGAGTCGATAATATGTGATAATAACAAAAGGGAATCAACATGAATCGATTAAAGTTGGAATTCTCAAGCGAATAGGCAAATAGGCAAAAAGAGTGCTGATTCAGACGTCTGAAAGCAAGGATCCAGACCTCTGAATCTGGAAAATAAATATTTTCCAAAGACAGAATTCAGACGTCTGAATCCTTGAAATCAGACGTCTGAAATAGGCACTTTTTAGCCTATTTACTTTGTGGTTGCAAATGAACCAATTCAGACATCTGAAATCATATATTCAGACGTCTGAATCTGGGAATAGAAATCTTCCTAGAACAATATTCAGACGTCTGAATATTACGTTTCAGACGTCTGAATGAAGGGTTCATGGAATTCCCTGAACCTAGGCCAAAAATGGCCAAACGAATATCGAAAACGATCGAACGAGCAAATGACGACTAAGGATTTACGCCACGCGACACCCAACCTTAACGGCTCTTCGATACGCCTCAAATATCAATGTCCAAACATCCATAATAGGATTTTCATAGATTTTGATTTCCAAAACACCAAAAATTGGAATATACACCAAACCAATCCAAACCAAAATCAATTGCACAAGAATAAGTGTTAGGAATTCATACCTAACAATCAAAGATAATTATAGACTAAGATGTGAGATAAAAATCTCACCTTTGAACCCAAACGATTGAAGAAGAAGCTTGAAAGCAAAGGAGAATCAACCACTCTTCTAATCCAACTCAAGAAGCTTGATTCTAAGCTTTACAAGAAGAACATTCCCAAAGTTAGGTTTAGGAATTTTTTGAAATTGATAAGAGAATGAGTTGGGGAAGAAGAAGAGAAGCTTACCAATGGGTTCTTCTATTAGTTTGGAGCTAGAGTTTGATTTGCAAAAGAAAACTAGGGCTTGGAGTTTTAATTTCCCATCTCTCCCACCATTGATGCTTTAGAACTGAAAAGAGGAGGAAGTGAGAGTGAATGGGGAGGAGTGGTTCAGATTTGAGTATAAGTTAAACATAGGGCTGAACCCAAACCCAAACCCAAAGTGAAAAAGTAGCAAAACTTGACTAACTCCAAACATATCGAAGCTTACACTCAAAAAGGTCGCAAACGGCATTTCAAACCCAATGGGAGTGGTCCGGAGTCCAAATCCGACCATGTGCAAAAAGTAGCTTTTCGGACTAAATTCCGAGTATCGATAAAATATTTAAATATAAAATCGACAAATATGCGGGTTGTTACAGTCAACGTGCGTGCAACAACTCAAGAGATGTTACGGGATTTTCCATCTCTCAAGGATCCGTTAAACTATCTACTATGTAGTACAATACTCTATTATAATATGTCTACGGTAAAGTAAAAGTATTAAAATAGCGTTAAGGCTTTACCATAATTCCCCTTAACACATTTTTATAATGTCATAGTCTATACAGCACCGTAAACCCCACCGTAAACTCGTAGTTATCAGAGGGTAACCCATAGGTTTAACACAAAACAAAACGTAGTGGTCGCAAATAGGATAATCAGTATGACAAGGTACATGAGGCGATACCAACTAGTATACTAGTAGTTGCATGATCCGTACTGATGTTGAGCATAGCCAGCAGCTACCTCAGCACCGCGAAACCACACTCCCAAATCGAGGGGTGCACCCAAATCGAATCACAAAAGTAATAGATATGGTATCGAAGAAGTGTGTCCGCTAGAGATGGCGAACCTCAATGGCCCGGCGCGGCTCCTGTTTTAGTCATGTAAGGGGTCATCCAATATCGTTCTCTTTCTTCAATCAACACGTTCACCAAACCATCCACTTCATTCTGGATCAACACTCCGCGTATAATAGTTATTAAAGTGGTTTTCGGTATCGACAGAGAGTATGTCCATATCCGATCCTGGTCTCTTTAATAACTACGTATTATTACACCGATGCCTCTTTTATATTTCAAATCAATTCATAATTGATATCAAAATATCATATTCGTTTCAAAAAAATCAAATCCGTTTCAAATATCATCATAGCTATTCAAAATGTAAGATTTCGTTCCAAAAATCATTTTTTGCCTCGATATCTCATTTCGAATTCAAATTCACTTCGAATTTCAATTTATGTTGCAACTTCATTTAACCCAATTCGTATTTAAATTCAAGATTTAAACATAAACATTCCACCTTATTAACCAGCTTGAAATTTTTGAAAATAGTTTTAAGTAGTTTAAAAGTAGTTTAAATAATTAAAATAGTTAAAAATACTAAAAATCTAAAAATGGATTTAAAATAGATAAATTAGTTTAAAATAATTTAAATTGGGTTAAGTAGATTTAAAATAGATTAAAATAAGTTAACATGGTTTAAGATGGGTTAAAATAATTTAATATAGTTAATATAGGTTAAAATAGTTTAAGTATTTAAAGATGGTTTATGTAACAAAGTAATTCGGAAAACAAAATGAAACAGCTTCAAAACCAAACCATTTTAATAATAACTTCTCAATTAAAATCAATTTCAATTTCCATTCTACCGATTCAATTTCGATTTCAAATCAAATCAATGTCAACTTTGACTTCAAATCAATTCAATTCTACATTCACCTTCAATTAATTCAATTTCAATTTACATCGATTTAGAGCTTGATTTTTCAAAAATATCAATTTATAACACTTAACAAAATTATCCTTCAATATTCAAATTTGAATCCAAATTTCAAATATGATTCAATTCCAAGCTCAATTTCAAAATATCATTTTTATATCACCTTTACTTAGTAATACTCAAAGCTCGAATTAATGTTCAATCTTTAAAACAAATAAATTTTCGAAATTCAATCATATCCAAATTTCAAATATCAAAGTCTCAACTTAAATTATTTAACGATTTCTTTTAACAAAAATTTATTTCAACATTCCAAACACAATTTTTCGATAAATTCAATTTCTATAAATTGATTTCTATTTATAACTTTTAAATCAAAACATTTAAATAAATTTCAAAATCGACGATTTTAAAAATTATTAATTTGGCCAATCTGGTGTCCTTATATAATTTTCTATCCTATGGCCTAGTGATTAGTTATTTCAATTAAATGTCAGGGATGAATATATATCACTTAAATCAAATCACAGTTTCATATGTATGCATAACAGGATATATATAAGCAAATAAACATCCAAATATTTAAATATCAACTAATAGCATCCATCGAAATAAATCATCCAATAGACAATACAAATCATGGCAATTTCATAGTTATCAATGTCAGGTAATTTAATCGCAATTCAATTTTAATTTCAATTTAACTGTCAATTTAATTTTTAATTATTAATTCAAATGACAATCTATATGACAATTAAATTTTATCAAACAACGACAAATAAAATTCATAACACTTCATAATGTTAGATTTAACTAGCATAAAGATATTCAGTATGTTGTGAGCGTTATAAAACACTCACCTTGATTTCAATGAAGTTCCAGCGTTTTATTTCGAATAAAATTAAACGAGCATTTAATTTTACCTGAAATTTCCACTAGCTCCAAACGACTCCAATCCAGCTCCATTGCGTAGTATTCATCAATACGGTTCCAAGGCACTTCGTCTCATCAGTTTTCGACCTCGTAGCAAAAAGTTATTGCATTTTAAAGTTACGCGAATTTTAAATATAAACAATATACAAATTTTTTTTTTCTAACCCTATCACTTCTGCACCGTTTGATCCCCAAGCTCCAACATCAGGCTGATCCACTCTCCTTCTTCCCAACGTGAAAACACACGTACTCTTCTAACCCATAGCCGCCACCTCTCAACCCAATATCGCGACCACCTCCAGCATTTTGAAGACGATCAGGGACCACCACCATGTGCACCACCACACAAGCCACCAACGCCTGGAGCAGCTCGAAGCTCGGCCCCCTATCTCGCCTCTAAAAACATGAAAAACGCAGCGACTTTGAACGCGATTTCCCGTCGATCCGAAGCTCCATTTCAGATCATGACCTTTGGATTTGTAGATCTCGTCGAGATCTACAACTTTGTAGTTGCAGATTTTTGCTAATTATCGATGGATTGTGAGATATTGGAGGAGAAAGGCGAATGATTTCTGGCCATAGAAATGGTGAACGGCGGCTACACTAGAAACCCTAGCCTTTGTTTGCAAATTGTGAAATGGAGGGCCTTTTATAGAAAATTGCAAAAACACTATTGATCGAAAAAATTTCGTACTCCAAACGAAGCGTGCCGGCAGGCATTTCTAAGGTTTACACCATGTTCCGAACACAATGGAACGTGTTTCGGAGGCTAATTCGATCATATGTGCGAGTTACGAAGATAAACGATCAAATTTAAATTAAACCGATTAAACAAATTTCTATGCGTTTTGGCTTGCCCCGGACAAACGGTAAATCCGATTGACACGAAAATTGAGATCTCACAATAATATAACATTACGGACCCGATGAAACTTGTTTCGTCGAAATCCGAGACTGTTTGAAAAATGGCTATTTTAACTCGTCTACTAAATATTAAAATATTCAATTTTCACAAATTAACTTTTAATTCAATTTTAAAAGTTCTATAATGTTATTCTAACTTAGATATGATAAAATAAAATTTTACAAATCATTTTTAATCATATTGAACCAGTTATTCAATTATTCAATAAATCCCAAATATTAAATTTAAACAATTTTTGATTATCCAATAATTCATTATCCTTTGAAATATTCGAAATTGAACTTCTAAGATTCAACTTTTAAAACCAATTCACATCTTAGGACACTATTTCCATTTTACAGTTATTCAATTATTCAATTAGTTTTAAATATTTACTTTAAACAATTTACCTATTCAATATTCAATTATTTGATTTTAAATAGATTTTACTTATCAATCAATTACTCTATTATACCCAATGAATTCAACATTTATTATCCTATCCAACTATTGATTGCAAAGGCATTCACTAAGTAGCATTTATTTTTCAATACTTATTACTATTCAAATCTTCGAAACCAATCTATTAAAATTTGTATTACTACCTAAATAATTCACAATTCTTATTCACTTATTTACATTTGTTTTTCCATATATTCCTTTATTACCAAGTTATAACATTTGAGTCAATTCAATTAGATTGGAACTCCATTCAATCTATAAATCATTACTTGGATGATTATTGATGCAATTCATTCCAGTTATTATTATTCCAAACGAATTACAATTTTTTTTCCTACCATTAAATCACGAAATCTTATTAAATTATTTATTTTAATTATCGAAAATTTACGGGTCGTTACACTCTCCCCCACTCAAAACTTTTCGTCCCAGAAAATGAAAAAGAAGGGAAAAGGAACTAAGTATAGAATTCAACGTTAGATATATTTTATTCAAAATTACCAACTTATAAAACAATAAAATTCCATTCATAAAGTCATTACTACACTTCTACTAAGTTACTCCGAACGGCTTTCTAACTTTAAAAGTTAGTTATCAAACAAGTTATAAAATTTTAAAACTTGAAAAATTTTCTAATACCCGGCTTTACGAAAAATTTCGGCAGAGTCTCCTTTGCGCGGCTCGATCGGAAAAAGAAATGACAGTATATATATCACAAATATACATCTCATCAAGTGATGAGGCATCCCGTAGGGAAAAAAGTGTAAAAGTACGGTATGGCGAGCATATACGGCTAATATAGCGTGAAAGCGAGCTCCAAATGCGAAGCAAGCGCAATCTGCACCTACTAAACACTCAACAAACCATAAGAAACATGCACAAATGAAAATAATATCAATATACACCATATAGCAACATAACAACTACATGTGCCAACATAGAAAATGCAACAAAACAACAAATGCATCCACCAAATCAATTATCATCCAACTATCATCTAACAAATCCATAACCAATCAATATAAATTCACTTCTCATTAATGTTTATTGACTTGGTTTCAATTTTAATCACAGTTGATTCATTAACGTTGGATTTTACTAACATTCATTCTCAATTCAATTAGTTAAAATTCACTAATTTATATTTACATTAGCTCACTTCCAATTTGAATCAAATTAAATTCTATTTAAATTCATTTAACTTCCGATTTGATTTCAATGATTTATAGCTTTCAATTTCATTAACACTTAATGAATTATATACAATCAACTAACAATCATATAACAACCAAATCAAACCCAACATAACCAAATTATTAATTTTACATTCAATTTGGTTTATCTCTTCCAATTCCAATTGATTCTTAGCCACACCAAATTCTTTGGTTTATATTTACTTCATATTCAGTTTCAGTTAATAACCAATTTATTTACGTAACATTTTATTAATCATCACTTTAATTATAGTCATTCTATAAAAGTCTAACTTCTTATATATATGACTTTTCTTAGTTTATAGTTATCTCAAAAGTTACAAATTTATCTTTACATATATTTTTTTGTAGCAAATTTATATTTAAAGTCTATAACCAGTTTACAAAAACATTGCTTGACTCAATGGACTTTTTCTTAAGTTCACTTACTTGTTCCATTAATCCATTCATCATTTCATGCTATATTTAAGTATATATAATTTTTATCACAATCAAAATTTTCCATTTATATACATTTTAATTCCTTTTTGAGTTTTCCTTACTTGTATATTTCAATTACTTTCAGGTTCTGTTCATTTGTACAATATCTCATTACATATCCAAAACATCATTTTAACTTTTTTTTATATTTGGTAAGTCATATATATGTTACTAGAATGCAAATTTGGTATTATACAAATTTATAGAATTTCATTTTACTTAATTAGAATGTTCACAAATTTAATTTATTTAAATCCTCTTTATCTTTTAACTTTAAAGGTACCCTACAACTCAAAAGTTTCCCTAAAACATAAGCTTAGATATCTTAATCCTCTTATTTTATAAATTCTGGTTATTCACATTTCATTCGAATAATTTGAAAATTATTAATTAACAGAACCTAGAAATTTAAATGCCCAGTTATTTTCAAATCGTTTGAAATAAATATATACACTTATATCTTTAATATATCAAATCATACCTTTGCAGCTTAAACCAAAACCCATTTATCCAAATAATTTTGAAGAAAAGCAAAGCTTCTCTGAAGTCTTCCCCACTTTGAGACTCGAAAATGAACGTCGATGATGCTGCGCAGTCATCACCGAAATTATTTTCCAGCGACATAAGAGAGGAGTACTGAATTCATTCCTTTTTTAAAAAAAAATCCTTTCAAAATATTTCCATAAACGTTTTCCAACTAATATTACTATATATTACTATATATTTCTTCAAAGTTTTGAGAACCATTGTCAAAACCTCCGGGTCTTAAATTCAATATTTTCCAATTTAAATCAGTTTTAATTTAGAAGTCAACTTTACAAAATATTCTTAGAGGATTTTACTTTCTTAAAATATTCCACAAGTTGTTTTATCACTGTTCATTTTGTAGTTCATCTTATTTATTAAATTACAATATCCAATTAATGATAATAACCAATATTATCATTCCTAACAATAGGTAAGCTAGATAAGTCACAATAATTTCTAAAATTTTCTTTATATACAAAATATAATTAGAGCAAAATTATTTTATTTACCCAATTTCAAAACAATACTATGTCGAATTGTTCTGTTTAAGTGTTTAGAGATCCCTATCAATGACGTTAATTACTCGTATTGACCAGAATCCATAAGCCACTCAACAAATCAACCGACATAATATAAAACATTTTATATCACTAACAAATACGCTCTCTCATATACACTCAGCGACTCATCATAGGGTACTACTACCCTATTTATAAAGAGTCAGACCCCACAAAGCTAAGGTTATCGCTAAACCAAAGCTCTGATACCAATTGTAACGACCCGCCTTTTTGGACAGTAAAAACCAACGATCAAATACACATGCCGATTCCAAACCATTCAAAAGGGAAGATGGTTATTGGGGTAAATAAGAAAATAAAGGAAAGGGAAATAAAGGAAAAGAAACAACACAGAACCTTGCAGCGGAACGGTAAAATATAATAGTCAAATAAACAGTTCATGAACCTGTTTACAATACTTTGATCATTATTTATACAACATTTATCAGAGTTATACATATACAATAGAACAAATAAAATAATGCAGCAGACAACATGATGCAAAGATAATAAGAGTAATAGTATACCAAATCTTCGTCATCGTCCTTCAGAATAGATCTTCAATAAGCTAAAAAACTTAGGTCTGACCCGAGCGTAATGAAAAGACAAAACACTCGAGTCAAGACTAAAATATCCTCATGTAAGTTAAATCAATCGTAAATAAATATGAGTGTAACGGCGTCAGAGATGTTTACGGGATTTGACATCTCATATCCAGTGTCAACGTGTGTGCAGTAACTAAAGAGATGTTACGGGATTTTCCATCTCTCAAGGATCCGTTAAACTATCTACTATGTAGTACAATACACTATTATAATATTTCTACAGTAAAGTAAAAGTATTAAAATAGCGTTAAGGCATTACCATAATTCCCCTTAACACAGTTTTATAATGCCATAGTCTATATAGCACCGTAAACCCCACCGTAAACTGGTGGTTATCAGAGGGTACCCCATAGGTATAACACAAAACAAAACGTAGTGGTCGCGAATAGGATAATCAGTATGACAAGGTACATGAGGCGATACCAACTAGGATACTAGTAGTTGCGTGATTCGGACTGATGTTGAGCATAGCCAGTAGCTACCACAACACCGCAAAACAACACTCCCAAATCGAGGGGTGCACCCAAATCGAATCCCAAAAGTAATAGATATGGTATCGAAGAAGTGTCAGTTCATTGTCTCTGCATCGGGTTGCTTCGGTATAGAGATTACCCGATGTGATAGGGAGTCCGGACGTGATTAGGGGATATCCGGATTCGCAAGGACTTCTTTCCTTATTTGGACGAAGTGCTTTCAGTTCCATTCAGACCCAGGATGGACTTGTATGCATGTATGTCTGACATTACACTTTGAGATATAAAGCTGGTTTCTATCGAATATATTTCTATTGTGGCGGAGAATTTATTCTCTTAGCTTAACACCCTTCTCTGAGACGTACGAGCTGAAAGGTTATGTAGTTTATAGTTATTAGTGACATATTCCTAATTTGATAATGTGGCATGTTAAGTGTTGAGCATTGGTTGATTGAAGCATGGGTTTTATGTAAAGCATAGCTTTGTGAGATGACACTTCATCCAACCTCACACCCCGGAAAATAGTAGAAATAGGAAAGATGCAGCAAGATTATGGGGTTCGCGACCCTAAGGGTATGCTCATTTCGTTCTGGATAAAAAGTAGTATTCTGGTATGGAGCCCAGATATTTTACTTATGTGGATAAAAAGTGGTATTCTAGTATGGAGCATAGATATTTTACTTATGTGATTAGCGCAATTTGAGGCACCTCGGTAAAGTTCGGTTACGACGGGGGATGGCATACTCGTGACTGTTAGTTACCTAGTTACCGAGGTAACCCGACCTTGTGTTGGCAGAGATCCGGTTAGGTTCTCGAGACGTCACACCAGTGGCATACCCATTCGGATAAAGGAAGTTCCTTAGCCTTGGCCATTTGTTGGAAATCCAAACAAAACAATATGAGCCCTTTACGATTTTAGTTGCAGAACCTTCCATTTAACAAGGTAGCTATAGTAGGCTACGTATGATGTCTAAGACTAATATTATACTTGCGAAATGTTTTCCACACTATGCACTAATAATGATAATATCAAAAGGATTTTCTTGTATCAAGCATGTTTGACTACTATAAGGAAAAACCTCCCTTATTTCTGCGATTGCATTTGAGTGTGTGTCGAGAGACCTTATGGTAGTTTCATTTTTAAAAAGCATGAACGAATTTATTTTTTTACAAATGTGACGACCCGGGCCTTGGCTTTCAAAATCCGCATCCAATACATCACCCGTATTCAAATGCCGGAGATTCAAACGTTGGAGTCTGGTTCGCGAGAGCTATAACACATTAGATGATATCAACACAATGGAAAACACAGCAAAACAAATGGATTTTATTGATACACGACATGAATACAACATTCTGATAACA
This sequence comes from Allium cepa, assembly GCA_030765085.1. NCBI lineage: Eukaryota > Viridiplantae > Streptophyta > Magnoliopsida > Asparagales > Amaryllidaceae > Allium > Allium cepa. The sequence continues at coordinate 313,517,969 of CM060937.1, forward strand.
AATGCCTAACAACATCAGAGCTAATATATAACAGCGGAACAGAAATAACCGCAACATGGGAAAGATAACATCTACAAGGTCTTCCACAAGAGAGAGAGAGAGTAACATCGTGCATCTTTATTCCAAAGCTCCAAAGCGAAAAGCTCGAAACAAAACGCTTCCAAATCTTCTGAATGTACATCTACTATCTGTACTAGTTCCAGAACCCAATGATAACCTAACTCTAGGCTGTCGGTGTAGAAAAGTATGGGCACCCAGAGTTTAGAAAAGGGAACAACATACTCGGAGTTAGTCATGGGACTAGTGTGAGCAAACATAAAATAGTTATTTGAAAAAAAAGAAAAAAAAAGAAATCCGTTTTGCTTTTTTGAAAATGAAACTACCATAAGAACTTCCGGCACACACTCAATACAATCGCACACATGGAGGAGATTTCTTCTTATAGTAGTCAAACATGCTTGATACACGAAAATGCTTTTGATATTATTATTAGTGCATATTGGGGAAAAGCATTTCGAAAGTATAATATTAATCTTAGCCAGCATACATACCATTATAGTATGCCTACTATAGCTACTATTTTAAATAGCAGATTCTACAACTGAAATCATAAAGGGCTTGTACTGTTTTGTTTGGATTTCCAACAAATGGCCAAGGCTAAGGAACTTCCTTTATCCGAATAGGTATGCCTCTGGAGGGACGTCTCGAGAACCTAACCGGATCTCTGCTAACACAAGGCCGGGTTACCTCTGTAACTAGGTAACTAACTATCATGAGTATACCATCCCCCAGTCTTAACCGACCTTTACTGAGGCGCCATCACAAATTCCATCAAATCCACATAAGTAAATTATCTGGGATCCATACCATGATACAACTTTTATCCAGAAGGAAACGCACATACCCTGAGGGGCGCGACCCCTATAACCTTGTCGTATCCTTCTTGTTTCAACCATTTCCGGGGCGTGAAGTTCGATGAATTCTCATCCCACAAAGCTATGATTTTCACAATAGCCATGCTTCGAACAACCAAAGCTCAGCACCTAGCATGCCACATTACCTAATTGGGAGTATATCACTAATAACCATCAACTACATAGCCTCTGAGCTTGTACGTCTCAGAGAAGGCTATTAAGCTAAGAGAATAAATTCTTCGTCACCAAACATAAATGTATTGGATAGAAACCAACTTTATATCTCAAAATGTAATGTCGGATATACATCCATACAATTCCATCCTGGGTCTGAACGGAACCGAAGGCACTTCGTCCAATTAAGGAAAGAAGTCCTTGCAAAGCTGGATATCTCCTAATCACGTCTGAACTCCGCATTACATAGGGTAATCTCTATATCGGAGCAACTCGGCGAGAGACAATCAACATGTGATCCTTTCGTTTTCGAAAATACCCGGTCTTCAACCACCATCTTCAAATGCAATTCCATTGTGTCATATCATTATTCGGAATGAGTTTTACGACATATTGTCCTCCCCGGACTTAACCGAATAATGAGCGCTTATTTTAAAAACATGTGAATACAAATTTCCATTTTAAAATCTTTTAAACAAAAGATCCACCTTTAAGATTCGATGTGGTTTTCGGATAACCAATTGGAATCCGACTCCTGGTCGCATCAGAATTCATATGTCATTTAAAAAGAGAAGTTGTTTAAGTAAACAATTTCAATTCAATTCAGAGGTTCACATTTACATAGCAATATCAATCACAGATAGATAACTTACATTATCAAATTCAATCCAAAGCATTTCATATCACAGAATATTACATATCAGAGATATCAAACAATTCAAGGCATTTAGTACAATTCAATCATCCATAAGTAAGATTAATTAATCACATAATTTAAAATTAATTTAGTTCATATAATTTAGTTACTTATGAATTGGTTACCTAACCCTGCCTGATTAACATTAATTAATTACAAACCATTTTTTATTTCTAGTTAATGAAATTAATTAGTCATCCTTTAATTACTAATCTTAATTAATTATCCCTTAACTAATTAAACAAATTAATTAACCTGAAGTTAATTACATTAATTAATTAACCCTTAATTAATTACATTAACCAATCACCCTTTAATTAATTAATTAAATAACCTTTAATTAATTACATTAATTAATTAACCCTTAATTAATCACATAAATTAATTACCTTAAGCAATTTACATTATTTAATCAACCCTTAATTAATCACATTAATTAATCATCCTTTAATCATTAATTAAACTTTGATTATTAATTAATTTACCTTTAATTAATTAATTATCCTTTAAGTAATCACATTAAGTAATTATCCCTTAATTACATTAAGTAATAATCTTTTATTAATTACATTAAGTGATTGTCCTTAATTAATTTAGGTTAATACACCTATCTTAATCATTTACATAATCCAATCATTATTAAATGTCATTTAAAAATACTTATGGATTAATCTATTATTAACTTAATGTATATAATTATTCCAAAACAAAATCAATTAACTTAATTATGATAAAACTATTTATTTAATAAACCTTGGAATTAATTACTATTAACATATAAATTAACTTAAGATTCTTAAGTTCATTAACAAATTAAAACACTTCATCTTCTTAATTAACACTTAATTACAATATTAAAATTTATTTATATAAACTTATGAATTAAATAAAGGATACATAATAAAATATTTTAAACTTAAATTAATTTTAAAATACTTTATTTAAAACCTTTAACTAACCCAAACTGAAATAAAACAGTTATTAGTTAAAAAGAATTAATAAAGAAGTTACTTAAAATTGATTTGTTTTAAGCTTTTAAACTGCTGCTTCAACTTACCCGAGACAAACCTGTACCCTTCTCAAGCCCAAACCAGGGAGAAACTCCTCCCTCTCATTTTTAAACTTTATTTTGACTTAAAATTTAAAATCCTATAACATCCTCGCGTACCCACCCGATAGCAGCCCCGAGCCACAACATCACCTCCCCGAAACAAAACCCGTGTTCAACTTCATCTCCTTCTTCTTCTATACCTACAGCAACAAACCTAATAAAGATGCACGTACACTTGCAAAAATGATCGGAACTATTCCGATCGACGCGGCGACCTCCAATAAGTCATCGATGACCATCTCAACCCAAGCAACTACCCAGAACGCTCGATAACTACCTGAATCAAAATCGAACAAGATGAACATCTGCAGGAACAAAAGCCAATCGCCTAAATCAACCTCGATCTGCCGTCTCAAACCACAAGACCACTCGCCACTCCGACCCAAACTTCGCCGAAGACCTACGCTCCAATTCCCCCACCTTCGAATGAACTCGATGCGACGTCGACACCGCAAACGCCACTTAAACCTAGTCGACCAAAACCTGGGTTTAAACCATAAATCAACAACGTCCGGTTACCACGGTATTCAGTAAATCCACCAAGCATTTTTTCCGAGATCCTCGATCCTCGAGCAACTTTCGGTGACAATCACCACACATCACTATTTCCCATTCGCCGTAAATTGACAAAAACCCAAATCTCGTTCATCTTGCAATTCATCACCATTTACAAGCTTAAAAATTATGATTCGATTGCCAAAAATCATTATTTTTGAATACAAACCAGATTATATATGTGAAGCTTAAAATTATATTAGTCGAATTTCCTGATATATTCGTTCTTACTGTATAATTCAATATTATCAAAGAAATACTTAATAATTTCATTTGAAATTATTTTTAAAAATGGTATTACATTCATATAAACTTATTCTTAAGGCACCATAACCTATAGTAGATAAGGGGAAGAGAAATTGATTTTTAAATTTTTATTGGATCTGTAAAACCCAAACAGAGACTTGTTTATCTATACACAGGCATGCACACTATATAACTTCATACATATAGACATGCAAGTATTTTTATAGATTCATGTAACAATTTCCACAACGTTGGTTCAGATATACTTTAAGATATAACACTGACAAATATTTGGAAAAAGAAGTTTACTCACAAATTTATAAACAGAGGAGCTTGTATATGAAAGTCTGGAATTTGATTTGATCTTGGAAACTGATCTTTGAAACTGAGGTTGATAGTTGATGTATATTGGGGGGAATTGATATCTTTTCTTTGCTTGATAAAGCTGAATTGAATCTATGCTGTGCTTCAGGTTGAAGTTTGTTGAGACGAATTTTCATGTTTGATAGTTGATTTGCTTTTGTTTCTTTCTATTTTGAGTTTCCTTGTCAGGTTTTTATTTTTATCATTGGTTTGTATTTTAGGTTTTGGATTTTGAAACATAAGAAAGAAAAATGAAGAGCAAAAGTATAGATGTGTATATATATAATCTTGCTTTGAAAAGAAAATTCATGCCACTTGTATTTGTGCATGTTACAATTCTTACAAATGTTTAAATATATGTTATAATCATGCTATACTAGTTCAATTTCTTGTCAAATCACTTACAGTTGTAAATTTGCATGTATTTAATACTTTTAATATGTTTATATAATTTTATATTATATTTACTGTTTAGTTTTATATTTATATTTTTTTATTCATGTATTTTATACTTATATATATATATACAAACTATATTTATCCATATATAATTTTAAAAAGAAAGTATATAAACCTTTTTATTAAATCTTATTTTAAACTATCATACCTTTAAATAAATATATATATATATATATATATATAGTTTATATTATATTTTCTCGATTTTAATAAATAAATTTCCTTTTATTTATATTCTGATAACCTTAAAGAAAAATGATTAAAAACCTAATTATACACTAATTAATAAACACACACACACATATATATATTATATTTAAGTTTTTAAAATATAGAATTTAACTTCAAATGGCTTTTGAAAATTATTACACTAAATTCAAAATATAACTTCCAAATCACAATATAAATACATACACATACACAGATATATAAATATATATTCAAACTAGAAAACAAATTTCTATTTGTTTTAAAATATAGAGTTTTTAAATCCGATTTATTTTTAAAATATTTATTTTTATACTTCAGATCAGAATTCTATCTACAATATATATATATATATATATATATATATAAACAAACACATATCTTATTTATTTTGGAAAAAATTCAAATTAATTCACAATTTAATCCTAACAATTTTATTAATTACTAAATTGAATTTGGATTAAAGACGAGATCGTTGTAGATTCCCCCTTAAGAAAATTTCATCCTCGAAATTTGAAAGCAAAAGTTAATTCCAAAGAATTTATTTCAAATAATCCAAGCATATATATCAGCCATATACTAACAACCAAAGTAGCTAATTCATTCAAATAAACATTCCTAACTATCCTAACACAAATCTGGATAGGCTTTTCTAATACTATCATTAGTTTCCCAGGTACAATTCTCTGAAATTCTCAGTTGATGAAATCCTTGGGGTAGTCAAGATGGTGCTCGGTTCTTTTCCAAGATGGACCTAGCCCATGCAACTAATCGAACAGGTCGTCCATTCAAGGCAAAGGAAATTTATTTTTAAGGATTAACTTATTAATCTACGCACAATCTCAAAAATCCATCGGACTTGGCTACAAATACTACAGTAGAATCCCAACTGGAACGACTAGGTGGTATAAATCCTTTCCCTAGTAAATCTTGGTTTTGCTAAACTAGCTCTACTCTTTCCTTGGTGCCATCCTACGACTTGCATACGCAACTGGATGGGTATTAGAAACATTTAGAATCGACTTGGTTCGGAGGTAAAGACTTAACTTCTTCAATTACATCAGGAAATTTTCGAACAATAGGCATGGATTCAAAACTCTACTTTAGCTTGTCAGAATACCCAAAAGTATACATTAACTTGTCCTCTTCGGACATGAATCCACACAAGAAATTACAACAAAATTCCCAAGTTTTGTTTTGACGGAAATCGTTCTATTGATACAATCTACTTTAGCTTCATATTTTGTTAACCAATTTATTTCAAATAAAATCTCAAATTCGTTAAAGTCAAGAATGTAAAGGCTGATAGGAAACTGATACTAGATATGACGGTCTAGGCTTTGCAACCATCGACCACGGCCTCCTGTCGGGTTCTTTATAAAAATAGGTTCGTTTAGAATTCGGGTTCAAAATTTAAGACTTCTATGGTTTGTTGGGAAATTAAAACTATGCGTCGCTTCAGTGTCGAATAGAACTCTAACAATTTTATCACAAAGAAGGAACAAGGTAATCTTCTTGGTACATCTTGGAAATACTAGTGGAAGGCATATAACGCTACTCAAACACTTACTTGAATCTATCCCATGTAAACTCATCCTCCATTTTGGCTAAAGTAATGGTTCTCACCATGCCAATGCTTCTTCCTGGAGCTGCCAGGAAGCCATCAAAGTAGTGGTCTCCAATTTCAATCCTTTAAAAACCCTCTTACAAGATCAAATCCAAGCCTGCGCTTCTATAATAGTCTCTCATCTTTGAATGGTTTCCCTCCAAGTCTTGAGAAATTCTGATATAACTCTACCAGATTTGGCTGGGGTTGGATAATAAGAATTGCTCCCCCATTATTGTTGTTGCTGGGTATCGACCATTTGTAGTAGTACCCACCTTTCCCCTACCTTGTCCACTTCTTGCACTAAATTGACTTAGGCATACAGACAAGATATCTTAGGGAATATACTCATTCTAGGGCATTTATGACCCTATCTATAATGAGTCACCTAATGAGTTATACTACAGTGCTAAAGTTCTTACTCAAACTTCAGCTCTGGTACCAACTGTGACGACCCGGGCCTCAGCGTTTAAAAATCGACATCTAATACGTCACCCATATTCAAATGTTGGAGTCCGGTTCGCTGGAGCTATAATACATTAGAAGATAACAACACAATGGAAAACATAGCGAAACAAAAAGATTTTATTAATAAAAAACATGGATACAACATTGTGATAACAAATGCCCAACAACATCAGAGCTAATACACAACAGCGGAACAAAAATAATAGCAATAGCGGAAAGATAACATCTGCAAGGTCTTCCAAAAGGGTAAGAGAGCAACATCCTGCATCTTCATTCCAAAGCTCCAAGGCGAAAAGCTCAAAACCAAAAGCTCGAAACAAAAAGCTTCCGAATCTTCTGAATCTACATCTACTATCTGAACTAGTTCCAGAACCTACTGATAACCTGACTCCACGCTGCCTGTGTGGAAAATTATGGGCACCTAGAGTTTAGAAATGGAAATAATAAACTTCGAGTCAGTCATGGGAATGGTGTGAGCAAAAATAAAATAGTTATTTTAACAACAAGAAATAAAAATAAATCCGTTATGCTTTTTGGAAAATGAAACTACCATAAGGCCTCCCGGCACACACTCAATGCAATCGCACACATGAGGGATATTTCTCCTTATAGTAGTCAAACATGCTTGATATGCAAAAATCCCTTTGATATTATTATTAATGCATAGTGTGAAAAGAATTTCGAAAGTATAATATACATCTTAGCCAGCATACATACCATTATAGTATACCTATTATAGCTACCACTTTAAATGGAAGGTTCTACAGCTGAAATCGTAAAGGGCTCGTATTGTTTTGTTTGGATTTCCAACAAATGGAAAAGGCTAAGGAACTTCCTTTGTCCGGATGGGTACGACTTTGGAGGGACGTCCTGAGAACCTAACTGGATCTCTTCCAACACAAGGCCAGGTTACCTCTGTAACTAGGTAAATAACTATCCCGAGTAGCCATCCTCCGGTCGTAACTGACCTTTACCGGGGCGCCATCAAAAATTCGAACAAACCCACATAAGTAAATTATCTGGGCTCCATACCATGATACCACTCTTTATCCAGTATGAAATGCATATACCCTGAGTGGAACGACCCCCATAACCTTGCTGCATCCTTCCAGTTTCGACCATTTCCGAGGTGTGAGTTCGATGAAGTCTCGTCCCACAAAGCTATGCCTTTCGCAAAAGCCATGCTTCGATCAACCAATGCTCGGCACTTATCATGCCACATTACCAAATTGGGAGTATATCACTAACAACCATTAACTACATAACCTGTGAGCTCGTACGTCTCAGAGAAGGCTCTTAAGCTAAGAGAATAAATTCTCCGCCACCAAACTGAAATGTATTTGATAGAAACCAGCTTTATATCTCAAAGTGTAATGTCAAACATACGTCCAGACAAGTCCATCCTAGGTCTGAATGGAACCGAAGGCACTTCGTCCAATTAATGAACGAATTCCTTGCAAATGCGGATATCCCCTTGTGACGCCCCACCTCTATACCCACGCTAGCCAAGAACACTACGGTGGAGTGCTGTCAACTAGCACGGAGAATAAGGCTTTTGAGGAGCGACCATCCATGTAATTTCTTATCACACGGTGGCTATAATAATCTTTGAAAACAAACATAGAAATAAGCATAACACAAATCAGTCACAGACATCCATATCACAAAGGCGGAAGAAGGTAAGAATATATAACTAACACATGAAAGTGTACATCAGAGTAGTGGTCAAAAAGATCCACAATAATACAAAAGAATAGCAACACATGATATACAAAAGAATACAACTATGAGTCTATATCTCAAGTGTATACAACAAAAACTGCTAATCTAAATAGTTAGCCAAAAGTCAGAGTAGCAAATCCCGAGAAGAAGTCAAGCAGAAGCACTAGTAACATCTCGGTCTGACCCGAGTATTATTTAAGAAAATAATAAACGGATCAGTCTAGCTATAAATATTAGATGACATGATATAAAATAAAAGATATGGCATAAACATAAAATATCCATACTGACATACTACTATAAGTATGCAAATGATGATCAATAGAAGTTCAATCAATAAGAGATAAATCAATATCACAAGAATCTTCTCAAAGATCCAAAGAGGGCATCATACCCTAAACATGTACTCATAACAAGTCAATGACATAAATTACAGAAATCAACACAAGAAATCCAGAAATCACAGAAAAAGGGAAAGAGGCCTATCACATGACGGTCCGAAGACCACGGGGAGCTACCCCATATGGATGAGTCGGAATCACCCAGATGAGGTCTAGGCTAACCAAAAAGCAAAAAGGTATGTGTGAGTGGAATCACACAAATGGTGTCTAGCCTAACCTCGCAACAAAAAGGTATGTGTGAGTGGAATCACACAAATGTTGTCTAGACTAACCTTGCGGACAAAGAGATATGTGTGAGTCGGAATCACACAAATGAGGCCTAGTCTAACCTTGCAAACAAAGAGACATTGCACAATTGCTAGTCTAAATCATAAAATGATCGTCATGATCAACGAGAATTGTCAATTACACTAAGATAGTAAATATAAAAAAATTTCTCATGTCCCATAACCACTTGTTAACTTAAATATTTACGAACAAACTATAAATCTTCACTAGAAAATTGTCACAAGTGGTTCAATCGAACAAGTCCAATAATTAACCAACGAAGTGAACGCAAGCGTTTCATACCACTTGTTTACTAAGCCGTTTAATTAGATTTCTCATCCGAGTGAGGTAAAGGTTTGTATGTACTAGTAGATTGGAAAACGGTTTAAGAAAAGAGCTTTGTTATTGAAAATAGAGTTGAAATCATTTTGTTGAAAGAGTTTTGATATTTACTACTAGTATTGAAACCTTCATATTTCTAAAGTTGTTATCCCGCCTTTTTAACAAGGACATGATACCATAAAATCGACCGAGAAGCCAAAGATAGTTTGTATCGAAGAATGGTCAACTCAGCATCTCAACAAAGCAAGTTCTGTTGAATGTTTTTCAGATAAGATCTCCTATGGATAGGGGGTCCAGGGGGGTGGCAACCCCCCAAGGTGCTGGTGCGGGGGCAACGCCCCCGCTACGGGGTTCGACCTGCCCGGTCAGGTCGCGGGGGTCCTGGGGGCAGCGGCCCGTCCAAAACAGTACGACCTAGTAAAGACCTAAGGGAAGATAGGATCGAGCGATCTAAAGTTGCAATGACCTAAGTTCTTAAACAAGGTCGAGCGACCTACAGAGGCATAGGGTCACACGACCTAATGTGTCGCGACCTAGCGAACTAAGTGGGTTCGCGAGTTAATGGTACAAAGACCAAGCGACCTAACATTCGAACGACCCAAGGAAGTAAGGGGCGAGCGACCTACGAGTTTAAGGGGTCGAGCGACCTAGAGGTGTTCGCGACCTAAGAGAAACTCGCGACCAAGCATTGACGGGATAAGGTATGGTGCGAGAGCGACCTAAGGAAGACGAACGATTTAAGGAACTCGCGGGTTAGAAGAGGCGAGCGACCTAAGGTCATACGACCAAATAGGGAAACGACCTAATGTCATACGACCTAACGGCCTAAGGTCATACGGCCTATATATGTGAGCGACCTAAGGGTTTAAAGGCCACGCGACCTAACGCCTTAACTAGGCTTAGCGACCTAACAAATATCGCGACCTAAATGGTAACGACCTAACAGGGAAAGGCTGAGCGACCTAACGCTGCAGAGGGGATTTAAGGCCAGAAACGACCTAAGTGTTAACGACCTAGCGACCTATAGGCCAAACGACCTACGACCTAATTCCGAGGTGATGTTTCCAGGCAGTGCGACCTAAATGCAGAAAATTCACCAAATCGCTAAAAATTGGAGTTTTTCGCCAATCCAATCCAAACCAAATGCAAATGTACATGCAAAAGTGATAGGGAATCATTCCCAATAGTCCAATATAGTTATAGGCTAGAATTTCGAGATAAAAATCTCACCTTTGCACCAAATTTATGAAGAAAAGCTTGAAAAGCAATGGAGAAGTAATCACAAGCTTGAATCCAATATCTTCTTCTTGAATTTGGAATTGAATGTTGGATTTGCAAGAGAATTTGAGCTTGGAATATTAATTTCCCTTTCCACTCACTATTAATGCTAAAGCTTGGTTGTTAGGAAATTTATGAAGAGTGAGGAGAAGGAGAGAAGTGGGTTTGAGTTATAATGGCTAATCTAACCAAAAGTCCAAAGCGGGAAAAGTAAGTGAAATTCCACTAACTCCAAACCTATCAATGTTTATACTTAAAAAAATTGTAAATGGCATTTCGAACTCAATGGAAGTGGTTTTGAGTCTTAATTTGACCATTTGCAAAAGGTAGCTTTTCGGACCAATATCTGATTAACGACAAAATATTTAAATAAAATATTTAAATATAAAATCGATAAATATGTGGGTACTCGCCAAGAAATTGTTAAATTGCATGGAGTTTTCTGCTATGCATGACGTGTTTCATGTTTCTCAATTACCGAAATGCCTTCGAGATTCTGATTCTATTCTTGAGCCTGGTGTTGTGGAAGAAATTGAAGTTTCGCCGAATTTAACTTACGAGCAGTATCCTATTCGAATTATTGCTTCGGAGGTCAAACGACTCCAAAATAAAGATGTTCCGCTTGTGAAGGTTCAATGGTCCTCAAATCCTAAGGATTGCTCTTAGGAATCCAGAGAATTCATCGAGCGAACACATCCGGACTTGCTTACTCCTGCTCTTTGAGGTGAACTTCCTATTTCAAATTTCTTTTGTGTTAATATGCTTTTATGGTTGTTACTTTTTATTTCCATCTTATATTGCGAGGACGCAATTTCTTTAAGGAGGGGAGTCTGTAACAACCCACATATTTATACATTTTACATTTAAATATTTTATTTAAATATTTTGTCGTTAATCGGATATTGGTCCGAAAAGCTACTTTTTACATATGGTAAAATTAGGACTCGAGACCTCTTCCATTGAGTTCGAAATGCCGTTTACAATTTTTTAAGTATATCACTACAACAAAAAGACCCTACGATAGCGCCCGAAAAACGCTATTAAAGGATATTATAGCGGTTCGATAAACGCTGTATAACGACATGTGATTAAAAACAACCAACATTAGATAGCACAAAAAAAGCGCTATAAAAATTGTTAATTTCATAGCGCAAATATTGCGCTATGTTATTTATTTTTATAGCGGCAAAATAGGCGTTATTGATTAATATCACAGCGCTATTAGCCCACTATGAAATTCGTTATTAGCCACAAAATACTTTTTGTTTTTTCTAAGATAGCACTAATATTGCGCTATAGAAAGTGTTAATAGCGGATTATTAGCACTGTATTTGAATAGGTTATTGTAGACGGTGACTTGTCACAACTCCAATATGCCGCTATAAAAAGTCAGCTACAATAACGCTTGTACTCTGCTATAATATCTTATTTTATAGCGCTTACTGACCTATCATTTATCATTACTTATAGCGCTTTTTGTAATACCATAGCGCTTTTTATGGTTTGCATCTTTAATACTGACAGATTTGATAACGGCCATTAGGCGCTATTAAATATTATAGCGGTTTTGAAGTGCTATAATTTAATTTCACAATTCAAAAATTTTCTACATCCTACTAATAAACTGCAGTATTAAATACAAATATCAGAAAGCACAATAATAATCATAAAAGATAATAAATATAAAGATGTAACACATTACATTAAACAAACCAAATATTCATACACATCAAAACGTAGTAGCAAATATTTTAAGCACACTCCAAAAAATAGTAGCATAGTTTAAAAAAAAAACAAGTACATATTTGATTGTTGCATTAAAAAGAAGATCACAACTTTAGCATCTTCTTCTTCCACACACCTGCAAATAAGATAATTAATTACATTAAGAACGATACATAATTAATGATAGCTGTTTTTACATGTAACAAAAAACTAAATTATTGCATATTATTACATGTCTCATTTTATATTCGTACATGTTACTACCCATTTGAATCTACATCAAAATTTCTGGCATAAGTTGGTAGCCAACTGACTTTTATTAAGTCAGATAGCTAATTTACTTTTGGACAGTATCATGTATATTCGAAAATTATGGCTTCTACTTGTTTTATGTGTCTACCATTCACTGCGCCCTTCAATCAAGGGATGTAATTAATCATTCAAAACTCAAGAACCACTAAAAAATTTCAAAATATTAAGTACGCACTTATAGACAATGTGTATAAATTTTGTTTATTATAGTGTCGTATCCAACCGCCCTGCCCATTCCACCCATTCCCCACCCATTCCACCCATTCCCCAAAATGAAGAAACATCGCCAACTTCAACCCACTCCAACAGCAAGCCACTACGAGAGGACTACATGGATCAGTTTGTGTAAAGTTGGAGGGTGGTAGTGGTAGGGAGCCCCATGTATGTATTTTTGAAAAAAATAAAGGCAGTCAAGCATAGATTGAAGCTTTAGGCTAAAGGACACAAGAGTACTAAAAAGGAGGTGGAAGACTTACGTGATGAATATGCAGAATTGCTAAAACTTTTGGAGTGAGATAATTCAATTGTTGTGCAGAATAAATTAAAGGAGGAGAGACTAACTTTGGAGAAGGCTATCTATAAGGAATTTTTTGATACTAAACATAAATCTAAAGTGGATGCATTTTCCTATGCGAAGATTATAAAATTAGTTGAATTATTATTATTATTATAAAACTAAGATTATAAAATTTTATTGTAACTATTAAGATTATTGTTTTTGTTGTTGGTATTATTATTATAAAATTAATTTATTTTTATAAACTTAGTTCTTTTTTTTTGAATTACCTAGAGAATCAAGCTTCGCTTGTAAACTCTAGGAAAGTATGTGCCTGCCAAACACATACTTTTACATAAACTTGTTATTTTTTATAAACCTTGGTCAACTTGGTTAATTTTTTATTATTCTTACATAAAATTGTTATTTTTTTATTAAACTTGGTCAAGTTGGTTAATTTATTACTATTATTATAAACTTAGTTGTTACAATACAAATTCTATTTACTCATGCATTAATAATAGTGCATGCATTGACGGTGATGTATCTATTTGGGCAGTTATCAGTGTGCTACTCATTCCACTGCAAATAATCTCAGTGCTGACTTACAACGATAGATTATAAATTATAAAAGAATCTATAAAATAAAGTTTGTACCTTGTTGCATAGAAAAGTCCACAAGTGTAGATCCGATGTCGAAGAAAGAGAGTATGTACCTGTAAATAAGAAATAAAAAGTATGTGAAAGCTTTTAAGGTGCTTTTAGTTCGATTAATTTCTTATGAACATGTATACCGAGAATGCTAAATCTTCTTGAGGTTTTTCTTCAACAGGAGAGGTTAAATATTATTAATATATTGAATAATCGGCTAATTACTTATTTTACTTATGAACGGCTATCAGAAGAGTAATATATTAGATAATCCAAAAAATTACCTTCTCATCAAGTTCAACTTGAGATTTCTCTTCAGTAAGAGAGATTAAATCTTCTTCTGCCATATTAAGCTTAACTCTTATATTTTTTAACTTTTTCTTTCCTAGCAGACTGATGGCGCAGTTTCATACTTTGTAAGATCATGTTCCAACATTTGCCACTCATCTCTTAGGCTCTCTGTATATCTTTGCTGAGCTCATTTCTAGCATACATGAAAGCAAAATAAGAATACACAGGAAGCCCTTGAGGACAGGAAATAATTTATAATTTCATGAATTTTATATTCTACTTTATGTCCGAAAGATAATCTTGTACGTTTTTTGAAAGAACGAAAGAAAAGAGAACAACTATGTAGTATATATTAAACATTCCTCGCAGATGGCCCAAAAATTGGCAGACAAAAAATAGATTAACAAACGACTGACTACCTTACATATACCACGAATAAAGTACCAAAATTCTACTCACTATGTAAAATGGTTTTGCTGGTTGAAAAGTGCTGTAACTTGTTTGAATTTATTTGCTTTTTAATTGGTTGCGATTTCCAAAGAAGTTGCAATTAATTATAGAAGATGCAATATAACAGAAATTAAAATGAACGCACATAGTTTGCCGGTTGCATAGGTAGTAGCTCATGTAAGCACTTGCTAGAGTTGAATCGTACTGATTCACCTATTTAGTACCCTTAAGTTGCAGAACATAGGCCTGTTACATAGTAGAAAAGGAGGAGGTAACATAGCGAGTTTCACAAATATAAAATCACGCAGAAAAACCTTATAGGAGAACCTGAATGCAAATATGATAACACAAACCTTTATTCTCATCCTAAATCCCCTGATGTCATATAATATTTTATTTAAAAGGTAGGGTATAAATGTAATGCATGAATTAGTTTATGCATAATTTGGCGGTGTTCAAATCTTGTCATGTTGTAACTTGAATTTTACCTAACAAGGGTTGTTAATAGCTACTTTAAGCCGAACATGTATACATTTGCACATTTCAGCAAAATATAAATGAAGGCAACATGCCTACTAAGTTTAAGTGCAGTTTAAATTTTATATAATATTGATTTTATCTACAGATGTCCATTTCTCCAAATATATATTAGCACCAGAAAATTATCTATTTATAATATCCATAAGAAGTTGAACCAGTGCACAAATGTGGATAAACAATAGCAACAAAATATAGCGAAAGAGATAGAGAGAGAGAGAAAAGGAACCATCGTCACCTCACAATCTATTCAAACCAAACATGCAATGAAACCCAACTGCTGACCTACACTGACCTAAGTAAAGCCAGCTTATAAATCAACTCTGTTGAATGCAATTTTCTTATTCATCCTCATCATACAACTTCATTCTTCTCCAATTTGTATCATGGCTAAGAGATATGCAACCTTCGTGGGCTTACTCTTGTGCTTATCATGTTAAGCAACTCTAATTTTGATGTTGCACGACGTTTACATGACACTGCGCTTCATGAAATTCCAGTTCTTCCAACACCAAAGGTCTCACCATTACCTGAGATTCCTAGCTTACCAAAACCAAAACTACCGCCTTTTTAAGATTTCCCGACACTACCAAAACCTGAACTACCAAATTTATCCGAAATACCAAAACCAGAACTCCTCAAGTACCTGAAATCCCAACTTTACCAAAAATAGAATTTCCTCCACTACCAGATTTGCCTAAAATACCAGCCATTAGCAAGGATGAAAAATCACATGTACCTGTAGTGCCAGCTATGCCAAAGCCAGAATTACCACCGTTGCCTGTTGTGCCTGCATTGCCAAAGCCAGAACTACCTCCATTGCCTAAGCTGCCAAACTTTGAGTTGCCGCCATTGCCAGAATTTCCGAGCATACCAGGAATTCCTATTCCTATGTTCCCATCTATTCCAACAATCCCTTCTGTTCCTAATGCAACAAATGTCAATAACCCATGAGAAACACTTTAGGTGATTGTAGTACTATTGTCTTCTTGCTTTCTTCGATATTGTCCTTTGTGCTTCTTATGAGTTATATGTAATATTTAGTTATTTACTTGTTCATACGATTTGAATCAATATTTGTTAGTCTTCGCTATATATGTAGTCACATCATTTGTATGTATTATTTTTGATCAACTATTTTTACTGGTGCTTATTAGGCTGAATGTCCGATATTGAGAAAATCAAAGGCAATTTAGTCAACGGAAATGCAAATTCAACGAAATATGCAGTACGAATTGAATACAAAATTGATCCAACAATTACCCGATAATTAATACAAATTTTGATTGAATTAGCAAAGTCATCTAATCAACATGAATGCTTTTTAAGAAAACATTCATGTGCTATGTATCTATGTAAGGGATATACATATTACACTTTCAAAAGTTTTTTGAGAAAGATATTTTTATAAGAGTTGCTTCAACTTTAATCAATTAATTGAACATCGATTTTTGATCAATATTGTAATGAACTAATGAAGGGAGGAGATGGTAAATAGTTGCTACTACTGCACATTAAGCAATTAAGCCTAAACACATCATCACAATAAAACATTATATACCAAATCTTACTAGTACTATTGCTTAGTGGTGGAAATTTACATGCGGAAGTTTTTATTGTTCAGCTTATTGCACTAAAAAGGTAAAAAAAAAAAAACGTAATTCTTAATGTTTATAGAATAACCAAGCTTATACTAGATTGGAGTTTTGATAATTTTATTAATAAATTTAGCATAAAAATATTTTTTTAATATTTCTTAATTAACATATATTACATATAATTTCTTTTATGTCGATGACGCCAATCAAGAATGCATTATGTAAAATTACATTATTATCCCTGATAGCAAACCATCACAACATAAAAAGGGAGAAATGCGAGTGCATAAAAATTATTTACCTTCTTCATTCCAAGTCTAAAAAAACGTAGCATGTATATCAAACTGAAGTGCATATGATTATAACTTGATTTCTGTAGCATAACTACCACGTTGCAAAATATGACATCAAAGCTTGTTGAAGAAGACTTTCTACTGACGGAAGAAGATAAGTCTGAACCAATAAATTTGAGTCCTGTGATATTACTAAGACAATGTGACTGAAATTGATAATGCGATAGTTTGTACATATGTTGTTTAAAAAATTTACATATAACAGCAAAAAAGATATGAAAACCAATCAATTAAACAAATAAAAGTTTGTCAAATAAAAAAAGCTAACACACTAAAAAATATTCCTCTAAATCGCAGTTAGATAGTGCAACTCGAAGAAAATAGAAATATTCACCTCATAAATTTCATCTTAAATTTGATTATTTTTTTATAAAATAAATATATTACTGAAGAACTTTATTAATACTGGTCCGGATGAAAGAACAAGAAAACAAGATGGTTCAGTGATTCTAAGAAATGTAGATAAGAACTTTATCCGAGTTGTGATTTTTCAATAAATTTTATTTAGTTATTAATGAGGTTTATATAAGATCAATACATTTTGACTAATAAAAATTTATTGAACTTTTATAGTTCTTGACCATTGGTGTAAGTATCTTTAGTATTTAGACGCAAGCACAGAGTAAAATACAGAGAAATGTGATAATATTTTGGTCTTAGCAAAACTCATACTGGACTAAAATTAATGAATCTAGAAAAAGATAGAATTTAAGAAATTGGGAAAAAAACATATTAAAAATCTATGTTTATTATATGATGTATAGACCATATACATATAGTCACTAGTTTTTCATGCCAAATAATATGCACCATTTTTTTTCGACTATGTTGTACGGGTGGAATAAACTAACGTAAATTAACCGACTTAAAAAAATCCACAAATTTTGACTTGGATACGTTTATGGAAGTGTTGCATTTTAATTTGTAGTACCTCGGCCCACAACTATTTCTTAAATATTTTTTCCATTTACCATCCAATTTTTGATGTAAAAAAATTGTGCTCAGTGCTTGGCAATCAAGATAATGCTCCAAATAATTGTTATCTTTTAAAAATTATAAAGGAAGTCTAGAAACTGTATGTTAGGTCAGAAAATTACAACTGCCTTATTCTTTTTTCAAGAAAAACTACTCTGATGATTGCAAAATAAACAACTCCAATGTTCTTGTTTCAATAAAAAATAAACCAGACCCATGAGGATGGTGATAGTGATGATTTAATCTTGATCATATTATGCACAAAAACATCTTCAGATTCTCCAACACATATCAGCAACCTTATAAACACTAAATACCACTAAGCATCATCTCTAGCATGATAAGCGTTGTACAAAATTTGTATTTATGCAACCAATACCAAAGGGGAAACTATTTTAAAGGCTTATGAGAGCGGAAATATATTATGAGATAACTGCAGCTATGTAAAGCTAGAAAGGTGGTTTTAATACTACACACACAGATACACACACACGGAAGCAATTCAACCTACAAAAATAGATAATTTAAAACATACGCATTTTCGTGTCTCTTGGAAGTCCTCCGATAAAGATTTTTTCTTCAAATCCAGTAACAACTAATGTTAAAATAATGAAATACCATATCAAAACCATATATCATTAAGTAAAAATTACCCAGGACTCGCTCCATCTAGTTCGTTGTTCCTTACGTCCTTCGGTACGTTGCAGATTTAGAGTTATTCGAATGGAACGATTAATTTAGGGTTTAGATTTTAGGGCTTTTAGCAACCAAAGGGAACGTCAGCAATTGGTGTGGAGGCGGCTGGCAGTTGGAGGTGGTTGGCATCGACGCAGCTAGCATGTGACAGTGCGGTTGCATGTTGATGGCGTTAGGATGACGGTGTAGTGGGAGACAATGGAATTGAAGAAGTAGCGGTTATATAGAGAATGAAGCCGCGACCGTGGAAATAGTGGACAACGGGGAAGTGGATTTGGATACTGATAATTTGATGCAGACTTCAGATAGAGGATTAGAGAAGTTAATTTGAGGAAGCGGGAAATGGGAAAAATTTGGAGAATTGGCGGCGAACAAAAAATAGACCACTTTGAATGCGTTACATAGGCGATTTATCCTCTAAACCAAACAAATTTACAAATACAATTACACTATCAAATAAAGCGTTATCAATTTGTGTTATAAAAATCCACTTTACTTGTAGTGATAAACATTGATAGGTTTGGAGTTAGTGGAATTTAACTTACTTTTCCCGCTTTGGACTTTGGGTTAGATTAGCCCTTATAACTCAAACCCACTTCTCTCCTTCTCCTCACTCTTCATAAATTTCCTAACAACCAAGCTTTAGCATT
Source organism: Allium cepa (assembly GCA_030765085.1). NCBI lineage: Eukaryota > Viridiplantae > Streptophyta > Magnoliopsida > Asparagales > Amaryllidaceae > Allium > Allium cepa. The sequence continues at coordinate 313,537,513 of CM060937.1, forward strand.
AATGGTGAGTGGAAGGGGAAATTAATATTCCAAGCTCAAATTCTCTTGGAAATCCAACATTCAATTCCAAATTCAAGAAGAAGATATTGGATTCAAGCTTGTGATTACTTCTCCATTGCTTTTCAAGCTTTTCTTCATAAATTTGGTGCAAAGGTGAGATTTTTATCTCACAATTCTAGCCTATAACTATATTGGACTGTTGGGAATGATTCCCTATCACTTTTTCATGTACATTTGCATTTGGTTTGGATTGGATTGGGGAAAAACTCCAATTTTTAGCGATTTGGTGAATTTTCTGCATTTAGGTCGCACTGCCTGGAGACGTCGCCTCGGAATTAGGTCGTAGGTCGTTTGGCCTATAGTTCGCTAGGTCACGACACATTAGGTTGTGTGACCCTATGCCTCTATAGGTCGCTCGACCTTGTTTAAGACCTTAGATCGTTGCCCCTTTAGATCGCTCGATCCTATCCTCCCTTAGGTCTTCACTAGGTCGTACCGTTTTGGACGGGGCGCTGCCCCCTGTACCCCCGCGACCTGACCGGGCAGGTCGAACCCCGTAGCGGGGGCGTTTCCCCCGCACCCCCCTAGACCCCCCCTCCGTAGGGGATCTTATATGAAAAACATTCAACAGAACTTGCTTTGTTGAGATGCTGAGTTGACCATTCTTCGAGACAAACTATCTTTGGCTTCTCAGTCGATTTTATGGTATCACGGCCTTGTTAAAAAGGCGGCATAACAACTTTAGAAATATGAAGGTTTCAATACTAGTAGTAAATATCAAAACTCTTTCAACAAAATGATTTCAACTCTATTTTCAATAACAAAGCTCTTTTCTTAAACCGTTTTCCAATCTACTAGTATATACAAACCTTTACCTCACTCGGATGATAAATCTAATTAAATGGATTAGTAAAACAAGTGTTATGAAATGCTTGTGTTCACTTCATCGGTTAATTCTTGGACTTGTTCGATTGAACCTCTTGTGACAATTTTCTAGTAAAGATTTACAGTTTGTTCGTATATATTTAAGTTAAGCAAGTAGTTATGGGACACGAAGATAAACTTTTATATTTACTAGCTTAGTGTAATTGACACTTCTCGTTGATCATGATGATCATTTTATGATTTAGATTAGCAATTGTGCGATGTCTCTTTGTTTGCAATGTTGGACTAGACCTCATTGGTGTGATTCCGACTCACACATATCTCTTTGTCCGCAAGGTTAGTCTAGACACCATTTGTGTGATTCAACTCACATATACCTTTTTGTTGCAAGGTTAGGCTAGACACCATTTCTGTGATTCCACTCACACATGCCTTTTTTCTTTTTGGCTAGCTCAGACCTCATCTGGGTGATTCCGACTCACCCATATGGGGTAGCTCCCCATGGTCTTCGTACCGTCATGTGATAGGCCTCTTTCCCTTTTCCTGTGATTTTTGGAATTTATGTCATTGACTTGTTATGAGTAAAAGTTTAGGGTATGATGCCCTCTTTGGATTATTGAGAAGATTCTTATGATATTGATTTATCTCTTATTGATTGATCTTCTGTTGATCATCATTTGCATACTTATAGTAGTATGTCAGTATGGATATTTTATGTTTATGCCATATCGTTTATTTTATATCATGTCATCTGATATTTATAGCTAGACTGATCCGTTTATTATTTTCTTAAATAATACTCGGGTCAGACCGAGATGTTACAGGTGCTTCTGCTTGACTTCTTCCTAAGATTTGCTACTCTGACTTTTGGCTAACTATTTAGATTAGCAGCTTTTGTTGTATACACTTGAGATATAGACTCATAGTTGTATTCTTTTGTATAGCACGTGTTGCTATTCTTTTGTATTATTGTGGATCTTTTTGACCACTACTCTGATGTACACTTTCATGTGTTAGTTATATATTCTTATCTTCTTCCACCTTTGTGAAATGGATGTCTGTGACTGATTTGTGTTATGCTTATTACTATGTTTGTTTCCGAAGATTATTATAGCACCATGTGATAAGCAATTACATGGATGGTCGCTCCCCAAAAGCCTTATTCGCCATGCTAGTTGACAGCACTACACCGTAGTGTTCTTGGGTAGCGTGGGTATAGAGGTGGGGCGCCACAGATATTTAAATATAAAATCGATAAATATGCGGGTTGTTACAGACTCCCCTCCTTAAAGAAATTGCGTCCTCGCAATATAAGATGGAAATAAAAAGTAACAACCATAAAAGCATATTAACACAAAAGAAATTTGAAATAGGAAGTTCACCTCAAAGAGTAGGAGTAAGCAAGTCCGGATGTGTTCGCTCGATGAATTCTCTGGATTCCCAAGAGCAATCCTTAGGATTTGAGGACCATTGAACCTTCACAAGCTGAACATCTTTATTTCGGAGTCGTTTGACCTCCGAAGCAATAATTCGAATAGGATGCTGCTCGTAAGTTAAATTCGGCAAAACTTCAATTTCTTCCACAACACTAGGCTTAAGAATAGAATCGGAATCTCGAAGGCATTTCCGTAATTGAGAAACATGAAACACGTCATGCATAGTAGAAAACCGAGTCGGTAATGCAAGGCGATAAGCCATAGAACCAATACGTTCAGTGATAGGAAATGGCCCAATATATCGAGGTGCTGACTTTCTCGATCGACTGAAACGTACAACACCTTTCATAGGTGAAACACGAATAAAAACAGAATCTCCCACGAAAAATTCTAACTTCCTTCTCCGATTATCGGCATAGGATTTTTGTCTACACTGGGCTTCTTTCATCCTATGTCGAATAAGTTCAATCTTCTCTGTGGAATCGCGAATAAAGTCTGGACCTAAAACCAGCTTTTCACCGGCCTCAATCCAACAAGAAGGTGATCGGCATGGCCTTCCATAGAGCGCCTCGAAAGGTGCCATACCAATGCTAGATTGGAAGCTATTATTATAGGAAAATTCAACAAGTGAAATATGATCTTCCCAACTTCCACCAAAATCGAGCACACAAGCATGAAGAAGATCTTCAAGAGTTTGATTCACACGCTCGGTTTGTCCATCGGACTGGGGGTGATAAGAAGTGCTAAAGTTAAGCTTCGTTCCTAAAGCTTTTTTAAGACTTTTCCAAAATCCACTAGTAAACAATGGATATCGATCACTAACAATAGAAGTAGGAACTCCATGCAATTTAACAATTTCTTTGATAAAGAGTTTGGCCAAAAGAGGAACGGTTCGGTTAGACCGAACGGGAATAAAATGGGCGGATTTAGTAAGTCTATCAATGATCACCCATAAGCTATCATGACCCGAACGAGAACGGGGAAGGACATCTATAAAATCCATGGAAATTTGGTCCCACTTCCAAATTGGAATTTCTAAAGGTTGCAATAACCCACCAGGCCTTTGATGTTCAGCCTTGACAAGTTGGCAAGTCATGCAACACTTAACAAAGTTAGCAATATCAGATTTCATTCCCTCCCAATAATAAAGTCACTTCATATCAGCGTACATTTTACTACTACCGGGATGAATGGTGAATTTAGAACGATGGAAATCTTCTAAAATATCTTTACGAAGATCACCAATATTTGGTACGATAAGTCTACCAAATTTTCGAATGCCGCCACGAGAATCAATATCCAAGTCTTTCAAATCTTTAATATCAATTTTATCCTTAACATTTTGGCCAAGAAGAGCCAATTCAGTATCTAGCCCTTGAGCTTCAAGAATGCGGTCTAAAAGAGAAGGATGGGCCTCAAGACTACATAAAACAAGTGATGAGCATAAATCGGATACGCGCTCTCGAATCACACAAGTAGCTAAAATCTCGAGATCGTTCCATTCAGATATCATCATAGAACAACTACTTGTTGTTTACGGCTAAGAGCATCGGCGACACGATTACCCTTACCGGGGGTATAAAGGATATCAAGATCATAAGGTGCAAGGAACTCAAGCCAACGCTGTTGACGTAAATTAAGTTCCTTTTGAGAAAATAAATATTTCAAAGACTTATGATCCGTGTAAAGAATAAATTTCTCTCCCAATAGATAATGACGCCAAATTCGAAGGGCGAAAACAATAGCGGCGAGTACCAAATCATGTGTGGCATATCTAGTCTCGGCCGGCTTCAATTGCCTAGAAGCATAAGCAATAACACGTTCTTTTTGCATAAGAACGGCACCCAAACCAACGTGACTAGCATCAGTATAAACAACAAAATTTTGATTCCCTTCGGGAATAACAAGAATAGGAGCATCGGAAAGGACTTCTTTCAATTTCTGAAAAAAGGCTTCACATTTGTCCGACCAAATGTATTTAACTCCCTTCTTAGTCAAGCTAGTAAAAGGCACGACAATCTTAGAAAAGTCTTTAATGAAACGACGGTAATAACCCGCCAATCCGAGAAAACTACGAATCTCTATCACACTCTTCGGTCTCTTCCAATCTTGAATCGCTTCAATCTTTGAAGGATCCATGGAAATTCCGGATTCGGAAATAATATGACTGAGAAACTTCACACGAGATTGCCAAAAGTGGCATTTAGAAAATTTCGCCTTTAATTGATTACTCCGAAGAGTTTCCAATACAATCCGAAGATGCTTTTCATGCTCCTCCTCGGTTTTAGAATACACAAGGATATCATCAATGAAGATGAGAACAAACCGATCGAGGAAATCTTTGAAAACTCGATTCATGAGGTAGACGAAATAAGCTGAAGCATTCGTTAACCCAAATGGCTTAACAAGCCATTCATAAGATCCATATCGAGTATTGAATGATGTCAAAGGAATGCTATCCTCTGCGATACGAAGCTGATGGAAACCGGTAGCCAAGTCCAATTGTGAAAAGACCGTAGCACCACTAAGTTGATCGAATAGATCATCAATCCGAGGTAAAGGATATTTATTTTTAATAGTAACATCGTTAAGCTTACGATAATCAACGCAGAGCCTAAGAGTACCATCGGATTTCTTTACGAAAATAGTCGAAGCTCCCCAAGGCGAGGAACTAGAGCGAATAAATTGCTTCGTCTCCAATTCGGATAATTGTTCGCGCATCTCTTCATTTTCCTTATTAGAGATGCGATAAGGAGGACGAGTAATAGGTTGAGCTTCAGAGGTAAGATTAATTCTGAACTCAATTGCTCGCTTAGGAGGTAAACCTAAAACGGGCTCGAATATGTCGGAAAATTCACGGACAACGTGAACTCGAGAAATGACGTCTTCCTCATCATCATCATCATCGTCGTCTCGAGGATTTAAAGAATATAAAGATGCAGTCAAAGAAGAATCCGAATCTTTAAGAATAATAGAAATCTGATTTACAGATTGCGGATGTCAGAGATAAATAGTTTGCTCAGGACATAGGATATGAGCTTCATAATGGTTAAGCCAGTCCATACCCAATATCATTCCAAAGCCTAAGTAACGCATAACATGCAAATCGGCTAGGAAAGAAAAATCGCATAAATAATCTCCACATCTTTACAAAGCAAACTAAGAGTTGCGGATCCACCAACAGTATTCACAATTTTTGAAGAAGTCATTAATGTAGTAACACTTAAGGAAAAAGTGTCTACTAGTTCCTTTGATATAAAAGAATGGGATGCACTCGTATCAAAGAGAACTCTAATAGGTTGATCACGAAATAAAATAATACCATCAAGAATGGAGTGAGAAATACCTTGGCCACGAGATGTGTTGCCAGGGGCTTGAGCCACATTCAACTTTCCTTCCCTCTTAACTTCACGTTTGAGGCATTGATGTATGTAACGATCCGGGCTCTTACAATAGCGACAAGAGTTGGGCTTAGAGCACTTATTCGCAGAATGATCCCCAGATCCACAGTTGAAGCATCTCGCACCACTAGGAGAAGGAGACTTTGCCGCAGGGGTTGCTTGCTTACCCTTTTTGTTGGGATAAGGGCCTTTGAATTTACTAGGCCTCTTTTTGTTGTTGAAGTTGGGCTTGGAAGCTACTACTTCAACATCACTTTCTTTATCAGCCTCATCCAGACGAAGAGCGATTGTTTGCGCCAAAATTGGTCATAAACACCCAATATCGCGAAAGCACCCGTTTATTAACATAGATCAGTAATAATTAACACAGAACATAGATCTAAGAGATAGTAAACGCAGCAAATCACAAGTAACAGTAAATGACACAGGATTTATAGTGGTTCGGCGTTCGTGCCTACGTCCACTTTGAAGGTCATCTCTTTATTGATTCACTTGTTGATTTTCAATCGATTGCAGCAGATTACAGCAAGTTGTTGCTTTGATACTTGATTACAATGATGTTGGAAAGACTTAGAATTGAATCTGGCAGAGTCTGGGCTTTGCTTCTCTCTCCTGAATCTCCGACCCCTTTTCTGAATGACCAGGGGCTCTATTTATAGGCGTGGAAGGCTGAAATCCCGCCCAAAACCTGGGGAGGCCGCTTGGCACGTGAGGGGGGACCATAAGCCCGCATTCTCGGAATCCGTGCCCAATTTGGGATCGATTCGATGTAAGGTTGGAATCGATCAAAAATGCGTCCAATCGAGGCGAAATTTGGTGTGGTCATTCTTCAGTGTATAATCAAGCTCCTGTGAAAATTTCATGGCATTTGGATCAAGGGATTGAGAGATATGATCGATTCAAGATGGTGTTCTTCGGCATGCTGGCTGCTTCGAATCGACCCTATGGATGGATTCGTTCGAATCCATATGGTTCGAACCCATAGGTTCGAATCCATATGGTTCGAACCCATAGGTTCGAATCGATCATTTTGCATGTGGAGGCGGCGACGTGGTGCTCACTGTGTGGATTCGAAGGATTGGATTCGAAGGCTCGCTTCGAATCGATGGAGCTGGTTCTCATTCGAATCGATCCAAATATGTGCTGTGGATCGACTCGAAGTGGCTTCAATACGGGGATTCGGGAGACCCTTCTTTGATGGACTCGAGGGTATGGATTCGAGGCGAGGTGCAGGACGGGTTCGAAGTATAGCAACTCCATTGATTCGAACCCTTTTACCTTGAGGGGTACGAAGAGAGGTAGCATCATGGATTCGAAGGTAGGCTATCGTGGTGGATTCGAGGGAGATGGAGTCGAAGCCGATGGAGTCGAAGTTGATGGAGTCGAAGTTGATGGAGTCGAAGCCGATGGAGTCGAATTTGATGGAGTCGAAGCTGATGGATGCGAGGCAGGCACTAGCTAATGGATTCGGACTAGGGTATTCGTGGGTGGATTAAAACCATTGCTAGGATGATGGGTTCAAACTTCATGGACTCGAAGGAAGGATATTGGATGGGTTCGAACTTCATGGTTTCGAACTAGTGAAGGGGTGATGGATTCGAACCGAGCAAAGTTCATTTCTCCCAACTCGAATCCATCATAACTTGGGCATATGAACTCGGATTGACTTGAAATTTGAGATGCTGGCTTCTATGGCTTTGCTCATCATGTCTTATCGATTCTGGCCCAATCCGGACTCGAACAAAATTCATCGATATCCATGGCGAAGTGAAGTACGACCAACTTCTGAGACGAACTGTCTTTTGTTTTTGACCGATCTTTTGGTATCACGACTTTGCCCAAAAAGCGGGATAACAGCGATATCTATAAGTTGGTCAAAAGGAATTTCTAACTTTAGAAGTAATGGCTTCTTGAGGCTTTTTTTAAGCCATAAACGAACCTCTGGTTCTTCTTCAATGGGGTGTTGATGTATTCAACCCCATATTTGGAAAGCGACTCAAAGGCTGCGACATAATCAGTCACAGAGGACTCACCTTGAACAAGGTCTATAAAGCGTCGAGCCAGAGTTACCTACTCGGCTTTTGGTACAAATTTTAACTCGAAGCGTGTCCGGAATTGCTCCCAGGTAAGGTCCGCTTCGTTGACTTCAGAAATAAGAAGTTCATACCAGTCCAATGCTCTCTCTTGGAGCATACTGGAAGCCACCTGAACACGGTGAAGATCGACGAGATCCATACGAATGAAGATTCGATCACAGGTCCTCAACCAAGCCTGGACCTCGATGACAGTTTCAGAACCTTTAAATGGCTTCCTACCCAAGTTGGTGTAATCATAGCACAAACGTGCAAACCCATATTTAGGGTGAGTAGGTTCCAGATTAGAACCAGCTGCTTGAGCATTCGTGACAAGGTCAAGAAGTTGCTGGGTAGTCATAAAAACTCCATCTTGGGGTAGAGCACTAGATGGTCCAGCTCTGGGACGACCAGGTCTATCCATTTCTTTTCCTTAAGAAAGAAAAAAGAGAAATAAGAAGATTATTCACTAATGAATATCAAGCAATCCTGCTAGATTAAACAAGGAATCATAAAGGACATAGGATGAATCGGTACGACGACTCGAATTAATCCTAAGACATAACTCCTAAGGTGGACTTAGGACGATGATCCTTGTTAAGTTATTCTACATTGTTCCGAAGTTTGGCTTTGATACCAAGCTGTGACGCCCCACCTCTATACCCACGCTAGCCAAGAACACTACGGTGTAGTGCTGTCAACTAGCACGGAGAATAAGGCTTTTGAGGAGCGACCATCCATGTAATTGCTTATCATACGGTGGCTATAATAATCTTCGGAAACAAACATAGAAATAAGCATAACACAAATCAGTCACAGACGTCCATATCACGAAGGCGGAAGAAGATAAGAATATATAACTATCATATGAAAGTGTACATTAGAGTAGTGGTCAAGAAGATCCACAATAATACAAAAGAATAGCAACACGTGCTATGCAAAAGAATACAACTATGAGTCTATATCTCAAGTGTATACAACAAAAGCTGCTAATCTAAATAGTTAGATAAAAGTCAGAGTAGCAAATTCAGGGAAGAAGTCAAGCAGAAGAACCTGTAACATCTCGGTCTGACCCGAGTATTATTTAAGAAAATAATAAACGGATCAGTCTAGCTATAAATATCAGATGGCATGATATAAAATAAAAGATATGGCATAAACATAAAATATCCATACTGACATACTACTATAAGTATGCAAATGATGATCAACAGAAGATCAATCAATAAGAGATAAATCAATATCACAAGAATCTTCTCAAAGATCCAAAGAGGGCATCATACCCTAAACTTCTACTCATAACAAGTCAATGACATAAATTCCAGAAATCAACACAAGAAATCCAGAAATCACAGAAAAAGGGAAAGAGGCCTATCACGTGATGGTCCGAAGACCATGGGGAACTACCCCATATGGGTGAGTCGGAATCACCCAGATGAGGCCTAAGCCAACCAAAAAGCAAAAAGGTATGTGTGAGTGGAATCACACAAATGGTGTCTAGCCTAACCTCGCAACAAAAAGATATGTGTGAGTGGAATCACACAAATGGTGTCTAGACTAACCTTGCGGACAAAGAGATATGTGTGAGTCGGAATCACACCAATGAGGTCTCGTCTAACCTTGCAAACAAAGAGACATCGCACAATTGCTAGTCTAAATCATAAAATGATCATCATGATCAACGAGAAGTGTCAATTACACTAAGCTAGTAAATATAAAAGTTTATCATCGTGTCCCATAACCACTTGCTTAACTTAAATATTTACGAACAAACTGTAACTCTTCACTAGAAAATTGTCACAAGAGGTTCAATCGAACAAGTCCAAGAATTAACCGACGAAGTGAACGCAAGCGTTTCATACCACTTATTTTACTAAGCCGTTTAATTAGATTTCCTATCCGAGTGAGGTAAAGGTTTGTATATACTAGTAGATTGGAAAACGGTTTAAGAAAAGAGCTTTGTTATTGAAAATAGAGTTGAAATCATTTTGTTGAAAGAGTTTTGATATTTACTACTAGTATTGAAACCTTCATATTTCTAAAGTTGTTATCCCACCTTTTTAACAAGGCCGTGATACCATAAAATCGACCGAGAAGCCAAAGATAGTTTGTCTCAAAGAATGGTCAAGTACTCAGCATCTCAACAAAGCAGGTTCTATTGAATGTTTTTCAGATAAGATCCCCTACGGAGGGGGGTCCAGGGGGGGTGGCAACCCCCCAAGGTGGGGGTGTAGGGGCAACACCCCCGCTACGGGGTTCGACCTGCCCGGTCAGGTCGTGGGGGTCCAGAGGGCAGCGCCCCGTCCAAAACGGTACGACCTAGTGAAGACCTAAGGAAGGATAGGATCGAGCGATCTAAAGGGGCAACGACCTAAGGTCTTAAACAATGTCGAGCGACCTATAGAGGCATAGGGTAACACGACCTAATATGTCGTGACCTAGAGAACTAACTGGGTTCGCGAGTTAATGGTACAAAGACCGAGCGACCTAACATTCGAACGACCCAAGGAAGTAAGGGGCCGAGCGACCTACGAGTTTAAGGGGTCGAGCGACCTAGAGGTGTTCGTGACCTAAGGGAAACTCGCGACCTAGCATTGGCAGGCTAAGGTAAGGTGCGACTCAACCAGGTGAGCGACCTAGGGAAGATGAACGACTTAAGGAACTCGCGGGTTAGAAGAGGCGAGCGGCCTAAGGTCATACGACCTAACAGGGAAACGACCTAATGCCATACGACCTAACGGCCTAAGGTCATACGGCCTATCTATGTGAGCGACCTAAGGGTTTAAAGGCCACGCGACCTAATGCCTTAACTAGGCTGAGTGACCTAACAAATATCGCGACCTAATTGGTAATGACCTAACAGGGAAGGGCTGAGCGACCTAACGCTGCAGAGGGGATTTAAGGCCAGAAACGACCTACGTGTTAGGGACCTAGCGACCTATAGGCCAAACGACCTATGACCTAATTCCGAGGTGACGTTTCCAGGCAGTGCGACCTAAATGCAGAAAATTCACCTATCGCTAAAAATTAGAGTTTTTCGCCAATCCAATCCAAACCAAATGCAAATGTACATGCAAAAGTGATAGGGAATCATTCGCAACAGTCCAATATAGTTATAGGCCAGAATTGTGAGATAAAAATCACACCTTTGCACCAAATTTATGAAGAAAAGTTTGAAACGCAATGGAGAAGTAATCACAAGCTTGAATCCAATATCTTCTTCTTGAATTTGGAATTGATTTTTGGATTTGCAAGAGAATTTGAGCTTGGAATATTAATTTCCCCTTCCACTCACCATTAATGCTAAAGCTTGGTTGTTAGGAAATTTATGAAGAGTGAGGAGAAGGAGAGAAGTGGGTTTGACTTATAATGGCTAATCTAACCAAAAGTCCAAAGTGGGAAAAGTAAGTGAAATTCCACTAACTCCAAACCTATCAATGTTTATACTTAAAAAAATTGTAAACGGCATTTCAAACTCAATGGAAGTGGTCTCGAGTCCTAATTTGACCATTTGCAAAAAGTAGCTTTTCGGACCAATATCCGATTAACGACAAAATATTTAAATATAAAATCGATAAATATGCGGGTTGTTACACCCCTAATCATGTCTGGACTCCCTATCACATAGGATAATTCTATACCGGAGCAACTCGCTGCAAAGACAGTCAATAGGTAACCCTTTCGTTTTCAAAAATACCCGGTCTTCAACCACCGTCTTCAAATGCAATTCCATTTCATTGTATCATTATTTGGAATGGGTTTAACGACTTAATGTCCTCCCTCAGCTTAACCAAACAATGAGGGCTTATTTAAAAAACATGTTAATACAAATTTCCGTTTTTAAATCTTTTAGACAAAAGATCCACCTTTAAGATTCGATATGGTTTACGGATAACCTTTTGGAATCCGACTCCTGGTCGCATCAAAATTCAAATGCCATTTAAAATGCCAAGCTGTTTAAGTAAACAATTTCAATTCAATTCATAGGTTTACATTCACATAGCAATATCAATCAAAGATAGATAACTTACATTATCACAATTTAATCCAAAGTAGTTCATATCACAGGCTATTACATATCAGAGATATCAAACAATTCAAGGCATTCAGTAGAATTCAATCATCTATATGAAAGATTAATTAATCGCATAATTTAAAATTAATTTAGTCCAAATAATTTAATTGCTTATGAATTGGCTACCTAACCCTGCCTGATTAACATTAATTAATTACAAACCATTTATTATTTCTAGTTAATGAAATTAATTAATCATCCTTTAATTACTCATCTTAACTAATTATCCTTAATTAATTAATTATCCTTTAATTAATCATACAAATTAATCAACTTGAAGTTAATTTAATTAATTAATTATCCCTTAATCAATAACACTAACCAATCACCCTTTAATTAATTAACCCTTGATTAATCACATAAATTAATTAACTTAAGTTATTAACATTAATTAATTAACCCTCAATTAATCACATTAATTAATCATCCATTAATCTTTAATTAACCTTTGATTATTAATTAATTAACCTTTAATTAATTAATTAACCTTTAAGTAATCATATTAAGTAATTATCCCTTAATTACATTAAGTAATAATCTTTTATTAATTACATTAAGTAATTATCCTTAATTAATTTAAGTTAATACACTTATCTTAATCATCTACTTAATCCAATAATTATTAAATCTCATTTGAAAATAATTATGGATTAATCTATTATCAACTTAATACATATAATTATTCCAAAACCAAATCAATTAACTTAATTATCATAAAAACCTTTATTTTATAAACCTTAGAATTAATTATCATTTACATATAAATTAACTTAAGATTCTTAAGTTGATTAACAAATTAAAACTCTTCATCTTCTTAATTAACCACTTAATTACAATACTAAAATTTATTTAAATAAACTTATGAATTAAATAAAGGATACATAATAGAATATTTTAAACTTAAGTTAATTTTAAAATAATTTATTTAAACCTTTAACCAACTCAAACTTAAATAAAACATTGATTATTTAAAAAGAATTAATAAAGAAGTTTTTTAAACTTGATTTGTTTTAAGGTTTTAAACTACTACTACAACTTACCCGAGACAAACCCGTACCCTTCTCGAGCCTAAACCCCAAAAAAACTCCTCCCTCTCATTTTTAAACTTAATTTTGATTTAAAATTTAAAATCTTATAACATGCTCGTGTACCCACCCGATAGCAGCCCCGAGCCACAACATCACCTTCTCGAACCAAACCCTGAGTTCAACTTCATCTCCTTCTTCTTCTTCTATACCTACAGCACAAAACCCAATACAGATGCATGTACACATGCACAGATGATCAGAACTATTCCGATCGACACTACGACCTCCAGCAAGTCATCGACGACCATCTCAACCCAAGCAGCCACCCAGAACCCTCGACAACTACCTCAATCGAACTCGAACAATATGAACATCTATAGGAATGAAAGCCGATCGCCTAAATCAACTTCGACCTGCCACCTCAAACCACCAGACGACTCGCTACTCTGACCTAAGCTTCACCGAAGACCCATGCTCCGATTCACCCACCTCTGAATTAACTCGATGCGATGTCGATGCCGCAAACACCACTTAAACCCAATCGACCAAAACCTGGGTTTAAACCCTAAATAAACGTCATCCCATGACAATCACGATTCATCAATATCTCCCGCTCGTCATAAATTGACAAAAACCCAAATCCCGTGCAATTCCTCACCATTTACAAGCTTAAAAATTATGATTTGATTGCCAAAAATCATCATTTTTGAACATAAACCAGATTGTATATTTGAAGCTTAGTATTATGTGAGTCGAATTTCCTGATATTTTTTTTCTTACTGTATAATTCAATATTATCGGAGAAATACTTAAGAATTTCATTTGAAATTATTTTTACAAATGGTATTGCATTCCGATAAACATATTCTCTTAAGACATCATAACCAATAGAAGATTAGGGGAAGAGAAATTGATTTTTAAAATTGTTTTGGATTTGTAAAATCCAAAACAGAGACATGTTTATCTGTACATAGGCATGCACACTATATAAATTCATACATATAGACGTGCGAGTATTTTTATATATTCATGCAACAATTTTCACAACATTGCTTTAAATATACCTCAAGATATAACAGTGATAAATTTTTGGAAAAGGAAGTTTACTCACAGATTTATAGAGAGAGGAGCTTGCATATGAAAGTCTGGAATTTGATTTGATCCTGGAAACTGATCTTTGAAACTAAGGTTGATAGTTGATGTATATTGAGTTGAACTGGTATCTTTGCTTTGCTTGATAAAGCTGAATTGAATCTATGCTAATCTTCAGTTGAAGTTTGTTGAGATGAATTTGCATGCTTTATACTTGATTTTCTTTTGTTTCTTTTATGTTTTGAGTTTCTTTCTTAGGCTTTTATTTTTATCTTTGGTTTGTATTTTAGGTTTTGGATTTCGAAACATATGAAAGAAAATTGAAGAGAAAAACTATAGATGTGTATATATAATCTTGTTTTATTTTATTTATTATTTTAAAATGAAAAGAAAATTCATGACACTTGTATTTGTGCATGTTACAATTCTTACAAAAGTTTAAATGTATGTTATAATCAAGCTATACTTGTTTAATTTCTTATTAAAACACCCACACTTGTAAATTTGCATGTGTTTAATATTTTTAATATGTTTGTATAATTTTTATACTATATTTACTATGTAGTTTTACATTTATTTGTTTTTATTCATGTATTTTATATTTGTGTATATATATATAACAACTATATTTATCCATATATAATTTTTAAAATAAAGTATATAAACCTTTTTATTAAATCTTGTTTTAAACTGTCATACCTTTAAATAAGCAAATATTTATATATATAGTTTATATTATATTTTCTCAATTTTAATAAATACATTTCCATTTATTTATATTTTTATGACCTTAAAGAAAAATGATTAAAAAACTAATTATACAATAAATTAATAAACACACATATATATATATTATACATAAGTTTTTAAAATATAGAATTTAACTTTAAATAGCTTTCGAAAATTATTATATTAAATTCAAAATATAACTTCCAAATAACAATATATATACATATACATATATACATATATACATATATATATCAAAATTAGAAAAAAAATTCTATTACTTTTTAAGTATAGAGTTTTTAAATCCAATTTATTTTGAAAATATTTATTTTTGAATTTCAAATCAGAATTCTATCTACAATATATATATATATATATATATATATATATATATATATATATCAACATACACATATCTTATTTATTTTGGAAAAAATTCAATTTAATTCATAAATTAATCTTAACAATTATATTAATTACTAAATTTGGCTTAAAAACAGGATCGTTACAACAAATAACTATTTTTAAGAACTCACAACAGTCCCAGGACTGACTCGAAGTTTGTTGTTCCCTTTTCTAAACTCTGGATGCCCCTAATTTTCCACACGGACTGCCTAGAGTCAGGTTATCTGTAGGTTCTGGAGCTAAGTCGGGAAGTTGATGTTGATTTGGAAGTCATTGGTTTAGGAGCTTTTGTTTTTGAGCTTTTTGGTTTAGACTTTGGAGCTTTGGAAATGAAGATGCAGTATGTTGAACTCTCTTAGAAGACCACATTGATGTTATTTTCCACTATTATGTTGTGTTCCGCTATAGCGTAATATATAAATGACTCTTATGATCTAATGTACAAACAGATATAGTTCTTTTGTTTAAAGATAGTCATTTATCTATTATATATTGTTCCACTGCGATTGTGAGATTCTGATATTGTTTTTATTTCTTCTTCTACCTTCTTCTTCTTTAACCCTAATGATTGGATTTTTCGCCATTCGATTGTTCGGCATTTGATACATTGGACGTATTGATGTCGATTTTCGAGCATCAAAAAATCGGGTCGTTACTGATTCAATGATTTATGCAATGGATGCACTTCCTTCCCGGAAGATCCATAAATAATAGATCCTAGGATCGAAAGTGCCTCCATTAGGTAAACTAAAGAACCATCTACCCTAAAAAAATCGAGGAACTCATGAGTTTAAGTCCAAACAACCATATCCGTTCGAATCCATTTCTGAATTCACCCAAGTATATCAGGGTTTATCGGTCAAATCCATTCCTGGATTCCCCAAGTTCATCTGATGGAGGGTACTCCACATACCTCTTACCTCAAAATATAACATACTATATATTGTACCCTTTCAAAATCGTAGCTTCAAACATCGCACTTATATAAATTCCATTATATATAAGATTTCATTTTCAGATAGAGTACTTTCCAAAATAAATAATCTCGAATATATCAAATCATTCTTATATAAATTCCGTTATATATACATATGATTTATCTCTTCAGATCGAATACCTTCCCAAATTAACATTTTTTGAAATCACCTAATACTTATATAAAGTTCGTCTTATACAAGAATAAAAAAATTTCCAAAAATCAATTTTGTTGTATGAAAAGCCATATGGGATTGAACATCATTGCTTTATAAAAGCTTTTGAATTTAGAATAGTTTTGTATATAAAATCGTTTTGTGAAATAGTTTTGTATATATAATAGTTTGTAAAATAGTTTGTATGTAAAATAGTTTGTAAAATAGTTTTATAAATATAACAGTTCATAAAATAGTTTGTAAATAAAATAGAATAAGATAGTTTGTATAAGAAAAATAAAAGAAAATAGTTTTGAAAAATAGTTTTAAATTAATGGTAGTTTTGCATGCAAGAAAAATTCTAATTTTAATTACAAATATATCCAACCCAACAACTTTCAATTTCAGTGTCAAAGCATATCAATAATATCAGAACATAAGATATGCATATGTCATCAGTTCGCAAAATCACATTTGATCGCTCGCTCGATTACACAAGTTCGCTTTCGAACTAGTATTTTTCATTCAACTTCCCTAACGCTGCTTCAATAAGGTTTCTTGGCTAGAAACCATCATTTCCTTGCATTGCCATATACTATGACAGAGAATTCTAGAATCGAACCAGAAATCCATATTAAATATTCTCCATCAAGAATCGAATGAAATATCCTAGCACGAAGTGGTGTAATTCACATAGAACTTGTGTACTCAAATTCAGATCAAATTAATTTTGTGAATAAAATATATACATACAACTTACGTAATTATTCCAATTTGTTTCATTACAATTACATTTCAATTAAATTCATTATTAATCTCATTGATTGACACAAGTACCACTTCATACATTATATTTGTTTCATAGAATTTCTCTATTCAATATAAAACATTAACATATTGATTCTCACAACATTGCTTATATTTCTCTTCATTTTAAATTACATTCATTTTAACATGTAATATTTCTCATTTAATACCACATTTATTTGAGAATCATTTCTTGAGAAATTTCCTTTAGTTTATAACCAATTTATAAAGGCTTAATTCCTTTTATAAGACATTATTCGAGTTTAAAATTATCACAAATTATATTATATCCATTTATTGCAACATTCATTTATTTTATAAACAATTTACAGGTCATGACATTAGTTATAATCATTTCACTTTGTTCATATTTGGTTATCTAATTAGTTTCACCTTCACTTTTAAAATTTATTTATATACATTCCTAAATTTTAACCAAGTTTGTAAACTCTTTTTTCCAATTTAATCTTATTTACATCATTTCCTTAATCACAATTTTAATTTAAACATCCTAAGGCTTAAAGTTCATATTTGTATATAATTACATTACATGCCAATAATGTATACAATAATTCTACTCATTTACTAAACATAGATATAACAAATTTAACCTTGTTTCACTTGCATTCAATTTAAGGTTACCAAATTCAACTGCATAATTCAACAAAATTTCTACATTTCAACTTATATATTAATCAGAAGTTTTGACTATCCAAAATATCCACATATTCTATTTTATTTCAATAGTTAAAACTACCAGTCATAAACAACCAAAAATCACAACAACATTTCAATTTCATATCGAATATCCTAATTATCCACTTCATTCTCTTTAATTCACCATTATTAAACTAGTGTTTAGTCCATTGATTCAATCAACAATAATTAGCCAATGCTTATAAACTGACAAAAACTCAACTAATCAAAAATAAATGATAGTAACTAAATATTACCATTTCATAAATCAAAAACATTACAAATAACTATATTAGTTATAAAAATTTATTCCTTTATATATCATATAATATTAGGAAAAATAATTTCATTTCAAAACTTATATAACATTTTTATAACAATAACAAATACAGCATTCGTATATACACTCAGACAACTAATTCTAGGGTATATTACCCTATCTCTAATGAGTTAACCACAACAGGCCAAGGTAAGTCTAAACCAAAAACTTTGATACCAATTGTAATGACTTACCTTTTTGGACAGTTTAAGTCGACAATAAACCATACATGTCTAGCTCAAACCATTCAAAAGACAGAATATTAATGGAATTGTTCAAATGAAATAAGATTTCAAAGAACAAAATACAGAATCTCACAGTGGAAGGATGAAATATAATACACAAAATAAGTACATAAACAGTTCATGAAACTATTTTTCAACAAAATCAGAATTTACATTGTTTTTCAGGCAGAATAAACAATTTCTATAATAGTAGTAAATACGGTGCTCGACTTCGTCTTTAGAAATAAGTGTCTTCGTTAAACTGAAATACTCGGTCTGACCCGAGCGTAAAGTAAAACAAGAACAATCGAGTCAGGACTAACTGTAACGACCCAGAATTTTTGTCATTAGATTTTGAATACATAATTCATTTTAAATGTTGAATGTGGATTGTTAATTGATTTTGAAATAAGAAGATTTTAGTTAAATCAATAAAACTAGCTATAATTTCAAATATGGAAATTTAATCTGATTCGGATAAATAGTGATTTAATATTTGAAATTGGGATAATTTGTGAATTTGGGCCTATATAGATATGGAAATGGTTTCTAAAATTTATCTAAAGTCATCTAGGATTTGACTTTTAATATTGGACCTTTGGATGGAATCCAAAGTCGATAAGTTAAATTGGAATATTTATATTAATTTAATAATGGAATCTAATATATAGTGATAATGCAAATAATAAAATTTTGATTTACATTGAATCAGAATGATTTCAAATATGAATATAAATTCTATATGATTTATAATTAAGTTAGAAAAGCTTTTAAAATGAAATTTTAAATGATTTTGACAATTTTGAAAATCATTCGATTTAATCGACGAGTTAAAATAGCTTTCCAAGGCACATTCTCGAAATTCGACAAAACCTATTCTATTAGATCCGTAACAGTTAATTATTATCGGATTTGAAATTTTGTAGCATTTGGAGTTACCGTTTGTTCGAACGGGTGAGAAACGTGTTGAAATTAAAATTGGAAATTTAATATTTTAAATTGATTTAAAAAGCTATCATTCACATATTATTGAATCGGGCTCCGAAACATGTTCCGTTGTGTTCGGAATATGGGTAAAACCTTATAAATGCCACCCCGCATGTCTAATTTGGAGTTCGTTCGGAAATCAGGTAATTTGTGAGAATATTATTAAATTAATATTTAAATCTGTATATATATATATATATATATATATATATATATATATATATATATATATATATATATATATATATATATATATATATTAGCTTCGCAGTTAAATAAAACCCTAGTTTGTACGCTACCGCCACCATAGAAATGAAGGGCCGAAACATTCTTCCCTTCTCCCTTAATTTTCTCTCCACCTACGCAATAATTCCCTAAACTTTCTACTGCAAGATTAAAGAGCTTGTTGAGCTCTATAAATCGACCAGTGGTGATCGTGTTTCAATGAGGTGATTGTCAGATTTGTCACCGTAAAGTCCAGGCTTTAAGCGAGCATTTCTGATCATGGGCACGACTGAGTGGGATGCGACGCCGACCAATGGTGGAGTTCGAGATGCTCTTTGTAGTGGTGGGTTCCGATCATCCTCTAGTTCATCAACGAAGATGCAACGATCAAGGATTTTGGGCGGTCGATGGGTTGTGGTTGTTCATTTGTACGCAAGTAAGAAAGATGGTTTTGCGGCTAAGATCTACTCCATAGGATGTACGACTGATCGGTTTTGGGTATAATAATAATAATAATAAAAGAATAACTGTTTATAAATTATATTGAATGTTTAAAATTTCATATCTTTTGTATGCATTACCAGATTCCAACAAAACTAGTGACGCTGGAATCGCAGCGACGCGATCTCCGCACTGCAGCAAATTTGGAGTCATTCGAAGTTCATGAAAACTTTAGATTAAATCGAAGGCATTGGATTTAATTTAAAATTCTAATGCTCAGCATCTTAAATTCATGGTGAGTTAATCTCACTCACATCTGGATAACTAGTTAGAATTTAAATTTTTGGTTGATTGATTGAATGTGATCATTTTTATCCATATGGATATATATATATATATACATATACATATACATATATATATACATACATATATATATATATATATATTTGAGTGATTGATATTCCAGCATTATCTAGCGGATGAGACGCTATGCACCCCGCATAATAGCGGATGACCCCATATACCGTGATATTCCACCTCGAAGTGGAATTGGTTTTTTATATTGTGCTAACATCTGTGGTGTCAGGGAAATAGGTTGTAGGGATCCAACTTGATTCCTTAGAATATTAATATTATTTCCATAATCAATGATATGGTATTTGATATTCTGTGATAGAATCGAATTGGAATTTTAAGTTATTCGATACTATGGTTTGGATGAAAAAAATTTGGTATTTTAAAGTATAGAATAGATTGAATTGGGTTTGACGGAAATGAAAATAAATTTTTTTGAATAAATAATTATGGAGAATTTGAATAAATCGGGTTATTAATTTAAAAGGGAGTTCAAACCAGGATATCATTTTGAAATCGATTACATGTTTTGAAACGTTGATTTAAAAGGAAATGAGGAATGGAAATTTGCAAACTAGTTTATAAATAAAGTGGAATATTTATCATTGGATAAATTTGAAAGTATAAATTCCGGTGGGAATTTATAAGGAAAGTAGTAATTAAGTTTCAAAAATAAAAAGGGTGATTTTGTTTTAATAGTTGGAAAATATATTTTCTTGGAAAACTAAGTATATTTTTTAAAAATGATTTCAAAAGTACAAACACGAAGTTTTAAAATGATTTTTTAAATGCTTTAGGAAACTTATAATTTTAGTTATTTTTAAGTGGAAAGTAAATATTTATTCAAGTTCATTATTTTTAAAAAAGGTAAATTAGTATATGATTTTAAAAGGAAATGTTAACATAAATATTTGATATAATAACTTTATTTTGAAAGGAAATTTTGGTTTAAGTTTTACTTGGAAACTCTTATAGGATTTCTTAAGTATTATTTTTATTTAAGTAATTTTAATAGCCTTATTTTAAATAATTTAAGTATATAATTTTGAAAGTGATTATTAGAAGATGGAATGTGTTTTAAAAATAAAAGTGATTTTATTTTTAAAGTATGGAAAGAATTTACGAGATTTGGACGTAAATTAAATTGGGATAAATCATGCAGGATTTATAACGGATTATATGGGTGATATTGAAATGGAACTGTATTTTCTAGAAAGCCAAATATGGTTTTCAAAATAGCTTTTTAGTATAAATTAAAGTTTTAAAGATGGTTTTTAAAAGAATGTTTTGGAGGAATTATTTTCTCAAAATTGTTTTAATATTTTTAAAATAAATATTTATTTAGTTAATATAGTAGATATGATTTTAAAGGATGAAATTGGTATTCTTATTAAAAAGATAATTATTATTAAATAATTATATTTTATACAGTAGCTTTATTTTAAAAAGTACTTCTGGCTTAAGTTTATTTGGAAAATTAGTATAGAATTTCATAACTAGCCGGTTTAAATTAAGGAGTATTTAAAGCAGCTTTATTTTAAAAGTTTTATGTATATATTCTGGGGAATGATTTAATTTATTTTAAAAAAAATCTAAATTTTATAAGACTTGGCGTTTCAGTGGAAATAAATAATTATCGAATTGATTGTTTATTTGATAGTTAAATAACCGACTATCAAATCTGGACCCAAATTTAACTTTGGAATACCTAGAAGAGGTATGAGAATTATATGGTACAGTTACTGTTCGAGGTGCTATACTGCACGTATACACTCGTTCTTTCTTCTAGGATATTTATAAGGAAATCCGTCCACCAACGGTTAGGAGGTGAACTCAGATCTTGTTCTCGTTGGAGTATCCCTAAAGATGGGGTTGAGTTTACTGGGAAATTGTAACAACCCACTATTTTGGACCATTCAAATCGACAATAATCCACACATGTTAGACTTGAATAATTCAAAATAACAGATTGTAATAAAATTTGGAGAAAATAAAATCATTCACAGAATCACAGATACAGAAATATCAGAATAACTCACAGCGGAAATAAAATACCGTAGTAGTTCATGAAGCTACTATATACATACTCTCAAAACATATACAAAATCTCATAGTAATATAGATACAATAGAAGTCATGATGCATAAACAACAATACAAAGACAGATACCGAATAGGAACTAAATGGAAGAAGTAGACGAATAGATAGACATATTAGCTCCAGCAAAACTCTAGCTCCAGAAGGTGAATCCAAAGCCGCAATTCTCAGGCTGACCGGAGCGTAAAGTAAAACACAAACACTCGAGTCAGGACATACATACTTATGTAATGTAAACCAACTCAAATGAACTGTAATAGCAATGCACAATAACTTAAAGGATGCTTGGGATCGCCCATCCTTTAAGGATCAGTCAAACCATCAATTAAGTAGTAATAAACACTATCCTAGAAATATCCATATTTAAAGTAAACAAAGCAAATAACAGTATTGTTATGACTAGGGTATCATAGAGCTGCAGTAACCGCTCGCCTCTAACCACATTCTTAAAATCAAAGGTGTGCATCAAATAATCAAAAGATAATCACATGACACAAAAAGCAGTGTGCCCGTGGTTATAAATTTCAAAATGATTTATAATTCCAAATTAACATAATTCATTTAAACCATTGAAAAGTGAAGTCATTATTCCTTCAAATCAAATATTTGATTCCTAAAAATTTAGCCTTTTCTGAGTTCATTTATTCAGTTAAAAACTTCAAATAAACTTCAATTTAAACCATTTGTAACTTATAAAATTTCATATTTTCCACTATAAAAATGGTCATTTAAATACCATTGAACTTATAATTTTTATAAAGTAATTTTCCTATAAATAAAATCAAGTTTTCAAAAATTCACATAATAAATTCAAGTGTACAATTTTCTATTCTTCACATTTTAACAAGTTACTTAACACTTAAATTTTTATTACCATTTTCCAAATATAACTTAATTTCCAATTTTATTTATATAACTTAAATTCCATTTAAATTTCTTAACTTAACCTTTAAATTCAAACCAAATTTCACATTTCCAAGTTAGGTTAAATTCCAAAATTTCCATTTGACTATCCATTTTTTTAACATTCAAAACTAATTACATAAATTCAAAATACACTATAAGTAGCTTAACTTTCTTTTACAAATAACTTGATATTTTCTTTCACTTTATATTTATCCAATTCATACATCAATTATATTAATTACCAAGTTAAGCTTATAATTCTATTTTTACTTAAATTCCCATTATTAAGTTAAATCAAACTTTCACACTACAACTCAAACCATCTATTAACTTATTCCATTAACCTTTTAGAAAATCACTGCTTAACCATTTTAAAACCAATATAAGTCAAATTTTTTATATATATTTTTCCAATTTACAATACATGAAATTTATAAGAAATCATATTTGTAATCAAGCACGGGTTCGGAAAATATTTCACACCTAAATCAAGTGATACAGAAATTATCATTTAAATCTGTAATCAGTAAAATTTTCGGGTTTTGATTATTTCAAACTCGAAATCCCAAGACAAATACAAATAAAAATTCAAAATCATTCAGGCCTATCATTTCATGCCATAATGATTTTTTCCTATTCTAAGGTCCATTCGGATATGTATCATTTCAACCTATAGTGATTCTATTCGATGGGGAACTTGTGGTGTGAGAAACAGAAATAAATACACAGTATAACAGAATAAAACAAAACAGATGACGAGACATGTTTATTACAGGGTTTACTATCATATAATTAACATCACAGGCAGGTATAACATAATAATATAAATCTACAGATTCACATGGGATCAATTTACTAATTATATAAGTACATATGTCGTGTGTGAAGTACTTACCTTTTTACGCTGGAGTAAGCAAATCAAAACACACAAACGAATTCCAAAAAGCACAATAGCACGACAGAGCATGACAATTGATTCAAGTAAGTAGAGAGAGAGCCAAGATATGATCTTGAAAACAACAACCCAAAACAAGACATTGAAAACCTTAATATGCAATACAAAAAATTGAAACAATTGGAAGCTGAAATTAACAAATGACAAAATGATTTGGCAATGCTTTCATCAATCAAATGCTCGACCTAGGGGTCTTGTAGTTCAGCCAAGACATGTTATAGGCTAGTGTATGGATCACAAAGGTACGGCTACAAGAGAATAGGAAGAGGTAATGGAGTTACAACAACAAAATTCAAACTTCTTCGTAACTAGTTATATTGTTTTGTGTTGAGAGAAACATGTTTTAATTTTAAAATTTTAGGAATTTGAAAATATTTATACTGATACTGTTATAAAGAGTATGGTGAGAGGATGAAGGAAGAAAAAAATGCTTTTAATTTATTTTTGATCCCTTCCCTTTTATTTCCAATAGTTAGGGTCAAAATAGGATAACTTCTGCCAATTCTAATTAATGTAAAATTAATTGATACCCAAGCAATTAATTTCCCACAATGTTTACATAGTAAATAAATATATAAATTCAAATTTCAAATTTTGAATAAAAATTCATAATTAAGATATAGAAAGTATAAGCGTATATGTATATATATACACTAAATATGTATATACATATTAAGCCCATAAGTAAAACTCTAAATATAGAATTTTATCCCTATAACCGTATTGTTAGTTTTCCATAACACATGAAATCAAGGCACATTCATATTATAGACATAATTCAAAAATTAGGATATATGTCAATTAATAATCCAATTATAATATATTATTTTCACTTTAAGTAATTAAATATCAATTTTATACTAAAAATAAGTGTTTCCTGTAACGGAAGCGATTTTTCGTTGCCGAAAAACCGAACCATTATTGTTTTAAGAAAAAAAGAAAAAAAGAAAGAGGTAGAAGGAGAGAAAGAAAAACAGAACAGAAAGAAACAACATCAGAATCTCACAATTCGCAGCGGAACAACATATAATAGATAAATGAATAATCTTTAAACAAAGAGCTATATCAGTTATTACATCACATTATATTACATTACATCAAAGTGTACAACAACATACAATTTTAAACAGCGGAAAAAGAAGTACTATATACTAGTAATACGCCATGCCATCCAGCTTGCCTCCTGCAATTCCTGAATTCCAGAATATCCTGATAAACCTAACTCTTGACTGCCCGTGTGGAAATTGGTGGGCACCCAGAGTTTAGGAAGGAAAACAATAAACTCCGAGTCAGTCATGTGACTGGTGTGAGAACTCAAAACAGTTTATTTTCTTTTAAAATAAAAATAAAGGAATATTTTTAAACTCAATTCGCAATGCTTTTAAAAATGAGACTACCATAAGGCCTCCCGCACACACACATGCAAACGCAGAATCGGAGGAGATTTCTCCTTATGATAGTCAAAGACGCTTGATACGCATTAAAAAGAAACATTTGATATTATTACTAGTGCATAGTGTAGTAAAAATTTATTTCGAAAATAAAGATATAAATCTTAGCCAGCATAGACATTTCGCACTTATGCCTACTATAGCTACCATCCAAACAGTGGGTTACCACCATAAGTAAATGGCAGGTAATACAACTAATACCGTACAAGATCGTATTTGAAGAATGGATTTTCCCAACAAATGGTCAGGCCAAGGAACTTCCCATTGCCACATGGAAACGCCTCTGGAAGGACGCCCCGAGAACCAAACTGTTCTCTGCTAAACAAAGCCGGGAATCCCTTTGCCCAAGGGATATTACAAAACCCTCAGATATGCCACCCCCGGTCCTTTGGAACCTTTAAACGAGAGCTCTCTAACCAACATCACACCATAATAATAAGTGTTTCAACATGAGTAAGTATCTGGGCTCCATACCATGATACTACCCTTTTCCCGAAGGAATGGTCGTACCCTAGGGAAGCGATCCCTGAAAACTTTGCCGCACAATTCCTGTTTCGACCATTACCGGGTTGTGAGGCTCGACGAATTCACGTCCACAAAAACACACTTTATACAAAAAGCCGTGCTTTGGGTCAACAAATGATCATAGAAATGATCACCACGATAGACGATCAAACAAATGATCCTATCACAAATAATCAACACAATGATCATTTCACAGCAACACTCAGCATGTCACATTACCAAAATTGGGAATATATCGCTGATAACTTCAACTATATAACCTCTGAGCTCGTACGTCTCAGAGAAGGGTGTTAAGCTAAGAGAATAAATTCTCCGCCACCACAGAAATATATTTGAAAGAAATCGGCTTTATAACTCAACTTGTAATGTCAGACATACAATCCATACAAGTCTGTTCCGGGCTCGAACAGAACCGAAGGCACTTACAAAAAAGTCCTTGCAATCCGGATATTCACTAATCACGTTCGGACTTCCAATCACATATGGAGTCTCTATACCGGGGACCAGTCGATGCAAAGACATTCGACAAGAAACCCTTTCGTTTTCGAAAATATCCGGTCTTCAACACCGGTCTTCGAATGCAATTCATAACGACGTATCACATATTCGGAATGGGTTATACGACCCCATGGTCCTTTCCCGGTTAACCCGAATAGTGAGCGCTTATTTTTAAAAAAATAAGTGTGGCATTCAATTTCAAGCAAATCACAACAAATACCATTCAAAGGTAAATATCGATAGTCGGTTATTGAACTATCAATGGATATGCACAACATCACCAGATTCCAAATAATTTTCCAAATTATTTATTTCACAAAAATATCTTTACAAGATATAAACATAATTTCCATACTTTAAAAATAAATCAATATTTATTTTTAAATCCAATTTCCCAATTTCTTTTATAAATTCCATAGTGAATTTATATTTCCAAAATATTTATGAATATACGATTTCTATTATTCATTTTCAATTTATCTTCAAAAAGATAAATTCTCTAAACTTTCCATTTCACATTGGAAAAACAATTTCCATACTTATTTATTTATAAGTAATTCACAAATCTTTTTATTTTCGACACTTGGAAAATATTCAATATACTTAAATCGAAACTAAGTATATATTTCATTCTTTAAGAAAATCATTCTCTTAAACATATTTATTTGGGTCAAAACGAATGTTGCTTAAAACATCGTTACGACAACCCAAAATCACTAGTATAGGGATTCGAAATTAAAATAGATATATAAATCCCAATACTATACAAAACATTTCCTTTCGGAAATCATTTATTATAACAACAGTGTTATAATCCACTATTTCCTTTTATTTCTCGAAAACATCTATTTCAACAATAAATGTTGAAATCTATGGTTTCGAATCTCAACACCTTTTAAAACATCTTTAGATCGTTTTAATTCTATTTCAAATATCACATCCAAAATAATTTCTTTAACTTATTATTCACTATTCAAAAACGTGAATATACCTTGTTAATAAATTTCATCACTTGTATTCATTTTATTTTAAAGGGTTATTCACTGTCTAAAACGTGAATATAACTCCATTAATAAATTACAACAATTCACTTATCAAAATAAGTTGTTGCGGATTTATAAAATAATGTTTATAAATTCCATTTCTATTTATTTTATATCAACTTCCTTTTGCAAATTCCTTTATTAACCTATCTCAATTTATATCTCAATGATATACTAAAATTTCATATTATAAGTCAAACACTTATAATTTATTTGTTTGCAAAAACATTCTTTTAAACTTCCCGAATTTATAAATCTTATAACTCATAAGATTCATTTAAAAATCTATTTCTTTACAAATTTTATTAACCTACTTCTTATAAAATTCCATTTATAACTTCAGCGTTATAATTCTATAATTCCATTTCTATTTATGAAATTCATTTACAATTTATTCCAACACTTATAAGAGTTCGTTTTATAATTCCCATATTTTTAATTTACAAATATCCGTTTGTAAATCCCTTAATATAAATCAATTTATATTACTATTTAAAAAAAAAGTCTTTAAATTCTTTTATAATTTCATCATTTGATTTATAAAATAATCCAATTGTATAAAACCTATTTTTAATCTTTTCAATAATAAATTCAAAACTCCCAAATTTAAGCTATTTTATAAAATCATCAATCTCATATTTTCAAAATCAACTTTTAACTATATTTCTCAAAAATCATAATTTTTATAACATTAAAATTATAACGTTTATTTATTTATAATGGATCAATTCCAAAAATATTTTATAAAACGTGTATTTTCAAAATCACTTTAGAAATCAAAATCGTTGTTTTTAAACTTCATAAATTGGATCCGACGATGCGACACATCAATAGTCAATCACGACTTTCAAACATCATATATCATCCATGATAAACAATCAAATATCACAATATATGAAATCAAATAAATATTTGTGAGGAATCCAGTTGGATCCCTCCAACCTGTTTCCCTACATCCACAGACATTAGCACAATACCAATTCCGTTTCAAGACGGAATATCGCGGTATATGGGATTTTATAAAAATTATCCGCTTACTAACGGCGTATAGGGTCTCATTCGCTATACAAATGCGGAAAATCAATCAACTGCAATATATACATATGCCAATATATATATATTGCTATATATATAATATAATACCAATTCCACTTCAAGGTGGAATATCGCGGTATATGTGTGTAATAAATAACCTCCGCTTACTAACGGCGTATAGGGTCTATTCACATCCAATATATATATATCAATCATCATTCAAGCATTCAATCAACACGGTCTATCAATTTTAAATCTAACTATTTAAATTTTAAATAAACAACAAAATTCCTTTTGAGCGAGAAGTTCTCACCTTTATTCCCGTTTGCAATCCACTTCCAATTCAACTTGTTTTCTTCATTTATACCTTGTATAAATATTTACAAAATTTTATTAATATTCGAAATAAATCGAATAATAAATTTCATTTGAAAATTTCAATTCATCAGCGATTTTATTTTAAACCAATTTTCTTCTTTAAAATTATCTAATCGAAGAATTAAATCTTAAACTAGAATTCCTTTAATAAATTTATTCAACTAATAAATTTAATTTCAAACTAGTGATTCAAATTTTTTTAACCAAAGAATCCAAAATTTTAAACTAATTCCCTATTAATTTTAAACAGATTACTCTTAACAAATTTATCAAATAAAATTTAAATTTCAACTAAATTTACTTAAATAAATTTATTTAACTACAATTTAATTTTAAAACTAAATTTTCTTCTTTTAATAAATTATTATTAGTAACACAAAAATAAATTTAGATTTAATTAACTCACCCTATAATTAAATTTATCCAACTAACTACTAAATTTCTTTTTCTTATCAATTAAAAATTTTAATTGACTAATCTTAAATTTATACAAATTTTCTGGTTTCAAACTAAAAATCTGAATTCAAACTGATTTTTCTTTAATTAAATTTGTTTAACTAAATATTGAATTAAAACTAAACTTCCTTTTATAAATCTTAATCAAACATATATATTTAAACTCTGGGATTTTTTTTTTCTTTTCTCAGTCTTATCCATATAAATAATTCTCGTTTATAAATTTATTAAAAAAAATTAAATCTTAAACTATATTTCAAGAACTTATAATAAATTAAGAGGCATATAAATTTCTCTTTACTGCAAATTTCTCTCTTTAACCTTACTGTATTATTATTTTTCTATTCATATACTTTTCTACTTTATAAACAGGATTCGCTTTACTGTAAATATTTTTTTTTCTTTAAACGTATATATATCTACATATCCTAAAATTAAATAATAAATAAATAAAAAGAATTAGCAAATAACTTACTGTAATTATCCCCAATCACTCGCGCACCATCAACATCGCGAGCATCGATCGCGCACCACCAACGTCCTCCACGCCGCCGCTCCACCAAAACCTTAGCATCGCCACTGCCCACCATCGAATCGCGCGCCGCCGCAATCAATTGCTGTGCTCCAAAACTTAGCGCGACGCCTCCATCGATCGCCGCGCGCC
This sequence comes from Allium cepa, assembly GCA_030765085.1. Taxonomy (NCBI): domain Eukaryota; kingdom Viridiplantae; phylum Streptophyta; class Magnoliopsida; order Asparagales; family Amaryllidaceae; genus Allium; species Allium cepa. The sequence goes on from CM060937.1 coordinate 313,567,830, forward strand.
GCACATTCGAGTCCTCCACCTCCTTTCGCGTACGCGCGCGCCCAAATGAAGTCGCGTTTGTCGTCGCTGCCGCCGTGCCACTCCACGAATCGCGTCGCCTCGCGCGACGCCCCCGCCGCTTCGCCTAACGCCATACGCCTCGCGCGCCGCCCCACGCCTTCTCGCCCCATACTCGCGCGCACGCGATTTTCATTTAGGGATTCGGCCATTTTTTATTTCATAAGAGAATAGGGGCTATGAAACTAATTTGGGAACGAAGATATTAAAAGAGAGCGGCCGTGAATTGATTTTGAATTCATGAAGGGAGGTTCGGCATTGTTTTATTTTTCGTGTTCTTTGATTTACTGAAGAGGGAGAGGATATTTAAAACGAACCGAGGCATGATTATCACGATCTATTTTCGTGAATTTAGGCGTAATCCTCGGCTGAAGCAACGGAGAGTGGTTTACGGCGTGAAAGAGGGAGAACGTGTTCTGTTTGACTAAAATTTAAATTCAAAATTAAATTTAAATCGTTGAAAATTTCGACGCGTTTATGTGTCGTGTTCTCACATATTAACTCCGAAAAATACGAAATTTGAAATCCGGCAATAATTCAATATTACGGACCCAATGGAACTGGTTTTGTCGAATTCCGAGACTGTGCCTCGGACGGCTATTTTAAATATCGATTCAAACGATTTAATTTCAAAACTGAACAAAGCAGTTTCAAATTCAATTCTGAAGCTTCTATAATCTTCAGTATTATCAATATGAATTTTACAAGCCTTTGAAATATTTTAAATCGGCTTAAAATTGAAGATTCAAATTTTTATTCAACTTTCAATATATTAAATTCTATAATTTAATCGCTAAATTCATTCTGATAATTTGAAATTCAAACCAAATCATCATTCAAATATTTAAAATTAATTAAATATTTCCAAATTAAATTATTCAAAATCCTGGGTCGTTACAATCTTTCCCCCTTAAAAGAATTTCGTCCCGAAATTACAAGTTAAGAAGAATTCCCTTATCCCGATTATTATTTTTCACAATTCAAATAATTTTATCAACTTACTAACCTAAATCTTTTTACTAGTGATTCACTATCATTTCAACTATCTTTTCAACTTCAATTATAGGTTTCAAACAACATTGTTTTACTAACCATTCAAATTTAAATTCAAATTCAAATTTCAAACTTTCAAATTTTCTCAAAAATTTTCTAACACCCTAAATTTTCGAAAAATTTCGCCAGCGTTTCCTTTGCGCGGCTCGATCGGTACGACTACAAAATGGCACCACGACTCCTCAGAATCAAAAAGAAAAGAGAAAAGCCAAGTGGCTAGAGAAGAAAGTCATCAAATCTCATACTGAAATTGAAATACGTACCTTTTTGTCGAGCAATTCAATTTTATCTTTGAAATCAAAATCTCAATCCTTTTATATACCTGTATATCCTGTATAACCTGCTAGTAGTAGCACCCAAATCCAACATTCAAACCATTTTGCAAATTCTATTACAAAATTTTCAACATATGCTTCTTGTACGTTTTTACTTCACTATTGAAGTTACATATTCATTCTCATTCAATCCAAAATTTCAATTTAATTCACAATCTCAATTTATTTGAATTCAATTCACAATTTTGAATTTCATTCGAATTCAATTCTCTATTCTAAATATTGAATTCTAATGATTAACTTTCATTTAGTAATTCACATTACTATTTTAAATTAGTTTCATCCACTAATTCATTTTAATATTTCAATTCATCTCGATTTTACATAATTACTCAATTCAATTTTTTATTGCTTACGACCAATTCACATTCCATATTCATATTCACTCCATTTGAAATTATTTCACAAATGAATAAATTATCAAGTTAATTTACTTGAATTCAATTCATCTTATTTTATTTAATTCCATATACTAATGATAATAATTCAATAGTATCACTTCTAACAATCATGCAACCATATACTATGATAATTCATAGAAAATCATTTCTTTTCTATACAAAAATAGTTTTTGGGCAAAATTATCTTATTTACCCGATTCAAAAACAAATTTATATTCACTAACAAGTACGCGCTCATATCTATTATTACACTCAAACTCATTCTAGAGTACTACTGACTCTATCTCTAACGAGTAATACCCAACAGAACCATGGTTGTCGCTTAACCAACAGCTCTGATACCAAATGTAACGGAAGCGATTTTTCGTTGCCGAAAAACCGAACCATTATTGTTTTAAGAAAAAAAAAAGAAAGAGGTAGAAGGAGAGAAAGAAAAACAGAACAGAAAGAAACAACATCAGAATCTCACAATTCGCAGCGGAACAACATATAATAGATAAATAAATAATCTTTAAACAAAGAACTATATCAGTTATTACATCACATTATATTACATTACATCAAAGTGTACAACAACATACAATTTTAAACAGCGGAAAAAGAAGTACTATATACTAGTAATACGCCATGCCATCCAGCTTGCCTCCTGCAATTCCTGAATTCCAGAATATCTTGATAAACCTAACTCTTGACTGCCCGTGTGGAAATTGGTGGGCACCCAGAGTTTAGGAAGGAAAACAATAAACTCCGAGTCAGTCATGTGACTGGTGTGAGAACTCAAAACAGTTTATTTTCTTTTAAAATAAAAATAAAGGAATATTTTTAAACTCAATTCGCAATGCTTTTAAAAATGAGACTACCATAAGGCCTCCCGCACACACACACATGCAAACGCAGAATCGGAGGAGATTTCTCCTTATGATAGTCAAAGATGCTTGATACGCATTAAAAAGAAACATTTGATATTATTACTAGTGCATAGTGTAGTAAAAATTTATTTCGAAAATAAAGATATAAATCTTAACATTTCGCACTTATGCCTACTATAGCTACCATCCAAACAGTGGGTTACCACCATAAGTAAATTGCAGGTAATACAACTAATACCGTACAAGATCATATTTGAAGAATGGATTTTCCCAACAAATGGTCAGGCCAAGGAACTTCCCATTGCCACATGGAAACGCCTCTGGAAGGACGCCCCGAGAAACAAACTGTTCTCTGCTAAACAAAGCCGGGAATCCCTTTGCCCAAGGGATATTACAAAACCCTCAGATATGCCACCCCCGGTCCTTTGGAACCTTTAAACGAGAGCTCTCTAACCAACATCACACCATAATAATAAGTGTTTCAACATGAGTAAGTATCTGGGCTCCATACCATGATACTACCTTTTTCCCGAAGGAATGGTCATACCCTAGGGAAGCGATCCCTGAAAACTTTGCCGCACAATTCCTGTTTCGACCATTACCGGGTTGTGAGGCTCGACGAATTCACGTCCACAAAAACACACTTTATACAAAAAGCCGTGCTTTGGGTCAACAAATGATCATAGAAATGATCACCACGATAGACGATCAAACAAATGATCCTATCACATATAATCAACACAATGATCATTTCACAGCAACACTCAGCATGTCACATTACCAAAATTGGGAATATATCGCTGATAACTTCAACTATATAACCTCTGAGCTCGTACGTCTCAGAGAAGGGTGTTAAGCTAAGAGAATAAATTCTCTGCCACCACAGAAATATATTTGAAAGAAATCGGCTTTATAACTCAACTTGTAATGTCAGACATACAATCCATACAAGTCTGTTCCGGGCTCGAACAGAACCGAAGGCACTTACAAAGAAGTCCTTGCAATCCGGATATTCACTAATCACGTTCGGACATCCCATCACATATGGAGTCTCTATACCGGGGACCAGTCGATGCAAAGACATTCTACAAGAAACCCTTTCGTTTTCGAAAATATCCGGTCTTCAACACCGGTCTTCGAATGCAATTCATAACGACGTATCACATATTCGGAATGGGTTATACGACCCCATGGTCCTTTCCCGGTTAACCCGAATAGTGAGCGCTTATTTTTAAAAAAATAAGTGTGGCATTCAATTTCAAGCAAATCACAACAAATACCATTCAAAGGTAAATATCGATAGTCGGTTATTGAACTATCAATGGATATGCACAACATCACCAGATTCCAAATAATTTTCCAAATTATTTATTTCACAAAAATATCTTTACAAGATATAAACATAATTTCCATACTTTAAAAATAAATCAATATTTATTTTTAAATCCAATTTCCCAATTTCTTTTATAAATTCCATAGTGAATTTATATTTCCAAAATATTTATGAATATACGATTTCTATTATTCATTTTCAATTTATCTTCAAAAAGATAAATTCTCTAAACTTTCCATTTCACATTGGAAAAACAATTTCCATACTTATTTATTTATAAGTAATTCACAAATCTTTTTATTTTCGACACTTGGAAAATATTCAATATACTTAAATCGAAACTAAGTATATATTTCATTCTTTAAGAAAATCATTCTCTTAAACATATTTATTTGGGTCAAAACGAATGTTGCTTAAAACATCGTTACGACAACCCAAAATCACTAGTATAGGGATTCGAAATTAAAATAGATATATAAATCCCAATACTATACAAAACATTTCCTTTCGGAAATCATTTATTATAACAACAGTGTTATAATCCACTATTTCCTTTTATTTCTCGAAAACATCTATTTCAACAACAAATGTTGAAATTTATGGTTTCGAATCTCAACACCTTTTAAAACATCTTTAGATCGTTTTAATTCTATTTCAAATATCACATCCAAAATAATTTCTTTAACTTATTATTCACTATTCAAAAACGTGAATATACCTTGTTAATAAATTTCATCACTTGTATTCATTTTATTTTAAAGGGTTATTCACTGTCTAAAACGTGAATATAACTCCATTAATAAATTACAACAATTCACTTATCAAAATAAGTTGTTGCGGATTTATAAAATAATGTTTATAAATTCCATTTCTATTTATTTTATATCAACTTCCTTTTACAAATTCCTTTATTAACCTATCTCAATTTATATCTCAATGATATACTAAAATTTCATATTATAAGTCAAACACTTATAATTTATTTGTTTGAAAAAACATTCTTTTAAACTTCCCGAATTTATAAATCTTATAACTCATAAGATTCATTTAAAAATCTATTTCTTTACAAATTTTATAAACCTACTTCTTATAAAATTCCATTTATAACTTCAGTGTTATAATTCTATAATTCCATTTCTATTTATGAAATTCATTTACAATTTATTCTAACACTTATAAGAGTTCGTTTTATAATTCCCATATTTTTAATTTACAAATATCCGTTTGTAAATCCCTTAATATAAATCAATTTATATTTCTATTTTAAAAAAAACGTCTTTAAATTCTTTTATAATTTCATCATTTGATTTATAAAATAATCCAATTGTATAAATCCTATTTTTAATCTTTTCAATAATAAATTCAGAACTCCCAAATTTAAGCTATTTTATAAAATCATCAAACTCATATTTTCAAAATCAACTTTTAACTATATTTCTCAAAAATCATAATTTTTATAACATTAAAATTATAACGTTTATTTATTTATAATGGATCAATTCCAAAATTATTTTATAAAACGTGTATTTTCAAAATCACTTTAGAAATCAAAATCGTTGTTTTTAAACTTCATAAATTGGATCCGACGATGCGACACATCAATAGTCAATCACGACTTTCAAACATCATATATCATCCATGATAAACAATCAAATATCATAATATATGAAATTAAATAAATATTTGTGAGGAATCCAGTTGGATCCCTCCAACCTGTTTCCCTGCATCCATAGACATTAGCACAATACCAATTCCGTTTCAAGACGGAATATCACGGTATATGGGATTTTATAAAAATTATCCGCTTACTAACGGCGTATAGGGTCTCATCCGCTATACAAATGCGGAAAATCAATCAACTGCAATATATACATATGCCAATATATATATATTGCTATATATATAATATAATACCAATTCCACTTCAAGGTGGAATATCGCGGTATATGTGTGTAATAAATAACCTCCGCTTACTAACGGCGTATAGGGTCTATTCACATCCAATATATATATATCAATCATCATTCAAGCATTCAATCAACACGGTCTATCAATTTTAAATCTAACTATTTAAATTTTAAATAAACAACAAAATTCCTTTTGAGTGAGAAGTTCTCACCTTTATTCCCGTTTGCAATCCACTTCCAATTCAACTTGTTTTCTTCATTTATACCTTGTATAAATATTTACAAAATTTTATTAATATTCGAAATAAATCGAATAATAAATTTCATTTGAAAATTTCAATTCATCAGCGATTTTATTTTAAACCAATTTTCTTCTTTAAAATTATCTAATCGAAGAATTAAATCTTAAACTAGAATTCCTTTAATAAATTTATTCAACTAATAAATTTAATTTCAAACTAGTGATTCAAATTTTTTTAACCAAAGAATCCAAAATTTTAAACTAATTCCCTATTAATTTTAAACAGATTACTCTTAACAAATTTATCAAATAAAATTTAAATTTCAACTAAATTACTTAAATAAATTTATTTAACTACAATTTAATTTTAAAACTAAATTTTCTTCTTTTAATAAATTATTATTAGTAACACAAAAATAAATTTAGATTTAATTAACTCACCCTATAATTAAATTTATCCAACTAACTACTAAATTTCTTTTTCTTATCAATTAAAAATTTTAATTGACTAATCTTAAATTTATACAAATTTTCTGGTTTTAAACTAAAAATCTGAATTCAAACTGATTTTTCTTTAATTAAATTTGTTTAACTAAATATTGAATTAAAACTAAACTTCCTTTTATAAATCTTAATCAAACATATATATTTAAACTCTGGGATTTTTTTTTTCTTTTCTCAGTCTTATCCATATAAATAATTCTCGTTTATAAATTTATTAAAAAAAATTAAATCCTAAACTATATTTCAAGAACTTATAATAAATTAAGAGGCATATAAATTTCTCTTTACTGCAAATTTCTCTCTTTAACCTTACTGTATTATTATTTTTCTATACATATACTTTACTATTTTATAAACAGGATTCGCTTTACTGTAATTTTTTTTTCTTTAAACGTATATATGTCTACATATCCTAAAATTAAATAATAAATAAATAAAAAGAATTAGCAAATAACTTACTGTAATTATCCCCAATCACTCGCGCACCATCAACATCGCGAGCATCGATCGCGCACCACCAACGTCCTCCACGCCGCCGCTCCACCAAAACCTTAGCATCGCCACTGCCCACCATCGAATCGCGCCCCGCCGCAATCAATTGTTGTGCTCCAAAACTTAGCGCGACGCCTCCATCGATCGCCGCGCGCCGCACCTTCGAGTCCTCCACCTCCTTTCGCGTACGCGCGCGCCCAAATGAAGTCGCGTTTGCCGTCGCTGCCGCCGTGCCACTCCACGAATCGCGTCGCCTCGTGCGACGCCCCACGCCGCTTCGCCTAACGCCATACGCCTCGCGCGCCGCCCCTCGCCTTCTCGCCCCATACTCGCGCGCACGCGATTTTCATTTAGGGATTCGGCCATTTTTTATTTCTGAAGAGAATAGGGGCTATGAAACTAATTTGGGAACGAAGATATTAAAAGAGAGCGGCCGTGAATTGATTTTGAATTCATGAAGGGAGGTTCGGCATTGTTTTATTTTTCGTGTTCTTTGATTTACTGAAGAGGGAGAGGATATTTAAAACGAACTGAGGCATGATTATCACGATCTATTTTCGTGAATTTAGGCGTAATCCTCGGCTGAAGCAACGGAGAGTGGTTTACGGCGTGAAAGAGGGAGAACGTGTTCTGTTTGACTAAAATTTAAATTCAAATTTAAATTTAAATCGTTGAAAATTTCGACGCGTTTATATGTCGTGTGCTCACATATTAACTCCGAAAAATACGAAATTTGAAATCCGGCAATAATTCAATATTACGGACCCAATGGAACTGGTTTCGTCGAATTCCGAGACTGTGCCTCGGACGGCTATTTTAAATATCGATTCAAACGATTTAATTTCAAAACTGAACAAAGCAGTTTCAAATTCAATTCTGAAGCTTCTATAATATTCAGTATTATCAATATGAATTTTACAAGCCTTTGAAATATTTTAAATCGGCTTAAAATTGAAGATTCAAATTTTTATTCAACTTTCAATAGATTAAATTCTATAATTTAATCCCTAAATTCATTCTGATAATTTGAAATTCAAACCAAATCATCATTCAAATATTTAAAATTAATTAAATATTTCCAAATTAAATTATTCAAAATCCTGGGTCGTTACAATTCCCATAATCTAGGGTTATACAGACTCCCCACTTAAGAAAATTGCGTCCCCATAATTTCCTCTTATGAGAAATCTGAAATGTTTACATAAACACATATAATTCTCAAAATGCGTATATACATACCTCCAAAGCCATATCTTTAAAAAAATTAAAGTACTATTCAAACATCACATTCCAAAATAAATATATTGCAGTGGATTTCTTTTTCAAGATTACTTCACAAAAGATTTGCAAAATCATGGTTTACAATTGTTGAGTTCTTTTCAAAGCATCACAAAATATATTTTTTGGGTGGAGTTTTATCATAAGGAGTTCACGGCCGTGACTGGTCAGAGGAGGAGGAGGTGATAGGCGGTGGATGGTGAAGAGCAGGAGGTGGCGGCGGCTATGGCCGAGCATGGCAAGAGAAGAGCATGGACAAAACATTGAAAAATCACTAAGAAAAGTGAAGAGAAAAGTAGAAAAAATAGAAGAAGCCGTTACCTTTTTCCTTTTAGATCTGAAACCATAGGTGAAACGTGAGATAGGAAGAGATGTTTTCACGTGAATTTTATAAAGGAAAAGACAAGGCTATCAAGGAGAAGTTATGGTAGAAAATTAAGGGATGGAAAGATAAAAAGGGCAATAAATTAAAACGTACGCATGCCTTTAATTAAAAATATGCAACATATTTGTTTTGTTACCCATCTATTTAATAAATTTATGCCAAAGAAATACTTCGATAATACATACCATTTATATAAACGATATATATATAAATAAGAAAATGGTTATAGAAACATATAAATTAATTCCTATTTACATCTTTGCATATTACTTAATTTACAAAGTATATATACAAATTAAATGAAACAAAACGGACAAATGTTGTAAATATATACTTAATATGCAATGTTACATATATATACAAAACTATAACATGATGTATCGACCAAAAATATTACTTATATTAATTAAAATAAACATTTAAAGGTATGCCTTTTAAAACAATAACGTATATATATTTGAAATTTCTTTCCAAGAAATAAATAGGGATCTAAATACTTATCCATTTAATTACTAAATGAATGTATAAATAAGAAAAATAAGGTAGAGATAGATATTATGAAGAATAAAATAGTTTTAGGAAAAGTAGGAAATAAATTAAGAAAATACTTTATTTAGTGGCAACTAGAATTAAAGATTGAAAACAATATACAATCAACATTCGAACATTATAACTATACTTTAAAAATGTTCTAAAAATAAAATATATCCATAACATATCATGTTACACAAATTAGAAAATAATTTTACAGACAAAGATATTATTTATACAAATTAAAATAAACAAATATGTTAAATAAAACAATTTACACACAATATTGTAAAAAGCATAACTTTCATAATATTAATCCGATTTCAACGAAACGAAAAGCAGTATTCTTGAAATTAAATATATTTTCATAATAAAAGATAAAAATCAAAAATTCAAATATTTGAATTTTAAATTTAAAAGTCAAAGTTTGACCATATTGACCAAAATCCACTTTTTTTGGAAATATTCCATTTATTCAGGTTTGGAATTATAATTCACACTACTATCGAAAATTATATTTGAAATAACAAAATTTATCCAATTTAATAAATAAAATAAAGTTTTTTAAATCAGAAATTTCAGTTAAAATAATTAAAATATACAATTAAAGTAATTACAAAATACAGGGTTGTTACAGAAATAGCGAGCATTGTTTCGAAGAGATCGGGATCGGATTTGAGATTCGAAAACCACTTCGATCCAGCAAGTGTGCTTTCATGATGAAAACAAGAGCTTGGAGTTGAAGATGGAGCAGTGAAGTGCAAGGGCTAATCGCTACTAATCGTGAAGGTGATTCCAAAGTGGATGTAGTAGGAGTAGTGCCTTCGGTTCCGTTCGAACCCGGAACGGACTTGTATGGATGAATGCTTTCAGAACATCGTCAGTAGGACTGTGAGCATTCTATGTGAAATGTTCTAAAAAGGTAACGCTGAGCCTCGAAACTCATCAACCGGGAATGACTGAAAATCAGGGGATATGCAGCAAGGATAAGTGGGTAGCACCCAATTAGGGTAAAATCATCCCTGTCTAGAGGTCCCTTTTATTTCGGCTGTGTGGGCGATTATTGATCCCAAACGCGGGGTGATCTTACTCGGGCTACCCAGTAAGGGGTAGCCTGGTCTTGTGTTTCAGAGGAACGGAGGGGTCCTCGGTATATTGATCTAGACCATATACCATGACAGGTGGTACCCTAGTGCCTAGTCATTCATTGGAAATCCATTCTCCCTACGCGCATTTTACGGTTTTGATTTTAGAGCCTAGTATTGCTGAAATTTAATAATGTAACAATTTCGTCTATTTGAATAAGTATTTGCACTTAGACACTATTATAATATGAGAGGATTTTACAAGAAATGTTTTGGTTATCGTAAGGTAAAAACCCGACATGTTTATTTGTGGCGTGATATTATGAGATACCTTTGTTTTCAAAAGATTTTTGAAACTTATATAATTAAGTTGAGTGTATTTTCTCACGTTGGTTTTCCAAACTGACTCGGGTGTTATTTTACTATAATGCTCGGGTCAGACCGATTATTATAATCACAGGATAGGGTGGTGTGGAACTGAGGAGACGAGCTAGATGGAAAGACGTATCACTCGTACTTGATGTATATTCCGTTGTGTTGTTTACGCTACGATGACCTGTAATCCAGCATCCGAAAATCGACATTCAATACCTCACTCGTATTTGAACGTCGGAGATTCAATCGTTGGAATCCAGTTCGCCAGAGCTTACAACACATTAAATGAATAACAACACAACGGAAAAAAAATGAATTTCTTTGATATATAGCACAGGGATACAACATTTCGTTACAACAAATAACCATAAACACCAGAGCACTGAATATAAGATACAACAACTGAACAATAACGCCACAGCGGAACAACCATAGGGTCTTCAAAAGAATCCAACATACTGTGACTTCAATGCAAAAGCTCTGAAGCTCCAAAGACTACCAGATCCAGATCTACTATCCAAGCTAGCTCTAGAACACGGATAACCTGACGCTAGGCTGCCCGTGTGGAAAATTATGGGCATCCGAGTTTAGGAAAGGAACAATAAACTATGATTCAGTCATGAGACTTCTATGAGTAAACATAAAACAGTTGTTTAAACAAAAACAAATTAAAATGAAATCCGTTATGCTTTTTGGAAAATGAAACTACCATAAGTCCTCCCGGCACACACACAATGCAATCGCACACTTGAAGGAGATTTCTCCTTATGATAGTCGAACATGCTTGATACATGAAAATCCGTTTGATATTATTATTAGTGCATAACGTGAAAACATTTCGAAAGTATAATATTATCTTAGCCAGTATACGTACCATTATAGTATGCTTACTATAGCTACCATGTTAGATGGCATGTTATACAACTAAAACCATACAGGGCTCGTATTGAGTGATTGGATTTCTAATAAATTGCCAAGGCTAAGGAACTTCCTTTCCGAATGGGTACGCCTATGGAGCGACGCCCCGAGAACCTAACCGGATCTCTGCCAACACAAAGCCGGATTACCTCTGTAACTAGGTAACTAACTGTCACGAGTATGCCATCCCCCGATCATAACCAACCATTATCCGTGGCCCCAACAACAACAACCAATAACCACATAAGTTAAGTATATGGACCCCATACCAGAATACCACTTTTATCAAGAAGGAAATGCACATACCCTAAGCGGCGTAACCACCATAACCTTGTCATATTCTTCTTATTTCGACCATTTTCGGGGTGTGAGGTTCGATGAAGTCTCGTCCCACAAAGCTACGCTTATCACAAAAGCCATGCTTCGATCAACCAATGATCAGCACGTAGCATGCCACATTACCAAGTTGGAAATATATCACTAGTAACCATTAATTACGTAAACTCTGAGCTCGTACGTCTCAAAGAACGGTGTTAAGCTAAGAGAATAAATTCTCCACCACCAAACAAAAATGTATTTGATAGAATCTAGCTTTACATCTCTAAGTGTAATGTCGGACATACATCCATACAAGTCCATCCTATGTTTGAATGGAACTGAAGGCACTTCGTTCAATTAAGAAGTCCTTGCAAATCCGGATATCCACGATCCCGATCGGACACCCCCATCACGTATGGAGATCTCTATACCGGAGCAACTCAGTGCAGAGACAATCAACAGGTAATCCTTTCATTCTCGAAAATACCTGGTCTTCAACCACCATCTTCAAATGCACTCCTATTACGTCATATCATTATTCGGAATGGGTTTTATGACTCAATGTCCTCCCCTAGCTCAACCGAATAATGATCTCTTATTTTAAAAACATGTGGATATATAAGTCACAACAAATTTCCATTTATAATCTTTTAAACAAAAGATTCACCAATAAGATTAGATGTGGTTTTCGGATAACCATTTCAAATCCGACCCTCGGTCACATCGAAATTCAAATGTCGTTTTAAAGGACAATAATTGTACTTCAATTCAGAAGTTCACAATCACATGGCAATGTATCACAGCTCAACTCACAGCAATACATATCACAAAGTATCACAAATCACATATCAGAGATATCAACCAATCCAAGGCATTCAATAATAATCCAATCATCTATAAGTAAGATGAATTAATCGTTCAATCCCCAATTAATTCAATTTAATTTCCAAATAAATTAAATTAATTACTTTAATTACTTTTAAATCCTACTTAGTTATCATTAATTTAATTACAATTATTTTAATTAATTATAATTAATTAATCACATAATTACTTTCATTAATTATCCTTAATTAATGATTAATTATCCTTAATTATTAATTAATTAATCCTTAATTATTAATTAATTATACTTTAAGTATTAATTAATTAACCTTTAATCATTATTTAATTAACCTTTAATCACCAATTAATAAATTAATTAATTATTCTTTAATTACTGACATTAAGTAATTATCCTTTAAGTAATTATCTTTAAGTACTTCCATTAATTAATTAATCTTTAATTACTTAAGATCTTAATTAATTAAAAGATAAACCATTTATCTTTATTAATTACTTTAATTATTATTTAAATCATATTAATAACCTTTGGAATTAATTACCATTAACCAATTAACTTACATCTTTAAGTTAATTAACCTTTAAAGCATTTTATCTTTTTGATTGACCACTTCATTACATTATTAAGTTTAATAAACTTTAAAATAAAGGTTATATATATTAAATTTAATTAATCTAAAAATAAATTATTTTTAAAACTTTTAATTAATCCCAACCTAAATACACATTCAATATTAAAAAAGAATTTGTAAAAGAACTATTTAAACTTGACTAAGTTTAATTTTAAAGAAAAAACTTGTTATTTTCTTTTTCAAAAACTTGATATCATGAGAAAAAACCCGAGCCCAACAATTATTCTCGCCGAGCTCAATCCCGGGCAACTCGCTTCCTTTTTTCCTTCAAGGTAACTCACCATCTTTCTGGAGCTAATACCCGAGCGACCGTTCTTCCTCGATCACCCAACACAACCACCAGATACCCAAGCATCCCGTGCACATGCACAAGTACTCTGACGAACTCCGATCAACCTCGTTGTCACCAATGAGTCGTCGACAATCTACTCAAGCCCTTAGACCAACCAGATTGACGAACTCACATGCAAATCAAAATCGGGCAACTTGGAGCTCTGTTGGAACAAAACAAAACCAGACCACCCAAGATCACCTCGTTCCGTCTCCTTAGGTCATCAGACCCCAGGCCACTCCGACCAACTATTCACCGAAGATCCACGCTTTATTCCCTCATGTCCGGTTAACTCCGGTGCACGAACGATGACACAGCGACCCAAATTCCGACATCGACGAAAAACTAAGTTTAAACCCTAAACCTTCATCGTACCGTCGCCTCGGTGAATTAAAAATTCATCGAGTATTTTTCTGATGATCCCCGATGACTAAGCATACTCTAGCATGATCGTGACAACCAACTCTTCACCGATGGCCAGAATTTGGTGAAACTTACGATTCCGTTCATCCACATATTTCCCACTCGATATCAAACTAAACATGTAGAATTTATTTTTAAAAATCATGTTTTACAAAGACAAATCGGATGATATAGACGAATCAAGAAATTATGATACTCGAATTTAGACATGGTTTTGAGTTCTACTGTTTATCTTCTTCCTAGTCAAAATTATCTTCAAAATCTTCTTGAAAATATTTTTAAAATTTATGTCTTATTATCTATAACATATCTTGTTTACACACTTAAGTCTAAAAATAATTAGAAGAAGAGAAATAGATTTTTGAACTTATTTGTGAAGCCTGTAACCTGGAACAAAGCTTATACCCAGACACGCACACCTTATTTACATGTATATATATACATGCATGCATACTTACATCTATACAAACATTTCACAATCATACTACAAGCATTTATTATAGGCAAATCAAGATAGACACACACACACACACACACACACATATATATATATACTTAAGAGTTCACCACAATTCTTTTCGAAGAGACAGAAGAACAGAGCCTGGAAGTTTTGATTTTGATTTTCTTTTTAAAAAACGGGAGATGACTTTGTTCTGGAATTTGTACTCTAATTGTTTGATCTGTTCTTTGAAAACTGGAACTTCCTTGATCTATGTTTATTAGCTTGCTTTTAAATATGGTTGAATGAGTTGAATCTTTGCTTGAGATGATCTTTGAATTTGTTTTACTGGTTTGTACAGGTTTTGAATTTTTGATTTTTTTCTGTTTTACTGGTTTTATAACTTGCTTAGGTTTTGGTTTTGAAAATTTCACTTTTTTTAACTGATCAAAGAAAAATGAGAAGGGAAGAGGTAGATAGATATATATATATATATAGCCTTGAAATTATTATTTCTAAAAATAAAAGAAAAATTAAGAAGTTTGACGCTTGTTTATTTTCATGTTTAAAATTATTACACTTGTTAAACATATACTAAAATCTTAACATTTGTATTTTTTTTCCATGTTATATAATTATAATTGTAATTTGCATGATAATAATGTCTTTTATATAATTTATATATTACATTATATTTAGTTTATGTTTTACATATATGTTTTATTAATTTGTATCCTATTTTCAAATTTAATGTATACATTCTCTTATATTAATACTTATATAATTTCAAAGAATATGTTTTAACACTTATAAAATCACATATATATTATTTCTAAATTCCATTTATTTTCGAAGTATTTATTTTTGAATTTCAAATTCAAATTCAAATTACAATCTATTCATATATATATGTATATATATATAACCAAACACTTATCTTATTTGTTTTGAAAAATTCAAATAAATTCAGAATTAAATTCCAAAATTTATGTTAATTACCAGATTAAATTTGATTCAAAAAGGGGATCGTTACTGATTTCCCCTCTTAAGAAAATTTTGTCCTCGGAATTTGAAAGACGGGGAAACAAACAAATAATATATGAATGCACATTAAAAGATAGAGCAATGGCTTAGCAGATCAAGCCGAAATATCCACTCTACGCATGGGATAGGACTTCTACATGCTATCCTATGTTTTTCAAGTACAATAATTTAGATCTCCACTCCATTGTACTTTCACCAAGTTTATTACTTTATTCCTCAAGTGCTTTTCATGTCGATCAATAACCTTTAATGGTTCTCCTTTCACTGCCAAGTTAGGTGTGATCTCCAAATCCTGCTGAGCGGCCTCTTCAATGATATGCTCTGGATCGTGCACATATTTTCGAAGGTGTGAAACAAGGAAAACATCATGCACGTCAGCTAACCAATTAGGTCACTGCACTCGATAAGCCAAAGGACCAATTCTCTCAAGTATAGGAAAAGGACCTATATATCGCGGTGCCAGCTTACCAGTCTTTTCAAATCTCAACACTCCGCACATTAGAGAAACCTTTAGGAAAACTGAATCTCCAACTTGGAACTCTAAAGTTTTTCTATTGTGGTCGGCATAACTTTTCTGTCAACTTTGAGAAGTTTTCAACTTCTTCCGAATAAAATCAACCTTCCCGGTAGCTTCCTTTATCATATGCGGACCAAGAACAAGCCTATCACCCAACTCAATCCAACATGCATGTCATCAACACGGACGACCATACAATGCTTCAAAAGGGGCCATTCTAATACTGGCCTGATAACTATTATTATATGAAAATTCAACTAGGTACAAATGGTATTCCCATGAACCTCCAAAATCAAGAATATAAGCATGCAAAAGATTTTCCAAGATTCGATTTATTTTTTCCGTTTGCCCGTCAGACTATGCATGGTAAGCAGTATTGAATTTCAACTTGATTCCTAGTGCGGCTTGAAATGCCTCCCAAAATCTGCTAGTGAAGATCGATCATGACCCCTCACTATACTACTTGGTATTCCATGGAGACGAACAATCTCTTTCATATATAACTCTACCAAACTTGCTGCCGTTCGGGTGGATTAAGTAGGATAACATGGGCAGTCTTGGCCAGACGATCCACAATAACCCAAATTGCTTCATTACCCTTACAAGTTCGTGGCAAACCATCTATGAAATCCATAGACACTTGGTCCCATTTCCATTTACGCACTTCTAATGGTTGAAGTAAACCTACCATCTTCATTTGATAACTCTTTATTTGCTGACAAGTTGCACATCGACTAACATAAATAGATATATCTCTCTTATTGTTTTCCACCAGAAAGTCCTTTTAACATCACGATACATTTTATTAACCCCTCGATGAATAATAAACTTGGACTTGTGAAACTCGTCCAATACTTCACGTTTGAGATGTTGGATATCTGGAACACAAATCATGCCTTTAGTTTTATAATTCCACTATTATTAGTTTCAAAGCTGGAATACTCGCCTCGAAGTATTCTCCCATAAATTTCTCTGATAAACTTGTCTTCTTCTTACTAGCAACCTTCTCAAGAAGTGTGGGGGTGACCACTAGATAAGTAAGAATAGCATGTCTTCTACTCAAAGCATCGGCTACCATGTTGGCCTTACTAGGTGTGTACTGAATATCCAGGTCGCCTGATGTTAGGAATTCCAACAAATGTTGCTTCCTTAGATTCAAATCCTTTTGGGTAAAGAGGTATTCCAAAGATTTATGGCTGGTGAACAATTCAAAATTTTCACCCAGAAGATAATGACGCCAGATTTTCAAAGCAAAAATAACTGCCCAAAGCTCAAGATCGTGGGTCGGGTAGTTCTTCACATGTGGTCACACTTATCTACTCGCGTAGGAAATCACTCTACCCTCTTGCATTAAAACAGCACACACCTTCACCATACGCATCTGAGTAAACAGATAAACCTTCGTTCCCATTAATTATAGCAAGAATGGGAGCAGTGGTCAACCTTTCTTCAATTCCTGGAAAGCTTCCTCGTTCGGAGTCCAAGTAAATTTAGCATTCTTCATAGTCAGCTTATTTAATGGATTGGCTAACTTAGTGAAATCCTAGACAAACTTTCGGTAATATTCGGCTAATCCCTGAAAACTTCTGACTTCCTTTGGAGTCGTGGGTTTCTTCTAATCTAGGATAGTAGAAACCTTACCAGGGTCTACAGAAATTCTCTCTTCACTAACAATATGTCCGAGAAATCTAACTTCTTTGACCCAAAAATGACATTTAGAAAATTTGGCAAAAAGAGTATTCCTCCTCAATAATTCTAAAACAATTCTCAAGTGTTTAGCATGCTCTTCTTCAGTTTTGAAATAGATCAAAATATCATCAATAAATACTGGAATGAATTTATTCAACACTTCTCGGAATACTCGGGTCATGAAGTCTGCGAAATATGCATAGGCATTTGTTAGTCCGAATGGCACAACTAGCAATTCGTAGAATATATCTGGACCCCTAAAAGCAGTTAAATGGATACAATCTTCAGCAATTCTCAGTTGATGGAATCCTTGGGCTAGATTCATCTTGGAAAAGAATCTAGCGCCATGCAATTGATCGAACAGGTCATCAATTCTTGGCAAAGTAAATTTATTCTTAAGAGATAATTTACTGAGATCACGGTAATCTACACACAGCCTTAAGGATACATCGGACTTGGCTACAAATACAACAACTGAGCCCCAACTAGAACGACTGGTCGTATGAATCCTTTCTCTAGTAAATCTTCGGTTTGCTTGATTAGCTCTATTCTTTCCATTGGTGCCATCCTACGACTTGCATGAACAACAGGACGAGCATTGGGAACCAAGTCTATTCTGAATTCAATTTCTTTATGCGGAGGTAAAGACTTAACCTCTTCAAATACGTCCGGAAATTCCCGGACAATAGGTATGGATTCCAAACTTGGGTCGGGATACCCTAAATATACATTAGCCTATCCCTTTTCGGACTTAGGTCCTCACAAGAAATTACAATAAAATTCCCAAATTTGGTTTTGACTGAAATCATTCGATTGTTACAATCTGATTTAGCTTATATTTCGTTAACCAATTCATTCCAAGTAAAATTTCATAATCATTAAAGTCGAGAACGAAAAGGCTAATGGGAAACTGATGATGAGAATACTAGATAGGAAATTTTCTACAACGCAAACAAAGATTCGCAGGGCCTCCTACCGTGTTCTTCACACCAATGGGTTCACCTACGTATTGGGGTTCGAGTTTCAACTCATTTACGTTTTGTTGGGATATAAAGCTATGTGTGGCTCTAGTGTCGAACAGAACTCTAACAACTTTATCATAAATAAGTAGTTCACCTTCTAAAACTCCATTCTCTTTATCCGCTTTTGAGGTTGAGGTGTCATCCTTGATCGCATAAACCTTCGCTACTTGGGCCTGCTTCATTGTTAGGCAATCTTTAACCATGTGTCCTTTTTTATGAAAGTATTAGCATTCCCTGGCTCTTTGGCTTGTGTTCAAAGGTTGATCCTTTTTTCCTTGCTTTTTAGGCTTCTTGCAACTACTTAAGTAATGTCCCTTCTCCAAACAGTTGAAACAGGTCACATCCTTCGCCTTGTTCTTCTTATTATTCTTCTTTTCCTTGCCACGGCTTCCTCCAAACTTCCTCTTCTTCTAATTTGAATTGCTTCTTCTTCCTTTCTCCTCTGGAATCTCTTTTTTATCCAAGGTAGCGTATCTATATCCCATATGTATTAAATCAGCAAAAGATTCCTTTACATGGCTCGTCATCCTTTCATGGAACTTCTTGCTCATCCCTCTAATAAATCTCTCATTATTTTTGGGAGGGGTATTCACCAACTAAGGACCAAACCGAGATAACTCGTTAAACTTGTTCAAGTATTCTTCAAAGGATAAACTTCCTTGCTTCAAATTAGTAAACTCCTAATACATCCTTAAGATACCAGCAGATGGCCTATAACGCTGCTCAAACACTTCCTCGAATCGACCCCAAGTAAACTCATCCTTAGGCTCAGCCAATGTAATAGTCTCTCATTATCCTATAGCTTCTTCCTAGAGCTACCAACAAGTTATCAACCTTATTTTATCATCTTCCAACTTCAATCCTTTGAAAATCCTTTAGCAAGATTGAATCCAGGCTTGCGCTTCTATAATTGTCTCCTTGCCTGTGATTGGTTTTCCTCCTAGTCTTGAGAAACTTCCAAACAAATCTACTAGATTTGGATGGGGTTGAATAGGAATAGCTACATCTGTTATTGTAGGGTCTCGAACAGTTGTAGTGGTACTTCCACGTCCCCTACCTCGTCCTCTTCTTGCACGAATTCTGTAACAACCCGGAATTTTATAACAATTAATTTTCGTCAAATGACGATTTAATTAGTTGTTAATTGCTATCGAGAGCTTCGAATTTGGTTTAAATTCTTTTCAAAAATTTAAAGAGTTTTGTGGGCTTCAAATTTAAATGTTAGCCCACGATTTCAATTGTTTTTTTTTGCCATGATAACAATAAGGAAAACCCGACCCTTCTTTCATCTTTCACTCATTCAAAACCCTAAAACAATCATACGAAAGAAAAAAAAATGGAGGCGGCCACGTTCTTCTCGCGTTCGCTCAGAAATTAGGGCCTCTAAAAAAAAATTGAAGACGCCGGCGTTATTGCTTCGATCTGGTGGGTTGTTCCTCGTAAGTGCTCGCCGATCGATCGTTGGTGCTCTGGGAAATAAGGTGAGTGCTATCCACTCACATCTGCTTCAAACGCCGTATTTAGTTAGTTCGATTTGTTTTGTGATGGACGATTTCTTTAGCTTTGTCAATTTTGAGAAAAATCTGATACTTGATACTCACGGTTTTGATTTTGGCTTGGTTCGATTTGGTTTGACGTTGATTTTGAGCTATTCGTCTTCTTGGTAATTTCTTTTCGATGTTGCTAATTTCTGGTTTTTGGTATTCACGACACTGCCTTATCTCGTGAACACCACGGCTCGACTTCTATTTGACTTCGGTCACTGATTTTGTTTTTTTGACAACCACGGCTTTTGAATCTACTATTGATATTATTTGGTCCTTGTTGTAATCCTTTTGACCTTATTGTTGGTTCGAACTTTATCCTATGGCTTCGGAACTGACTGCTTCCATGAAATGTGCACTGCTATAGCTCATTTACTTGGCACTTAAACTTGATATGTTATTTCGAGCTTCCTGCATCATCATCTGGTTTGAAATTATATTTGCTCTGTGTTTTCAGTTGTACCCATATATGTATGTGATGTCTCGGTTGCTTCAACATACTGTTGTTTTTGGTTTTGCACTTGGGCTTCTTTGTTCATTGCCACGGTACTGATGCAAGTTTGATATTCATCATTGTTGTATATATGCTGCAGTTGAAATGTAGGGTCATTTTTGCATATTGTCATTGTATGTCCCTTTGTGGTTTCAAACCTGAAGCCATTCATGTTTAATTGTTCATCCATGTTGTCCAGACCAGAACGAACAGTCCTGTAGATGCTTTGAGTCATGGTTGCATGCGTAAGAGTTGTTCTGTGCAACATATACATGTAAAAAAAAATAACTGTCATGTGGTATGTAGAGGCTATTTCACTTTTGTCCATAGTTATTGTAGTCTAATCTAGTTCATGCCTTTATCTTTTGTACATGTTAGATGGTTTGCATTTCAGTGTATTGACCATTGATTTAGATAACTTCCTGGGTTGATCTTGATCATTGCATTGAAGCTGTACATGTTAAAAGTGTTTGCATGCATATCCATATTGCATGTGTACTGATCAGGTCTATCTCCTTATGCAAATTGTTGTTTGGACCCATTCGTACCTATGTAGTTCACTTGTATCACTTTGTATCCACACTTCAGGTTGTTGTTGGCATTAATTTTTTGTTACTGCCCTGTCTCCTGTTATTTGCTGGGCCTAGCTGTGTTACCTTACCTTTAGTGCACTGTCCATTCATTTAGTCGTTCACGTTTGCCTTCGTGAACATTGTAGTTGATTATGAAGTTTAAGTTTCATATCTACATCCATATATGCATTCATTCTTGCACTGTCCAAATTTACAGTTGCATATATTATCTTTTGTGCACTGTTGGTTCACGTTCCATTCACTTGCATCCTTGTTAATCATGTAGTTCCTTATATCAAGTTTATTACATGACCATTTCATTGTGTGGCTGTCCAGTCGAGTCTCACATATACACTGTCTAGATCCATGTTGCATTTTTGGATTATACTGCCTTGAGCTCGAGTATGTGCTGTTTTCTTAGTGTTTTAGTTTGGAATTGCAGTTAAGTTGAGCTGCAGACTTCATTTCTTGCCTTGACTTTGGTTGATGCCATTTGATTTTGGTTCGTTGATCTTTTGTGTATTTCAGACAGTAGCGGCGAGGCAGTACGCGCGTGCGTGTACTGCAGCCCTACCAGATTGATATTTAATTGATGTTTTCAATTGTCGGAATTGTTTTGTGTTGTCAATTCAATATATTTTGAATCGTAGTTTGATTTGGTTTAATTTGATGATTTCGTTGATATCTAATTCTCTTTTTGAAAATTATATTATGAGTTTCTAATTATTTATTTAATAATTAGATTTTGTTGTTAATTGCCGCTTAGGCAATTCTGATGTTTTCTAAATTATCTTCATTAATAATCCCTTCATCTATCTTCGCTGATAATTTGAGTTTGCTTAATTGTTGTTTAACACTATTTTGTGTTATATTCACCGGTATCCGATTTTCTGGTTAAAGGATCGGATAGGTGAATTTATTTTGACTGTCGTCTAATTGTTAATTAATTATTACTGCTTCTGTGCATTAATAACTGAGTTTGAATTAGACTGACCCGTGTATTATTTTCTTTTGAATGTAATACTCGGGTCAGACCGAGTATTTACAGGTTGCAGATATCTTGCTTTGGATTGCTGCTAGAGCTATGAAGTCTTTTCATATCTTTTGGAGTGGTCGTCGTAATGTATTTGTATAGGATGTTGTATATTCATGTATATTATTCATGATAATGTACTTGTATATGTAACTTCCAGAGTCGACGGTTGTGGTTGTATCATATGTATTGTATCACATGTATATCAACTGACTTCAATTATATATATACATATATATGAGACTTTTGATTATCTGTGTTCCGCACTTAGCTTGTCTGTGTTTTTATTATATATATTGTCCTAAACTATTATGAACCATCGTAGTTCGTTTTATACTAAAATTGGGTATGTTGATGGGAGTAAATAATTAAGAGATGGAAAACCAAAAATATATACTACTCCTATCGAGGTAACCAATACTAGTGTAAGGCCTAACTATGGATGGCCGCTCCTATCCAGCCTTATTCTTCGTAATAGTAGACAGTATTTTATTTAATACTCTTTGTTATTGTGAGCATAGAGGTGGGGCGTCACAGTTGGTATCAGAGCTTGGGGTTTATGGACATGATATAAAACATAACTTAGATGGAACATGAGTTACAACTAATTGTCGATATTTTAGTTGTGCTTTGAGTCAAAACTAAAGTTTTGAAATTTTGATGAAATTTTTAAATATCCTTATTTAAAATATAAAAGTAAATTGTGTTTTGATGATTTAATCTGTTTGTGCTTTGTTTATCAAAGTGCGCAGCGAAAACAATGTGACTGCTTCGTTGAGTGCAGACGATAATTATTTTGATTTAAAAATCAAAATATGAAATTGAAATAAACTTCATTTGTTGTTTGCATAGCTGTGTTTATTTTGTTTTCTTTAAAAACTTCGAATCCGATTTGAGGATTCAAAGCGATTGCAGCTATGTGGATTCACTGAAATTTTGGCTGGTTTTCTTTGATGTTAATCACATGTTGATTAGATTTTGATTGTTTTGAATTATCTTCATTGAAGATATATTCGAATGATTTCTTTGTTCATTTTGTAGTATACGTGCAAATTTATGTTGCACGTTACTGCATTAATTTTACGTTGAACCGATGCTTGGTTATGAAACGTATTCTGTTGCCGTTATTTTATAACGGAATTTTGACACTTGTGCTAAATTTTGAAGCACGGTGTTTTGTTGACATTTTTAATGAATGAAATTTCACTGATATTATATTTTGATGCAAATTATTTTGATGAGATTTTGACGTTTAAAAAAAACTGTCGCTTTGACTTCAGTAACCGTCAAATTTTAAAGTGGATTTTCAAGCGGTTAACCCGCAATGCTGATTCCGAGATCCGTTTCTATGGTGTTTTGAGAAGTACAATTTTCTTATTGAAATTGTCACTAATGTTGCTGTTTTTATCACGGATTTGCAAATTGTTTTAAAAACAAAATTGTTTTCCAAAATTTTTTAGTTTGCGCTTTCAAAAGAATGAGGAAGCGATTTAAACGATTCAGCAAAATCGAGGACTATGAACCCTTTCTTTTACTGATTCGCTTAATTCCGGACTTGTCCGTTTGAGAATGTAAATTATTACTTTTATAAAATAAATGAAATTGTTTTCATAATTTTCACAGTTTGCGTTTTCAGAAGAATGAGAAAGTGACTTAAACATTTCAGCAAAATCGAGGACTATGACCCCTTTCTTTTACTGATTCGCTTAATTCCGGACATGTCCGTTTAAGAATGTGAAATGTTATTTTTGGAATACACAATTTTGCACTTTCAAGGAAACGAAGAAGAGAATAAAACGATTTAGTAAAACATGTGGTATGGGACATGTGCGTTTGCTATTTCGGTTAATTCCAGACTCGTTAATTGAAATATTTGATGATTTTCGTGTGCTTTCGAGCCACTATGTTGGACCTTCGGGTCATATGTTGGACCTTCGGGTCAATACCAGTACCGGACCTTCGGGTCATTTGTTGGACCTTCGGGTCATTTGTTCGGCACCAAAATTATGTTGGGTACTTGGTAGGCTTCGGCCATTTGTTGATGCACGTGCGGCGTAGCTAAAACTCGCCATCTGATGGGATCGATCCAACCTTTTATGTTGATTTTCTAGATTATCTTAATTGATTTCTAGATATTTGTTGTTTCCAATTATCTGCAGGTAATTGGATATTTGTTGATATGAGTTCTGATTATCATTTTTGATAATCGGATATTTGTTGATTTGATTATTGTTTTTGATAATCGAATATTTGTTGATATGAGTTGTGATTATCGTTTTTGATAATCGGATATTTGTTGATTTGATTATCGTTTTTGATAATCGAATATTTGTTGATATGATAAAATGGAGGTGGCTGCGTTCTTCTTTCGTTCGCTCAGAAATTAGGGCCTCTCAAAAATTAATTGAAGACGCCGACGTTATTGCTTCGATCTGGTGGGTTGTTCGTCGTAAGTGCTTGCCGATCGATCGTTGGTGCTCTGGGAAATAAGGTGAGTGCTATCCACTCACATCTGCTTCAAACGTCGCGTTTAGTTAGTTCGATTTGTTTTGTGATGGACGATTTCTTTAGCTTTGTCAATTTTGAGAAAAATCTGATACTTGATACTCACGGTTTTGATTTTGGCTTGGTTCGATTTGGTTTGACGTTGATTTTGAGCTATTCGTCTTCTTGGTAATTTCTTTTCGATGTTGCTAATTTCTGTTTTTTTGGTATTCACGACACTGCATTATCTCGTGAACACCACGGCTCGACTTCTATTTGACTTCGGTCACTGATTTTGTTTTTTTGACAATCACGGCTTTTGAATCTACTATTGATATTATTTGGTCCTTGTTGTAATCCCTTTGACCTTATTGTTGGTTCGAACTTTATCCAATGGCTTCGGAACTGACTGCTTCCATGAAATGTGCACTGCTACAGCTCATTTATTTGGCACTTAAACTTGATATGTTATTTCGAGCTTCCTGCATCATCATCTGGTTTGAAATTATATTTTCTCTGTGTTTTCAGTTGTACCCATATATGTATGTGATGTCTCGGTTGCTCTAACATACTGTTGTGTTTGGTTTTGCACTTGGGCTTCTCTGTTCATTGCCACGGTACTGTTGCAAGTTTGATATTCATCTTTGTTGTATGTATGCTGCAGTTGAAATGTAGGGTCATTTTTGCATATTGTCATTGTATGTCCCTTTGTGGTTTCAAACCTGAAGCCATTCATGTTTGATTGTTCATCCATGTTGTCCAGACCTGAACGAACAGTCCTGTAGATGCTTTGAGTCATGGTTGCACGCATTTGAGTTGTTCTGTGCATCATATACATGTAAAAAAAAAAATAACCGTCCTGTGGTATATAGAGGCTGTTTCACTTTCGTCCATAGTTGTTGTAGTCTAATCTAGTTCATGCCTTTATCTTTTGTACATGTTAGATGGTTTGCATTTCAGTGTATTGACCATTGATTTAGATAACTTCCTGGGTTGATCTTGATCATTTCATTGAAGCTGTACATGTTAAAAGTGTTTGCTTGCATATCCATATTGCATGTGTACTGATCAGGTCTATCTCCTTATGCAAATTGCTGTTTGGACCCGTTCGTACTTATGTAGTTCACTTGTATCACTTTGTATCCACACTTCAGGTTGTTTTTGGCATTGATTAGTTGTTACTGCCCTGTTTCCTGTTATTTGCTGGGCCTGGCTGTGTTACCTTACCTTTAGTGCACTGTCCAGTTCATTTAGTCGTTCACGTTTGCCTTCGTGAACATTGTAGTTGATTATGAAGTTTAAGTTTCATATCTACATCCATATATGCATTCATTCTTGCACTGTCCAGATTTACAGTTGCATATATTATCTTTTGTGCACTGTTGGTTCACGTTGCATTCACTTGCATCCTTGTTAATCATGTAGTTCCTTGTATCAATTTTTGTGCATGACCATTTCATTGTGTGGCTGTCCAATCGAGTCTCACATTTACACTATCTAGATCCATGTTGCATTTTTGGATTATACTGCCTTGAGCTCGAGTATGTGCTATTTTCTTTGTGTTTTAGTTTTGAATTGCAGTTAAGTTGAGATGCAGACTTCATTTTTTGGCTTGACTTTGGTTGATGCCATTTGATTTTGGTTCGTTGATCTTTTGTGTATTTCAGACAGTAGCGGCGAGGCAGTACACGCGTGCGTGTACTGCAGCCCTAGCAGATTGATATTTAATTGATGTTTTCAATTGTCGGAATTGTTTTGTGTTGTCAATTCAATATATTTTGAATCGTAGTTTGATTTGGTTTAATTTGATGATTTCGTTGATATCTAATTATCTTTTTGAAAATTAGATTATGAGTTTCTAATTATTTATTTAATAATTAGATTTTGTTGTTAATTGCCGCTTAGGCAATTCTGATGTTTTCTAAATTATCTTCATTAGTAATCCCTTCATCTATCTTCGCTGATAATTTGAGTTTGCTGAATTGTTGTTTAACACTATTACGTGTTATATTCACCGGTATCCGATTTTCTGGTTAAAGGATCGGATAGGTGAATTTATTTTGACTGTCGTCCAATTGTTAATTAATTATTACTGCTTCTGTGCATTAATAACTGAGTTTGAATTAGACTGACCCGTGTATTATTTTCTTTTGAACATAATACTCGGGTCAGACCTAGTATTTACAGGTTGTAGATATCTTGCTTTGGATTGCTGCTAGAGCTATGAAGTCTTTTCATATCTTTTGGAGTAGTCGTCTTAATGTATTTGTATAGGATGTTGTATATTCATGTATATTATTCACGATAATGTACTTGTATATGTAACTTCCAGATTCAACAGTTGTAGTTGTATCATATGCATTGTATCACATGTATATCAACTGACTTCATATATATATATATATATATATATATATATATATATATATATATATATATATATATATGAGACTTTTGATTATCTGCGTTCCGCACTTAGCTTGTCTGTGTTATTATTATATATATTGTCCTAAACTATTATGAACCATCGTAGTTCATTTTATACTGAAATTGGGTATGTTGATGGGAGTAAATAAATAAGAGATGGAAAACCAAAAATATATACTACTCCTATCGAGGTAACCAATACTAGTGTAAGGCCTAACTACGGATGCCCGCTCCTATCCAGCCTTATTCTTCGTAATAATAGACAGTATTTTATTTAATACTCTTTGTTATTGTGAGCATAGAGGTGGGGCGTCACACATTCTCACTATCTTTAAATAGTGAGAAAACATGATTTAGGCATACGGACGAGATATCTTAGGGAATACACTCATTCTAGGATATTTCTAACCCTATCTCTAATGAGTCACCTAATGTGTTATACTCCAAAGCTAAAGTTCTTACTGAACCTTTAGCTCTGATACCAAATGTGTCGGACCCGGAATCCAGCGATCGAAAATCAACATCCAATGCCACACTTGTATTTGAATGCCAGAGATTCAATCGTTGGAATCCAGTTCGCTGGAGCTTATAACACATTAAATGAATAACTACACAGCGGAAACAAAATGAATTTCATTGATATACAACACATGGATACAACATTTGTAACGACCCGTAAATTTTAATGGTTTTATTCACGTAATTAATTGAATTTTATGAAATTTTAAAAAATAAAATTTTGAAATAAAGAATTGATATTTTGATTACGTCTGTTTAAACATAGCAAATGGAAAAAATTTAGCTGATAATATTGAAGTTTATTTTCTTGTGTAAATTCTATTTCAATCTAAATCAGTTAATATTTGATGATAATAAAAAGGTTTCGAAACCTAAATAATTTTCTATAGAAAATTTGTAAATCATCTTTTGAGGGAGGCCTCATATTTCGTTTCGTCAAATTTGTACTACTATTGCACCGTTTATCTTATTTTCGGCAAAATAGCAGCATTTGTTGGTACCGATATCGAATTTTGATAAGGTGATCGTACCATCGATATCTATATATCGTTTTGATCGTCTCATTGTGCTGATCTTTGTAGTATATTCGTTTCTATAATTCGGTGTTCCGTATACGGTGGATAACGACAAACAGTTGTCGTATCGGTGCCATATTTGAAATTTTGTCCCTTGTCTTTTCAATTTCCAACCGAGTGATCCAAACAACACTTGCATTGATTACTGTAACAGGCTTTACTCATGACTTTGCCCTTCACATCGGTTATTATTTTACTCTGAGTCTTTTCATTTTTCAAATCCTCTGACGTTTGGATTTTTTTTATAAATTGTTCCTTCATTTGTTAATCTTTATATTTATATATTACCTGTCATTTTCTTTGGCTATGAACTGCCCTTCTTCCATTCCTCTTCGTGTTTTTTTCTCTTCGTGGTTGATAACCCATTCTCCTTCTATAAAAGAAAATTTGTTTGCATTTTTTTTGATCTGCACCATGTCTCACCCCACATCTCTCCCTTAGCCTTCAAATTGTTGCTCGAGATAAAATTGCACCCTGTTCCAACGCATCACCCAAAAATCGGCTACTATCTTCCACGACGCCATTCAATTGAGCAACTCGAGCATCTCGGCAATACACTCATCTGCCACCACCACTTCCTCTTTCCCCGCGAGTACCTCACGACCCGCAGCTCTTTCCTCCGCTTGCCAAGTATCTACTTTGATTCTTTTAGGTATTTATATTTTGTTTGCTACTGTATATTAATATACAAGTTACGAGTAAAGAGGTTATTTGCTTTGACGGTATGGTTGCGGGAAAAGCTTACAGCCTCGTTTTGGTTTGAGATTTCATATATATTAGTATTCATTTTAAGTATAGATATATATATTATATATCAGTAATAAATTGATAAGTATGTTCACATATATATGTTATTTTGAAACAGTTTTGCGTTGTAATAATATATGGTATGTCAGTTAACTTGTTATGCACCTATTGAGAAGTATATGCAAGTATGTTATGTATATATATTTAATCTGTATAAGTGTTTATCTGTTAGTATATATTTCACTGTTAGTCCATATATATATAGTGCATATAATTTTCTATAAGTTGTTATATATTTTAAAGTGTAAATTTGAATCGCTATCTGTTATAATTATTGTACATACTTATAAAAGTATATGTTATTTAATAAATGTTATGTTAAGTATAGTTTTAAAGTATGATGTATACATTACTCATATATGCATATGTTTGTTTGTTATTTTTCTGGTTGTATTCGTATACATGTACATATTAGATTGTGTATAATAGTTTGTATATAAGTTTATAATGTGTATAAGTGTATACAGTTTGCTTATATCCTACTGCTATATATTTTAAAGTTTGAAAAGCTATCTAAGTTGTTTAAAATGTAATATGTGTATAATTCAATGCTAGCACTGTTTCTAAAATAAGATTTATGCTACAGTATATTGTTTATGTTAGTTTAATTTATATATAATCTGTTCTAGTTAGTATATATGTATTATAAAGTAAGTTATAAATATATTTGTTTATATTCGGTATTGATACTGTTGTTTGAGCATACAATGTTAGTTCATATATATATGGATAAGTTTAAAGTTGTAATTGTTGTTATTTATATATGCACATATATATATATATAAGTTTTGATAATTATTTATTTATTTTAAAGTATAAGTTGTATATGATTCAGCAATAGCCTATATATATGTAGTTATTTAAAGGTATAAAATGTATATATGTTTGATTTTAATATATATTTTTAAATTAAAATAATGATTTTAATTGTACATATATATATATTTGATTATAAACTATTAATTTCAGAGAAATAATATAAATATATTGCCACGATCCGAAATTCAACGTTCGAAAATTGTCATCAAATACCTCGCTTGTACTCGACTGTCAATGATTCAAACATCGAACTCCAGTCTGATGGAGCTTATAACAACATTAGATGAATAAAAAAACAGCGGAAATAAAATGAATAACATGCATCACATCACAGATACAACATCATAATAATATCTGTTACATCATCATAGTACATAATACATGAATAACATCTCCAAATAGAATGACATAATAGAACAACTAGATATCATATGCCAAAAGTCTTCAAAAGGATAGAGAATGATAGTGAACTCCGAACTAAGCACCTCGAGACCCAAATGCTTCCAAAATGTCTCTAAGGTATAAGCCTCCAAAAAACGATATTCTCTAAACCAAAATACTCCAAAATATAGCTAGAGCCTAAATACGGAAAACCTACTACTAGGCTGCCCGTGTAGGAATAGTGGGCACCCAGAGTTTGGAAAGGAAACAGTAAATTCTGGGTCAATCATGGGACTGGTGTGAGTAAACAAAAATAGTTTCTTATAAATAAAACAGATTTATACAAGAAAATCTGATATGCTTTTGGAAAAGAAACTACCATAAGACCTCCCGCCACGCACACAATGTAATCGCATAATTAGAGGAAATTTCTTCTTATGATAGTCAAATATGCTTGATATGGGATTTTTTTTTGATATTATTACTAGTGCATGGTGTAGAAAGCCATTTCGAAAGTATAATATCAATCCTAGCCAGCATATGTACCATGATACTATGCCTACTATAGCTGTCACTTGAGGTGACAGGTTATACTAATTGAAATCGTAAAGGGCGTGTATTGTTTTGATTGGATTTCCAACAAATAGTCAGGCTAAGGAACTTCCTATGCCACATGGCTACGCCTCTGGCGGGACGTCCCGAGAACTTAACCAGTTCTCTGCCAACACAAGGCCGGGTTACCTTTGCAACTAGGTAACTACTACACGACTCTGTCATTCCCTGGTCATTTGGGACCTTTATCCGAGGGGCCCCATCACAAAGCAACAACCACACAGAGAATGAGATTGAAGCAACCACATAGGTAAGTATCTAGGCTCCATACCATGACACCACCTTTTTCTAGAAGGAAATGACATACCCTAAAGGGCATGACCCTCATAACCTTGCCGCATATTTCCTGTTTTGACCATTTCCAAGGTGTGAGGTCCGATGAGGTCTCGTCCACAAAGCTAGGCTTTACACGAAAGCCATACTTTGATCACAAATGATCAACAAATGATCATCGATGCACAGAAGCACTTAGCATGCCACACTACCAAATTAGGAGTATATCCCCGATAACCTTCAACTACATAACCTCTGAGCTCGTACGTCTCAGAGAAGGGTGTTAAGCTAAGAGAATAAATTCTCCGCCACCAATAGATATGCATTTGAAAGAAAGCTTTATATCTCAAAGTGTATTGTCAGACACACCACCATACAAGTCTGTTCCAGGTTCGAACAGAACCGAAGGCACTTCGTCCAATAAAGGAAGAAGCCCTTGCAAATCTGGGCGTCCACAATTCGATCGGACTTTCCATCACTTAGGGAACCCTATACCGAAGCAACTCGGGGCAGAGACAATCGATAGGTTATCCTATCGTCTTCGAAGACACCCGGTCTTCACCACTGGTCTTCAAATGTAATCCATTCGTCGAATCACTATTCGGAATGGGTTATATGACACAAAGGTCCTCTCCTGGCTAATCCGAATAGTGAGCGCTCAAATTTAAAACGTGGGTGTATCAATCATAAAGATTCACATTCAAGGTTCGATGTGGGTTTCGGATAACAAACAGAAATCCGACTCCCTGTCGCATCGAAGTTTAAATGTCGTTTTACGGGCAAAAGGGGTTTCAAATATATGTGGGAACAAATCACAAATTACAGTTCATCACAAAGCAATCACCGCATCATAACAGAAATGTCAATCCAGTACAGAGTATTTGATGATGGTAAAACTTCGTTGATTCAAGTGATAGTGATTAAGGTGAATTAACCATATAACTATCTTTATTAACCATTTTAAATTAATGTTTAATTTTACTTAATTATGAATTATTTTAATTAGATTAATTAATTAATTATCCTTTGATTTAATTTATTAATTCTTAATTATTAATTAATTAATTTTAATTATTTTATAAATTTCTTAGTCTCTAATAAATTAATTTTAAATTATAAAATCATACAACCCTTAATGGTTAATTATTCCTTCATTATTATAAATAAATTTGGCTTTTAAATTAACATTTAAACATTTGTTTTACTTTTAAAATTTTGTTAAATTAAACTTTAAGACAACTTTTATAAAATTATAATTTGGGATACCATTTGTTTCATGTTCTATTTACCATTATCATTAATTTATTCAGTAAATAAATTTACTTGTGTTTTAAAAATTTGGTAAAAAGGCCGGGTTGCTGTTTTAATTCACTCACCCGAGACTTGCTTCGGGTTTACCCCGAGACAAACGTCCCCTTACTTCGGGTTTTACCCCAGAGTGACCCGTGTTGTACTTTTTTTTTGAAATTTGTTTAAGGTTTAAAGTCGACCCGGTACCACATCAAAACGACTCGAGTTCCCCTTCGAGTTTCCACCCCAAGTTCACGTGTACTGCTTCGAGCTTTACCCATGTCTTCCCCAAACCATCACACTGACACACCACCTATCCACGTGCACGTGCATGGTCAAACTCGCCGCCGTTGGTCGGTGCTGCAGCCACCAACGAGTCGCCTACCATTCCCCAAAACGATACGAACACCCAGAATTTGAAAAAAAAATTGAAAACATGAATCGAGACCTTAGACCCAAAGCCCATCAGAAAACATCATCTGAACGTTTGCCTCGCGCCTCCTCCCCAATCCACCAACGGTCGCCATACTTTGATCGATGCTCCATACACGTGCGATGCATCGATTCACCCCACTAACGTGAAGTCCGATCACGTATGGAAGGTGCAGCAACGTCGTCTCTGACGTGAAAAAAAATAGGTTTGTAAACCCTAGTTTGATCTCGCATCACGAATTCGACGATTTAAAATTTTAGCCAATATTTTTCTGGGGATCACGAACACCAAATCATGCTGCGACCACGCATTGTAGGACCATAACTACATAGATCACTAGAATTTGTTAAAAGTTCATCTTCTGATCAACTTCCATTTTCCAAAGAAATATCCACTGAAAAATTTTGATTTTTTTTAAAATCATCATTTTTAGAGTGGATTCACATGGTATTACTGAAATAAAAATGTATGAAATACGAATTTCTGGAAATTTTGAATTTGTGGTTGTTCTTCATTGTTTCCAGGAAGAGAACTTTTATAAAACTTACTTTAGTTCATTTCTGGGATAAAATACAGGTTTAAACAAAGCTTTTAACTTGATTACAATCTTTCCAGAAGCAAAGAGGGAGAAATTTAGATTTATTTAGGTATGGGTTAACCTGTAAACCAAACAAAATTACTGCGTTTTGTTTAGTTTCCAGTAAAAAAAAGTTTCAAACTGCTTTGATTATCACTGAAACTTGGTGCAAGTTTTAAACACATATTCCATATCTTTTTTTTGTTTTTGTTTCAAATTCAATAGAAAACAGAGACAGAGGAAAGAAAGAAAAAAGGAAAGGTTTGACAAGTTTTGTTTCCTGAAGCTAAAACAGGGATTAGCTTTTTGTAAAGTCAACATGCACAGCCAAACATTCATTCATAAATTCAAGATGCAAACCAAACCTTAACTTCCCTAAATCATTCAAACATCCACACGGCAAAAAAATAATTAAAAGAAACAGGAGTTTACTCACTTGTTTTCTCGAAACTCCTGGAAGTTTTTGTGATATCCCAAAAATTTTGGCAATACAATTTAATAATCCAAATTTAAAATTAAATTGATTTGATAAAATTCTGTTAACAGAATTTTACTTGATTTAATAATCCGATTAAATAAATGTTTAATTGGTGAATTTTATCTTTTAAAAACTAATAAAATATTTTTCTATTTATAATGTATATATATTTATGTATATTGTGAATAGATTAGTTTTGAATTTAATAAATAAAATCTTGTTTTTAAATTCTAATATTCATTTTGATAATTTGGAAATTTTATATGAAAAATTAAAATACCATTTATATATTAAACATTAATGCATTTAATTAAGATAAATAAGAAATGTAATTTATAATTTCTTTTATAAGTTATTTAAGTTACTAAATATGTTATTTTCAAATAATAGTAATAAATGTATAAATATAGATAGATCTTAAAGGACAATATTATTATTTTAAAATTAAATATGTTAATATAAATTAGTTTTGAATTGGATTTTTTAAATGTATGAATAACATTTGAATTTGAATTAATTTTAAAATTCAAATGAATAAACATATCTAAATCTTGTAAGTAAGCTTTCATTTTTATATAAATTGTTTTATTTCATTTTATTTAAAATGGAATGCACATATACATTTACATATGGAAGTAATTTATACATATAAGCATTTAATAAATAAAGAAAGAGTTTTATTTACTTTTAAATTAAATAAAAACAAATAAAATTCATATATAAAACACATGTTAATATATTAAGTAGTTTAATGACAGGTGTTAAGATTCTAATCTCTTAAACACATGTGTTAGCATATTAATATAAGTTTGAGACAAGTGTCCTTTTTATTTTTTTATTTTCTTTTAGGTTAGAAATAAATCATTTTATCTTATATAAACATGTTTTCTTCACCCTCATTCTTTTCTAATGTTCATTTTTTAAAGTTAAGAAAAAATTTCAGCTGAAAACAATTTTTTTTCCAAACTCTAAAAAACCAAAATCGTGTTTTAAATCAAAATATGAAATTTCCTCCTCAAAATCAAAATCTGGAAATTCTTCTCAAACCAAAATCTGAAACCTTTCCTCAATCTAAAGCCTGCATGTTTTGATCTTGTAATACACTGTAAAAATTAAGATCATGCAAACCTGTAAAATCCATTTCCAAAAGCATACAAGGCCTGTAACAAGATTTCAAAACCAACCTGCAAAGCATTTTTTAACCTGTAATTTCATCAAACCTGAGATCTGAAGCAAGTTCTTGTTCCATTAGCCTGCATGAAATTCTAAATGCAAAGCAACTCAAGTTTTATCAAAATTCAAAGAAGTAAAAGCATCCAAGTTGAAGTTTTGAAAGCAAAAAAAAGAGAAAAAAAGGGGCACTTTGGTTTTTTAATCAAAACAAAAGCTTTTCAGAAAATTTGTGCTCTGCTTCATCACTGTTTCCAGGTGAGTAACTTCACTAATTAAAAAAAAATTAGTATGAATCTGTTGCATGTTTTCCCCTGAAATAAGTATTTTTTGTGTGAATGTTTATTGATGAAATTTCTGTGCATTTTGGATATGCATGTATGTGAATGTCTGTAACATTCTCTGTTACCGGTTTTTAAGAGAAGAAAAAAAAAGAAACTCAAGCTTTGATTTGCAATTCTTAACTATGGATCTAGATACTATTAGAATTTGTGTTATAAACAAAAAATTGCATGTTTGATCTTAAATCAAAATTTAAAATTTGTTTGAGTCAAAATAAATTGGGTATTGTACAGGAAACCAAAATAAGTAGAGAAATTTAAGTTTTTGGGTAAATTCAAACTCTTGAATTCGTTAATTCAGGATTAAAAACTGAATGCTTATACAAAATTATGATTTTTTAAAAATAAAATCACAAATTTTAATGGTGGATTTAAAGAGCAGTTTTGGTTTTATTGGAAATTGGTTTTTGGGGTTTTGCTTATGCTCTCGAAGGTCAGGGAAGTCGAGTTTGTTTATGATGATAGTGGGGGAAACAGTGATGATAGGAAAATTGTTGTAGTGGTGATTAAGGAATGGTGGTGGCGGCGGCGACTGTCATAAGTTTCTAAACCTAGTTTTTGCTAGTTTTAGATTTGTGATCATCCCAATGTCTCTGGGTGATCGAGTTCAATAGTATTTAAGGAGATAGTAGATGGAGCATCGACGTACTCGTGGCCGGAGTTGTAGTCGTCACGGTGATCGCAAATTGGCTGGAGTCGCATTTCCAGGTTTGGGATTGGATGGTGATACTTGTTCCAGTATTTTCCAGGTTTCAGAATTGGGGTTCTCGAATTCGATTTTGAGTATATGGTGAGTTTTTTATGAACGTGAGGTGATTCAGAGTTGAACGTCGACGTGCTCGATGCCTTGGTGGTGGCCGGAGGCGGTCAAGACAACCGTGCATATGCACGGTGAAAAAATGGTGTTAGGTGATGCTTGGGTTTTTGCAGGAATTTGGACTCGAGTCATACTCGATAAATTCGAGTTTTTGCTCGAAGATGTTCAGGGTTGTACTCAAAGTCAAAAAGAGGGGACTCGTGTATTTTAGATAGTTACAGGTTTCTTTGAAAACCTATATATTTTCAATTCAAAATTTATTTTAAAATCTGAAGCAGGTTTTAAACATAATTTAAATCCAAATTTAAAGTATGAATTTCGAACTTGATTTGAATTCCAGTTTTAAATTTTAATTTAAACTTTATAAATTAAAATGTTTAAACAACTTGAAAGGAGTTTAAATATTTGAATTTAAGATAAAGCTTTAAAATTTAAAGTAGAAGATTTAAACATAAGTTTAAATCTGGAAACAAGATCCAATTTGAATCCATGTTTTGACAATAAAGGAAGTTTTAAATTTTAAATGTTTAAACAACTTTGGATGTTGAAACATATTTTAAATATGATTTGTATTTTAAAATGCATGTGAGTTTAATTCTCCTTTAAACTTCTTTATAAAATAAGAAACTATTTAGTATAAGTTTTAAAAACGTTTTAAAAAATGTTTTTAAAACTTTGATAAAGTTAAGTTTGGTTTTCTTTTTAAATTTAAAATTTAAAATGTAATTTGAAAACAAATTTTAAAGTAAGTTGTTTTAAATTTTCTTTGTTAATAATAATGTAATCGTTAATAAGAAATGTTTATTTTAAAATAAATCAAAGATTTATTGATTTTTATTTATTAAATTATTAAGGTAATTAGATGGATAATTAATTAATTCATTTAATTAATTAAGTAAGGATTTTGAATTAATTAATTAAGGTTGAGGTTAATTAATTAAGATTAATTAAATTGGAAATAAGATCATTAATTAAATAAGTTATGATTTTAATTAATGATTAGAACTTAATTTATCAAGAGGTTAGGATCGATTAAGTTAAAACTTAATTAATTAAACAATTAGTGATTAATTAAATGATTATTAAAGATTAATAAATTTGTGATTAATAATGATTAATTTAAGTTAATTACTTAACAAAGGTAATTAAAGAATTGATGATAAGTTAATGAAGGTCATTAACTTGGGATTATTTATTAATTAATTAATGTAATTAATTTTGATAATTAATAGGATTAATTAATTTAGATAATCAATTATGGTATTTGGTTAAGTATGATTACTTTATGGAAATAATTAAAGGTATTAATTACTCATTGTAATTAATTAATTAATTAGATTATTTTATATTAATTAATTAAGTTTAAATAATTTAGAATAATCATTGGATGGGTCGACAAGTAATCAATGAAGAATAATTACTTAGAGAAGTAATTAAGATGAGTAATTACTGGATATAAATTATTGAAGTATGAAAGAGTTTTGGGATTAATTACTTTGTGTAATTAGTATGAGGGTAATTACTTTGTGAAGGTAATTAATAATTAATTACTTAGTGTAATTAATTTAAGCATTGATTAATTAAGTCATTTTAAAATAATTAATTAATGCAATTAATTAAGGGTAATTAATTACTAATGAGATAAATCAAGGATGGTGAATAAATATAATTAAATATTAAATGTAATTAATTTAGGAGTAATCAATAAAGTAATTAAGAGTAGTTAATTACTGAAGGTGATTAATCAAAAGTGATTAATAATTGTGGTTTAATTAAGGTTAATTACTTACGCAGTTAATTAATTTAAGTGTAATTGGGGAACATTTATTAATATAATTAATGATGTAATTAAGGATTAATTAATTAAGGTTAATTAATCAATGATAAGTAATTAATTAATGTAATTAATTAAGGATTAATGTAATTAATTAATGAAGTAATTAAAAGGTTAATTACTGTATTTGATTAAGCATAATTAATTTGTGAAATTAATTAAAGGATAATTACTTGAATGTAATTAAAGAATAATTAATCAAGGGTGATTAGTTAGGTGATTAATTAGAGGATAGTTAATTAATTGATTTGTAGTCAATTAATGGTTAAGTAAACAAGATTTATAATGATGAAGTAATTAATTAAATTCATTTTAAATTAATTAAAGATAAGTAATTAATTTAATTCACTTTAAATTAATTAGAGATATAAGTAATTAATTTAATTCACTTTAAATTAATTATAAATGGGAATTATAGGTCATTGCTTATATATGGATGATATTTTTTTCTTTGAATGGTTGGAATCTCAGATATGAGATTAGTAATGTCGAGTGATATGGATGCATTGCTTGCATTTTGATGATAATATGGATTATCTTTGATAATGATAATATGGATTATCTATGGTAATGATTATCTATTATGAATCTGTGAATTATCTATCTGAGTGTATAAGATAATTGTATTGAATTGTTTTAAACTCTAAAACAACTTGGACCTCAAAGACACGCTTTGGATTTCGATGAGACCGGGATCGGGTTTCCATATTTGGATATCTGAAAACTACATCGATCCAAATTTACGATAGGTCGTGAATCTCATGAGAAGGGTGAAGACTCGAGGTGTAAGGACTATTCGTCAGTATAACTCTTAGGGTGATTCCGAGAAGAGTTTGACGGAGATAGTACTTTCAGATTCGAGATGAAGATTCAGAGTGCAAGAGTTATCGTCGTTAACTCTGAGGGTGGTTCAAAAACGAGTGTAACGAGATAATGCCTTCGGTGTCGTTCGAACCCAGAACGAACTTGTATGGATTGAATGCTTTCAGAACATCCTCAGGTGGACGGCGAGCATTCTAAGTGATGTGTCCTATAAAGGTAATCGTGGCCTCAAGCCTCATCAACTGGGAATGGCTAAAACAGGAGAGGTGCAACAAGGCTAAATGGGTCATGCCTAAGTAGGACGAGATTTTCCCCTGTCTAGAGGTCACTTTTTATCTCGGTTTAGTGGGCGGTTGGAATCGCGCGCCTACTGCGGGGTTGTCTTGTTCGAGACTGTCCAGCAAAGGATTGTTCCGGCTTTGTGTTGCAGGGGATTGGGAGTGATCCTCAGTACGGTGATCTAGGCTACGTACTGTGATGGGCGGTACCCCACTAGCCCTGCCATTGTGTGGAATCCAAAACCCAATAAGTGCCAACGGTTTTGATTGTATTACCCACTTTTGTGGCTAGTAGCTGGAATTTAATAAATGGAACAATTTCGGCTATTTCATATTTACTTGAAAATCCTAAACCTATTATAATATCACTGGATTTCCTATCAAATGTTTTGGTTATCGTAAGGTAAAAACTTTTCCATGTTTATGTGTGGGAAGTCTTACGTGATACCTTTCTTTTCAAAAGGTTTTTAAAATTAAGCAACTTTAACTTGTTACTCACATAGACCCATGTCTACCCGGAGTTTATCTTCTATTTTCTTAATCTCTTGGGTACTCAAATTTTTACGAGTAGCCAAGGGATTCAGGTTGGCTTTGACGAATTATGGAGGAGCAATGGAGCAGGAGGCTTCGACGTTAGTTATATAATTTCCGTTGTTTGTTCTCTCTGTTGACTCTGAGTTGTATTGAGTTGTAATAACTAGAAAAGTGTTTATAACTGTATAGAATGTGTTGTATTATCTGTGTAACTCTAATAGTTGTTGTATACTATGTAATATTTTATGTTATTAATATAATTTATTCGTTCCGCTCTTTAGATTCTGATGTAGTGTTTCTTCTTTCTTCTCTTTCTTTCTCTTTTCTATCCCTTTCTTTCTTATTAATGATGCGTAATTCTGTGGAGATGAATGGTGGATCGCTATAGTTTTTATCAAACAGAGATGAAAGTCTGAATTTCTCCTTCTTTCCTTACTGCTTTTGGGTTTTAGATCTGCAATTTTTTTTATACACAGATCTATGATTACTCTGGGTTGTAGTCATGCATTTAAATTATTAATAATAGGGGTTTTTATTTTACTTACATTTGAGATTTATAGCAGAGACCCCTTTTTATTTTCTGCATCTAGAAACCAAAAATAGATTAAAGCTTTTAATCCTTGATTCTTCCTGCGATAAAAAATTAGATATAGTTGTATTAGATCCCATGTTGTATTCATTTATTTTAATCATTAAAAATAATAATTTTTTTTTCAGATTACTTACTGATAAAATAACTGGGAGCTTTCTTTTTTTCTATAGTTTTGAAAACAGAAACTTGTAAACCAAAATAGTTTTTAATCCTTGATTTCTCCTGCAAATAATTGGTTGAATATTATCAAATTAAAGTCTTTCTTCATTAGAAATTTCAACTTCAAGTTCAAACTTTAAAAGGAAAAGTTACTTGCCTTGTTAATTTATTTCCAAAAAAAAGAACTGCTTGAAACCAGAAACTCCCTACCTTCACAAATCTGCAGTTTTTGTTTTGAATTTATGGTTAAAACTTATTTAAAAAAATAATAATTTCATAAACTATACAGTTGAAACAAACTTACCTGAATGTATGTAACACACTACTCTTATGAAGCTTGAGAAAATTCTTCTGATTTTAGTTGAATTGAAGAAGACAGTTTTTTTTTCTTTTTTTCTGAACTTTTCTTCTTGAAGGTTGAAGTAAAGATTGCAAAGAACTTTCTGATTACTGAACTTCAGATGTTATGAGATTTAAAAATTTGAATTTTGGAAGGTGAAGAGTTTTCCTGAATTTTGTATTTGATTATTTTATTAAGGAATTGATACCTTGTGCCATTTGTTGAAAATAATCATAAGCTCTAGATCTTGTTCATTATTCTACTCCATTGTGAATATAGGTTTCAGCCTTTGATTTTCACAAAGCAAATGAATTTATAAATTTCATATCTATATCTTATACATTTTAAAAGTAAATGTGTATCTTTATTCTTTTGTGTATATATATACCAACATGTACAATGTTGAAAGAATTAAACTAATATATATATTACATCTTCACAATTTGAAATGCTACTTACTTTTTAAAACATTTATTATAAATTTACATTTAATCTTTAATTTTTAAACTTGAAATATAAACACTTATGTCCATTGTATATCCACACTCACCTTGAAAATTTAAATTAAATTTTTATATGTATTCAGTTTTACTCATATTTGTAATACACACATATATATAATATTTTAAATTTTAGATGACTTTTATTAACATTTGTTATTTAAATATTTTCAACTCAAATTAAAATTGGAATTTAACTTATATATTATTTCCACTTATTTTATTTGTTTCAGATTTTTCTTCCAATTTATTCTCAAATTAATCCCAAGAGTTTAAATAAATTATATTTTTTAATTAAAAAATTTGGGATGTTACAAATATCCATTCCTTAAGAAAATTTCATCCTCGAAATTGAAAGAAAGAGAAAAACAGACAAAGAATATATGAATTCAAAAGAATAAGGAAATAGCTTACCGGCTAAGCCGAGATATCCACCCTGCAATTGGGATATAATTTCTGCATATTATCTTCAGTTTCCCAAGTGTAGTCCTTTGGATTGCCACTCCACTGAACTTTTACTAGCTTCACGACTTTGTTTCTCAATTGCTTCTCTTCACGATCCACAATCTTTATCGGTTCCCTTTTGACTGTCAAATTGGGAGTGATGTCGAGATCCTGTTGGGAAGCTACTTCAATAATACTATTTGGATCGTGCACATACTTCCGAAGGCTAAAAATGTGGAATACATCATGCACACCCGATAACCAGCTCGGCAACTGCACTTGATAGGCTAGAGGACCAATCCTCTCCAAAATAGAAAAAGAACCAATATATCGTGGTGCTAGCTTACCGGTCTTTCCAAATCTCAATACACCTCGCATAGGAGATGCTTTAAGAAAAACAGAGTCCCCAGCCTGGAATTCCAAATCTCGTCTTCTAGGATCATAGTTACACTTTTGACGACTCTGAGTTGTCTTCAATTTCTTTCGAATAAAATCAACTTTCTCAGTGGCTACTTTTATCATATCCGGTCCAAGAACGAGTCTATCACCTGCCTCGATCCAGCATGCCGGTGATCGATACGGTCGACCATATAAAGCATCAAAAGGAGCCATCTCTATACTGGCCTGATAGCTGTTGTTATAAGAGAACTCAACCAGCTGCAAATGGTCCTCCCAAGTACCACCAAAATCAAGTATACAAGCACGTAGTAGGTCCTCCAAGATTCGGTTGATCCTCTCTGTCTGCCCATCAGACTGTGGGTGATAAGCAGTACTGAAATTCAGCTTGGTTCCCAATGCATCTTGAAAAGCCTCCCAAAATCTACTAGTGAAGATCGGATCACGATCACTCACTATGCTGCTAGGAATGCCAAGGAGACGGACAATTTCTTTCACATACAAATTAGCTAGACTTGCAGCAATGCGGGAAGGTTTCACTGGCAAGAAGTGGGCTGTCTTAGTCAAACGATCTACAATGACCCAAATCGCTTCATTGCCTTTACGAGTATGAGCCAAACCGTCGATGAAATCCATCGATACTTGGTCCCATTTCCACTTGGGTATCTCTAAAGGATGAAGTAAACCCGCCATTTTCTTTTGGTCGCTTATGATTTGTTGGCAAGTAGCACAGCGACTCATATAAATAGATATATCCCTTTTCATCATTTTCCACCAGAAAGTTCTCTTGATATCACGATACATCTTGTTAACTCCTGGATGGATGCAAAGCTTAGACTTGTGGCATTCGTCCAAAACTTCACGTTTCAGATCAGGGATGTTTGGGACACAAATTTTTCCTTTCAATCTTATAACTTTATTATCGTCAACTTCAAAACTAGTATTTTTACCACGACGCACTTTCTCATAAATTTGATGACGGAATTCATCTTCTTTTTGTTGGCTGGCGACTTTCTCTAGAAGAGTAGGAGCAATGACAAGATGAGCAAGAATAGCATGCTTTCTACTCAAGGCGTCAACAACTACAATGGCTTTTCCGGGTGTACATAGAATGTCTAGGTCATAAGATGCCAGAAATTCCAACCAACGCTGTTGTCGTAAATTCAGATCTTTCTGGGTGAAGAGATATTTCAAAGATTTGTGGTCGGTGAATAATTCAAAATTTTCACCCAGAAATAAAGAGAGTTCAATAAGTATATTTGTTAAGTTAAGTTTAATTAAATTCGTAGATTGTTAAGAAAGCTGAAAAGATTCTTGCCCAGAAGATAATGTCGCCATATTTTTAAAGCGAAAATAACAGCTAGAAGCTCCAAATCACGGGTCGGATAATTTCTTTCATGAGCACGTAATTGTCTACTCGCGTAGCCAATCACCTTCCCATTCTACATCAATACTGCACCCAAGCCTTCACCGCAAGCATAGGTATAAACAGATAATCCCTGGTTCCCGTTGATAATAGCAAGAACATGAGCGGTGGTTAATCTCTTCTTCAGCTCGTCAAAAGCTTCTTCACATTTTGGAGTCCAAATGAACTTTGCATTCTTCATTGTTAGCTTGGTCAATGGACTAGCTAACTTCGAAAAGTCCTGAACAAATTTCTGATAATAACCTGCTAGGCCCAAAAAGCTTCGAACTTCCTTTGGGGTAAAAGGTCTCCTCTAATCAAGAATGGCGGAAATTTTGCTAGGATCAATAGAAATCTCTTCTTCGTTAATAACATGGCCAAGAAATTTAACTT
Organism: Allium cepa; assembly: GCA_030765085.1. Taxonomy (NCBI): domain Eukaryota; kingdom Viridiplantae; phylum Streptophyta; class Magnoliopsida; order Asparagales; family Amaryllidaceae; genus Allium; species Allium cepa. Next base: position 313,612,194 of record CM060937.1, read on the forward strand.
CTTTGAACCAGAAATGGCATTTGGAAAATTTTGCATATAGAATATTTCTCCTCAACATCTCCAAGATGATTCTAAGGTGTTCGGCATGCTCCTCTTCAGTGTTGGAATAGACCAAAATATCATCAATAAATACGAGCACAAATTTATTCAATACATCCCGAAACACATGAGTCATAAGATCCACAAAGTATGATGGTGCATTTGTTAGCCCGAAAGGCATGACTAACCATTCGTAGAACATATTGGGACCCCTGAAAGCTGTTAAATGAACACAGTCTTCGGTGATTCGTAGTTAATGGAATCCTTTGGCTAGATCCATCTTCGAAAAGAAACAAGCGCCATGCAACTGATCAAATAAATCATCAATTCTGGGCAGTGGGAATTTATTTTTGAGAGTCTACTTATTGAGATCGCGGTAATCTACACACAACCTCAAAGATCCGTCTGACTTAGCAATAAATACTACGGCTGAGCCCCATTCAGAAACACTGGGTCTAATCAACCCTTTTGCTAGCAATTCCCTGGTCTACTCGACTAATTTAACCCTTTCCCTAGGTGCCATCCCGCGACTTGCATTAACGACAGGACGAGCATTGGGCACAAGGTCGATTTTGAATTCTATTTCTCGGTGAGGAGGTAGAGATTTCACTTCTTCAAATACATCTGGGAAATCTCTAACAATAGGAATGGGCTCCAAGCTGGGTTCAGGATAACCCAAATTATACATCAACCCTTCCCTTTTAGGACTAGGGCCCTCACAAGAAATTTCGATGAAATCCCCAAATTCGGTTTTGATTGAAATCAATCGATTATTGCAATCCAATTTGGCTTCATATTTGGCTAGCCAATCCATTTCGAGCAAGACTTCAAACTCGTTGAAATCAAGAACAAAGAGACCAATAGGGAATTAATAGCTAGAATATGAGATAGGAACATCTCTGCATCGAAGATAAATATTCACAGGACCCCTAACTGGATTCTTTACAGATATAGGCTTATTAACAAAATATGGTTGAAGATTCAATTCATTAATAGCTTGTTGAGAGATAAAGCTGTATGTAGCTCCAGTGTAAAAAAGAACTCTAACTACGCTCTCATAAATAGTGATATTACCTTCCAGAACTCCTTTCCCCTTTTCTGCCTTGGAAGATGTAGGCTTGTCTTTGATTGTGTACACCTTGGATGTCTGGGCTTGCTTCATAACTGGCAGTCCTTAACTTCATGTCCCACCTTCTGACAATAATAGCACTTCCTGGGTTTTGCTTGAGTGGATTGATTTCTCTTTGTCTTCTTGCAGCTGTTAGAATAGTGGCCCTTCTCCAAGGAATTATAGCAAGTGACATTCTCCGCAGTGCTCCCCTGATTGCTCCTCTTTTTCTCCTTGCCGTGCCATGGTTTTTTGCCTCCAAATTTCCTCTTCTTCCAATTCTGATTGTTTTAATTTCCTTTCTCCACTGGGGCTTCTTTCATATCAAGCGTAGCATAACGATATCCCATATCAACCTAATCTGGGAAGGATTCTTTGACGTGGCCAATCATCCTTTCGTGGAACTTTTTATTCATCCCATTAATGAACCTCTCATTGTTCTTCAATGATGTGTTCACTAACTCTAGACCAAAGCGAGAAATTTCATTGAATTTTTGAGATACTCCTCGAATGACAAACTCCCTTACTTTAAGTCCATGAATTCCTGGTACATACGAGAAATCCCAGCTGATGGCATATAGCGCTTCTCAAATACTACTTTGAATCTTTCCCAAGTGAACTCATCCTTAGGCTCACCAATAGTGACTGTCTCCTACCAAGCTAAGGCTTCATCTTGAAGTTGCCAAGTAGCTATGAGACGCGTCTGATCATCTTGCAGCTTAAGCCCTTTAAAGATTTTCTCACAAGATCTAATCCATGCCTGGGCCTCAACAATCATCTCCTTGCCGGTGAACGGCTTACCACCAAGCCTTGAGAAGTTCTTATATAAGTCAACCAGATTCGGCTGATGCTGAAAAGGTAAAGCTGCTTCGGTTGTAGGAGAAACTTGGCTAGGTGTTGTGGCATTTCCTCGCCCCCCAACTCTGCCTCTTCGTCCGCTCATCCTTACTATCTGTAATTATTAAGAAAATTGGCTTAGATATTTGGTTGAGATATCTTAAGGAATATCAGCAGTTAAAGGAAATAGACTAAGAAAATTTGAGGTTTTCGATCAATTATACTCATTCTAGGGTATGCTTCACCCTATCTCTAATGAGCCACCTAATGTGTTATACTCTGTAGCTAAAGTTCTTACTCAACCTTTAGCTCTGATACCACATGTCACGATCCGAAATTCAACGCTCGAAAATTGACATCAAATACCTCACTTGTACGCGACTGTCAATGATTCAAACATCGAACTCCGGTCGGATGGTGCTTATAAAAACATTAGATGAATAAAAAAAAGGCGGAAATAAGATGAATAACATGCATCACATTACAGATAGAACATCATAGTAATATATGTTACATCATCAAAGTACATAATACAAGAATCACATCTCCAAATAGAATGACATAATAGAACAACTAGATATCATATGCCAAAAGTCTTCAAAAGGATAGAGAATGATAGTGAACTCCAAACTAAGCACCTCGAGACCCAAAAGCTTCCAAAATGTATCTAAGGTATGAGCCTCCAAAATATGAGAATCTCCAAACCAAAATACTCCAAAATATAGCTAGAGCCAAAATATGGAAAACCTGCTACTAGGCTGCCCGTGTAGGAATAGTGGGCACCCAGAGTTTGGAAAGGAAACAAAAACTCCGGGTCAGTCATGGGACTGGTATGAATAAACCAAAATAGTTGCTTATAAATAAAACAGATTTATATAAGAAAATCCGATATGCTTTTGGAAAATGAAACTACCATAAGACCTCCCGCCACACACACAATGCAATCGCAGAATTAGAGCAGATTTCTTCTTATGATAGTCAAATATGCTTGATACGGTAAAATTTCATTGATATCATTACTAGTGCATAGTGTAGAAAGCCATTTCTAAAGTATAATATCAATCCTAGCTAGCATAGGTGCCATGATACTATGCCTACTATAGCTGTCACCTGAGGTGACAAGTTATACAAATTGAAATCGTAAAGGGCACGTATTGTTTTGATTGGATTTCCAACAAATGGTTAGGCTAAGGAACTTCCTATGCCACATGGGTACGCCTCTGGCGGGACGTCCCGAGAACTTAACAAGTTCTCTACCAACACAAGGCCGGGTTACCTCCGTAACTAGGGAACTACTACACGACTATTTCATTCCCCGGTCCTTTGGGACCTTTATTCGAGGGGCCCTCATCACAAAGCAACAACCACACAGGGAATGAGATTGAAGCAACCACATAGTTAAGTATCTGGGCTCCATACCATGACACCACCTTTTTCAAAAGGAAATGACATACCCTAAAGGGCGCGACCCTCGTAACCTTGCCGTATCTTTCCTGTTTCGACCATTTTCGGGGTGTGAGGTCCGATGAGGTCTCGTCCACAAAGCTACGCTTTACACGAAAGCCATGCTTGATCACAAATGATCAACAAATGATCATCGGTGCACAGCAGCACTTAGCATGCCACACTACCAAATTGGGAGTATATCGCTGATAACCTTCAATTACATTACCTCTGAGCTCGTACATATCAGAGAAGGGTGTTAAGCTAAGAGAATAAATTCTCCGCCATCGACATATATGTATTTGAAAGAAATCGGCTTTATATCTCAAAGTGTAGTGTCAGACACACAGCCATACAAGTCTGTTCCGGATTCGAATAGAACCGAAGGCACTTCGTCCAATAAAGGAAGAAGCGCATGCAAATCCAGGCATCCACAATCCGATCGGACTTCCCATCCCTTAAGGAATCCCTATACCGGAGTAACTCGGTGCAAAGACAAACGAAAGGTCATCCTATTGTTTTCGAAGACACCCGGTCTTCAACACTGGTCTTCAAGTGCAATCCATTCGTCGAATCACTACTCGGAATGGGTTATATGACACAAAGGTCCTCTCCCGGCTAATCCAAATAGTGAGCGCTCAAATTTAAAACATATGGGTGTATCAGTCATAAAGATTCACATTCAAGGTTCGATGTGGGTTTTGGATAAAAAACTGAAATCCGACTCCTTGTCGCATCGAAGTTTAAATGCCGTTTTACGGCCAAAAGGGGTTTCACATATATATATAGGAACAAATTACAAATCACAGTCCATCACAAAGCAATCACAGCATCACAACAGAAATGTCAATCCAGTACAGAGTATTTGATGATGGTCAAACATCGTTGATTCAAGTGATTGTGATTAAAGTGAATTAACCATATAACTGTCTTTATTAATCATTTAAAATTAATGTTTAATTTTACTTAATTATGAATTATTTTAATTGGCTTAATTAATTAATTATCCTTTGAATTAATTTATTAATTCTTAATTATTAATTAATTAAGTTTAATTATTTTTATAAATTTCCTATTATTTAATTAATTAATTTTAAATTATAAATCAATAAAACCCTTAATGGTTAATTATTCCTTCATTATTATAAATAAATTTGGTTTTAAATTAATATTTAAACATTTATTTTGCTTTTAAAATTTTGTTAAATTAAACTTTAAAACAACTTTTATAAAATTATAAATTTGAGGTACCATTTGTTTCATATTCTCTTTACCATTATCATTAATTTATTCAGTAAATAAATTTACTTGTGTTTTCAAAAATTTGGTAAAAAACTGGGTTGTTGTTTTAATTCACTCACCTGAGACTTGCTTCGGGTTTACCCTGAGACAAACATTCCCTTACTTCGGATTTTACCCCAGAGTGACCCGTGTTGCACTTTTTTTTTCGAAATTTGTTTAAGGTTTAAATTCGACCTGATATCACAACAAAACGACTCGAGTTCCCCTTCGAGTTTCCGCCCCAAGTTCCTTCCCGTGTACTGCTTCGAGCATTAACCCTTTCTTCCCCAAACCATCACACTGACACACCCCATCCACGTGCACGTTCACGGTTAAACTCTCCGTCGTTGGTCGGTGCTGCGGCCACCAACGAGTCGCCTACCGTCCCCCAAAACGATACAAACGCTCAGAATTTGAAATTTTTTTGAAAACATGAATCGAGACGGTCGACACAAAACCCATCAGAAAACGTCATCTGAACATTTGCCTCGCGCTGCCTTCACCAGCGGCCACCGTACATTGATCGAAGCTCCATACACGTGCGACGCATCGATTCACCCCACTGAGGTGAAGTCCGATCATGTGGAAGGTGCAGCAACGTCGTCTTCGACGTGAACAAAAATGGGTTTCTAAACCCTAGTTTGATCTCGCATCACGAATTCGATGATTTAAAATTTTAGCCAGTATTTTTCTAGTGATCGTGAACACCAAATCATGCTGCGACCACGAATTCGAGGCCCATAACTACATAGATCACTAGAATTTGTTAAAAGTTCATCTTCTGATCAACTTCCATTGCCAGAGAAATGTCCAATGAAAATTTTTTATTTTTGTTTTTAAAATCATCATTTTTAGAGTGGATTCACATGGTATTACTGAAATAAAAATGTATGAAGTTCGAATTTCTGGAAATTTTGAATTTGTGGTCGTTCTTCATTGTTTCCAAGAAGAGAATTTCTATAAAATTTGTTTTATTTCATTTCTGGGGTAAAATACAGGTTTAAACAAAACTTTTAACTTGATTACAATCTTTCCAAAAGCAAAGAAGGAGAAATTTAGATTTTTATTGGGTATGGGTTAACCTATAAACCAAAAAAAAATTACTGTGTTTTGTTTAGTTTCCAGTAAAAAAAAAGTTTCAAACTGCTTTGATTATCACTAAAACATGATGCAAGTTTTAAACACATATTCCATCTCTTTTTTTTATTTCAAATTTAATAGAAAATAGAGATAGAGGGAGAAAGAAAAAAAGGAATGGTTTGACAGGTTTTGTTTCCTGAAGCTAAAACAGGGATTAGCTTTTTGTAAAGTCAACATGCACAGCCAAACATTCATTCATAAATTCAAGATGCAAACCAAAGCTTAACTTCCCTACATTATTCAAACATCCCAAAAGCAACAAAAAAATTAAAAGAAATAGGAGTTTACTCACTTGTTTTCCTGAAACTCCTGGCAATTTTTATCAAACAAAGATGAAAGCCTGAATTTCTTCTTCTTTCCTTACTTTCAATTCTTTTAAGTTTTAGATCTTCAATTTTTTTTTAGACACAGATCTGTGATTACTCTGGGTTGTATTCATGCATTTAAATTATTAATAACATGGGTTTTTATTTTACTCACATTTGAGATTTATAGCAGAGACCCCTTTTTATTTTCTGCAACTAGAAACCGGAAATAGATTAAAGCTTTTAATCCTTGATTCTTCCTACAATAAAAAATTAAATAATGTTGTATTAGATCCCATGTTGTATTCATTTATTTTAATCATTAAAAATAGCGATATTTTTTTCCAAATTACTTACTGATCGAATAACAGGGAGCTTTCTTTTTTTTTCTGCAGTTTAGAAAACAGAAACTTGTAAACCAAAATAGTTTTTAATCCTTGATGTAAAGACCCAATTCTTTGACTTCCGAAAGTCGACATCAATACGTCCATTGTACCAACTGCTGAACAATCGAATGCCGGGAAACCGATCCCTTAGGGTGTAAGAAGAAGAGGTAGAAGAAGAAGAAAACAGAACGAAAGAAGAACAACAGAAACAATATCAGAATCTCACAATCGCAGCGGTACAACATATAATAGATAAATGAGTAATCTTTAAAACAAAGAACTATATCAGTTATTACATTACATCACATCATCATTAGAGTGTACAATAACAATATACAACACAACAAAACAATGGACAGTTATACAAACATGTCCTTACAAGTGAATTTACAGTGGAAAGAGAATATCATATACAAGTAATACGCCTCGCCATCGAGCTTGCCACTTGAGCTCCATAGCACTCCTAAATCCAGAATGACCTGATAACCTGACTCTAGGCTGCCCGTGTGGAAAATTGTGGGCACCCAGAGTTTAGGAAGAGAACAATAAACTCCAGGTCAGTCATGAGACTGGTGTGAGAACTCAAAACAGTTATTTATCTTTTAAAAAACAACAACAAGGGAAGTGAAAATTATCCGCAATGCTTTTGGAAAATGAAACTACCATAAGGCCTCCTGCCACACACACAATGCAAATGTGAAATTGGAGGAGATTTCTCTTTATAATAGTCAAAGATACTTACTACGCAAAACAAATCATTTTTGATATTATTATTAGTGCATAGTGGTGAAAACATTTCGAAAATAGAATATTAATCTTAGCCAGCATAGACATTTCGAACTATGCCTACTATAGCTACCATCTAAAAAGTGGTGACCACCATAAGTAAATGGCAGGTTATACAACTAAAACCGTACAGGGTTTCGTATTGGGAACTTGATTTACAACAATTGGTCAGGCTAAGGAACTTCCTACTGCCACATGGGTACGCCTCTGGCGGGACGTCCCAAGAACCTAACCGGATCTCTGCAACACAAGGCTGGGTTACCTTTGTAACTAGGTAACTACTGCTCGAGTATGCCACCCCTCGGTCCTTTGGGACCGTTATCCAAGGGCCCTCGATCACAAAGCAACAACCACAAAGAAAATGAGATGGAGCAACCACATAGTTTGAGCATCAGGGCTCTATACCTAACACCACCCTTTTCCAGAAGGAAATGACATACCCTAAAGGGCGCGACCCACATAACCTTATCGCATATTCTGGTTTAGACTATTTCCGGGGTGTGAGGTGCGACGAATCTCGTCCACAAAGCTACGCTTTTTCACAAAGCCACGCTTTTTCACAAAGCCACGCTTTGATCAATAAATAATCATCACACGGCAACACTCAGCGTGCCAAATTACCAAATTGGGAATATATCGCTGATAACCTTCAGCTACATAACCTCTAAGCTCATACGTCTCAGAAAAGTGTGTTAAGCTAAGAGAATAAATTATCTGCCACCTACAAAGATGTATTTGAAAGAAATCTGCTGTATTTTTCAAAATGTAATGTCAGACACGTAACCAAACAAGTTTGTTCCGGGTTCGAACAGAACCGAAGGCACTTCCAAAGAAGCACTTGCAATCTAGGTATTCACAATCCCGATCGAACTTCCCATCGCAAAGGAAATCTCTATATCGTAGCTAACGGTGCAGAGACAATCGATAGGTCATCCTATCGTTTTCGCAAATACCCAGTCTTCACCACCGGTCTTCAATGCTATCCATTACGTCGTATCACTTATTCGGAATGGGTTATATGACACAAAGGTCCTCTCCCGGTTAATCCGAATAGTTAATGCAATATTTTTAAAACATATGGATATTGGGATTTCAATCAAGTCACAACAAATTACCCAAACCCTTTCTTTCAAATGGTTTAAACAAATTACCATTTTAAGTCTTTAAACAAAAAGATTTACTTCACAAAGTTTACCCAGTTTCACAAAGATTTATTCCCAGATTCCTAGATAAATTTCCATTTCAATTGGATTAACTCATTAAATCTTAAATCAAGATTTAACTTATAGCTTTCAAAACTATTCAAAATTCAAGTCTTTTATAATATAAAAGATACACCATTTGAAATACTCCTTTATTTCAAGTCAAATTCCACAACCATTCACAAAGATTAATTCATAGCCTTTAAAACAGTTTAATTCCAAATTTATATTCTTTTAACACAAATGGGAATTTCTTTCCTTATATGAAAGCTATTATTATTTGAATACAGATAGTTTTCGTTTTGGGAAAAACTGATTAAAAATTTTCATGAGTTAAAGCCACTCATGTATAAACTTGGATTTAAATTTAAAATTTCCAAAACTATATTTTAAATGGTTAAAAACACATATAAACACCTTTTATAACTTGTACAATCTTTTGGACCATAGTTCCCAAATCATTGAATTCAATTTCAAATATTGAATTCAAAATCTAAATCAAATGATTTAAATTCCAATTTTTATTAAGTTATTTAAAATAACTCTTGTTTTTGAAATTCATTATCAAAAATTTCATTCCCAATTCCAAAACTAATTTGGATTCAAAAATTCAATCTTTAGAATTGTCAAAAATTTGTGACTTAACTGATTTCCAGGTGAAATCCACATTTTGTGTGTGTATTGTGCAGTCCAAGGGTTTAACACAATTGTGCAACATCAACCATCACAGATCAAAATATAAAAATATATTTAATAAGCAGTATAAACTATAATGCTTACCTTTCATTCACAGATCACAGTTATATATATATATATCACATATAAATAAATTACAGATCACAACACACATCAGGATATATCACAAAGCATCACATATCAAAGATACTGTAACAACCCGCATATTTATCGATTGTATATTTAAATATTTTATTTAAATATTTCACACTTCGTCGGATTTTGGTCCGAAAAGCTACTTTTTGCAAACAGTCGAATTAGGACTCGAGACCACCCCCATTGAGTTCAAAATGACGTTTGCGACCTTTTTGAGTATAAGCTTCGATATGTTTGGAGAAAGTTGTTTTTTGCCACTTTTTCACTTAGGGCTTTGGTTTGGGCTGAGCCAATAACCCCACTTACTAACTCAGTCCCAAACCCCCCTCTCCTCTTCACTTCATTCTTATTTTCCTAACACTCAAGCTTTAGCAAAAATGGTGGAAGAGAATGGGAATTAAAAACTCCAAGCCCTAGTTTCCATTAGCAAATCCATCTTCTTGCTCCAAACTCAAGTGAACCCATTGGTAAGTATCTCCTTCTTCTTCTCCAACTCATTCTCCTTCCAATTTCAGAAAATTCCTAAACCTAATTTGGGAATGTTCTTCTTTTAAAGCTTGGAATCAAGCTTCTTGAGTTGCATTTTAAGAGGAGTTGATTCTCTTTTGCTTTCAAGCTTCTTTTTCAATTGCTTGGGTTCAAAGGTGAGATTTTTAATCTCACATCTATGCTTATATTTATCTTCGATTGTTAGGTATGAATTCCTAACACTTATTCATGTGCATTTGATTTTAATTTGGATTGCTTTTGTGAATATTCCAATTTTTAGTGTTTTGGGTTCAATTCTTTAAAAATCCTAACTTTGATGGTCCAATGTGTTTTTGATTGTGCACCAAAGAGCTCATAGGACCGGGTAGTCGATCGGCATAATCCCTTAGCGCCGTTGCTCGAGAGAATGCAATTTGGTCGAGGTTGGACCTCATTTGGATGGGCTGGGAAGGGACTGCAACAGGTCCGGTCGACCGAGCACTGCTGCCGGCCGACCGACCTGCTGCCAAGTGCATAAGCACCTTTCTGTCTCTGGTTTGGTCGACCGACTGCAGATCTCGGTCGACCGACCTGCTTCCCGAGGAATTTTGAGAACAGGGTCCGGTCGACCGAGCTCTGTAGCCGGCCGACCGACCTGTTGCATTTTTGCCTATTTCGCCTAGTTGTTTGAATATCCAACTTTAATCGATTCGTGTTGTTTCCTATGTGTTGTTATCATTTGTTATGACTTTGATGACTCCTTTTTAGGGATTTTTGAATATCCATTTCGATGGATTCTTTATCGATTTCTTTGGATTTTATTCACGTCTTCGAATCTGAATTTTATGATTGATTGTTTCTACAATCACTTCTATACTTTGTCACTTTAAAAATATAAAGGTTTTCTATACTAGTAGTAAATATCAAAACTCTTTCTTCAAATGATTTCAACACTATTTTATTACAAAGCTCGTTTCTTAAACCGTTTTCCAATCTATTAGTATATACAAACCTTTACCTCACTCGTATGAGAAATCTAATTAAACGGCTTAGTAAAACAAGTGGTATGAAACGCTTGCGTTTACTTCGTCGGTTAATTCTTGGACTTGTTCGATTGAATCTCTTGTGACAATTTTCTAGTGGAAATCTATAGTTTGTTCGTAAATATTTAAGTTAAGCTAGTGGTTATGGGACATGAAGCTAAGCTCATATATTTACTAGCTTACTGTAATTGACAATTCTCGATGATCATGACGAACATTTTTGTGATTTAGACTAGCAATTGTGCGATGTCTCTTTCTTTGCAAGGTTAGACTTGACCTCATGGGTGTGATTTCGACTCACACATATCTTTTCTGTCCGCAAGGTTAGTCTAGACACCATTTGTGTGATTTCGACTCACACATACCTTTTTGCTTTCGGTTAGCCTAGACACCATTTGTGTGATTTCGTCTCACACATACCTTTTTGCTTTTTGGTTAGGCTAGACACCATTTGTGTGATTTCGACTCACACATACCCTTTTGCTTTCGGTTAGCCTAGACACCATTTGTGTGATTTCGACTCACACATATCTTTTCTGTCACGAGGAGCTTCGGCTCACCAGGAGGAGCTTCGGCTCAATGTCCGCAATGGGGGACTATACCCTATCAGGAGGAGTTTCGACTCACCAGGAGGAGCTTCGGCTCAATGTCCGCAATGGGGGACTATACCCTGTCAGGAGGAGTTTATTTTTGTTGGATTGGCCATCCTTTTATTGTGATTTCTGGATTTCTTGTGTTGATTTCTGGAATTTATGTTTCACCAACTTTTACGATTGGCATTGATATATATGTCATTTATTGTGGCTTGGTGAATGAAATTAGGAGTATGACATTCCTTTTTATCTTTGAGAAGATCTTTGCGATATTGATTAATCTCTTATTGATCTTTCAATTATTTATTTATCACAGCTTGGCATTGTGATTATTATACGTTTAGTCATATCTCTTATTATATATCATTTCATCTGATATTTATAGCTAGACTGATCCGTTTATTATTTTCTTCTTAAATAATACTCGGGTCAGACTGAGATTTTACAGGTGCTTCCTCTTGACTTCCTATCTAGAACTATCATATGATCTTTTGGCTAACTACTTAGATTAGTAGTTTATTTTGTTGTATACACTTGAGATATAGACTCATAGTTGTATTCTTTTGTATAGCACATGTTGCTATTCTTTTGTATTATTGTGGATCTTTTTGACCACTACTCTGATGTGCACTTCCTAGTGTAATATTCATATCTATTTCCGCCTTTGTGATATGAATTGTTTGTGACTGATTTATGTTATGTTTATTTCTATATTTTTTTTCGAAGATTATTATAGCCACCACGTAGTAGCTTTGAGTTTGTATCGGTATGTCGGATTTCCTCTTGAAATAAATTGCATGTTATACTATCTGATATATCGGTGCTCGCGCAAAGAAATTACACGGAAGGTCGCTCATCAAAAGCCTTATTCTCCGTGCTAGTTGACAGCACTACTCCGTAGTGTTCTTGGCTAGCGTGGGTATAGAGGTGGGGCGTCACAGCTTGGTATCAGAGACAAACTTCGGAACATTGTAGTGTAATTTAACAAGGATCATCGTCCTAAGTCCATCTTAGGAGTCGTGCTTTAGGATTTAATTCAAGTCTTCGTACCGATTCATCCTATTTTCTTTACGATTCCTTGTTTTATCAATCAAGTTTGATTGAAATTTATTTTGAGAATAACTTTTTCCTCTTCTTTCTTTCTTTCTTAAAGAAGAGAAATGGTTAGACCTGGCCGTTCCAGCGCCGGTCAATCTAGTGCTACTCCTCAGGATGGAGTATTTATGTCCGCACAACAACTTCTTGATCTTGTCAAGAACGCTCAAACAGTCGGTCCCAATCAAGAGCCTACTCATCCTAGATCCGGTTTCGCGCGCTTGTGTCGAGACTATACCGATTTGGGTGGAAGGCCATTCACGGGATCCGAGAGCGTTATAGAAATTCAAGCTTGGCTCAAATCATGCGATCGCATCTTTTCTCGCATGAACCTTATTGATCTACATCGAGTCCAAGTGGCTTCTAGCATGCTCCAAGAAAGAGCATTAGATTGGTATGAGCTTTTAATTTCTGAAATCATTGAAGCGGATCTCACTTGGGAGCAATTCCGGGAAAGGTTCGAATTGAAATTTGTGCCGGAGGCCGAAAAAGTAACTTTGGCCTGGCGTTTTATTGACCTTGTTCAAGGTGAATCTTATGTGACAGACTATGTCGCATCTTTCGAATCTCTTTCTAAATACGGGGTTGAGTACATTAATACCCCAATGAAGAAAAATCAGAGATTTGTCTATGGCTTGAATAGGAATCTTAAGAAGCCATTACTTCTGAAACTTGAGGTTTCATTTGATCAGCTTATTGATATCGCTCTTCGTCTTGAAGAGGCCGATAGAGAAAGTGATGTCGAGGTTGGGAGTGCCAAACCGAACTCCAACAACAACAAGAAGAGGCATCCCTTTATTAGGTTTGAAAGTCCTAATCCTAACAAGAGGGCGAAGCGAGAGATTTCTATAGCAAATACTCCCATCCCTAATCGCGGAGAATGCTACAATTGTGGCTCTAGGGACCACTATATAAATAGGTGTCCAAGGCCTATTTCTTGCCGCTATTGCAAAAGTGCGGATCATTATATCTCTTCGTGTCCCAAGGGTCAAAGCAGGAGAGAAGGAAAGCTGCAAGCCCCTAGCAACTTTTTTCTTGGTCAAGATATATTTAATCCTTGATGCTATTGTTTTATTTCGTAATCTTTCTATTTGAATTCTTTTTGATATGAGTCCATTGTTTTTGTATCAAAAGAACTTGTAGATTCTTTTCTTTGAATATTTTGGGCATGATGACTTCTTTGAGAGTTGTGAATCCGGATGGTTGATCCGCAGCACTCAATTTGCTTTCTTTTAATGTCGAAACAATTTTATGTGATTTTTCTTTCCGAGCCGATATTTTTACTTAGGCTTCGAAATCGATTTTTGTAAGGATTGGCTTAATCGTTGTGAAGCTCATATCCTATTTTCCGTGTGGACTATTCATCTTCGACATTTTCTATCTGTTAAGCAGATTCCTGTTTTTCCTTTGTGATTTTGATTCCAATTTGATGGCATCATTTTATTCTTTAAGCCCTTATGGTAAGGAAAGTATTATTTCTCTTACCTAAATAATTTGTGAAAAATTTTCTGGTATTTTGAGCTTGTCTTAGGATCATCACCTAAGCAATATCTTTTGTGTGGTGATAAGGTCTTTCTAGTTCGACCTTGCCACCGATTTTTCTTTTGCTACGAGTTGCGGGAGTAGCATTCCACATACCGCATCCCGTAATCGTTATGATTCTTATGAGTGACCTATTATATCATTCAGTTTGCCCATCTTGTTTCATCCATTTTATAAATCGAGTATTCTATGAATATCTCAATGACTTCATTTGTGTATTTATTGATTTTGGATGAAAATAGTAATTTAAAATTATGCTAATCTTTTTCATAAGATTTATTTATAAATAAAACTGGATTTTTGTTCTTGAAACGAACAAAGAATATTCTTAAAACTTTTTAAGAGATTTATTTATCCTATAAAAGATGATTTTGTGATTGTATTGCCCATTGAGTGTTTTAAGAATTTTGGTCGATGCGCTTGATCAACGTTATCGATAGGAATTTCCTAAACGCTTTGATAAAAATCAGACACGAAATATTGACTTGTAAATTGTAAATTTTTCTAGAAATATTTTTACATTGAAATAATTGTGATTTTGAAAGTTTTAGCTTTTCGAGAAAGAAGATTATTTAAAAGAACTCTTCCTTTCAATACTCTTGTTCTTGTGATTCCTGAAGGGGAACCAAGACTTTGCTATTTGTACCGATACTAGTCGTATTGGTTTGGATGCCGTTCTCTTGCCAAAGAGAACATGCTATCACTTATGCTTCTAAATCATTATAGCTTATAATATGCCACTTATGATCTAGTGCTCTCGGCTATTGTTTTTGCTTTTGGAAATTGGCATCATCATATTTGGATGAGAAATTTGTTCTCTACCTCGATCATAAATCTTTGGAATATTTATGTTCTCTTAAGGAATTGCATGCTGACTCGAGTTCCTAGCATCTTATGATCTTGATATTCTTTTTATTCCCGAAGGGGGAAATCGTGTTGCCAATACGTTTTGTCGTAGGCAATAAGGTGTTGATTCTTTGATGATGTCGGAATGGAAATTATCTTTTTATCAAGTTCATCGGGCATTTTGATGTACTTCGTTTTATTGAGTTTCATCTCATTTCTTTTATGAACTTGCGTCCGATGTTCTTTTATTGTGTTCGGTTCATTGGACGTACCATTTTTCTACTTCGTCGGTGTTTCGAATTATTTGTTTTTGATTCATTGGATGTACCGTTTGTACTACATCAATGTCTCTTTTTTTTGGATTCATTGGATGTACCGTTTGTACTACATCAATGTCTTTGTTGTTTGATTCATTGGATGTACCGTTTGCACTACATCAATGACTTGGCTTTTTGGTTCCTTGGACGTACCGTCTTTGTACTACGTCGGTGTTCCAAATTATTCGAGTTTCTAGTTTCTCTGGCGTACTGTTATTATACTACGTCGTTGCACCAGCTCAATTTTCTGATATTCTTGACGTTTTCTGCGTCTTTTAACTATGGAAATGCTTTTAGGTTTCCTATTTTATTCTTGTGCCCGGTGATATTGTGGAAATTGAAGTTTCACCGGATTTGATTTTTGAGCAACATTTCATTCACATCATTACTTCGGAGTTTGAGCGCCTTCGGAATAAAGATGTTCTTCTTGTGAGAGTTCAATGGTTCTCAAATCCTAGGGATTACTCTTGGGAATCTAGTGAATTCATCGAGCGATCCCGATCGTGCTAACTCTTTCATGCTCTTTATGGTGAACTTCTTATTTCAATTTTCTTTTGTGTTGATATGCTTTTATGGTTGTTACTCTTTATTTTCTTCTTAAGTATTGCGAGGACGCAATTTCTTTAAGGAGGGGAGTCTGTAACAACCCGCATATTTATCGATTGTATATTTAAATATTTTATTTAAATATTTCACACTTCGTCGGATTTTGGTCCGAAAAGCTACTTTTTGCAAACAGTCGAATTGGGACTCGAGACCACCCCCATTGTGTTCAAAATGACGTTTGCGACCTTTTTGAGTATAAGCTTCGATATGTTTGGAGAAAGTTGATTTTTGCCACTTTTTCACTTAGGGCTTTGGTTTGGGCTGAGCCAATAACCCCACTTACTAACTCAGTCCCAAACCCCCCTCTCTTCTTCACTTCATTCTTATTTTTCTAACACTCAAGCTTTAGCAAAAATGGTGGAAGAGAATGGGAATTAAAAACTCCAAGCCCTAGTTTCCATTAGCAAATCCATCTTCTTGATACAAAATCAAATGAACAAATTGGTAAGTATCTCCTTCTTCTTCTCCAACTCATTCTCCTTCCAATTTCAGAAAATTCCTAAACCTAATTTGGGAATGTTCTTCTTTTAAAGCTTAGAATCAAGCTTCTTGAGTTGCATTTGAAGAGTGGTTGATTCTCTTTTGCTTTCAAGCTTCTTTTTCAATTGCTTGGGTTCAAAGGTGAGATTTTTAATCTCACATCTATGCTTATATTTATCTTCGATTGTTAGGTATGAATTCCTAACACTTATTCATGTGCATTTGATTTTAATTTGGATTGCTTTTGTGAATATTCCAATTTTTAGTGTTTTGGGTTCAATTCTTTAAAAATCCTAACTTTGATGTTCGAATGTGTTTTTGATTGTGCATCAAAGAGCTCATAGGGCCGGGTAGTCGATTGGCATAATCCCTTAGCGCCGTTGCTCGAGAGAATGCAATTTGGTCGAGGTTGGACGTCATTTGGATGGGTTAGGAAGGGACTGGCAATAGGTCCGGTCGACCGAGCACTGCTGCCGGCCGACCGACCTGCTGCCAAGTGCATAAGCACCTTTCTGTCTCTGGTTTGGTCGACCGACTGCAGATCTCAGTCGACCGACCTGCTTCCCGATGAATTTTGAGAAAGGGTCCGGTCGACCGAGCTCTGTAGCCGGCCGACCGACCTGTTGCATTTTTGCCTATTTCGCCTAGTTGTTTGAATATCCAACTTTAATCGATTCGTGTTGTTTCCTGTGTGTTGTTATCATTTGTTATGACTTTGATGACTCCTTTTTAGGGATTTTTGAATATCCATTTCGATGGATTCTTTATCGATTTCTTTGGATTTTATTCACGTCTTTGAATGTGAATTTTATGATTGATTGTTTCTACAATCACTTCTATAATTTGTCACTTTAAAAATATAAAGGTTTTCTATACTAGTAGTAAATATCAAAACTCTTTCTTCAAATGATTTCAACACTATTTTATTACAAAGCTCGTTTCTTAAACCGTTTTCCAATCTATTAGTATATACAAACCTTTACCTCACTCGTATGAGAAATCTAATTAAACGGCTTAGTAAAACAAGTGGTATGAAACGCTTGCGTTTACTTCGTCGGTTAATTCTTGGACTTGTTCGATTGAATCTCTTGTGACAATTTTCTAGTGGAAATCTACAGTTTGTTCGTAAATATTTAAGTTAAGCTAGTGGTTATGGGACATGAAGCTAAGCTCATATATTTACTAGCTTACTGTAATTGACACTTCTCGATGATCATGACGATCATTTTTGTGATTTAGACTAGCAATTGTGCGATGTCTCTTTGTTTGCGAGGTTAGACTTGACCTCATGGGTGTGATTTCGACTCACACAAGTCTAGACACCATTTGTGTGATTTCGACCCACATATACCTCTTTGCTTTTTGGTTAGGCTAGACACCATTTGTGTGATTTCGACTCACACATACCTTTTTGCTTTCGGTTAGCCTAGACACCATTTGTGTGATTTCGACTCACACATACCTTTTTGCTTTTTGGTTAGGCTAGACACCATTTGTGTGATTTCGACTCACACATACCTTTTTGCTTTCGGTTAGCCTAGACACCATTTGTGTGATTTCGACTCACACATATCTTTTCTATCACGAGGAGCTTCGGCTCACCAGGGGGAGCTTCGGCTCAATGTCCGCAATGAGGGACTATACCCTGTCAGGAGGAGTTTCGACTCACCAGGAGGAGCTTCAGCTCAATGTCCGCAATGGGGGACTATACCCTGTCAGGAGGAGTTTATTTTTGTGGGATTGGCCATCCTTTTATTCTGATTTCTGGATTTATTGTGTTGATTTCTGGAATTTATGTTTCACCAACTTTTACGATTGGCATTGATATATATGTCATTTATTGTGGCTTGGTGAATGAAATTAGGAGTATGACATTCCTTTTTATCTTTGAGAAGATCTTTGCGATATTGATTAATTTCTTATTGATTTTTCAATTATTTATTTATCACAGCTTGACATTGTGATTATTATACGTTTAGACATATCTCTTATTATATATCATTTCATCTGATATTTATAGCTAGACTGATCCGTTTATTATTTTCTTCTTAAATAATACTCGGGTCAGACTGAGATTTTACAGGTGCTTCCTCTTGACTTCCTATCTGGAACTATGGTATGATCTTTTGGCTAACTACTTAGATTAGTAGTTTATTTTGTTGTATACACTTGAGATATAGACTCATAGTTGTATTCTTTTGTATAACACGTGTTGCTATTTTTTTGTATTATTGTGGATCTTTTTGACCACTACTCTGATGTACACTTCCTAGTGTAATATTCATATCTATTCCCGCCTTTGTGATATGAATTGTCTGTGACTGATTTATGTTATGTTTATTTCTATATTTGTTTCCGAAGATTATTATAGCCACCGCGTAGTAGCTTTGAGTTTGAATCGGTATGTCGGATTTCCTCTTGAAATAAATTGCATGTTATACTATCTGACATATCGGTGCTCGCGCAAAGAAATTACACGGAAGGTCGCTCCTCAACAGCCTTATTCTCCATGCTAGTTGACAGCACTACTCCGTAGTGTTCTTGGCTAGCATGGGTATAGAGGTGGGGCGTCACAGATAGCAAACAATTCAACATCCAATATAATTCAAACATCCATAAGTAGGATAAATCTAATCATCTGATTAATTTAAATACAATAAATTTCTATGAATAAATTTGCTAGTTATGGTAAATTAATAGCCAGTTTATTATAAAAACATTTAATAAATTATCCTTTCATTGATCATAAATTAACTCTTAATTAATAGTTAATACTTGATTAATTATTCTTAATTAATTAACAAAGCCAATTAATTTCTACTTAATAAATTTCCAATGAATTTACAATATCATTTCTTTTTAAAATAAACTTCTTCAACTTATAATAACATAAATCGAAATCCATTTACTTAGCCCTTTTTCCCGTAATTTGGAATTTTATTCAACATGGTTCAAAACTAACGTTATCTTTTTTAAAACTCCTTTTTAACTTATCCAATTCTCAAAAATAATTTTTTTTACTTTAACTTTCAACTTCAAATTTCAAAAATCCAATTTTTATCTATTTTCGATGTCCAATGATATCAAAAATATATTCGGCTAACCTATAGCCTTCAACAATCTCAATCACAAAGATAATCACACGGATTATAAATCAACCAACACACAACATATGAAATAAATTCAAATGTTTGAGGAATCCAGTTGGATCCCTCCAACCTGTTTCCCTACGTCCAAAGATGTTAGCACAATACCAATTCCACTTCGATGTGAAATATCACGGTATATGGGATTTATAAAATATTATCCGCTATTATGCAGTGCAATAGGGTCTTATCCACTATATAATGCAGGAAATCAACTCCAAGTACATATATAATACAAATTCCACATCAAGTTGGAATTATCGCGGTATATGTGTTTAATAAATAACATCCGCTTAATATACGGCGTATAGGGTCTATTTCAATACAACAGATAATAATTTATCATTCAATCACACAATCAAGCAATTTTAAATCTAACTATTTAAAATTTAAATCGAAACAATTCGATTGAGTGAGAAGTTCTCACCTTGAGTTTCCGATAACAGTTGTAGCGTTTTATTTCGAATAAAATTAAACATGCGTTTAATTTTACCCAAAACTATCACTAGCTCCAAACGACCCCAAAACATCTCTATCGCGTAGTGCTTGACAAAACGAACCAAATGCAATTTGTTTCGTGCGTTTTCGACCTCGTATGTAAAAGATACCGCATTACAAAGATTACACGAATTTATATAATATAAATTTTCATTTTATTTTATTTTTTAACCTTAACCAAATTCTGGACTGTATGATTTGAAACCCTAAGGTCAAGGCCATGAATCACCTTCTTCCTCTCCAGTTAAGAAATCGCGTACGAGAACCATGAAGCCGCCGCTTTCATCAAATTTTCGCAACCTATACGTTGAACCGGGATGACGATCAGAGACCGTCATTTGGAAGCCTTCCACCTACTCCATCAATGCCCCAAGTACGGTCGAGCTCAGTCGCCAGTATCCCTCAAAAAACGTGTGCGAACACGCTGACTTTGGACTCGATTTGCCATCGACCAACGAAGTATTTTTCGATCACACCCGTTGGTTTCGAAGATCACGACATGCTCTTCGACGTTGCGGTTGGAAGTATGTGCTATAAGCTCATGGATTTGGAAAAAAATGAAGGAGAAGGCAGAGTATTTTCGGACATTGGAGGTTGGAGGTGGCGGCTGAAGTAAATTAGGGTTGGGATTCATAGAAAATTTCACAATACACTATTCATCCGACTTTCCCGAACTCCAAATCTCGTGCGGTGACCGGCGTTTCTAGGGTTTATCCCGCGTTTCGGACACAATGGAATAGGTATCTAAAGCCAATTCGATCATCTGTTTAAGTTACGGCAATAAACGATCAAGTTTAAATTAAATCCGTTAAACATATTTCTATGCATTTTGGATTGCCCCGGACAAACTTTAAATCCGATTGACACGAAATTTGAAACCTTAAAATAATATAACATTACCGATCCGATGAAAGTGGTTTCGTCAAAATCCGAGACTGTTTGAAAAATGACAATTTTCACTAGTCGATTAAATATTAAAATATTCAATTTCCACAGATTAACTTTTAATTCAATTTTAAAAAGTTCACAAACATTGTTCTAACTCCAATATGATTTAATATAACTTTAAAAATCATTTTTATTCACATTAAACCTAATTCCCAATTATTTACGCAATTTCAAATATTAAATTATCGATTTAATTATCCAATTAAATCCATATATTCGAAAAATAAATTATTCGACTTATAAATTTTACTTGCTAATATTTAAAATCGATTAAATATACGAATTTCAAATGACAGAAATTCTGGATCGTTATAATCTTACCCCCTTAAAAGAATTTCGTCCTCGAAATTGCCAAGTAAGAAAAATGTCCCAAATTAAATAATTTTTTCAAAACAATTCTTTTAATTTAAGTTTCGAATTAATTTAAATGTTTAACTTTTCCAAAATCCATAGTTAAACCTCTTACAATAACTTTACTGAGTTTCAAATCTATATATAATTATCTTTTCAAAACCAACTATATCGTTTAACCTTTAACTTCAAATCAAAACATAGTTTTCACAAAAAAATTTCCAAAATTTCTCGAAAATTTTCTAACGCCTTAAATTTTCAGAAAATTTTGCCATAACCTCCTTTGTACGAAGGAGCTTTTACAATATCACAATAGATATAAATATATATAAATCGACCCACACAGTCGGAAAACAGAAAAACAGTTCACATTTCCTATTTTTATTGCGTAGGCTTACCTTTTTAGCATTTTTAAGCAAAGCAGTTATTTATTTAGCATTTTGCGCAACCAAAACCAGCCAAACATTAGCCCCGGTACCTGTACTTACTCAATTTAAATATGTAAGTGACATATATAGGAAATTATTCACATTTTACTCTTTTTTAAACAACTACAACCTATGCATATTAAAAGAAATGCATACTAAACAAGGTTTATAAGCTACTTATATGATTTCGACATTACTTGTAATTGTTTACAACCAATTTATATACAACGACATTCATTTATTCAATTTCAATTAGTTTACATTCACTAATTTACATTCACATTTGTTCACTTTCAATTCAAATCAATTTCCATTCAATTTAAATTTACTTAACTTCCAATTTGAATTTAATTGCTTTAGCTTTCAATTTTATTCATTTAATTGCATATGAATTTCTATTCAATCAATTAACAATAATCTAACAACCAATGTATATCCAATACAATCGAATTTATTCTCTTTACATTCAACATTCATATTCACTTTGTTTACCTTCATTTTGGTTTAACATTCAATTAGCCTTAAATGAATTTACACTTATATCCATTATTCTATATCAATTCATTACATTCGATTAATTAATATTCAATTCATTAGTTCAATTACTAATTTATTTTACAAATAAAGTTAAATCTCCTTTATATAACTCAAGTTCATATCCATTTAATTCACTTCATTATTTTACTTCGATACGAAAATCAACTTCATTCAGCATCACCTAAGTTATATTCCTTTTAAACATCATTTGTTTAACTTAACTTAAATTTTCATTTCAACAACATATCTCCAGTTAAAATCCAATTCAAATTCCAACTCCAAAGTAAATTCTATTTAACTTTTAACAAAGTCAATTTTATCACTTATTCAGATTCATACCTCGTTTTGCATAACAAAGTTGTTTAACCATTTTAATAATTGGTTATACTTACATCTTCACATTTAATAAGTTATAAAACTTATTATTCAACTTCCAAATCTGACTTAATTTATTTAAATTCCTTTAGTTAAATTACACATCATATATTTTATCATACTAATTCAAATTTATTTCAACTTTACTAAAGTTAAATCTTTATTATCTCATATTATAAGTTCAAACCTTATTTCACTTTTATTTATCAATTACAACTTTGATTTTAATTTCAAATCTGTTTATCACAACAAAACTCAATTTCAATTTACTATGGTAGCAAATCCATCACATAGAAACTCGAAAATGATACTGATGATGCTGCAGTCATCAGCCTTATTATTCCCCAGCAATAGTAGTGAATTCGGTGCTTTAAATTCTTTCAAAATTTTCTTTAATTTATAAATCACATTTATAAATCGTGCTTATATATTTTTACTATTTCCCTTTACTTATACAAGATTATTCCACAATTGTAAATCATTTCAATTATAATCCTATACTTATACAATTGTTGCTTTTATATAATTTATTCTTTCACAATTGTTGTTTTTATTCAGATAATTCGAACAACTTTGGTTCACTTATATATTTTCTTACATTTTCAATAATCAAACAATTCAATTTTACATATACTTTGATAATTATGAAAAATTATTCCTTTATATATAAAATATAATCGAGGTAAAATTATTTCATCTACCCAATTTAAAACCATACTATGTCGGTTTATCTTGTTTAAGAGTTTAGAAACCCCTATCGATACAGTTAGCTAGACTACACCGACCAGAATCTATAAACAATCAACTGATAAGTCAACAAAATACAAAACAATTTCATATTCACTAACAAATACGCTTTCTTTTCTATTATTACGCTCAACTCATTCTAAAGTACTGCTGACTCTATCTCTAATGAGTAATCCCCAACAGAGCCAAGGTTGTCACCTAACCATATGCTCTGATACCTCTTGTATGTAACAACCCTAGATTTTTCATATATTTTAATATTTGACTTTGTTTATTTTGAAATTGTTTTAAACTTATTTTATTTCAAACATTTCATTTTTAAATGTAGGTGTTGATTATTATGTGAATTATAATTTCAAACCGGTATAAATTGGATATTTTACTGAAAGATGAATTTCTGTTCAAACTGGTCAAACCTTGACTTTTAAATTTCAAATTTAAATATTTAAATTCTTAAATTTTATCTTTTATTATGGAAATAGGTTTAATAACTTGAATACTACTTTTCGTTTCGTTGAAAAGAGATTTAATTTCTGAAAGTTATGTACATTTCAATTTTGAGTATAATTTGTTTTATTTTGAAATTTTTTCTATTTTAAATTATATAAATCATATTTTCTATGTTATATTTTATTTTAATATGTTCTAATATGTTATTTTATGTGTATTTTGTCTTTTAATATTTTTAAAGTGAAAATAAAAATTTTCCAAAATTTACTGTATTTATTTCCGATTTTTAAAGGCTGTTTTCTATTTTTCTGCTATTTTCTTCAATTAAATTATATTTAATTAAAATTTAAATACTTATTTTGTGAATGTATTTTTATTTTATGTTATTATTTATGTTTAAAAATATTTTATAGGCTCATATGAATTTTCTAAAAATTATTCTATTTAATTTCAAATTTTCTAGTCTAGTTCACTATTTTTAGTTATTTTTCTTAATTTAACTTTATATAATTAATAAATATTGTATAAATTTTTATATTTTGATAAATTTTCGAAATTTTATCTGAGATTATTATTGTTTCCAGAAATATAAAGTTATATAAATTAAATAATGATATATGAAGAGTTTTTTACTTTTGAATTGCCTTTTGCCGTTTTGAATTCCACCTCTTCATTTTCCTCACAACTCTTCATTTCTTTTGGCATAACTCCCCACATTTCAGCAGACTAATTCATTTTCATTTCACATATCCTCCTTTCCTCCTTGCTGAGAAAAAAATTTCGGCCATCACATGCTTGGGAAGTTGGTAAATTTTTTTATTTCTTTTATCTCTTTTTCTACTTATATTGTTTATTTTAGTTTGATTTTTTGCACATGCTTTAACCTCTTTTAGGATCGGCCATGCCTCAATTGCTGCCTGGCCGCCTACAGCACTTGATGGCACACCACCAACACCTCCTCCTCACCAACCAACCATGTCGTGACCCCCCTTGGTGATGCCCATCCACAAACTTTTCAAAACAACCCGAATTCCTAGCCTAGGCAAGCACAACATCACTTCCATCACCTCACCGCCCCTCTAGCCGCCACCTACCACTCCTCCAGCACCTCCAGCACCCTTGGCCACACCACCACAGTGGACCCCACACCTCTGGCCATGACACTTGGAGCCTTGGCTGACCCCAAACCCATGACCAAATGCAT
The DNA here is from genome assembly GCA_030765085.1 of Allium cepa. Taxonomy (NCBI): domain Eukaryota; kingdom Viridiplantae; phylum Streptophyta; class Magnoliopsida; order Asparagales; family Amaryllidaceae; genus Allium; species Allium cepa. The sequence goes on from CM060937.1 coordinate 313,637,226, forward strand.
GTATTCATGCTTATGTGTATTATTTCCTTAACCCACTTTGGCACCATCACAAATGACATCTAGGCCAACCCATACCCACCATAACCTGACCCAAACACCTGCCATTATTTTATATTTCCCCTTATGGCTGAGCCTAGTAAAGGTTAAAAGGAAGTGAAAGCATTTCTATTTGATTCGGTGCAGTCTATTCTAGTGTAGTTTTGATCGTAGTTGATTTGAAACTCATCATTGTTATATTGTTTTGTTTGATGTGTATCCAAGGAATTTGACATTTGGCACCTCCATTCGAATCTGTGTCATGCTTTTGTGCTTGTGTAGATCCCGTTTGTGAAATTTGTCGTCGGGTCATCTGTAACGACCCGTATTTTACATGTCGATATATTGTAGAATTCTAGGTCGTTAGTGTTGATAAGTCATCCTTAACCTAAGTCGTAGGGGAGGATAACTCATATGTTGTTTGAGTCGCGAGGAAGTTAGATTGGAAAGTTAACTCGAGTTAGTGTTGGAGCGAGTTAACGGGTTAGTGGTCTTCGCGAGTTATGAGTTAATGAGTTAGATAGCGACTTAGGGGATGGACGAGTTAGTGGGGTTGACGACCTAAGGGGATAGGACTTTTGGATATTAGGTCGTTGAGGAGTAGTGAGCGACCTAATGTGTTAACAAGTTAGTATGTTGAGTCGTTAGCAAGTTAGGAAGCATGGCCGAGTCAAGGAAGCTGCCGAGTTAGCGAGTTACGACTCAAGGCTGGGACGAGTTAGTAGATGACCGGGTTAAGGCTTTGACCGACCTAAGTAAGTTAGCGACTTATAGGGTTTTGCCGAGTTAAGGACCAGCGACTTAAGGTCTCCACCGATCTAAGGGCTAACGAGTTTGTGTGTTAGCAAGATAGGTCGTTGAGCGACCTAAGGGTTAGTGTTAGGTCGCTAGGTAAGATAGGTCGTATCTCGTAACTCGTTTACGAGTTAGTAGTGATAGTTAGGTCGCTAGGGAGGATAGGTCGGCAGGCTCGATGAGTCGTAAGTCGTAACCCGCTAGGTCGTTGAGTCGTTGGGATCGATGAGTCGTGTCTCGTGTGCTTTGATAAGTCGTAGTATGATAGGTCGGCTTTGCTGATGAGTCGTTGGGGGCTTAGGTCGTTGTGTCGCGTGTGGGTTAGGTCGCGCGCTTGGATGGGTCATAGGAGTGGTCTGTTAACTCGCGAGCGACTTAGGCTAGGTCGCTAAGTCGTGAACGAGTTAGGGTAGGTCACTAAGTCGCGAACGACTTAGGCTCGGTCACGGCCGAGTTAGAGGCGGACGAGTTAAGGGTTTTTCAGCCTATAAATAGAGGGGTTTGGCTCACTTTTTGACACCGATTTTTGAAGCGACAAAGTGCTGCCATTTTGATAGCTCGACTACAACATTTCTTCATCTTCTTCTCTCCATTCCAATCTAGTTCTAACATCTATCCAAGATCGAAGATCGAGATCGAAGATTCAAGGACCAAAGTTGAAGATCTTCATCCGTTGAAGTGAGATTTCATCGTTTCAAGCGGGATTTCGACGAATCAAGCTTGGATCTTCGCTGTCCAGATCTGAAGTTGATAGTTTTTGAAGTGTTTGGTTGATTTGGTGAGTGGTAGTTATCTCTCACGCGGACCCAAAGGAGTATATTGGATTGGTGGTTTGTTGGAGTGTTGTAGATAGTGATTTTGTGCATTTTTCCTTAGATCCAAGTGTAGATCCATTACTTATGAAGATGTTTACCTTTGCAAGTTTATTCATCTAGTTGTAGAGACAAAACCCATGATTTACATTTGTTAGATCTATGCTAAAAACCCATGATTCATGTATGTTAGATCTATGCTCATTTATTTACGAAATTGCCATTGTAGTTATAAATGCCTATTTAGATCTTGATCGACTACTTATTTGTTTGGATTAATGTTTGCCTTGTTTGATTGTTGTGAATGAGTTATCTAGTTGATAGATTTGGACAAGTATGGTCAAAGACGATTCAAAAGCTACGGAAGAGGCTCTTGAATGATGAAAGCTGCTTAAGACATATGTAGCGGATGTTGAAGCTCATATGTATGGATTGGATGATGTTGAGATGGAACTTTGCCATGAGGTGATGAGTCAAACCATGTTGTTGAGTTGAGACTTTGCTGTGGTGTGATAAAGCGAAGTACGATGTGATGTAGACTTGGCGTAATCTAGGCAGGGATCATTCCAAGCATGTTGATAACTCGAGGGATGGTTCGAGTTGGTTGATAATGGATTGCTCGAGAGGTAGCTTGAGCTAGTATGAGAATTGTCGTCAAGGAGGATAACTAGGAGGCTTGGATCTCATCGTTGTTGAAGGTTCTAGCATGCTCAAAATCAAGAGTACATGGGGCGCCCAAAACGACTACAGGTAGGTAGTCGGGACACCCAAAAGACTACAGGTAGGTAGTTGAGTACTCTGGGCAGAGTAGGTAAGTCCTGGGCACGGGTCACGATGATGTGCGGAGCTATGTCTAGAACCGAGGTTACCATTAGCCCTTGACGGATGGTCATTCAATTAACGGTGAAATCAAGGAAAGGATAACAGTGATAGCCAGAGTCATGGATGTTTGGACGTTTGGTTGTATCATCATTCGGTCTCAAGAGCGGTGTTTTCTGGGTGCGTATCTGATCTTGGTTTAGGCCTTGGGGGTTTGTATTTGGAAAACATCGCCCTTGACTCGAGTGATTATTGCTTTACCTTAATTGTCTGCTATGTTATGCTTGTTTCTCCTTAGTGTGTGTCTGGGGGCTATCACTATAGAAAGAGGTGGAGTGGGATGGTTTGTTTCCTATTTCTTTTATCTCTTATGCTCTTTTGATATGTTTGATAGTTGATTTACTGCTCACTAAGACTTTGTCTGACTCAAGGTTTTATGTCTCCTCTTATTACCTTGGGCTGTTCATCCATGTTGGGATGGGCAGACTAGGTAGCAGGTGGCAGGTGCTGTTCATGGAGGTCTACGCTGATGATGACGAGGACGAGCAGGAGGCTTTTGCATATTATTTCATGTTATATGTACTGGGTGTTCCGCTGCTGTGTTTGTTTGAGTGTTATGTAGTGAGGCTTTGATGTATGGAAGATTCATATGGATGTATAAAACTACTATGATGATTTTCTGTTATGAAGCTTCACTATATATTTCTCTATTGTATTGTATCCATGCGCTGTGAGTTGTACGATAGAGATTCTGCGATGTTATTCTACCCTTGACGGTCACCCATGGCTGCCTGGCACATTTTCAGCGCACCATTTCCTTGTTTTCGTGCGGGAGTCATGGGCGGTCGTCACATTTGGTATCAGAGCTTTGGTTAATCAATTTTAGCCAACGCTCGCTGATGTAACTACGTATGAGAGACGTTATTGTATTTTGATGGATGATTACTATATATAATATAGTAGTTTAGAAGGATTTGAACTCCTTATGCAGTTGTTTCTCAAAGGTGTTCTAATCATTTCTTTTTCTAGATACTAAAGATGAGTCGAAGAGGGAGACCAGCTGCAAGGGAAGGCCGTGCTGCTGAAGGAGCAGTTGATTATGGAACTATGTTCGAAGCGATGATGACTTCGATCATGAGAAGGATACCAGCTCCAGGGCCATCTGTAGATGTGGGAGTTCAAGTCCAAGCTCCAAGACCGGTGGATTTTGCTAAGCTTTGTAAGGACTATACTTCTCTTGGAGGAAAAGCTTTCTTGGGGACAGAGTCGACCATTGAAGTGCAAAGATGGATAGATGCATGTCGGAGGATCTTTGGTGACTTAGGGATTGAGGATGCAACTAAGAGGAAGCTTGCATCGAGACAGCTTCAGGGAAGAGCTGCGGATTGGTGGAATTCCATCACCATTGATACTCCTGAAGAAGAGATCACTTGGGAGCAATTCCAAGTCAGATTTGAAGCTAAGTTCATCTCTACGGCTCAAAAGTCTGTTTTGTTCAAGAGGTTTGTAGAGCTCAAGCAGGGTGGGAGGTCCGTTCTTGAGTATGTTTCCGAGTTTGAAGCTTTGTCCAAATATGCTAGATCGTATATTGATTCTCCCTACCATGAGAACGAGAAGTTTGTGACCAGTTTGGATGCTTATCTTGGGAGGCAGTTGGTGGATCATCTGGACGATCCATTTGAGAAGCTTGTGGAGAAAGCTCTCAGGCACGAGAGTTTGTTTCCTAAGGAAGTATCTGTTGTTGCTGTAACCAAGGAAAAATCTAAACCACAGCAGAATGGAAACAGGAAGAGGAAGCAGCAGCAATAGAGGGGTAAGGATGGCCAGAAGAAGCCGAAGGGTGAAGTGACCTGCTACAACTGCCAGCAGAAGGGCCATCTCTCTAGAGATTGTAAGAATCCCAAGGTACCGGGAAAGTGTTACAACTGTGATAAGCTGGGACATATCAAGAAGGATTGCCCAGAACCTAGGAAAGACAGGCAGATTGTGAAAGCTTATGCTTTGGGGGCTGTTCCATCGTCTTCGAAAGCTCCTACTGCTGAAGAGAAGGGGAAGAGTGTGGTGGTTCAAGGTACTTTTTCTATTTGTGATGTTCCAGTTAGAGTGTTGTTTGATACTGGAGCGTCGCATTCTTTTGTTTGTGATGATTTGGTAGGCCGGTTAGGTTTGAAACCGGATATTGTTGATAGACCATTGGTTGTGACTAATCCAGTTGGGAGTTCGTCATGTTTGTGTATGATATGCCATGGTCTAGTTGTGTCGTGTCATGATTTCTCGTTTTTTTGTGATTGCTTTGTTCTGAACTTTGCGAGGTTCGGAATTATTTTGGGTATGGACTGGCTTAGGAAGTATGCGACAAGGATTGATTGTGAGAGGCTGGAGGTGACAGTCGGGAATGTGGAAGGGCGAAAGGTTGTGACACGATGTAAGCATGAGGAAGGCGTCTTCATGAGCTTCATGTATTCGCTGGTTGTTCCACGAGATGGACTGTCATCAGTGCCTGTTGTGAATGGATTTGAGGACGTCTTTGACGAAGTCAAAGGATTACCGCCGCATAGGGAGATCGAGTTTCGTATCGATCTAGTTGAGGGAGCCAGACCTGTGGTGATGCCTCTTAGGCGGATGGCGCCTAGGGAGCAGCAAGAGTTGAAGGTGCAAGTTGATGACCTTTTGCAGAAAGGATTCATTCGGCGTAGTGTGTCCGAATGGGGTGCACCAGTTGTTTTCGCAACCAAAGCGGATGGATCGTTGAGGTTGTGTGTCGATTATCGTGAGCTGATTAAGGTGACTAAGAAGAACAAGTATCCATTGCCAAGAATAGATGACTTGTTTGATCAGCTCCACGAGGCTAAGGTGTTTTCTCAGATGGATTTGGCAACGAGATTTCACCAGTTGAGAGTGGCTAAGGATAGTGTGCCGAAAACTGCTTTTAGGACACCATCCGGTTTTTATGAGTGGCTGGTAATGCCGTTTGGATTGACCAATGCACCAGCATATTTTGTGGATCTTATGAATAGAGTGTTCAGAGATCAGTTGAATAAGTTCGTGCTTGTGTTCGTGGATGATATTCTGATTTATTCCAGAACTGAGGAGGAACACAAGACACACTTGAGAATTGTTTTGGAAATCTTACGGAAACATCAGCTGAAGGCTAAGTTTTCAAAGTGTCCTTCTGGAAGAGTGAAGTGAGGTTCTTAGGTCATGTTATTTCTGGAAATGGAATAGCGGTTGATCCTGCTAAGGTGGCAGCGATCCAGGATTGGAATAGACCTAAGAATGCATCTGATGTGAGAAGTTTTCTTGGATTAGCAGGATATTATCGTCGGTTTATCAAAGACTTTTTCAAGATAGCTGCACCGTTAACAGGATTGACGAAGAAGAACCAAGTGTTCAGATGGGATGATAAGTGTGAGCAAGCTTTCGTAATCCTGAAAGAGCGACTGACGAGTGCTCCTGTTTTGACTATTCCAAGTGGGAATGATGAGATGGTGGTTTACACCGATGCATGTGGTACTGGACTTGGAGCAGTGCTAATGCAGAAGGATAAAGTTGTTGCGTATGCTAGTCGACAACTAAAGCTTCATGAAAAGAATTATCCGACTCATGATTTGGAGTTAGCGGTGATTGTGTTTGCTTTGAAGATGTGGAGACATTATCTATTGGGAGTTCGATTCGAGTTGTTTACGGATCATAAGTCATTGAAGTATCTGTTCTCCCAAAAGGATTTGAATCTTCGACAGCAACGGTGGCTAGAGTTCTTAGCATCGTATGATTTTGGTATAGCCTATACTCCGGGAAAAGGTAACGCAGTGGCAGACGCGTTAAGTCGAAGACATGCAGGATTGGGAGCCATGTTTTCTGAATGGAAGAGTCTCGAGTATTTGGCTGGATTTGATTTCAGGCCTAGATGCGAATTGGAACCTGAGATGTTGGCAAACTTATCAATAAGGCCTACTCTTGTGGAAAGAATTGGCGAGAGCCAAAAGCGAGACGATAAGCTTGTTGAGATTATCCGTAATTTGGAATCTGGATTGAATCCAGAAAAGGTTAAAGGATTTGAAGTCGATCGAGATGGTTGGCTTCGGAAACAAGGACGATTGGTTGTTCCCGATATAGATGGATTGAGAGATGAGGTTCTGAGGGAAAGTCATCACTCGAAGTTGACAATTCATCCAGGTGGAAATAAGATGTATCGGGATATGAAGAGAACTTACTACTGGGAAGGCATGAAGAAGGATGTTGGAAATTTTATTTCCAAGTGTATGAACTGCCAATTGGTGAAAGCTGAGTAGAAGAAACCCAGTGGATTACTTCAGCCATTAGAGGTTCCTACATGGAAGTGGGATCAAGTGTCGATGGATTTTATCGATGGTCTACCTAGAACTAGGGCAGGGAATGAAGGGATTTGGGTCATAGTAGATCGTTTGACCAAGAGTGCAAGATTCATTCCTGTTCGATCGACTAGGACTGCATCGAAGTTGGCTGAGCTTTATGTTAAGTGGGTAGTTCGATTCCATGGTATTCCGAAGAGTATAGTGAGCGATCGAGACCCATTGTTCACTAGTGGATTTTGGAAGAGCTTCCAGGAAGTTTTGGGAACTGAGTTGTGTTTGAGTCCAGCTTATCACCCCCAAACAGATGGTCAGACTGAGAGAGTCAATCGAGTTTTGGAAAATCTCCTGAGAGCATGTGTTTTGGACTTCGGAGGATCATGGGAAGATCACCTTCATTTGGTGGAATTTGCGTATAATAACAGTTATCAGTCGAGTATTGGTATGGCACCATATGAAGCATTATATGGAAGACCGTGTAACTCTTCGACATGTTGGTTGGAAACTGGAGAAAAGCTGATACTTGGGCCAGAGATGATTCGACAGACTTCGAATTGTATAGAGATCATTCGGCAACGAATGAAGGCAGCCCAAGATCGTCAGAAAAGTTATGCCGATATTCGTCGTAAGGATTTGGAGTTCGACGTAGGTGATATGGTTTTTGTGAAGATTTCTCCATTAAAGAGTGTTATTAGATTCGGGAAGAAAGGAAAGTTAATTCCGAGATTTGTTGGACCATTCCCGATTATCGAGCGAATTGGAATGCTCGCTTATAGATTGGAGTTACCGGAAAAGATGGTGGGTGTGCACAATGTTTTTCATGTATCTTATCTACGGAAGTGTGTGCACGACTCGAATGCAGTGGTTTCTGCTGATAGCTGTGAAGATTTGGAGGTAGATCCAGTTGTTAGAAGACCTCGTAAGCCACTTCGTATTGTTGAAACCGATACGAAACAGCTTAGGAGGAAGACGATTACGTTGCTTAAGATACAATGAAGTGATGATGTTGACAACTGTACGTGGGAGGAGGAAGAGAGGATGAAGGCAGCTCATCCTGAACACTTCAAGTTATGGCTCTAAGGTGTCGTGACATCTCATGAATTTGTAACTTGTTCTAATCTTAGAATTCTGCATGCTAGGCTAGAATTGGATGCATGGTTTGTTGATTGCTATGGATGGTAGGCATGCAGAATAGTTTAGATTGCTGTTGTTTGCTTGGAATTTCGGGGGCGAAATTCCTAAGAGGGAGAGAATGTAACGACCCGTATTTTACGTGTCGATATATTGTAGAATTCTAGGTCGTTAGTGTTGATAAGTCGTCCTTAACCTAAGTCATAGGGGAGGATAACTCGTATGTTGTTTGAGTCGCGAGGAAGTTAGATTGGAAAGTTAACTCGAGTTAGTGTTGGAGCGAGTTAACGGGTTAGTGGACTTCGCGAGTTACGAGTTAATGAGTTAGATAGCGACTTAGGGGATGGACGAGTTAGTGGGGTTGACGACCTAAGGGGATAGGTCGTTTGGATGTTAGGTCGTTGAGGAGTGGTGAGCGACCTAATGTGTTAAAAAGTTAGTATGTTGAGTCATTAGCAAGTTAGGAAGCATGGCCGAGTCAAGGAAGCTGCCGAGTTAGCGAGTTACGACTCAAGGCTGAGACGAGTTAGTAGATGATCGGGTTAAGGCTTTGACCGACCTAAGTAAGTTAGCGACTTATAGGGTTTTGCCGAGTTAAGGACCAGCGACTTAAGGTCTCCACCGATCTAAGGGCTAACGAGTTTGTGTGTTAGCAAGATAGGTCGTTGAGCGACCTAAGGGTTAGTGTTAGGTCGCTAGGTAAGATAGGTCGTATCTCGTAACTCGTTTACGAGTTAGTAGTGATAGTTAGGTCGCTAGGGAGGATAGGTCGGCAGGCTCGATGAGTCGTAAGTCGTAACCCGCTAGGTCGTTGAGTCGTTGGGATCGATGAGTCGTGTCTCGTGTGCTTTGATAAGTCGTAGTATGATAGGTCAGCTTTGCTGATGAGTCGTTGGGTGCTTAGGTCGTTGTGTCGCGTGTGGGTTAGGTTGCGCGCTTGGATGGGTCATAGGAGTGGTCTGTTAACTCGCGAGCGACTTAGGCTAGGTCGCTAAGTCGTGAACGAGTTAGGGTAGGTCACTAAGTCGCGAACGACTTAGGCTAGGTCGCGGCCGAGTTAGAGGCGGACGAGTTAAGGGTTTTTCAGCCTATAAATAGAGGGGTTTGGCTCACTTTTTGGCACCGATTTTTGAAGCGACGAAGTGCTGCCATTTTGAGAGCTCGACTACAACATTTCTTCATCTTCTTCTCTCCATTCCAATCTAGTTCTAACATCTATCCAAGATCGAAGATCGAGATCGAAGATTCAAGGACCAAAGTTGAAGATCTTCATCCGTTGAAGTGAGATTTCATCGTTTCAAGCGGGATTTCGACGAATCAAGCTTGGATCTTCGCTGTCCAGATCTGAAGTTGATAGTTTTTGAAGTGTTTGGTTGATTTGGTGAGTGGTAGTTATCTCTCACGCGGACCCAAAGGAGTATATTGGATTGGTGGTTTGTTGGAGTGTTGTAGATAGTGATTTTGTGCATTTTTCCTTAGATCCAAGTGTAGATCCATTACTTATGAAGATGTTTACCTTTGCAAGTTTATTCATCTAGTTGTAGAGACAAAACCCATGATTTACATTTGTTAGATCTATGCTAAAAACCCATGATTCATGTATGCTAGATCTATGCTCATTTATTTACGAAATTGCCATTGTAGTTATAAATGCCTATTTAGATCTTGATTGACTACTTATTTGTTTGGATTAATGTTTGCCTTGTTTGATTGTTGTGAATGAGTTATCTAGTTGATAGATTTGGACAAGTATGGTCAAAGACGATTCAAAAGCTACGAAAGAGGCTCTTGAATGATGAAAGCTGCTTAAGACATATGTAGCGGATGTTGAAGCTCATATGTATGGATTGGATGATGTTGAGATGGAACTTTGCCATGAGGTGATGAGTCAAACCATGTTGTTGAGTTGAGACTTTGCTGTGGTGTGATAAAGCGAAGTATGATGTGATGTAGACTTGGCGTAATCTAGGCAGGGATCATTCCAAGCATGTTGATAACTCGAGGGATGGTTCGAGTTGGTTGATAATGGATTGCTCGAGAGGTAGCTTGAGCTAGTATGAGAATTGTCGTCAAGGAGGATAACTAGGAGGCTTGGATCTCATCGTTGTTGAAGGTTCTAGCATGCTCAAAATCAAGAGTACATGGGGCGCCCAAAACGACTACAGGTAGGTAGTCGGGACACCCAAAAGACTACAGGTAGGTAGTTGAGTACTCTGGGCAGAGTAGGTAAGTCCTGGGCACGGGTCACAATGACGTGCGGAGCTATGTCTAGAACCGGGATTACCATTAGCCCTTGACGGATGGTCATTCAATTAACGGTGAAATCAAGGAAAGGATAACAGTGATAGCCAGAGTCATGGATGTTTGGACGTTTGGTTGTATCATCATTCGGTCTCAAGAGCGGTGTTTTCTGGGTGCGTATCTGATCTTGGTTTAGGCCTTGGGGGTTTGTATTTGGAAAACATCGCCCTTGACTCGAGTGATTATTGCTTTACCTTAATTGTCCGCTATGTTATGCTTGTTTCTCCTTAGTGTGTGTCTGGGGGCTATCACTGTAGAAAGAGGTGGAGTGGGATGGTTTCGTTCCTATTCCTTTTATCCCTTATGCTCTTTTGATATGTTTGATAGTTGATTTACTGCTCACTAAGACTTTGTCTGACTCAAGGTTTTATGTCTCCTCTTATTACCTTGGGCTGTTCATCCATGTTGGGATGGGCAGACTAGGTAGCAGGTGGCAGGTGCTGTTCATGGAGGTCTACGCTGATGATGACGAGGACAAGCAGAAGGCTTTTGCATATTATTTCATGTTATATGTACTGGGTGTTCCGATGCTGTGTTTGTTTGAGTGTTATGTAGTGAGGCTTTGATGTATGGAAGATTCATATGGATGTATAAAACTACTATGATGATTTTCTGTTATGAAGCTTCACTATATATTTCTCTATTATATTTCATCCATGCGCTGTGAGTTGTACGATAGAGATTCTACGATGTTATTCTACCCTTGACGATCACCCATGGCTGCCTGGCACATTTTCAGCGCACCATTTCCTTGTTTTCGTGCGGGAGTCATGGGCGGTCGTCACATCATCAGCTCAAACCAGTGAGTTATTCTCACCAGACAGTTTTATACTTATATGAATAGTAAATCGATCGCTTGTGAATATGTAAACTACATCCCCATATTTTATTTGCTATGTCACTATCATATGATGTTCACACATGATTAAACACCAGTTATATCATATACTACTGTTATATTATTGCTGTTATGTTATTTTATCAGTTAATCATACTGCAAGTTCCCTTTAGATTAGAATCACTATGGGTTGAAATGATACATACCCGAACGGACTTTAGAATAGGAGAAAATCGTTATAGGCTGAAATGATAGGCCTGAATGATTTTCAATTATTTTCATTTACTTGGGATTGCGGATTTAAAATGATCAAAACCGGGGTTTCTTTGTAAATTACGAGTTGAAATGATATATTACCCGTACCACTTTACCTAGGCTAGAAAATGAAATATAGACCCGTTGTTAAAATATGTTTTTCTTAAAATTTTAAAATATTTTAGAAATGTAAGTATTATAATATTTTGATTTAAATTTGATTAAAAATGATTTTTGTAAAGCATTATTGACTCGCTGAAAATTTATAAGTGAAATAAATTAATGGTAAAGTTAGAAAATCTAAAATGTAAGTTTTTTTGGAAATTATGATTTTGTGATAAATGAAATTTAAATTAGATATGAAAATATGATAAATTTATGATGTTTTGAATTAAATGAATTTAAAATAATTTTATAATATATTAATGATTTTTGAATTAAGTTAAAATGTGAAATGAATGAATATTTAAGTTGAAATTTTGAAATATAACTAAAATTGGAAATTTGTGAATTTGGCTTAAAAGTGAATTTTAAGTTAAGTAAATAAAAATGAAATTAAGTTATATTTGAAAATTTAAACTTAAGTGTTAAGTAAAATTTAATTTAATGAATTTAAAATTTAATGTTGGAATTTAATAAGTGAATTACTATTAAATTTTGATTTTTGAATAGAGATTTAACTTTATAAAATCATGAATATACGGCTATTTGAATGATTGTTTTAAAAGTGAAATTATATGATTTTATATGTTAAAAATGGTTTAAAAAAATATAATTGTTTGTGAAATTATATTGAATATTTGAAGTTAATTTACTGCATTTCTAAAATGCTATTAATTCTAATGTAAAGGATAATACAACATTTGTAAATGCTGTAGTTGATAATAATGAACCAAATGGCTCAATTTAATTAAAGGCTATTATAGCATTTTTGTGAATGTTATAATGGTTGAATTTAACTAAGTTTATTTGAAACTAATGGAACCCTATTACAGCATTTTAAATGTTGTCTCTTGTAAATTGAACTGTTTTAAGTGTGACTTTCCGTAGCATTTTCTAAATGCTGCGAAAGTTGAATTTTCATTGTTTTAATAAATTTAAGCGGATGAACGAACTTTGAAAGATTAAAATTTTGGAAATTTAATAATTTAATTATTAAATATAGTATCTTCATTTTAATGATTTAAATGAAGCAATTTGTTTCGAAATATAAACTATTTTGAAATGTGTTTTGAAATGGTATTTAAATTAAATAAAAATGAATGTGGTTTGGAAGATATGATATTTTGATATTTTGAAATGGATTTTGAATGATATTGAATTTTTAAATGATATTTGATTTTGAAGTATAAATACTTTTTTGAAATTTAAACCACGGGATGTATTTAATTTATGGTTTAACTGATCTTTAAAGGATGGGCGATCCCAAGCATCCTTTAAGTTATGGTGCATTTCTACTACAGTTCGCTTGAGTTGATTTACATTATATAACTATATATTATCCTGACTCGAGTGTTTTGTGTTTTACTTTACGCTTGGGTCAGCCTGAGTATTCACAGCTTTAGATTCTCTTTCTGGAGCTGGTCTTTGCTGGAGTTTCTGCTTATCTCATTTATATCTACTTTCTGTTTCAGCTACTCTAGTTTATCTCATGTATTAGTGAGCTTCTGTGTATTAGGGATTTCTATTTTGTTGTTTTCAGACTGTATTATGTTTTTGGTTTGAGACTCTGCCGTAGTAGCTTCATGAACTACTATGTATTTTATATTCCGCTGCGAGGTATTCTGTTTGTTCTGTGTCTGTGATTTTGTGATTTGTATTTCATTTGCTCCAAATTTATTTACAATGTGGTATTTTGAGCAATTCAAGTTTGACATGTGCGGCTGTGAATGGCTGAAAATACCGGATTGTTACATTTGGTATTAGAGCTTTGGTTTTAAGCAAACCATAGCCTGTGGAGCAAAAACTCATTAGAGATAGGGTAGAAATACCTAGAATGAGTGAAATCAATCTCAGAATCCTTTCTTGTGAATGAACGTATTTTCGAAGTATAAAATAATTTCCAAATGATTTTCAAAGGATTTTCAAAGATTATTTTGGTATAAAAATTATCTTATTTTGAAACCAAGATTTTCAAAACTTCGTCCCTTCAGTATCCATCTTGTTAGAAATCTCTTGGTTAGGATTCTTATCGATTAGGATTCCTTGAACTTTGGAACGCTCCCACTTGTTCTGAAATCCAGTCTTGTCTTCCCTATTCTATCCATTTTGATTTTGGAGCATTTCATAACTCCACTTTGGAATGACCTCTGTAAAGATCGGTGATTCAGCAAATCTTTGAATGATTTGTAAAGGGGTGAAAATCCTTTATAATTGGCATTGATTCACCGAAGATTCCTGTATCCTCAGTTTTCGATGCTATCTATCTCCTGCTCTACCCGGATTCTATCTCCGACGATTGAATGTCGATTTGTCAAAGATTTCCGCGTTGATTATATTACTGAAGTCACGGTTGATCGGTTAAGGTCGCCCGCGAGTTATATAGGCTTATCATCTTGTATTTGGTAATAAAATTATCTTATCTTCGTTCGAGCTTATCTTCGAAATAGAATTCTATTTGATTAGAGTTCCTCTAAATTCGAATCTCCGTATTGCTTGAAATCTAACCTTGAATCATTCTTCGGAAATTTGTGTTTGATTGTATTTTGAATTTGTGCATACATTGAAATTATTATTTTGACAAGGATGACCTTATTTTGTGTATAAAAGTGAAATGTTTTCAATAAGGATTTTTACCTTTGGAAAATGAAATTTTGATTCTTTGAAAGAATTTGAAATTTTCGAAATTTATGAGAAAATGTGATTTATATAAAAATGATTTATAAATGAAGGGTTTTGAATTTGAATTTCGAGGAATCGAACTCCGGTGTTTTGAAATGGGTTTTTACGATTTTGGAAAATATATAATAGTAATATGATTTAAAGGTATTTTCCAAATAAGAAATGTTTCAAATGTATTCGAATGAATTCCAATGATGTCAAAGAGATTTCAAAGAAGTTTCAAGAAATAAAAGACCAGAACCCACTAATGTCGCAGAAAAATAATTTTGGTGATGAATACATGCATCATCGTCATTGATTTTTGAGTTTCTGAGTGGGGAAGAGTCCACCCTAGTAGCTTTGCTGTGCGAGTGATTTTATGAAACCAAATTTTGATTTCCGATTTCGAAGTATGGTTTGATATTTGAAAGATATGTGTATGTGTATGTATGTATATATATATATATATATAATTGAAATGATTTAAAATAAGCCGGTGTTCAATCCTCGAGATTCAGATTTGTTTTGGTATAACCTTACCTATTGGAATCGATTTACTAATTTGTTGGTGATTTCCAACTCTTGGATTGAAAATATGATTTCTTCGACTATTTTGAAGGTTTGAGCACATCCAAATCCAGGTTAACTTTTCAAAGCTAAGAAATTTTGAATGGTATAAGGTAATTGATAAAGTATAAGTTTAGTTTGGTATGATTAATGTATAAAGTAATATGGTTTATATAAGTTTAAAACTATTGTGGAGTGAAATAAATAAGACTATTTTGAATTATACTGGTATGAAATATAGTTTTGAAAACATATTTGAAGTAAAATGTTGAGTTTTTGTTAAATTTATAAGTTAAGAAAAACAGTGAATTTTGACTTAACAAATGAAAGTGAGTTTTAATTGAATATTTGATTCAAAATTTTGTTGTGATAAATCATATGTTTAAAATTATTTAAATGTGAAATTTGGAAGTCTAGAAATATGATTTATAAGTTTAAAATTTGCTAAAATTGAAGTTGTATTGTTTTTTAAAAGTTATAATAAAATCTGGAATTTTATTAATAGCATTTCTAAAATGCTACAGTTTTATGACAACACTTTAAATTGTTGTTGTTTTTGAATTTAACTTTGTTTGAATTAACTAAATATCTGTTATGGCATATTATAAATGCCGTTATTCTTGAACTAAACTATTTTGGAAACTATAAGTTACGATAGCACTTTTAAATGCTGTAATTGGTATAATCTGACAATGTTTCGTAATGTTATAGATTTTAATACTGTTGAGTTATGTTTTAAAAAGTTAAATGATTTAATTTTGGAATTGATTATTTGTGAAATTTAAGGAGTTTTGAATAAAATTTAATATTTTAATTTTAATTTTAAGGAATCTAAATTTAATTTGAATTTAAATAAGGTTTACTTGGTTATGTGTTAAATGGAATGAAATGTAATAAGAAATGAATTTTTGAATGGAATTTTGAAATTTATTTTGTAATGATATTTGACATAATAATTGAATGACATATTTGATTTTTTTAAATGATATTTAAATTTAAATATTTGAAATTGAATTCAAATAATGATTTGATAATGAGGCTTTGAATGATATAATCTTTATTTGGTAAAGAATGTGAATGAGGAATGATAACTGATTTTGATAAATGAAATTTAAAGTTTATATTTGTATGAAAGGATAGTTGGTTTACTGGTAATTTGAGTTTAATTAAAAATGATGGATTTATGAAATGAATATGTCAAAACTAAGTAATAATGATGTAAAATTTGAGATATACGAAATTATAAAATTTAGTTTTGGAATACGGTACATTTAAGCTCTGAAATATATTAAAGATTGAATAGTTTATTTTGCGGATCAAATCTTTATTTGAAATTTGATAATATTTGAAATAGTTTTGTGGGAAAACTAAATTGAATTGAAACTGATGGTTTGAATTGAATTAAAGCTGGAACTTGTAGACTTGGGTTTAAATTGAATAAATTTGTTAAATGTAAAGAATATAAAGGGATGCTTTATTATTTCAAATGTATGATTTAGAAAAGTTATGAATTTGAAAGTGTAATGATTTCAAGTATTTTGGTTTCGAAAGATTTATAGCTTTGAAAGTATTATGATTTTTGAAAGTGAATATATGTTTGAAATGGAAATGAATTTGTATGACCTAAATTTTTGTTGATTTGGAAATTTGGATTATTTTCTAAATCTATTGTTTTAAGAAACTTTGAAACTGAGTATATGTAATTCAGAAGAAATGATTTGGCGAAATCATACATGATTTTGAAACTGAAATGTTATTGAAATAAATTAAAATTGAGAACCTTTTTTCACTAAATACTTGATTTGGGAGTTATCGAACTTATTTAAAATGGATTTGTATAAGCATGAAGTTGATTTGAAAATGATGAATTGGAAAACTACTCAATTTGTAAATTAAAATCTTATATAATCGATGTTTATATAAGTATGATTTGATATACTATAACAACCCGATATTAACAACCTTTCGCATCCATTGTAAGCGTATGGGTAGACACTCATGCCGGAATTGAATTGCTCAAAATACTGCGTTGTAAATAAAAATGTGGCAAACCTCAGAATATACAGTAAATAAAAATCACAGATCACAGACACAGAGTATATGATAATGCAGCGGAAGAAAAAGAGATAGTAGTTCATGAAGCTACTATATAAAATATAAGATACATCAGAGTTAAATAAGATACAACAGAAGAGTAACAGGATACATCAGGTACAAATCAAATACATCACAAAACCACTGGATACTGAAACAAAATAGATGGCTGGATCTTCAAGGAAAGCTCCAACGCCAAAGGTGAATCTTGAATGCTAACTCATTCAATCTGAC
Source organism: Allium cepa (assembly GCA_030765085.1). Lineage (NCBI taxonomy): Eukaryota > Viridiplantae > Streptophyta > Magnoliopsida > Asparagales > Amaryllidaceae > Allium > Allium cepa. Next base: position 313,654,259 of record CM060937.1, read on the forward strand.
TCGAGCGTAAAGCAAAACACAAAACACTCGAGTCGGGACATAAATACTTATAAACTATAAATAAACTCAAGTGAACAGTAACAAAATGCATCAGTAACTTAAAGGATGCTTGGGACCGCCCATCCTCTAAGGATCCGTTAAACTATTTACTATGTAGTAATATACCCTATATACGGTAGTGTCTAATCAGTAAAGTATAATCATATAGAAAATAACGTTAAGGGGATGGTGAACCTTAACGCGGTCGGATCTTTAAAACCAAAATCGTAGTGGGCTCGATATAAGGATATGACACGGCACGCGAGGCAATGCCAGGGTGGATACACCGTTTGCACTCCCGGACCGGTGGTGACGGCAAGCCAGCAGCTTCCGCCCACCTCGAACAATACCCCGAATCAAAGTGGCGCCACATATCGAATCACAAAAGTAATAGAATGGTTTCCGATGGAGCATGCTCGATGAAAGGGTGCGACCCTTTGTGCAGCCCGGTATAGCTCCTTTTTAAGTCATATATGCCAACTCAAGGGAGTTGGGTCCACGTAATATACCTCGAGAACGTCGCCACCATCCTACTTCATTCTGGAATCTCCACCGCATACACAGTTGTTAAAGTGGTTTTCGGTATTGGTCGGCTATAAGACAATATTCGATCCCGGTCTCTTTAACAACCAATCGTTATTATAACCCGTAGTTATAACTTTAAAACAATATTTTATACTTCCAAAATAAAATATCCTTTTCAATCCAAATCTTTATCAAAATAAAGATTAACTCATTTCCAAAACCATTTCAATATACCATCATAAAAATATCTTTCAATTCAAATATTTATCAAAATAAATATCAAGTCATTTCTAACCATTTCAATATATTAAATTTTCATACCCTTTCAACACTACCTTTCAAATAATTTTAATATATCAAAATATCATAACCTTTCAAAGCTTCAGTTCCAAAATATCATATCTTTCAGAACTTCTTTGTTTTAAATCATGTTAATATCAAAATGTCCTATCTTTCAAACTCCGTTTTTCAAATCATTTAATATCAAAAATATCATATCTTCCAAAACTTCGTTTCAAATCATTTTAATATATCAAAATATCATATCCTTTCAAAACTTCGTTTCAAATCATTTTAATATATCAAAATACCATATCTTTTCAAAACTTCATTCATTTCAAATCATTATTCATTTTATTCAATCTAAAATACCATTTCAATTCATATTTTAAAACAGTTTATATTCCAAAAATTCTTTTTTTTCATTAAAATGAAGTTATTATGTTTAATAATTAAATTATTAGATTTCCAAAATTTTCGACTTCCAAAGTTCAATTATTCACTTAAGTTTATCAAAGCAGTGAAAATTCACTTTTCGTGGCATTTAGAAAATGCTACGGAAAAATACATTCAAACAGTTCAATTTAACAAAAGACAACATTTTAAAATGTTGTAATAGGGTTTACTTAAATTTCTAATAAACTTAGTTAAATTCAACAATTTATAGCACTTACAAAAATTGCTATAATAGCTTTTAATTCAATTTAGCTTTTTAGTTCATTATCATCAACTACAGCATTTTCAAATGCTGTAATATCATTTACATTGTAATTAATAGCATTTCAAAAATACAGTCAATTAACTTCAAATATTCAATATAATTTCTCAACCAATTATATTTTTATTAGACATTTTTTTAACTTATAAAGTCATACATTTTCACATTTATAACATCATTTAATTTTTCCTCAAGTTCATGATTTTACAAGGTTAAATTTCCATTCAAAAATCAAGATTTAATAATAATCCACTTATTAAAATGCAATGTTCAATTTTAAATCCATTACATTAACTTTCAACTTAACACTTAAGTTCAAATTCTCAAATATAACTTAGTTTTATTTTTATTTGCTTAACTAAAAGTTCACTTTTATGTCAATTTCATAAATTTCCAATTCTAGTTATATTTCTAGTTTCAACTTAAATATTTATTCATTTCACATTTCAACTTTATTAAAAATCATAAATATGATAAAAATCATTTTAAATTCATTTAAATTCAAATTATCATAAATTTATCAAAATTTCATACTCAATTAAATTTCCAATTATAATTAAATCAAAATTTCCAAAATAACTTACGTTTTCTAACTTTTCATTAATTCATTTCACTTAAAATTATTCAGAAAATCAATAATATTTTACAAAAATTTTATTTTTATTAAATTTCAAATCAAAATATTATAATAATTAAATTTCTAAAATATTTTAAAATTTTTAGAAAAGCATATTTTAACTACGGGCCTGTATAAAATTTTCTACGCTAGGTAAAATGATACGGGTAATATATCATTTCAACCCGTAATTTACAAAAAAAATCCGGGTTTTATCATTTCAAACCCGCAATCCCAAGTCAAAATGAAAAATTTAAAACCATTCAGGCCTATCATTTCAGCCCATAACATTTTTTTTTCTAACAGGGAACTTGTAGTGTGATCATATACAGAAATAATATAAACAATGTCAATATCACAATATACAGTCATATATTAGATGTCAGGTGGTTTTAACATGGTAATAACATGGTAATAACATGGCATAGCATATCATATGATCATCATTAACTTGCATAAACATTTTATATTACTAAACACTTGTCATCAATTCACTTTCATTAGTATAAATGTCAGGGTGAGAAAGACTCACTTGTTCAAGCTGAAGACCAAAACAACAAAAACAAGTGCGATTCCAAAAGCACGACAAGCACGATATAGCATGACTTTTGATTTGAATGAATGGAGAGCCTTGATATTTGTCTTGTAAACATATACCCAAAACAATACAATAATACATAAGTTTTCAATTCAAAAACGACTAAACTAGGCTAGAAATAACTGCATAAAATCAAGGCAGAGTTGCTATGCACTTGCTTCCAACACACTCTAGGTTCAGCCATAAGGTATACTACAGGTCTAAGGTAAGATTTGGATCAGGTTTTGGTTGGGTATGGTCAGCCTAACATAGGTTAACATGGTGCAAAAGTGTGGAGAAGGGAAAACAACACAACAATCAACATACACATGATTTTCAAGGCACTACAAGGCACGGTCAAGGCTAGTATGGTCATGGCCTGTACTTTGGGGTCAAAGGGGATGGTGTGGCCGAGAGTACAGGTTGTGCTGGAGGTGGTGGAGGTGGTGTTAGTGGCGGCCATGGGTGGTGGAAGGTGGTGGATGCATAGATTTGCTCGGTTAGGTCATGTAGGTGAATTATATTGTATTTGGTGATAGATCTACCACCAAGGGTGGCTCGGCTTGGGATGGCCAGTGAGGAGGAGGTGGTGGTGATGGGTTATAGTGGTGGTGGAGGCAGCAGGGGCTGGAGAGGAGGCAGGGCCGAACCTAGAAGAGGAAGAGACAAGTGCAAATCAATATAAAACAATGAAAAAGTGAAATAGAAAAGAAGATTTACCAAAGTTTTTGAACAAGGAGGCCATGATTTTTTTTTAGGGTTGAGAAAGAGAAAAATTTCGTGACAAATGAGCAAGGGAAGTCGGCTGGAGATGGTATAGGGAAATGCCAAAAAAACAGATGTATTGATGACAAAAGAAAGTGCAAAAGAAACAGTGAAACGTTTTTACGTTTCTTAGCCTTTAACCCTTTCAAATTTCTCATATATATTTATATACATCTAAATAACTGAAAATAATTAAAATCTAAGTTAAAATTCAAAAGTATAACAGATAAACAAAATATTAATAATTAAATATTAATTAGATATGATTAAAACATGAAAAATAGCACGTAAAATGAAAACTTGACTTAAGAATTAGAAATAACTTCAATATACTTTGGAAAAATTTACTTTAATTTAAATACATGTAAAATGAATAAAATAAAGTAAAACACAGCAAATAAAAGTGAGTGCATAAAATAAATAAATAAATTTTAATTATATATAATTAAATTACGAAAATGGCTTAAAATTGTAGACTAGGCTTTAAAATTAGAAATAAATTCAAATGAAATTTAGAAAAATTATATTATCATTTTAAAAATACTTAAAAGTCAAAATATACATAATATAACATATTATAACATATTAAAGTAAAATATAACAAAGAAGAAGTAACTTATACAATTTAAAATAGTCATTGTTAAATAACCCTACATACGCACAATATTGTAAAGGGTATAACTTTCACAATTTACATCCGATTTCAACGAAACGAAAAGTAGTGTTCTTAGAATTTTATGTACTTTCATAATAAAGGAAAAAAATTTAAATTTTTAAACTTTTAAAATTTTAAGTTGAAAGTCACAGTTTGTCTATTTTGACCAAAATCAGCATTTCAGGCAAATATTCAACTTACACAAGTTTGGAATTATAACTCATATAAAAATCAAGATTATATTTAAATAATAAATTTAATCATTTAAAATAAGTAAAATAAGTTTTTAAATCAAAATCTTACATTAAAAATAATTAAAATATACAATAAAATAATTACAAAATACAGGGTTGTTACACTCTCCCCCACTCAAAACTTTTCGTCCCCGAAAAGGAATGAGGTATGGAAGGGCACAGAAAAATAGAGTGAAATAGGATTAAGATAAGATGACAAGAGGATTGAAGTTATACCTGATAACTGTTGTTATAGGTAAGTTTAACAAGGTGGAGGTGATCTTTCCAAGATCCTCCAGAATCAAGAACACAAGCACGAAAAAGGTGGATTCAAAATGATTACCAAAGGTCTATCAAAGATTATAGAAAGATTTATAAACAGAAAGATTATAGAAAGATGCTTATACCGGTCTATAGCAAGATAAGGATGATAAGGACAACCAAAAGATAGTTTGAAAAACAAAATAAGGAAATAAATTTGAAAGCATGGAAATTTCAACTTAAACAGAGAATAAATCTTTACACAAGTTAAATAAATCTTAACTATCTCAAATTTCATTATCTTATTATCCAATCATCTAAAATCAACCATTTTTAAAACCATGGGTTTGAAAAATAATCATTTTTACACTCACAATGTACTTAATAAATTTTATTCTTCTTTATTCCTAATCAAAATTAAATTTATTCCTCTCAATATATTTATCACTCATGTTAAATATATTTTGTGACACCCCACCCCGAGACCCACATTAGTAAAGAGAATTAATGAGTTATTCCGTCTACTAATGCAGAGAATAGGGCTAGTTAAGGGCGACCGAATAGTAATGCATTAGCTAAAGATTAAGTACGTCGATTTTTACGATAATTTTTTTTTCCGTGTATCTCAAGTGATCGACATACTCAATGTTTAACTAATACGATACTACACGGCTGTAAGATCTATTCAGAAACAAAATGCAATAAATATAACAATCAAGTCACAGAACAGCAGCCACAGATATATATACTAATACAGCCGAACATCAAATGTAATACCCTACATCATAGTGGCGTGTAACCACACAATATACATACATCTCCTTCTCTATAAAAGAATATGTACAATAAGCTGACACAAAAGAGACATCACAAAAGATGTAGCCAAGTCCATAGTCATGAGCCCCTCAAAAAGCAAAATGGGTCCAAGCATAAAAGATAGATACCCAACCTAACCTGCAACTCGGTCTGACCCGAGTGACAAACACACGGGTCAGGCAAACTGAATCTTATCGTTAGAAAAGAAATACGATAAGGTGAAAGGGAACTCCTAACAATCATTCATTAAATAATCATCCTTCCAAAATCATATAAAATCCCAAGTATCAATTCATAAATTCGAAATTACGAAAATCCACCAAGAAATCATATATGCCTTTCTCATATCTATAAAGCTATAGAAAACACATAAAAAGGTGGCAAAATTGAAATCATCATGAATCATCAAAAGAAACCTCGGATTGGCCAGATCCCGCATGCCGAAGCAATGCTGCACGTGCTACTTACCAGTACTTCCATCATTATGGTACCATATCCATCTATTGACCGAAATCCTCACATCGAATTGTTTCGGTCTATGACGTCATCTATATCCATCCCGAACACCCGCCATCATAGTGATTGGAGTCTTAACTCCAATCGGTGTCCGCTGAGCCCCCGCCATCACAGTGATCGAGCCAAACATTGTTTGGCCCGATCGAGACTCAAAGTACTGGTAGTCCTTTTAGAATGTGTCAGAAACTCTCGGATAGTAACCCGAAAAGTGGTAACGTACGTCCCATACCGCACGTTCTAACTTAGCGGTTTTCTAGCCGCTAGTCGATGCCACACTATGAAAATCATCTAAATCATCATAAATAAAAATCGCCTCATGTCATCGGCGAATGTTATGAAATGCCAAACTTGTCTTATCTCATCGACAAGTAAGAAATACCATAAATTCATCAATCATCATCAAATTCCATCGAAATATTTGCCTCATATCATTGGCAAGAGCATCTCTATCAATATAGCCCATCATCGAATATACTCCTATTTAGGGGTTCTCGGACTATATACATATATATATATATATATATATATATATATATATATATATATATATATATATATACACCAAATAAATTGATATGGAATAATGCCCCAATTAGGATTTAAATACATCAAAAACATACCACGAAGTGGTTGTCATCAAAGAGGAATTCAAACAATTCCCAAAAGTCGTTTCGATCGTACAAGTCCGAAATTAACCGATAAAGTAAATTCACGAGTCCCATACCTCGTAATTTTACTAAATCGTTTAATTTACTTTCTCATACGTCCGAAAAAGAATCAAAGTAATTAAAATTAATAAAATTAATAATAATATATTTTACTAGAGAAAATGGGATTTTAAACCAATTTCTAGAAATTTATCTAAAGGATTTTGAGAGAAAACTCATCATTTAAAAGAATTTTAATGATTTTGAAAGCCTAGAAAATAAAGAATAATTGTTTAAAAACCTTTAAAAATGTGTAAAAACATTTATTATACAAACCATGATTTTAGAAGATTTTATGCAATTTATTCGGATTTTTAAAACTCAAAAGACAACAATTTGCAATTTAATCAGTATAAATCGATATTCAAATTTAAATCAAATTTGAATTAAATTTAAATCCAAATCTTATCCTAACTTGACTAATCCATTGCTGGACATAATAATCAAACATTAGCATCAAATTTATTATATAAAAATTTGCAAAAGAATGCAAATGAAATTGTCGAAATCGGACAAATATATAAATATTGTGGATGTCAATGACAGACCAACAGTAAAAACATTAATTTTTCACCATGTAAACAACATAAGCTTGTAAAACATAAAACATAAAAGTTGTAGCATATTTCCTGGGGATTCCATAACATCTTGAATTTAAAGATTCCGATCAGTAACGTGAAAGTTATGATCGAAATACTACATAGAAAAAAATTGTGCGCTGGTTATTAACACGGACTAGCAACGAAAAAATCAATTTTTGCCTATGTAGAATTCAAAATTATTCAAAACAAAAAACATGAAAGTTGTGGAAAATTTCACATGGATTCTAGAACATCAAAGATTTTGAAATTTTGATTTGAAACACAAAAGTTATGCCAAAATTAGTAAAAGTTAAAAGTTAAGCCTGGACTGATACATTTTCGGGACAGTGACAAACATTGTCAATTTTTGCATAGCAAACTTCAAAATTACTGAAAACTCAACAAATGAAAATTATGGAATATTTCACAAGGATTGCAGAACATCCAAGATTTATAAATTTCGATTTGAAACGCAAAAGTTATGCTAAAAATACTATTCAGCCAATAGAGCACTATTACTATTTTCTGTGCAAATACCCTCTCGGTTTTGCAACTTTGACAGCAAATAAGGAGGTCCAAAAGGACTTGAATCTCAATAAAACTTTGCCAAAATGAACTCTAACAAGTATACTATGAACGAAAAAAATTTGACGGCAATCCGATGCCGGATGTAAAAGATATGGGCAAACAAAGTTGCACCATTTTCAGCAAGACATAACAATATTAAGAGCAAATTTTTATACGTAATCAACCTTTATAGCTTCAGATTTTACTTTTTTTTTCCTCATAGACTGGCCATTTCAGTTTGCATAAGCTTTAACTTACCTATTAGCAGCAAAAAGAAGGAGATTTGAGCTTCAAAATGGAGACTTTCCGCTGGTTTTGCCTCTCTAGAACCTGAAGGAGCTGAAAAGAAGACATGCAAAGGAAGAAATCTTCAATAAACAAAATTACAGTAAACTGGAAAAGGGATTCCTTAAGATTAAAGATAAATATGGGTAGGAGATTACCTTAATATAAATTTTAGATGAAAATACTTCAATTTGGTGTGGATTGCTAGGGTTTTAATAAAAGTTGAATAAGGAGGCCATTATTTCTTCTTTTTGAGTTTCTGTTCTTTTCTTTGAGAAGGAGGAAGAAAGTAATCTGTACGTACTACTTCCTCTTCTTCCAGAAATTTCTTTTGGTTAATTGGGTATGGGTTGGACCAAGCCCAATATCCATTCAATTTAATCAAATTGTACTTAGTAAATTTCTTATCTTGTATATATATAATTACAATATAATTTAGTTCATAACTTTTGCAATTCTTATCCGTTTTACACGAAACGAATTGCGTTGTGATTGTATTAACATCTAGAACCCAACAAAAATATTAAACATCTTATTTTACCATTTTAAATTTTATTTTAGCAATAAGTCCCCATTTATAATAAATTTACACTATTTAATTAAATAATGCAAATTTAACATGTTTTAGCCAAATAAAATATATTTCTCAATCAATAAAGTGTATATAATTGTTTTAGCATCTCCAAAACAATTAAAAACTCATAGTAAAAATATTTATAGCTTTTAGTTGAGTATTATTACCATTCCTTATGTATTTTAACAAAGAAGAAGGCAATTTGGCAATAAATTGCAATATCGCCAAATTTAATATGTTTATTGAATATAGTTGGCACAACTACATTCAAAATTCATAAAATAAAGTAAATACTTTATTTCCACACATGTTCATCACATTTATTCACTTCTCTAACATTTCCTCTTTTATTTTTATTATTTACACAATAAAAGAAAATTATTGATATACATCACCAATATTCTTTTATTAATCACAATAATTACCAACAATTGATATTTATCCACCCAAATTCACAAATAAAGTTGTTAACTTCATTTTCCCCTATCTTAAAATTTTCAACCATCAAAAATGAAATAAGCCTCATTTTATTACATTCACCCAAGATTTATTCATACAATATTGTTTATTTCAAATAAACAATATTATACATCATTTTCTTCTTGTTAAATTATTTTTCTCCATTATTAAATTATAATTCTCATTATGATTTAATGTTTAAGATAAATCTCCAACCCAGGGTTGTTACATATTTACACTTTTTTTTATAACTACTTTCTTTTATTCTTAGTTCTTTTAACATCATTTTATTGTAAGTCATTCAATTACCCTTTATTATATTTACCTCTATTAATCATTTTATAATTAAAATTTAAGTGTATAACATTTATTATAACTACTCAAATTTTATTTATAAAATCTTTTTATATCGTATATTATCCAATTACATTTTTAACTTTTGAAATTTTGGTAAGTTATATTTGAATGCAATTGTATTATACAAATAAAATTTCCAATTGAATCATTTCAAGCTTAAATCATTAATTTTTTTATTTTCTTTTTATAATTGAAATTATTCTTTAAAAATAGAATTTAAGAATTAAATTTCCGATTTCTTCAGACCATTCAGAGATAAGAAATAATATATATACATATATAATATGTCAAATCAAATTTCAATCATATATATATATATATATATATATATATTATAAATCAAGTCATATTTTAGAAATTCAAATCAATTTAATTTCCCAAAACAAAGCTGTAGCAAGACTACAGAACAGTCTCTTAACTTCGAAACTCGAAAATGAACGTCGATGATGTCGCGATCATCACCGAAGTTATTTTCCAGCGACAAAGAGAAGAGCACTAATTTTAAACCTTTAAAATTCTTTGAAAACAAATTCTATTCAAAATACTTTAAATAATATAACCTTTTAAAACTTTAAACCAAAGTTCGAAATAATCGAAATTTAAATCCTCAAATTCTTGTTTTAAATTCATTTCAGTTCCCAAATAAATTTATAAACAAATATTTATATATCTATTTGTAGAACAATAAATGATAAATCAAGTATTATCATTTCAAATTATCAATTTAAATCATTTCATTAAGTTCCATAAATTTACTTATATATCAAAATTTATTTCATTAACCAAATTTTAAAATAATATTGTGTCAGTTTGTTCTGTCAAAGTGTTTTAGAAATCCTATCGATAACGTTGATTAGACGAATCGATCAGAAACCCAAATCAACATCAACAACTCAAACAACACAATATATAAAACAAAACATAGATATACAAGTACAATTCAAAATGTTTAGAAGAATAGATTGGAAACAAAAGACAATATGATTAAATAACAGAGTAGGGAGGTGGATAAGCTTAAATAAATAACGGGCAACCTTAACCGGGTCAACCGTGACTTAAAGAATAAAATCAATGTGGATTTTTCTGTGGTAAATCTACCTTCGATCTCAAGAGTTAGAGTTTGAAATAACAAAAGATATTAGCATCTAAACCAAGGATAGATAAGAATCTTTGTTGAATTGATGCTAACTGCAAAGGAGTTTTCCCCCTTTTTCAATTAAATTTGAAATTGGCGTGACCGCAAACTCACTAGAAAGATAATTCGAAGCGGAGTTATGGAATGCTCCAGAGTCAAAAGAAGATGAATAGTGAGGGATACGAATGGATTTTGGAACCGTAGGGAATGTTCCAAAATTCAAAGGAATCGAGTCAAAAGGGAGAGATTCAAACTCGAATGGAAATGATTCTGTAAATACATCTACTCCATATGCTGAGTTTTGCCTAGAGCTAACCTGGCTCTGATACCAACTGTAACAACCAGGTATTTTCAACCTTTCGCATCCATTGTAAGTGTATGGGTAGACACTCATGCCGGAATTGAATTGCTCAAAATACCGCGTTGTAAATGAAAATGTGGCAAACCTCAGAATATACAGTAAATAAAAATCACAGATCACAGACACAGAGTATATGATAATGCAGCGGAAGAAAAAGAGATAGTAGTTCATGAAGCTACTATATAAAATATAAGATACATCAGAGTTAAATAAGATACAACAGAAGAGTAACAGGATACATCAGGTACAAATCAGATACATCACTGAACCACTGGATACTGAAACAAAATAGATGGCTGGATCTTCAAGGAAAGCTCCAACGCCGAAGGTGAATCTTGAATGCTAACTCAATCAATCTGACTCAAGCGTAAAGAAAAACACAAAACACTCGAGTCGGGACATAAATACTTATAAACTGTAAATCAACTCAAGTGAACAGTAACAAAATGCATCAGTAACTTAAAGGATGCTCGGGACCGCCCATCCTCTAAGGATCCATTAAACTATTTACTATGTAGTAATATACCCTATATACGGTAGTGTCTAATCAGTAAAGTATAATCATATAGAAAATATCGTTAAGGGGATGGTGAACCTTAACGCGGTCGGATCTTTAAAACCAAAATCGTAGTGGGCTCGATATAAGGATATGACATGGCACGCGAGGCAATGCCAGGGTGGATACACCGTTTGCACTCCCGGACCAGTGGTGACGGCAAGCCAGCAGCTTCCGCCCACCTCGAACAATACCCCGAATCAAAGTGGCGCCACATATCGAATCACAAAAGTAATAGAATGGTTTTCGATGGAGCATGCTCGATGAAAGGGTGCGACCCTTTGTGTAGCCCGGTATAGCTCCTGTTTAAGTCATATATGCCAACTCACGGGAGTTGGGTCCACGTAATATACCTCGAGAACGTCGCCACCATCCTACTTCATTCTGGAATCTCCACCGCGTACACAGTTGTTAAAGTGGTTTTCGGTATTGGCCGGCTATAAGACAATATCCGATCCCGGTCTCTTTAACAACCAATCGTTATTATAACCCATAGTTATAACTTTAAAACAATATTTTATACTTCAAAATAAAATATCCTTTTCAATCCAAATATTTATCAAACTAAAGATTAAATCATTTCCAAAACCATTTCAATATACCATCGTAAAAATATCTTTCAATTCAAATATTTATCAATATAAATATCAAGTCATTTCTAACCATTTCAATATATTAAATTTTCATACCCTTTCAACACTACCTTTCAAATCATTTTAATATATCAAAATATCATAACCTTTCAAGGCTTCAGTTCCAAAATATCATATCTTTCAGAACTTCTTTTTTTTAAAATCATGTTAATATCAAAATGTCCTATCTTTCAAACTCCGTTTTTCAAATCATTTAATATCAAAAATATCATATCTTCCAAAACTTCGTTTCAAATCATTTTAATATATCAAAATATCATATCCTTTCAAAACTTCGTTTCAAATCATTTTAATATATCAAAATATCATATCTTTTCAAAACTTCATTCATTTCAAATCGTTATTCATTTTATTCAATCTAAAATACCATTTCAATTCATATTTTAAAACAGTTTATATTCCAAAAATTCTTTTTTTCATTAAAATGAAGTTATTATGTTTAATAATTAAATTATTAAATTTCCAAAATTTTCGACTTCCAATGTTCATTTGTTCACTTAAGTTTATCATAGCAGTGAAATTTCACTTTTCGTGGCATTTAGAAAATGCTACGGAAAAATACATTCAAACAGTTCAATTTAACAAAAGACAACATTTTAAAATGTTGTAATAGGGTTTACTTAAATTTCGAATAAACTAAGTTAAATTCAACCATTTATAGCACTTACAAAAATTGCTATAATAGCTTTTAATTCAATTTAGCTTTTTAGTTCATTATCATCAACTACAGCATTTTCAAATGCTGTAGTATCATTTACATTGTAATTAATAGCATTTCAAAAATACAGTCAATTAACTTCAAATATTCAATATAATTTCTCAACCAATTATATTTTTATTAAAACATTTGTAACAACCCGCATATTTAACGATTTTATATTTAAATATTTTATTTAAATATTTTATCATTCATCGGATTTTGGTCCGAAAAGCTACTTTTTGCAAACAGCCGAATTGGGACTCGAGACCACCCCCATTGAGTTCAAAATGACGTTTGCGACCTTTTTGAGTATAAGCTTCGATATGTTTGGAGAAAGTTGATTTTTGCCACTTTTTCTCTTAGGGCTTTGGTTTGTTGTCTCAGCCCATTAACCCCAGCTGAGCCCTAGCTCCACCCCCCACTTATCTTCATTTCATTTCTAATTCCTAACCCTTCAAGCTAAAAGCAAAAATGGTGGAAGAGATGGGAAATGGAAATTCCTAAGCCCTAGCCTTCTTTGCAAATCCAACTTCTAGCTCCAACCTCAAGTAAACCCATTGGTAAGAACCTCCCTTGTGACAACCTGGGGTTTGGCGTCAATTAATTATCATCGTTAGACGATTAGATTGGTTTGTTAAGTGCTATTTAAAGTTTGATTCGGGTTATAAGTATTTTGAAAATATTTGTTTAATAGTTTACGGGCTGTAAACAATTCATTTGGCCCGTTTCCTTTTTATGTGGAAAATGGAAATAACCGATTCCATCTTCTTTTCTATTCAACCCGTTTCTCCCCCCTCCCCATTCTCGAGTCACTTTTCATTTTCTAACCCTAAAATCAAAACTAACGAAGAGAACGAAAATGGCGGATCGTCCTTCCTTTCCTGTGCAATTAGAAGTTAGGGCTTTTACATTCGAAGGCGCTGGCCTCTGGTCGATCGAAGCTCTTCGCATTGCTTCGTCTGCTTGATTCGTGGTCGTCTTCGCTTCGGCAAAGGTGAGTGATTATTATCACTCACATCTATTTCAAGCTTTGGTGTTTTCTGACTTGTTCAAACTCGCAACTTTTGCTGTTTGATATTACGATGTTGATGTTGTTCAACTTACGACTTTTGACCGTATTCAATTTTATTTCTATGCTGATTTGAACTGTTCGTATTGCTTGGGCATCACTGTTTCGATTTAGATTTTGTTGACTTCGGTCATCTGATGTTGTTGACTTTTGCTTGGTGATAATACTATGCTCGGCCATTCAATCTTCTTATGGGTGTTCGAGATGGTTACTGTCTTGTTCCAATTTCGATGTTGCTTGCTATTAACTTTCGCTTTTGGGACTTTGGTATGATATCGTGACAGTGGTTGGCCTCGGCAAGACCATAGTTTTGAGTTTGATTTGAAATTACAACTTTATATTCTTTGTTCAATATTGCCTTAACTGACCAAACATTTTAGTTGTTGTTTCATCTCCAGTTTGTAAATTGATTTCTTTTTGGTTGATGTTGTTTCACACACGTTTGTCGAGACTCTCATTTGTCTGTGATATTGCCTTTTCATGGTGATGTTCACACTGCTACGTTGACTTGGAATTGATGCATATTGAACTGTTGTAGATGTGTGCTCATGTATACTAGCTTCTTGCATTAGCTTCACGTAGAGACTGCACGTGGTATGACCACTGTCCATACTGTTATGTGGTATTTACATTTACTTCATGTAGCGGCTTCAGCGGGTCATGCTAGGATGCAGCTTGATCTTTGGTTTATATATATACACATTTAAGGTTGTAACTGGAATCCTATATATATATATATATGCCATGCATTACATCATTTATCTGCTGCATCAATATCGGTTGCTATTGTTGAACCATGCGAGGCAATTGGCATTACGTTCCATGTATTCATTGAGAAGTTGAGTTGTATATATGCTGGTTGTCTAGTCTGGTTCAAGTTGCAGTGATACTACTTGTATTCTAGTTTTCTGTACATGGTCCCCTGTAGTATGCATTGTCACTTTGGGTAATAAAGATTGTTCATTCAAGTCATATATGTGCTTTAGTAATGCTTATAGCCTGTTTCACATGTATAACTTGTTATGGCATTTTGCTATCTGTTTGGATATTCTTGTAGTCTGATTCGTAGTACTTGCACATGTCAAATTTCGCACTTCTTTTGTATACTTGATTCGCCCTTTATACCTTTTCCCTGCAGCTTGAAAATTATATATAGGTTGGCTGCTGTGCAATATTTTTAGTTGTACACAGCCTTGTACACTTACTCATTTGAGTTGCACTGCCTCTCGATGGCACCTCTGATTCATTTTGACCATGTGCAGCCTTCTCATGTTTACTAGTATATGCACAGTACTTGTTCATGTGTATTTATACGTTTCTTGAGTTTGTTTTGTTGTACATGACTTGCTGCTTACTCTTCGTCTCGAGTTGAGCCTAAAATTCATTGGGCTTGACCTCGCATTTGTCTCCGCAATTTAATCGACATTCGGCCTTATGACATTCATAGCGATGCTTGTGAATTTTCATTGGGTACATCATCACTGTAGTGGCAAGGCAGTGCACGCAAGCGGGAACTGCAGCCACACAGTATTCGGTTAGGTACATCATCACGGTAGTGGCAAGGCAGTGCACGCAAGCGTGAACTGCAGCCACACGGTATGGCTTTTATGATATTCTATCTTGTTTTGATTATTGATCTTTTGCATATTCCATATGCTGTAGTGGCGCGGCAGTACACGCGTGCGTGTACTGCAGCCCTACTCGAAGTAATATTTTAATTGAGATTTCAAGGCTTTGAACTGTTTTGTTTATTCAAAATTCAATATTCTGATTTGGTTTAATTTGCTGATTTGATGTTTAACACCGTTACGTGTTATACTTATCGTTATCCGATTTCTTTATTTAAGGATCGGATAGACGAGATTTATTGCGACTGTCGTCTTTTCATTATTTAATTATTATTGCTTCTGTGCACTAATAACTGAGTTTGAATTAGACTGGCCCGTGTATTATTTTCTTTTGAATATAATACTCGGGTCAGACCGAGTATTTACAGGTTGTTGATATCTTACTGTGGGTTGCTGCTAGAGCTATGAAGTCTTTTCACATCTTTTGGAGTAGTCGTCATCATGTTTAGTAGTCAGTATATTTGTATAGGATGTTGTATATTCATGTATATTATTCACGATGATGTACTTGTATATGTAACTTCCAGAGTCGACAGTTGTAGTTGTATCATATGTATTGTATCACATGTATATCTACTGACACCAGTTCTATATATATGAGACTTTCTGTTATATCTGTGTTCCGCATTTACTTTATCTGTGTTATTATTATTATATATTGCCTAAACTATTATGAACCATCGTAGTTCGTTTTATACTAGAATTGAGTATGTCGATGGGAGTAAATAATGAGATGAAAAATAAAAATATATACCACTCCTATCGAGATAACCAATACTAATGTAAGACCTAACTATGGATGGCCGCTCCTATCCAGCCTTATTCTTCGTAATAACAGACAGTGTTTCTTTTAATAATCTTTGTTATTATGAGCATAAAGGTGGGGCTTCACAGTTGGTATCAGAGCTTGGGGTTTATGGACATAATATAAAACATAACTTAGATGGAACATGTGTTACAACTATTAGTCGATGTTTTATTGTGCTTTGAGTTAAAAACTAAAGTTTTGAAATTTAGATGGAATTTTTAAATATCTTTATTTAAAAATAAAAGTGAATTTGTGTTTTTATGATTGATTGAGTGTGTTCTGTTTATCAGAGTGCACAGCGGAAACAGCGACTGTCTTCGCTGAGTACAACTGATAACTTTTTGATTTAAAAATCAAAATATGAAATTGAAATAAATTTCATTTGTTGTTTACATAACTGTGTTTAATTTGTTTTCTTTAAAAATTTCGAATCCAATTTGAGAATTCGAAACGATTACAGTTATGTGAATTTGTTGAGATTTTTGCTATTTTAAAATATCTTCATTGAAGATATAATTGAATGATTTCTTTGTTCATTTTGTAGTATACGTGCAAATTTAGGTTACACGTTACTGCATTAATTTTACGTTGAACCGATGCTTGGTTATGAAACGTATTTAGTTACCGTTATTCTTATAACGGGATCTTTACACCAATGCTATATTTTGAAGCATAGTGTTTTGTTGATATTTTAATGAATAAAAATCCATTGGTATTATATTTTAATGGGAATCATTTTGATGAGATTTTGATGTTTAAAAAAAAATTACTGTCGTATTGACTTCAGTAACCTTCAATTTAAAGTGGATTTTCATGCGGTTATTCCGCAATGCTGATTTTGAGATCCGTTTTTACGATGTTTTGAGAAATACAATTTCCATATCGAAATTGTTGCAGATGTTGCTGTTTTGAACACGGTTTTTCAAATGTTTCAAAAAAAAATTGTTTTCAAAATTTTCCAGTTTACGTTTTCAAAAGAATGAGGAAGCGATTTAAACGTTTCAGAAAAATCGAGGACTATGACCCCTTTCTTTTACTGATTGGCTTAATTACGGACTTGTTCATTTGAGAATGTAAATTATTACTTTTATGAAATAAATGAAATTGTTTTTAGAAGTTTTGCATTTCTCGCCTTCAAAAGAATGAGGAAGCGATTTAAACGTTTCAGAAAAATCGAGGACTATGACCCCTTTCTTTTACTGATTCGCTTAATTCCGGACTTGTCCGTTTGAAAATGTGAAATGTTATTTTTGAAATACACAATTTTGCACGTTCAAGAAAACGATGAAGAGAATCAAACGATTTAGTAAAACACGTGGTATGGGACATGTGCGTTTGCTTTTTCGGTTAATTCTGGACTCGTTAATTGAATATCTGATGATTTTATTTGGCTTTCGGGTCACTCTGCTGGACCTCCGGGTCATTTGTTGGGCTTTCGGGCCACTCTGCTGGACCTCCGGGTCATTTGTTGGGCTTTCGGGCCACTCTGCTGGACCTCCGGGTCATTTGTTGGGCTTTCGGGCCACTCTGCTGGACCTCCGGGTCAAATACCAGTACTAGACCTTCGGGTCACTCTGCAGACCTTCGGGTCAATCTGATGGGCGCCAAAAATTATGTTGAGTACTTGGTAGGCTTCGGTCACTCTGAGATGCACGTGCGGCGTAGCTAAAACTCGCCATCTGATGGGATCGATCAAACCTTTTATGTTGATTTTCTAGAGTATCTTTATTGATTTCTAGATATTTGTTGTTTCCAATTATCTGCAGGTAATTGTATATTTGTTGATCTGAGTTCTAATTATCGCTTGTGATAATTAGATATTTGTTGAATTTGATTATCGCTTTTGATAATCGAATATTTGTTGATATGAGTTCTGATTATCGTTTTTGATAATCGGATAATTGTTGAGTTTTGATTATCGTTTTTGATAATCGAATATTTGTTGATATGAGTTCTGATTATCGTTTTTGATAATCGGATAATTGTTGAATTTTGATTATCGTTTTTGATAATCGAATATTTGTTAATTTGATTATCGTTTTTGATAATCGAATATTTGTTGATCTGAGTTCTAATTATCGCTTGTGATAATTAGATATTTGTTGAATTTGATTATCGCTTTTGATAATCGAATATTTGTTGATATGAGTTCTGATTATCGTTTTTGATAATCGGATAATTGTCGAGTTTTGATTATCGTTTTTGATAATCGAATATTTGTTGATATGAGTTCTGATTATCGTTTTTGATAATCGGATAATTGTTGAATTTTGATTATCGTTTTTGATAATCGAATATTTGTTAATTTGATTATCGTTTTTGATAATCGAATATTTGTTGATATGAGTTCTGATTATTGTTTTTGATAATCGGATAATTGTTGAATTTTGATTATCGTTTTTGATAATCGAATATTTGTTGATATGAGTTCTGATTATTGTTTTTGATAATCGGATAATTGTTGAATTTGATTATCGTTTTTGATAATTAAATATTTGCTGATTTGAGATTTAATTATCGCTTTTGATAATTAAATATTTGCTGATTTGAGATTTAATTATCGCTTTTGATAATTAAATATTTGCTGATTTGTGATTTAATTATCGCTTTTGATAATTAAAATTTGCTGATTTGAGATTTAATTATCGCTTTTGATAATTAAATATTTGCTGAATTGAGATTTAATTATCGCTTTTGATAATTAAATATTTGCTTATTTGAGATTTAATTATCGCTTTTGATAATTAATATTTGCTGATTTGAGATTTAATTATCGCTTTTTATAATTAAATATTTGCTGAATTGAGATTTAATTATCGCTTTTGATAATTAAATATTTGCTGAATTGAGATTTAATTATCGCTTTTGATAATTAAATATTAGTTGAATTAAGATTTAATTATCGCTAAAGATAATCAAATATTTGCTAATTTGACATTTGATTATCGACTGAGAAAATCAAATATTTGTCGATTTGAGATTTCTAACTATCGTTTTTGATAATTAGACCTTTGTTGTTTTCTGATTACCATTTTGGTAACTAGGTAACTACAGTTTTGCGAATTGTGATTTGTGTTTTATAATTATCTTAGTTGATAATTAGATTTTGCTGTTTTCTAATTATCGTATCGATAATTAGATATTGTTGTTTTGTGATTTTCTGTATTTTAATTATCTAGTCGATAATTGAATATTGCTGATAATTGCACTTATTCAGTTTTGTTGTTTTCTGATTGTCTACTTGATAGTTAGATTTTGTTGAGAATTTGTGAATTTCTTTTATTGAAATTAAAAGGTTTCTTTGGCATTTGTATTCCCGACTTTATTTTTCTAGCTTAACCAGTTTATGTTAGAAAAATAATTGTTATTGACGACTTTAATTATGAAAATTGCGGGGACGCAATTTTTATAAGGAGGGGAGTCTGTAACAACCTGGGGTTTGGAGTCAATTAATTATCATCGTTAGACGATTAGATTGGTTTGTTAAGTGCTATTTAAAGTTTGATTCGGGTTATTGTATTTTCAAAATATTTGTTTAAGAGTTTACGGGCTTTAAACAATTCATTTGGCCCGTTTCCTTTTTGTGTGGAAAATGGAAATAACCGGTTCCATCTTCTTTTCTATTCAACCCGTTTCTCCCCCCCCCCCCCCATTCTCGAGTCACTTTTCATTTTCTAACCCTAAAATCAAAACTAACGAAGAGAACGAAAATGGCGGCTCGTCCTTCCTTTCCTGTGCAATTAGAAGTTAGGGCTTTTACATTCGAAGGCGCTGGCCTCTGGTCGATCGAAGCTCTTCGCGTTGCTTCGTCTGCTTGATTCGTGGCCGTCTTCGCTTCGGCAAAGGTGAGTGATTATTATCACTCACATCTATTTCAAGCTTTGGTGTTTTCTGACTTGTTCAAACTCGCGACTTTTGCTGTTTGATATTACGATGTTGATGTTGTTCGACTTACGACTTTTGACCGTATTCAATTTTATTTCTATGCTGATTTGAACTGTTCGTATTGCTTGGGCATCACTGTTTCGATTTAGATTTTGTTGACTTTGGTCATCTGATGTTGTTGACTTTTGCTTGGTGATAATACTATGCTCGACCATTCAATCTTCTTATGGGTGTTCGAGATGGTTACTGTCTTGTTCCAATTTCGATGTTGCTTGCTATTAACTTTCGCTTTTGGGACTTTGGTATGATATCGTGACAGTGGTTGGCCTCGGCAAGACCATAGTTTTGAGTTTGATTTGAAATTACAACTTTAAATTCTTTGTTCAATATTGCCTTAACTGACCAAACATTTTAGTTGTTGTTTCATCTCCAGTTTGTAAATTGATTTCTTTTTGATTGATGTTGTTTCACACACGTTTGTCGAGACTCTCATTTGTCTGTGATATTGCCTTTTCATGGTGATGTTCACACTGCTACGTTGACATGGAATTGATGCATATTGAACTATTGTAGATGTATGCTCATGTATACTAGCTTCTTGCATTAGCTTCACGTAGAGACTGCACGTGGTATGACCACTGTCCATACTGTTATGTGGTATTTACATTTACTTCATGTAGCGGCTTCAGCGGGTCATGCTATGATGCAGCTTGATCTTTGGTTTATATATATACACATTTAAGGTTGTAACTGGAATCCTATATATATATGCCATGCATTACATCATTTATCTGTTGCATCAATATCGGTTGCTATTGTTGAACCATGCGAGGCAGTTGGCATTACGTTCCATGTATTGATTGAGAAGTTGAGTTGTATATATGTTGGCTGTCTAGTCTGGTTCAAGTTGCAGTGATACTACTTGTATTCTAGTTTTCTGTACATGGTCCCTTGTAGTATGCATTGTCACTTTGGGTAATAAAGATTGTTCATTCAAGTCATATATGTGCTTTAGTAATGCTTATAGTCTGTTTCACATGTATAACTTGTTATGGCATTTTGCTATCTGTTTGGATATTCTTGTAGTCTGATTCGTAGTACTTGCACATGTCAAATTTCGCACTTCTTTTGTATACTTGATTCGCCGTTTATACCTTTGCCCTGCAGCTTGAAAATTATATATAGGTTGGCTGCTGTGCAATATTTTTAGTTGTACACAGCCTTGTACACTTACTCATTTGAGTTGCACTGATTCTCGATGGCACCTCTGATTCATTTTGACCATGTGCAGCCTTCTCATGTTTACTAGTATATGCACAGTAC
Source organism: Allium cepa (assembly GCA_030765085.1). Taxonomy (NCBI): domain Eukaryota; kingdom Viridiplantae; phylum Streptophyta; class Magnoliopsida; order Asparagales; family Amaryllidaceae; genus Allium; species Allium cepa. The sequence continues at coordinate 313,675,907 of CM060937.1, forward strand.
TTGTTCATGTGTATTTATACGTTTCTTGAGTTTGTTTTGTTGTACATGACTTGCCGCTTACTCTTCGTCTTGAGTTGAGCCTAAAATTCATTGGGCTTGACCTCGCATTTGTCTCTGCAATTTAATCGACATTCAGCCTTATGACATTCACAGCGATGCTTGTGAATTTTCATTGGGTACATCATCACTGTAGTGGCAAGACAGTGCACGCAAGCGTGAACTGCAGCCACACGGTATTCGGTTGGGTACATCATCATGGTAGTGGCAAGGCAGTGCACGCAAGCGTGAACTGCAGCCACACGGTATGGCTTTTATGATATTCTATCTTGTTTTGATTATTGATCTTTTGCATATTCCTTATGCTATAGTGGCGAGGCAGTGCACGCGTGCGTGTACTGCAGCCCTACTCGAAGTAATATTTTAATTGAGATTTCAAGGCTTTGAACTGTTTTGTTTATTCAAAATTCAATATTCTGATTTGGTTTAATTTGCTGATTTGATGTTTAACACCGTTACGTGTTATACTTATCGTTATCCGATTTCTTTATTTAAGGATCGGATAGACGAGATTTATTGTGACTGTCGTCTATTCATTATTTAATTATTATTGCTTCTGTGCACTAACAACTGAGTTTGAATTAGACTGACCCGTGTATTATTTTCTTTTGAATATAATACTCGGGTCAGACCGAGTATTTACAGGTTGTTGATATCTTACTGTGGATTGCTGCTAGAGCTATGAAGTCTTTTCATATCTTTTGGAGTAGTCGTCGTCATGTTTAGTAGTCAGTATATTTGTATAGGATGTTGTATATTCATGTATATTATTCACGATGATGTACTTGTATATGTAACTTCCAGAGTCGACAGTTGTAGTTGTATCATATGTATTGTATCACATGTATATCAACTAACACTAGTTCTATATATATGAGACTTTCTGTTATATCTGTGTTCCGCATTTACTTTATCTGTGTTATTATTATTATATATTGTCCTAAACTATTATGAACCATCGTAGTTCTTTTTATACTAGAATTGAGTATGTCGATCGGAGTAAATAATGAGATGAAAATAAAAATATATACCACTCCTATCGAGATAACCAATACTAATGTAAGACCTAACTATGGATGGCCGCTTCTATCCAGCCTTATTCTTCGTAATAACAGACAATATTTCTTTTAATACTCTTTGTTATTGTGAGCGTAGAGGTGGGGCTTCACATCCTTCATCTTCTCCAACTCTTTCTCCATTCAATTTCAGAATTTTCCTAAACCTAATTTTGGAAATGTTTCTCCTTTAAGCTTAGAATCAAGCTTGTTGAGTTGGAATTGAAGAGTAATTGCTATTGTCATTGCTTTCGAGCTTCTTCTTCAATCGTTTGGGTGTAAAGGTGAGATTTTTAGCTCACATCTAAGTCTATGATTATCTTTTATTATTAGGTATGAATTCCTAATACTTATTCATGTGCATTTGATTTTGGTGTGAATTGATTTGGTGTATATTCTAATTTTTAGTGTTTCGAAATCAAAATCTATGAAAATCCTTTTATGGATGTTTGAACTTGTTTTTGGTGGTGCATCGAAGAGCTTATAGGGCCGGATAGTCGATTGGCATAAACCCCTAGTGACCGTGCTCGCTTGATTGCATTTTGAAGAAGATTTGCATCTTCATTTCATAGGCTGGAAAACAGCCTTGGTGCCAGTCAGTCTACTGGACCTTTGGGTCAGTCGACTGGCTGTAGCACATAGGCACTCCGAAGGCAACTAACAGAGGCTCGGGACCTCTATTTTCCCTGCATTCAGTCGACTGAATTTTTAGGTCAATCGACTGACTGTAGGAAATTATTTTTCCCTGCTTCTGGTTCAGTCGACTGGACCTTTGAGTCAGTCGACTGACCTCCTCTTAAATGCCTATTATGCCTATTTTGGGCTATTTCTCTTGTGTTTCCAAATTTAATCGATTCGGGTTTATTCCCACTTGTTGTATCAATTGTTATTCGACTTTGATGACTTCTATTTTGGGATTTTTGGAAATATCCATTTGGACGGATTTGATATCGATTTCTTTGGAATTTATTCACGTCTTCGTATGTGAATTTCGATGATCGATTGTTCTACTATCATCTTTGTGATTTGTCACTTTAAAATATAAAGGTTTTCTATACTAGTAGTAAATATCAAAACTCTTTCCTCAAAACGATTTCAACTCTATTTTCAATACCAAATTCGTTTATAAAACCGTTTTCCAATCTATTAGTATATACAAACCTTTACCTCACTCGTATGAGAAATCTAATTAAACGGCTTAGTAAAACAAGTGGTATGAAACGCTTGCATTTACTTCGCCGGTTAATTCTTGGACTTGTTCGATTGAATCTCTTGTGACAATTTTCTAGTGGAAATCTACAGTTTGTTCGTAAATATTTAAGTTAAGCAAGCGGTTATGGGACATGAAGCTGAACTCATATATTTACTATCTTAGTGTAATTGACACTTCTCGTTGATCATGACGATCATCTTTGTGGTTTAGACTAGCAATGTGCGATGTCTCTTTGTCTATGTGGAGGACTGTTCCTCATTTTGTTGAGCTTCGTCTTATTTCTTACATGGGTCGTACCTATTTAGGTGCGTCGATGTTTGTTTACTCATGGGTCGTACCTTTTTAGGTGCGTCGATGTTTATTATGCATGGGGTGTACCTTTTTAGGTGCATCGATGTTTGTTTACTTCGTGGAGCAATCGGCTCAATAAGTTGGTACATGGGGCGTATCTTTCTAGTTACGTCGATGTTCGTCTATGCATGGGGCGTATCTTTCTAGGTGCGTCGATGTTCTACTTTGCATGGGGTGTATCTTTCTAGGTGCATCGATGTTTATTTATACATGGGGTGTATCTTTCTAGGTGCATCGATGTTTATTTATGCATGGGGCGTATCTTTCTAGGTGCGTCGATGCTAGAGCATGGGGCGTATCTTTCTAGGTGCGTCGATGTTCGACTGTTCATGGGGCATGTCTTTTTAGGTGTGTCGATGTCTAGTTTGTGGGATTGGCCATCCTTTTCTTGTGATTTCTGGATTTCTAATTATTGATTTTTGGAATTTATGTTTCACCACCTTTTTCAGTTGGCATTGATATGTATGTCATTTTGTGGCTTGGTGAATTAGATAAAGAATATGACATTCTTTTGATGCTATGAGATTCTTGAGATATTGTATGACTTTTGTGGATTTTCTAATGTATACTTATCGTATTATGACATTTTTGGTTATCATGCGTCTTTTTTGTTATATCTCTTCTTTTATCTCATTTTAATTGATAAGTATAGCTAGACTGATCCGTTTATTATTTTCTTCATAAATAATACTTGGGTCAGACTGAATTTTTACAGGTGCTTCTGCTTGACTCCTTATCGGACCACTATCTGATCTTTTGGCTAACTACTTTAGTTTAGTAGTTTTAGTTGTATACATTTAAGATATAGACTCCTTGATGTATACATATTTTTGTCTAGCACTTGTATCTGTTCTTTTGTGATATTGTGGATCTTTCAGACCACTACTCTGATATACACTTTTATGTGTAATATTCATATCTATTTCCGCCTTTGTGATATGAACTGTCTGTGACTGATTTGTGTTATGTTTATTTCTATATTTGTTTCCGAACATTTTATATAGCCACTGTTTGATAGCTTTGAGTTTGTATCTGTATGTCGGATTTCCTCTTGAGATTAAAAGTTATATTTTTACTATCTGACATATCGATGCTCGCACAAAGAAATTACACGGATGGTCGCTCCTCAACAGCCTTATTCTCCGTGCTAGTTGACGGCATAACTTCGTAGTGTTCTTGGCTAGCGTGGGTATATAGGTGGGGCGTCACAGCTTGGTATCGGAGCCAAACTTCGAAACAATATAGAATAATCTAGCAAGGATCATGTCCTAAGTCTTTCTTAGGAGTTGTGCCTTAGGATTTACTCGAGTCTTCGTACCGTTCTATCCTACTTTCTTTTATGATTTCTTGTTTTATCTATCAAGATTTCTTGATATTTATTTTGAGAATAACTTTCTCCTCTTCTTTCTTTCTTTCTTAAAAAAGAGAAATGGTTAGACCAGGCCGTCCCAGCGCCGGTCAATCTAGTGCTACTCCCCTGGATGCAGTATTCATGTCTGCTCAACAAATTCTGGATCTTGTAAAGAATCAAGAGTTTATCTACGCTTTGAGTAAGAACCCTGAAATGGTTCTACCTTTGAAACTTGAAGTTCCATTCAATCAGCTTGTGGACATCACTCTTCGACATGAAGAGTTTGGTAAAGGAAGTGATAGTGATGTTGGGATTTCCAAGAAGAGGCATATTAAGATCAAAAGCCCTAATCCCAATAAGAGAGTGAAGAAAACTACTTTTGTAGCAAAGGCTCCAATCCCTAATCATGGAGGATGCTACAATTGTAATTCTAAGGAACACTATGCGAATATGTGTCCGAAACCCCATTCTTGTCGCTATTGCAAAAAACCGGGTCATCTTTTATCTACATGTCCTAAACTTTTGAACAATGACATGAGAAAGCTAAATATTGTGCAAGTCCCTAGAAACACTTCTCTTGGTCAAGGTATTTCTCATTCAGTCCTTGATGACATTTGCTTTGTGATTATCTTATTCGTGTTCTTTGTGATATGAGTTCATCTCACTATTTTATATCAAAAGAACTTGTCGATTCTTTTTCTTTGAATATTTTGAGCTTGATGTCTTCTTTGAGAATTGTGAATCCGGATGGATCCGCAACACTCAATTTGTTTTTGTTTAGATGTCGAAATTACTTTATGTGATTTTTCTTTCCGAGCCAATATTTTGCTTAGGCTCCGGAATTGATTTGTGCTATAGGATTGGCTTAATCATTATGAAGCCTATATCCTATTTTCTCGAGTGGACTATTCATCTTCGACATTTTCTATCTGTTAAGCAGATTCCTGTTTTTCCTTTGTGATTTTGATTCCAATTTGATGGCATCATTTTATTCTTTAATCCCTTATGGTGAGGAAAGTATTATTTCTCTTACCTAAATAATTTGTGAAAAATTTTCCGGTATTTTGAGCTTGTCTTAGGATTATCACCTAAGAAATCTTTTGTGTGGTGATAAGGTCTTTCTAGTTCGACCTTGCCACTGATTTTCCTTTGGCTACGAGTTGCGGGAGTAGCATTCCACTTACCGCATCCCGTAATCGTTATGATTCTTATGAGTGACCTATTATGTCATTCAATTTGTCCAGCTTATTTCATCCATTTTATAAATCGAATATTCTATGAATATTTCGATGAGACCATTCTTGTGTTTATTGATTTTGGATGAAAATAGTAATTTAAAATTTTGCAAATCTTTTTCATAAGATTTATTTATAAGTAAAACTGGATTTTTGTTCTTGAAACGAACAAAGAATATTCTTAAAACTTTTTAAGAGATTTATTTATCCTATAAAAGATGATTTTGTGATTGTATTTCCCATTGAGTGTTTTAAGAATTTTGGTCGATGCGCTTGATAAAGGTTATCGATAGGAATTTCCTAAACGCTTTGATGTGACAATCAGACACGATATACTGACTTGTAAATTGTAAATTTTTCTAGGAATATTTTTACATTGAAATAATTGTGATTTTGAAAGTTTTAGCTTTTCGAGAAAGAAGATTATTCAAAAGAGGTTCTTTCTTTTCGATACTTCTATTCTTGTGATTCCTGAAGGGGAACCAAGACTTTGCTATTTGTACCGATACTAGTCATATTGGTTTGGATGCCATTCTCTTGCAAAGGAGAACGTCCTATCACTTGTGCTTCTAAATCATTATAGCTTATCGAGACTAGATATGCCACTCATGATCTAGTGCTCGCGGCTATTGTTTTTACCTTTGGAATTAGGCATCATCATATTTGGATGAGAAATTTGTTCCCTACCTCGATCATAAATCTTTGGAATATTTAATTTCTTATAAGGAACTTCATGATGACTGGAGTTCGTGGCATCTTATGACCCTGATATTCTTTTTATTCCCAAAAGGGAAATCGTGTTGCCAATACGTTTTGTCGTAGGCAACAAGGTGTTGATTTTTCGATGATGTCTGAAGGGAATTATCTCTTTAACAAGTTCATTGAACGTTTTGATGAACTTCATTTTATTGAGTTTTATCTCATTCCTTTAATGGACTTGCGTCCGATGTTGTTTTATGGTTTATCTGTTCATCGGATGTACTGTTATTATACTACATCGATGTTCCGTCCTATTTGGTTCATTGGATGTATCGTTTTTGAACTACGTCGGTGTTTCGAAATTATTCGGGCTTTGGTTCATTTGGTGTTCCGTCTTTGTACTACGCTGATGTCCCAAATTATTTGAGTTTCTAGTTTCTCGGGCGTACTATTAGTATACTACTTCGTTGCACCGGCTCAATTTTCTGCTATTCTTGACGTTCTCCACGTCTTTTAACTATGGAAATTCTTTTAGGTTTCCTATTTTATTCTTGTGCCCGGTGTTATTATGGAAATTGAAGTTTCACCAGGTTTGATTTATGAGCAACATTCTATTCACATCATTTCTTCGGGGGTTGAGCACCTTCGAAATAAAGATGTTCATTTTGTGAAAGTTCTATGGTTCTCAAATCTTTGGGATTACTCTTGGGAATCTAGAAAATTCATCGAGTGATCCCGTTCGTGCTAACTATTTCGTGCTCTTTATGGTGAACTTCTTATTTCAATTTTCTTTTGTGTTGATATGCTTTTATGGTTGTTACTCTTTATTTTCTTCTTAAGTATTGCGAGGACGCAATTTCTTTAAGGAGGGGAGTCTGTAACAACCCGCATATTTAATGATTTTATATTTAAATATTTTATTTAAATATTTTATCGTTCGTCGGATTTTGGTCCGAAAAGCTACTTTTTGCAAACAGTCGAATTGGGACTCGAGACCACCCCCATTGAGTTCAAAATGACGTTTGCGACCTTTTTGAATATAAGCTTCGATATGTTTGGAGAAAGTTGATTTTTGCCACTTTTTCACTTAGGGCTTTGGTTTGTTGTCTCAGCCCATTAACCCCAGCTGAGCCCTAGCTCCACCCCCCACTTATCTTCATTTCATTTCTAATTCCTAACCCTTCAAGCTAAAAGCGAAAATGGTGGAAGAGATGGGAAATGGAAATTCCTAAGCCCTAGCCTTCTTTGCAAATCCAACTTCTAGCTCCAAACTCAAGTAAACCCATTGGTAAGCACCTCCTTCATCTTCTCCAACTCTTTCTCCATTCAATTTCAGAATTTTCCTAAACCTAATTTAGGAATTGTTTCTCCTTTAAGCTTAGAATCAAGCTTGTTGAGTTGGAATTGAAGAGTAATTGCTATTGTCATTGCTTTCGAGCTTCTTCTTCAATCGTTTGGGTTCAAAGGTGAGATTTTTATCTCACATCTAAGTCTATGATTATCTTTGATTATTAGGTATGAATTCCTAATACTTATTCATGTGCATTTGATTTTGGTGTGAATTGATTTGGTGTATATTCTAATTTTTAGTGTTTCGAAATCAAAATGTATGAAAATCCTTTTATGGATGTTTGAACTTGTTTTTGGTGGTGGATCGAAGAGCTTATAGGGCCGGGTAGTCGATTGGCATAAACCCCTAGCGACCGTGCTAGCTTGATTGCATTTTTAAGAAGATTTGCATCTTCATTTCATAGGCTGGAAAACAGCCTTGGTGCCAGTCAGTCGACTGGACCTTTGGGTCAGTCGACTGGCTGTAGCACATAGGCACTCCAAAGGCAACTAACAGAGGCTCGGGACCTCTGTTTTCCCTGCATTCAGTCGACTGAATTTTTAGGTCAGTCGACTGACTGCAGGAAATTATTTTTCCCTACTTCTGGTTCAGTCGACTGACCTGCTCTTAAATGCCTATTATGCCTATTTTGGGCTACTTCTCTTGTGTTTCCAAATTTAATCGATTCGGGTTTATTCCCACTTGTTGTATCAATTGTTATTCGACTTTGATGACTTCTATTTTGGGATTTTTGGAAATATCCATTTGGACGGATTTGATATCGATTTCTTTGGAATTTATTCACGTCTTCGTATGTGAATTTCGATGATCGATTGTTCTACTATCATCTTTGTGATTTGTCACTTTAAAATATAAAGGTTTTCTATACTAGTAGTAAATATCAAAACTCTTTCCTCAAAACGATTTCAACTCTATTTTCAGTACCAAATTCGTTTATAAAACCGTTTTCTAATCTTTCAGTATATACAAACCTTTACCTCACTCGTATGAGAAATCTAATTAAATGGCTTAGTAAAACAAGTGGTATGAAATGCTTGCGTTTACTTCGCTGGTTAATTCTTGGACTTGTTCGATTGAATCTCTTGTGACAATTTTCTAGTGGAAATCTACACTTTGTTCGTAAATATTTAAGTTAAGCAAGTGGTTATGGGACATGAAGCTGAACTCATATATTTACTAGCTTAGTGTAATTGACACTTCTCGTTGATCATGACGATCATCTTTGTGGTTTAGACTAGCAATGTGCGATGTCTCTTTGTCTATGTGGAGGACCGTTCCTCATTTTGTGGAGCTTCGTCTCATTACTTACATGGGTCGTACCTATTTAGGTGCGTCGATGTTTGTTTACTCATGGGTCGTACCTTTTTAGGTGCGTCGATGTTTATTATGCATGGGTTGTACCTTTTTAGGTGCATCGATGTTTGTTTACTTCGTGGAGCAATCGGCTCAATAAGTTGGTACATGGGGCGTATCTTTCTAGTTGCGTCGATGTTTGTCTATGCATGGGGCGTATCTTTCTAGGTGCGTCGATGTTCGACTTTGCATGGGGTGTATCTTTCTAGGTGCATCGATGTTTATTTATACATGGGGTGTATCTTTCTAGGTGCATCGATGTTTATTTATGCATGGGGCGTATCCTTCTAGGTGCGTCGATGCTAGAGCATGGGGCGTATCTTTCTAGGTGCGTCGATGTTCGACTGTTCATGGGGCATGTCTTTTTAGGTGTGTCGATGTCCAGTTTGTGGATTGGCCATCCTTTTCTTGTGATTTCTGGATTTCTAATTATTGATTTCTGGAATTTATGTTTCACCACCTTTTTCAGTTGGCATTGATATGTATGTCATTTTGTGGCTTGGTGAATTAGATAAAGAATATGACATTCTTTTGATGCTATGAGATTCTTGAGATATTGTAAGACTTTTGTGGATTTTCTAATGTATACTTATCGTAGCATGACATTTTTGGTTATCATACGTCTTTTTATTATATCTCTTCTTTTATCTCATTTTAATTGATAATTATAGCTAGACTGATCCGTTTATTATTTTCTTCATAAATAATACTCGGGTCAGACTGAGTTTTTATAGGTGCTTCTGCTTGACTCCTTATCGGACCACTATCTGATCTTTTGGCTAACTACTTTAGTTTAGTAGTTTTAGTTATATACATTTAAGATATAGACTCCTTGATGTATACATATTTTTGTCTAGCACTTGTATCTGTTCTTTTGTGATATTGTGGATCTTTCAGACCACTACTCTGATATACACTTTTATGTGTAATATTCATATCTATTTCCGCCTTTGTGATATGAACTGTCTGTGACTGATTTGTGTTATGTTTATTTCTATATTCGTTTCCGAAGATTTTATATAGCCACTGTGTGATAGCTTTGAGTTTGTATCTGTATGTCGGATTTCCTCCTGAGATTAAAAGTTATATTTTTACTATCTGACATATCGATGCTCGCACAAAGAAATTACACGGATGGTCGCTCCTCAACAGCCTTATTCTCCGTGCTAGTTGACAGCATTACTTCGTAGTGTTCTTGGCCAGCGTGGGTATAGAGGTGGGGCGTCACAACATTTTTTTAACTTATAAAGTCATACATTTTCACATTTATAACATTGTTTAATTTTTCCTCAAGTTCATGGTTTTACAAGGTTAAATTTCCATTCCAAAATCAAGATTTAATAATAATCCACTTATTAAAATGCAATGTTCAATTTTAAATCCATTACATTAACTTTCAACTTAACACTTAAGTTCAAATTCTCAAATATAACTTAGTTATATTTTTATTTGCTTAACTAAAAGTTCACTTTTACGTCAATTTCATAAATTTCCAATTCTAGTTATATTTCAAAGTTTCAACTTAAATATTTATTCATTTCACATTTCAACTTTATTAAAAATCATAAATATGATAAAAATCATTTTAAATTCATTTAAATTCAAATTATCATAAATTTATCAAAATTTCATACTCAATTAAATTTCCATTTATAATTAAATCAAAATTTCCAAAATAACTTACGTTTTCTAACTTTTCATTAATTCATTTCACTTAAAATTATTCAGAAAATCAATAATATTTTACAAAAATTTTATTTTTATTAAATTTCAAATCAAAATATTATAATAATTAAATTTCTAAAATATTTTAAAATTTTTAGAAAAGCATATTTTAATTACGGGCCTGTATAAAATTTTCTACGCTAGGTAAAATGATACGGGTAATATATCATTTCAACCCGTAATTTACAAAAAAATCCGGGTTTTATCATTTCAAAGCCGCAATCCCAAGTCAAAATGAAAAATTTAAAACCATTCAGGCCTATCATTTCAGCCCATAACATTTTTTTTTCTAACAGGGAACTTGCAGTGTGATCATTTACAGAAATAATATAAACAATGTCAATATCACAATATACAGTCATATATCAGATGTCAGGTGAAAATTAACAGTTTTAACATGGTAATAACATGGTAATAACATGGCATAGCATATCATATGATCATCATTAACTTGCATAAACATTTTATATTACTAAACACATGTCATCAATTCACTTTCACAAGTATAAATGTAAGGGTGAGAAAGACTCACTTGTTCAAGCTGAAGACCAAAACAACAAACACAAGTGCGATTTCAAAAGCACGACAAGCACGATATAACATGACTTTTGATTTGAATGAATGGAGAGCCTTGATATTTGTCTTGTAAACATACACCCAAAACAATACAACAATACATAAGTTTTCAATTCAAAAATGACAAAACTAGGCTAGAAATAACTGCATAAATCAAGGCAGAGTTGCTATGCACTTGCTTCCAACACACTCTAAGTTCAGCCATAAGGTATACTACAGGTCTAAGGTAAGATTTGGACCAGGTTTTGGTTGGGTATGGTCAGCCTAACATAGGTTAACATGGTGCAAAAGTGTGGAGATGGGAAAACAACACAACAATCAACATACACATGATTTTCAAGGCACTACACGGCACGGTCAAAGCTAGTATGGTCATGGCCTGTACTTTGGGGTCAAAGGGGATGGTGTGGCCGAGAGTACAGGTGGTGCTGGAGGTGGTGGAGGTGGTGTTAGTGGCGGCCATGGGTGGTGGAAGGTGGTGGATGCATAGATTTGCTCGGTTAGGTCATGTAGGTGAATTATATTGTATTTGGTGATAGATCTACCACCAAAGGTGGCTCGGCTTGGGATGGCCAGTGAGGAGGAGGTGGTGGTGATGGGTTCCAGTGGTAGTGGAGGCAGCAGGGGCTGGAGAGGAGGCAGGTCCGAACCTAGAAGAGGAAGAGACAAGTGCAAATCAATATAAAACAATGAAAAAGTGAAGTAGAAAAGAAGATTTACCAAAGTTTTTGAACAAGGAGGCCATGATTTTTTTTTAGGGTTGAGAAAGAGAAAAATTTCATGAAAAATGAGCAAGGAAAGTCGGCTGGAGATGGTATAGGGAAATGCCAAAAAAACAGATGTGTTGATGACAAAAGAAACTGTAAAAGAAACAGTGAAACGTTTTTACGTTTCTTAGCCTTTAACCCTTTCAAATTTCTCATATATATTTATATACATCTAAATAACTGAAAATAATTAAAATCTCAGTTAAAATTCAAAAGTATAACAGATAAACAAAATACTAATAATTAAATATTAATTAGATATGCTTAAAACAAGAAAAATAGCACAGAAAATGAAAACTTGACTTAAGAATCAGAAATAACTTCAATATACTTTGGAAAAATTTACTTTAATTTAAATACATGTAAAATGAATAAAATAAAGTAAAACACAGCAAATAAAAGTGAGTGCACAAAATAAATAAATAAATTTTAATTATATATAATTAAATTAAGAAAATGGCTTAAAATTGTAGACTAGGCTTTAAAATTAGAAATAAATTCAAATGAACTTTAGAAAAATTATATTAACATTTTAAAAATACTTAAAAGTCAAAATATACATAATATAACATATTATCACATATTAAAGTAAAATATAAAAAAGAAGAAGTAACTTATACAATTTAAAATAGTCATTGTTAAATAACCCTATATACGCACAATATTGTAAAGGGTATAACTTTCACAATTTACATCCGATTTCAACGAAACGAAAAGTGGTGTTCTTAGAATTTTATGTACTTTCATAATAAAAGAAAAAAATTTAAATTTTTAAACTTTTAAAATTTTAAGTTGAAAGTCACAGTTTGACTATTTTGACCAAAATCCGCATTTCAGGCAAATATTCAACTTACACAAGTTTGGAATTATAACTCATATAAAAATCAAGATTATATTTAAATAATAAATTTAATCATTTCAAATAAGTAAAATAAGTTTCTAAATCAAAATCTTACATTAAAAATAATAAAAATATACAATAAAATAATTACAAAATACAGGGTTGTTACATATACTATTGATTTTAGAAAGTATTCGATTTGAAAATGAAATCTTATATATAATGGAATTTATATAAGTGCGATATTTGAAGCTATGATTTTGAAGGGCTACTATATATGGTATATTATATTTTGATGTAAGAGGTATGGGAAGTACCCTCTGGAAGAAGTATAGTGATATGCTTCGACCCAGATGGACTTGGGTAATCTAGGAATGGATTCGACTGATGAACCCTAATGGACTTGGGTGAATTCAAAAGTGGATTCAAACTTATATGGTTGTCCGGACATAAACTCATGAGTTCCTCGATTTTTTTTAAGGGTATATGGTTCTTTAGTTTACCCAATGGAGGCGCTTTCGATCCTGGGATCTCTTGTTTATGGATCTTTTGGGAAGGAAGTGCATCCATTGCGTAAATCATTGAATCAGCAGCGTACCACTGCAGCAGGGGTCGATGGTCCCTTGTTTACGAACTGGCTATGATATTTTTCTGGAATCCGGAAGATAGAAGGATCTTCTGGAAAGTGTTGTGTCCATTTCGTAAATACTGGATCAGCAGTGGGCCACTGCTATCGTATTATCATCATTTGACATTGGATTTTGAGCGGAACTTCTCATACCTATTTTTTTAGTATTTTCACTAGGTGTTGAAACAGGTCTACTAAGTACTTGGAGAATTCTAGCTTTGCGCTTGATCAACGCATAGCCAGAGTCCACAGGAATGAAAGTAAACTTGTTAAGACATCGAGTTATAAAAGTATTTTGGTAAAGTATTGTATAAAGGATATTCTAATCATGATTTAAAATGTCTTAAATATTGTTTACTTCAAACTATCAAATTTGAATCAAATAACTAATTATCATATTAAATGTTTAACATGTCAAATAAAAAAAAAAATATAATGGTTCATCCATGTCTTTCAACCTGCTTTCTCTCCTAGCTACTTTTTCCCTACCTTCTTTCAGGATTCTTCCAACCTATTGTTCTTTCTTGTTGTTTCTCCGCTTCCTTCCTTTTCGAGGACGAAAAGATTTGAGTGGGGGAGAGTGTAACAACCCTAGATTTTTCATATATTTTAATATTTGACTTCGTTTTATTTTGAAATTGTTTTAAACTTATTTATTTCAAACATTTCATTTTTAAATGTAGGTGTTGATTATTATGTGAATTATAATTTCAAACCGGTATAAATTGGATATTTTACTGAATGATGAATTTCTGTTCAAACTGGTCAAACCTTGACTTTTAAATTTCAAATTTAAATATTTAAATTCTTAAATTTTATCTTTTATTATAAAAATAGATTTAATAACTTGAATACTGATTTTCATTTCGTTGAAAACGGATTTAATTTCTGAAAGTTATGTACATTTCAATTTTGAGTATAATTTGTTTTATTTTGAAATTTTGTCTATTTTAAATTATATAAATCATATTTTCTATGTTATATTTTATTTTAATATGTGCTAATATGTTATTTTATGTATATTTTGTCTTTTAATATTTTTAAAGTGATAATAAAAAATTTCCAAAATTTACTGTATTTATTTCCTATTTTTAAAGGCTGTTTTCTATTTTTCTGCTATTTTCTTCATTTAAATTATATTTAATTAAAATTTAAATATTTATTTTTTGATTGTATTTTTATTTTATGTTATTATTTATGTTTAAAAATATTTTACAAGCTCATATGAATTTTTTAAAAATTATTCTATTTAATTTCAAGTTTTCTAGTCTAGTTCACTATTTTTAGCTATTTTTCTTAATTTAAATTTATATAATTAATAAATATTATATAAATTTTTATACTTTGATAAATTTTCGAAATTTTATCTGGGAATATTGTTGTTTCTAGAAATATAAAGTTATATAAATGAAATAAGGATATATGAAGAGTTTTTGACTTTTGAATTGCCTTTTGCCTTTTTGAATTCCACCTCTTCATTTTCCTCACAACTCTTCATTTATTTTGGCATAACTCCCCACATTTCAACTGACTAATTCATTTTCATTTCACGTATCTTCCTTTCCTCCTTCCTGAGACAAAAATTTCGGCCATCACATGCTTGGGAAGTTGGTAAAAAAAATTATTTCTTTTATCTCTTTTTCTACTTATATTGTTTATTCTAGTTTGATTTTTTGCACATGCTTTCACCTCTTTTAGGATCGGCCATGCCTCCATTGCTGCCCAGCCGCCTCCAACACCTGATCGCACACCACCAAGACCCCCTCCTCACCAACCAACCATGCCGTGACCCCCCTTGGTGATGCCCATCCACAAACTTTTCAAAACAACCCGAATTCCTAGCCTAGCCGAGCACAATATCACTTCCATCACCTCACCACCCCACTAGCCGCCACCTACCACGCCTCCACCACCTCCACCACCTCCAACACCCTTGACCACACCACCACATTGGACCCCACACCTCTGGTCATGACACTTGGAGCCTTGGCTGAGCCCAAATCCATGACCAAATGCATGTATTCATGCTTATGTGTATTATTTCCTTCACCCACTTTGGCACCATCACAAATGACATCTAGGCCGACCCATACCCACCATAACCTGACCCAAACACCTGCCATTATTTTGTATTTCCCCTTAATGCTGAGCCTAGTAAAGGTTAAAAGGAAGTGCAAGCATTTCTATTTGATTCTGTGCAGTCTATTCTAGTGTAGTTTTGATCGTAGTTGATTTGAAACTCATCGTTGTTATATTGTTTTGTTTGATGTGTATCCAAGGAATTTGACATTTGGCTCCTCCATTCGAATCTATGTCATGCTTTTGTGCTTGTGTAGATCCCGTTTGTGAAATTTGTCGTTGGGTCGTCAGCTCAAACCAGTGAGTTATTCTCACCAGATAGTTTTATACTTATATGAATAGTAAATCGATCGCTTGTGAATATGTAAACTGCATCACCATATTTTATTTGCTATGTCACTATCATATGATGTTCACACATGATTAAACACCAGTTATATCATATGTTACTGTTATATTATTGCTGTTATGTTATTTTATCAGTTAATCACACTGCAAGTTCCCTTTAGATTAGAATCACTATGGGTTGAAATGATACATACCCGAACGGACTTTAGAATAGGAGAAAATCATTATGGGCTGAAATGATAGGCCTGAATGATTTTCAATTATTTTCATTTACTTGGGATTGCGGGTTTGAAATGATCAAACCCGGGTTTTCTTTGAAAATTACGGGTTGAAATGATATATTACCCGTACCACTTTACCTAGGCTAGAAAACGAAATGCAGACCCATTGTTAAAATATTTTTTCTTAAAATTTTAAAATATTTTAGAAATGTAAGTATTATAATATTTTGATTTAAATTTGATTAAAAATGATTTTTGTAAAGCATTATTGACTCTCCAAAAATTTATAAGTGAAATGAATTAATGGTAAAGTTAGAAAATCTGAAATGTAAGTTTTTTTGGAAATTATAATTTTGTGATAAATGGAATTTAAATTAGATACGAAAATATGATAAATTTATGATATTTTGAATTAAATGAATTTAAAATAATTTTATAATATATTAATGATTTTTGAATTAAGTTAAAATGTGAAATGAATGAATATTTAAGTTGAAATTTTGAAATATAACTAAAATGGGAAATTTGTGAATTTGGCTTAAAAGTGAATTTTAAGTTAAGTAAATAAAAATGAAATTAATTTGTAACATCCCGCCTTTTCGCACACTTTAAACCGACACACATGCCAATTCAAACCATACGGAAGGGTGGATTGTTATGGGGTAAATAAGAAAAAAACAGAGAAGAAAGAAACAAAACAGAATCTCACAGCGGAAGGATAAAATATAATAATCAAATATACAGTTCATGAAGCTGTTTACAAAATATTTTATTCTACTTGTACAATGAATATCAGAGTTACACAAACCAATACAATCAATGCAACGGAATAGTGTGAGTGGTGCAATAATATAAATTATAATAATACAAATCTTCGTCTTCGTCCTCCAAAGCTAAAGTCTTCGATCCTGAAACGCTCGGACTGACCCGAGCGAATTTGAAAAGACAAAAACACTCGAGTCAGAAATAAAAGATCTTGTGTGAGTTAAATCAACAGAAATAAATATGAGTACAGTAACTCAAGAGATGCTCGGGATTTACATCTCCTAAGGATCCATTAAACTATTTACTATGTAGTATATTGCGCTATTATAATAGTGTCTAATAGTAAAATAAACATACTTTTAAAAAGCATTAAGGCTTTACATTTTCCACCTTAACACGTAATAGTCCCAGTAGTCCATCCAATATCATAGTCCCTCCTGATCGGGAAGCCACCAGAGGATACCACACGGGCTACGGGAGAAATCCAAACTCGTACAAGGCTCGGTATGGTAGGTGACATGGCACAACTAGGCAATGCCAGGGTAGATATACCAATTGCTATCCGGGCTGGTGGAAACGCGCAGCGCGCAGCTACCTCCCACCTCGAACAAACTCCCCCAAAACAAAAATAAAAGTGGCCACTGAATCAATCCAAAGTCAAAGTATAATATCGAAGAGTGTCCGATCAGAGGTATGACCTCATTGGGCCGAGAATCACTCCTGTTTTAGCCACCTTATGCCAACTCACGGGTGTCGGGTCCACATATTTACCTTACAGGAAACGCCGCCACCAACCTACTTCATTCTGGAATCTCCACCGCGTACATGGTTAGTCAAAGTGGTTTTCGGTATCGATAGAGAGTATGTCCATATCCGATCCCGGTCTCTTTGCCAACCCATCGTTATCATAACACCGCGGTCATTTAAAAATAGTTTATACTTTAAAACCAGAATAAATTTTTCCATTTCAAAACTATGAATACGATATCAATTTAAAACCCAAAATAATATGATATCATTTTATCTCAAATATAATTCTTTTCCAAAAATCATACTGGTTTAAAATTTAAAATATCTGGAAACCAAACATTTGAATTATACTTTCAAAACATAATATTTCGGAATTCATACTTTTAAAACCATACTTCTAAAACTTGAATGGTTTGGATATTCAACGGAATATAGAATAAATGGTTTAACTTTAAGGTTACTTGGTAAAGAAAATAATTTCCATGGCTTTACAAAGATATTTCTTTATTTATAGTCTAAACCAAAATTTAAATATCACTTTCAAGTTACAAAACCACTTCAATTTCTATATATATATATATATATATCCATTTGGAGTATTAATATTTCAAAACTAAAGTTGGAATTTATTCTTTCAATAATTTAATGTTCTATTATTTAGTCTTGAATATTCACATAAATTCCTTTAATAAAACTCCAATTTCTAGCAATTAAATATTTTCTCAAATTTACTTTATACTAGAATATTCATTTTTAAATTTATCTTGGAAAATCTAGTTATAAATATCATACCTTAAAAAATTCAAACTTAAACATATAAGATAAATTACCAAATTTCATTTTCTCAATTTTTTTCATTCTTATTCAACAGGTTTATACACAGCTTATTTTTAAAATTTTAACTTCATATGTATATATGTCGAAGAATAATATTTCATAAAATATCAAAATTAAATTTTTATAAACGTATCCCGTCCAAACCATAGAAATCACTTTAAAATAATATATATATAGACCACGGTGCCTATATACAATTTTCTATCCTATGGTCAAGTGATACGGATATTTATCATTTCAATCCGCAATTTAAAAATAAAATTTTGCGGTTGTATATCATTTCAAACCGCAATCCCGAATGAAACGAATAACGCATTATAACTTGCAGTTTAATGATATAAAATAAACATCCATTCATCCATCATCAATCATCAACCAAAATTATTTCAAACATCATCAGTTTAAACAAACATCAATATATGGCATATACAATATAACAGGAAATAAAGGATAGTTATTAACTAACAGTTTATATTCAAAATAAATTTTATTAACTGTTTAACTATAAGTTTATATGCACAAAAATAATTTCTAACTGTAAATTTATATGCAATAAATAAAATAAATTAACAGTTAAATTAAATAAATGCGTTTTAACAGATATGATGAATAAAACATGCCAAACAGTCATAAATAGGTTTCTACTCATATCTAAAATAAATTTAACAAACATAAAAACTTTTAGAAGTTGTGAGTGGGTTAAACACTCACCTTTTGAATTTAAATCGAATTTAAATTCGATTTAAACCCAAAAATTGCACAGTCTCCAAATCAGTCCAAACCAGCGTCAACAGATCAGAATTTTAATTGTGATCCTAACAAAAGAAATTTCGCGCGAAATGGATAACGTATGAGAAAGTTATGTCAAAAATTTGATTGAAAACAAAAATTAAAATAAATGAAAAAAAAAGAACACCAACATACTTAAATCTCATCCACGTCAGCACTATACTCTTCCCCTTTTCATGCGTTGACCGTGAATCCCCAGGCTTTCATGAATTTTGCTTGAACACAAAAAAACGTGACCATCTCAAGCTTTGACCGACTGCCACGTCCACCACCGACCACCAGAGAGCACCGCACCACCGCCGTTGGACTCGACTCCTCCTCCTCTACCTTCGGCCTGAGGCCGCACGTCTCCGGTGCCTCACAGGAAATCGCGCCGCAGCCCCAAAGATAGCCTGCCGAAACCCTAATCGCAAATTCCAGTCGATCTGGCCGTTGATTCGATGCAATAACCACATAGATCGCCTCCCCTTGGTCCCCTCTGCAAAATCCAGAAAGGGTTTTGCGATACGACAAATTTCGACGCGACGTTGATGAACGGCCTAAACTGATTTGTCCTGATCTGGACATATCGAAACTCAAATCGGAAAACAGATATCACCATTGAATTACGCTCATCGAGAGCATTGACATATATATTTTTGGAATTTTTGTGGAGAGTTTGAATTTTGACTTTTGAATTTGAACTGTAAATAGATCTAGGTTTGCATCCATTTGAGGAGGAGAAGGAACTGAAGAAAAGAACGTACAAACAAATGATAGAAGATGGAGGCTAGGATTTATAATCGTCTATTTATAAGTAGGGTTGGATTGGAGTAGATAGACCAGATAGATGAACGTACGGAACAAACTAGGGCCCAAAAAGCCCGTTCTAACCCGGGAACGAAATTTATTAAACCCATATATGCATATAGGTATTTTAAAATATCCTGAACGCGATGGAAAAAGCTTCACGTCCAAATTCGATCGTATGAAGAAGTTATGCTGAAAACAAAATTTCCAAATTGATTTCAAATTGATTTTTAATTAGATCGATTTCAAGGCGTTTCGCATCCGTACGATCAAACGACAGGTCCGATCGATACGAAATTTGAAACCCTCCAATAATTCACCGATACGGATCCGATGAAACTGGTTTCATCGAAATCCGAGTCTGTGGCCAAAATGGCTATTTTTATATATATCAAATAAATTAAAATAAATTATAAAAATCCAATTTTATATCTAAATTCTAAAATTGGCCAAATTTTATCGCTTATATATTTCATAATCAATTTAAATGATTTAACAAGTTTGGATGTGAATTAAAAGTTGATAAGTCTAATTTCTCCACTTCCTTATATTTAGGAATTATAAATTAAATTCTCAAAAACCCATTTATTAGATTTCCTACTTTTATATTCTCGCCTCATATCCAAAAATAAGGATGCCACTAATGTTGGTTCATGATTTCACATTATTATCCTCAAAGTCCATTTTAATTTCAATAACGTAATATTTTACTGTTAAATTCCATTTTGTTATGCAATAAATGTAATTGTTGAATTTGAGACTCAAATTAATTTATAAATCCTGCTTTCTATAATCTATATCAACAAAGGGTCCAATTATAAATAGAATTAGCATTAACTACATCTTATAGAATTAACTACTTCAGTTACAAAACAAATCTACGCTAACTGCACGATTTAAGTCAATTAATTGAAATTAAGTCTACATTAAATGTTATAAATTATACATTGGAACCTCAATAAATTTCGTTTATTGATTTAAAATCTTTCTATTCAGTAAATAGACATTTTATGGGTATAAATAACATTTGAATTAAAATACATCTCATTAGTGTAAGCTTCATTTCTTATAAATCCTCCTTTATTAACTAGACACATTAACAACCAAAATAATTAATTTAGATTTATTTAAAACGATTTCCATTCTTAACTTAATATACTCAATAAATGTTTAACCTAAATAATTGCTACCCTTTTAAGTTCAAATTCACTTACAACTATTATTAACAACACTGTTGCCATAGATTTAGATTTTATTAAATAAATTAGATGAATGGGTAAAATTTTGTAACTATCCCAAATGCCAAATATATTTATGCATTAATTACTACTTATTATTATGAATTCATTTATTAATTTACTAGTTGCCTTTGTCATCTTATTTCCTATTTACTACCAAACTTCCTACTTAGTTATAGTTTGTCAATATATACATACCTAGGCAAATCAAGATCTTGTCCTTTCTGTTATTTCAATTAAATCGGGTATGCAAAAATAAATTGTTAATTAACTTATTCCTACAAAATTATTTACATACATTCAGTTCCAAATTTTATAGAATTAAATTCTAATTACTTGCCACTAAATCCATCAATCATATATTCTATCCAAACATGCATTTAAATCTTTTTATTTTAAATAAATTTATTCAATGTTGACATCCACTAAATAAAATTTACTTTCATTTATATAGTTGCAATTCAATTCAGTTATTATTTCATTAATACTATTTCCGATTTATATCTCCCAGTATTAATTTCATAAACCAATTTAATCAACAAATTATAACTTATAACCACAAACGCCAATTACGTTATTTCAATCTATTGCCATATAAACATTTAAATTGTTAATCTTTAATTACAGTTACTATATCTAATTCCTACATTTACTCAATTAAAATCTTAAGACTTTTATTTCATTCTAAATTAGATTAGAAATCATATTAAATTAACTCATTTAATATCATCGAATTTAACGGGTCGTTACACTCTCCCCCACTCAAAACTTTTCGTCCCCGAAAAGGAAAAAGAAGGGAGAAGGAAGAATTTAAAACAATACATCTTATTTCAAATATTAACTTATAAATAATAATTCACTAAATTATTATATTAAATAAAATATACCCATTTTATAATCATTATATCCTTTTATACTTAAATAATTAAAGTTTGGAAAGCATTTTCAACAAAATTATAAGTCCAAAATTTACGAAAATTTTTGGCAGAGTCTCCGTTATACGGAGAGGTTTGGGAGAAAAATATAATATCAAAATATAACAAAAATATTACATATATTATCAAAATAAAATATCCCAACACGGGAAAATTTATATAAGATAGCGCTACAAAACGTAATCCGAAAACGTACCTATTTGTCGGGCAATTTACGCTTATTATTATGGAACCCAAAAGCAGTAGCAGTTGCTTCCATAACCTGCATTTAACTTATAAAAATCCAAAGGTTTAACAATTTATCTCAAGTGAAATACTTAAGTGGTTTCAATCACTAACAACAAATCAATACAACAAACAACACACGCAACTAAACAAACAATCATTCAATCAAACAAACAAATAGTTGTTCGGGTTCAAAACTTGAAATGGTACGGAATGGAAAAAATAACTATCCAGTGCATCATTTCAACAGTCTTAGATGGGACAGAATAGATTATTTATTCATCCAACTACTTCAAATTTCCTTACCCGACCAACCATAAATCAAACAATACCAATTCAACCAACAAATCAATTAACTCATTATAAATTTTTATTTCATACATTAGCTGTTTGATCTTTTCATTCATATAACAGTTTATCTTTTATTTTCATTTATTTTCATTCATGTACCACATAAATTATCCTTTTATAATTTACATTTATTTCTAACAACTTTAAATTTTATTTTCTCATTAAATGTTTGTTTCATTTATTTTCACTTATTACCTCCCATTATCCATTTCCATTAATTTAGGTCATGTAAGTTTCTTCTATTGTATTACATTTAATGCACTTCTCACTTTCAATCATTTATTTAATGCTTACATTTCAATTATATTTCATTATAGTAATCATTTTAAATTACACCTAAGTTCTTAACCTTATAACATTCATTCTTATAAGTAAAGGATTTATTTAATTTATTACCTAGGGTTTTCAGTCATTTTTTTTATTACCTACTTTTATTATGTTAAACTAGTAGCATTTAAATCATACTTAAGTTAATAACCCTACACATCATTCCTTATTTATTAAAGAATTTCATTTTATTTTCTTAAGTTTAAAATCACTTGTTTATAATACTTACCTTTAATTATGGAAAAATTTCAATTTATAACTTAAGTTTATACCATTAGATTCTTATTTATAATAGCAATTCATTGAATACTTCATTATTTCCAAAATTTCTACTTGTATAATATTCTATTCCAATCTTCTTATTTAACATTTCAACTTTTTATATTTGGTAATTTATTTATGTTAAAGAAAATGCAAAAGAACTTATACAAGTTTTTTCTCTTCTTTTAATTAAATTTAATGTTCAATAAATCTTTACCTTTTCTTATAAGTTACAATTTAACTTCATTTATAACTTAGCATAAATTCTCTTACCTAAATTAGAGGTTTAAATTCATTAATTACTTACCTTTTATTTCACTAAAATAATTTAAACAATTAATTAATGGAAATTTAAGAATTAAATACCGGGTCAAATTCCAAATTATTTTAAAAATAATAGATAAATAATTTCTTACAACTTTTATATCTCTAATTATATTTAAACAATTAAAGTTTTAAATAATTTCAAAATAAATCTGTAGTAGAATTTACTACAGTGGCCTTTCCCCTTCGAAACTCGAAAATTAAAGTCGATGAAGCGGCCGCCATCACCGAAATTATTTTCCAGCGACAGAGAGGAAAGTACAAACTTATTTTCTCAAAATCATTTTTAAACAATTCTTTCAAGTTACATTGAAAAAATTATATCAGAAAATACTTCTAAAATATTATTATTATATTCCAATCATTTGAAAGAAGCTTCCAAAACCCCAGAATTTAAGTTCTAAAATCTCCAATTTGATTTATTATAATTTCAACTTAGCTTCAATTAGTATAAATATTTTTATTACCTAACACCAAATCTATAGCAACCAAATATATATATATCTTCATAAAATATTTTTATATATAGAAAATATAATAGACAAAATTATTTCATTCACCTATATTAAAAACAAATATTTTGTCGGTCTGTCCTATTAAGTGTTTAGAAATCCCTATTGATGACATAGCGTCCTATGCATCAACCAGAATTTATAAATACAAAACAGAACAGATTAACACAATATAAAAAATCTTTTTATAACACTAACAAATACGCTCTCTCATATTTATACACTCAGCAACTCCCATAGGGTACTACTACCCTATTAACAAAGAGTCAAACCCCACAAAGCCAAAGTTTATCGCTAAACCAAAGCTCTGATACCAACTGTAACATCCCGCCTTTTCGCACACTTTAAACCGACACACATGCCAATTCAAACCATACGGAAGGGTGGATTTTTTGGGGTAAATAAGAAAAAAACAGAGAAGAAAGAAACAAAACAGAATCTCACAGCGGAAGGATAAAATATAATAATCAAATATGCAGTTCATGAAGCTGTTTACAAAATATTTTATTCTACTTGTATAATGAATATCAGAGTTACACATACCAATACAATCAATGCAGCGGAACAGTGTAAGTGGTGCAATAATATAAATTATAATAATACAAATCTTCGTCTTCATCCTCCAAAGCTAAAGTCTTCGATCCTGAAACGCTCGGACTGACCCGAGCGAATTTGAAAAGACAAAAACACTCGAGTCAGAACTAAAAGATCTTATGTGAGTTAAATCAACAGAAATAAATATGAGTACAGTAACTCAAGAGATGCTCGGGATTTACATCTCCTAATGATCCGTTAAACTATTTACTATGTAGTATATTACGCTATTATAATAGTGTCTAATAGTAAAATAAACAAACTTTTAAATAGCATTAAGGCTTTACATTTTCCACCTTAACACGTAATAGTCCCAGTAGTCCGTCCAATATCATAGTCCCTCCTGATCGGGAAGCCACCAAAGGATACCACACGGGCTACGAGAGAAATCCAAACTCGTACAAGGCTCGGTATGGTAGGTGACACGGCACAACTAGGCAATGCCAGGGTAGATATACCAATTGCTATCCGGGCTGGTGGAAACGCGCAGCGCGCAGCTACCGCCCACCTCGAACAAACTCCCCCAAAACAAAAATAAAAGTGGCCACTGAATCAATCCAAAGTCAAAGTATAATATCGAAGACGAGTGTCCGATCAGAGGTATGACCTCATTGGCCCGAGAATCACTCCTGTTTTAGCCACCTTATGCCAACTCACGGGAGTCGGGTCCACGTATTTACCTTACAGGAAACGCCGCCACCAACCTTCTTCATTCTGGAATCTCCACCGCGTACATGGTTAGTCAAAGTGGTTTTCAGTATCGACAGAGAGTATGTCCATATCCGATCCCGGTCTCTTTGCCAACCCATCGTTATTATAACATCGCGGTCATTTAAAAATAGTTTATACTTTAAAACCAGAATAAAATTTTCCATTTCAAAACTATGAATACGATATCAATTTAAAACCCAAAATAATATGATATCATTTTATCTCAAATATAATTCTTTTCCAAAAATCATACTGGTTTAAAATTTAAAATATCTGGAAACCAAACATTTGAATTATACTTTCAAAACATAATATTTCAGAATTCATACTTTTAAAACCATACTTCTAAAACTTGAATGGTTTGGATATTCAACGGAATATAGAATAAATGGTTTAACTTTAAGGTTACTTGGTAAAGAAAATAATTTCCATGGCTTTACAAAGATATTTCTTTATTTAAAGTCTAAACCAAAATTTAAATATCACTTTCAAGTTACAAAACCACTTCAATTTCTATATATATATATATATATATATATATATATATATATATATATATATATATATATCCATTTGGAGTATTAATATTTCAAAACTAAAGTTGGAATTTATTCTTTCAATAATTTAATGTTATATTATTTAGTCTTGAATATTCACATGAATTCCTTTAATAAAACTCCAATTTCTAGCAATTAAATATTTTCTCAAATTTACTTTATACTAGAATATTCATTTTTAAATTTATCTTGGAAAATCTAGTTATAAATATCATACCTTAAAAAATTTCAAACTTAAACATATAAGATAAATTACCAAATTTCATTTTCTCAATTTTTTTCATTCTTATTTAACAGGTTTATACACAGATTATTTTTAAAATTTTAACTTCATATGTATATATGTCGAAGAATAATATTTCATAAAATATCAAAATTAAATTTTTATAAACGTATCCCATCCAAACCATAGAAATCACTTTAAAATAATTTATATATAGACCACGGTGCCTGTATAAAATTTTCTATCCTATGGTCAAGTGATACGGATATTTATCATTTCAATCCGCAATTTAAAAATAAAATTTTGTGGTTGTATATCATTTCAAACCACAATCCCGAATGAAATGAAAACTGCATGATAACTTGCAGTTTAATGATATAAAATAAACATCCATTCATCCATCATCAATCATCAACCAAAATTATTTCAAACATCATCAGTTTAAACAAACATCAATATATGGCATATACAATATAACAGGAAATAAAGGATAGTTATTAACTAATAGTTTATATTCAAAATAAATTTTATTAACTGTTTAACTATCAGTTTATATGCACAAAAATAATTTCTAACTGTAAATTTATATGCAATAAATAAAATAAATTAACAGTTAAATTAAATAAATGCGATTTAACAGATATGATGAATAAAACATGCCAAATAGTCATAAATAGGTTTCTACTCATATCTAAAATAAATTTAACAAACATAAAAACTTTTAGAAGTTGTGAGTGGGTTAAACACTCACCCTTTGAATTTAAATCGAATTTAAATTCGATTTAAACCCAAAAATTGCACGGTCTCCAAATCAGTCCAAACCAGCGTCAACAGATCTGAATTTTAATTGTGATCCTAACAAAAGAAATTTCGCGCGAAACGGATAACGTATGAGAAAGTTGTGTCAAAAATTTGATTGAAAACAAAAATTAACATAAATGAAAAAAAAGAACACCAACATACTTAAATCTCATCCACGCCAGCACTATACTCTTCCCCTTTTCATGCGTTGACCGTGAATCCCCAGGCTTTCACGAATTTTGCTTGAACCCAAAAAAACGTGACCATCTCAAGCTTTGACCGACTACCACGTCCACCACCGACCACCAAAGAGCACCGCACCGCCGCCGTTGGACTCGGCTCCTCCCCCTCTACCTTCGGCCTGAGGCCGCATGTCTCCGGTGCCTCACAGGAAATCGCGCCGCCGCCCTAAAGATAGCCTGCCGAAACCCTAATCGCAAATTCCAGTCGATCTGGTCGTTGATTCGATGCAATAACCACACAGATCGCCTCCCCTTGGTCCCCTCTGCAAAACCCAGAAAGGGTTTTGCGATACGACAAATTTCAAAGCGACGTTGATGAACGGCCTAAACTGATTTGTCCTGATTTGGACATACCGAAACTCAAATCGAAAAACGGATATCACCATTGAATTACGCTCATCGAGAGCATTGACATATATATTTTTGGAATTTTTGTGGAGAGTTTGAATTTTGACTTTTGAATTTGAACTGTAAATAGATCTAGGTTTGCATCCATTTGAGGAGGAGAAGGAACTGAAGAAAAGAACGTACAGACAAATGATAGAAGATGGAGGCTAGGGTTTATAATCGTCTATTTATAAGTAGGGTTGGATTGGAGTAGATAGACCAGATAGATGAACGTACGGAAAAAACTATGGCCCAAAAAGCCCGTTCTAACCCCGGAACGAAATTTATTAAACCCATATATCCAAATAGGTATTTTAAAATATTCTGAACGCGATGGAAAAAGATTCACGTCCAAATTCGATCGTATGAAGAAGTTATGCTGAAAACAAAATTTCCAAATTGATTTCAAATTGATTTTTAATTAAATCGATTTCAAGGCGTTTCGTGTCCGTACGATCAAATGACATGTCGGATCGATACGAAATTTGAGACCCTCCAATAATTCACCGATACGGATCCGATGAAACTGGTTTCGTCGAAATCCGAGTCCGTGGCCAAAATGGCTATTTTTATATATATCAAATAAATTAAAGTAAATTATAAAAATCCAATTTTATATCTAAATTCTAAAATTGGCCAAATTTTATCGCTTATATATTTCATAATCAATTTAAATGATTTAACAAGTTTGGATGTGAATTAAAAGTTGATAAGTCTATCAATTGCAGTGTTAATTTCTCCACTTCCTTATATTTAGGAATTATAAATTAAATTCTCAAAAACCCATTTATTAGTTTTCCAACTTTTATATTCTCGCCTCATATCCAAAAATAAGGATGCCACTAACGTTGGTTCATGATTTCACATTATTATCCTCAAAGTCCATTTTAATTTCAATAACGTAATATTTTACTGTTAAATTCCATTTTGTTATGCAATAAATGCAATTGTTGAATTTGAGACTCAAATTAATTTATAAATCCTGCTTTCTATAATCTATATCAACAAAGGGTCCAATTATAAATAGAATTAGCATTAACTTCATCTTATAGAATTAACTACTTCAGTTACAAAACAAATCTACGCTAACTGCACGATTTAAGTCAATTAATTGAAATTAAGTCTACATTAAATGTTATAAATTATACATTGGAACCTCAATAAATTTTGTTTATTGATTTAAAATCTTTCTATTCAGTAAATAGACATTTTATGGGTATAAATAACATTTGAATTAAAATACATCTCATTAGTGTAAGCTTCATTTCTTATAAATCCTCCTTTATTAACTAGACACATTAACAACCAAAATAATTAATTTAGATTTATTTAAAACGATTTCCATTCTTAACTTAATATACTCAATAAATGTTTAACCTAAATAATTGTTACCCTTTTACATTCAAATTCACTTACAACTATTATTAACAACACTGTTGCCATAGATTTATATTTTATTAAATAAATTAGATGAATGGGTAAAATTTTGAAACTATCCCAAATGCCAAATATATTTATGCATTAATTACTACTTATTATTATGAATTCATTTATTAATTTACTAGTTGCCTTTGTCATCTTATTTCCTATTTACTACCAAACTTCCTACTTAGTTATAGTTTATCAATATATACATACCTAGGCAAATCAAGATCTTGTCCTTTCTGTTATTTCAATTAAATCGGGTATGCACAAATAAATTGTTAATTAACTTATTCCTACAAAATTATTTACATACATTCAGTTCCAAATTTTATAGAATTAAATTCTAATTACTTACCACTAAATCCATCAATCATATATTCTATCCAAACATGCATTTAAATCTTTTTATTTTAAATAAATTTATTCAATGTTGACATCCACTAAATAAAATTTACTTTCATTTATATAGTTGCAATTCAATTCAGTTATTATTTCATTAATACTATTTCCGATTTATATCTCCCAGTATTGATTTCACAAACCATTTTAATCAACAAATTATAACTTATAACCACAAACGCCAATTACGTTATTTCAATCTATTGCCATATAAACATTTAAATTGTTAATCTTTAATTACAGTTACTATATCTAATTCCTACATTTACTCAAATAAAATCTTAAGACTTTTATTTCATTCGAAATTATATTAGAAATCATATTAAATTAACTCATTTAATATCATCGAATTTAACGGGTCTTTACATAATTTATATTTGAAAATTTAAACTTACGTGTTAAGTTAAATTTAATTTAATGAATTTAAAATTTAATGTTGCAATTTAATAAGGGAATTACTATTAAATTTTGATTTTTGAATAAAGATTTAACTTTATAAAATCATGAATATAAGGGTATTTGAATGATTGTTTTAAAAGTGAAATTATATGATTTTATAAGTTAAAAATGGTTTAAAAAATATAATTACTGAATATTTGAAGTTAATTTACTGCATTTCTAAAATGCTATTAATTCTAATGTAAAGGATAATACAGCATTTGTAAATGCTGTAGTTGACAATAATGAACCAAATGGCTCAATTTAATTAAAGGCTATTATATAATTTTTTGTGAATGTTGTAATGGTTGAATTTAACTAAGTTTATTTGAAACTAATGGAACCTTATTACAGCATTTTAAATGTTGTCTTTTGTAAATTGAACTGTTTTAAGTGTGACTTTCCGTAGCATTTTCTAAATGCTGCGAAAGTTGAATTTTCATTGTTTTAATAAATTTAAGCAGATGAATGAACTTTGAAAGATTAAAATTTTGGAAATTTAATAATTTAACTATTAAATATAATATCTTCATTTTAATGATTTAAATGAAGCAATTTGTTTCGAAATATAAACTATTTTGAAATGTGTTTTGAAATGGTATTTAAATTAAATAAAAATGAATGTAGTTTGGAAGATATGATATTTTGAAATGGATTTTGAACGATATTGAATTTTTAAATAGTATTTGATTTCGAAGTATAAATACTATTTTGAAATTTAAACCAACGGATGTATTTAATTTATGGTTTAACTGATCTTTAAAGGATGGGCGATTCTAAGCATCCTTTAAGTTATGGTGCATTTCTACTACAGTTCACTTGAGTTGATTTACATTATATAAGTATATATTGTCCAGACTCGAGTCTTTTGTGTTTTACTTTACGCTTGGGTCAGCCTGAGTATTCACAGCTTTGGATTCTCTTTCTGGAGCTGGTCTTTGCTGGAGTTTCTGCTTATCTACATTTATATCTACTTTATGTTTCAGCTATTCTAGTTTATCTCATGTATTAGTGAACTTCTATGTATTTGGGATTTCTATTTTGTTGTTTTCAGACTGTATTATGTTTTTGGTTTGAGACTCTGCCGTAGTAGCTTCATGAACTACTAGGTATTTTATATTCCGCAACGAGGTACTCCGTTTGTTCTGTGTCTGTGATTCTGTGATTTGTATTTCATTTGCTCCAAATTTATTTACAATGTGGTATTTTGAGCAATTCAAGTCTGACATGTGCGGCTGCAAATGGATGAAAATACCGGGTTGTTACATTGTAAAGACCCAAATCTTCGACTTTTGAAAGTCGACATCAATACGTCCACTGTACCAACTGCCGAACAATCGAATGCTGGGAAACGAAACCCTTAGGGTTTAAGAAGAAGAGGTAGAAGAAGAAGAAAACAGAACGAAAGAAGAACAACAGAAACAATATCAGAATCTCACAATCGCAGCAATACAACATATAATAGAAAATGAATAATCTTTAAAACAAAGAACTATATCAGTTATTACATTGCATCACATCATCATCAGAGTGTACAACAACAATATACAACACAACAAAACAATGGACAGTTATACAAACATGTCCTTACAAGTGAATTTACAGCGAAAAGAGAATATCATATACAAGTAATACGCCTCGCCATCCAGCTCGCCACTTGAGCTCCATAGCACTCTCGAATCCAGAATGACCTTATAACCCGACTCTAGGCTGCCCGTGTGGAAAATTATGGGCACCCAGAGTTTAGGAAGAGAACAATAAACTCCAGGTCAGTCATGGGACTGGTGTGAGAATTCAAAACTGTTATGTATCTTTAAAACAACAACAACAAGGGAAGTGAAAAATATCCACAATGCTTTGGAAAATGAAACTACCATAAGGCCTCCCGCCACACACACAATGCAAACGCAGAATTGGAGGATATTTCTCCTTATGATAGTCAAAGATAATTACTACGCAAAACAAATTATTTTTGATATTATTATTATTATTGCATAGTGATGAAAACATTTCGAAAATAGAATATTAATCTTAGCGAGTATAGATATTTCGAACTATGCCTACTATAGCTACCATTTAAACAGTGGTGACCATCATAAGTAAATGGTGGGTTATACAACTAAAACCGTACAGGATTTCGTATTGGGAATTTGATTTCCAACAAATGGTCAGGCTAAGGAACTTCATACTGCCACATGGGTACGCCTTTGGCGGGACGTCCCGAGAACCTAACTGGATCTCTGCCAACACAAGGCTGGGTTACCTTTGTAACTAGGTAACTACTACTCGAGTATGCCACCCCCCGGTCCTTTGGAATCTTTATCCGAGGGCCCTCGATCACAAAGCAACAACCACAAAGAAAATGAGATTGGAGCAACCGCATAGGTTAAGCATCAGGGCTCCATACCTGACACCACCCTTTCCAGAAGGAAATGACATACCCTAAAGGGCGTGACACTCATAACCTTGCCGCATATTCCTGTTTTGACCATTTCCAGGGTGTGAGGTCCGACGAAGTCTCGTCCACAAAGCTATGATTTTTCACAAACCACGCTTTGATCAAAAAATGATCAATAAATAATCAACACAAAGCAATAATCAGCATGCCACATTACCATATTGGGAATATATCGCTGATAACCTTCAACTAAATAACCTCTGAGTTCATATATCTCAGAGAAGGGTGTTAAGCTAAGAGAATAAATTCTCCGCCACCAACAAAGATGCATTGGAAAGAAATCTGCTTTATATCTCAAAATGCAATGTCAGACACGTAACCATACAAGTCTGTTCCGGGTTCGAACAGAACCGAAGGCACTTCCAAAGAAGCCCTTGCAATCCGAGTATTCACAATCCCGATCGAACTTCCCATCATAAAGGAAATCTCTATACCGTAGTTAACGGTGCAGAGACAATCGATAGGTCATCCTATCGTTTTCGCAAATACCCGGTCTTCACCACCGGTATTCAATGCCATCCATTATGTCGTATCACTTATTCGGAATGGGTTATATGACACAAAGGTCCTCTCCTAGTTAATCCGAATAGTGAACGCAATATTTTTAAAACATATGGATATTGACATTTCAATTAAGTCACAACTTATTACCCAAACACTTTCTTTCAAATAGTTTAAACAAATTACCATTTTAAATCTTTAAACAAAAAGATTTACTTCACAAAGTTAACCCAGTTTCACAAAGATTTATTCCCAGATTCCCGATAAATTTCCATTTCAATTGGATTAACTCATTAAATCTTAAATCAAGATTTAACTTATAGCTTTCAAAACTATTCACAATTCATGTCTTTTATAATATAAAAGATACACCAATTGAAATACTCCTTTATTTCAAGTCAAATTCAACAACCTTTCACAAAGATTAATTCATAGCCTTCAAAACAGTTTAATTTCAAATTTATATTCTTTTAACACAAATGGGAATTTCTTTCCTTATATGAAAGCTATTATTATTTGAATAAAGGTAGTTTTTGTTTTGGAAAAAAACTGATTAAAATTTTTCATGAGTTAAGGCCACTCATGTATAAACTTGGATTTAAATTTAAAATTTCCAAAACTATATTTTAAATGGTTAAAAACCCATATAAACACCTTTTATAACTTGTACAATCTTTTAGACCATAGTTCCCAAATCATTGAATTCAATTTCAAATATTGAATTCAAAATTTAAATCAAATGATTTAAATTCCAATTTTTATTAAGTTATTTAAAATAACTCTTGTTTTTGAAATCCATTTTCAAAAACTTTCAATCCCATTTCCAAAACTAATTTGGATTCAAAACTTCAATCTTTAGAATCGTCAAAAATCTGTGACTTAACTGATTTCCACGTGAAATCCATATTTTGTGTGTGTATTGTGTAGTCCTAGGGTTTAACACAATAGTGCAACAACATTCAACCATCACAGGTCAAAATATAACAATATATTTGATAAGCGGTTTAAACTATAACGCTTACCTTTCATTCACAGATCACAGATATATATATATATCACAGACAAATAAATTACAGATCACAGCACACATCAGGATATATCACAAAGCATCACATATCAAAGATATCAAACAATTCGGCATCCAATATAATTCAAACATCCATAAGTAGGATAAATCTAATCATCCCATATATTTAAATCAAATAAATTTCTATGAATAAATTTGCTAGTTATGGTAAATAAATAGCCAATTTATTATAAAAACATTCAATAAATTATCCTTTAATTAATCATAAATTAACTCTTAGTTAGTAGTTAATACTTGATTAATTATTCTTAATTAATTATCAAAACCAATTAATTTCTGCTCAATAAATTTCCAATGAATTTACAAAATCATTTCTTTTCAAAATAAATTTCTTCAACTTATATTAACATAAATCAAAATCCATTTACTTAGCCCTTTTTCCCGTAATTTGGAATTTTATTCAATATGGTTGAAAAATAACTTTATCTTTTTTAAAACTCCTTTTTAACTTATCCAATTCTCAAAAATAATTTTTTTCCTATAACTTTCAACGTGAAATTTCAAAAATCCAATTTCTATCTATTTTCGGTATCCAATGATACCAAAAATATATTCGACTAACCTATAGCCTTCAACAATCTCAATCACCAAGATAATCACACGGATTATAGATCAACCAACATACAACATATGAAATAAATTCAAATGTTGGAGGAATCCAGTTGGATCCCTCCAACCTGTTTCCCTGCATCCAAAGATGTTAGCACAATACCAATTCCACTTCGAGGTGAAATATCGCGGTATATGGGATTTATAAAATATTATCCACTATTATGCGGCGCAATAGGGTCTCATCCGCTATATAATGCAGGAAATCAACTCCAAGTACATATATAATATCAATTCCACATCAAGTTGGAATTATCGCGGTATATGTGTTTAATAAATAACATCCGCTTAATATACGCCGTATAGGGTCTATTTCAATACAAAGGATAATAATTTATCAATCAATCACACAATCAAGCAATTTTAAATCTAACTATTTAAAATTTAAATCGAAACAATTCGATTGAGTGAGAAGTTCTCACATTGAGTTTCCGATAACAGTTGTAGCGTTTTATTTCGAATAAAATTAAACGTGTGTTTAATTTTACCCAAAATTATCACTAGCTCCAAATGACCCCAAAACCATCTCCATCGCATAGTGCTCGACAAAACGAACCAAACGCAATTCGTTTCGTGCGTTTTCGACCTCGTATGAAAAAGATATCGCATTACAAAGATTACACGAATTTATATAATATAAATTTACATTTTATTTTATATTTTTAACCTTAACCAAATTATGGATTGCATGATTTGAAACCCTAAGATCAAGGCCGTGAATCACCTTCTTCCTCTCCAGTTAAGAAATCACGTACGAGACCCATGAAGCCGCCGCTTTCATCAAATTTTCGCAACCCATACGTTGATCATGATGACGATCAGAGATCGTCATTTGGAAGTCTTCCACCTACTCCATCAATGCCCCAAGTATGGTCGAGCTTGGTCGCTAATATCCCTCAAAAAACGTGCGCGAACACGCTGACTTTGGACTCGATTTGCCATCAACCGAAGAATTTTTCGATCACAGCCGTTGGTTTCGAAGATCACGACATGCTCTTCGACGTTGCAGTTGGAAGTATGTGCTATAAGCTCATGGATTTGGAGAAAAATGAAGGAGAAGGCATATTGTTTTCGGTCATTGGAGGTTGGAGGTGGCGGCTGAAGTAAATTAGGTTAGGGTTTTTTTGTTGTGTTGCAAATGTGATGATCAAGGTCCTTTTATAGAAAATTTCACAATACACTATTCATCTGACTTTTCCGAACTCCAAATCTCACGCGGTGACCGGCGTTTTTAGGGTTTATCCCGCGTTCCGGACACAATGGAATAGGTATCGAGAGATAATTCGATCATCTGTGCGAGTTACGGCAATAAACGATCATGTTTAAATTAAATCGGTTAAACAAATTTCTACGCGTTTTGGCTTGCCCCCGACAAACCGTAAATCCGATTGACACGAAATTTGAAACCTTACAATAATATAACATTACGCATCCGATGAAAATGGTTTCGTCAAATTCCGAGACTGTTTGAAAAATGACTATTTTCACTAGTCGATTAAATACTAAAATGTTCAATTTTCACAAATTAACTTTTAATTCAATTTTAAAAGTTCACAAACATTGTTCTAACTCCAATATGATTTAATATAACTTTATAAATCATTTTTATTCACATTAAACCCAATTCCCAATTATTTACGCAATTTCAAATATTAAATTATCGATTTAATTATCCAATTAAATCCATATATTTGAAAAATAAATTATTCGACTTATAAATTTTACTTGTTAATATTTAAAATCAATTAAATATACGAATTTCAAATGACAGAAATTCTGGATCGTTACAATCTTCCCCTCTTAAAAGAATTTCGTCCTCGAAATTGCCAAGTAAGAAAAATGCCCCAAATTAATTAATTTTTTAAAAATAATTCGTTTAAATTAAGTTTCAAATTAATTTAAATGTTTAACTTTTGCAAAATCTATAGTTAAACCTCTTACAATAACTTTGCTAGGTTTCAAATCCATATATAGTTATCTTTTCAAAACCAACTATATCGTTTAACCTTTAACTTCAAATCAAAACTTAGTTTTCACAAATTTTTTCCCAAAATTTCCCGAAAATTTCCTAACGCCTTAAATTTTTAGAAAATTTCGCCATAACCTCCTTTGTACGAAGGAGCTTTTACAATATCACAATAGATATAAATATGTATACATCGACTCACATGGTCGGAAAATAGAAAAACAGTTCACATTTCCTATTTTTATTGCGTAGGCGTACCTTTTTAGCATTTTTAAGCAAAGCAGTTATTTATTTAGCATTTTGCGCAACCAAAACCAGCCAAACATTAGCCCCGGTACCTGTACTTACTCAATTTAAATATGTAAGTGACATATATAGGAAATTATTAACATTTTACTCTTTTTTAAACAATTACAACCTATGCATATCCATACTAAACAAGGTTTATAAGCAACTTATATGATTTCGACATTACTTGTAATTGTTTACAACCAATTTATATACAACGACATTCATTTATTCATTTTCAATCAGTTTACATTCACTAATTTACATTCACATCTGTTCACTTTCAATTCAAATCAATTTCCATTCAATTTAAATTTACTTAACTTCCAATTTGAATTTAATTGCTTTAGCTTTCAATTTTGTTCATTCAATTGCATATGAATTTCTATTCAATCAATTAACAATAATCTAACAACCAATTTATATCTAATACAATCGAATTAATTCTCTTTACATTCAACATTCATATTCACTTTGTTTACCTTCATTTTGGTTTAACATTCAATTAGCCTTAAATGAATTTGCACTTATATCCATTACTCTATATCAATTCATTACATTCGATTGATTAATATTCAATTCATTAGTTCAATTACTAATTTATTTTACAAATAAAGTTGAATCTCCTTTATATAACTCAAGTTCATATCCATTTAATTCACTTCATTATTTTAGTTCGATACCAAAATCAACTTCATTCAGCATCACCTAAGTTATATTCCTTTTAAACATCATTTGTTTAACTTAACTTAAATTTCCATTTCAACAACATATCTAATCCAAGTAAAATCCAATTCAAATTCCAACTCCAAAGTAAATTCTATTTAACTTTTACCAAAGTCAATTTTATCACTTATTCAGATTCATACCTCGTTTTGCTTAACAAAGTTGTTTAACCATTTTAATAATTGGTTTTACTTACATCTTCATATTTAATAAGTTATAAAAGTTATTATTCAACTTCCAAATATGACTTTACTTATTTAACTTCCTTTAGTTAAATTTCACATCATATATTTTATCATACTAATTCAAATTCATTTCAATTTTACTAAAGTTAAATCTTTATTATCTCATATTATAAGTTTAAAACTTATTTCACTTTTATTTATCAATTACAACTTGGATTTTAATTTCAAATCTGTTTATCACAACAAAACTCAATTTCAAGTTACTATGGTAGCAAATCCATCACATAGAAACTCAAAAATGATACTGATGATGCTGCAGTCATCACCCTTATTATTCCCCAGCAACAGTAGTGAATTCGGTGCTTTAAATTCTTTCAAAATTTTCTTTTATTTATAAATAACATTTATAAATCTTTCTTATATAATTTTACTATTTCCCTTTACTTATACAAGATTATTCCATAATTGTAAATCATTTCAATTATAATCCTATACTTATACAATTGTTGTTTTTATATAATTTATTCTTTTACAATTGTTGTTTTTATTCAGATAATTCGAACAACTTTGGTTCACTTAATTTTTTTTTTACATTTTCAACAATCAAACAATTCAATTTTACATATACTTTGATAATGCTGAAAAATTATTCCTTTATATATAAAATATAATCGAGGTAAAATTATTTCATCTACCCAATTTAAAACCATACTATGTCGGTTTATCTTGTTTAAGAGTTTAGAAACCCCTATCGATACAGTTAGCTAGACTGCACCGACCAGAATCTATAAACAATCAACTGATAAGTCAACACAACACAAAACAATTTCATGTTCACTAACAAATACGCTCTCATATCTATTATTACACTCAACTCATTCTAGAGTACTGCTGACTCTATCTCTAATGAGCAATCCCCAACAAAGCCAAGGTTGTCACTTAACCATATGCTCTGATACCACATTGTAAAGACCCGATTCTTCGACTTCCGAAAGTCGACATCAACACGTCCACTGTACCAACTGCCGAACAATCGAATGCCGGGAAACAGAACCCTTAGGGTTTTAGAAGAAGTGGTAGAAGAAGAAGAAATCATAACGAAAGAAGAACAATAGAAACAATATCAAAATCTCACAATCGCAGCAGTACAACATATAATATATAAATGAATAATCTTTAAAACAAAAACTATATCAGTTATTACATTACATCACATCATCCTCAGAGTGTACAACAACAATATACAACACAATAAAACAATGGACAGTTATACAAAGATGTCCTTACAAGTGAATTTACAGCGGAAAGAGAATATCATATACAAGTAATACCCCTCGCCATCCAGCTCGCCACTTGAGCTCCATAGCACTCCTGAATCCAAAATGACCTTATAACCTGACTCTAGGCTGCCCGTGTGGAAAATTATGGGCACTCAGAGTTTAGGAAGAGAACAATAAATTCCAGGTCAGTCATGGGACTGGTGTGAGAACTCAAAACAATTATTTATCTTAAAAACAACAACAACAAGGGAAGTGAAAAATATCCGCAATACTTTTGTAAAATGAAACTACCATAAGGCCTCCCGCCACACATACAATGCAAACACAGAATTGGAGGAGATTTCTCCTTATGACAGTCAAAGATGCTTACTTCGCAAAACAAATCATTTTGATATTATTATTAGTGCATAGTGATGAAAACATTTCGAAAACAGAATATTAATCTTAGCCAGCATAGACATTTCGAACTATGCGTACTATATCTACCATCTAAATAGTGGTGACCACCATAAGTAAATGGCGGGTTATAGAACTAAAACCGTACAGGATTTCGTATTGGGAATTTGATTTCCAACAAATGGTATGGAGGGACGTCCCGAGAGCCTAACCGGATCTCTGCCAACACAAGGCCGGGTTACCTTTGTAACTAGGTAACAACTACTGGAGTATGCCACCCCCGGTCCTTTGGGACCTTTATTCGAGGGACCTCGATCACAAAGCAACAACCACAAAGAAAATGAGTTTGGAGCAACCACATAGGTTAAGCATCAGGGCTCCATACCTGACACCACCCTTTACCAGAAGGAAATGATATACCCTAAAGGGCGCAACCCTCATAACCTTGTCGTATATTCCTGTTTTGACCATTTTTGGGGTGTGAGGTCCGACGAAGTCTCGTCCACAAAGCTACGCTTTTTCACAAAGCCATGCTTTGATAAACAAATGATCAATAAATTATCATCACAAAGCAACACTCAGCATGCCACATTACCTAATTGGGAATATATCGCTGATAACCTTCAACTAAATAACCTCTGAGCTCATATGTCTCATAGAATGGTGTTAAGCTAAGAGAATAAATTCTCCACCACCAACAAAGGTGCATTTGAAAGAAATCTGTTTTATATCTCAAAATGCAATGTCAGACACGTAACCATACAAGTCTGTTCCGGGTTCGAACAGAACCGAAGGCACTTCCAAAGAAGCCCTTGCAATCCGGGTATTCACAATCCCGATCGAACTTCCCATCACAAAGGAAATCTCTATACCGTGGCTAACGGTGCAGAGACAATCGATAGGTCATCCTATCATTTTCGCAAATACCCGGTCTTCACCACCGGTCTTTAGTGTTATCCATTACGTCGTATCACATATTCGAAGTGGGTTATATGACACAAAGGTCCTCTCCCGGTTAATCCGAATAGTGAATGCAATATTTTTAAAACATATGGATATTGGGATTTCAATTAAGTCACAACTTATTACCCAAACCCTTTCTTTCAAATGGTTTGAACAAATTACCATTTTAAATCTTTAAACAAAAAGATTTACTTCACTAAGTTTACCTAGTTTCACAAAGATTTATTCCCAGATTCCTAGATAAATTTCCATTTCAATTGGATTAACTCATTAAATCTTAAATCAATGTTTAACTTATAGCTTTCAAAACTATTCACAATTCAAGTCTTTTATAATATAAAAGAAACACCATTTGAAATACTCCTTTATTTCAAGTCAAGTTCAACAACCTTTCACAAAGGTTAATTCATAGCCTTCAAAACAGTTTAATTTCAAATTTACATTCTTTTAACACAAATGGGAATTTCTTTCCATATGTGAAAGCTATTATTATTTGAAAACAGATAGTTTTCGTTTTGGGAAAAACTGATTAAAAAATTTCATGAGTTAAAGCCACTCAAGTATAAACTTGGATTTAAATTTAAAATTTCCAAAACTATATTTTAAATGGTTAAAAACCCATATAAACACCTTTTATAACTTGTACAATCTTTTAGACCATAGCTCCCAAATCATTGAATTCAATTTAAAACATTGCATTCAAAATTTAAATCAAATGATTTAGATTCTAATTTTTATTAAGTTATTTAAAATAACTCTTATTTTTGAAATTCATTTTCAAAAACTGTCAATCCCAATTCCAAAACTAATTTGGATTCAAAAATTCAATCTTTAGAATTGTCAAAAATCTATGACTTAACTGATTTTGTAACGACCCAGTATTTCGTACCGATTAATTATCGTCTTTGGACGATTACCTTTCCTAGCTAATTGCTGTTTGGAATTTTTAAAGCCAGTTTGAAACTCTTTTGAAAAATCTGTTAAGTGTTGATGGGCTTTTTAAATTAAATAGTGGTCCATGTTTTTGTTTTTATTGGGCCATGATAGTTTGCTAAAGCAAATAAATCATCCCCTCCCCTTTTCCATTTTTTCATTTCTTTAACCCGATCCTTTGTTCTTTCTTGTGAAATAATTGTGGTCGATCTTCCTTTTGAAATTAGGGCTTCGGCTCGCGATCCAAATTTGGGGCTTTGACTGGTTTGTGATGCTCTTGCTTGCGCTCGTTCTCTGATGATTGATTCTAGTTTGCGTTGCTCCTCTGTTGATTGATTCTCGTTGCTTGGCTCGCTCGTCCTCTATCGATCGAGTTCGTAAATTAGGTAAGTGATTACTTCACTTACATCTAATTCAAATCTAGTTTGATTACTGTTTCACTAGTATTAGCGATGTTACAATTGGTATGTAATTTGTGCTTTTGCTTCTTCTGATTTTTTCGTACTTGAACTCAATCGTTCTTTTTGCACACGATGTCGATG
Organism: Allium cepa; assembly: GCA_030765085.1. Taxonomy (NCBI): domain Eukaryota; kingdom Viridiplantae; phylum Streptophyta; class Magnoliopsida; order Asparagales; family Amaryllidaceae; genus Allium; species Allium cepa. Next base: position 313,717,571 of record CM060937.1, read on the forward strand.
ATGACGTTTGGGTTTATAATTGGATTTTGATTGAATTTCTGCACACTTGATAATGATTTTCAGGTTGGTATTTATATGAAGTCCTATACCCTAATCAAATCAATACTTTCCTAAGTTATTTGATTTCCTGATATAGCTACACCTTGATACTCATGGCCTTGTTTGTGCAGCGTTCGATTTAAACTTGATTCATCACGGCAATTTGTTTTGATTTCGTGAATCGTATCCACGGCTTCAACTTCTCACTGTAACTTGACTGTAGTTGATCCAATTTCACCATGCATTGTTTCACTTGTAGTCTCTAGCCTTGCACCATTATGCAGTCTTCATTAGCTCGTGTACCTAACTTGATTCACTAGGTCATCTTGTATTTGTGCATTGCCCTTGTGTTGCTCATCATGTTGCAACTGCTTGTGGTATGTTCATGCTTGTGACATTGAACCATACTATTACCTGTACTTGTACAACTCTGTTTATTCTTGTACAACTTCATTGTGGCTTGTACATGCTGTATTGTCTGGTCTTTGTTTGCTTGATGGCATTTCATAGTCTGCACTGTGCATATGAACTTGGTCATGTTGCTTGAGTCTGTGTCATCTGCCCTTGTATTGCTGTTTGGTCTTACCTTCTTGCACTGCACTATGTTTTGTTTCATGTTTGAACATAGCATTCATATTGTTACGTTGGTGGCAATCTCGTTCTGTGTAGTTGTAACTGAACATGTCCACTGTAGTTTCTTCACTGATGCATTTGGACTTGACTGTGTTGATCCAATTCATCATGCATTGTTTCATTTCTTTAAATCTGCCTGTTTCATTTGAGCCGTGTCTCTGTTCTTTTTTCATTGCTTGTTGAGTTTGTGGTCATCCTGCTTCGTTACTGCCGTGTCTTTGATGTTGTACACTGTCATGTACACTTGTGTTCATGCTTGTGACATTGGTGCATTGTCGTGAGTAGTTTGCAGTTGCTTCTGTGCATTTATGTTGGCCGTTTAATTGATGATGTAGTCTTCAAGCATTGTTGATTCATTGGTCTTTGCTGTGTTCCATGTTTCTGGTTTCATGGTTCTGTTGTTGCTGTAGCGTTTGTGGTATTGTGCTTTAGCCTCTTGTGCATTGCCTCATACATATTGTCACTGTTTGATATAGTTTGGGTTCGGGCTTTGACTTATGTCACAGATTTTTGGTCGAGACTTGTTCTAGTTGTCGAGATCGTTTTTCCATACTTGCACATTTTTAAGTGCACCTGTGTTGAATCCAGTTTTCAAAAACTTGGGTTTCACCTTGTGCTCGTGTCGTGATTTTAAATATATTTCACCTAAGTTGAACCCGTCTTTTTATTTTGGGTTTGACCTTGTGCCCGGTTGTGTACATCGTTACTGTTCTGGCAAGACAGTGCACGCAAGCGTGAACTGCAGCCACACGAAATTGAGTTTTTGGGTACATTATCACTGTAGTGGCAAGGCAGTGCACGCAAGCGTGAACTGCAGCCACACGGTATGGCTTTAATGATATTCTATTTTTTTTGATTTATTTATCTTTAGCATGTTCCATACGCCGTAGTGGCGAGGCAGTGCATGCGTGCGTGTACTGCAGCCCTACTCGAAATAATATTTTAATTGATATTTCAATGGTTTGAACTGCTTTGTTTATTCAATTCAATATTCTGAACTGTATTTTGATTTGGTTTAATTTGCTAATTTGTTGTTTTACACTGTTACGTGTTATATTTATCGTTATCCAATTTCTTTATTTAAGGATCGGATAGACGAGATTTATTGTGACTATCGTCTATTTGTTACTTAATTATTATTGCTTCTGTGCACTAATAACTGAGTTTGAATTAGACTGACCCGTGTATTATTTTCTTTTGAATCTAATACTCGGGTCAGACCCGAGTTATTTCAGGTTGTAGATTTCCTGCTTTAGGTTGCTGCTAGAGCTATGAAGTCCTTTCATATCTTTTGGAGTTGTCTTCGTCATTTATAGTAGTCACTGTAATTGTATAGGAAGATATGTATTCATGTATAATATATACGTTAATGTACTTGTATATGTAACTTCCTGAGTCGATTGTTGTAGTTGTATCATATGTATTGTATTACATGTATAGTAACTGATATCAGTTATTATATATATGAGACTTTCTGTTTTATCTGTGTTCTGCATTTATATTATCTGTGTTATTATTATATATTTTGTTCTAAACTATTATGAACCATCGTAGTTCGTTTTATACTGGAATTGGGGTATGTCGATGGGAGTAAATAAATCAGAGATGAAAAATGAAAGAATATATATACCACTCCTATCGAGATAACCAGTACTAGTGTAAGGCCTAACTACGGATGGCCGCTCCTCAACAGCCTTATTCTCCACGCTAGTTGACAGCACTACACTGTAGTGTTCTTGGCTAGCGTGGGTATAGAGGTGGGGCGTCACAGCTTGGTATCAGAGCCTGGGGTTTAGGACTAATATAAAACATAACTTAGATAGTACATGTGTTACAACTATTTATCGATATTTTATCTCTCATCTTTGCATATGATTATCTTTGATTGTTAGGTATGAATTCCTAACGCTTATTCATGTACATTTGATTTTGATTTCGTGAAAGTATTTTGGCTTCGGCCTCCATTTGCTTTGTGAACTCAAGTTGAGTTTTTGATGATGAGGATTTTGTTCTTGCGTTTTCGGCTTTGAATTGATTTAGCCGATGCTGATTTTGTTCGAATCTCAGCGATTTTGAACTTGATATTTTGTGTTTTCATCGGCTTGATTTCCATTCGACTTCGGTCACTATGTTTTTGAGAAATTGCTAATTTCTTAATTCCAAGACTCTGACTTTGTTTGCCGTTGAATTCTTTGATGATGATGTCGAATCATTTTGTACTCGATTATGGCCATTAATTGTTGACTTCGACATTGACTTGATTTTTATTTTTGTGGAAGTCATCTATGCATTTATGCTCGTTCTGCTTTGTTTTTCCAATTGTTAATCGATTCTTCTTTTTCGATTAGCTGTTATCTCCTTTGTCGACTTTGATAACTTCTATTTCTGGAATTTTTGGGTATTTCTACTTTGATGGATTTAGAATCGAATTCTTTGGATTTTATTCACGACTTCGAATGTTAATTTTAGTGAATTGATTTGGATTCCAAATTTAATCGATTCTTGTTAATTCCCCGATTTTGTTGCTATCATTTATTAGCAACTTTGATAACATTTTCTTCAGGATTTTCGTGAACATACCTTTTGATGGATATGGTATCGATGACTTTGGATTCTGTTCACATCTTTGTATGTGAATTCTTGTGATTGATTGTTCCTATAATCATTTTTGTGATTTGTCACTTTAAAAATATAAAGGTTTTCAATACTAGTAGTAAATATCAAAACCCTTTTCTCCAAACGATTTCAAAACTATTTTATTACAAATCTCTTTTCCTAAACCGTTTTCCAATATATTAGTATATACAAACCTTTACCTCACTCGTATGAGAAATCTAATTAAACGACTTAGTAAAACGAGTGGTATAAAACGCTTGCGTTTACTTTGTCGGTTAATTCTTGGACTTGTTCGATTGAATCTCTTGTGACAATTTTCTAGTGAAGATTTACAGCTTGTTCGTAAATATTTAAGTTAAGCAAGTGGTTATGGGACACGAAGCTAAACTTTTATATTTACTAATTTAGTGTAATTGACACTTCTTGATGATCATGACGATCATTTTTGTGTTTTAGACTAGCAATTGTGTGATGTCTCTTTGTCTGCGAGGGAGACTAGACCCCGCTTTCGTGATGTTTCACCATCATATATGCGTTACACGTGTTGGTGAGTTTTCATGCTCACGTGTAGGTGAGTTTTCATGATCCCGTTCTCGCTTTGCGTTACACGTGTTGTTGAGTTTTCATGCTCACGTGTAGGTGAGTTTTCATGCCCCCGTTCTCGCTTTGCGTTACTCGTGTTGGTGAGTTTTCATGCTCACGTGTAGGTGAGTTTTCATGCTCCCATTCTCGCATTGCGTTACACGTGTTGGTGAGTTTTCATGCTCACGTGTAGGTGAGTTTTCATGCTCCCGTTCTCGCTTTGTGTTACACGTGTTGGTGAGTTTTCATGCTGACGTGTAGGTGAGTTTTCATGCTCCCGTTCTCGCTTTGCGTTACACGTGTTGGCGAGTTTTCATGCTCATGTGTAGGTGAGTTTTCATACTCCCATTTGAGTTTTTATACTCCCATTTCTGGTTAGGCTAGACACCACTTGTGTGATTCCATTCACACATACCTTTTTGCTTTTTGGTTAGCCTAGACACCATTTGTGTGATTCCATTCACGCATATCTTTTTGCTTTCTGGTTAGGCTAGACACCACTTGTGTGATTCCATTCACACATACCTTTTTGCTTTTTGGTTAGCCTAGACACCATTTGTGTGATTCCACTCACACATACCTTTTTGTTTGCGAGGTTAGGCTAGACACCATTTGTGTGATTCCATTCACACATACCTTTTTGCTTTTTGGTTAGCCTAGACCTCATCTGGGTGATTCCGACTCATCCATATGGGGTAGCTCCCCATGGTCTTCGGACCGTCATGTGATGGGCCTCTTTCCCTCTTTGTGTTTTCTGGATTTCTTGTGTAGATTTCTAGAATTTCTGTTTTCTGGATTTCTTGTGATGATTTCTAGAATTTTTGCTTCACCAATTTTCGTGATTTCTATTGATAATTTTTATCAATTTTTTTGCATTGGTGAATTCGTGTGTCATTGACTTGTTATGAATACAAGTTTAGGGTAAGATACCCCTTTCTATCTTTGAGAAGATTCTTGTGACATTTTTGATGAATGAAAATTCATTGGTATTTTGTTTTAATGCCAATTATTTTGATGAGATTTTGACGTATAAAAAGTTAATGTCGCTTTGACTTCAGTAACCGTCAATTTTAAAATGGATTTTTCAAGCGGTTATCCCGCAATGCTGATTTTGTTGTCCGTTTCTACTGTATTTTGAGAAGTGCAATTTCTTTGTCGAAGTTGCTACTGATATTGCTGTTTTAATCACGTGTTTTAAAAATTTGTTATTTTTAAAATTGTTTCAAAATATAAATTAAAATTGTTTTCAAACTTTTTACAGATTACGCTTTCAAAAGAATGAGGAAGCGATTTAAACATTTCAGAAAAATTGAGGACTATGACCCCTTTCTTTTACTGATTCGCTTAATTCCGGACTTGTCCGTTTGAGAATGTGAAATGTTATTTTTTTTTAAAATACACAATTATGCACTTTCAAGAAAACGATGAAGTGAATTAAACGATTTAGTAAAACTCGTGGTTATGGGTCATGTGTGTTTGCTATTTCGGTTAATCCCGGACTCGTTAATTGAAATATTTGTGATTTCTGATTATCGTTTTTGATAATCAGATATTTTTGGTTTCTGATTTTCGTTATTGATAATCGGATGTTTATGAGTTCTGATTACCGTTGTGGTAATTTCTGATTATCGCTTGTGATAATTAGATATTTGGGATTTAATTATCGTTTGTGATAATTAAATATTTTTTGATTTGAGATTTGTTTATTGTTTTTGATAATCGAATATTTGTCGATTCGATTATCGTTTTTGATAATCGAATAATTGTTGATTTGATTATCGTTTTTGATAATCGAATATTTGTGATTTGAGATTTCTGAATTATCTATTGATAATTAAATTTTGTAGAGAATTTGTGAATTTCTTTTATGAAATTAAAAGATTTCTTTGGTGTTTATATTGTACTACGCCGGTGTACCGACTTAATTTTCTGCTATTCATGACGTTTTCCACGTCTTCCAATTACGGAAATGCCTTAGGTATTTCCAATTTTTATTCTTGAGCAACCTTCTATTCACATCATTGCTTCGGTGGTGTAGCACCTTCGAAATAACGATGTTTTTCTTGCGGAAGTTCAATGGTTCTCAAATCCTAAGGTATTGCACTTAGGAATCCTGATAATTCATCTAGCAAACACGTTCAGGCTTACTCTTTCATGCTCTTTGTGGTGAACTTCCTATTTCAAATTTCTTCATCTTGTGATGATATGCTGTTATGGTTGTTACCTTTTGTCCATTTATTCCATATGATTGCGAGGACGCAATTTCTTTAAGGAGGGAAGTCTGTAACAACCCGGTATTTCGTACCGATTAATTATCGTCTTTGGACGATTACCTTTCCTAGCTAATTGCTGTTTGGAATTTTTAAAGCCAGTTTGAAACTCTTTTGAAAAATCTGTTAAGTGTCGAAGGGCTTTGTAAATTAAATAGTGGTCCATGTTTTTGTTTTTATTGGGCCGTGATAATTTGCTAAAGCAAATAAATCATCCCCTCCCCTTTTACATTTTTTCATTTCTTTAACCTAATCCTTTGTTCTTGCTTGTGAAATAATTGCGGTCGATCTTCCTTCTGAAATTAGGGCTTCGGCTCGCGATCCAAATTTGGGGCTTTGACTGGTTTGTGATGCTCTTGCTTGCGCTCGTTCTCTGATGATTGATTCTAGTTTGCGTTGCTCCTTTGTTGATTGATTCTCGTTGCTTGGCTCGCTCGTCTTCTGTCGATCGAGTTCGTAAATTGGGTAAGTGATTCCTTCACTTACTTCTAATTCAAATCTAGTTTGATTACTATTTCACTAGTATTAGCGATGTTGCAATTGGTATGTAATTTGTGCTTTTGCTTCTTCTGAGTTTTTCGTACTTGAACTCAATCGTTCTTTTTGCACACGATGTCGAAGATGACATTTGGGTTTATATTTGGATTTTGATTGAATTTCTGCACACTTGATGATGATTTTCGGGTTGGTATTTATATGAATTCCTATACCATAATCAAATCGATACTTTCCTAAGTTATTTGATTTCCTGATATAGCTACACCTTGATACTCACGGCCTTGTTTGTGCAGCGTTCGATTTAAACTTGATTCATCATGGCAATTTGTTTTGATTTTGTGAATCGTATCCTTGGCTTCAACTTCTCACTGTAACTTGACTGTGGTTGATCTAATTTCACCATGCATTGTTTCATTTTTAGTCTCTGGCCTTACATCATTATGCAGTCTTCATTAGCTCGTGTACCTGAACTTGATTCACTTGGTCATCTTTTATTTGTGCATTACCCTTGTGTTGCTCATCATGTTGCAACTGCTTGTGGTATGTTCATGCTTGTGACATTGAACCATACTCTAACCTGTGTTGAATATGCGCTTATATGTTTTTGTTTGATGATAATAAACATATATATTCATTTAAATGTATTTGGTAATGTACTATTTTGTTTTTTCATAGATTAAATAAATATTTGTTGAATAAAATAAATTACACAGAATTTGAATTTGAATTCAAACAGAACAAGTTACATAGTTTTTGAATTCAAACAGAAATTTTATTCAAACAAATATTTATTACAATCTTGAATAGTACAATTTCAAGCTCTCACTATACATATACATTTTTGAATACATCACGATTTCAATTTACATTTATAACCTCACTACATATCACTCACACTCGTATTTTGTCTTCAACTGCATTCCAGTTTGAATCCAGCATCTGAGAAATCTGCAAAAATATTCACTAACGAAGTAAAATTGAAAAAGAAATATTTTTGCAATATAAAATGAAATACGATTTTTGAAAATATCGTTTGCCTCGGTTATTTGGGTTGTTCGTCATCATTCACACTTGATTTCATCACAAAGTCGTGCACATAGATATTACAGGGACAGGTAACCATAAGTGGCTGCAATACACACGTGTACATTCATACACGTGTGCACTGCCTCGCCAACTCGTGTGCACAGCTCCAACCAGAAATTCAAGGCAACAGAGACCAAGCAATGAACAACTCAAAGCAACAGTCAACTGGCCAAGACTACAAGTACAAGCAGCAGCATACAAGATTGCCAACAACAACAACATGAATACTGCAACAATAAGTATGGTGAAGCACTGACTCAAATACACAACTACAAGGCATTTTCATTGCAACTGCATAGCAACTCAACAAGAACAGTACAGTCATGAAGCATGCAAAGAGCTCAAGGCAGTAGTGTACATGAATACAGCTCGACTACAACGGCCAATCCAATGAACAAATAAACAAATGAATGAATGCAAAGGCAACAACACAATGAAAACTACAGTGATCTCAACAGAAGAGGCCATGATCAAGATCAATAGCTACATGGACTGCAACAAGCATAAGTTACATAATCCAGTGATGCAAGAAATGCTCAACACAAATGGCCAGGCAGAGGATATGAGCAAGTGCAACAGTGAATTGAAACATGCACTTGCAAACGAGCAACTACAAGATGAAGAACAACCAAATATACAACCAAAGAAGCAAACTCAAGTAGACAGTAACATGTGTTACAGTGATGATACAAACATGAAGTGAATCAAGTCAGTAGCAAGCTTCAAACAACCACATATATGAGGGAAGTTCAGGTCAAACCAGACACATGAAAAACAAAACCAGTTCAACAAGTATGAACCAGTCAAGGCAACTTGAAGCATACAAGCTCAATGAAGATTGCAGCAATACACAAATGAACAAAATAACCAAGTGCAACATCAAACAGAATGAAATGCACAATGTCACAGCAAACTGGCACCAGCTAGAAGATCAACTCGAAGCAATTGACCACAAACAACAATTTAGCTCGAAGAAGTGACAGTAGACAAGTCGAAGAATAACATTGCAGACGCAAAATTATCAACTAATCAACAGTGCACAACCAACTCGAGAATATACACGATCAAGACCAAATGCAAACTGCAGTAGTACACTTGAACAACATGAACAAATGGAAGAAGTACATCATGATATTGAGCACACAACAGCTAGTGAAATGATCAGAACAAACAACGACCATGAAGCAGTAATAATCTAGTGCGTATCCATTATTCTTTGAAATAGTCAAAGTATCAAAAAGAGGAAAGTGTTAATGTCGTGTGAATCAAGTGAAATCGAACGTTCTCAAGTTAAAGCCGTGAGTATCACGTTGAGAAAATAAATCAGGAAAGCCGTGCGTACCAAGTTGCAACAAATTAGGTAAGTGATAAAGTCGCAAGTGAATACGAACGAATCAAGTGATTCGAATTCATATAAATACTGAATCACAATTTACATCATCGGCATCGAGTTGAAATCGAGTTATAGAGTCAAGAAAATCATTAAAACCAGCAACGAAAAGAAATAACATACCGAATCATCAACAACTCGATCATCAGAGAACGAACTGTCAACGCAAATCGATCATCAGAGAACGAGCTAGCAACAAGAATCATTTATCAGAGAACAAGCGACGCAAGCCATCGGTCACAAATCAGAGAATCGATCATCAGAACGAAGCCCTAATTCGAGAAAGAAGCCGAAGCCCTAATTCGACAAAGAGAGGCCGCATAATTCTTCACTGAGCAAAAGAAGGGAACGGGTTGAAAGATAAAGGGGCCGGCCTTATTATTTAAAAAGGGGGTTTAGTTTTTAATTTTATTAAAGGGGTTTTTCTTTATTTTTATTTTGAGCAAAAATTGTAGAGTCAAAGTTCGTATTTTAATTTTTGCTCCTGGTTTAATTTTGAAGTCTGTTTTTTCTTTTCGAGTCAAAGAATTTGTAAATCACCACCTAGGTTAGGTTGTGTCAGATTGTCTATTTAGAATTAGTTCAGTGAGCAAGGGTGCGAGTTTGCAAAACTCTTTAGGCGGGAGCAGTGTTTGCAAGTAAGCGAAACTTTATAGGCGGGAGGAGAGTTTGCGAGTAAACGAAACTCTATAGGCGGGAGCAGGGTGTGCGAGTCTAGTAGAGTGTTTGTGAGCGGGAGCAAAGGGTCTGCGAGTCTAGTAGAGTGTTTGTGAGCGGGAGCAAAAGGGTCTGCGAGTCTAGTAAAGTTGTTGTAAGCATTATACTGTTTAATTCTAATAGAAATCTGTGAATGCAGCAATAGGCAGGGGTTGCCGAAGCTGGGTAAATTTTGTGTGTGATTTACTTTTCAGCACATTTATTTCTGCAGCTTATTTCTGTGTTTAAATCGAGAAAATTTGCTATAACCCTATTCACCCCCCCTCTAGGGTTAATCTAGATCCTACAAGTGGTATCAGAGCCTGGTATTTTTCTTTAACTCTAGAGTCATGAATCCGTCAAATAATGCTTTTTCTGAGGGGCAATCTATCGTTAGGCCACCCATGTTTAACGGGAATGATTATGCTTATTGGAAAGTTAGGATGAGTATTTACCTTAGTTCCGTTGATTATGATGTTTGGGATATTATTGAAACTGGCTATAAACCTCCCACTATAATCGTTGGTGATACTGAGATTCCTAAACCTAAGGATAGGTGGGATGCTAACGATAAGAGATTGAAAACGACAAATGCTAAAGCCATGAATGCTTTGATATGTGCTCTTGATAAAAATGAATTTAATAGAATTTCTCATTGTACAACAGCACAGGAAATTTGGCACACTTTGGAGGTGACACACGAAGGAACTTCTCAAGTCAAGGAGTCTCGTCTAGCCCTATTCAGCAATGAATACGAGAACTTTGTGATGGACAAAGGCAAGAGCATAAAGGATATGTTTGGATGCTTTTCAACTTTGGTATACGATGCTAGAGCGCTTGGTAAAGTCTTCACTGAGGTAGAGCTTGTGCGGAAGATACTACGGGTTTTACCAATGAACTTTGAGGCAAAAGTCACGGCAATCCAAGAATCAAAAGATTTGAGTAAACTGAGCATGGAGGAGTTGATCGGTAACTTGATGACATATGAACTTGAGCTAAAAGCAAAGGAAGAACACAACAACTCCGAACCAAAGAAGAAGACGATTGCCTTAAAGAGCAAAGAAGAAAGCGATGAAGAAGGAGAAGATCCAATTGAAGAGCTTGCAATGGCTGTCAATAATCTTAGAAAATGGTCGAGATTAAAGCCACGCAAGAAGAAAACAATTCGTAATAAGCCAAAAGATTCTGACAATTCCGATAATGAACCGACGTGCTTTAACTGCAAGAAGCCCGGACACTTCATATAAAAATGCCCACTTCTCAAAAACAACAAAGGAAAGAAAAAGATAAAGAAGGTATTTGCAGCGACTTGGGATGATGAAGAAGGAGAAGAAGTTTCGGATAGCGGCTCAGAGGAGGTAAACTTATGTCTTATGGCGAAATCAGAATCAGAAGCAAGCTCTGAGGAATCTAGTGAGGCAGTTGAGTATTCCTATAGAGATCTTGTTTTTATGTGTCTTGATCTCACTAAAGTAGTTGATGCTCTTGAATCTAAACTTGAAAAACTGAAATGTAATAGGAGAGAACTTGCTCGTGAAAATTTTAGGTTAGAAACTGAAATTGAAAATATTCAAAACCTAGAATGTAAAAGATGTAAAGTTTTAGATTCAGAATTGATAAGACTTAAGAATAACTCTGAGAATCTTGAAAAAGAAAACTTGAGTCTTAAGGAAATCATTGACACTAGGAAAAAGGATTTTATAAATCGATGCACCTCACTTGTCACTGAAAACACAACACTAAAAACCAAAGTCCAAAATCTCGAGAAATCTTTGAATAACTTTTCAAGAGGCGAAAAATCTTTCAACATGCTATTGGGAAATCAAATTTTTGCTAACAACAGAAAAGGACTAGGTTTTAGGAAAACAAAAGTTGAGGATAATGCAAAGGGGAAGAGTGTCTTTGATAGATGTGAAATAATTGGACATCGTGTTGAAAATTGTAATCATAGGAACAAGAAAACAAAATTTATACAAGTTTGGGTTCCTAAGAATTCTACAAACAAATTTCATGTTTATTGGAACAAGAATAAAAGGACTAAACAAGTTTGGGTTCCAAAGGGTTTGTTTATTCATAATGCTTCTGCCACTAACAATCATGGACCTAGAAATAGGTTACAAAAATCTTTCATCGTGTAGGTGTGGTGGCAGGCTAAGGAACAACAACGGTGTTCTTTGGATTTTGGCTGTTCCAGAAACACAACGGGCAAAATAGCAAAGTTCCTTAGCCTAGTATAAAGGTGACAGAATCACAATGGGCAATCACGTAAAATTATCGTAAAGGTAAAACAGGTGAAGGTATAATTCCGTGATAATCTGCACCATATTCTGAATTAAATCATCCAAAATTGTGATAATGATGTGATGTCTTTAATTCTGACTTATTGATATGATTTTTCTTTTGACTTGTTCTTATTTATGACCTTGATTTGTGCTTAAATGATGACCAATCAAATTTTCAACTTTGAACTAATTCATGTAAATTTGTTCGGTCAAATGATGGTATTTTTATTGATCTTTGATTACTCATGCTACACGTAGATATACTTGTTTTGACATTTTGGTCATTGCTTGTAAATTTGCACGATTTCAAAATTCATGTGATAATTGTTAAAAAGGATTTTAAGAAATTATTGAAACTTCAAGAAATTGTTTTTGAAATAATTATGATGTTGATTGACTGTTGATTACTCATGAATATAATTTTTTATCCTATGGTTTCTGAAATTAACACCATGATATTTGTTTGAGTGTGAACATGGCTTCATTTCAAATTTCATTCTGAAATAGTATATTGAAATTTCACAATCTGGTCTTTGACATCCAACGAGTGAATATTGAGTGAAATTTAAATTCAGATGCAGATTACACTGGTAGTATAGTTGATAGAGAAATTACTAGTGTAACGTGATTAATTTTTGAAACATTCATTTGCTGCATCGTTTTTTAAAGAAAATATCTGCATATTTTTCACTTGAAATAATTTTTCATTTAGCATAATTTTTTTTCATATAACCCCTTCGAGAAAAAATTGTTTGACCATATTTTCAGATTAGTCATTTTTATTTGATTTTAAATGACAAATTTTGACTAGTCCGACTCACTACTAATTATCAAAAGATAAATAGTAATTGAAAAAGTGATGAGTGTTGATATTTAACATACATTACTCAAGAGAGTATATTTGGAAAATTTCTTTAGGAATTAAAACAAGAATTATAAAACTTTTTGTTGGGTAAAGATTCCATGACTATTTCCTTATCTATCATTATTTTCTATCGACCATGGATTATCAAATATTCAATATAGTTTGCCGATATGTGGTACTATAATCAGGAACCATTTGTTTTTCATGTCATAATTTTTTTTAAATAATAATAATAATAATATAGATAAATAAATATCCAAAGTATTCACTCTCATTTAAAAGTCCTCACGGTTATGCATGGGTGAATTACTTGGATTTTTGATTATGTGCTTTCATACTCATTTAAAAGTCCTTACGGTTATGCATGTATGGAACGCATATCAAAATTAATTGATTTAATAGACAAGTTGATTCTAATCCCATTTAAAAGTCCTCACGGTCATGCGTGGTTAGAAGATACTTGATTTCATTTTTAAAATTAAATTGGAATACTACTAATCTCATTTAAAAGTCCTAACGGTTATGCATGATTAGTAGATATTCAAATTCCTGATATAAATGTACCACAAGTAGATACAACTGTATGATTTTATATGAACATCATATCCATCATTTCTAAAAGTGGAATATGTGCCTAACAAGGGTAGTTATGGTTTTTGTTTGATTCTTATTGAAGTTTAATATTTATATTCAATTTGAGATTAATGTTGGATTAATATCGATCACTTTATCTCTATTTTTCTCTCACACTATTATTATTTTGCTGATAACAAAAGGGGGAGAGAAAAGTTAAGATTTTGTCAAATAGAATCAAGCAAAGGTCAAATAATTTTCCCATATGCATCTAGGCTCATTCGTATATATTTCTATTTATATGCATATATGTAGGGGGAGCATCATGTAGAGAGGAAGCATTTATATAGGGGGAGCAATTAGAGTATATAATTGGTTAGAGAATATAATTGGTCAAATACATTTTAACACGGTCAAAATCTTAAATATATGTTTGTTATCATCAAAAGGGGGAGATTGTTGAATATGCGCTTATATGTTTTTTTTTGATGATAATAAACATATATATTCATTTAAATGTATTTGGTAATGTACTATTTTGTTTTTTCATAGATTAAATAAATATTTGTTGAATAAAATAAATTACACAGAATTTGAATTTGAATTCAAACAGAACAAGTTACACAGTTTTTGAATTCAAACAGAAATTTTATTCAAACGAATATTTATTACAATCTTGAATAGTACAATTTCAAGCTCTCACTATACATGTACATTTTTGAATACATCACGATTTCAATTTACATTTATAACCTCACTACATATCACTCACACTCGTATTTTGTCTTCAACTGCATTCCACTTTGAATCCAGCATCTGAGAAATCTGTAAAAATATTCACTAACGCAGTAAAATTGAAAAAGAAATATTTTTGCAATATAAAATGAAATACGATTTTTGAAAATATCGTTTGCCTCAGTTATTTGGGTTGTTCGTCATCATTCACACTTGATTTCATCACAAAGTCGTGCACATAGATATTACAGGGACAGGTAACCATAAGTGGCTGCAATACACACGTGTACATTCATACACGTGTGCACTGCCTCGTCAATTCGTGTGCACAGCTCCAACCAGAAATTTAAGGCAACAGAGACCAAGCAATGAACAACTCAAAGCAACAGTCAACTGGCCAAGACTACAAGTACAAGCAGCAGCATACAAGATTGCCACCAACAACAACATGAATACTGCAACAACAAGTATGGTGAAGCAATGACTCAAATACACAACTACAAGGCATTTTCATTGCAACTGCATAGCAACTCAACAAGAACAGTACAGTCATGAAGTATGCAAAGAGCTCAAGGCAGTAGTGTACATGAATACAGCTCGACTACAACAGCCAATCCAATGAACAAATAAACAAATGAATGAATGCAAAGGAAACAGCACAATGAAAACTACAGTGATCTCAACAGAAGAGGCCATGATCAATATCAACAACTACATGGACTGCAACAAGCATAAGTTACATAATCCAGTGATGCAAGAAATGCTCAACACAAATGGCCAGGCAGAGGATATGAGCAAGTGCAACAGTGAATTGAAACATGCACTTGCAAATGAGCAACTACAAGATGAACAACAACCAAATATACAACCAAAGAAGCAAACTCAAGTAGACAGTAACATGTGTTACAGTGATGATACAAACATGAAGTGAATCAAGTCAGTAGCAAGCTTCAAACAACCACATATATGAGGGAAGTTCAGTTCAGGTCAAACCAGACACATGAAAAACAAAACCAGTTCAACAAGTATGAACCAGTCAAGGCAACTTGAAGCATACAAGCTCAATGAAGATTGCAGCAATACACAGATGAACAAAATAACCAAGTGCAACATCAAACAGAATGAAATGCACAATGTCACAGCAAACTAGCACCAGCTAGAAGATCAACTCGAAGTAATTGACCACAAACAACAATTTAGCTCGAAGAAGTGACAGTAGACAAGTCGAAGAATAACATTGCAGACGCAAAATTATCAACTAATCAACAGTGCACAACCAACTCGAGAATATACACGATCAAGACCAAATGCAAACTGCAGTAGTACACTTGAACAACATGAACAAATGGAAGAAGTACATCATGATATTGAGCACACAACAGCTAGTGAAATGATCAGAACAAACAACGACCATGAAGCAGTAATAATCTAGTGCGTATCCATTATTCTTTGAAATAGTCAAAGTATCAAAAAGAGGAAAGTTTTAATGTCGTGTGAATCAAGTGAAATCGAACGTTCTCAAGTTAAAGCCGTGAGTATCACGTTGAGAAAATAAATCAGGAAAGCCGTGCGTACCAAGTTGCAACAAATTAGGTAAGTGATAAAGTCGCAAGTGAATACGAACGAATCAAGTGATTCGAATTCATATAAATACTGAATCACAATTTACATCATCGGCATCGAGTTGAAATCGAGTTATAGAGTCAAGCAAATCATTAAAACCAGCAACGAAAAGAAATAACATACCGAATCATCAACAACTCGATCATCAGAGAACGAACTGTCAACGCAAATCGATCATCAGAGAACGAGCTAGCAACAAGAATCATTTATCAGAGAACAAGCGACGCAAGCCATCGGTCACAAATCAGAGAATCGATCATCAGAACGAAGCCCTAATTCGAGAAAGAAGCCGAAGCCCAAATTCGACAAAGAGAGGCCGCATAATTCTTCACTGAGCAAAAGAAGGGAACGGGTTGAAAGATAAAGGGGCTGGCCTTATTATTTAAAAAGGGGGTTTAGTTTTTAATTTTATTAAAGGGGTTTTTCTTTATTTTTATTTTGGGCAAAAATTGTAGAGTCAAAGTTCGTATTTTAATTTTTGCTCCTGGTTTAATTTTGAAGTCTGTTTTTTCTTTTCGAGTCAAAGAATTTGTAAATCACCACCTAGGTTAGGTTGTGTCAGATTGTCTATTTAGAATTAGTTCAGTGAGCAGGGGTGCGAGTTTGCAAAACTCTTTAGGCGGGAGCAGTGTTTGCGAGTAAGCGAAACTCTATAGGCGGGAGCAGAGTTTGCGAGTAAACGAAACTCTATAGGCGGGAGCAGGGTGTGCGAGTCTAGTAGAGTGTTTGTGAGCGGGAGCAAAAGGTCTGGGAGTCTAGTAGAGTGTTTCTGAGCGGGAGCAACAGGGTCTGCGAGTCTAGTAGAGTTGTTGTAAGCGTTATACTGTTTAATTCTAATAGAAATCTGTGAATGCAGCAGTAGGCAGGGGTTGCCGAAGCTGGGTAAATTTTGTGTGTGATTTACTTTTCAGCATATTTATTTCTGCAGTTTATTTCTGTGTTTAAATCGAGAAAATTTGCTATAACCCTATTCACCCCCCCCTCTAGGGTTAATCTAGATCCTACAACCTGTACTTGTACAACTCTGGTTATTCTTGTACAACTTCATTGTGGCTTGTACATGCTATATTGTCTGGTCTTTGTTTGCTTGGTGGCATTTCATGGTCTGCACTATGCATATGAACTTGGTCATGTTGCTTGAGTCTGTGTCATCTGCCCTTGCATTGCTGTTTGGTCTAAACATCTTGCACTGCACTGTGTTTTGTTTCATGTTTGAACATAGCATTCATATTGTTATGTTGGTGGCAATCTCGTTCTGTGTAGTTGTAACTGAACATGTCCACTACAGTTTCATCACTGATGCATTTGGACTTGACTGTGTTGATCGAATTCATCATGCATTGTTTCATTTCTTCAAATCTGCCTGTTTCATTTGAGTTGTGTCTCTGTTCTTTGTTCATTGCTTGTTGAGTTTGTGGTCATCCTGCTCCTTTACTGCCTTGTCTTTGATGTTGTACACTGTCATGTACACTTGTGTTCATGCTTGTGACATTGGTGCATTGTCGTGAGTAGTTTGTAGTTGCTTCTGTGCATATATATTGGCCGTTTAATTGATGATGTAGTCTTCAAGCATTGTTGATTCATTGGTCTTTGCTGTGTTCCCATGTTTCTGGTTTCATGGTTCTGTTGTTGCTGTAGTGTTTGTGGTATTGTGCTTTAGCCTCTTGTGCATTGCCTCATACATATTGTCAGTGTTTGATATAGTTTGGGTTCGGGTTTTGACTTATGTCACAGATTTTTGGTCGAGACTTGTTCTAGTTGTCGAGACCGTTTTCCATACTTGCACATTTTTAAGTGCACCTGTGTTGAATCCAGTTTTCAAAAACTTGGGTTTGACCTTGTGCTCGTGTCGTGATTTTGAATATATTTCACCTGAGTTGAACCCGTCTTTTTATTTTGGGTTGGACCTTGTGCCAGGTCGTGTACATCGTTACTGTTGTGGCAAGGCAGTGCACGCAAGCGTGAACTGCAGCCACACGGAATTGAGTTTTTGGATACATTATCACTGTAGTGGTAAGGCAGTGCACGCAAGCGTGAACTGCAGCCACACGGTATGGCTTTAATGATATTCTATTTTGTTTTGATTTATTGATCTTTAGCATGTTCCATACGCCGTAGTGGCAAGGCAGTGCACGCGTGCGTGTACTGCAGCCCTACTCGAAATAATATTTTAATTGATATTTCAATGGTTTGAACTGTTTCGTTTATTCAATTCAATATTCTGAACTATATTTTGATTTGGTTTAATTTGCTGATTTGTTGTTTTACACTGTTACGTGTTATATTTATCGTTATCCGATTTCTTTATTTAAGGATCGGATAGACGAGATTTATTATGACTGTCGTTTATTTGTTACTTAATTATTATTGCTTCTGTGCACTAATAACTAAGTTTGAATTAGACTGACCCGTGTATTATTTTCTTTTGAATCTAATACTCGGGTCAGACCCGAGTTATTTCAGGTTGTAGATTTCCTCCTTTGGGTTGCTGCTAGAGCTATGAAGTCTTTTCATATCTTTTGGAGTAGTCGTCGTCATTTAGAGTAGTCACTGTAATTGTATAGGAAGATATGTATTCATGTATAATATATACGTTAATGTACTTGTATATGTAACTTCCTGAGTCGATTGTTGTAGTTGTATCATATGTATTGTATCACTTGTATTATAACTGATATCAGTTATTATATATGAGACTTTCTGATTTTATTTGTGTTCCACATTTATATTATCTGTGTTATTATTATATATTTTGTTCCAAAACTATTATGAACCATCGTAGTTCGTTTTATACTGGAATTGGGGTATGTCGATTGGAGTAAATAAATCAGAGATGAAAAATGAAAGAATATATATACCACTCCTATCGATATAACCAATACTAGTGTAAGGCCTAACTACGGATGGCCGCTCTTCAGTAGCCTTATTCTCCACGCTAGTTGACAGCACTACACTGTAGTGTTCTTGGCTAGCGTGGGTATAGAGGTGGGGCGTCACAGATTTCCACGTGAAATCCACATTTTGTGTGTGTATTGTGTAGTCCAAGGGTTTAACACAATAGTGCCACAACATTCAACCATCACAGATCAGAATATAACAAAATATTTAATAAGCGGTATAAACTATAACGCTTACCTTTCATTCACAGATCACAAATATATATCTATATATATAATTATATATATATATATATATTATGTATATCACAGATAAACAAATTATAGATCACAACACACATCAAGATATATCGCAAAGCATCACATATAAAAGATATCAAACAATTCAACATCCAATATAATTCAAACATCTATAAGTAGGATAAATCTAATCATCTGATTAATTTAAATCAAATAAATTTCTATGAATAAATTTTCTAGTTATGGTAAATTAATAGTCGATTTATTATAAAAACATTTAATAAATTATCCTTTCATTGATCATAAATTAACTCTTAATCAATAGATAGTACTTGATTAATTATTCTTAATTAATTATCCAAACCAATTAATTTCTGCTTAATAAATTTCCAATGAATTTACAAAATCATTTCTTTTTAAAATAAATTTCTTTAACTTATAATAACATAAATCGAAATTTATTTACTTAGCCCTTTTTCCCGTAATTTGGAATTTTATTCAATATGGTTCAAAAACAACTTTATCTTTTTTAAAACTCCTTTTTAACTTATCCAATTCTCAAAAATAATTTTTTTACTATAACTTTCAACTTGAAATTTCAAAAATCCAATTTTTATTTATTTTCGGTATGCAATGATACCAAAAATATATTCGGTTAACGTATAGCCTTCAACAATCTCAATCACAAAGATAATCACACGGAATATAAATCAACTAACGCACAACATATGAAGTAAATTCAAATGTTTGAGGAATCCAGTTGGACCCCTCCAACCTGTTTCCCAGCATCCAAAGATGTTAGCACAATACCAATTCCACTTCGAGGTGAAATATCGTGGTATATGGGATTTATCAAATATTATCTGCTATTATGCGGCGTTATAGGGTCTCATCCGCTATATAATGCGGGAAATCAACTCCAAGTACATACATAATACCAATTCCACATCAAGTTGGAATTATCGTGGTATATGTGTTTAATAAATAACATCCGCTTAATATACGGCGTATAGGTTCTATTTCAATACAATAGATAATAATTTATCATTCAATCACACAATCAAGCAATTTTAAATCTAACTATTTAAAATTCAAATCGAAACAATTCGATTGAGTGAGAAGTTCTCACCTTGAGTTTCAGATAACAGTTGTAGCGTTTTATTTCGAATAAAATTAAACGTGTGTTTAATTTTACCCGAAATTATCAGTAGCTCCAAACGACTCCAAACAAGCTCCATCGCGTAGTGCTCGACGAAACGAACCCAAAGGAATTCGTTTCGTTCGTTTTCGACCTCGTATGAAAAAGATATCGCGTTATAAAGATTACACGAATTTATATAATATAAATTTACATTTTATTTTATTTTTTAACCTTAACCAAATTCTGGACCGTCTGATTTGAAACCCTAAGATCAAGGCTGTGACGACTCGTAAATTTGATAATTTAATTTGTTTATTTAATAGGGTTTCTAATTTAAATTTAGGAAGAAACAGAAATCTTATTTATTTTTAGGAAAGAGAATGTTGTAATTAGATGTATCAAGGGAAATTAAAATTTACAAATTGAATTATATATTGCAATTAATTGTAATAGTGGAAATTGTTGCAATTGGATATAAGGTTAGAAATAAGTAAATAAACGCAAGTATTGATGTAACGACCCTGAAATTCAGGCCAGGTTTAAAATTCTAAAACCGCGTATTTCATGTAAAAATTCGAATTTTCACAAACAACTTCCATTGCCATCCAAACTTCGCATTTGGAATGCGTCTAGATAGACATAGGCATGCGCCAAATTTCGTTGAAAAATATTGAAGTAAATTACGCTCGTCGAATTTACATTTTAGTTTAAATCTTATGTGAAAATTTCCTATCGTCCGAACTCAAATATTTTTCTCGATGATGCATAAGAAAAATATTCTGAACTTGACCGCACATTTCGTTTCGTCAAAATTTCGCTTTTAATTGATGGCTAAAATGTTCACTCGTGCAAATGGTTCAATAAGATTTACCACTTTGCAAACGGCGTCGAACCATCAATATATTTATACCGTTGTGTCCGTCTCGACGCGCTGATCACAACGGTATACTTATTTGTGTCAATCGGAGTTCGGCGTTGCAAATTATAATTGTTAACGGAGCGCACACCGGTCCGTTACGCAGCACAAACCGGTACCCAACATTTCAACATTTAAAATTTTAGAGCCTTTCAGCTGACCTTGGGAACCCAAATAGCCACCATTGTGAAAAAAATCATCATTGCATTTACTGTGCACACTGAACCCTCTGCCTTCATTCTGCTTCATTAATTACTCTGCACACATTGTCCTACGTAATAGCTCTGTCCCCTCCCCTCTACAAAATTCTATTCTCTCTCCCTTCCCATACTTCTGTTATGATTTATTCGGCCTCCCAGTAAACGAAACCCACCCCTCCCTTTCTTCTTCTTTCACATTTTCTTTTGTTTTCTTCAACCATTCTCCTACAGGTACGCCAACCTCTCCCTCCTCCCTTTCTTCTTTCTCTTTTATTTTTTTATTTTTATTTACTGTAAGATGAAACGCGGTTCCCTCCCCCAGCTCCTCCCTCCCTCCTCTCTCTCCACATTTATTTTACTTCAACATGAATCCCCATGTCCACCCTACCATCAGCCCATGCAGCCACCACACTGAGCCCCACTACTACCCAGCCTCCATCCATTCGCCTGCACTCTCCGCCTCCATTACCCAGACCCGCCCAGCTACACCATCGCACTACCACACGCCACACCCTGCCATGTCGCTGCCGTCTCCGCCCACTGTTCACCCTCCGCCATTTCGCCCAGTCCAGCCCGTGTCCCCGCGTCGCACTCCATTGCACCACTCCGCCTTCGCCACCACCAGACTCTGACCCACTGGCCGCAAGCACACCGACCCACAACCAGCAGCTTCCACTCCCTTGCCTTACCACGCACGACCCCATGCCCGTGTCGCACGGTGTAAAGACCCGTAAGTCCGTACTCCTTGATTAGACACTAATCTCCTTTGTTTAATTCAAGATGAACGAAAATACGAACCCTTAGGGGTTTTAAGAAAAATTTAGAAAAAGAAAAGAGAGAAAAAGAAGATAGAAAATTTAGATAAGGTAGAAGATGAAAAAGATAGAAAATTTAATAATAGAAGATAGAAGAATTTTTTTAAAATAGAAGAGGACAGAAAGGAACAACAACAGAATCTCACAATTCGCAGCGGAACAACATATAATAATAAATGAATAATCTTTAAACAAAGAACTATATCAGTTATTACATTACATTTCATTACATCATATCATATCATCAGAGTGTACAACATCATACAACAACAAACAGTGCAGCGGAAAAAGAAATACTATATAAACTAGTAATACGCCATGCCATCCAGCTTGCCTCCAGCAACTCCAGAATATCCAGAATATCCTGATAAACCTAACTCTTAACTGCCCGTGTGGAAATTGGTGGGCACCCAGAGTTTAGGAAGGAAAACAATAAACTCCGAGTCAGTCATGTGACTGGTGTGAGAACTCAAAACAGTTTATTTAACTTTAAAATCAAATAGAGGAATATTTTTAAACTCAATTCGCAATGCTTTTAAAAATGAGACTACCATAAGGCCTCCCGCACACACACACACATGCAAACGCAGAATCAGAGGAGATTTCTCCTTATGATAGCAAAAGATGCTTGATACGCATTTTAAAATAACATTTGATATTATCACTAGTGCATAGTGTAGAGAAAAAATCATTTCAAAAGTAAAGATATAAATCTTAGCCAACATACGACCATTATCGTATGCCTACTATAGCTACTATCCAAACAGTGGTGACCACCATAAGTGAATAGCAGGTTCTACAACTAATACCGTACAAGTTTCGTATTGGGAATTGGATTTCCAACGAATGATCAGGCCAAGGAACTTCCCATTGCCACATGAGAATGCCTTTGGATGGACATCCCCGAGAACCAAACCGGATCTCTACCAACACAAGGCCGGGTTACTCCTAACTGAGTAACAACTGACCGAATATGCCATCCCCCGGTCCTTTGGGACCTTTATCAACCGAGCGCTCGTAATCAATTCACACAATCATAAAGTGTTTTCAACATGAGTAAGTATCTGGGCTCCATACCATGATACCACCCTTTTCCAGAAGGAAATGCACATATCCTAAAGGGCGCTACCCCTCATAACCTTGCTGCTTCTTTCCTGTTTTGACCATTCACGGGGTGTGAGGCTCGACGAATTCACGTCCACAAAAACATACTTTATACAAAAGACATGCTTTGGGTCAACAAATGATCAACACAATGATCACTAAGATAGACGATCAAATAAATGATCCTATCCCAAATAATCAACACAATGATCATTTCAGCATCACTCAGCATGTCACATTACCAAACTGGGAATATATCGCTGATAACTTCAACTATATAACCTTTGAGCTCATACGTCTCAGAGAAGGGTGTTAAGCAAAAAGAATAAATTCTCCGCCACCAACAGAAATATATTTGAAAGAAATCGGCTTTATATCTCAACTTGTAATGTCAGACATACAATCCATACAAGTCTGTTCCGGGCTCGAACAGAACCGAAGGCACTTACAAAGAAGTCCTTGCAATCCGGATATTCACAATCCTGATCGGATTTCCCATCACTTAGGGAGTCTCTATACCGTTGCAACTCGGTGCAGAGACAATCGATAGGTCATCCTATCGCTTTCGCAAATATCCGGTCTTCAACATCGATCTTCAATGCTATTCACAACGACGTATCACATATTCGGAATGGGTTATACGACCCCATGGTCCTTTCCCGGTTAACCCGAATAGTGAGCGCCTATTCAAAAATAAGTGTGCATTCAAATTCAATTAATTCACATCAAATACCCATTCAAAGGGAAATATTGATAGTCGGCTATTGAATTATCAATGGATATGCACACATCACCAGATTCCAAATAATTTTCCAAATTATTTATTTTCCAAAATATCTTTCCAAGATATATAATTTCAACACTTTAAAAATAAATCAATATTTATTTTTAAACAAATTCCACTTTCACATATAAATTCCATAATGAATTTATATTTCAAAATATCCATGCATATTATTTAAATAATTCATTTCAATTTATCTTCAAAAAGATAAATTCTAATTATTCACTTCATATTGGAAAACTTTTCCATACTTATTAAAAATAAGTAATTCACAAATCTTTTTATTTTCTACACTTGGAAAATATTCAATATACTTAAATCGAGATTAAGTATATATTTCATTCTTTAAGGAAATCATTCACTTTAACATATTTATTTGGGTCAAAACGAATGTTGCGTAAAACATCGTTAGATTGTTTTAATTCTATTTAAAACATCACATTCAAAACAATTTCTTTAACGTGTTATTCACTATTCAAAAACGTGAATAAACTTCGTTAACAAATTTCATTCTTTTATTCATTTTAATCTAAGGATTATTCACTGTCTAAAAACGTGAATATAACTCCGTAAATAAATTACAACAATTAACTTATCAAAATAAGTCGTTTCGAATTTATAAAACAACGTTTATAAATTCCATTTCTATTTATTTATAAAAACTTCCTTTTTATAAATTCCTTTATTAACCTATTCCAGTTTATAACTCAAATATAAACTAAACGTTCATATTATAAGTTAATTACTTATAAGACGATTATTTTACAAAATCGTTCTTTTTAAGACTTCCTAAATCATAAATCTTATAACTTATAAGATTCATTTATTTAACCAATCTATTCTGTAAATAATTTCACCAAATTTATAAATCTTACTATTTATAAATTTCATTTATAACTTCACAGTTTATAATTCTATAAATTTCATTCTATTATGAAATTCATTTTCACTTCATTCAAACACTTATAAAAACTCGTTTTACAATGTCAATATTTCAATTTATAAATATCCATTTATAAATCTCTTAATATAAATCAGTTTATATTATTATTCTGAAACGTCTTTAATTTCTTTTATAATTTCACCATTTTGATTTATAAAATAATCAAATTTTATAAATCCTATATTTAAACTTTTAATAATAAATTCAAAAATCCAGTTTAAACTATTTTATAAAGTCATTAATTCCTTATTTTCAAGAATCAGCTTTTAACTATATTTCTTAAAAATCATAATTTTTATAACTTTAAAAATTATAACGTTTATTTATTTATAATGGATCAATTCCAAAAATATAGTATATTCTTAAAAATCACTTTAAAATCATTTTAAAATCCCAAAATCTGGGTCCAATGATGCTACACACCAAATAGTCAATCACGACTACAACGATCCATCATATATCGATATGATAATCCATCAAATATCAAAATATCTTAAATCAAATAAAAACTGTTGAGGAATCCAGTTGGATCCCTCCAACCTGTTTTCCTGCATCCAAAAACATTAGCACAATACCAATTTCGCTCCAGTACGAAATTATCGCGGTATATGTTTTTAATAAATATTATCCGCTTACTAACGGCGTAATAGGGTCTCATCCGCTAAAAAATATGGGAAATCAATCAACTCCAATATATACATATGCCAATATATATATATTGATATTATATATAATACCAATTTCACTGTTTATGAAATATTCACGGTGTATGTTTTTACTAAATAACATCCGCTTACTAACGGCGCATAATGTCTATTTTAACAATCAATAGATATCATTCATCATTCAAACATGCATTCAAATATTTTAAATCTAACTATTTAAAATAAAATCGAAACCTATTCGATTGAGTGAGAAGTTCTCACCTTGGTTTTAAATTCCGTTTTAGCTTTTATTTCGAATAAAATTAAACGCGCGTTTAATTTTACCCGAAATTCTCACTAACTCCAAACGACTCCAAACCAACTCCATCGCGTAGTGCTCGTCCATACGATTCCAACGCAACTGATTTCGCGCAGTTTCGACCTCGTATGAAAAAGTTATGTAATTTACAAGTTTGTACACGACTTAAATATAATTAAAACAACATTAATCCACAAATCTTATACCCAAAGCAATCCTAGCCACTAGATCCACTGCCAACTCATCTCCACCGCACCCCCCCTTCTTCCTAACACACGCAAGTTACAGGAGATAGCCGCACTTCCTTGAACCCATATTTCTAAACTAGGGTTTAGCTTTGCCACCTCCTCGAGCGACTAAACTCCATCATCTCTTCACCAACGAAGCGCCTCCCCACTAGCTACCCACGCCCAGAAGAACTCAAGGCTCGGCCTGCACATGTGCCTAGAATTTCGTGCGCACGGCATCAAGGTTGGCCCCACTTTGCTCGCTCCACGTCGCTCCGTTTCCGATCATCACCGTATGAAATTAAAGCCCTCGCCTTCCTCTTCAATCTTCGTGTTGAACACCTCGCGTGAATGTGAATGGATTTGGAGAGATTGATGAATGAAAGTTGCGAATTTCTGGCCCTTCATTGCTAAAGTGGCGGCCTACAGATATAAATTAGGGTTTAGCATATATATTTTTTTTTTTTATTAAATGAAGGGTGTGTGTCTCCTTTTATAGAAAAAGCAAGCGTAAACACTATTCATCCCGGGAATTCCGAACTCCGATTTACACGCCGTAACCAGCGTTTCTAAGGTTTACCCCGCGTTCCGGACACAATGGAACAGGTTTCGGAAGATAATTCGGAAGTATGTGCGAGTTATGGCAACAAACGCTCAATTTAAATTAAACCGATTTAAATCGATTTTTAGGCGTTTTAATTTGTACCGGACAAACGGTAAATCCAATTGACTTGAAATTTGAAACCTTACAATAATATCACATTACGGATCCGATGAAACTGGTTTCGTCGAAATCCGAGACTTTTTGAAAAATGGCTATTTTCACTCGCCAAATTTAAATTAAAAATAAATCGATGCGTTTCGAGCTGCCACGATCAAACGATAGCTCCGATTGACACGAAAATTGAAATCCGGTAATAACTAACTATTACGGATCCAATGGAACTGGTTTCGTTCAATTCTGAGACTGTTCAAAAATTGACTATTTTACAGTCGATAATTAAATATTAAAATATTCAATTTTCACAAATTAACTTCTAATTCGATTTTAAAAGTTCTAAAATATCATTCTAACTTCAATATGATAAAATAAAATTTTACAAATCATTTTCAATCATATTTAACTCAATTTTCAATTATTTCCATAATTTAACATATTAAATTATCGATTAAATTATCCAATTAAATCCAATAATTCAAATTAAAATTTATTCGACTTATAAATTCACTCATTATAATTTAAAATTAATTAAATATTCAAATTTTAATAAATAAAAATTCAGGGTCGTTACACACGGCCCACTGCAGAAACCCCCCCTTGCAGCCACCACCTCGCGCACGTCCCCACCCCTGCTGCACTTGTTCCACTCAGTCACCACCTCAACCCCACCGGCATCCGTGCCCACTTCCTCAAGCTCTCTCCTTCCACCAAGCCCGCCTCTTCCCCCTTGCTTATTTCCACGCTCGGCCACCCGTGTCACGAACTCCGCCCCATGCTCCACTCCGCCTCCCTTCCATTGAAACTTCCCCTACAACCGCTCCAACCCACTACACGGCCCTGCAGCTCCGCCCGCACCGACCCCATGCAGCCGCAAAACCCCCTGCACCTTAACTATAGTATATGTATAGCGGTATCTGTTGCTTTGCGTATAGTATGTTATAAACTACTTTATAAATTAGTGGTATAAGTATGGGTTATGTAGTTATATTTAGAAACATACCAGAGTTCTGTTGAAAAATATATATATAGTGTATATATTTAGTTTGGCTCGGCTGTTGATTAGTAGGTTTTCGGGTTATAGTATAAAACTTTATAAAACTTTATATATGAGTTGTTATTATATATGAGTTAAAGTACAAAGAAGCATGGGTTTAGATGAAACAGTACAGTCGTATGTGGATATATATTGGTGCCTAGGTAGTTGATAAGCTGCAGGTTTTGAAAGATTTATATATAAAGCTACAGGTTTTTAAAAAAATAAAAATAAAAGCAGTTATGTTGAAACACGTTTATATTAAGATATAAGTGTCCATGTTTTAAGTTGTTATATACAGTACAAAGTTTTACATAATCAGTTGTATATGCTCACAAACAACGTTTTGCTGCGTTTTATTCCAGCTCCCGCTATTGATCCGGAAACATAGGCTATTTCCACCCCGCTTGTCGAATCTATTTTGCTCCGTTGATCAGTATGGTTATATATGCATATTCAATCGATATATATTGCAATAAAACAAATTTATGATTAATTATTTGTTGATTGCAGTTGTGTTCATTTTGCGTCGTGCTCGTTAGGGTCTATTTTATCTATTCGTCTTCGTGCTTCGCCATCATCTTCTTCAACCACGCAAGGTGAATATTTCATTCACGACTCAATCTATTATGCTATGATAATCAAGTGATAATTGTTGTTTATATTAATTTGGATGTTCAATTGTTGATTGTTGGAATTGTTGAAATAAAATTTGCAAATCGCTATGCAAGTTAAATTTGAATATTGCTAGTTTACGACAAATAGTTGTGACACTAAAATTATTATGTGATGTTGAATTTGGTTGTTAATATAAGTGAAATTTAATATGAAATTGAAATTGATATAGGATAGTCAGCAATTTAAAATGGATTATATATGTTGAACTTGACCTCTTTAAATGTTAAATAAATCATCGCGTACAAATAGTGTTAACTACACTTTGAACCATTGAATGTATGATTGATATAGTAATTTGATAATAGACACCAAGTGGAAACTATGATAATCTTTAATCTGCATGAAACGATAGTGTGGATTCTAGGAAAAAATATATTAATTTGCATAAATAACAAATGTAAGTTAATACGATTATTTCGGGATTATTTAATAAATTGTTAAATTGTTATGTATGGTTGCTATTGCTTGTTTATTTACTTTGACACCATCCCAGTTATCACACTGCAAGTTCCCTTTGCTATGCTTTGTTTTATATTGAATGATATTGGGTTGAAATGATAAATACACGAATTAAACAACTTGGCCTAGGATAGAAAATAAAAATAAGAAACCCGATTGGTCAACAAAACCATTTTCGAAATTGAAATATATTTTAAATTTAAGGAATGAACTTAACAATTTGTTTGGAAAGTTAATAACGAACTCAAGGGATTTAAGTTGAAATAAATAAATAAATTTAATCGAAATGAGATTTAGAAACAAGTAAATTTAGAATTTAATAATTTAAAAATTTATTAGATTTGTTAGGTTAAGATTAAAACTCGGGTTTAAATTAAATGGAATTGGAACATGTTACAAATTTCATTTGAAATTTAGAAAATTTGACTTAAGAGGAATACAAAAACTAACCAAAGTTTATGGATATAACTTAGTGATATTTAAATTTAACATGATTTTAAATTTAACGAATTAATCAAATCAGGACATTGTAAATGGAAATGGACTTCTTGATTAGAAATTTAATTGAATCAGTAAATAAATCAAATGAAGTTTTGAAAAGGGGAATTTAGTTAATAAAATTGATTTAATCGAATTTATGATAACAGTGGATGTAAACATAAAGTGACATGAATTGAACTTGATTTAATGATTGAAACTAAGTTTACCATTAAATTGAATTCATTGATTATGAACTAAATTTAATAAGCGACATGTAGACCTTATTAAATCAAACTTGAATACTTAATTTTGAATTGTCAACTCAAATGTTTGAACGAAAAATTACATTTGGAAATATGTTTTAAAATATCAAAAATAAATTGAATCGTGAATGTCAAATTTTGGAAGTCAAATTTGCACCTTGACTTTTGGACTTTGATTTTTTAAACGTTAATTTAACCGACCATCGGGTAATAAATACGTAGTTATTAAAGAGACCGGGATCGGGAATGGACATACTCTCTGTCGATACCGAAAACCACTTTAATAACTATTATGCGCGAAGTGTTGATCCAGAATGAAGTGGATGGTTTGGTGAACACATTGACTGAAGAAAGAGAACGATATTGGATTACCCCTGACATGACTAAAACAGTAGCCGCGCCGGGCCATTTAGGATCGCCACCTCTAGCGGACATGCTTCTTCGATACCATATCTATTACTTTTGTGATTCGATTTGGGTGCACCCCTTGATTTGAGAGTGTTGTTTCGCGGTGTTGAGATAGTAGCTACTATGCTCAACATAAGTCCGGATCACGCAACTACTAGTATCCTAGTTGGTATCGCCTCATGTACCTTGTCATACTGATTATCCTATTCGCGACCACTAAGTTTTGTTTTGTGTTATACCTATGGGGTACCCTCTGATAACCACTAGTTTACGGTGGGGTTTACGGTGCTGTATAGACTATGGCATTATAAAATGTGTTAAGGGGAATTATGGTAACGCCTTAACGCTATTTCAATATTGTACTTAACTGATTAGACATTATCTACATACCGTATTCTATTGTATGTATAGACAGTTTACCGGATCCTTAGAGATGTTTTATTCTTCTTAGAGTTATGAACTTTATTCCCTGCACTTGATTATCCTGTATAAGATTTTGAGTCCTGACTCGAGTGTTTCCTTTTGTATATGCTCGGGTCAGTCTGAAGCTATCTAGTTGCTGATCAAGGTTGGTTGAAGATGCTGAAGACTTAGAATTTATCTTTATAAGTCTATTTTGATGTCCATGTCTGTTGGACATTTATGTATTTCCTTTCTGTCACCTTTTGTTTAGACATTGTTGTACTTTATTGTAGTAGCTTCATGAACTGCTATTATGACGATGTATTTTCCGCTACATTATTCTGTGACTGTTCTGTGACTGTGATGTTGTATTGATTCTCATTTACATTTATGTATTTATAATCCCATAATGATTCGTGTTTTGTATTATTTAAGTTGACATGTGAGGATTATTGTCAACTTAAATGGTCCAAATATACGGGTTGTTACAGTTGAATTCATCAATGAAAATAAATTTTTATTTAGTACAATCCCTTTTTATTAACTATTGTAAGGTGTTAATTAATTGAAATGGAAAATTTGACAATAGATTAAATTGTATGTTGGATGATAAATTGCAATAACTAAAGTTAGTAATTAATGGGTTAAAGGGAATACCAATTTACTCATAAAGTGAATATAAGTGAATGTAACAAAATAAATAGGAAACGATAATTATTCATAAGTGATGGTTGATGTAAAAGGAATAACTAATTAGATTTAGAATCTTAATTCGTATGTGTGCATATATTTAATGGAATATGAGAAAAACAAATGTAACTATTTGATTAATATATATGTTATTCATTCAGGGTATTGAATAAAAATTTGGAATCTAATTGTAATGAATGGTAATAATGTTGGTATAAGCTAATAAACTAAATTTTAATGCAATACCCATAAATGAATGGGATGAAATGAATGTATGCAAATGTATACTAGGTTATTTATCAAATAAAAGGAAAGAAAAGTAAATATTGAATTTGACTGATGAATAAATATGCGTTGAATAATAACTGAATGTAAAGTTAATGGTAATTGTATAAAATCAAAATAAGATAATGCATTTCAATAATTGTGGGTTGATATTAAGGTGTGAATGGGAAAGTGATTGTCTTATAAATTGAATGGAATTCAAATTGATGGGAAAAGTAAATGGGTACTTAGTAATGAATTTAAACGGACTTGAAAATGGAATTTATTTAATTAATAGATATAACGGATAAGGATACTTATAAATGTGGGATTGAGAGTTTTACCACAATTATTATGAGTTATATTTATATTCCGTCATTCAATTTAATTTGTAAATCATTGAAATAAATGGTACGTTTAAATAAATTTAGGTAATAATGGGGAATAACATAAATAAATCCGTCATTAAATGATGGTTCGAGTATATAAAGAATGGAGGTAAAGCTTTATAAATTGATTTGAATCTAAAATTAATGAAAGGAGTAATTGGAATTAAATGGATCAAATGTTTGAAGTTACGAAAATTTTAATTTAGGTAAAAGGGGTATGCATTTATGTAATAGAGTATGAATCTATTATTAAGTTTATTTATAAAATGGCAGTTGGGTAAATGAAAGGGTGCAAAAGTAAGCTTGTCAGTATATTGAAGTAATGTATGATAATAGGCTTAATTGAAATAAATGAAAATTTAACATCTAAATATTACGTTAATAGGAAGTAATTGTTCTACTTATCATTTCATTCATTTAGCCCATTTTGAAACTTAATCAACGGAAATTAATGTAATTGAAAATTTTCAATTAATAGGAGAGAGAATACTAATTGTAATATGTGCAATTAAAAGCAGCTTATGTTTTGTGAAATATAAGGAAAGTTTTGATTCAATGGAAAAAAAAACATTTACATCAATAAAATGAATGTTTCCTCTGTGAATGTAGGTTTAATTTAATTTAAATAAAAAAATAGAAAGATTGATTTTATAGAAAGAAATATTTGTTTATTTGAACTGTGTTTAGCTTACAAACTGATTACAATAATAGGAAAATAATCTATTTATTACTCTTGTATATAAAAAAAAAATTCTATTTTTTTATGCATTTTAGTTATCTGTTTTAAAATTTAACCTTGTAAGTGATTGTAATTAATGTAGTTCGAATATTTTAATTAAAAGGAAAGAAAACGGTGATTTCAATTAATAGATTAAATAAAAAAATTGCGCGTTCTGTGGTAAACAAAAAGGGTGTTTCAATGGTAATAAGAGATCATTTTGGGAAAAACAAATCAAATGTTTTCATTTTTAACGTAAGTATAAAAAAAATTATTATGCATAGACAAAAACCCTAATGCATAGAAATTCGAATATTACTTGAGTTAATGAAGTAATTTTGGTGTGTTTAGGGTTAACAAGATTTATTAAGTAAACAATTGTTTGGAAATTTGAATTCTAAAAGTTTGTTTACAGTATAGAGTTATTCCATTCATCCCCTTTCTAATTAATAATTGCCTCTTTTTAATACCTGCTACTTTTAAAAAGGCTGTTCATATTTACTATATTTCAAAACCAAGTTTGTTCATATTTACTTTATTTCTTTCCATTCATTTTCCAACTTCATTTTTCTGAAACGCCATTTCATTTATTTCTAATTAATAGCGGTCTCTCTTTTCAAATATCTTTGATCCTAAACCTAATTCTAACCTTATAAACAAGATATGATGCAAATGAAACCACAACCTCCATTCTAATCTTCTTCTTTTTTTCCTTTTTTTTTCCTCTTCAAATCTCCTTATTATCTCTCATTTTAATTTTTTCTTCCTCTTCAAATATTCTTCTTCTTCAAAAAATTTCTTCTATTTCAAACTTTCTTCTTTCTTTTCAAATCTAGATCTTCTCTTCCATTTTCAGTTCTTATTTTAATCATTTTCTTTTTCAATTCTTCTTTTTCAAGTTTTTTCTTTCTTTCAACCTTTTAAAAATACTTACATTCATATAATAAGGAGGAAAATTAAAGTAAATCGAAATAAAAGAAAAATTACGGAACAAAGCTAGCAATCAAGAAGAAGCATACGCGAGGGAAGAGTGGATGTGGCACGGTATTTTATTTTTGTTTTGTTTATTTTTAATTTCTATTGCAAATCGTTTAATTATGATAACTTTCACATACGAACTCCGTTTCACGCGCGATTTTTTTTGTTAGGATCGTAAATAAATTTCCAGATCTTTTGACGCTAGTTTGGAAAGATTTGGAGACCGTCGAATTTTTGAGTTTAAATTGGATTTAAATCCAATTTAAATTCAAAAGGTGAGTGTTTTAACCCACTCACAACTTCTAAAATTTCTTATGTTTGTTAATTTGACTTAGGATACGAGTAGGAATTTATTTATGGTTGTTTGGCATGTTTTATTCGTCATCTCAGTTAAATCGCATTTATTTAATTTAAACTGTTAATTAATTTTATTTATTGCATATAATTTGACGGTTAGAATTTATTTAATTGCAAATTAACTGCATGTCATAGTTATGTTAATTTTATTTTATATTAACTGCCAGTTAAATTTACATTTATTTTGCATATAAACTGCAAGTTTAACAATTATTAAATTTATGATTGAATATAAACTGTTAGTTAATACCTGTTATTTATTACCTGTATAATTTATATAATCTATATCGATGATTGTTTAAATTGGATGATGATTGCAAATAATGGTTGATGATTGATATTTGGATGAGTGGATGCTATATTTATATTGTATAAACTGCAAGTCATCATGCATTTTCATTTCATTCGGGATTGCGGTTTGAAATGATATACAACCGCATTTTTATTTTAAATTGCGGATTGAAATGATAAACATCCGTATCACTTGACCATAGGGTAGAAAATTTTATAAAGGCACCGCGGTAAATATATAAAATTATTTTTGAAATGCGTTACTATGTTTTTGTAAAGCAATATATATATATATATATATATGGTTTATAGGATATTGATTTGGTTATTTAAATATATATATATATATATATTAAATTTTCGGTTTTAAGCTTTGTATAAATTTGATTTGAAGTATAAAATAAATTTTGATTTTTAAGATCAAATAAGATTAAGCATTTATTTAAAATCTAATTTCTAGAGTTTTTATGACTTAAATGAGAATAAGATTTGGAAGATGAATATTAAGTTAAATTGAAATTTAATAAAAATTAATTTTTTTAAAGGATATGATTTTTATAACTTGATTTTTTGTAAAGTGATTTAAATGAATATAAGGTTGATTTAAATGAATATTTCAAGTTTAATAAATTGAAAGATTTTCCAATTATGAGAAGTTAAAGGTTTTACTTAAATTATATTGAATTCATTAAGTAAACATTTCAAGTCTAAATAATAAGTAATTGAATTTGATATAAATGGGTTTGTCAAATGAGTTTGTTTTTGAAATGGTGAAATATTTAAGGCTTTGAAACATAAGAGTTAAAAATGATATTTGGAAGTTTAAATCGATATTTGGAATTGATTTGTTAAATGTGAAGAAGCTTTTTTGTTTTATAAAAGAAATTTAATATTTAACCATTTGAGAGAAGGAAATTTGTTTCAAAGTATGATTTTCAAGGTAGTATAATTTGGAAATATTATATTCCAGAGTTTCGATTTCTAAATATTTTACTTTGAAAACCCTATGATTTTGGAAAGAATATATATTGGAAAATAAAATGACATTATATTGGTTTGGGCCTAAATGATATCGTATTGATTTAGGGTTTTAAAAATATAAACGATATCGTATTTATATGGGTTTAAAATGGATATTTTATCCTGGTTTTAAAGTATAATTGTTTTAAATGACCGCGGTGTTATAATAACATTTGGTTGTTGAAGAGACCAGGATCGAAAGTTGTCATACTCTCTGCCAACTCCGAAAATCACTTTAACAACCGTGTACGCGGTGGAGATTCCAGAATGAAGTAGGTTGGTGGAGGCGTTTCCTGCAAGGTAAATACGTGGACCCGACTCCCGTGAGTTGGCATAAGTGGCTAAAACAGGAGAGATTCTCGGGCCAATGAGGTCATTCCTCTGATCGGACACTCCTCTTCGATATTATACTTCGACTTTGGATTGATTCAGTGGCCACTTTTACTTTAATTTCTGGGGGAGTTTGTTTCGAGGTAGGCGGTAGCTGCGGCTACGCGTTTCCATCAGCCCGGATAGCAATTGGTATATCTACCCTGCCATTGCCTAGTTGTGCCATATCACCTACCTATCGCGCCTTGCACGAGTTTGGATTTCTCCCGTAGCCCGTGTGGTATCCTCTGGTGGCTTCTCGATCAGGAGGGACTATGATATTGGACGGACTACTGGGACTATTACGTGTTAAGGGCTTTATGGGTAACTCCTTAATGCTAAGAAAAAAATAAGTTTATTTTACAATTAGACACTATTATAATAGCGCAATATACTACATAGTAAATAGTTTAACGGATCCTTAGGAGATGTAAATCCCAAGCATCTCTGGAGTTACTGCACTCATATTTATTTATGTTAATTTAACTTACATTAGATCTTTTAGTTCTGACTCGAGTGTTTTGTCTTTTCAATTCGCTCGGGTCAGTCCGAGCGTTTCTGGATTTGAAAATTTTATTCTGGAGGACAAAGACGAAGATTTGTAGTATTACTATCTACTATATTATCCCACTACACTATTTAATTCCGTTGCATTGACATTATTGGTATGTAAAATCTGATATTTAATTGTATAAAGAAGAATCAAATGTTTTGTAAACAGTTTTATGAACTGTATATTTTATTATTATATTTTATCCTTCCGCTGTGAGATTCTGTTTCTTTTTATTTCTTTCTTGTTTTTCTTATTTACCCCATAACAATTCGCCCTTCCGTATGGTTTGAATTGGCACGCGTGTCGATTTATAGCGTGCGAAAAGGCGGGACGTTACATCTGGTATCAGAGCTTTGGTTTAGCGATAAACCTTAGCTTTGTGGGGTTTGACTCTTTATTAATAGGGTAGTAATACCCTATGGGAGTCACTGAGAGTATATATATGAGAGAGCGTATTTGTTAGTGTTATAAAAAGGTTTTAATATTGTGTTAATCCATTCCGTTTTGTATTTATAAATTCTGGTTGGTGCATGGGACGCTGTGACATCAATAGGGATTTCAAAACACTTAATAGGATAGACCGACATAATATTTGTTTTAATATAGGTGAATGAAATAATTTTACCTATTATATTTTCTATAAAATAATTTTTCAAATAATATCTATATTTGGCTGTAATAGATTGATTGTTAGGTAATAAAGTGTAAATAATAATAGAAATAAGGTTGACAAAAATAAAATAAATGAAATTTGGAAATTTAGAACTTAAGTTTCGGGGTTTTGAAATTTCTTTCAAATAAATTTTGGAATATAATAATATTGTTTATAAGTACTTTCTGATATAAACATTTAATATAATTTGGGAAAAAAAGTTTTTAAAGAAGATTTTGGAGAAATTAAGTTTGTACTTTCCTCTCTGTCGCTGGAAAATAATTTCGGTGATGATGGCCGCATCATCGACTTTCATTTTCGAGTTTCGAAGGGGAAAGGCCACTGTAGTTGTTTTACTGCAGATTCATTTTGGAAAATATATAAAATTTTGAATTGTTTTAAATAAAATTAGAAATATATAAGTTGCAAGAATATATTTATCTATTATTTTAAAGTAATTTGAAATTTAACCAGGTATTAAATTCTTAGATTTCCATTAATTAATTGTTTCAATTATTGTAGTGAATTAAAACGTAGGTAATTAATAAATTAAAACCTCTAAAGGAAATAAGAGATTTAATGATAGTTTATAAATGGTATTAAATGGAATTTGAAATTATAACCTACAAAATAAAGAATATTATTAGTAAACTTTGAATTAATCATTGGTAATGAGATAAAACTTGTATAAGTTCATTTGCATTTTCTTTAACATATATAACTTACCAAATATTAAAAGTTAAAATGTTTAATATGAAATATAATGAAAATTGTACAAGTAAAAGTAGGTAGTGTAGTATTTAATGAATTTGCTATTATAAATGAGAATTTAATGTTATCAACTTAAGTTACAATTAAAATCTTACTATAAGTGAATAAAATTAAAGGTAACTAATTCAAATAAATGAATATCAACTTAAGTAAATAAAATGGAAATGCTAACAAATTAAACGAGGGCATGCAATAAATGAATAAATAATTATAATGAGATAAAAAGAACTAGCATGACCTGAGTTAATGAAATTGAATAATTGCAAGTAATAAGTAAAAATAAATGAAGCAAACATTTAATGAGTAAATGTAAATTAAAACAATGAATCGCTGTATAAATAAAAAGATAATCAAACAACTGATGTATGAAATAAAATTTATAATAAGTTAATTTGATTTGTTGATTGGAATTGTTATTGTTTGATTGTGGTTGTTGGGTGAGGAAACTTCAACTTTGTTGGGATGGATGAATAATCCATTGGGTTTAATCTAAGACTGTTGAGTAAATGATGCACTTGATGGTTTATTCTTCATTCCGTACAATTTAAAGGTTTTGAACCCGAACAACTATTTGTTGTATGATTGTATGGTTGTTTTGTATTTGTTGTTTATGTTGTTCGTTGAAATTGATGGTTGTTGTATTGATTTGTTGTTAGTGATTGAAATCCACTTAAATATTTCACTTTATGTAAATTGTTAACCCTTTAGATTTTATAAGTGAAATGCAGGATATGTAAGCAATTGCTACTGCTTTTGGTTCCATAAATTAAGCGTAAATTTCCCGACAAATAGGTATGTTTCGGATTACGGTTTATAGCGCTATTTTATATATTTTCCCATGTAGGGATATCTTTTATTTTGGAAAGTATTTGTGTATATTGTTATATTTATATTATATTTCTTCCGAGCCTCTCCGTACAAAGGAGACACTGCCAAAATTTTCCGTAAAATTTGGACTTAGAATATTTTAAAATGTTCACCAAACTTTAGTAATTTAAGTGTAAAAAGATATAATGATTATAAAACGGGTATATTTTATTCAAGGAAATAAATTTAATAAATTATTGGTTATAAGTTAAATATTTTGAATAAGATGTAGTGTTATTTAATTCTTCTTTTCCCTTCTTTTCCTTTTCGGTGACGAAAAGTTTTGCGTGGGGGAGAGTGTAACGACTCATAAATTTGATAATTTAATTTGTTTATTTAATAGGATTTCTAATTTAAATTTAGGAAGAAACAGAAATCTTATTTATTTTTAGGAAAGAGAATGTTGTAATTAGATGTATCAAGGGAAATTAAAATTTACAAATTGAATTATATATTGCAATTAATTGTAATAGTGGAAATTGTTGCAATTGGATATAAGGTTAGAAATAAGTAAATAAAGGCAAGTATTGAATTCATCAATGAAAATAAATTTTTATTTAGTACAATCCCTTTTTATTAACTATTGTAAGGTGTTAATTAATTGAAATGGAAAATTTGACAATAGATTAAATTGTATGTTGGATGACAAATTGCAATAACTAAAGTTAGTAATTAATGGGTTAAAGGGAATACCAATTTACTCATAAAGTGAATATAAGTGAATGTAACAAAATAAATAGGAAACGATAATTATTCATAAGTGATGGTTGATGTAAAAGGAATAACTAGTTGGATTTAGAATCTTATTTTGTATGTGTGCATATATTTAATGGAATATGAGAAAAACTAATGCAATGATTTGATTAATATATATGTTATTCATTCTGGGTATTGAATAAAAATTTGAAATCTAATTGTAATGAATGGTAATAATGTTGGTATTAGCTAATAAACTAAATTTTAATGCAATACCCATAAATGAATGGGATGAAATGAATGTATGTAAATGTATACTAGGTTATTTATCAAATAAAAGGAAAGAAAAGTAAATATTGAATTTGATTGAGAATAAATATGCGTTGAATAATAACTGAATGTAAAGTTAATGGTAATTGTATAAAATCAAAATAAGATAATGAATTTCAATAATTGTGGGTTGATATTAAGGTGTGAATGAGAAAGTGATTGTTATATAAATTGAATGGAATTCAAATTGATGGGAAAAGTAAATGGGTACTTAGTAATAAATTTAAACGGACTTAAAAATGGAATTTATTTAATTAATAGATATAACGGATAAAGATACTTATAAATATGGGATTGAGAGTTTTACAATAATTATTATGAGTTATATTTATATTCAGTCATTCAATTTAATTTGTAAATCATTGAAATAAATGGTATGTTTAAATAAATTTAGGTAATAATGGGGAATAACGTAAATAAATTCTTCATTAAATGATGGTTCGAGTATATAAAGAATGGAGGTAAAGCTTTATAAATTGATTTGAATCTAAAATTTAATGAAAGGAGTAATTGGAATTAAATGGATCAAATGTTGGAAGTTACGAAAATTTTAATTTAGATAAAAGGGGTATGCATTTATGTAATAGAGTATGAATCTATTATTAAGTTTATTTATAAAATGGCAGTTGGGTAAATGAAAGGGTGCAAAAGTAAGCTTGTCGGTATATTGAAGTAATGTATGATAATAGGTTTAATTGAAATAAATGAAAATTTAACATCTAAATATTACGTTAATAGGAAGTAATTGTTCTACTTATCATTTCATTCATTTAGCCCATTTTAAAACTTAATCAACGGAAATTAATGTAATTGAAAATTTTCAATTAATAGGAGAGAGAATACTAATTGTAATAGGTGAAATTAAAAGCAGCTTATGTTTTGTGAAATATAAGGAAAGTTTTGATTCAATGAAAAAAAACCATTTACATCAATAAAATGAATGTTTCATCTGTGAATGTAGGTTTATTTTAATTTAAATAAAAAATAGAAAGATTGAGTTTATAGAAAGAAATACATGTTTATTTGAACTGTGTTTAGCTTACAGACTGATTACAAGAATAGGAAAATAGTCTATTTATTACTCTTTTATATAAACAATTTTTCTATTTTTTTATGCATTTTAGTTAGCTGTTTTAAAATTTAACCTTGTAAGTGATTGCAATTAATGTAGTTCAAATATTTCAATTAAAAGGAAAGAAAACGGTGATTTCGATTAATAGATTTAATATAAAAAAAATGCACGTTCTGTGGTTAACAAAAAGGGTGTTTCAATGGTAATAACAGATCATTTTGGGAAAAACAAATCAAATGTTTTCATTTTTAAGGTAAGTATAAAAAAATTTATTATGCATAGACAAAAACCCAAATGCATAGAAATTCGAATATTACTTGAGTTAATGAAGTAATTTTGGTGTGTTTAGGGTTAACAAAATTTATTAAGTAATCAATTGTTTTGGAATTTGAATTCTAAAAGTTTGTTTACAGTATAGAGGTAGTCCGTTCATCCCCTTCTAATTAATAACTGCCTCTTTTTAATACCTGCTACTTTTAAAAAGGCTTTTCATATTTACTATATTTCAAAACCAAGTTTGTTCATATTTACTTTATTTCTTTCCATTCATTTTCCAACTTCATTTTTCTGAAACGTCATTTCATTTATTTCTAGTTAATAGCGGTCTCTCTTTTCAAATATCTTTGATCCTAAACCTAATTCTAACCTTATAAATAAGATATGACGCAAATGAAACCACAGCCTCCATTCTAATCTTCTTCTTTTTTTTCTTTTCTTTTTTTTTCTTTTCTCTTCAAATCTCCTTATTGTCTCTCATTTTAATTTTTCCTTCCTCTTCAAATATTCTTCTTCTTCAAAAAATTTCTTCTATTTCAAACTTTATTCTTTCTTTTCAAATCTAGATCTTCTCTTCCATTTTCAGTTCTTATTTTAATCATTTTCTTTTTTAATTCTTCTTTTTCAATTTTTTTTCTTTCAACCTTTTAAAAATACATACATTCATATAATAAGGAGGAAAATTTAAGTAAATCGAAATAAAAGAAAAATTAAAGAACAAAGCTAGCAATCAAGAAGAAGCATACGCGAGGGAAGAGTAGATGTGGCACGGTATTTTATTTTTGTTTTGTTTATTTTTAATTTCTATTGCAAATCGTTTAATTATGATAACTTTCACATACGAACTCCGTTTCACGTGCGATTTTTTTTGTTAGGATCGTAAATAAATTCCAGATCTGTTGACGCTAGTTTGGAAAGATTTGGAGACCGACGAATTTTTGAGTTTAAATTTGATTTAAATCGAATTTAAATTCAAAAGGTGAGTGTTTTAACCCACTCACAACTTCTAAAATTTCTTATGTTTGTTAATTTGACTAAGGATATGAGTAGGAATTTATTTATGGTTGTTTGGCATGTTTGTTCGTCATCTCAGTTAAATCGCATTTATTTAATTTAAACTGTTAATTAATTTTATTTATTGCATATAATTTGATAGTTAGAATTTATTTATTTGCA
This sequence comes from Allium cepa, assembly GCA_030765085.1. Classification (NCBI taxonomy): domain Eukaryota; kingdom Viridiplantae; phylum Streptophyta; class Magnoliopsida; order Asparagales; family Amaryllidaceae; genus Allium; species Allium cepa. Next base: position 313,759,602 of record CM060937.1, read on the forward strand.
TATTAACTGCCCGTCATAGTTATGTTAATTTTATTTTATATTAACTACCAGTTAAATTTACATTTATTTTGCATATAAACCGCTGTTTAACAGTTATTACATTTATGAATAAATATAAACTGTTAGTTAATACCTGTTATTTATTACCTGTATAATTTATACGCTCTATATCGATGATTGTTTAAATTGGATGATGATTGCAAATAATGGTTGATGATTGATATTTGGATGAATGGATGCTATATTTATATTGTATAAACTGCAAGTCATCATGCATTTTCATTTCATTCGGGATTGCGGTTTGAAATGATATACAACCGCATTTTTATTTTAAATTACGAATTGAAGTGATAAACATCCGTATCACTTGACCATAGGGTAGAAATTTTTATAAAGGCACCACGGTAAATATAAAAAATTATTTTTGAAATGTTTTACTATGGTTTTGTAAAGAAATATATATATATGGTTTATGAGATATTGATTTGGTTATTTATATAAATATATATATATATAGTAAATTTTCGGTTTTAAGCTTTGTATAAATTTGATATGAAGTATAAAGTAAAGTTTGATTTTTAAGATCAAATCCGATTAAGCATTTATTTAAAATCTAATTTCTGGAATTTTTATGACTTAAATGAGAATAAGATTTGGAAGATGAATATTAAGTTAAATTGAAATTTAATAAAAATTATTTTTTTTAAAGGAAATGGTTTTTATAACTTGATTTTTTGTAAAGTGATTTAAATGAATATCAGGTTGATTTAAATGAATATATCAAGTTTAATAAATTGAAAGATTTTCCAATTATGAGAACTTACAGGTTTTACTTAAATTATATTGAATTCATTAAGTAAACATTTCAAGTCTAAATAATAAGTAATTGAATTTGATATATATGGGTTTGTCAAATGAGTTTGTTTTTGAAATGGTGAAATATTTAAAGCTTTGAAACATAAGAATTAAATATGGTATTTGGAAGTTTAAATCGATATTTTGAATTGATTTGTGAAATGTAAAGAAGCTATTTTGTTTTATAAAAGAAATTTAATATTTAACCATTTGAGAGATGGAAATTTGTTTCAAAGTATGATTTTCAAGGTAGTATAATTTGGAAATAATATATTCAAGAGTTTCGATTTCTAAATATTTTACTTTGAAAACCCTATGATTTTGGAAAGAATATATATTGGAAAATAAAATGACATTATATTGGTTTGGGCCTAAATGATATCGTATTGACTTAGGGTTTTAAAAATATAAACGATATCGTATTTATATGGGTTTAAAATGAATATTTTATCCTGGTTTTAAAGTATAATTATTTTAAATGACCGCGGTGTTATAATAACGTTTGGTTGTTGAAGAGACCGGGATCGGAAGTTGTCATACTCTCTGCCAACTCCAAAAACCGCTTTAACAACCGTGTACGCGGTGGAGATTCCAGAATGAAGTAGGTTGGTGGCGGCGTTTCCTTTGAGGTAAATACGTGGACCCAACTCCCGTGAGTTGGCATAAGGTGGCTAAAACAGGAGCGATTCTCGGGCCAATGAGGTCATTCCTCTGATCGGACACTCCTCTTCGATATTATACTTTGACTTTGGATTGATTCAGTGGCCACTTTTACTTTGATTTCTGGGGGATTTTGTTTCGAGGTGGGCGGTAGCTGCGGCTACGCGTTTCCATCAGCCCGGATAGCAATTGGTATATCTACCCTGTCATTGCCTAGTTGTGTCATGTCACCTACCCTATCGCACCTTGTACGAGTTTGGATTTCTCCCATAGCCCGTGTGGTATCCTCTGGTGGCTTCCCGATCAGGAGGGACTATGATATTGGATGGACTACTGGGACTATTACGTGTTAAGGGCTATATGGGTAACCCTTTAATGCTAAGAAAAAAGTAAGTTTATTTTACAATTGGACACTATTATAATAGCGCAATATACTACATAGTAAATAGTTTAACGGATCCTTAGGAGATGTAAATCCCGAGCATCTCTGGAGTTACTGCACTGATATTCATTTCTGTTAATTTAACTTACATAAGATCTTTTAGTTCTGACTCAAGTGTTTTGTCTTTTCAATTCGCTCGGGTCAGTCCGAGCGTTTCAGGATTTGAAGATTGTATTCTTGAGGACGAAGACGAAGATTTGTAGTATTACTATCTACTATATTATCCCACTACACTATTTATTTCCGCTGCATTGATATTATTGATATGTGAACTCTGATATTTAATTGTATAAAGAAGAATAAAATGTTTTGTAAACAGTTTTATGAACTGTATATTTTATTATTATATTTTATCCTTCCGCTGTGAGATTTTGTTTCTTTTTATTTCTTTCTTGTTTTTCTTATTTACCCCATAACAATCCGCCCTTCCATATGATTTGAATTGGCACGTGTGTCGATTTATAGCGTGCGAAAAGGTGGGACGTTACAAAGGCCGTGAATCACCTTCTTCCTCTCCAGTTATGGAATCGCATACGAGACCCATGAAGCCGCCGCTTTCATCAAATTTTCGCAACCCATACGTTGATCGTGATGACGATCAGAGACCATCATATGGAAGACTTCCACCTACTCCATCAACGCCCCATGTACGGTCGAGCTCGGTCGCCACTATCCCTCGAAAAACGTGCGTGAACACGCTGACTTTGGACTCAATTTGCTATCGATCGGCGAAGTATTTTCCGATCACAGCCGTTGGTTTCGAAGATCACGACATGCTCTTCGACGTTGCAGTTGGAAGTATGTGCTATAAGCTCACGGATTTGGAGAAAAATGGAGGAGAAGGCAGAGTATTTTGGGCCATTGGAGGTTGGAGGTGGCGGCTGAAGTAAATTAGGGTTAGGGTATTTAAGTTGTGTTGCAATTGTGATGATCAAGGTCCTTTTATAGAAAATTTCACAAAACACTATTCATCCGACTTTTTCGAACTTTAAATCTCGCGAGGCGACCTGCATTTCTAGGGTTTATCCCGCATTCTGGACACAATGGAACAGGTATCGAGAGCCAATTCGATCATCTGTGCGAGTTACGGTAATAAACGATCAAGTTTAAATTAAATAGGTTAAACATATTTCTTTGTGTTTTGGCTTGCCTCGGACAAACCGTTAATCCGATTGACACGAAATTTGAAACCTTACAATAATATAACATTATGGCTCCGATGAAACTAGTTTCGTCGAAATCCGAGATTGTTTGAAAAATGACTATTTTCACTAGTCGATTTAATATTAAAATATTCAATTTTGACAAATTAACTTTCAATTCAATTTTAAAAGTTCACAAACTTTTTTCTAACTCCAATATGATTTAATATAACTTTATAAATCATTTTTATTCGCATTAAATCCAATTCCCAATTATTTACATAATTTCAAATATTAAATTATCGATTTAATTATCCAATTAAATCTTGATATTCGAAAAATAAATTATTCGACTTATAAATTTTACCTGTTAATATTTAAAATCAATTATATATACGAATTTCAAATGACAGAAATTCTGTGTCGTTACGCTTGATTTCTACTACAAATAATTGGTTGAATATTGTTGAATTAAACTCTTTCTTCATTATAAATTTCAACTTCGTGTTCAAACTTGAAAAAGAAAAGTAACTTGCCTTGTTAATTTATTTCCAAAAAAAAAAGAACTGCTTGAAACCAGAAACTCCCTGGCCCCACAAATATGCAGTTTTTGTTTTGAATTTATGGTTAAAACTTGATTTAAAAAATCATAATTTTATAAACTATACAGTTGAAACAAACTTACCCGAATGTATGTAACACACTACTGTTATGAAGCTTGAGAAAATACTTCAGATTTTAGTTGAATTGAAGAAGACAGTTTTTTTGTAACAACCCTGTATTTTGTAATTATTTTATTGTATATTTTAATTATTTTAATGTAAGATTTTGATTTGAAAACTTATTTTACTTATTTGAAATGATTAAATTTATTATTTAAATATAATCTTGATTTTTATATGAGTTATAATTCCAAACTTGTGTAAGTTGAATATTTGCCTGAAATGCTGATTTTGGTCAAAATAGTCAAACTGTGACTTTCAACTTAAAATTTTAAAAGTTTAAAATTTTAATTTTTTTTCTTTTATTATGAAAGTACATAAAACTCTAAGAACACCACTTTTCTTTCGTTGAAATCGGATGTAAATTGTGGAAGTTATACCCTTTACAATATTGTGCGTATATAGGGTTATTTGACAATGACTATTTTAAATTGTATAAATTACTTCTTATTGGTTTTATTTTATGTTAATATATGACAATATTTTATATTATGTATATTTTGACTTTTAAGTATTTTTAAAATGATAATATAATTTTTCTAAAGTTTATTTGAATTTATTTCAATTTATAAAGCCTAGTTGGTATTTACTGCATTTTTCTTTATTTAACTTTCTATTTAATAAAAATTAAATTATTATTTTACCTTGAAAATGTTTTAAAACCATTTTTAATTCAAATTTTGTGCTAAAGTATTTTTTTGTGAAGTAATAAGTTTTCCAAAGTCATTGGAGATTTTCTTGTAATTTTTATGTCAGGGTTGCTATTTTTAAGCAATTTCTTATTTCCTTTTTCTATTTTACTTAAAATAAATTATTTATTTTGTTTTATTCTTACTTAGTTTTGGTTTTAAATAACATTTCTGAGTTTATTTTGTTTTTATAAAATTAAAAAGAAAAGGAAATGCAAAAGGTTTAGAAAGTTAAGAGATCTTAAAAGCCTGAAACGTAAAGACGTTTTATCCGTTTCTTTTTGCAATTAATACATCAATTTATCTTAGCCATTCCTTTCCTCATCCTTTGCAGCCGACTCCCTCATATTAGTCACGAATTTTCAAGCTCCAAAACCCTAAAAATCATGGCCTCCATCTTGAGAAAAAAGTCTGGTAATGGCTACATCTTTTTCTACCTTTTCTTCTCATTTTCTATGTATTTTGCCTAGTTTTCTATGCTTTCTGGATTGGCCTCTACCACCCACCATCACCACCATACTCTCCACCATCCCCTACCACTCTTCCTTGGCATCATCTCCAGCCATCATTTCAGATCCATCCATGGCCACACCTCCCTTGGTGACAAAACTCCACAAAATTGCAAATAATGTCCAAAACAATGCCCTAGCCACCACTATTACTTCACCACCTTCATACTTCACCATGGCCACCACCTCTAGCCACGACCACCACCTTGCTACCACCACTAAACTTCATCTTAGCCTCTCTCCAGATCTGAAATTGACATGGCCAAGACTCCATGAACCAAAACTCCATAAAAACAATGCATAAAGCCTTGAAACATTCATGATAGCCACCTTATCACTTCATATCTTCATCCACCACCTTGGCCACCACCATAGGCCGCTACCACCACCTTTTCCAGACCTCCCCACACCCCTCCATCTACTGTCCAAACCTTTACAAGTATGGCCAAGCCCCACTTGACCCAAGGCCGAGCCTTGTTGTGCTCAAAAACTTCATATATGTTGCCTTGACAAATTGTATGCTTCATGTTATAACCCTACCACTCCATACTCCTTCTAGCCGTGAGTTATGGTGCCAAACCTGAGCTATATCATCATGATGGCTGAACCCAAGAACCTCCTAGGCCAAGCATTTGAATGGTTAAAGCAAGGTCAAGTAATCTATTCCTTTGTTGTTTCGTATTTTCATTGTTTCAACATTGTTTTGTGTTGAATATTTATGTGCATTGTAACAACCCGCATATTTATCGAGTTTATATTTATATATTTTATTTAAATATTAAATTGTTAATCGGATTTTGGTCCGAAAAGCTACTTTTTGCAAACGGTCAAATTAGGACTCGAGACCACTTCCATTGAGTTCGAAATGCCGTTTACAACTTTTTTAAGTATAAACTTCGATAGGTTTTAAGTTAGTGAAATTTCACTAACTTTTCCCGCTTTGGACTTTGGGTTAGTTTAGCCTATTAGGCCCAAGTTCCAACCCTCTTCTCCTCACTCTTCATAAATTTCCTAACTAACTCAAGCTTGGGCATTAAATGGTGAAGAGAATGGGAAATTAAAACTCCAAGCACAAATTCAATTGCAAATCCAACATTCAACTCCAAATTCAAGTAGAAGATATTGGATTCAAGCTTTGTATTGCTTCTCCTTGCTTCTTCTTGCTTTCAAGCTTCATCTTCATAAATTTTAGTGCAAAGGTGAGATTTTTAACTCACATTCTTGTCTATAACTATCATGGGTTGGTGGGAATGATTCCCTATCACTTTAGCATGCATATTTGCTTTTGGTTTGGATTGGATTAGCGAAAAACTCCGATTTTTGGCGTTTTGGCGAAATTTCTACATTTAGGTCGTTCTGGCCATTTTAGGTCGTTCGGAGTTAGGTCGTGTGGATCTTAGGTCGTAGGTCGCGTACGAGATAGCTCCTAGATCGTTCTGGCCACTTTTCGTGTGTTCGGAGTTAGGTCGTTCACGACCTAGTACTTAGGTCGCTCGTGAGTTGGTGGCGTAGGTCGTAGGTCGTTTCTGGCCTTAAATTCCCCCTGCAGCGTTAGGTCGTTAGCTTCGGAATTAGGTCGTTGGACCTTAGGTCGTAGGTCGTATGGACCTTAGGTCGTAGGTCGTATGGACCTTAGGTCGCTAGGTCGTATGGCTTTAGGTCACTAGGTCGTATGACCTTAGGTCGTTAGGTCGTTTGGCTTTTAGGCCGCTTCCACGCTAGGTCGTTCGACTCTTAGGTCGTAACACTTAGGTCGCTCGCCTTTTAAGTCGCTAGGTCGCGTGCCTTTAGGTCGCGTTTCTTTATTAGGTCGCGTGTCTTTGTTAGGTCGCTGACCTTCTTAACTCGCATGACCTAACCCCTAGGTCGTTGGGCCTCGTTTCTACTTAGGTCGCTGCTTCTTATAGGTCGCTTGGCTCCTTTATTTCTTAGGTCGTTGTGGCCTTAGGTCGTGACATTTATAAGTCGCGGCAAAGTTAGGTCGCTCAATCCTTGTTGCCGATAGGTCGCGTGCTTTCTTAGGTCGCGTGTCCCCTCTACCTCGTTAGGTCGCAAAGAACTTTAGGTCGCTCGACCTCCTTACCCACTAGGTTGCGCACTTAGTTAGGTTGCTCAGCCATTGTGTTAGGTCGCGTGAACCCTTAGGTCGTTAGACCTCATTTTGCTTTAGGTCGTAGGCCTCTTGCCTTCACTTAGGTCGTACCGTTTTGTCGGGGCGCTGCCCCCTGGACCCCCGCGACCTGACCGGGCAGGTCGAACCCCGTAAGCGGTGGCGTTGCCCCCGCACCCCCACCTTGGGGGGTTGCCACCCCCCTGGACCGCCCTCCGTAGGGGATCTTATCTGAAAAACATTGAGCTGATTTCCTTGGATTTTATTCACATCTCCGTATGCGATCTTTGTGACTGATTGTTTCTACAATTGCTTCTGTGTTTTGTCACTTTATAATATAAAGGTTTCAATACTAGTAGTAAATATCAAAACTCTTTTAACAAACAATTTCAACTCTATTTTTAATAACTAAGCTCTTTTCTTAAACCGTTTTCCAATCTATTAGTATATACAAACCTTTACCTCACTCGGATGAGAAATCTAATTAAACGACTTAGTAAAACAAGTGGTATGAAACACTTGCGTTCACTTCGCCGGTTAATTCTTGGACTTGTTCGATTGAACCTCTTGTGACAATTTTATTAGTGAAGATTTACAGTTTGTTCGTAAATATTTAAGTTAAGAAAGTGGTTATGGGACATGAAGCTAAACTTCTATATTTACTAGCTTAGTGTAATTGACACTTCTCGTTGATCATGACGATCATTCTGATGATTTAGACTAGCAACTGTGCGATGTCTCTTGTTGCGAGGTTAGACTAGACACCACTTGTGTGATTCCACTCACACATACCTTTTTGCTTTTTGGTTAGTCTGGACCTTAATCTGTGTTATTCCATTCACACATGTGGGGTAGCACCCCTTGGTCTTCGGACCGTCATGTGATAGGCCTCTTTCTCTTTTCTATGATTTCTGGACTTCTTGCATTGATTTCTAGAATTTATGTCATTGACTTGTCATGAGTACAAGTTTGGGGTATGATGCCCTTTCCGAATCTTTGAGAAGATTCTTGTGATATTGATTATCTCTTATTGACTGATCTTCTGTTGATCATTATTTACATACTTATAGTGGTATGTCATTATGGATATTTTATGTTAATGCCATATCTTTTATGTTATATCATGTCATCTGATATTTATAGCTAGACTGATCCGTTTATTATTTTCTTAAATAATACTCGGGTCAGACCGAGATGTTACAGGTGCTTCTGCTTGACTTCTTCCCAGGGATTCATCACTCTGACTTTTGGCTAACTGTTTAGATTAGCAGTTTTTGTTGTATACACTTGAGATATAGACTCATAGTTGTATTCTTTTATATAGCACGTGTTGCTATTCTTTTGTATTATTGTGGATCTTACTGACCACTACTCTGATGTACACTTTCATGTGTTAGATATATATTCATATCTTCTTCCGCCTTTGTGATATGGATGTCTGTGACTGATTTGCGTTATGCTTATTTCTATGTTTGTTTCCGAAGATTATTTATAGCCATCGTGTGATAAGCAATTACATGGATGGTCGCTCCTCAACAGCCTTATTCTCCGTGCTAGTTGACAGCACTACTCCCTAGTGTTCTTGGCTAGCGTGGGTATAGAGGTGGGGCGTCACAGCTTGGTATCAGAGCCAAACTTCGGAAGAATGTAGAATAACTTGACAAGGATCATCGTCCTAAGTCCACCTTAGGAGTCTTGCTTTAGGATTTTGTTCGGGTTTTCAAACCGATTCATCCTATTTCTTTTATGATTCCTTATTTCACCTGTCAAGAATGTTTGATATTCATTTGGTGAATAACTATTTTCTTTCTCTTCTTTCTTTCCAAAGGAAGAGAATGTCTAGACCAGGTCGTCCCAGAGCTGGATCATCTAGTGCTCCACCACCGGATGGAGTTTTTATGACTACTCAACAGTTACTTGATTTAGTAATGAACGCTCAGGCAGCTGGAGCTAATCCGGCACCTACCCACCCAAAGTCGGGGTTTGCACGATTGTGCAATGATTACACCAACCTGGGTGGGAGGCCGTTTAAAGGCTCTGAAACTATCATTGGGGTCCAGGCTTGGCTCAGAACGTGCGATAGAATCTTCTCTCGCATGAACCTCATTGACCTCCATCGAGTCCAGGTGGCTTCCAGCATGCTCCAAGAAAGAGCATTGGATTGGTATGAGCTGTTAATCTCAGAAATTGATGAAGCGGATCTCACCTGGGAGCACTTCCGGGAACGCTTCGAATCGAAATTCGTGCACGAGGCTGAAAAGGTAACTTTGGCTCGGCGATTTATTGACCTTGTTCAAGGTCAGTCTTCTGTGGCGGACTACGTCGCATCATTCGAATCGCTTTCCAAATATGGGGTCGAGTATATAAATACTCCACTAAAGAAGAACCAGAGGTTCGTTTATGGCTTAAATAAGAATCTTAAGAAGCCACTACTCCTGAAACTAGAAGTTGCATTTGATCAACTTATAGATATTGCTCTTCGTCTTGAAGAGGCTGATAAAGAAAGTGAGGTGGAGGTAGTAGCTTCCAAACCCAATTTCAATAACAAAAAGAGGCCCAACAAATTCAAAGGCCCTTATCCCAATAAGAAGGGTAAACAAGCAACTCCTGCTGCAAAGGCTCCTTCTCCTGATATTGCGAGATGCTTCAACTGTGGCGCTGAGGAGCATTTTGTGAACAAGTGCTCAAAGCCCAAATCTTGTCGCTATTGTAAGAGCCCAGATCACTTTATAAATCAATGCCTCAAACGTAAAAGCAGGAATGAGGGAAAGTTAAATGTGGCTCAAGCCCCTGGCAACACATCTCGTGGCCAAGGTATTTCTCATTCCATTCTTGATGGTATTATTTTATTTCATGATCAACCTATTAGAGTTCTCTTTAATACGGGTGCATCCCATTCTTTTATATCAAAGGAACTGGTAGACACTTTTTCCTTAAGTGTTACTGCATTGATGACTTCTTTAAAAATTGCGAATCCTGTTGGTGGATCTGCAACTCTTAGTTTGCTTTGTAAAGATGTGGAGATTATTTTATGTGATTTTTCTTTCCTAGCCGATTTGCATGTCATGCGTTACTTAGGCTTTGGAATAATTTTGGGAATGGATTGGCTTAACCGTTATCAAGCCCATATCCTATGTCCTGAGCGGACTATTCATCTCCGACATCCACTATCTGTTAAACAGATTTCTGTTAATCTTAAAGGTTCAGAATCATGTTTGGTGGGATCTTTATATTCTTTAAATCCTCGTGATGACGATGATGATGATGAAGATGATATTATTTCTCGTATTCACGTTGTTCGTGAATTTTCCGACATATTCGAGCCCGTTTTAGGTTTACCACCTAAACGAGCAATTGAGTTCAGAATTAATCTTGCTTCTGGAGCTCAACCTATTACTAGTCCTCCTTATCGCATGTCCAATAAGGAAAATGAGGAGATGCGTAAACAATTATCTGAGTTGGAGACGAGGCAATTTATTCGCTCTAGTTCCTCGCCTTGGGGAGCTTCGGCTATTTTCGTAAAGAAATCCGATGGTACTCTGAGGCTCTGCGTTGATTATCGCAAGCTTAACGATCTTACTATTAAAAATAAATATCCTTTACCTCGGATTGATGATCTATTCGATCAACTTAGTGGTGCTAAGGTCTTTTCACAATTGGACTTGGCTACCGGTTTCCATCAGCTTCGTATCGCTGAGGATAGCATTCCTTTGACATCATTCCGTACTCAATATGGATCTTATGAATGGCTTGTTATGCCATTTGGGTTAACGAATGCTCCAGCTTATTTCGTTGACCTCATGAATCGAGTTTTCAAAGATTTCCTCGATCGGTTTGTTCTCATATTCATTGATGATATTCTTGTGTATTCAAAAACCGAGGAGGAACATGAGAAACATCTTCGGATTGTATTGGAAACCCTTAGGAGTAATCAACTAAAGGCATAATTTTCTAAATGCCACTTTTGGCAATCTCGTGTGAAGTTTCTCGGTCATATTATTTCCGAATCCGGAATTTCTGTGGATCCTTCAAAGATTGAAGCGATTCAAGATTGGAAAAGACCTGAGAGTGTGACTGAAATCCGTAGCTTTCTCGGATTGGCAGGTTATTACCGTCGTTTTATTAAAGACTTTTCTAAGATTGCCGTGCCCCTTACTGGCTTGACTAAGAAGGGAGTTAAATACATTTGGTCGGACAAATGTGAAGCCTCTTTTCCGAAATTGAAAGAACTCCTTTCCGATGCTCCTATTCTTGTTATTCCCGAGGGGAATCAAGATTTTGTTGTTTATACCGATGCTAGTCACGTTGGTTTGGGTGCCGTTCTTATGCAAAAAGAACGTGTTGTTGCTTATGCTTCTAGGCAATTGAAGCCGGCCGAGACTAGATATGCCACACATGATCTAGAGCTCGCGGCTATTGTTTTCGCCCTTCGAATGTGGCGTCATTATCTATTGGGAGAGAAATTCATTCTTTACACGGATTATAAGTCTTTGAAATATTTATTTTCTCAAAAAGAACTTAATTTACGTCAACAGCGTTGGCTCGAGTTCCTTGCACCTTATGATCTTGATATTCTTTATACCCCCGGTAAGGGTAATCGTGTCGCCGATGCTCTTAGCCATAAACAACAAGCAGTTGTTTCTATGATGATATCCGAATGGAACGATCTCGAGATTTTATCCACTTGTGAGATTCGAGAGCGCGTATCCGATTTATGCTCATCGCTTGTTTTATGCAGCCTTGAGGCTCATCCTTCTCTTTTAGACCGCATTCTTGAAGCTCAAGGGCTAGATTCTGAATTGGCTCTTCTTGGCAAAAATGTTAAGGATAAAATTGATATTGAAGGTTTGAAAGACTTTGATATTGATTCTCGTGGCGGCATTCGAAAATTTGGTAGACTTATCGTACCAAATATTGGAGATCTTCGTAAAGATATTTTAGAAGATTCCCATCGTTCTAAATTCACCATTCATCCCGGTAGTAGTAAAATGTACGCTGATATGAAGCGACTTTATTATTGGGAGGGAATGAAATCTGATATTTCTAACTTTGTTAAGTGTTGCATGACTTGCCAACTTGTCAAGGCCGAACATTAAAGGCCTGGTGGGTTATTGCAACCTTTAGAAATTCCAATTTGGAAGTGGGATCAAATTTCCATGGACTTTATAGATGGCCTTCCCCGTTCTCGTTCGGGTCATGATAGCTTATGGGTGATTGTTGATAGACTTACTAAATCCGCCCATTTTATTCCGGTTCGGTCTAACCGAACCGTTCCTCTTTTGGCCAAACTATTTGTCAAGGAAATTGTAAAATTGCATGGAGTTCCTACATCTATTGTTAGCGATCGTGATCCATTGTTTACTAGTGGATTTTGGAAGAGTCTTCAAAAAGCTTTAGGAACTAAGCTTAATTTTAGCACCGCATATCACCCCCAGTCCGATGGACAAACCGAGCGTGTGAATCAAACTCTTGAAGATCTTCTTCGTGCTTGTGTGCTTGATTTTGGTGGAAGTTGGGAAGATCATATTTCACTTGTTGAATTTTCCTATAATAATAGCTTCCAATCTAGTATTGGTATGGCACCTTTCGAGGCACTCTACGGAAGGCCATGCCGATCTCCTTCTTGTTGGCTTGAGGCCGGTGAGAAGCTGGTTTTAGGTCCAGACTTTATTCGTGATTCCACGGAAAAGATTGAACTTATTCGACATAGGATGAGAGAAGCCCAGAGTAGACAAAAATCCTATGCCGATAATCGAAGAAGGAAATTAGAATTTTCTGTTGGGGATCCTGTATTTATTCTTATTTCACCTATGAAGGGTGTTGTACGTTTCAGTCGATCGGGGAAGTTAGCGCCTCGATATATTGGGCCATTTCCTATCACTGAACGTATTGGTTCCATGGCTTATCGCCTTGCATTGCCGGCTCAGTTTTCTGCTATGCATGATGTATTTCACGTTTCTCAATTACGGAAATGCCTTCGGGATTCCGATTCTATTCTTGAGCCCGCTATTGTGGAAGAAATTGAAGTTTCGCCAAATTTAACTTATGAGCAGCATCCTATTCGAATTATAGCTTCTGAGGTTAAACGACTTCGAAATAAAGATGTTCCGCTTGTGAAGGTTCAATGGTCCTCAAATCCTAAGGATTGTTCTTGGGAATCCAGAGAATTCATCGAGCGTACACATCCGGACTTGCTTACTCCTGCTCTTTGAGGTGAACTTCTTATTTTGAATTTCTCTTGTGTTAATATGCTTTTATGGTTGTTACTTTTTATTTCCATCTTTTATATATATTGCGAGGATGCAATTTCTTTAAGGAGGGGAGTCTGTAACAACCCGCATATTTATCGAGTTTATATTTATATATTTTATTTAAATATTAAATCGTTAATCGGATTTTGGTCCGAAAAGCTACTTTTTGAAAACGGTCAAATTAGGACTCGAGACCACTTCCATTGAGTTCGAAATGCCGTTTACAACTTTTTTAAGTATAAACTTCGATAGGTTTGAAGTTAGTGAAATTTCACTAACTTTTCCCGCTTTGGACTTTGGGTTAGTTTAGCCTATTAAGCCCAAGTTCCAACCCTCTTCTCCTCACTCTTCATAAATTTCCTAACTAACTCAAGCTTGGGCATTAATGGTGAAGAGAATGGGAAATTAAAACTCCAAGCACAAATTCAATTGCAAATCCAACATTCAACTCCAAATTCAAGTAGAAGATATTGGATTCAAGCTTTGTATTGCTTCTCCTTGCTTCTCCTTGCTTTCAAGCTTCATCTTCATAAATTTTAGTGCAAAGGTGAGATTTTTAACTCACATTCTTGTCTATAACTATCATGGGTTGGTGGGAATGATTCCCTATCACTTTAGCATGCATATTTGCTTTTGGTTTGGATTGGATTAGCGAAAAACTCCGATTTTTGGCGTTTTGGAGAAATTTCTGCATTTAGGTCGTTCTGGCCATTTTAGGTCATTCGGAGTTAGGTCGTGTGGATCTTAGGTCGTAGGTCGCGTACGAGATAGCTCCTAGATCGTTCTGGCCACTTTTCGTGTGTTTGGAGTTAGGTCGTTCACGACCTAGTACTTAGGTCGCTCGTGAGTTGGTGGCGTAGGTCGTAGGTCGTTTTTGGCCTTAAATTCCCCCTGCAGCGTTAGGTCATTAGCTTCGGAATTAGGTCGTTGGACCTTAGGTCGTAGGTCGTATGGACCTTAGGTCGTAGGTCGTATGGACCTTAGGTCGCTAGGTCGTATGGCTTTAGGTCGCTAGGTCGTATGACCTTAGGTCGTTAGGTCGTTTGGCTTTTAGGCCGCTTCCACGCTAGGTCGTTCGACTCTTAGGTCGTAACACTTAGGTCGCTCGCCTTTTAAGTCGCTAGGTCGCGTGAATTTAGGTCGCGTTTCTTTATTAGGTCGCGTGTCTTTGTTAGGTCGCTGACCTTCTTAACTCGCATGACCTAACCCCTAGGTCGTTGGGCCTCGTTTCTACTTAGGTCGCTGCTTCTTATAGGTCGCTTGGCTCCTTTATTTCTTAGGTCGTTGTGGCCTTAGGTCGTGACAATTATAGGTCGCGGCAAAGTTAGGTCGCTCAATCCTTGTTGCCGATAGGTCGCGTGCTTTCTTAGGTCGCGTACCTTTAGGTCGCGTGTCCCCTCTACCTCGTTAGGTCGCAAAGAACTTTAGGTCGCTCGACCTCCTTACCCACTAGGTCGCGCACTTAGTTAGGTTGCTCAGCCATTGTGTTAGGTTGCGTGAACCCTTAGGTCGTTAGACCTCATTTTGCTTTAGGTCATAGGCCTCTTGCCTTCACTTAGGTCGTACCGTTTTGTCGGGGCGCTGCCCCCTGGACCCCCGCGACCTGACCGGGCAGGTCGAACCCCGTAAGCGGTGGCGTTGCTCCCGCACCCCCACCTTGGGGGGTTGCCACCCCCTGGACCGCCCTCCGTAGGGGATCTTATCTGAAAAACATTGAGCTGATTTCCTTGGATTTTATTCACATCTCCGTATGCGATCTTTGTGACTGATTGTTTCTACAATTGCTTCTGTGTTTTGTCACTTTATAATATAAAGGTTTCAATACTAGTAGTAAATATCAAAACTCTTTTAACAAACAATTTCAACTCTATTTTTAATAACTAAGCTCTTTTCTTAAACCGTTTTCCAATCTATTAGTATATACAAACCTTTACCTCACTCGGATGAGAAATCTAATTAAACGACTTAGTAAAACAAGTGGTATGAAACACTTGCGTTCACTTCGTCGGTTAATTCTTGGACTTGTTCGATTGAACCTCTTGTGACAATTTTATTAGTGAAGATTTACAGTTTGTTCGTAAATATTTAAGTTAAGCAAGTGGTTATGGGACATGAAGCTAAACTTCTATATTTACTAGCTTAGTGTAATTGACACTTCTCGTTGATCATGACGATCATTCTGATGATTTAGACTAGCAACTGTGTGATGTCTCTTGTTGCGAGGTTAGACTAGACACCACTTGTGTGATTCCACTCACACATACCTTTTTGCTTTTTGGTTAGTCTGGACCTTAATCTGTGTGATTCCATTCACACATGTGGGGTAGCTCCCCTTGGTCTTCGGACCGTCATGTGATAGGCCTCTTTCTCTTTTCTATGATTTCTGGACTTCTTGCATTGATTTCTAGAATTTATGTCATTGACTTGTCATGAGTACAAGTTTGGGGTATGATGCCCTTTCCGAATCTTTGAGAAGATTCTTGTGATATTGATTATCTCTTATTGACTGATCTTCTGTTGATCATTATTTACATACTTATAGTGGTATGTCATTATGGATATTTTATGTTAATGCCATATCTTTTATGTTATATCATGTCATCTGATATTTATAGCTAGACTGATCCGTTTATTATTTTCTTAAATAATACTCGGGTCAGACCGAGATGTTACAGGTGCTTCTGCTTGACTTCTTCCCAGGGATTCATCACTCTGACTTTTGGCTAACTGTTTAGATTAGCAGTTTTTGTTGTATACACTTGAGATATAGACTCATAGTTGTATTCTTTTATATAGCACGTGTTGCTATTCTTTTGTATTATTGTGGATCTTACTGACCACTACTCTGATGTACACTTTCATGTGTTAGATATATATTCATATCTTCTTCCGCCTTTGTGATATGGATGTCTGTGACTGATTTGCGTTATGCTTATTTCTATGTTTGTTTCCGAAGATTATTTATAGCCATCGTGTGATAAGCAATTACATGGATGGTCGCTCCTCAACAGCCTTATTCTCCGTGCTAGTTGACAGCACTACTCCGTAGTGTTCTTGGCTAGCGTGGGTATAGAGGTGGGGCGTCACATGTATATTGTCTTGTTTTGGTTATTGTTTACAAGACAAATATCAAGGCTCTCCATTCACTCAAATCAAAAGTCATGCTATATCGTGCTTGTCGTGCTTTTGGAATCGCACTTGTGTTTGTTGTTTTGGTCTTCAGCTTGAAAAAGTGAGTCTTTCGCACTCTGATATTTATACTTATGAAAAGTGAATTGATGACTAGTGTTTAGTAATATAAAATGTTTATGCAAGTTAATGATGATCATATGATATGCTATGCAATGTTATTACCATGTTATTACCATGTTAAAACTGTTAATTTTCACCTGACATCTGATATATGACTGTATATTGTGATATTGACATTGTTTATATTATTCCTGTATATGATCACACTGCAAGTTCCCTATTAGAATAGAAGCACTATGGGCTGAAATGATAGGCCTGAGTTATTTTATTTAATTTATTTTAACTTGGGATTGCAGGTTTGAAATGATAAAACCCGGATTTTCTTTGTAAATTACGGGTTGAAATGATATATTACCTGTATCACTTTACCTAGCGTAGATAATTATATTCAGGCCCGTAGTTAAAATATGTTTTTCTAAAATTTTAAATATTTTAGAAATTTAATTATTATAATATTTTGATTTTAAATTAAAAAAAAAAGATTTTTTTAAATTATTATTGATTTTCTGAATAATTGTAAGTGAAATGAATTAATGAAAAAGTTAGAAATTTTGAACGTAAGTTATTTTGGAAATTTTGATTTAATTATAATTGGAAATTTAAGTGAATATGAAATTATGATAAATTTATGATAATTTGAATTTAAATAAATTTAAAGTTATTTTTATATCATATTAGTGGTTTTAGTAAAGTTGAAATGTGAAATGAATGAATATTGTAAGTTGAAATTTTGAAATATAACTAAAACTGAAAATTTATGAAATTGACGTAAAGGTGAACTTTTAGTTAAGTAAATAAAAATAAAACTAAGTTATATTTGAGAATTTGAACTTAAGTGTTAAGTTGAAATTTAATGTAATGGATTTTAAAAATTCAACATTGCATTTTAATAAGTGAATTATTATTAAATCTGTATTTTTGAATGGAAATTTAAGTTTATAAAATCATGAACTTGAGGAAAATTAAATGATGTTATAAATGTGAAAATGTATGATTTTATAATTTAAAAATGTTTTTAATAAAAATATAATTGGTTGAGAAATTTTATTGAATATTTGAAGTTAATTGACTACATTTTTTGAAATGCTATTAATTACAATGTAAATGATATTACATCATTTGTAAACGCTGTAGTTGATGATAATGAACTAAAAAGCTAAGTTGAATTAAAAGCTATTATAGCAATCTTTGTAAGTGCTATAATTTTTTGAATTTAACTAAGTTATTCGAATTTAAGTAAACCTATTATAACATTTTAAAATGCTGTCTTTTGTTAAATTGAACTGTTTTGAATGTAACTTTCCGTATAAGTTTTCTGAATGATGCGAAAAGTGAATTTTCACGGTTTTGATAAACTTAAGTGAATAAATAAACTTTGGAAGTTGAAATTTTTGGAAATTTAATAATTTAATTATTAAACATAATAACTTCATTGAAATGATAAAAAAAGAATTTTTGGAATATAAACTGTTTTAAAATATGAATTGAAATGGTATTTTAGATTGAATAAAATGAATAATGATTTGAAATGAATGAAGTTTTGAAAAGATACGATATTTTGATATATTAAAATGATTTGAAAATGAAGTTTTGAAAGGATATGATATTTTGATATATTAAAATGATTTGAAACGAAGTTTTGAAAGATATGATATTTTTGATATTAACATGATTTAAAAAGAAGTTCTGAAAGATATGATATTTTGGAACTGAAAGGTAGTGTTGAAAGGGTATGAAAATTTAATATATTGAAATGGTTAGAAATGACTTGATATTTATTTTGATAAATATTTGAATTGAAAGATATTTTACGACGATATATTGAAATGGTTTTGGAAATGATTTAATCTTTATTTTGATAAAGATTTGGATTGAAAAGGATATTTTATTTTGAAGTATAAAATATTGTTTTAAAGTTATAACTATGGGTTATAATAACGATTGGTTGTTAAAGAGACCGGGATCGGATATTGTCTTATAGCCGGCCAATACAGAAAACCACATTAACAACTATGTACGCGGTGGAGATTCCAGAATGAAGTAGGATGGTGGCGACGTTCTCGAGGTATATTACGTGGACCTAACTCCCGTGAGTTGGCATATATGACTTAAACAGCCGCTATACCGAGCTACACAAAGGGTCGCACCCTTTTATCGAGCATGCTCCATCGGAAACCATTCTATTACTGTTGTGATTCGATTTGGTGGCGCCACTTTGATTCGGGGGTATTGTTCGAGGTGGGCGGAAGCTGCTGGCTTGCCGTCACCACCGGTCCGGGAGTGCAAACGGTGTATCCACCCTGGCGTTTCCCTGCGTGCCGTGCCATATCCTTATATCGAGCCCACTACGATTTTGGTTTTAACGATCCGACCGCATTAAGGTTCACCACCCCCTTAACGCTATTTTCTATATGATTATACTTTACTGATTAAACACTACCGTATATAGCGTATATTACTACATAGTAAATAATTTAACGGATCCTTAGAGGATGGGCGGTCCCAAGCATCCTTTAAGTTACTGATGCATTTTGTTACTGTTCACTTGAGTTGATTTACAGTTTATAAGTATTTATGTCCTGACTCGAGGGTTTTGTATTTTGCTTTACGCTCGGGTCAGATTGATTGAGTTAGCATTCAAGATTTACCTTCGGCGTTGGAGCTTTCCTTGCAGATCCAGCCATCTATTTTGTTTCAGTATCCAGTTGTTCAGTGATGTAGCTGATTTGTACCTGATGTATCTTGTTACTCTTCTGTTGTATCTTATTTAACTCTGATGTATCTTATATTTTATATAGTAGCTTCATGAACTACTATCTCTTTTTCTTCCGCTGCATTTTTATATACTCTGTGTCTGAGATCTGTGATTTTTATTTACTGTATATTCTGAGGTTTTCCAAAATTTTATTTACAACACGGTATTTTGAGCAGTTCAATTCTGGCATGAGTGTCTGCCTATGCACTTATAATGGATGCGAATGGTTGAAAATACATGGTTGTTACTGTTGGTATCAGAGCTTTGGTAGCGAACGGTTGACTCTTACTCCTACATGTCCCCGTGGGGGTTGGTGGTGCAGTCGAGAGGCTGGCCGTAAAGGCAGAACACAGGTACCAATGTACGCTACGGTGGGCGTTACCCCACTGGCGCGGCCCGTTAAAGTTGGTATCAGAGCTTTGGTAGCTCTAGGCAAAACTCAGCATATGGAGTAGATGTAATTACAGAATCACTTTCATTCGAGTTGAATCGTTTTCTTTTGACTCGATTCCTTTGAATTTTGGAGCGTTCCCTACAGTTCCAAAATCCATTCGCATCCCTCACTATTCATCTTCTTTTGACTCTGGAGCATTCCATAACTCCGCTTCGAATGTTCTTTCTAGTGAGTCGGTGGTTACGCCAATTTCAAATTGAATTGAAAAAAAGGGGAAAACTCCTTTACAATTAGCATCGATTCACCAGAGATTCTTATCTATCCTTGGTTTAGATGCTAATATCTTTTGTTATTCCAAACTCTAACTCTTGAGATCGAATGTAGATTTACCCTAGAAAAATCAACATTGATCTTATTCTTTAAGTAACGGTTGACCCGGTTAAGGTTGCCCGTGATTTATATAAGCTTATCCATCTTCCTATTCTGTTATTTAATCATGTCATCCTAGTTTCCAACTTATTTTTAAATCGTAATCTCCTTTGATTTGTGTTAATCAAAAAAATTTGAATCTCTACCCTTCTTTGAAAATCTATTCATGTATAGTGTATTTGTAAAATAGTATTTAAAATTAAAATGTTTTATATATTGTGTTGTTTGAGTTGTTGATGTTGAGTTGGGTTTGTGATCGATACGTTTGATCAGCGCTATCGATAAGATTTCCAAAACACTTTGACAGAACAAACGGACACGATATATTTTAAAAAAAAATTGTTTAATGAAATAAATTTTGATATATAAGTAAATTTATGGAACTTAATGAAATGAATTTAAAACAAGAATTTGAGGATTTAAATCCCGATTATTTCGAACTTTGGTTTAAAGTTTTAAAAGGTTATATTATTTAAAGTATTTTGAATAGAATTTGTTTTCAAAGAATTTTTAAAGGTTTAAAATTAGTGCTTTTCTCTTTGTCGCTGGAAAATAACTTCGGTGATGATCGCGACATCATCGACGTTCACTTTCGAGTTTCGAAGTTAAGAGACTGTTCTGTAGACTTGCTACAGCTTTGTTTTGGGAAATTAAATTGATTTGAATTTCTAAAATATGACTCGATTTATAATATATATATATAAATATATGATCGAAATTTGATTTGACATATTATATATGTATATATATTATTTCTTATCTCTAAATGGTCTGAAGAAATCGAAAATTTAATTCTTAAATTCTATTTTTAAAGAATAATTTCAATTATAAAAAGAAAATAAAAAAATTTGAATAAATGATTTAAGCTTGAAATGATTGAATTGGAAATTTTATTTGTATAATACAATTGCATTCAAATATAACTTACCAAAATTTCAGAAGTTAAAAATGTAATTGGATAATATACGATATAAAAAGATTTTATAAATAAAATTTGAGTAGTTATAATAAATGTTATACACTTAAATTTTAATTATAAAATGATTAACAGAGGTAAATATAATAAAGGGTAATTGAATGACTTACAATAAAATGATGTTAAAAGAACTAAGAATAAAAGAAAGTAGTTATAAAAAAATGTAAATATATTTAACATGAGTGATAAATATGTTGAGAGGAATAAATTTAATTTTGATTAGGAATAAAGAAGAAAAAAAATTATTAAGTACAATGTGAGTGTAATAAATGATTATTTTTCAAACCCATGGTTCTAAAAATTGTTAATTTAAGATGATTGGATAATAAGATAATGAAATTTGAGATAGTTAAGATTTAGTTATCTTGTGTAAAGATTTATTCTCTGTTTAAGTTGAAATCTCCATGCTTTCAAATTCATTTCCTTATTTTGTTTTTCAAACTACCTTTTGGTTGTCCTTATCATCCTTATCTTGCTATAGACCGGTATAGGCATCTTTCTATAATCTTTCTGTTTAGAAATCTTTCTATAATCTTTGATAGACCTTTGGTAATCATTTTGAATCCACCTTTTTCGTGCTTGTGTTCTTGATTCTGGAGGATCTTGGAAAGATCACCTCCACCTTGTAAAACTTACCTATAACAACAGTTATCAGCTATAACTTCAATCTTCTTGTCATCTTATCTTAATCCTATTTCACTCTATCTTTTATGTGCCCTTCCATACCTCATTCCTTTTCGGGGACGAAAAGTTTTGAGTGGGGGAGAGTGTAACAACCCTGTATTTTGTAATTATTTTATTGTATATTTTAATTATTTTTAATGTAAGATTTTGATTTAAAAACATATTTTACTTATCTGAAATGATTAAATTTATTATTTAAATATAATCTTGATTTTTATATGAGTTATAATTCCAAACTTGTGTAAGTTGAATATTTGCCTGAAATTCTGATTTTGGTCAAAATAGTCAAACTGTGACTTTCAACTTAAAATTTTAAAAGTTTAAAATTTTAATTTTTTTTCTTTTATTATGAAAGTACATAAAATTCTAAGAACACCACTTTTCATTTCGTTGAAATCGGATGTAAATTGTTGAAGTTATACCCTTTACAATATTGTGCGTATATAGGGTTATTTAACAATGACTATTTTAAATTGTATAAATTACTTCTTCTTGGTTTTATTTTATATTAATATGTGATAATATGTTATATTATGTATATTTTGACTTGTAAGTATTTTGAAAATGATAATATGATTTTTCTAAAGTTTATTTGAATTTATTTCAATTTATAAAGCCTAGTTGGTATTTACTGCATTTTTCTTTATTTAACTTTCTATTTAATAAAAATTAAATTATTATTTTACCTTGAAAATGTTTTAAAACCATTTTTAATTCAAATTTTGTGTTAAAAAATTTTTTTGTGAAGTAATAAATTTTCCAAAGTCATTGGAGATTTTCTTGTAATTTTTATGTCAGGGTTGCTATTTTTAAGTAATTTCTTATTTCCTTTTTCTATTTTACTTAAAATAAATTATATATTTTATTTTATTCTTACTTAGTTTCGGTTTTAAATAACATTTCTAAGTTTATTCCGTTTTTATAAAATTAAAAAGAAAAGGAAACGTAAAAGGTTTAGAAAGTTAAGAGATCTTAAAAGCCTGAAACGTAAAGACGTTTTATCCGTTTCTTTTTGCAATTAATACATCAATTTATCTTAGCCATTCCTTTCCTCATCCTTTGCAGCAGACTCCCTCATATTATTCACGAATTTTCAAGCTCCAAAACCCTAAAAATCATGGCCTCCATCTTGAGAAAAAAGTCTGGTAATGGCTACATCTTTTTCTACCTTTTTCTTCTCATTTTCTATGTATTTTGCCTAGTTTTCTATGCTTTCTGGATTGGCCTCTACCACCCACCATCACCACCATACTCTCCACCATCCCCTACCACTCTTCCTTGGCATCATCTCCAGCCATCATTTCAGATCCATCCATGGCCACACCTCCCTTGGTGACAAAACTCCACAAAATTGCAAATAATGTCCAAAACAATGCCCTAGCCACCACTATTACTTCACCACCTTCATACTTCACCATGGCCGCCACCTCTAGCCACGACCACCACCTTGCTACCACCACCACACTTCATCTTAGCCTCTGTCCAGATCTGAAATTGACATGGCCAGGACTCCATGAACCAAAACTCCACAAAAACAATGCATAAAGCCTTGAAACATTCATGATAGCCACCTTATCACTTCATATCTTCATCCACCACCTTGGCCACCACCATAGGCCGCTATCACCACCTTTTCCAGACCTCCCCACACCCCTCCATCTACTGTCCAAACCTATACAAGTATGGCCAAGCCCCACTTGACCCAAGGCCGAGCCTTGTTGTGCTCAAAAACTTCATATATGTTGCCTTGACTAATTGTATGCTTCATGTTATAACCCTACCACTCCATACTCCTTCTAGCCGTGAGTTATGGTACCAAACCTGAGCAATATCATCATCATGGCTGAACCCAAGAAACTCCTAGGCCAAGCATTTGAATGGTTAAAGCAAGGTCAAGTAATCTATTCCTTTGTTGCTTCGTATTTTCATTGTTTCAACATTGTTTTGCGTTGAATATTTATGTGTATATTGTCTTGTTTTGGTTATTGTTTACAAGACAAATATAAAGGCTCTCCATTCATTCAAATCAAAAGTCATGCTATATCATGCTTGTCGTGCTTTTGGAATCGCACTTGTGTTTGTTGTTTTGGTCTTCAGCTTGAAAAAGTAAGTCTTTCTCACTCTGACATTTATACTTATGAAAAGTGAATTGATACAAGTGTTTAGTAATTTAAAATGTTTATACAAGTTAATGATGATCGTATGATATGCTATGCCATGTTATTACCATGTTATTACCATGTTAAAACTGTTAATTTCCACCTGACATCTGATATATAATTGTATATTGTGATATTGACATTGTTTATATTATTCCTGTATATGATCACACTGCAAGTTCCCTGTTTGAATAGAAGCACTATGGGCTGAAATGGTAGGCCTGAGTTATTTTATTTAACTTATTTTAACTTGGGATTGCAGGTTCGAAATGATAAAACCCGGATTTTCTTTGTAAATTACGGGTTGAAATGATATATTACCTGTATCAGTTTACCTAGCGTAGAAAATTATATTCAGGCCCGTAGTTAAAATATGTTTTTCTAAAATTTTAAATATTTTAGAAATTTAATTATTATAATATTTTGATTTTAAATTTAAAAAAAAGGATTTTTGTAAATTATTATTGATTTTCTGAATAATTGTAAGTGAAATGAATTAATGAAAAAGTTAGAAATTTTGAACGTAAGTTATTTCGGAAATTTTGATTTAATTATAATTGAAAAATTAAGTGAATAGGAAATTATGATAAATTAATGATAATTTGAATTTAAATAAATTTAAAGTGATTTTTATATCATATTAATGATTTTAATAAAGTTAAAATGTGAAATAAATGAATATTGTAAATTGGAATTTTGAAATATAACTAAAACTGGAAATTTATGAAATTGACGTAAAGTTGAACTTTTAGTTAAGTAAATAAAAATAAAACTAAGTTATATTTGAGAATTTGAACTTAAGTGTTAATTTGAAATTTAATGTAATGGATTTAAAAATTCAACATTGCATTTTAATAAGTGAATTATTATTAAATCTGGATTTTTGAATGGAAATTTAACTTTATAAAATCATGAACTTGAGGAAAATTAAATGATGTTATAAATGTGAAAATGTATGATTTTATAAGTTAAAAATGTTTTTAATAAAAATATAATTGGTTGAGAAATTTTATTGAATATTTGAAGTTAATTGACTGCATTGTTTGAAATGCTATTAATTACAATGTAAATGATATTACAGCAGTTGTAAACGCTGTAGTTGATGATAATGAACTAAAAAGCTAAGTTGAATTAAAAGCTATTTTAGCAATCTTCGTAAGTGCTATAATTTTTTGAATTTAACTAAGTTATTCGAATTTAAGTAAACCTATTATAACATTTTAAAATGCTGTCTTTTGTTAGATTGAACTGTTTTGAATGTAACTTTCCGTATAAGTTTTCTAAATGATGCGAAAAGTGAATTTTCACGGTTTTGATAAACTTAAGTGAATAAATAAACTTTGGAAGTTGAAATTTTTGGAAATTTAATTATTAAACATAATAACTTCATTGAAATGATAAAAAAAGAATTTTTGGAATATAAACTGATTTAAAATATGAATTGAAATGGTATTTTAGATTGAATAAAATGAATAATGATTTGAAATGAATGAAGTTTTGAAAAGATATGATATTTTGATATATTAAAATGATTTGAAAATGAAGTTCTGAAAGGATATGATATTTTGATATATTAAAATGATTTGAAACGAAGTTTTGAAAGATATGATATTTTTGATATTAACATGATTTAAAAAGAAGTTCTGAAAGATATGATATTTTGGAACTGAAAGGTAGTGTTGAAACGGTATGAAAATTTAATATATTGAAATGGTTAGAAATGACTTGATATTTGTTTTGATAAATATTTGAATTGAAAGATATTTTACGATGATATATTGAAATGGTTTTGGAAATGATTTAATCTTTATTTTGATAAAGATTTGGATTGAAAAGGATATTTTATTTTTGAAGTATAAAATATTGTTTTAAAGTTATAACTACGGGTTATAATAACGATTGGTTGTTAAAGAGACCGGGATCGGATATTGTCTTATAGCCGGCCAACACCGAAAACCACTTTAACAACTGTGTACGCGGTGGAGATTCCAGAATGAAGTAGGATGGTGGCGATGTTCTCGAGGTATATTACGTGGACCCAACTCCTGTGAGTTGGCATATATGACTTAAACAGGAGCTATACCGGGCTACACAAAGGGTCGCACCCTTTCATCGAGCATGCTCCATCGGAAACCATTCTATTACTGTTGTGATTCGATTCGGTGGCGCCACTTTGATTCGGGGGTATTGTTCGAGGTGGGCGGAAGCTGCTGGCTTGCCGTCACCATCGGTCCGGGAGTGCAAACGCTATATCCACCCTGGCATTTCCTTGCGTGCCCTGTCATATCCTTATATCGAGCCCACTACGATTTTGGTTTTAAAGATCCGACCGCGTTAAGGTTCACCATCCCCTTAACGCTATTTTCTATATGATTATACTTTACTGATTAGACACTACCGTATATAGCGTATATTAGTACATAGTAAATAGTTTAACGGGTCCTTAGTGGATGGGCGGTCCTAAGCATCCTTTAAGTTACTAATGCATTTTGTTACTGTTCACTTGAGTTGATTTACAGTTTATAAGTATTTATGTCCTGACTCGAGGGTTTTGTATTTTGCTTTACGCTCGGCTCAGATTGATTGAGTTTGCATTCAAGATTTACCTTCGGCGTTGGAGCTTTCCTTGAAGATCCAGCCATCTATTTTGTTTCAGTATCCAGTGGTTCAGTGATGTATCTGATTTGTACCTGATGTATCCTGTTACTCTTCTGTTGTATCTTATTTAACTCTGATGTATCTTATATTTTATATAGTAGCTTCATGAACTACTATCTCTTTTTCTTCTGCTGCATTTTTATATACTCTGTGTCTGAGATCTGTGATTTTTATTTTCTGTATATTCTGAGGTTTGCCAAAATTTTATTTACAACACGGTATTTTGAGCAGTTCAATTCTGGCATGAGTGTCTGCCTATGCACTTATAATGGATGCGAATGGTTGAAAATACATGGTTGTTACATTTTTTTTCTTTTTTTTCTGAACTTTTCTTCTTGAATGTTGAAGTAAAGATTGCAAATCTTTTTGATTACTGAACTTCAGATGTTAGGAGATTAAAAATTTGAATTTTGGAAGGTGAAGAGTTTTCCTGAATTTTTTATTTGAATTTTTTATTAAGGAGTTGATGCCCTGTGCCATTTGTTGAAAGTAATCATAAGCTCTAGATCTTGTTCATTATTCTACTCCATTGTGAATGTATGTTTCAGCCTTTGATTTTCACAAAGCAAATGAATTTTATAAATTTCATATTTATATCTTATACATTTTAAAAGTAAATGTGTATCTTTATTCTTTTATATATATATATATATATATATATATATATACCTACATGTACAATGTTGAAAGAATTAAACTAATATATATATTACATCTTCACAGTTTTAAATGCTGCTTACTTTTTAAAACATTTATTATAAATTTACATTCAATCTTTAATTTTTAAACTTGAAATATAAGCACTTATGTCCATTATATATCCATACTCACCTTGAAAATTTAAATTAAATTTTTATATGTATTCAATTTCACTCATATTTGTAATACACACATATATATAAGATTTTAAATTTAAATGACTTTTATAAACATTTATTATTTCAATATTTATGACTCAAAATAAAATTGGAACTTAACTTATATATTATTTCCACTTATTTTATTTGTTTCAGAATTTTCTTCCAATTTATTCTCAAATTAACCCCAAGAGTTTAAATATATTATATATTTTAATTAAATAATTTGGGACGTTACATATATTTTGTTTCAGTCATATCTAGATGATTCTGATTAGTTTCATCAATTCCAATTTATCAGCTTTGATCGTCGAACTCATGTCCATTTAGCTTTGCTTTGAAATTCGTACTTGGATTCGAAACTCATTCCATCGCCAAATCTCTCTAGCCTTGAAAGTTGAGCAATCACTCATGATTAATGTTCTTATATTTATTAAATTTAATTTCAATTGAAACAATAATTGAAATATGTTGTCGTTAGTTATTTACATTGCTATATATATGCTGTTATCTGTGTTTGTTCACTTGTAACATCTGACACTGTTATCTGTTATTTATATTGATGATATATGCCTGTTATATTTTTATCATATCTGTTATCACTCTGTAAGTTCCCTATTAGTATAGAATCACTATGGGTTGAAATGATACATACCTGAATGATTTGTAGAATAGGAGAAATTCGTTGTGGGTTGAAATGATAGACCCAAGCGATTTTCATTGAATTAAATTTGGGATTGTGTGTTGAAATGATATATACCCGTATAAATTTAAATTGCGGATTGAAATGATAAATATCCACATCACTTGACTATAAGATAGAAAATTGTATACAGACACCGCTGGTACATATATACATATTTTGAAAAGGATTTCTATTATTTTGGAAAAAAGATATATGGTTTAATATATATTAAATTTTTTTAAGATATTTTACATATATATCTGGAAATGATTTCCAAGGTTTTGAAATTGAATTTATTTAACAATTATGCTCAAATAAGTTTGATTTGAAATTTATTTAAATCTGGGATTTTAAAAGTATGATTATATAACTTGATTTTGGTTTAAGGTAATTAACGAATATTTTAAGTTTGAGTTTTATTTAACAAATATTGACTTTATTTAGTAAATATTTCAAAGCTAAATAATAGTAAATTGAATTAAGATATATACGAAATTTTCAAATTTAGTTTTGAAATGTTGAATATTTAAAGCTTTGAAATATATTGAAATGGTTTATTTGAGTTTAAATTCGTATTTGAAATTGATATTATTTGGAATGGTTTATTGAGAAACTGAATTGAATTGAAATTTATGATTTGAGATTTGGTTAAATTTGAATTTGGAATTCGAGTTGATTTGGAACCGATTTGTCAATTTGAGGAAGCTTTTTATTATATAAAGTATTTTTAAATTATATATAAAACTATTTTATATTTTACTTTATAAATTATTTTGATATAACCTATTTAATATACTAATTATTTTAATGTAAACTATTTTAACTTATAACTATTTTATATATAAACTATTTTACTTTATAAACTATATTATTGTGTATACTATTTTAATATCTAAACTGTTAAAGTGGTGGAAGTTATGTTTTCAAAGTTTTGAATTTCAAAGTATTATGTTTTAAAAGTGATATAATTTCAAGTGTTTAGTCGATAGTGTTATAACTTTGAAAATGCTATGATTCTGAAATTGGATATATTTGAAATGAAAATGACATCATATTTGGTTTTGAAATGGAAACGATGTCGTATTGATATGGTTTTTGAGATGGCAATAATATTTTGGTTTTGAAATATAAACTTGCAAAAGCCCTGGTTTAGAGATTACCTTTCAATATTGAATTATAATGATAATTATAATTTAATGTTGTGAATTAAATTAAATTTGGAGTAATTAAATTGTTTATTTGGAATAAAAAATGAATTTTGGAAATTAAAATAAAAAATAAAGTTTCAAACTTTATTTTAATTATTTGGGTTAATAATAAATGAAAAATAGTTTCTTATTTAGAGAAACTGCAATAATTGTATTAATTATTACTAATTACTTCTAATAATTTTTAAAAGACGCATTTGATTTTTAAAGGTTTTTTAATCAAATAAATAGGTGGAAATTTATTTTAAATGAGTTTTAATTATAAATTTGAGTTTAGAATGGTTAGATATATTTTTCTAAGCAAGAAAATAATTTTGTGGAATTTTAGAAGTTAAAAATAAGGTTTTGTGCATTTATTTGTGAAAATTATGTATTTTTGTAAAAAAGGTTTTAATAATAAAAATGTTTTAAAAACTAAAATTATCTTTTTTTATGATTATGTAAGTTTACATATTTTGTTTGT
Organism: Allium cepa; assembly: GCA_030765085.1. Taxonomy (NCBI): domain Eukaryota; kingdom Viridiplantae; phylum Streptophyta; class Magnoliopsida; order Asparagales; family Amaryllidaceae; genus Allium; species Allium cepa. The sequence continues at coordinate 313,789,502 of CM060937.1, forward strand.
ATGAAAATTTAAAGAAAAATGTGTTGTTTTATAACATAAGATGAATATGTGAGCAATTGCTTAAGTATGTGATATAATTACTTAGGCTAGTTAATTTATTTCTCTAATTGGGACCAATAGGCCCATTAGCCTACTTAATCTGGTATTGAGAAGGGAGAAACAATTACTGTACGTACAAGTAATTTCTCTCATCTTCTTCCTCTTGCCTGTAAAAGAAAGTTTTCATTTTTCTCAAAATCAAAGTTTTAAGTCTTAATACTTCTTCAAACAAACTGATATTTTTATCAATCTAGAGTAAACCTAAATGTAATCTCTTCCAAAACTGAAAATTTCATTACAAATCTTAATTTATTTGAGGATAGGTTGGTTAATTGTTTTCTTTTTCTTTGCATGTCAGTTTATTGGTTTATACAGGTTATTGAAGGACAATTTAACCTCCAAGCTCCAAACTTTTTTTAAAAATCCTAGCGAAGCAAAGCTTCAAAAATTGAAATTTGAACTTCTGTCATCATTTTTTTGTTGTTAGTTTTCTTTCTGCGAATATGAGTTTGTATGTCACTTTGCACATCTTTTCCTCAACGAAATGCTGCCGCACTTTATTCAGTTGATAGCTTGCGTGTTTTAGTATATGCATATCAAATTTCATTGCAAAACATATTCGTTTGATGCCTGAAAACGGCACTGCAAAATCAATACACAGCCTGAAAATTTTCTGTGCACGTTTTGTTTTCTTAGTTGTTGCAAACATGGCCTCAGTCCATGTTTGAGACAACATATCTCTTTCGTTTCGTAATCAAATTACACGATTCTTTTATATTTGAAAGATGAAGTTCTCTACTATAAACATACAAAATTTCAGATCATTTTGACATAGATAGCTTATATAAATATGCTGCCAAAATTTGACGTGGACCATGTTTTTGCCCAGAGTTTTACACTGAAAACACTATCTGGGTTCAATTTTAAGACATTATAACTTTCTCATATTATGTTCAAATTGCATTATTTTTTTGAGAGATAAAGTTTTCTTTTACATGTACGTCAATTTTGAGCTCAATCTGATGCAATTTGTTCCTCTTTTTCATGCCTGGAAGTTGAACCTAAGATGGTTTCAGGCCTGTACTTTTTTTTGTTTTTGAACTGTTGCAAACATAGCCTAAGTCCATGTTTGAGACATCATAACTCATTTGTTTCAAATCGGATTTGAGTGATTCTTTTTGCAGATTGTATTAGGAATGTTGATTTATATTCCTTCAAATTTTTACGATTATCTGGGTTCGTTCTCTATTTCAAAACTGCTGTCGAACTTGAACCCACAGTCTGCTTGAATTCAGCGATTTAACCTTATTTTGGTCCAACTTTGAAACGACGTAGATTCCTTGTTTCAAATCGGATTTGAATGATTATATTTGAAAATTGAAGTAGAAATATTGAACTACATTTCTGTAAAATTTCAAGTCATTTTGACATGGTTAACTTGTTCAAACCTGCTGTCGAATATTGAGTGGCAGCTTGTTTTAAATGGATAATACTTGGTGTAATTTCCATTATTTCGATGTGTTCTTGATATTTCTTTATGGATTTCATACACAGGTATTATAATGTGTTTTAAAAATGTTTTTCAAATAAATGGGCTTTTGAAATTATTATTACATATTATATTTAGTATAAAAACTATATACTATATAATAAGAGAATTTCTAAGGCAATTTCTAAAGCGATTTCAAAACGTTCCTAAAGTTCGTTTTCTTCAACTTAATTTCTACTTAAAACACACAACTTTGCACTTCGAGCGAAGAGGGAGGAGAATTAAATGATTAGATAAAACGCGTGCCATGAACATGTGCGTTTGTCTTTTCAGTTAATTCCTAATTTATATGTTTGATCGTTTTGACCTTTGGGTCTGGTTTACCGATGAGATGAGGTAAACTTTGTATTGCTTTGAGTGTGGAATTGACTAACGGTTAGTAAACCATTTAGTGTGAACGTGTGGTATGGGACGCACGTTAACACTTTTCGGATTCCTTTCCGAGAATTTGTGACATATATTGCCAGTTAGTGGTGTCAAGTACTGAGTCTCTGAACCTTCGCCACTATGGTTTGTTACTTTCGGGTTTGTGCCTTCGGGTTTGTTGCCCTATAGTATCGCTTTTGGAGTTGGTCCTTCGTCACCGCTCGAGAGATACTTTGGTTTGTTGCCTTCGGGCTTGTTGATCCTTGTTTATACAGTACTGAGAACATGCATCCTTTGTTTCTTTGATATTTATATTTCCCTAGAGTATCGCCTTTCGGGGTAGGTTCTTTGAACCACATAACATATGGAGATTACCATATGGAAACTTGTGTTACCTTTAGTGGTATTTGTTATTTGCCTTTTTGGCTTGATTTGGTATATTCATATCCTTTGTTTATTTGAGTTGCCGATGAAATGTGGCTTATTATGATTCATTTTTTGTTAGATGAACGATTTATCTCTTTTAGACATATTTGTTGTACTTTATGACCTTGCATGTTCATTATCATTTAGCTTATCTAACTGATTTGTTTAGGTAGACTTACTCGTGTATTTAATACTTGGGTCAGACCGAGGTGTTTCAGGTTAGGTACATTTGGACTTAGCCTATTCTGCTTCCGCATGGACTATTCTACTAGCTCTTTTTGTTATAATTTTTTGTGTAGTCCTTTTTGGTTGTAACTCTGATATGTATATTCTTTTGTCTCGCCTGTATATTGTGGTTGCTACACCACTTGACATGTATCATTTTGTATACTCCGTGATGTATCTGTATATGTGTATATGCATGTGATGATCTACTGTTCTGTGATGTGTTTTACATTTGAGTTGTTATATTTTGTTCTGTTAGATCTTATAGCCATTATAATTTTGTACTAAATATCTATTGGATATGTCGATCCACCTAAAAAAATATGATACATTTATTGACATATTCAGTAGATAGTTAAGACAAGGCTGTAGATGGTCGTTTCTATCCAGCTCTATTCTCTGTATTAGCAGACGGCACTAACTTGTAGTACTCTTTCCTAATGTGGGTCTCGGAGTGGGGCGTTACAAATTTTTTTTTGAAATGACCGCGGTGTTAGAATAACATTTGGTTGTTAAGGAGATCGGGATCGAAAGTTGTCACACTCTCCGCCAACTACGAAAACCACTTTAACAACTGTGTGCACGGTGGAGATTTTAAAATGAAGTAGGATGGTGGCAATGTCCTATTGAGGTATGTACGTGGACCCGACTCCCGTGAGTTGGCATAAGGTGGCTAAAACAGGAGCAATTAACAGGCTAATGAGGTAGCTCCTCTGATCGGACACACTCCTTCGATACCATTCTATTACTTTGTGATTGATTGGGTTCACCTTTGATTTTTCAGAGTGTGGCTCGAGGTGGGCGGTAGCTGCGGCTATGCGTTACCACCGATCCGAAATGTAATTGGTATATCTATCCTGGCATTGCCTAGTTGTGCCGTGTCACCTACACTAGCATGCTTTGCTACGAGTTTGATTTGTGTCGTAACTAAGGAGTATTTATGGTAGCCTCCGGGTCTGGGGGTACGATGGTACTGTATAGACTATTGGCACTATAAAATGTGTTAAGTGGGTTATGCGTAATGCCTTAACGCTATTTTTAAAAATATATTATACTTTACTTTACACATTATTATAATAGCGTATATTACTACATAGTAGATAGTTTAACGGATCCTTAGAGGATGGCTATCCTAAACATCCTTTAAGTTACTTGTATTTCAGTTTTTATTTCACTTGAGTTGGATTTATGAATATAAGAATGTTAATCATGACTCGAGTGTTTTGTGTTTTGCTTTATGCTTGGGTCAGACTGAGTGGTTCAACTTTTAAGACACGCCTTTAGAGTTGGAGCTTTGCTTGGAGATCCAGCTATCTATCCAGCTTTCAGATATTCAGTTAATGCTAGTGATGTATTCTGATCTTGTATTTTACTATTGTATTTGACACTTCTGCTGTATCTTATTTAACTCTGATATATATATAGTAGCTTCATGAACTACTATTCTTCTACTTCTGTTGCATATTGTTATATTACTCTGTGTCTGTGATTCTGTGATTATTTATTTACTGTATATGCTGAGTTTTGCCAAATATAAATTAACAGCTTGATATTTTGAGCAATTCAATTCCGGCATATTTGGATGCGAATGGTTGAAAATATCAGGACGTTACATTTGGTATAAGAGCTTCGGTTTTAGGAAAAACTCAACATATAGGGTAAATTTAATTACGGAATCACTTTCGTTCGAGCTTGAATCCCTTCCTCTTTGACTCGGATTCCTTTGAATTTTTGAACATTCCCCTCGGTTCCAAAATCCATCCTTATCTCTCCTTATTCGTATTCTGGAGTATCCCATAACTCCACATCAAACAATCTCTACAATAAATTGGCGATCTCGCCAATCTTCGAATGATATGTAAAGGTGTGAACCACCTTTACAACAGGCATTGTTTTATTGGAGATTTCTGTATCCTCGGTTTACAAAGATATATATCTCCAGCTATGCCTGAATGTTATCTATTGCGATCGAATATTGATTTACCTTGAAATTCTACATCGATCTTATTCTTGAAGTCTCGGTTAACTCGGTTAAGGTTGCTCGTTATTTATATAAACTTATCCGCCTTCCTATTTTTTGTTTAATCATCTTATTTTGTTTCGAACCTATCTATGAATCAAAATTCTCTTTGATCTGAGCCCATCGAACTTGAATCTCTAACTTTGCTTTGAAATCCATTCTTGTACCGTCGAGCGAGGATATGTATTTGCAAATTAATATTAAAAATGTTATATATATATACACATTGTGTTGTTTGGGTTGTTGATGTTGATTTGGATTTTCGATCGATTCGTCTGATCAACGCTATCGATAGGATTTCCAAATCAATCGAATAGAGATGAAACAATATTGTTTACAAATTTGGTAAATAAATTAAAATTTTTGTAATTATATTATATATGAGAAAATTTTGTAAAAGATAATTGTTAAATGAATTGGTTAATAAAATAATAATATTTGATTTTCATTTATTGTTTTGCAAACCATTGATTTTTCCAATATATAAATAAATGAATTTATCATAAATGGTTTATAATTAAATTTGGAGTCCAAATGAATTCAAATTAGAATTTGTGAATTTAATTTTCGATGATTTCAAACTTTGGTTTTAAAGCTTTAAAGGGTATATTATTTTACGTATTTTTGAATAGAAATCGTTTCAAATAAATTTTAGATGTTTAAATCAATGCTCTTCTCTTTGTCGTTGGAAAATAATTTTGGTAATGATGGCCGCATCATCGACATTCATTTTCGAGTTTCAAAATGAAGAGACCAATTCATAGCTTTGCTATATTAAATTGATTTAAATTTCTTAAGCATGATTTGATTTATATATATAGGGATATTATTTTAAATTTAATTTGATTTAATATATTTAGTATGTACATATGTATCTCTAAATTATTTGAAGGAATCAAAAAATTAATTCTTAAATGTTATATTAAAAGATGATTTCAGTTATAACGGATTTTGAATAAATATTTAAATTTGAAATAATTGAATTGGGAAAATTTTACTTGTACAATACTCAACTGCATTCCAATATTACTTACCTAAAACCATTCTGAAGTTGAATATGTAATTGAATAATGTACAATATAAAATGATTTTATAAATAAAATTTGAGTGGTTATAATAAATGTTATACACTTAAATTTTTAATTATAAAATTTTAATAGAGATAAATAGAATAATAAGTTGATTGAATAGTAAATGCGATAGATAAAATAAATTTTATTTTGAAGAAACCTTTTGGTGTCAAATATTAATAAATTGAAATTAAATCAACTTATTGAAATACCTTGAATTTAAAATCAATTATTCAATATTAATTAATTCAAATTGAAATTTTTTATGATACTAAATTTATTTTTATTTTTAATTTCATATCTGATTATATGTCTGGTAGTTTCTATTTTCCTACCTCCTTCCTTTTCCAAGATGAAAAGTTTTGAGTGGGGAGAGTGTAATGACCCGTAAATTTTAATGGTTTTATTTACGTAATTAATTGAATTTTGTGAACTTTTAAATAATAAATTTTGAAATAAAGATTTTATATTTCGATTATGTCTATTTAAACATAGCAAATGGTAAATTTTCAGCTGATAAGATTGAAGTTTATTTTCTTGTGTAAATTCTATTTCAATCTAAATCAGTTAATATTTGATGATAATAAAATGTTTTCGTAACCTAAATAATTTTTTATAGAAAATTTCTAAATCATCTTCTGAGCGAGAAGTCATATTTCGTTTCGTCAAATTTGGACTACTATTGCTCCGTTTATCTTGTTTTCGGCAAAATAGCAGCATTTTTAGGTACTGGTATCGACTTTTAATAGGATGATCATACCGTCGATATCTATGTACCATTTTGATTGTATTGTCGTGCTGATCTTCGTAGTATATTCGTTTCTATAATTTGGTGTTTGGTACACGGTGGATAACGACAAACAGTTGTCGTATCGGTGCCATATTTGAAATTTTATCCCTTGTCTTTTCAATTTCCAGCCGAGAGATCCAAACATCACTTACATTGATTACTTTAATAGACTTCACTCATGACTTTTCCCTTCACATCGGTTATTATTTTTCTCTAAGTCTTTTCATTTTTCAAATCCTCTGACATTTGGAAAAAAAATTATAAACTGTTCCTTTATTTGTTAAACTTTATATTTATATATTACCTGTCATATTCTTTGGCTGTGAACTGTCCTTCTTCCATTCCTCTCCGTGTTTTTCTCTCTTCATGGTTGATAACCCATTCGCCTTCTATAAAAAAAAGAAAATTTTGTTTGCAATTTTTTGATCCGCACCTTGTTTCACTCCATATCTCTACCCTTAGCCTTAAAATTGTTGCTCGAGATAAAACTGCACCCTGTTCCAATGCACACCCAAAAATTGGCTATCATCTTCCGCGAAGCCATTCGATTGAGCAACGCGAGCACCTCGACCATACACTCGTTTGCCGCCACCCCTCTGTGATGACCCGGAATTTTTGAGCATTTGAAATAGGAATATTTAATTTATTTTAAATATTTGAAAGGTTAATTTTTACTTGAATTCCAAATATCACTATTTATTTGATAATTAAATTATTGAATTAAATAATCTGAAGTTGGGTAAAATGTTGAATCTGGAGTTTTAAGCATGTTAAAAAAAATTTGAAGGCATGTAAAATTTATATTGTTAGTGTTGAGGATAATAAATGTGACGACCCGACTTCCTATCTCCAGGAAGTCGCATCATCTTGAAGAAAGAAAGGGATAGAAGAAGAAAAGAAGAGAAAGAAGAAACAGAACAACATCAGAGAACTCACAGCGGAACGAGTAAAATATAATATATCTCATAAAATATTACATTGTATCTATTTACATCAGAGTACACAACTTAAACAACATATAATAGACAGTTATAAACTTCTGTCTAACTATACAACTCAAGTACAACAGAAATAGATATAACAAACACAGCGGAATCAATATATTTCTATACGTCGAAGCCACTTGCTACATATCTCCTCCAGAATTCGTCAAGCAAACCTGAATCACTTGACTACACATACATAATATGAGTACCCAAGAGTATAATAAAACATAAAATAAACACTCGGGTCAGACAGGGGTCTGGTGTGAGTAAACGGGTTAAAATTGCTTAACTTTAGAAAACCTTAGGAAAGAAAAGGTATCACGTAAGACTTCCCACACACAAACATGGAAAAGTTTTTACCTTACGCTAACCAAAACATTTGATAGGAAATTGATGCAGCTAAGGCCAGAGAAGAAGTTGTGCAATCTTTAATTCCTTAAAACATGAGTTTGTGGTGTAGTGTGATGAGTCGTCCACGACTCAGTGAAGGCAGCATGAGTCGTAGGAGGGTAGATTTGAGTCGTCCACGACTCAGTGAAGGCAGCATGAGTCGTAGGAGGGTAGATTTGAGTCGTCCACGAGCTAAGGAGTCACGAGAAGGGACGTTGCAAGCTAATGAAGCGGCTTTGAGTCGTTTCCGACTCAACAAAGAAGGTCTAGGTCGGCAACGACCTACGAAGGAAGATGTGGACCGACCTAATGAGACACCGCTTCTGGTGATGAGTCGTACACGTCTCAACGACTCATCCATAAGTCGTGTACGAGTTAACAAGAGCAGAGAAGTGGAAGTAGATGAGTCGTTCGGAGATGACTCGCTTGAAGGGATGTGCCGCAGGGAAGCTATGAGTCGGTGAAGACCATGAGTCGGTGAAGCCTTGAGTCGTGAGTAGTTGTAACTTGTATGGGTGTTGAGTCGGTTGAGTCGTGACATATGTTGAGTCGTGTTGTACGCATATATAGTTGAGTCGTATGGCGTTTGTATCTGATGACTCGTGTTGTATATAAGTCGTCATGTTTAGGATGTCTATTTTTGCCGCTGTTATGAGTCGTAAGTCGTTGTTTTTGAGTCGTTTGCTCTTGAGTCGTGTGATGTACTTCGGTCTGTTGTGCTGCTAAGTCGGTAACGACTTATGATGAGTCGTGAGTCATGAGTCGGCCACGACTTAAGGGCCGTGTTGTGAAAACTCTATAAATAGGGGTGTGTGTTGTACATTTGTGGTGGTTGATTTTTTGAAAAAAAATCTCTTTTGTTAGCTTTGTGCTTTCATACAAATTGGTAGTTGAGTGTGATCTCCTATCTCCTCTTTCGGTTAATCGAGTGCGCTCGATTCAACGATCGTAGAAGCCGATTCACGGAATCTAGTGCGCTAGATCAACGTGCGAAGAATCGTAGATCTTTGTTTCTCGGCATCGTGCGCGATCAACGAGACGAAGATAGCTAGAATCTGGTATCTTTGGATCAACGGATTTGGGCCTTACAGTATTCTCAACTCACCGATTGCTACATTTCATCGATTGAAGTTTATTTCGATTGATCCGCTGCGTCAGTTTTTTTTGGTATCAGAGCATACTTAGCCAATCATAGCTAAGTTGATTCTTGGAGCCAAGTATTTGAAGTTGAAGTTTGAAGTTGTGTTCATCGTGTTCATATTGAAGTTGCAACAAGAGGGAGAACTTTCGATCTATTCCATTTTGGATCAAAGTGTTGAAGGTGTTTGAAATTGAAGTAGGCGGTGTATACTTGTGGGAAGTAGCCGAGCCTTGTGAAGTGTTGAACCGTGCCTTGTGCTTGAGTTGGAGCCGACCTCACTTGAGCCGTGTCATATTGCCGAGACAAGTGGAGGCCGAGTCAAATTGTTGCCAAGCTAAGTGGTTAAGTCGTGTAGAGCATAACCGAGACAAGATTGAGCCGTGCACTGATTAAGCCGTGACTTATTGTTGCTTTGTTGAAGTTTGTGTTGTTTTCAGTCATGCCACCAAGGAGAGCTAATCGTCATCAAAACGTTGAAGCTTTGTATCGAAGAGAAGAAGCTGAACTTATGGAACAACGTATTAATGAAAAGTTTGATGAAGGCATTGGTAAATTAGAGAAATTGATGAATGATTTGAATCAAAGGAGGAGATCACCAAACTCGAACCATGGAGGAAACCGAGTTTCGCCATCGGTTACGGAAGCGAGGAGGGTATCACCACATTCTTGTAGAGATGGAAGAGAAACATCAATTTCATCACGAAGAGATCATCACGACTATGCACATGAAGAGAGAAGAAGTCAACGTGAATTTGACAATGAAGCATATAGAGATGAAGAGAGACATAGTCAAAGAAGCATGTATGAGCGAAGGGATGATAATGGTCGAGATCGATGTAGGCGTACTTTTGATTTTGTTGAAGAGGGTGATAGAGCTAGTATTCATTACCGAGATCGAGACCAAGTTCGAAATTCTTATCGGGATGTTGAAGATGATAGACGTTGGGAATCGGGTATGAAGATGGAAATTCCAGAATTTAAAGGAGGGATGGTAGCGGAAGAATTTCTCGATTGGGTTTCCAATGTTGAAGAGATCTTTGATTTCAAGGAGGTTCCTGAACATAGGAGAGTGAAGTTGGTTGCTACTAGGTTGAGGGGGAGAGCTTTGGCGTGGTGGCAGCAAACTAAACTTACCAGGGAGAGAATGGGGAAGTCAAAAATAGAATCGTGGGATAAGATGAAAAAGTTGATGAGATCTACTTTCTTACCTTACAACTATCAGTCACTTATGTACCAAAGATTGCAGAATCTGAGGCAAGGGACGAAGTCTGTTAGTGATTATGCTGATGAATTTTACCAACTCATTGCTAGGAATGATATTATGGAAACGGAAGAATAGCTAACTGCTAGATTCATTGGGGGATTGAGAATGCAGATCCAGGATATGGTTAATATGTTCGATCCTAGATCCGTTGCAGAGGCACATCAGAAAGCGTTGGCTTGGGAAAAGCAAGGAAGGCGTGGAGGTGGTGTGTTTACTAATTGCAACAATCAAGCGAGGGGTGTTGGTGGAAGTTCTAATGTTCCTAAACCTGTTACAAAACCAGTGGTAAAGGAGGCTGAGAAGGCGAAGGTTAGCAGTGGTTTCAAATGTTATAATTGTCAGGAGTTGGGTCATAAAAGCAATGAATGTCCGAAGCCGAAGAAGAGAGCAATGGTTGCAGAAGTTGAGGAGGATGATGGTGAGGAGGCAGAATGTTCAAATACACCTTATGTTGAGGAGGAAGAAGAATTGTTTGGAGATGAAGGTTGTAATCTTATGATGAGGAGGTCATGTCTTACACCAAAGCAAGAGGAGGATTGTAGTTGGTTGAGGAGTAACATATTTCAGTCGACATGCACTATTCTGGGAAAAGGTTGCAAGTTCGTTATTGATGCTGGAAGTTGCGATAATATTATTTCTACAGAGGCTGTGAGGAAATTGAACTTGAAAACTGAGAAGCATCCTAAACCGTACAAGCTAGCATGGTTAAGGAAGGGTGGTGAAGTGAAGGTGTGTCGAAGGGCTTGTGTTAATTTTTCTATTGGGAAGAAGTACAAAGATGAAATTTGGTGTGACGTTGTAGACATGGACGTGTGTCATCTGTTGTTGGGCAGACCGTGGCAGTTTGATAGAGCAGTTCAACATGATGGTCGTGCAAATAGTTACAGTTTCATGTTCGAGGGTACTAAAATCACTTTGGTTCCCAAGAAGCAACAACAGAAGGAGAGCAAACTAGAAGAGATTGAAGAGTTGAAAACTTTATTGTCTTTGAAGGAGTTTGTGAAAGAAGTTGAAGAGGAGCCTGAAGTATTTTTGTTGATTGGGCGAGAGAGTAGTGGCGAAGTTGAGATTCCTGAAGAAGCAAAGCCAGTTTAGAAAGAATTTGAAGATGTATTTCCAGAGGAGTTGCCTAAGGAGTTACCACCATTGAGAGACATTCAACATCAAATTGATCTTGTTCCGGGAGCAGTGTTACCACATCGACCACATTACCGAATGAGTCCGAAGGAACATGAAGAGTTACGAAGGCAAGTGGAAGAGTTGTTGGAACAGGGACGTGTTCAGGAAAGTTTGAGTCCATGTGCTGTGCCAGCTTTGTTAGTACCGAAGAAGGACGGAACTTGGAGGATGTGCACTGATAGTCGAGCTTTGAACAAGATTACTGTTCGTTACAGATTTCCTATGCCAAGTTTGGATGACTTGCTAGATCAGTTGAGTGGGGCAACTATATTTTCGAAGATTGATTTGAAGAGTGGTTATCATCAAATTCGGATTAGACATGGAGACGAGTGGGAGACAGCTTTCAAGACGAGGGAAGGATTATACGAATGGTTGGTTATGCCATTTGGTTTGTCAAATGCACCTAGTACATTCATGCGGGTGATGAATCAAATCTTTAGACCATTCATTGGGAAGTTCGTGGTGGTTTATTTCGATGATATTCTGATTTATAGCAGGAGTACAGAGGAGCATGTTCAACATTTGAGGGAAGTATTGATTATTCTTCGTGAAGAACAATTTTATGCTGCTACGAAGAAATGTGTGTTTATGACGCACAGTGTTTTATTTCTGGGTTATGTTGTTTCAGGAAAGGGTATTCAAGTTGATCAGAGTAAAGTTGAAGCAGTCAGAAATTGGCCACAGCCAAAGACAATTACAGAAGTGAGAAGTTTTCATGGGCTAGCGTCATTCTACCGAAGATTCATTCCACACTTCAGTAGCGTGATGGCTCCAGTTACTGATTGCATGAAGGGTAAACAGTTTTCGTGGACAGAAGAAGCTGGGATTGCTTTTGAACGAATCAAAGAACTGTTGACGACAGCGCCAATTCTTGTTTTACCAGATTTTCAGTTGTTGTTTGAGCTACACACTGATGCATCAAAGGTTGGGATTGGTGGAGTGTTGAGTCAGCAGGGGAGACATATTGCATATTTCAGTGAAAAGTTATCAGGGGCAAAGATGAGATACAGTACATATGACGTTGAATTCTATGCTGTTGTGCAAGCTGTTAAGCATTGGAGACACTATCTATTTCAGAAGGAATTCGTTCTTTACACTGATCATGAAGCTTTGAAGCATTTACAAGGGCAAGATAAAATTTCAGCGAGACATGCATCATGGATTGCTTATTTATAGCAGTTTACTTTTGTTGTCAAACATAAATCAGGGGTGACGAATCGTGTAGCTGATGCTTTAAGTAGGAGGAGCCATTTGTTGACAACATTGAAGGTTGAAGTGACGGGGTTTGAATTATTGCCAGAGATGATTGAAGAAGATCCTTACTTTGTGAAATATGTTGAGAAAGTGAAGGATGGAAGTACCGATGAATTTATGTTGGTTGATGGTTTTCTGTTTAAGGGGAATCGTTTATGTATACCGGATTGTAGCTTGAGAATGAAAATTATCAAGGAGTTGCATGAAGAAGGCCATGTGGGTAGAGATCGTACATTGCAGTTGATTTCTCAATCTTACTTTTGGCCATCGATGAGGAAAGAGGTTGAAAGATTCGTGGAGAGATGCCATATTTGCCAGGTGTCAAAAGGAACAGCGACGAATGCAGGGTTGTATATGCCGTTACCTGTACCGTCTAAGCCATGGGTTGATATTAGCATGGATTTCGTTTTGGGTTTGCCTAGAACTCAAAGGGGAAATGATTCGATATTTGTTGTAGTGGACAGGTTTTCGAAGATGGCACATTTTATTGCCTGCAAGAAGACAGCGGATGCAGTTCGAGTGGCGCAGTTATTTTTCAAGGAGATTTATCGACTTCATGGATTGCCAGGGTCTATTGTGTCGGATAGAGATACTCGTTTTCTGAGCCACTTTTGGTTGAGTTTGTGGAAGATGGTGGGAACGAAACTGAAATTTAGTAGTGCTTATCATCCGCAAACTAATGGACAGACGGAAGTTGTTAACCGGTCATTGGGAAATTTGTTGCGATGCCTTGTACAGGATAATTTGAAGAATTGGGACATGAAGTTATGCCAAGCCGAGTTTGCACATAATCATGCAGTGAATCGTAGCACAGGATTCAGCCCATTTCAGATTGTATATTCAACTATACCCAGGGGACCGTTGGAATTGGCAGTAGTGCCACAGTCAAAGGGAACGGTTAAACGAGCTGCTGATTTTGTTGAAGGATTGACGGAATGTCATAGAATCGTTCAGGAACGATTGGAGAAATCAAATGAGAAATATAAGAAATCTACAGATTTGAAACGAAGAAATGTTGAATTTAAGGAAGGTGATTTGGTTTATGCTGTGTTGACGAAGGATCGTTTTCCGATGGGTGCTTATAACAAGTTGAAGGCGCGGAAAATTGGTCCAATTGAAATTGTGAAGAAAATCAATGAAAATGCTTATAAGTTGAAACTGCCGGAAGATGTTTACACGTCTGACGTGTTCAATGTTAAACATCTTGTTCCATATTACGGAGGTAAACAATCAGATGAAGAAGAATGTACAAATTCGAGGACGAATTTTTCTCAACCAGGGGAGGATGATGCAGCTAAGGCCAGAGAAGAAGTTGTGCAATCTTTAATTCCTGAAAACATGAGTTTGTGGTATAGTGTGATGAGTCGTCCACGACTCAGTGAAGGCAGCATGAGTCGTAGGAGGGTGGATTTGAGTCGTCCACGACCTAAGGAGTCACGAGAAGGGACGTTGCAAGCTAATGAAGCGGCTTTGAGTCGTTTCCGACTCAACAAAGAAGGTCTAGGTCGGCAACGACCTACGAAGGAAGATGTGGACCGACCTAATGAGACACCGCTTCTGGTGATGAGTCGTACACGTCTCAACGACTCATCCATAAGTCGTGTACGAGTTAACAAGAGCAGAGAAGTGGAAGTAGATGAGTCGTTCGGAGATGACTCGCTTGAAGGGATGTGCCGCAAGGAAGCTATGAGTCGGTGAAGACCATGAGTCGGTGAAGCCTTGAGTCGTGAGTAGTTGTAACTTGTATGGGTGTTGAGTCGGTTGAGTCGTGACATATGTTGAGTCGTGTTGTACACATAGATAGTTGAGTCGTATGGCGTTTGTATCTGATGACTCGTGTTGTATATAAGTCGTCATGTTTAGGATGTCTATTTTTGCCGCTGTTATGAGTCGTAAGTCGTTGTTTTTGAGTCGTTTGCTCTTGAGTCGTGTGATGTACTTCGGTCTGTTGTGCTACTAAGTCGGTAACGACTTATGATGAGTCGTGAGTCATGAGTCGGCCACGACTTAAGGGCCGTGTTGTGAAAACTCTATAAATAGGGGTGTGTGTTGTACATTTGTGGTGGTTGATTTTTTGAAAAAAAATCTCTTTTGTTAGCTTTGTGCTTTCATACAAATTGGTAGTTGAGTGTGATCTCCTATCTCCTCTTTCGGTTAATCGAGTGCGCTCGATTCAACGATCGTAGAAGCCGATTCACGGAATCTAGTGCGCTAGATCAACGTGCGAAGAATCGTAGATCTTTGTTTCTCGGCATCGTGCGCGATCAACGAGACGAAGATAGCTAGAATCCGGTATCTTTGGATCAACGGATTTGGGCCTTACAGTATTCTCAACTCACCGATTGCTACATTTCATCGATTGAAGTTTATTTCGATTGATCCGCTGCGTCAGTAATCCAGTGATATTATAATAGTGTCTAGGGTTTTCAAAATAAAATACAGAAATAGCTGGAATGCTTACATCTCACGTTCCAACATAGTTGGGCACAATCAAAACCGTACATGCACTTATTGGATTTTGGATTCCATCAATGGCAGGGCTACTGGGGTACCGCCGTCACAGTACGTGGCCTAGATCATAGTACCGAGGAGTACGCCCGCTCCCCTGCAACACAAGGCTAGAACCATCCCTTATTGGACAGTCCCGAACAAGACCACCTCGTAGTTGGCGCGACCAACCACACACTAAGCCGAAATAGAAAGGGACCTCTAGGCAAGGTAAATCTCACTCTCAAGTGGGGGCTACCTACGAAGCCTTGCTGCACCTCCCCCGTTTTAGCCATTCCCGGTTGATGAGGCTTGAGGTTACGATTACCTTTATAGAACACATCTATCTTAGAATGCTCATCGTCCACCTGACGATGTTTTGAAAGCATTCAATCCATACAAGTTCGTTCCGGGTTCAAACGAAACTGAAGGCACTATCTCGTTGCACTCATTATTGGAATCACCCTTAGAGTCAGCGACCATAGCCCTTGCACTTTGATTCGCCATCTCGAATCTATAAGCACTATTCCGTCAACTCATTACGGAATCACCCACAGAGTTATACTAACGTATAGCCCTTACACCTCGAGTCTTCACTTGCTCCACTTGGATTAACAACCTAATGTTTAATTGGAATCGATGTGGTTTTTGGATATCGAAATATGGAAACCCGATCCCGGTCTCACCGAAACCAAACGCCATTTTAATGTCCAAGTTGTACTTAAGGGTTTTAAACGGTTAAAACTTATATACAGGATGATATAAACAAATAGATGAATCATATTATCACAGGGGATAATTCATAATAAACATTCATCTCACACAGCAGCATACCACATAACAGATATATCCAAATCATCCAGTATCAAACCAATATCAACCAATCATCCCATATCAATCACTAAATATTGATCATCCAATATCAATCAATTAACCAATATAAATCAATCAACCCATATTAATCAAACATCTAAAACAGAATTGATTATCTCTTAATCAATTGAATTACTATAATCCTTCATCATTCATTATTATTCCAAATAAATTAATCATCTCTAATGATTTCCTTAATTAATCTTCCTTGATTAGTTATCTTAATTACATTCAAGTAATTATCCTTAACCATATTCAGTAATTAACCCTTTAATTACTATCATTAATTATAATAATTAACGATCATTCATTAATTAATTAACTATAATTAATTACATTAATTCTTAATTAATTACAATTAATTAATCACATTTAAATTAATCACTTATATTAATCAACCTTGATTAATATCATTAATCACATTAATTAATGATCCTTATTAATTAATAATATTTTAATTAATTAAAGAATTAACTTATAATTAATCAACTCATTAATCATAATTAGTAATTAACAATTTGTAATTACTTGTCTTAATTAATTAACTTCTTAATTAATTATTAATCTTTGATTAATTAGTCTAATTAATCAATCTTTAATTACTTCATCAAGTAATTATTAAACAATTAAATTAATAAATAAATCCTTAATTAATAACTTTATTAATTAATTACAATTTAATTAATTACACTTAGTAATTAATCTTAAATTAAATTCATTCATTAATTACTTAATCACATTAATTAATTAACTAAAATAATTAAGTAATTAACTCTTAATTACTTACGTAATAATTATCTCTAATTACTTCCATTAATGAATCTTAATTACTTTCTTAAATAATTAATTCCATTATTAAATAATCCTTAATCCTTTAATTAATCACTTCATAATTAATTATCTTTAAAATAATTATATTAATCAATTCTTTAATTAATATTATTAAGTGATTAACCAATAATCACTTTAACTAATTACTCCATGAGTAATTACCATTAATTACTTCCATAAGTAATTAACCTCCTTAATTACATTCAATTATTAACCATTAATTACTTCATTAAGTAATTATACTTAATTAATCCATAATTAAGTGATTATATAAATTTAAATAAATAATTAACTAATTATTTAAAATTAATTAAACAATTAATTAATTAACTAATCTTATATTACAAAATTCTTAATTAATTAAGAAAACATTTATCTTAATTAATTATTTACTTAATTACAAATCATATTTAATTAAGAATTCTAAAGTTAATAACAAAGATAAATTGACCCTATTTATCTTCATAATTAAATTATTTGAATTAATCAAACTTAAAATCAAATTTATTCAATTTGAATTTCAACATCATAATAGTAACCTTATTTTGGAGATAAGGAATTTAGAAATAAATTCCAAAATTTAAAACACTTTGAATCATCTAATTTTAAACTTATTCATTTTCAAAAATAATTTGAAAACTTTATTATTAAAACCTTAGTTTACAATTTAATTTAAAGCTTTGATTCCAAATTCAAAACACTCTTCTTTAAATTAAAAATTTAATTAAATTAGACTACTTTCAAAAGAAATTATGGAAACAAATTTACATTTTAAAATAATTTCAATTTGTGCTTTTACAACAAGCTTAACTTTGAAATTTTATTCCTTTTATAAAAATTGTGTATACTTTAAACCTGATTTTAATTTATTTCTAACTTGAGGTTAAATTTGCAACCCAAAATCATCTCAGACCTAAGCTAAAACATGACAACCAAATACTCGGGTCGAACCCAGTATCCACGCGTGCTAGCCCCGAAGCAATCCTACGGCTCTTTACTTCGAGTCGTCCATATGGAAACACGAGCTTCACACGAGAATACCACGTCTTCCCCCAAACCAAACTCACCAGATAATGTCGTGCATGTTGCACGTGCACCGTCCATCCTGGACGACGTCGATCGGCACGGCAACACCCTACAACCCCAAAACCTCGTGCGAACACGATAACCAACCCAGATTCCAGAATCCACTCTCGAATCAAAATTCAAACATCCAACTCGAACCACTGCAAATACAAGATCCACAAACCCAATCACCACCGGCAACTTTCAAGCCGTTGATCTACGCCGTCCTCACCATCGATCATCTCGACCACGGGCTACCTTCTCCCCAAAAGCGAACGCTTCCGGCGCTCCATCCATGTCGAAACTGCTTCGACGAACCAGGTGAACAAAACGCACAACAGAACCCTAGTTTGACTCAAATCGAAAAATTTAACCATTTAAAAATTTTAATTAAAATTTTCCCTAAATCCCTAACATTCAAGCAAGCTTCACCCGAAAAATCAAATAAATCATTGAATAAATCATAGACAGTACGCAAAAATTCCCAAAACGATCAAACTAAAAATTATCATGATTTATCAAACTAAAAATATTGAAATTGGTATTAAAAATCATGATTTCCTGATGCTATTCAAATCATGCAATCAGAACTAAAGATTAAGTTCATAAAATTTTAGCCCAATTTGATTTTTACTGTAATTTTCAAAATTTCTGAACCATTATTCCATTTTAAAAACTTATAAACATTTTTAGATGAAAAGTTATATGATTAGAATCAACTTCTCTTCACATATCAAGATCTAATATAGTTTGGATTAAAAGATTTTGAATTTTTCTTTTTACAGATCATTCACAGAAAACATACTTGCATGTATACAAACAAACAATCTCTCACAACATATAGGTACTAATCCATATAAATTCAAGCTATAGAATTCTTAATACAAGTCAATAACAACACATGCATGGCAGTAAAATAAGATCAACTGTTTTTAAAAAAATATTTACTCACTTTGTTATGCAGAGCAGAGTAGGTTAGTATAAAATTCCAGGCCTGAACTAAAATTCAGAAAAATGCATTTGCTTTGATCTTGCTTTTGAAATTTCCTTTGCATGCTTTCAGATTGATGATTAAAAGTGCTGAAACTTCAGTTATTCCTGATTCCATTGAATTACAGTTGAACTTTATTGCAGGTTGAAGCTTTTGGAGTTGCAGATAGGATTTGCAGTTTTAGGTTTTAGCTTTTTATTTTGTAAGAAGTGTTTACTAATTTTGCCATTAATGTTAGAAAGAATGAAGAAAGAAAAGAAAAGAGTTTGAACTGAAAAATAAAAGTGGAAAACAAATTTTCTCTTCAAACAGAAACTTTTATAAATTTAAATTCTAAATAAGAGTAAATGTTGCCACATGTCCTTTAATTCAAACAAATGTCATTCAGCTTGCTTAATTTTCTTACAAGTGTGTTAGAGATTCCTTATCATGTTTACACATGTTATTAAGTATTTTAATTAAATTTTTAGTTAATTTTTAATGTAAATATAACCTGACATTTTTAATTTACTTTATTACTAAATACTTATATGTGTAAATATAAATTTACTTTAAAGAAAGTATCATAAAACTAATTACAATACAAATAAATCTTATATATGTAATTTAAAATCTAAACATCTTATATTTATACAACCATTTTAAATTTAAAACACTTTAAAGAAAAAAAATAAAACTTTGATTAAATCCTTTATAAACTATCATATTAAAAATAAATATCAATCTTATATTTGAAAACAAATTAATTAATCTTTGGATTAACTTTTGAAAATACTAATTTTGAAACAAAGCTTTAAATTACTATTCAAAAATATCAATAGATTGAGTTAAATTTCAAAACAATCCAAATTATAACATATACTTACATATATATTACAATTTGAAAATTCAATCTTTAATTAAAACAGAAGATATCCTATTCACAATATATATATCAAATGTATATATTATAAATAGATAAAATTGTATTAGCTTTGACAAATAAATCTTATCAATATTGCCAGATTAAAATTCATTAAACTTTAAAAGATTAAATTTACCAATTTTAAATTAAAATTATAAAGAAAATTATCAAACCAATTTAAATATTAATGCAGATTATTAAATTGTTATTGCCCAAAATTCCGGGTCGTTACAATCCTCCCCCCTTAAAAGAATTTCGTCCTCGAAATTTAAAAGTAAATGTAATTTAATAACCCAGTACAGATTTTAATTTCAATCAGCAAAGCATACTTAACAACCAGTTACTAACAACCAAAGCAATCAATCAAACAAACAAACCTAACTAATTATCCTGAGAGAAACCAGAATAAATCTCTAATACTATCTAGAGTTTCCCAAGTAAAT
This sequence comes from Allium cepa, assembly GCA_030765085.1. Lineage (NCBI taxonomy): Eukaryota > Viridiplantae > Streptophyta > Magnoliopsida > Asparagales > Amaryllidaceae > Allium > Allium cepa. The sequence continues at coordinate 313,809,795 of CM060937.1, forward strand.
CACCGGGAGACTCGCTCTTCAAAAGCCAACAAACTAACAATACTACCAAAATCTAGGCTCCTCTCATCTCTATATCCATCAATCTGAACAGAAAATAAGATTACTCTCAAATCCAGCTCAACATCCAACTCCAACTGAACTACAGATTCAATAACCAATCGATGAATCATACACGTATTCCCTCAAAGATACGTGAAATATAATGAACTCCAGCTATCCAAACTGGCAATTCAATCTTATCCTATCAAAAACACAGATAAGAAATCTTCAAATGCCTCAGCACTAACCAACCAATCTTATCGAATTTCAGCTCTCTTAACCAGAGAAAACTTAACAACAATGAAGTCTCCAACTTCAAATACCAAACTCCTTATCTCATATCTGCATAACTCAACAGACAATCCTGGACTGCCAATCGTCTTCTTGATCAGCTCAGCCTATGTTGATACTTCCAGAAACAACTAGACCAAAGCAAACAAGCTTTTGGATCATATTCAACAGAAAAGTTGTAATATCCCGGAATTTTTAACAATATCAATTTAATAATCTGTAGTAAAAATTAAATTGATATTGATAATCTGTTAATAATTATTCAAACAAATTTAATAATCTTCTTCAATAAATATTTAAATTGGTTATTCTATCTTTTAAATAATAAATGAATTTCTATTTACAATATAAATATATGGTTTATATTTTAAATAGATTAGCATTTGTTTAATTTTAATAAGTAAAGCATTATTTTCTAGTTTTATTATTTGTAGTAATTTTGGAAAATTTGTTTTATTTAATATTTAAGCATTTCAAAGTTGAATAAATGATTTTGGTTTAAATTTAATAAATGAATAACGTTTTAAAATTCCAATATTTATATTTTTACTTGGAAATTTTGATTTTAATTAATATTGAGTTTTAATAACTATTTCATAAATAAAAATATGATTTTAAAATTGATAAGAAAAAAAATATTAAATGTTTTTAAATTAAATTGGATTGAGTTTTAAATTTAGAATAAATTAAATAAAATGTTTTATGGTTTAATAAAATGGATATTTTATTGATAAAAATATAATTTCTTGTAAAATGATTTTTATTTAATAAAAAGAGATTTATAAAAGCAATATTAATATTGTATTGACTTTATAAATAAGTTTTGAATAAGATTTGTAATTTTTATTTCAAATTGAATTTTTTATTATAACTTAATTTGAAATTGTTTGGTTTGAATTTAGTTTGAATTTGAATTCAAAAGTATAAATCTTAATTGTTTAATTATTTTAATTCTTATTTGTGTATGTTTTGTAAAACATTGTTTGTTCTTATTTCTTTATAAATTCATACACATATTAATATAAAAATAACAAGTTATATTTAACTAAAACACTTGAATTACTTTGAAAATTAAAAAGAAAAAGAAAAAAACAAATTACTTTTAAAAGAGAAAACAAGTGTTAAATTCATATACATTCAATTTGACAAGTGTTATAAAATGGATAAGTGTTAAAATTTTGTTTTTATTTTTCTTTAATTTTATTTAAATCTGAAAATACATTAGTTAAACTTGCATCTTCATTCATTCATACTTCATTTCCATTTTCTTTCCCTTAATCAAATAAAGACCAAAATTCATTTTCATATTAACAATCCACAATCACAAATCTATATAAAAATCTGCATATACAATTCACCAAAATCTGTTCATAAACCTGCATATCCATAATCCCAAATCTGCATTCACAAATTTATCAAAACCCTGTACAAATCCATCAATTTGCATATTCAAATCTACACTTCATTTCAAAAACAAAATGAAGAGCCTGCACTATTTTCTTTTCTCTATACTCTGTTTTAAAACCTGGGTTGAATGAAAGCATTAGCATGCATTTGAGGGATGAGTAACTACAACACATCTGCATGTATTTGAGGAGTTAACAACTGCATATCAATTCAACATGAAGCAAAGGGTCAAGCCTGCATATTTTTGTTTTCCTGCAAATTCAAAATGAACAACAGTGGTCTGCATCATAAAATGTGAGTAACTTTTAACTTTTAAATCCTAAAATAGGATTGCATGCTAGATTGTTTGATGCATATAAGTATTGCTGTGTTTAAGTGGGAAGTAATGTGTGTTGCTGTTGTTTTATTACCTGATCTGTTTCCTTGATTTTCTAGGCAGTTTTATTAAAACTTTATCTTTTAACTTTAAATGATTAAATTCATATGTAAGGTTATAAATTATCTTAAGATAACTTTTACAGTTTTATGCAAGTGTAAAAGAAAAATAGATATAAACAGTATTGTCCCTGTTAACTCAGGTAAAACTTCGCATGATTTATTTTTTATCAAGACTCAACTATATTGATATCATGCTTCAGATTTATAAATAAATGTACTTGCCATAAATTGATTTTCGAATCAAGAAGTAAATTTTTAGAAGATAGACTCAGTAGCAGTTTTGTATTAAACTAGGAATGAAATCTGTGCAAATTCTGTTGATCTTTGAATTGGAAAATTCTGAAATTCTTTTGAATTATTAAGTAAGGATCATAGATCCTTAGAAAAATCAAAGAAGTATAAAATGATTATTAGATTGATTGCAGTTTTGATTTTTGGAATTGAACCTTAGTTTTGAACAAGGGTTAAAATTGGGTCAGTGTGAAGTGATTAAATGGATCGAGTGATTTGGTTTTTGGTGTGTGGGTAGTTGGGGGTGTAGAGGAGCTCGTGGCCGGAGAGGTGGATCTCAAGATGGTGGAGGTGGCGAACTGTCGCCGTTGACAGGTTTTGACAGTGAAACCTGTTTTCTATTTACAGGTTTTGGAATTTGGGGTATATTTTGAATGCTTTGATTTTTGTTCGATTTGGTGATGATGTTAGTGGATTGAGGGGTTTCTGGTTGTGGCTTGATCACCTGAGATGATCGCCAGAGGTAGTGGTCGCCGTGTATATGCACGGCGACGAGATTTTCAGGTGAACTATTTTTGGTGTGGGATGTTGCAGGGAAATCTTTGAAGATGACTCGAAGCAAGTTGATAGGAAACTCGGAGTGGAGAGGCAGTAGACTCGAAGTAGAAATAAGGTTTCTCGGGTCACTGTAAATTCCAGGTTACAAAGGAAACTGTGTTTTATAAAATCTGGGTTTTAAAAATTTAAATCTGTAATTTATGTTAAAAGCAAAGTTCAAGTTCAAATGCAATTCAAGTTTGCATTACTAATTTGAATTCAAATTCCATGTTATAAAATAAAAATAAAAGTTTAAAATTTAACTTAATTAACTATTTTATTTTGGGTAAAATAGTTGAAACTTTTAATAATGTAGTTTTTAAAATGTGATTAAGATTTAAGAATTAATTTTAAATCTGGAAATCTAAGCTTAAACCTGAACTCCAGTTTTAAATTTAAAAAGAAAATATAAATTTGAAAGTTTTAAACTAAAAATGAATTGAAACTTCTAAAATTTTGAAATGAATTTAAATTCAAGTTCTTATGATTTGATTTTTAAGACAAACCTTTGAATTGTCCTGAAATTTAAATAAGTTTTAAAATTATTTAAACTTTGACAAGTTTTAAAAATTTTCTATTTTAAGCTTAAATTTAAATTGAAATTTAAAAGGAAATTTCTTAAGTACTTTGTCTTAAATCAAATGGTTTTAAACGTAATTAAGTTATGCTTATGAAAATTTAATTTAGATAAATATTTCAGAATTAATTTGTTTAATAAGATAATTAAGATTAATTAATTTAATTAATTAATTGAATTTGGAATTAAATATTGACTAATGAGTAATCAAATTTTAATTAAGATCATTAATTAAATTATTAATTAATGATGAATAAATAATAATAATTATGGAATTAAGTTTTAATTTAAGGTTAATTAGTTTAATAATTAACTTTAATTAATAAATAATTAAAGATAATTTAAATGGTAATTAATTAAGGTTAATTACCTTATAAAATAATTTGAGGATGGTTAATGAAGGACATTAACCATGATTATTTAACGATTAATTAATGTAGTTAATTTTTATAATTAATTAGATTAATTAATTTGATAATAATCAATTATAAATGGTTTGAGTATAATTACCTAATAAAGTAATTAAGAAATTAATTACTTAATGTAATTATAGTTTAATGTGAATTTTTATTTTTAATTAATTAAGTTTAATTAATTATAAACCCTTGAGTTTTATAAATAATTACTTTATGTAATTAATGATTTGGAAATTTACTTAGTTAAGTAATTAATTAATAATTACATGACTGTAATTAAGTAGAGATGTTTAAGTATGAGGTAATTTGGATTAATTACTTAGTAATTAATCAAGAAATTAATTTAGAAATTAATTAAGAATAATTAATTTGTTTAATATAGTAATTAAGTTAGATAATTACTAAATGTAATTAATCTGTGATGATGATTAATAATTTTAAGTTAATTACTTAAGGTAATTAATAATTAAAGATCATTAATTATTTTAATTAATGATGTAATTAAGTTGATTAATTATGATTAATTAATCAATAATAAGCAATTAAAGGTAATTAATTAATTAATTAATGTAATTAATTATGATTAATTAATCAATTGAAGTAATTAAAGGTTAATTACTGTTTGGTTGAGGTTAATTAATTTGTAAAATCAATTTAGGATAATTACATGAATGTAATTAAAGGTAATTAATCAAGAGTGATTAATTAAGGTAATTTATGATTGATTAATTGTAATCAATTAAATGATTGAGTAAGCAAGATTATAAATTGATGAAGTGATTAATTTAATTCATATTAAATTAATTAGAAGTAGAGAATTAATTTAATTCATTTTAAATTAATTATAGGGTGATGAATAAATCTTTGCTTATGTATGAATGGATGTTGTTGATTGTTTTGGATGCTTTGTGATCTCGAGAATGAGATAAATGATATTGTGTGGTATGAATGTTTTGTTCGTATTGTGATGATAACATAAGTTATCTATTGTGATGATGATATATGGAATATCTATTTGATATTGATTATGTGGGTTACCTGTTATGTGATAATGTTAATTATCAGTTATGATTTATAAGTTATCTATCTGTGTATATATAGATACTGTATTAAACTGTTTTAAAAACCTTTAAAACAACTTGGACCTAAAAGACACGCTTTGGATTTCGATAAGACCGGGATCGGGTTTCCATAATTGGATATCCGAAAACCACATCGTTTCCAATTAACGTTAGGTCGTGAATCAAAGTGGAGCTTTGTGAAGACTCGAGGTGTAAGGACTATGAGTCGATATAACTCTGTGGGTGATTCCGTAATGAGTTTGACGGAATAGTACTTATAGATTCGAGATGGTAGTTTAGAGTGCAAGGGTTATTGTCGTTAACTCTGAGGGTGATTCCAAAATGAGTGTAACGAGATAATGCCTTCGGTTTCCTTCGAACCCGGAACGAACTTGTATGGATTGAATGCTTTCAGAACATCGTCAGGTGGACGATGAGCATTCTAAGTGATATGTCCTATCAAGGTAATCGTAGCCTCATGCCTCATCAATCGAGAATGGCTAAAGCAGGGGAGGTGCAGCAAGGCTTCGTGGGTCGCACCCACTGGAGAGCAAGATTTACCCCTGTCTAGATGTCCCTTTATATTTCGGTTGTGTGGGGCGATTACTAGCTAGAATCGCCGGGGTTGTCTTGTTCGGAACTGTTAAGTAAGGAATGGGTCCGGCTTTGTGTTGCAAGAGATTGGGAGTAATCCTCGGTACGTTGATCTAGGCCACGTACTGTGACGGGCGGTACCCCAATAGCCCACCATTGTATGGAATCCACAATCCAATAAGTGCCAACGGTTTTGATTGTATTATCCACTTTTGTGGCTAGTAGCTGGAATTTAATCATGTAACAATTTCGGCTATTTCATATTTATTTGAAAACCCTAGACACTATTATAATATCATCGGATTTCCTATCAAATATTTTGGTTAGCATAAGGTAAAAACTTTTCCATGTTTATGTGTGGGAAGTCTTACGTGATACCTTTCTTTCCAAAAGGTTTTTAAAAGTTAAGCAACTTTAACCTGTTACTCACACCAGACCCATGTCTGACCCGGAGTTATTTCTGTTTTTCTTTAACTCTTGGGTACTCAATTTTTACGAGTAGCCAAGGGAATTCAGGTTAGGATTCAGATTAGCTTTGACGAATATTGGAGGAGCAATGGAGCAGGAGGCTTCGGTGTTGTAGTTATCTAGTTTCCGTTGTGTGTTCTCCGAGTTGCTGTATAGAGTTGTATAACTAGACAGGTGTCTATAACTGTCTAGTATGAGTTGATTAGATGTGTATCTCTGATAATTATTGTAAACTATGTAATATTTATGTTATTAATATAATTTATTTGTTCCGCTGTTTAGATTCTGATGTGTTTCTTTCTTCTCTTCTTTCTTTTCTTCTTCTATCCCTTTCTTTCTTAAAGATGATGCGATTTTCTGGGAGTGGAAAGTCGGGTCGTCACACTTGGTATCAGAGCATTAGGTTGAGTGAATACCTAGGCTCTGTAGTGGTGTCTTTCTTGAGAGAGCGTATTTGTAATTTTTAATATATATATTTAATATATATATATATATATATATATATATATATATATATATATTTCTACTATCTGTTGGGTTACCGTTCAGGTTTTCCCAATATAAGTTATAAATGTAGATGGGGTAGTAGTGTGTGTAACACGACTACCATTGGTTAGAATTTGAATGTGTGAGATTGGGAGTGTGTCTGTTGAGACTGTAGACCTAATACCATCTCGAGTGAGTTCTGTAGTGATGAAGAACTTCATTGATCTCTGAAGGAAACCTGTTAAGGTTCGGAGTTTATTTTTGAGATTGGATGAGTAGTGTTCGGATCTGTTGGTTGGCAGAAGTGAGTAATGGTATTTGGATACCTCAGGAAGGAAGTAGTAGCTGCGTGATGAGATGCAGTGACTTTGGATGTTCCCAAAAATGCTTTCTTAGGAACAAATTATGGAAGTGAGTCTGCTTCAGTGTTGTGGCTATGGTTAGCTTGAGTTTCTGTTTGCTTAGAAGTCCAAGGTTCTCGGAGAGCTTTGTTTTGGAAATGTTTGGCATCTGTGGCAGCAGTGCAGTTTGAAGTGTTCTTGGTGTTGGCAAGAATCTTTTGGCTTAGCATTTTTTCTAAAGTGGAGTTCAGAAGCAGTTAAGTGGACCCGTTTCTTCGATGGGTTGGCTAGTTGAGTTTAAGCTGTTCTGTTTGGTAAAGGGAGAACAATATTCCTTGGATTTAGTTTGGGTGGTTCGCAAAAATGACTTGCGATTGTTTGAGTGTTCTCTTGGGTTATCTGAGATTTTCTGGATGTCTTCAGGAAGTCAGAGTTTGGTTCGCATCTGGGGATTGAGTTGGTGTAGCATCTCGGAGTTTTAGAGGAACTCCTGAATGATTCTTATGGATTTGTTGAATCATATCTCTGGGGTGTGATGTCCAGTTTGTGCTTGTGTTCTTCTTCAGCATTCTCTGCTTCGGATCAGAGTTGAGCAGCGGAAGCAGTTTGGAAGTGTATCTTCTTTTTCTTTTCTGGACAGAAGGAGTTGTTGTCTTCTGATGTTGAGGAGTTGAGTTTGAGTTTTGGATTTGGTTGATCTTGAGGAGATCATTTTGTTGTGTTTTTTGGTCTGGTTTGTTTCTAGAAGCATCAGCGTAGGTTGAGCTGATAAGTAAGGTTGTAGACAGCCCAGGATCGTCTGGAGAGTTTTGTGGATAAGAGTCGGAGGGATTTGGACTCTGAAGTCGGAGATTTAATTTTGGATAAGTTTTCTCCGATCAAAAGTGAGGTATATGATTTGGTAAGTCTGAGAAGCTAGCTCTGTAATGTTTTGGATCTTTTCTGTGATCTAGGAGATTAAGTGATTGATCTACAGGATTGAGTTGCCGGTTTGGATAACTGGGATTCGATGAGTTTCACGTATCTCTGAGGGAGTACGTGTATGATCTGTCTCTGGTTGTGGAATCAGCAGTTCTGGAGTTTGGTTGTTGAGTCAGACTCATTTGTAGTCTGATATCTTATCTAGTATTATTGTTATAGTTGTATAGGAGCTTTGTAGCTTCATAGTATTGTTTGTTTGGGTTCTCTGGAGCGAGTATCCTGGTATATATATACCTGGGAAACTCGATGAAATTTTATCCAGATTTTGTCTGGATAATTAGGATTGTTTGATTGGTTGTTTTTGGTTGTTAGCATAGATTTGATATATACTTGTGTTATTAAATTAAAATTTGATAAGATAATTAAATTACCTTTGTTTTAAATTTCGAGGACGACATTCTTTTAAGGGGGAAAGATTGTAATATCCCGAAAGTTTTAACAATATCAATTTAATAATCTGTAGTAAAAATTAAATTGATATTGATAATCTGTTAATAATTATTCAAATAAATTTAATAATCTTCTTCAATAAATATTTAAATTGGTTATTTTATCTTTTAAATAACAAATGAATTTCTATTTACAATATAAATATATGGTTTATATTTTAAATAGATTGGCATTTGTTTAATTTTAATAAGTAAAGCATTATTTTCTAGTTTTATTATTTGTAGTAATTTTGGAAAATTTGTTTTATTTAATATTTAAGCTTTTCAAAGTTGAATAAATGATTTTGGTTTAAATTTAATAAATGAATAATGTTTTAAAATTCTAATATTTTTATTTTTATTTGGAAATTTTGATTTTAATTAATATTGAGTTTTAATAACTATTTCATAAATAAAAATATGATTTCAAAATTGATAAGAAAAAAAATATTAAATGTTTTTAAATTAAATTTGATTGAGTTTTAAATTTAGAATAAATTAAATAAAATGTTTTATGGTTTAATAAAATGGATATTTTATTGATAAAAATATAATTTCTTGTAAAATGATTTTTATTTAATAAAAAGAGATTTATAAAAGCAATATTAATATTGTATTGACTTTATAAATAAGTTTTGAATAAGATTTGTAATTTTTATTTCAAATTGAATTTTTATTTATAACTTAATTTGAAATTGTTTGGCTTGAATTTAGTTTGAATTTGAATTCAAAAGTATAAATCTTAATTGTTTAATTGTTTTAATTCTTATTTGTGTAAGTTTGTAAAACATTGTTTGTTCTTATTTCTTTATAAATTCATACACATATTAATATAAACTAACAAGTTATATTAAACTAAAACACATGCATTACTTTGAAAATTAAAAAAGAAAAAGAAAAAACAAATTACTTTTAAAAGAGAAAACAAGTGTTAAATTCATATACATTCAATTTGACAAGTGTTATAAAATGGACAAGTGTTATAATTTTGTTTTTATTTTTCTTTTATTTTATTTAAATCTGAAAATACATTAGTTAAACTTGCATCTTCATTCATTCATATTTCATTTCCATTTTCTTTCCCTTAATCAAATGAAGACCAAAATTCATTTTCATATTAACAATCCACAATCACAAATCTGTATAAAAATCTGCATATACAATTCACCAAAATCTGTTCATAAACCTGCATATCCATAATCCCAAATCTGCATTCACAAATTTATCAAAACCCTATACAAATCCATCAATCTGCATATTCAAATCTACACTTCATTTCAAAATCAAAATGAAGAGCCTACACTATTTTCTTTTCTCTGCACTCTGTTTTAAAACCTGGGTTGAATGGAAGCATTAGCATGCATTTGAGGGATGAGTAATTACAACACATCTGCATGTATTTGAGGAGATAACAACTGCATATCAGTTCAACATGAAGCAAAGGGTCAAGCCTGCATATTTTTGTTTTCCTGCAAATTCAAAATGAACAACAGTTGTCTGCATCATAAAATGTGAGTAACTTTTAACTTTTAAATCTTAAAATAGGATTGCATGCTAGATTGTTTGATGTATATAAGTATTGCTGTGTTTAATTGGGAAGTAATGTGTGTTGCTGTTGTTTTATTACCTGATCTGTTTCATTGATTTTCTAGGCAGTTTTATTAAAACTTTATCTTTTAACTTTAAATGATTAAATTTATATGTAAGGTTATAAATTATCTTAAGTTAACTTTTACAGTTTTAAGCAAGTGTAAAAGAAAAATAGATATAAACAGTATTGTCCCTGTTAACTCAGGTAAAACTTTGCATGATTTATTTTTTATCAAGACTCAACTATATTGATATCATGCTTCAGATTTATAAATAAAAGTACTTACCATAACTTGATTTTTGAATCAAGAAGTAGAATTTTTAGAAGATAGATTCAGTAGCAGTTTTGTATTGAACTAGGAATGAAATCTGTGCAAATTCTATTGATCTTTGAATTGGAAAATTCTGAAATTCTTTTGAATTATTAAGTAAGGATCATAGATCCTTAGAAAAATCAAAGAAGTATAAAATGATTATTAGATTGATTGCCGTTTTGATTTTTAGAATTGAACCCTAGTTTTGAACAAGGGTTAAAATTGGGTCTGTGTGAAGTGATTGGATGGATCGAGTGATTTGGTTTTTGGTGTGTGGGTAGTTGGTGTGTAGAGGAGCTCGAGGTCGGAGAGGTGGATCTCAAGATGGTCGGGGTGGCGAACTGTCGCCATTGACAGGTTTTGACAGTGAAACCTGTTTTCTGTTTACAGGTTTTGGAATATGGGGTATATTTTGAATGCTTTGATTTTTGTTCGATTTGGTGATGATGTTAGTGGATTGAGGGGTTTCTGGTTGTGGCTTGATCACTTGAGATGATCGCCAGAGGTAGTGGTCGTCGTGCATATGCACGGCGACGAGATTTTCAGGTGAACTATTTTTGGTGTGGGATCTTGCAGGGAAATCTTTCAAGATGACTCGAAGCAAGTTGATAGGAATCTCGGAGTGGAGAGGCAGTAGACTCGAAGTAGAAATAAGGATTCTCGGGTCACTGTAAATTCCAGGTTACAGAGGAAACTGTGTTTTATAAAATCTGGGTTTTAAAAAGTTAAATCTGTAATTTATGCTAAAAGAAAAGTTTAAGTTCAAATGCAATTCAAGTTTGCATTACTGATTTGAATTCAAATTCCAGGTTATAAAATAAAAATAAAAGTTTAAAATTTAACTTAATTAACTATTTTATTTTGGGTAAAATAGTTGAAACTTTTAATGATGAAGTTTTTAAAATGTCACTAAGATTTAAGAATTAATTTTAAATCTGAAAATCTAAGCTTAAACCTGAACTCCAGTTTTAAATTTAAAAAGAAGATTTAAATTTGAAAGTTTTAAACTAAAAATGAATTGAAACTTCTAAAATTTTGAAATGAATTTAACTTCAAGTTCTTATGATTTGATTTTTAAGACAAACCTTTGAATTGTCCTGAAATTTAAATAAGTTTTAAAATTATTTAAACTTTGATAAGTTTTAAATTTTTTCTATTTTAAGCTTGAATTTAAATTGAAATTTAAAAGGAAATTTCTTAAGTACTTTGTTTTAAATCAAATGGTTTTAAACATAATTTAGTTACGTTTATGAAAATTTAATTTAGATAAATATTTCAGAATTAATTTGTTTAATAAGATAATTAAGATTAATTAATTTAATTAATTAATTGAATTTGGAATTAAATATTGACTAATGAGTAATCAAATTTTAATTAAGATCATTAATTAAATTGTTAATTAATGATGAATGAATAATAATAATAATTATGGAATTAAGTTTTAATTTAAGGTTAATTAGTTTAATAATTAACTTTAATTAATAAATAATTAAAGATAATTTAAATGGTAATTAATTATGGTTAATTACCTTATAAAATAATTTGAGGATGGTTAATGAAGGCCATTAACCATGATTATTTGATGATTATTTAATGTAGTTAATTTTTATAATTAATTTGATTAATTAATTTAATAATAATCAATTATAAATGGTTTGAGTATAATTACCTAATAAAGTAATTAAGAAATTAATTACTTAATGTAATTATAGTTTAATGTGATTGTTTATTTTTAATTAATTAAGTTTAATTAATTATAAACCCTTGAGTTTTATAAATAATTACTTTATGTAATTAATGATTTGGAAATTTACTTAGTTAAGTAATTAATTAATAATTACATGACTGTAATTAAGTAGAGATGCTTAAGTATGAGGTAATTTGGTTTAGTTACTTAGTAATTAATCAAGAAATTAATTTAGAAATTAATTAAGAATAATTAATTTGTTTAATATAGAAATTAAACTAGATAATTACTAAATGTAATTAATCTGTGATGATGATTAATAATTTTAAGTTAATTACTAAAGGTAATTAATAATTATAGATCATTAATTATTTTAATTAATGATGTAATTAAGTTGATTAATTATGATTAATTAATCAATAATAAGCAATTAAAGGTAATTAATTAATTAATAAATTTAATTAATTATGATTAATTAATCAATTGAAGTAATTAAAGTTTAATTACTGTTTCGTTGAGGTTAATTAATTTGTAAAATTAATTTTGGATAATTACATGAATGCATTTAAGGTAATTAATCAAGAGTGATTAATTAAGGTAATTTATGATTGATTAATTGTAATCCATTAAATGATTGAGTAGGCAAGATTATAAATTGATGAAGTGATTAATTTAATTCATATTAAATTAATTAGAAGTAGAGAATTAATTTAATTCATTTTAAATTAATTATATGGTGATGAATAAATCTTTGCTTATGTATGAATGGATGTTGTTGATTGTTTTGGATGCTTTGTGATCTCGAGAATGAGATAAATGATACTGTGTGGTATGAATGTTTTGTTTGTATTGTGATGATAACATAGGTTATCTATTGTGATGATGATATACGGAATATGTGACGACCCGGAATTTTAGACATTTGAAATGGGAATATTTAATTAATTTTAAATATTCGAAAGTTAATTATTAACTTTAATTTCAAATATCAATATTTATTGAATAAATTATTATTAAATTTAATTATCGAAATTGGGTAAATTATTGAATCTGGAATTTTAAGCCTGATAAAATAATCTGAAGGCTTGTAAAATTTATATTGGTAATAATGTAGATAATAAAAGTGATAGAAACAAATTTGAAAATGTTTTGTTCAGTTTTGAAATATACCGTTTAAATTGAATTTAAAAATAGCCGTCCGAGGCACAGTCTCGGATTTCGACGAAACCAGTTCCATTGGATCCATAATATTGGATTTTTACCGGATTTCAAATTTCGTAGCATTCGGAAGTAACGTGTGATCGTACGAGGTATAAATGCTTAGACGATAATTATCGATTTAATTTAAATATTATTATTTAAAAAAAAAAATCAATCAAATCATCTGCAACCCTAGTTTCAACTATGCCGAACTATTATCTCAGACAAGCCACCCTATACTCTGAAAAACATCACGTCTTGCCTCCTCTCCTTCTTCGAAATCACGCAACCCTGTTTGTTCATAAATAGAATCAAACTCCTCAACGTAAATCAAAATTCAGAGAAAAATAATGGCCCCTCAATTCCTTCTCTTCCCAATTACAAACCGTGCCGTCTCCCTCCTCTTCAATTCCCTTTTCCCCTCTTTCAATTTTGAAAATCAAAACCCAGTTAGTAAAATAAAAAAATATTTTACGAGTTCGTATTTGATCTTTGCTCAAAATCGAATACATCTCAAAACCGAAATCCAGTTAAAAGAAAAAAAAAATGAGGGAAATCACTGCTCGTTCAATCTGGGGTTTCGCGATCGACTCGCGACGGTGGTAGTTAGGGCACGCGTGCGGCATGGTTTGTCATGGCAGCGAGATGATTGGTGGAGTGCTTCGCGAGACAGTGGGGTTCTTCCTTTGCGTTCGAGCCTGGGAAGGTGGATTCATGTCGATGCCGAGATTCGTATGAGTGGTTGAAGAGGCAGTTGTTGATGGCTGTAGTCGAGGACGCGACAACGATGGGAAAGAAGCAGGCTGCTCGTTTTGGATTTTGGTGGAAGGTATAAGATTTGATTTCAGTTCATTTTCGAATTGAGTTATATGTGTGTATAATTTCAAATGCAGTAAAAGGAAAAAGTTTACAGAGAAAAGAAAAAAAAATATTGAATTTTTGTTAAGCAGTTCTTTGAATATAAAAAAAAAGGTTATGAAGCTAATTTTAAATTTAATTTAAACAGCCATAGATAGACAGTGAGGTGAAAAAAAAAGAGTTATGTTTAATTACAGTAAAACAGAAGATTTATTAAAATAAATATATATATATATATATATATATATATATAGGAATTTTGAATATTGAAAAGAAGTTATATAAATTAGATTTTAGATTTATATACACAAGTTTTTAAGTGAATGAGGAAGTATATATATATATATGTATGTAAACTTATCTATTTAAAATATATATACACATGTCTTCACTTACTAGTTTATTGTTAATAATGTATGACGAAGATATTAACTTGTTGAATTCTTTTAGGTACTTGAAATATTTTATAACAAGGAAATCAGCTTAAATTTAAATTATTAGTCTGGGATAAAAGCATTGAATAATTAAATTTATATACGGAAAATTTAATGGTCGATTTATTCGGATATTAATAAAAATCATCTAATGTTTACTCAAGGTCTAAATCGGGAAGAAATCAAGCCGGTTTTGAATGGGTGCATGCGTAGTCAAAGGTGAGTTAATCTCACTCAGTTAATTTAATTTAAATTTAAAAGATTAAATTTAAATAATAGTTTGAATGGTTGAAAATGATTGATGTGATATAGTATGATTTTGGAATTGGTATATTATGTTGTGCTAACATCTGTGGATGCAGGGAAAACAGGTTGGAGGGATCCAACTGGGTCCCTCAACATATATATATATATATATATATATTATTTACTATTCCTTGTTATACCCTGTGGATATTCTGTGATGGATTATATTGAATGCTATAGTTGTTTGGGTTATTTTGGTACCCTGAATTATCAAATTTGTATAGCATCGGATCGGTGGAAACAAATAATAAAAAGAATGAATTTTCAAGAAAACAATTATAAAGAATGTAAATAAAATAATGAATTGTAAAAGAAATAAAGCTATTTCAAAATTCTAACAAATATGGAAAAGAGGGATTTAAATTAACAGGAGATTAATAAATTGTAAACCAAAGTGATATTATTGGAAAGAATAAAGGAATTTTTTTTAAGGATTAAATTTAATTAAGAGTATGAAGAAATTTTAGAGACCTGAAATTGGTATTTTCAGTAAAAAGGGTTTTTAACCCAAAATTAAGAAATAAAATCAATAAATGAAGTAAGAAAACAAATTTTATTCAAAGGTAAAGTAAATTGGAAATCAGTTGTAAAATTTACTTAAATGTTTGGAATTGGAATTTAAAGAAAAAAAATGAGATTTTAAAATGAATAAATATCAGTGGATATTTAAAAATATAAATCAAAATGGGAATTTATAAGGGATGTGGATTTGTTTAAAAATAAATGGTGATTTATTTTTAAGAAATGGGAAGAGAAGAGTATTTCTCTGGATAGCCAAGTATAGTTTTCAAAGAAATTTTTAAAATAAATTAAAGGTTAATATTGTTTTAAAAGCATGCTTGGAAAGTTTATTATTTCTAAATGTAAATTTTTAAAGTAAGTATATTTTTCCCAAATCTATTATTGAAATAACTATATAAAGTAACTTGGTATTGTGTTTAAAAGAGGAATTTTAGTTTATATTTTATAAAGTGTTTTATATATAAAATATTCTTAAAGTATATATATATTTTAATAAAATATTTAAAGTAGTTTTAATTTTAATGTTATAAGTATATTTTATAAAAAGGTGCTTTTAATTTTTTTTTAAATCTTAAGTGTTTTGTACTTGGTGTTCCGGTGGATATAATTAATTGGGAATGTACTCTGTGAAAGGAAAATTGGTTTTAAAACTGTTTCCAAAGGGGTTGAGATTGGAAATTATATCTTGTGAAGATATTTTGGGATAAACAAATAATTTGGGAATTATTTATTAGTTGATGATTGTTTGCGAATATTAATTGATAGTTAAATAACCAACTATCAATATTGGCCAAATGCGCTGATCGTTTCGAAGAGACCGGGATCGAGATTTATTTCTCGAAAACCACTTCGATCCGGTTTGTACGTTTTCGTGCGAAAATCGTGTTCGGAGTCGAAGATGGAGCAGTGAAGTGCAAGGGCTAGTCGCTACTAATCCTGAGGATATTTCCAAAATGGATGTAGTAGGAATAGTGCCTTCGGTTCCGTTCGAACCCGGGACGGACTTGTATGGATGAATGCTTGCGAAAACATCGTCAGGTGGACGATGAGCATTCTAAGGAATACGTTCTAAAGGTAACGTTTGACCTCAAGCCTCATCAACTGGGAATGGCTGAAAATCAGGGGATATGCAGCAAGGCTTCGTGGGTAGCCCCCACTGGAGAGTAAGGTCATCTCTGTCTAGATGTCCCTTTTTATTTCGGCTTAGTGGGCGGTTGCTGATCCCAACCGCGGGGTGATCTTATTCGGAACTATTCAGTAAGGAATGGGTCCGGCCTTGTGTTGCAGGGGATGAAGGGAGTAATCCTCGGTACTGTGATCTAGACCACGTACTGTGACAGGTGGTACCCCAGTGCCTAGTCATTGTTGGAAATCCATTTTTCCTACGAGCCTTGTACGAGTTTTGTTTGTATTACCCACTTTGTGGCTAGTAGCTGGAATTTAATAATGTAACAATTTCGGCTATTTTATAAGTATTTGTAAATAGACCCTATCATAATATCAGAAGATTTTATAAGAAATGTTATAGCTATCGTAAGGTAAAAACCCGACATGTTTATTTGTGGCGTGGTCTTACGAGATGCTTTTGTTTTTTAAAGGATTTTTGAAACTGTAATAATCAATTGGGTGTGATTTTCTCACGCTGGTATTCCAGACTGACTCGGGTGTTATTTAACTGTAATGCTCGGGTCAGACCGAGTATTATAGGATACAGGATTGATGCTATGGAGCTCAGGAGACGAGCTGGATGACGATACGTACTTCCGTATTTGGTTATGTATATATATATTCCGCTGTGTTTAGTAGCTATGTATTCAGATGTATGTTATTGATGTGATATGTGATTGATGTACTCTGATAAATGTAATGTATAAACAGATATATATTTGTTTGAGTAAAGATATGTTATTATCTATTATATTTTATTCCGCTGCGATGGTTAGATTCTGATGTTGCTTTCTGTTTTCTCTCCTTCTACCTTTTCTTCTTTAACAAAATGGTTCGTATTTCTATGCAACTTGAGTTGATTGTTGTAAAATAGTGTTGACTCAAAGGGGTACGGATTTGCGGGTCGTTACACTTGGTATCAGAGCTTAAGTTGGCGACAACCTTGGCTTTGGTGGGAATTACTCATTTAAATAGAGTCGATAGAACTCTAGAATGGGTTTGAGCGTATAAATAGATATGAGCGCGTATTTGTTAGTGAATATAAAATTGTTTTATATTGTGTTGATTGGTTTATTGAGTAGTTTATGGATTCTGGTCAATACGAGTAATTAACGTTATTGATAAGGATCTCTAAACACTTGAATAGAACAATTCGACACAGTATTGTTTTAAAATAGGGTAAATGAAATAATTTTACCCAAATTATTTTTGTATATAAAAGATATAAATTTTTGTAAAGTATTATAGTATTTGGATGCTTGAATTGTTAAGGAATGATAATAATTAAATTCTTAACACTATTGTGTAGAAATTGAAAACTTATAACCAAAGTTGGAGAATAAATTTATATAACAAATGGAATTTGAAATATAGATTATAAATGTAATTTATAAATTGAAATAAACTTCATATACAAATGAGATTTGTAAATGTAAACTGTAAAGGTGATTATAATTTTGAAATTGAAATGAGATAAAATTCCAGAGAATGTTTGAATATAGATTTAAAGGAATTGCAATTTGGAATTTTTGGGAAAAATCTAAATTCCTTTGGATTTGGAAATGGTTTTCAAAGTTTTGGAGAAATAATAATGGTATTATTTCAGAAATATTTTTGAATTGAATTTGAAATCTGGAGAGATTTGGAAATTTAAAAATATTTGAAATGTTGTTAAAGGAATAAAAGCACTAAACTCTCTGTGGTCGCTGGAAAATAATTCCGTTGATGATCACGACATCATCGGTGTTCATTTTCGAGTTTCCAAGAGAGGGATTGCTACCTGGATGATTTTGGATCGGTGTTTGTTTGCAAGAAGTTGAATTTGGTTTGGAAATGCAAAGGATTTTTGGATATAGTTGATTTCAAAGGTGATTTTGAAATTTTGAGAATTGTTTAAACTCTGGAATCTTATGTAAAAATGTTTGTGTAATAGTAGAAATATATTGAAAAAAGAAAATGTATAATCCCAAGTTAAAAAGGGTAAAATGTGAATGAGATTGATTATAAATAGATGAAATATGGATATGAATAAGATTGTGAATTATAAAGTTTAGAAGTCGAATAAATAAGCTAAAATAAAATAGTTTTGAATTCTGGGAAGTGAATAAAAATCCAAAACTGAACTTATAAAATAAATAGGTTGAACTCCAGTAAATAGATAAAGAGATTTTGAAATAAAAATCAAATATTGATTAAATGTATGTTGAATATCAATTGTGGTGACAATTGTTTGGTTTGTCAATAAGTTATGGGATGAATATTCGACGTAAGTAATATGGAATGTTCTAAGATTTATTAATGGAATGTGGAAATGGAATTCGAATTGGTTAATAAAAATTTGAGTTGTGAATAAATGATAAAATCTGAAAGAGAAGCTTGAGTTATAAATAGAAATTCAACTTGAAATTACAAGTGAATTAAATTTGAATTGAAGTTGAATGGATTTGAATTAACATAAAAATAACTTGTATTGCAAATAAAAATCCAAGTAGAGATAAATTGGAAATGGCCTCGTTATAAAATGAAAGGAGTTTAGAAATAAATTATGGAATGTGAATTAAAATTCATTTTGATTCAACGAAATATACCAGTTTAATTTAAATGAATGGAGCTGGCAATGAACTCTAGTTATACAAAATGGAATTGAAATAGTGATGGTTGAGTTGAAAATAAAATTTAAGTGAATAAAAATAAAATTTGAAATGGTTGCAAATGAATTAGAATGGAAGAATTGACTAAATTGAGTTGAAATCAATTTAAAGTGGATACGAGCTTACGTAGTTATTTATTCACTTGTATATGGTCAAATTTCGTAGAAGTAAATTTTCATTTGAAGAAAACGGGATTAAATAAATTCTATGAATGGATAGAAGTGAATTAAAACTGGTTTTGAAATCAATTGAGTTAATATAAGCAATAAAATTGATTTTTGGAATCAATTGAAATAAATATGTGTTTGTTTGGATGAAAATGAATTGAATGTTGGAAATAAAATGTAAACCATTTAAATGGAACAGAATAAGAATGTATTGAGTAAGATGGTGTGTAAATGGATTGAAGGCATATAAATTCAAGTTGAAACTTTATAAATTCACTTATGGGAAGTGTTAGTGCACATTGTTTATGTTATGCATGTGGTTATTGAAATAAATTGAAATGTTAATAAGCTTTGTATATTTGTCACTTACATGTTTATATTGAGTAAGTACAGGTTGTTGGAAGCCGTTTGACGGGTTTTGCCGCGCTAATTGCTTAAATAAATAGCCGCTTGCTTAAAATGCTAAATAAGGTACGCCTACGCAATACAAATAGGAAATATGAACTGTTTTTTTTCTGTTTTCCGACCGTGTGGGTCGATGTATATTGATTTCCGGCCTGAGGCCGATGTATATATGTTTTTGTGCATCCTGCGATATCGCAGAAGTCCCTCCGTACAAGGGAGACTCTGCCAAAATTTTCCGTAAATTTTGGGAGTTAGAAAATTTTTGAAAATTTTAGAAATTTTCACTAACGGTAAATGATTTAAATTGTTAAACAAATAAGGTTGAAACAGAATAAATGAAATTCATTTTAAATGCGAATGTAAGGTGAAGTAAAACCGAAGGAACTTAAGAAAGTAAGTTTGTGAATAAACTGTGAATTGAGGTTTACATTAAATTAATTAGTAAGTGAAACTAATACAATATTCGAAGTAGAAGCCAAATGGAATTCAAATAGAATTGTAAGGGCAAAGTGAATAAAACTGAATAAAAAAATGAACTTCAATAGTAAAGTGAAAATAAATATAAGAAGTATGTAAACCATTTATATTGAACTTAAGGGATGAAAAAATGAAATTCTTAAGTAAATTTAGTATTGAGAAAATTATTCTAAGTGGATAATTGAATAAAGATTTAAAACTGGAAGTAGTGACAGGGGAAACTGTGAATAAGTGAATAAAAATCAAAATGAATGTGAATAAAGGAGAATATGTATAGCTAAAAATAAATTGGGCTTAATACGTAGAATGTACGTATATTATTTATTCGCATAGCAATGATCCAGAATTCGAGCACAGAATTTCGAGATAAATTTATCGATCCGAGTTAGAAATTTTCACTCGATTTTCGACGGCGAACCTGGATATGGATTGTTGATTGATTCTTGAAATTCTCTATCATAGTTATGACTATGCAAGGAGAATGACGGCTTCTGATCAAGAAACCAGATCTGAGTCCGCACTAGGAAGTCGGGTGAACGATACTAGTTCGGAAATGGAATTGTGTGATCGAGTGAGCGATCGAATTTGGTATTGCGTACGAATGGTATATGTACATCGTACGGGCTTAAATGAATAGATATCGAAATTTGTAAATGTTTTGAATGTTGTGATTGGATATTATTGCTTAGTTGGATACACAGGTGTATAAAAGCAAAGGATAAATAAAGATTTTGGATTTTAGAAGATTAAAATTAATGGCCCGACAAAAAGGTATGTATTTGAATTTCTATATGAGATTGGATTGGTTTTTGGATCGAGCCACTTGGTTTTTTTTTGTTTTCTTTTTGGATTTGGGAGGCCGTAAAGCCATTTTGTAGTTGTACCGAGCTAGCCGCGCAAAGGAGACGCTGGCGAAATTTTTCAGAAATTTAGGGAGTTAGAGAAATTTTGAGAAAATTTTGTTAACTTAAAATTTGAATTTAAGTTTAAATTTGAATTGATAAGTAGGTGATATTGTTGGGGACTTATGGATAAGTTTGAAAAGTTAGAAAGGAAGTTGGGGTGTCTTTGATAAAAGATTGTTTTGGCAAGTTGTTAAGAAACTGTTTGGGTTTGAAATGAAATAGTTAATGGGTTATGGATCATTCTTCCTACCTAGTAATTTCGGGGACGAAATTCTTTTAAGGGGGAAGGAATGTGATGACCCGGAATTTTAGACATTTGAAATGGGAATATTTAATTAATTTTAAATATTCGAAAGTTAATTATTAACTTTAATTTCAAATATCAATATTTATTGAATAAATTATTATTAAATTTAATTATCGAAATTGGGTAAATTATTGAATCTTGAATTTTAAGCCTGATAAAATAATCTGAAGGCTTGTAAAATTTATATTGATAATAATGTAGATAATAAAAGTGATAGAAACAAATTTGAAAATGTTTTGTTCAGTTTTGAAATATACCGTTTAAATTGAATTTAAAAATAGCCGTCCGAGGCACAGTCTCGGATTTCGACGAAACCAGTTCCATTGGATCCGTAATATTGGATTTTTACCGGATTTCAAATTTCGTAGCATTCGGAAGTAACGTGTGATCGTACGAGGTATAAATGCTTAGACGATAATTATCGATTTAATTTAAATATTATTATTTAAAAAAAAAAAATCAATCAAATCATCTGCAACCCTAGTTTCAACTATGCCGAACTATTATCTCAGACAAGCCACCCTATACTCTGAAAAACATCACGTCTTGCCTCCTCTCCTTCTTCGAAATCACGCAACCCTGTTTGTTCAAAGATAGAATCAAACTCCTCAACGCAAATCAAAATTCAGAGAAAAATAATGGCCCCTCAATTCCTTCTCTTCCCAATTACAAACCGTGTCGTCTCCCTCCTCTTCAATTCCCTTTTCCCCTCTTTCAATTTTGAAAATCAAAACCTAGTTAGTAAAATAAAAAATATATTTTACGAGTTCGTATTTGATCTTTGATCAAAATCGAATACATCTCAAAACCGAAATCCAGTTAAAAGAAGAAAAAAAATGAGGGAAATCACTGCTCGTTCAATCTGGGGTTTCGCGATCGACTCGCGACGGTGGTAGTTAGGGCACGCGTGCGGCATGGTTTGTCATGGCAGCGAGATGATTGGTGGAGTGCTTCGCGAGACTGTGGGGTTCTTCCTTTGCGTTCGAGCCTGGGAAGGTGGATTCATGTCGATGCCGAGATTCGTATGAGTGGTTGAAGAGGCAGTTGTTGATGGCTGTAGTCGAGGACGCGACAACGATGGGAAAGAAGCAGGCTGCTCGTTTTGGATTTTGGTGGAAGGTATAAGATTTGATTTCAGTTCATTTTCGAATTGAGTTATATGTGTGTATAATTTCAAATGCAGTAAAAGGAAAAAGTTTACAGAGAAAAGAAAAAAAATATATTGAATTTTTGTTAAGCAGTTCTTTGAATATAAAAAAAAGGTTATGAAGCTAATTTTAAATTTAATTTAAACAGCCATAGATAGACAGTGAGGTGGAAAAAAAAAAGTTATGTTTAATTACAGTAAAACAGAAGATTTATTAAAATAAAAATATATATATATATATATAGGAATTTTGAATATTGAAAAGAAGTTATATAAATTAGATTTTAGATTTATATACACAAGTTTTTAAGTGAATGAGGAAGTATATATATATATGTATGTAAACTTATCTATTTAAAATATATATACACATGTCTTCACTTACTAGTTTATTGTTAATAATGTATGATGAAGATATTAACTTGTTGAATTCTTTTAGGTACTAAAAATATTTTATAACAAGGAAATCAGCTTAAATTTAAATTATTAGTCTGGGATAAAAGCATTGAATAATTAAATTTATATACGGAAAATTTAATGGTCGATTTATTCGGATATTAATAAAAATCATCTAATGTTTACTCAAGGTCTAAATCGGGAAGAAATCAAGCCGGTTTTGAATGGGTGCATGCGTAGTCAAAGGTGAGTTAATCTCACTCAGTTAATTTAATTTAAATTTAAAAGATTAAATTTAAATAATTGTTTGAATGGTTGAAAATGATTGATGTGATATAGTATGATTTTGGAATTGGTATATTATGTTGTGCTAACATCTGTGGATGCAGGGAAAACAGGTTGGAGGGATCCAACTGGGTCCCTCAACATATATATATATATATATATATATATATATATATATATATATTATTTACTATTCCTTGTTATACCCTGTGGATATTCTGTGATGGATTATATTGAATGCTATAGTTGTTTGGGTTATTTTGGTACCCTGAATTATCAAATTTGTATAGCATCGGATCGGTGGAAACAAATAATAAAAAGAATGAATTTTCAAGAAAACAATTATAAAGAATGTAAATATAATAATGAATTGTAAAAGAAATAAAGCTATTTCAAAATTCTAACAAATATGGAAAAGAGGGATTTAAATTAACAGGAGATTAATAAATTGTAAACCAAAGTGATATTATTGGAAAGAATAAAGGAATTTTTTTTTAAGGATTAAATTTAATTAAGAGTATGAAGAAATTTTAGAGACCTGAAATTGGTATTTTCAGTAAAAAGGGTTTTTAACCCAAAATTAAGAAATAAAATCAATAAATGAAGTAAGAAAACAAATTTTATTTCAAAGGTAAAGTAAATTGGAAATCAGTTGTAAAATTTACTTAAATGTTTGGAATTGGAATTTAAAAAAAAAATGAGATTTTAAAATGAATAAATATCAGTGGATATTTAAAAATATAAATCAAAATGGGAATTTATAAGGGATGTGGATTTGTTTAAAAATAAATGGTGATTTATTTTTAAGAAATGGGAAGAGAAGAGTATTTCTCTGGATAGCCAAGTATAGTTTTCAAAGAAATTTTAAAAATAAATTAAAGGTTAATATTGTTTTAAAAGCATGCTTGGAAAGTTTATTATTTCTAAATGTAAATTTTTAAAGTAAGTATATTTTTCCCAAATCTATTATTGAAATAACTATATAAAGTAACTTGGTATTGTGTTTAAAAGAGGAATTTTAGTTTATATTTTATAAAGTGTTTTATATATAAAATATTCTTAAAGTATATATATATTTTAATAAAATATTTAAAGTAGTTTTAATTTTAATGTTATAAGTATATTTTATAAAAAGGTGCTTTTAATTTTTTTTTAAATCTTAAGTGTTTTGTACTTGGTGTTCCGGTGGATATAATTAATTGGGAATGTACTCTGTGAAAGGAAAATTGGTTTTAAAACTGTTTCCAAAGGGGTTGAGATTGGAAATTATATCTTGTGAAGATATTTTGGGATAAACAAATAATTTGGGAATTATTTATTGGTTGATGATTGTTTGTGAATATTAATTGATAGTTAAATAACCAACTATCAATATTGGCCAAATGCGCTGATCGTTTCGAAGAGACCGGGATCGAGGTTTATTTCTCGAAAACCACTTCGATCCGGTTTGTACGTTTTCGTGCGAAAATCGTGTTCGGAGTCGAAGATGGAGCAGTGAAGTGCAAGGGCTAGTCGCTACTAATCCTGAGGATATTTCCAAAATGGATGTAGTAGGAATAGTGCCTTCGGTTCCGTTCGAACCCGGGACGGACTTGTATGGATGAATGCTTGCGAAAACATCGTCAGGTGGACGATGAGCATTCTAAGGAATACGTTCTAAAGGTAACGTTTGACCTCAAGCCTCATCAACTGGGAATGGCTGAAAATCAGGGGATATGCAGCAAGGCTTCGTGGGTAGCCCCCACTGGAGAGTAAGGTCATCTCTGTCTAGATGTCCCTTTTTATTTCGGCTTAGTGGGCGGTTGCTGATCCCAACCGCGGGGTGATCTTATTCGGAACTATTCAGTAAGGAATGGGTCCGGCCTTGTGTTGCAGGGGATGAAGGGAGTAATCCTCGGTACTGTGATCTAGACCACGTACTGTGACAGGTGGTACCCCAGTGCCTAGTCATTGTTGGAAATCCATTTTTCCTACGAGCCTTGTACGAGTTTTGTTTGTATTACCCACTTTGTGGCTAGTAGCTGGAATTTAATAATGTAACAATTTCGGCTATTTTATAAGTATTTGTAAATAGACCCTATCATAATATCAGAAGATTTTATAAGAAATGTTTTAGCTATCGTAAGGTAAAAACCCGACATGTTTATTTGTGGCGTGGTCTTACGAGATGCTTTTGTTTTTTTAAAGGATTTTTGAAACTTTAATAATCAATTGGGTGTGATTTTCTCACGCTGGTATTCCAGACTGACTCGGGTGTTATTTAACTGTAATGCTCGGGTCAGACCGAGTATTATAGGATACAGGATTGATGCTATGGAGCTCAGGAGACGAGCTGGATGAATATACGTACTTCCGTATTTGGTTATGTATATATATATTCCGCTGTGTTTAGTAGCTATGTATTCAGATGTATGTTATTGATGTGATATGTGATTGATGTACTCTGATAAATGTAATGTATAAACAAATATATATTTGTTTGAGTAAAGATATGTTATTATCTATTATATTTTATTCCGCTGCGATGGTTAGATTCTGATGTTGCTTTCTGTTTTCTCTCCTTCTACCTTTTCTTCTTTAACAAAATGGTTCGTATTTCTGTGCAACTTGAGTTGATTGTTGTAAAATAGTGTTGACTCAAAGGGGTACGGATTTGCGGGTCGTTACAGAATATCTATTTGATATTGATTATGTGGGTTACCTGTTATGTGATAATGTTAATTATCAGTTATGATTTATAAGTTATCTATCTGTGTATATATAGATACTGTATTAAACTGTTTTAAAAACCTTTAAAACAACTTGGACCTAAAAGACACGCTTTGGATTTCGATGAGACCGTGATCGGGTTTCCATAATTGGATATCCGAAAACCACATCGTTTCCAATTAACGTTAGGTCGTGAATCAAAGTGGAGCGTTGTGAAGACTCGAGGTGTAAGGACTATGAGTCGATATAACTCTGTGGGTGATTCCGTAATGAGTTTGACGGAATAGTACTTATAGATTCGAGATGGTAGTTTAGAGTGCAAGGGTTATTGTCGTTAACTCGGAGGGTGATTCCAAAATGAGTGTAACGAGATAATGCCTTCGGTTTCGTTCGAACCCGGAACGAACTTGTATGGATTGAATGCTTTCAGAACATCGTCAGGTGGACGATGAGCATTCTAAGTGATATGTCCTATAAAGGTAATCGTAGCCTCATGCGTCATCAACCGGGAATGGCTAAAACAGGGGAGGTGCAGCAAGGCTTCATGGGTCGCACCCACTGGAGAGCAAGATTTACCCCTGTCTAGATGTCCCTTTATATTTCGGCTGTGTGGGGCGATTACTAGCTAGAATCGCCGGGGTTGTCTTGTTCGAAACTGTTCAGTAAGGAATGGGTCCGGCTTTGTGTTGCAGGGGATTGAGAGTAATCCTCGGTATGTTGATCCAGGCCACGTACTGTGACGGGCGGTACCCCAGTAGCCCAACCATTGTATGGAATCCACAATCCAATAAGTGCCAACGGTTTTGATTGTATTACCCACTTTTGTGGCTAGTATCTGGAATTTAATCATGTAACAA
Organism: Allium cepa; assembly: GCA_030765085.1. NCBI lineage: Eukaryota > Viridiplantae > Streptophyta > Magnoliopsida > Asparagales > Amaryllidaceae > Allium > Allium cepa. The sequence continues at coordinate 313,836,534 of CM060937.1, forward strand.
TTTCGGCTATTTCATATTTATTTGAAAACCCTAGACACTATTATAATATCATCGGATTTCCTATCAAATGTTTTGGTTAGCGTAAGGTAAAAAAATTTCCATGTTTATGTGTGGGAAGTCTTACGTGATACCTTTCTTTCCAAAAGGTTTTTAAAAGTTAAGCAACTTTAACCTGTTACTCACACCAGACCCATGTCTGACCCGGAGTTATTTCTCTTTTTCTTTAACTCTTGGGTACTCAATTTTTACGAGTAGCCAAGGGAATTCAGGTTAGGATTCAGATTAGCTTTGACGAATATTGGAGGAGCAATGGAGCAGGTGGCTTCTGCGTTGTAGTTATCTAGTTTCCGCTGTGTGTTCTATGATTTGTTGTATAGAGTTGTATAACTAGACAGGTGTCTATAAATGTCTAGTATGAGTTGATTAGCTGTGTATCTCTGATAATTATTGTAAACTATGTAATATTTATGTTATTAATATAATTTATTCATTCCGTTGTTTAGATTCTGATGTGTTGTTTCTTTCTTCTCTTCTTTCTTTTCTTCTTCTATCCCTTTCTTTCTTAAAGATGATGCGATTTTCTGGGAGTGGAAAGTCGGGTCGTCACAAAAGTCTCTCAAAATTCGTCAAAATCCAGAACACAAACTCTACTACTCAATAAATAGCAAACAGAACTTGCTTCCTTCCTTGCACAGCTGCTACCTCGCTTCCGCTGCACAACTCTGATTCTGAAATAGATAAGAATACTGTTGATGAACACGAATACAAATTATCCAATATATCCGACAAATTTTGTTCATCAAATCCATCAAAATCTGAGTGACACATCAGACTTGGTCACACAACCCTAAAATAGAATCTTATTCCAAAAGCTAGATCAGTCCAATTCCAATTCCAAAAATAATTCTGAGCTGCTATACCAGCTCTTTTCTCTCCAAAAACCATCCTACTATCATGCTAACTACCAAAATCACTTCTGGAACCAAAACAATATGGAACTCAACTCCAGATGCTGAAAAACTCCTGATTACATCAGTAGCTCCTACTTCCACATGAGAATCCTCAGTCTCAAACGAAAGATTGCTCAAGATAAATTCCCAAATTAATCGCAAGTCACTTTTGCGATCCTACCTAATTCGAATTCCAAATAAAACTGTCCTCTCTTTAACAATTGGTACAGCTTTTAACTTTTCCAAACAAAGCTAACCCTTCAAGAAAACATCTCCAACTACCCGGGCAGCTGAAAGAGAACCACAAGAGTCCTGAACCATCGGAGAAACAAGCTACACTGCTGCTTCCAAATTCTACCTTGATGATACTGCGAAGCTAAGATCTTCTCATCAGCATACCAAACACTTCAAACTGAAACAGCTACCGCAGCTAACCAAAGACTCTAATCCAAAGACTTTCTCCAAAACCATCAACAAACCACACAACGGACCTCCGAGATGGCTGACAATTTCTCAAGAAACTCGGACTCCAAACCAAGCATCCACATCTCGCTCACCCTAAGAAATAACAAATGAGACCATGCCGAAGCGAAACAACATATAGTCCTTAGTCTCATATTCCAAAACAGCCAAACCCTTTGCTGAAGATCCAACAACTTCTATACAGACAAGTCTTTCCTGCGGCAGGTAAAACTGCTCCTCAACTACTTCTAAAACTGCTTCAAGAGAAAACACCTTCATAAAAATCCATGGATACTACATCTCATCACGCAGTTACCAAGATATCACTTATTAACTTCTGCACTACCAACAAATCCAAACTCAAGAAAAATTCGCTCACCCGAGCGAAATCCAAACTTACACTTCAAAGAAAAACTCCGAATCTTTAAAGATTTCCTTCGGATATCAGAGAAATCCTCACTCCAAACTACAAATCTTATTCAAGATGGTACCGGGTCTGCAGTCTCGACAAATGCTTCAAGCCTCAAACATATGGACCTCTTCCATCAGTGGTAGTCGTGTTACACACACACCACTACTCCATCTACCTCTATAACTTATGTTGGAAAATCCGAGCAGATAACCCAACAGATCAGGTGTGTATATATATATATATATATATATATATAAATTACAAGTACGCTCTCTCAAGAAAGACATCACTCCAGAGCCTAGGTATTCACTCAACCAAATGCTCCCTAAAGACACACTTCAGAGCCTAATGCTCTGATACCTAATGTGACAACCCGACTTCCTATCTCCAGGAAATCGCATCATCTTGAAGAAAGAAAGGGATAGAAGAAGAAAAGAAGAGAAAGAAGAAAAAGAACAACATCAGAGAACTCACAGTGGAATGAATAAAATATAATGTATCTCATAAAATATTACATAGTATCTATTTACATCAGAGTACACAACTTAAACAACAGATAATAGATAGTTACAAACTTCTGTCTAACTATACAACTCAAGTACAACAGAAACAGATATAACAAACACAGCGGAATCAATATATATCTACACATCGAAGCCTCCTGCTCCATATCTCCTCCAGAATTCGTCAAGAAAACCTGAATCACTTGACTACTCATACATAATATGAGTACCAAAGAGTTTAATAAAACAGAAAATAAACATTCGGGTCAGACAGGGGTCTGGTGTGAGTAAACGGGTTAAAATTGCTTAACTTTAGAAAACCTTTGGAAAGAAAAGGTATCACGTAAGACTTCCCACATACAACCATGAAAAAGTTTTTACCTTACGCTAACCAAAACATTTGATAGGAAATCTAGTGATATTATAATAGTGTCTATGGTTTTCAAAATAAAATACGGAAATAGCTAGAATGCTTACATCTCACGTTCCAACATAGTTGGGCACAATCAAAACCGTACAGGCACTTATTGGATTTTGGATTCCATCAATGGCAGGGCTACTGGGGTACCGCCCGTCACAGTGCATGGCCTAGATCACAATACCGAGGAGTACGCCCGCCCCCCTGCAACACAAGGCCGGAACCATCCCTTACTGGATAGTCTCGAACAAGACCACCCCGTAGTTGGCGCGACCAACCACACACTAAGCCGAAATAGAAAGGGACCTCTAGACAGGGGTAAATCTCACTCTCAAGTGGGGGCTACCCACGAAGCCTTGCTGCACCTCCCATGTTTTATCCATTCCTGGTTCATGAGGCTTGAGGTTACGATTACCTTTATAGAACACATCTATCTTAGAATGCTCATCGTCCACCTGACGATGTGCTGAAAGCATTCAATCCATAAAAGTTCATTCCAGGTTCGAACGAAACTGAAGGCACTTTCTCGTTGCACTCATTATTGGAATCACCCTCAAAGTCAATGACCATAGCCTTTGCACTTTGATTCGCCATATCGAATCTATAAGCACTATTCCGTCAACTCATTACGAAATCACCCACGGAGTTATACTGACGTATAGCCCTTACACCTCGAGTCTTCACTTGCTCCACTTGGATTAACGACCTAACATTTAATTGGAATCGATGTGGTTTTCGGATATCCAAATATGGAAATCCGATCCCGGTCTCACCGAAACCAAACGCCACTTTAATGTCCAAGTTGTACTTAAGGGTTTTAAACGGTTAAAACTTATATACAGGATGATATAAACAAATAGATGAATCATATTATCACAAGGGATAATTCATAATAAACATTCATCTCACACAGCAACATACCACATAACAGATATATCCAAATCATCCAGTATCAAACCAATATCAAATATTCAATATCAACCAATCATCCCATATAAATCTCTAAATATTGACCATCCAATATCAATCAATTAACCAATATAAATCAATCAACCGATATTAATCAAACATCCAAAACAGAATTGATTATCTCTTAATCAATTGAATTACTATAATCCTTCTTCATTAATTATTATTCCAAATAAATTAATCATCTCTAATGATTTCCTTAATTAATCTTCCTTGATTAGTTATCTTAATTACATTCAACTAATTATCCTTAACCATATTCAGTAATTAACCCTTTAATTACTATCATTAATTATAATAATTAATGATCATTCATTAATTAATTAACTATAATGTAATTAATTCTTAGTTAATTACAATAAATTAATCACATTTAAATTAATCACTTATATTAATCAAACTTGATTAATATCATTAATCACATTAATTAATGATCCTTATTAATTAATAATATTTTAATTAATTAAAGAATTAACTTATAATTAATCAACTCATTAATCATAATTAGTAATTAACAATTTGTAATTACTTATCTTAATTAATTAACTTCTTAATTAATTATTAATCTTTGAATAATTAATCTAATTAATTAATCTTTAATTACTTCATTAAGTAATTATTAAACAATTAAATTAATAAATAAATCCTTAATTAATTACTTTATTAATTAATTACAATTTTAATTAATTACACTTAGTAATTATTCTTAAATTAAATTCATTCATTAATTACTTAATCACATTAATTAATTAACTAAAATAATTAATTAATTAACTCTTAATTACTTACATAAGTAATTATCTCTAATTACTTCCATTAATGAATCTTAATTACTTTCTTAAATAATTAATTCCATTATTAAATAATCCTTAATCCTTTAATTAATTACTTGATAATTAATTATCTTTAAAACAATTATATTAATCAATTCTTTAATTAATATTATTAAGTGATTAACCAATAATCACTTCAACTAATTACTCCATATGTAATTACCATTAGTTACTTCCATAAGTAATTAACCTCCTTAATTACATTCAATTATTAACCATTAATTACTTCATTAAGTAATTATACTTAATTAATCCATAATTAAGTAATTATATAAATTTAAATAAATAATTAACTAATTATTTAAAATTAATTAAACAATTAATTAATTAACTAATCTTATGTTACAAAATTCTTAATTAATTAAGAAAACATTTATCTCAATTAATTCTTTACTTAATTACAAATCATATTTAATTAAGAATTCTCAAGTTAATAACAAAGATAAATTAACCCTATTTATCTTCATAATTAAATTATTTGAATTAATCAAACTTAAAATCAAATTTATTCAATTTGAATTTCAACATCATAATAATAACCTTATTTTGGAGATAAGGAATTTAGAAATAAATTCCAAAATTTAAAACACTTTGAATTATCTAATTTTAAACTTATTCATTTTCAAAAATAATTTGAAAACTTTATTATTAAAACCTTAATTTAAAATTTAATTTAAAGCTTTGATTCCAAATTCAAAACACTCTTCTTTAAATTAAAAATTTAATTAAATTAGACTACTTTCAAAAGAAATTATGGAAACAAATTTACATTTTAAAATAATTTCAATTAGTGCTTTTACAACAAGCTTAACTTTGAAAATTTATTCCTTTTATAAAAATTGTGTATACTTTAAACCTGATTTTAATTTGTTTCTAACTTGAGGTTAAATTTGCAACCCAAAATCATCTCAGACCTAAGCTAAAACATGACAACCAGATACTCGGGTCGAACCCAGTATCCACGCGTGCTAGCCCCGAAGCAATCCTACGGCTCTTTACTTCGAGTCGTCCCATATGGAAACACGAGCTTCACACGAGAAAACCACGTCTTCCTCCAAACCAAACTCACTAGATAATGTCGTGCACGGTGCACGTGCACCGTCCATCCTGGACGACGTCGATCGGCACGGCAACCCCCTACAACCCCAAAACCTCGTGCGAACACGATAACCAACCCAGATTCGAGAATCCACTCTCGAATCAAAATTCAAACATCCAACTCGAACCACTACAAATACAAGAACCACAAACCCAATCACCACCGGCAACTTTCAAGACGTTGATCTACGCCGTCCTCACCATCGATCATCTCGACCACGGGCTACCTTCTCCCCAAAAGCGAACGCTTCCGGCGTTCCATCCATGTCGAAACTGCTTCGGCGAACCAGGTGAACAAAACGCACAACAGAACCCTAGTTTGAATCAAATCGAAAAATTTAACCATTTAAAAATTTTAATTATATTTTTCCCTAAATCCCTAACATTCAAGCAAGCTTCACCCGAAAAATCAAATCAAATCATTGAATAAATCATAGACAGTACGCAAAAATTCCCAAAACGATCAAACTAAAAATTATCATGATTTATCAAACTAAAAATATTGAAATTGGTATTAAAAATCATGATTTCCTGATGCTATTCAAATCATGCAATCAGAACTAAAGATTAAGTTCATAAAATTTTAGCCCAATTTGATTTTTACTGTAAATTTTGAAATTTTTGAACCATTATTCCATTTTAAAAACTTATAAACATTTTTAGATGAAAAGTTATATGATTACAATCAACTTCTCTTCACATATCAAGATCTAATATAGTTTGGATTAAAAGATTTCGAATTTTTCTTTTTACAGATCATTCACAGAAAACATACTTGCACTTATAGAAACAAACAATCTCTCACAACATATAGGTACTAATCCATATAAATTCAAGCTATAGAATTCTTAATACAAGTCAATAACAACACATGCATGGCAGTAAAATAAGATCAACTGTTTTTAAAAAAAATATTTACTCACTTTGTTATGCAGAGCAGAGCAGGTTAGTATAAAATTCCAGGCCTGAACTAAAATTTAGAAAAATGCATTTGCTTTGATCATGCTTTTGAAATTTCCTTTGCATGCTTTCAGATTGATGATTAAAAGTGCTGAAACTTCAGTTATTCCTGATTCCATTGAATTACAGTTGAACTTTATTGCAGGTTGAAGCTATTGGAGTTGCAGATAGAATTTGCAGTTTCAGGTTTTAGCTTTTTATTTTGTAAGAAGTGTTTACTGATTTTTCCATTAATGTTTGAAAGTATGAAGAAAGAAAAGAAAAGAGTTTGAACTGAAAAATAAAAGTGGAAAACAAATTTTCTCTTCAAACAAAAACTTTTATAAATTTAAATTCTAAATAAGAGTAAATGTTGCCACATGTCCTTTAATTCAAACAAATGTCATTTAGCTTGCTTAATTTTCTTACAAGTGTGTTAGAGATACGTTATCATGTTTACACATGTTATTAAGTATTTTAATTAAATTTTTAGTTAATTTTTAATGTAAATATAACCTTACATTTTTAATTTACTTTATTACTAAATACTTATATGTGTAAATATAAATTTACTTTAAAGAAAGTATTATAAAACTAATTACAATACAAATAAATCTTATATATGTAATTTAAAATCTAAACATCTTATATTTATACAAGCATTTTAAATTTAAAACACTTTAAAGAAAACAAAAATAAAACTTTGATTAAATCCTTTATAAACTATCATATTAAAAATAAATATCAATCTTATATTTGAAAACAAATGAATTAATCTTTGAATTAACTTTTGAAAATACTAATTTTAAAACAAAGCTTTAAATTACTATTCAAAAATATCAATAGATTGAGTTAAATTTCAAAACAATCCAAATTATAACATATACTTACATATATATTACAATTTGAAAATTCAATCTTTAATTAAAACAGAAGATATCCTATTCACAATATATATATATTAAATGTATATATTATAAATAGATAAAATTGTATTAGCTTTGACAAACAAATCTTATCAATATTGACAGATTAAAATTCATTAAACTTTAAAAGACTAAATTTACCAATTTTAAATTAAAATTATAAAGAAAATTATCAAACCAATTTAAATATTAATGCAGATTATTAAATTGTTATTGCCCAAAATTCCGGGTCGTTACAATCCTCCCCCCTTAAAAGAATTTTGTCCCCGAAATTTAAAAGTAAAGGTAATTTAATAACCCAGTACATATATTAATTTCAATCAGCAAAGCATACTTAACAACCGTTACTAACAACCAAAGCCAAACAAACCTAACTAATAATCCTGAGACAAACCAGAATAAATCTCTAATACTATCTAGAGTTTCCCAAGTAAATCACCGGGAGACTCGCTCTTCAAAAGCCAACAAACTAACAATACTACCAATATCTAGGCTCCTCTCATCTCTAGATCCATCAATCTGAACAGAAAATAAGATTACTCTCAAATCCAGCACAACATCAAACTCCAACTGAACTACAGATTAAATAACCAATCGATGAATCATACATGTATTCCCTCAAAGATACGTGCAATATAATGAACTCTAGCTATCCAAACTGGCAATTCAATCTTATCCTATCAAAAACACAGATAAGAAATCTTCAAATGCCTCAGCACTAACCAACCAATCTTATCGAATTTTAGCTCTCTTAATCAGAGAAAACTTAACAACAATGAAGTCTCCAACTTCAAATACCAAACTCCTTATCTCATATCTGCATAACTCAACAGACAATCCTAGACTGCCAATCTTCTTCCTGATCAGCTCAGCCTATGCTGATACTTCCAGAAACAACTAGACCAAAGCAAACAAGCTTCTGGATCCTATTCAACAGAAAAGTCTCCCAAAATTCGTCGAAATCCAGAACACAAACTCTACTACTCAATAAATAGCAAACAGAACTTGCTTCCTTTCTTGCACGGCTGCTACCTCGCTTCCGCTGCACAACTTTGATTCTGAATAGATAAGAATACTGTTGATGAACACGAATACAAACTTATCCAATATCCGGAAAATTTTGTTCATCAAATCCATCAAAATCTGAGTGACACATCAGACTTGGTCACACAACCCTAAAACAAAATCCTATTCCAAAAGCTAGATCAGTCCAATTCCAATTCCAAAAATAATTCTAAGCTGCTATACCAGCTCATTTCTCTCCAAAAACCAACCTACTATCATGCTAACTACCAAAATCACTTCTGGAACCAAAAAAATATGGAACTCAACTCTAGATGCTGAAAAACTCCTGATTACATCAGTTGCTCCTACTTCCACATGAGAATCCTCAGTCTCAAACAAAAGATTGCTCAAGATAAATTCCCAAATTAATCGCAAGTCACTTTTGCGATCCTACCTAATTCGAATTCCAAATAAAACTGTCCTCTCTTTACCAATTGGGATAGCTTTTAACTTTTCCAAACAAAGCTAACCCTTCAAGAAAACATCTCCAACTACCCGGGCTACTGAAAGAGAACCACAAGAGTCCTGAACTATCGGAGAAACAAGCTACACTGCTGCTTCCAAATTCTACCTTGATGATACTGCGAAGCCAAAAGATCTTCTCATCAGCATATCGAACACTTCGAACTTAAATAGCTACCGCAGCTAACCAAAGACTCTAATCCAAAGACTTTCTCCAAAAACAAAACCATCAACAAACCACACAACGGACCTCCGAGATGGCAGACAATTTCTCAAGAAACTCGGACTCCAAACCAAGCATCCACATCTCGCTCACCTTAAGAAATAACAAATGATACCATGCCGAAGCAAAAAAACTTATAGTCCTTAGTCTCATATTCCAAAACAGCCTGCTGAAGATCCAACAACTTCAATACAGACAAGTCTTTCCTGCGGCAGGTAAAACTGCTCCTCAACTACTTCTAAAACTGCTTCAAGAGAAAACACCTTCAGAAAAATCCATGGATACTGCATCTCATCACGCAGTTACCAAGATATCACTTATTCACTTCTGCACTACCAACAAATCCAAACTCAAGAAAAATTCTCTCACCCGAGAGAAATCCAAACTTACACTTCAAAGGCAAACTCCGAATCTTTAAAGATTTCCTTTGGATATCAGAGAAATCCTCACTCCAAACTACAAATCTTATTCGAGATGGTACCAGGTCTGCAGTCTCGACAAATACTTCAAACCTCAAACATATGGACCTCTTCCATCAGTGGTAGTCGTGTTACACACACACACCACTACTCCATCTACCTCTATAACTTATGTTGGAAAATCCGAACAGATAACCCAACAGATCAGGTAGATATATATATATATATATATATTTATATATATATATTTAGTTATATATAAAAATTACAAGTACGCTCTCTCAAGAAAGACATCACTCCAGAGCCTAGGTATTCACTCAACCAAATGCTCCCTAAAGACACACTTCAGAGCCTAATGCTCTGATACCAAATGTGACGACTCGACTTCCTATCTCCAGGAAATCGCATCATCTTGAAGAAAGAAAGGGATAGAAGAAGAAAAGAAGAGAAAGAAGAAACAGAACAACATCCGAGAACTCACAGCGGAACGAATAAAATATAATATATCTCATAAAATATTACATAGTATTTATTTACATCAGAGTACACAACTTAAACAACAGATAATAGATAGTTATAAACTTCTGTCTAACTATACAACTCAAGTACAACAGAAACAGATATAACAAACACAGCGGAATCAATATATATCTACACGTCGAAGCCTCCTGCTCCATATCTCCTCCAGAATTCGTCAAGCAAACCTGAATCACTTGACTACTCATACATAATATGAGTACCAAAGAGTTTTATAAAACAGAAAATAAACACTCGGGTCAAACAAGGGTCTGGTGTGAGTAAACGGGTTAAAATTGCTTAACTTTAGAAAACCTTTGGAAAGAAAAGGTATCACGTAAGACTTCCCACACACAAACATGGAAAAGTTTTAACCTTACGTTAACCAAAACATTTGATAGGAAATCCAGTGATATTATAATAGTGTCAATGGTTTTCAAAATAAAATACAGAAATAGCTGCAATGCTTACATCTCACGTTCCAACATAGTTGGGCACAATCAAAACCGTACAGGCACTTATTGGATTTTGGATTCCATCAATGGCAGGGCTACTAGGGTACCGCCCGTCACAGTACGTGGCCTAGATCACAGTACCGAGGAGTACGCCCGCTCCCTTGCAACACAAGGCCGGAACCATCCCTTACTGGACAGTCCCGAACAAGACCACCCCGTAGTTGGCGCGACCAACCACACACTAAGCCGAAATAGAAAGGGACCTCTAGACAGGGGTAAATCTCACTCTCAAGTGGGGGCTACCCACGAAGCCTTGCTGCACCTCCCCTGTTTTAGCCATTCCCGGTTGATGAGGCTTGAGGTTACGATTACCTTTATAGAACACATCTATCATAGAATGCTCATCGTCCACCTGACGATGTGCTGAAAGCATTCAGTCCATACAAGTTCATTCCTGGTTCGAACGAAACTGAAGGCACTATCTCGTTGCACTCATTATTGGAATCACCCTCAGAGTCAACGACCATAGCCCTTGCACTTTGATTCGCCATCTCGAATCTATAAGCACTATTCCGTCAACTCATTACAAAATCATCCACAGAGTTATACTCACGTATAGCCCTTGCACCTCGAGTCTTTACTTGCTCCACTTGGATTAACGACATAACGTTTAATTGGAATCGACGTGGTTTTCGGATATCCAAATATGGAAACCCGATCCCGGTCTCACCGAAACCAAACGCCATTTTAATGTCCAAGTTGTAATTAAGGGTTTTAAACGGTTAAAACTTATATACAGGATGATATAAACAAAAAGATGAATCATATTATCACAAGGGATAATTCATAATAAACATTCATCTCACACAGTAGCATACCATATAACAGATATATCCAAATCATCCAGTATCAAACCAATATCAAATATCAAATATCAACCAATTATCCCATATCAATCTCTAAATAATGATCATCCAATATCAATCAATCAACCTATATAAATCAATCAACCCATATTAATCAAACATCCAAAAGAGAATTGATTATCTCTTAATCAACTGAATTACTATAATCCATCTTCATTAATTATTATTCCAAATAAATTAATCATCTCTAATGATATCCTCAATTAATCTTCCTTGATTAGTTATCTTAATTACATTCAAGTAATTATCCTTAACCATATTCGGTGATTAACCCTTTAATTACTATCATTAATTATAATAATTAATGATCATTCTTTAATTAATTAACTATAATTAATTACATTAATGTGATTAATTAATTACAATTAATTAATCACATTTAAATTAATCACTTATATTAATCAACCTTGATTAATATCATTAATCACATTAATTAATGATCCTTATTAATTAATAATATTTTAATTAATTAAAGAATTAACTTATAATTAATCAACTCATTAATCATAATTAGTAATTAACAATTTGTAATTACTTATCTTAATTAATTAACTTCTTAATTAATTATTAATCTTTGAATAATTAATCTAATTAATTAATCTTTAATTACTTTATTAAGTAATTATTAAACAATTAAATTAATAAATAAATCCTAAATTAACTACTTTATTAATTAATTACAATTTTAATTAATTACACTTATTAATTAATCTTAAATTAAATTCAGTCATTAATTACTTAATCACATTAATTAATTAACTAAAATAATTAAGTAATTAACTCTTAATTACTTACATAAGTAATTATCTCTAATTACTTCCATTAATGAATCTTAATTACTTTCTTAAATAATTAATTCCATTATTAAATAATCCTTAATCCTTTAATTAATTACTACATAATTAATTATCTTTAAAATAATTATATTAATCAATTCTTTAATTAATATTATTAAGTGATTAACCAATAATCACTTCAAATAATTACTCCATGAGTAATTACCATTAATTACTTCAATAAGTAATTAACCTCCTTAATTACATTCAATTATTAACCATTAATTACTTCATTAAGTAATTCTACTTAATTAATCCATAATTAAGTGATTATATATATTTAAATAAATGATTAACTAATTATTTAAAATTAATTAAATAATTAATTAATTAACTAATCTTATATTACAAAATTCTTAATTAATTAAGAAAATATTTATCTTAATTAATTCTTTACTTAATTACAAATCATATTTAATTAAGAATTCTCAAGTTAATAACAAAGATAAATTAACCCTATTTATCTTCATAATTAAATTATTCGAATTAATCAAACTTAAAATCAAATTTATTCAATTTAAATTTCAACATCATAATAATAACCTTATTTTGGAGACAAGGAATTTAGAAATAAATTCCAAAATTTAAAACACTTTGAATTATCTAATTTTGAACTTATTCATTTTCAAAAATAATTTGAAAACTTTATTATTAAAACCTTACTTTAAAATTTAATTTAAAGCTTTGATTCCAAATTCAAAACACTGTTCTTTAAATTAAAAATTAAATTAAATTAGACTACTTTCAAAAGAAATTATGGAAACAAATTTACATTTTAAAATAATTTCATTTTGTGCTTTTACAACAAGCTTAACTTTGAAAATTTATTTCTTTTATAAAACTTGTGTATACTTTAAACCTGATCTTAATTTGTTTCTAACTTGAGGTTAAATTTGCAACCCAAAATCATCTCAGACCTAAGCTAAAACATGACAACCAAATACTCGAGTCGAACCCAGTATCCACCTGTGCCAGCCCCGAAGCAATCCTATGCCTCTTTACTTCGAGTTGTCCCATATGGAAACACGAGCTTCACACGAGAAAACCACGTCTTCCCCCAAACCAAACTCACCAGATAATGTCGTGCACGGTGCACGTGCACCGTCCATCCTGGCTGACGTCGATCGGCACGGCAACCCCCTACGACCCCAAAACCTCGTGCGAATACGATAACCAACCCAGATTCGAGAATCCACCCTCGAATCAATTCAAACATCCAACTCAAACCACTGCAAATACAAGAACCACAAACCCAATCACCGCCGGCAACTTTCAAGCCGTTGATCTACGCCGTCCTCACCATCGATCATCTCGACCATGGGCTACCTTCTCCCCAAAAGCGAACGCTTCCGGTGCTCCATCCGTGTCGAAACTTCTTCGACAAAACAGGTGAACAAAACGCACAACAGAACCCTAGTTTGAATCAAATCGAAAAATTTAACCATTTAAAAATTTTAATTATGTTTTTCCCTAAATCCCTAACATTCAAGCAAGCTTCACCCGAAAAATCAAATCAAATCATTGAATAAATCATAGACAGTACACAAAAATTCGCAAAACTATCAAACTAAAAATTATAATGATTTATCAAGCTAAAAATCATGAAATTGGTATTAAAAATCATGATTTCCTGATGTTATTCAAATCATGCAATCAGAACTAAAGATTAAGTTCATAAATTTTTCGCCCAATTTGATTTTTACTATAATTTTTGAAATTTCTGAACCATTATTCCATTTTAAAAACTTATAAACATTTTTAGATGAAAAGTTATATGATTACAATCAACTTCTCTTTACATATCAAGATCTAATATAGTTTTGATTAAAAGATTTTGAATTTTTCTTTTTACAGATCATTCACAGAAAACATACTTGCATGTATAGAAACAAACAATCTCTCACAACATATAGGTACTAATCCATATAAATTCAAGCTATAGAATTCTTAATACAAGTCAATAACAACACATGCATGGCAGTAAAATAAGATCAACTGTTTTTAAGAAAAATATTTACTCACTTTGTTATGCAGAGCAGAGCAGGTTAGTATAAAATTCCAGGCCTGAACTAAAATTCAGAAAAATGCATTTGCTTTGATCATACTTTTGAAATTTCCTTTGCATCCTTTCAGATTGATGATTAAAAGTGCTGAAACTTCAGTTATTCCTGATTCCATTGAATTACAGTTGAACATTATTGCAGGTTGAAGCTTTTGGAGTTGAAGATAGGATTTGCAGTTTCAGGTTTTAGCTTTTTATTTTGTAAGAAGTGTTTCCTGATTTTGCAATTAATGTTTGAAAGAATGAAGAAAGAAAAGAAAAGAGTTTGAACTGAAAAATAAAAGTGGAAAACAAATTTTCTCTTCAAACAAAAACTTTTATAAATTGAAATTCTAAATAAGAGTAAATGTTGCCACATGTCCTTTAATTCAAATAAATGTCATTTAGCTTGCTTAATTTTCTTACAAGTGTGTTAGAGATACCTTATCATGTTTACACATGTTATTAAGTATTTTAATTAAATTTTTAGTTAATTTTTAATGTAAATATAACTTCACATTTTTAATTTACATTATTACGAAATACTTATATGTGTAAATATAAATTTACTTTAAAGAAAGTATTATAAAACTAATTACAATACAAATAAATCTTATATATGTAATTTCAAATCTAAGCATCTTATATTTGTACAACCATTTTAAATTTAAAACACTTTAAAGAAAACAAAAATAAAACTTTGATTAAATCCTTTATAAACTATCATATTAAAAATAAATATCAATCTTATATTTGAAAACAAATGAATTAATCTTTGAATTAACTTTTGAAATACAAATTTTAAAACAAAGCTTTGAATTACTATTCAAAAATATCAATAGATTGAATTAAATTTCAAAACAATCCAAATTATAACATATACTTGCATATATATTACAATTTGAAAATTCAATCTTTAATTAAAACAGAAGATGTCCTATTCACAATATATATATCAAATGTATATATTATAAATAGATAAAATTGTATTAGCTTTGACAAACAAAACTTATCAATATTGCCAGATTAAAATTCATTAACCTTTAAAAGATTAAATTTACCAATTTTAAATTAAAATTATAAAGAAAATTATCAAACCAATTTAATTATTAATGCAGATTATTAAATTGTTATTGCCCAAAATTCCAGGTCATTACAATAAAAGTTTTTAAATTGAATTTAACACTAATTTGTTCAGTTTTGAAATTTTATCGTTTTAAATTGAATTTTAAAAAATAGCCTTCCGAGGCACAGTCTCGGATTTCGACTAAACCAGTTCCATTGGATCCTTAATATTGTATTATTAAAGGGTTTTAATTTTCGTAGCATTTGGAGTTGTTATGTGAGCGTACGATACATAAATGCGCTGAAATCTATGTAAAAAATTCAATGTTTTAACTGCTTCAAAAGGCTGTCTTCCATACGATCAAATTTGGACTCGGAACATTTTCTATTGTATTTGGAATAAGGGATTAACATTATAAACGCCTAGCGACATGCCTCGATTGGAGACCGAGATTGTGAGCTGCGAAAATCGAAACGATTTAAATGTGAATTTAATTTTTTTGTATAAGTAATATAAGTGAGATACAGTAGCAAAACTTCTTCAACACGCTTCCCCTCTTTAATATAAACAGCTGAGAACCCTGAAATAAAAGTCGCTGTTATTTTCTTCCCTCCTTTTCCTAATCTTGTTTCCCTTCTTCCCTGGTTCGATTCGAAATCAAAAATCTAACAACCAACTAAAAAAATGTTGACCGTAATAATCGAAATTGGCCTCTCCTCTCATTTTCTTTAAAATCAACCTATTATTCATCGACGTTCCACGAATTCAATTCATGGGTGAGGCTCATTCGAAGACCACGGCGACTTGGGCGAATTCGAGATGAGCCGCCGCTGATTTCTTCTTCTTTGTCGGCCGAATTGGTGATTTGGCAGCAAGTTGTGACCTAGGGTTTAGAGTTGATGTCGCGACAGTGGTCGACTGTGAAGACAGAGGAATCGAGAGCCCTAATCGCGTTTGTCTGTGCCTAGTTCGATCGCGAGGTGCACTAAGATGGAGGAGGTATCGGGGTTGCAGTTGGAGGAAGTTGCATGACCGGGTGCAGCGAGCAGGAGATAGTCGCTGTGTTCTTGCAAGATGGATTGGGAGTCTGCCGTGTAAGGGCAAGGTCGAGGTAGTTCTGGTATTAATTTTAGCCTAGATTTCTTTATATGCCAAACCTAATTTTAGTTACTTCTGAATTATTTAGTTAATAATAGGAGTTTCACATTTTTTATCTAATCAAGAGGAATGAAGCTACTGTTTTTACAAAAGATATATATTACACGCTTAAGGGCTTTTACAGTGAAGCAAATTTTTAATTTTATTGTTTTCTGAAAAGAAAAAGAAAAATGAATATACATATTTAAACTTGCTAGGTTATTTTAAACTAATGGATTATGGGATTAACTCGTTTAATTAACCCATTCAATTAATCTTATTACTAAAGATTTTCAAAGAAAGGATTTTGAGGTTAAAATTAAAGGTGTAAACAGAATATATATATGCAATTTAAATCTACCAGTTGTTTTAAAATAATGTGTATTAATGATTAATTAGTTTAATATATTATATTTACAAAAAGGTTTCAGAAAGGAAAATTTTGATTTAAATAAAATTAGTAGCTAATTTATTTTAACTACTAAAAGATTCTAAAAAAAAGAAAAAATAATAAAGAATAATTATTTAGTTTGAATTGAATTGTTAACTAATTAATTTATTTAAAGGAATTTAATTTTAAATTAAATGAAATAATTAAATCTATGGGAACTAATTGTTTGATTAATTCAAATTTTAGTAAATTATATAAAATTCTTTACGAGGTTTAAAATCGAGAAGCAAGCTGGATTGGATTGCAAACAAAACAAAGGTGAGTTAATCTCACTCATCTTGTAACAACCCGTATATTTGGACCATTTAAATTGACAATAATCCATACATGTCAACTTAAATAATACAAAACACGAATCATTATGGGATTATATATACATAAATGTAAATGAGAATCAATACAACATCACAAACACAGAACAGTCACAGAATAATGCAGCGGAAAATACATCGTCGTAATAGCAGTTCATGAAGCTACTATATGATATACAACAATGTCTAAACATAAAGTGACTGAAAGGAAATACATAAATGTCCAACAGACAAGAACAACAATACTGGAATAGAAATAGACTGATAAAGATAAATGCTAAGTCTTCAACATCTTCAACCAACCTTGATCAGCAAACTGGATAGCTTCAGGCTGACCCGAGCATATACAAAAGAAACACTCGAGTCAGGACTCAAAATCTTATACAGGATAATCAAGTGCAAGAAATAAAGTCCATAACTCAAAGATGAATAAAATAACATCTCTAAGGATCCGATAAATTATCTATATATATATAGTAGAATACGGTATGTAGGTAATGTCTAATCAATAAAATAGAATATTAAAATAGCGTTAAGGCGTTACCATAATTCCCCTTAACACATTTTATATTCCCAAAAGCATATACAAGACCGTAGTTTCCCCAAAACCGGAAGTCACCAGAGGGCAATCCATATACTCAAGGTACAAATCAAAACGTAGTGGTCGCGAATAGGATAATCAGTATGACAAGGTACATGAGGCAATACCAACTAGGATACTAGTAGTTGCGTGATCCGGACTGATGTTGAGCATAGTAGCTACTATCTCAACACCGCGAAACAACACTCCCAAATCAAAGAGTGCACCCAAATCGAATCACAAAAGTAATAGATATGGTATCGAAGAAGTGTGTCCGCTAGAGGTGGCGATCCTCAATGGCCCGGCGCGGCTCCTGTTTTAGTCATGTCAGAGGTCATCCAATATCGTTCTCTTTCTTTAGTCAACGCGTTCACCAAACCATCCACTTCATTCTGGATCAACACTCCGCGTATAATATTTATTAAAGTGGTTTTCAGTATCGACAGAGAGTATGTCCATATCCGATCCCGGTCTCTTCAACAACTACGTATTTATTACCCGATGGTCGATTAAATTAACGTTTAAACAAATCAAAGTCCAAAAGTCAAGGTGCAAATTTGACTTCCAAAATTTGACATTTTACGATTCAATTTATTTTAGATATTTTTAAACATATTTCCAAATGAAATTTTCGCTCAAACATTGAGTTGACAATTTAAAATTTAGTAATCAAGTTTGATTTAAGGTCTAAAAGTCGCTTATTAAATTTAGTTCAAAATCAATGGATTCAATTTAAAGGTAAACTTAGTTAAAATACTAACTCAAGTTCAATTCATGTCACTTTATGTTTATATCCACTGTTATCATACATTCGATTAAATCAACTTTATTAACTAAATTCCCCCTTTCAACTTCATTGGTTTATTTACCGATTCAATTAAATTTCAAATCAAAGAAGTTCATTTCCATATACAATGTCCTGATTTGGTAAATTCGTTAATATTTAAAATCCTTTAATTCAAATTATCCCTAATTTAAATTCATTAAATTAGTAAGTCAAAATTTCCTAAATCTCAATATAACTTATACAAGTTCAATTTATTACATTAAAGCCTGAGTTTAAAACTAGAGCTAACAAATCTTTGAATCTTTAAATTATTAAATTCTAAAACTTACTTGCTTCTAAATCTTATTTCACTTAAAATTTCAATTCATTTTATCCAATTTGGTAAGTTATTAATCCGTTTCAATTTTAAATCCGCTAATTTATCCCAACTTAAATTCCTAAGTTTGTTATTAAATTTCCAAACAAATTGTTAAGTTCATTCCTTAAATTAAAATATATTTCAATTTCGAAAGTGGTTTTGTTGACCAATCGGGTTTCTTATTTTATTTTCTATCCTAGGCCAAATTGTTTAAATGGGGTATTTATCATTTCAACCCAATATTATTCAATATAAAACAAAGCATAGCAAAGGGAACTTGCAGTGTGATAACTGGGATGGTGTCAAAGTAAATAAACAAGCAATAGCAACCATACATACAATTTAACAATTTATTAAATAATCCCGAAATAATCGTATTAACTTACATTTGTTATTTATGCAAATTAATATAATTATTCCTAGAATCTACACTATCGTTTCATGTAGATTAAAGATTATTATCTTATGGTTTCACTTGGTGTCTATTATCACATTTCTACATCAATCATACATACAATGGTTCAAAGTGTAGTTAATGCTATTTCTACGCGACGGTTGATTTAACAGTTAAGGGGTCAAGTTCAACATATATAGTCCAATTTAAATTTTGTCGACTATCCTATATCAATTTCATATTCAAATTCACTTACATTAACAACCAAATTCAATCATCACATAACAAATTTTAGTATCACACTTGTTTGTCGTGAACTAACAATATTAAATTTTTAACTTGCATAGTGATTTGCAATCCTTATTTCAACAATTCTAAAAATCAACAATTTAACATCCAAATTAACATAAACAACAATTTATCACTTGATTATCATAGCATAATAGATTGAGTCGTGAATGAAATATTCACCTTGCGTGGTTAGAGAAGACGACGAAGCACGAAGACGAATAGATAAGAGACACGAACAAGCACGATGCAAAACGACACAAACTACAATTCAAACAATTAAATAAATCAACTATTTGTTTATTGCAATATATATTAATTGAATATATATATAAACCATACCAAACAACGAAACTAGGTAGATTCAGACAAGTCGGATGAAGCCTAGGACTGAGATCCCGGATTAGCAGTTGCTGTAACAACCAAATCAAATATCGTGAGCCCCTAGATTATAACTCCTCACTTCTTCATAGATTAACATATTATATACCGAACTATAAACCAAACTAAAATATGGACACTTACATATCTTAATACAAACATGATTATAAGAAAACTGCTTCAAATAAAATTTTCAAAACCTGTAGCTTTGTATATAATTTCAATAGCTTTGTATAAAATTTTAAAACTGTAACCTATCAACTACATAGGAACTAATACATAAGGTAACTTATATTACTTATTGATAAGATGGCTATATAAACAAATAAGGTGGGTTTGGGACGCGGGTCTGGACGTGTAGGCAGGGGAGGCGGTTCTGGGTTCGGGTTGCGGTGGTTAACGGATGCGGGTTCTGGGCTATATGCGAACTGGTGGAGGCGAGCCGGTGGTTGCATGTTTGGGGACAGAGCTGGGCAAAGGCCGACTGTGGTCTGGGCGAAGGCTGGTGGGGTCTGGACGAAGCTGGCGGGGTCTGGGCGAAGCTGGCAGATCTGGGCGAAGGCTGGCGAGGTCTGGGCGAAGGCTGGTGGAGTCTGGACGAAGCTGGCGGGGTCTGGGCGAAGCTGGCGGATCTGGGCGAAGGCTGGCGAGGTCTGGACGAAGGCTGGCGGGTCTGGACGAGGCTGGCGGGGGTCTAGGTGAAGGCTGGCGAAAGTCTGGGCGAAGCTGGCGGAATCTGGGCGAAGCTGGCGGAATCTGGGCGAAGCTGGCGGGTCTGGACGAAGATGGCGGGGTCTGGGCGAAGGCTGAAGGCTGGTGGGTCTGGGCAAGGCAGGCGGGTCTGGGTAAGGCTGGCGAGGTCTGGGCGAAGGCTGAAGGCTGGTGGGTCTGGGCAAAGGCTGGGGGGTCTGGGTAAGGCTGGCGAGGTCTGGACGAAGGCTGACGGGTCTGGACGAGACTGGCGGGTCTGGGCGAAGGCTGGCGGGGGTCTGGACGAAGGCTGGCGAAAGTCTGGGCGAAGGCTGGCCTGTGCGCGTGGTGGGCGTTGCAGCAGTTGACTTGGCAGATGGTGGAAAGGGCGGTGAATGCATGAAGGAGGAGTAGAGGAGTGAGTAATATAAATTTTCTCTGGAAGGGAACGAAGCAAGAAAAAATGAAATAAACATGATGAAGGAGAGAAGAACCTGTACCAGAGATGTAGATTTTGCAAACGAAGAATGAAGTGAACCAGTATAAAATAAATAATCTAGAAAATCAAAGGTCTCAAATTTTATTGCCTTGGTAACCGAAATGGCTATTTGATTTCCTATGTAACTGAACAGTCAAAGGTTGTTAGGATTCTGATCGTTGGAGAAAACGGATACCGCTTTGTGCTGCGTAACGGACCGATTTGCTATCCGTTAAACAATTATAGTTCGCAGCGCCGAACTCCGATTTACACAAACAAATATACCGTTTTGATCAGCGCGACGCGACGAACACAACGGTATAAAAATATTTACGGTTTGACATTGTTTGTGAAGTGAGAAATCTTATTGAACCATTTGCACGAGCGAACATTTTAGCTAGCAATTAACATCGAAATTTGACGAAACGAAATGCGTCGTCAAGTTCAGAATATTTTTCTTATGCAACATCGAGAAAAATATTTGAGTTCGGACGATAGAAAATTTTCACACAAGAATTAAACTAAAATGTAAATGCGACGAGCGTAATTTACTTCAATATTTTTCAACGAAATTTGGCGCACGCCTATGTCTATCTAGACGCATTCCGAATGGGAAGTTTGGTTGGCAACGGAAATTGTTTGTGAAAATTCGAATTTCTACATCAAATAAGCGATTTAAAAATTTTAAACTGGGTCTGAATTTCAGGGTCGTTACATTCTCCCCCACTCAAAACTTTTCGTCCCCGAAAAGGAACAAAGGAAAGAGTGGAAGAACAATAAAAGAGGTACGATAGATATAGAATAGATTATCGAATAAAGTAAAGAATATAGAATGGAATTTACCTTCAACAAACAATTCTGGATTAGAATCTCGGATACTCTCCTCGGTTTCCCAAGTACAATCACGATCATCGGGACTCCATTGGACTTTAACTAGGCTAACAGTCTTCCTTCTAAGCTGCTTCGTATCCCTATCAACAATACGAAGCGGTCTCCTCTCTATAGTCAAATCCGGCTCAATATCAACCTCATCTAACTGAGCAATAGGAATGGTCATGGATGGATCGTGTACAACCTTCCGGAGATGTGAAACATGGAATACGTTATGCACGCCCTCAAATTTCTCCGGCAGCGCAACTCTGTAGGCTAGTGTACCAATCCTCTCAGTGATAGTGAATGGTCCAACAAATCTAGGAGCGAGCTTCCCTCTACGACCAAATCGAATAACATTCTTTAAAGGTGATACTTTAAGAAAGACCTCATCTCCAACCTGGAATTTTAACTCTCTTCTACGCCTATCGGCATAGCTCTTCTGCCTATCCTGTGCAGTCTTCATCTTCCTTCTGATCTCATTAACCTTCTCGGATGCTTCCATAATCATATCCGGGCCAAGAACTAATCGATCACCAGGCTCAATCCAACAAGCTGGCGATTTGCATGGCCGTCCATATAAAGCTTCGAACGGTGCCATATCGATACTCGCCTGATTATAAAGATAGTTATATTTCAATTCAAATTTTACTTATTCAAATTGAAAATTTTGGATTACCTGATAGCTGTTATTGTAAGTGAATTCAACCAAATGTAGGTGGTCTTCCCAAGATCCACCGAAATCAATAATGCAAGCTCGGAGCAGATCTTCCAAAATCTGATTTACCCTCTCAGTTTGGCCATCTGTTTGAGGATGATAAGCCGTGCTCAGATTCAGTTTAGTGCCCAAGACGTCCTGAAATGCCTTCCAGAATTTACTAGTGAATAAAGGATCTCTATCGCATACAATACTAGATGGAACTCCATGAAGTCTGACAATCTCTCTCATATAAATCTCGGCCAAACTCGAAGCAGTACGAGTGGTCTTAACAGGAATAAAATGAGCAGATTTTGTCAACCTATCAACAATCACCCATATACTCTCGTTCCCTTTTCTGGTCCTCGGTAATCCGTCAACGAAGTCCATAGAAATCTGATCCCATTTCCAACACGGAATCTCCAGGGGTTGAAGTAATCCTGCCGTCTTCCGGTGATCGGCCTTGACTTGCTGGCAAGTGGTGCATCTACTGACATATGTGGAAATATCTCTCTTCATCCCACTCCACCAATATAAACGCTTCATGTTTCGATACATCTTGGTGACACCAGGATGAAATGAAAGTGATGATTGATGGATCTCTCTAAGCACTTCTTGTCTCAATCCATCAACATTAGGAACACAAATACGGTTGTCAATCTTTAGAACTCCATTACTATCTATCTGTGCTCCCACTTTACTGTCAGCATTTCCAACTCTACCAAGAACTAACTCCTTCATGCGATAGAGCAAGGTGTCTTCGAATTGCTTAGCTTTGATGCGATCCATCAGAGATGGGGAGATAGTAAGCTGAAAGAGCATGCTTTCTACAAGGTTACAACATGACAATGCTTTGCTACGGCTCAAAGCATCAGCTACAACATTTGCCTTTCCAGGAGTATAATTGATGTCGAGATCATATGCAGCTAAGAATTCAAGCCATCGGACTTGTCTCTGGTTCAAGTCCTTCTGAGAGAAAATATACCGCAAGGACTTATGATCTGTGAATAATTCAAATTTTGTCCCCAAAAGATGGTGCCTCCATAGTTTCAAAGCGAATACAACTGCTAGAAGCTCTAAATCATGGGTCGCATAGTTTACTTCATGAGTTTTCAACTGACGGCCCGCATAAGCAATAACCTTTCCATTTTGCATAAGGACAGCGCCTAAACCTTCTCGACAAGCATCAGTATAGACAGTTAATCCTTCACTCCCGTCAATTACCGCGAGAACTGGGGCTGAAGTTAACTTACGTTTTAACTCATTAAAAGCTGATTCACACTTCTCACTCCAAATAAACTTGACATCCTTCCGAGTTAAAGCAGTAAGTGGGGCAGAAATCCGGGCAAAGCGCTCAATGAATCTGCGATAATAACCGGCTAGGCCCAAGAAGCTACGGATATCAGTAGGAGTTTTGGGAGTCTCCCAATCCTGTAGATAAATTTTTCAAATTAGAAAGGAATAAGATGGATCGAATAGAAATAACGAATAAGATAGAACTTACATTGATTACGGCGATCTTAGCTGGATCGACCGAAATCCCATTTTCAGAAACAATATGGCCAAGGAATCGTACTTCGTCTCTCCAGAAGTGGCATTTCGAAAACTTGGCTTTTAGCTGATGGTTTCGGAGAGTTCCCAGAACATAAGCAAGATGTGTTTCATGCTCTTTCTGATCCTTGGAGAAGACGAGAATATCATCAATGAAGACAAGAACAAACTTGTTAAGGACATCATGGAAGACTCTATTCATTAAGTCAATGAAATAAGCAGGTGCGTTGGTCAAACCAAATGGCATAACCAACCATTCATAAAATCCATTTTCGGTACGGAAAGCTGTCTTATGAATACTATCTTCTGCTACTCTGAGTTGGTGGAACCCAGTGGCTAGATCAAGCTGTGAGAAAACTTTAGCTCCATAGAGCTGATCGAATAAATCATTGATTCGAGGTATCGGATAGCGGTTCTTGAGAGTGCATTTGTTTAATTCCCGGTAATCAACACACATGCGAAGAGATCCATCAGACTTGGTGACAAATACGACTGCGGCGCCCCATTCAGAACAACTTCTCCTGATCAAACCCTTAGCAAATAGATCATCAATTTGGGTTTTAAGTTCAGCTTTTTCTTTAGGAGCCATCCTTCTGTGAGGGAGAACTACGGGAGTAGCTCCGGGAATAAGGTCAATACGAAAATCAATCTCTCGCTTTGGCGGTAGAGAGTCGACCTCTCCAAATACATCGGGAAATTTCTGAACAATAGGAGTAGTACTAAGGTCATCCGGGTGAGCATCAAGAGAGAATATGAAGCTTCCCGCATATTTCTGAGGTGATTTGCATTCGATGACAAGCGGTAGACCCTTGTCATTGACTAGAGAAACAGATCGAGCTTTGCAAGAAATAACAGCATCGAAATTTCTTAACCAATCAGCACCCAACAAAATGTCAAATGCTACGAAGCCAAGCACATAGAAATCCCAAGTGAATCGATATCTTCCATACAAGAGAACAACCCCTTTACAAATTCTACTGAGGTTGGCAAGTCCTCCAATAGGGTTGGAGACACATAAGGAAGTAGTAGCAAGAGTAGGTTCTAATTTGAGCTTATTACAAAGATCAATAGATATGAAGCTATGAGAAGCACCAGTATCGAATAATACCCGAACAGGTAAATTATGAAATGAAAAAGTACTTCGTAAGGTACCTTGGTCATCCTGAGCAGGTGGTGGAGGTGGTGCAGGAGTGGTGACAGCATATACTCCTGATGGTGTGCCTTTCTTCCTTAATGGGCAATCTCTTTTGAAGTGACCTGGCTGGAGGCATACATGGCATAAATCATTCCTCATCTGAGGAGGTGGTGGAATAGCAGCTCCGGTGGATGGACAGCTATTTGCATAATGACCCTTCTTATTGCATTTGAAGCAAGTGATATTAGCAAGGTCGATTGGGCTTTTCTGGGCATATCCCAATCCTGTAGTCTTTTGCCAAGCTTTCTTTTGTTGATCAAAGTTCATCTTCCTCTTTCCGAGCTGGCTCGAAGAGGACTAAGTAGGAGTGGCCTTGGCAGTGGGTCCCTTAGGCTTCGCCTCATATCGAAGAGCATAGTCAACAAGCTCTGTGAAAGTGCAGTGAATGTGGCCAGTAAGCAAGTCATAATACTCTGGTCTAGCTCCCAAAATGAATTTCTCGTTCTTCAGAAGTGGTGTATCAATCAATCCCGGGCCAAACTTGGAGAGCTCATTGAATTTTCTCTCGTACTCAGAAAAAGTCATACTGCCTTGCTTAAGGTCCATAAAAGTTCTATAAAGTTGGGTTTTCCCGGCAGCTGGCATCCATTGTTCCGAGAAAGTATCCCTAATCAAAAGATAGACTAGATAAATAACATTCCAAGGGTTGAAAGAAGAATTTAGACTATGAAATCCAAATAAATTTATACCTAAACTGGGCCCAAGTGATGGTGTTCTCCTCGATACGAGAAGTAACAGATTCCCACCAGTCTCGTGCGGCATCCCGAAGTTGCCAAGCAGCAAGCTGACGCTTCTGAGCATCAGTGATCTCCAATCCAGAAAATATCATCTCTAAGCTTTTGAGCCATTGTTGAGCTTCAATAATATTCTCGGATCCAGAGAACTTAACACCACCAAGTTGTGTATACTCCTTACTAAGAGTGGTGAATTTGACTGGAGCTGGGGCGGCAGGTGCAGCCTGGGCAGGACCATTTCCCCTTCCTCCCCTGTTGTTTCTTCTGGCACTCATCCTGAAATACCAAAATAATTTTTTTTTTTTTTTAGAACCAAAGATAGAAAATCATAGAACTTTATGGAAAGTCTAATCAACGAATCAATTAAGAAGTTTGAATTTGGAAGGATATGTATATTGAATTGATTCTCCTCATCCCCGGGTATTGCTACCCTATGTCTAATGAGTTTATATAACCCCAAACTAAGGTTTTTAGTGGAAACCAAAGCTCTGATACCAACTGTAACAACCCGTATATTTGGACCATTTAAATTGACAATAATCCATACATGTCAACTTAAATAATACAAAACACGAATCATTATGGGATTATATATACATAAATGTAAATGAGAATCAATACAACATCACAGACACAGAACAGTCACAGAATAATGCAGCGGAAAATACATCGTCGTAATAGCAGTTCATGAAGCTACTATATGATATACAACAATGTCTAAACATAAAGTGACTGAAAGGAAATACATAAATGTCCAACAGACAAGAACAACAATACTGGAATAGAAATAGACTGATAAAGATAAATGCTAAGTCTTCAACATCTTCAACCAACCTTGATCAGCAAACTGGATAGCTTCAGGCTGACCCGAGCATATACAAAAGAAACACTCGAGTCAGGACTCAAAATCTTATACAGGATAATCAAGTGCAAGAAATAAAGTCCATAACTCAAAGATGAATAAAATAACATCTCTAAGGATCCGATAAATTATCTATATATATATAGTAGAATACGGTATGTAGGTAATGTCTAATCAATAAAATAGAATATTAAAATAGCGTTAAGGCGTTACCATAATTCCCCTTAACACATTTTATATTCCCAAAAGCATATACAAGACCGTAGTTTCCCCAAAACCGGAAGTCACCAGAGGGCAATCCATATACTCAAGGTACAAATCAAAACGTAGTGGTCGCGAATAGGATAATCAGTATGACAAGGTACATGAGGCAATACCAACTAGGATACTAGTAGTTGCGTGATCCGGACTGATGTTGAGCATAGTAGCTACTATCTCAACACCGCGAAACAACACTCCCAAATCAAAGGGTGCACCCAAATCGAATCACAAAAGTAATAGATATGGTATCGAAGAAGTGTGTCCGCTAGAGGTGGCGATCCTCAATGGCCCGGCGCGGCTCCTGTTTTAGTCATGTCAGAGGTCATCCAATATCGTTCTCTTTCTTTAGTCAACGCGTTCACCAAACCATCCACTTCATTCTGGATCAACACTCCGCGTATAATATTTATTAAAGTGGTTTTCAGTATCGACAGAGAGTATGTCCATATCCGATCCCGGTCTCTTCAACAACTACGTATTTATTACCCGATGGTCGATTAAATTAACGTTTAAACAAATCAAAGTCCAAAAGTCAAGGTGCAAATTTGACTTCCAAAATTTGACATTTTACGATTCAATTTATTTTAGATATTTTTAAACATATTTCCAAATGAAATTTTCGCTCAAACATTGAGTTGACAATTTAAAATTTAGTAATCAAGTTTGATTTAAGGTCTAAAAGTCGCTTATTAAATTTAGTTCAAAATCAATGGATTCAATTTAAAGGTAAACTTAGTTAAAATACTAACTCAAGTTCAATTCATGTCACTTTATGTTTATATCCACTGTTATCATACATTCGATTAAATCAACTTTATTAACTAAATTCCCCCTTTCAACTTCATTGGTTTATTTACCGATTCAATTAAATTTCAAATCAAAGAAGTTCATTTCCATATACAATGTCCTGATTTGGTAAATTCGTTAATATTTAAAATCCTTTAATTCAAATTATCCCTAATTTAAATTCATTAAATTAGTAAGTCAAAATTTCCTAAATCTCAATATAACTTATACAAGTTCAATTTATTACATTAAAGCCTGAGTTTAAAACTAGAGCTAACAAATCTTTGAATCTTTAAATTAATAAATTCTAAAACTTACTTGCTTCTAAATCTTATTTCACTTAAAATTTCAATTCATTTTATCCAATTTGGTAAGTTATTAATCCGTTTCAATTTTAAATCCGCTAATTTATCCCAACTTAAATTCCTAAGTTCGTTATTAAATTTCCAAACAAATTGTTAAGTTCATTCCTTAAATTAAAATATATTTCAATTTCGAAAGTGGTTTTGTTGACCAATCGGGTTTCTTATTTTATTTTCTATCCTAGGCCAAATTGTTTAAATGGGGTATTTATCATTTCAACCCAATATTATTCAATATAAAACAAAGCATAGCAAAGGGAACTTGCAGTGTGATAACTGGGATGGTGTCAAAGTAAATAAACAAGCAATAGCAACCATACATACAATTTAACAATTTATTAAATAATCCCGAAATAATCGTATTAACTTACATTTGTTATTTATGCAAATTAATATAATTATTCCTAGAATCTACACTATCGTTTCATGTAGATTAAAGATTATTATCTTATGGTTTCACTTGGTTTCTATTATCACATTTCTACATCAATCATACATACAATGGTTCAAAGTGTAGTTAATGCTATTTCTACGCGACGGTTGATTTAACAGTTAAGGGGTCAAGTTCAACATATATAGTCCAATTTAAATTTTGTCGACTATCCTATATCAATTTCATATTCAAATTCACTTACATTAACAACCAAATTCAATCATCACATAACAAATTTTAGTATCACACTTGTTTGTCGTGAACTAACAATATTAAATTTTTAACTTGCATAGTGATTTGCAATCCTTATTTCAACAATTCTAAAAATCAACAATTTAACATCCAAATTAACATAAACAACAATTTATCACTTGATTATCATAGCATAATAGATTGAGTCGTGAATGAAATATTCACCTTGCGTGGTTAGAGAAGACGACGAAGCACGAAGACGAATAGATAAGAGACACGAACAAGCACGATGCAAAATGACACAAACTACAATTCAAACAATTAAATAAATCAACTATTTGTTTATTGCAATATATATTAATTGAATATATATATAAACCATACCAAACAACGAAACTAGGTAGATTCAGACAAGTCGGATGAAGCCTAGGACTGAGATCCCGGATTAGCAGTTGCTGTAACAACCAAATCAAATATCGTGAGCCCCTAGATTATAACTCCTCACTTCTTCATAGATTAACATATTATATACCGAACTATAAA
This sequence comes from Allium cepa, assembly GCA_030765085.1. Taxonomy (NCBI): domain Eukaryota; kingdom Viridiplantae; phylum Streptophyta; class Magnoliopsida; order Asparagales; family Amaryllidaceae; genus Allium; species Allium cepa. The sequence goes on from CM060937.1 coordinate 313,866,394, forward strand.
CCAAACTAAAATATGGACACTTACATATCTTAATACAAACATGATTATAAGAAAACTGCTTCAAATAAAATTTTCAAAACCTGTAGCTTTGTATATAATTTCAATAGCTTTGTATAAAATTTTAAAACTGTAACCTATCAACTACATAGGAACTAATATATAAGGTAACTTATATTACTTATTGATAAGATGGCTATATAAACAAATAAGGTGGGTTTGGGACGCGGGTCTGGACGTGTAGGCAGGGGAGGCGGTTCTGGGTTCGGGTTGCGGTGGTTAACGGATGCGGGTTCTGGGCTATATGCGAACTGGTGGAGGCGAGCCGGTGGTTGCATGTTTGGGGACAGAGCTGGGCAAAGGCCGGCTGTGGTCTGGGCGAAGGCTGGTGGGGTCTGGGCGAAGGCTGGTGGGGTCTGGGCGAAGCTGGCGGATCTGGGCGAAGGCTGGTGGGGTCTGGACGAAGCTGGCGGGGTCTGGACGAAGCTGGCGGGGTCTGGGCGAAGCTGGCGGATCTGGGCGAAGGCTGGCGAGGTCTGGACGAAGGCTGGCGGGTCTGGACGAGGCTGGCGGGGGTCTGGGTGAAGGCTGGCAAAAGTCTGGGCGAAGCTGGCGGAATCTGGGCGAAGCTGGCGGGTCTGGACGAAGATGGCGGGGTCTGGGCGAAGGCTGAAGGCTGGTGGGTCTGGGCAAGGCTGGCGGGTCTGGGTAAGGCTGGTGAGGTCTGGGCGAAGGCTGAAGGCTGGTGGGTCTGGGCAAAGGCTGGCGGGTCTGGGTAAGGCTGGCGAGGTCTGGACGAAGGCTGGCGGGTCTGGACGAGACTGGCGGGTCTGGGCGAAGGCTGGCGGGGGTCTGGACGAAGGCTGGCGAAAGTCTGGGCGAAGGCTGGCCTGTGCGCGTGGTGGGCGTTGCAGCAGTTGACTTGGCAGATGGTGGAAAGGGCGGTGAATGCATGAAGGAGGAGTAGAGGAGTGAGTAATATAAATTTTCTCTGGAAGGGAACGAAACAAGAAAAAATGAAATAAACATGATGAAGGAGAGAAGAACCTGTACCAGAGATGTAGATTTTGCAAACGAAGAATGAAGTGAACCAGTATAAAATAAATAATCTAGAAAATCAAAGGTCTCAAATTTTATTGCCTTGGTAACCGAAATGGCTATTTGATTTCCTATGTAACTGAACAGTCAAAAGCTGTTAGGATTCTGATCGTTGGAGAAAACGGATACCGTTTTGTGCTGCGTAACGGACCGATTTGCTATCCGTTAAACAATTATAGTTCGCAACGCCGAACTCCGATTTACACAAACAAATATACCGTTTTGATCAGCGCGACGCGACGAACACAACGGTATAAAAATATTTACGGTTTGACATTGTTTGTGAAGTGAGAAATCTTATTGAACCATTTGCACGAGCGAACATTTTAGCTAGCAATTAACATCGAAATTTGACGAAACGAAATGCGTCGTCAAGTTCAGAATATTTTTCTTATGCAACATCGAGAAAAATATTTGAGTTCGGACGATAGAAAATTTTCACACAAGAATTAAACTAAAATGTAAATGCGATGAGCGTAATTTACTTCAATATTTTTCAACGAAATTTGGCGCACGCCTATGTCTATCTAGACGCATTCCGAATGGGAAGTTTGGTTGGCAACGGAAATTGTTTGTGAAAATTCGAATTTCTACATCAAATAAGCGATTTAAAAATTTTAAACTGGGTCTGAATTTCAGGGTCGTTACACATCTGGTATGATCAGATTTAAATGGTTAAATATAAATAATTGGTTGAATGGTTGAATTGATTTGATGTGCTATATTATAGCATATAATACATCTTGGAAAGATTGATTTCCCGCATTACATAGCGGATGAGACCCTATGCGCCGCATAATAGCGGATGATATTATATTAATCCCATATACCATTATATTCCACCTCGAAGTGGAATTTGTATTTTATATTGTGCCAACATCTGTGGATGCATGGAAACAGGTTGGAGGGATCCAATTGGATCCCTCAAAATTATCTACATTATTCTAATAATTCTCTGTTATGATTATTTGATATTCTGTGATGAATTATATTGGAATATTGAATGTTATAGTTTGCTTGAATATATTTCGATACACCGAGTTATCAAAATACATAGAATTTGATTTTTGAAAATAAAATAAAAGAGTGAATTTTTAAATAAAATAATCATAGATAATTTGAAAAATTTAAGAATGAACTGGATAAGAATAAAATTAATTTTAAAATTCTAATAGATAACTCCGAGTATGGAAAAAGGGGATTTGAATAAACAGAAAAAAATAATGAATTGTAAAACTTAAGTGATATTATTTAAAGGAATAAAAGAATTTACTTTAAATCCAAGGTTTAGATTTATTTGAAAAGATAAAGAAGATATTTATAAACTAGGTTTATAAAAGTGAAGCAATATATCAGTGGATATTTGAAAAATAAATTCATGGTGCAAATTTATTAAAGGGATGGGAAAATTTGTTTAAAAATAAATAGTGAATTATTTTCAAAGTACGTGGAAGAAAAGCTTATTTCTCTGAAAAGCCAAGTACGTTTTCAAACAAATTTAAAGGTATAAGTTAAAAGTTTTAAGTTGTTTTAAAAAGTATGTTTTAGAAAATTTATTATTTCTAAGTATTTAAATTCTAAAGTATTTATTTTTCCAATCTATTATCGTAATAATTATTTAATGGTGACTTGGTATTTTGTTTTAGAGGAGAAAATCTAGTTTTATATTTATTAAGTAACATCATGTTCAAATATTCCTATAGTATATATTTCTAATAAATATCATAGTAGTTTCATTTTAAATATTGTTAAAGTATATATTTTGAATAAGTATTAAAGTAATTTTTATTTTAAATATTTTAAAGTATATTTTATAATAAAGTGTTTTTAAATTGTTCTAAAGTCTTAAGTGTGGTACTTGGTGATTTCAGTGGAAATAGAAAATATTTGGGAACTTTATTCCATAAAAGAAGATGATTTGAAACTGTGTTTAAAGGGTTGAAAATGGAAATGTATCTTTCGAAGATATTTTTGAGAATAATAAATAATTTTGAGAAATTATTTATGTTGATCATTGTTGTGAATGTTAATTGATAGTTAAATAACCCACTGTCAATATTGACCAATGCGCTGATCATTTCGAAGAGACCGGAATCGGGATTAGTTTCTCGAAAACCACTTCGATCCGGTTTGTAAATTTCCTTGGGAAAACGAGTTCGGATTCAAAAAATGAGCAGAGAAGTGCAAGGGCTAGTCGCTACTGTTCCTGAGGATATTTACAAATTAAATGTAGTAGGAGTAGTGCCTTCGATTCCATTCGAACCCGGGATGGACTTTTATAGATGAATGCTTTCAGAACATTGTCAGGTGGACGATGAGCATTATAAAAGAAACGATCTTAAAGGTAATGCTTAGCCTCAAGCGTCATCAATAGGGAATGACTAAAAATCAGGGGTTATGCAACAAGGCTAGGTGGGTAGCACCCATTTCAGGGTGAGGTCATCCCTGTCTAGATGTCCCTTTATTTCGGCTTAGTGTTGTGGTTGCTGATCACAACCGTGGGCTGATCTTACTCGGGATTATCCAGTAAGGGGTAGTCCGGGTCTTGTGTTGCAGGGGGTCGGGAGTGATCCTCGGTACAGTGATCTAGGCCACGTACTGTAACAAGTGGTACCCCAGTGCCTAGTCATTAGTTGGAAATCCATTCTCCCTACGCGCCTTTTACGAATTTTCTTTGTATTACCCACTTTGTGGCTAGTAGGTGGAATTTAATAATGTAACAATTTCGGCTATTTTAATAAGTATTTGTATATAGACCCTATTATAATATCAGAGGATTTTAATAAAAAGTGTTTTAGCTATCATATGGTAAAAAACCCGACATGTTTATTTGTGGCGTGGTCTTACGAGATGCTTTTGTTTCCAAAGGATTTTTGAAACTTTAATAATCAATTTGAGTGTGATTTCTCACGCTGGTTTTTCAGACTGACTCGGGCATTATTTAACTATAATGCTCGGGTTAGACCGAGTATTATAGGATACAGGATATGATGTTGTGGAGCTCAGGAGACGAGATGGATGGCGATATGTACTTCCGTACTTGATTATTGTTCCACTGTGTATCCATTTGTATGTTATTGATGTTGTTAAACTCTGATGATGTACTCTGATGATGTATGTATAAACAGATATAGTATTTGTTTTTGGTGTAAAGACCTGTGATTATCTATTATATTTTATTCCGTTGCGATGGTTAGATTCTGATGTTGTTTTCTATTTTCTTTCTGATGCCCCACCTCAATACCCACGCTAGCCAAGGACATTACGGGGTAATGCCGTCAACTAGCGTGGAGGATAAGGCTGTTGAGGAGCGACCATCCGTGTAATTGCTTTGTGCGAGCACCCATATGTCGGATAGTACTACATGCATCTGGTTTTAGGAGGAAATCTGACAGACCGATACAAGCTCAAAGCTACTACATAGTGGCTATATATATATATATATATTCTTCGGAAATAAATATAGAAAAAAACATAACACAAATTAGTCACAAACATCCATATCACAAAGGCGGAAATAGATATGAATATATAACACATGAAACTGTACATCAGAGTAGTGGTCAGACAAGATCCACAATGCCGCAAAAGAATAGCTACAAGTGCTAGACAAAAGAATATGGATACATCAATGAGTCTATATCTCAAATTTATACAACAAAAACTACTAATCTAAGTAGTTAGCCAAAAGTCAGGGTGATAATCCCAGATGTGAAGTCAAGCAGAAGCACATATAACATCTCGATCTAACCCGAGTATTATTTAATAAGAAAATAATAAACGGATCAGTCTAGCTATAAATATCAGATAAAATGATATAAAATAAGAGATATGACATAAACATATGATAATCCATAAAACCATACCGTGATAAGTATGTACTTGAAAATCAACAAGAGATTAATCAATATCACAAGAATCTTCTCAAAGATCAAAAAGATTGTCATACTCTTTATTTTTATTCACTAAAACCATAAATATTGACAATACTGTCAATGCCAATCACAAAAGTTAGTGACACACAAATTCACCAATGCACAAATATTGGTAAGACTTATCAATGTAAATAACGAAAATTGGTGAAACACAAAATTCTAGAAATCATCAATGGAAATCCAGAAATCACAAAATGGGGGAGGCCTATCACAAAACGGGAGCATGAAAACTCACCAGCACGTGATTACAAAATGGAACGCTATTACATGGTTGCTAACCATTAATTTTGAGCCGAAGCTCCACAAAATGGCACGAAGACCATGGGTCGCTACCTCACCAAATTGAGCCGAAGCTCCATAGAAACGGGGTTTAGTCTCCCTCGTAGACAAAGAGACATTGCACATTTGCTAGTCTAAATCACAAAAATGATCATCAACTATCATAAAGAAGTGCCAATTACAGTAAGCTAGTATATATATAAGCCTAGCCTCATGTCCCATAATCACTAGATTAACTTAAATATTACGAACAAATTGTAGATCTCCACTAGAAAATTGTCACAAGAGATTCAATCGAATAATTCCAAGAATTAACCGGCGAAGTAAACGCAAGCGTTTCATACCACTTGTTTTACTAAGAACTTTAATTAGGTTTCTCGTACGAGTGAGATGAAGTGACAAATCACAAAAATGATTGTAGAAACAATAAATCACAAAAAAAAATTCACATTCGAAGACGTGAATAAAATCCAAAGAATCTGATTCCAAATCCATCAAAGTGGAAATAACCTTGCGACTTAACAGCCATGACTTACGACTTAGCATAAGTCAACACAAGAAATCAGCGGCTAAAGAAATAGCATACGGCCTAACAGAGCAACTTAACATGGCACGACCTATAGCATGGATTGATCTAAGAGAGCAAGCGACCTAACATGGTTGCGAGATAGCAGGTGCGACTTAATGTGACGACCCAGAATTTTTAAGCCTTTTAAATCGGAATATTTAATTGATTTTGAATATTCAATAGAGTAATTTTAATTTGAATTACGAATATACTGATTTATTTGATAATTAAATTATCGAATTAAATAATTTGAAATTGAATAAAATATGAAATCTAAGATTTTAAGCCTATTAAAAACAGTTTGAAGGCTTATAAAATTTGTATTGATAACACTGAGGATAATAGAAGTTGAAAATTGAAATTAGCAGTGGTTGTTCAGTTTTGAGATTTATATTATTAAATTGAATTTAAAAAAATAGCCTTCCGAGGCACAGTCTCGGAATTTGACAAAACCAGTTCCATTGGATCCGTAATATTGGATTATTATTGGATTTCAATTTTCATGGTATTTGGAGTTGTTGTGTGAGCGTACGTTATATAGACGCGTTGGGGATCTATATCGTAAAATTAAAGAATATATATATTATTATTTTACTTCCTCCAACAACTCGTACAACCCACCGCCTATTTGTCTCCCCCGTACCACACTTTCATCTTCTATTTTCAAATACACAGCGACCGAAAGAAAAAAAATGAAAAAAAAAATAAAAAAAAATCAAATTCTAGAAATCAATGCAGAAGCAATTAATGAAGGGAATCACAAACTCCTTTCTTCCAATCGAAGCTACTCACTCCATCTCTTCTCTCCATTCAAAATCGAAGCCGACCCTTTTGTTATTTTTAAATCGAATTCGTTTCAAAGGGGAAAAGAGGGGGAAGGGCGACATGCTATTTTCGAATCGAGCTAAATCTGGTCTGTGCCGTTCGTCGCGATGACAATCGCTTCGCGTTCGAGTATGGGGGCGTGAGCTCGAGGTCGGCGTCGCAGGCATGGTGATGGGTCGCGCGCGTGCAATCGAGGATGGGAGGCGAACCACTGGAAGCCTCAGTGATTGCGAGTAGGGTTTGGGATGGAGGCTGACGCAGCGGCGAATTTACTGAAGGAGGATCGAGCTTGTGATGTCGATGGGGTTTCACCGGTTGTACGTGCGAAGGTGATGGAGGCTCGTCACAGCAAGGTATATTTTTGGCTTAAATTATATAACACTTAGTTAAGAAAATTATCTGCGTGAAAAAAAATAAAGTAGAAAGCAAAATTTTGTACATAACTCATGATATTGTTAACAGTAAGGTGGCGGTGGTCACGAATCAGGTGCAGCGATTTCTCGCCCTATTCTGATAATTTAATTTACCCAATTTATTGTTTTCAAATCCAGATATAGTTTAGGAAAATTTTGACTGTAAGTTAAAAATTTTAGCATCTTGATTTGAATTATCTTAGCTGTTGCAGTTGTTGATTTAAAATTTATAACACATCTATGTGAGTATGGATGTAGGCACTAACAGGAAATAAGAATAATAATAATGCAGTAAGTTTATAAAGCAATTTATTTCTTCAAATTGTAGGTCTATTCAGTAAAGTATTATTTCAGTAATTAGAATTTTTTTTTTAAAAAAAATTAATAAATAAAAAAAAAATAAAGAAAATAAAAAAAAAATCAAATTTATTTAAAAACCAAACATTTAGTTAAATTTAAAATTGTTAGTTAACTAGGTTATAATGAATTGCCTGATCAATTTAAATATTAATAAATCATGTAATGTTATACAAGGTCTAAAATAGAGAAACAAGCTGAAATGGAAGAGGATTGGAATGGACTGCAAATAAATTAAAGGTGAGTTAATCTCACTCAGTTATATTTAAATTTAAATGATTAAATTTAAATAATTGTTTGAATGGTTGAAGTTGATTGATGTGATATGGTATGAAATATTCTGGAATCAATATATTATTGTGCTAACATCTGTGTATGCAGGAGAAACAGGTTGGAGGGATCCAACTGGATCCCTCAACATTTATTTAAATTTATTTAATATTTTCTGCTGTGAATATTGATATTCTATGATGAGTTGTATTGGAATATTGAATGTTATGGTTGATTTGATGTATTTGAATAAATGAATTACCAAAATATATAATTGGATTTGGAAAGATAATAAAAGAAGTGAACTTGTAAACAGAATAATTATAGAAATTTGAATGAATTTAAGAATCTGTTGGGAAAGAAATAAAGTGCCTTTTTAAAATTCTAATAATAAAAACTTAAGTTTAGTAAGGGGAATTTGAATAAATCAGAAGATTTATGAATTTTAAATTTTAGTGTTATTATGTTAAAGGAATAAAACTTTTATTTAAAATTTAAGATTCAATTTAGTGAGAAGAATAAAGAAATTTGGAAGGAGCCAAGATTGGTATATTTCTGTTAAATAGTATAAAATCAAACGGAAGGAATCAATAATAAATATAAATTCCATAATTAATGAAACCTGGAGATAAACTGATAAGTAGAGAAATTTATTTTAAATAGAATGAATTGGAAATCAATTCGGAAAATTGATTTAAGTGCATAAAGTTGGAATTCTCTCTGGATGGCCAAGTACACGTTTTTAAAGTAAATTTGTAAATATAAATTAAATGCTTTAAAGTTGTTTATTTTAGAAAGCAAGTTTTGTAAAATTTATTATTTTTAATATTTAAATTTTATAGTAAGTATTTTCTCAAATCTATTACAGTAATAATTATTTAAACCAGTGAATTAGTATTTTGTTTCAAAAGTGAAAATTTAGTTTATATTTTATTAAGTAATTTTGTTTTCAAAATTTATATAAGAATGAATTTTAACAAATTATTATTAAAGTAATTTTAATTTAAATGTTTTAAAAGTATATATATATTTCAAAGTAAAGTGTTTAAAATTATTTTAAAAAATTATTTTTTGTGCTTGGTGATTTCAGAGATGGATAGAAAATATTTGGGGAAAGTTGATTCTGGAAAGAAAGATGATTTTGAAACTGTTTTCAAAGAATTGAAAATAGAAATATATCTTGTGAAGATATTTTGAAGTTAATAAATAATTTGGGAAATTATTTATTGTGTGATGGATGTTGTGAATATTAATTGATAGTTAAATAACTGACTATCAATATTGGCCAAATGCGTTGATCGTTTCGAAGAGACCGGGATCGAGATTTATTTCTCGAAAACCACTTCGATTCGGTTTATACGTTTCGTGCGAAAAACGTGTTCGAAGTCGAAGATGGAGCAGTGAAGTGCAAGGGCTAGTCGCTACTAATTCTGAGGATATTTCCAAAATGGATGTAGTAGGAATAGTGCCTTCGGTTCCGTTCGAACCCGGGACGGACTTATATGGACGAATGCTTGCGAAACATCGTCAGGTGGACGATGGGCATTCTAAGTGAAAACGTTCTAAAAGGTAACGCTTAGCCTCAAGCCTCATCAAATGGGAATGACTGAAAATCAGGGGATATGCAGCAAGGTTAGGTGGGTCATGCCCAAGCAGGACAAGATAATTCCCCTGTCTAGATGTCCCTTATATATTTTCGGCTTAGTGGGTGGTTGGTCGCGCCAACCACGGGGTTTATCTTGTTCGGGACTGTTCAGTAAGGAATGGTTCCGGCCTTGTGTTGTAGGGGATGAAGGAAGTAGTCCTCGGTACGGTGATCTAGGCCCCGTACTGTGACAGGTGGTACCCCAGTGCCTAGTCATTGTTGGAAATCCATTCTCCCTACGAGCCTTGTACGAGTTTTGTTTGTATTACCCACTTTTGTGGCTAGTAGCTGGAATTTAATAGATGTAACAATTTCGGCTATTTTATAAGTATTTGTATATAGACCCTATTATAATATCAGAGGATTTCTATAAAAATTGTTTTAGCTATCGTAAGGTAAAAACCCGACATGTTTATTTGTGGCGTGGTCTTACGAGATGCTTTTGTTTTCAAAAGGTTTTTTAAACTTTAATAATCAATTGAGTGTGATTTTCTCACTCTGGTATTCCAGACTGACTCGGGTGTTATTTAACTGTAATGCTTGGGTCAGACCGAGTATTATAGGATACAGGATTTGATGCTATGGAGCTCAGGAGACGAGCAGGATGACGACACGTATTCTCGTACTTATTTATATATATATTCCGCTGTTTGAGTTGTTGTGTACTCATTGTATGTTATTGATGTGAGCTGTGACTGATGTACTCTGATGATGTAATATATGTAAACAGAAATATTTGATGTTGAGTAAAGTATATATATTATCTATTATATTTTATTCCGCTGCGATGGTTAGATTCTGATGTTGATTTTGTTTTCTCTTCTTCTACCTCTTCTTCTTAAACCCAAATGGTTCGTATTTCTGTACAACTTGAGTTGATTGTTGTAGAATAGTGTTAACTCAAGGGGTATAGATTTGCGGGCTGTTACACTTAACATGGTTGAGCTATGGGGTGGAACGACCTAATGGCTGAGCGCACGACCTAACAGAACAAGCAATAACATGGCCGAGCGACCTAGGGGGAAACGACCTAGTGAGCTAACGACATAACGTGGCCGAGCGACCAAAGGGGTTGCGACCCAAGTGGTTGCACGATAAGGTAGGCCGACCTAAGTACTACGACCATGTGGCGCGGCCTAGCCGAGCGACCTAATATGGAACGACCTAATATATAGCCGAGCGACCTAAGAGATACGGTTTCACATATGGCCGAGCGACCTAAGGAACTCACGGCATAAGGAGGTGAGCGGCCTAAGGATGGTGCGACCTAAATGCACGCGCGACTTAATGGGCCGAGCGACCTAACACGAAATGACCTAAGGGGTAGAAGAAGGCCGAGCGACCTAACTGCAGCCCGAGAATCATCCATGTGCATGCCGAGCGACCTAGGGGTTTGAAGTGCAAAAACTCTCTCAATTTGCAACCGATCGAGCACAAACGCTAGAGGATTACGCCCATCGGCTACCCGGTCATATTGGCTGATGCATCACCAAAAACGTGTTCAAACATCAAAGATTGAATTTTTTAAAGATTTGAACCCAAAACACTAAAAATTGGGATTTTCACCAATTCAATCCAAACCAAAGGCAAATGCACATGAATAAGTGTTGGGAATTCATACCTAACAATCAAAGATAGTTATAGACAAAGATGTGAGATAAAAATCTCACCTTTACACAAAATCAATGAAGAAGAAGCTTGAGAGCAAAGGAAGAATCAATGGCTTCTCTTTGAATTTGGAGTTAGATGTTGGATTTGCAAATGAACTAGGGCTTGGAGTTTTAATTTCCAATTCCTTCCTCCATTTTTGATGAAGCTTGTGTGTTAGGAAATTAAAGTGAAGTTATGAAGGGAAGGGGGTTGAGCTAGAGTCAATAGCTTAGGCTAATGGGCTAAAACAAACCCAAAGCCCGAAGTGAAAAGGTGGCAAAATTCCACTAACTCCAAACATATCAAAGTTTATACTCAAAAAGATCGCAAACGATGTTTTGGACCCAATGGAAGTGGTTCCGAGTCCTAATTCGACCGTATGCAAAAATTAACTTTTCGGACTAAAATCTGACTAACGATAAAATACTAAAATAAAATATTTAAATATTCAATCGTAAAATATGAGGGTTGTTACAGACTCCCCTCCTTAAAGAAATTGCGTCATCGCAATATTTAAGAAGAAAATACAAGGTAACAACCATGAAAGCATATCAACCAAAAGAAATTTGAAATAAGAAATTCACCTCAAAGAGCACGAGAAAGTAAGTCCGGATGTGTTTGCTCGATGAACTCTCTAGATTCCCAAGAGCAATCCTTAGGATTTGAGGACCATTGGACTTCAACAAGCGGAACATCTTTATTTCGAAGGCGCTTGACCTCCAAAGCAATAATACGAATAGGATGTTGCTCATAAGTTAAATTAGGTGAAACTTCAATTTCTTCCACAACACCGGGCTCAAGAATAGAATCGGAATCTCGAAGGCATTTCCGTAATTGAGAAACGCGAAACATGTCATGAATAGCATAAAACTGAGCCGGTTGTTCGTCGACGGAAATTTTATAGGTTTAGAAAACCGTAGAACGAATTTAGAAATAAAATTTATACCGCAAGCGCACGGCGTACACTTGTAGTACGTGGCAAATACGGGTCGATCCACAAGGAATTGATGATTTAAATTTTCTATTCAATCAAATTAACCAAAAGCTTGAGAATATTTGAGCTAGAAAAAGAGAAAAACAAACAAAAGAAAATTGTTAAAAAATGTGAGAGTTTAAGAACAATTTAGAGATAAATCCACTCTCTAGATCACATAAATCTTCAAAATGAAGTTATGATCTCTCTTTTCTTGTCATCAGTGAATTAGTTGATGTGCTTATCATAAGTATGGTATATTTGTGCTATTAACTAGCTCAATATAAACCATCAAACTATAACACAACCACTAATACACTTTTAACTCTCATGAAATATGACAACAAAGTTGAAAGCAAAATCTATTTTAAGCATAGCCTATTAACTATTGTTTAGAAATATAGGCTATCAAATTTCAATTTCAACATTCACTTCTTTGCCATAATCATATTTAGATGAAGAGGCAATTTGTGTTATGTTTGTTTAAGCATAGTCTATTTGGTATGAACAACATAGACTATCAAATTCAAAGCTAAACAACATCATTAAACCACTTCAAGTGTTTCCATTAAAGCACAAAAAGAGAGTATAAACATCAAAATGTTGCATCTACATACTAGAGAGCTTCATTACCCCTAAACTGTAGGGATTAAGCTCTCATATTTGTTATCAAATCAACAAATGTAGAAAGCAACATGAAATCAAAAAGAAAGGAAAATAAAAGCTAATGCAAAATACAACTAATCTAATTGCATAAAGGTAGATCTACGCTATTACATAAGAAGAGAAGAAGCGTGTAAATAAAAGAGAATTAACATTGCATAAAAGAAAAGAAAATTACATGAAATAAAATGGCTAAGTAGCCATGGAAAGAAAGAGAACTTTGATTTATTTTCTAAACTAAAACTAACTAACTAAGAGGAAGATGGCTACATGAAACATAAGGGGTATTTATACAAGTTAGAAACCCTAATGCATATTTTTGGGGAGTACCCAAAATGCCCCTTAGGAAGTGTGGAGGCCGAGTAATCATTAACATGTCTTAATCCCCCATTAAGTGTACATGAAACCATTAACTCCATAAGCATGTGCATTAGCCTTTAGTTTGTACATTAAGGTAGGTGGGTAGGTGGGGTCCTCCATTATCTCACTTTGAATTATTTCCATCTTCATTCCTTTATATTCATGTTGTGCATGCATGTGTCTTCATGAAATCACTCCTATTTGAGACCAAATTCCTACAAAAATATACATAAATTTCCAATTAATTTTTCTCAAATAAATATATGCACACAAATGACCGTTTTGCCCTTATATGAAGATGAATATGTGAAAATTTGGAATTAATATGAATTTTGGTTAAAACAAGTTAAAATACCCAGTATGATCATTTATTTAATTTAAATAGAATAAATATGGTGGTAAAAATATGCACATTTACGTGCACATCACTGGTAATAAAAGGCGATAAGCCACGAAACCAATACGTTCGGTGATGAGAAATGGACCAATATATCGAGGCGCTAATTTTCCCAATCGACTGAAATGTACAACACCCTTCATAGGTGAAACACGAATAAACACAAGATCTCCCACAGAAAATTCTAATTTTCTTCTTCGGTTATCGGCATAGGATTTTTGTCTACTTTTGGCTTCTTTCATCCTATGACGAATAAGGTCAATCTTATATGTGGAATCACGAATAAAATCTAGACCTAAAACCAGCTTCTCACCGGCCTCAAGCCAACAAGAAGGAGATCGGCATGGCCTTCCATAGAGTGCCTCAAAAGGTGCCATACCAATACTAGATTGGAAGCTATTATTATAGGAAAAATCAAAAAGAGAAATATGATCTTACTAACTTCCACCAAAATCAAGAACACACACACGAAGAAGATCTTCAAGAGTTTGATTTACACGCTCAGTTTGTCCGTCGGACTGGGGATGATAAGCGGTGCTAAAATTAAGCTTCGTTCCCAAAGCTTTTTGAAGACTTTTCAAAAATCCACTAGTAAACAATGGATCACGATCACTAACAATAGAAGAAGGAACTCCATGCAATTTTACAATTTATTTAATAAAGAGTTTGGCCAGGAGAGGAATGGTTCGATTGGACCGAACGGGAATAAAATGGGCGGATTTAGTAAGTCTATCGACTATCACCCATAAGCTATCATGACCCGAACGAGAACGGGGAAGGCCGTCTATAAAATCCATGGAAATTTTGTCCCACTTCCAAATTGGAATTTCTAAAGGTTGCAATAACCCACCGGGCCTTTGGTGTTCGGCCTTAATGAGTTAGCAAGTCATGCAACACTTAACAAAGTTAGCAATATTAGATTTCATTGCCTACCAATAATAAAGTCGCTTCATATTCGCGTAAATTTTACTACTACCGGGATGAATGGCAAATTTAGAAGGATGAGAATCTTCTAAAATTTCTTTACGAAGATTACTAATGCTTGGCACGATAAGTCAACCAAATTTTCGAATACCGCCACAAGAATCAATATCAAAGTCTTTCAAACCTTCAATATCAATTTTATCCCTAAAATTTTGGCCAAGAAGAGCCAATTCGAGATCTAGCTTTTGAGCTTCAAGAATGCGGTCTAAAAGAGAACGATGAGCATCAAGGCTACATAAAACAAGAGATGAACATAAATCGGTAACACGATCTCGAATCTCACAAGTGGATAGAATTACAAGATCATTCCATTCGGATATCATCATAGAAACAACCGCTTGCTGCTTATGACTAAGTTCGTCCGCAACCCGATTTCCCTTTCCGTAGGTATAAAGAATATCAAGATCATAAGCTGCAAGAAATTCGGGCCAACGTCGTTGACGCAAATTAAGTTCCTTTTGAGAAAATAGATAGTTCAAAGATTTATGATCGGTGTAAAGAATAAATTTTTCTCCCAAAATATAATGACGCCAAATACGAAGGGCGAAAACAATAGCCGCGAGCTCTAAATCATGAGTGGCATATCTAGTCTCGGCAGGCTTCAATTGTCTAGAAGCATAAGCAATAACACGTTCTCTTTACATAAGAACGACACCCAAACCAACGTGACTAGCATCGGTATAAACAATAAAATTTTGGTTTCCCTGGGGAATCACAAGAATAGGAGCATCGGAAAGGAGTTCTTTTAATTTCTGAGAAGAAGCTTCACATTTGTCCGACCAAATACATTTAACACCTTTCTTTGTTAAGCAAGCAAGAGGCACAGAAATTTTTGAAAAGTCTTTTATAAAACGACGGTAATAACCCGCCAATCCAAGGAAGTTACGGATTTTCGTCACACTCTCCGGTCTCTTCCGATTTTGAATCACTTCAATCTTTGAAGGATCCACGGAAATTCCAGATTTGAAAATAATATGACCCAGAAATTTCACACGAGATTGCCAAAAGTGGCATTTAGAAAATTTTGCTTTTAATTGATTACTCCTAAGAGTTTCCAACACAATCCGAAGATGCTTTTCATGCTCCTCCTTGATTTTTGAATACACAAGAATATCGTCAATAAAGATGAGAACAAACCGATCGAGGAAGTCTTTGAAAAATCTATTCATAAGGTCGATGAAATAAGCAGGAGCATTCGTTAAATCAAATGGCATAACAAGCCATTCATAAGACCCATAACGAGTATGGAACGATGTCAAAGGAATGCTATCCTCTACAATACGAAGCTGATGAAAACCGGTAGCTAAGTCTAATTGTGAAAAGACTCTAGCACCACTAAGTTGATCGAACAGATCATCAAACCGAGGTCAATGATATTTATTTTTGATAGTAAGATCATTAAGCTTGCGGTAATCAATGCAAAGCCTAAGTGTACCATCGAACTTCTTCATAGAAATAGCCGATGCTCCCCAAGGCGAGGAACTAGAGCGAATAAATTGCTTCGTCACCATTTGGATAATTGTTTGCGCATCTCCTCGTTTTCTTTATTGGACATGCGATAAGAAGGACGAGTAATAGGTTGAGCTCCAGGGATGAGATTAATTTTGAACTCAATTGCTCGCTTAGGTGGTAATCCTAAGCGGGCTCAAATATGTCGGAAAATTCACGAACAACATGAATAAGAGAAATAATATCTTCCTCATCATCATTATCATCATCATTAGGATTTAAAGGATATAAAGATGCAACCAAGCTGGAATCCGAATCTTTAAGGTTAATAGAAATCTGGTTAATAGATTGAGGATGTCGAAGATGAATTTTCCGCTTAGGACATAGAATTTAGGCTTCATAGCGGTTAAGCCAATACATTCCCAAAATCATTCCAAAGCCTAAGTAGCGCATAACATGCAAATCGGCTCGGAAAGAAAAATCACAAGAAATAATCTCGACATCTTTACACAATAAACTGATTGTTGCGGATCCACCAACCGGATTCACAATTCCCAAAGAAGTCATTAAACATAAAACATCCGAAGAAAGAGTATCGATAAGTTCTTTTGAAATAAAAGAGTGGGACACACCCGTATCAAAAAGAACTCGAATAGGATGATCACGAAACAAAATAATGCCATCAAGGATCGAATGAGAAATACCTTGACCATGAGATGTGTTGCCAGGGGCTTGAGCAACATTAAGCTTTCCTTCCCTCTTGCCTTGAAGTTTGGGACAAGAAGATAAATAATGATCCGGGCTTTTGCAATAGTGACAAGCAAGAGGCTTTGAATACTTGTTCGCATAATGGTCCTTAGAACCACGGTTGTAGCATTGCCCACCACTTGAGGTAGAAGTCTTTGCCATCGAAGTTGCTTACTTCCCTTTCTTATGGGGATAAGGACCCTTGAACTTATTAGCTTTTCTTGTTGTTGAAGTTTGGTTTAGCACGATTAACTTCAACATCACTCTCCCTATCAGCCTCTTCAAGACGAAGAGCGATATCAACGAGTTGATCAAAAGAAACTTCTAACTTTAGAAGTAATGGCTTCTTAAGATTTTTATTCAAGCCATAGACAAAACATTGGTTCTTCTTCAATGGGGTGTTTATGTATTCGACCCCGTACTTAGAAAGTGACTCGAATGATGTGACATAGCCTGTCACGGAAGGTTTACCTTGAACAAGGTCTATGAAATGACGAGCCAAAGTCACCTTTTCAGCTACTGGCACAAATTTTAATTCGAAGCGTTCCCGGAATTTCTCCCAAGTAAGATCCGCTTCGTTTATTTCAGAAATCAGAAGCTCGTACCAATCTAATGCTCTTTCTTGGAGCATACTAGAGGCCACTTGAACGCGGTAAAGATCAATAAGATTCATGCGAGAAATGATTCGATCGCACGTTCTCAGCCAAGCCTGGACTTTAATAATAGTTTCAGAACCTTTGAATGGCTTCCCACCCAAATTGGTATAATCATTGCACAAACGTGCAAATCTAGACTTAGGGTGAGTAGACTCCAGATTAGATCCGGCTGCTTGAGCATTCTTTACTAGATCAAGAAGCTACTGGGCAGACATAAATACTCCATCTTGGGGAGTAGCACGAGATTGACCGGCGCTGGGACGGCCAGGTCTAACCATTTCTCTTCCTTATGAATGAACGAAAGAAGAAGGATAAGGTTATTCACCAAATGAATATCAAGCAATCTTGATAGATAAACAAGGAATCATAAAGAAAATAGGATGAATCGGTACGAAGAGTCGAATTAAATCCTATAGCACGACTCCTAAGATGGACTTAGGACGATGATCCTTGCTAGATTATTCTACATTGTTTCGAAGTTTGGCTCTGATACCAAGCTGTAAGGCCCCACCTCTATACCCACGCTAGCCAAGGACATTACGGGGTAATGCCGTCAACTATCGCGGAGGATAAGGCTGTTGATGAGGGACCATTCGTGTAATTGCTTGTGCGAGCACCCATTTGTCGGATAGTACTACATGCATCTGTATTCAGGAGGAAATCTGACATACCGATACAACCCCAAAGCTACTACACAGTGGCTATATATATATTCTTTGGAAACAAATACAGAAATAAACATAACACAAATCAGTCACAGACATCCATATCACAAAGGCGGAAATAGATATGAATATATAACACATGAAAGTGTACATCAGAGTAGTAGTCAGAAAAGATCCATAATGTCACAAAAGAATAGCTACAAGTGCTGGACAAAAGAATATGGATACATCAATGAGTCTTTATCTCAAATGCATACAACAAAAACTACTAATCTAAGTAGTTAGCCAAAAGTCAGGGTGATAATCCCAGATGTGAAGTCAAGCAGAAGCACCTGTAACATCTCAGTCTGACCCGAGTATAATTTAATAAGAAAATAATTAACGGATCAGTCTAGCTATAAATATCAGATAAAATGATATAGAATAAGAGATATGACATAAACATATGATAATCCATAAAGCCAAGCCCTGATAAGTATGTACTTGAAAATCAACAAGAGATTAATCAATATCACAAGAATCTTCTCAAAGATCAAAAAGATTGTCATACTCTTTATTTTTATTCACTAAAACCATAAATATTGACAATACTATCAAGCCAATCACAAAAGTTAATGACACATAAATTCACCAATGCACAAATATTGATAAGACTTATCAATGTAAATCACGAAAATTGGGGAAACACAAAATTCTAGAAATCATCAATGGAAATCCAGAAATCACAAAAAGGGGGAGGCCTATCACAAAATGGTACCATGAAAACTCAACAACACGTGTATCACAAAATAGAACGCTATTACATGGTTTCTAACCATTAATTTTGAGCCGAAGCTCCACAAAACGGCCCAAAGACCATGGGTCGCTACCCCACCAAATTGAGTCGAAGCTCCACAGAAACGGGGTTTAGTCTCCCTCGTAGACAAAGAGACATCGCACATTTGCTAGTCTAAATCACAAAAATGATCATCAACGATCATCAAGAAGTGTCAATTATAGTAAGCTAGTAAATATATAAGCCTAGCCTCATGTCCCATAAACACTAGCTTAACTTAAATATTTACGAACAAATTGTAGATCTCCACTAGAAAATTATCTCAAGAGATTCAATCGAACAAGTCCAAGAATTAACCGGTGAAGTAAACGCAAGTGTTTCATACCACTTGTTTTACTAAGCAGTTTATTTAGGTTTCTCGTTCGAGTGAGATGAAGTGACAAATCACAAAAATTATTGTAGAAACAATAAATCACAAAAAAATTCACATTCGAAGACGTGAATAAAATACAAAGAATCCGATTCCTGATCCATCAAAGTGGAAATACCCTTGCGACTTAACAGCCATGACTTACGACTTAACATAAGTCAACACAAGAAATCAGCGGCTCAAGAAATTGCATACGGCCTAACAGAGCAACTTAACATGGCACGACCTACAGCATGGTGCGACCTAAGAGAGCAAGCGACCTAACATTGTTTCGAGATAGCAAGTGCGACTTAACATGGTTGAGCTATGGGGTGGAACGACCTAATGGCCGAGCGCGTGACCTAACAAAATTAGCAATAACATGACCGAGCGACCTAGTGGGGAAACGACCTAATGAGCTAATGGCATAACGTGGCCGAGCAACCAAAGGGGTTGCGACCCAAGTGATTGCAAGACAAGGCAGGCCGACCTAAGTAGTGCGACCAAGTGGCGCGACCTAGCCGAGCAACCTAATATGGAATGACCTAATATAAAGCCGAGCGACCTAAGGGATACGGTTTCACGTATGGACGAGCGACCTAAGGAACTCGTGGCATAAGGAGGTGAGCGGCCTAAGGATGGTGCGACCTATATGCACGCGCGACTTAATGGGCCGAGCGACCTAACACGAAACGAACTAAGGGGTAGAAGAAGGCCGAGCGACCTAACGACCTATGGGTTGCGACCTATGGCAGGCCGACCGTACTATAGGCCGAGAATCATCCATGTGCAGGCCGAGCGACCTAGGGGTTTGAAGTGCAAAAACTCTCTCAATTTGCAACCGATCGAGCACGAACGCTAGAGGATTATGCCCACCGGCTACCCGATCGTATTGGCTCCTCGATGCTTCACCAAAAACGTGTTCAAACATCAAAGATTGGAATTTTTTAATGATTTGAACCCAAAACACTAAAAATTGGGATTTTCACCAATTCAATCCAAACCAAAGGCAAATGCACATGAATAAGTGTTGGGAATTCATACCTAACAATCAAAGATAGTTATAGACAAAGATGTGAGATAAAAATCTCACCTTTACACAAAATCAATGAAGAAGAAGCTTAAGAGGAAAGGAAGAATCAATGGCTTCTCTTTGAATTTGGAGTTAGATGTTGGATTCGCAAATGAACTAGGGCTTGGAGTTTTAATTTCCCATTCCTTCCTCCATTTTTGATGAAGCTTGAGTGTTAGGAAATGAAAGTGAAGTTATGAAGGGAAAGGGGTTGAGCTAGAGTTAATAGCTTAGGTGAATGGGCCAAACCAAACCCAAAGCCCAAAGTGAAAAAGTGGCAAAATTCCACTAACTCCAATCATATCAAAGTTTATACTAAAAAAGATCGCAAACGGTATTTTGGACCCAATGGAAGTGGTTCCGAGTCCTAATTCGACCGCGTGCAAAAAGTAACTTTTCGGACTAAAATCCGACTTACGATAAAATATTAAAATAAAATATTTAAATATTCAATCGTAAAATATGCGGATTGTTACAGTCTTCTTCTTCCTCTTCTTCTTTACCTCTAATGGTTCGTATTTCTGTTCAACTTGAGTTGATTGATGTAGAATAGTGTTGACTCAAGGGGTATGGATTCGCGGGTCGTTACAGTTGGCATCAGAGCTTAGGTTGGTGATAGCCTTGTCTTTGGTGGGATTTACTTATAGAATAAAGTCCATAGTACTCTAGAATGAGCTTGAGCGTATTAATAGATATGAGCATGTATTTGTTAGTGAATATAAAATTGTTTTGTATTGTGTTGATTTGTCCATTGAGTGTTTATGGATTCTGGTCGATGTGTGGGATGCCATGTCATCGATATGGATTTCTAAACTCTTAAATAAGATAAACCGACACAGTATTGCTTTAAATAGGGTAAATGAAATAATTTTACCAAAAAGTATTTTTGTATATAAAAGAAATGATTTTTCGTAAATTGTTATAGTTATATATGGTTGCTTGGTTGTAAGAAAGTGATAATATTAAATTATTATCATTGTATGAGAATTGAATAAGAAATTGAAGACAATAACCAAAGATTAAGGAATAAATTAATAAATAAATGGGATTTGTAAATGTGATTTATAATTGAATAAGCAATTGAAATCATTAAAAAAACTAGAAACAAATTCATATACAAATGAGATTTGTAAATGAAACCTATAAATGTGAATTATAGTGTGATTAATAATTAAAATAAGATAAAATTCCAAAGTAATGTTTGAATATAAATTTAAAGGATTTGGAATTTGTAAATTTGAAAATTTAAGTTCCTTTGAATTTTAAAATGATTCTCAAAAAGTTGGGAAAAATAATATATATTTGATAAAAAAATTTGAATCGAATTTGAAATCTATAGAGATTTGGAATTTAAAAATATTTGAAGGGATTTCAAAGTGATAAAAGCAATGAACTCTTTTCGGTCACTGAAAAATAATTCCGATGGTGATCGCACCATCATCAATGTTCATTTTCGAATTTCCAAGAAGGGGATTGCTACCTGGATCTTTGGTTTGATTTTGAAAATGCAGAGGAATAGTTCGATTTAGATATATATGTTTTCAAAATTGAATTTTAAACATTTTAGTAATGAGTTTAAACGTGTAAGCAAAAGGGAATTGAAACTGAATGTTGAACCTAAGTTTGAGTGGAAAAAAAAATTAGTCAAGTTGGACTAAGTAAAACAAAGTTTTGAGATTAAAATTAGTAAGCAACTGATTGATTTATATGGTGTGCAAATAAAATGAAATTGAATATTGGATAATGTTTGGTTTAAAATTTTGTAAAATAAAGTGCAGAATTATTTGGAATGGACTAAAAATAATTAATGTTTGGAAATTAAATTTATTGGTTGAAAATGAGTTTGTGAATGAATATTAATAAGTGAGCAGCTTATAAAAATTTAAAAAGGGAATAAATCAGCCGGAATAAAAGTATTGGTATTCTGGAAATGGAAAAAAAAAACTCCAGACTTGGGATATAAAGTAAGATTGAAGTCAAGAAAATTAAATAAAATGGTTTTGAAAAAATAATAATAATCAAGTATGGGATTATAAATTTAAAGTGTGGTCGAATGAAATTGAATTGGATTAAAATAGATTTGGTGTGAGTTGTAAACAAATCCAATTCAAGGATAAATTGAATGGCCTTATTATTAGTAAATTCAATAATGAATAGTTAATGTGAATTAAAATTTAAAAATGGTTAAAAGAATAAACTAATCGAATAAATTAGTAAAACGGTTGGGATTTAATCAAAGGAAAATCAAATCAAAGATTTAAATGGAAGATGGTTGAATAAAATAAACTTAAGCTATTGGGTGGAATAGTTTGAAGAAAATAAATAACTTAAGTAAATTGCGAGATGGTTATTTAATGTATTGGTTGTAGAGTTTAATAAAATGGTTTGGAATCAAACTTTTTGGAAATGAAAGAACATGCAATGAAAAGATTGTGAATAAATTAAAATGTGATGGAATCAAGTGTAACTTGAGTTGGAATCAATTTAAATGGTTATAAAGCTTAAGTAACTATTTATTCACATTAATATTTTCGAATTGCATAATAAAAAGGGTCGTTCGATGTAAATGGCATTAGATAAAATTCTATGAATTATTAGAAGTGAAATAGGATGATTTTGAAATCAATTGGAATGAATATGAGTTTGTTTTGCTTAGAATGAATTAAATATAAGCAATGAGTTGTAAATCACTTAAACTGAATGGAATGGTTTCAGAATTGGTTGTAAGCAATTGTAATAAGTGTCGGAACCTTATATGTGCTTATGGAAATTATATAACGTGCGTTATATGTGAAATTTATGTGTTAGCTATCGAAAGTAAGTGAAATGTTGATAAATTGCTTATATTTAGTACTTAGATGTCTGAATTGAGTAAGCACAGGTACCAGAAAGCCGCTTGGCTGGATTAGATCGCGCAAAATGCTAAAATAATAAGCCGCTTGCTTAAAAATGCTAAGTAAAGGTACGCCTACGCAATAAAAATAGGAAATATAAACTGTTTTTGTTTTTCCGACCGGGTGGGTCGATGTATACATATTTATATCTCTTGTCAAATTGCAAAAGCTCCTCCGTAAAAAGAGACTCTGACGAAATTTTTCGAAAATTTGGGGAGATAGAATTTTTTTTGAAAATTTTGAGAAATTTTTGTTAGAGATAAATCAATTTTAAATTGGAAAATGAAATGAATTAGTGAATGAAACTAATTTAAAATAATGATATGAATCAATTATAAATGGAAGATAAAATTCAATATTCAGAGTTGAATATAAATTGAATTCATATGGAAATGGGAGAACCAATTTGAATAGAAGTAGATAAAAACTAAAGTGGTGAAGTGAAAATAAATATAAGAAGAGTATAAATACTTATATTGAACTTAAGAAGAAATGATGAAATTCTTAAGTAATATGGGTGTCAGGAAAATGTATTGAATAAGCATTTGAGTGAAGATTTCATAAAAATATATGTACATCATACGGCTTGAATGAATAAATTTTGGAAATTTTGGAAAGAAGTCAACAAAATGATTTTGAATGTTGTGATTGGATATTATTACTATGTATGATATACAGGTATTATAAGGGAAAAGGAAAAATTGGATTTGATTTCAGAAGATAAATTTGAATTGCTCGACAAAATGGTATGTGTTTAAATTTCTATATGAAATTTGATTTGGTTTCTGATCTAACCACTTGGCTTTTTATTTTCTTTTGGAATTTGGAAGCTGTAAAGGCATTTTGAAGTTGTACCAAGCTAGCCGCGCAAATGAGACATTGGCAAAAAAATTTGGAAACTTAGGGAGTTAGAAAAGTTTAGGAAAATTTTGATAAATCAAAAATTTGGTTTTAAATTGAAATTTGAATGATTTAGCAAATAGTATTGTTTGAAAATTATGGGGGAGTTTAGGAAATTAATAATAGTGTAGTGTCTTTAAATGACAAGGTTGTTTGGGTTAATGTTAAATTGTTGGTTTTGGGAAAAGTAAACGGGTATTGGACCATTCTTCCTAACTGGTAATTTCGGGGACGAAGTTCTTTTAAGGGGGAAGGAATATGACGACCCGGAATTTTTAAGCATTTGAAATGGGAATATTTAATTTATTTTAAATATTTGAAAGGTTAATTTTAACTTGAATTTCAAATATCACTATTTATTTGAGAATTAAAATATTCAATTAAATAATTTGAAGTTGGGTAAAATGTTGAATCTAGAGTTTTAAGCCTGTTAAAAATAATTTAAAGGCTTGTAAAATTTATGTTGATAGTGTTGAGGATAATAAAAGTTTTAAAATTGAATTTAACACCGATTTGTTCAGTTTTGAAATTTTATCGTTTTAAATTGAATTTTAAAAAATAGCCTTCTGAGGCACAGTCTCGGATTTCGACGAAACTAGTTCCATTGGATCCGTAATATTATATTATTATCGGGTTTCAATTTTCGTAGCATTTGGAGTTGTTGTGTGAGCGCACGATATGTAAATGAGCTGAAATTTATATCGAAAATTCAATGTTTTAACTGCTTCAAAAAGCTATCTTCTCTATACGATCGACTTTGGACTCGGAACCTTTTCCATTGCGTTCGGAATATGGGTTTAACATTATAAACGCCTAGCGGCACGCCTCGATTGGAGACCGAGACTGTGAGCTGCGGAAATCAAAACGATTTAAATGTGAATTTAGTTTTTTTATATATAAGTAATATAAGCGGGATACTCTAGCAAAGCGTCTTCAACACGCTTCCCCTCTTTAATATAAACAGCCGAGAACCCTGAAATAAAAGTCACTTTTATTTTCTTCCCTCTTTTTCCCAATCTTGTTTCCCTTCTTCCCTGGTTCGATTCGAAATCAAAAATCGAACAACCAACTGAAAAAATGGTGACTGTAATAACTGAAATTGGCCTCTTCTCTCATTATCTTTAAATCAACCTATTATTCATTGACGTTCCACGAATTCGATTCATGGGTGAGGCTTGTTCGAAGAGCACAGAGACTTGGGAGAATTCGAGATGAGTCGCCGCTGTTTTCTTCTTCTCTATCGATCGAGTTGATGATTTGGCAGCAAGTCATGACCTAGGGTTTAGAGTTGATGTCGGGGCAGGGGTCGACTGTGCCTAGTTTGATTGGGAGGCGCACTAAGATGTAGGAGGTATCAGGGTCGCAGGTGGAGGAAGTCGGATGACTGGGTGTAGTGAGTAGGAGATAGTCGCTGTGTTCTTGCAAGATGGATTGGGAGTCTACCATGTCAAGGCAAGGTGGAGGTAGTTCTGGTATTAATTTTAGCCTAGATTTCTTCTTATGCCAAATCTAATTTTAGTTATTTCTGAATTAATTTAGTTAATAATAGAAGTTCACAACTTTTATCTAATCTAGAGGAGTAAAGCTATTGTTTTTACAAAAGATATATATTACATCAAAAGGGCTTTTACAGTGAAGCAAATTTTTAATTATATTGTTTGCTGAAAAGAAAAAGAAAAATGAACATACATATTTAAACTTACTAGGTTATTTTAAAGTAATTGATTACGGGATTAACTCGTTTAATTAACTCGTTCAATTATTCTTATTACTAAAGATTTTCAAAGAAAGGATTTTGAGTTTAAAATTAAAGGTGTAAACAGAATATATATACGCAATTTAAATCTACCGGTTGTTTTAAAATAATGTGTATTAGTGATTAATTTGTTTAATTTATTATAGTTACAAAAAGGTTTCAAAAAGGAAAATTTTGATTTAAATAAAATTAGTAGCTAATTTATTTTAACTACTAAAAGATTCTAAAAAAAAGAAAAAATAATAAAGAATAATTATTTAGTTAGAATTGAATTGTTAACTAATAAATTTATTTAAAGGAATTTGGTTTTAAATTAAATGAATTAATTAAATCTATGGGAATTAATTGTCTGATCAATTCAAGTATTAATAAATTATATAAATGTTTTACAAGGTCTAAAATTGAGAAGCAAGCTGGATAAGATTGCAAACAAAACGAAGGTGAGTTAATCTCACTCATCTGGTTTGATTCAAATTTAAATGGTTAAATTTAAATAATTGGTTGAATGGTTGAATTGATTTGATGTGCTATATTATAGTATATAGTACATCCTGGAATGATTGATTTCCCGCATTATATAGCGGTTGAGACCCTATGCGCCGCATAATAGCAGATGATATTATATTAATCCCATGTACCGTGATATTCCACCTTAAAGTGGAATTGGTATTTTATATTGTGCTAACGTCTATGGATGCAGGGAAACAGGTTGGAGGGATCCAACTGGATTTCTCAAAATTATCTAGTTATTCTAATAATTCTCTGTTATGATTATTTGATATTCTGTGATGAATTATGTTAGAATGTTGAATTTTATAGTTTGCTTGAACATATTTCGATACACTGAGTTGTCAAAATATAAAGAATTGGATTTTTGAAAAGAAAATAAAAGAGTGAATTTTTAAGTAAAATAATCATAGAGGATTTGAATAAATTTAAGAAAGAACTGGATAAGAATAAAAGTGATTTTAAAATTCTAATAGATAACTACGAGTATGGGAAAAGGGGATTTGAATGAACAGAAAAAAATAATGAATTGTCAAACTTAAGTGATATTATTTAAAGGAATAAAAGAATTTACTCTAAATCCAAGGTTTAGATTTATTTGAAAAGATAAAGAAGAAATTTATAAATTGGGTTTAATAAAGGGAAGCAATATATCAGTGGATATTTGAGAAATAAATTCATGGTGGTAATTTGTTAAAGGGATGGGAAAATTTGTTTAAAAATAAATAGTGATTCATTTTTAAAGGACGTGGAAGAAATGCTTATTTCTCTGAAAAGCCAAGTACGTTTTCAAACAAATTTAAAGGTATAAGTTAAAAGTTAAAAGTTGTTTCAAAAAGTATATTTTAGACAATTTATTATTTCTAAATATTCAAATTCTAAAGTAAGTATTTTTCAATTCTATTATCGTAATAATTTTTAAAGGTGACTTGGTATTTTGTTTTAGAGGAGAAAATCTAGTTTTATATTTATTAAGTAACATCATTTTCAAATATTCCTCTAGTACATATTTTTAATAACGTATCAAAGTAGTTTCATTTTAAATATTCCTAAAGTATATAATTTGAATAAATATTAAAGTAATTTTAATTTTATATATTTTAAAGTATATTTTACAATAAAGTGTTTCTAAATTGTTATAAAATCTAAGTGTTGTACTTGGTGATTTCAGTGGAAATAGAAATTATTTGGGAACTATATTCCGTAAAAGAAGGTGATTTGAAACTGTGTTTAAAGGGTTGAAAATAGAAATATATCTTGCGAAGATATTTTTGAGAATAATAAATAATTTGGAGAAATTATTTATGTTGATGGTTGTTGTGAATGTTAATTGATAGTTAAATAACCGACTATCAATATTGGCCAATGCGCTGTGTTAACTCCTACGGTCAACGACTCAATGAGAAAACGACTCATGGTGGGCGGCGACTCAATACACAAACGACTCAATGAGTTATCAACCTTACGAGTTAAAAGATGCACGACTCAACGACTCAAGAGGTTGGACGACTTAAGGGGTCAAACGACTTAAAGGTTTAAGGGCTTAACAACCTAAAAAGTATAACGGCCTAGCGACTTAGTTGGTGGCACGACCTACGACTTAAGGAATGAACGACCTAACAGTTCAACGAGTTGAAGGACTTGGCGACTTACGACATAGAGAAGTCTACGACTCAACGGTTTAGAAGAGAAGGAATGCCCCACGACCTAAGGCATCCACGACTTAAGGTTCCTACGACTTAAGAGGGTACACAGTTTGCGACTTAAGGAATCCCACGACTCAAGAGCAAGATGACCTAACGGTTCAAGACAGAGCACGACTTAAGAAGGAAATGAGCTAACGACTCTAAGTTGTCTGCGACTTATGACTTAGCATGTGTCGTAAGCGACTTAAGTAAATGAGGTACTGCTCCTTGCTTAACACAATGATCTCTTAACTCGTACACGACTCACAACCTGGCTTGAGTCGTGTACGACCTAAAGCTACTGAGTGAAGGTTCAAGGCCGCATCAGAAGGACCAGTTGACTCATTTGCGACTTAGATGATGACTCGTGGGCGACTTAGGACTTGTACAAATGAACTGTTATGAGACCAGGGGGTTTGACCAGATGAGTCGGCGACAACCTACCATGAACCGGTCACGACTTACGACCTAAGGGGAGAATCCTCCTATAAATACCAACCTACCTTAAGCATGAGAGGGGACTTTTGGCTGATCACATCAAGCGTCGATACTCTACTGAATTCTCGACTCACTCGACACTTCAAGTACGAAAGGCATTTCAGCTAACTTCGGAAGAAAATCTAACGCGATCTACATGGATTCAAAGAATTCTTCTGCAGCAAAGTTCTGGTTGTTTGTCTCATCAGAATTGTAATTGAAGATTGTTGTAAAGTTGTAACCAAATTCAGTAATAAAGAGAGTTAAAGTGGACGTAGGCTTACCCTAAGCCGAACCACTATAAAAACTGTTTTTTTTCTGCCTTTTCTGTGATGTCTCTACTTGTTTGTAGTTCCCGTGTACACGGGTGGTGCTTTCACTCAACTTCAATCTACACCGGGGTGTTATCGTCTGATTTTTCACGTTAACATTTTTGGTGCTTTCACTGAGAATCGAACTCCAGAAACTTCCACCATTGCTCCGCGAAGGATTGTTGAAAGAATTTCTTTTAAAACCAGAAGTTTATTGGAAATAATGGCTCCCGGGAGAAAACGAAGTTCTGTATGATCCGACAATGTTCAAGAGAATACTGCTACCTCTCCTCCTTCAAGTCAAGCAGCTCCAGCAGTTGGGGTCACGCGAGCAGAATTGGACGTCGTAGTTTTGGGGTTGAATCAATAATTAAATGCTCAGAATGCGCAGTTGGAAGCCCAGAATGCCCTGATCTTAAGTAAGTTGAATGATCTACTAGGGGCAAATCGTCAACCGGTTAATAATGATGGGAACCCTACCATGGGAGTTCAGGATGTTGAAGGAAATATTTCTCAAAGAACCGCATACCCTATGGAAAAGTCACCTCTTCAGGCTGGGGGATCAAGACCTCAGCCGACCCTTCGTGAACGATTGTCAAGACAGAATTCAGAGAGAATGGCTGATGTGTGCCCTCCAGAACCTCTAAATGATGAAGAGTACTTTTCGTGTATGGTTCGTCAAATCATGAAGGAAAATATGCGAAGAGATGAAGATGAGAAAGAGTGGGGTTTTGGTCCAAGCAAAACTCCATTTACTGAAAGGATCTTGAAGGCTGAGTTCCCAAGGAAATTCGTTCCCCCCACTATTCTGGCTTACAAGGGGATGAGTGATCCTAATGAGTTTCCGTATAAATACGACTGGCATATGACTGGTGCTAGGGCGTCCGATGAAATCAAATGTCGATATTTCCCAGTGTATCTCGAAGATATGGCTCTATTGTGGTTTACAAAGCTACCGGTCAGGTCCATTGATCAATTCTCCGATTTGACCAGGAAATTCAAGGAGGAATTTCGATTGTATGCTTCCAAATCAAAGGATATAATGTCACTGTCGAGCCTAGAGCAAAATTCGGGAGAATCTATCAGATCATTTTTAAATCGTTTTAACATAGCATTGGCCGAGGTAGATAATGCTGAGCCACGCATGGTCTTAACATACTTGATGAGGGCAATTGACAAGTCAAGCGAATTTGGAAAATGGTTGAAAATGAAGGAACCAAACTCACTTGACAAGTTCTACAAGAAAGCGGATGAATTCATGCGCTTGGAGAGCCTTCAAGCACCGGCTAAGGTGATATCAGCGGAAGCCGGGAACAATGGTGCTGCTTCGAACAAGAATGAACCTAACACTCAGAAAAGGGGAAACGATGGTGGAAAGAAACAGGGAGATGCTAAGAGAGGCCGTTCTTTCAATTTCACGCCCTTGACCGATACCCCTGAAAACATCTTCTTTGCAACCAAAGATGATGTCAATTATCCGACGCCACCTAAAATGAGAGTTGCGGTTAAGATGGAAAAAAGTGGAAGGTTCTGCCGGTTCCACAACCAGCCCGGCCATGACACCAACGAATGCCGTCAGTTGAAAGAGGTAATTGAACAACTCTTGAAGGAAAACAAACTCCAGCAGTATGTGAAAAGGAACAGAAGTGCCCCAGCTTCGTCAACTCAAGGACAACCAGTTCCCGCTCATCGTCCTGCCTCAAGTGAGAAGGCCGTAGAACATGAATCGGAAAGGCCTGTCATCAATATAATAACTGGAGGACCTCACCCAACAGGCAAAAGCTAGAGTGAGATGGAAAGGTATGCCCGGGCATTGAGGCATGTACCAGCTGAAGAGAATGTTTTTGTTTTAGAGAATGATGCGCCTTTAAAGCAACAAAAGACTTCCACAGATGATATTGTATTTAGTGCCAGAGATTCTTTGGGTATCGAGGCTCCGACCATAGATCCTCTGGTCATATCCGCTGGTATTGGACCAGCAACTGTGAGAAGAGTTCTGGTTGATTGTGGAGCTTCATGCAACATCCTTTTCAAGAAGACCTTTGATCAAATGAAAATTCCAATGGCTGACGTTCAAGCTTCATCACTTAAGATTGCCGGGTTTGCTGGAGAACCCAAACAGCCGATTGGGACCATAGATTTGTTTGTAGAACTTGGAAAGGGACTGAGGAAGGTGGCTCGAAAGCAAACCTTTATAATTGTTGAAGAATTCTCTGCCTACAATGCCTTTTTAGGCCGA
This sequence comes from Allium cepa, assembly GCA_030765085.1. Classification (NCBI taxonomy): domain Eukaryota; kingdom Viridiplantae; phylum Streptophyta; class Magnoliopsida; order Asparagales; family Amaryllidaceae; genus Allium; species Allium cepa. The sequence continues at coordinate 313,897,350 of CM060937.1, forward strand.
CCAACTCTTGCTGCGTTCAAGGCTGTTCTGGCCCCATGGTGTCTGACTCTAAAATTCCCCACAGATAACGAAGTTGGTGTGATTAAGGGGGACCAAGATGCGGGGCGAGAATTTTACTTTGCAGAGTTGCGGGAATCAAGGAAAAGAGAAATGGGAAAAGGTGCGGCGGCTCCAGTCCGCACCAAGGAACCAACCTTGTAGCAATTACAGAGTGGACCCTGCACTGGCGAATGTGGTGGCGCACGAAGGGAGATGGATCCAAGGAAAGCTAGTGCAGGGGAGAATAGGGTAGTTCCGGTAGAAGTAACAGTGCCGGATGCCCGTTGACCCAAAGGACCCAAACAAAGTGCTTAATGTGGGTTCACAACTCAACACAACGGTTTAGAATGTTCTGATTTCATTTTTGAAGGCTAATTTGGATGTATTCGCTTGGACTCATGCTGACATGTGTGGAATATCCCCAGAAATTGCGGTACACACTCTGAACATTGATCCAAAGTTTACACCTGTGAAACAGAAGAGAAGAACCCAGGGTCCTGAGAGAGTTGCAGCATTAAAAGAAGAAGTGGATCGGCTCATGGAGAACGGTTTCATCAGAGAATCTATTTATCCAAATTGGGTATGAAATCCAGTGCTGGTGAAAAAGGCTAACGGAAAGTGGAGAGTATGCATTGATTTTTCAGATCTGAACAAAGCCTGCCCCAAAGACTGTTTCCCGCTGCCCAGGATCGATCAGTTGGTGGATGGGACGGTAGGACATGAATTATTATCTTTTATGGATGCATACCCAAGATATAACCAGATTATGATGCATGAGCCAGATCAAGAAGATACGAGCTTCATCACAGATGTTGAACTCTACTGCTACAAGGTCATGCCTTTCGGACTTAAGAATGCAGGGGCAACTTACCAAAGGCTTGTTAATGCCATGTTTAATCCACAGATTGGCAAAACAATGGAAGTCTATGTCGATGATATGCTAGTAAAGTCTAAGAAATTAGTAGACCACATGGATCACTTGGCAGAGATGTTTGCAGTACTCCGTAAGTACAAAATGAAGCTTAATCCCCTGAAATGTTCATTTGGAGTGGAGTCCAGAAAGTTTTTGGGTTTCATTGTGAGCGCTAGGGGCATTCCAGCTCAGATCACTGCCCTCAGAGAGGTCAAGGCTCCTAGAACGAAGAAGGAATTGCAAAGTCTTAATGGAAAGGTTGCTGCTTTGAGTCGGTTCATTTCCAAAGCTACTGACAAATGCATTCCATTCTTTGATGCTTTGAAGAAAGGAAGGAAAAACTTTGAGTAGACTCCTGAATGTCAGAAAGCATTTGATGAGTTGGTTCGTCATATGGAAGTGCCTCCGATACTTTCGAAGCCTGACAGTGGTGAAGATCTATTCATATATTTTGCAATTTCATCTCATGCTCTCAGTGTAGTGTTGGTACGGGAAGACACAAGGATTCAACGCCCAGTCATTATATCAGCAAAAGATGCACTGGGGCAGAGATGAACTATTCAAGATTAGAAAAGCTCGCCTATTGTTTGTTGATCGCATCAAGAAAATTGAGGTCGTATTTCCAAGCTCATCCCATCAAAGTCCTCACTGATCAACCTCTAAAGCAAGTCTTATTCCGTCCTGAGACTTCGGGCCGTCTTTTGAAGTGGAATATTGAACTCAGCCAATATGACATCACTTACCATCCCCGAAAAGCAATCAATGGACAAGCTTTGGCAGATTTCATCGCAGAATGTATGGATAAGGGTGATAGTGAGGAAGAAGTCACTGATAGCGTCCCGATTCAATGGAAATTGTATGTTGATGGCGCAAGGAATGATTACTGTTATGGAGCAGGGGTTATCCTAGAAACCCAAGAAGGGCGATCACTATGTTATGCGTTGAGACTAGAATTTCCTTCAAAAAATAATGAAGCCGAGTATGAAGCTCTCATCGCTGGTTTAAGGATCGCTAAAGAACTAAACATCAAGGCATTGCAGATCTTCAGTGATTCTCAACTTATTATTTGCCAAGTCAGGAAGGAATTTCAAGCTAAAGGAGGGAATCTACCCGCCTATTTATCAAAAGCCTGGGAACTTCTTCAAGATTTCGACCGTTATTCAATAAACCATATACCCCGAGCAGAGAACATGAAGGCGGATTCTCTCGCAAAGTATTCAAGTACCGGTGAAGCTCAACTATTGGGATTAGTTTCCGTCGAAGTCTTGTCGGCTCCAAGCACAGATGAAATGGATGTTGATTGGATTATGAATGTATCCCAAGAGCAAGAATCATGGATGACTCCGATACTCGAATATTTACTCAATGGTTCTCTGCCAGAAAGTTCGAATGAACGATAGAAGCTGATGAGGAAAGCCTCCAGATATATAGTTCAAGATGGTCGTTTGTACAGACGAGGATTTTCAATGCCATTACTCCGATGTGTGACAAAGGTAGAAGCCGAGACAATTCTGACTGAGGTGCACGGAGGGGAATGTTGGGATCATACAGGTGGTCAAACTTTAGCAAAGAAAATCCTCCGTTATGGATACTTTTGGCCAGAAATTAATCAGGATGCTGCTAACTATTCCCGAAAGTGTGATAAATGCCAGAGATTCGCCAAAATTCCTAGAGCACCCTCTACTGAGCTAACTCAAATGGTCAGTCCATGGCCATTTGCCATCTGGGGAATAGATCTCATTGGGCCTTTGCCGACTGCCAAATAAGGGATTAAATATGCTATTGTTGCTGTTGATTACTTCAATAAATGGGCTGAAGCCGAACCATTGGCTACTATTACCTCTAAGAAAATGACAAGCTTTGTGACTAAAAATATCATTTGCAGGTATGGTGTGCCTCATAAGATAATCACAGACAATGGTACTCAATTTGAAAGTGAGGAGTTCCAAGATTTCTGCACACGATTCAAGATCCGAAAAAGCTTCTCAGCAGTGGCTCATCCGCAGGCAAACGGGCACGTGGAAGCAGTAAACAAAATCATCAAATCAACCATCAAAAAGCAACTGGAAAAAGAAAAAGGTGGTTGGGTCGATAAGTTACCGCTTGCACTATGGGCATACAGAACCACCCACAAAACTGCGACTGGGCATACTCCATTTTCATTGGCATACGGATCGGAAGCAATGATTCCAGTGGAAACTGAAGTCCCATCACACAGAAGGATCCATTTTGATCAAGATGAGAATGAAAAATTGCAATTGGAAGCACTTGAACTCCTTGATGAAAGAAGAGAAGAGGCTAGGCTTAGAATCGCAGCTCATCAACAAAGAATAGCCAGGCACTTCAATTCCAAAGTTCGTCAACGCAGCTTTGAAGTTGGGGACCTAGTCCTGAAGAAAATTACGATAGCCACAGGTGTGTTTGGGCCAAACTGGGAAGGGCCATATATTATAGGCACGAAGCTTCTTGATGGCACATTCAAACTCACAACCGTTGAAGGAGAACCAATCCCAAGAGCCTGGAACAGCAATCATTTGCGTCCTTATTTTACTTGAAAGCTTTGCTGAAATGTTGTAAAAGAATTGCAAATATATGATTCTTGTATTGAAAGCAATTGTAAATCAAGTGAATAATGAAAAGCTATAAAGTGGATGTAGACCCAATTTTTGGCCGAACCATTATAAATCTTGTGTTCTCTACTATTATAAACTGCTCTATTTTATTTCGACATATAAAATACGTTAACTATGTTACTAAAGTGTCGATTTAATAATGCAGGCCATAAAAAAAAAGCTTACCCGTCACAAGATCAAGCGATCTCCGACACCACCCAGCAAGCAAACGCTAAACCATTCAAAATTTCCATATTCAAATCCTACAAAAGAAGTACTTCGAACAAAAGTTAGCGATATGGATGGAAGTAGGCCATATCTAACTAACTGCAAATGTTTGAACAAACAAACAGCCAGTTAAATAGCCTGTGTCTACCACCACCAACTCGCTTAACTATGAAGCATATTTCTTTGGATAAGGAAAATTATTGGCAACTAACAGGGTGACACTTGCAAAATATAACGGGGATCGCCGACATGAATAGATGGCCAAGAGACACGTGCGAGCAAGCATCAATCAGCAAAAGACCTCTTCGGAGGAACAAGCCCTCTTCGGAGGCACAACTCTTCGGAGGATAAAGACCTCGAGCGGGCTTCGCCAGAAAAAGAGAGATCTTCCTCGTTACAAGGTTGCGGACTGATCGGTCGATACACTCCCGTGAATCCATCCAACCGAGAGAAAAAAACTCCAAACTTCCAGGCAAAAGCCCTACTTAGAGGCACACGTTTCACCGAGATTGAAATAAAACTTTCAAGTGTTGAAACGTGAAAAGCCCTCTTCGGAGTCCCATTTCACCACAGCTGAAATGCTAAAAGACCTCAAGCGGGCCTAACCAGAAAAAGAGAGGTCTTTCTCAACATAAAGTTGCGGACTGATCGGTCGATACACTCACGTGAATCCGTCCAGCTGAGAGAAAGAAACTCCAAACTTCCAGGCACAAACCCTACTCAGAGGCACACATTTCGCCGTGATCGGTGATACACTCCCGTAAGACGAAATGTGAAAAGCCCTCCTCGGAGGCCCGCTTCCCAACGAATAGGGAAAAAATAAAAGCCTCTCCCAAGGGGCAGAAACAAAAGACCTCTTCCCAGAGGCACAATCAAACTAAAAGACTCCTTCCCAGGGGCACAATCAAACAAAATACCTTTTGCCAGAGGTGCAATCGGACAAAAAGACCTCTTCGGAGGCACACGTTTCACCGAGATTGAAATAAAACTTCCAAGTGTTGAAACGTGAAAAAGCCCTCCTCGGAGGCACAACTCTTCGGAGGCACACGTTTCACCGAGATTGAAATAAAATTTCCAAGTGTTGAAACGTGAAAAAGCCCTCCTCAGAGGTACAACTTTCCAAAAAAAAAAAAAGAGGACAGAAGAAGCCCTCTTCAAAGGCACACTTTAACTTTCAAAGGGAGAATGATTCACCTATTTTGGAAAATACCCTTCCTCAAAAAGAAGTTAAAAGTGCCCTTCAAAGGCCCGCTTTACCACATTAAAGAATTCACTTGGTAAAATGTGTGTATGCACAAAAGAAAAAGTGATATCTTTGAAGGATAAAGCGTAAAAACTCATTTGGAGGAAGCTATACTCTATTTTTAAGAATATAATATTCCTCCAAGTATGGAATAATTATTCTCCAGAAAATAAGAGTACAAGTCTCCTCGAAATATAAAATATTGCAACAAGCTTGTGGTATAGGGGCAACATGGTATAACTACATTGGTAAAATCACGCTCCAACAACATACCACAAGCCCACTGCAATATCATATAAAGAAACTTGTAGAAAAATGGATAGTAAATGCATTCTCAAATACAGACAAAAGTTTGTATAAACAAAAAGAATCATTTTATTTAATACTGTCAAAATTTTATACAGGTACAGGTATTAAAAGAAAAAGAAAAGCGGAGGCCGGTATCCGCACAATCTCCGGCCAGTACATGCAAAAAGCAAAAAGTAAAAATAAATCAAAGCAGGACCTCTTACTTCTTCCTGCCACCACCCTTAGAGCCTTCACCTGACCTAATAGGCAGCTTTTCAGGAGGGCTTGGAAGAGTCGGGGATGAAGGAGAGGGGGTTACTGCTGGATCAACTTTCGTTTCCTCTTCAGAAACAAGAATGTCTTTCCTTCTCTTCCTGGAAGTGGCACGCTTCTTTCTTCTCTTTGAAGAAGACTCACTTCCCGGAGTAACAAGAGAAGATAATTTTATGTTATCAGAAGTGGTTCGCTCTAGAGACCCATTGCCTTCTCCAAGCTCTTCTCCCCCGTGTTCTTGAGAAGCAACAGGATCATCTAAGCCATGAAGAGCCTCTATTTGCTCCTCTTGCGACCCGGGTTGCGAGGCAGAAGGAGGAGTGACCTGAAGAGACGGAGGAGGAATAACTGGAGGAGGGGAAGTCTGAACGATGCTCGACACTTTCTCTACAGAAGAAAAGAGGTCAAAGTCAGTAAAAAGAGGAGATAAAGGCTCGTCGAGATTGAGGAAATAGTCAAGAAGCTCATCAAACCCATATGAAACAAATGAGCAGTCTACTTGGGTAAGGTTAACAGTAAAGTTACCTGGAGAAGTCGGCTTCCTGATATCAACCTCGTAAGCCTGTGCTTCAGCACTCTCGTCGCCTTCACCTCCACCCTGTGTGCTTATGATCTCAGTGGTAACTTTAACAAGGGATGGAGAAAGAGAGCTGGAGCCGATAATGTCAATTTCAGCCGAAGGAGAAGGCTGAACTGGAACATTTAAAGTAGTTCGTCCTAAACTTTCCACTTTTGCCATTTCGGCACTTAGTTTTGCAAGTTGTTCTTTTCCTTTGGCGAGAGCAGCGTGAGCATCGTCATTCAAGTAATGCTCTTCAAGAGCTGATTCGGTGTAGCCAGCACCTTTACCGCCGAGCATGTCAAGTGCGGCCTCCCACACTTTAGCCAGTGTAACCTCATATTTGGGGCCCAGAAAGGCGAGACTACCGGGCCCGAAGACGCTGTGCAGGTAGAAGTCAAATAATGTAGAGCTGATGCTGGACTTCGTTGCCTCATGGGATTCCTCGGCAGCAATTTTCCCGGCAATAGCTTCATCACGCTCTCTTTCGACCCTAGAAAGTTGAGCTTTTAACTTTTCAATTTCCGTGACTTGGGAGCTAGCTTTTGTTCGCAGCTGAGCAATGTCAGTACGATGGCTCTCTACAATCTTCTCCAACCACTCAGCCTTAGCCTCGGCGTCTCTTTGGGCGGCACGAGCGTCTCTCACTTGTTTTGGAAGTACTTCTTCTTTCTGAGTACAAGAAGTAGAAGAAGTGGCGAGCTCTTCTTTAAGCTTCTCGACTTTTGTTTCAAGCCCTTCATTATAAGTAGTGATACTTCTCATCTCGGTATCATGCTGCTCAAGAACCTTCTGCCATTCAGCTTTATCATTTTCCATAGTAAGCATGGCCTCGAGATTCGCACGGTTTACCCTTTGAAGTTCGTCAACAAGCTTTTGCCAGTTTGACATTCTATCAATATCAAGTCTTACGGCATCAAGATTTCGTAACATGGCAGGCTTGTCGATTGGAACCAAGTCTATATCGAAGCGAAACCCCTTCAAGCACCATTGAGGAAACCGGCTTTGTAGAGTGGCTGGGCCTGGCCCAATTTGAAATTTAGGCCTGTTAACTATTGCTTGAATGTCTGTCTTCCCGAGAGCAGGAGAGCCAGAAGGGATATCGAGTGAAACGGGGGCAGTGACCTTTTCAGGGGTTGTGGATACGTGCTTCTCACCATGCCGGGCACGCTTGCTTGAGTCCTTAACCATATGGTTTTTCCCCGATCATCATACGACTTTCTCTTGTGTGAGTCGTCACCTCTCTGGGAAGAGTCATGATGCTCCTCCCTTTCTTTTCTCTCATAAAGCTCTTCTTGAGCCCTCCTATTCTGAGCCTTTCGGGCGGCTCTCTCTTCATCGATTTCTCTGTGAACGGGAAGGTAGCGCCTATAATCATATTGGCTACGCCTCCCGTAGCGCTGGAAGTCGTCATAGTAAGAGCCGCTGCATCCCATCGGAGAATCTGAAATAAAAAAGGAAAGACGAGTCTTAAAAGTCTTCAGAGAAAAGAAGCATAACTTTAGAATCTTCAAAGTACAAAGAGTTAGGAGTATAAAAGTGGCGAAGGATTCTAAGTGTGTGTGATGTGCAAACTACGCGCATCAAGCTACGAACCAATCTTTGATTGCGGAGTAATCACGGGGGTAGTAATCAACGTCAACTCATGGGTCGATGGAGCTTGTTGTAAAGAAGAAGTCGCTTCCACTACTAAAGAAGAAACTCTAGTAGTCGCGGGGTCGTCTTTAAAAAGCTCTTGTGAGGTGACGAAGAGATCGCTCAACCCTTCAAAAGTGTCGTCCCCACTCTGCCTAACCGGGCTTGTCTTCCCGGCTTCTTCGCCAGACTTCTGTGAATGTTGGGGAGATCCCTGAGGCTCCTCTTCCTCAATAACTGGGGCAAGTGTGAGTTTGCCGGATGACCCCGCAACATCGACGGTAGTAGAACATTTCACTAAAGAAGCTTCGGAAGTGGGATCTTTTGGTACGGGTGCGTCAGAAGAAACCGGGGCATCTAATGCTTTAGGTGGGGAGTCTGGAACCTCATAGGGGTGTGTGGAGCGGGAAGGGTGAAGAAGTGCGAACTGGTGAAGAAATTCGTCGTTCAACAAAAATTTCATATCCCGCTCTTCAACCGGTACAGCCACAAGCCTCTCCAGAGTTAGCTTGTGGCTGGGATCTCTAGAAGGAGGAGGAAGCGTTGAAATGAAAAAATAAAGTTAACACTTGCAATTCAGACTTCACAAAACTCGGAGTATAGAAAAGGAAAAGGTAAATGCTCTTACTTCCTTCTCTCCACACAGCATAAAACCCCGGGGGGCAACGGACATAGAAGAATTGCGTTAAGAACCCATGGGCAGTGTCAGGGAGGCCAACAATCAACTTACGATTTCGGGCGCTTCTCACAACAGTGATAGAAGGGTGATCTTTAGTCCTAGTAAAGGAACATAGGAAGCAAATCTCGTCAAAGCTTGGAAGCCGATCAAATGTTCTCCTAAATAGCACGCACAACCCCATCAGAATGGCATAGCCATTGGGGTGTAGATGGAATGGGGAGATAGCTAATCGAAGAAGTAGATTCTGGAGAAAGTTGTTGAAAGGGGGAATGGCTCCACTTAGGCACATTTGCCGGTTAACCGCTACGAAGCCAGTAGGCACCACATCAGCAGTGTCACCTTTTTCAGGAAGAATGGCATCTGCTTCAAAAATGCCGAACTGACCACACAACTGACGAAAAGCTTTGTACGATAAGGTGGTAGGGGCTCTTTCTGGAGGATTGACCAATGGAGCTGGAATAAGAGTGGCCTCTCCAGCCTGGGCTGTTATATCCTCTTGCTGAGAAGTCATTCTACACAAGCAACTAGATATTCAAATATGAAGGTGCACGTTTCCTAAAATGTGTGAAGTGTTGTGTAGAATCAACAAAGCAATAAGCGAATAAAACTGGAATAAAAACTAGCAAGCATTTGTCAGTTATAAAATCCAGGGTTCGTTGTTTTAAAATATGAAAGAGAAATGTAGATGCAAAAAAATCAGTTCAAGATAGCAATGCTTTGCATTAATATTTCACTTTAGTTGATTGGTTCACAGCATTTCACACAGTATGTTTAAGTTGGTTACTCTATATTGACTAATCTGTCATTTGATATGGGCAGTCAGTGACAGTATATTCGTCCCAATTTTCTGTAAATAATATATTGAACAGATTGTTAGTTAACGCAAGTCAAAAGTGGTCTGTGAATGAATGCAGCAAAGTTTATCAGTTCAGAGTTCAAGCAGTTTATCCTGGCAACTCAAATTGGAAATACAATCAAGTTCTGACAATATCTCTAAGTTTTCAAATTTTGTTCAAGTCATTGAGTCACAGTCCAAAAATTCTCAAAGTCATGAATCGTTCACGACTTATCCTGCCAGTTGACATTGGTCTTTCACGACTTATCATGACTCGTCTACGACACAGAGACTATGTCGCATCCATTTGAGTCGGTCAAGAATTAAGTCGTAAGGTCCCTAAAGTCGCCCAAAAGCGCTGGGTCGTGTCCAAGCTTATGCTCCACTCAGCCAGCAAACCCCTCATCTAATCAGCAACCTGTTAACCCGTTAGCCCGTTGGCCTCTCGATCAACAAAAGTCCTTATTTTTTCATGATACCGAATCATTCAAAATCATCCAAATTCAATGTTTAGCCATCCTGACATGAATCAAAGATCAATTGGCCCGAAGTATTGCAACCCGTCGGTGTCATCTTGCTAACCATTTAAAGCCAAATCAGACTAATTCAGGTTCAATCGCTATCAGGGTAACAAGATTCACGACAAGGCGTTGCGCGTGGGGGTAATTTAGGGTTCAAAGGTGGAACTCACGGATCAGTGATAATAAAGGATCGGGGAAAGAATAGAATCACTTACGCAATATAATGGGAAGGATGGATTGTCCATCAACTAGCTTGGATTCGCCTTTGGAAAGGTGAGGAGTCGTTAATGGCAGAAAGGGATGATAAAACAGTAAAGTGAGATGGAAGAGGTGGCTGAACGACTTATACAAAGATAGGGGGAAGGTTGAAAGGCGAGCGAGTTAATGAGTCTCTTTGAGTCGTTCACGACTCAGGAGCTAGGTCGAAGCACACGACTCATGACTTAAGCGTGCACTTCGAGGGGTAAATGTTAACTCCTATGGTCAACGACTCAATGAGAAAACGACTCATGGTGGGCGGCAACTCAATAGACAAACGACTCAATAAGTTATCAACCTTACGAGTTAAAAGATGCACGACTCAACGACTCAAGAGGTTGGACGACTTAAGGGGTCAAACGACTTAAAGGTTTAAGGGCTTAACAACCTAAAAAGTATAACGACCTAGCGACTTAGCTGGTGGCACGACCTACGACTTAAGGAATGAACGACCTAACAGTTCAACGAGTTGAAGGAATTGGCGACTTACGACATAGAGAAGTCTATGACTCAACGGTTTAGAAGAGAAGGAATGCCCCACGATCTAAGGCATCCACGACTTAAGGTTCCTACGACTTAAGAGGGTACACAGTTTACGACTTAAGGAATCCCACGAATCAAGAGCAAGATGACTTAACGGTTCAAGACAGAGCACGACTTAAGAAGGAAATGAGCTAACGACTCTAAGCTGTCTGTGACTTACGACTTAGCATGTGTCGTAAGCGACTTAAGTAAATGAGGTACTGCTTCTTGCTTAACACAATGATCTCTTAACTCGTACACGACTCACAACCTGGCTTGAGTCGTGTACGACCTAAAGCTACTGAGTGAAGGTTCAAGGCCGCATCAGAAGGACGAGTTGACTCATTTGCGACTTAGATGATGACTTGTGGGCGACTTAGGACTTGTACAAATGAACTATTATGAGACCAGGGGGTTTGACCAGATGAGTCGGCGACAACCTACCATGAACCGGTAACGACTTACGACCTTAGGGGAGAATCCTCCTATAAATACCAACCTACCTCAAGCATGAGAGGGGACTTTTGGCCGATCACTTCAAGCGTCGATACTCTGCTGAATTCTCGACTCACTCGACACTTCAAGTACGAAAGGCATTTCAGCTAACTTCGGAAGAAAATCTAACGCGATCTACATGGATTCAAAGAATTCTTCTGCAGCAAAGTTCTGGTTGTTTGTCTCATCAGAATTGTAATTGAAGATTTTTGTAAAGTTGTAACCAAATTCAGTAATAAAGAGAGTTAAAGTGGACGTAGGCTTACCCTAAGCCGAACCACTATAAAAACTGTTGTTTTTTCTGCCTTTTCTGTTATTTCTCTACTTGTTTGTAGTCCCCGTGTACACGGGTGGTGCTTTCACTCAACTTCAATCTACACCGGGGTGTTTTCGTCTGATTTTTCATGTTAACACGCTGATCGTTTCGAAGTGAACGAGATCGGGATTAATTTCTCGAAAACCACTTCGATCGGGTTTGTACGTTTTCATGGGAAAATGAGTTCGATGTCGAAGATGGACCAGTGAATTGCAAGGGCTAGTCGCTACTGATCCTAAGGATATTTCCAAAATGGATGTAGTACGAGTAGTGCCTTCGGTTCCGTTCGAACCCGGGACGGACTTGTATGGATGAATGCTTGCAGAACATTATTAGGTGGATGATGAGCATTCTAAGAGAAATGATCTTAAAGGTAACGCTCAGCCTCAAGCCTCATCAACCGGGAATGACTGAAAATCAGGGGTTATGCAACAAGGCTAGGTGGGTAGCACCCATTTCTGGGTGAGGTCATCCTTGTCTAGATGTTCTTTTATTTCGGCTTAGTGGTACGGTTGCTGATCACAACCGTGGGGTGATCTTACTCGGGATTATCCAGTAAAGGGTATCCCGGTCTTGTGTTGCAGGGGGTCAGGAGTGATCCTCGGTGCAGTGATCTAGGCCGCGTACTATGACAGGTGGTATCCCAGTGCGTAGTCATTGGTTGGAAATCCATTCTCCCTACGCGCCTTTTACGAATTTTTTTTGTATTACCCTCTTTGTGGCTAGTAGCTAGAATTTAATAATGTAACAATTTCGGCTATTTTAATAAGTATTTGTATATAGACCCTATTATAATATCAGAGGATTTTAATAAAAAGTGTTTTAGCTATCGTAAGGTAAAAACCCGACATATTTATTTGTGGCGTGGTCTTACGAGATGCTTTTGTTTCCGAAGGATTTTCGAAACTTTAATAATCAATTTGAGTGTGATTTCTCACGCTGGTTTTCCAGGCTGACCCGGGTATTATTTAACTATAATGCTCGGGTCAGACCGAGTATTATAGGATACAAGATATGATGTTGTGGAGCTCTGGAGATGAGCTGGATGGCGATATATACTTCCATACTTGATTATTGTTCTGCTGTGTATCTAGTTGTATGTTATTGATGTTGTTGAACACTGATGATGTACTCTGATGATGTATGTATAAAAAGATATAGTATTTGATTTTGGTGTAAAGATCTGTGATTATCTATTATATTTTATTCCGCTGCGATGGTTAGATTCTGATGTTGTTTTCTACTTTCTTCTTCTAGCTCTTCTTCTTTAACCCTAATGGTTCATATTTCTGTTCAATTTGAATTGATTGATGTAGAATAATGTTGACTCAAGGGGTACGGATTCGCGGGTCATTACACCCTCCCTCTTTCCCCGCGAGCACCTCATGACCCGAAGCTTATTCCTCCGCTTGCCAAGCCTCCACTTTTATTCCTTTAGGAATTTATATTTTGTTTGCTACTTTATATTAATACACAAGTTATGAGTAAAGAGGTTATATACTTTGACAGTACGTATATATTCATATATAGGTTGCGTGAAAAGCTTGCAGCCTCGTTTTGGTTTGAGATTTCATATAATTAATATTCATTTTAAGTGTATATATATATATATATATTATACTAGTAATAAATTGATAAGTATGTTCACATATATATGTTATTTTGAAACAGTTTTGGGTTGTAATAATATATGGTATGTCAGTTAACTTGTTATGCACCTATTGAGAAGTATATGCAACTATGTTATATATATATATATATATATATATATATTTAGTATGTATAAGTGTTTATCAGTTAGTATATATTTCATTGTTTGTCTATGTATATATATATAATAATGCACATAAGTTTCTATAAGTTGTTATATATTTTAAAGTGTAAATTTGAATTGTCGTCTGTTATAATTATTGTATATACATATAAAAATATATATTATTTAATAAATATTGTGTTAATAATAGTTTTAAAGTATGATGTACACAATTACTCATATATACATATGTTTATTTGTTATATTTCAGATTGTATTTGTATACTTGTATATATTAGATTGCGTATAATAGTTTATATATAAGTTTATAAAGTGAATAAATGTATACAGTTTGCTCATATCATGATGCTATATATTTTAAAGTATGAAAAGCTATCTAAGTTGTTTAAAGTGTAATATGTATATAATTCAATGCCAACACTGTTTATATGATAAGATTTGTGCTACAGTATATTGTTTATGTTAGTTTAATTTATATATAATCTGTTTCATTAAGTATATATGTACTATAAAGTATGTTATAAATATATTTGTTTACATTTGGTATTGATCATGTTGCTTGAGCATACTATGTTAATTCATATATATATGGATAAGTTTAAAGTTGCAATTGTCATTATTTATATGTGCATATATATATAAGTTTTGACAATTACTTGTTTATTTTAAAGTATAAGTTGTATATGATTTAGCAGTAGCCTATATATATGTAGTTATTTTGTCATAACCAGTCTTCCACTAACCAAAAAGACGCATCATGAATTAAGAAAGAAGGGATAGAAAGAGAAAAGAAAGAAGAGAAAGAAGAAAAAACACTAGAATCTCAACACCGGAACGAATAAATTATATTAATAACATAAGTATTTACATAATATACAACATCAATCAAAGATACGCAACATATACATCACATACTAGATAGATATAAACACCTGTCTAGTATTTACAACTCAATACAAACACAACACAGAGAACACACAACGGAAACTTATATCTATAATGACGAAGCCTCCTGCTCAATAGCTCCTCCAACAATTCATCAAAGCTCACCTGAATCCCTTGGCTACTTGTAAAAATTTGAGTACCCAAGAGTTTAAGAAAACAAAAGATAAACGCCGGGTCAGACATGGGTCTGGTGTGAGTAACAGGTTAAGGTTTCTTAACTTTAAAAAAACCTTTTGAAAATAAAGGTATCACGTAAGACTTCCCACACATAAACATGGAAAAGTTTTTACCTTACGCTATCCAAAACATTTGATAGGAAATCCGATGATATTATAATAGTGTCTAGGGTTTTCAAGTAAAATACAGAAATAGCTGGAATGCTTACATCTCACGTTCCAACATAGTTGGGCACAACTAATACGTACGACACTTATTGGATTTTGGATTCCATCAATAGCAGGGCTACTAGGTACCACCCGCACAGCACGTGGCCAAGATCACCGTACCGAGGAGTACACCCGCTCCCCTGCAACACAAGGTCGGAACCATTCCTTACTGGACAGTGCCGAACAAGACAACCCCAACAGTTGTTGCAATTAACCACCCACACAGCCGAATATAAAGGGACCTCTAGACAGGGGAAAATCTTGTCCTACTTGGGCATGACCCACTTAACCTTACTACACCTCCCCTGTTTTGCCATTCCCGGTTGATGAGGCTTGAGGCTACGATTACCTTTAGAGAACACATCTCTTAGAATGCTCATCGTCCACTTGACGATGTTCTGAAAGCATTCAATCCATACAAGTTCGTTCCGAGTTCGAACAAAACCGAAGGCAATATCTCATTACACTCATTTTGGAATCACCCTTAGAGTTAACGACGATAATCCTTGCACTATGAACCTTCATCTTCGCTTGAGATTCATGACCTATCGTTAATTTGGATCGATGTGGTTTTCGGA
The DNA here is from genome assembly GCA_030765085.1 of Allium cepa. NCBI lineage: Eukaryota > Viridiplantae > Streptophyta > Magnoliopsida > Asparagales > Amaryllidaceae > Allium > Allium cepa. Next base: position 313,912,449 of record CM060937.1, read on the forward strand.
TATCCAAATATGGAAATCCGATCCCGGTCTCATCGAAATCCAAATCGCCATCTTTTAGGTCCAAGTTGTTTTAAATGTTTAAAACAATTCAATTCAAAATTATCAATATGTACACAGATAGATAATACACAACATCGTAATAGGAAATCAACATTATCACGACAACAGATAATCCATATTATCATCCCAAACAGATAATTCATATTATCAATTCAAATGCAAACATAGCATCCAAATTACACAACATCACTTATCTCATAACTGAGATCTCAACCATTCAGGGTAATCAGTTATTAAACAACATTCACAAGCAATGACTTATAAATCACCATTCTATAATTAATTTAAAATGAATTAAATTAATTACTTCTTCTCTAATTAATTTAAAATAAATTAAATTAATTACTTATCTATATAAATCTTGCTTACATATCCCTTAATTAATTATAAATCAATCAATTAATTACCCTTAACAATTTACTCTAATTAATCATCCTTGATTAGTTATTCTTTAATTACATTCAAGTAATTAACCTCTAATTAATTTCACAAATTAATTATTCTAAACAAAATTCAGCAATTAACCTGTAATTACTTCATTAATTAGTTAATTATAATTAATTACATTAATCCTTAATTAATTACATTAATTAATTCCTTCATTGATTAATTGTTCTTATTAATCAATTCTTAATTACATCATTAATTAAATAAATTAATGATCCCAAATTATTCATTTATAATTACCCCATCAAATTAATTATCAATTTTCCATATTGATTGATCACTCTTGATCAATCACATTAACTAATTTACTTAATCAATTTCATCTCTTAATTAACTTCAATATAACTCAATTAACAAAAACCTAAATTAATTACACTAAGTAATTAATTATGAATTACTTCCTTTAAGTAATTATTTTGCAAACTAATTACATATTAATTACACAAAGTAATTAAATTCCAAAACTCCTCCATTATCCAAGTATCCTTCAATTAAATTACATCAAGTAATTTATCTTCTTAATTACTTCACCAAGTAATTATTCACTTTTAATTACATTGGTAATTAGTTCTCAAATCAACCAGTGATTAATTTAAATTAATTAAACTTAATTAATTAACTAAATTAATCAAAATAAACTCAATTAATTACAATTAGTAATTAATTTCCTTAATTACTTTCATTAAGTAATTATACTTAAATAATTTTCAATTGATTATCTTAAATTAATTAATCCAATTAATCATTAAAATTAACCACATTAATTAATTATTAAATAATCCCAAATTAATGACCTCCATTAACCAAAATCAAATCCTTAATTACTTCTCTAAACTAATTAACTGAGATTAATAAATATTAATTACAAATTTAATTATCTATAAAACTCATTAATTAATCTCTAATTATTAAATTAATCAATTGATAATTCAAAAACTTAATCAATTTTTTTAATTAGTTGATTAATAAATTCAAATAATCAATTAAATTAAATCATATCTTATTTAATTAATTAATTTCTTAATTGCTATTTAATCTATCTTAATTAACTTATTAATCCTTTAATTAATTAAATGAAACCCTTAAATATTTAATTAATTATCCTAAATTATTAAATAATTAAATTAATTAATTACAAAAACTTAATCATCTTAATCATTTAATGAATTATAAATTACTATGTTCAAATCAACTTAATCATAATCATTCATCTTATTCATGATTTAATTATCATTTTCAAAATAATTAAAAAAAATTGCTTTTAAAATTTCATCTAAATTCCATTTTAAATTAAGATTAAAATTAAATCAAATTTTAAACTTAAACAAGGTTTAAGTATTTAAAACCTTTTTAAAAGAATTAATTATCTCCTAAGGCAAATTTAAAAATAGTTTTAATCCATAATCAATTTAAATAAATTTAAATTATACTTTAAATGTTCAAGTGATTTTGAAACATTTAAATTCAAAAACTTTTTTTATTTTCACTAGAATTTAAATCATGTTTTGAATTCAAATTCAAAATTTTAAATTTTAAATCCTGTTTAAAATCTCATTTCAGATTTATAAAACACATGTTATAAAATACAATAATATTCAAACTTAATTATATCATCAGAATTTATAACTTATTTTCTTCTGAAAATTTTCAAATTCGAATTCCAATTTGAATTCAGGTATTCGATCCAGATTTTAACTTAAATTTAAAAATCTAGTTTTAAATCTGATTTTTCAGATTTATAAATCACTTTATAAAATACTGTACAGGTTTTAGTTTTTAAATATTTTATTTCTACAAATTTATATTTTTAAAATCTAGAATCGAAATTCATTTGAATTCATAATTTAAACTTGCTTCAAATTTAAGTTTAAACCTGCTTTGCTTCCTTTTAAATTTAGTTTAAATATTCAAAAAAAACTGCACATAGTCAGGTTTTCAGAACAAAACCTGAAACTAACAAAAACAACTCGAGCCAATATCTGGTTTGCTTCGAGTCTTTCTCCTCTCTACTGCGGGTAAACTTTCAAATGTCTCGAGTATTACACGAGTACATTTTGTGTCCTTCCGAACTAACAGAACACACAAGAACCTTCAGATCATCAGAAACTATGAGCACCGTGCACGTGCGCGTGGCTCTGACCTCCTCCAGTCAACTCCGGCAGCATCATCACACCAGAAAACAACCCCACTCCACAACACAATCATCAAACAATCACATTCACCTGAAAATCAAAACCTGCCTCACTTATGAAACCTCGAAACACCATGCATCATCAAGGCCCAAGCCTGTCAATGGCCAAAACCTCGTCCACCGACCATCGTTAGAGCTGAAACTCCGACTACTATCTCCTCTTGGACCCAGCAACCATCCCCGAAAGCAGCTTAACACTCGAACACACATTGAGACAGAACCGATCAAAGTTCTTAATCTGTTATAAAACTAGAGTTACAATCAAAATCTGGCCACCACAGGCACCACAATCCCTTAAACCAACGCCTGAAAATTTCCTCGGCCTCACCCTACACCCCACTTCCTCTAGAAGAAACTCCAAACTTCCAAAACCCCAAAATCATCAGAGATGATCCAAAACCCCACTTTGAGTCAAAACATTAATGCACAGTCAAATCCAACTTAAAATTTATGATTTTACTCTTAAAAATCAAGACTTAGTTTAAGTACTTAATTTGTATATCTGAATTTCTCAATTAACAATTTTTAATTTTAACAGTGACATGAGTTTCCCCCTTTAAACTTGATTTCCAGAGTAATTTCAGTTTCTGTTTAAGTTAAATAAATTTTTAAAATTTAGTTCATAGCCTAAACAAACAATATTTATTTAAATCTTAAGTTTTAAATATTAATGGATAAAGAGGAATGATTTAAATTGAAACCAGGCTTGAAATCTTAGAACAGAAATGTTCTTCAGGCATTTCAAAATATTCATATAACTCACATCACAAATGCACAGGAGTTTTCAACAAATATACAAATATAACTTATTTAAAACATGATTCAACAACCAGATTTACCTTAATTTTTTTAAAAAGAAGTGTTACTCACCTTTATCTTTCATAAAAATAGAGCCTCATGATTTTTGAAAAGCTTTTGAATCCTGTTAACACTCATGCATGCAGGCTTAATCTTTTAAATTTTGGAAAAAATGCAGACTTTCAACTCCAGGTTGCTTGCATTTGAAACTCTGACCAAAATTAGATGCATGAAGGCCTTTTTGATTTGCTAAGCTGATGATTATTTTCCAGAGGAACAAAAAAATGCAGGTTGATCTACAGGTTTTTGAAAATGCAACCATTTGATTTCTTTCTTTTGCAGGAATTTGTTTTGTAAGTTTGTAAAGAAATGCAAATTTTGAAAATCTTGTTCTAGGATTTGGTTTGCAAATCACAATTTTGAGGAGTGAAGTTTTGGATTTTCTTTAAGGAAATTCTGAGTTTCAGATTTTTCTCTTTGATTCATTTTAGCTTTAGGTTATGAAAAGAGAATGAGGGGAAAATGAAAATGGTTTAAGGCTGAAATTAGTTGAATTAAAATAAAAGAAAAAAATCAAAAATATAATGGCACTTGTCATGCAATTTAGCTCACTACTTAACACATGTTGATTTAGATTATTAGTAGGTTAACACATGTCTTTTATTTAATTTAGTTATATTTTTAAATGTTACTGAAGAATTTTTCTTAATTTATTTTATACTTATACAAATATAGATGAATTTCTTATTTACAGCAAGTGTAAATAAAACAAACTATAAATTAAAACTTATTCAAATATTTTAAAGGATCTATTAATTTGAATTTCAAATCAATTCCAAATTCAAATTAATCTTTTGAATTCCAAGTAAAAATCAATTTATTCAATTTAAAATGAAAATTTCATTTTCTTATTTTAATTCCTTTTTATATTTATGGAAAAATAATACATTATAAATATGGCTTGAAAATAACAAATTTAACAAATTTTAAATAATTTATAAAGAGATTATAAATCATTTTTATTATCAAATGAATTAAAACCATATTTTACATTATATTTTAAATTTATATACATAATTTTCAAATGACATTTATTTCAAGTAATATTTTAAAAAGTAATAAAACAACTGTTTATCTAAATTTAAAAATTAAGCTAAGATATAATTTTAAACAATTTAACATTTATTTAAGTATTTACAAACCATATAGTCATTAATTTAAATAATTTTGAGGAACTTAAAATTAATTTTAAACATAATTTCCCAATTACTAAATATATTATTAGAATTTAAAAAAAAACTTCATTTATTTATTAAATTCCAAAACAAAGATTATCTATAATATATATATAAATATATATATATATAAATAAAAACATTTATTTAGCTTTTTAAAGATAAAATCACAAATTAAAAATTTATTTAATCAGATTATTAAACCAATTCATATTTTATTAATCAATATTATCAAATCAATTTAATTTTATATAAAGATTATTAAATTGATATTGTAAAAAAATCCGGGATATCACATTCCGTCCCCCTTAAAAGAATTTTGTCCCCGAAATTTAAAACAAAGGTAATTTAATAATCTATTTAAAGATTTTAAATTTTAAAACACAAGCATACATCGAACATCTGCTAACAACCATAGCAATCAATTTACCCAATCGAACAAAATTAACTATCCAAACAAAATTCTGGATAGAGTTTCCTCGAGTTTCCCAAAAAACATCGGGATACTCGCTTTATAAAACCCAAACAATCAATACTACTAAGCTACAGAACTCCTACTCATCTGGATCTACAACTGAACAAGATATCTGACTACAAACATGTCTGACTCAACAACTAAATCTCCTAGAAGAGCAGATCCAAAACCAGAAATAGATCATACACGTACTCCCTCAGAGATACGTGAAACACAACGAATCCCAGTTATCCAAACTGGCAAATCAATCCAGAAAACCAAACACTTATCCATAACAGAACACAGAAGGAATCCAAAACATCTCGGACCTAGCATCCTAACCCTACAAAAATTATAGCTCCTAAAAACTGAGAAACTTATCCAAAATCAGAAACTTAACCCTACCTGATTAGCTCAATCCTAGCTGATGTATCAAGAAACAAACTGGACCAAACTCAATCCACCAAAATGATCCTCCACGACCAACCAAGTTCAAGAACAAACTCCACTCACAACCATCAGAAGAAAACAAACTTCTCCTATCTGGAAAAGAAAAGCAGATGCACTCCTAAACTGCTTCCGTTGCACAACTCTGATCTGGAGTAGAAAAGAATGCTGATGAAGAACACAAGAGCATCTGGACAACAAAACCATGAGGATCTTTGATAACCAAGAGAAAATTCAGAAGTTACTCAAATCCTGAGTTGCTTCAACAGACTCCATATCAAGGAACCAACCTTCGACTAGTTAAACCACCGATACCACACTTGGAATCCTGCTCGATAAGAAAACTAAATCTCTAGATGCGGACAACCTCCGACTTCTCTAAAATTATCCAAAAAATCTCCAACAATCCAAGAGAATACACTATTATCGCAAGTCACTTTTGTGATCAATCCAAACTAAAATCCAAAGAGAATTGATCTCACTTTACCAATTAGAACAGCTTATGCTGGTCTAGCCAATCCAACGAAGAAATGGATTCACTCTACTGCTTCTGAACTCCTCCTTCAGAAACTGCTAAGCCAGAAAATTCTACCGACACACAAAACACTCCGAGCTGCAATGCCGACACCAATGCCAAAGAATTCCCAATCCAAACCTCTTCGAGAAACCCGGACTTCAAGCCAAATAGAAACACCCTGCTGAACTCAGCCACAACACCGAAGCAGACCTACTTCCTTAACTTGTTCTAAAGAAATTATCTTCGGAAATATCCATAATCACTGCATCTCATCAAGCAAGTACTATCTCCTGAGGTATCAAAATACCATCACTCGCTTCTGCTCAGCCAACAGACCCAAACTCTACTCATCTAACTTTAATGATGAACTCCGAACCTTAACAGGTGTTAACTCCCTTCTGTAAGAGACTTAAGGAAAATGTAGCGACCTAACCAATTCGAGAACCTAGCGACTTAAAAAAGGCTGCGACTTAAAGATGGCTCAACCTAAAAAGGAGAACGACCTAAATGCTTCGCGACCTAAAGGAGGCCGCGACCTATGAAGCCTCGCGACCTAATAGGGAGCTGCGACTCAAGGAAGGCTGCGAATCAGAAGATGTTTCGACCTATCAAGCTTCGCGACCTAAGAGTGAATGCGACCTAAAGACGGTCTCGACCTATGGAACTCTGCGACCTAACGGCATGATTGCCTTAGCGACCTAAAGCTTTCACGACCTAACGGAGTGCTTCGACCTAAGGAAGGTCGCGACCTAAGGGATTCAGCGACCTAAGATCAGCTATGACTACAGGAAAGTACTCACGACCTAGGGTAGGTCACTAACGACCTAAATTCCAGAGTAAAGAAGTTGACTATGCTGTGCCACAGGGGGATAGGTCGCTCACGACCTAGGACTTGTGCAAATCAGCATGCGTGTTCTTGTGGAAGGAGGGGCCAATGTTCTTCAAGTCGACTACAACCTACGACCTTACTTAGGTCGGTCACGACCTACGACCTTACTTAGGTCGGTCACGACCTACGACCTTACTCCGAAAAATGCCTATAAATATGACCCTAACTCCAACTAGCAAAGGACTTTTGGCTCATTCTCTTCAAGCGCCGATACTCTGCTGCATTCCAAACCAATCCAACACTCGAAGCTCTTAAGACACGAAGAACGCTACAAACAACTTCAAGAAGAGATCACATACATCCAACATGGATTTGAAGACTCTTATCTCTATTGAAGTTTAGGGTACTTGTTCTAAGTCACTTGTAATTCAAAGTGTATTGTACTTGGAAAGAATTGTATCAGCTTGAAACGAGATCATCAATAAAAATACTTAAAGTGGACGTAGGCTATACCCTCAAGCCGAACCACTATAAAATTGTTGTTGTTTACTGCTTTTCTGCTATTATCTTCTTATAATCCGTTCCCGAGTTATCGGGTGGTGCTTTCGCAACTACACTTCACACACCGGGGTGTTAGCGTTCAAATTTTAGCGTTAACATTTTTGGTGCTTTCACTGAGAATTGAACTCAGGAGAATTATCATCATTGCTTCACAGGGATTTGTAGAGAGAATTTCCTTGAAAACCAGAAGTCTATCTGAGATTATGGCTCCTGGAAGGAAGAGTAGATCTGTCAGGTCCGGGAATGTTCAAAAGGGAACCTCCGCTTCCCCTGTACCTAATCAACCCACTTCGTTTGTTGGGGTTACAAAAGCGGAGTTGGATGCTGTAATCTTAGGGCTGAACCAGCAGATAAACACCCAGAATGCACAATTAGAAGCTCAGAGTGCCCAAAATGCTCTAATTCTGAATAAGTTGAACGATTTGCTTGGGGCAAACAATCAACCGGCTGGTAATGAAAGGAACTATGCTGGCAACATTCATGATGCTAATGAAAGGAATGCTCCTGAAAGGGCTGCTAGTCCCTTTGAGCAAACGCTTCCTGAGGTTGGTGGATCTAGAACTCGACATGATGAGGAGTATCTTTCTGGAATGGTCTGGCAAATCATGAAAGAAAGTATGCAAAGGGTTGAAGACGAGAAAGAATGGGGTTTCGCCCCAAGTAAAACTCCATTTACTGAGAAAATCTTAAAGGCGGAGTTTTCGAGGAAGTTTGTCCCTCCAACTATTCCAGCTTACAAAGCGACAAGTGATCCGAATGAATTCTTGTATAAATATGATTGGCACATGACAGGTGCCAGAGCCTCTGATGAGATAAAGTGCCGATATTTTCCTGTATATCTTGAAGGTGTGGCTCTACTGTGGTTCACTAAGCTGCCAATCCGATCTATTGATCAGTTTTCGGACTTGACCCGGAAATTCAAGGAGCAGTTCAGACTATATGATTCAAAGGCCAAGGACGTCATGTCGCTGTCGAGTTTAGAACAGAATCCAGGTGAATCTATCAGATCTTTCTTGAATCGCTTTAATATAGCGCTGGCTGAGGTGGACAATGCAGAACCGCGAATGATATTGACTTATCTGATGAGGGCTATTGATAAGTCGAGCGAATTTGGGAAATGGCTAAACATGAAGGAACCAACTTCCCTTGAAAAGTTCTACAAAAAAGCAGATGAATTCATACACCTGGAAAGCCGTCCTGTACCGGTAAAGGCAGTGTTGGAGAAAGCTGAAGATAACACTGTCGCTCAACGCAAGAATGAATCGGTGGGGCAAAAAAGGGAGAATAATAATGGGAAGAAACAGAGTAATCTGAAGAAGCCTCGATCCTTCAAGCCATCAGAGTATACTCCATTATCGCATACGCCGGAGCATATCTACCTTGCCACTAAAGATTCTGTTGATTTTCCTAAACCTATCCCACTGAGGACCGGGAAAAAGGCTATACAGAGTGGGAAGTTCTGCCGCTTCCATAATCAACCCGGTCATGAGACCGATGAATGCCGCCAGTTGAAAAATCTGATTGAAGAGTTGCTAAGAGAAAACAAGCTGCAGCAATTTGTGAAAAAGAATAGCAAAAATCCTGCATCGTCAAGTCAGGGGCAACAAGCTCCTGTTCATCAGCCTAGGACAGGTGAGAAGGCTGCAGGGCATGAATCTAGAAGGCCCATTATCAATGTCATTACAGGAGGACCTCACCCAACTGGCAAGAGCTGGGGTGAGATGGAGAGATATACCAGGGCTTTGAAATATGTTCCAGCCGAAGAAGATGTCTTTGTTTTAGAAGACACTACGCCCCTGAAACAACAGAAAACTTTCAGTGATGATATTGTTTTCAGAGCCAGAGATTCCACAGGTGTCGAAGCTCCTACCCTAGATCCCTTAGTCATCTCAGCTGGTATCGGACCGGCCATTGTCAGAAGAGTTCTCATTGATTGCGGTGCATCCTGTAATATCCTCTTCAAGAAGACATTCGACCAAATGAAAATCCCTATGGTCGATGTACAAGCCTCATCGCAGAAAATCGTTGGCTTCACTGGGGAGCCAAAGCAACCAATAGGAACCATTGATCTGCTTGTAGAACTTGGAGAAGGAGAAAGGAAAGTAGTCCGCAAGCAAACTTTTGTGATTGTCGACGAATTTTCTGCTTATAATGCTTTCCTTGGTCGTCCAACGCTCGCAGCGTTCAAAGCTGTTCTAGCCCCATGGTGCCTCACCATTAAATTCCCTACAGACAATGGAGTAGGAGTTATAAAAGGGGATCAAAATGCTGCGCGGGAGTGTTATCTGACAGAGCTGCGAGAGGCAAGAAAAAGGGAAATGGGAAAGGATGCGGCAACCCCAGTCCGCATTAAAGAACCAGCCTTGTAGCAATTACGGGGCGGACCCTGCACTGGCGAGCATAGCGGGGCACGAAAAGAGATGGATCCTAGAAAAGCCAGTGCAGGGGAGAATAGAGTAGTACCGGTAGAAACGACAGTACCGGTACCTGTTGACCCGAAGGACCCAAATAAGGTGTTGAATGTGGGTTCACAGCTTAATGTGTCAATTCAGAATATCTTGATATCTTTCCTGAAAGCAAATCTGGATGTCTTTGCTTAGACTCATGCCGATATGTGTGGAATATCCCCAGAAGTTGCAGTACACGCTCTGAATATTGACCCAAAGTTTACACCAGTGAAACAGAAAAGAAGAACCCAAGGTCCAGAAAGGTCAGCAGCATTAAAAGAAGAAGTTGATCAACTAATGGAAAATAACTTCATCAAAGAATCTACTTATCCGAATTGGGTGTCAAATCCAGTGCTGGTTAAGAAAGCTAATGGAAAATGGAGAGTGTGCATCGATTTTTCAGATCTAAACAAGGCCTGCCCCAAAGATTGCTTCCCATTACCCAGGATCGATCAACTGGTAGATGGAACAGCGGGACATGAGTTGTTGTCTTTTATGGATGCCTACTCCGGATACAACCAGATCATGATGCATGAACCTGATCAGGAGGACACGAGCTTTATCACCGATGTTGGTCTTTATTGTTACAGAGTTATGCCCTTCGGATTGAAAAATGCAGGGGCAACCTACCAAAGACTTGTTAATGCTATGTTCAAACCGCAATTGGGCAAAACTATGGAAGTCTACGTCGACGACATGTTAGTAAAGTCTAAGAAAGCAGCGGATCACATTGAACACTTAGCAGAAATGTTCGCAGTCCTTCGAAAATACAGAATGAAGCTTAACCCTCTGAAATGTTCGTTTGGGGTCGAGTCCGGAAAGTTCTTAGGTTTTATCGTCAGTGCTAGGGGCATTGAGGCTAGTCCAGCTCAAATTACTGCCTTAAAAGAAGTTAAAGCTCCTAGAACGAAGAAGGAATTGCAAAGTCTCAACGGAAAGGTCGCCGCCTTGAGTCGGTTCATTTCCAAAGCTACTGATAAATGCATCCCATTCTTTGATGCTTTGAAGAAAGGAAAGAAGAACTTTGAATGGACTCCCGAATGCCAAAAAGCCTTCGATGAGTTGATCCGTCATATGGAAACGCCTCCAATACTTTCTAGGCCCGGCAATGGTGAGGATCTTCTTATATACTTGGCAGTATCATCTCATGCTCTAAGTGCAGCGCTGATACGAGAAGACAAAAGGATTCAACATCCGGTTTACTATATCAGCAAAAGACTCACTGGGGCAGAGCTGAATTACTCCAAGTTGGAAAAACTCGCCTATTGTCTACTGATTGCATCAAGGAAGTTGAGGCAATATTTCCAAGCTCATCCTATCAGAGTCCTCACTGATCAACCTCTAAAGCAAGTCCTGTTTCGCCCTGAAACTTCGGGTCGCCTTCTAAAGTGGAACATTGAACTTAGTCAATATGACATCACTTATCACCCCCGAAAAGCAATCAACGGACAAGCTTTAGCTGATTTCATTGCAGAATTCACAGAAAAAGGTAATGGTGAGGAAGAAGCGATCAATGATTCCCCAATCCAGTGGAAGTTATATGGTTATGGCGCAAGAAATAACTACTGTTCTGGAGCCGGGGTGGTACTTGAAACCCCTAAAGGTCGGTCATTATGTTATGCACTAAGATTGGAATTTCCTTCAACAAAGAATGAGGCAGAATATGAAGCTCTTATCGCAGGACTGAAAATCGCTAAAGAACTAAACATCCGAGCATTACAGATCTTCAGTGATTCTCAGCTTATTGTATGCCAAGTCAAGAAGGAATTTCAAACGAAAGGGGGAAACCTGCCTGCCTACTTGTCAAAGGCTTGGGAACTACTATGCGAGCTCGATCATTATTCAATAAGCCATATTCCCCGGGAAGAGAATATGAAGGCAGATTCCCTCGCAAAGTATTCAAGTTCTGGTGAAGCTCAACTATTGGGATTAGTCCCCGTAGAAGTCCTGTCAGCACCAAGTACAGACGAGATGGATATAGACTGGATTATGAATGTATCTCAAGAACAAGAGTCATGGATGACTCCAATACAGGACTACTTACTCAGAGGTTCTCTGCTAGAAAATTCGAGAGAGAGACAGAAGCTACTAAGGAAAGCCTCTCGCTATGTAATTCAGGATGGCCGATTATACAGACGAGGATTCTCAATGCCATTACTTCGATGTGTATCCGGGGAAGAGTCCAAAACAATCCTAGCTGAGGTACATGGAGGAGAATGTGGTGATCATTCAGGTGGCCAAACATTAGCAAAGAAAATTTTCCGATACGGATATTTTTGGCCAGAAATTAATCGAGATGCTGCAAGCTATTCCCGAAAGTGTGACAGATGCCAAAGATTTGCCAAAATTCCTAGAGCGCCTTCTACTGAACTCACATAGATGGTCAGTCCATGGCCGTTTGCAATTTGGGGAATGGATCTCAATGGGCCGCTACCGACTGCCAAATCAGGGATTAAATATGCTATTGTTGCAGTTGATTATTTTACTAAATGGGCTGAAGCTGAACCATTGGCTACTATCACCTCTAAGAAGATGATAAGTTTTGTGACCAAGAATATCATTTGCAGGTATGGTGTGCCTCAGAAAATAATCACAGACAATGGTACTCAGTTTGAAAGCGAGGAATTCCAAGATTTTTGCAAGCGATTCAAAATCCAGAAAAGCTTTTCAGCAGTTGCTCATCCGCAGGCAAACGGGCAAGTGGAAGCAGTAAACAAGATCATCAAATCAACCATCAAGAAGCAACTTGAAAGTGGAAAAGGTAGTTGGGTCGATAAGCTACCACTTGCACTATGGGCATACAGAACCACTCACAAAACTGCGATTGGGCATACTCCTTTTTCATTAGCATACGGATCGGAAGCAATGATCCCGGTAGAAACAGAGGTTCCTTCACACAGAAGAATCCATTTCAATCAAGCAGAAAATGAAAAGCTACAGCTTGAAGCCCTAGACCTCCTTGATGAAAAAAGAGATGAAGCTAATCTCAGAATTGCAGCTCATCAGCAAAGGATAGCCAGACATTTCAATTCCAAAGTTCGCCAACGCAGCTTTGAGATTGGAGATCTAGTCCTGAAGAGAATTATGACAGCGACAGGTGTGTTTGGGCCAAATTGGGAAGGACCATATGTCATAGGTCAGAAGCTTCTTGACGGCACATTCAAACTCACTACTGTTGAAGGAGATCAAATTCCAAGGGCATGGAACAGCAATCACTTGCGTCCTTACTTTACTTGATAATTTTGTTGAAATATTGTAAAAAGAGTTGTGAATGTATGATTCTTGTAATTGAAAGCAATTGTAAAACTGATGCAAGTGAATAATGAAAGAATATAAAGTGGATGTAGGCCCAAATTCCTGGCCGAACCACTATAAATCTTGTGTTCCTTATTATTATTACATGTTTGCTTTATTTTCGATATAAAAGTACATAGAATGTATTGCTGAAATGTCGATTTAAATTTTTACAGACAATGGAAATAAAAATTGCGCATAATAAGACCGAGTGATTCTCACCATCATTCAACAAACAAATTTCAAGTCACAAAAGCCCTGAATTCGAATCCTAGATAGGAAATACTTCAATTGAACGGCCTATGATTTCGATAGAAACGGGCCCTTGCTAATAAATTGAGATCGTTTGAACAAACAAACATCCAATTAGGAAGCTAATGCCCGTTCTCACGAACTTGCCTGACAATGAAGTACACTTCCTTGGATTAAACAAGTTACTTGTAAGAAAAGGGAATGAGAACTTGAAAAGAAAAAAACAGAGGATCGCTGAAAAGGCATAAGCAAGTGGACAAGGGAACAACCAAAGCCATCATTGGCAGCACAAGTCCTCTTCGGAGGCACAACTCTTCGGAGGATAAAGACCTCTAATGGGTCATATGCCACAAAAAAGAAAGTTATCTACTCAACAAAAAAGATTGGAGGAGTCATGACCCTCCAACCATGAGAGAGTAACTTCCAGGCAATGAAAACCCTCTCTGAGGCACATTTCACCAGGAGTTGAAGTGTAACAGCCTCTCTTCGGAATTTCACTTCACCAGAGTTGAAATGCAAACAAAATAAAGACCTCTTCGGAGGCACATTTCACCAGGAGTTGAAGTGTAACAGCCGCTCTTCGGAATTTCACTTCACCGGAGTTGAAGTGCAAACAAAATAAAGACCTCTTCGGAGGCACAATCAAGAAGAAAAGACCTCTTCGGAAGCCCACGTTTCACCGAGATTGAAATAAAACTTCCAAGTATTGAAACGTGAAAAGGCTTTCTTCAAAGGCACAACTCTTTGGAGGTACACGTTTCACCAAGATTGAAATAAAACTTCCAAGTGTTGAAACGTGAAAAATCCCTCCTCAGAGGTACAACTTTCTATGTTTTTTTAAAAAAAATCCTCATCAAGAGAATACTTTAACTTTCAAAGGAAGAGTAATTTACCTATTCTGGAATATGATCTTCCTCAAAAAAAAAAAAAAAAAAAAAAGAGTTAAAGTACCCTTCAGAGGTCCGCTTTACCACATAGAAGAATTCACTTGGTAAAATATGTACATAAGCAAAAGAAAAAAGTGATTTCTTCGAAGGACAAAGCGTAAAAACTTATACGAAGGGAGTTGTACTCTACGAAAAATTTCTTTAAGAATAAAATAATTATTCTTCAGCAAATAAGAGTGCAAGTCCCCTCGAAGTATAAAATATTGCAGCAAGCTTATGGTAGGGGGGCAACATGGTATAGCTACATACAAAATGGTATAGCTACGCCGGTAAAGTCATATTCAAACAACATACCATAAGCCCGCTGCAATATCATATAAATAAACTTGTGCAAAAATGAATAATAAATGCATTCTCAAATTCAAACAAGAGTCTGTACAAATAAAAGATCATTTTATTCAATTGTTTTGCAGATACAGGTTTCAAAATAAAAAAGCGGGGGCCGGTACCTGCACAATTCTCGACCGGTACATGCAAAAGACAAGAAGCTAAAATCTTCACTTCTTCTTACCACCTTTGGACCCTTTACCCGGCCGAATGGTTAGCTTTTCAGGCCGATCTGTGGGCAAAAGGGAAGAAGGAGAGGGAGGTGCAACTGGCCCAGCTTCCGGTTCCTCCTCGGTAGCAATGATTTTCTTCCCTCTCCTCCTTGATGTTCCATGCTTCTTTCTCCTCTTTGAGGAAGACTCACTCCCTGGAGTAACAAGTTTGGACAAAGCTATGTCATCAGAAGGAGTCCGCTCCGGAGATATCTCACCTCCCTCAAGTCCCTCGTCTTTCTGCTCTTGTGAAGCGATGGGATCATCTAAGCCATGAAGAGCCTCTATTTGCTCCTCTTGCGACCCGGGCTGTGAAGCAGAAGGAGGAGTCACTTGAAGGGACAGAGGAGGGATAACTGGAGGAGGCGAGATCTGAACAGTGCTTGATACTTTCTCTACAGAAGAAAAGAGGTTAAAGTCAGTAAAAAGAGGAGATGAAGGCTCATCAAGGTTGAGAAAATAGTCAAGAAGTTCATTGAACCCATAAGAAACAAGTGAGCAATCCACTTGAGCGAGATTGACAGTGGTAGAATTTACAGTAGAGTTACCTGCAGAAGTTGTCTTTATCACGTCAATTTCATAGTCCTGAGCTTCAGTGCTCTCTTGAGGCTCTTCTACAGCCCCGGAAGTTGTAACTCCGAGATCAACTTTGTCTTGAGGCAGAGAAGAAGAACTGGGACCAGCTATATCAACGCCAGCTGAAACCGAAGGAGGGACAGGGGCAGTTACAAGCGCTTCCTTCTCTGGGCATTCCCCTCTTATCGTTTCAACCCGAAATTTAGCAAGTTGCTCTTTTCCCCTGGCCAGCGCTGCTCGAGTTTCCTCGTCAAAATAATATTCTTCAAGCTGGTCTTCAGAGTAACCAGCGCCCCCAAGCATATCTGTGGCAGCCTCCCATACTTCGGCTAGTGTGATCTCATACTTAGGACCCAAAAACGCAAGGCTACCGCGTCCCAAAATGCATTGTAGATAAAAGTCGAATAGTGTAGAGCCGATGTCGGCTTTAGTAGCTTGGTGAGCTTCCTCAGCTGCAAATTTACCAGCGACAGCCTCATCGTGCTCTCTTTTAGCATTGGCAAGTCGAGCTTTTAATAATTCTATCTCCATGCTTTGGGAGCCAGTTCGTTCTCGCAGCTGTGCAACTTCAGCACGATAGTCTTCTATGACTTTTTCTTTGCATGCGAATTTGTCCTCAGCCGCCCTTTGACTGGCATGTGCGTCTCGCACTTGTTGCTGGAGCATGCTTTCCTTTTGAGAATAGGAAGTGGAGGAAGTAACAAGTTCTCCTTTAAGCTTTTCCACTTCCGCTTCGAGTTTTTCATTATAGGAAGCAATGCTCCTCATCTCAGCGTCATGCTGTTCAAGAGTCTTCTGCCACTCAGTTTTATCATTTTCCATTGTGAGCATGGCTTCAAGGTTCGCTCGATTAACTCTTTGAAGCTCGTCAACAAGTTTCTGCCAATTGGACATTCTTTCAATGTCAACCCTGACGGCATCAAGATTTCGTAGCATAGCCGGTTTGTCAAGAGGGACCAGATCGAGATCAAATCGAACCCCTTTTAAGCACCACTGAGGAAATCGACTTTGGAGTGTGGGTGGACCTTGCCCAACTTGGTGTGCAGGCCTGTTGATAATTGTCTGAATGTCAGAACGAGCAGGGGCCGGAGAAGAAGCAGGGACATTTTCAGAAATTGAAGGCACTGTTCCTTCGCTAAGTTTAGCCCGCTTGCTGGAAGAGTCGACAATATGACTTTTCCCTCTCTCATCGTGAATCTTTCGTTTATGAGTGTCCTCATCTCTACGAGGAGGGTCATGTCTTTCTTCTCCTCTCCCATAGCGCTCTTCATAGGAGCGTCTCTCCCTAGCCTTGCGGGCGGCCCTCTCCTCATCAGTTTCTCTGTGTACGGGAAGATGGCGCCTATAGTCATACTGTCCTCGTCTCCCGTATTGTTTGAATTCATCGTAAAAAGAGTCACTTCGCCCCATTGGAGAACCTAAAATCAAAGGAAGAAACAAAACTTGAGAATCTTTCAAGTATTAAAAAAGGCATGTGTATAGAAAGGTTAAAGAAATCCTAAGTGCATGTGATGTGCAAACTACGCGCGTCAAACTAGCTACGAACCGCTCGCCGGCTGAGGGGTAGTGACAGGTTTAATAATTAGTGGCAATTCCTGGGTTGAAGGAGTCTGGTGAAGAACAGATGTCGCTTTAACTGCCGGGGATATAACTTTAGCACTGACAGAGTCATCTTTAAAGAGCTCTTGAGAAGTGATAATTATGTCACTTAAACTCCCAAAGATATCATCACCGTCGTGCCTAACCAGACTTCCTCCATCAACTCCTTCATCAGCATTCTTCCCGGTTTGAGGAATGGGCTCTTCTTCTTCAGTTATGGGAGCAAGCGCGGGCTTTTCGGATGGCCCCGCATCATCTCTTGGAGTAGAACACTTTACTAGTGAAGTTTCTATAGAAATTTCTCCTCGCATGTGCTCTTTAGTGGAGACCGGGGCATCAGGAGTTTTTATCGGAGAATCGGGGACTTCCGTTGGAACTTCATGAATTTTAGTGGAACGAGAAGAATGTAAAAGCTCAAACCGATGAAGAAGCTCATCTATCAATAGAAATTTTAAGCTTCTTTCTTCAGCAGCCACAGTGCTTAGCCTTTCAAAAACTGGTTTATGGCTGGAATCTCTAGAAGGAGGAGGAAGTGCTGTAAAAATAAGGAATGGAATCAGCACCTGGCAATACGAACCATGAAAAACTTAGAATAAAATTGAAGAAAGAAGGAGAAAAGATCTCACTTCCTACTCTTCAGTCTGCGTAAAATTCTACGGGGCAACGAATGTAGAAGTATTGATTCAGGAAACCATGTGCACTCTCCGGCAAATCCAAAATAAGTTTGCGGTTCGTCGTACCTCTTACAAGAACAATTGAAGGGTGGTCCTTGTTCTTCGCAAAAGTGCATAAGTAACAGATTTCCTCAAAACTCGAAAGACGGTCAAGAGTCCTCCTGAACAGAACGCACAATCCCATCAAAATGGCATAGCCATTGGGATGCAGCTGGAAAGGAGAGATCGTCGGTCGAAGAAGGATTTGTCGAAGAAATTCATTAAAAGGAGGAATTGCTCCACTTAAGCACATTTGGCGATTAATGGCAACAAAACCGTAAGGTGGTCTATCAGCGAAGTCATTTGGTCCAAGGAGTAAAACTTCTGCCTTGGCAAAGCCAAATTGAACGCATAATTGATTAAGCGCCGGCTGTTTCAGAAGGGTAGGAGTTCTTTCTGGAGGGTTTTCTAGTGGAATAGCAATCGGGAAAACCCCTTCGGCGCGTTCTGTCATCTCTTCTTGTTGAGACGTCATTCTACATAAGCAACTGGATGTTCAGATGAGAAGGTGCACGTTTCCTAAAAGTGTGAAGTGTTGTGCAAAAATAGTAAAGATAAAAAAGTAAATATAACTGAAGTTAAGCTAATTGATAACTGATCGATTGTGAGATTTCAGGACTTGTTAATTTAAGACTCAAGTACAGTGTTAATTCAAACAAAAATTTTAGCTTTGCTTTAACACTTCATTTGAGTCAATTGATTCACAACATTTCATTCACACAATTCATTTAAGTTGATTATTCTTTATCGACTAATCTGTCATTCGATGTGGGCGGTCAGTGACAGTATATTCGTCCCATATCTCTGTAAATGTTATGTTTAAACAGGTTGTTAGATTAAAAGTTAGAGCAATCTGCAAAGGAATGTAATGAATTTCAAATGATTCAAGTCCAAGCAGTTCAATCAAATTCTCTCAAAATTTTTACAGGTCATAGATCATCCAAACTGTCCCCCGCGACTTAGTATAGGTCAAGGCTATATTGGGTCGCACTGTGCAAGTTCAAGGGTTTCAAAACAATGCAGATTTGTTCAAGTCCTAGCACGGCCGCGACCTAGAGCCTATGCCACAAAAGAGTTAGGTCGTTGACATGTTAAGTCCCTCTGCAGTTATTCAGGGATTTAGGTCAACAAGTTCTTAAGTCGCATCTTGGTTCAGATTAAGATGGTCCAGATTTGTTTTAAGTATAAGGTCAGCTGCGACCTAAGATTTTAATCATCATTAAACTTAGGTCGTTACTTTCTTAGGTCGTTCTGAGGTCGCTCTGCTTTAAGTTTTATCTCATACAAGAGAGAGTTAGATCGCTAGTTTTAGGTCGCATGGTTCACATTCAAGCAGACACCACCCCTAAGGTCGATTCTCCACTCACACGCTGCCATATCATCTCCACCATTAACCCGTTAACCCATTAGAGCCTTCCTCATCTCTTCCAAAGTTACAAACCAGCTAATTCGAATCACTGTAATTTACCATCTTCCTCCCACATCATCACAAATCACTCGGAAAAAAAAACCAACTCAAATTGCCTCAAATCCACCATACATCGGATGTATTGCTATATTCACAAGAATCACCACAATAACTCAATCAAAAGGTTAATCGAATCGTGACTTATGAAAAAAGCAGCATACGAAAATGTATTAAGAATGACAAGTGGAATATTCGCGGTTTGATGATGAATGTGGTCGAATGTTGATAGAATTCACTTACACGATCTGATGATGGAAAAGTTTAAGGATTGAGCTGATTGGAATCGTCCTCGAGAAGTTCAAAAGCTTGTTAATGGCAGAATGGATGCTGAAGCAGGTGAAGAAGGGAGGGAGCGACCTACGGTATTTATATTCTGGGGCAGTAGAACGCGAACCGACACTACGCGACCTAACTTTCTCCTTATGTCGTTTGCGACCTAACAATTCTTCAGAACGCGAGTTAAGAAGGTCGAAGCACACGACCTATGGCTAAGTCATATACTTCGAGGGGCAAATGTTAACTCCCTTCTGTAAGAGACTTAAGGAAAATGTAGCGACCTAACCAATTCGAGAACCTAGCGACTTAAAAAAGGCTGCGACTTAAAGATGGCTCGACCTAAAAAGGAGAACGACCTAAAAATGCTTCGCGACCTAAAGGAGGCCGCGACCTATGAAGCCTCGCGACCTAACAGGGAGCTGCGACTTAAGGATGGCTGCGACTTAGAAGATGTTTCGACCTATCAAGCTTCGCGACCTAAGAGTGAATGCGACCTAAAGACGGTCTCGACCTATGGAACTCTGCGACCTAACGGCATGATTGCCATAGCGACCTAAAGCTTTCACGACCTAACGGAGTGCTTCGACCTAAGGAAGGTCGCGACCTAAGGGATTCAGCGACCTAAGATCAGCTATGACTACAGGAAAGTACTCACGACCTAGGGTAGGTCGCTAACGACCTAAATGCCAGAGTAAAGAAGTTGACTATGTTGTGCCACAGGGGGATAGGTCGCTCACGACCTAGGACTTGTGCAAATCAGCATGCGTGTTCTTGTGGAAGGAGGGGCCAATGTTCTTCAGGTCGACTACAACCTACGACCTTACTTAGGTCGGTCACGACCTACGACCTTACTTAGGTCGGTCACGACCTACGACCTTACTCCGAAAAATGCCTATAAATATGAACCTAACTCCAACTAGCAAAGGACTTTTGGCTCATTCTCTTCAAGCGCCGATACTCTGCTGCATTCCAAACCAATCCAACACTCGAAGCTCTCAAGACACGAAGAACGCTACAAACAACTTCAAGAAGAGATCACATACATCCAACATGGATTTGAAGACTCTTATCTCTATTGAAGTTTAGGCTACTTGTTCTAAGTCACTTGTAATTCAAAGTGTATTGTACTTGGAAAGAATTGTATCAGCTTGAAACGAGATCATCAATAAAAATACTTAAAGTGGACGTAGGCTATACCCTCAAGCCGAACCACTATAAAATTGTTGTTGTTTACTGCTTTTCTGCTATTATCTGCTTATAATCCGTTCCCGAGTTATTGGGTGGTGCTTTTGCAACTACACTTCACACACCGTGGTGTTAGCGTTCAAATTTTAGCGTTAACAACATGTTACCTTCAGAGATCAATGAAGTCTATGCACTTAGCTACAAAGCTCACTCGCGACGGTATTAGGTCTACAGTCTCGATAGATACACTTCCAACCTCAAACATTCAAACTCCAACTTATGGTAGTCGCGTTACACACACCACTACCTTAACTACCTTTATAACTCATATTTGGAAAACCCAAACAGGTAACCCAACAGATAGGTAGAAATAAATAAATATATGTAAATATATTAAAAATTACATATACGCTATCTCAAGATAGACACCACTCCAGAGCCTAGGTATTCACTCAACCTAATGCTCTGATACCAACTGTCATAACCATTTTTCCACTAACCAGAAAGACGCATCATGAATCAAGAAAGAAAGGGATAGGATGAGAAAAGAAAGAAGAGAAAGAAGAAACAACACTAGAATCTCAATAGCGGAACAAATAAATTATATTAATAACATAAGTATTTACATAATATACAACATCAATCAGAGATACATAGCACATACATCACATACTAGACAGTTATAAACACCTATCTAGTATTTACAACTCAATACAAACACAACACAGAGAACACACAGCGGAAACTATATATCTATAACGCCGAAGCCTCCTGCTCCATAGCTCCTCCAACAATTCGTCAAAGCTAACCTGAATCCCTTGGCTACTCGTAAAAATTTGAGTACCCAAGAGTTTAAGAAAACAAAAGATAAACTTCGGGCCAGACATGGGTCTGGTGTGAGTAACAGGTTAAGGTTGCTTAACTTTGAAAAAACCTTTTGAAAAGAAAGGTATCACGTAAGACTTCCCACACATAAACATGGAAAAGTTTTACCTTACGCTAACCAAAACATTTGATAGGAAATCCGATGATATTATAAAACTGTCTAGGGTTTTCATGTAAAATACAGAAATAGCTGGAATGCTTAAATCTCACGTTCCAACATAGTTGGGCACAACGAATATGCACGACACTTATTGGATTTCGAATTTCATCAATGGCAGGGCTACTGGGGTACCTCCCGTCACAGTACATGGCCTAGATCACCGTACCGAGGAGTACGCCCGCTCCCTTGCAACACAAGGTCGAAACCATTCCTTACTGGACAGTGCCGAGCAAGACAACCCCGACAGTTGTTACAATCAACCGCCCACACAGCCGAATATAAAGGGACCTCTAGATGGGGAAAATCTTGTCCTACTTGGGCATGACCCACTTAACCTTGCTGCACCTCCCCTGTTTTAGCCATTCCCGATTGATGAGGCTTGGGGCTACGATTACCTTTAGAGAACACATCTCTTAGAATGCTCATGTCCACCTGACGATGTTTTGAAAGCATTTAATCCATATAAGTTCGTTCCGGGTTCGAACGAAACCGAAGGCATTATCTCTTTACACTCATTTTGGAATCACCCTTAGAGTTAACGATGATAATCCTTGCACTATGAACCTTCATCTTCGCTTGAGATTCACGACCTATCATTAATTTGGATCGATGCGGTTTTCGGATATCCAAATATGGAAATCCGATCCCGGTCTCATCGAAATCCAAATCGCCATCTTTTAGGTCCAAGTTGTTTTAAATGTTTAAAATAATTCAATTCAAAATTATCAATATACACACAGATAGATAATACACAACATCGTAATAGGAAATCAACATTATCATGACAACAGATAATCCATATTATCATCCAAAACAGATAATTCATATTATCAATTCAAATGCAACTATAGCATCCAAATTACACAACATCACTTATCTCATAACTGAGATCTGAACCATTCAGGGTAATCAGTTATTAAACAACATTCACAAGCAATGACTTTTAAATCACCATTCTATAATTAATTTAAAATGAATTGAATTAATTACTTCTTCTCTAATTAATTTAAATTAAATTAAATTAATTACTTATCTATTTAAATCTTGCTTACATATCCCTTAAATAATTATAAATCAATCAATTAATTACCCTTAACAATTTACTCTAATTAATCATCCTTGATTAATTATTCTTTAATTACATTCAAGTAATTAACCTCTAATTAATTTCACAAACTAATTATTCCAAACCAAATTCAGTAATTAACCTGTAATTACTTCATTAATTAATTAATTATAATTAATTACATTAATCCTTAGTTAATTACATTAATTAATTCTTTCATTGATTAATTGTTCTTATTAATCAATCCTTAATTACATCATTAATTATATAAATTAATAGTCCCAAATTATTCATTCATAATTACCCCATTAAATTAATTATCAATTGTCCATATTGATTAAACACTCTTGATCAATAACATTAAGTAATTTACTTAATCAATTTCATCTCTTAATTATCTTCAATATAACTCAATTAACAAAAACCTAAATTAATTACAGCAAGTAATTAATTATTAATTACTTCCTTTAAGTAATTATTTTGCAAACTAATTACATATTAATTACACAAAGTAATTAAATTCCAAAACTCCTCCATTATACAAGTATCCTTCAATTAAATTACATCAAGTAATTTATCTTCTTAATGTAACGACCCGATATTTTCGACCATTCGCATCCATTATAAGTGTATAGGTAGACACTCATGCCAGAATTGAATTGCTCAAAATACCGCGTTGTAATTAAGAATTTGGCAAATCTCAGAATATACAGTAAATAATAATCACAGATCACAGACACGGAGTAATAATAATGTAGCGGAATCAAAAGAGATAGTAGTTCATGAAGCTACTATATAAATATAGCACAGTTACATAAAATACAACAAAAGAAATAAAGTACAAAGGAAGTCTCACTACATAGAAGTCTACTAATACAAGAGCTGAAAGGAAGAACAGACTGCAAAAGATAAAACTTGACAAGTAGATAATCTCCAGCGATTCCAATCTTCAGAAAGTGGAAAACCAAATCTATGAATAACTCAGGCTGACCCGAGCGTAAATAAAAAATACAAACACTCGAGTCAGGACATACATACATACAATGTAAACCAACTCAAGTGAACTGTAGGATAGGTATAAGTAACTAAGAAGATGCTTGGGACAGCCCATCCTCTAAGGATCCGTTAAACTATTAACTATGTAGTAATATACGCTATATACAGTAGTGTCTAATAAGTAAAGTATAATCATATAGAAAATAGCGTTAAGGGGATGGTGAACCTTAACGCGGTCGGATCTTTAAAACCAAAATCATAGTGGGTTCGATATAAGGATATGACATGGCACGCGAGGCAATGCCAGGGTGGATACACCGTTTGCACTCTCGGACCGGTGGTGACGGCAAGCCAGCAGCTTCCGCCCACCTCGAACAATAGCCCCGAATCAAAGTGGCGCTACGTATAGAATCACAAAAGTAATATATTGGTTTCCGATGGAGCATGCTCGATGAAAGGGTGCGACCCTTTGTGTAGCCCGGTATAGCTCCTGTTTTAGTCATATATGCCAACTCACGGGAGTTGGGTCCACGTAATATACCTCGAGAACGTCGCCACTATCCTACTTCCTTCTGGAATCTCCACCGCGTACACATTTGTTAAAGTGGTTTTCGGTATTGGCGGGCTATAAGACAATATCCGATCCCGGTCTCTTTAACAACCAATCATTATTATAACCCGTAGTTATAACTTTAAAACAATATTTTATACTTCAAAATAAAATATCATTTCAACCCAAATCTTTATCAAAATAAAGATTAAATCGTTTCCAAATCATTTCAATATATCATCATACCATATATTTCAATTTAAATATTTATCAAAATAAATATCAAGTCATTTCTAACCATTTCAATATATTAAATTATCATATCCTTTCAAAACATCCTTTCAAATCATTTTAATATATAAAAATATCATAACCTTTCAAAGCTTCATTTTCAAAATGTCATATCGTTCAGAACTTCTTTCAAATCATTTTAATATCAAAATATTGTATCTTTCAAAACTTCGTTTCAAATCATTTTAATATATCAAGATACCATATCTTTTCAAAACCACATTTCAAATCATTTTAATATATCAAAATAGCTATATTTTTTTTTTCAAAACCACTTGTCAAATCATTTCAATATACCAAAATATCGTATCTTTCAGTACCACATTTTAAATCATTTTAATATATCAAAATATCATATCTTTTCGAAACCACATTTCAATCATTTTAATATATCAAATAGTTATGTTTCAAAAAAATTACTTCATTTTAAATCATAAAAATGAAGTTATTACATTTAATAATTATATTATTAAATTCCAAAAATTTAAACTTTTCAATGTTCATTTATGCACTTAAATTTATTAAAACAATGAAAATTCAAGTTTTGCAGCATTTGGAAAATGCTACAGAAAGTTACATTCAAAACAATTCAATTTAACAAAAGACAACATTTAATAATGCTGTTAGTTAACTTCAAATATTCAATGGAATTTCACAAACACTTATTTTTTTATTTAAATCATTTTTAACTAATAAAATCATATATTTTCACATTTATAAGCATCATTTAATATTCCTTAAATTCATGATTCTATAAAGTTAAGTTTCGTTTCAAAAATCAATATTTATTAATAATTCGCTTATTAAATTTCAACATTCAAATTTAAATTCATTACATTAAATTTCAACTTAACACTTAAGTTTGAAATTTCAAATATAACTTAATTCCATTTTATTTAACTTAACTTAAAATTTCACTTTTAAACCAAATTCATAAATTCCAATTTAAGTTATATTTCCAAATTCAACTCAGTATTCACTCTTTAACATTTTAACTTTATTCAAAAATCATTAATATGTTATAAAATCACTTTAAATTAGTTTAAATTCAAAATATCATAAATTTATCATATTTCAAATTTAATTTAAATTCCATTAAAAATTAAATCAAAACTTCCAAAATAGCCTACATTCAGATTTTCTAACTTTTCCATAATTTATTTAACTTATAGATTTCTAGAAAATCAATAATACTTTACAAAAATTATATTTTTATTTAATTTTAAATCAAAATATTATAATAATTAAATTTCTAAAATATTTTAAAAAATTTAGAAAAACATATTTTAACTACGGGCATGTATATAATTTTCTACGCTAGGTAAAGTGATACGGGTAATGTATCATTTCAACCCGTAATTTACAAAGAAAAATCCGGGTTTTATCATTTCAAACCCACAGTCCCAAGTAAATAAAATAAGTTGAAAATCGTTCAGACCTATCATTTCAGCCCATAACGATTTTCCCTTATTCTAAAGTTCGTTCGCGTATGTATCATTTCAACCCATAGTGATTCTAATCTAAAGGGAACTTGCAGTGTGATAAACTGATAAAGTAGTAGAACAACAAAATATAACAGTAATAGATGTTATAACAGGTGTTTAAGCATGGGTGAACATCATAAAATCATAATATAGCAGGTGTAACATGATAATGCATTTTACAGATTCAAAAGGGGTAAATTTACTAGTTATATATGTACATACTGTCTAGTGAGAATAACTCACATGTTCAAAGCTGGAGATATCTACCAAAGCACACAACGCAACACAATGAAGGCACGATGACTTGAAAGTGGAGAGCCAAAGCAATTTGACTTGTTCAAACATTTACACAAAACAATACAAATATATGTAAGTTTCAACACGATTTAAAAATCAAATAACATTAGAATTCAAAGCCCAAAACAACATCGAATGAATTGCACTTGTTCTCAACCTCATGTATTTCAGTTAGGAAGTGATCAGGCTCATCTAACTCAGGGAATTAGGTCAGGTTTTGGGGTGTAAGGGTCGGCCTACACAAGGGTTTGAAAGTGGGTTTAGTCTAGGTGCTTAAAACTAGGTGTACAGGGCTAAAACTATGCAACATACATCATTTGTTGCTCTTGTTTGGTTCGGCCAGAGGCTAGGTGGGCCCAACCAGTAGTGCAGGTGGTGGTGGGTGATGTGGCAGAGGGTGGAGGTCGGGTAAGAGGTGGTGGTGGTGGAGGTAGTGGCGGCTAATGGTGGTAGAAGGAGGAGATGATAAACTAGGCTAGGCTAGTGCAATAGGTGATGGTTTTTGGTGGATTTTGTGGTGGTCCTTGTCATGGATGGTCTCGACCTGAAATGGAGAGGTAGTAGGATGGGTGATGGTCAGAGGAAAGGGGTGGTAGAGGTCAGGTCAGATCTGATTGAGGAGGAGCCAAGCTATGAAGGTGAGAACAAGTACAAAATTTAAAATAGAAAAGTAGAAAAATAAAGGAAAAAGAAGATAATTTTTACCTCAACTCCTTCAAGCCATGGCCGTATTTTCTTTCTTTTTTAGATGAGAAATGGATCTGAGATCCATGTGATAAATGAAGGTGGAAGTCATGGCTAAAAGAGAAAAAAAAACGGTCAAAGAGTAAATGAGGTAACGGTAAAAGAAACGACTTACGTTTCAAAAGCTTTTAAAACCTTTCAAATTTCCTTAATTTTGTTTATATAACTTGATATTTCTGGAAATAATAATAATCCTAGATAAAATTTCGAAAATTTATCAAAATATAAAAATATATATAATATTTATTAATTATATAAAGTTAAATTAAGGAAAATAGCTAAAAATAGTAAACTAGTCTAGAAAATTTGAAATTAAATGAAATAAATTTCAGAAAATTCATATGAGTTTGTAATATATTTTTAAACATAAATAATAATATAAAATAAAAGTATATTCACAAAATAAATATAAAAAAATAAATTTAAAATATAATTTTAATGAAGAAAATAGCAAAAAATAAGAAAACAACATTTAAAAAAAAGAAATCAACACAGTAAACTTTTGAAAAATTGTTTACTTCATTTTAAAATTATTATAATACAAAAATATACATACAATAACATATTGACCCCGATTAAAATGAAATATGACAATAAAATATGATTTATACAATTTCAACATAACAAAATTGCAGAATAAGCAAATTGCACTCAATATTGAAATATACATAACTTTCACAGTTTAACTCCGTTTTCAACGAAACGAAAAGCAGTGTTCAATTTATTACATCTATTTTCATAATAAAGGATAAAATTTAAGATTTTAAATAATTTAAATTTGAAGTTTAAAAGTCACAGTTTAAACAGCTTGACCAGAAATTCACTTTACAGTAAAATATTCAAATTATACTAGTTTGAACTGTAAATCACTTAATAATCATCATTTATATTTAAAAATGAAATGTTTGAAATAAAAAAAATTGAAAATAATTTAGAAATAAAAGAAAGTTCAATTTAAATAATATACAAAAATCTAGGGTTGTTACACTTAATTACTTCACTAAGTAATTATTCACTTTTAATTACATTGGTAATTACTTCTCAAATCAACTAGTGATTAATTTAAATTAATTAAACTTAATTAATTAACTTAATTAATGAAAATAAACTCAATTAATTACAATTAGTAATTAATTTCCTTAATTACTTTCATTAAGTAATTATACAAACAATTTTCAATTGATTGTCTTAAATTAATTAATCCAATTAATCATTAAAATTAATCACAATAATTAATTATTAAATACTCCCAAATTAATGACCTCCATTAACCAAAATCAAATCCTCAGTTACTTCTCTAAAGTAATTAACTGAGATTAATAAATATTAATTACAAATTTAATTATCTATAAAACTCATTAATTGATCTCTAATTACTAAATTAATCAAGTGATAATTCAAAAACTTAATCAACTTTTTAATTACTTCATTAATAAATTCAAATCATCAATTAAATTAAATCAAATCTTATTTAATTAATTGATTTCTTAATTACAATTTAATCTATCTTAATTAACTTATTAATTGTAACGACCCAGAATTTTTATTAATTTAAATTTGAATATTTAATTAATTTTAAATATTAATAAGTGAAATTTATAAGTTGAATAAATTTTATTTCGAATAATTGGATTTAATTGGATAATTAAATCGATAATTTAATATGTTAAATTATGGAAATAATTGAAAATTGAGTTAAATATGATTGAAAATGATTTGTAAAATTTTATTTTATCATGTTGAAGTTAGAATGATATTTTAGAACTTTTAAAATCGAATTAAAAGTTAGTTTGTGAAAATTGAATATTTTAATATTTAATTATCGACTGTAAAATAGTCAATTTTTGAACAGTCTCAGAATTGAACGAAACCAGTTCCATTGGATCCGTAATAGTTAGTTATTACCGGATTTCAATTTTCGTGTCAATCGGAGTTATCGTTTGATCGTGGCAGCTCGAAACGCATCGAATTGTTTTTAATATTAATTTGACGAGTTAAAATAGTCATTTTTCAAAAAGTCTCGGATTTCGACGAAACCAATTTCATCGGATCCGTAATGTGATATTATTGTATGGTTTCAAATTTCAAGTCAATTGGATTTACCGTTTGTCCGGTACGAATTAAAACGCCTAGAAATCGATTTAAATCGGTTTAATTTAAATTGAACGTTTATTGCCATAACTCGCACAAATGACCGAATTAGCTTCCGAAACCTGTTACATTGTGTCCAGAACGCGGGATAAACCCTAGGAACGTCAGTTTCGGCGCGTAAATCGGAGTTTGGAAAATCGGAATGAATAGTGTTCGTTCAAAACTCTATAAATAGCCCCTCTCTCTCTAAAAAATGAAAAATAAAAACCTAAACCTAATTTATACAGCCGCCGCCGGTATCATAAACCAAAGGCCAGAATTTCATTTCGATTCTCCTCTCTTTTCTTCAAATCCGTGCAACGATTCAACAAACTTTCTAAATGAAAGATGTAGAGCATGGCAAGATCCTTATATTCAACGGTGGAGATCGAGATTGGAGTTGTATTTTGTGAGATTTTTAGCCGCGTTTATCTGCAGTTCGGCCTCGAAATTCACGCACATATGGCGACCGAGCTCGAAGCTCTTCAGGCTGAGGGTGGATCTTGGCAAGGCGAGTCGAATGCAAGTTCTTGATCGGGGTAAAGTTCATCGTGGAGGTGGCGTTTGTCAACCCTAATTCGTGATAAATGGGTTCGGCTTGCTTCAGGAGGTTCGTGCGCGTGAACGAGGGAGATGAGAAAGTCGCGCACGGTCTTGATGGAGTTTGCAGATCGAACGGCCACGATTAGCTTAGGGTATTAAATTTTTTAAATATGTTGTAATTTATATAATAAAACTCGTATAAACTTGTAAAAGTCATATCTTTTTCATACGAGGTCGAAAACGCGCGAAACCAGTTGCGTTGGAATCGTATGGACGAGCACTACACGATGCAATTGGATTGGAGTCGTTTGGAGTTAGTGAGAATTTCGGGTAAAATTAAACGAATCGCTGAAACGAAATTGAAATCAAGGTGAGAACTTCTCACTCAATCGAATCGGTTTCGATTTTTTTTAAATAGTTAGATTTAAAATAATTGAATGTATGTTTGAATGATGATTGTTATCTATTGATTGTTAAAATAGATATTATACGCCGTTAATAAGCGGATGTTATTTATTAAAAACATATACCGCGAATATTTCATAAACAGTGAAATTGGTATTATATATATAATATCAATATATATATATTGGCAAATGTATATATTGCAGTTGTTGATTTCCCCGCATTTTTTTTAGCGGATGAGACCCTATTGCGCCGTTATTAAGCGGATAATATTTTAAATCCCATATACCGCGATAATTTCGTACTGGAGCGAAATTGGTATTGTGCTAATGTTTGTGGATGCAGGAAAACAGGTTGGAGGGATCCAACTGGATTCTTCAACAGTTTTTATTTGATTTCAGATATTTTGATATTTGATGGATTATCATATCGATATATGATATCGTTGTAGTCGTGATTGACTATTTGGTGTGTAGCATCATTGGACACAAATTTTGGGATTTTAAAAGGTTTTTAAAGTGATCTTTGAAAATATTAAATATTTTTGGAATTGACCCATTTTAAATAAATAAACGTTATAATTTTTAAAGTTATAAAAATTATGATTTTGAGAAATACGGTTAAAGATTGATTTTTGAGAAAATATGGATTAATGATTTTATAAAATAGTTTAAATCGGGATTTTTGAATATATTATAAAAGTTTAAAATATAGGATTTATAAAATTTGATTACTTTATAAATCAAAATGATGAAATTATAAAGGAAATTAAAGATGTTTTAAAGAATAATATAAATTGATTTATATTAATAGATTTATAAATGGATATTTATAAATTGAAATATTGACATTATAAAACGAGTTTTTATAAGTGTTTGAATGAAGTGAAAATGAATTTCATTAAAGAATGAAATTTATGGAATTATAAATGGTGAAGTTATAAATGAAATTTATAAATAGTAAGATTTATAAATTTGTGAAGTTATTTGAAGAATAGATTTGGTTAAATAAATAAATCTTATAAGTTATAAGATTTATAATTTGGAAAGTCTTTAAAAGAACGATTTTGTAAAATAATCATTTTATAAGCATTTAACTTATAATATGAACTTTTAGTTTATAATTGAGTTATAAATTGAATAGATTAATAAAGGAAATTAATAAAAGGAAGTTTTTATAGAATAAATAGAAATGGAATTTATAAACGTTGTTTTATAAATTCGCAAACAACTTATTTTGATAAGCAAATTAGTTATAATTTATTAATGGAGTTATATTCACATTTTAGTTAGTGAATAATCCTTTGAAACAAAACGAATAGAAGTGATGAAATTTGTTAACGTAATATATTCACGTTTTTGAATAGTGAATAATATGTTAAAGAAAATGTTTAGAATGTGATATTTTAAATTGAATTAAAACGATCTAACGATGTTTTAAAAGGTGTTGAGATTCGAAACCATAGATTTCAACATTCATTGTTGAAATAGACGTTTTCGAGAAATAAAAGGAAATGGTGGACTATAACACTGTTGTTATAGTAAATGATTTCCGAAAGGAAATGTTTTGTATAGTATTGGGATTTATATATCTATTTTAATTTCGAATCCCTATACTAGTGATTTTGGGTTGTCGTAACGATGTTTTACGCAACATTCGTTTTGGCCCAAATAAGTATGTTTAAGAGAATGATTTCCTTAAAGAATGAAATATATACTTAATTTCGATTTAAGTATATTGAATATTTTCCAAGTGTAGAAAATAAAAAGATTTGTGAATTACTTATTTAATAAGTATGGAAATGTTTTCCAATATTAAGTGAATATTTTGAATTTATCTTTTTGAAGATAAATTGAAAATGGATAGTTGAAATCGTATATGCATGGATATTTGGAATATAAATTCACTATGGAATTTATAAAAGAAAGTGGAAATTGTTTAAAAAAATAAATATTGATTTATTTTTGAGGTATTGAAATTATATGTCTTGTAAAGATATTTTGGAAAATAAATAATTTGGAAAATTATTTGGAATCTGGTGATGTGTGCATATCCATTGATAGTTCAATAGCCGACTATCAATATTTCCCTTTGAATGGGTATTTGATGTGATTTGTTTGAATTTGAATGCCACACTTATTTTTGAATAAGCGCTCACTATTCGGGTTAACCGGGAAAGGACCATGGGGTCGTATAACCCATTCTGAATATGTGATACGTCGTTGTGAATTGCATTTGAAGATCGGTGTTGAAGACCGGATATTTGTGAGAGCGATAGGATGACCTATCGATTGACTCTGCACCGAGTAGCTACGGTATAGAGTTCTCCATAAGTGATGGGGAATCCGATCAGGATTGTGGATATCCGGATTGCAAGGACTTCTTTGTAAGTGCCTTCGGTTTTGTTCGAGCCCGTAACAGACTTGTATGGATTGTATGTCTGACATTACAATTTGAGATATAAAGCCGATTTCTTTCAAATATATTTCTGTTGGTGGCGGAGAATTTATTCTTTTGGCTTAACACCCTTCTCTGAGACGTACGAGCTCAGAGGTTATGTGGTTGAGGTTATCAGCGATATATTCCCAATTTGGTAATGTGACATGCTGAGTGTTGCTGAAAATGATCATTGTGTTGATTATTTGTGATAGGATCATTTGTTTGATCGTCTATCTTGGTGATCATTTCTATGATCATTTGTTGACCCAAAGCATGGCTTTTGTATAAAGTATGTTTTTGTGGACGTGACTTCGTCGAGCCTCACACCCCGGAAATGGTCAAAACAGGAAAGATGCGGCAAGGTTATGAGGGGTAGCGCCCTTTAGGGTATGTGCATTTCCTTCTGGAAAAGGGTGATATCATGGTATAGAGCCCAGATACTCACTCATGTTGAAACACTTTATTATTATGATTGTGTGAATTGATTAGAGAGCTCTCGGATAAAGGTCCCAAAGGACCGGGGGATGGCATATTCGGTAAGTTGTTACTCAGTTAGGGGTAACCCGGCCTTGTGTTGGCAGAGATCCGGTTTGGTTCTCGGGGATGTCCTTCCAGAGGCATTCTCATGTGGCAATGGGAAGTTCCTTGGCCTGACCATTTGTTGGAAATCCAAAGAAACAATACGATCTTGTATGGTTTTAGTTGTAGAACCTGCCATTTAATATGGTAGCTATAGTAAGCATACTATAATGGTACCTATGCTGGCTAAGATTTATATTCTACTTTCGAAATATTTTACTACACTATGCACTAGTAATAATATCAAATGTTATTTTTAAATGCGTATCAAGCATTTTTGACTATCATAAGGAGAAATCTCCTCCGATTCTGCGTTTGCTTGTGTTTGTGTGCAGGAGGCCTTATGGTAGTCTCATTTTTAAAAGCATTGCGAATTGAATTTAAAAATATCTCTCTATTTTGATTTTAAAGATAAATAAACTATTTTGAGTTCTCACACCAGTCACATGACTGACTCGGAGTTTATTGTTTTCCTTCCTAAACTCTGGGTGCCCACCAATTTCCACACGGGCAGTTAAGAGTTAGGTTCATCAGGATATTCTGGATATTCAGGAGTTGCTGGAGGCAAGCTGGATGGCATGGCGTATTATTAGTAATAGTATTTCTTTTTCCGCTATTTGTTGTAGTATGTTGTTGTACACTCAGATGATATGATGTAATGAAATGTAATTTAATGTAATAACTGATATAGTTCTTTGTTTAAAGATTATTCATTTATTATTATATGTTGTTCCGCTGCGAATTGTGAGATTCTGATATTGTTCTGTTGTTTTCTTTCCGTTCGATTTCCTGTTTTCTTTCCTCTCCATTTTTCTATCTTCTTATCTTCTGTCTCTTTCTTTTTCTTAAACCATAACATTTCGGGTTTCCGGCCTTCGATTTCTCGGCAGTCGATAAAGTGAGTATCGATGTTGAATTTTCGAAAGTCGAAAATTTCCGTTTGTTACATTTGGTATCAGAGATGTTGGTTAAGCGACAACCATGGTTCTGTTGGGTATTACTCATTAGAGATAGAGTCAGTAGTACTCTAGAATGAGTTTGAGTGTAATAATAGCTATGAGAGCGTATTTGTTAGTGAATATAAATTGTTTTATATTGTGATGATTGGTTTGTTGAGTGGCATATGAACCTTCATCAGCACGGTCTGGACAACTATGCCGAAGGGGTTTATAAACATTTGAATAGAACAATTCGACATAATATTGTTTTAAATTGGGTAAATGAAATAATTTTACCTCGATTATATTTTATATATAAAGGAATAATTTTTCAGAATTATTAAAGTGTATATAAGTAGTTTGTTAGGTTGTTTGAATAATCTAAATAAAAGAGTAATTGTATAAGCAAATGAATTATAAGAATTGAATTATAATTAAAGTAATTTACAATTGTGAAATAAACTTATATATATAAGAAGTGAAACTATATGAATATATTTATGAATATGAGTTGTAAATAAAAATGAATTTAAAGTTAAATGGAATATAACTTAAGTGTTGTTGAATGGAATTGATTTTGGTATCGAAGTAAATAATCAAGTGGATTAAATGAATATGAACTTGAGTTATGTAATAGAATTCAACTTTTGAAATTCAATTGAAAGTAAAAGGTGTTAAACCAAATTGAATGAATATAAGCAAAGGAATTTGGTTGCAATTAATATACATTGGTTGTTATATGATTGTTAGTTGATTGTATATAATTCATTAAGTGTTAATGAAATTGTATTAATGAAATTGAGTTGATGAAATTGGAAGCTAAAGTAACTGAAATTCAATTAGAAGTTAGTAAATCTTGAATAGAATTGAATTTGATTTGGAAGTGAACCAACTTGAATATGAATTAGTGAATATAAACTAATTGAAATTGAATGTTAGTAAAAACATCCACTGTTAATAAATCAAATATGATTAAATTGAAAACCCATTTCATTGAATATTAATGAGAATAAGAATGAATATTGATTGGTTATGGATGATAGTTGGTTGATGGTTGAATTTAGTGCATTTGTTGCTTTTACTACATTTGCTATCTTTGCATATATAGTTATTATGTTGCTATATGTTGTATATTGATACTATTTTCATATGTGCATGTTCTCATGTTGTTTATTGAGTGTTTAGTAGGTGCGGATCGCGTTTGCTTCGCATTTGGAGCTCGCTTTCGCGCTATATTAGCCGTATATGCTTGCTAATAAAATATAAGGTACATATCTCGGATTAAATATCGTACTTTTACATTTTTTCCCTGCGGGATGCCTCATTACTTGATGAGATGTATATTTGTGATATATATACTGTCATTTTTTTTTCGGATCGAGCCGCGCAAAGGAGACTATGGCGAATTTTTCCGAAAATTTAAGGCGTTAGAAAAATTTGAGAAAAATTTGGAAAATTTGTGAAAACTTTAATTGATTTTGGAATTGAAAGTTAAACTATAGTAGTTATTTTAGAAAAGATAACTAAGTATGATTTGAAAACTTAGTAAAGATTTGTAAGAAGTTTAACTATGAATTTTGGGAAAGTTAATAGATTCTGTAACTTTCTTACTTGGTAATTTCGAGGACGAAATTCTTTTAAGGGGGGAAGATTGTAACGACCCAGAATTTTTATTAATTTAAATTTGAATATTTAATTAATTTTAAATATTAATAAGTGAAATTTTTAAGTCGAATAAATTTTATTTCGAATAATTGGATTTAATTGGATAATTAAATCGATAATTTAATATGTTAAATTATGGAAATAATTGAAAATTGAGTTAAATATGATTGAAAATGATTTGTAAAATTTTATTTTATCATGTTGAAGTTAGAATGATATTTTAGAACTTTTAAAATCGAATTAAAAGTTAATTTGTGAAAATTGAATATTTTAATATTTAATTATCGACTGTAAAATAGTCAATTTTTGAACAGTCTCAGAATTGAACGAAACCAACTCCATTGGATCCGTAATAGTTAGTTATTATCGGATTTCAATTTTCGTGTCAATTGGAGTTATCGTTTGATCGTGGCAGCTCGAAACGCATCGAATTGTTTTTAATATTAATCTGGCGAGTTAAAATGGCCATTTTTCAAAAAGTCTCCGATTTCGACGAAACCAGTTTCATCGGATCCGTAATGTGATATTATTGTATGGTTTCAAATTTCAAGTCAATTGGATTTACCGTTTGTCCGGTACGAATTAAAACGCCTAGAAATCGATTTAAATCGGTTTAATTTAAATTGAACGTTTATTGCCATAACTCGCACAGATGACCGAATTAGCTTCCGAAACCTATTCCATTGTGTCCGGAACACGGGATAAACCCTAGGAACGTCAGTTTCGGTGCGTAAATCGGAGTTTGGAAAATCGGAATGAATAGTGTTCGTTCAAAACTCTATAAATAGTCCCTCTCTCTCTAAAAAAATAAAAATAAAAACCTAAACCTAATTTATACAGCCGCCGCCAGTATCATAAACCAAAGGCCAGAATTTCATTTCGATTCTCCTCTCTTTTATTCAAATCCGTGCAACGATTCAACAAACTTTCTAAATGAAAGATGTAGAGCATGGCAAGATCCTTATATTCAACGGTGGAGATCAAGATTGGAGTTGTATTTTGTGAGATTTTTAGCCGCGTTCATCTGCAGTTCGGCCTCGAAATTCGCGCACATATGGCGACCGAGCTCGAAGCTCTTCAGGCTGAGGGTGGCTCTTTGCAAGGCGATTCGAATGCAAGTTCCTGATCGGGGTAAAGTTCATCGTGGAGGCGGCGTTTGTCAACCCTAATTCGTGATAAATCGGTTCAGCTTGCTTCAGGAGGTTCGTGCGCGTGAACGAGAGAGATGAGAAAGTCGCGCACGGTCTTGATGGAGTTTGCAGATCGAACGGCCACGATTAGCTTAGGGTATTAAAATTTTTAAATATGTTGTAATTTATATAATAAAACTCGTATAAACTTGTAAAAGTCATATCTTTTTCATACGAGGTCAAAAACGCGCGAAACCAGTTGCGTTGGAATCGTTCGGACGAGCACTACGCGATCCAATTGGATTGGAGTCGTTTGGAGTTAGTGAGAATTTCGGGTAAAATTAAACGTCCGTTTAATTTTATTCGAAATAAATCGCTGAAACGAAATTGAAATCAAGGTGAGAACTTCTCACTCAATCGAATCGGTTTCGATTTATTTTTAAATAGTTAGATTTAAAATTATTGAATGTATGTTTGAATGATGATTGTTATCTATTGATTGTTAAAATAGACATTATACGCCGTTAGTAAGCGGATGTTATTTATTAAAAACATATACCACGAATATTTCATAAACAGTGAAATTGGTATTATATATATAATATCAATATATATATATTGGCATATGTATATATTACAGTTGTTGATTTCCCCGCATTTTTTTTAGCGGATGAGACCCTATTTCGCCGTTATTAAGCGGATAATATTTTAAATCCCATATACCGCGATAATTTCGTACTGGAGCGAAATTGGTATTGTGCTAATGTTTGTGGATGCAGGAAAACAGGTTGGAGGGATCCAACTGGATTCCTCAACAGTTTTTATTTGATTTCAGATATTTTGATATTTGATGGATTATCATATCGATATATGATATCGTTGTAGTCGTGATTGACTATTTGGTGTGTAGCATCATTGGACCCAATTTTTGGGATTTTAAAAGGTTTTTAAAGTGATCTTTGAAAATATTAAATATTTTTGGAATTGACCCATTTTAAATAAATAAACGTTATAATTTTTAAAGTTATAAAAATTATGATTTTGAGAAATACGGTTAAAGATTGATTTTTGAGAAAATATGGATTAATGATTTTATAAAATAGTTTAAATCGGGATTTTTGAATATATTATAAAAGTTTAAAATATAGGATTTATAAAATTTGATTATTTTATAAATCAAAATGATGAAATGATAAAGGAAATTAAAGATGTTTTAAAGAATATTATAAATTGATTTATATTAAGAGATTTATAAATGGATATTTATAAATTGAAATATTGACATTATAAAACGAGTTTTTATAAGTGTTTGAATGAAGTGAAAATGAATTTCATTAAAGAATGAAATTTATGGAATTATAAATGGTGAAGTTATAAATGAAATTTATAAATAGTAAGATTTATAAATTTGTGAAGTTATTTGAAGAATAGATTTTGTTAAATAAATGAATCTTATAAGTTATAAGATTTATGATTTGGAAAACCTTTAAAAGAACGATTTTGTAAAATAATCATTTTATAAGCATTTAACTTATAATATGAACTTTCAGTTTATAATTGAGTTATAAATTGAATAGATAAATAAAGGAAATTTATAAAAGGAAGTTTTTATAGAATAAATAGAAATGGAATTTATAAACGTTGTTTTATAAATTCGCAAACAACTTGTTTTGATAAGCAAATTAGTTATAATTTATTAATGGAGTTATATTCACATTTTAGATAGTGAATAATCCTTTGAAACAAAACGAATAGAAGTGATGAAATTTGTTAACGTAATATATTCACGTTTTTGAATAGTGAATAATATGTTAAAGAAAATGTTTAGAATGTGATATTTTAAATAGAATTAAAACGATCTAACGATGTTTTAAAAGGTGTTGAGATTCAAAACCATAGATTTCAACATTCATTGTTGAAATAGACGTTTTCGAGAAATAAAAGGAAATGGTGGACTATAACACTGTTGTTATAGTAAATGATTTCCGAAAGGAAATGTTTTGTATAGTATTAGGATTTATATATCTATTTTAATTTCGAATCCCTATACTAGTGATTTTGGGTTGTCGTAACGATGTTTTACGCAACATTCGTTTTGGCCCAAATAAGTATGTTTAAGAGAATGATTTCCTTAAAGAATGAAATATATACTTAATTTCGATTTAAGTATATTGAATATTTTCCAAGTGTAGAAAATAAAAAGATTTGTGAATTACTTATTTAATAAGTATGGAAATGTTTTCCAATATTAAGTGAATATTTTGAATTTATCTTTTTGAAGATAAATTGAAAATGGATAGTTGAAATCGTATATGCATGGATATTTGGAATATAAATTCACTATGGAATTTATAAAAGAAAGTGGAAATTGTTTAAAAAAATAAATATTGATTTATTTTTGAGGTATTGAAATTATATATCTTGTAAAGATATTTTGGAAAATAAATAATTTGGAAAATTATTTGGAATCTGGTGATGTGTGCATATCCATTGATAGTTCAATAGCCGACTATCAATATTTCCCTTTGAATTGGTATTTGATGTGATTTGTTTGAATTTGAATGCCACACTTATTTTTGAATAAGCGCTCACTATTCGGGTTAACCGGGAAAGGACCATGGGGTCGTATAACCCATTCCGAATATGTGATACGTCGTTGTGAATTGCATTTGAAGATCGATGTTGAAGACCGGATATTTGTGAGAGCGATAGGATGACCTATCGATTGACTCTGCACCGAGTAGCTACGGTGTAGAGTTCTCCATATGTGATGGGGAATCCGATCAGGATTGTGGATATCCGGATTGCAAGGACTTCTTTGTAAGTGCCTTCGGTTTTGTTCGAGCCCGGAACAGACTTGTATGGATTGTATGTCTGACATTACAATTTGAGATATAAAGCCGATTTCTTTCAAATATATTTCTGTTGGTAGCGGAGAATTTATTATTTTAGCTTAACACCCTTCTCTGAGACGTACGAGCTCAGAGGTTATGTAGTTGAGGTTATCAGCGACATATTCCCAATTAGGTAATGTGACATGCTGAGTGTTGCTGAAAATGATCATTGTGTTGATTATTTGTGATAGGATCATTTGTTTGATCGTCTATCTTTGTGATCATTTCTATGATCATTTGTTGACCCAAAGCATGGCTTTTGTATAATGTATGTTTTTGTGGACGTGACTTCGTCGAGCCTCACACCCCGGAAATGGTCAAAACAGGAAAGATGCGGCAAGGTTATGAGGGTAGCGCCCTTTAGGGTATGTGCATTTCCTTCTGGAAAAGGGTGATATCATGGTATAGAGCCCAAATACTTACTCATGTTGAAACACTTTATTATTATGATTGTGTGAATTGATTAGAGAGCTCTCGGATAAAGGTCCCAAAGGACCGGGGGATGGCATATTCGGTCAGTTGTTACTCAGTTAGGGGTAACCCGGCCTTGTGTTGGCAGAGATCCGGTTTGTTTCTCGGGGATGTCCTTCCAGAGGCATTCTCATGTGGCAATGGGAAGATCCTTGGCCTGACCATTTGTTGGAAATCCAAAGAAACAATACGATCTTGTACGGTTTTAGTTGTAGAACCTGCCATTTAATATGGTAGCTATAGTAAGCATACTATAATGGTACCTATGCTGGCTAAGATTTATATTCTACTTTCGAAATATTTTACTACACTATGCACTAGTAATAATATCAAATGTTATTTTTAAATGCGTATCAAGCATCTTTGACTATCATAAGGAGAAATCTCCTCTGATTCTGCGTTTGCATGTGTGTGTGTGCGGGAGGCCTTATGGTAGTCTCATTTTTAAAAGCATTGCGAATTGAATTTAAAAATATCTCTCTATTTTGATTTTAAAGATAAATAAACTATTTTGAGTTCTCACACCAGTCACATGACTGACTCGGAGTTTATTGTTTTCCTTCCTAAACTCTGGGTGCCCACCAATTTCCACACGGGCAGTTAAGAGTTAGGTATATAAGGATATTCTGGATATTCAGGAGTTGCTGGAGGCAAGATGGATGGCATGGCGTATTATTAGTAATAGTATTTCTTTTTCCGCTGTTTGTTGTAGTATGTTGTTGTACACTCAGATGATATGATGTAATGAAATGTAATTTAATGTAATAAGTGATATAGTTCTTTGTTTAAAGATTATCCATTTATTACTATATGTTGTTCCGCTGCGAATTGTGAGATTCTGATATTGTTCTGTTGTTTTCTTTCCGTTCGATTTCCTGTTTTCTTTCCTCTTCATTTTTCTATCTTCTTATCTTCTGTCTCTTTCTTTTTCTTAAACCATAACATTTCGGGTTTCCGGCCTTCGATTTCTCGGCAGTTGATAAAGTGAGTATCGATGTTGAATTTTCGAAAGTCGAAAATTTCCGTTTGTTACATTAATCCTGTAATTAATTAAATAAAACCCTTAATTATTTAATTAATTAGCCCAAATTATTAATTAACTTAATTAATTAATTACAAAAACTTAATCATCTTAATCATTTAATGGATTATAAATTACTAAGTTCAAATCAAGTTAATCATAATCATTAATCTTATTCATGATTTAATTATTGTTTTCAAAATATTTAAAAACAATTTGCTTTGAAAATTCCATTTTAAATTAAGATTAAAATCAAATCAAATTTTAAACAAGGTTTAAGTATTTAAAACCTTTCTAAAAGAATTACTTATCTCCTGAGGCAAATATAAAAATAGTTTTAATCCATAATCAATTTAAATAAATTTAAATTATACTTTAAATATTCAACTGATTTTGAAACATTTAAATTCAAAAACTATTTTTATTTTCACTAGAATTTAAATAATGTTTTGAATTCAGATTCAAAAATTTAAATTTAAAATCCTGTTTAAAATCCCATTTCAGATTTATGACAAGGTTTTAAATCTCCCCGAGATCAGCCGAGATGAAAATCCGAGATATTAGCCAAAATCCGAGATTCGGCAGCTTGGTTAGTTATAAGTCTTTTAAATATCGCCCGAGACAGCCGAGATATTTTCCCGAGATATTGGCCAAAATCCGAGATTTGAAACCTTGATTTATGAAACACATGTTATAAAATACTATAATATTCAAACTTAATTATATCATCAGAATTTATAACTTATTTTCTTCTGAAAACTTTTAGATTCAAATTCCAATTTGAATTCAGGTATTCAATCCAGATTTTAACTTAAATTTAAAAATCTAGTTTTAAATCTCATTTTTTAAATTTATAAATCACTTTATGAAATACTATACAGGTTTTAGTTTTTAAATATTTTATTTCTACAAATTTATATTTTTGAAATCTAGAATCCAAATTCATTTGAATTCATAATTTAGAATTGCTTCAAATTAAGGTTTAAACCTGCTTTGCTTCTTTTTAAATTTAGTTTAAATATTCAAAAAAAACCTGCACACAATCAGGTTTCCAGAACAAAACCTGAAACTAACAAAAACAACTCGAGCCAGTATCTGGTTTGCTTCGAGTCTTA
Source organism: Allium cepa (assembly GCA_030765085.1). NCBI lineage: Eukaryota > Viridiplantae > Streptophyta > Magnoliopsida > Asparagales > Amaryllidaceae > Allium > Allium cepa. Next base: position 313,955,087 of record CM060937.1, read on the forward strand.
CTCCTCTCTACTTCGGGTAAACTTTAAAATGTCTCGAGTATTACACGAGTACATTTTGTGTCCTTCCAAACTAACAGAACACACAAGAACCTTCAGATCATCAGACACTATGAGCACCGCGCACGCGCACGGCGGCTTTGACCTCCTCCAGTCAACTCCGGCAGCATCATCACACAAGAAAACAACCCTACTCCACAACACAATCATCAAACAATCTCATTCACCTGAAAATCAAATCTTGCCTCACTTCTGAAACTTGGAAACACCATGCTTCATCAAGGCCCAAGCCTCTCAACGGCTAGAACCTCGTCCACCGACCACCGTTAGAGCTGAAACTCCGGCTACTTCCTCATCTTGGACCCAGCAACCATCCCCCAAAGCAGCTTAACACTCGAACACACATTGAGACAGAACCGATCAAATTTCATAACCTGTTATAAAACTAGGGTTACAATCAAAATCTGGCCGCCGCAACCACCACAACCCCTTAAACAACCGCCTGAAAGTTTCCTCGGCCTCACCCTACACCCCACTTCCTCTAGAAGAAACTCCAAACTTCCAGAGCCCCAAAATCATCAGAGATGATCCAAAACCCCACTTTGAGTCAAAACAGTAATGCACAGTCAAATCCAACTTAAAATTTATGATTTTAATCTTAAAAATCATGACTTAGTTTAAGTATTTAATTTTTATACCTGAATTTTCTCAATTAACAAGTTTAAATTTTAACAATCACATGAGTTTCCTCCTTTAAACTTGATTTCCAAAGTAATTTAAGTTTCTATATAAGTTAAATAAATTTTTAAAATTTAGTTCATAGCCTAAACAAACAATATTTATTTAAATCCTAAGTTTTAAATATTAATGGATAAAGAGGAATGATTTAAATTGAAACCAGGCTTGAAATCTTAGAACAGAAATGTTCTTCAGGCATTTCAAAATATTCATATAACTCACATCACAAATGCACAAGAGTTTTCAACAAATATACAAATACAACTTATTTAAAACATGATTCAACAACCAGATATACCTTAAAATTTTTAAAAAGAAGTGTTACTCACCTTTATCTTTCATAAAAGTAGAGCCTCATGATTTTAGAAAAGCTTTTGAATCCTGTTAACACTCATGCAATCAGGCTTAATCTTTTAAATTTTGGAAAAAATGCAGACTTTCAACTCCAGGTTGCTTGCATTTGAAACTCTGACCAAAATTAGATGCATGCAGGCCTTTTTGATTTGCTAAGCTGATGATTATTTTCCAAAGGAACAAAAAAATGCAGGATGATCTACAGGTTGTTGAAAATGCAACCATTTGATTTCTTTCTTTTGCAGGAATTTGTTTTGCAGGTTTGTAAAGAAATGCAAATTATGAAAATCTTGTTACAGGATTGGGTTTGCAAATCATAATTTTGAGGAGTGAGGTTTTGGATTTGCTTTGAGGAAATTCTGAGTTTCAGATTTTTCTCTTTGATTCGTTTTAGCTTTAGGTTATGAAAAGAGAATGAGGGAAAAATGAAAATGGTTTAAGGCTGAAATTAGTTGAATTAAAATAAAAGAAAAAATCTAAAATATAATGACACTTGTCATGCAATTTAGCTCACTACTTAACACATGTTTATTTAGATTATTAATTGGTTAACACATGTCTTTTATTTAATTTAGTTATATTTTTAAATGTTAATGAAGAAGTTTTCTTAATTTATTTTATACTTATATAAATATAGATGAATTTCTTATTTAAAGCAAGTGTAAATAAAACAAACTATAAATTAAAACTTATTCAAATATTTTAAAGGATCTATTAATTTGAATTTCAAAATCAATTCCAAATTCAAATTAATCTTTTGAATTCCAAATAAAAATGAATTTATTCAATTTAAAATGAAAATTTCATTTTCTTTTTTTAATTCCTTTTTATATTTATGGAAAAATAATACATCATAAATATGGCTTGAAAATAACAAATTTAACAAATTTTAAATAATTTATAAAGATACTATAAATCATTTTTATTATCAAATGAATTAAAACCATATTTTACATTATATTTTAAACTTATATACATAATTTTCAAATCACATTTATTTCAAGTAATATTTTAAAAAGAAAGAAAACAACCGTTTATCTAAATTTAAAAATTAAGCTAAGATATAATTTTAAACAATTTAACATTTATTTAAGTATTTAAAAACCATATAGTTATTAATTTAAATAATTTTGAGAAACTTAAAATTAATTTAAAACATAATTTCCCAATTACTAAATATATTATTAGAATTTAAAAACAAAACTTCATTTATTTTTTGTTAAATTCCAAAACAAAGATTATTTATAATATATATACAAATATATATATATATAAATAAAAACATCTATTTAGCTTTTTAAAGATAAAATAACAAATTAAAAATTTATTTAATCAGATTATTAAACCAATTCATATTTTATTAATCAATTTTATCAAATCAATTTAATTTTATGTAAAGATTATTAAATTGATATTGTCAAAAATTCCGGGATATCACATATTTTATAGTATAAAATGTATATATGTTGTATTTTAATATATATGTTTGATTTAAACTAATGATTTTAATTGTACATATCTATTTGATTATAAAATATTAATTTCAAAGAAATAATATTAATATATTTTGTTTCTGTCGTATCTAGATGATTCTGATTAATTTCATCAATTCCTATTTATCAGTTTTGATCGTCGGACTCATGTCCATCTTGTTTTGCTTTGAGATTCGACTTGGATTCGAAACTCATTCCATTGCCAAATCTCTCTAGCCTCGAAAGTTGAGCAATCACTCATGATTAATGTTCTTATATTTATTAAATTTAGTTTCAATTGAAACGACAATTGAAATATGTTGATGTTATCTGTATCTGTTCACTTGTGACATTTAACACAATTATCTATTATTTATAATGATGAATATGCTTGTTATATTTTTATCATACCAGTTATCACTGTGCAAGTTCCCTGTTAGTATAAAATCACTATGGGTTGAAACGATACATACCCGAACGATTTGTAGAATAGGAGAAAAATCGTTGTGGGTTGAAATGATTGACCCAAGCGATTTTCATTGAATTGAATTTAGGATTGTTGGTTGAAATGATATATGCCCGTATAAATTTAAATTGCGGATTGAAAGGATAAATATCGGTATCACTTGACCATAGGATAGAAAATTATATACAGACAACGCTGGTCTATATATATTTTGATAGGGATTTTATTGTTTTGGAAAAAAATATGGTTTAATAAATATTAAATATTTTTAAGATACTATATATATATATATATATATATATGGAAATGATTTCCAAGGTTATGAAATTTAATTTATTTAAGAATTATACTCAAATAAGTTTGATTTGAAATTTATTTAAATATGGGATTTTAAAGGTATGATTTTATAACTGTATTTTGGTCTAAGGTAATTAACGAATATTTCATGTTTGCGTTTTTTTTGAAAGATATTGAATTTATTTAGTAAATATTTCAAAGCTAAATAATAGTAAATTGAATTAAGATATATATGAACTTATCAAATTTAGTTTTGAAATATGTAATATTTAAAGCTTTGAAATATATTGAAATGGTTTATTTGAGTTCAAATCCGTATTTTAAATCGATATTATTTGGAATGTTTATTGAGAAAGTGAATTGAAATTCTTGATTTGAGATTTGATTAAATTTGAATTTGGAATTCGAGTTGATTGGAACTAATTTATGAACATGAGGAAGCAATTTTATTGTATAAAGTATTTTTAAATTATATATAAAACTATTTTATATTTTACGTTATAAATTATTTTAATATAAACTATTTTAATATACTAATTATTTTAATGCAAACTATTTTAACTTATAACTCTTTCATATATAAAATATTTTACTTTATAAACTATTTTATTACGTATACTATTTTAATATCTAAACTGTTTAAGTGGTGGAAGTTATGATTTCAATGTTATGAATTTCAAAGTATTGTGTTTTAAAAGAGATATAATTTCAAGTGTTTAGTCAAAAGTGTTATAAATTTGAAAATCCTATGATTCTGAAATTGGATATATTTGAAATGGAAATGATATTGTATTTGATTTTGAAGTGGAAATGATATCGTATTGATATGTTTTTTGAAATGGCAATGATATTTTTGATTTGAAGTATAAAATAATTTTGAAATGACTACGGTGTTATAATAATGTTTAGTTGTTAAAGAGACCGGGATCGGAAATTGTCATAATCTTTGCCAACTACGAAAACACTTTAACAACTGTGTATGCGGTGGAGATTCCAGAATGAAGTAGCATGGTGGCGACGTCCTAATGAGGTATATACATGGACCCGTGTAACGACCTGATATTTTCAACCATTTGCATTCGCACATGTCGGACTTGAATAGCTCAAAATACCGAATTGTTAATTTAACTTGGCAAAACTCAGAATATATAGCAAATAAATAAATCACAGAACCATAGACACAGAGTAATATAGTGCAACGGAAGCAAAGAGATAGTTGTTCATGAAGCTACTATATAAATACATCAGAGTTGCACAAGTTACAACAGAGGTTGAATACAATAATCAAGTAGAAAGATGAATACATCATTGGAATCAACTGAATAACTAGAATCACTGAATATAGAAATTGAAATAGATAACTGGATCTTCAAGCAAAGCTCCAATTCAGAAGGTGAGTCTCAAAAGCTATATCACTCAGTCTGACCCAAGCGTAAAGCAAAACAAAAACCACTCGAGTTAGGACATACATACTTATACAATGTAAACCAACTCAAGTGAACTGTAATATAAGGTACAAGTAACTTAAAGGATGCTTGGGACCGCCCATCCTCTAAGGATCCGTTAAACTATTTACTATGTAGTAATATTTCGCTATTATAATAATGCATATGGTAAAATAAACTTACTTTTAAATAGCGTTAAGGCTTTACATTCTCCACCTTAACACGTAATAGTGCCAATAGTCTATACAGTACCGTAATAGCTCTTGATCAGGATGCTACCAGAGGATAATCCATAGGTACGACACAAATCAAACTCGTACAAGGCGCGCTAGGGTAGGTGATACGGCACAACTAGGCAATGCCAGGGTAGATATACCAATTACACATCTGGGCTGATGGTGTCGCATGGCACGCAGCTACCGCCAACCTCGAGCCACACCCCCAAAAAAATCAAAGGGCCCCAATCAATAACAAAGTAATAGAATGGTATTGAAGGAGTGTGTCTGATAAGAGGGGCTACCTCACTGGCCTGTAAGCGCTCCTGTTTTAACCACCTTATGCCAAATCACGGGAGTCGGGTCTACGTATATACCTCAAAAGAACTCCGCCACCATCCTACTTCATTCTGGAATCTCCACCGCGTACACGGTTGTCAAAGTGGTTTTCGGAGTTGACAGAGAGTATGACAACTTCCGATCCCGGTCTCTTTAACAACCAAATGTTATTATTGACCATGGATATTTATTTTAAAACATTTCTATTCCAAAACCATTTGAAATCAAGTACCATTACTTTCCAAAATAATATCCATTTCAAAACCAAATAATATATTATTTCATTCCAAAACCAAATCAATATATCATTTCCATTTCAAAACCAAAGTAATAATATATCCTTTAAATAAAACCCAAATTTCCAAATCATCGAATATTTCCTTCAATTTGTTGAACTTGAAATATTCCTTTAAATCATCTTAACCCAAATCACTTTATAAAGTCATGTTCTTAAATCTTAAATTTCAATAAGTTCAAATATATATATATATATATATATATATATATATATATATATATATATATTTAAAGACAATTCTTAATCAAATACACTTTCTAGTAATTTCATTTCCAAAGCCATATTACTTTCAAATTATAACAACTCTAAAACCAAACACTTTGAAACCATAATACTTTGAAATCCTAACAATTTAGAAATGTTATCATTTGGAATTCATACCGCTTAAAATCACAATACTTAGGTGTGACGACCCAGAATTTTGAATAATTTAAATTGGAATTATTAATTGATTTTAAATATTTAAAAGTTAATTTTAACTTGAATTCAAGATACCAATATTTACTTGATAATTAAATTATTGAATTATATAATTCGAAATTGGGTAAGATGTTGAATATGGAATTTTAAGCCGGTTGAAATAATTTGAAGGCTTATAAAATTTATAATGATGATATTGAAGATAATGGAATGGTTGAAATTTATGTGATATGTTCAGTTTTGAAAATTTATCATTTAAATCGATGTTTAAAAATAGCCTTCCGAGGCACAGTTTCGGATTTCGACGAAACCAGTTCCAATGGATCCGTATTAATTAGCTATTATCGGATTTCAATTTTCGTAGCAATCGGATTTGTCTTTTGACCCTGACAGCTCAAAACGCTTAGAAATTATTTTAATCGATTTAATTTTAAATTGATCGTTTTCTTCTGTAACTCGCGCATATGATTGAATTTGGTTCCGAAACATGTTCCATCGTGTTCGGAATGCGGGAAAAAACCTTGGAGTCACCCAGCGACATTCCTTAAAAGGAGTTTGAAATGTTAAATGGCATTTAACGAGACGTTTTGAAATTTTTATAAAATAATAAAATTTGAAGCACATATAGTCAGAGATATTTTTCCAACGCGTACTCGAGAAGCTCCCCGAATCTCTATATTTTCCCATCTCCCTATCAAATCAAAAGGCAGAATCGAACCCAGAAAAATAAGATTCATCAAAGGCCACCTCGTTATTTATTCACGTTCTAATTAAAACGTGACTTTCCTTTCTCCTCTATCGAGCAATCTTACACGAAGGAAAGATATCGATCGAGCATGGGCGTGCTCGATTCGAGTTTGTTGATGTCGAGAGGCCAGAAGAGGGGAGCACATGCTCGTGAGTGGGTGGTGGTAGTCGTCGTCGGGTTCGGTGAGGAGGCAGAAAGCGCGAGGAGGAGGGCTTGTTCCTGGAAGTGCTTCGTGTCATCGGCTAGGGTTTCTGGCGTTTGAGTGAAGGTTGCGTCTCGAAAGAAGAAACTGCAAGGTGCAGCATCGAATGGCGGAGGGGTATGGCGACTGAGCAAGATTGCTATTGGCATCATTCTGGGTTCCAAAGCCGCGATGATGATGGTTGTGTTCGAGAGTTAGGAGCCTGGTTCGTTGTTTCTTGTGAGGTATAATTCCTGTTTTCTTCAATTATCGTGGTACCATCGACCCTATGCACAAATATCTGTAGTCTACTGTTGAGATTTTTAAAAGTGGTATATGTATTGAAACATATTTGAAAACGATATGCACAAATATATAAATTGCAATACAATAGGAAATTATTTTGAGCACTTTTAAAATTGATAGTACTTTAGTCTAAAATCTAATGGTTTTTAGAATTTTTTTTAAAGATAAGATTTAGAAATAAATTATTTAGTTAAAATTGAATTGTTAATTAATTGATTTATTTAAAGAAATTTAGTTTAAAATTAAATGATTGATTAAATCTATGAGAATTATCCAAATGTTAATAAACCATATAAATGTTTATTCAAGGTTAGAAATCGTGGAATCAAATCGAGAATGAAGTGGATTGCAAATTTAAGGAGCAAAGGTTTTGGGTTTTTATTTAAATTTAAACGGTTAAAATTAAATAATTGGTTGAGTGCTTAAATTGATTGGATGTGCACTGTTGATGATGTGACTTTGGTTTTGATTGATTCTCGAGTTAATTGAGGTTTGACTCGAAGTATTAGGAATTTTAAGTTGTTTCAACTTAAAACATAAATAAGAAAATGTTTCTGTTTTAAAGGTTACTAAAGTCTTAATGATTTGTGATATATTAAATTAGTAGGTTAATTAAAATGGATAATTAATTAAATCAATTAATTAATGATTTTGGTTGTTTAACTTAGTAATTAAAGGGTTGAATAAATAATAAATTAAGTTGTAAGTTAATTAACTAAGTATAAGTAATTCAGAATAATCATTTGATGGTGTGATAAATAATTACTTAATGTAATTAATAAAATATAATTACTTTGTGAAATTAATCAAGGGATTAATTAAGATAGTTAAGTAAGGACTAATTAATTTATGAATGAAGTAAAAGGAAAGATAGTTAATTACAGTTTGGGATTAATCGAAAATGATTAAAACTGCGGTTTCGTTAATATAATTAAATTTGATTAGTATAAATTAAATATAATTGAAAATCCTTAATTTATATAATTAATGATGTAATCAAAGATTGATTAATTAAGATTGATTGATCCATAATAAGTGACTTATGAAGTTAATTAATATAAGTAATTAAGGATTAATGTAATTAACATAGTTAATTGATTTATAAAGTAATTAAGATCACTTATTGATTTTGGGTTAAGAATAATTAATATCTTGAAAATTAATTAAAGATAATTATTTGAATGTAATTGAAAGATAATTAATCCAGGGTGATTAATTAAAATGAATAATGATGGGTTGAAAAATTAATTGATCTGGAATTAATTAACGTTAAATAAAGGAGTTTAAGTGATTAAGGTTTGAAATTTATTTAGAATCAACTGAATTAATTTGTATGTGATTTAGTTTTGCTTATGAATGATTGAATTGGATGCTTTGAATGAGTTGAAATCTCTGATATGAAATGTTGTGTATTACATTTGGATAATTCGGGTTAGGATGACATGAGTTTCGAAGAGGTTGGGGTCGGTTATTAGAGATACCCGAAATCACTTCGAATTTTTACCAATTGATATGTGGAAATCAATAGGCTGAAATGAAATGATTTAAGTGAATTGGACTATTTTATCTAAGTTTGGTACTTAGAAATTGATGTGTGAAATAAGTGTTGTCTATAGCAAATTGTGAATTGTTAAATTGATTTAAGTTACCAAGGGTTTATATAAGTTGTTACTTTGGTATTCCATTTTAGTTAGGATTACTCACACTGGTTTCCAGCCTGACCCGGGTGTTACTTTGGTGTAATGCTCGGGTCAGACCGAGTATTAAACATTTTTAGGTAGGTACGTTCTGGAGCTCAGGAGGCGAGCTGGATGGCTACAGCGTATAGAGTATTTCCACTGTATTTATATTATTATTAATCTGAGACATGATAATTGTATATATTCAGTGATTGAATGTATGTGAAACTCTGATGTATATTAAATGTAATCGACATATATTGTATTCTTTTGTAAACAATTATTATTTAGTATTATATTTTATCCGCTGCGAATGTGAGATGTTTGGTGTGTCTCTTCTTCTTCTTCTACATCTTTCTTTTTATAACTATCTGGAATTTTCGGGATCGAAAATTTCGGGTCGTTACATAGGAATCATAGCATTTTTGGAATGTAACGCTTTCCTCTTTAACATTTTATATAACCAAAGTATTTATATACTTACAAATTTTGACAAGGTCATTTTATCATACTCTTATAGTTAAATAAACAATATCACTGTACTATACAATTTATAGCTGAAATTCTTATGTTAAGTTAAAAGTACCTTATTAACTTACATTATTATTAAAATAAAGAAACTTTATTATTTTAATCATTTATAATATTCCATTTACATTAATTAAAACTTACATATCAAATGTACGTTTTAACTTACATTTGTTACAATAAAGGGCATTTATCATTTTAATCAATATTACACTAATTAAACCTTGCATTCTCAAATGTACGTTTTAATTTACAGTTCTATTACGGTAAAGAGCATTTATTAATTTAATCAATACCACACCAATTATTACATGTTTCTTTCATTAATTAGGACTTTACACATTTCATTCGTTAATTAAAACTCTACATGTTTCTTGCATTAATTAAAATTTTACATGTTTCATGCATTAATTAAAAACTTACACGTTTCTTTCATTCATTAAAACTTTACATGTTTCTAGCATTAATTAAAAACTTTACATGTTCTTTCATTAATTATTACTTTACATGTTTCTTTCATTAACTAAAACCTTTACATGTTCTTTTATTAAATAGGACTTTACCTATTTCTTGCATTAATTAAAAACTTGCACGTTTATTTCATAAATTAAAACTTTACATGTTTCTTGCATTAATTAAAGCTGTATTTCATTTTCACAATTCAAAATACATCATTTATTATACAACCATACTCATTTCAAAACTAAAGATTGATTGCAATTATTAGGTTAAATTTTAAAATTCCATACTAATCAACTTTAATTATTAGGTTATCTATCACAAATAAAACTCTTTAAATTGCCATTTAAAACCAAATAAAGATTTTTAAATTACTCTTTAAACCAATTATCAGCTTATAAAATTTTAACTTATAAAAACCGATATCTCTTTATATTTCAAATCTTTAAATCAAATTTTAAGTTAAAATTCGATATATTCCAAAATTTCAAAATACTTTACAAATTTTTTGGAAAATATTACTTTGAAAATATTAGCCGTGGGCCTGTATAATATTTTTTAACCTAGGTCAAGTGATACAGATATGTATCATTTTAATCCGTAATTTAAAAAGAAAAATCCAGGTTCTATTATTTCAAACTTTCAATCCCAAGATAAATAAATACAACAAAAATCAATAAAACTCACTCGAGCATATCATTTCAACCCATAGTGATTTTCCTTATCCTTAAGTCCGTTCGGGTACGTATCATTTCAACCCATAGTGATAGGAAACTTGTAGTGTGATAAACTAAAAACAAATATAACAATATATGATATAATATTATAGTAGATGATGTAATAAATATATAAACAGCATTTAACATCATATAATCAATCACAAGCATGTATGAACAAAGCATAATAATTTCTACAATTCACTTGGCATCATTTCACAATTATAAAAGTACGTATGTCTAGAGTGAAAATCTCACCTTTTTGAAAGCTAGAATTAAAATCAAACACACATTCAAACTCCCAAAGCATGAAAAGGCACAACAAAGCATGACTATATTTTTGAGTGGAAGAAGAGTCGGGTCCAAACTTGTAAACAACACAATATACACATATATAGGCAATGATTCAATACAAAAGAATATAGATAAAAACAATGAAAAGATAGGTAATAAAATGGCATGACCTTGATAAATCAAAGAAAGGTGATCAATACATGGCTTGGTTAGGGTTTGTTATCAAACTTTGGTGATGTATGCTTCCATGGTGGTCACGGCCAGGCTTTGTTGGTGAGGAGGAGGTGGTGGGGTCGGCAAAAAGGTGCGGCCGAGCTAGGCATAAAGGAAAAAAAGAAAAACAAAAATAGAAAAGAGGAAAAGAAGGAGAAAGCCAGGTATATAGATCTAGCGTTTTATTTCATGCAAATGGATTGAGATGAGAAACTTTTCCATACGTGAAATAATAATAAAAGTGGCGGCTAGGGATATGAAGATGTGAACGGCTAAAGATGTAGGGTTTATAGAGTGAAAGGTGAGCAAATTAAAAGGCAAAATTTAAGGAGAAAGAATCTTGTCTAATTTTTTTCTTTGTTTGCACACAATGAAAAGGCAGCAAATAAACAAAATAGGTAACCTATATATCTTGAAATTCCTAAGCTATAGTTGAAAGTAAAATCAATCAAAAATCAATTAAATATATTCAAAGTTTATACAAATAAAATAGAAAATAAAAATAAAAGAAACAAACATAGGGAAGTTGAAAATAAAATATAGAAAGTCGTTGCATGTAAACAATGTATTTTTTATCTAATTTAAAAGTATAAGTTTAAATTCCCAATAAATCCATATTAAAATTGGTTTATATACTAATACATTAATAAATTCCCAATTCATCCATATTTCAATTAGCAAAGTAATTAATTTAATTCTCTTACCATAAATCTATCTGTTATGAATTTAATCCCCATAAGTTATAATTAATTTCAAATAAACTGATTTGATTCAATTCTAATCCCTTTTCATTAAGTCTATACTACTCTACAAACCTCGTTAATATTCGTTTATCTTTTATTACAAAAATATATATTCAAATATCATTCTTTCCGTTGTATTAACAATTGTTTTCAATTGTATTGAATTTGTCAAATGTATACATTTATTATGATTAAATCCTCAAATTATTCATTCAGATAAGTTTCATTCTTTTATATTATCTTGTGAATAAAATATGCATTTCCATTGCTTTATTACATTCACACTTTACAATTACGGTTCTTACTCTCATTAATGAACATTTATTTACATTTGAATACAATTGATTTCCAAATCATTTTATGGCCTAAATAGACAACTTATAATATTTGTTACCATTATCTTTATTACACTCATGTTATCATTTACTCTCATTATCATAATTGCTTACAAAACGTTAAATTCATTCAATTACCATAGCTTATACACTAATTCATTTGTTCGCACCACACTTTCCCTTACTTTCTTATATTCAAATTTTATACGCAAATCTAACATTTACAACTAAATAAATAGAGCAATTAAATAGTAACTTATAACCGTTACTATCACTTTAAATAACATTAATGAATTCATTATTATTTACAAATCAAATGATACAATTTCTTTATTAACACTGATTTACTTCAATTTATATTGATCATATATTATCGCATTAATGATCCAACATTCACACTTATTTTCTTATATTCAAATCTATAACTAAGTGCAACAATTTACATTATTTCAATTAGATGAAATTTCATAATTAGTTTTAACTACATTGTTACATTTCATTTTAACGTTTGTTTCACTATTAAATTACAAAGTCTTTATTCTTCCAAATTTAATTAGCAAAATCCTATTAAATCAAAAAATTATATTATTGGGAATTTACGAGTCGTTACACTCTCCCCCACTCAAAACTTTTCGTCCCCGAAAAGGAAAACGAAGGGAAAGAAATAATTAAGTAAACAATACATCTTATTCAAAAATAATAACTTTACAAAAAAATAAATTTACAAAATTAATTTATTTGAATAAAATATACCAATCTATTTAAAAATTCCTTTAACACAATTTTATATTGTAAGTTATTTAATTAGCCCTTTATTCTATTTACTTAAATTAACCCTTTAAAACTAAAATTTAAGTGTATAACATTTATTATAAACATTCAAGTTTTATTTAAAAATAATCCTTTTATTGTATATTATCCAATTACCTTTGTAACTTCTAATAATTAGGTAATCTATATTGGAATGCAATAGAATATTATACAAATAAGATTTTCCAATTCAATTATCTCAAGCTTACATATTTATTCAAAAATTTGGCTTCATTTTATGTTTGACATTAACCTTTAAGACAACATTTAAGAATTAGATATCTGATCAACTCTAAGCAAATTTAGAGATAAATAAATATACACAAGATATATCAAATCAAATTTTAAATCATATGTCACATATATTATAAATCAAGTCATAATTTAGAAATTTAAATCAATTTAATTCTCCAAAGCAAGACTATAGCAAAACTACAGAATGCTCTCTCCACATCGAGGCTCGAAAATGAATGTCGATAATGCTGTAGTCATCACCGAAATTATTTCCCAGTAACAAAGAAAAGAGCACCGATTTACTAATTAAACTACTTTGAAACAATTTCTACTTAAAATACTTTAAGTAATACACCCTTTAAAAGTTTAAACCCAAAATTTAAAACCATCGAAAATTAAATTCTTAGTTTCTAGTTATAAATTCTTTTAAATTTCCAAATTAATTTATAACCATGTTTTATAGTTCAATTATTTATACGTGAAACCAAAGTCATAATTATTTTTCAACATCCAATTCAATTAACTATCAAAATTCAGAAAATTATACTTATATATACATAATATAATTATACAAAATTTATTTCATTTACTAAATTTGAAAACTATACCGTGTCTATTTGCTTTGTTTAAGAGTTTTGGAGATCCTACCGATAGCGCTGATCAGACGAATCGATCGAAAATCCAAATCAACATCAACAATTCGAACAACACAGTATATATATAAAAAAAATTAATATTAATACAAATACACTATACAGGAATAGATTTTCAAAGCACGGATAGAGATTCAAATTTGATTAACTCATTTCAAAGAAAATTTTGATTCGAGGATAAGTTGGAATAGAAGATAAGATGATTAAGTAACCAAATAAGGAAATGGATAAGCTTATACAAATCGCGGGCAACCTTAACCAGGTCAACCACGACATCAAGAATTAGATCGTTGTGGAATTCTAAGGAAAATCTACCTTCAATCTCAAGAGATAGAATTTGGGATAACAAAGATATTAACATCTAAACTGAGGATTTAGAAATCTCCAGTGAATCAATGCCTGTTGTAATGGAGTTTTACCCCCTTTGCAAGCCATTTGAAGTGGAGTTATTGGATACTCCAGAATCAAAAGAATGTGAATGGTGAGGGACAAGAATGAATTTCAGAACCACAGGAAACGTTTCAAAATTCAAAGGAAACCGAGTCAAAGAGAAGAGATTTAATCTCGAATGAATGTGATTCTGTAAATAAATTTACCATATATGCTAAGTTTTGCCTAGAGCTAAAGCTCTCATACCAACTGTAATGACCCTATATTTTCAACCATTCCCATTCGCACATGTCGTACTTGAATAGCTTAAAATACCGAATTGTTAATTTAATTTGGAAAAACTCAGAATATACAGCAAATAAATAAATCACAAAACCACAGACACAGAGTAATGTAGTGCAGCGGAAGCAAAGAGATAGTAGTTCATGAAGCTACTATATAAATACATCAAAGTTACATAAGATAGAACAGAGGTTCAATACAATAATAAAGTACAAAGCTGAATACATCACTGGAATCAACTGAATAACTGGAATCACTGAAATTGAAATAGATAGCTGGATCTTCAAGCAAATCTCCAATGTCGAAGGTAAGTCTCAAAAGCTGTATCATTCAGTCTGAACCGAGTGTAAAGCAAAACACAAAACACTCGAGTTAGGACATACATACTTATACAATGTAAACCAACTCAAGTGAACTGTAATATAAGGTACAAGTAACTTAAAGGATGCTTAGAACCGCCCATCCTATAAGGATCCGTTAAACTATTTACTATGTTGTAATATTTCGCTATTGTAATAATGTCTATAGTAAAATAAACTTACTTTTAAATAGCATTAAGGCTTTACATTTCCACCTTAAGACGTAATGGTGCCAATAGTCTATACAGTATCGTAATACCTCCTGATCGGGAGGCTACTAGAGGATACTCCATAGGAACGACACAAATTAAACTCGTACAAGGCGCGCTAGGGTAGGTGACACGGCACAACTAGGCAATGCAGGGTAGATATACCAATTACGCATCCGGGCTGATGTTGATGCATAACGCGCATTTACCTCCCACCTTGAGCCACACCCCCAAAAAAAATCAAAGGGCCCCAATCAATCACAAAGTAATAGAATGCTATCGAAGGAGTGCGTCCGATAAGAAGGGCTACGTTACTAGCTCGTAAGCGCTCTAGTTTTAGCCACCTGATGCCAACTCACGAGAGTCAGGTCTGCGTATATACCTCAAAAGAACACCGCAACCATCCTACTTCATTCTGGAATCTCCACCGCGTACACGGTTGTCAAAGTGGTTTTCGGAGTTGGCAGGGAGTATGACAACTTCTGATCCCGATCTCTTTAACGATCAAACGTTATTAATACCCATGGATATTTATTTCAAAACATTTCTATTCAAAAACAATTTGAAATCAAATACAATTACTTTCCAAAATAGAATCCATTTCAATGCCAAATACTATATTATTTCATTTCGAAACCAAATCTATATATCATTTCCATTTCAAACCAAAAGTAATAATATATCCTTTACATAAAAACCAAATTTCCAAATCACCGAATATTTCTTTTAATTTATTAAACTTGAAATATTCCTTTAAATCATTTTAACACAGACCAATTTATAAAGTCATGTTCTTAAATCTTCAATTTCAATAAGTTCAAATTTATATATTTAAAGACAATTCTTAATTAAATACAATTTCCAATAATTTCATTTCCAAAGCCATATTACTTTCAAGTTATAACAACTCTGAAACCAAACACTTTGAAATCATAATACTTTGAAATCCTAACAATTTAGAAATGTTATCATTTGGAATTCATACTGCTTAAAATCACAATACTTAGGAATCATAGCATTTTTGGAATGTAATACTTTCCTCTTTAACATTTTTTATAACCAAATTACTTATATACTTACAAATTTTAACATGGTCATTTTATCATAGCCTTATAGTTAAATAAACATTGTTACTATAATATACAATTTAAAGATGAAATTCTTATGTTAAGTTAAAAGTACCTTATTAAATTACATCATTATTACAATAAAGAAACTTTATTATTTTAATCATTTAAAATATGTCATTTACACTAGTTAAAACTTACATATCAAATGTACTTTTTAACTTACATTTATTACAGTAAAGAACATTTATCATTTTAATCAATACTACACTAATTAAAACTTACATTATCAAATGCACGTTTTAATTTAGATTTCTATTACAGTAAAGAGCATTTATTAATTTAATCAATACCATACTGGTTAAAACTTTACATGTTTCTTTCATTAATTAGGACTTTACACGTTTATTTCACTAATTAAAACATTACACATTTCATGCATTAATTAAAAATTTACATGTTTCATGCATTAATTAAAACTTACACGTTTCTTTCATTAATTAAAACTTTACATGTTTCTTGCATTAATTAAAAACTTTACATGTTCTTTCATTAATTAGGATTTTACACGTTTCTTGCATTAATTAAAAACTTTACATGTTCTTTTATTAATTAGGACTTTACCTGTTTCTTGCATTAATTAAAAACTTGCACGTTCCTTTCATAAACTAAAACTTTACATTATTCTTGCATTAATTAAAAAAGTACTTCATTTTCTCAATTCAAAATACATCATTTATCATACAACCATACTCATTTCAAAACTAAAGATTGATTGCAATTATTAGGTTAGATTTTAAAATTCCATATTAATCAACTTTAATTATTAAATTATTTATCACAAATAAAAATCTTTAAATTGCCATTTAAAACCCAATAAAGATTTTTAAATTACACTTTAAACCAATTATCAGCTTATAAAATTTTAACTTATAAAAACCGATATCTCTTTATATTTCAAATCTTTAAATCAAATTTTAAGTTAAAATTCCATATATTCCAAAATATCAAAATACTTAATAGATTTTTAGGAAAATATTACTTTAAAAATATTAACCATGGGCCTGTATAATATTTTCTAACCTAGGTAAAGTGATATGGAAATTTATCATTTCAATCCGTAATTTAAAAAGAAAAATCCGGGTTCTATCATTTCAAATCCGCAATCCCAAGAAAAATAAATACAACAAATATCAATTAAAACCACTCGAGCCTATCATTTCAGCCCATAGTGATTTTCCTTATCCTAAAGTCTGTTCGGGTATATATCATTTCAAGCCATAGTTATAGGAAACTTACACTGTGATAAACAAGAAATAAATATAACAATATAGCATAAAATATCATAACAGATGATGTAACAAATATATAAACAACATTTAACATCATATAATCAATCATAAGCATGTATGAACAAAGCATAATAATTTCAACAATTCACTTGTCGTCAGTTCACAATTATAAAAGTGTAACATTCCGCCTTTTTGTATGCTTTAAATCGACGATAAACCACACACGTCAGACTTAAACCATTCTAAAGGGCGGGTTTTTATGGGATAAATAAGAAAAGGCTGGGAAGAAAAAAACAAAATAGAATCTTGCTGCGGAAAAATAAAATATAATAATCAAATATAAAGTTCATGAAGCTGTATTTACAAAATATTCGATTATACTTATGTAATAAATATCAGACTTACACATACCACGGAACAATAAATAATGCAGCGGAACAGTATGAATGTAGTGGAACACTATAATGAATAATAATAAATCTTCATCTTCGCCCTCTAGAATACGGTCTTTCAAATACTGAAATGCTCAGGCTGACCCGAGAGAATTGAAAAGACAAAACACTCGAGTCAGAACTAAAATATCTTATGTAAGTTAAATCAACGATAGATTATGAGGGGAACGTCGTCAGAAATGTTTACGGGATTTGACATCACCTATCCAATGTCTAACGTGAGTGCACTAACTTAAGAGATGCTCGGGATTCACATCTCGTAAGGATCCGTTAAACTATTTACTATGTAGTAATATTTCGCTATTATAATAATGTCTATTAGTAAAATAAACCTACTTTTAAATAGCGTTAAGGGGTTACCCATATAGCCCTTAACACGTAATAGTGCCAATAGTCTATACAGTACCGTAATACCTCCTGATCGGGAGGCTACCAGAGGATACTCCATAGGTACGACACAAATCAAACTCGTACAAGGTGCGCTAGGGTAGGTGACGCGACACAACTAGGCAATGCCAAGGTAGATGTACCAATTACACTTCCGGGTAGGTGGTAATGCCTAGCAGCTACTACCGCCTACCTCGAACCACACCCCCAAATCAAAAGAATCAAAAGTGGCCACCAAATCAATCTCAAAGTCAGAATATAGTATCGAAGGAGTGTGTCCGATCAGAGGAATTACCTCATTAGCCCGTCGATTGCTCCTATTTTAGCCACCTTATGCCAACTTAGGAGAGTTGGGTCCACGTATTTACCTCAAAGGAAACGCCGCCACCATCTAACTTCATTCTGGAATCTCCACCGCACGCACGGTTGTAAAAGTGGTTTTCGGAGTTGGCAGAGAGTATGACAACTTCCGATCCCGATCTCTTTAACAACAAAACGCTATCATAACACCGCGGTCATTTCAAAATAATTTATACTTCAAAACCAGAATAAAATATCCGTTTCGAAACCATATACATACGATATTCTTTCCATTTCTAAAACCAACTCATTTTGATATCATTTTTATAAAAACCCAAATCAATATAATATCATTTTATTTTAAATATATCGTTTTCAAAAATCATTACATTTTCAACATTTTAACACTTCGAAATCGAAATACTATAAATATAATACTTTCATTTTATGCTACCATGAAACTCAAAACTTCCACCACTTATGTGGTTTAAATATTTAAAATACTTTATATAAACAAAATAGCCTCTTTAATTTTCATAAATCAGTGCCAAAACTCGAATTTCTATATTTTAAATTTATTCCAAATCCCAAAATAATACACTTCAATTAAATTCTGTTTCTAAATAAACTTTTCCAAA
Source organism: Allium cepa (assembly GCA_030765085.1). NCBI lineage: Eukaryota > Viridiplantae > Streptophyta > Magnoliopsida > Asparagales > Amaryllidaceae > Allium > Allium cepa. Next base: position 313,974,403 of record CM060937.1, read on the forward strand.
TTTTTTCGATTTCTAAACTGATTTGACCCACAAAATAAACCCTTTCAAATTCAATATATTTCAAAGCTTAAATTTCAATATTTCAAAACTAAATTTTATAATTCATATGTGTGTGTGTGTGTGCGTGTGTGTGTGACGACCCGACTTTCTCACCATGGAAAATCGCATCATCATTAAGAAAGAAAGGGATACAAAAGAGAAAAGAAAAAAGAGAAAGAAGAAACAACATCAGAATCTCAACGGCAGAACGAATAAATTATATTAATAACATAATATTACATAGTATACAACAACTATCAGAGTTACACAGACAATACGTCACATACTAGACAGTTACAAACACCTGTCTAGTTATTACAACTCAAAAGACAATGCAGAAAACACACAGAGATACCAATGCAGTGGAATACTATATAACTACAACGCAGAAGCCTCATGCTCATTGCTCCTCCACAATTAGTCAAAGCTAACTTGAATCCCTTGGCTACTCGTAAAAATTTGAGTACCCAAGTGTTTAAGAAAAGCAGAAGATAAACTTTAGGTTAGACATGGGTCTGGTTTGAGTAACAGGTTAAGATTGCTTAACTTTCAAAAACCTTTTGAAAAGAAAGGTATCACGTAAGACATCCCACACATAAACATGGAAAAGTTTTTACCTTACGCTAACCAAAACATTTGATAGGAAATCCGATGATATTATAATAGTGTCTAGGGTTTTGAAGTTAAAAAGAAATAGCCGAAATTGTTACATTTATTAAATTCCAGCTACTAGCCATAAAAGTGGGTAATACAATCAAAACCGAGGGCACTTATTGGATTTTGAATTCCATACAATGGCAGGGCTACCGGGGTATTGCCCGTCACAGTACGTGGCCTAGATCACCGTATTGAGGATCACTCTCAATTCCATGCAACACAAAGCCGAAACCATTCCTTACTGAACAGTTCCTAAGAAGACCACCCTGCAATTGTAATAAGCAACCGCACCACATAGCCGAAATAAAGGGACGTCTAGACAGAGGTAAATCTCGTCCTACTTGGGCATGACCCACTTAGCCTTACTGCACCTCCCCTGTTTTAGCCATTCTCGGTTGATGAGGCTTGAGGCTACGATTACCTTTATAGGCCGTATCACTTAGAATGCTCATCGTCCACCTGACGATGTTCTGAAAGCATTCAATCCATACAAGTTCATTCCGGGTCCGAATGAAACCGAAGGCATTATCTCGGTACACTCATTTTAGAATCACCCTCAGAGTTAACGACGATAACCCTTGCACTCTGAATCTTCATCTTCACTTCAGATTTACGACCTAACGTTAATTTGGATCAATGTGGTTTTCGGATATCCAAATATGGAAACCCGATCCCGGTCTCACCGAAATCCAAAACGTGTCTTTTAAGGCCAAGTTGTTTTAGAGTTTAAAACAATTTCAATTCATTATCTATATACACATAGATAGATAATTCACATCATAATAGATAAACAACATTATCATCATCAACAGATATTCCATATCAGCATTATAAACAGATCATCCATATCATCATCACAATGCAACCAATGCATCCATATCATATAACATTACGCATCCCATAACTAAGATTACAAACCATTCAAGGCAAATAATATCAATCATTCGTACATAAGCAATGATTTAATGTTCACACCATCTATAATTAATTTAAAGCGAATTAAATTAATTTCTTTAATCTCTAATTAATTTAAAATGAATTAAATTAATTACTTCATCAATATAATCCTACTTAACTCAATCATTAATTGATTACAAATCAATTAATTAATCACCATCCTAGTATTCATTTCAAATAGTCCTTCCCGATTAACAATATTTCTAATTACAATAAGTAATTAGCCTTTAAATTAATTACACAAGTTAATTATACTTAACTCTTTGCAATAATTAACTTTTAATTACTTAATCAATTAATTTACTAAAGTTAATTACATTAATCCTTTATTAATTAACTACTTCATTTATTAATTATTCCTTAATTAATAAATTCTAAATTTACATGATTAATTTTATTAATTAATGATTTCTAATTACATTTAATTAATCTCTCTATTTAAATTAATTATATTAAGTAATTAATCTTCAATTAAACCACATATATATTAATCACCCTTGATTAATAACAACCCAGTATTTAACTTTCCTTAATTAGTTCATTAAATAAATTACTCCTTAATTTATTATCTCAATTAATCCCTTGATTAATTACAAAGTAATTTAATCTAAATTACTTCAATATATAAACATCTTTAAATTACATTCAGTAATTATCAGTTAATTACTTCCCTGAGTAATTACAATTCCATTAATTACATAGAGTAATTATTCATTAAATCATCAAGTCTTTAAATTAGTTAAACTTTATTAATTAATCTAAACTAATCACATTATCACAATTTATTACATTAAGTAATTAATTCATTAATTACTTCTATTAAGTAATTAAACCAAAAAAATTTCACAAATGATTATTATTAATTAATTAATCTAATTAATTATTAAAAATTAATCACATTAACTAATTGTTAAATAATCTTAAGTTAATGATATTCATTAACTATTCTCTAATTTCTTTCTTAAGAAATTAACTCAGATTAATAATTTTTAATTACAAATTAATTAATATTTAATTACCTATTAATTAATATTTAATTACCAATTAATTAACATATGATTATTTAATTAATTAAGTGTTAACTACAATCTTAATTAATCCTTAATTACTTGATTAAAAATCTTTAATCATTAATTAAAATCTAATTAATAATCCTTAATTACAAATTAATTTACCTTAATTAATTAATCTCAAATCTTAATTAATTAATAAAAAAATTCTTAACTATTTAATTAATCATCCTATCATTAATTAATTAAATAATTAATTACCGGTCTTAATTATCTTAATAATTTAATGAATCCAAATCATTAAATTTTATTTATCTTTAAGATAAACATTTCTTACTTAAATCAAAGTATTCAAAACAATTTGTTTTAAATTTATTTTAAATTCCACTTTTGAACTTTATTTTAAATTTAAGATTTTAAAAATGAAAACCAATTTATCTAAACAAGGTTTTAAAACAATTTAAAACTTTTTTATCTTATATGTTAGAGAAACATTCGTTATATAAAATAAGTTGAAAAGAATTTGAACCAAATTCATCTTTAAATTTAAATTAGTTCAAAATACACTTTAAACATTTCCAAGTTATTAAAAACAATTTAAATTCAAAAATTTCCTTAATTTAAAAAATGAAATACAGATTTAAACCTCATTCCAGTTTTAACTTAAATTTTAAAAACTTTACTTACAACTTACATCTTCATTTTAAAATTCAAATTATTTAACCATTTCTAAAATAGTTAAAACAAATTAAATTTAAAAACTTATTTTATTTTAAAAACTGAAACTCAACACAAATTTTCCAGATTTTAAAACAAGAATTTAAACTTATTTTAAATTTCTATTTTTCAATTTTAAACTTCCACTTTTAAATTCAACAATCAATATACATTTATACTTAAAAGTTTTAAAACCAAATTAATCTTCAAAATTTAAATCATTTCAAAAACCAAGATTCAAACTATTTGAATTCAAATCAGATTTTTAAATCTTAGTTTAAAATTTTGTTTAAATTTAAATTTGCTTTTCAAACTTAAAAACAGAACAGATTCTGTTATAATTTGTAAAACCTGAAACAACGTACAAACACGAGCCTCCCTTATATTAACTTCGAGTCAGAAACCAATCTGCTTCAAGTGCTTCACTCGAATCACCCGAGATAAACACGAGAACTAACCCACTGTAAAACAAACTTCCCCAGAATTGAAAAGGTGCACCGTGCACATGCACGGTGGTGCCGTTCAACTCCTATCACCACCGATGATCTTCTCAGGTCATCGTTCACCGTTACATCCTAACGCAGCATCAGATCGTTCACAAATTCTCTAAATCGCACTCAAGCTCTCAACCCCTAAACCTAGAACAACAATTGGAAAACGCCACCAAACCTGGAAAGCTCCTCGTTCCCATACCTCCGTCCACCAGAAAGACAGCAATTCCGGCCATACATTTTCCAACTACCATGCTATCAATACCCAAGAAATAGTTGAACTCGATCAACTATACGTGCTGAAATGATCAATTCTTCTTACCACAGTAAAACTAGGGTTTAAAATTGCAAATCTCAATGACACCGTCAAAGATGAAACGTAACCCAATCCAAAAAAAATTTCAACACGGCTAATAACTCCACCTCCTCCAGAAACAATCTCGACATCTCTAATCACTTGTGGCAACAGAGATGCCCCAAAACTCAATTTACAGTAAAACTAGAACTGCTCACTGGTTCTAACTGTAAAATTTGAAATTTATGGTTTAAAACTCATGTTTTTGTATGAAGTTTTGATTCATAATCCGTAAACTTCAAATCAACATATTTGAAAATTTCATAATTTAAAGTTTGCTCATCTGTTTATAACTTTCCAGAGATATACAGAGTTGTTTAAGCTTAAGTAATATTTTTTTTAAACTATAGTTTATGTTGAAATAAACATATCTTGTTTCAGTCTTATCTAAACCAAGATTAAATCAAGATAAAAAAGATTTAAAATCAAGCAAAAGCTTAAAATTTGAGGAAACTGACATGTATAAGAAAACAAGCATGCATTCATAAATATATTCATATATATGTATATATATATTCACAACAGATTCATAATATATTTTCATCTCTAATTAAAAGCATGCAATCAAGTATTAACTATTTAAAATTTAAAAGTGGATTTACTCACCTGATTTTAAACATGCAGATCAGAGCTTCAGGTCTTTGAAAAGCTCTTGAAACTTTTGAAAACTTGCTTTTAAAAACTTTAATACCTTGAATCCTTCAAACTTGTTTGAATGCTTTAAAACTTTTGCTCCCTGGTTTTGAATAGCCTTTAAACCATTTGAAAACTTGCTTTAATTCCAGTTTTTACATGGAGGTAGCTTAACTTTCATATTTTAAATGAATGCAAGCTTTTCTTGATTTCTAGAAAAAAATGCAGGAAATCATTGCAGGTTTTCTTGCTTTTTGAAAATGAGTTTCAGGGATTTCTTTATGAAGATAATTTTAGATTTGCATGATGGTTACAGATTTGAGGAATTTGTTTCACTGATTGATGAAAAAGGGTTTTGCATTTTGGAAATTAGGATGGTTACAGGTCTGCATTTTGAAAATAAGTTGCAGGAAATAATTTTGAAGTAGAAAGGGTTTTGATTCTTTAGATTTGGATTTTGAGGGAGATTACTTATTTTTGGGTTTCAGATTTGTTTTTGGAATGGAATGTTTCTCATTCTTATCTGAAAATTTTCTTTGTTTTGGAATGAAGATGAGAAAAAGAAAGAAATGGGGAAAAAAATGCAAGTTTATATAACAATATTTATGATTTATTTAAAATTAAAGAAAAATAAAAATTAAAACATGACACTTGTCTTAAATTTTAACACTTGTAAATTACCTTGTTTAATCTCTTTACACATGTTATATTATGCTTTTATATACTTACACATGTCCTTTTAAATAATTTGTATTTTTAATTAAGTGTTAATGAAAGTTTTAAACTAAATTAATTAGTTTCTGTAATACTTAGTTATATAGATAAATAATTTTTTAAAGAATAAAACAAAGTATAATTATAAATAAAAACAATATACAAATTAATCATTTGAAAATTATATTTTTAATCATTTTAAATAAATTTATAAAAAAGTTTATAAATTACTTGTTATTTAAATGTATAAATGTTTCATATATTAATTGTATTTTAAACTTTCATTTTCAATTTACAAATCATAATTATAATCAATATTTTAAAAAGAAATAAAACAAACGTTTTTATAACTTTATTTTAATCTAAACTAATATTCAAACTTAAGTCAAAATATATTTTAAACAAATAAAACATTTATCTTATGTATTTAAAATCATTTAGTTATTTTATAAAATAGCTTTGTAAAGCTTAAATCAAAAATAAATCATTATTTTCCAATTACCAAAATATTTGAAATTAGAAAATATGCTATACTAATTAAATTTCAAAGCAAACTTATCTATTTAAAATATATAAATATATATACATATTATAAATAGAAAACAGTTTATTAACTTATTAAAAATAAATTCATTAATTAAATATTAATTAAAATAGATTATTAAATCAATTCAAATTTATTGATAATAAATTATCAAATCAATTTAATTTCAAATACAGATTATTAAATTTATATTGTCCAAAATTCCGGGATATCACAATCCTCCCACCTTAAAAGAATTTCGTCCACGAAATTTGAAACAAATGTAATTAAATAATCTCATTAAAGATTTAATTTTAAAATATAGCATATGTTAATCATATGCTAATAACCAAAGCAACCAATTCACACAATCAAAATAAATCTAACTATCCAAAAAAAATTATGAATAGAACTTACATGAGTTTCCCTGGTAAAAATATCGGAATACTCGCTCTGTAGAATTCAAACAATCAATACTACTAAGCTATAGAGCTTCTATCTCATTTAGATCTACAAAACTAGATAGGATATCAAACTACAGACGAGTCTGACTCAACAACCAAATCCTCCTGAACTATTGGTTCTACAACTAGAAATATCAAACACGTACTCCCTCAGAGATACGTGAAACACTCTGAATCCCATTATCCAAACTGGCAATTCAACTCTTGAAAACCCAACACTTATCTTACCAAAACACGGAAGAAACCCCAAACACCTCGGGGCTGGCTTCCCAGACTTACCAAAACTTATAGCTCCATGGATCGGAGGAAAACTTAACCAAAAACCAATCTCCGACTCCAGAATCCAAATTCCTCCGCCTCTTATCCATAAAAACTCTATGGACGATCCTGGGCTACCAACATCCTTCCTGATCAGCTCAACTCTTGCTGATTCCACTAGAAACAGACTGGACCAAAACAACTCAACACAATGATCTCCTCAAGATCAATCCAAAATCAAGAACACAAACTCTACTCCTCAACAAAAGAAGACAGAACAAACTTCTCCTTATCCGGAAAAAGAAAAAGCACATGTACCCCCAAACTGCTTCCTCTGCACAACTCTGATCCGAAGTAGAAGAAAATGCTGATGAAGAGCACGAGCACAGACTGGACAACACATCTCAGAAATATGGTTCAACAGATCAATGAGAAAACTCAAAAGTTTCTCCGAAACCTGAGTTGCTTCACCAACTCTATCTCTATGAACCATTCTTCTACTAAACTGAACCACCGATTCTAATCCTGGAATACTAGTCGATAAGAAAACTCAATCTCCAGATGAGGACAAACCTCTGACTTCCCTAAAGACATTCGGAAAATCTCCAACAACACAACAGAACACTCAACTATCACAAGTCACTTTTGCGATCAACCCGGCCTAATATCCAAAGAAACCGCTCTCTTTCTACCAATCAGAATAGCTTACGCTGGTCTAGCCAACCCATCGAAGAAACGAGTCCACTCTGCTGCTTCTGAACTCCACCTCAGAGAAACTACTCAGCCAGAAGACTTCCTGCCAACACAGGGCACTCTGAGCTGCACTGCTAACACCAAGCCAGAGAATTCCTAATCAAAGCTCCTCGAGAAACTCGGACTTCAAAGAAAATAGAAACACCCTGCTGGACTCAGCCACAACACCAAGAAGACTCACTTCCTTACTCTTCTTCCAAAGAAACATCTTCGGAAACATCCATAGTCACTGCATCTCATCAGGCAGCTATTACTTCCTGAGATTTCAAGATACCATCACTCACTTGCTTCTGTCCAACCGACAGATCCAAACTCTACTCACCCAACTCTGCACTTCAAAGATGAATTTCGAACCTTTAGAAGGATTCCTTCAGAGATCGATGAAATCCTTGCTCCAAGCTAAACTCACTCGAGACGGTATTAGGTCTACAGTCTCGAAAGATACACTTCCAACCTCATCACTCAAACTCCAACCATGGGTAGTTGTCTTACACACACCAGTACCTTATCTACCTTTATAACTTATATTGGAAAAACCTGTATGGTTAACCCAACAAATAGGTAGAAATAATATATATATATATATATTAAAATACAAATACGCTCTCTCAAGAAAGACATCACTACAGAGTCTATGTATTCACTCAACCTAGCACTCTGATACAACCTGTGACGATGCGACTTTCTCGCCATAGAAAATTGCATCATCATTAAGAAAGAAAGAAGAGAAAGAAGAAACAACATCAGAATCTCAACAGCGGAACGAATAAGTTATATTAAAAACATAATATTACATAGTAAACAACAACTATCAGAGTTACACAGACAATACGTCACATACTAGACAGTTACAAACACCTGTCAAGTTATTACAACTCAAAACACAAAACATAAAACACTCAGAGATACCAATACAGTGGAATACTATATAACTACAACGCAGAAGCCTCCTGCTCCATTGCTTCTCCATAATTCGCCAAAGCTAATCTCAATCCCTTGGATGCTCGTAAAAATTTGAGTACCCAGGAGTTTAAGAAAAACAGAAGATAAACTCCAGGTCAGACATGGGTCTGGTGTGGGTAGCAGGTTAAGGTTGCTTAACTTTCAAAAACCTTTTGAAAAGAAAGGTATCACGTAATACTTCCAACACATAAACATGGAAAAAAAATTTACCTTACGCTAACCAAAACATTTGATAGGAAATCCAGTGATATTATAATAGTGTCTATGGTTTTCAAGTAAATAAGAAATAGCTGAAATTGTTACATTTATTAAATTCCACCAACTAGCCACAAAAGTGGGTAATACAATCAAAACCGAGGACACTTATAGGATTTTGGATTCCATAAAATGGCAGGGCTACCGTGGTACCGCCCGTCACAGTATGTGGCCTAGATCACCGTACCGAGGATCACTCCCAATCCCCTGCAACACAAAGCCAGAACCATTCCTGACTGAACAGTTCCGAACAAGACCACCTCGCAGTTGTGATCAGCAACCGCACATATAACCAAAATAAAGGGACACATATACAGGGGTAAATCTCGTCCTACTTGGGCGTGACCCACTTAGCCTTGCTGCACCTCCCCTGTTTTAGCCATTCCTGGTTGATGAGGCTTGAGGCTACGAATACCTTTATAGGACATATCACTTAGAATGCTCATCATCCACCTGACGATGTTCTGAAAGCATTCAATCCATACAAGTTCGTTCCGGGTTCGAACAAAACCGAAGGCATTATCTCGTTACACTCATTTTGGAATCACCCTCAGGGTTAACGACGATAACCCTTACACTCTGAATCTTCATCTTCACTTCAGATTTATGACCTAATGGTAATTTTGATCGATGTGCTTTTCGGATATCCAAATATGGAAACCCGATCCCGGTCTCACCGAAATCCAAAACGTGTCTTTTAAGGCCATGTTGTTTTAGAGTTTAAAACAATTTCAATTCATTATCTGTATACATACAAATAGATAATTCACATCACAATAGATAATCAACATTATCATCATCAACATATTATCCATATCAGCATTATGAATAGATAATCCATATCATCATCACAATGCAACCAATGCATCCATATCATATAACATTACTCATCCCGTAACTGAGATTACAAACCATTCAAGGCAACTAATATCAATCATTCATACATAAGTGATGTGCACGTAAATGTGCACATTTTTATTGCCATATCTAATCTATTTAAATTAAATAAATGATCATATTGGGTATTTTTACTGTTTTAACCAAAATTCACATTAATTCCAAATTGTCACACATTCATCTTCATACAAGGGTGAAATGGTCATTTTTGTGCATTTATTAAATTGTGAAAATTTACTTAGAATTTTCTATGTTTTTTTGTAGGAAATTTGGTGACTTTTACAAGTGGTTTCATGAAGATATGCATGCACAAAATCAATACAAAGGAATGAAGATGTAAATAATTCAAAGTGAAGATCATGGAGGACCCACCTACCCACCTACCTTAATGTACAAATTAAAGGCTAATGCACATGCTTATGGATTTAATGGCTTCATGTACATTTAAGTGGGGATTAAAACATGCTAATGATAACTTGGCGTCCACACTTTCTCATGGGCATTTTGGGCATTCCCCAAAAATAGGAATTAGGGTTTTAAACTTGTATAAATACCCATATGTTTCATGTGTCATATATCTTCTCTCTTAGTATCTCTTTACTTTAGTTTTAGGTCAAATAAAAGAAATCTCTCTTCTCTTTTCCATGGCTACTTAGCCATTTCTCTTTTATGTAATTTTTTTTATGCAACTTCAATACATGTTCTTTTTCTTTTCATGCTTATTTACTTTCATGTTGTAGTGTAGATTTACTTTCATGCAAGTAGAATAGTTTTTTTCATTTAATTTTGCTCTCTTTTTCTTTTCTTATTCTTTCATGTTGAAAGCTACATTTGTTGTTTTGATAACAAATATGAGAGGCTAAACCGCTTCAATTTAGGGGTAATGAAGCTCTCTAATCATGTAGCTTCAACTTAACTTGATGTTTATGCTCTCTTTTTGTGCTTAATGAGAATGATTGAAGTGGTTTAATGATGTTGTTTAGCTTTGAATTTGATAGTCTATGTTGTTCATAACAAATAGGCTATGCTTAAACAAACATAATACAAATTGCCTCTTCATCTAAATATGATTATGGCAAAGAAATGAATGTTGAAATTAAAGTTTGATGGCTTATATTTCTAATTAATAGTTAATAGGCCATGCTTAAAATAGATTTTGCTTTCAACTTAGTTGTCATATTTTGTGTGATTTAAAAGTGTATTGGTGGTTGTGTTATAGTTGATGGTTTATATTGAGCTAATTAATAGCACAAATATACCATACTTATGATAAGCACATCAACTAATTCACTAATGACAAGAAAAGAGAGATCATAACTTCATTTTGTTGATTTATGTGATTTAGAGAGTGGAAATTGCCTCTAAATTGTCATTTAACTCTCATATTTTTATCCATTTTTCTTTTGCTAGTTTTTGTTAATTTCTTACATTTTTAGCTAATCACACTTTCAAGTTTGGTTAATTTGATTGAATATAATTTTAAAATCATCAATTCCCTACGGATCGACTCGTATTCGCCGCGTGCTACATTCGTACACCGTGCGCTTGCGGTTATTTTTAATTTAAATTCGTTCGACGGTTTTCTAAACCGATAGAATTTCCGTTGTCCGAACAATAAGCAATGATTTAATGATCACACCACCTATAATTAATTTAAAGTGAATTAAATTAATTACTTTAATCTCTAATTAATTTAATATGAATTAAATTAATTACTTCATCAATATAAACCTGCTTAACTTAATCATTAATTGATTACAAATCAATTAATTAATCACCATCCTATTATTCATTTTAAATAATCATTCCTGATTACCAATATTTCTAATTGGAATAAGTAATTAGCCTTTAAATTAATTACACAAGTAAAGTATACATAACTCTTTGCAATAGTTAACTTTTAATTACTTAACCAATAAAAGTTAATTACATTAATCCTTTATAAATTATTTACTTCATTTATTAATTATTCCTTTATCAATCAATTCAATATTTACGTCATTAATTTTATTAATTAATGATTTCTAATTACATTTAATTAATCTCTCTATTTAAATTAATTACATTAAGTAATTAATCTTCAATTAAACCACACATATATTAATCACCCTTGATTAATAACAACCCAGTAATTAACTTTTCTTAATTACTTCATTTAATAAATTACTCCTTAATTTATTATCTCAATTAATCCCTTGATTAATTACAAAGTAATTTAATCTAAATTACTTCCATAAATAAACATCTTTAAATTACATTCAGTAATTATCAATTAATTACTTCCCTAAGTAATTACAATTCCATTAATTACATAAAGTAATTATTCATCAAATCATCAAGTGTTTAAATTAACTAAACTTAATTAATTAATCTAAACTAATCACATTAGCACAATTTATTATATTAAGTAATTAATTCATTAATTACTTCTATTAAATAAGTAAACCAAAAAAAATTTCACAAATGATTATTATTAATTGATTAATCTGATTAATTATTAAAAACTAATCACATTAATTAATTGTTAAATAATCCTAAGTTAATGATATTTATTAACTATTTTCTAATTTCTTTCTTAAGAAATTAACTCAGATTAATCATTTCTAATTGCAAATTAATTAATATTTAATTACCAATTAATGAACCTCTAATTATTTAATTAATTAAGTGTTTGCTACAATCTTAATTAATCCTTAATTACTTGATTAAAAATCTTTAATCATTAATTAAAATCTAATTAATAATCCTTAATTATAAATTAATTAACCTTAATTATTTAATCTCAAATCTTAATTAATTAATAAAAAAATTCTTAATTATTTAATTAATCATCCTATGATTAATTAATTAAATAATTAATTACCCATCTTAATTGTCTTAATAATTTAATGAATCCAAATCATTAAATTTTATTTATCTTTAAGATAAACATTTCTCACTTAAATCAAAGTATTAAAAACAATTTGTTTTAATTTTATTTTAAATTCAATTTTTAAACTTCATTTTAAAGATAAGAATTTAAAAATGAAAACCAATTTATCTATACAAGGTTTTAAAACAATTTAAAACCTTTTTATCTTATATGTTAGAGAAACATTCATTATACAAAATAAGTTTAAAAGAATTTGAACCAAATTCATCTTTAAATTTAAATTAGTTCAAAATACAATTTAAACATTTCCAAGTTATTAAAAACAATTTCAATTCAAAAATTTCCTTAATTTAAAAACTGAAATACAGATTTAAACCTCATTCCAATTTTAACTTAAATTTTAAAAACTTTACTTATAATTTACATCTTCATTTAAAATTCAAATTATTTAACCATTTCTAAAATAGTTAAAACAAATTAAATTTAAAATCTTATTTTATTTTAAAAACTGAAACTCAATACAAATTTTCCAGATTTTAAAACAAGAGTTTCAACTTATTTGAAATTTCTATTTTTCAATTTTAAACTTCCAGTTTTAAATTCAACAATCAATATACTTTTATACTTAAAAGTTTTAAAACCAAATTAATCTTCAAAATTTAAATCATTTCAAAAACCAAGATTCAAACTATTTGAGTTCAAATTCAAATCAGGTTTTTAAATCTTAGTTTAAAATTTTATTTATATTTAAATTTGCTTTTAAAACTTAAAAACAAAACAGGTTCTGTTATAATTTGTAAAACCTGAAACAACTTATATACACGAGCCTCCCCTACATTAACTTCGAGTCAGAAACCAATCTGCTTCGAGTCCTTCACTCGAATCACCCGAGATAAACACGAGAACTAACCCACTGCAAAACAAACTTCACCAGAATTGAAAAGGTGCACATGCACGGTGGCGCCGTTTAACTCCTATCACCACCGATGATCTTCTCAGGTCGTCGTTCACTATTACATCCTAACGCAAGCATCAGATCGTTCACAAATTCTCAAAATCGCACTCGTGCTCTCAACCCTTAAACCTGGACAGGAACTGCAAAACGCCACCAAACCTGGAAAACTCCTCGTTCCCATACCTTCGGCCACCAGAAAGACAACAGCTCCGGCCACGCATTTGCCAACTACCATGCTATCAATACCCACGAAATAGTTGAACTCTATCAACTATATTTGCTGAAACGATCAATTCTTCTTGCCACAGTAAAACTATGGTTTAAAACTGCAAATCTCAATCAGACCCTCAAAGATGAAATTTAACCCAATCCAAAAATTTTCTCAACACCCCTGATAACTCCACCTCCATCAGAAACAATCTCGGCATCTCTAATCACTTGTGGCAACAGAGATGCCCCAAAACACAATTTACAGTAAAAATAGAACTGCTCACTGCTTCTAACTCTAAAGTTTGAAATTTATGGTTTCAAATTCATGTTTTCGTATGAAGTTTTGATTCATAATCCAGAAACTTAAAATCAATGTATTTGAAAATTTCACAATTTTAAATTTGTTCATCTGTTTATAACTTTCTAGAGATATACAGAGTTCTTTAAGCTTAAGTATTTTTTTAAACTATAGTTTATGATGAAATAAACATATCTTGTTTCAGTCCTATCTAAACCAAGATTAAATCGGGATAAAAAGGATTTAAAATCAAGCATAAGCTTTAAATTTGAGGAAACTGACATGTATCAGAAAACAAGCATGCATTCATAAATATATTCATATATATATTCACAGCAGATTCATAATATATTTTCATCTCTAATTAAAAGCACGCAATCAACTATTACCTATTTAAAATTTAAAAGTGGACTTACTCATCTGATTTTAAACATGCAGATCAGAGCTTCAAGTTTGTGAAAAGCTTTTAAAACTTTTGAAAACTTGCTTTTAAAAACTTTAGTACTTTGAATCCTTCAAAATTGTTTGAATGCTTTAAAATTTTTGCTCCCTGATTTTGAACAGCCTTTAAACCATTTGAAAACTTGCTTTAATTCCAGGTTTTACATGCAGGTAGCTTAACTATCAGATTTTTAATGAATGCAAGCTTTTCTTGGTTTCCCAAAAAAATGCAAGAAATCATTTCAGGTTTCCTTGCTTTTTGAAAACGAGTTTCAAGGATTTCTGTATGAAGATAATTTTAGATTTGCATGATGGTTACAAATTTGAGGAATTTGTTTCACTGATTGATGAAAAAAGGTTTTGCATTTTGGAAATGTGGATGGTTACAGGTCTGCATTTTGAAAATAAGTTGCAGGAAATATTTTGAAGCAAAAAGGGTTTTGATTCTCCAAATTTGGGTTTTGAGGAAGATTACTGATTTTTGGGTTTCAGATTTGTTTTTGGAATGGAATGTTTCTCATCTTATCTGAAAATTTTCATTGTTTTGGAATGAAGACGAGAAAAAGAAAGAAATGGGAAAAAAATGCAAGTTTATATAACAATATTTATGATTTATTTAAAATTAAAGAAAAATAAAAATTAAAACATGACACTTGTCTTAAATTTTAACACTTGTAAATTACCGTGTTTAATCTCTTAACACATGTTATATTATGATTTTATATACTTACACATGTCCTTTTAAATAATTAGTATTTTTAATTAAGTGTTAATGGAAGTTTTAAACTAAATTAATTAGTTTCTTTAATACTTAGTTATATAGATAAATAATTTTTGTAACGACCCATATTTCTATGTATCGAAGGATCGTAGAACTGTAGTAGCATAGGTCGTGTAGAAGTCTGGGTCGGTTGAGCGACTTAGTGAAGAGGAGTGACCTAAGGAGAGTGAGCGACCTAAAGATTTGAACGACCTAAGGGGTTAGGTCGTGTGGCTGTTAGATCGTGTTATAGTTTAGGTCGGACGAGCGACCTAGGGAAGTTTGTAGCATTAGTAAGGGCGATAGCGAACTATGGAAGTTAGCAGCTTAGGGTTTAGACGACTTAAGGGCTTAGGCGACTTAAGGAGTTTACGACCTAAGGAGATAGGATGGTTGAGCGAGTTAACGACCTAAGATAGGTTCTGTGTATAGTTAGGTCGTGAGCGACCTAAGTTTAGTAACTATGAGTAGTTAGGTCGTCCAGACGACTTAGGTGTTTGGTCGAGAGACCCTGTGTTTAGTTAAGTCGCGTGTCTCTGTAGGTCGTGCATGTTTTAGACCGTGTACGTAGTTAGGTCGTGTAAGGGCTTAAGGGTTAAGTCGTTAGGTCGGCAATGCTGTTAAGTCGCTAAGCCGTGTTTAGTTAGGTCATGTGAGAACTTAAGCCATTAGATTGTGAGTATCGTTAAGTCTCGCCTATGTTAGGTCGTTAAGTCGTCTAAACGACCTAAGTAGGAACGCGGCTATGTTGGGATAAGTCGTGTTTGTTAGGTCGTAGGGTTTGTTAAGTCGCGAGCAACTTAAGGGGAAGAACGACTTATGGTTCTGCCTATAAATACACGGTTCTTCTACACTTTTTGGGATCCGGATTTTGAAGCGACGAAGTGCTGCCATTTTTAGAGCTCGAGTACTACACTTCTTCACAACTTTTCTCTTCTTTAATCTAGTGATTCCTTCCACCCAAATTGAAGATCAAATCGAAGATCCAAGATCTTAGATTGAAGATCTACATCCATCGAAGAGGGATTTCATCGTTAGAAGCGGAATTTTGGCGGATCAAGCTAGATCCTTCGCTGTCCAGATCTGAAGTGTGTTGTTTTTGAGGTGTTTAGGTGATTCAGTGAGTGGTGGTTAACTCTCACACGGACCTAAAGGAGCATATTGGATCGTTGGTTTGATTTTGTGTTAAAATAGTGATTTCCATGCATTTTCTTAAACATAAGTGTAGATCCATTGTTCATGAAGATTTGGCATCCATTGTTATACATGTTAACCTATGCAAGTTCATCCATCAAGTTGTAGAGATAATACTTATGATTCATGCTTGTTAGATTTGGACTCTTTATTTACAAGATTGCCATTTTAGTTATAATTGCTTTTAGATTATGTTTGAATGCTTAATTACTTAGATTAATGATTGATTTGATTGATTGTTATAAATTAGTTGATTAGCGGTTGGATTTGGACAAGTTGGTCGAAGATGATTCAAAAGCTAAGGGAAAGGCTCTTGAATAGGAAAAAGCTGCTCACGGCATATGTGGCGGATGATAAAGCTCATATGGATGGATTTGATGATGATGTTGAGATGGGACTTTGCAATGATGAGATAAAGCAAGGCATGATGTGAAGTAGTCTTGGTATAATCCAGACGGGACCATTCCAAGCATGTTGGTAACTCGAGGGATGGTTCGAGTTTGTGGATAATGGTTGGCTCGAGAGGCGCTTGAGCTAGTATGAGAATAGTCGTCGAGGAGGATGACTAGAAGGCTGAGATTTCATCGTTATTGAAGGTTCTAGCAGACTCAAAGCAAGAGTACGCTGGGCAGATCCGATAGTCCCAAAAGACTACAATTGGCGGTCGAGTACTCTAGGCAGATTCGATAGTCCTAGGCACGGGCTGCGACGACGTGCGGAGTTCTGTCTAGAACCGGGGTTACCATTAGCCCTTGACGGACGGTTGAAAGAATGTGCCGGTCATTCAGTTAACGGTGGTATAGAAGCAATGATAACAGTGATAGCCAGAGTCATGGATGTTTGGTTGTATCATCATTCGGCCTCAAGAGCGGTGCTTTCTGGGTGCTTTTCTGATCATGGTTTAGGCCTTGGGGGTTTGTACTTGGAAAACATCGACCTTGACTCGAGTGATAATTACTTTACTTTAAATGTCTGATTTGCTATGTTTATTTCTACCTAGTGTGTCTGGGGGCTATCACTGTAGAAAGAGGTGGAGTGGGAGGGTTGGGTTCCTATTCCTTTTACCTTTATGCTCTTTTGGTATGTTGTTAGTTAATTTACCGCTCACTAAGACTGTTGTCTGACTCAAGGTTTTATGTTCAACTCTTATTACCTTGGGCTGTTCATCCGTTTTGGGATAGGCAGACTAGGTAGCCGGTGATAGGTGCCGTTCTTAGTGACCAGCGATGTTGATGACGAAGACGAGCTGGAGGCTTGCGTATTATTTCTTACTATATGTACTAGATGTTCCACTGCTTGTATATTCTCTGAGTGATATGTAGTGAGGCTTGATGTAATAACTATTCTGATGTTTTTCAAACTATTATGAAGCTTAATGGATGAGATTCTACTTTGTGTAGATTCACTATATATATTTCTCTATTGTATTTTATCCATGCGCTGTGAGTAATACGATAGATTCCGCTGTTTTTACCTTACCCTGACGATCATCCATGGCTGCCTGGCACACCTTTCAGCGCACCATTTCCTTGTTTAGTGCAGGAGTCATGGGCGGTCGTCACATTTGGTATCAGAGCTTTGGTTAATCGATTTTAGCCAACGCCCGCTGACGTAACTACGTATGAGAGACGTAATTGTATTTTGATGGGTGATTACTATATATAATATAGTAGATTAGAAGGATTTGAACTCCTTATGCAGTTGTTTCTCAAGGTGTATTAATCATTTTCTTTATAGATATTAAGAATGAGTCGAAGGGGGAGACCAGCTGCTAGGGAAAGCCGTGCTGCTGAGGGGGCTGCTGATTATGCTGCTATGTTCGAGGCTATGATGACTTCGATCATAAGGAGTATGCCAGCTCTGGGGCCAGCGGTAGATGTTGGAGTTCAAGTTCAAGCTCCAAAACCGGTGGATTTTGCTAAGTTGTGTAAAGAATATACTACTCTTGGAGGTAAAGTTTTCTTGGGAACAGAGTCAACCATTGAAGTCCAGAGATGGATAGGTGCTTGTAGAAGAATCTTTGGTGACTTGGGAATCGAGGATGCAACCAAAAGGAAGCTCGCATCAAGACAGCTTCAAGGAAGAGCTTCTGATTGGGGGAACTCTATCACCATTGATACTCCGGAGGAAGAAATTACTTGGGTGCAATTCCAAGCCAGATTTGAAGCTAAGTTCATTTCTACAGCTCAGAAATCTGTTTTTTTCAAGAAGTTTATGGAGCTCAAGCAAGGTGTAAGACCAGTTCTTGAGTATGTTTCTGAGTTTGAAGCCTTGTCCAAGTATGCCCGGTCATATATTGAATCTCCATATCAGAAGAACGAGAAGTTTGTGACAGGCTTGGACATTTGTCTTGGAAGGCAGTTGGTGGATCATCTAGACGATCCATTTGAGAAGCTTGTGGAGAAGGCTCTCAGGCACGAGAACCTGTTTCCTAAAGAAGGATCTGTTGTTGTTGTGACCAAGGAAGAGTCTAAACCGCAGCAAGGTGGAAACAAGAAGAGGAAGCAGCAGCAGCAGAAGGGCAAGGATGGCCAAAAGAAGCCTAAGGGTGAAGTGACCTGCTACCATTGTCAGTAGAAGGGCCATTTCTCCAGAGATTGCAAGAATCCAAAGGTGCCGATAAAGTGCCACAATTGTGACAAGCCGGGGCATATCAAGAGGAATTGTCCAGAACTACGAAAGGACAAGCAGATTGTGCAAGCTTATACTTTGGGGGCTGTTCCATCATCTTCAAAAGCTCCTACTGCAGAAGAGAAAGGAAAGAGTGTGGTGGTACAAGGTACTCTTTCCATTTGTGGTGTTCCAGTTAGAGTGTTGTTCGATACTGGGGCGTCGCTTTCTTTTGTTTGTAATGAACTTGTAGGCCGGTTGGGTTTGGAACCGGATATTGTTGATAGACCATTGGTTGTGACTAATCCAGTTGGGGGTTCGTCTTGTTTGTGTATGATATGCTGTGGTCTGGTTGTATCGAGTCATGATTTCTCTTTTGTTTGTGATTGTTTTGTTCTGAACTTTGTGGGGTTTGGAATTATTTTGGGTATGGACTGGCTTAGGAAGTATGCGGCAAAGGTTGATTGTGAAAGGCTGGAGGTGACAGTCGAGAATGTGGAAGGGCGAAAGGTTGTGATACGATGTAAGCATGAGGAAGGCGTCTTCATGAGCTTCATGTATTCGCTGGTTGTTCCACGGGATGGACTGTCATCGGTACCGATCGCAAATGGATTTGAGGATGTCTTTGATGAGGTCAAAGGGTTACCGCCGCATAGAGAAATCGAGTTTCGCATCGATCTAGTTGAAGGAGTCAGGCCTGTTGTGATTCCTCTTAGGCGGATGGCGCCTAGGGAACAACAAGAATTGAAGGTGCAAGTTGATGATCTTCTACAGAAAGGATTCATTTGGCGTAGTGTGTCCGAAAGGGGTGCACCAGTTGTGTTTGCAACCAAAGCGGATGGATCGTTGAGGTTGTGTGTGGATTATCGTGAACTGAATAAAGTAACTAAGAAGAACAATTATCCATTGCCGAGAATAGATGACTTGTTCGATCAGCTTCACGAAGCCAAGGTGTTTTCCTAGATGGATTTGGCAATGGGATTTCACCAATTAAGAGTGGCAAAGGATAGTGTGCCGAAGACCGCTTTTAGGACACCATCTGGTTTCTTTGAGTGGCTGGTAATGCCGTTTGGATTGACTAATGCACCAGCATATTTTGTGGATCTTACGAATAGAGTGTTCAGGGATCAGTTGAACCAGTTCGTAATAGTATTTGTGGATGACATTTTGATTTATTCCAGAACTGAAGAAGAGCACAAGATGCACTTGCGTATTGTTTTGGAGACCTTGCGGAAACATCAGCTGAAGGCTAAGTTTTCGAAGTGTCACTTCTGGAAGAGTGAAGTGAGGATTTTAGGCCATATTATCTCTGGTAATGGAATAGCGGTTGATCCCGCCAAGGTGGCAGCAATCCAGGATTGGGTTAGACCTAAGAATGCATCTGATGTGAGAAGTTTTCTTGGATTAGCAGGATACTATCGTCGATTTATCAAAGACTTTTCCAAAGTAGCTGCACCATTAACAGGATTGACGAAAAAGAACCAAGTATTCAGATGGGATGCTAAGTGTGAGCAAGCTTTCGGAATCCTGAAAGAGCGACTGACAAGTGCTCCTGTTTTGACTGTTCCAGATGGAAATGTTGAGATAGTGGTTCAAACCGATGCATGTGGTACTGGACTTGGAGCAGTGCTGATGCAAAAAGGTAAAGTTGTTGCATATGCAAGTCGACAACTGAAGCCGCATGAAAGGAATTATCCGACTCATGATTTGGAGCTAGCGGCAATTGTATTTGCTTTGAAGATGTGGAGACATTACCTATTGGAAGTTCGATTCGAGTTGTTTACAGATCATAAGTCATTGATGTATCTTTTCTCCTAAAAGGATTTGAATCTTCGACAGCAACGATGGCTAGAGTTTTTAGCATCATATGATTTTGGTATAGCCTATACTCTAGGAAAGGGTAACGCAGTGGCAGACGCGTTAAGTCGAAGACATGCAGGATTGGGGGCCATGTTTTCAGAATGGAAGAGTCTCGAGTATTTGGCTGGATTTGACTTCAGGCCTTGATGCGAATTGGAACCTGAGATGTTGGCAAACTTATTGATAAGACCTACTCTTGTGGAAAGAATTGGTGAGAGCCAAAAGCGAGATAATAAGGTTGTCAAGATTATCCGTGATTTGGAATCTGGATTGGACCCAGAAAAGGATAAAGAATTCGAGGTCGATCGAGAGGGTTGGCTTTGGAAGCAAGGACGACTAGTTGTTCCTGATATAGATGAACTGAGAGATGAAGTTCTGAAGGAAAGTCATCACTCGAAGCTGACAATTCATCCAGGTGGAAATAAGATGTATCGGGATATGAAGAAAACCTATTACTGGGAAGGTATGAAGAAGGATGTTGGAAATTTTATTTCCAAATGTATGAACTGCCAGTTGGTAAAAGCCGAGCAGAAGAAGCCAAGTGGATTGCTTCAGCCATTAGAAGTTCCTACATGGAAGTGGGAGCAAATATCGATGGATTTTATCGATGGGCTACCTAAAACAAGAGCGGGAAATGAAGTGATTTAGGTCATCGTAGATCGTTTGACTAAGAGTGCAAGATTCATTCCTGTTCAATCAACCAGGACTGCATCGAAGTTGGCTGAGCTGTATGCTAAGTGGATAGTTCGATTCCATGGTATTCCGAAAAGTATAGTAAGCGATCGAGATCCATTGTTCACTAGTAGATTTTGGAAGAGCTTCCAGGAAGTTTTGGGAACCGAGTTGTGTTTGAGTACAGCTTATCACCCCCAAGCAGATGGTCAGACCGAGAGAGTCAACCGAGTTTTGGAAGATCTCCTCAGAGCATGTGTTTTGGATTTCGGAGGATCGTGGGAAGATCATCTTCATTTGGTGGAATTTTCATATAATAACAGTTACCAGTCAAGCATTGGTATGGCGCCGTATGAAGCATTGTACGGAAGACCGTGTAACTCTCCGACATGTTGGTTGGAAACAGGAGAAAAGTTGATACTTGGGCCAGAAATGATTCGACAAACTTCGGATTGCATAGAGATCATTCGGCAACGAATGAAGGCAGCCTAAGACCGTCAGAAAAGTTATGCCGATAAGCGTCATAAAGATTTGGAATTCAACGTAGGTGATATGGTTTTTGTAAGGATTTCTCCACTAAAGAATGTTATTCGATTCGGGAGAAAAGGAAAATTGACTCCGAGATTTGTTGGACCATTCCCGATAATCGAGCGAATTGGAAGGCTCGCATATAAATTGGAGTTACCAGAAAAGGTGTCGGGTGTGCACAATGTTTTTCATGTATCGTATCTACGGAAGTATGTGCACGACTCGAATACAGTGGTTTCTGCTAATAGCTGTGAAGATTTTGAAGTTGATCCAGTTGTTAAGAGACCTCGTAAGCATTTTCGTGTTGTGGGAACTGACACGAAACAGCTTAGGAGGAAGGTAGTCAAGTTGCTCAAGATACAATGGAGTGATGATGTTAACGACTGTACATGGGAAGTGGAAGAGAGGATAAAGGCAGCTCATCCTGAACGCTTCAAGGAATGACCATGAGGTGTCGTGTCATCTCATGAAAATGTAACTTGTTCTAGTCTTAGAATTCTGCATGGTAGGCTAAAAATTGGATACATGGTTTGTTTATTGCTATGGATGGTAGGCATGCAGAATAGTTTTTGGTTGCTCTTATTTGTTTGGAATTTCGGGGGTGAAATTCCTAAGGGGGAGAGAATGTAACGACCCATATTTCTATGTATCGACGGATCGTAGAACTGTAGTAGCTTAGGTCGTGTAATAGTCTGGGTCGGTTGAGCGACTTAGTGAAGAGGAGCGACCTAAGGAGAGTGAGCGACCTAAAGATTTGAACAACCTAAGGAGTTAGGTCGTGTGACAGTTAGATCGTGTTATAGTTTAGGTCGGACGAGCGACCTAGGGAAGTTTGTAGCATTAGTAAGGGAGATAGCGACCTGTGGAAGTTAGCAGCTTAGGGTTTAGACGACTTAAGGGCTTAGGAGACTTAAGGAGTTTACGACCTTAGGAGATAGGATGGTTGAGCGAGTTAACGACCTAAGATAGGTTCTGTGTATAGTTAGGTCGTGAGCGACATAAGTTTAGTAACTATGAGTAGTTAGGTCGTCCAGACGACTTAGGTGTTTGGTCGAGAGACCCTGTGTTTAGTTAAGTCGCGTGTCTTTGTAGGTCGTGCACGTTTTAGACCGTGTACGTAGTTAGGTCGTGTAAGGGCTTAAGGGTTAAGTCGCTAGGTCGGCAATGCTATTAAGTCATTAAGCCGTGTTTAGTTAGGTCGTGTGAGAACTTAAGTCGTTAGATTGTGAGTATCGTTAAGTCTCGCCTATGTTAGGTCGTTAAGTCGTCCAAACGACCTAAGTAGGAACGCGGCTATGTTGGGATAAGTCGTGTTTGTTAGGTCGTAGGGTTTGTTATGTCGCGAGCGACTTAAGGGGGCGAACGACTTATGGTTCTGCCTATAAATACACGGTTCTTCTACACTTTTTGGGATCCGGATTTTGAAGCGACGAAGTGCAGCCATTTTTAGAGCTCGAGTACTACACTTCTTCACCTCTTTTATCTTCTTTAATCTAGTGATTCCTTCCACCCAAATTCAAGATCAAATCGAAGATCCAAGAGCTTAATTTGAAGATCTACATCCATCGAAGAGGGATTTCATCGTTAGAAGCGAAATTTTGGCGGATCAAGCAAGATCCTTCGCTGTCCAGATCTGAAGTGTGTTGTTTTTGTGGTGTTCAGATGATTCGGTGAGTGGTGGTTATCTCTCACACGGACCCAAAGAATCATATTGGATTGGTGGTTTGATTTTGTGTTAAAATAGTGATTTCCATGCATTTTCTTAAACATAAGTGTAGATCCATTGTTCATGAAGATTTGGCATCCATTGTTATACATGTTAACCTATGCAAGTTAATCCATCAAGTTGTAGAGACAATACTTATGATTCATGCTTGTTAGATTTAGACTTTTTATTTACAAGATTGCCATTTTAGTTATAATTGTTTTAAGATTATGTTCGAATGCTTAATTACTTGGATTAATCATTGATTTGATTGATTGTTATAAATTAGTTGATTAGAGGTTGGATTTGGACAAGTTGGTCGAAGATGATTCAAAAGCTAAGGGAAAGGCTCTTGCATAGGAAAAAGCTGCTCACGGCATATGTGGCGGATGATAAAGCTCATATGGACGGATTTGATGATGATGTTGAGATGGGACTTTGCTATAATGAGATAAAGCAAGGCATGATGTGAAGTAGTCTTGGTATAATCCAGAGGGATCATTCCAAGCTTGTTGATAACTCGAGGGATGGTTCGAGTTTGTGGATAATGGTTGGCTCGAGAGGCGCTTGAGCTAGTATGTGAATAGTCGTCGAGGAGGATGACTAGAAGGCTGAGATTTCATCATTATTGAAGGTTCTAGCAGACTCAAAGCAAGAGTACGCTGGGAAGATTCGATAGTCCCAAAAGACTACAGTTGGTGGTCAAGTACTCTGGGCAGATTCGATAGTCCTAGGCATGGGCTGCGACGACGTGAGGAGTTCTGTCTAGAACCAGTGTTACCATTAGCCCTTGACGGACGGCCGAAAGAATGTGCCGGTCATTCAATTAACGGTGGTATCGAAGCAATGACAACAGTGATAGCCAGACTCATGGATGTTTGGTTGTATCATCATTCGGTCTCAAGAGCGATGCTTTTTGGGTGCTTATCTGATCTTGGTTTAGGACTTGGGGGTTTGTACTTGGAAAACATCAACCTTGACTCGAGTGATAATTGCTTTACTTTAAATGTCTGATTTGCTATGTTTATTTCTGCTTAGTGTGTCTGGGGGCTATCACTGTAGAAAGAGGTGGAGTGGGAGGGTTGGGTTCCTATTCCTTTTACCTTTATGCTCTTTTGGTATGTTGTTAGTTAATTTACCGCTCACTAAGACTGTTGTCTGACTCAAGGTTTAATGTTCAACTCTTATTAACTTGGGCTGTTCATCCATTTTGGGATGTGCAGACTAGGTAGCAGGTGACAGGTGCCGTTCTTAGTGACCAGTGATGTTGATGACGAAGACGAGCTGGAGGCTTGCGTATTATTTCTTACTATATGTACTGGATGTTCCGCTGCTTGTATATTCTCTGAGTGATATGTAGTGAGACTTGATGTAATAACTATTCAGATGTTTGTATTAAACTATTATGAAGCTTAATGGATGAGATTCTACTTTGTGTAGCTTCACTATATATATTTCTCTATTGTATTTTATCCATGTGCTGTGAGTAATACGATAGATTCCGCTGTTTTTACCTTACCCTGATGATCATTCATGGCTGCCTGGCACACCTTTCAGCGCACCATTTCCTTGTTTAGTGTAGGAGTCATGGGCGGTCGTCACAATTTTTATTGAATAAAACAAAGTATAATTATAAATTAAAGCAATATACAAATCAATCATTTGAAAATAATATTTTTAATCATTTTAAATAAATCTATAAAAAAGGTTATAAATTACTTGTTATTTAAATGAATAAATGTTTCATACATTAATTGTATTTTAAACTTTCTTTTTCAATTTACAAATCATAATTATTAATCAATATTTTAAAAAGAAATAAAACAAACATTTTTATAACTTTATATGAATCTAAACTAATATTCAAACTTAAGTCAAAATATATTTTAAACAAATAAAACATTTATCTTATGTATTTAAAATCATTTAGTTATTTTATAAAATAGCTTTGAAAAGCTTAAATCAAAAATAAATCATAATTTCCCAATTAACAAAATATTTGAAATAAGAAAATATGTTATACTAATTAAATTTAAAACCAAACTTATCTATTTAAAATATATAAATATATATACATATTATAAATAGAACACAGTTTATTAACTTATTAAAAATAAATTCATTAATTAAATATTAATTAAAATATATTATTAAATCAATTCAAATTTATTAACAACAAATTATCAAATCAATTTAATTTCAAATGCAGATTAATAAATTTATATTGTCCAAAATTCCGGGATATCACAATATATATACCAAATTCACTTTACCGCTATTTAGTTTTGAAATATTCACTTAATAAATCCAGTGTCCATTAAATAAAACTTCAAATTTCAATAATTGAATATTCCTCAATTTATTTAGACTTGATATATTCACTTAAATCACCTTAACCCCGAATTTAGTGATAAAACCATATTCTTTTAAAATCTAAATTTCAATAAGTTGCAAATGGATTCTTATTAAATATAATTCTTAAATAAAATCTCAAATCAATTACAAAACTATCTTCTCAACCTTGATTTATAAAAAATCAATATGAACTCTATATTAAAATATAACTTAAGTAAATACTTATCCATACTATACTTTAATAAAATCAAACTTTATTATTTCTTTTATACTTTAAACAAAATTTTATACATAGCTTAAAGCCAAGAATATAACTATACATAAAATAACATTTATAAAATATCCAAATCTATATCTTATAAAACCATATATTCCTTTACAAAACCATAGAAAATCATTTCAAAATATTTATATATATAAACCACGGTGTTTGCATAAATTTTTTATCCTACGGTCAAGTGAAACAAATATTTATCATTTATCCATAATTTAAAATAAAATACGGTTATATATCATTTCAAACCGCAATCCTGAATGAAATAAAAATGCATAACAAATAACAGTTTATAACAATATAAAATACAACATCCATTCATCCAATATCAATCATCAAACATTTATCACAATCATCATCCAATTCAATCAATAGCATCAATATGTAACAGGAAATAAACAACAGGTATCAACTAGCAGTTTATATTTAATAATAAATTAAATGACAATTTAACTAGCAATTTATATGCAGTAATAATTTAAATAACAATTTAATTCCATAAATACAATTTAGCTGGGATGATGATTAAAAATATGCCAAATAGTCATAAATAAATTTCTAATCACATCATACATCATTTTAACAGACATAATAAATTTTAGAAGTTGTGAGTGGGTCAAAGCACTTACATTTTTAATTTAAATTGACTTTAAATTCAATTTAAACCCAAAAATTGAACAGCCTCAGAATCCATCCAAACAAGCATTAAAATGTCCGGAATTTGAAAATGATCCTAACAAAAGAAACTGCGCGCAAATCAGATATTGTATGAGAAAGTTATGCACGCTAGAACGGTTGGAAATCAAAATTAAAATAACATAAAATAAACTAACCGAACATACAGTAGGAGACACGTCATCACACGAAGCTTCCATGGTTTGCACGCATGCGTTCACCCTACAGGTTTCGAACGAAACTCTATGCACGCGACATAGGTGGCTACCTCCATCGCCGCTGGCCATAGCGGCCTGCAACAACGCCACCGCGCCCACCGGTCACCAAGCGCCGCTCCTCGCCTCGTCTCCCATGCCAACTCGCGACTCCAAAAACCACCAGCCGTCGAAAAAAATCGAGCCCTAGTTCGAATTATGCGTGAAATCCAACCGTTGAAACTCCAAGCGAATACCACTGATGATCAACGCTCTCGATTCTCTACACAACGGTGCCCTCGATTGGTCGATCAGACGAAGTTCATCAGCGCATGATGAACGGATAGACATGGTTCTTCGATTTCTGGCTAAACAGTGCATCGAATTGAAAAACAAACCATAGAATTGAGATGCGCTCTTCGAGAGATTTTCAATGATATATAATTTGATATTGTTTGTGGAGTTTGAATTTTGGCTTTGAGTTTTGAATTGTAAATGAATTTGGAATTGTCTTCCATTGAGACGAGGAGGTTAGGAGGAATTGTACGTACAGACAAATGACAATGAGGATCAATTAGGGTTTATAACAGGGTATATATAGACAAGCTGAAATAGAATAGAGGGGATTGATTGTTTTGGAAAAAAATGAAAGATAAGGACCTAAAAAGCCCGTTTTGACTCCAGAATGAAATTGGGCCAATCCATATATCAAAATAGATGTTTTTGAGTAATTTAAATGCAACGGAATAGGTTTCAAATCCAAATTCCATCGTATGAAGAAGTTGTGCTAAAATCAAGTTATTTCAAATTGATTTCAATTGATTTCAATTAAATTGATTTCAAGGCATTTCGAGTCCGTACGATCAAACGACAAGCCCAAATGCTACGAAACTTGAAATCCTACAATAATTCACCGTTATGTATCCAATGAAACTAGTTTCGTCGAAATCCGAGTCAGTGGCCAAAATGGCTATTTTCCAGTTAATTAATTGAATAAATATTAGAATAAATAAAATCAAATTTTCCATTTCAATTCTATAATTTACAAATTTTATCACTTTTGGTTTATTTAGCCATTTATAACAATTTAAAACAAATTTTCATGTTGATTCGATGTTAAATATTTCAACAATTACTATCTTTGCTCTTAATTTCAAAAATCCAGAAATTACAAATTTTATTTTCAATAATTCCATTTAATTGACTTTTCATTCTATTTTTCAATCTATTAGTGTCAAATAGATGAAATTAACATTGGATTCATACTTTATTACATAAATATCTTCAAATTTCACCTAAATCTCTATTAACGTAATAATTTTTTTCATTTAATTTCAATAATCCATTTATTACAGCTCAAAATCCAATAAATTAATCAAACATGAATTTTAATTGTTTTCATTCAATCAATTGCCATATTATGGATAGAGTTTACATTGGTTACTTCTTGTTGAGTTAACAATCTTCATTGAAAATTCAAATCTACCCTAAGTGCACAATTTAAGTCAATTAACTACAATTGATTTCACATTAAATTTTAAATTCAATTTATTTGCAATTAATTCAATTATTAAATTTAAATTCCAATAAATTAATAAATCTTGGATTCCATTCTCTTAATTCAACCAATTGTCATAATATGAATAAAGTAAATGTTATTTCCCATTATTAACTAAATTCACATTAACAAAATATTTAATTTAGATTTATTGCAATTTTTACCACATTTAAATTAACAGACAAAATAAATGGGTAACATAAAATATTTGTTACCGTTTACTTTCAATCACACTTATGAGTTATTATTCCCAAATAATTGTTACAATTGTTCACATCACACAAATTTCACTTAATCATCATTAACGTACTATTTAATTATATTTATTGAAATTTATTTCCAATTTACTAAATACAATCAATTACAACCTTACTATTGTCTCAATTAAATTGGGATTGCACTAAATTAGTTATTTATCAACTGGCATTAACATTACTACCTTAATTTGCATTCTGTTGCTATTAACCAATATATTATTGCATTGGTTAATTAAATGCTTACTTTTAATTACATATTTTAAATTTTACACCCAAGTGCAACAATTAACACTATTTCTTTATTGGGATTTCACTCCAATTGACAATAAATAAATGTTAATTACCATTGCTACATTTTATTTCTAACATTCGCTCCATTTTAAATTATAAAGGTTTTATTTCTTTCTCACTTTAATTACAAAATTTTGTCAAACTAACCAATTTATTTATCAAAATTTATGGGTCGTTAGACTCTCTCCCACTCAAAACTTTTCGTCCCCGAAAAGGAAAAAGAAGGGAAAAGAAGGAATTGAGTAAACAACACATCTTATTCAAAAATATCAACATTATAAACAAATATATTTACAAATTTAATTAATTTAAATAAAATATACCAATTTATAACCATTAAATCTTTTATTACTCAAACTAATAAAGTTTGGAAAACATTTTTCAAAATTTTTCTAAGTCCAAAATTTACGAAATTTTTTGGTAGAGTCTCCTTTGTGCGGAGAGGTTCGGAAGAAAATATAATATCAAATATAACAATATACAACATATATTTTCCAAAATAATATATATATATATCCCCACACGGGAAAACAATATAATAACGCTATAATCCGTAATCCGAAAACGTACCTATTTGTCGGGCAAACACGCTTAATTATGAAACCAAAAGCGGTAGCAATTGCTTCCATAACCTGCATTTCACTTATATAATCTAAAAGGGGTTAATAATTATATAAAAATGAAATATTTAAGTTGTTTCATCCACTAACAAGCAATTCAATACGAACAATCATCATTCGCAACCAAAAGCATACACATATTATATAAATCAACCATTCAAGCAAAACAATCAATTGGTTGGTTCGGGTTAAGACACTTTAAATCACATAGAATTAAAAATAACTATGGAGTATTCCATTTACTCAGCAGTCTTAGATAAAGCTCAATAGATTATTCATACATCTAAGCAATTAAAAGTATCTTTACCCAAATAACTCAAAAACCAAAACAAACAACAAATCCAAACAATAAATAAAGTTAATTTTTATTAATTTCATTTCATAATATTTGTTGTTTGATTTCCTTTTCATTCATATAATGGTTTATCTTTTATATTTACCCTTATTTCTTACAAATTTTATTATTTGTATTACATTCATTTACTTAAGTTTATAATCTTATACTTACAATACTTATTTCCTATTACTATTATTTCAGTAGCATTTCAATTATAACTTAAGTTTGCAACAAATACAACCTCAAATTCTTATTTATAAAAGAATTTCATTAAATACTTTCATTACCTTAAGTTTATTACTTGTATAACACCCATTACAATTTCTTATTAAACATTAGAACTTTTAATATTTGGCAAGTTACATATATGCTTTTAAGGATGTAACTGAGTTACACAAGTTTATTTCATTTCTTCTAATGAACTAAATGTTCAATACTAATAGCCTTTGTTTCACAGGTTACAATTTCAAATTTCTCTTAATCCCATTTATAACTTAGCATTGAATCTCTTATTTCATTTAGAGGTTCCAGTTATTAATTACTTACATTCCATTTGATCACAATAATTGAAGCGACTAATTAACGGAAGTTAAGAAGTAAATACCGGGTTTAATTTCAAATTATTTTAAAATAATAGATAAATATATGTACTTACAACTTATATATCCCATTATAATTAAAACAATCTAAAATTTATATTTGTTTATCAAAATAAAACTGCAGTAAAACTACTACAGTGGCCTTCCCACTTCGAAACTCGCAAATGAATGTTGATGATGCACGAATTCATCACCAAAATTATTTTCCAACGATAGAGAGGGGAGTACAGAACTTAATTCTTTCCAAAGTTTCTTTAAAACAATTCTTTCAAATCATATTGAAATACTTATATCAGAAAATACTTCTAACTAATATTATTATTATATACTATAATCATTAGAAAGAAATTTTCAAAGTCTATATCTTATTAAATTATATATATATATATATATATAGAAAATATAATAGGAAAAATTATTTCATTCACCTATATTCAAAACAAATATTGTGTCGATCTGTCCTATTAAGTGTTTAGAAATCCCTATTGATGTCATAGTGTCCGATGCATCAACCAAAATTTATAAATACAAAACGGAACAAATTAACACAATATAAAACCTTTTAAAACACTAACAAATACGCTTTCTCATATATATACGCATGAACGACTCATCATACGGTATTAATACCCTATTAATAAATAGTTAGACCCCACAAAGCTAGGGTTTATCGCTAAACCAAAGCTTTGATACCAACTGT
Source organism: Allium cepa (assembly GCA_030765085.1). NCBI lineage: Eukaryota > Viridiplantae > Streptophyta > Magnoliopsida > Asparagales > Amaryllidaceae > Allium > Allium cepa. The sequence goes on from CM060937.1 coordinate 314,006,054, forward strand.
AACATCCCACCTATTTGTATACTTTAAATCAACGATAAACCACACACTTCAGACTTAAACCATTCAAAAAGGCGTATTGTTATGGGGTAAATAAGAAAAAGCAAGGAAGGAAAAAACAAAATAGAATCTTGTAGTGGAAAGATAAAATATAATAATCAAATATACAGTTCATGGAGCTGTTTTACAAAATATTCGATTATACTTATGCAATACATATCAGAGTTACACATACCAGAGAACAATAAATAACGCAGCGGAACAGCATGAATGTAATGGAATCCTATAATGAATAATAATAAATCTTCGTCTTCATCTTCCAAAATACGGTCTTCCAAATTCTAAAATGCTCAGGCTGACCCGAACGAATTGAAAAGACAAAACACTCGAGTCAGAACTAAAAGATCTTATGTAAGTTAAATCAACGATAAAATATGAGTGAAACAGCATTAGAGATGTTTACGGGATTTGACATCTCCTATGCAGTGTCTAACGTGAGTGTAGTAGCTTAAGAGATGCTCGAGATTCACATCTACTAAGGATCCGTTAAACTATTTACTATGTAGTAACATTTCACTATTATAATAATGTCTATTATTAAAATAAACCTACTTTTAAATAGCATTAAAGGGTTACCCATATAGCCCTTAACACGTAATAGTTCCAATAGTCTATATAGTACCATAGTACCTCCTGATCGGGAGGCTTCCAGAGGATACTCCATAGGTATGACACAAATCAAACTCGTAGAAGGCGCACTAGGGTAGGTGACACGGCACAACTAGGAAATGCCATGGTAGATATACCAATTACACTTCCGGGCAGGTGGTAATGCATAGCAGCTACTACCTCCCACCTCGAGCCACACCCCCAAATCAAAAGAATCAAAAGGGGCCATCGAATCAATCTTAAAGTCAGAATATAATATCGAAGGAGTGTTTCCGATTAGAGGAATGACCTCATTAGCCCGTCGATTGTTCTAGTTTTAGCCACCTTATGCCAACTCATGGGAGTCTGGTCCACGTATTTACCTCAAAGGAAACGCCTCCTCTATGCTACTTCATTCTGGAATCTCAACTGCATACACGGTTGTTAATGTGGTTTTCGGAGTTAGCAGAGAGTATGACAACTTCCGATCCCAGTCTTTTTAACAACCAAATGTTATGATAACACCACGGTCATTTCAAAATAATTTATAATTCAAAACCAAAATATAATATCCATTTCAAAACCATATGAATACGATATCCTTTCCATTTCTAAAACCAAATCATTTTGATATCATTTTTATAAAAACCCAAATCAATATAATATCATTTAATTTCAAATATATCCTTTTAAAAAATCATAACATTTTCAACATTTTAACACTTCGAAATCAAAATACTAGAAATATAACACTTTCAATTTATACTACCTCGAAACTCATAACTTCCACCCCTTATGTGGTTTAAATATTTAAAATACTTTATATAACCAAAATAGCTTCTTTAATTTTCACAAAACAGTTCCAAAACTCGAATTTATAGATTTTGAATTTAATCCAAATCCAAAAATAATACACTTCAATTAAATTCAATTTCCAAATACACTTTTCCAAATTTTGTCCAATTCAAAACTGGTTTGGCCCATAAAATATACCCTTTCAAATTCAATATATTTCAAAGCTTAAATGTTCAATATTTCAAAACTAAATTTTATAATTCATATATATATATATACACACACCATTTTCACTTTACTGTTATTTAGTTTTGAAATATTTACTTAATAAATCCAGTATCCTTTAAATAAAACTTAAAATTTCAATAATTGAATATTGCTCAATTTATTTAGACTTGATATATTCACTTAAATCACCTTAACCTCGAATTTAGTTATAAAACCATATTCTTTTAAATTCTAAATTTCAATAAATTCCAAATGGATTCTTATTAAATATAATTCTTAAATAAAATCGCAAATTAATTAAAACTATCATCTCAACCTTGATTTATAAAAAATCAATATAAACTTTATATTAAAATATAATTTAAGTAAATACTTATCTATATTATATTTTAATAAAGTCAAACATTATTACTAAACTTTTTTTATAATTTAAACCAAATTTTATACATAGCTTAAAGCCAAGAATTTAACTATGTATAAAATAATATTTATAAAATATCCAAATCAATATCCCATAAAACCATATATTCCTTTACAAAACCATAGAAAATCATTTCAAAATATTTATATATATAGACCACGGTGTCTGTATAGAATTTTCTATCCTGTAGTCAAGTGATACAGATATTTATCATTTCAATCCGTAATTTAAAATAAAATACGCTTATATATCATTCCAAACCATAATCCCGAATGAAATAAAAATGCATAACAACTTGCAGTTTATAACAATATAAAATATAGCATCCATTCATCCAATATCAATCATCAAACATTTATCACAATCATCATCCAATTCAATCAATAGCATCAATATATAATAGGAAATAAACAACATGTATCAACTAGCATTTTATATTCACTAATAAATTAAATGACAATTTAACTGACAATTTATATGCAATAATAATTTAAAATAGCAATTTAATTCCATAAATTCAATATAACTGGGATGATGATTAAAAATATGACAAATAGTCATAAATAAATTTCTGATCACATCATAAATCAATTTGACAAACATAAGAAATTTTAGAAGTTGTGAGTGGGTAAAACACTCACCTTTTGAATTTAAATTGACTTTAAATTCAATTTAAAAACAAAAAATGAACAGCCTTACAATCTATCCAAACCAGCGTCAAAATGTCTGGAATTTGAAAACGATCCAAACAAAAGAAATTGTGCGCAAATCGGATATCGTGTGAGAAAGTTATGCACGCTATAACGATTGCAATTCAAAATTAAAGTAAATAAAATAAACTAACCAAACATACATCAGACACGTCATCACCGAAGCTTCCATCGTTTGCGCACACACGTTCATCCTGCAGGTTTCGAACGAAACCCTATACACGCGACATAGGTGGCTACCTCGATTGCCGCTGGCCATCGCGGCCTGCCAGAACGCCGCCATCCCACCGGTCACCAAGCGCCGCTCCTCGACTCGGCTCCCACGCCAACTCGCGACCCCAAAAACCACCAGTTGCGAAAAAATCGAACCTTAGTTCGAATTATGCGTGAAATCCAACCATTGAAACTCCAAGCGAATACCACCGATGATCAACGCTCTCGACTCTCTACACAACGGTGCCCTCGATTTGTCGATCAGACGAAGTTCATCAACACGTGATGAATGGCCGATATGTTTCTTCGATTTCCAGCTAAACAGTGCATGGAGTTGAAAAATGAATCATAGAATTGAGATGTGCTCTTCGAGAACTTTTCGACGATACATAATTTGATATTGTTTGTGGAGTTTGAATTTTGGCTTTGATTTTTGAATTGCAATTGGATTTGGAATTGTCCGCCATTGAGATGAGGAGGTGAGGAGGAATTGTACGTAGAGACAAATGGAAATGAGGAATAATTAGGGTTTATAACAGGGTATATATAGACAAGTTGAAATAGAATAGAGGGGCTTGATTGGTTTGGAAAAAAAATGAACGATAACGATCCAAAAAGCACGTTTCGACTCCGGAACGAAATTGGGCTAACTCATATATCAAAATAGATGTTTTTGAGTAATTTAAACGCAATGGAACAGGTTTCATATCCAAATTCCTTCGTATGAAGAAGTTATACTAAAATCAAGTTATTTCAAATTGATTTAAATTGATTTCAATTAAATTGGTTTCAAGGCATTTCGAGTCCGTACGATCAAATGACAAGCCCGAACGCTACGAAACTGGAAATCCTACAATAATTCACTGTTACGGATCCGATGAAATGGTTTCGTCGAAATCCGAGTCAGTGGCCAAAATGGCTATTTTCCTGTTAATTAATTAAATAAATATTAAAATAAATAAATCAAATTTTCCATTTCAATTCTATAGTTTACAGATTTTATCACTTTTGGTTTATTTAGCCATTTATAACAATTTAAAAAAAAATCATGTTGATTCGATGTTAATTATTTCAACAATTACTATCTTTGCTTTTAATTTCAAAAATCCAGAAATTACAAATTCTATTTTTAATAATTTCATTTAATTGACTTTTCATTCTATTATTCAATCTATTATTATCGAACAGATGAAATTAACATTAGATTCGTACTTTATTACATAAATATCTTCAAATTTCATCTAAATCTCTATTAACGTAATATTTTATTTCATTTAATTTCATCAATCCATTTATTACAGCTCAAAATCCAATAAATTAATCAAACATCAATTTCAATTGTTTTCATTCAATCAATTGCCATATTATTGATAGAGTTTACATTTGTTACTTCTTGTTGAATTAACAATCTTCATTGACAAATCAAATCTACCCTAACAACACAAATAAAGTCAATTAACTGCAATTGATTTCACATTAGATTTTAAATTCCATTTATTTGCAATTAATTCAATTATTAAATTTAAATTCCAATAAATTAATAGATCTTGGATTCCATTCTCTTAATTCAACCAATTGTCATAATATGAATAAAGTAATTGTTATTTCCCATTATTAACTAAATTCACATTAACAAAATATTTAATTTGGATTTATTGCAATTTTTGCCACATTTAAATTAACACGCTAAATAAATAGGTAACATAAAATATTTGTTACCATTTACTTTCAATCACACTTATGAGTTATTATTCCCAAACAATTGTTACAATTGTTTACATCACACAAATTTCATTCAATCATCATTAGCATACTATTTAATTATATTTATTAAAATTCATTTCCAATTTAAAATACAATCAATTATAACCTTACTATTGTTTCAATTAAATTGGGATTGCACTGAATTAGTTATTTATCAACTGGCATTAACATTACTACCTTAATTTGCATTCTGTTGCTATTAACCAATATATTATTTGGTTAATTAAACGCTTACTTTTAATTATTTATTTTAAATTTTATATCCAAGTGAACAATTAACACTATTTCTTTATTGGGATTTCACTCTAATTGTCAATAAATAAATTTTAATTATCATTGCTACATTTTATTTCTAACATTCCCTCCATTTTAAATTATAATGTTTTTATTTCTTTCTAACTTTAATTACAAAATCTTATCAAATTAACCAAATTATAAAGTACATATTTCTAGAGTGAAAATCTCGCCTTTTTGAAAGCTAGAATCAAAATTAAACACACATCCAAACTCCGCAAAGCACGAAAAGGCACGACAAAGCACGACTATATTTTTGAGTGGAAGAAGAGTCGGATCCAAAAATGTAAACAACACAATACATAAATATATAAGCAATGATTCAATACAAAAGAATATAGATAAAAACAATGAAAAGATAGGAAATAAAATGACATAACCTTGATAAATCAAAGCAAGGTAATCAATACAAGGCTTGGTTAGGGTTTGTTATCATACTTTGGTGATGTATGCTTCCATGGTGGTCACGGCTAGGCTTTGATGGTGAGTAGGAGGTGGTGGGTTGGGCAATAGGGTGAGGCCGAGCTAGGCATGATGGAAAAAAAGAAAAAGAAAAAAAGAAAAGAGGAAATGGAGGAGGAAGTCATGGATTTAGATCTAGTATTTTTTTCACGCAAATGGATTGAGATGAGAATCTTTTCCATACGTGAAATACTAATAAAAGTGGCGGCTAGGGTTATGAAGATGTGAACGGCTAGAGATGTGGGGTTTAGAAAATGAAAGGTTAGCAAATTAAAAGGCACAATTTAAGGAGAATGAATCTTGTCTAATTTTTTTCTTTGTTTGCACGCAATGAAAAGGCAACAAATAAACAAAACAGGAAAGCAATATCTCTTGAAATTCCTAACCTATTATTGGAAGTAAAATCAATCAAAAATCTATTAAATATATTCAAAGTTTATCCAAATAAAATAGAAAATAAAAATTAGAGAAACAAACATAGGGAAATAAAAAATAAAATATAGAAAGTCATTGCATGTAAACGCTGTATTTTTATCTAATTTAAAAGTATAAGTTCAAATTACCAATAAATCCATATTAACATTGGTTTATATACTAATACATTAATAACTTTCCAATTCATCCAAATTTCAATTAGCAAAGTAATTAATTTCATTCTCTTACCATAAATCTATTTGTTATGAATTGAATTCCCATAAGTTATAATTAATTTCAAATAAACTGATTTGATGCAATTCTAATCCCTTTTCATTAAGTCTATACTACTCTACTAACCTCGTTAATATTCGTTTATCTTTCATTATATATATATATATATTCAAATATCCATCTTTCCTTTGTATTAACAATTGCTTTCAATTATATTGAGTTTGTCAAATGTAGACATTTATTATGATTGAATCCTCAATTTATACATTCAGGTAGGTTTCATTCTTTTATATTATCTTATGAATAAAATATGCATTTCAATTGCTTTATTATATTCACACTTTACAATTATGGTTCTTACTCTCATTAATGAACATTTATTTACATTTGAATACAATTGATTTCCAATTCATTTTATAGCCTAAATAGACAACTTATAATAGTTGTTACCATTATCTTTATTGCACTCAAGTTATCATTTTCTCTCATTACCATAATAGCTTACAAAATCTTAAATTCATTTAATTACCATAGGTTATACACTAATTCATTTTTTCGCACCACACTTATCCTTATTTTCTTATATTCAAATTTTATACCCAAATCTAACACTTACAACTAAATTAATAGACCAATTAAATAGTAACTTACAATTGTTAATATTACTTTAAATCCACATTAGTGAATACATTATTATTTACAAATCAAATGTTGTAATTTCTCAATTAACACTGATTTACTTTAATTTATATTGGTCATATATTATCTCATTAATGATCCAACATTCACACTTATTTTCTTACATTCAAACCTATGACTAAGTGCAACAATTTACATTATTTCAATTAGTTGAAATTTCATAATTAGTTTTAATTACATTGTTACAATTCATTTTAACATTTGTTTCACTATTAAATTACAATGTTTTTATTCTTCCAAATTTAATTACCAAAATCATATTAAATCAAAAAATTATATTATTGAGAATTTACGGGTTGTTACAACCCAACTCCCGCGAGTTGGCATAAGGTAGCTAAAACAGGAGCAATTGATGGGCTAATGAGGTGCTCGTCTTATAGGGCACTCTCCTTCGATACCATCTATTACTTTGTGATTGATTGGGTGCACCGTTGATTTTTTTTGGAGTGTGGCTCGAGGTGGGCGATAGCTGCGGCTATGCGTTACCACTGGTCTGGAAGTGTAATTGGTACATCCACCCTGGCATTGCCTAGTTTTGTCGTGTCACCTACCCTAACGTGCTTTACTACGAGTTTGATTTGTGTCGTATCTATGGAGTATTTATGGTAGCGTCCCAATCTGGAGGTACGATGGTACTGTATAGACTATTGGCACTATAAAATGTGTTAAGGGGGATATGGGTAACGCCTTAACGCAATTTTTAAAAATATATTATACATTACTTTAGACATTATTATAACAGTGTATATTACTACATAGTAGATAGTTTAACGGATTCTTAGAGGATGGTTATCTCAAACATCCTTTGAGTTACTTGTATTTCAGTTGTTATTTCACTTGAGTTGGATTTATTGATATAAGAATGTTAATCCTGACTCGAGTGTTTTGTGTTTTGGTTTACGCTCGAGTCAGACTGAGTGGTTCTGCTTTTGAGACTCAACTTTCAAGTTGGAGCTTCGCTTGGAGATCCAGCTATCTATCCAGATTACTGATATTCAGTTGATTCCAGTGATGTATTCTGATCTTGTATTTGACTATTGTATTTGAGACTTCGGTTGTATCTTATTTGTAACATTCCTGAAATTTTAGCCAAGTTAATTTGGCAATTAAATTAATTTTTGAAAATAAATTGCGAATTAATTAGAAAATTTTCTAGGGTAAATAAATAAATAATTTGATTACAAAATAGAAATTTGAGATTTATAAGATTTCAAAATAAAATGTATTAAAAAAATTAGAAATTAAAAACTTTTAAAAGTTGTACAAGAATAAATAAATAAATAAAAAATGTAAGAATGTAAATTGTATAAATATATTAGTGCATAAACATGTTGAACAAAAATTTAATGTAAGTACATATACATAAGTTTTTATTTCAAGTTGAGATTGAAAATTTAATTTTTATTTTAAATAGATGTTTTTAAAAAGTAAGTAGCATTTAAAAAAAAATTAAGTTTATAAGAAAAAAATTTCTTTTGTCTTTAAAATTTCAAAAGTAAAACATATTCAAACATGCACATGTGAGAATGGAGTGTAGGAGTTAACAAAATCTAAAAGTTATAATGATTTTATACAAATGGCATTCACCATATCTAATAAAATAAAATAATAGAATTAAAAATTTGTAGAAAACTCTTCAGCTCCCCAAATTCAAATTTATTTAGTCTTAGCTAAATCTGAAAAACACAGTAAAAAGATTTGAGCATCTAAAATTCTGAATACCCAAGAAAAAGAAAATGATGAGAAGAGGAAAGTCAGAAAAGAAAATGCATTCTCTTCTCAAGAATCTGGGAGCAAAGTCAAATACAAATTCTTCAACCTGTAATTCACTTCAAAATGCAAATCAATCTTGTCTACATTTTTTCAAACCAGATTCAAAAGAAAGTTCAACAGCAAGTTTAAATTCAAAACAAAGAAGCAACAGGAGCTAATCATTTCAGATTTAATACCAAGTTTAAGAACAAGTGCAAGATCAAATCTCAGGTAAATTTTAACTTTATAGTTAGTAAATTATGATTGCAAGATCAAGTTTTAACATCAAAAAAACAAATTTGGAAAAATTTGCAGATTTGTTCAATAAAAAAAAAGTGGAGCTTCAGTTTTTCCAGTGGGCAGTGATTCTCTGGAAAAATAATAATAAAGGCAAGTGAAAAATTTCTTTTTAAAATTTGAATTAAATGTTATTGTCAGTAATGAAACAAAGATTTGAACAACATTATTAATAAGTTGCAGGAAAGTATAAGATCAATCTCAGAACAACAGATCAAAGATAAGGCTCTGAAATCAATTCCAGATCTTCACCAAACAACCTGAAAGATCTCAGAAAAAATTGCAGATGCATTTTATAAGAAAAACAAAAGGATTCAGCTTTGCTTCCTTGAAACTCTCAAACACTTTTGTCTCTGCCTTTTTCTGTCTTCTGTCAAACATCACCAGGTGAGCAAACACACTTGAACCCATTCATATGCTTTGATATTTGGGTTGATGCTTGAAATATGTGTTTAGTTGATAACCATGTCAGTATGTTTGCCTGTCTGTGAATTTGCTTGTGCATGCTTGTTTTTCATCTGAATATCTCTGTCTTAGTTTTAAGCCTCAAGTTTATTTCAATATTCATTACCTCTTGAATTAAATCACAGTTAGGATTTAGAATGTAAACAAAAAATTGTTTGTTTATTGATAAAGTAAGTTTTAAAATTTATTTAAGTTAAAATAAAATTTGAAAAACTCTCTGGAAACCATGAATAGCAGAGTAAAATAAGTATGGGTGGAAAATTCAACCTTCTAAATTCATAAATTCAGGAATATTAGTGGAATACACGAACCAAATCATGAATTTTAAACCCAAAGTTAAAATTTTTAGAATTGGGAGTTAAGTGCAATTCACATTTGAACTGGAAAGGGAAAATTTAAATTTTTTGGTGATCTGCTTGATCTTGGAGGCTGAGTTGGCTCCTGTAGGTGGAGAAGTGATCTGTAAGGATGGGAAAATTATCATCTTTAGGTAAATTGCAATTTGGTGATTTTGATTTTGATTTGAAGCTTTGGAACCTTGGTTTTACTGGGCTTTGAAGAATCGATCAGTACGACATTTATAGTTGGTCGAGTTGCTTGGGGTTTTGGGTATTGGAAGGGGGTGGGTTGCCGAAGGTCTCGCCGAAGTTTTAGTGGTGACGGTGGTCGGAGCTTCAGGGGGGAGGCGCTGACAGGTTTGAGTTGAAGTGGACAGTGTTTGTTCCAGGTTTGGACTTCGATCGTGATTTTGATCTCGAGGGAGAAGAACAGGGTACGGGTGATGGATATGGGGTGCCATGGTGATCGACGACTTGTTCCAGTCATCAGAGTTGGTCGGAGAAGGAGACGCCGTGGGTGCACGTGCACAGGGGATGGTGGATATGCAGATGAATTGTTGGATTTAGTTGCTTTGTGTTGGTCTCGGGTAATTCGAGTGTATGACTCGAAGTAGGTTAAGCTTTATCTCGAAGAAAAAGATGGGTTACTCGAGTTAACATATTGTTTCAGGTTTATAAAACAGAAACCTGTTTTATTTTTTTAAGTTTTAAAAGCAAGTTTAAAATGTAAACCAAGATTTTTTTAAACTGAGTTTAAAATCTGAATTTGAATATGGTTCAAAGTAGTTTGAATTTGAGATTTGAAATAATTTAAGATTTAAAATTTAAATCTGTTTTTAAACAACTTTTAAGTGTATTAAGTTTTGAATTTAAAACTGAAGTTTAAAATTTGTAAAATAAAATTTAAAGTCAGTTAAAAAAAACTGTGTTTTTGAAATTTGGAATTTGGTTTAAATTTTCAGTTTTTAAAATAAACTTTTTAAATTTAAATTGATTAACTACTTTAAAATGGTTAAATGATTTGAAATTTAAAATGAAGATAAATGAAAGTAATTTAAATTTGAAATTTGAACCTATGCAGCCTGGAATCAAAAATTAAATATGTATCCCAGTTTTGGAATAAAAAGAAGTTTTAAATAAAAATAAAATAATTTAAACAACTTTGAATGTCATAGTGTATTTTTAATTGAATTAAATTAAAAAATGAATTTGGTTTAAAATTCTTTCAAATCTCTTTTATAAAATAAATATTCTTTAACTTGTAGAATAGAAAGGGTTTTGAAATATAATTTAAAATTTTGTTTAAGTTACATTTGAATTCGTTTTCAATCTTAAATTTAAAATGAAATTTAAATTAAAATTTGGAAGTAAATTGTTTTTAAATGCTTTATTTAAATAAGAGATGTTTTATCTTAAAAATAAATAAATGAAATTTAATGATTTTGATTCATTAAATTTTTAAGTTAATTAATCAAGTAATTAATAAATAATTAAATGAAAATAGTAATCACTTAGTAAAAATAATTAAGAGAAGATAATTAAAGGTTAAGGATTGATTTATCAAATATTTGAGATTAATTACTTTAAAGAATAATTAATTAATGTGGTTAATTAATTAAGAGAACTAAATCGATTAAGGTTAATTAACGTAAAGTGATTAAGAAATCATTATTAATTAGGGAGTAATTAATTATTGAAATTAATTAGAGGAATAATAAATCTATTTATTAAGGACAATTAATTTTAACTAAGATTTAATTAATCAATAATTAAAAGTTTATTATTTAAAGTAATTAATTGAGGAATAAGTAATTAAGATTTATTAATTACAATTAAAGGATAATTAATTAAGATAAATAATTTAATAAATGATTAATAAATGAACATGGTTAAGACTTAATTAATTATAGTTAATGATAATTAATCATTGGTTTAAGGATTTCAAATAAAAGTAATTATGTGGGTAATAAATTTATAACCACACGGTTTATTCATCTTAAATAAAGATGTTTGATTGTTAATGAATGTTGTGTGATGGATTGATATATTTGATATGTGATGCTATGTGATGCTTTATACTGAGCTGTTATATCTGTGATGTATATATTGTTATATGAATATGCAAACCCCTTTACTTGTAAAACGACATTTGGATTTCGATGCGACAGGGAGTCGGATTCCATTTGGTTATCCGAAACCCACATCGAATTCTAATAATTGAACCTGTGCTGATTGATGATGTGGCACTCTTATTGTGTAAAACCCCTGGACTACACTTGTACACACACAAATATGGATTGCACGTGGAAATTTGGTTAAGTCACAGATTTTGAAATTGTTTTAAAATTGAATTTTTGAATCCAAAATAGTTTTGGGATTAGAATTGAAGCTTTTGAAAAAAAAATGAATTTCAAAAATAAGAGTTATTTGAATAACTTGATTGAGTTTTGAAATTTAAATAATTTAAATTTAAATTTGAACTCAATATTTGAAATCGAATTTTATGATTTGGAAACTATGGTTTAAAAGGTTATTCAACTTATAAATGGGTTTATATGTGTTTTCTTAAAATCATTTTAAAAGTGATGTTTTGGAATTTAAATTTAACCCAAAGATCTTAACTTGTACAAATGAAATTGGATTTTTCCAAAAGGAAACTATTTGTTTTCAAACGATTGAAGCTTTCACATAAGAATGAATTTACAAGTTGTGTTAAAAGGATTTTCAGGTCTAAAAGGAAAATTGTTTTCCAAGTTATAGATAAATCTTTGGAAATGGGTTTGAAAGCTATAAATCTTTAATTTTAAAGATTTAATTTGGTTAATCCAAATCAAATGGGAATTGTTTTGAAATCTATGGATAGATCTTTGTGAAATTTGGTGAAAATTTGTGAAATTAATCTTTTTATTTAAAGATTTAAAATGGTAATTTGTTTGACCGTTTGGAAGAAAGTTATGGATTTTATAAGTTGTGACTTAGCTAAAATCCCATATCCATATGTTTTAAAATATGGCGCTCATTATTCGGTTTAGCCGGGAGAGGACCTTGTGTCATATAACCCATTCCGAATAGTGATACGACGTTATGGATCGCATTTGAAGACCGGTGGTGAAGACCGGGTATTTGTGATAACGATAGGATAAACTATCGATTGACTCTGCACTGAGTTGCTCCGGTATAGAGTTCTCCCTTAGTGATGGGAAGTCCGATCGGGATTGTGGATACCCGGATTTGCAAGGGCTTCTTCGGAAGTGCCTTCGGTTCTGTTCGAACCCGGAACAGACTTGTATGGTTGTATGTCTGACATTACACTTTGAGATGTTAACTGATTTCTATCAAATACATTTCTGCTTGGTGGCGGAGAATTTATTCTCTTAGCTTAACACCCTTCTCTGAGACGTACGAGCTCAGAGGTTATGTAGTTGATATTTATCAGTGATATATTCCCAATTTGGTAGTGTGGCATGCTGAGTGCTGCTGTGTGTTGATGATCAATTGTTGATCATTTGTGATCAAAGCATGGCTTTGTATAAAGCGTAGCTTTGTGGACGAGACTGCATCAGGACCTCCCTCCCCGGAAATGGTCGAAACAGGAAAGATGCAGCAAGGTTATGAGGGTCGCGCCCTTAAGGGTATGTCATTTCCTTCTGGAAAAGGGTGGTATCATGGTATGGAGCCCAGATACTTACTCATGTGGATACTGCAGATCTATTACTTTGTGATACTTTGTGGTTGTTGTGCGCGCGCTCGGATAAAGGTCCCAAAGGACCGGGGGATGACATATTCGTGTAGTAGTTACCTAGTTACAGAGGTAACCCGGCCTTGTGTTGGCAGAGATCTAACCGTAACGTTAGTTCTCGGGACGTCCCGCCAGAGGCGATCCCATGTGGCAGTAGGAAGTTCCTTAGCCTGACCATTTGTTGGAAATCCATTCATCCAATACGCGCCTTGTACGGTTTTAGTTGTAGAACCTGCCATTTAACATGGCAGCTATAGTAGGCATAGCATCATGGTACCTATGCTGGCTAGGATTTATATTATACTTTCGAAAGATTTTCCACTATGCACTAGTAATAATATCAAAGAATTTTTCTCGTAGTAAGCATGTTTGACTATCATAAGGAGAAATCTCCCCCACGTGCGCGTTTGCATTGTGTGTGTGCCGAGAGGCCATATGGTAGTTTCATTTTCCAAAAAAGCATTGCGTATTTCAAATTTAAATTCTCTTGTTTGTTTCAAGGACCAAATGATTTTGTTTGCTCATACCAGTCCCATGACTAACCTGGAGTTTATTGTTCCTTTCCTAAACTCTGGGTGCCCACTATTTTCCCACACGGGCAGTCTAGAGTTGGGATTTTCAGATAATCTATGGTAGGTGTAGATTCGATAGTTTTCAGCCTTAGGATTTGGCAATCGCATTTTGGATCGAGTTGTTTCTCTTCATCTTGATTTGGAGTTCGAGCTATTTCTGGATTGGTGCTTTGGAGATAGAGATTACTGATACTGGAGTTCTTTCTTGAAGACTATTTTGGAGTTTTGTTCCGCTGCTGTGTTATCTTTTTATTTCCGCTGCTATTCCTTGTATCTCTGATAATGTTGATATCTATTGTACCATTCTATTGTATCATTCATGTTGTATCAGTTATTGTATCAAATGTTGTATATTGATATATGTTATTCATTTCTTCCGCTGTGTTATTTACTTAATGTGTTATAAGCTCCGGCACGACTCGAATTTCGACGTTTGAATCTGCGGCATTTGAATACGTGAGTCGTATTCGGTACCGATTTTCGAAGGCCGAGTCAGGGTCGTCACATTTGGTATCAGAGCTGATGGTTAAAACCTTAGCTCAGGAGTATAACACATTAAGTAGCTCATTAGAGATAGGGTGAAGTATACCCTAGAATGAGTGATCCCTAAGATATCCGTTCGAATGCCTCAGTAAATTCTCTTGCTATTCACCGATGGTAAGTATGAGTGCGAGAAGAGGACGAGATTGGGGACAGGGGAATACGACTACAAATGGTCGATACCCTGCAATAGCGGAAACAACTTTTCTCTATCAATCTCCTTTGATTCGTCTTTTCAATTCTTTGATTACTTCGCAGCAGCTCGAGGAGAAGTTTCGGTGTGATGGTGGCCTTACGACTCGTTGTAGAAAATTCTTACTTCGTATCTTCGTCGGTTTCTTATCAGCTTTTCGATCTAAACTTTAATGAATTTGAAAATTTAAATTAAATAAATGGGAAAATTTTAAATTGAATAAATTGGTTAACAAATATAAGAATAAATTTGAATTGAATCAATAAATCGATATCGATTGAAACCAAATTTAAAATTGTAATTTAGTGTGTATATCAAAGTCCAAATACTTTGGAGTATTCCAACCCGAATTTGGAATCCATATCTAGTGTTTGAGAAATTGTAAAAGATTGAATATGTCTATCTATCTATTCTCTGGGATCCGATATATTCTACGAACGATTAGTTATCCCATCGAACTAATCAATGCCCTTGCATATTCATAGACCGGTGAACCCAAATATCTTGTGAAATAATTGTATGAGTTTGTTCTCATATTGTTAATATTCTGATTTGAAAAACCAAATGCAGAATAAATATTTCGATCTGATCTGGTCAATCATTTCTTTATATATTATCTATTCTTTGTCGTCTTCTTTGCAATTTCGAGGACGAAATTCTTTTAAGGGGGGATGTAACGACCCAGAATTTTTATAAAATAAAATTTGAATATTTAATTAATTTTAAATATTTATAAGTGAATTTATAAGTCAAATAAATTTTTATTTGAATTATTGGATTTAATTGGATAATTAAATCGATAATTTAAAATGTTAAATTATGGAAATAATTGAAAATAGAGTTAAATATGATAGAAAATGATTTGTAAAATTTTATTTAATCATACTGGAGTTATAGAAATATTTTAGAACTTTTAAAATCGAATTAAAAGTTAATTTGTGAAAATTGAATATTTTAATATTTAATAATCGACTGTAAAATAGTCAATTTTTGGACAGTCTCAGAATTGAACGAAACCAGTTTCATTGGATCCGTAATAGTTAGTTATTACCGGATTTCAAATTTCGTGTCAATCGGAGCTATCGTTTGATCGTGGCAGCTCGAAACGCATCGATTTATTTTTAATTTAAATTTGACGAGTCAAAATAGCCATTTTTCAAAAAGTCTCGGAATTCGACGAAACCAGTTTCATCGGATCCGTAATGTGATATTATTGTAAGGTCTCAAATTTCAAGTCATTTGGATTTACCGTTTGTCCGGTGCAAATTAAAACGCCTAGAAAATCGCTTAAATCGGTTTAATTCAAATTGAGCGTTTTCAGCCATAACTCGCACATACTTCCGAACTAGCTTCCGAAACCTGTTCCATTGTGTCCGGAACGCGGGATAAACCCTAGGTACGCTGGTTACGGCGTCTAAATCGGAGTTCGGAATTTCCGGGATGAATAGTGTCGCTCGTTCCTTATAAATAGACATGAGCCTTCATAAATTTGATAAAAATTATCACAAAACCCTAATCTAATAACTCCAGCCGCCACCCCCCCCTGAATGGCCAGAAATGCTCCAACTTTATCCCTCTAGATCTTCCAATCCGTCGACATTCACGCGAAGTGCTCAACTACAAAGATGAAGCGCACAACACGAGCTAGAGATTCAACGGTGGAGATCGTGTTTGGAGTCGCGTAGAAGGAGAAAAAGGGGCCGAAACCTGCAGATTTTCGCACGCTTTTCAAGGCCAATCCTAGGGCCGAGCTTCAGGTGGTTGGTGGTGGGAGTAGCTCTCGCGAAGAGCTTCGATTTGCAAGTGGTTTGATGGGATTTCGTCGAGAAATGAGCTCGCAAGGTTGAACCCTAGTTTGCTTGCTTATGGGTTCTATGCACGGCCTATTACCTGTAGTGTGGAACGTGATGAGGAAGAGGGGGAGGACGGCCAGATTTGCATGGGATGGGATCTAAGGGCTGGTGTGAGTTAGGGCTTAAAATTAATTAGATTATGTTGTATTTAGTTAATTAAAAATCGTGTAATCTTATAAAATGCATAACTTTTTCATACGAGGTCGAAAAAATGCAAACTCAGTTGCGTTGGAATCGTATGGACGAGCACTACGCGATGGAGTTGGTTTGGAGTCGTTTGGAGTTAGTGAGAATTTCGGGTAAAATTAAACGCGCGTTTAATTTTATTCGAAATAAAAGCTAAAACGGAAAATAAAACCAAGGTGAGAACTTCTCACTCAATCGAATAGATTTCGATTTTATTTTAAATAGTTAGATTTAAAATATTTGAATGCATGTTTGAATGATGACTGTAAATTATTGATTGTTAAAATAGACATTATTCGCCGTTAGTAAGCGGATGTTATTTAATATAAACATATACCGCGAATATTTCATAAACAGTGAAATTGGTATTATATATAATATCAATATATATATATTGGCATATGTATATATTGCAGTTGTTGATTTCCCGCATTTTTTGTTTAGCGGATGAGACCCTATTACGCCGTTATTAAGCGGATAATATTTATTAAGAACATATACCGCGATAATTTCGTACTGGAGCGAAATTGGTATTGTGCTAATGTTTTTGGATGCAGGAAACAGGTTGGAGGGATCCAACTGGATTCCTCAACAGTATTTATTTTATTTCAGATATTTTGATATTTGATGGATTATCATATCGATATATGATATCGTTGTTAGTCGTGATTGACTATTTGGTGTGTAGCATCATTGGACCCAGATTTTGGGGATTTTAAAATGGTTTTAAAAGTGATTTTTGAAAATATACTATATTTTTAGAATTAATCCATTTTAAATAAATAAACGTTATAATTTTTAATGTTATAAAAATTTTGGTTTTTGTGAAATATAGTTAAAAAAAAGCTGATTTTTAGAATACGATTAAAAGTCGATTTTTTGAGAAATATGAACTAATGATTTTATAAAATAATTTAGATTGGATTTTTGAATATATGAAAAGTTTAAATATGGGATTTATAAAATTTGATTATTTTATAAATCAGATTGATGAAATTATAAAGGAATTTAAAGACGTTTTAAAAGAAAAATATAAATTGATTTATATTAAAGATTTATAAATTGATAATTTATAAATTAGAACGTAGGAATTATAAAACGAGCTTTTATAAGTGTAAGAATAAATTGTGAATGAATTTCATAAATAGAATGAAATTTATAGAATTTTATACGGTGAAGTCATAAATGGAATTTTATAAGCAATAGGTTTATAAAATTTATTATGTTGTTAAAATAATAGTTTTGGATAAATAAATGAATCTTATAAGTTATAAGATTTATAATTATGAAATTCTAAGGAACGATTTTGTGAAATAATCGTTTATAAGTATTTAACTTATAATATGAACGTTTAGTTTATAATTTAGTTATAAACTGGAATAGGTTAATAAAGGAATTTATTAAAGGAAGTTTTTATAAATAAATAGAAATGGAATTTATAAACGTTGTTTTATAAATTCACAAACGACTTATTTTGATAAGTTAATTGTTATAACTTATAAATGGAGTTATATTCACGTTTTAGACGGTGAATAATCCTTTAAGTTAAAAAGTATAAAAAGGATGAAATTTGTTAACATAGTATATTCACGTTTTTGAATAGTGAATAACACGTTAAAGAAAATGGTTTAGATTTGATGTTTTAAATTGAATTAAAACGATCTAACGATGTTTTAAAAGGTGTTGTGATTCGAAACCATAGATTTCAACATTTATTGTTGAAATAGACGTTTTCGAGAAATAAAAGGGAATAGTGGACTATAACACTGTTGTTATAGTAAATGATTTCCGAAAGGAAATGTTTTGTATAGTATTGAGATTTATATATCTATTTTAATTTCGAATCCTTATACTAGTAATTTTGGGTTGTCGTAACGATGTTTTACGCAACATTCGTTTTGGCCCAAATAAATATGTTTAAGGGAATGATTACCTTAAAGAATGAATTATATACTTAATTCGATTTAAGTATATTGAATATTTTCCAGTGTTGAAAATAAAAGGAATTTGTGAATTACTTATGAATAAATAAGTATGGAAATGTTTTCCAATATGAAGTGAATAATTAGAATTTATCTTTTTCTGAAGATAAATTGAAATGAATTATTGAAATCGTATATGCATGAATATTTTGGAATATAAATTCACTAAGGAATTTATATGTGAAAGTGAAACTTGTTAAAAATAAATATTGATTTATTTTTGAAATGTTGAAATTATATATCTTGTAAAGATATTTTGGAAAATAAATAATTTGGAAAATTATTTGGAATCTGGTGATGTGTGCATATCAATTGATAGTTCAATAACCGACTATCAATATTTCCCTTTGAATGGGTATTTGATGTGAATTGATTGAATTTGAATGCACACTTATTTTTGAATAAGCGCTCACTATTCGGGTTAACCGGGAAAGGACCATGGGGTCGTATAACCCACTCCGAATATGTGATACGTCGTTGTGAATCGCATTTGAAGATCGGTGTTGAAGACCGGATATTTGCGAGAGCGATAGGATGAACTATCGATTGACTCTGCACCGAGTTGCTCCGGTATTGAGTTCTCCATATGTGATGGTGAATCCGATCAGGATTGTGAATATCCGGATTGCAAGGACTTCTTTGTAAGTGCCTTCGGTTCTGTTCGAGCCCGGAACAGACTTGTATGGATTGTATGCCTGACATTACAAGTTGAGATATAAAGCCGATTTCTTTCAAATATATTTCTGTTGGTGGCGGAGAATTTATTCTTTGCTTAACACCCTTCTTTGAGACGTACGAGCTCAAAGGTTATATAGTTGAAGTTATCAGCAATATATCCCATTTTGGTAATGTGACATGCTGAGTGATGCTGAAATGATCATTGTGTTGATTATTTGTGATAGGATCATTTATTTGATCGTCTATCTTAGTGATCATTGTGTTGATCATTTGTTGACCCAAAGCACGGCTTTTTGTACAAAGTGTGTTTTTGTGGACGTGACTTCGTCGAGCCTCACATCCCGGAAATGGTCAAAACAGGAAAGATGCGGCAAGGTTATTAGGGGTTGCTGTAGCTCCCCTTAGGGTATGTGCATTTCCTTCTGGAAAGGGGTGGTATCATGGTATGGAGCCCAGATACTTACTCATGTTGAGAACACTCTATTTATTATGGTGTGATGTTGGATATCGAGCGCTCGGTTGAAAAGGTCCCAAAGGACCGGGGGATGGCATATTCGGTCAGTTGTTACTCAGTTAGGAGTAACCCGGCCTTGTGTTGGTAGAGATCCGGTTTGGTTCTCGGGGATGTCCATCCAGAGGCATTATCAGTGGCAATGGGAAGTTCCTTAGCCTGACCATTTGTTGGAAATCCAAAGAAACAATACGTGACTTGTACGGTATTAGTTGTATAACCTGCTATGGAATGTGGCGGTAACCTGCTATTGAACATAGTTAGCTATAGTAGGCATACGATAATGGTCGTATGTTGGCTAAGATTTATATCTTTATTTTCGAAATGATTTGTTATACACTATGCACTAGTAATAATATCAAATGTTATTTTAAATGCGTATCAAGCATCTTTGGCTATCATAAGGAGAAATCTCCTCCGATTCTGCGTTTGCATGTGTGTGTGTGCGGGAGGCCTTATGGTAGTCTCATTTTTAAAAGCATTGCGAATTGAATTTAAAAATATTTCTCTTTTTGATTTTAAAGATAAATAAACTGTTTTGAGTTCTCACACCAGTCACATGACTGACTTGGAGTTTATTGTTTTCCTTCCTAAACTCTGGGTACCCACCAATTTCCACACGGGCAGTTAAGAGTTAGGTTTATCAGGATATTCAGGATTTTCAGGAGTTGCTGGAGGCAAGCTGGATGGCATGGCGTATTACTAGTTTATATAGTATTTCTTTTTCCGCTGCATTGTTTGATGTTGTTGTTGTACACTCTGATGATATGATGTAATGAAATGAAATGTAATGTAATAACTGATATAGTTCTTTGTTTAAAGATTATTCATTTATTATTATATGTTGTTCCGCTGCGAATTGTGAGATTCTAATGTTGTTCTGTTGTTCTTTCTTCCCGTTCTATTTTTAAATTTTTCTATCTTCTGTTTTTCTAATTCTCTGTTTTCTAAAAAATTGTCTATCTTCTTTTCCCTCTATTTTTCTTTTTCTCTCTTCTTTCTTTTCTTTTCTTTTTAAAACCCATAACTATCCGGTTTTTCGGCAACGAAAATCCGGGGCGTTACATTTGGTATCAGAGCTCTGATGGTTAAGCGACAACCATGGTTCTGTAGGGTATAATTCATTAGAGATAGAGTCAGCAGTACTCTAGAATGAGTTTGAGTGTAATAATAGCTATGAGAGCGTATTTGTTAGTGAATATAAAAATTGTTTTATATTGTGATGATTGGTTTATTGAGTGGCATATGAACTTTCGTCAGCGTGGTCCGCAAGACTATGCCGAAGGGGTTTCTAAACACTTGAATAGAACAATTCGGCACAATATTGATTTAAAAATTGGGTAAATGAAATAATTTTACCTTGATTATATTTTATATATAAAGGAATAATTTTTCAGAATTATCAAAGTGTATATAAGTTGATTGTTAGGTTGTTTGGATAATCTAAATAAAAGAATAATTGTATAAGCAAAAGAATTATAAGAATTGAGTTATAATTAAAGTGAATTACAATTGTGAAATAAACTTATATATATGAGAAGTGAAACTATATGAATATATTTATGAATATGAGTTGTAAATAAAAAATGAATTCAAAGTTAAATGAAGTTGATATTAGTAATAAAGATAAATGTGAACTTAAGTTATGTGAATGAAATTCAACTTTGGTAATTGAATTGAATAAATGAATTGAATTGTGAATCAATTGAATGTGAATTAAGTAGATATGAAATAATGAATGTAAGTATTAATTCATTGAAATCTAATGTTATTAGAAGTTGAATAAATTGAATGAGAATGAATATAAGCAAAGGAATTTGGTTGTAACTAATATACTTTGGTTGTTATTTGATTGTTGATTGGTTGTATATAATTCATTAAGAGTTAATGAAATTGAATTAGTAAAATTTAAAGCTATGAAATTGAATTCAAATTAGAAGTAAATAAATTTGAATAGAATTTAATGTGAATTGGATTTAATTAGTGAATGCAAACTAATTGAATTGAAAAAGAATGTTGATAAAATCCAATGTTGATAAATCAAATATGATTTAGAGTGAAAACCAATTCATTGTATATGAATGAAAATATGAATGAATATATTGGTTATGAATTTGTTGAATGGTAATTGGATGATGGTTGAATATATATTGCTATTGTTGCATTTGCTATGTGACATATATAGTTATCATGTTGTTATATGTTGTATATTGAGATTATTTGCATATGTGCATGTTCTCATGTTGTTTGTTAAGTGTTTAGTAGGTGCGGATCGTGTTTGCTTCGCATTTGGAGTTCGCTTTAGCGCTATATTAGCCGTATATGCTTGCTAATAAAATATAAGGTACATATCTCGGATTAAATATCGTACTTTTACACTTTTTTCCCTTCGGGATGCCTCATTACTTGATGAGATGTATATTTGTGATATATATACTGTCATTTTTTTTTTCGGATCGAGCCGCGCAAAGGAGACATGGCGAATTTTTCCGAAAATTTAAGGCGTTAGAAAAATTTAAGAAAATTGGAAAATTTTGAAAACTTTAACTTTGATTTTGAAATTGAAAGTTAAATGATATAGTTGTTTTTGAAAAAGATAACTAAGTATGATTTGAAAACTTAGTAAAGTTATTGTAAGAAGTTTAATTATGAATTTTGGAAAGTTAATAGATTTTGTAACCTTTCTTACTTGTAATTTCGAGGACGAAATTCTTTTAAGGGGGAAAGATTGTAACGACCCAGAATTTTTATAAAATAAAATTTGAATATTTAATTAATTTTAAATATTTATAAGTGAATTTATAAGTCAAATAAATTTTTATTTGAATTATTAGATTTAATTGGATAATTAAATCGATAATTTAAAATGTTAAATTATGGAAATAATTGAAAATAGAGTTAAATATGATAGAAAATGATTTGTAAAATTTTATTTAATCATACTGGAGTTATAGAAATATTTTAGAACTTTTAAAATCGAATTAAAAGTTAATTTGTGAAAATTGAATATTTTAATATTTAATAATCGACTGTAAAATAGTCAATTTTTGGACAGTCTCAGAATTGAACGAAACCAGTTTCATTGGATCCGTAATAGTTAGTTATTACCGGATTTCAAATTTCGTGTCAATCGGAGCTATCGTTTGATCGTGGCAGCTCGAAACGCATCGATTTATTTTTAATTTAAATTTGACGAGTCAAAATAGCCATTTTTCAAAAAGTCTCGGAATTCGACGAAACCAGTTTCATCGGATCCGTAATGTGATATTATTGTAAGGTCTCAAATTTCAAGTCATTTGGATTTACCGTTTGTCCGGTGCAAATTAAAACGCCTAGAAAATCGCTTAAATCGGTTTAATTCAAATTGAGCGTTTTCAGCCATAACTCGCACATACTTCCGAACTAGCTTCCGAAACCTGTTCCATTGTGTCCGGAACGCGGGATAAACCCTAGGTACGCTGGTTACGGCGTCTAAATCGGAGTTCGGAATTTCCGGGATGAATAGTGTCGCTCGTTCCTTATAAATAGACATGAGCCTTCATAAATTTGATAAAAATTATCACAAAACCCTAATCTAATAACTCCAGCCGCCACCCCCCCCTGAATGGCCAGAAATGCTCCAACTTTATCCCTCTAGATCTTCCAATCCGTCGACATTCACGCGAAGTGCTCAACTACAAAGATGAAGCGCACAACACGAGCTAGAGATTCAACGGTGGAGATCGTGTTTGGAGTCGCGTAGAAGGAGAAAAAGGGGCCGAAACCTGCAGATTTTCGCACGCTTTTCAAGGCCAATCCTAGGGCCGAGCTTCAGGTGGTTGGTGGTGGGAGTAGCTCTCGCGAAGAGCTTCGATTTGCAAGTGGTTTGATGGGATTTCGTCGAGAAATGAGCTCGCAAGGTTGAACCCTAGTTTGCTTGCTTATGGGTTCTATGCACGGCCTATTACCTGTAGTGTGGAACGTGATGAGGAAGAGGGGGAGGACGGCCAGATTTGCATGGGATGGGATCTAAGGGCTGGTGTGAGTTAGGGCTTAAAATTAATTAGATTATGTTGTATTTAGTTAATTAAAAATCGTGTAATCTTATAAAATGCATAACTTTTTCATACGAGGTCGAAAAAATGCAAACTCAGTTGCGTTGGAATCGTATGGACGAGCACTACGCGATGGAGTTGGTTTGGAGTCGTTTGGAGTTAGTGAGAATTTCGGGTAAAATTAAACGCGCGTTTAATTTTATTCGAAATAAAAGCTAAAACGGAAAATAAAACCAAGGTGAGAACTTCTCACTCAATCGAATAGATTTCGATTTTATTTTAAATAGTTAGATTTAAAATATTTGAATGCATGTTTGAATGATGACTGTAAATTATTGATTGTTAAAATAGACATTATTCGCCGTTAGTAAGCGGATGTTATTTAATATAAACATATACCGCGAATATTTCATAAACAGTGAAATTGGTATTATATATAATATCAATATATATATATATTGGCATATGTATATATTGCAGTTGTTGATTTCCCGCATTTTTTGTTTAGCGGATGAGACCCTATTACGCCGTTATTAAGCGGATAATATTTATTAAGAACATATACCGCGATAATTTCGTACTGGAGCGAAATTGGTATTGTGCTAATGTTTTTGGATGCAGGAAACAGGTTGGAGGGATCCAACTGGATTCCTCAACAGTATTTATTTTATTTCAGATATTTTGATATTTGATGGATTATCATATCGATATATGATATCGTTGTTAGTCGTGATTGACTATTTGGTGTGTAGCATCATTGGACCCAGATTTTGGGGATTTTAAAATGGTTTTAAAAGTGATTTTTGAAAATATACTATATTTTTAGAATTAATCCATTTTAAATAAATAAACGTTATAATTTTTAATGTTATAAAAATTTTGGTTTTTGTGAAATATAGTTAAAAAAAAGCTGATTTTTAGAATACGATTAAAAGTCGATTTTTTGAGAAATATGAACTAATGATTTTATAAAATAATTTAGATTGGATTTTTGAATATATGAAAAGTTTAAATATGGGATTTATAAAATTTGATTATTTTATAAATCAGATTGATGAAATTATAAAGGAATTTAAAGACGTTTTAAAAGAAAAATATAAATTGATTTATATTAAAGATTTGTAAATTGATAATTTATAAATTAGAACGTAGGAATTATAAAACGAGCTTTTATAAGTGTAAGAATAAATTGTGAATGAATTTCATAAATAGAATGAAATTTATAGAATTTTATACGGTGAAGTCATAAATGGAATTTTATAAGCAATAGGTTTATAAAATTTATTATGTTGTTAAAATAATAGTTTTGGATAAATAAATGAATCTTATAAGTTATAAGATTTATAATTATGAAATTCTAAGGAACGATTTTGTGAAATAATCGTTTATAAGTATTTAACTTATAATATGAACGTTTAGTTTATAATTTAGTTATAAACTGGAATAGGTTAATAAAGGAATTTATTAAAGGAAGTTTTTATAAATAAATAGAAATGGAATTTATAAACGTTGTTTTATAAATTCACAAACGACTTATTTTGATAAGTTAATTGTTATAACTTATAAATGGAGTTATATTCACGTTTTAGACGGTGAATAATCCTTTAAGTTAAAAAGTATAAAAAGGATGAAATTTGTTAACATAGTATATTCACGTTTTTGAATAGTGAATAACACGTTAAAGAAAATGGTTTAGATTTGATGTTTTAAATTGAATTAAAACGATCTAACGATGTTTTAAAAGGTGTTGTGATTCGAAACCATAGATTTCAACATTTATTGTTGAAATAGACGTTTTCGAGAAATAAAAGGGAATAGTGGACTATAACACTGTTGTTATAGTAAATGATTTCCGAAAGGAAATGTTTTGTATAGTATTGAGATTTATATATCTATTTTAATTTCGAATCCTTATACTAGTAATTTTGGGTTGTCGTAACGATGTTTTACGCAACATTCGTTTTGGCCCAAATAAATATGTTTAAGGGAATGATTACCTTAAAGAATGAATTATATACTTAATTCGATTTAAGTATATTGAATATTTTCCAGTGTTGAAAATAAAAGGAATTTGTGAATTACTTATGAATAAATAAGTATGGAAATGTTTTCCAATATGAAGTGAATAATTAGAATTTATCTTTTTCTGAAGATAAATTGAAATGAATTATTGAAATCGTATATGCATGAATATTTTGGAATATAAATTCACTAAGGAATTTATATGTGAAAGTGAAACTTGTTAAAAATAAATATTGATTTATTTTTGAAATGTTGAAATTATATATCTTGTAAAGATATTTTGGAAAATAAATAATTTGGAAAATTATTTGGAATCTGGTGATGTGTGCATATCAATTGATAGTTCAATAACCGACTATCAATATTTCCCTTTGAATGGGTATTTGATGTGAATTGATTGAATTTGAATGCACACTTATTTTTGAATAAGCGCTCACTATTCGGGTTAACCGGGAAAGGACCATGGGGTCGTATAACCCACTCCGAATATGTGATACGTCGTTGTGAATCGCATTTGAAGATCGGTGTTGAAGACCGGATATTTGCGAGAGCGATAGGATGAACTATCGATTGACTCTGCACCGAGTTGCTCCGGTATTGAGTTCTCCATATGTGATGGTGAATCCGATCAGGATTGTGAATATCCGGATTGCAAGGACTTCTTTGTAAGTGCCTTCGGTTCTGTTCGAGCCCGGAACAGACTTGTATGGATTGTATGCCTGACATTACAAGTTGAGATATAAAGCCGATTTCTTTCAAATATATTTCTGTTGGTGGCGGAGAATTTATTCTTTGCTTAACACCCTTCTTTGAGACGTACGAGCTCAAAGGTTATATAGTTGAAGTTATCAGCAATATATCCCATTTTGGTAATGTGACATGCTGAGTGATGCTGAAATGATCATTGTGTTGATTATTTGTGATAGGATCATTTATTTGATCGTCTATCTTAGTGATCATTGTGTTGATCATTTGTTGACCCAAAGCACGGCTTTTTGTACAAAGTGTGTTTTTGTGGACGTGACTTCGTCGAGCCTCACATCCCGGAAATGGTCAAAACAGGAAAGATGCGGCAAGGTTATTAGGGGTTGCTGTAGCTCCCCTTAGGCTATGTGCATTTCCTTCTGGAAAGGGGTGGTATCATGGTATGGAGCCCAGATACTTACTCATGTTGAGAACACTCTATTTATTATGGTGTGATGTTGGATATCGAGCGCTCGGTTGAAAAGGTCCCAAAGGACCGGGGGATGGCATATTCGGTCAGTTGTTACTCAGTTAGGAGTAACCCGGCCTTGTGTTGGTAGAGATCCGGTTTGGTTCTCGGGGATGTCCATCCAGAGGCATTCTCAGTGGCAATGGGAAGTTCCTTAGCCTGACCATTTGTTGGAAATCCAAAGAAACAATACGTGACTTGTACGGTATTAGTTGTATAACCTGCTATGGAATGTGGCGGTAACCTGCTATTGAACATAGTTAGCTATAGTAGGCATACGATAATGGTCGTATGTTGGCTAAGATTTATATCTTTATTTTCGAAATGATTTGTTATACACTATGCACTAGTAATAATATCAAATGTTATTTTAAATGCGTATCAAGCATCTTTGGCTATCATAAGGAGAAATCTCCTCCGATTCTGCGTTTGCATGTGTGTGTGTGCGGGAGGCCTTATGGTAGTCTCATTTTTAAAAGCATTGCGAATTGAATTTAAAAATATTTCTCTTTTTGATTTTAAAGATAAATAAACTGTTTTGAGTTCTCACACCAGTCACATGACTGACTTGGAGTTTATTGTTTTCCTTCCTAAACTTTGGGTGCCCACCAATTTCCACACGGGCAGTTAAGAGTTAGGTTTATCAGGATATTCAGGATTTTCAGGAGTTGCTGGAGGCAAGCTGGATGGCATGGCGTATTACTAGTTTATATAGTATTTCTTTTTCCGCTGCATTGTTTGATGTTGTTGTTGTACACTCTGATGATATGATGTAATGAAATGAAATGTAATGTAATAACTGATATAGTTCTTTGTTTAAAGATTATTCATTTATTATTATATGTTGTTCCGCTGCGAATTGTGAGATTCTAATGTTGTTCTGTTGTTCTTTCTTCCCGTTCTATTTTTAAATTTTTCTATCTTCTGTTTTTCTAATTCTCTGTTTTCTAAAAAATTGTCTATCTTCTTTTCCCTCTATTTTTCTTTTTCTCTCTTCTTTCTTTTCTTTTCTTTTTAAAACCCATAACTATCCGGTTTTTCGGCAACGAAAATCCGGGGCGTTACAGGGGAAATCTGTAACATTCCTGAAATTTTAGCCAAGTTAATTTGGCAATTAAATTAATTTTTGAAAATAAATTGCGAATTAATTAGAAAATTTTCTATTGTAAATAAATAAATAATTTGATTACAAAATAGAAATTTGAGATTTGTAAGATTTCAAAATAAAATGTATTAAAAAAAATAAACTAGAAATTAAAAACTTTTAAAAGTTGTACAAGAATAAATAAATAAATAAATAAATGTAAGAATGTAAATTGTATAAATATATTAGTGCATAAACATGTTGAACAAAAATTTAATGTAAGTACATATACATAAGTTTTTATTTCAAGTTGAGATTGAAAATTTAATTTTTATTTTAAATAGATGTTTTTAAAAAGTAAGTAGCATTTAAAAAAAAATTAGGTTTATAAGAAAAAAAATTCCTTTGTCTTTAAAATTTTAAAAGTAAAACATATACAACATGCAAATGTGAGAATGGAGTGTAGGAGTTAACAAAATCTAAAAGTTATAATGATTTTATACAAATGGCATTCACCATATCTAATAAAATAAAATAATAGAATTAAAAATTTGTAGAAAACTCTTCAGCTCCCCAAATTCAAATTTATTTAGTCTTAGCCAAATCTGAAAAACACAGTAAAAAGATTTGAGCATCTAAAATTCTGAATACCCAAGAAAAAGAAAATGATGAGAAGAGGAAAGTCAGAAAAGAAAATGCATTCTCTTCTCAAGAATCTGGGAGCAAAGTCAAATACAAATTCTTCAACCTGTAATTCACTTCAAAATGCAAATCAATCTTGTCTGCATTTTTCCAAACCAGATTCAAAAGAAAGTTCAACAGCAAGTTTAAATTCAAAACAAAGAAGCAACAGGAGCTAATCATTTCAGATTTAATAACAAGTTTAAGAACAAGTGCAAGATCAAATCTCAGGTAAATTTTAACTTTATAGTTAGTAAATTATGATTGTAAGATCAAGTTTTAACATCAAAAAAACAAATTTGGAAAAATTTGCAGATTTGTTCAATAAAAAAAAAGTGGAGCTTCAGTTTTTCCAGTGGGCAGTGACTCTCTGGAAAATAATAATAAAGGCAAGTGAAAAATTTCTTTTTAAAATTTGAATTAAATGTTATTGTCAATAATGAAACAAAGATTTGAACAACATTATTAATAATTTGCAGGAAAGTATAAGATCAATCTCAGAACAACAGATCAAAGATAAGGCTCTGAAATCAATTCCAGATCTTCACCAAACAACCTGAAAGATCTCAGAAAAAATTGCAGATGCATTTTATAAGAAAAAAAAGGATTCAGCTTTGCTTTCTTGAAACTGTCAAACACTTTTGTCTCTGCCTTTTTCTGTCTTCTGTCAAACATCACCAGGTGAGCAAACACACTTGAACCAATTCATATGCTTTGATATTTGGGTTGATGCTTGAAATATGTGTTTAGTTGATAACCATGTCAGTATGTTTGCCTGTCTGTGAATTTGCTTGTGCATGCTTGTTTTTCATCTGAATATCTCTGTCTTAGTTTTAAGCCTCAAGTTTATTTCAATATTCATTACCTCTTGAATTAAATCACAGTTAGGATTTAGAATATAAACAAAAAATTGTTTGTTTATTGATAAAGTAAGTTTTAAAATTTATTTAAGTTAAAATAAAATTTGAAAAACTCACTGGAAACCATGAATAGGAGAGTAAAATAAGTATGGGTGGAAAATTCAACCTTCTAAATTCATAAATTCAGGAATATTAGTGGAATACTCGAACCAAATCATGAATTTTAAACCCAAAGTTAAAATTTTTAGAATTGGGAGTTAAGTGCAATTCACATTTGAACTGGAAAGGGAAAATTTAAATTTTTTGGTGATCTGCTTGATCTTGGAGGCTGAGTTGGCTCCTGTAGGTGGAGAAGTGATCTGTAAGGATGGGAAAATTATCATCTTTAGGTAAATTGCAATTTGGTGATGTTGATTTTGATTTGATGCTTTGGAACCCTAGTTTTACTGGGCTTTGAAGAATCGATCAGTACGACATTTATAGTTGGTCGAGTTGCTTGGGGTTTTGGGTATTGGAAGGTGGTGGGTTGCCGAAGGTCTCGCCGAAGTTTTAGTGGTGACGGTGGTCGGAGCATCAGGGGGGAGGCACTGACTGGTTTGAGTTGAAGTGGACAGTGTTTGTTCCAGGTTTGGACTTCGATCGTGATTTTGATCTCGAGGGAGAAGAACAGGGTACGGGTGATGGATATGGAGTGCCATGGTGATCGATGACTTGTTCCAGTCATCAGAGTTGGTCGGAGAAGGAGACGCCGTGGGTGCACGTGCACAGGGGATGGTGGATATGCAGATGAATTGTTGGATTTAGTTGCTTTGTGTTGGTCTCGGGTAATTCGAGTGTATGACTCGAAGTAGGTTAAGCTTTATCTCGAAGAAAAAGATGGGTTACTCGAGTTAACATATTGTTTCAGGTTTATAAAACAGAAACCTGTTTTATTTTTTTTAAGTTTTAAAAGCAAGTTTAAAATGTAAACCAAGATTTTTTAAACTGATTTTAAAATCTGAATTTGAATATGGTTCAAAGTAGTTTGAATTTGAGATTTGAAATAATTTAAGATTTAAAATTTAAATCTGTTTTTAAACAACTTTTAAGTGTATTAAGTTTTGAATTTAAAACTGAAGTTTAAAATTTGTAAAATAAAATTTAAAGTCAGTTAAAAAAAACCGAGTTTTTGAAATTTGGAATTTGGTTTAAATTTTCAGTTTTTAAAATAAACTTTTTAAATTTAAATTGATTAACTACTTTAAAATGGTTAAATGATTTGAAATTTAAAATGAAGATAAATGAAAGTAATTTAAATTTGAAATTTGAACCTATGCAGCCTGGAATCAAAAATTAAATATGTATCCCAGTTTTGGAATAAATAGAAGTTTTAAATAAAAATAAAATAATTTAAACAACTTTGAATGTCATAGTGTATTTTTAATTGAATTAAATTAAAAAATGAATTTGGTTTAAAATTCTTTCAAATCTCTTTTATAAAATAAATATTCTTTAACTGGTAGAATAGAAAGGGTTTTGAAATATAATTTAAAATTTTGTTTAAGT
Organism: Allium cepa; assembly: GCA_030765085.1. Lineage (NCBI taxonomy): Eukaryota > Viridiplantae > Streptophyta > Magnoliopsida > Asparagales > Amaryllidaceae > Allium > Allium cepa. Next base: position 314,037,478 of record CM060937.1, read on the forward strand.
TACATTTGAATTCATTTTAAATCTTAAATTTAAAATGAAATTAAAATTAAAATTTGGAAGTAAATTGTTTTTAAATGCTTTATTTAAATAAGAGATGTTTTATCTTAAAAATAAATAAATGAAATTTAATGATTTTGATTCATTAAATTTCTAAGTTAATTAATCAAGTAATTAATAAATAATTAAATGAAAATAGTAATCACTTAGTAAAAATAATTAAGAGAAGATAATTAAAGGTTAAGGATTGATTTATCAAATATTTGAGATTAATTACTTTAAAGAATAATTAATTAATGTTGTTAATTAATTAAGAGAACTAATTCGATTAAGGTTAATTAACTTAAAGTGATTAAGAAATCATTATTAATTATTGAAATTAATTAGAGGAATAATAAATCTATTTATTAAGGACAATTAATTTTAACTAAGATTTAATTAATCAATAATTAAAAGTTTATTATTTAAAGTAATTAATTGAGGAATAAGTAATTAAGATTTATTAATTACAATTAAAGGATAATTAATTAAGATAAATAATTTAATAAATGATTAATAAATGAACATGGTTAAGACTTAATTAATTATAGTTAATGATAATTAATCATTGGTTTAAAGATTTCGAATAAAAGTAATTATGTGGGTAATAAATTTATAACCACACGGTTTATTCATCTTAATTAAAGATGTTTAATTGTTAATGAATGTTGTGTGATGGATTGATATATTTGATATGTGATGCTATGTGATGCTTTATACTGAGCTGTTATATCTGTGATGTATATATTGTTATATGAATATGCAAACCCCTTTACTTGTAAAACGACGTTTGGATTTCGATGCGACAGGGAGTCGGATTTCATTTGGTTATCCGAAACCCACATCGAATTCTAATAATTGAACCTGTGCTGATTGATGATGTGGCACTCTTATTGTGTAAAACCCCTGGACTACACTTGTACACACACAAATATGGATTGCACGTGGAAATTTGGTTAAGTCACAGATTTTGAAATTGTTTTAAAATTGAATTTTTGAATCCAAAATAGTTTTGGGACTAGAATTGAAGCTTTTGAAAAAAAAATGAATTTCAAAAATAAGAGTTATTTGAATAACTTGATTGAGTTTTGAAATTTAAATAATTTAAATTTTAATTTGAACTCAATATTTGAAATCGAATTTTATGATTTGGAAACTATGGTTTAAAAGGTTATTCAACTTATAAATGGGTTTATATGTGTTTTTTTAAAATCATTTTAAAAGTGATGTTTTGGAATTTAAATTTAACCCAAAGATCTTAACTTGTATAAATGAAATCGGATTTTTCCAAAAGGAAACTATTTGTTTTCAAACGATTGAAGCTTTCACATAAGAATGAATTTCCAAGTTGTGTTAAAAGGATTTTGAAGTCTAAAAGGAAAATTGTTTTCCAAGTTATAGATATATCTTTGGAAATGGGTTTGAAAGCTATAAATCTTTAATTTTAAAGATTTAATTTGGTTAATCCAAATCGAATGGGAATTGTTTTGAAATCTATGGACAGATCTTTGTGAAATTTGGTGAAACTTTGTGAAATTAATCTTTTTATTTAAAGATTTAAAATGGTAATTTTTTTAACCGTTTGGAAGAAAGTTATGGATTTTATAAGTTGTGACTTAGCTAAAATCCCATATCCATATGTTTTAAAATATGGCGCTCATTATTCGGTTTAGCCGGGAGAGGACCTTGTGTCATATAACCCATTCCGAATAGTGATACGACGTTATGGATAACGTTTGAAGACCGGTGGTGAAGACCGGGTATTTGTGAGAACGATAGGATAACTTATCGATTGACTCTGCACTGAGTTGCTCCGGTATAGAGTTCTCCCTTAGTGATGGGAAGTCCGATCGGGATTGTGGATACCCGGATTTGCAAGGGCTTCTTCGGAAGTGCCTTGGGTTCTGTTCGAACCCGGAACAGACTTGTATGGTTGTATTTCCGACATTACACTTTGAGATGTTAACTGATTTCTATCAAATACATTTCTGCTTGGTGGCGGAGAATTTATTCTCTTAGCTTAACACCCTTCTCTGAGACGTACGAGCTCAGAGGTTATGTAGTGTATATTTATCAGTGATATATTCCCAATTTGGTAGTGTGGCATGCTGAGTGCTGCTGTGTGTTGATGATCAATTGTTGATCATTTGTGATCAAAGCATGGCTTTGAATAAAGCGTAGCTTTGTGGACGAGACTGCATCAGGACCTCACTCCCCGGAAATGGTCGAAACAGGAAAGATGCGGCAAGGTTATGACGGTCGCGCCCTTTAGGTTATGTCATTTCCTTCTGGAAAAGGGTGGTATAATGGTATGGAGCCCAGATACTTACTCATGTGGATACTGCAGATCTATTACTTTGTGATACTTTGTGGTTGTTGTGCGCGCGCTCGGATAAAGGTCCCAAAGGACCGGGGGATGACATATTTGTGTAGTAGTTACCTAGTTACAGAGGTAACCCGGCCTTGTGTTGGCAGAGATCTAACCGTAACGTTAGTTCTCGGGACGTCCCGCCAGAGGCGATCCTATGTGGCAGTAGGAAGTTACTTAGCCTGACCATTTGTTGGAAATCCATTCATCCAATACGCGCCTTGTACGGTTTTAGTTGTAGAACCTGCCATTTAACATGGCAGCTATAGTAGGCATAGCATCATGGTACCTATGCTGGCTAGGATTTATATTATACTTTCGAAAGATTTTCCACTATGCACTAGTAATAATATCAAAGAATTTTTCTCGTAGTAAGCATGTTTGACTATCATAAGGAGAAATCTCCCCTATGTGTGTGTTTGCATTGTGTGTGTGCCGGGAGGCCTTATGGTAGTTTCATTTTCCAAAAAAGCATTGCGGATTTCAAATTTAAATTCTCTTGTTTGTTTCGAAGACCAAATGATTTTGTTTGCTCATACCAGTCCCATGACTGACCTGGAGTTTATTGTTCCTTTCCTAAACTCTTAGTGCCCACTATTTTCCTACGCGGGCAGTCTAGAGTTGGGATTTTCAGATAATCTATGGTAGGTGTAGATTCGATAGTTTTCAGCCTTAGGATTTGGCAATCGCATTTTGGATCGAGTTGCTTCTCTTCATCTTGATTTGGAGTTCGAGCTATTTCTGTATTGGTGCTTTGGAGATGGAGATTACTGATACTGGAGTTCTTTCTTGAAGACTATTTTGGAGTTTTGTTCCGCTGCTGTGTTATCTTTTTATTTCCGCTGCTATTCCTTGTATCTCTGATAATGTTGATATCTATTGTACCATTCTATTGTATCATTCATGTTGTATCTGTTATTGTATCAAATGTTGTATATTGATATATGCTATTCATTTCTTTCGCTGTGTTATTTACTTAATGTGTTATAAGCTCCGGCACAACTCGAATTTCGACGTTTGAATCTGCGGCATTTGAATACGTGAGTCGTATTCGGTGTCGATTTTCGAAGGCCGAGTCAGGGTCGTCACATTATTTAACTTTGATATATATATATATATATAGCAGCTTCATGAACTACTATTCTTATATTTCCGCTACATATTGTTATATTACTTTGTGTCTGTGATTCTGTGATTATTTATTTACTGTATATGCTGACTTTTGCTAAATATAAATTAACAACTTGATATTTTGAGAAATTCAATTCCGGCATGTTTAGATGCGAATGGTTGAAAATATTAGGACGTTACAACATTTGATTACAACAAATAACCACAAACATCAGAGCACTGAATATAAGATGCAACAACTGAACAATAACACCACAGCGGAACAACAATAGGTTCTTTAAAAGAATCCAACATACCGCTACTTCAATGCAAAAGCTCCAAAGCTCCAAGGAATACCCGGATCCAGATCTACTATCCAAGCTAGCTCTAGAACGCAGATAACCTGACTCTAGGCAGCCTGTGTGGAAAATTATAGGCACCTAGAGTTTAGGAAGGAACAATAAACTCTGGGTTTGTCATAGGACTGGTATGAGTAAACATAAAATAGTTGTCTGAACAAAAAAAATTAAAATGAAATCCGTTATGCTTTTTGGAAACTGAAACTACCATATGGCCTCCCGGCACACACACAATGCAATAGCACACTTGGGGGAGATTTCTCCTTATGATAGTCAAACATTCTTGATACGTGAAAATCCTTTTGATATTATTGATAGTGCATTGTGTGAAAACATTTCGAAAGTAATATTAATCTTAGCCAGCATACATACCATTATAGTATGCCTACTATAGCTACCATGTTAGATGGCAGGTTATACAACTAAAACCTTACATGGCTCGTATTGAGTGATTGTGACGACCCGGAATTTTCGAGCATTTGGTATTGGAATATTCAATTGAATTTGAATATTTAAATGTTAAATTTTAACTCGAATTCAAATATCACCAATTATTTAATAATTGAATTATTAAATTAAATAAGTGAAATTGGGTAAATTGTTGAATTTAGAGTTTTGGAGCCTGTTAAAATAATTTGAAGGCTTCTAAAATTTATATTGATAACACTGAACATAGTAAAGATGTTGAAATTAAATTTGGAAGTGTTTTGTTTAGTTTTGAAAATATAACCTTTAAATTGAATTTAAAAATAGCCTTTCGAGGCACAGTCTCGGAATCCAAGGAAACCAGTTCCATTGGATCCGTAACATTGAATTATTATTGGATTTCAAATTTCATATGAATCGGAGTTGTTGTGTGAGTATTGGATATATAAACGCATTGAAATTTATATTGAGACGAATTAAACTTAAATAAAATTTATATATTAATAAACCATAGCTGTAATTCTGCCATCAGCCTATTTTCTTTCTACATCAAGACTTTTTGCTTCCACTGTAGCCTGATATTGTTGCGTGCTGTCTCCTTTTTTCGAAACATCGTTGTCTTCCTCGAAAAGTTTATAGCCAGTTTAAATCACGAATGGATCTCCTCTCTTTTGATCAAAATTCAAAGCCATCTAAAATTTCGGAGCCGAGTGCTTTCCCCAAAATCGAAATCATCTAGTATAAAAAACCTTTTTCTTCTTCAATTAATTGAATTCGAGCCTCATTAACAGAAATAAATGGCCGAAGTCTTTATGCTAAAAATCACGTCTCCCTCCTTCTCAAGTAAAGACGCATTGTCCAGATCTATACTTTTCTCCATTCATATTAATCTCGCCAATCGAGTCATGCGTTCGAAAAAGAGGAACGAAGAAAAAAAAAGGCAGTCCTCATCGTGAGTGTCGCCGAATCTATTCACTTAAGTTTGAATCGAAATCGAGCCATTTCGTCGCGAGCACGAGGTGAAGGCGCTCGTTTGTAGTTGCTGTTCGACAAGGCGTGGGTGTTTTTCGTTGAAGGGCTTCTAAGGGTTTTTCTGGCAGAGTGCGACTATTGGGGGAATCGTGATTTGATAGAAGTTGTCGTGATCGTGGAAGCGTTTGGTGCTTCGTACCGTGAGATTCGATCGAGTTTATCATCGCGATGGCTGAGAGGGAGGTCGCGTTTCTCTTGGGGCCGGTGTTACCATGCCTGTCGTTGAAGGAAGGTATTTTCCTTATGTAATTTTTATATATTTATTTATACAGTAAGTGAAAAAAACAAGAGAAGAAAAGGAGAAAACTGTATATATATATAGGTGAGTTTTTGAAAAATAAAATGTTTATTACATAAAAATATGCAAGGCTTTAACAGAAGATTTAAAAGAATTTTTTTTACAGTGAGGTCAAGTTTTAATTTGGAAATGTATATAATTATATTTATATTAGGTTTAAAGCATAATAATAATAAATAGGGACATAGGATCTGCATAAAGATTTACTTGTTCAATTTGCTTATTCATGTTTTATTAGATACATAAGGTAATTTATAAAAAGAGTTGGGTTAAATTTAAAATCATAGTCTAAAGGAAATTTACATTATTTGAATTTAATGTGTACAGGTTATTTTTTGAAATAAGTAGTTTTAAGGAAGAAAAATAAAATAAATTAGTTAAAAGAAATTAATTTAAATCACATTTATAAATGGAATTTATTTTCAGTAAGTTCAAATTTTGATAAAATCATATGATGTTTATTCAAAGGTTGAAATCTGAAATAAAACAAGTCGAGATGGATATGGTGGCAAAATAAAAGGGCAAAGGTGAGTTAATCTCATTCAGTTAAATTTAAATTTAAATGATTAAATTTAAATAATTGTTTGAATGGCTAAATTGACTGATGTGATATAGTATGATATTTTGGAATTGGCATATTATATTGTGCTAACATTAGTCGATGCAGGGAAAACAGGTTGGAGGGATCCAACTGGATCCCTCAACGTTTACTATTTAATATTCTCTGTTGTGATTACTTGATATTCTATGATGAATATATTGGAATATTGAATGTTATGATTTGATTGGATATATCTGGGTATAATAAGTTACTATAAATATAAAAAAATTGGGGTTTTGGAAAGACAATAAAAGGGTGGAGTTTAAGAAAAATAATTATAGAAAATTTTGAACAAATTAAGAATGAAGTAAAAAGGGATGGAAGTGATATTAAATATTAACTAATAAATAACTTCGAGTATGAAAGGAATTTTGAACAAAATAGAAATAAATGAATTGCAAACTCAAACGATATCAATTAAAGGAATTAAGAATTATTCTAGAATTTAAGTTTAAATTTATTTTAAAGAATAAACAAAAAGGTTATCTGAGAAATCTAAAACTTGTATTTTCAGTTAAGGTATGATAAATAATAATTAAGGAATAAAATCTGAAATTAATGGTTTTTGAGATAAAATAGAGTCAATTTGAAATCAATTTGTAAATTGATTCAGGTGTTTGAAATTGGAATTTCAAGAAGAATGTGGAAGGAAGTATATTTCCCTGGACAACCAAGTAGGTTTTCAAAGTATTTTTTTTAATATAAATTAAAAGCCTTATGTTGTTTTACAAAGTATGTTTGGAAAATTTATTTTTTTAAGTGATTAAATCATAAAGTAACTATATTGTAAATCTATTATCGTAATAATTATTTAAAAGGCGACTTAGTATTTTGTTTTAAAAAGTGAAAACCTAGTTTTATATTTTATAAAGTAACTTTATTTTCAAAATCATATAGTATGTATTTTTAGTAAATTATTGAAGTAGTTTTTGAAAATGAATGTTTTAAAATATATTTCAAAGTAAAGTGTTTTTAAATTATTTTAGAAATCTTAAGTTCGTGCTTGGCGATTTCAGTGGAAATAGAAACTATGTGGGAAATTGATTTTGAGAAAGGAAGATAGTTTTAAACTGTTTTCAAAAGGGTTTGAAAAGTGGAAATATATCTTGTGAAGATATTTTTGAGGATAATAAATAATTTGGGAAATTATTTATTGATTGATGGTTGTTTGTGAATATTAATTGATAGTTAAATAACCGACTATCAATATTGGCCAAATGCGCTAATCGTTTCGAAGAGACCGGGATCGAGATTTATGTCTCGAAAACCACTTCGATCCGGTTTGTACGTTTCGTGCGAAAAACGTGTTCGGAGTCGAAGATGGGGCAGTGAAGTGCAAGGGCTAGTCGCTACTAATCCTGAGGATATTTCCAAAATGGATGTAGTAGGAATAGTGCCTTCGGTTCCGTTCGAACCCGGGACGGACTTGTATGGATGAATGCTTGCGAAACATCGTCAGGTGGGCGATGGGCATTCTAAGGAATATATTCTATAAAGGTAACGCTTAGCCTCAAGCCTCATCAAATGGGAATTGCTGAAAATCAGGGGATATGCAGCAAGGCTTCGTGGGTAGCCCCCACTGGAGGGTGAGGTCATCCCTGTCTAGATGTCCCTTTTTCGGCTGTGTGGGCGGTTGTTGATCCCAACCGCGGGGTGATCTTGCTCGAGACTGTCCAGTAAGGGCTGGTTCCGGTCTTGTGTTGCAGGGGAGTTAGGGTGGCTCCTCGGTAAGCTGATCTAGACCAGGTACTGTGACAGGTGGTACCCCAGTGCCTAGCCATTAGTTGGAATCCATTTTCCCTACGCGCCCGTACGGTTTTGATTGTGCCCAACTATTGCTGAAACGTGAGATGCAAGCATTTCAGCTAGATTCTATTTACTTTCTATAGACACTATTATAATATCAGAGGATTTCTTTAAAAATTGTTTTAGCTATCGTAAGGTAAAAACCCGACATGTTTATTTGTGGCGTGGTCTTACGAGATGCTTTTGATTTCAAAGGATTTTTGAAACTTTAATAATCAATTGGGTGTGATTTTCTCACGCTGGTATACCAGATTGACTCGGGTGTTATTTAACTGTAATGCTCGGGTCAGACCGAGTATTATAGGATACAGGAGATGCTGTGGAGCTCAGGGGACGTGCTGGATGACGATACGTACATTCGTACTTGTTTATATTTATATATTCCGCTGTGTGAGTTGTTGTATATCCATTGTATGTTGTTGATGTGAGCTGTGATTGATGTACTCTGATGATGTAATATATGTAAACAGATATATTTGATTTTGAGTAAAGGTTATTTAATATCTATTATATTTTATTCCACTGCGATGGTTAGATTCTGTTGTTGTTTCCTATTCTCTTCTTCTACCTCTTCTTCTTAAACCCAAATGGTTCGTATTTCTGTGCAACTTGAGTTGATTGTTGTAGAATAGTGTTGACTCAATGGATACGGATTTGCGGGCTGTTACACTTGGTATCAGAGCTTAGGTTGGTGATAACCTTGGCTCTGGTGGGAATTACTCATAAATTAGAGTCTATAGTACTCTAGAATGAGTTTGAGTGTATTAATAGATATGAGCGCGTATTTGTTAGTGAATATAAATTGTTTTAATATTGTGTTGATTGGTTTATTGAGTGGCATATGAACCTTCGTCGGCACAGTCTGGACAACTGTATTGAAGGGGTTTCTAAACGCTTGAATAGAACAATCGACACGGTATTGTTTTAAATATGGGTAAATGAAATAATTTTACCCAAAAATATATTTTTGATATAAAGAAAGTTTTTGGTAAACTATATAGCTATTATATGGTTGCTTGGATGTTATAAATGATAATATTAAAGTATTATCATTGTTAAGTGAATTTAGCTAGAAATTGAAAGTATAACCAAATTTGAAGGGAATAAATTCATTATAAAATGAAATTCATAAGTATGAGTCATAAATGAAATTTAAAAATTAAAATATAACCAAATAAAAATTTATATGAGCATAAGCTATGCAAATAAAATTATAGTAAAATTTATTTAAAGTAGGATTTGGAAATTTAAATCCCGGAAATTTGGAAGTGTTTGTCAAAGTATTTGAAGATGAATAATAGTATTGTTGTTTTGGAGATATTTTTGAATGGAAATTTGTTTTAAATAGATTTTGGAAAGAGATATGGCATTGAATTCGCTTAAGTAGCTGGAAAATAACTTCGGTGATGACTGCAGCATCATCGATGTTCATTTTCGAGTTTCTAAGTGATAGATTGCTGCCAAATTGATTTGCTCAGGGAAACCTGTTTGTTTTTGAAAATTTCAAAGGAAATTTGTTGGGAATAAAACCAGGGTTGGTTTAATTTTTGAGAAGTGTGAATTTGAGATGTTGGAGATTTCAAAACAATTTGAAACCAAAGCTGGGCGTTTAAAAATCCGGATAAGATAAGTTGTAAGTTTATGAATGGAAATGATTTGTAAATTAGGAAGAAATTTTAAGCTTTTGGATAATGGAATTTAAATTTACAAGGTGAAAAGTTAAAAATGAAATTTACTTGGATTGGGAAATAAATTTTAACTGGTTTGAAATTGATTGAATAGGCTGAAAATAATATCCAGTTGTATTCGAATCAAGTTGGAATCGAATTGAGTTAAAGAAAACTGAGTTAAAATAAAATTGAATTGGAATAAGAATTCAATTGAACTAATGAATGAAATTAAATTCTTACCTGGATAAATGAAAAATAAATTGGATAGGAAATGAGAATTTAAATAAATAAACCATATTAACTTATAAGAGAATTAAAAATCCATAGAAATAAAATATGCTTGGGCTATAAATAAATAGCAGGCTTGAGTTAAAAAGAAAGGATGAATATACCCAAGCCTAGAATGAGTGTGATTGTATGAAATATAAGTTGTGACTTATAAAATTTAAAATGGAACGCAAAGCCCAAAAAAAATTAATATTGTTTGATAAATTGAAAAATAAAATGAAGATCAAAACTTGAATTATAAATTAAATTGAACTAAGAAAGTTAAATGGAGTGATATTTGGGGTTGAAAATTCAAGTGTTGGATTATAAATAAGGGAAGAACTAATTGATAATAAATTAGTTAATAAAATATGTAAATGGGAACGTAATGTAGCTTAATAGAAATTGAATGGTGAGTTTATGATGGGGTTTTGGAATAAAACTCAAGTTATAAATTAAAAATTTGACTTGGAATGTTAACAGATTATATATAATTGGAAATGTGTCAAATAAAGGAAAATAAAATCGGATTAAAATAGTGATGGTTTGAATTGCGAATAAAATCCAAATATGTGGAAATAAATTGGATATGGCCTTGGAATCAATTGAGTTAAGTTGAGTATAAAAGAGAAAAATTTACTTGCAAAATGAAAATGAGCTTAAGTATAAAATTGGAATAAATTGAAGTAAATTGACTTAAGCTAAATAGACGAGGAGTTGAATGGAAATCAAATTGAGCAAAGTTTAATGATATTGGATTGGTTTTAAATCAAGTAAAAATAAATTTTAATTGAAATAAAATTTGGTGAGTTGCCGATAATATTTAATGCAATGAAAATGCTTAAATAAATAATTGTAAACTTTTTAAAGTTATTAAGGAATTGAAATAACTTGAGACAATAAGGAAAACAGAATGTTTTGAGTTTATTAGAATGGTTTAAGTGAATGTGGATAAACTCATTATATTGAATAAATAAATGATGGAATAAATAAGTATCAAATGAAATGTGGTTTAAATAAGTTGAGAAATGGTTATTGAATGATATAGCTTGAGTTGTTTCGAGCTAAATAAACGATTGTGAATGGATTAAGATAAAAGGGAATTTAATTAGTAGTGAAGATGAACCTAAGCTGTTAATAGTTTTGGATGAACTAGTTTGGTTAATAAATTGAAATGCAATGAAACTGAGAATATATGGATTGGGAATAAATCCGAAATGGAATAGAATTAAGTGTAAGTTGAGTTGGAGTTAATTTAAATTGGTTATAAAACATAAATACTTGTTTATTCACATAAATCTCATCAAATTGCATGGAATAAATTGTTGTTTGTTGTAAATGGGGTAATTAAACATTCTATGAGTGAGAGTAGTAAAATAAATTGATTTTGAAAGCAATTGAATTAAATATGAGCTCAGTTTGCTTAAAAATAAATTAAATGTAAGCAATTGAGTTTTAAATCATTCAAATTAATGAAGTTATATACGAATGGATTGTAAACCAATCAAATTGAATGAAAATGGTTTGTAAATAAATTGAAACAGTTGAATTAGCATGGAAACTATATAAATTGCTTACGGAAAAATGTTTAGTATGAGTTTCTTTTAGAATTCATATGTTTAAACTATTGTAAACAAGTGAAATGTAGTTAAATTTCATATATATGGCACTTACATGTTTAAATTGAGTAAGTACAGGTACCTAGAAGCCGTATGGCTGGATTTGGGTTGGGCTATTTGCTAAAAATAATAAGCCGCTTGCTTAAAATGGTAAATAAGGTACGCCTACGCAATTAAAATAGGAAATATGAACTGTTTTTGGTTTTTCCGACCGTGTGGGTCGATGTATATATATTTATCTCTTTTGTCAAATTGCAAAAGCTCCTCCGTGCAAAGGAGACTCTGCCAAAAATTTTCAGAAATTTTGGGAGTCAGAAAAAAAAATTTGAAAATTTTTAAGAAATTTTTGTTAAAAGACAAAGCGAGTTTAAATTGGATACTAAAGTTAGTTATAAATGAAGCTAATTAAAGTAAATGACATGAATTGGTATAAATGAAAAATAAAATTTAAAGTTTAGAGTTGAAAATAAAATTTAATTCATATGGAAAAGAAAGAATTAATTTGAATAGGAATGTATATAAACTAAAGTGGTAAGATGAAAATGAATATAAGAAACGTAAGAAATGCTTATGTTAACTTATGTAAGGAATGGTCAAATTCGTAATTGGAAATTGAATATTGCTAATGTATTCTAAGTTGATATTTGGAGAAATATTGACATTCGGCAAGGAGGTCGATAAAATGTTTGGAATTTTGTGATTGGATATTAGTATTAAGCAGGATATGCAGGTATTATAAGGGGAAAGAAGAATTGGTTTTGGAATTTTAAAGATAAAATTTGAAATGCTCGACAAAAAGGTATGTATTTGAATTTGGTATGAGATTTGATTGGGTTTTTGGATTGAGCCACTTGCCATTTTGTTTTCTTTTTGGATTTGGGAGGCCGTAGAGCCATTATGTAGTTGTACCGAGCTAGCCGCGCAAAGGAGACGCTGGCAAAAATTTTCGGAAATTTTGAGAGTTAGAAAATTTTGAGAAAATTTTGATAATTCAAAATTTGGTTTTAAATTGAAACTCGAATGATTAAACGAATAATATAGTTTGAAACTAGGGAAAGGTTTGGAAAGTTAATGAGAATGATAATGGATCTTTTATAAAAAGATAGTTGGTAAGATGTTGAACTGTTAGAAACTGATTGGTTGGGAAAAATAGTAACGGGTATTGGATCATTCTTCCTAATTAGTAATTTCGGGGACGAAATTCTTTTAAGGAGGGAGGAATGCGACGACCCGAAATTTTCGAGCATTTGGTATTGGAATATTCAATTGAATTTGAATATTTAAATGTTAAATTTTAACTCGAATTCAAATATCACCAATTATTTAATAATTGAATTATTAAATTAAATAAGTGAAATTGGGTAAATTGTTGAATTTAGAGTTTTGGAGCCTGTTAAAATAATTTGAAGGCTTCTAAAATTTATATTGATAACACTGAACATAGTAAAGATGTTGAAATTAAATTTGGAAGTGTTTTGTTTAGTTTTGAAAATATAACCTTTAAATTGAATTTAAAAATAGCCTTCCGAGACAGTCTTGGAATCCGACGAAACCAGCTCCATTGGATCCGTAATATTGAATTATTATCGGATTTCAAATTTCGTATGAATCGGAGTTGTTGTGTGAGTATAGGATATATAAACGCATTGAAATTTATATTGAGACGAATTGAACTTAAATAAAATTTATATATTAATAAACCTTAGCTGTAATTCTGCCATCAGCCTATTTTCTTTCTACATCAAGTCTTTTTTCTTCCACTGTAGCCTGATATTGTTGCGTGCTGTCTCCTTTTTTCGAAACATCGTTGTCTTCCTCGAAAAGTTTATAGCCAGTTTAAATCACGAATGGATCTCCTCTCTTTTGATCGAAATTCAAAGCCATCTAAATTTTCGGAGCCAAGTGCTTTCCCCAAAATCGAAATCATCTAGTATAACAAACCTTTTTCTTCTTCAATTAATTGAATTCGAGCCTCATTAAAAAAAAAATCTAAGTTCAGAAATAAATGGTCGAAGTCTTTATGCTAAAAATCGCGTCTCCCTCCTTCTCAAGTAAAGACGCATCGTCCAGATCTATACTTTTCTCCATTCATATTAATCTCGCCAATCGAGTCATGCGTTCGAAAAAGAGGAACGAAGAAAAAAAATGGCAGTCCTCATCGTGAGTGTCGCCGAATCTATTCACTTAAGTTTGAATCGAAATCGAGCCGGTTCGTCGCGAGCATGAGGTGAAGGCGCTCGTTTGTAGTTGCTGTTCGACAAGGCGTGGGTGTTTTTCGTTGAAGGGCTTCTAAGGGTTTTTCTGGGAGAGTGCGACTATTGGGGGAATCGTGATTTGACAGAAGTTGTCGTGATCGTAGAAGCGTTTGCTGCTTCGTACCGTGAGATTCGATCGAGTTTATCATCGCGTTGGCTGAGAGGGAGGTCGCGTTTCTCTTGGGGCCGGTGTTACCATGCCTGTCGTTGAAGGAAGGTATTTTCCTTATGTAATGTTTATATATTTATTTATACAGTAAGTGAAAAAAAAAGAGAAGAAAAGGAGAAAACTGTATATATATAGGTGAGTTTTGAAAAATAAAATGTTTATTACATAAATATATGCAAGGTTTTAACAGAAGTTTTAAAAGAATTTTTTTACAGTGAGGTCAAGCTTTAATTTGGAAATGTATATAATTATATTTATATTAGGTTTAAAGAATAATAATAATAAATAGGGATATAGGATCTGCATAAAGATTTACTTGTTCAATTTGCTTATTCATGTTTTATTAGATACTTAAGGTAATTTATAAAAAGAGTTGGGTTAAATTTAAAATCATAGTCTAAAGAAATTTATATTATTTGAATTTAATGTGTACAGGTTATTTTTTGAAATAAGTAGTTTTAAGGAAGAAAAATAAAATAAAATAGTTAAAAGAAATTAATTTAAATCACATTTATAAATGGAATTTATTTTCAGTAAGTTCAAATATTGATAAAATCATATGATGTTTATTCAAAGGTTGAAATCTGAAATAAAACAAGTCGAGATGGATATGGTGGCAAAATAAAAGGGCAAAGGTGAGTTAATCTCACTTAGTTAAATTTAAATTTAAATGATTAAATTTAAATAATTGTTTGAATGGCTAAATTGACTGATGTGATATAGTATGATATTTTGTAATTGGCATATTATATCGTGCTAACATTTGTGGATGCAGGGAAAACAGGTTGGTGGGATCCAACTGGATCCCTCAACATTTACTATTTAATATTCTCTGTTGTGATTACTTGATATTCTATGATGAATATATTGGAATATTGAATATTATAATTTAATTGGATATATCTGGGTATAATAAGTTACCATAAATATAAAAAAATTGGGGTTTTGGAAAGACAATAAAAGGGTGGAGTTTAAGAAAAATAATTATAGCAAATTTTGAATAAATTAAGAATGAAGTAAAAAGGGATGGAAGTGATATTAAATATTAACTAATAAATAACTTCGGGTATGAAAGGAATTTTGAACAAAATAGAAATAAATGAATTGCAAACTCAAACGATATCAATTAAAGGAATTAAGAATTATTCTAGAATTTAAGTTTAAATTTATTTTAAAGAATAAACAAAAAGGTTATCTGAGAAATCTAAAACTTGTATTTTCAGTTAAGGTATGATAAATAATAATTAAGGAATAAAATCTGAAATTAATGGTTTTTGAGATAAAATAGAGTCAATCTGAAATCAATTTGTAAATTGATTCAGTTGTTTGAAATTGGAATTTCAAGAAGAATGTGGAAGGAAGTATATTTCCCTGGATAGCTAAGTAGGTTTTCAAAGTAATTTTTTTAATATAAATTAAAAGCCTTATGTTGTTTTACAAAGTATGTTTGGAAAATTTATTATTTTAAGTGATTAAATCATAAAGTAACTATTTTGTAAATCTATTATCGTAATAATTATTTAAAAGGTGACTTAGTATTTTGTTTTAAAAAGTGAAAACCTAGTTTTATATTTTATAAAGTAACTTTATTTTCAAAATCATATAGTATGTATTTTTAGTAAATTATTGAAGTAGTTTTTAAAAATGAATGTTTTAAAATATATTTCAAAGTAAAGTTTTTTTAAATTATTTTAGAAATCTTAAGTTTGTGCTTGGCGATTTCAGTGGAAATAGAAACTATTTGGGAAATTGATTTTGAGAAAGGAAGATAATTTTAAACTGTTTTCAAAAGGGTTTGAAAAGTGGAAATATATCTTGTGAAGATATTTTTGAGGATAGTAAATAATTTGGGAAATTATTTATTGATTGATGGTTGTTTGTGAATATTAATTGATAGTTAAATAACCGACAATCAATATTGGCCAAATGCGCTAATCGTTTCGAAGAGACCGGGATCGAGATTTATGTCTCGAAAACCACTTCGATCCAGTTTGTACGTTTCGTGCGAAAAACGTGTTCGGAGTCGAAGATGGAGCAGTGAAGTGCAAGGGCTAGTCGCTACTAATCCTGAGGATATTTCCAAAATGGATGTAGTAGGAATAGTGCCTTCGGTTCCGTTCGAACCCGGGACGGACTAGTATGGATGAATGCTTGCGAAACATCGTCAGGTGGGCGATGGGCATTCTAAGGAATATGTTCTATAAAGGTAACGCTTAGCCTCAAGCCTCATCAAATGGGAATGGCTGAAAATCAGGGGATATGCAGCAAGGCTTCGTGGGTAGCCCCCACTGGAGGGTGAGGTCATCCCTGTCTAGATGTCCCTTTTTCGGCTGTGTGGGCGGTTGCTGATCCCAACCGCGGGGTGATCATGCTCGGGACTGTCCAGTAAGGGATGGTTCCGGTCTTTTGTTGCAGGGGAGTTAGGGTGGCTCCTCGGTACGCTGATCTAGACCAGGTACTGTGACAGGTGGTACCCCAGTGCCTAGCCATTAGTTGGAATCCATTTTCCCTACGCACCCGTACGGTTTTGATTGTGCCCAACTATTGCTGAAACGTGAGATGCAAGCATTTCAGCTAGATTCTATTTACTTTCTATAGACACTATTATAATATCAGAGGATTTCTATAAAAATTATTTTAGCTATCGTAAGGTAAAAACCCGACATGTTTATTTGTGGCGTGGTCTTACGAGATGCTTTTGTTTTCAAAGGATTTTTGAAACTTTAATAATCAATTGGGTGTGGTTTTCTCACGCTGGTATACCAGACTGACTCGGGTGTTATTTAACTGTAATGCTCGGGTCAGACCGAGTATTATAGGATACAGGAGATGCTGTGGAGCTCAGGGGACGAGCTGGATGACGATACGTACATTCGTACTTGTTTATATTTATATATTCCGCTGTGTGAGTTGTTGTATATCCATTGTATGTTGTTGATGTGAGCTGTGATTGATGTACTCTGATGATGTAATATATTAAACAGATATATTTGATTTTGAGTAAAGGTTATTTAATATCTATTATATTTTATTCCGCTGCGATGGTTAGATTCTATTGTTGTTTCCTATTCTCTTCTTCTACCTCTTCTTCTTGAACCCAAATGGTTCATATTTCTGTGCAACTTGAGTTGATTGTTGTAGAATAGTGTTGACTCAAGGGGTACGGATTTGCGGGCTGTTACAGTGATTGAATTTTCAACAAATGGCCAAGGATAAGAAACTTCCTTTTCGAATGGGTACGCGTCTGGAGGGACGCCTCAAGAACCTTACCAGATCTCTACCAACACAAGGCTCGGTTACCTCTGTAACTAGCTAACTAACTATCACGAGTATGCCATCCTCCGGTCGTAACCGACCTTTATCAGGGGCCCCAACAACGACAACCAACAACCACATAAGTTAAGTATTTAGACTCCATCCCACAATACCACTATTTATCCAGAAGGAAATGCACATACCCTAAGCGGTGCGACCCTCGTAAACTTGTCGCATCCTTCCTGTTTCAACCATTTTAGGGGTGTGAGGTTCTATGAAGTCTCATCCCACAAGACTACGCTTTTTACAAAAGTCATGCTTCGATCAACCAATGATCAGCACTTAGCATGCCACATTACCAAGCTAGGAATATATCACTAGTAACCATCAATTACATAAACTCTGAGCTCGTATGTCTTAGAGAAGGGTGTTAAGCTAAGAGAATAAATTGTCCGCCACAAAACAGAAATGTATTGGATAGAAATCAGCTTTACATCTCAAAGTGTTATGTCGGACATACATCGATATAAGTCCATCTTGGGTCTAAATGGAACTGAAGGCAATTCGTTCAATTAAGAAATAAGTCCTTGCCAATCCGGATATGCACAATCCCGACCGGACTCCCCCTCACATATGGAGATCTCTATACCGGAGCAACTCAGTGCAGAGATAATCGACAGGTAATCTTTTTATTCTCGATAATACCCAGTCTTCAACCACTATCTTCAAATGCACTCTTGTGGCGACTCGGAATTTTTGAGCATTTAAAATCGGTATTTGATTGATTTTAAGTATTTAGAAGTTAATTTTTTTAACTTTAATTCAAATATCTATATTTATTTGATAATTAACTTTTTGAATTAAATAATTTGAAGTTGGGTAAAATGTTACATCTGGAGTTCTAAGCCTGTTAAAAATAATTTGAAGGCTTATAAAATTTATATTGATAATACTGAGGATAATAGAAGTTGTAAAATTAAATTTAACAGTGATTTATTCGGTTTTGAAATTTTATGGTTTAAATTGAATATAAAAATAGGCTTCCGCGGCACAGCCTCGGAATTCGATGAAACCAGTCCCATTGGATCCGCAATATTGAATTATTATTGGACATCAAATTTCGTATTGATCGGATTTGTTGTGTGAGTGTACGATATATATAAGCGCTAGAATTAATATCGAAATTTAAATACTTTAATTCGATTCAAAAAGCTATCTTCTCCATACGATCGAATTTAGACTCGAAATCTTTTCCATTTCGTTCGGAATAGGGGTATAACGTTATAAACGCCTAGCGGCACACCTTGATAGGAGCTCGTGATTTTAGGCTTCGTAAATCGCGACAATTTGTATTTAAAATAATTTATATTTATATTCTTGTCACCAGCTGAATAATTTCACATCGTCGTTTTTTTCTTTCACTTCAGAAGCACTGTAGCTTCTCTTCTGCAACACGCTTCTTCCAACTTTATATCAAGTTTTCGTTCGTTTCATTTCGCAAGCCTCTAAGAGAAATTATAGCCGAAGAATGATGTCCTCTCATTCGATCAATTAATCCCCTCTCTTCCCCTAATTTGAAAACCAAAATCCTTTCCTTGTATAAAAAAAAGAGAAATTAAAGATCAAAACTCCAAATTCACGAAGTCGACTTTGTCGATTCTTTTCATCGCGTGTTCAAGTCAAGCACGAGCTCGTTCAGGAGTGGCAAACTAGGGTTGGGGTTGCGGCGATAAATCGAGGGGGGACGCTGCCGATTCCTCAACTGCTGGCCTGAATGCTTTCGATGATCGCTATGATTTTGATCATCCTGTCGACGCAAGGATTCGAGCTCGCGACGGGTGCGACTTCACGTGCGAACAAGGAAGGTGGTGACGAGGTAGGGTTTCACAGTAGCTAGAGGCGCCGCGTGCACGTGCGACAGCTGAGGGAAGTGCTCAGTGTCGATGAAGGAGCCGATCAATTTCACTCAAGGGGGATTGAATTGGTTGCGTCGAGCTCGCGGAGGTGGTGGCTTAAGGTTGTGTTAGCAGTGTGGTTTGGGCGAACGTATGGAGGATTTGCCGCCCGATTTCTCTATCGATGAGGTAACGATTCTTGTTTTTAAAATTTAAAATTGAATAAATAAATATTTATATATTTATGCAGAAAAAATATTTTTATTAAAGGTATAAATTGATTCAGTTTTAATCAAAAGAATATACAGATGTATACGTATATACATAGAGATAGGTGAAATAGTAAATACATATATCTATATATATAAGAGTTACTGAGATATAGGAATTTTAAAATGTTGTAAAATTTATAAAAAGAGGAAAATTAGTTGAAAATAAAATTATTAGTATAAATTAAATTTATCAACGATAATTGATTGTTCGAATATTAATAAAACCATTTAATATTTACTCATGGTCAAAATCCAAAAGGGAGCAAGTCGAGATTGGATCATATTGCCAAACAAAAAGGGAAAGGTGAGTTAATCTCACTCAGTTGAATTAAAATTAAAATTTAAATGATTAAATTTAAATAAATGGTTGAATGGATGAATTAATTGATGTGCTATTGTTTGGTATATTTTGGAATTGTTATTTTATATTGTGCTAACGTCTGTGGATATAGGGAAAACGGGTTGGAGGGATCCAACTGGACCCCTCAACATTTATTTAAATTATTTAATATTCTCTGTTGTGAATATTGATATTCTATGACGAGTTATATTGGAATATTGAATGTTATGGTTTGATTGGATATATTTGGGTATAATGAATTATAAAAAAATAATATATAAATTGGATTGTTGGGAAGAAAATGAAAGGAAGTAAATTTTTAAGCGAAATAACTATAGAAAATGTGAATAAACTAAGAATGAATTGAAACAAATGGAAGTGATATTAAAATACTAATAAATAACTTCGAGTATGAAAAGATTTTGAATAAACTGAAATTAATAAATTGTAAAATTAAGTGATATTATTTTAAAGGAAATAATAATTATTTTAATATTCAAAGTTTAAATTTATTTAAAAGGATTAAGAAGTAATTTGAGAAATCAAAAATTGGTATTCTTAGTTAAAAATATTTTAAATCTTAATTAAGAAATAAAATCTGAAATTAATAGATTTGGAAATAAAAGGGAGTAAATTGGAAATCAATTTGGAATTTGATTCAAGTGTTTGAAATTGAAAATTTAAGGAAGAGTGTGAAGAGAAGTACATTTCTCTGGATAGCCAAATACATTCAAAGTAAATTTTTAAATATAAGTTAAAAGCTTTAATGTTATTTTAAAAAGCATGTTTTAGAAAATTTATAATTTCTAATCTTTTATATTCTAAAGTAAATATTTTTCAAATCTATTATCGTAGTAGTTATTTAAAAGGTGACTTAGTAATTCTGTTTTAAAAAGTGAAAACCTAGTTTTATATTTTATAAAGTAACCCTATTTTCAATTTTTCATATAGTACATATTTTTAGCCAATTATTGAAGTAGTCTTAACTTAAATGCTTTAAAGTGAATTCTAAAGTAAGTATTTTATTTTAATCTATTATCGTAATAATTATTTGAAGAAGGAAATCTAATGTATAGTTATAAGGTAACCTTATTTTAGTTATTTCTAGAGTATTATTTTAAATTAAGTATTAAGGTGATTTTTCTAAATTAAATGTTATATATATTTTATAATGGAACGACCCGAAATTTTCGAAGCCGAAAATTCCAGATAGTTATGAAAGAAAGAAGAAAGAGATAGAATAAGAAGAACAGAAACACCCAATATCTCACATTCGCAACGGATAAAATATAATAATAAATAATAGCTTACAAAAGAATACTATATTTGTCGATTACATTTTAATACATCAGAGTTTCACATATATTCAAATGCTGGTCATATACAATCAATTTACCTCAGAATTACAATAATATAATTACAGCGGAAATATTCTATGCGTTCTTGCCATCCAGCTCGGCTCCTGAGCTCCAGAACGTCCTTACCTGAAAATCTATAATACTCGGTCTGACCCGAGCATTACATCAAAGTAACACCCGGGTCAGGCTGGAAACCAGCGTGAGTAATCTCAACTAACAAGGAATACTAAAGAAATCAACTTATATAAACCCGGGGTGACATATATCAATTTAACAAATTCGCAATTAGATATAAACAATACTTATCCCATCATCAATTTGCTAAGTACCAACTTAGGTAAAATAATTCAATTCACTCAAATCATTTCATTCCAATCTATTTATTTACCAAAGCAATTTATATAAAAAAATCGAAGTAGTTTCGGGTGTTTCCTAATACCCGACCCCGGTCTCTTCGAAACTCATGTTATTCCAACCCAAGTTATTCAATTGGAATACACAATATTCCGTACCAGAGATATCTATCCATTCAAGACATCCAATATCATTCAATCATCCAATATTAATTAAGTTAATTCTGATTGAATTTCTAACCTCAACCATTTAGAATTATCCACTTGTCACTAATAAATTTCCAAATCACTTAACCAATCAATCCCTCATTTCTCATCTTAATTAATCACCTTGGTTCAATTGTATATTTTCAGTTACATTCATATAACTATCTTTGTTTAATTACACGATATTAATTATTCTTATCCAAAATCAATAAGTATTCTTTAATTACCCCATAAATAAATTTAATTTATTCTTAATTGCATATATGAATTAATTATCATAAGTCCCTTATTATGGGTTAATCAATCTTTGATTATACTATTAATTACAAAAACCAAGAATTTCAATTATAATTTTAATTTATCCCAATCAAATTTATTTATCTTAATTAAGCTACAATATTAATCATTTTTGATTAATTCCAAACTATAATTAACTATTCTTTTATTTACTTCATTTAAATAAATCAATTACTCCTTTATTAACCATCTTAATTAATCTCTTGATTAATTTCGCCAAGTAATTATATTTTATTAATAACATTAAGTAATTTCTATCAAACCATCCATTAATCAATTAAATTCAACAATTATCACTAATTACTTCACCAAGTAAGTATACAATTATAAATACATTAGGTTATGTAACGACCCAAAATATTCAAACCCGAAAATTTCAGATAGTTAAGAAAAGAAGAAAGAGATAGAAGAAGAAGAACAGAAACACCAAAATATCTCACATTCGCAGCGGATAAAATATAATAATAAATAATAACAAACTACAAAAGAATATTATATATGTCGATTACATTTTAATACATCAGAGTTTCACATATATACGGACTCTGAATATATACAATATCATCTCACAGATTTACAATAATATAAATACAGCGGAAATACTCTATACGTTATTGCCATCCAGCTCGCCTCCTGAGCTCTAGAACGTCCTAACCTGGAAATTCTGTAATACTCGGTCTGACCCGAGTATTACACCAAAGTAACACACGGGTCAGCCTGGAAACCAGCGTGAGTAAACCCAACTAACATGGAATATAACAATATAAAATTTACATAAACCCGGGTAACTCGTATCGATTTACAAATTCACGATCGGTTATAGACATCACTTATTTCACATAAATTTTAAGTACCAGAACGTAGATTAAATGACCCAATATTTAAATCATCCCATTCCAGCCTATTGATTTCACTTATCGATCTATAAAGAATCGAAGTGGTTTCGGGTATTTACCAATACCCGTCCCGGTCTCTTCAAATTCATACCATCTTAACTTCTTTATTCAAGTGAATACAATTCATTCTTAAATACATGATGTCACTTTTACCCAGCAATTTATCATCAATAGATAACCATACTATCTCTGTTTGAGACAAAGATATCCTTTTACAAACATTTCATATCAGAAATATTAACCAATTTAGGGCATTTCCAAAAATCCATTCATCCATAAGCAAGATCTAATTAGACTCACCATTTCTAATTAATAAATTGATTTAATTACCTCAACGACCCTTTTAAAATCCTGCTCACGAAAACATTAATTAATTGCAACCCAATCAATTATTATTCTTTAATTATATTAAGTGATTAACTTTTGATTACCACATAAATTAATTATGCTTATCCATCCATATTAGTTAACTTTTAATTAATCCCCTTAATTAATTGTTTACATTTATTAGTGATCCTCTAATCATTTCCAGTAATTAATTATTCCTTAATTAATTACATTTGCCAAGTAATCTTTTAAATAAATAACATTCATTGATTAACCTTAATTAGTTCCGTTCAATACTCTACTATTAGTTAAATACTTACATTAATTAATAAATTATTAATTACATTAACTAATTTACTCTCAGTTAATTACACAAATTAATTATCTTTAACCCTTTACGGTAATTAACCTTTAATAAATTAATCATCTTTTAAATCAATCGTTTACATTGATTACAAATCAATTAACCTTTATTAATTATCTTAAGGATATGCTTAACGTATTCCATTAATCAATTTAAACATTCCTAATATATTAAATAATTTATACTTGATTAAATTCATCATTAAATTTGTCCTTTGAATTTTTTTTTAAAGTTTAACTTAATTTGTTAAACCTTACTAAGTTTATAGTGTTAAAACTGTTGAAACACAACCTGGTTAACTTTATACCTCTTTGTATTTATTAGTATACTTCAGTTTTTGAAAAGCCCGAGAAATCTCCTATGAAAACTCGAGTGATACTTCATGCTCCCCATGATTTTCCCCCGAGTCGCTCTCACTTCCTCTATTACTCATCTTCTTATTTTTTTTAGCTCAATTAGAATACTGTTGTAATATAATCACACTCACACACGCTGCACACCCCAGGTCGAACATGAAGAAACCCTCCATCTTACTCGAGTATTTCTCGAGTCGATTCAACCCACACCTCACCACTGACAAACGCACCTCCGTGCATGTGCACGGCGCATCGCTGCCACTTCGATGATCCCCAGCGCCCCCTGCAACCCACAAATCGACACCACATGCGAAAACAAACCCCAGATCTACAAGAAAGGTTCAAAATCAAAATATGCACGTTTGATCGAACTACAACTTGAACGAACCAAAAGAAGATCACACGACCACCCAACGTCGACCACCATTGGCCATACGATTCTGGTCCTATCTCGCCATCATCTTCCTCTACCCTCTCCTAAATTCTCGTGCGGCTCGATCCATCCACGACAACGAAATCCACGAATTGAAGAACACAAATTGTAACTCGAACTAAACCCTACTTTCGCTCCAACCAACTAATTCTTGCATTAGGAATTTTCTTTAGCATTTTTCCCATACTCAAGAATCATCAAGCAAGCTATATGACACGTTTCAGCAGCTAAAATTTGTTAATTCGAAAGAAATCGATGAAATTGTATTTTGAGTTCATATAAGAACTGAACCTTTTATATCCACCTAAAAATCATTGTTCTCTTTTTTAAAAATCTTTCCTTTATATACTTAATCTAGACATGAAGTCAAATTCAAAATTTAAAACATTCAAATTTTATCACATGATTCCCTTCCCTGTAAACTTGAATGTCCAGTACCTATAACACACAGTGACTCCTCAAACAAAATCTCAAACCCTGTCTTTAGTTCAAACAAACTTATTAAATTTAAATTCCTAAGTTTAAATTATTGATATGAAGAAGTATTTTAAGTCTTTTTTTTTAATTTCTCTGATCCCTTTACTCAATGGCTTGGGATGTTGAAGAACATATCAGAGTATAACTTCCAGTAAACAGCTAAGCAACACAAAACTTCATATTTACTAAAAGTAGCAAGCACAAGATTTCCACAAATCAATTATCAAGATTTGGGAATATTGTGAGAAAGTCGATAAACTGTTTTGGGAATATTGTGATTGGATATTGGTACTAAATAGGATATGCAAGTATTATAAAGAGAAAGGAAAATTGGTTTTGATTTCAGACGATAAATTGAATTGCCGACAAAAAGGTATGCATTTAAATTTGGTATGAAATCTGATTGGGATTTTGGATTGAGCCACTTGGCTTTTTGTTTTCTTTTTGGATTTGGGAGGCCGTAGAGCCATTTTGTAGTTGTACCGAGCTAGCCGCGCAAAGGAGACGCTGGCAAAAATTTTCGAAAATTTAGGGAGTTAGAAAAATTTTGAGAAAATTTTGATAATTCAAAATTTGGTTTTAAATTGAAACTCGAATGATTAAACAAATAGTATAGTTTGAAACTATGGGAGAGTTGAGAAGTTCATAAGAATGATAATGGGTCTTTTATTAAAAGATAGTTAGTAAGATGTTGAATTGTTTGGTTTTGGAGGTAAGTAAATGGGTATTGGACCACTCTTCCTAATTAGTAATTTCGGGGATGAAATTCTTTTAAGGTGGGAGGAATGCGACGACCCAGAATTTTCAAGCATTTAAAATCAGAATATTAAATTAATTTTAATTATTCAATAGAGTAATTTTAACTTGAATTCAAATATCACAATTTATTTGATGATTTAATTATTGGATTAAATAATTTGAAGTTGGGAAAATTATCGAATCTGGAATTTTAAGCCGATTAAAAATAATTTGAAGGCTCATAAAATTTATATTGATAGAACTGAATATAATAGAAGTGTTAGAATTGAATCTAGCACCGAATTGGTTAGTTTTGAAATTTAACCGTTTAAATTGAATTTAAAAATAGCCTTTCGAGGCACAGTCTCGGAATTCGACGAAACCAGTTTCATTGGATCCCTAATATTGTATTATTATCGGATTTCAATTTTCGTAGTATTTGAGGTTATTGTGTGAGCGTACGATAAGTGAATGCGTTGAAGAATTAAATAAAACTTTATTTAAATCAAATTAGGTTAAATCAATAGCCACCATAGTTGTCTTCCCTTCTCGTTTCAAGCACGCTACCTTTGTCTTCCCTCAGAAGCTAACAATCAAATCAATGTCGCCTTCATTTTTTAAAATCGTGCTGCTTCCTTTCAAACCAATTCGTCAATTCATGAAAGAGAGAAAAAAATTATATAATGGCCGAAGCCCTTACCTTTTCTTTTCTCATCTTCTTAATTCACCTCTGTCAAAATTGAAGCAGTTCGATTCACAAAAAAAAGAAAAAAAGAAATGGTTGCTAGCCTCACTCGCTCGTTCCTCTCCTCCACAATTTCAAACCCATCTTCGAAATCGAGATCGATTTCGCCTTCGAATCTTTGCCTCCTTATTGCTGCTCGTGTGCGTAGTTTTGGGGTTTGGAGTCGTGATGTATCGCGAGTGGTAGTTAGGTTTGGTACTGGCACGTTCGATCTCTTTGTGAGATGAGGGGGGGGGCGGCGCTTACTACGGGTCCAAGGTGAAGATGCGCTTACGAGTGGAGAAGGCTGGCCATTCGAATCGAGATTTCATGGATTGGAAGGGGATGGGTGAGGTCGCGGTTGTCGATGGGAAGAGCATAGAGTAGGAGTCGTTTGGCAAGGGGTTGATTGGGCTGTGTTTGATGATGGTTTAGCGCTGGCGTTCGAAGGGAGGAGCAGGTGTAGCTCTGGTGGCCTTCGAGCTAGAGAGGATGTTGGTGTTCGACAGTAGGTATTTGCTTGTTTTGCTTTCAATTTAAAACTTAGCATATATATGTATGCATATTAGGATCGAACTGAAAAACAAAAACATATATATTGTAACAACCCGCATATTTATCGATTTTATATTTAAATATTTTATTTAAACATTTTATCGATACTCGGAATTTAGTCCGAAAAGCTACTTTTTGCATACGGTCGAATTAGGACTTGGGACCACTCCCATTGAGTTTAAAATGTCGTTTGTGACCTTTTTGAGTATAAGCTTCGATATGTTTGGAGATAGTAGAATTTTGCTACTTTTCACTTTGGGTTTGGGTTGGGTTCAGCCCTATGTTTAACTTATACTCAAATCTGAAGAACTCCTCCCCATTCACCCTTACTTTCTCCTCTTTTCAGTTCTAAAGCATCAATGGTGGGAGAGATGGGAAATTAAAACTTCAAAACCCTAGTTTCTTGTGTAAATCAAACTCTAGCTCCAAACTAATAGAAGTACCCATTGGTAAGCTTCTCTTCTTCTTCGCCAACTCATTGACTTATCAATTTTAGAAATTCCTAAACCTAATTTAGGAAATGTTTCTCTTTTTAGCTTAGATTAAACCTTTTTGAGCTGGAATTGAACAGTGATTGTCATTGTCATTGTTCTATAGCTTCTTCCTCCTTATTCTTGTGCATAAAGGTGAGATTTTTATCTCACATCTTTTTCTATATCTATCATTGTTGTTAGGTATGAATTCCTAACATATGTGCATATTCATTTGCTTTCAATTTGAATTGATTGGGTGAATATTCCAAATTTTTGTGCTTTGGTCCAATTTTATGAAAAATCCTTTTATGGACATTTGGACATTGATATTCGGGGTGTATCGAAGAGCTTTTAAGGTCGGGTTGTCGCTTGGCGTAAATCCTTAGTCGACATTGCTCGTCCGATCGCTTTCGATATGTTTTGGCCACTTTGGCCTAGGGAAATTGTTGCCCAGACCAGGTGACCAGACGTCTGGTGACCAAGTCCAGACGTCTGGTTTGGACCTGGAAAGAAAAATGTATGCACGCATATTATAAAAAAATGCCAAAGACTATTTTCAGACGTCTGAACCATCAAATCAGACGTCTGGATAGGTCTCAGACGTCTGACTTGGGGTTTCAGACGTCTGGGTGTTCTCTAGGTTATTTCCAGAGAATAAACCCAAACGTATGGATTCAAAACAGACGTCTGACCATGGCTCGGACGTCAGTCTTGGTCATTCCAGACGTCTGGGTAGCTTTCTGAACTATTTTTCACAAAACAAATCCAGACGTCTGGATTCCAAATCCGACGTCTGGAGATGTTTATTTTTGCCTATTCAGGCTGTTTTGTGTGAATTTCCATTATTTATCGATTTTAGCGATCCTATTAGTCGTTATCACTTATTATCGACTTTGATGACTTCTTTTTATGGATTTTTGGAAATATCCATTTCTATGGATTTGTTATCGATTTCTTTGGATTCTATTCACGTCTTCGAATGTGAATTTTTGTGATTGATTGTTCTACAATCATTTTTGTGATTTGTCACTTTAAAAATATAAATGTTTCGTTACTAGTATTAAATATCAAAACCTCTTTATCAAAATGATTTCAACTATATTTTCAATATCAAACTCGTTTATAAAACTGTTTTCCAATCTACTAGTATACAAAAACCTTTACCTCACTCGTATGAGAAATCTAATTAAACGGCTTAGTAAAACAAGTGGTATGAAACGCTTGCGTTTACTTCGTCGGTTAATTCTTGGACTTGTTCGATTGAATCTCTTGTGAAAATTTTCTAGTGGAGATCTACAGTTTGTTCGTAAATATTTTAGTTAAGCAAGTGGTTATGGGACATGAAGCTAAACTCATATATTTACTAGCTTAGTGTAATTGACACTTCTCGTTGATCATGACAATCATCTTTGTGATTTAGACTAGCAAATGTGCGATGTCTCTTTGTCTGCGAGGGAGATTAAACCCCGTTTTGTGGAGTTTCGACTTAAATTGATGGGGTAGCGCCCCATGGTCTTCGGGCCGTTCGTGTGTCAAAAAATTAATGGCTAGCTACCATGAGATAGCGTCTCGTTCGTGTGATACATATGTTGGTGAGTTTTCATGCTCCCGTTCGTGTGATAGGCCTTCCCCCATTTTTCGTGTGATTTCTGGATTTCGTGTGTTGAATTCTAGAATTTGTGTTTCACCAATTTTCGTGATTTCCATTGATAAGTGTTATCAATATTTGTGCATTGGTGAATTTGTGTGTCATTGACCTTTTTGTGATTTCTGGATTTCGTGTGTTGAATTCTAGAATTTGTGTTTCACCAATTTTCGTGATTTCCATTGATAAGTCTTATCAATATTTATGCATTGGTGAATTTGTGTGTCATTGACCTTTTTGTGATTTCTGGATTTCGTGTGTTGAATTCTAGAATTTGTGTTTCACCAATTTTCGTGATTTCCATTGATAAGTTTTATCAATATTTGTGCATTGGTGAATTTGTGTGTCATTGACTTTTTGTGATTGACATTGATATAATCGTCAATATTTATGGTTTGGTGAACGGAATAAGGAGTATGACATTTCGTTGATTCTTGTGTAGATTTTGTGATATCCATTAATCTCTTGTTGATTTTCAATTACTTATATATATCACAGCTTGGCATTGTGATTATAATGTGTTTAGTCATATCTCTTATTCTATATCGTTTCATCTGATATTTATAGTTAGACTGATCCGTTTATTATTTCCTTATTAAATAATACTCGGGTCAGACCGAGATGTTACAGGTGCTTCAGCTTGACTTCTCACTTGGGATTGATTTCTCTGACTTTTGGTTAACTACTTAGATTAGTAGTTTTTGGATTGTATACAATTGAGATATAGACTCCATGATGTATACTTATTCTTTTGTGTAGTTCTTGTAACTATTCTTTTGTGATATTGTGGATCTTTTTAGACCGCTACTCTGATATACACTTCCAAGTGTAATATTCATATCGATTTCCGCTTTTGTGATATGGATTGTCTGTGACTGATTTATGTTATGTTTATTTCTATATTTTTTTTCGAAGATATTATAGCCACTGTGTAGTAGCTTTGAGTTTGTGTCGGTATGTCAGATTTCCCTCTTGATAAAGAAATGCATGTTATACTATCTGACATATCGATGCTCTCGCAAAGCAATTACACGGATGGTCGCTCCTCAACGGCCTTATTCTCCGTGCTAGTCGACAGCATTCACCGTAATGTTCTTGGCTAGCATGGGTATAGAGGTGGGGCGTCACATATATATAAGAATTTACAGTGAGGTATTTAGATTTTTTTTATTTTAGTTTAAATAATGGATATTCAGACAGTACAACTTGATAGAAGATTTATTTTTTTAGGTTAAGATTTATTTAAATAGCTGACAGTAAACAGATAACATTAATATATAGAAGATTTTTATGAATATATACAGTATATATTTATAGATATGTAAAGTTAGATTTTTAAACCCTATACAGTTTATTTTGAAGATAAAATATATACACTCACATTTTAATTTACTAGATATCATTTAAAAATAAAATAAAAATGCTTAACTAACTTATTTAGATTATTTTAGTTACTAAAAGATTTTCAAAAGGGAATTAGTTTAAAATTTAGTTACTTGTTTAAACTAAATTAAATTTAAACTTATTTAATTGGTAATAAGTTTTTCGATTATTTCAAATATTAATAGACAATATAATGCTATTCAAGGTTAAATCTGATAGAAGCAAGCCGGATTGGATTGGATTACAAACAAATTAAAGGTGAGTAAATCTCACTTGGTTACACTTAAATTTAAATGATTAAATTTAAATAATTGTTTGAATGATTGAATTGATTAATGTGCTATAGTATGATATTTTGGGATTGGAATATTGTGTTGTGCTAACGTCTGTGATGCAAGGAAAAACAGGTTGGAGGGATCCAATTGGATCCCACAACATTTATTTAAATTATTTAAACCCCCCTGTTATGATGATTTGATATTTATGATGGATTATGTTGAAATATAGAATGCTATGGTTTGATTGGATATAATTGGGTACAATGAATTTCCAAAAATATATAACTTGGATATTGGAAAGGAAATAAAGGAAGTGAATTTGTAAGTAAAATAATTATGGAAATTTGAATAAATTTAAGAATGAAAAAGAAAAAAAAGAATTAAAGTGACATAAGAATTCTAATTAATAAATCTTGAGTATAGAAGGGAAATTTTTGAATAAATAGAAAGTTAGTAAATTGAAACTCCAATGCTAATATTTAAAAGAACAAACATTTATTTTAAACTTAAGATTTTAAATTTTGAAAGGAACAAAGAAGAAAATGGGGAAAAGCCTGGAATTTGTATATTTCAGTTAAAAGATTAAAATCAAATGGAAAATAATAAAAATAATAATTAAGTGAATAAATAATAAATTTTGAAATAAAGTGAGTAATTACAGAAACTTATTTCAAATGGAGTAAATTGGGAATCAAATTGGGAAATTGATTTAAGTGATTAAAGTTGGAATTTTTCTGTGGATAACCAAGTACGTTTTAAAGTAAATTTTTAAATATAAATTAAATGCTTTAAAGTTGTTTTAAAAGAAAGCAAGTTTTAGAAAATTTATTATTATAAATATTTAAAATTCTAAAGTAAGTAATTTCTTTTAATCTTTTCTTTTAATTTATTATAGCAAATAATTATTTAAAGAGTTATTAAGTATTTGATTTAAAAGTGTAAATCTGCTGTTATATTTTATTAAGTATAACCTTATTTTCAAATATTCGTATAGTATGTATTTTTAACAAATTATTAAAGAAATTTTAATTTGAATGTTTAAAGTATATTTTTAAAAGTAAAGTGTTTTAAATTAGTTTAGAAAATCTAGTTTTGTGCTTGGTGATTCCAGCGGAAATGAAAATACTCGAAATTTATTTTGAGAAAAGGAAGATAGTTTGAAAAACTGTTTTAAAAAGGGTTTGAAAGTGAAATTATATCTTATAAAGATATTTTGAGATAAATAAATAATTTGGGAAAATTATTTATTGTTGGATGGTTGTTTGGGAATATAAATTGATAGTTAAATCACCGACTATCAATATTGGACAAATGCGTTGATCGTTTCGAAGAGACCGGGATCGAGATTAATTTCTCGAAAACCACTTCGATCCGGTTTGTACCTTTCGTGAAAACGATTTTTGGATTAGAAGATGGAGCAGTGAAGTGCAAGGGCTAGTCGCTACTAATCCTGAGGATATTTTCAAAATGGATTTAGTAGGAATAGTGCCTTTGGTTCCGTTCGAACCCGGGACGGACTTGTATGGATGAATGCTTGCGAAACATCGTCTGGTGGGCGATGGGCATTCTAAGGGATATATTCTAAAAAGTTAACGCTTAGCCTCAAGCCTCATCAAATGGGAATGACTGAAAATCAGGGGTTAGCAGCAAGGCTAGGTGGGTAGCACCCAAGCAGGGTGAGGTCATTCCAGTCTAGATGTCCCTTTTTATTTCGGCTTAGTGGGCGATTGCTGATCCCAACCGCGGGGTGATCTCACTCGGGATTATCCAGTAAGGGGAAGTCCCGGCCTTGTGTTGCAGGGGAGCGGGCGTACTCCTCGGTACGGTGATCTAGGCCCCATACTGTGACAGGTGGTACCCCAGTGCCTAGTCATTGGTTGGAAATCCATTCTCCCTACGAGCCTTGTACAAGTTTTATTTGTATTACCCACTCTGTGGCTAGTAGCTGGAATTTAATAGATGTAACAATTTCGGCTATTTTATAAGTATTTGTATAAAGACCCTATTATAATATCAGAGGATTTCTTTAAAAATTGTTTTATCTATCATAAGGTAAAAACCCAACATGTTTATTTCTGGCGAGGTCTTACGAGATGCTTTGGTTTTCAAAGGATTTTTGAAAACGTTAATAATCAATTGGGTGTGATCTTCTCACGCTGGTATTCCAGACTGACTCGGGTGTTATTTAAATGTAATGCTCGGGTCGGACCGAGTATTATAGGATACAAGATATGATGCTGTGGAGCTCAGGAGATGAGCAGGGTGACGATATGTACTTCTGTACATATTATATATATATATATATATATATATATATATATTCCGCTGTGTTGAGTTATTGTGAATCCATTGTATGATATTGATGTTGAGCTGTGATTGATGTGCTCTGATGATGTAATATATATACAAAAATATTTGATGTTGAGTAAAGATTATTTATTATCTATTATATTTTATTCTGCTGCGATGGTTAGATTCTGTTGTTGTTTTCTATTTTCTTCTTCTACCTCTTCTTCTTTAACCCAAATGGTTCGTATTTCTGTACAACTTGAGTTTATTTAGATAGAATAGTGTTAACTCAAGGGGTACGGATTTGCGGGCTGTCACACTTGGAATCCAATTCAACCATTCAACCAATCTTTTAAATTTAACCACTTAAATTTAAATAAAAATTCAGAAGCATGTGGTTTACTCACGCTGGTTTCCAGCCTGACCCGGGTGTTACATTGGTGTAATGCTCGGGTCAGACCGAGTATTACAGATTTTCAGGTAGGTACGTTCTGGAGCTCAGGAGCCGAGCTAGATGGCTAATGTATAGAGTATATCCGCTGTATTTATATTATTGTTAATCTGAGGCTTGATAATTGTATATATTCAGTGACTGAATGTATGTGAAACTCTGATGTATATTAAATGTAATCCACAGATATAATATTCTTTTATAAACTGTTATTATTTATTATTATATTTTATCCGCTGCGAATGTGAGATGTTACTGTTCTTCTTCTTCTATCTCTTTCTTCTTTTCATAACTATCTGGAATTTTCGGGATCGTAAATTTTCGGGTCGTTACAGTTGGTATCAGAGCAAATGTAACGACTCGAAATTTTCGAAGCTGAAAATTCCAGATAGTTATGGAAAAGAAGAAAGAGATAGAAGAAGAAGAAAAACAAAATAACACCAAACATCTCACATTCGCAGCGGATAAATATAATAATAAATAATAATAGCTTACAAAAGAATACTATATTTGTTGATTACATTTCAGTACATCAAAGTTTCACATATATTCAAATGTTTGTCATATACAATCAATTTATCACAAAGTTACAATAATATAATTACAGCGGAAATATTCTAAGCGATACTGTCATCCTGCTTGCCTCCTGAGCTCCAGATCATACCTACCTAAAAATCTGTAATACTCGGTCTGACCCGAGCATTACAGTTAAATAACACCCGAGTCAGTCTGGAATACAGCGTGAGAAAATCACACCCAATTGATTATTAAAGTTTTAAAAATCCTTTGAAAACAAAAGCATCTCGTAAGACCACGCCACAACTAAACTGAAAATTCATTAAATTCTCTTTTGGTCGCTGGAAAATAACATCGGTGATGACTGCAGCATCATCGATGTTCATTTTCGAGTTTCCAAGAGAGAAATTGCTACCAAATTGTTTTAAATTGGAATTGTTTGCGAACTGGGTTTGGTTTTGAAATTCAAAGGATTGAATTTGCCAAAGGATTTTGGATGTAGTTGATTTCAAAAGTGATTTTGAAATTTTGGAAAATTGTTTAAACTTTGGAATCTTGTTTAAAATGTTAATGGAATAATAAAAATATACTTGGCTAAATAAAATGTATAATTCTAAGTAAAAAAGGTATAATGCTAAGTTAAAAAGTAAAATGTGAATGAGATTGATTGTGGATAGATGAAAGTGTGAATATAAATAGAATGTGACTTATAAAATTTAGAAATGAGATAAATAAGCCAAAATAAAATAGTTTCGAAATCTGGAAAGTGAATGAAAATCCAAAACTTAACTTATAAAATAAATAGGTTGAACTCCAGTAAAATAGATAAAGAGATTTTGAAATAAAAATCAAATATTGATTTAAGTATGTTGAATATCAAATTTGTGGTGACAAATGTTTAGTTTGTAAATGAATTATGGGATGAATATTCGATGAAAATAATATGGAATGTTCCAAGATTAATTAATGGAATATGGAAATGGAACTCGAATTGGTTAATAAAAATTTGAGTTGTGAATAAATGATAAAATTTGAAAGTGAAGCTTGAGTTATTAATACAAATTCAACTTGCAATTGTAAGTGAATTAAATTTTAATTGAAGTTGAATGGAATTGAATTAACATAAAAGTGATTTGTATTGCAAATAAAAAAAAAAAAAATCCAAGTAGAGATAAATTAGAAATGGACTCGTTATAAAATGAAAGGAATCCAGAAATAAATTATTGAATGTGAATTAGAATTCATATTGATTCAATGAAATATACTAATTTAATTTAAACGAATGGAGCTGGAAATGAACTCAAGTTAAACAAAATAGAATTGAAATAGTGATGGTTTGAGTGGTAAATAAAGTTCAAGTAAATAAAAATAAAAATTGAAATGGTTGCAAATGAATTAAAATGGAAGGAATTGACTATAAATTTAGTTGAAATCAATTTAAAGTGGTTACAAGTTTATGTAGTCATTTATTCTGTTGCATATGGTCAAATTTTGTAGAAGTAAATTGTCATTTGACGAAAATGAGATTAAATAAATTCTATGAATTGATAGAAGTGAAATAAAACTGATTTTGAAATCAATTGAATTGAATATAAGCTTGTTTGGATTAAAAATGAATTAAATTTAAGAAATTGAATTGTGGGCCATTAACATTGAATAAAATGGCATCAAAATTGGTTGGAAGCGAGTGAGAGCAATCGAATTGGTGGTTGAAACTTTATTAATTACTTATAAGTGTTGTTTGGAAGATATTGCATATGATACGCATGTGTTAGTTATTGAAATTAAGTAAAATGTTAATAAACTTTGTATATTTGTCACTTACATGTTGAAATTGAGTAAGTACAGGTTTTTGGAAGCTGTTTGACTGGTTTTGACTGCGCTAATTGCTTAAATAAATAGCCGCTTTCTTAAAAATGCGAAATAAGGTACGCATACGCAATACAAATAGGAAATATGAACTGTTTTTCTGTTTTCCGACCGTGTGGGTCGATGTATATATATTTATATCTTTTGTCAAATTGCAAAAGCTCCTCCGTACAAAGGAGACACTGCCAAAATTTTCCGAAAATATTGGGAGTTAGATTTTTTTTGAATCTTTTGAAAATTTTCACTAACGACAAATGATTTAAAATTATTAAGCAAATAGAATTATAACTGAATGTTGAACTTTAATTTAATTTGTATAAGTAAAGTAAGATGAACTGAAAAATTGTTCAAAGAAACTAAAAGAAGGAAAGAGTTTGCAAACAAACTTTTATTTGAGGCTTAAATTAATTAGTAAGTGAAACTAATTCAATATTCAAAGTGGAAGCCAAATTGAATTCAAATGGAATTGTTAGGGCAAGGTGAATAGTAATGAAAATAAACATCAATAGTAAAGTGAAACTTAATGTAAGAAGTGTATACAATATTTATATTAAACTTAAGAAATGAAAAATGAAATTTTTATGTAAATATGGTATTGAGAAAATTATTCCAAGTGAATAATTTAATGGAAATTAAACTGAAGGTTGTGAATTTGGATGGTTGTGAATAAAAACCAAAATGAATATGAATAAAAGAGAATTGGCGTAGCGAAAAATCAATTGGGCTAATTAAGTAGGATGTACGTATATTATTTTATTCGCATAGCTATTTGATTCAGATTCGAACATAGAATATCGAGATAATTTTATCGATCCGAGTTAGGATTTTTCGCTCGATTTTCGACGGCGAACACTGGATATGGAGTTTGATTGATTCTGGAAATTCTCTATCATAGTTATTGTAACGTATCGGATTTTTCGTTGTCGAAAAACCGAATAGTTAGGGTTTTTTTTAAAAAAAGAATTTAAGAAGAAGAAAGAGAAGAAGAGAAAAGAGGATAGAAAATAGAGAAAGAAGACAGAAAAACAGAAAGATAGAACAGTAAGAAAACAACAGAACAATATCAGAATCTCACAATTCGCAGCGGAACAACATATAATAAAAAATGAATAATCTTTAAATAAAGAACTATATCAGTTATTTCATTACATTTCATTTCATTACATCACATCATCAGAGTGTACAACAACATACAACATCAAACAGTGCAGCGGAAAAGAAATACTATATACTAGTAATACGCCATGCCATCCAGCTTGCCTCCAGCAACTCCTGAATATCCAGAATATCCTGATAAACCTTAACTCTTGACTGCCCGTGTGGAAATTGGTGGGCACCCAGAGTTTAGGAAGGAAAACAATAAACTCCGAGTCAGTCATGTGACTGGTGTGAGAACTCAAAACAGTTTATTTACTTTAAAATCAAATAGAGGAATATTTTTAAATTCAATTCGCAATGCTTTTTTAAAAATGAGACTACCATAAGGCCTCCCGCACACACACACATACAAACGCAGAATCGGAGGAGATTTCTCCTTATGATAGTCAAAGATGCTTGATACGCATTTAAAATAACATTTGATATTATTACTAGTGCATAGTGTAGGAAATTATTTCGAAAGTAAAGATATAAATCTTAGCCAACATAGACATTTCGAACTATGCCTACTATAGCTACCATCCAAACAGTGTTGCGACACCATAAGTGAATGATAGGTTCTACAACTAATACCGTACAAGTTTCGTATTTGGAGAATGGATTTTTCCAACAAATGGTCAGGCCAAGGAACTTCCCATTGCCACATGGAAACGCCTCTGGATGGACGCCCCGAGAACCACTGTCCTCTGCCAAACAAAGCCGGGAATCCCTTTGCCCAAGGGATATTACAAAACCCTCAGATATGCCACCCCCGGTCCTTTGGGACCTTTAAATGAGAGCTCTCTAACCAACATCACACCATAATAATAAGTGTTTCAACATGAGTAAGTATCTGGGCTCCATACCAGAAAACTACCCTTTTCCAAAAGGAATGGTCACACCCTAGGGAAGCGATCCCTGAAAACTTTGCCGCACAATTCCTGTTTCGACCATTTCCGGGTTGTGAGGCTCGACGAATTCACGTCCACAAAAACACACTTTGTACAAAAAGCCGTGCTTTGGGTCAACAAATGATCATAGAAATGATCACCAAGATAGACGATCAAACAAATGATCCTATCACAAATAATCAACACAATGATCATTTACAGCATCACTTAGCATGTCACATTACCAAATTGGGAATATATCGCTGATAACTTCAACTATATAACCTCTGAGCTCGTACGTCTCAGAGAAGGGTGTTAAGCTAAAAGAATAAATTCTCCGCCACCAACAGAAATATATTTGAAAGAAATCGGCTTTATATCTCAATTTGTAATGTCAGACATACAATCCATACAAGTCTGTTCCGGGCTCGAACAAAACCGAAGGCACTTACAAAGAAGTCCTTGCAATTCGGATATTCACAATCCTGATCGGATTTCCCATCACTTATGGAATCTCTATACCAGGAGCTACCCAGTGCAGAGACAATCGATAGGTCATCCTATCGCTCTCGCAAATACCGGTCTTCAACACCGATCTTCAAATGCAATTCACAACGACGTATCACATATTCGGAATGGGTTATACGACCCCATGGTCCTTTCCCGGTTAACCCGAATAGTGAGCGCTTATTCAAAAAATAAGTGTGGCATTCAAATTCAAACAAATCACATCAAATACCCATTCAAAGGGAAATATTGATAGTCGAATATTGAACTATCAATGGATATGCATACATCACCAGATTCCAAATAATTTTCCAAATTATTTACTTTCCAAAATATCTTTACAAGATATCTAATTTCAACACTTCGAAAATAAATCAACATTTATTTTCAAACAATTTCCACTTTTCATTTATAAATTCCATAATGAATTTATATTTCAAAATATCCATGCATATACGATTTCAATTATCCATTTCAATTTATCTTCAAAAAGATAAATTCTAATTATTCACTTCATATTGGAAAACATTTCCATACTTATTTATTCATAAGTAATTCACAAATCTTTTTATTTTCAACCTTGGAAAATATTCAATATACTTAAATCGAATTAAGTATATAATTCATTCTTTAAGGAAATCATTCTCTTAAACATATTTATTTGGGCCAAAACGAATGTTGCGTAAAACATCGTTACGACGTCCCAAAATCACTAGTATAGGGATTCGAAATTAAAATAGATATATAAATCCCAATACTATTCAAAACATTTCCTTTCGGAAATCTTTTACTATAACAACAGTGTTATAGTCCACCATTTCCTTTTATTTCTCGAAAACGTCTATTTCAACAATAAATGTTGAAATCTATGGTTTCGAATCTCAACACCTTTTAAAACATCGTTAGATTGTTTTAATTCTATTTAAAACACCAAATCCAAAACATTTTCTTTAACGTGTTATTCACAATTCAAAAACGTGAATATATCTTGTTAACAAATTTCATCAATTCTATGCATTTTATTTCAAAGGATTATTCACTGTCTAAAAACGTGAATATAATTCCATAAATAAATTATAACAATATACTTATCAAAATAAGTCGTTTGCGGATTTATAAAACAACGTTTATAAATTCCATTTCTATTTATTTTATAAAAACTTCCTTTTATAAATTCTTTTATTAACCTATTCCAGTTTATAACTCAATTATAAACTAAAAGTTCATATTATAAGTTAAATACTTATAATACGATTATTTTACAAAATCGTTCCTTTAACCTTCATAATTATAAATCTTATAACCTATAAGATTCAATTATTTATCCAAATATATTCTTTAATAACTTCACAAATTTATAAATCTTACTATTTATAAATTTCGTTTTTAACTTCACCATTTATAATTCTATAAATTTCATTCTTTAATGAAATTCATTTTCACTTCATTCAAACACTTATAAAAACTCGTTTTATAATGTCTATATTTCAATTTATAAATATCCATTTATAAATCTCTTAATATAAATCAATTTATATTATTCTTTAAAACGTCTTTAAATTCCTTTAAAACTTCATCATTTTCTTGATTTATAAAATAATCAAATTTTATAAATCTTATATTTAAACTCTTTATAATAAATTCCAAAATCTCAATTGAAACTATTTTATAAAATCATAAATCCATATTACTCAAAAATCAACTTTAACCGTATTTCCCAAAAATTATAATTTTTATAACGTTAAAAATTATAACGTTCATTTATTTATAATGGATCAATTCCAAAAATAAAGTATATTTTCAAAAATCACTTTTAAAATCATTTTAAAATCCCAAAATCTGGGTCCAATGATGCTACACACCAAATAGTCAATCACGACAAACAACGATATCATATATCGATATGATAATCCATCAAATATCAAAATATCTGAAATCAAATAAAAACTGTTGAGGAATCCAGTTGGATCCCTCCAACCTGTTTTCCTGCATCCACAAACATTAGCACAATACCAATTTCGTTCCAGTACGAAATTATCGCGGTATATGTTTTTAATAAATATTATCCGCTTAATAACGGCGTAATAGGGTCTCATCCGCTAAAAAAATGCGGGGAATCAACAACTGCAATATATACATATGCCAATATATATATATTGATATTATATATAATACCAATTTCACTGTTTATGAAATATTCGCGGTATATGTTTTTAATAAATAACATCCGCTTACTAACGGCGTATAATGCCTATTTTAACAATCAATATATATCAATCATCATTCAAACATGCATTCAAAATATTTTAAATCTAACTATTTAAAATAAAATCGAAACTGATTCGATTGACTGAGAAGTTCTCACCTTGATTTCAATTTAGTTTTAGCGATTTATTTCGAATAAAATTAAACGGACGTTTAATTTCACCCGAAATTCTCACTAACTCCAAACGACTCCAAACCAACTCCATCGCGTAGTGCTCGTCCATACGATTCCAACGCAACTGGTTTCGCGCGTTTTCGACCTCGTATGAAAAAGATATTGATTTTTGAAGTTACACGACTTTTATACTTATATAAATTTACAACCTTTAATCAATTTTAAACCTTCACAAATCCTTAGCCACTGGATCCAAACCCAAGCCATCATAGCCGTGCCTTTCCATCTTCCATCTCCCTCACGCACATTACAGATAATAGCCGAACCCACTCATGCTTGATTAGGGTTTAGTTTAGCAACTTCATCGTTCAACTATACTTCGATCAAGATACTCCATCGCGTAGCCCTTCACCCCCCCTATGCACGGCCCCAGGCACATGAAGCTCGGCCACCTACCTCACCTTGGAGTGCGTGCGCAGCTGTAGCAATCGGCCTCCCCTAGCTCCCCCTCCGTTGCACCAAAATCCATCATCACCGTATAGATCTCTAGCTCTCTTCATGCTCTTCGACTTCCGTGTTGAACACTTCGCGTGAATGTCAACGGATTGTGAATGATTGAGGGAAGAAAGGGATTAAATTCTGGCCATTCATATAAAAGAGGCGGCTGCAGTTTATTTAGGGTTAGGGTTTTGTAGATTTTTTTTTTATTATTATGTGAGAGGTAGGGGTTTATTTATAGGGAAAAACGAAACACTATTCATTCCGGAAATTCCGAACTCCGATTTACGCGCCGAAACTGACGTTCCTAGGGTTTATCCCGCGTTTCGGACATAATGGAATAGGTTTCGGAAGCTAATTCGGACATCTGTGCGAGTTATGGCTAAAAACGTTCAATTTAAATTAAACCGATTTAAATCGATTTCTAGGCGTTTTAATTTGTACCGGACAAACGGTAAATCCAATCGACTTGAAATTTGAAACCTTACAATAATATCACATTACAGATCCGATGAAACTGGTTTCGTCGAAATCCGAGACTTTTTGAAAAATGGCTATTTTAACTCGCCAATTTAATATTAAAAATAATTCGATGCGTTTTGAGCTGCCACGATCAAACGATAACTCCGATTGACACGAAAATTGAAATCCGGCAATAACTAACTATTACGGATCCAATGAAACTGGTTTCGTTCAATTCTGAGACTGTTCAAAAATTGGCTATTTTACAGTCGATTATTAAATATTAAAATATTCAATTTTCACAAATTAACTTTTAATTCGATTTTAAAAGTTCTAAAATATCATTCTAACTTCAATATGATAAAATAAAATTTTACAAATCATTTTCAATCATATTTAACTCAATTTTCAATATTTTCCATAATTTCACATATTAAATTATCGATTTAATTATTCAATTAAATCCAATAAATCGAAATAAAATTTATTCGACTTATAAATTCACCCATTAATATTTAAAATTAATTAAATATTCAAATTTTAATATAAAAAAATTCTAGGTCGTTACAATCTTC
This sequence comes from Allium cepa, assembly GCA_030765085.1. Taxonomy (NCBI): domain Eukaryota; kingdom Viridiplantae; phylum Streptophyta; class Magnoliopsida; order Asparagales; family Amaryllidaceae; genus Allium; species Allium cepa. The sequence continues at coordinate 314,079,694 of CM060937.1, forward strand.
CCCCTTAAAAGAATTTCGTCCTCGAAATTACTAAGTAAGAAAAGTTACAGAATCTATTAATTTTCCAAAATCCATAGTTAAACTTCTTACAATAACTTTACTAAGTTTTCAAAGCATACTTAGTTATCATTTCAAAACAACTACTATTGTTTAACTTTCAATTCCAATTCAAAGTTAAAGTTTTCAAAGTTTTCCAATTTTCCCAAATTTTTTCTATCGCCTTAAATTTTCGGAAAAATTCGCCATAGTCTCCTTTGCGCGGCTCGATCCCAAAAAAAAATGACAGTATATATATCACAAATATACATCTCATCAAGTAATGAGGCATCCCGAAGGGAAAAAAGTGTAAAAGTACGATATTTAATCCGAGATATGTACCTTATATTTTATTAGCAAGCACATACGGCTTATATAGCGCGAAAGCGAGCTCCAAATGCGAAGCAAACGCGATCCGCACCTACTAAACACTCAACAAACAACATGAGAATCATGCATATATGAAAATAATCTCAATATACAACATATAGCAACATAACAACTATATATGTCTACATAGAAGTGCATTCAATAGCAATATATATTCAACCATCAACCAATTAACATTCATAACCAATAATATTCATTCATATTCTCATTAATATTCAATGAATTGGTTTTCAATTTAAATCATATTTGATTTGTTAACAGTGGATGTTATCAACATTCATTCTCAATTTTAATTAGTTTGCATTCACTAATTAAATCCAATTCACATTCAATTCTTATTCAAACTTATTTACTTTCAATTTGAATTCAATTTCATAGCTTCCAATTTCGCTAATTCATTTTCATTAACACTTAATGAATTTTATACAATCAACTAACAATCAAATAACAACCAATGTTTATTAATTACAACCAAATTCCTTTTCTTTAAATTGATTTTCATTCAATTTTATTCAACTTCTAATAACATTAGATTTTAATGAATCAACACTTATATTCATTATTTCATATCAACTTAATTTACATTCAATTGATTAACATTTAATTCATTCATTCAATCAAATTACTAAAGTTGAATTTCATTTCATAACTTAAGTTCACATTTATTTAATCCACTTGATTATTTACTTCGATACCAAAATCAATTCCATTTAAGAACACTTAAGTTATATTCCATTTTATATACATCACTTTTTATTTACAACTCATATTCATAAATATATTCATATAATTTCACTTCTTATATATATAAGTTTATTTCACAATTGTAAATCACTTTAATTATAATTCAATTCTTATAATTCTTTTGCTTATACAATTATTCTTTTATTCAGGTTATTCAAACAACCTAACAATCAACTTATATACACTTTAATAATTCTGAAAAATTATTTCTTTATATATAAAATATAATCAAGGTAAAATTATTTCATTTACCCAATTCAAAATCAATATCGTGCCGAATTGTTCTATTCAAGTGTTTAGAAACCCCTTCAGCATAGTTGTCGAGACCGTGCTGACGAAGGTTCATATGCCACTCAATAAACCAATCATCACAATATAAAAAAAAATTATATACACTAACATATACGCTCTCATAGCTATTATTACACTCAAACTCATTCTAGAGTACTACTGACTCTATCTCTAATGAGTAATACCCAACAGAACCATGGTTGTCGCTTAACCATACGCTCTGATACCAAATGTAAAGGTCGACGACAGCGGTCACAACCGATAGGCTTTTCAACCATCCCAGCCCCACCGTGGCTTACACTGGTATCCCAAACTTGCTTTTACGGCCACCCTTTCGAATGTCACGGCTTCGCCTAACCAACCCCGTAAAGAGGACGTGTGGGAGTAAGAGTCTCCCGTTCGCCACCAAACCGCGAAGCGAGAACCCCCCATCACATATCACCTAGCATAAGCAAGACTGGTGTGAGAACTCAAAACAGTTTATTTACTTTAAAATCAAATAGAGGAATATTTTTAAATTCAATTCGCAATGCTTTTTTAAAAATGAGACTACCATAAGGCCTCCCGCACACACACACATGCAAACGCAAATCGGAGGAGATTTCTCCTTATGATAGTCAAAGATGCTTGATACGCATTTAAAATAACATTTGATATTATTACTAGTGCATAGTGTAGGAAATTATTTCGAAAGTAAAGATATAAATCTTAGCCAACATAGACATTTCGAACTATGCCTACTATAGCTACCATCCAAACAGTGTTGCGACACCATAAGTGAATGATAGGTTCTACAACTAATACCGTACAAGTTTCGTATTTGGAGAATGGATTTTTCCAACAAATGGTCAGGCCAAGGAACTTCCCATTGCCACATGGAAACGCCTCTGGATGGATGCCCCGAGAACCACTGTCCTCTGCCAAAAAAAGACGGGAATCCCCTTGCCCAAGGGATATTACAAAACCCTCAGATATGCCACCCCCGGTCCTTTGGGACCTTTAAAAGAGAGCTCTCTAACCAACATCACACCATAATAATAAGTGTTTCAACATGAGTAAGTATCTGGGCTCCATACCAGAATACTACCCTTTTCCAAAAGGAATGGTCACACCCTAGGGAAGCGATCCCTGAAAACTTTGCCGCACAATTCCTGTTTCGACCATTTCCGGGTTGTGAGGCTCGACGAATTCACGTCCACAAAAACACACTTTGTACAAAAAGCCGTGCTTTGGGTCAACAAATGATCATAGAAATGATCACCAAGATAGACGATCAAACAAATGATCCTATCACAAATAATCAACACAATGATCATTTACAGCATCACTCAGCATGTCACATTACCAAATTGGGAATATATCGCTGATAACTTCAACTATATAACCTCTGAGCTCGTACGTCTCAGAGAAGGTTGTTAAGCTAAAAGAATAAATTCTCCGCCACCAACAGAAATATATTTGAAAGAAATCGGCTTTATATCTCAATTTGTAATGTCAGACATACAATCCATACAAGTCTGTTCCGGGCTCGAACAAAACCGAAGGCACTTACAAAGAAGTCCTTGCAATCCGGATATTCACAATCCTGATCAGATTTCCCGTCACTTATGGAATCTCTATACCAGGAGCTACCCAGTGCAGAGACAATCGATAGGTCATCCTATCGCTCTCGCAAATACCGGTCTTCAACACCGATCTTCAAATGCAATTCACAACGACGTATCACATATTCGGAATGGGTTATACGACCCCATGGTCCTTTCCCGGTTAACCCGAATAGTGAGCGCTTATTCAAAAAATAAGTGTGGCATTCAAATTCAAACAAATCACATCAAATACCCATTCAAAGGGAAATATTGATAGTCGAATATTGAACTATCAATGGATATGCATACATCACCAGATTCCAAATAATTTTCCAAATTATTTACTTTCCAAAATATCTTTACAAGATATCTAATTTCAACACTTCGAAAATAAATCAATATTTATTTTTAAACAATTTCCACTTTTCATTTATAAATTCCATAATGAATTTATATTTCAAAATATCCATGCATATACGATTTCAATTATCCATTTCAATTTATCTTCAAAAAGATAAATTCTAATTATTCACTTCATATTGGAAAACATTTCCATGCTTATTTATTCATAAGTAATTCACAAATCTTTTTATTTTCAACCTTGGAAAATATTCAATATACTTAAATCGAATTAAGTATATAATTCATTCTTTAAGGAAATCATTCTCTTAAACATATTTACTTGGGCCAAAATGAATGTTGCGTAAAACATCGTTACGACGTCCCAAAATCACTAGTATAGGGATTCGAAATTAAAATAGATATATAAATCCCAATACTATTCAAAACATTTCCTTTCGGAAATCATTTACTATAACAACAGTGTTATAGTCCACCATTTCCTTTTATTTCTCGAAAACGTCTATTTCAACAATAAATGTTGAAATCTATGGTTTCGAATCTCAACACCTTTTAAAACATCGTTAGATTGTTTTAATTCTATTTAAAACACCAAATCCAAAACATTTTCTTTAACGTGTTATTCACAATTCAAAAACGTGAATATATCTTGTTAACAAATTTCATCAATTCTATGCATTTTATTTCAAAGGATTATTCACTGTCTAAAAACGTGAATATAATTCCATAAATAAATTATAACAATATACTTATCAAAATAAGTCGTTTGCGGATTTATAAAACAACGTTTATAAATTCCATTTCTATTTATTTTATAAAAACTTCCTTTTATAAATTCTTTTATTAACCTATTCCAGTTTATAACTCAATTATAAACTAAAATTTCATATTATAAGTTAAATACTTATAATACGATTATTTTACAAAATCGTTCCTTTAACCTTCATAATTATAAATCTTATAACCTATAAGATTCAATTATTTATCCAAATATATTCTTTAATAACTTCACAAATTTATAAATCCTACTATTTATAAATTTCGTTTATAACTTCACCATTTATAATTCTATAAATTTCATTCTTTAATGAAATTCATTTTCACTTCATTCAAACACTTATAAAAACTCGTTTTATAATGTCTATATTTCAATTTATAAATATCCATTTATAAATCTCTTAATATAAATCAATTTATATTATTCTTCAAAACGTCTTTAAATTCCTTTAAAACTTCATCATTTTCTTGATTTATAAAATAATCAAATTTTATAAATCCTATATTTAAACTCTTTATAATAAATTCGAAAATCTCAATTTAAACTATTTTATAAAATCATAAATCCATATTTCTCAAAAATCAACTTTAACCGTATTTCCCAAAAATTATAATTTTTATAACGTTAAAAATTATAAAGTTCATTTATTTATAGTGGATCAATTCCAAAAATAAAGTATATTTTCAAAAATCACTTTTAAAATCATTTTAAAATCCCAAAATCTGGGTCCAATGATGCTACACACCAAATAGTCAATCACGACAAACAACGATATCATATATCGATATGATAATCCATCAAATATCAAAATATCTGAAATCAAATAAAAACTGTTGAGGAATCCAGTTGGATCCCTCCAACCTGTTTTCCTGCATCCACAAACATTAGCACAATACCAATTTCGTTCCAGTACGAAATTATCGCGGTATATGTTTTTAATAAATATTATCCGCTTAATAACGGCGTAATAGGGTCTCATCCGCTAAAAAAATGCGGGGAATCAACAACTGCAATATATACATATGCCAATATATATATTGATATTATATATAATACCAATTTCACTGTTAGTGAAATATTCGCGGTATATGTTTTTAATAAATAACATCCGCTTACTAACGGCGTATAATGCCTATTTTAACAATCAATATATATCAATCATCATTCAAACATGCATTCAAAATATTTTAAATCTAACTATTTAAAATAAAATCGAAACTGATTCGATTGAGTGAGAAGTTCTCACCTTGATTTCAATTTCGTTTTAGCGATTTATTTCGAATAAAATTAAACGAACGTTTAATTTCACCCGAAATTCTCACTAACTCCAAACCAACTCCATCGCGTAGTGCTCGTCCATACGATTCCAACGCAACTGGTTTCGCGCGTTTTCGACATCGTATGAAAAAGATATTGATTTTTGAAGTTACACGACTTTTATACTTATATAACTTTACAACCTTTAATCAATTTTAAACCTTCACAAATCCTTAGCCACTGGATCCAAACCCAAGCCATCATAGCCATGCCTTTCCATCTTCCATCTCCCTCACGCACATTACAGATAATAGCCGAACCCACTCATGCTTGATTAGGGTTTAATTTAGCAACTTCATCGTTCAACTATACTTCGATCAAGATACTCCATCGCGTAGCCCTTCACCCCCCCTATGCACGACCCCAGGCACATGAAGCTCGGCCACCTACCTCACCTTGGAGTGCGTGCATAGCTGTAGCAATCGGCCTCCCCTAGCTCCCCCTCCATTGCACCAAAATCCATCATCACCATATAGATCTCTAGCTCTCTTCATGCTCTTCGACTTCCGTGTTGAACACTTCGCGTGAATGTCAACGGATTGTGAATGATTGAGGGAAGAAAGGGATTAAATTCTGGCCATTCATATAAAAGAGGCGGCTGCAGTTTATTTAGGGTTAGGGTTTTGTAGATTTTTTTTATTATTATGTGAGAGGTAGGGGTCTATTTATAGGGAAAAACGAAACACTATTCATTCCAGAAATTCCAAACTCCGATTTACGCGCCGAAACTGACGTTCCTAGGGTTTATCCTGCGTTCCGGACACAATGGAATAGGTTTCAGAAGCTAATTCGGACATCTGTGCGAGTTATGGCTAAAAACGTTCAATTTAAATTAAACCGATTTAAATCGATTTCTAGGCGTTTTAATTTGTACCGGACAAACGGTAAATCCAATCGACTTGAAATTTGAAACCTTACAATAATATCACATTACGGATCCGATGAAACTGGTTTCGTCGAAATCCGAGACTTTTTGAAAAATGGCTATTTTAACTCGCCAATTTAATATTAAAAATAATTCGATGCGTTTCGAGCTGCCACGATCAAACGATAACTCCGATTGACACGAAAATTGAAATCCGGCAATAAATAACTATTACGGATCCAATGAAACTGGTTTCGTTCAATTCTGAGACTGTTCAAAAATTGGCTATTTTACGGTCGATTATTAAATATTAAATATTCAATTTTCACAAATTAACTTTTAATTCGATTTTAAAAGTTCTAAAATATCATTCTAACTTCAATATGATAAAATAAAATTTTACAAATCATTTTCAATCATATTTAACTCAATTTTCAATATTTTCCATAATTTCACATATTAAATTATCGATTTAATTATTCCATTAAATCCAATAAATCGAAATAAAATTTATTCGACTTATAAATTCACCCATTAATATTTAAAATTAATTAAATATTCAAATTTTAATAAATAAAAATTTTGGGTCGTTACAGTTATGACTATGCAAGGAGAATGATGGTTTCTGATCAAGAAACCAGATCTGAGTCCGCACTAGGAAGTCGGGGGGACGATACTAGTTCGGGAATGAAATTGTGTGATTGAGTAGGTGATCGGATTCAATATTGCGTACGAATGATATAGGTACATCATACGGGATTAAGTAAAGCAAATATTGAAACTTTCGTAAAAGAAACGTGAAATGATTTTGAATGTTGTGATTGGATATTATTGTTAAACAAGATATGCAGGTATTATAAAGGAAGAGAAAATTGGTTTTGATTACAGAAGATAAATTTGAATTGCTCGACAATATGTGTTTAAATTTCTGTATGAAATTTGATTGGGTTTTTGGATCTATCTACTTGGCTTTTTGATTTTCTTTTTGGATTTGGGAGGCCGCAGAGCCATTTTGTAGTTGTACCGAGCTAGCCGCGCAAAGGAGACGCTGACAAAAAATTTCGGAAATTTAGGGAGTTAGAAAAATTTTGAGAAAATTTTGATAATTCAAAATTTGGTTTTAAATTGAAACTCGAATGATTAAACAAATAGTATAGTTTGAAACTATGGGAGAGTTGAGAAGTTAATAAGAATGATAATGGGTCTTTTATTAAAAGATAGTTAGTAAGATGTTGAATTGTTTGGTTTTGGAGGTAAGTAAACGGGTATTGGACCACTCTTCCTAATTAGTAATTTCGGGGACGAAATTCTTTTAAGGGGGGAGGAATGTGACGACCCGGAAATTTTTAGGCATTTGAAATTTGAAATATTTAATCAGTTTTAAATATTTCCAAGATAGTTTAACTTGGATTTCAAATATCAGTTTGAATTCGACGATTGAATTTATGGAATTAAATAATTTGAAGTTGAGCTAAATGTTGAATCTGGAGTTTTAAGCCTATTAAAAATAGTTTGAAACTATAGAAGGTTTTGGGAAGTTGGTTAATGTGTTAGTGGGTCTTTAATGAAGGATAGTTGGTAGGATGTTGATTGTGAGTTTTGGGAAAAAGATAGACGGGTAATGGTCCATTCTTCCTGACTAGTAATTTCGGGGACGAAATTATTTTAAGGGGGAAGGAATGTGACGACTCGGAAATTTTAACAAGTTAAATTGGAATAGTTAATTGATTTTTAAATATTTAAAAGTTAATTTTAACCTGAATTCAAGATATCAATATTTACTTGGTAATTAAATCATTAAATTATATGGTTTAAATATTGAATTTAATAATTGAAATTGGATAAATTGTTGAATCTAAGATTCTAAGCCCATTTTAATTAATTTGAAGGCTTATAAAAGTTATAATGATGATATTGAAAATAATAGAATGTTTGAAATTTAATTTAAAGGTAATTTATTTAGTTTTGAATTTATATCGTTTAAATTGAATTTAAAAATAGCTTTCCGAGGCACAGTCTCAGAATTTGACGAAACCAGTTCCATTGGATCCATAATAGTTAGTTATTATCGGATTTCAATTTCGCAATCGGAGTTGTCGTTTGACCGTGGCAGCTCAAAACGCTTCGAACTATTTTAATCAGTTTAATTTTTAATTGATCGTTTTCTTTTGTAACTCGTGCATATGATTAAATTAGTTTCCACAACATGTTCCATCATGTTCGGAACGCGGGTAAAACCCTGAAATCGCCTAGCGTCATTCCTTAAGTGGAGTTTGGAATTTTAATTGGCAATTAACAAGACGGTTTGAGAATTTTATAAAATAATAAAATTTGAAGTACATTATTAGTCAGAGATATTTTTTCCAACAATCGTACTCAGGAAGCCTATAGCTTTCGTTATTTTAATCGAAACTTGCTTCCTTCTTTTACAATGCATTCTGGAATTTTCGTCTCAAAAACAAATTTATGGCCGAAGCACTTGCTATTGGAAATCGAATTCATCAAAAAAAAATTGGCGACATCAGGTTTCAATTCGATCTGTGTCGAGCCTCTGAATCGATTTCTATCCTCCTTCGGTTGGATTCGAGCTTCCTTCCTCCACGCAGATTCATGAAATATCGTACTCCTGTTCGAATTGCGAACTCGAGCATTTGCACGTACGAATTGGGTGCGGCGCATGTAGGGTTTCGGGAATTGGGCATTTCAATGCCGCGAGGTGATTGAGCAGGCGCGGACTTGAGCTTCAGTGAACAACTGGAGGCGCGTACGGTCTGGTGGTAGTGACGAATGCGACTGGAGGAAGGCGCGAACGATGATATGACAGAGCACGTTCTGTTTGGGGTGCAAGTTGAGCTAGGGCTTTTCGAGCTAGGATTCGTTTTCTTGGGTCATGGGTTGCTCGGGAGTGCTTCGAGAGGGCGGCAGCGAAGAGGGGGTTGGTGGTGTGTTCGAGACTAAGCTGAGGTATAATCTGATCTAATTATATTTTTTTCTCAAATCAATTTAGAATTAGTTACTTACAGAAAAATTTGTATATAGGTAATCTAGTATTTGATTCTAAGTGTTATTAGTTTATTTAATTTTAGATCGAAGAAAAATAATAATTACATTAAGATTAGTGTATTTTTTTCCAAGTTATACATTCCAGTACAGAAAAGAGATTTATATAGAAAGGATTTGAAAGGAATATATAGGAATTATAAATAATTTGAAAGTTTATTATAAAATTTGATATTGAATCGGTATGATTTGAGTGTTAAAATATATGTAGTTTTAAAGGAAAATTGATTTAAGTATAAAAACTAACTAAGTAAATTTATCAAAAGGAAATTTGTTAAAATTAAATTAATAGATGAAATAGGTTGTTCGTTTGTCTCAGATGTTAATAAATTATATAATATTTCTACAAAGTCAAAAATCATGAAGAACAAGCTAGATTGGGATGGATTGCAAACGGGAATCAAAAGGTGAGTAAATCTCACTCTGTTGGGTTTTTAATTTAAACTGAAATGATTATTTGGTTGAATGATTGAATTGATTTGATATGCACTGTGAATTGTTGATTTGGTGATTGTGATTTTGGATGGTTTCGAGTTAATTGTTGCTTAACTCGAAGTATTGGGAATTTTAAGTTGTTTTAAGCATAAAACATAAGTAAGAAAATGTTCCCGTTTAAAGGTTGCTAAAGGCTTAATGATTTGAGATACATTAGATTAGTAGGATAATTAAAATGGATAATTAATTAATCCAATAAATTAATGATTTGGGTTATTTAACTTAGTAATTAACGAGTTGAATAAATAATGAATTACATTGTAAGTTAATTAAATAAGTAAAAGTAATTCAGAATAATCCTTTGATGGTGTGATAAATAATTACTTAATGTAAGTAATAAAATATAATTACTTGGTGAAATTAATCAAGAGATTAATTAAGATAGTTAAATAAGAAGTAAGTAATTTATGAATAAAGTAAAATGAAAGATAGTTAATTACAGTTTGGGATTAATCGAAAATGATTAATACTGTGGTTTCATTAATATAATTAAATTTGATTATGATAAATTAAAATATAATTGAAAATCCTTAATTTATATAATTAATGAAGTAATCAAAAATTGAAGTGACTTATGAAGTTAATTAATAAGTAATTAAGGTTTAATGTAATTGCAATAATACATTAATTCATGAAGAAATTAAGATTGCTTATTGATCTTGGTTAATAATAGTTAATATCATGAAGTTAATTAAGATAATTACTTGAATGCAATTGGAAGATAATTAATCCAGGGTGATTAATTAAGATGAATAATGATGGGTTGACCAATTAATTGATTTGAAATTAATTAACGTTAAATGGAGGAAGCTAGGTGATTGAGGTTTGAAATTCAATTTGAATCAATTGAATTGATTTGTATGTGATTAAGCTTTGCTTATGGATGATGGAATGGTATTGGATGTTTTGAATGAATTGATATCTCTGATATGAAATGTTGTGTATTTCATTTGGATAACTTGAGATAGGATGGCATGAGTTTCGAAGAGACCAGGGTCGGGTATTAGGAAATACCCGAAACCACTTCGGATTAGAAATAAATTGATGTGTGAATCAACAGACTGGAATGAAATGATTTAAGTGAATTGGATTATTTTATCTAAGTTTGGTACTTAGAAGTTGATATGATGATGCAGCACGACCGATGGAAACGCAAGGCTTAGGTCGTTCACGAGTTAATGAAGGTCGGCCCCGACCTAAGGAGTTACCTGAAGAGGAGCTGCGAGTTAATGAAGCCACTTTGAGTTATCTCCGACCTAAAGAGTCACGAGTCAAGACGTGCCGACTTAACCAAGCTTTAAGTCGTTCGGTTTTGTTAGGTCGGCTACGATCTATAACTACGAGAGCTAACCATGAGGCGGCACGAGTTAATAGCCAAGGACCTAATGATATGCCACATTGTTGTAGTGAAGACTTAAGTCGGCTGCGACTTAAGGGCTTGTATCGGCTACGACTTAACAAACAAGTGGAAAGGAGCTACGACCTAGTGTAAGTCGTGAGTAGTTAGGTCGCCTACGACCTATGTGTTGTGTTGTAATATGGGTAAGGAATTATTGCTAAGTCGCTGCCGACTCAAGGTGAGTCGTGAGTCGTGTTGTTCTTAAGCCGGTAGGTTCTTAAGTCGGTTGTGTTTTAGGTCGTACCTAGTAGGTCGGCCGTGTATCGTAAGTCATAAGTTGTGTACAAATGGTTGTAATTGAGTCGTATGTGTTGTACATAAGTACGGGTATGTAGTGTTATGTGGGTTTGTTAGGTCGGCAACGACTTAAGAAGTGTTAGGTCGGCAACGACCAAAGGGTCTGTGCTATAAATAGGTGTGCGTTGTACTTTGAAAAGGTTGTTGATTTTTGAATAAAATTTCTGGTTGATTGCTGTGTGCTTTCATCTAAATTGGTAGTTGAGTGTAATCTCCTATCTCCACTTATGTTATTCGAGTGCGCTCGAATCATCGTTTGTTGAAGCCGATTCGCGGAATCTTGTGCGCAAGATCAACGTCGAAGAATCGTAGATCTCTTTTCACGGTATCGTGCGCGATCAACGTGTTAGAGATAGCTAAAATTCGGTATCTTCGGATCAACGAATTTGGGCCTTGCAGTATTTTCAATCCACCGATTGCTACTTTCACCGTTCCTTCTATCTTTCGAATAATCCGCTGCATCAATTTTGGTATCAGAGCGAGACTTAGCCAATCATAGCTAAGCCGAGACTTGGAGCCAATTTTTGAAGTTGAAGTTTGAAGTTGGTGTTCATCGTGTTCATCTTGAAGTTACAATAAGAGGAGAGCTTTCGATCCATTCCATTTTGGATCAAAGTGTGGAAGTTGTTTGAACTTGATTTGTGTTAAAGTGCTTGAGCCGAGCCTTGTTAGGAGCCGAGCTGACCTAACCTTGAGTCGTCACATATTGCCGAGTAGTGTTGAAGCGAGCCGAGTTAGTGGTTGAGCCGTGACTTGCTTGTGTTGAAATTTGTGTTCGATTGGTTGAAGTGTTGTGAAATTCAATCATGCCGCCAAGGAGAGCTAACCGCCATCAAAATGTTGAAGCGTTGTATAGGAGAGAAGAAGCCGAGCTAATGGAACAACGCATTAGTGAGAAATTTGATGAAGGCATTGGAAAGTTAAAGAAGTTGATGAATGATTTGAATCAAACTCAAAGAAGGAGATCACCAGTCTCGAACCATGGAGGAAACCGAGTTTCGCCATCGGTTACGGAAGCGAGGAGGGTATCACCGCAACCTTTTAGAGAAAGAAGAGAGACATCAATTTCATCAAGGAGAGATCGCAATGAGTATAGAAATGAAGAGAGAAGAACTCCACGAGAATTTGAGAATGAACCATATAGAGATGAAGAGAGACATAGTAGAAGGGATGTTGAAGGTCGAGATCGATATAGACGTACATTTGATTTTGATGAAGAGGGTGATAGAGCTAGCATTCATTATCGAGATCGAGACCAAGTTCGAAATTCTTATCGGGATGTAGATGATGATCATCGATGGGAATCGGGAATGAAGATAGAAATTCCAGAGTTTAAGGGTGGAATGGTAACTGAAGAATTTCTTGATTGGTTGTTTAATGTTGAAGAGATCTTTGATTTTAAGGAGGTTCCTGAGCATAGAAGAGTAAAGTTGGTTGCTACTAGGTTGAGGGGGAGAGCTTTGGCGTGGTGGAAGCAAACTAAACTTACGAGAGAGAGAATGGGAAAGTCAAAGATTGAATCTTGGGAGAAGATGAAGAAGTTGATGAGAGCTTCATTTTTACCTTACAACTATCAATCACTTATGTACCAGAGATTGCAGAATCTGAGGCAAGGGACGAAGACTATTAATGATTATGCAGATGAATTTTACCAACTCATTGCCAGGAATGATATTATGGAAATAGAAGAACAGCTAACTGCTAGATTTGTTGGAGGGTTGCGAATGCAGATCCAGGATATGGTTAATATGTTTGATCCAAGATCTTTTGCAGAAGTACATCAGAAAGCGTTGGCTTGGGAGTAGCAGGGAAGGCGTGGAGGTGGTGTGTTTACAAATTCCAACAATCAAGTGAAGGGTGTTAGTGGGAGTTCGAATGTCCCTAAACCTATCAGTAAACCAATGGTGAAGGAGGCTGAGAGGGCGAAGGTTGACAGTGGTTTCAAATGTTACAATTGCCAGGAGTTGGGTTATAAAAGCAATGAATGTCCAAAGCCAAAGAAGAGAACCATGGTTGCAAAAGTTGAAGAAGATGATGAAGAGGCAGAATGTACTAATTCATTACCAGTTGAGGAGGAAGACTTATTATCGGGAGATGAAGGATGTAATTTGATGATGAGTAGGTCTTGTTTAACACCGAAGCAAGAGGATGAGTCTAGTTGGTTGAGGAGCAACATTTTTCAATCTACCCGTACTATTCTGGGGAAGGTTTGCAAGTTTTTTATTGATGCTTGAAGCTGTGACAATATTATCTCTACAGAAGCAGTAAACTAGTTGAACTTGAAAACTGAGAAGCATCCTAAACCGTACAAGTTAGCATGGTTAAGGAAGGGTGGTGAAGTGAAGGTGTGTCGAAGGGCTTGTGTGAATTTTTCAATTGGGAAGAAATACAAAGACGAAATTTGGTGTGATGTTGTAGACATGGATGTGTGTCATCTGTTGTTGGGCAGACCATGGCAGTTTGATAGAGCAGTTCAACATGATGGTCGTGCTAATAGCTATAGTTTCATGATTGAAGGTACTAAAATCACTTTAGTTCCCAAGAAGCAACAACAGAAGGAAAGCAAGCTAGAGGAGATTGAAGAATTGAAAACTTTATTATCTTTGAAGGAGTTTGTTAAGGAAGTTTAAGAGGAGCCTGAAGTGTACTTGTTGATTGGACGAGAGTGTAATGAAGTGGTTGAGATTCCTGAGGAGGTGAAGCCAGTTTTGAAAGAATTTGAGGATGTCTTTCCAGAAGAGTTGCCTAAGGAGTTACCGCCACTAAGAGACATTCAACATCAAATTGATATAGTGCCAGGTGCTATTTTACCACATCGACCACATTACCGAATGAGTCCGAAGGAACATGAGGAGTTGCGAAGGCAAGTGGAAGAGTTGCTTGAGCAGGGACGTGTTCAGGAAAGCTTGAGTCCTTGTGCAGTACCAGCCTTGTTGGTGCCAAAAAAGGATGGAACATGGAGAATGTGTACCGATAGTAGAGCTTTGAACAAGATTACTGTTCGCTATAGATTTCCTATGCCAAAGTTGGATGACTTGCTAGATCAGTTGAGTGGGGCTACTATCTTTTCGAAGATTTATTTGAAGAGCGGATATCATCAGATTCGAATTAGACCGGGAGACAAATGGAAGACTGCATTCAAGACGAGGGAAGGATTATATGAATGGTTGGTTATGCCGTTTGGTCTATCGAATGCATCGAGTACATTTATGAGGGTGATGAATCAAATTTTCAGGCCATACATTGGGAAGTTTGTGGTAGTTTATTTTGATGATATTTTGATTTATAGTGCTAATACAGAGGAGCATGTAGAGCATTTGCGGAAGGTGTTAATTATTCTTCGTGAGGAACAATTTTATGTAGCTACGAAGAAATGCGTGTTCATGACGCATAGTATTTTATTTTTGGGGTATGTTGTGTCAGGAGAAGGTATCCAGGTGGACCAGAATAAAGTTGAAGCTATTAGAAATTGGCCACGGCCGAGGACTATCACTGAAGTTAGAAGTTTTCATGGATTGGCATCATTCTACCAAAGATTCATTCCACACTTCAGTAGCGTGATGGCACCAGTTACTGATTGTTTGAAGGAAAAGAAGTTTTCATGGTCAGAGGAAGCAGGGGTTGCTTTTGAGAAGATCAAGACACTGTTGACGACGACACCGATTCTAGTATTACCAGATTTTCAATTGTTATTTGAGCTACATACAGATGCATCTAAAGTTGGGATTGGTGGAGTATTGAGTCAGAGAGGGAGACCAGTTGCTTATTTCAGTGAGAAGTTGTCAGGAGCTAAGTTGAGATATGGTACTTATGACGTTGAGTTTTATGCAATTGTTCAAGCTGTGAAGCACTGGAGACACTATCTATTTCAGAAAGAGTTTGTTCTTTATACAGATCATGAAGCCTTGAAGCATTTGCAAAGGCAGGATAAGATTTCAGCAAGGCATGCATCGTGGATTGCCTATTTACAACAGTTTACTTTTGTTGTGAAGCACAAATCTGGGGTAACAAACAGTGTGGCTGATGCTTTGAGTAGGAGGAGTCATTTATTGACGACAATGAAAGTAGAGGTGACAGGATTTGAATTATTGCCAGAGTTGTTTGAGGAGGATCCTTACTTTGCAAAGTTCGTTGAGAAAGTTAACGATGGAGATACTGATGAATTTGTGTTGGTTGACGGTTTCTTATTCAAGGGGAATCGATTATGTATACCAGATAGCAGCTTGAGAATGAAGATTATCAAGGAGTTGCACGAGGAAGGACATGTGGGCCGTGATCGTACATTGCATTTGATTTCTCAATCTTACTTTTGGCCATCAATGAGGAAAGAGGTTGAAAGGTTCGTGGAAAGATGTCATATCTGTCAGGTTTCGAAGGGAACAACAACAAATGCAGGATTGTATATGCCGTTACCTGTACCGACTAAACCGTGGGTTGATATCAGCATGGATTTCGCTTTGGGTTTACCTAGAACCCAAAGGGGGAATGATTCTATATTTGTTGTGGTAGACAGGTTTTCGAAAATGGTGCATTTTATTGCTTGTAAGAAGACGGCGGTTGCTGTTTGTGTTGCTCAGATGTTCTTTAAAGAGATCTATCGTTTACATGGGTTGCCGGAGTCTATTGTTTCAGACAGGGATACCATATTTTTACGTCATTTATGGCTGAGTTTGTGGAAGATGGTCGGAACGAAGCTGAATTTTAGTAGCGCTTACCATTCGCAAACAAATGGACAGACAGAAGTTGTTAACAGATCGTTGGGAAATTTGTTGCGATATCTTGTGAAGGACAATCTGAAGAGTTGGAACATGAAGTTATGCCAGGCAGAGTTTGCACATAATCATGCGGTGAATCGTAGTACGGGATTCAGCCCATTTCAGATTGTATATTCAAATTTACCCAGGGGACCATTGGATTTGGCAGTAATACCACAACCGAAGGGGACGGTTAAACGAGCTGTAGACTTTGTTGATGGGTTGACTGAATGTCATAAAATCATTCAGGAACGATTGGAGAAAGCAAATGAGAAGTATAAGCGAACTGCGGATTTGAAGTGACGAAGTGTTGAATTTAACGAAGGTGATTTGGTTTACGCTGTGTTAACCAAGGATC
This sequence comes from Allium cepa, assembly GCA_030765085.1. Classification (NCBI taxonomy): domain Eukaryota; kingdom Viridiplantae; phylum Streptophyta; class Magnoliopsida; order Asparagales; family Amaryllidaceae; genus Allium; species Allium cepa. The sequence continues at coordinate 314,096,424 of CM060937.1, forward strand.
GTTTTCCAGTAGGCGCTTATAACAAGTTGAAAGCCAAGAAAATTGGTCCTGTAGAAGTTGTGAAACAGATTAATGAAAATGCTTATAAGTTGAAGCTGCCGGAGGATGTGTACACTTCCGACGTATTCAATGTTAAGCATCTTGTGCCATATTATGGAGATAAACAGTCTGATATGGAAGAAGTTACAAATTCGAGGACGAATTTTTCTCAAGCAGGGAAGGATGATGCAGCACGACCTATGGAAACGCAAGGCTTAGGTCGTTCACGAGTTAATGAAGGTCGGCCCCGACCTAAGGAGTCACGTGAAGAGGAGCTGCGAGTTAATGAAGCCACTTTGAGTTATCTCCGACCTAAAGAGTCACGAGTCAAGACGTGCCGACTTAACCAAGCTTTAAGTAGTTCGTTTTTGTTAGGTCGGCTACGATCTATAACTACGAGAGCTAACCATGAGGCGGCACGAGTTAATAGCCAAGGACCTAATGATCTGCCGCATTGTTGTAGTGAAGACTTAAGTCGGCTGCGACTTAAGGGCTTGTATCGGCTACGACTTAACAAACAAGTGGAAAGGAGCTACGACCAAGTGTAAGTCGTGAGTAGTTAGGTCGCCTACAACCTATGTGTTGTGTTGTAATATGGGTGAGGAATTATTGCTAAGTCGCTGCCGACTCATGGTGAGTCGTGAGTCGTGTTGTTCTTAAGCTGGTAGGTTCTTAACTCGGTTGTGTTTTAGGTCGTACCTAGTAGGTCGGTCGTGTATCGTAAGTCATAAGTTGTGTACAAATGGTTGTAATTGAGTCGTATGTGTTGTATATGTGCGGGTATGTAGTGTTACGTGGGTTTGTTAGGTCGGCAACGACTTAAGAAGTGTTAGGTCGGCAACGACCTAAGGGTCTGTGCTATAAATAGGTGTGCGTTGTACTTTGAAAAGGTTGTTGATTTTTGAATAAAATTTCTAGTTGATTACTGTGTGCTTTCATCTAAATTGGTAGTTGAGTGTAATCTCATATCCCCACTTACGTTAATCGAGTGCGCTCGGATCATCGTTTGTTGAAGCCGATTCACGGAATCTTGTGCGCAAGGTCAACGTCGAAGAATCGTAGATCGCTTTTTACGGTAACGTGCGCGATCAACGTGTTGGAGATAGCGAAAATTCGGTATCTTCGGATCAATGAATTTGGGCCTTGCAGTATTTTCAATCCACCGATTGCTACTTTCACCGTTCCTTCTATCTTTCGAATAATCCGCTGCGTCATATGAGGAATAAGTGTTGTCTATAAACAAATTGTGAATTTGCTAAATTAATATAAGTTACCCTGGGTTTATATGAGTTGTTTGTTCTGGTATTCCATGTTAGTAGGGTTTACTCACGCTGGTTTCCAGCCTGACCCGGGTGTTACTTTAATGTAATGCTCGGGTCAGACCGAGTATTACAGATTTTTAGGTAGGTACGTGTGGGAGCTCAGGAGGCGAGCTGGATGGCAAGAAAGCGTAGAATATTTCTTCTGTAATTATATTATTGTAATTCTGTGATAATTGTAAATATTTAGTGACTGTATATAATGTGAATTCTTATGTATATTAAAGGTAATCAACAAATATAGTATCCTTTTATAGACTGTTATTATTTATTATTATATTTTATCCGCTGCGAATGGGAGATGTTATTTCTGTTCTTCTTCTTCTTCTCTTTTCTATCTCTTTCTTCTTTTTCGTAACTTATGGAATTTTCGGGATCGAAAATTTTGGGTCGTTCCAATTATTTTCTTGTTTACGATTTGAGTTTTAAAACCATTTAAAAACCCAAATGCTTCGAGGCAAACATCAATTAACTCGAGAACCAACCAAAACTAAAATCACCAGATAATCAGTACACATCCAAACAAGTCAATCATTCATCCAATTATTTAAACTTACCCATTTAAATTTAAATAAAATTCACAGTGTGAGATTTACTCACCTTTGCCCCTTAAATTTTGCGAGTCCACTTCACTCCGGCTTGTTTCTTTACAATTAAAGACCTTGAATAAATATTTGTATGATTAATTAATATTCAAACTTATCGAAAATGAATTTACATTCATTAATTTGATTTAAATTATAATTTTAATCTTAACAAATTTCCTTTTTCATAAATAAACTATATATATACATATTTAGTGTTTCTATGTAGATCTATATTTTAAATAGATAAAAAAATTCCAATTTAAGAAGAACATTATATTTTAAAACCACTTAAAGTAAAATTTTCTTTTTGAATAAAACATAAAACAAAATTCTGGTTTAATATAAGATTAACTTCCCAAATCAGTAAGCTATTTAACAGCATAGTTTTTACTAGGTAATAAATTTAATCAACCAATTTTAAATAAATAATTTAGCCAACCTACTTTACATTTCACTGTTAATAAAAGTAACAAAAGTTAATTTGAATACCTCACAACGAACAGCAAAACAAAATTGATGAGCTTCAGCTTGACATCCAAACCGTGCCTCGACGAGCTCATCACCGTGACTGTCAACTTCACCTTCTTAACTGTGCTGCGAAACCACCCAAACTCGCAACCCTAGCCGCCTCTCGCATGAGCACTCGAGATTCGAACCCCAGCGTTGACTCGGCCTCGCGACATCCACTTCGACAACGAATCCCCGACGATGCAACTTGAATCGCGACCAATTATGGTCTCCCTCATACCCACTCTACCCAACGCACGGCCAATTGAAGAGATCGCCACCCTAGGAAATCGCGTATCCCCCCTTTAGCCTCGTCGAACGAACTCAATCGCGTGCTACAAGGGAGGCTCGGCTCTATCGATCTCTCCCATATGAGATTCTTGCTCAAATTTGAATTGGTTTGGTCTGGGATTTTTTTTTCCGTTTCTTTTGATTTTGAAAAAAAAACTGGAGAGAGTGCTTTTGTTTGAACAACTAAAGGACTAAAGGGCTAAATATTAAAGGGGAGGCGTGCTTTGGAAGATAGGGTTATTATCCATTAAACTATTTTATTAATATTCGCAAATCAACAACTGTTATAACAAACTCCAAATCACACAATCCGCCAAGCGTTTATAGGGTTCTACCCGCATTCCGAACACAATGGAACGTGTTTCGGAGGCTAATTTGATTTTATGCACGAGATCGGAAGTAAACGACCAATTTTAAATTAAATCGATTTAAATAATTCGAAGCGTTTTGAGCTGCCAGGGTCAAACGGCAACTCCGATTGCTACAAAAATTGAAATCCGATATTAACAAAGTACTACGGATCCAATGGAACTGATTTCGTCGAATTCCGAGACTGTCCCCCGGAAGGGTATTTTTAAATATCAATTTAAACGATATAATTTTCAAAACTAAACAAATCACCCTTAAAATAAATTTCAACCATTCTATTATCTTTCGTATCATCATTATAAATTTTATAAGCCTTCGAATTATTTTAAACGGGCTTAGAATTTCAGATTCAACAATTTACCTAATTTTCAATTATTAAATTCAATATTTAACTATATAATTCAATGGTTTAATTATCAAGTAAATATTGATATCCTGGATTCAAGTTAAAATTAACTTTCAAATGTTTAAAATCAATTCAATTATCCCATTTTAAATTGTTAAAAATTCCGGGTCGTCACATTCCTCCCCCCTTAAAAGAATTTCGTCCTCGAAATTACTAGTTAAGAATGGACCAATACCCGTTTACTTTTTCCAAAACTCACAATTCAACCTTCTACCACCTATCCTTTATTAAAGGCCCACTATCACCTTAACCAACTTCCTAAAACTCTCTATAGTTTCAAACAATACCCTTTTGCTCAATCATCTAAATTTCAATTTAAAACAAATTTTGAATTATCAAAAAAAATTTAACTCTCTGAATTTCCGAAAATTTTTGCCAACGTCTCCTTTGCGCGGCTAACTCGGTACAACTACAAAAGGCCTCTACGGGCTCCCATATCCAAAAGGAAAACAAAAGCCAAGTGGCTACATCAAAAATCCAATCCAATTTCATCTAGAAATTTAAATACGCACTTTTTTGTCGGGCAATTCAAATTTATCCTTTGGGATCAAATCCGACTTTCTTTTTCCATTAATACCTGCATATCTTGTTTAGCAACAATATTCAATCGTAACCTCTTTAATCATTGTATACATTTTCCTATATAAGTTTCATATCCACTTTCATACGAATTCAATTGATTTTAAATTTTGCATATTGAATTTTATCCTTCAAGTATAACTGATTCATATTAGTTTCATTTACTAATTTACTTAAATTTACGATTTGAAAGTGTTTTGTCATTAACAAAAGTTTTCCCAAAAAATTCCAAAAATTTTCAACTCCCAAAATTTTTGAAAATTTTTGGCAGAGTCTCCTTTGTACGGAGGAGCTTTTGCAATTTGACAAGAGATATAAATATATGTACATCGACCCACCCGGTCGGAAAAAGCAAAAACAGTTTTTTATTTAGCATTTTAAGCAAGCAGCTTATTTATTTTAGCATTTAGTGCAATCCAAATCCAGCCAAACGGCCTTGAGGTACCTGTACTTACTCAATTTACATATGTAAGTGCCATATATAGAGAATTTATTAGCATTCCACTTACTTTCAATAGCTAAACATATGCAATACATAAACAACAAGCACCAAATACTTTCCATAAGGGATTCATATAATGTTTAAAGCTAATACAATTGCTTTCAACCAATTCACAAGCCATTTTATTCAATTTTGATGGCTTGCAACTCAATTTCTTACATCCAATTGGTTTTAAATCCGAACAAGCTCATATTCACTTCAAATGATTCAAAATCAATTTTTATTGATGATAGTGAAGATAGTAAAAGTGTTAAAAATTTAATTTGAAAGTGGTTTGTTCAGTTTTAAAAAAATATATCGTTTAAATTTAATTTAAAAATAGCCTTCCGAGGCACAGTCTCGGAATTCAGCGAAATCAACTCCATTTGGACCCGTAATATTGTTTTATTATCGGATTTCTAATTTCGTAGTAATTGGAGTTGTGGTGTGAGCGTAAGTTATATAAACCCGCTAAAAATTTATATCGACATTCAAATTTAATAACTGGTCAAACCTTTAGCAACATTCCTTCACATCTAAACTTTTTGCTTTCTTTTCTTGTCGCTATAGCTAGATTATTTTTCAACCGCCTTCTTGTGCCTTCTCGAATACACTTCCCTTTTTTTTTAAAAAAAAAAACAAAACCATGCCGTCTTCATCACATCTCGTTCCTTCTTCAACACGCGACAGTGGCCATAAAAAAAACAAAAATCTTGTAGTGTTCTCCCTCTTTACAGTTCGAAGCCACCATTACAAATTCCTCTTTCTCCACGAATCAAAGTTATAGCCAACACTTCTAATAATCCCTCTTTTCCCCAGTAATTCACAAATCAGTTTTAATAAAAAAAAATCTCGAAACCTTTTTCTAGTTCATTCGAAATTCATGGCCGTGAGTTCTTATCAATCTCCTTTCTCTTCTTCACCTTTACCACTCGAATCAAATTCCAATTGAGAGCTCGGAAAATAAAACAATAAGTTTGGCCGAAGCCTAAACGTTTCAAATCAAAATCAGAAAGAATGAAAAAAAAGTATATATCATAACCGCAGCGAAATCCAATTCGACTTCATTCGAATCATGACCGAGTGAGGGGGAAAGGATGGATTTTGGTCGCGTATGACTCGAGCTAGGGTACGCGATCACCTAGGGTTTTGAGAATATTTGGGTTTCGCGGTTCAGAGGCGTGTGCGATCATGTATGCGCTCGCGAGTGGAGAAGGTTGGCCATTCGAATCGAGATTTCATGGATTGGAGGGGGAGGGTGAGGTCGCGGTCGACGATGGGAAGAGCATCGAGTATGGGTTAGGGCATAGTTCGCGTGGTGGGGATTGAAGTCCTGATGGCCGCAGTTCAACGAGGTATCGATCTTTGTTTTAATAATTTTGGTTAATTCAAATTTTAAATTGCAGTTATTCATTTAAATTAAATGTGTAATATATATATGAACATATATATTACAGAGAAAGAAATGGTAAAACAGAGAAAGAAAAAAAATTATATTATAATGATAATAAGTATATACCAATATACATATTTACATTCCAATTAACCAGTTTATTAGCATATTAAAGAGAATTAAATTAAATTTATTAAATGGAAATTATATTTTTGGAAACGGATTTTTTTAACAAACCTATTAAATTTATGGTGTTGCTAAAATATTTTATTAATTTAATCATTAGTTTGAAATAAATCATGGGTCAATTAAATTGTTAAATTGGGAATTAATTGTAAGACTGATTCGGATATTAATAATTAAATTGTATAATGTTTATTCAAGGTTTGAAATCCGAAAAAAAACATGCCGGATTGGAATAGGTGCATGCGTAGTCAAAGGTGAGTTAATCTCTCTCAGCTGAATGAATTTAAATTTAAATGATCAAATTTAAATAATTGTTTGAATGGTTGAATTGATTGATGTGATATAGTATGATACTTTGAAATTGGTGTATTATTGTGCTAACATCTGTGGATGCAGGGAAAACAGGTTGGAGGGATCCAACTGGATCACTCAACATTTATTTAAATTATTTAATACCCTCAGTTGTGATTATATCGATATTTTATGATGGATTATGGTGGAATATTGAATGCTATGGTTTGATTGGATATAATTGGGTATAATGAATCACCATAAAAATATATAAATTGAATTTTGGAAAGAAAGTAAAAGAAGTGAATTGTAAGTTAAATAATTATAGAATAACTTTAAGGAATAAATTTGAAAAAGAAATAAAGTGACTTGAAAAATTCTAATAAGCAAATCTTAGATATGTAAAGGGAAAATTTGAATTAACTGTGAGCTAATGAATTTTAATCTTCAGTGTTATTTTTTAAAAAGAACAAATCATTTATTTAAAATTTAAGATTTAAATTATTGGGAAAAATCTAGAATTTGTATATTTCAGTTAGAAGTTTTAGAATCAAATGAAAAATAATAATAACAACAGTAATTAAGTCCATACTTAATGAATTTTGAAATGAATTGGGTAATTGAAGAAAATTATTTCAAATGGGATAAATTTGAAATCGATTTGGGAAAATTGATTTAAGTGATTTAAGTTGGATCTTCTCCCTGGATAACCAAGTACGTTTTCAAAGTAAGTTTTAAATATAAGTTATAAGTTTTTAAGTTGATTTTAAAAGCAAGTTTGGGAAATTTATTATTTCTAAATATTTAAATTATAAAGTAAGTCTTTCCTTTTTAATCTATTATAGTAGAAATTATTTAAAGAGTGACTTAGTAGTCTGTTTTAAGATTAAAAATTTAGTTATATTTTATAAAGTAACCTCATTTTAAAATATTCACATAGTATGTATTTTTAACAAATTATTGAAGTAGTTTAACTTAAATGTTTTAAAAGTATATTTTAAAGTAAAGTGTTTAAAATTATTTTAAAAATCTAGTTTGCGCTTGGCAATTTCAGCGGAGATAGAAAATATTTGGGAAAGTTTATTCTAGAAAGAAAGAATGATTTGAAAACTGTTTTCAAAGGATTGAAAATAGAAATATATCTTGTGAAGATATTTTGAAGGTAATAAATAATTGGGAAATTATTTATTGTTGGATGGTTGTTTGTGAATATTAAGTGATAGTTAAATAACCGACTATCAATAGTGGCCAAATGCGTTGATCATTCGAAGAGACTGGGATCGAGATTAATTTCTCGAAAACCACTTCGATCCGGTTTGTATGTTTTCGTGAAAAATGATTTTGGATTCGAAGATGGAGCAGTGAGGTGCAAGGGCTAGTCGCTACTAATCCCAAGGATATTTCCAAAATGGATGTAGTAGGAATAGTGCCTTTGGTTCCGTTCGAAACCGGGACGTACTTGTATGGATGAATGCTTGCGGAAACATCGTCAGGTGGACGATGGGCATTCTAAGGAATATGTTCTATAAAGGTAACGCTTAGTCTCAAGCCTTATCAAATGGGAATGACTGAAAATCAGGGAATATGCAGCAAGGCTAGGTGGGTAGCACCCAAGCAGTGTGAGGTCATTCCAGTCTAGATGTCCCTTATTATTTCGGCTTAGTGGGCGGTTGCTGATCCCAACCGCGGGGTGATCTCACTGGGGATTATCCAGTAAGGGGTAGTCCCGGTCTTGTGTTGCAGGGGAGCGGGCGTACTCCTCGGTACGGTGATCTAGGCCCCGTACTGTGACAGGTGGTACCCCAGTGCCTAGTCATTAGTTGGAAATCCATTCTCCCTACGAGCCTTGTACGAGTTTTGTTTGTATTACCCACTTTGTGGCTAGTAGCTGGAATTTAATAGATGTAACAATTTCGGCTATTTTATAAGTATTTGTAAATAGACCCTATTATAATATCAGAGGATTTCTATAGAAATTGTTTTAGCTATCGTAAGGTAAAAACCCGAAATGTTTATTTGTGGTGTGGTCTTACGAGATGCTTTTGTTTTCAAAAGGATTTTGAAACTTTAATAATCAATTGAGTGTGATTTTCTCACGCTGGTATTCCAGATTGACTCGGGTGTCATTTAACTATAATGCTCGGGTTAGACCGAGTATTATAGAATACAGGAAATGATTTTGAGGAACTTAGGTGACGAGCAAGATGATGATGCGTACTCTCGTACTTGTTTATATATATATATTTCCACTGTGTTGAGTTGTTGTGTATCCATTTGTATGATATTGATGTTGAGCTGTGATTGATGTACTCTGATGATGTAACATATAAACAGAGATATTTGATTTTTGAGTAAAGATCATTTATTTTCTATTATATTTTATTCCGCTGTGATGGTTAGATTCTGATGTTGATTTTTATTTTCTTCTTCTACTCTTCTTCTTTAACCCAAATGGTTCGTATTTCTGTGCAACTTGAGTTGATTGTTGCAGAATAGTGTTTACTCAAGGGGTACGAATTTGCGGGTCGTTATAGTGGCGAGTTCATCTAGGGGTCGACGCTCGAATGAGAGGATCGCGAGTTGGTTTGGTAAGTGGCGGCGATTGCACGTACGAAGTTCAAGATCTGGAGGTCGACCAAGATGCCGACATTTGTTCGACGAGCACGCGATGGCGGTCGCAAGAGGGGGGGGGTGTTGCGCTGGAAGGCGCGTTGGCTGCTGATGGGTTTCGCGTGCTGGCAACGAGCTAGTTGCAAGTGGCGACGATGCCACGTTGATCTCGTGCTCGGGTGACGTCGCAAGGCTGGGTTTTCGCTTCGGTAAGGCAGAGGTATTCGGTTTTTTATTAATTTCTCAATTTAAATTTAATTTAAATTTAATTATATTGGGATAAGATAGAAGAAATATTATTAACCGTAGGATACAAAACTATTCTGTTCAATTCAGTATATATATATATATATATATATATATATATATATATATATATAGGCTGAAATGGAATTTTATTTTCTTAGAATTTTATAGCATATGTATATAGGTAAACAACAAATAAATATATATTTTCAAAAGAAGGATAACGTTGTAAATTACTTGTTTAATTAATTTGGAAATATTTGAGGAGAAATTATTTTAAACCCAAAGTATTAGTTAATTATTTACGATAAGTGATTATTCAATTAGCTTAAATAAAAATTATTTGTTAATTTAATTAAATTTAGCAAATGGAAATTATTTGTTCGATTTATTCGAATGTTAACATAATAATTAGTGAATTAAATTAAATTGAATGGTAATTAAGTGTTCGATTTATATTTCGAGTATTAATAAATCGTAAATTGGTTTGTACAAGGTAAAAGGTCGCAGAAAAAAAAGAACAAGATGAGATGAGGTGAATAGCAATCTTAGGCCAATGGTGAGTTAATCTCACTCAGTTCAATTCAAATTTAAATTTAAATGATTACATTTAAAAAATATTTGAATGGTTGAACTGATTAATGTGCTATAGTATGATATTTTGGAGTTGGAATATTATATCGTGCTAACATCTGTGGATGCAGGGAAAAACAGGTTGGAGGGATCCAACTGGATCCCTCAACATTTATTATTTAATATCCTCTGTGGTGATTATTTGATATTCTATGATGAATTATATTAGAATATTGTATGCTATGGTTCGATTGGATATAACTAGATATAGTGAATTACCAAAAATATATATATATTGGATTCTGGAAAGAAAATAAAAGAAGTAAATTTGCAAGTAAAATAATTATAGGAAAATTTGAATAAACTTAAGAATGAATTGGAGAAGAAATAAAGTGACTTTAAATTTCTAATAAATAAATTATGAGTATAGAAAGGAAAATTTGAATAAACAAGAAGTTAATGAATTTTAAAAATTCAGTGTTATTATTTAAAAGAACAAAACATTTATTTAAAAGTTAAGATTTAAATTATTGAAGAATAAAGAAGAAATTGGGAAAAATCTGGAATTTTTATATTTCAGTTAAAAGTTCTAGAATCAAATGAAAAATAATAATAACAACAATAATTAAGTCCATACTTAATGAATTTTGAAATGAATTAAGTAAGTAAAGAAATTATTTCAAATGTGATAAATTTGAAATCAATTTGGGGAAATTGATTTAAGTGATTTAAGTTGGATCTTCTCCCTGGACAACCAAGTACGTTTCAAAGTAAGTTTTTCAATATAAGTTATAAGTTTTTAAGTTGATTTAAAAAGCAAGTTTGGAAAACTTATTTTTCTAAATATTTAAATTATAAAGCAAGTCTTTCCTTTTTAATCTATTATAGCAATAATTATTTAAAGAGTGACTAAATATTTGTTTTAAAAAGTGAAAACCTAGTTTTATATTTTATAAAGTAACCATATTTTCAAATATTTATATAGTATGTTTTTTTAACCAACTATTGAAATAGTTTTAATTTAAATGTTTAGTATATATTTCAAAGTAAAGTGTTTTAAAATTATTTTAAAAAAATCTAGTTTGTGCTTGGTAACTTCAGTGGAGATAGAAAATATTTGGGAAAGTTATTCTGGAAAGAAAGATGGTTTTGAAACTGTTTTCAAAGGATTGAAAATATAAATATATCTTGTGAAGACATTTTGAGGTTAATAAATAATTCGGGAAATTATTTATTGTTGGATGGTTTTTTGTGAATATTAATTGATAGTTAAATAACCGACTATCAATATTGGACAAATACGTTGATCGTTTCGAAGAGACCGGGATCGAGATTTATTTCTCGAAAACCACTTCGATCTGGTTTGTACGTTTTCGTGAAAAATGATTTTGGATTCGAAGATGGAGCAGTGAAGTGCAAGGGCTAGTCGCTACTAATCCTAAGGATATTTCCAAAATGGATGTAGTAGGAATAGTGCCTTCGGCTCCGTTCGAACCCGGGACTGACTTGTATGGATGAATGCTTGCGAAACATCGTCAGGTGGACGATGGGCATTCTAAGGAATATATTCTAAAAAGGTAACGCTTAGCCTCAAGCCTCATCAAATGGGAATGGCTGACAATCAAGGGTTATGTAGCAAGGCTTCATGGGTAGCCCCCACTAGAGGGTGAGGTCATCCCTGTCTAGATGTCCCTTTTATTTCGGCTTAGTGGGTGGTTGCTGATCCCAATCGTGGGGTGATCTTGCTCGAAACTGTCCAGTAAGGGATGGTTCCGGTCCTATGTTGTAGGGGAGTTAGGGTGGCTCCTCGGTACGCTGATCTAGACCAGGTACTGTGACAGGTGGTACCCCAGTGCCTAGCCATTAGTTGGAATCCATTTTCCCTACGCTCCCGTACGGTTTTGATTTTGCCCAACTATTGCTGAAACGTGAGATATAAGCATTTCAGCTAGATTCTATTTACTTTCTATAGACACTATTATAATATCAGAGGATTTCTATAAAAAATGTTTTAGCTATCGTAAGGTAAAAACCCGACATGTTTATTTATGGCGTGGTCTTACGAGATGCTTTTGTTTTCAAAGGATTTTTGAAACTTTAAAAATCAATTGGGTGTGATTTTCTCACGCTGGTATTCCAGACTGACTCGGGTGTTATTTAACTGTAACGCTCGGGTCAGACCGAGTATTATAACATACAGGATATGACGCTGTGGAGCTCAGGAGATGAGCAGGATGACGATACGTACTTTCGTACTTATTATATATATATATATATATTCCACTGTGTTGAGTTATTGTGAATCCATTGTATGATATTGATGTTGAGCTGTGATTGATGTACTCCGAGGATGTAATATATATACATAAATATTTGATGTTGAGTAAAGATTATTTATTATCTATTATATTTTATTCCGCTGCGATGGTTAGATTCTGTTGTTGTTTTCTATTCTCTTCTCCTACCACTTCTTCTTAAACCCTAATGGTTCGTATTTCTGTACAACTTGAGTTGTTTTAGGTAGAATAGTGATAACTCAAGGGGTACGGATTTGCGGGCTGTTACAGTTGGTATCAGAGCATAGGTTGGTCATAACCTTGGCTCTGGTGGGAATTACTCATTTAATTTAGGGTCCGTAGTACTCTAGAATGAGTTTGAGCATATTAATAGATATGATTGCGTATTTGTTAGTGAATATAAATTGTTTTAATATTGTGTTGATTGGTTTATTGAGTGGCATATGAACCTTCGTCGACACAGTCTGCGCAACTGTACTGAAGCGGTTTCTAAACATATGAATAGAACAATCGACACGGTATTGTTTTAAATATGGGTAAATGAAATAATTTTACCCAAAAACATATTTTGATATAAAGAATAGTTTTTGAAAACTACTTAGCTAATATATGGTTGCTTGGATGTTAGAAATGATGATATTAAAGTATTATCATTGTTAAGTGAAAATTTAACTTGAAATTGAAATACAACTAAAGTTTAAGGGAATAAATTCATTATAAAATGAAATTTATAAATATGGATTATGAATGTAATTTATAAATTGAAATAACATTAAATGGAAATTTTTATAAGCATAAACTGTACAAATGAATTATAGTTAAAATTTTTGATAAGCAGGCTTTAGAAATCTAAAATCCCGGAGATTTGGAAATGCTTATCGAGGTGTTTTGGGGATAAGTATTAGCATTGTTGTTTTGGAGATATTTCTAAATGGAAATCTGTTTTAAATGGATTTTGAACGTGATATAGCATTGAAATCACTTGGATTATTGGGAAATAATTTTGATGATGACGGCCGCATCATCAGTATTCATTTTTGAATTTTAAGTGATGGATTTCTACCAAAATTTGATTCATTCAGAAAAGCTAGTTGTTTTTGAAAGTCTCAAAGAAAATTTGTTGGGATTGAAACCAGGATTGGTTTGACTTTTGACAAATGTGATTTGAGATGTTGGAGATTTCAAATAATTTGAAACCAAAAGCCGGGAGTTTAAAAATACCGATGAGATTGGTTGTAAGCTTATAAATTGAGATGATTTTTAAATCAGGAAGGAAATATAAGCTTTGAATGTCGGAGATTTAACTTTAAAGTAAAAAGTTAAAAATGAAATTAACTTGGATTGGGAAATAAAAATTTTGACAGGATTGAAATTAATTGAATAGGTTGACAATAATATCCAGTTGTATTCTAATTAAGTTGAAATCGAATTGAGTTAAGTAAAACCGAGTTAAAATAAAATTGAATTGGAATAAAAATTCAATTGAGTTAATGAATAGAATTAAATTCTTACCTGAATAAATGAAAAATAAGTTGGATAAGGATTGAATTGAAGTAAATAAATTAGAATAACTTATAAAAGAACCAGAATTAAATTGCATGGAACAAAAATATGTATGGGTTATAAATAAGCATGGAAATGTGTAAAATAATATGTTGTGACTTATAAATTGAAAAATGGGATAGAAAACCCAAAATAAATATTATTGATGAATTGGAGAATAAAATAAAAATCCAAACTTGAATTATAAACTAAATTGGACTAAGAAAAATTAAAGGGAGTGATATTTGGGATTAAAATTCAAGTGATGATTATAAATAAGGGAAGAACTAATTCATAATAAATTAGTTAATAAAATGTGTAAATGGGAACGTAATATAGTTTAATAAAAGCTGAATTGTGAGATAATAATGAGGTTTGGAAATAAAACTCAAGTTATAAATTAAATTCGACTTAAATTGTCGATGAAGTAAATATAATTGAACTGTGAGTTCATGTAATTTGGTGGCAAATTGAAAATGGATAGTGGATACAGAACTTGTGTTATTAATTAAAATTTAATGTGAAGTGTTAACAAATTAAGTATAATTGAAATGTATCGAATAAAAATGTAAATGGATTAAAATGGTAATGGTATGAATTGCAAATAAAATCCGAATAAGTAGAAATAATTTGGAAATGGCCTTGTAATCAATTGGATGAGTTGAATCTGAAAGCTAAATTTTATAATAACTCATCGAATGAAATTGTAAATTTTAAAATGTGATTTAACTGGGATAGAATTAAGTTGAATGGAAGAGAAAAATATTTATTCGTGAAATGAAACTGAGCTTAAGTATAAAATCTGAATAAATCAAAATAAATTGACTTAAGTTGAATATAAGGGGAAGAGTTGAATTGAATTCAACTTAAAACCAAGTCTAATGATATTGGATTGAATTTGAATCAAGTAAAAATAAATTTGGATTGAAGTAGAACTTGGTGGGTTGAAAATAATATTTAAGAAAATGAAAATTCAAAATGGATTAAGTGGATGAACTAATTATACTGAATAAATGAATGGATGGGATAAATAAGTACCAAATGAAGTATGGTTTAAATAAGTTGAGAAATGCTTATTGAATGATATAGCTTGGTTTGTTTTGATAAATAAAATATTTTGGTATAAACAAATTTGGAATGTAATGTAAATGAATGAATTGTGTCTGAAATTTAATGGAATGTGTCGAGCTAAATAAATAATCGTGAATGAATTAAAGAAAAGGGAAATTAAATTGGTAATGAAGACGAACCTATGATGTTAATAGTTTTGTATGAACTAGTTTGGTTAATAAAAGGAAATGCAAGTGGATGGATTCAAATCTGAAATGCAATGAAGATGAGAATATATGGATTGTGAATAAATTTAAAAATAGAATAGAATTGAGTATAAATTGAGTTGAAATCCATTTAAATTGGTTTAAAAAAAATATATAAAGACTTATTTATTCACATAGATTTCGTCAAATTACATAGAATAAATTGTCGTTTGATGAAAATGGAAGTAATTAAGATGCTATGAATTGATAAAAGTGAAATAGAATTGATTTTGAAATCAATTGAATTAACTATGAGCTTGTTTGGGGTTAAAATAAATTGAAGGTAAGAAATGGTATTGTAAACCATTAAAATTAAATAAAATGGCGTATGGATTGGTTGAAGCAAATGTGTAAGTGTTAAAAACCATATAAGTTGCTTATAAACATTGTTTAGTTACATTTCTTTTAAATATTCATGTGTTGTAGTTGTTTAAATAGAGTGAAATGTTAATAAGCTTTATATATTTGGCACTTACATGTTTAAATTGAGTAAGTACAGGTACCGGGAAGCCGTTGGCTGGGTTTTTGGGCGTGCTAACTGTTAAATAATAAGCCACTTGCTTAAAAATGCTAAATAAGGTACGCCTACGCAATAAAAATAGGAAATATGAACTGTTTTTGATTTTTCCGACTGTGTGGGTCGATGTATATATATTTATCTCTTTTGTCAAATTGCAAAAGCTCCTCCGTACAAAGGGGAGTCTGCCAAAAAATTTCAGAAATTTTGGGAGTTAGAAAAATTTTTGCAAATTTTTGAGAAAATTTTGTTAACGACAAAACAGTTTAAAATTGGAAATTAAAAAAGCTTAGTAAATGAAGCAAATTGAAATGACATAAATTAGTTATAAATGAAAAATAAAAATTCAATGTTCAAAGCTGAAAATAAATAAAATTCATATGTAATGTGGAAATCAATTTGAATAGAAATAGATATTAACTAAAGTGGTAAAGTGAAAACAAACAAAGACGCATATAGAATGCTTATACTAAACTTAAGTAAGGAATGGCAAATTTTTAAATGGAAGATTGATACTACAAATATAATCTAAGATAATATTGGAATGAATAGATATTGACATTTTGTAAGAAAGTCGACAAAATGTTTTTTGAAAGTTGTAATTGGATGTTAGTGCTAAACAGGATATGCAGGTAATATAAAAGGAAAAGAGAATTGATTTTGATTTCTGAAGATAAATATGAATTTCCCGACAATAGGTATGCATTTAAAATGCGATTTGGATCGAGCCACTTGGCTTTTTTTTTCTTTTGTCATTTGGGAGGCCGTAGAGCCATTTTGTAGTTGTACCGAGTCAGCCGCGCAAAGGAGACGCTGGCGAAATTTTTCAGAAATTTAGAGAGTTAGAAAAATTTTGAGAAAATTTTGATAATTCAAAATTTGGTTTTAAATTGAAACTTGAATGGTTAAACAAATGGTATAGTTTGAAACTAGGGAAAGGTTTGGAAAGTTAATAAGAATGATAATGTGTCTTTTATTAAAAAGATAATTGGTAGGATGTTAAATTGTTGGTTTTGGAAAAATAGTAACGGGTATTTTACCATTCTTCCTAACTGGTAATTTCGGGGACGAAATTCTTTTAAAGGGGGAGGAATGTGACGACCCGAAATTTTCGAGCATTTAAAATCAGAATATTTAATTAATTTTTAATATTCAATAGAGTAATTTTAACTTGAATTCAAATATCACAATTTATTTAATGATTTAATTATTGGATTAAATAATTTGAAGTTGGGAAAATTATCGAATCTGGAATTTTAAGCCGATTAAAAATAATTTGAAGGCTCATAAAATTTATATTAATAGAACTGAATATAATAGAAGTGTTAGAATTGAATCTAGCACTGAATTGGTTAGTTTTGAAATTTAATCGTTTAAATTGAATTTAAAAATAGCCTTTTGAGGCACAGTCTCGAAATTTGACGAAACCAGTCTCATTGGATCCATAATATTGAATTATTAACGGATTTCAAATTTCGTAGTAATCAGAGTTGTTGTGTGATCTTACGAGATAAAAACGCTTAGACAATAATTATCGATTTAAATTTAAATAAAATATTCACATGTACCAATCATCTTTCAGCCGAATTTTTATTCACCATCACTGCAAACCCTCAAATATTGTCTCCCTTTCTCAGCTTTAAGTACGACAACATATATTCTTGTTCCCTCCTTCCTTCTCCTGGAAGCCGAAATCAAGCCTTTCTAAATAATTCGTGCACCCTTATCCTCAATAATTCGAACGAATTTCAGAAATAAATTCATGGCCGCAGCCTTCTATTTAAAAGAAATCGAAACCCTTATTTCTTCTTCGTTCGAATCAAAAAAAAATCAAAAGCTCGTTCGAACCAAATCGAGCAAAAAAAATGGCGGCTAAATCGAACTGCAGAAAGGGGGTTTCTTTCTCGAACTAGTTCATCTAGGGGTCGACGCTCGAATGGGAGGATCGCGAGTTGGTTTGGTAAGCGGCGGCGATTGCACGTACGAAGTTCAAGATCGGGAGGTCGACCAAGATGCCGACATTTGTTCGACGAGCACGCCATGGCGGTCGCGAGAGGGGGGGTGTCGCGCTGAAAGGCGCGTTGGCTGCTGATGGGGT
Source organism: Allium cepa (assembly GCA_030765085.1). Lineage (NCBI taxonomy): Eukaryota > Viridiplantae > Streptophyta > Magnoliopsida > Asparagales > Amaryllidaceae > Allium > Allium cepa. The sequence goes on from CM060937.1 coordinate 314,114,071, forward strand.
TCGCGTGCTGGCAACGAGCTAGTTGCAAGTGGCGACGATGCCACGTTGATCTCGTGCTCGGGTGACGTCGCAAGGCTGGGTTTTCGCTTCGGTAAGGCAGAGGTATTCGTTTTTTTTATTAATTTCTCAATTTAAATTTAATTTAAATTTAATTATATTGGGAAAAGATAGAAGAAATATTATTCACCGCAGGATACAAAACCATTCTGTTCAATTCAGTATACATATATATATATATATATATATAGGCTGAAATGGAATTTTATTTTCTTTGAATTTTATAACATATGTATATAGGTAAACAACAAATAAATATATATATTTTCAAAAGAAGGACAACGTTGTAAATTACTTGTTTAATTAATTTAGAAATGGTTGAGGAGAAATTATTTTAAACCCAAAGTATTAGTTAATTATTTATGATAAGTGATTATTCAATTAGCTTAAATAAAAATTATTTGTTAATTTAATTAAATTTAGCAAATGGAAATTATTTGTTCGATTTATTCGAATATTAACAAAATAATTAGCGAATTAAATTAAATTGAATGGTAATTAAGTGTTCGATTTATATTTCGAGTATTAATAAATCGTAAATTGGTTTGTACAAGGTTAAAGGTCGTAGAAAAAAAAGAACAAGATGAGTTGAGGTGAATAGCAATCTTAGGCGAAAGGTGAGTTAATCTCACTCAGTTCAATTCAAATTTAAATTTAAATGATTACATTTAAATAGTTGTTTGAATGGTTGAACTGATTAATGTGCTATAGTATGATATTTTGGAGTTGGAATATTATATCGTGCTAACATCTGTGGATGCAGGGAAAAACAGGTTGGAGGGATCCAACTGGACCCCTCAACATTTATTATTTAATATCCTCTGTGGTGATTATTTGATATTCTATGATGAATTATATTAGAATATTGTATGCTATGGTTCGATTGGATATAACTGGATATAGTGAATTACCAAAAATATATATATTGGATTCTGTAAAGAAAATAAAAGAAGTAAATTTGTAAGTGAAATAATTATAGGAAAATTTGAATAAATTTAAGAATGAATTGGAGAAGAAATAAAGTGACTTTAAATTTCTAATAAATAAATTGTGAGTATAAAAAGGAAAATTTAAATAAACAGGAAGTTAATGAATTTTAAAAATTCAGTGTTATTATTTAAAAGAACAAAACATTTATTTAAAAGTTAAGATTTAAATTATTGAAGAATGAAGAAGGAATTGGGAAAAATATGGAATTTGTATATTTCAGTTAAAAGTTCTAGAATCAAATGAAAAAAAATAATAACAACAATAATTAATTCCAAACTTAATGAATTTTGAAATGAATTAAGTAAGTAAAGAAATTATTTCAAATGGGATAAATTTGAAATCAATTTGGGGAAATTGATTTAAGTTGGATCTTCTCCCTGGACAACCAAGTACGTTTTCAAAGTAAGTTTTTAAATATAAGTTAAAAGTTTTTAAGTTGATTTAAAAAGCAAGTTTGGAAAACTTATTTTTCTAAATATTTAAATTATATAGCAAGTCTTTCCTTTTTAATCTATTATAGCAATAATTATTTAAAGAGTAACTAAATATTTGTTTTAAAAAGTGAAAACCTAGTTTTATATTTTATAAAGTAACCATATTTTCAAATATTTATATAGTATGTATTTTTAACCAACTACTGAAATAGTTTTAATCTAAATGTTTAGTATATATTTCAAAGTAAAGTGTTTTAAAATTATTTTTAAAAAAATCTAGTTTGTGCTTGGTAACTTCAATCGAGATAGAAAATATTTGGGAAAGTTATTATGGAAAGAAAGATGGTTTTGAAACTGTTTTCAAAGGATTGAAAATAGAAATATATCTTGTGAAGATATTTTGAGGTTAATAAATAATTTGGAAAATTATTTATTGTTGGATGGTTGTTTGTGAATATTAATTGATAGTTAAATAACCGACTATCAATATTGGACAAATACGTTGATCGTTCGAAGAGACCAGGATCGAGATTTATTTCTCGAAAACCACTTCGATCCGGTTTGTACGTTTTCGTGAAAAATGTTTTTGGATTCGAAGATGGAGCAGTGAAGTGCAAGGGCTAGTCGCTACTAATCCTGAGGATATTTCCAAAATGGATGTAGTAGGAAAAGTGCCTTCGATTCCGTTCGAACCCGGGACGGACTTGTATGGATGAATGCTTGCGAAACATCGTCAGGTGGACGATGGGCATTCTAAGGAATATATTCTAAAAAGGTAACGCTTAGCCTCAAGCCTCATCAAATAGGAATGGCTGAAAATCAGGGGTTATGTAGCAAGGCTTCGTGGGTAGCCCCCACTGGAGGGTGAGGTCTGTTGAATATGCGCTTATATGATTTTTGTTTGATGATAATAAACATATATACATTCGTTTAAATGTATTTGATAATATACTATTTATTTTCACAGATTAAATAAATATTTGCTGAATAAAATAAATAACATAGAATTTGAATTCAAACGAATATTTTATTCAAACAAATATTTATTACAATTTTGAATAGTACAATTTCAATCTCTCACTATAACTATACAACTTTGATTACAATCACATCACATTTCACATTTACAGTTAACCTCACTACATATCACTCACACTCGTGTTTTTGTCTTCAACTGCATTCCGGTTTGAATCCAGCATCTGAGTAATCTGCAAAAATATTCTCAAACGAAGTAAAATTGAAAGAGAAATATTTTTGAAATTTGAAAGAAACGATGATTTTGAAAACATTGTTTGCCTCAGTTATTTGGGTTGTTCGTCATCATTTTTGACTGTGCAATATCTGTGCATATCAGTATTTTTATCAGGAACAGGCAATTATAAGTGGCTGCAGTACACACGTGTACATTCGTATACGTGTGCACTGCCTCGCCAACTCGAGTGCAAAAATCAAACAAATGCACAGAAATCAAAAACAAGGTCAAACCCAAGATAGGTTCAACTCAAGGCAAATAACACAGACTCAAGTAAATGCACATGTTAACATCACTGGTAATAATTCATTCAAAGCAACAGAACAAAGACCAAGTGTAGCATCAGTCACACTTCATCAAAATCATGCAAGACAGTGGTCATGAATGCAGTAACAACAGTCAACAAGGCAACAATGCAAATGAACATCACAATGAACCAACAGGTCAGAGGTGAAACTCAAGCATGTATGCAGCATCAAGTCAGAACACAGTGAAAAACTCGAGTCACAGTACAGGCCAAGACCAACACTGCAACATGGAATACTAAAACAATGAAACTGTCTCAAAGCACAAAAGTGCACAGCAACCATCAAGTACATAGTGAACAAAGCAAGGTGAACCATGAAATCAACTAAATCAGTAAATGATACAGGTTGACAATGAATCAAAGCATGGTTCAAACCAAAGGCATCAGAACTTCAACCAGCACACAAGAAATAATGGCCATACATGCAAACTGCCTCAAAAATGAATCAGAAGCAATCAAGTGCATCACTACAAAACAAGACCAAATGGCCAAACACGCAGTGCAGTGCAAACACAAGTGGAATGCAACAGTGAAGCAAACAACAACACGAAGGCAACATGATCAAAAGTTCAGAGCAGACATAACAGTGACATGCACAGATGTATTCAAGTCCAGCAACATGAACACATGAGAATGGACAAGGCACAAATCAAGTTGCAGACTCCAAGTTACAAACTCAAGTGCAAACTGAATGTAACAAGCATGAATAGAGTACAGTATCACTCTCATGTATGCAACAGATAATGAAACAAGTTGCACCAGACCAAGTTCAAGTAAAAGGGCAACATACTAACTTAAACAACAACAATGAACCAGAGCCAATAATATATGAACAGTATGGCAAATACAGGTACAAACAACAGTGAGCAGACTCATATGAACAAATGCAAAGAACAGTGAAGCATGCACATAGGCCACCAGTTAAACAAAGCAATATATACATGAACAAGTGTAGCATCTGTAACAGTGAAAAGCCTAAGTCAAGATGGAGTAACAACTAATGCATCAGTAACCGAGCAACAGGGAATCACATGAACAAATAACCAAACAACATCATGATTGAAAATTTAAGTACCAGAGAAAAAGGTTGAAGACTACAAGATGAACGAGTCAAGGCCGAAGCAGTAGAAATCAACATCGTGGTCATCACGAAAATGAATTAAAGCCGTGACCAACCAAGCAAGAAATATTAACAAGTCAACATCAAAGCCGTGGGACGCAAGGATTAAAATTATACGCATATGAAAAAGTCAGAATCGATCTCAATCATTCAAGCATCATCAAGTGGCCGAGATAAATAATTTGACAAATTCAATCAAGTTTATACGAACGCAAATATAGGAATTCAACCTATATAAATGCCCTAATCATCATCGGCAAAAAATTATCGAGTTCAAGCATCAACCAGCAAAGCAAAAAGGAGAAAAATACATACCGAAAAAGCAGAACGAATTCGATCCAAAATTGAAGAGCCGTAAGCAAATCAAAAGCATCGAAGCCTACTATCGAACGAGAACGAGCGGCGCTTCAATTTTGCACAACCCTAGTTTAAATCGCAAGGAGTAAAAGCAATTTGTAGAAACCCTAATTCGCAAAAAGGAACGAAAGAGGATCGGCCATAATTTCACAAGCAACAGCAAAAAGGAACGGAGCAAAGTCAAACGAGCTAAAAATAAAGGGCCAGCTTAATTTATGTTAAAAGGGGTTTTAAAAATTATAAGAAGGGTTTAAATTTAAATAGGGTTTTGTTATTTTAATTTGTTTTTAATTTGTATTTTCTTTTAAACCGTTTTTAATTTTCTAGTCGTGTGACTAGGGGACAAACTACGGTGTGTAGTTTGGGAATTCGCAACTCGGTGGTTGAGTTGTGGTCAGGGTTTTGAGCGTACAGTTAGATTAGTCAATAGCGGTGTATAGCGAGTTTACGTGTGTAAGCGAGGGACTATCTAATTTCTAGTAGAAACCTTGGGGGCAGCACGTAGGCAGGGTTTTGCCGAAGCTGGGTAAATTCTGTGTTGTTCTGTTTTATTCTGTTATTTATATTCTGCAATATCTGTGCTGCTATTCTGTGATCTGAATTGAAATTAATTTATAAGCTTCCGCAATTAATTTTAATAATTAACACCATCACCCTATTCACCCCCCCTCTAGGGTGAAATCGATCCTACAAGTGGTATCAGAGCTAGGAATAGAAGTCAGCATCTGTTTTAAAAATTCGATTTTAAAAAAAAAATAGTTTTTGTTTTAAAAATTTGAATTTTTAAAATGGCTTCTTCTAATACTGCTTTTGCTGAGGGGCAATCTATAGTTAGACCACCACTGTTCAATGGTGAATATGCTTATTGGAAAAATAGGATGGAAATCTTTCTAAAAACCATTGACGCTTGGAATATTGTTGAGACAGGTTATAGGACACCGACTATAACTGTAGATAATCAGGAAGTAGATAAACCAAAGGAACAATGGACAGAACTAGAAAATAAATTACAAAATACCAATGCTAAAGCTATGAATTCTATTATCTGTTCATTGGATCAATTTGAATTTAATCGTATCTCACATTGTCTAACTGCGCAGGAAATATGGCACACACTAGAAGTGACTCACGAAGGAGCATCTCAAGTCAAAGAATCTCGCCTTGCCATGCTAAGCAGCGAATACGAGAACTTCACAATGGCGAAAGAAGAAAATGTCAAAGAGATGCATGGACGACTTTCCAATATCGTATACAAATCAAAAGCTCTTGGAAAATCATATACAGAGTTGGAGATAGTCCGAAAATTCCTCAGAGTCCTTCCACGAAAATTTGAAGCGAAAGTGACTGCCATTCAAGAATCAAAAGATTTGAAACAACTTAAAGTTGAAGAACTCATCGGAAATCTCACAACTTATGAGCTAGAAATGAAATTCAAGGAAGAGCGTGAAGGAGGTGACACTCAAAAGAAATCAATAGCTCTCAAAGGAACAATCGAAAGTGATGATGATAACGATGAAGATGATGGAGCAGCAGAATTGGAGCTGTTAATAAGGAAATTCAAAAAATGGAATCAAAAACATGGAAATTCAGCTCGAATTCAAAAAGCAAAAAGCAGAATAGCCAAAGCACTAGACTACTCAGAAGAACAAAAGTTTATTTGTTATAATTGCAACAAACCCGGCCATATCAAGCCCGATTGTCCACAAATTAAATCCAGCCATGGAAAGAAACAGAAAAAGAAAAGTTTTGCAGCCACTTGGGATGAAAAAGACGAGAATGATCAAAGCACTGGCAGTGAAAGCGAAAAGGCAGAATTGTGTCTTCGAGGTGATACAACTGACAGTGACGATGACGAGCCAAGTGAGGTATCAAAACTTACCCATTCTGAGTTGCTTATATATTTTCATGAAGTAAACGGTTGTTTTGAACGACTTAGGGAAAAATACGCCAAACTTGAATCTCAAAAAGATACTTTGATAGAATGTAATAAACAACTTGATCAATTAGTTAAAACCTATCAAAGTAGAATCCCTAAGTGTGATAAGTGTCCAACATTCGAAGAAGAAATTAGAAAATCAGAAATCAGTATAAAATCACTTGAAAATGAAATTCTGATTTTAAAGGAGAATGAAAATACTAGGAGAGAGAATTCTATTAAAAAGTGCACACAGTTGTTAAACGAAAATGAATCTCTCAAAACACAAGTCCAACAATTGTCAACGACTTTAGATAAATTTTCAAAAAGTGAAAAGTCGTTGAATATGCTATTAGGAAAGCAAACTGTTAATACGGTTAGACAAGGACTTGGATATAATAATTCGAAGATTGTTGAAAGCAATATTAATCAAGTTAATTCTATGTGCACAATTTGTAGAAAATATGGACACAATCACAATAATTGTTGGTATAGACCCAAACATGTGAAAACTATATCGATTTGGGTTCCTAAAGGCACAAATATAAAATCTCTCAAAGTTAAACAAATTTGGGTGCCAAAGGGAACAATTATAAATAGTTTTGGGTCTCCACAAAATTGTTTTTCAAAATTTTCTGCCACTAACAATCATGGACCTATAAAAACAAATAGGTCACATAAATCTTTTCCCGTGTAGGTGGGTGGCAGGCTAAGGAACAACAACGGTGTTCTCTGGATTTTTGGCTGATCCAGAAACACAACGGACGACGAAGCAAAGTTCCTTAGCCTTGTATAAGGGTGACAGAATCACAACGGACAACAACGGAAAATATCGTAAAGGTAAAACAGGTAATGGTATGTTTTAAACGATATATTAAATGTGATAATCTGCACCATATTCTGAATCAAAATCAGCCAATATTGAGATGATGAAAAGATGATGATTCTGACTTATTCAACATAGTTGGTCAATTATATTCTTATGCCAAAAACACTATAAAAATCTCTAGATACTTTGAATTACTGCACATATATCAGTTTGGATTAAACATAGTGTTTTGTTGGATAATAATACATTTGGTTATAATTTGGCTAAATCTATATTCACGGTTTCTTCTATTTACATGGCTTCAACTTAAAATCCTAATGAATTCTATTTAAAAAATTGTAAAAAGGATTTTAAGAAATTTTTGACTTGTTTTTATTTATGACATTGATTTGTGCTTAAATGATGACCAATCAGATTTTCAACATTGAACTAATCCATATAAATTCTATATAAATATGCTACACGTAGATATATTGGTTTTGACATTTTGGTCACTGCTTATAAATTTGCACGATTTCAAATTTCATGTGAAAGATGTTAAAAAGGTTTTTTGAGAAATTGTTGAAACTTCAAGAATTTGTTTAAAGAATAATGATGTTGATTGACTGTTGATTACTCATGAATATAACTGTTTATCCTAAGGTTTCTGAAATTAACACTATGATATTTGTTTGAGTGATAACATGGCTTCATTTCAAATTTCATTTAAAAATTGTTGAAAACAATTATGAGATAATTTGTTGAAATTTCACAATCTGGTCTTTGACATTCAACAAGTGAATATTGAGTGAAATTTAAATTCAGATGCAGATTACACTGGTAATATAGTTGATAGAAAAATTATTAGTGTAACGTGATTAATTTTTGAAACATTCATTTGCTGCATTGTTTTTCAAAGAAAATATCTGCATATTTTTCACTTGAAATAATTTTCAAATAGCAGAAAATTTTCTTATAAAACCCCCTCGAGAAAATCATGTTTGACCATATTTACAGATTAGTCATTTTTGAAAAATTAATTTTATAATTTTTGGATTTGATTTTAAATGACTATTTTGACTAATCTAACTCCCTAATGATTATCGAAAAGATCAATAGTGATTGAAAAAGAGATGAGTGTCGATATTTGTCATACATTACTCAAGACAATATATTTTAAAAAAAAAATCTTTAGAATTTCATAACAAAAGTTATAAAAACTTTTTGTTGGGTAAAAATTCCATGATAATTTCTATTTCTATCATCTTTCTATCGACCATCACTCATCAAAATCATATATAGTATGTAAATTTGTGGTAGTTTACAAAGGAAATTATTCGTTCTTCAATTTGTTTTATCTTCAGATTCATAAAGGAATTATATGTGCTTCAATTTATTATATTCTTCAATAAAAATAAATATCCAAAGTATTCACTCTCATTTAAAAGTCCTCACGGTTATGCATGGGTGAATTACTTGGATTTTTGATTATGTGCTTCCATGCTCATTTAAAAGTCCTCACGGTTATGCATGTATGGAACGCATATCAAAATTAATTGGTTAAATAGACAAGTTGATTCTAATCACATTTAAAAGTCCTCACGGTCATGCGTGGTTAGAAGATACTTGATTTCATTTTTAAAATTAAATTGGAATACTACTAATCTCATTTAAAAGTCCTAACGGTTATGCATGGTTAGTAGATATTCAAATTTCCCGAAATAAATATACCACAAATAGACAGAACTGTATGATTTTTATGAATTTATCCCCATCATTTCTGAAAGTGGAATATGCGTCTGACATGGGTAATTATAATTTTTGTTTGAAGTTTATTGAAATTTGATATTTATATTCAATTGAGTTAAATGTTTGATTCATGTCTGTCACTTCATCCCTATTTTTATAACACTGTTATTCTTTTGCTGATAACAAAAGGGGGAGAGAAAAGTTAAGATTTTGTTAAATAAAATCACTCAAGGGTCAAATAATTTTCCATATGCATATAGATTCATTTGCATAATTTTATTCTCAATGCATATATGTAGGGGGAGTATTGTGTAGATAGGAAGCATTTAAATAGGGGGAGCAAATTGAACAATCAAATACATTTAATACATTCAAAATCTTAAATATATGTTTGTTATCATCAAAAGGGGGAGATTGTTGAATATGCGCTTATATGATTTTTGTTTGATGATAATAAACATATATACATTCGTTTAAATGTATTTGATAATATACTATTTATTTTCACAGATTAAATAAATATTTGCTGAATAAAATAAATAACATAGAATTTGAATTCAAACGAATATTTTATTCAAACAAATATTTATTACAATTTTGAATAGTACAATTTCAATCTCTCACTATAACTATACAACTTTGATTACAATCACATCACATTTCACATTTACAGTTAACCTCACTACATATCACTCACACTCGTGTTTTTGTCTTCAACTGCATTCCGGTTTGAATCCAGCATCTGAGTAATCTGCAAAAATATTCTCAAACGAAGTAAAATTGAAAGAGAAATATTTTTGAAATTTGAAAGAAACGATGATTTTGAAAACATTGTTTGCCTCAGTTATTTGGGTTGTTCGTCATCATTTTTGACTGTGCAATATCTGTGCATATCAGTATTTTTATCAGGAACAGGCAATTATAAGTGGCTGCAGTACACACGTGTACATTCGTATACGTGTGCACTGCCTCGCCAACTCGAGTGCAAAAATCAAACAAATGCACAGAAATCAAAAACAGGGTCAAACCCAAGATAGGTTCAACTCAAGGCAAATAACACAGACTCAAGTAAATGCACATGTTAACATCACTGGTAATAATTCATTCAAAGCAACAGAACAAAGACCAAGTGTAGCATCAGTCACACTTCATCAAAATCATGCAAGACAGTGGTCATGAATGCAGTAACAACAGTCAACAAGGCAACAATGCAAATGAACATCACAATGAACCAACAGGTCAGAGGTGAAACTCAAGCATGTATGCAGCATCAAGTCAGAACACAGTGAAAAACTCGAGTCACAGTACAGGCCAAGACCAACACTGCAACATGGAATACTAAAACAATGAAACTGTCTCAAAGCACAAAAGTGCACAGCAACCATCAAGTACACAGTGAACAAAGCAAGGTGAACCATGAAATCAACTAAATCAGTAAATGATACAGGTTGACAATGAATCAAAGCATGGTTCAAACCAAAGGCATCAGAACTTCAACCAGCACACAAGAAATAATGGCCATACATGCAAACTGCCTCAAAAATGAATCAGAAGCAATCAAGTGCATCACTACAAAACAAGACCAAATGGCCAAACACGCAGTGCAGTGCAAACACAAGTGGAATGCAACAGTGAAGCAAACAACAACACGAAGGCAACATGATCAAAAGTTCAGAGCAGACATAACAGTGACATGCACAGATGTATTCAAGTCCAGCAACATGAACACATGAGAATGGACAAGGCACAAATCAAGTTGCAGACTCCAAGTTACAAACTCAAGTGCAAACTGAATGTAACAAGCATGAATAGAGTACAGTATCACTCTCATGTATGCAACAGATAATGAAACAAGTTGCACCAGACCAAGTTCAAGTAAAAGGGCAACATACTAACTTAAACAACAACAATGAACCAGAGCCAATAATATATGAACAGTATGGCAAATACAGGTACAAACAACAGTGAGCAGACTCATATGAACAAATGCAAAGAACAGTGAAGCATGCACATAGGCCACCAGTTAAACAAAGCAATATATACATGAACAAGTGTAGCATCTGTTACAGTTAAAAGCCTAAGTCAAGATGGAGTAACAACTAATGCATCAGTAACCGAGCAACAGGGAATCACATGAACAAATAACCAAACAACATCATGATTGAAAATTTAAGTACCAGAGAAAAAGGTTGAAGACTACAAGATGAACGAGTCAAGGCCGAAGCAGTAGAAATCAACATCGTGGTCATCACGAAAATGAATTAAAGCCGTGACCAACCAAGCAAGAAATATGAACAAGTCAACATCAAAGCCGTGGGACGCAAGGATTAAAATTATACGCATATGAAAAAGTCAGAATCGATCTCAATCATTCAAGCATCATCAAGTGGCCGAGATAAAGAATTTGACAAATTCAATCAAGTTTATACGAACGCAAATATAGGAATTCAACCTATATAAATGCCCTAATCATCATCGGCAAAAAATTATCGAGTTCAAGCATCAACCAGCAAAGCAAAAAGGAGAAAAATACATACCGAAAAAGCAGAACGAATTCGATCCAAAATTGAAGAGCCGTAAGCAAATCAAAAGCATCGAAGCCTACTATCGAACGAGAACGAGCGACGCTTCAATTTTGCACAACCCTAGTTTAAATCGCAAGGAGTAAAAGCAATTTGCAGAAACCCTAATTCGCAAAAAGGAACGAAAGAGGATCGGCCATAATTTCACAAGCAACAGCAAAAAGGAACGGAGCAAAGTCAAACGAGCTAAAAATAAAGGGCCGGCTTAATTTATGTTAAAAGGGGTTTTAAAAATTATAAGAAGGGTTTAAATTTAAATAGGGTTTTGTTATTTTAATTTGTTTTTAATTTGTATTTTCTTTTAAACCGTTTTTAATTTTCTAGTCGTGTGACTAGGGGACAAACTACGGTGTGTAGTTTGGGAATTCGCAACTCGGTGGTTGAGTTGTGGTCAGGGTTTTGAGCGTACAGTTAGATTAGTCAATAGCGGTGTATAGCGAGTTTACGTGTGTAAGCGAGGGACTATCTAATTTCTAGTAGAAACCTTGGGGGCAGCACGTAGGCAGGGTTTTGCCGAAGCTGGGTAAATTCTGTGTTGTTCTGTTTTATTCTGTTATTTATATTCTGCAATATCTGTGCTGCTATTCTATGATCTGAATTGAAATTAATTTATAAGCTTCCGCAATTAATTTTAATAATTAACACCATCACCCTATTCACCCCCCCCCTCTAGGGTGAAATCGATCCTACAAGTGGTATCAGAGCTAGGAATAGAAGTCAGCATCTGTTTTAAAAATTCGATTTTAAAAAAAAAAACAGTTTTTGTTTTAAAAATTTGAATTTTTAAAATGGCTTCTTTTAATACTGCTTTTGCTGAGGGGCAATCTATAGTTAGACCACCACTGTTCAATGGTGAATATGCTTATTGGAAAAATAGGATGGAAATCTTTCTAAAAACCATTGAAGCTTGGAATATTGTTGAGACAGGTTATAGGACACCGACTATAACTGTAGATAATCAGGAAGTAGATAAACCAAAGGAACAATGGACAGAACTAGAAAATAAATTACAAAATACCAATGCTAAAGCTATGAATTCTATTATCTGTTCATTGGATCAATTTGAACTTAATCGTATCTCACATTGTCTAACTGCGCAGGAAATATGGCACACACTAGAAGTGACTCACGAAGGAACATCTCAAGTCAAAGAATCTCGCCTTGCCATGCTAAGCAGCGAATACGAGAACTTCACAATGGCGAAAGAAGAAAATGTCAAAGAGATGCATGGACGACTTTCCAATATCGTATACAAATCAAAAGCTCTTGGAAAATCATATACAGAGTTGGAGATAGTCCGAAAAATCCTCAGAGTCCTTCCACGAAAATTTGAAGCGAAAGTGACTGCCATTCAAGAATCAAAAGATTTGAAACAACTTAAAGTTGAAGAAATCATCGGAAATCTCACCACTTATGAGCTAGAAATGAAATTCAAGGAAGAGCGTGAAGGAGGTGACACTCAAAAGAAATCAATAGCTCTCAAAGGAACAATCGAAAGTGATGATGATAACGATGAAGATGATGGAGCAGCAGAATTGGAGCTGTTAATAAGGAAATTCAAAAAATGGAATCAAAAACATGGAAATTCAGCTCGAATTCAAAAAGCAAAAAGCAGAATAGCCAAAGCACTAGACTACTCAGAAGAACAAAAGTTTATTTGTTATAATTGCAACAAACCCGGCCATATCAAGCCCGATTGTCCACAAATTAAATCCAGCCATGGAAAGAAACAGAAAAAGAAAAGTTTTGCAGCCACTTGGGATGAAAAAGACGAGAATGATCAAAGCACTGGCAGTGAAAGCGAAAAGGCAGAATTGTGTCTTCGAGGTGATACAACTGACAGTGACGATGACGAGCCAAGTGAGGTATCAAAACTTACCCATTCTGAGTTGCTTATATATTTTCATGAAGTAAACGGTTGTTTTGAACGACTTAGGGAAAAATACGCCAAACTTGAATCTCAAAAAGATACTTTGATAGAATGTAATAAACAACTTGATCAATTAGTTAAAACCTATCAAAGTAGAATCCCTAAGTGTGATAAGTGTCCAACATTCGAAGAAGAAATTAGAAAATCAGAAATCGGTATAAAATCACTTGAAAATGAAATTCTGATTTTAAAGGAGAATGAAAATACTAGGAGAGAGAATTCTATTAAAAAGTGCACACAGTTGTTAAACGAAAATGAATCTCTCAAAACACAAGTCCAACAATTGTCAACGACTTTAGATAAATTTTCAAAAAGTGAAAAGTCATTGAATATGCTATTAGGAAAGCAAACTGTTAATACGGTTAGACAAGGACTTGGATATAATAATTCGAAGATTGTTGAAAGCAATATTAATCAAGTTAATTCTATGTGCACAATTTGTAGAAAATATGGACACAATCACAATAATTGTAGGTATAGACCCAAACATGTGAAAACTATATCGATTTGGGTTCCTAAAGGCACAAATATAAAATCTCTCAAAGTTAAACAAATTTGGGTGCCAAAGGGAACAATTATAAATAGTTTTGGGTCTCCACAAAATTGTTTTTCAAAATTTTCTGCCACTAACAATCATGGACCTATAAAAACAAATAGGTCACATAAATCTTTTCCCGTGTAGGTGGGTGGCAGGCTAAGGAACAACAACGGTGTTCTCTGGATTTTTGGCTGATCCAGAAACACAACGGACGACGAAGCAAAGTTCCTTAGCCTTGTATAAGGGTGACAGAATCACAACGGACAACAACGGAAAATATCGTAAAGGTAAAACAGGTAATGGTATGTTTTAAACGATATATTAAATGTGATAATCTGCACCATATTCTGAATCAAAATCAGCCAATATTGAGATGATGAAAAGATGATGATTCTGACTTATTCAACATAGTTGGTCAATTATATTCTTATGCCAAAAACACTATAAAAATCTCTAGATACTTTGAATTACTGCATATATATCAGTTTGGATTAAACATAGTGTTTTGTTGGATAATAATACATTTGGTTATAATTTGGCTAAATCTATATTCACGGTTTCTTCTATTTACATGGCTTCAACTTAAAATCCTAATGAATTCTATTTAAAAAATTGTAAAAAGGATTTTAAGAAATTTTTGACTTGTTTTTATTTATGACATTGATTTGTGCTTAAATGATGACCAATCAGATTTTCAACATTGAACTAATCCATATAAATTCTATATAAATATGCTACACGTAGATATATTGGTTTTGACATTTTGGTCACTGCTTATAAATTTGCACGATTTCAAATTTCATGTGAAAGATGTTAAAAAGGTTTTTTGAGAAATTGTTGAAACTTCAAGAATTTGTTTAAAGAATAATGATGTTGATTGACTGTTGATTACTCATGAATATAACTGTTTATCCTAAGGTTTCTGAAATTAACACTATGATATTTGTTTGAGTGATAACATGGCTTCATTTCAAATTTCATTTAAAAATTGTTGAAAACAATTATGAGATAATTTGTTGAAATTTCACAATCTGGTCTTTGACATTCAACGAGTGAATATTGAGTGAAATTTAAATTCAAATGCAGATTACACTGGTAATATAGTTGATAGAAAAATTATTAGTGTAACGTGATTAATTTTTGAAACATTCATTTGCTGCATCGTTTTTCAAAGAAAATATCTGCATATTTTTCACTTGAAATAATTTTCAAATAGCAGAAAATTTTCTTATAAAACCCCCTCGAGAAAATCATGTTTGACCATATTTACAGATTAGTCATTTTTGAAAAATTAATTTTATAATTTTTGGATTTGATTTTAAATGACTATTTTGACTAATCTAACTCCCTAATGATTATCGAAAAGATCAATAGTGATTGAAAAAGAGATGAGTGTCGATATTTGTCATACATTACTCAAGACAATATATTTTAAAAAAAAATTCTTTAGAATTTCATAACAAAAGTTATAAAAACTTTTTGTTGGGTAAAAATTCCATGATCATTTCTATTTCTATCATCTTTCTATCGACCATCACTCATCAAAATCATATATAGTATGTAAATTTGTGGTAGTTTACAAAGGAAATTATTCGTTCTTCAATTTGTTTTATCTTCAGATTCATAAAGGAATTATATGTGCTTCAATTTATTATATTCTTCAATAAAAATAAATATCCAAAGTATTCACTCTCATTTAAAAGTCCTCACGGTTATGCATGGGTGAATTACTTGGATTTTTGATTATGTGCTTCCATGCTCATTTAAAAGTCCTCACGGTTATGCATGTATGGAACGCATATCAAAATTAATTGGTTAAATAGACAAGTTGATTCTAATCACATTTAAAAGTCCTCACGGTCATGCGTGGTTAGAAGATACTTGATTTCATTTTTAAAATTAAATTGGAATACTACTAATCTCATTTAAAAGTCCTAACGGTTATGCATGGTTAGTAGATATTCAAATTTCCCGAAATAAATATACCACAAATAGACAGAACTGTATGATTTTTATGAATTTATCCCCATCATTTCTGAAAGTGGAATATGCGTCTGACATGGGTAATTATAATTTTTGTTTGAAGTTTATTGAAATTTGATATTTATATTCAATTGAGTTAAATGTTTGATTCATGTCTGTCACTTCATCCCTATTTTTATAACACTGTTATTCTTTTGCTGATAACAAAAGGGGGAGAGAAAAGTTAAGATTTTGTTAAATAAAATCACTCAAGGGTCAAATAATTTTCCATATGCATATAGATTCATTTGCATATTTTTATTCTCAATGCATATATGTAGGGGGAGTATTGTGTAGATAGGAAGCATTTAAATAGGGGGAGCAAATTGAACAATCAAATACATTTAATACATTCAAAATCTTAAATATATGTTTGTTATCATCAAAAGGGGGAGATTGTTGAATATGCGCTTATATGATTTTTGTTTGATGATAATAAACATATATACATTCGTTTAAATGTATTTGATAATATACTATTTATTTTCACAGATTAAATAAATATTTGCTGAATAAAATAAATAACATAGAATTTGAATTCAAACGAATATTTTATTCAAACAAATATTTATTACAATTTTGAATAGTACAATTTCAATCTCTCACTATAACTATACAACTTTGATTACAATCACATCACATTTCACATTTACAGTTAACCTCACTACATATCACTCACACTCGTGTTTTTGTCTTCAACTGCATTCCGGTTTGAATCCAGCATCTGAGTAATCTGCAAAAATATTCTCAAACGAAGTAAAATTGAAAGAGAAATATTTTTGAAATTTGAAAGAAACGATGATTTTGAAAACATTGTTTGCCTCAGTTATTTGGGTTGTTCGTCATCATTTTTGACTGTGCAATATCTGTGCATATCAGTATTTTTATCAGGAACAGGCAATTATAAGTGGCTGCAGTACACACGTGTACATTCGTATACGTGTGCACTGCCTCGCCAACTCGAGTGCAAAAATCAAACAAATGCACAGAAATCAAAAACAAGGTCAAACCCAAGATAGGTTCAACTCAAGGCAAATAACACAGACTCAAGTAAATGCACATGTTAACATCACTGGTAATAATTCATTCAAAGCAACAGAACAAAGACCAAGTGTAGCATCAGTCACACTTCATCAAAATCATGCAAGACAGTGGTCATGAATGCAGTAACAACAGTCAACAAGGCAACAATGCAAATGAACATCACAATGAACCAACAGGTCAGAGGTGAAACTCAAGCATGTATGCAGCATCAAGTCAGAACACAGTGAAAAACTCGAGTCACAGTACAGGCCAAGACCAACACTGCAACATGGAATACTAAAACAATGAAACTGTCTCAAAGCACAAAAGTGCACAGCAACCATCAAGTACACAGTGAACAAAGCAAGGTGAACCATGAAATCAACTAAATCAGTAAATGATACAGGTTGACAATGAATCAAAGCATGGTTCAAACCAAAGGCATCAGAACTTCAACCAGCACACAAGAAATAATGGCCATACATGCAAACTGCCTCAAAAATGAATCAGAATCAATCAAGTGCATCACTACAAAACAAGACCAAATGGCCAAACACGCAGTGCAGTGCAAACACAAGTGGAATGCAACAGTGAAGCAAACAACAACACGAAGGCAACATGATCAAAAGTTCAGAGCAGACATAACAGTGACATGCACAGATGTATTCAAGTCCAGCAACATGAACACATGAGAATGGACAAGGCACAAATCAAGTTGCAGACTCCAAGTTACAAACTCAAGTGCAAACTGAATGTAACAAGCATGAATAGAGTACAGTATCAGTCTCATGTATGCAACAGATAATGAAACAAGTTGCACCAGACCAAGTTCAAGTAAAAGGGCAACATACTAACTTAAACAACAACAATGAACCAGAGCCAATAATATATGAACAGTATGGCAAATACAGGTACAAACAACAGTGAGCAGACTCATATGAACAAATGCAAAGAACAGTGAAGCATGCACATAGGCCACCAGTTAAACAAAGCAATATATACATGAACAAGTGTAGCATCTGTTACAGTGAAAACCCTAAGTCAAGATGGAGTAACAACTAATGCATCAGTAACCGAGCAACAGGGAATCACATGAACAAATAACCAAACAACATCATGATTGAAAATTTAAGTACCAGAGAAAAAGGTTGAAGACTACAAGATGAACGAGTCAAGGCCGAAGCAGTAGAAATCAACATCGTGGTCATCACGAAAATGAATTAAAGCCGTGACCAACCAAGCAAGAAATATGAACAAGTCAACATCAAAGCCGTGGGACGCAAGGATTAAAATTATACGCATATGAAAAAGTCAGAATCGATCTCAATCATTCAAGCATCATCAAGTGGCCGAGATAAAGAATTTGACAAATTCAATCAAGTTTATACGGACGCAAATATAGGAATTCAACCTATATAAATGCCCTAATCATCATCGGCAAAAAATTATCGAGTTCAAGCATCAACCAGCAAAGAAAAAAGGAGAAAAATACATACCGAAAAAGCAGAACGAATTCGATCCAAAATTGAAGAGCCGTAAGCAAATCAAAAGCATCGAAGCCTACTATCGAACGAGAAGGAGCGGCGCTTCAATTTTGCACAACCCTAGTTTAAATCGCAAGGAGTAAAAGCAATTTGCAGAAACCCTAATTCGCAAAAAGGAACGAAAGAGGATCGGCCATAATTTCACAAGCAACAGCAAAAAGGAACGGAGCAAAGTCAAACGAGCTAAAAATAAAGGGCCAGCTTAATTTATGTTAAAAGGGGTTTTAAAAATTATAAGAAGGGTTTAAATTTAAATAGGGTTTTGTTATTTTAATTTGTTTTTAATTTGTATTTTCTTTTAAACCGTTTTTAATTTTCTAGTCGTGTGACTAGGGGACAAACTACGGTGTGTAGTTTGGGAATTCGCAACTCGGTGGTTGAGTTGTGGTCAGGGTTTTGAGCGTACAGTTAGATTAGTCAATAGCGGTGTATAGCGAGTTTACGTGTGTAAGCGAGGGACTATCTAATTTCTAGTAGAAACCTTGGGGGCAGCACGTAGGCAGGGTTTTGCCGAAGCTGGGTAAATTCTGTGTTGTTCTGTTTTATTCTGTTATTTATATTCTGCAATATCTGTGCTGCTATTCTGTGATCTGAATTGAAATTAATTTATAAGCTTCCGCAATTAATTTTAATAATTAACACCACCACCCTATTCACCCCCCCTCTAGGGTGAAATCGATCCTACAAGGTCATCCCTGTCTAGATGTCCCATTTATTTCGGCTTAGTGGGCGGTTGCTGATCCCAACCGCGGGGTGATCTTGCTCGGGACTGTCCAGTAAGGGATGGTTCCGGTCTTGTGTTAAAGGGGAGTTAGGGTGGCTCCTCGGTACACTGATCTAGACTAGGTACTGTGACAGGTGGTACCCCAGTGCCTACCCATTAGTTGGAATCCATTTTCCATACGCGCCCGTACGGTTTTGATTGTGCCCAACTATTGCTGAAACGTGAGATGCAAGCATTTCAGCTAGATTATATTTACTTTATATAGACACTATTATAATATCAAAGGATTTCTATAAAAAATGTTTTAGCTATCGTAAGGTAAAAACCCAACATGTTTATTTGTGGCGTGGTCTTACGAGATGCTTTTGCTTTCAAAGGATTTTTGAAAATTTAAAAATCAACTGGGTGTGATTTTCTCACGCTGGTATTCCAGACTGACTCGGGTGTTATTTAACTGTAATGCTTGGGTCAGACCGAGTATTATAGCATACAGGATATGATGCTGTGGAGCTCAGGAGACGAGCAGGATGACGATACGTACTTCCGTACTTGTTATATATATATATATATATATATATATATATTCCGCTGTGTTGAGTTATTGTGAATCCATTGTATGATATTGATGTTGAGCTGTGATTGATGTACTCTGATGATGTAATATATACAGAAATATTTAATGTTGAGTAAAGATTATTTATTATCTATTATATTTTATTCCGCTGCGATGGTTAGATTCTGTTGTTGTTTTCTATTCTCTTCTCCTACCTCTTCTTCTTAAACCCAAATGGTTCGTATTTCTGTACAACTTGAGTTGTTTTAGGTAGAATAGTGATAACTCAAGGTGTACGAATTTGCGGGCTGTTAGATACCAAATGTAACGACCCGAAATTTTCTGACCCGAAAATTCCAGATAGTTATGAAAAAGAAGAAAGAGATAGAAGAAGAAGAATAGAAACACCAAACATCCCACAATCGCAGCGGATAAAATATAGTAATAAATAATAATAGCTTACAAAAGAATACTCTATCTGTTGATTACATATCAATACATCAGAGTTTCAAATATATTCAAATGCTGGTCATATACAATCAATTTATCACAGAATTACAATAATATAAATACAGCGGATATACTCTATACGATATTGCCATCCGGCTCGCCTTCTGAGCTCCAGAACGTCCTAACCTGAAAATCTGTAATACACGGTCTAACCCGAGCATTACACCAAAGTAACACCCGGGTCAGGCTGGAAACCAGCGTGAGTAAACCCAACTAACATGGAATACCAAAGAAATCAACTTTTATAAACCGGGTAACATATATCAATTCACAAGGCACAAATTAATATTGACAACACTTAGTCCACATTTAAATTTCTAAATACCAAAGATTTAGATTTTAAACAGTCCAATACCTCCAAATCACTTCAATCCAGCATATAAAATTTATATATCAATCTACAAACATTCGAAGTGTTTTCGGGTATTTGTCCTATACCCGACCCCGGCCTCTTCGAATCTCATGTCATTTTATTCCAAGTTATCTAAGAGACATACTCAACATTTGATATCAGAGTTATCAACTTCTTCAAATCATCCAATACCATTCGATCATTCAGAAACAAAGCTTAATCAAAATTTTCAGTTTCTTATTCAGATCAAACTTCACTTAATAAATCAACACCAATTTCCCTTGGCTTTTTCACATCATTTAAATAGAATTCCAATAATTTTATTACCCGGTTTTATTTTAAAATCATTTGAAATCATAAATAACACATACTCACTTGATATATCAAACCAAACCTTCAGATTTCAAAACAATTTGGTTTTACCAAACAATATCCTTTTTGAAATGTCTAAAACAAACTTATTTATCAAACAAGTCCAACATAAATCATACCAAATCACCCTG
The DNA here is from genome assembly GCA_030765085.1 of Allium cepa. NCBI lineage: Eukaryota > Viridiplantae > Streptophyta > Magnoliopsida > Asparagales > Amaryllidaceae > Allium > Allium cepa. The sequence continues at coordinate 314,135,341 of CM060937.1, forward strand.
GTAGCAATAAATCACTTAGAAACTCGAAAATGAATACTGATGATGTGGCCTTCATCATCAAGATTATTTTCCAGCAACTGAAGTGAGTTTAGTGTTTCCTTACTTCCCACAATTTATTTTCCAAAATAATGCTCCATTTTTTCGTTCAAATATTTTTGGAATACATTTCAAAATTTCCAAGATTTAAAATTCCCAAACTTTTTGTTCAAATTCATTTAAAAACATTTTCCTAAATTTCCGGGGGTTTAAATTCCTGTTTAGTTCAAATCTTAGTCATGTTTCATTGTATTATTTCATACTTACATAATTCTATTTGGTTATAAGTGCAAACCATTTCAAATTTTAGATTCTTATTTGATTACAATATTAACAACCAACATTTAAATATATAATAATTTCAAAAATTATTTTCTTTTATTTCAAAATATAATTTTGGGTAAAATTATTTCATTTACCCACTTTAAAAACAATACTATGCTAGTTTATCTTGTTTAAGGGTTTAGAAACTGTAACGACCCAAAAAAATTTAATAATTAAAATTGTTAAATTGATTAAATTTTGGTGTGGATTAGAATTCCACACATGAATTAATAAAATATTTTCCCAAAATGTGAATTTTGTCAATATGGTCAAACTTTATCATTTAAAAATTTAAAAGTTTAAAATTTTGAATTTTATCTTTTATTTTGAAACTAAAAAAAATTCTAAGAATACTACTTTCTGTTTCGTTGAAATCTGATTTATAATGTGAAAGTTATGCCTTTTTAACTATTGTGTGTAATTTGCTGTATTTAACAAAATTGTTTACTTTAAATTATATAAATAATATTTTATGTGGTCATGGAATGTTCTAATTTATGTTTCCAGGGGTAAAGTAACTTGTTTTGTATATATTTTGGTTCTAATTTCCAACTTTATATAAATTAAGAAATTCTTTATTTATTTTTATATTTTTCTTAAGAACTTATTTTATTCTCATTCTCACTTTATTTTGTTTCTCAAAGATTTATTTTAAACCATTTTTAAGAAGAGTTATAATTTCCCAAGTTAAGTGGATTATGTTTGCAATTTTCATAAGCTAGTTTCAATAAATTACGCTATTTTCTTTATTTATCTTTCTATTTTCCTAAAATTTAATTATTTATTTTCTTTTTCACTTTATTTCAGTTTATTTTATTTGTTTTAAAGTGTGGCAGAAATTTTTCCAAAGCTAGTGGTTGTGTGTAAATTTTTAAGCCTTGTTTCAATTAATTCTGGTCTTTGCTTTGTAAATTTGGGTAACATACAACATAAAAAATAGATATATATATATATATATATATATATATATATAAAATTCATTTCTACGTTTCATTTTTTATATATCCATCTTTTTATTTACTTGTATGGTGTGTATAAATTTTATTTATTTAGTGAAGATTTCTTTTGTGTATATAGATCTATATTTATTGGATAAGTAACAAATCAATTAATATATGTTTTAAATATAGGCATACGTTTCTTAATTTTTTTTCTTGCCTTTATATATTTTTGCCACCTTTTAATCTTCTACCATATCTATTCATAAATGCATAGACGTGATTTTCTCCTTTTCAATCACGTACAAAGTTATCAAACTCCTCTTTTCATTTGTTTAAGAAAAATATATACAAGATTTTTTCCTACTTAAATTGTGCCTTTTTAAATTTATAATTAATTTATGTGTTTCATTTTATTTATATTTATATTTCCATCTTCTTATTTACTTGTATGGTGTGTATAAACTTTATTTATTTAGTAAAGGTTTCTTTTGTGTATATACATGTATATTTATTGGATAAGTAACAAATAAATTGAGATATGTTTTAAATGTAGGCATACGTTTCTTAATTTATTTCTTGTCTTTATATGTTTCCCACCTTTTAATCTTCTACCATATCTATTCATAAATGCATAGACGTGATTTCTCCTTTTCAATCACGTGCAAAGTTATCAAACTCCTCTTTTCATTTGTTTAAGATAAATATGTACAAGATCTTTTCCCGACTTAAATTGTGCCTTTTTAAATTATCTTGTCCTTTTATTTTCTAACTATTCCTGATCTTTAGCCATTCAAATCTTTTTAAACCTAGCCGCCTATTATCATTCACGTGAAATAAAAAAAGGTTTCTCATTGTATCATTTGAGTGAGGAAGGAAAAAGTCTAGATCCATGGCTTCCTTCTCTCTTCTTTTTCCACTTTCCTCTTTTCTTCTGTTTTTCTTTTTGTTTTCTCCATGCATAGCCCGGCCTCCATCACCAGAACATCACCTCCTCCTCACTATTAGACCATGGCCAAGCCCACTTGGTGGTTGAAAGCAAAGTTATGTTCTTTGATTCGTAATTGCATAGTTTAATCCATCTTTTGTTGTGTTGAATCTTATTCTGATGATTTATGTATTTGTTATATACAAGATATGGATCTTGACTCTCCATCTACTCAAAATTTTGGTCGTGCCTTGTCATGCTTTGCGGAGCTTCAATTGTGTATTGTGAATTTGATTCTAGCTTTTAAAAGGTGAGTTTTATCACTCTAGACATATGCACTTATATTATTGTGGAATAATGACAAGTGGATCTGTATAAATTGATATGTCATTCATACATGCCTATGATCTGTTATATGATGTTAAATGTTGTTTATATATTTGTTGCATCATCTAATATGTATTTATGTGTTATACTATTCATTTTATATACTATATCTCTCACTGCAAGTTCCCTATCACTATAGGCTGAAATGATAGGCTCAAATGATTTTTATTGCAATTATTTACTTGGGATTGCGGGTTTGAAATGATAGAACCTGAATTTTTCTTTTTAAATTATGGATTGAAATGATACATATCTGTATCACTTGACCTAGGTTAGAAAATTTTATTTAGGCCCATAGATAAAAAAAATTATAATAGTTTCCTAAAATTTTTAAGTATTTTGAATTTATAAATATATGGAAATTTAAAAGGAAATTTGATTTAAAGATTTAGAATATAAAGAGATATTGATTTTCTATAAGTTAAGATTTTATAAGTAGATTTTGGCTTTTAATTGTAATGAAAAAAAATCTTTATTTGGTTTTAAATTCGTAATTTAAAGATTTGGAATATAAAAAACAAATTAATAATGAAATTTTATTTAATGTGGAATTCTCAATCTAGCCTAGTAGTTGGAAAGAATTTTATTCCATGAAGCGGATATGTTTGTATAAATAGGTTTACAGTGATTTTCTAAGTTAAGTCGTATAAGTTAATGTATAAAATGTAATTTATATATATGACTTAACTTTATGATTGGAAATTGGTTTCCAAATGGAGATTTTAAGTGAAGAAAATAAGGTATTTTAAATCGAAGAAACGTGTAAAGTCATAATTAATGAGAGAACATGTGAAGTTTTAATTAATGCAAGAAACATGTAAAGTTTTAATTAATGAAAGCAAAGTGTATGTTTTTAAATAAATGAAAGAAACGTGTAAATTCATAATTAATGAGAGAACATGTAAAGTTTTTAATTAATGCAAGAAACATGTAAAGTTTTAATCAATTAAAGAAATGCGTAAGTTTTTAAATAAATGAAAGAAACGTGTAAAGTCCTAATTAATGAGAGAACATACAAAGCTTTTAATTAATGCGAGAAACATGTAAAGTTTTAATTAATGAAAGAAAAATGTAAGTTTTCAATTAATGAAAGAAACATGTAAAGTCATAATTAATGAGATAACATGTAAAGTTTTTTATTAATGCAAGAAACATGTAAAGTTTTAATTAATGAAAGAAATGTGTATGTTTTTAAATAAATGAAAGAAACGTGTAAAGTCCTAATTAATGCGAGAACATGTAAAGTTTTTAATTAATGCAAAAACATGTAAAGTTTTAATTGATGAAAGAAAAGTGTAAGTTTTTAATTATTGAAAGAAACGTGTAAGGTCATAATTAATGAGAGAACATGTAAAGTTTTTAACTAATGCAAGAAACATGTAAAGTTTTAATTGATGAAAGAAAAGTGTAAGTTTTTAATTATTGAAAGAAACGTGTAAGATCATAATTAATGAGAGAACATGTAAAGTTTTTAACTAATGCAAGAAACATGTGAAGTTTTAATTAATGCAAGAAACGTGTAAGTTTTTAATTAATTAAAGAAATGTGTAAAGTCCTAATTAATGAGAGAACATGTAAAGTTTTTAATTAATGCAAGAAACATATGAAGTTTTAATTAATGCAAGAAACATGTAAAGTTCAAATTATTGAAAGAAACATGTAAATTTTTAATTAATGTAATATTGATTAAAATGAAAATGCTCTTTATTGAAATAAAAATGTAAGTTAAAAACATACGTGTGACATGTAAAGTTTTAATTAATGTAATATAGGTTAAAATGATAAATGCTCTTTAATGTAATAGAAATATAAATTAAAATATAAATTTGATAATGTAAGTTTTAATTAGTGTAATATTGATTAAATGATAAATGCTCTTTAATGTAGTAGAAATATAAATTAAAATGTACATTTGATCATGTAAGTTTTAATTAGTGTAATATTGATTAAAATGATAAACGTTCTTTATTGTAATAAAGACAAGTTAAAACGTACATTTGACATATAAGTTTTAATTAATGTAATGGAGTATTTTAAATTGATTAAAATGATAAATGTTCCTTACTGTGATGATAAAATGTAAGTTGATAATGTACATTTGATATGTAAGTTTTAATTAATGTAAATGGCATATCTTAAATGATTAAAATAATAAAGTTTTTTTATTGTAATAATAATGTAAGTTAATAAGGTACTTTTAACTTAACATAAGAATTTCAGCTTTAAATTAGATATTATGGTAACAAAGTTTATTTAACTATAAGGCTATGATAAATTGACCATGTTAAATTTGTAAGCATGTAAATACTTTGATTATATAAAATGTTAAAGTGGAAAGTATTGCATTACAAAAATGCCATGATTCCTTAAGGTAACATTTCAAAAATGCTATGATAATTTAAAGGAATATTTCAAGTTTAATAAATTGAAAGAAATATTCAATGATTTGGAAATTTGGGTTCTATTTAAATGATATATTATTGAATTATTTTTGAAATGGAAATGATACCATTGTGATATGGTTTTGAAATGAATATGATATTTTGGTTTTGAAAGTATATACTATTTTGAAAGAAATTATATGATTTTGAAATGGATATGCTAGTTTAGTTTTGAAAGTATAAATGATTTTGAAATAAATATCCATGGGTTATAATAACGTTTGGTTGTTAAAGAGACCGGGATCGGAAGTTGTCAAACTCTCTGCCAACTCCGAAAACCACTTTAACAACCATGTACGCGGTGGAGATTCCAGAATGAAGTAGGATAGTGGTGGCATTTCCTTTAAACTAAATACGTGGACCCGACTCCCATGAGTTGGCATAAGGTGGCTAAAACAGGAGCGATCGACGGGTTAATAAGGTAGCACCTTTGATCGGACACATCCCTTCGATATTACACTTTGACTTTTGGATTGATTTGGTGGCCACTTTTGATTTTTATTTGGGGGTGTGGCTCGAGCTGGGCGGTAGCTGCGCGCTGCGCGTTACCACCGACCCGGAAGCGTAGTTGGTATATCTACCCTGGCATTGCCTAGTTGTGCCATGTCACCTACCATATTGCGCCTTGTATGAGTTTGGTTTTCTCCCGTAGCCCGTGTGGTATCCTCTGGTGGCTTCCCGATCAGGAGAGACTATGATATTGGATGGACTACCGGGACTATTACGTGTTAAGGGGAATATTGGGTCACTCTTTAATGCTATTTAAAAGTAAGTTTATTTTACTATAGACATTATTATAATAGCGAAATATTACTACATAGTAAATAGTTTAACGGATCCTTAGAGGATGTGCGGTTCCAAGCATCCTTTAAGTTACTTGTACCTTGTATTACAGTTCACTTGAGTTAGCTTACACTATATAAGTATGTATGTCCTGACTCGAGTGTTTACATTTTTATTTTACGCTCGGGTCAGACATAGTGATAAAGCATTAGAGACTCGCCTTCGAAGTTGGAGCTTTTCTTGAAGATCCAGCTATCTATTTCACTTTCGGTTATCCAATTGATTCCCGTTTTCCGGTTGGTTCCAGTGATGTATTATGATTCATACCGGTTATCATGTTGAGACCTCCATTTTATCTTGTTATCTCTGTTGTATCTTGTTTGACTCTGATGTATTTATATAGTAGCTTCATGAACTACTATTTCTGTGATATCCCGGAAATTTGGGCAATTTAAATTTAATAATCTATGTTATAAATTTAATTTAATTTGATAATTGTATTAATAAAATTGGGAATTTGATTTAATAATCATGTTTTAATAAATATTTAAGTTGAAAGATTTTATCTTTTTAAATAAATAAATTGTTTCTGTTTATAATATATAATTTTATATATTGTAAATTGATAAATTTTGATTTTTGAATTTAGTAAATGAATTAATTTTCTAACTCTACTTTATATTTGATAAATTGGAAACTTGATTTAAATTTATCATATAACTTTTCAAAGCAATTCAAAAAAATATTTACATGGTTTATATTAAAGTAAAATCTTATCTGTTTAAATTGATATTTTTAATTAACTTAAATATGAAGTTAAATTTGTTTAACATCAAAGCTTTGTTTTATTTTCTTTTTAAAGTATTGCTTGAAATTTTATAACAAGTTTAAAATACAAATTACATATGTCTTAATTTATTAAGTAATAAAAGTAATTTATAATCTCTTTTATAAATTATTTAGAATTGTTTAATTTGTCATTTTTAAATAAAAATGATAATACCTAGTTTTTATAAACATAAACAAATTTTGCTAGAAATAAGATTTGTTATTTTAAAAGTTTAATAAGAGTTATATGTGTATCTATATATAACTTGATTTTCAAAATTGGATTTGATAAATTAATTTAAGTTTGAATTTAATAAACACTTAAATATATGAATAAGCTTATATTTACAAATTTGATTGTTTTCATTTCTTTTTAGAAAGAAAAAGAGGTAAATTCATGTATATATACATAAGCATGATAAATTGAGGTTTTAAAGTATTTATAAACAATTTAGAATTAAAATTTAAATACATAATTACATATGTAAATTTATTTACCATCTTAAAGGACATGTGTTAATTATAAAATAAACTATTGTGACAAATGTTAAGGATAGAGACAAGTGTCTCATTCAAATTTCTTTTTCTTTTTGTTTTAATTAAATCAAGAATTTTTGTTTATATAAATATTCTTCTTTGCCTCATTATTTTTCCTTTTCCTATTATTCTTCAAACTCAAGAAAATAATTCAGTTCAAAAATCTGAATTCACCTACATTTCTAAAACCAAAAACTTTGTTCACACAAATCTGCAAAACCCAAAACTGCAACTTCAAACTAAATTCTGCAACTTCAAATCTTTATTCAAATACCTGCAACCCTCATTTCATCAACCTGAAATCAATCTGCATGCATTTAAAAATCAATTTGCAACTTTTTAAAAAAAAAACAAAGAATACAAACCTGCATGCACATCTGGAGGTCACTCTCTCTGTTTTGAAAACTTCACAAGCCTGTAGTCCTCTTTGAAATCAACATTCAAATGCATCTCCTCTCTGAAGCCTGCATTTTTTCACCTGGATATAAGCATGCATGTAGATCAGGGAGCATATCAGTAAGCAGGATGGAGATTTCAAAAGCATTTGCAGTTTTCATAAGGCAATCTGAAGTTTTGAAGCAAAATTAAAAATAAATCTGAAGCTCTTCATTAATACTTGTGCTCTGCCCCTAAAACTCAGGTGAGTAACAATTTTTATTTAATAAACATAAGTATAAGTAGTTGTTTGTTGCTCTGAAATAAATGCATGACTGAATATGGTGAAATTTTGGAATGTATGTATGTTTTTATGAATGCATGTTTGCTGTGTCTTAAGTGTTTGGTCCTGAGACTAGAATGTAAGTTTAAATCCTGATCAAGTTTAAGATCTCATGTTTAAACATTTCTATAGTTAAAGATTTAGACAGATTTATAACAAGCTTAAGTTAAAAAAAATGATGAGAATGATGATAAAACTGTGATGACACAGAATAGAAAAAAAAAATGAAACAGAGTAAATTTCTGAAATCATTATGTAAATGTTTCAGATTATCTATTCAAGCTTATAAACAAATTACTTGATCTTTAACTTAATTTTTAAGACTATAATCCAAAATTTTAGTTTGCTTTCAATAAAGTATTTCTGGTTTAACAAGGAAATACAAATTGAATTAGTCCTGTCAATCTAGGGATAAGGAGCTGCCTGAATTTCTTTTGTTGTTGGAATGATGTGTATAGTTTTCAGGAAAAATCGTAGATGATGGATTAAGGCAATTAGGCAAACATGATTTGGGTTTGAACTTATGAACCCTAGTTTTCTGTGCTTAAGAAATTGGATCATTGTGATCAAGTTAAGAGACCGAGCTTTACCTGAATTGAGGTGAAGGAAGTTGGGGTGTGGAGGAGTCTATGGCCGAAGGTGGTGTTCTCTGATGGTCGAAGCTTGGGCGGTGACGCAAATTTCCAGGTTGTGACTTTTGTTACTGTCGAACTCGAGTGCTTGATTTTGATTTTGGGGTTCTTTAGTTTGATTGATGACTGGGCATTTGTTGGAAGGTGGTCGCTGACTTGAGTGGGTGGTCGCGAGAGGTCAGTGATGACGGCAACGTAGGTGCAGGTGCACAGGAGTCATGGCGTATCTGATATGTTTGGGAAGAAGGAATACTCGAGTATGGTTTCGGGTATTATCGTGATTTGCTCGAATCATTTGGTCTGGAGACTCGAAGTAATGGAGATGAGATATCGGGTTTAGTTGAGTTTCAGGGGTTTGGGGTAAACCTGTTGTATAGGTTTTTATATAGACCTGTTTCTATTTTAAATTTGAATTGATTTTAAAATGGATTTGGTAGAATTGTTAGTCGAGTTGTTTGAGTCAGTTCGAGCTAGTTATTGAGGTTTAGTAATTGTCATGTTTCAAATTTTAAATTGGAATTTGAGATATAAAGTAAAGATTTAAATTAAGCTTAAATCTAATTTAAATTATAGATTCAAGTTGAATTGAATCTTAAAATTTGAAGTGATTAAGCTTTAAATTCAAATATTCTTTAAAATAACTTTGAAAGAGTTTATTGTTTAAATGTTTTTTAAAAGAAATTTGAATTTAAATTTGAAAATTGAAATATGAAGTAATGTTTAAATAAGTTTAAATTTGATTTAAATCTAATTTTGAATCTTTGGTTTGAAATGAATTTAAGTATATAAATTTAAGTGTGAAACCAAATTTGAATAATAATGTAAAATCTAAATGGTTTTAATTTAAGAAGAAAGTTGTTTAACTTTTATAATAAAAGTATTATTTTCAATTAAGGATTTTAGATTGATTTTAACATGTTAAAGTTAATAATGATATAATGTTTGTATTCATTTAATTATTTGGTTAATTAAATGAATAATTTATTTATTTAATAAATAAATGAAATAAATAATTACTTAAGGTAATCAAGGTTTAATCTTAAGAGTTTATAGTTAATTATTCTTTGAATAATTAACTTGTAATTAAGAATAACTAATAAATTTTATAAAATTTGTTTTTAATCAATGATTAATGGCTAATTAATCAAGTAATAATGGATAATTAAGTTTTAATTAACACTTAATTATTTAATTAATTAAGGGTTAATTAATAGATTAATTAATGATTAATTAATTTGTAATCAATGATGATTTAAAATAAGTTAATTACTTTGAAAAATAATTAATGTATTGTTATTAGTTAATAAAGGTCATTAACTATGGATTATTTAATAATTAATTAATGTGATTAATTTTAATTATTAATTAGATTAATTAATTTAAAGATAATCAATTGTGTATGTTATTAAGTATAATTACTTATGGAAGTAATTAGGAAATTAATTACTTATTGTAATTAATTAAGATAATTTGATTAGTTTAAGTTAATTAATTCATTTTAATTAATTTAAAATTTATCAATGGATGAGTTGTGAAAGATAATTACTTAATGTAATTTAATGGAGAGGAATTACTTAGAGAAGTAATTAATGAGTAATTACTATATGTAATTAATTAAAGGTGATTTGTTGATAAAAGTAATTTGAGTATACTTACTTTGTAAATTAATCAAGAGATTAATTGGAGACAATTAATTAAGGGTAGATAATTATTAAATGGAGTTAATCGAGGGTGATTAACAGTTGTGATTTATATGAAGATTAATTACTTAAAGTAATTAATTTAATTGGAAAATATAATTAGAAGATCATTAATTATTATAATTAATGATGTAATTAAGATTGATTAATTAAGATTAATTAATCAATAATAAGTGATTAAAAGTAATTAATTAATGTAATTAATTTAGGATTAATGTAATTAATTATAGTTAATTAATTAAGGAAGTAATTAAAGGTTAATTAATTTGAGAAGTAATTAGTGTATAATTACTTGAATGTAATTAAGAGTTAATTAATCAGGGATGATTAATTAAAACGAATAATTGGATGATGATCAAATAATTGATTAGTAATTAATCAATAGTGATATAAGCAAGGTTTATTTGATGAAGAAATTAATTTAATTTACTTTAAATTAATTTGAATGATGTAATTAATTTAATTCGTTTTGAATTAATTATATGTTGGTATGGTTAATCATTGCTTATATGGTTGGATAGTGTTGTTTGCCTTGATTGGTTTGAATCTCAAATATGAGATAGATTATGTTGAGTGATATGGATGCATTGGTTGCATTGTGACGTTGATATAGATTATCTTTTGGATAATGATAGTATAGTTTATCTGATATGATGAAATGTTGATTATCTGTTGTAGATTTGTGATTTATCTATTTGGATATTTAGATAATTGAATTGTTTTAAACTTTTAAAACAACTTGGCCTTAAAAGACACGCTTTGGATTTCGATGAGACCGGGATCGGGTTTCCATATTTGGATATCCAAAAACCACATCGTTTCTAAATAACGTTAGGTCGTGAATCTAAGTGGAGCGAGTGAAGACTCGAGGTGTAAGGGCTATACGTCAATATAACTCTCTGGGTGATTCCGTAATGAGTTTGACGGAATAGTGCTTATAGATTCGAGATATAGGTTTAGAGTGCAAGGGTTATCATCGTTAACTCTGTGGGTGATTCCGTAATGAGTGTAACGAGATAAGCCTTCGGTTTCGTTCGAACCCGGAACGAACTTGTACGGATTGAATGCTTTCAGAACATCGTCAGGTGGACGATGAGCATTCTAAGAGATGTGTCCTCTAAAGGCAATCGTAACCTCAAGCCTCATCAACCGGGAATTGCTAAAACAGGGGAGGTGCAGCAAGGCTTCGTGGGTCGCACCCACTGGAGAGCAAGATTGATCCCTGTCTAGAGGTCCCTTTTTATTTCAGCTGTGTGGGCAGTTGGATGTACACCAACTGCGGGGTTGTCTTGTTCGGAACTGTTCAGTAAGGAACGGGTCCGACCTTGTGTTGCAGGGGATGAAGGGAGTAATCCTCGGTACGTTGATCTAGGCCACGTACTGTGACGGGCGGTACCCCAGTAGCCCTGCCATTGTATGGAATCCAAAATCCAGTAAGTGCCAACGGTTTTGATTGTATTACCCACTTTTGTGGCTAGTAGCTGGAATTTAATCATGTAACAATTTCGGCTATTTCTTATTTATTTGGAAACCATAGACACTATTATAATATCACTGGATTTCCTATCAAATGTTTTGGTTAGCGTAAGGTAAAAACTTTTCCATGTTTATGTGTGGGAAGTCTTACGTGATACCTTTATTTTAAAAGGTTTTTCAAAATTAAGCAACTTTAACCTGTTACTCACACCAGACCCATGTCTGACCCAGAGTTTATTTTTGTTTCTCATAAACTCTTGGGTACTCAAATTTTTACGAGTAGCCAAGGGACTCAGGTTAGCTTTGACGAATTATGGAGGAGCAATGGAGCATGAGGCTTCTGCGTTAGAGATATAGTATTCCGCTGTGTGATCTGTGTTTTGTCTCTGAGTTGTATTATGTTGTAAATACTAGACAGGTGTTTATAACTGTCTAGTATGTGTTGTATATCTGTGTACTTTGATAGTGGTTGTAAAATATGTAATAATTATGTTATTAATATAATTTATTCGTTCCGCTGTTGAGATTCTTGTGTTGTTTCCTTCTTTCTCTTCTTTCTTTTCTTCTTCTATCCCTTTCTTTCTTAATCGATGATGCGATTTTATGGGAATGGAAAGTCGGGTCATCACAGGTGGTATCAGAGCATTAGGTTGAGTGAATACCTAGGCTCTGGAGTGGTGTCTATCTTGAGAGAGCGTATTTGTATTTTTATATATATTTATATGTTTATTCTACCTAATTGTTGGGTTACCTGTTCGGGTTTTCCAATATAGGATATAAAGGTAGATAAGGTAGTGAGTGTGTAACACGACTACTACCCTTAGTTGAAGTTTTGTGTTTAAGATTGGCAGTGTATTTGTCGAGACTGTAGACCTAATACCGTCTCAAGTGAGTTGTGCAGAATATAGGATTTCATAGATCTCTGAAGGTAACCTGTTAAGGTTCAGAGTTCAGTTTTGAGTTGGATGAGTAGAGTTTGGATTTGTCGATTTGGCAGAAGTGAATGATGGTATCTTGATATCTCAGGGAGTAGTAGCTACATGATGAGATGCAGTGACTATGGATGTTCTCGAAGATGTTTTCTTTGGAACAATCTAAGGAGGTGAGTCTGCTTCAGTGTTGTGGCTGGATTCAGCAGGATGTTTCTGTCCGGTTTGAAGTCCGAGTTTCTCGAAGAACTTTGGATTAGGAAGTCTTTGGCATCGGTGTCAGCAGTACAGCTCGGAGTGTTCTGTGCTGACAAGAAGATTTTCTGGTTAGCAGTTTTTCTGAAGATAGAATTCAGAAGCAGCAGAATGGATTCCATTTCTTAGATGGATTTGCTAGTTAAGCGTAAGCTGTTCTGATTAGTAAAGAGAGAACAGTTTTCTTCGGATATTGGACTGGTTGATCGCAAAAGTGACTTGCGATAGTTTGTGTGTTCTCTTGAGCTATGAAGAATTTGTCCATACTTGGAGATTGAGTTTTCTTATCGACTGGATTCTAGGAGTGGTACCGGAGGTTTAGTGAAGCAGCTTTGGATCAGATGGGGCATCTGAATTTCCTTCTATGGGTCTGTTGAACCATATTTTTGTGTTGTGTTATCTAGTTTGTGCTCGAGTTTTTCTTCTGCTTCAGATCAGAGTTGTGCAGTGGAACCAGACTGGAAGTGCTTTTTTTTTATCTTTTCCGGATAATAGAAGTAAGTTGATCCTCTGATATTTGTGGAGCAGTGTTGGTGTTTTTGGTTTGGGATTGATCTTGACGAGATCATTTTGTTGGATTGATTTGGTCCAGTTTGTTTCTAGGGGCATCAGCGAAGGTTGAGCTGATCAGGAGAGCTGAGGCAGCCCAGGATTGTCAGTGGTATTTTATGGATAAGAGAAAAAGGAAATTTGGATTCCGGAATCAGAGATCTGATTTTGGGTAAGTTTCCTTTGATCTGAGGAGCTATAAGATTGAGTAAGACTGGGTAAGTCAGCTCCGAGGTGTTTTAGATCTTTCTTTGTCTTGTGAGGATTGGTGTTTGATTTACAAAGCTGAATTGTCAGTTTGGATAAATGAGATTCGATGTGTTTCACGTATCTCTGAGGGAGTACGTGTATGATTTATCTCTGGTTATGGAACCAGCAGTTTAGGAGGATGTGATTGTTGAGTCAGACTCGTCTGTAGTCTGATATCCTGTTTAGTTTGTAGATCTAGTTGGATAGGAGCTCTATAGCTTAGTGGTATAGATTGTTTAGATTCTATAGAGCGAGTATCCCGATATTTATACCGGAGAAACTCGTGAAAGTTTTATCCAGAATTTTTATGGATAATTAGATTTATTTGATTGGTTGAATTGGTTGCTATGGTTGTTAGCATATGTTTGATAATATATGCTTGTGAATTAAAATAAAAATCTTAAGATAGATTATTAAATTACCTTTGCTTTTAAATTTCGGGGACGAAATTCTTTTAAGGGGGAAGGAATGTGATATCCCGGAAATTTGGGCAATATAAATTTAATAATCTATGTTATAAATTTAATTTAATTTGATAACTGTATTAATAAAATTAGGAATTTGATTTAATAATCATGTTTTAATAAATATTTAAGTTGAAAGATTTTATCTTTTTAAATAAATAAATTGTTTCTGTTTATAATATATAATTTTATATATTGTAAATTAATAAATTTTGATTTTTGAATTTAGTAAATGAATTAATTTTCTAACTCTAATTTATATTTGATAAATTGGAAATTTGATTTAAATTTAACATATAACTTTTCAGAGCAATTCAAAAATATATTTATATGGTTTATATTAAAGGAAAATCTTATCTGTTTAAATTGATATTTTTAATTAACTTAAATATGAAGTTAAATTTGTTTAACATAAAAGCTTTGTTTTATTTTCTTTTTAAAGTATTGCTTGAAATTTGATAAGAAGTTTAAAATACAAATTACATATGTCTTAATTTATTAAGTAATAAAAGTAATTTATAGTCTCTTTTATAAATTATTTAGAATTGTTTAATTTGTCATTTTTAAATAAAAATGATAATACCTAGTTTTTATAAACATAAATAAATTTTGCTAGAAATAAGATTTGTTATTTTAAAATTTTAATAAGAGTTATATGTGTATCTATATATAACTTGATTTTCAAAATTGGATTCGATAAATTAATTTAAGTTTGAATTTAATAAACACTTAAATATATGAATAAGCTTATATTTACAAATTTGATTGTTTTCATTTCTTTTTAGAAAAAAAAGAGGTAAATTCATGTATATATACATAAGCATGATAAATTGAGGTTTTAAAGTATTTATAAACAATTTAGAATTAAAATTTAAATACATAATTACATATGTAAATTTATTTGGCGTCTTAAAGGACATGTGTTAATTATAAAATAAACTATTGTGACAAATGTTAAGGATAGAGACAAGTGTCTCAATCAAATTTCTTTTTCTTTTTGTTTTAATTAAATCAAGAATTTTTGTTTATATAAACATTCTTCTTTGCCTCGTTATTTTTCCTTTTCCTATTATTCTACAAACTCAAGAAAATAATTCAGTTCAAAAATCTGAATTCACCTACATTTCTAAAACCAAAAACTTTATTCATACAAATCTGCAAAACCCAAAACTGCAACTTCAAACTAAATTCTGCAACTTCAAATCTTTATTAAAATACCTACAACCCTCAATTCATCTACCTGAAATCAATCTGCATGCATTTAAAAATCAATTTGCAACTTTAAAAAAAAAACAGAGAATACAAACCTGCATGCATATCTGGAGGTCACTCTCTCTGTTTTGAGAACTTCACAAGCCTGTAGTCCTCTTTGAAATCAACATTCAAATGCATCCCCTCTCTGAAGCCTGCATTTTTTCACCTGGATATAAGCATGCATGTAGATCAGGGAGCATATCAGTAAGCAGGATGGAAATTTCAAAAGCATTTGCAGTTTTCATAAGGCAATCTGAAGTTTAAAAGCAAAATTAAAAATAAATCTGAAGCTCTTCATTAATACTTGTGCTCTTCCCCTAAAACTCAGGTGAGTAACAATTTTTATTTAATAAACATAAGTATAAGTAGTTGTTTGTTGCTTTGAAATAAATGCATGACTGAATGTGGTGAAATTTTTGAATGTATGTATGTTTTTATGAATGCATGTTTGTTGTGTCTTAAGTGTTTGGTCCTGAGACTAGAATTTAAGTTTAAATCCTGATCAAGTTTAAGATCTCATGTTTAAACATTTCTATAGTTAAAGATTTAGACAAATTTGTAACAAGCTTAAGTTAAAAAAAATGATGAGAACGATGATAAAATTGTGATGACACAGAATAGAAAAAAAAAATAAAACAGAGTAAATTTCTGAAATCATTCTGTAAATGTTTCAGATTTACCTATTCAAGCTTATAAACAAATTACTTGATCTTTAACTTAATTTTTAAGACTATAATCCAAAATTTTAGTTTGCTTTCAATATAGTATTTCTGGTTTAACCAGGAAATACAAATTGAATTAGTTCTGTCAATCTAGGGATAAGGAGCTGCCTGAATTTCATTTGTTGTTGGAATGATATGTATAGTTTTCAGGAAAAATCATAGATGATGGATTAAGGCAATTAGGCAAACATGATTTGGGTTTGAACTTATGAACCCTAGTTTTCTGTGCTTAAGAAATTGGATCATTGTGATCAAGTTAAGAGACCGAGCTTTACCTGAATTGAGGTGAAGGAAGTTGGGGTGTGGAGGAGTCTATGGCCGGAGGTGGTGTTCTCTGATGGTCGGAGCTTGGGCGGTGACGCAAATTTCCAGGTTGTGACTTTTGTTACAGTCGAACTCGAGTGCTTGATTTTGATTTTGGGGTTCTTTAGTTTGGTTGATGGTTGGGCATTTGTTGGAAGGTGGTCGCTGACTTGAGTGGGTGGTCGCGAGAGTTCAGCGGTGACGGCAACATGGGTGCAGGTGCACAGGAGTCATGGCGTATCTGATATGTTTGGGAAGAAGGAATACTCGAGTTTGGTTTCGGGTATTATCGTGATTTGCTCGAATCATTTGGTCTGGAGACTCGAAGTAATGGTGATGAGATATCATGTTTAGTTGAGTTTCAGTGGTTTGGGGTAAACCTGTTGTACAGGTTTTTGTATAGACCTGTTTCTATTTTAAATTTAAATTGATTTTAAAATGGATTTGGTAGAATTGTTAATCGAGTTGTTTGAGTCAGTTCGAGCTAGTTATTGAGGTTTAGTAATTTTCATGTTTCAAATTTTAAATTGGAATTTGAGATATAAAGTAAAGATTTAAATTAAGTTTAAATCTAATTTAAATTATAGATTCAAGTTGAATTGAATCTTAAAATTTGAAGTGATTAAGCTTTAAATTCAAATATTCTTTAAAATAACTTTGAAAGAGTTTATTGTTTAAATGTTTTTTTAAAAGAAATTTGAATTTAAATTTGAAAATTGAAATATGTAGTAATGTTTAAATAAGTTTAAATTTGATTTAAATCTAATTTTGAATCTTTGGTTTGAAATGAATTTAAGTTTATAAATTTAAGTGTTAAACCAAATTTGAATAATAATGTAAAATCTAAATGGTTTTAATTTAAGAAGAAATTTGTTTAACTTTTATAATAAAAGTATTATTTTCAATTAAGGATTTTAGATTGATTTTAACATGTTAAAGTTAATAATGATATAATGTTTCTATTCATTTAATTATTAGGTTAATTAAATGAATAATTAATTTATTTAATAAATTAATTAAATAAATAATTACTTAAGGTAATTAAGGTTTAATCTTAAGAGTTTATAGTTAATTATTCTTTGAATAATTAACTTGTAATTAAGAATAACTAATTAATTTTATAAATTTTTTTTTTAATTAATGATTAATGGCTAATTAATCAAGTAATAATGGATAATTAAGTTTTAATTAACACTTAATTATTTAATTAATTAAGGGTTAATTAATAGATTAATTAATGATTAATTAATTTGTAATCAATGATGATTTAAAATAAGTTAATTACTTTGAAAAATAGTTAATTTATTGTTATTAGTTAATGAAGGTCATTAACTATGGATTATTTAATAATTAATTAATGTGATTAATTTTAATTATTAATTAGATTAATTAATTTAAAGATAATCAATTATGTATGTTATTAAGTATAATTACTTATGGAAGTAATTAGGAAATTAATTACTTATTGTAATTAATTAAGATAATTTGATTAGTTTAAGTTAATTAATTCATTTTAATTAATTTAAAATTTATCAATGGATGAGTTGTGAAATATAATTACTTAATGTAATTTAATGCAGAGGAATTACTTAGAGAAGTAATTAATGAGTAATTACTATATGTAATTAATTAAAGGTGATTTGTTGATAAAAGTAATTTGAGTATAACTAATTTGTAAATTAATCAAGAGATTAATTGGAGACAATTAATTAAGGGTAGATTATTATTAAATGGAGTTAATCGAGGGTGATTAACAATTGTGATTTATATGAAGATTAATTACTTAAAGTAATTAATTTAATTGGAAAATATAATTAGAAGATCATTAATTATTATAATTAATGATGTAATTAAGATTGATTAATTAAGATTAATTAATCAATAAAAGTAATTAATTAATGTAATTAATTTAGGATTAATGTAATTAATTATAGTTAATTAATTAAGGAAGTAATTAAAGGTTAATTAATTTGAGAAGTAATTAGTGTATAATTACTTGAATGTAATTAAGTGTTAATTAATCAGGGATGATTAATTAAAACGAATAATTGGATGATGATTAATTAATTGATTAATAATTAATCAATAGTGATATAAGCAAGGTTTATTTGATGAAGAAATTAATTTAATTTACTTTAAATTAATTTGAATGATGTAATTAATTTAATTCGTTTTGAATTAATTATATGTTGGTATGGTTAATCATTGCTTATATGGTTGGATAGTGTTGTTTGCCTTGATTGGTTTGAATCTCAAATATGAGATAGATTATGTTGAGTGATATGGATGCATTGGTTGCATTGTGACATTGATATAGATTATCTTTTGGATAATGATAGTATAGTTTATCTGATATGATGAAATGTTGATTATCTGTTGTAGATTTGTGATTTATCTATTTGGATATTTAGATAATTGACTTGTTTTAAACTTTTAAAACAACTTGGCCTTAAAAGACACGCTTTGGATTTCGATGAGACCGGGATCGGGTTTCCATATTTGGATATCCGAAAACCACATCGTTTCCAAATAACGTTAGGTCGTGAATCTAAGTGGAGCGAGTGAAGACTCGAGGTGTAAGGGCTATACGTCAATATAACTCTCTGGGTGATTCCGTAATGAGTTTGACGGAATAGTGCTTATAGATTCGAGATATAGGTTTAGAGTGCAAGGGTTATCGTCGTTAACTCTGTGGGTGATTCCGTAATGAGTGTAACGAGATAAGCCTTCGGTTTTGTTCGAACCCGGAATGAAATTGTATGGATTGAATGCTTTCAGAACATCGTCAGGTGGACGATGAGCATTCTAAGAGATGTGTCCTCTAAAGGTAATCGTAACCTCAAGCCTCATCTACCAGGAATGGCTAAAACAGGGGAGGTGCAGCAACGCTTCGTGGGTCGCACCCACTGGAGAGCAAGATTGATCCCTGTATATAGGTCCCTTTTTATTTCGGCTGTGTGGGCAGTTAGATGTACACCAACTGCGGGGTTGTCTTGTTCGGAACTGTTCAGTAAGGAACGGGTCCGACCTTGTGTTGCAGGGGATGAAGGGAGTAATCCTTGGTACGTTGATCCAGGCCACGTACTGTGACGGGCGGTACCCCAGTAGCCCTGCCATTGTATGGAATCCAAAATCCAATAAGTGCCAACGGTTTTGATTGTATTACCCACTTTTGTGGCTAGTAGCTGGAATTTAATCATATAACAATTTCGGCTATTTCTTATTTATTTGAAAACCCTAGGCACTATTATAATATCACTGGATTTCCTATCAAATGTTTTGGTTAGCATAAGGCAAAAACTTTTCCATGTTTATGTGTGGGAAGTCTTACGTGATACCTTTCTTTTAAAAGGTTTTTCAAAATTAAGCAACTTTAACCTGTTACTCACACCAGACCCATGTCTGACCCGGAGTTTATTTTTGTTTTTCATAAACTCTTGGGTACTCAAATTTTTACGAGTAGCCAAGGGATTCAGGTTAGCTTTGACGAATTATGGAGGAGCAATGGAGCAGGAGGCTTCTGCGTTAGAGATATAGTATTCCGCCGTGTGATCTGTGTTTTGTCTCTGAGTTGTATTATGTTGTAAATACTAGACAGGTGTTTATAACTTTCTAGTATGTGTTGTATATCTGTATACTCTGATAGTGGTTGTAAACTATGTAATAATTATGTTATTAATATTGTTATTAATATAATTTATTCGTTCCGCTGTTGAGATTCTAGTGTTGTTTCCTTCTTTCTCTTCTTTCTTTTCTTCTTCTATCCCTTTCTTTCTTAATTGATGATGCGATTTTCTAGGAATGGAAAATCGGATCGTCACAATTTCTTTACTTCCGCTACATTTATTACTCTGTGTCGGTTATCCGTGATGTATTTGTTTACTGTTTATGCCGAGTTTTGCCAAATGTATTTTGCAATTCGGTATTTTGAGCAATTCATGCCCGACATGTGCGGATGCGACTGGTTGAAAATATCGGGTCGTTACATTTGGTATCAGAGCTTTGGCTCTAGGAAAAACCTAGCATATATGGTAAATTTATTTACAGAATCACCTTCATTTGAGTATGAATCTCTTCCTTTTCACTCGATCCCTTTTGAATTTTGGAATGTTCCCTGCGGTTCCGAAATCCATTCTTGTCCCTCACTATTCATCTTCCTTTGATTTTAGATTATCCCATAACTCCACTTCGGATGATCTTTAACGAATTGGCGGTCTCGTCAACATTCCGATGACTTGTAAAGAGGTGAAACTCCTTTGCAATTAGCATTGATTAACCATAGATTTATATATATCCTTGGTTTAGATGCTAGTGCCTCTTGTTATCCCGAATTCTATTTCTTAAGATCGAATGTAGAATTACCTCTGAATTCCACATTGATCTAATTCTTGAAGTCACGGTTGGCCCAGTTAAGGTTGCCCGTGATTAATGTAAGCTTATATATTCCTTATTCTGTTAATTTAATCATCTTATCTTTTGTTTCCAACTTATCTTCGAATCAGAATTCTCTTGATTTGAGTCAATGAAATTTGAATCCCTATTCTTGCTTTGTAAACCTATATTTAAAATGTTTTATATATTGTGTTGTTTGAGTTGTTGATGTTGATTTGGGTTTTCAATCGATTCGTCTGATCAACGCTATCGATAATTAATTAAATAGGTTATTAAGAAATAATATTTGACTTTGTATATATCTTGTAACCATTGGCTTTGTCTCCTATATAAATAACTGAACTATAAAACATAGTTATAAATTAATTTAGAAATTAAAATGAATCTAAATCAAGAACTTGAGAATTTAATTTCCGATGGTTTCAAACTTGGGTTTTAATGTTTTAAAAGATATATCATTTAAAGTGTTTTCCAAATAGAGATTGTTTTCAAAGAATTTTTAATGTTTAAATCAATGCTCTTCTCTTGTCGTTGGAAAATAATTTCGGTGATGACTGCAGCTTCATCGACATTCATTTTCGAGTTTCGAAGTGAAGAGACCATTCTGTAGCTTTGCTACTATTTTTCTTTGAAAATTTTATTAATTTGAATTTCAAAAATATGACTTGGTTTATAATATATATAAATGGATATATGATTTAAATTTGATTCAATATATATTGTATATATATTTATTTGCCTCTAAATTGTTTGAAGTTAATCGGAAATGTAATTCTTAAATTTACCTTAAAGAATGTTTTCAATTATAAAATGAACCAAAATTTTTTGAATAAATATTTAAGTTGAAATAATTGAATTAGAAAACTTTATTTGTATAATATTCTATTGCATTTCCATTATAACTTACCTAAATTATTTAAAAGTTAACTATGTAATTGGATAGTATGCAATATAAAAGGATTTTTGTATAAAATTTGAGTGTCTATAATAAATGTTATACACTTAAATTTTAGTTATAAAAGTATTAATAAATGTAAATAGAATAAAAAGTTAATTGAATAATATACAATATAAAGTGATGTTAAAGGAAGTAAGAATAAATTTAAGCAGTTGTAATAAGTGTAAACATATTTAACATGGATGATAAAAATATATTGAGAGAAATAAACTTAATTATCATTAAGAATAAAGAAGAAATAAATTTATTGAACACATTTTTGAGAATAACAAATGATTTTCAAACTTATGATTTTAGAAATTTTTATTTTAAGATAATTGAAGATGAAGTAATGAAATTTGAAATATTTAAATTTAACTTAAATGAAATTAAATAGATGAATCAATTATTAATTTAAAATTTAACTTGTATGGCTTAGATTAATGATTCTATTTTGAGTTTCAATTTAGTTTTCTCTCAGGTTGTTTCTACTCCCTACCTTCTTCCTTTTCGAGGACGAAAAGTTTCGAGTGGGGGAGAGTGTAACGACCCATAAATTTTTAATAATTAAAATTGTTGAATTGATAAAATTTTGGTGTGCATTAGAATTCCACACATGAATTAATAGAATATTTTTCGAAAATGTGAATTTTGTCAATATGGTCAAACTTTGACTTTTAAAAATTTAAAGTTTAAAATTTTGAATTTTATCTTTTATTTTGAAACTAAATGTAATTCTAAGAATACTACTTTCCATTCATTGAAATCTGATTTATAATGTGAAAGTTATGCCTTTCTAACTATTGTGTGTAATTTGCTGTATTTAACAAAATTGATTACTTTAAATTATATAAATAATATTTTATTTGGTCATCGAATGTTCTAATTTATGTTTCCAGGGGTAAAATAACTTGTTTTGTATATATTTTGGTTTTAAAGCATTTTTAAAAGTGTAACTGACATTTTCCAGTGTCTATTGTACTTTGTTTAAAATTTATAATTTCCAACTTTAATTAAATTAAGAAATTCTTTATTTATTTTTATATTTTTCTTAATAAATTTTTTTATTCTCATTGTCACTTTATTTTGTTTCTCAAAGATTTATTTTAAAACATTTTTAAGAAGAGTTATAATTTCCAAAGTTAAGTGGATTATGTTTGCAATTTTCTTAAGCTAGTTTCAATAAAGTACACTATTGTAACAACCAGGTATTTTCAACCATTCGCATTCATTATAAGTGTATAGGTAGACACTCATGCCGGAATTGACTTGCTCAAAATACCGCATTGTAAATAAAAATTTGGCAAATCTCAGAATATGCAGTAAATAAAAATCAAGATCACGGACACAAAATAATAATAATGCAGCGGAAGTAAAAGAGATAGTAGTTCATGAAGCTACTATATAAATATATCAGAGTTACGTAAGATACAATAGAAGAAATAAAGTTCAACAGAAGTTTAAATATGATAACCAAGTACAAGCTGAATAGAACAACCGAACTGAAAAGATGAAACTTGACAAGTAGAAAATCTCTAGCGATTCCAATCTCTAGAAAGTGGAAATCCAAATATGTGAATAACTCAGGTTGGCCCGAGCGTAAATAAAAATACAAACACTCGAGTCAGGACATACATACTTATACAATGTAAACCAACTCAAGTGAACTGTAGTAAATGTACAAGTAACTTAGAAGATGCTTGGGACCGCCCATCCTCTAAGGATCCGTTAAACTATTTACTATGTAGTAATATACGCTATATACAGTAGTGTCTAATCTGTAAAGTATAATCATATAGAAAATAGCGTTAAGGGGAAGGTGAACCTTAACGCGGTCGGATCTTTAAAACCAAAATCATAGTGGTCTCGATATAAGGAGATGACACGGCACGCGAGGCAATGCCAGGGTGGATACACCGTTTGCACTCCCGGATCGGTGGTGACGGCAAGCCAGCAGCTTCCGCCCACCTCGAATAATACCCCTGAATCAAAGTGGCCCCACATATCGAATCAAAGAAGCAATAGAATGGTTTCCGATGGAGCATGCTCGATGAAAGGGTGCGACCCTTTGTGTAGCCCGGTATAGCTCCCGTTTTAATCATTTATGCCAACTCACGGGAGTTGGGTCCACGTAATATACCTCGAGAACGTCGCCACCATCCTACTTTATTCTGGAATCTCCACCACGTATACAGTTGTTAAAGTGGTTTTCGGTATTGGCCGACTATAAGACAATATCCGATCCTGGTCTCTTTAACAACCAATCGTTATTATAACCCGTAGTTATAACTTTAAAACAATATTTTATACTTCAAAAATAAAATGTCTTTTCAACCCAAATCTTTATCAAAATAAAGATTAAATCATTTCCAAACCATTTCAATATATCATCATACCATATCTTTCAATTCAAATATTTATCAAAATAAATATCAAGTCATTTCTAACCATTTCAATATTTTAAATTATCGTATCCTTTAAAAACTTCCTTTCAAATCATTTTAATACATCAAAATATCATAACCTTTCAAAGCTTCATTTTTCAAATCATATCAAAATATCATATTTTTCAAAACTTCGTTCCAAATCATTTTAATATATCAAAATATCATATCTTTCAGTACCACATTTCAAATCATTTTAATATATCAAAATATCATATCTTTTCGAAACCACATTTCAAATCATTATTCGTTTTATTCAATTTAATATACCATTTCAATTCATATTTCAAAACAGTTTATATTCCAAAAAAATCATTTTTAATCATAAAAATGAAGTTATTATGTTAAAAATTAAATTATTAAATTTCCAAGATATTCAACTTCCAAAGTTCATTTATGCACTTACGTTTATCAAAACAGTGAAATTCCACTTTTCGCAGCATTTAGAAAATGCTACGGAATGTTACATTCAAAACAGTTCAATTTAACAAAAGACAACATTTTAAAATGTTGTAATAGGGTTTACTAAAATTCCAAATAAACTTAGTTAAATTCAAAAATTATAGCACTTACAAAATTGCTATAATAGTTTTTAATTCAATTTAGCTTTTTAGTTCATTATCATCAACTACAGCATTTACAAATACTGTAATATCATTTACATTGTAATTAATAGCATTTCAAAAATGCAGTCAATATAATTTCTCAACCAATTATATTTTTATTTAAAACATTTTTAACTCATAAAATCATACATTTTCACATTTATAAACATCATTTAATTTTCCTCAAGTTCATGATTTTATAAAGTTAAATTTCCATTCAAAAATCAAGATTTAATAATAATTCACTTATTAAATTGCAATGTTCAATTTTAAATTCCTTGCATTAAATTTCAATTTAACACTTAAGTTCAAATTCTCAAATATAACTTAGTTTTATTTTTATTTGCTTAACTAAAAGTTCACTTTTAAGTCAATTTCATAAATTTTCAATTTTAGTTATATTTCAAAATTTCAACTTAAATATTCATTCATTTCACATTTCAACTTTATTAAAAATCATTAATATGATATAAAATCACTTTGAATTAATTTAAATTCAAAATATCATAAATTTTCAAAGTTAATTTAAATTCCATTAAAAATTAAATCAAAATTTCCAAAATAACTTACATTCATATTTTCTAACTTTTCCATAATTTATTTAACTTATAGATTTCCAGAAAATAAATAATACTTTACAAAAGTTATATTTTTATTAAATTTCAAATCAAATATTATAATAATTAAATTTCTAAAATATTTTAAATTTTTTCGAAAAACATATTTTAACTACGGGCATGTATATAATTTTCTACGCTAGGTAAAGTGATACAGGTAATATATCATTTCAACCCGTAATTTACAAAGAAAATCCGGGTTTTATCATTTCAAACCCGCAATCCCAAGTTAGAATAAATTAAGTAAAAACCGTTCAAGCCTATCATTTCAGCCCATAACGAATTTCCCTATTCTAAAGTCCGTTCGGGTATGTATCATTTCATCCCATAGTGATTTCTAATCTACAGGGAACTTGCAGTTTGATAAACAGATATAAATGAACAGTTAACAAAATATATAAATAAAAGATGATATGACATGAAATTTAACAGGTTTAACATCATATATAAAAAAAATCACATGGTAGTTATAACATCATATTTAATTCTACACATTCAGTTGTTGTTGTTTCACAACTGCATAAGTATAAATGTCGTGTGAGCTTTACTCACCTTTTTGTGCTGGAGATTGCAATACAAATGACACAACAGATTCGAGAAGGCACGATGATGCAACAATAGGCTCAAGTGGGAAGAGATCTAAGCTTAGAACTTTTGTTACAACCCAAAACAAAACAAAATAAAATTACAATTCAATACAACATTGAATAGGAATAACTTTGAAATAAAAAGAGATACGAATACACTGTCTTTTGCCTTGCCTTCTACACTTGCTAGCACGGCTTAGGGAATAATTTGGATCAGGTTTGGACATACTTTGGTTCATGTTTGGGTCCTATAAGGCATGGCTACAGGGTATTGAAGTAGTGGAGGAGTTACTATGCATGAATATGAAGCGGCTTATGCAAATAGTGAGTTTTTGGTTCATTTTGGGCTAGGCTTCATGGATCTATGGCTCGTGTTAACCGTCATTTTGGCCCGGTTACAAAACGACAGTCGAAGACACTATTATTAGCGCTAGACAAGATTCTGACCTTGAAGAGCCTGGAGGTGTTAGCAAGTTGTCAGGCCCATTAGAAGGACGTTCGGCATAAAGGGACGTTCGGTATTGAATATCGTTCGGCACCTAAAGAACGTTCGGTATCCATGAACGTTCGACATCCATGAACGTTCGGCATTAAAGTACGTACGGCCATCCAGGTTTGCACTCGGCACGAGACTTTCAGCATTTTAGTCGGCACTCCCTCCACTCGGCCTGCTCTTCACTCGGCAATGCAGAGGAGCACTCGGCATAAGTGGACACTCGGCATGCAGAGTTGTACTCGGCATAAGTGGACACTCGGCATTGAGAAACGTTCGGCAGTCAAAGATTGCACTCGGCATAAGACCGTTTAGCACTTCACCCAGCACTTCACTCGGCATGCTCCTCACTTCCCTTCACTCGGATCACTCGGCATATCCTTCACTCGGCATCCATGCTTCACTCAACATCCATGCTTCACTTGGCATGTTGACTGTTCGGCCTGTTCTACTCGGCATACAGGGCGCGTCCCACTTGGACCGAGTTATTAAGCTACCAGGCCCACCAGGGAAGTCCAACCCAACTTCGTCTATAAATAGAGGGGCAGGGGCACAGTGAAAGGGGGCTCTTTTTCGGGAACACTGGGGAGACTCTGCCATTTTTTGCTCTCCTCTTTTTGATTCAAGCTTGTATCCAAGTGATTGATTTACGGATTGCATCTGTATTCAAGTAATTGAGAAAGTAATAAAGATTAAACTCAAAGTGGATGTAGGAAATTACGTCGAACCACTATAAATCTGGTGTTCCCGTTTTTGTTGTTCTTTCTGCATTGAATTACACTATTTTTCAGTTCTAATTTACTCTCTTCATTAATCTCTCTACATAACTCTACTCAAGGGTGTTAGTGACCAATTTTGGTGCTAACATTTTGGTGCTTTCGCTGAGAATTGAATTCTCAGCTTGATTGGATCTCATCATCTACTAGTGGATTTCCATATTCGCGAGATAGATCCAGTTGTCTAATAGAAAACTTCCTATTCTACTCAGATTTGAAAGAAATCTAAAGGAAGCTGATAGTTGTAGATTGGATTCACTGATGTACGCAAGATCTGGGGATAAGACGTTGAAGTTTGCACTCGAGTTGAATAAAGGCTGACCCTTCTCTGAAGGTAATTCGGCCGATCGCTCCAGAAAAGGCATGCCGAACGCTTCAGTAAAGGCATGTCGAATGCTCCAGAAATGGCATGCCGAACGCTCCAGAAAGGCATGCCGAACGCTCCAGAAAAGGCATGTCGAACGCTCCAGAAAGGCATGCCGAACGCTCCAGAAAGGCATGCCGAACGCTCTAAAAAGGTATGCCGAATGCTCCAGAAAGAAGGCCGAACAGAAATTTGGCCGAACAGAAATTAGGCCGAACAAAAATTTGGCCGAACAGAAATTAGGCCGAATAGAAATTTGGCCGAACAAAAATTAGGCCGAGCAGAGATTTGGCCGAACAGAAAGAAGGCCGAACAGAAATTAGGCCGAGCAGAAATTAGGCCGAACAGAAATTTGGCCGAACAGAAATTAGGCCGAGCAGAAATTAGGCCGAACAGAAAGAAGGCCGAACAGAAATTTGGCCGAGCAGACATTCGGCCGAACAGAAAGAAGGCCGAACAGAAATTTATGCCGAACAAAACCAATGCCGAAAGCTCTCTAAATGCCGAGCGCTCTCTAATGCTGAACGCTCTTGAGTGTCGGGCGTTCCTGAATGCCGAACAGAATCTAGGCCGAACAGAAATTTAGGCCGATCGACATCAGAATGCCGAACACCTCTGTAATGCCGAACGGTATTATATGCCGAACGACTCGGTAATGCCGAACGCTCTCTAAATGCCGAGCGCTCTCTAATGCTCAACTTAATAAAGGAACATCCAATCTACTTCCCTTACATTCCCTGGTCGGCCAGGGCACAGAGGATCTAGCGACAGCTTCTAAACGACAACAAGGGTACGGACAAACTACCTCTACTCAAACGATACACTCAAAGGGATACCATACTGATCACCCTTGTGAAGAATCGACCTCCATGTATATTTTGGAAGCCAGCTACCTGGAGAGCCTCCTACGACCATGGATCGTTTCTATGATAAAAATGAATCTAAACCAAAGTGTGGAGGAGCGGAACAGACTAAGAAAAATAACAATGAAGGCCCGTTGGCTAAGGATGTAGATCCTAGTAGCCGAAACAAGACCTTAAAATTCGGCTCATATGCTCTTTGAAAGACTCAATTGACAACCTCTACTTGAAGACTCACGACTCGAAGTGGTACTGGAAACCAACCTCGAGAGAGTACACCAAAGTCTAAAGAAAATCAAGGGAATGTTGTATATTCCCAAATGCTCACTGATCCTAAGACGGGCGATTACAAACACCTCCGAGGTGTGATCGAAAAGCTGATCTAGAAAGTAAAGCTTCAATGGTATGTACATTTCCTGCAGAATGGCGAAGAGCGAATATCCGATGCCTATTGATAAAGGGCTATGATTATCAGTTGGGCTGCTGACGGCCGACATCCCTTTGAAAGGAGCCAGGGGCAAAAGTCGAATAGCGAACGCACGATGCTGCTTCACTTATCAATGAGATTTATCATAATCTTCTTTCAATTATTCCCATTTCTATTTTAATTGTTCTATGAACTACGACTAACTTTAACTAAACTACTTTCAAAACGATGCAGGAGATTGGATACTCAGATTTGGTCGCCAAGCAATCCACACAGACCATGATCGGACGTGTGGAGTTACATCTAGACGAGACTAATTCAATCGCTGATCATCAATCATGTGCCTTTAATTTGGGGCCAAGAACTAGAGATTGAAAAGCTCATCACGATTAGAGCCCAAATATAGAGTTGACATGACTGCCCATCCATTCATTGACCTCCACGTTTGACTCAGAGACCTGAACAGGGCTTGGAATGAGTATGGCTCGATCGCCCACTCAAATCAAGTCATAGAACAAAGTTGGACAAAATACAGATGCCCCTCCTGAAGCTTAGTGATGCCGGGATCTGTCTAGAGTGGACGTGATTTGTTCATCTACACATCAAATCCTACCTTGAACACAAAAGGTTATTCGAAAGCCCGACTTGAAGTAGTTGAGGTGGACTGCCTACTCATTAACCATCGCCCTTAATACATGGACCCGACTGCACCTTGGAACATATGCAACTTGTCTACTCAACAATCTATTATCCTTATTTTCTAGAAGGAAATACGGAGAAAATTATAAGAGATTTGGCTATCTAACCCAACATGGATGTGATCCAACCATCTGTCATATACCTCCTTCCTTTACTCAATTGGAAGAGCTATGATTACCAAGAGGACGAGAATCGATCGTCCATTTTTCAAATTTCGTCCCTTGAGCTGGGGGCAAGATCCCATTCTATGAGCAAACGTGGTTCGACTGCTCATCCGACAACATTAGCCTCGATACGGTAGATGAATACAAATTAAAGAGCGGAAATACGACTACTATCAACTTAAACCTCCAAGTCCCCCGAGCGTGGACTGGAGTACTCTAAGTCCCCAGAGCGCGGACTAGAGTATAAACGACTTAAACCTCCAAGTCCCCAGAGCGTGGACTGGAGTACTCTAAGTCCCCAGAGCGTGGACTAGAGTATAAACGACTTAAACCTCCATGTCCCCAGAGTGCGGACTGGAGTACACTAAGTCCCCAGAGCGCGGACTGGAGTACAAACGATTTAAACCTCCAAGTCCCCAAAGCGTGGACTAGAGTACTCTAAGTCCCCAGAGCGCGGACTAGAGTATAAACGATTTAAACCTCCAAGTCCCCAGAGTGCGGACTGGAGTACTTTAAGTCCCCAGAGCGCGGACTAGAGTATAAACGACTTAAACCTCCAAGTCCCCAGAGCGTGGACTGGAGTACTCTAAGTCCCCAGAGCGCGGACTAGAGTATAAAACGACTTAAACCTCCAAGTCCCCAGAGCATGGACTGGAGTACTCTAAGTCCCCAGAACGCGGACTAGAGTATAAACGACTTAAACCTCCAAGTCCCCAGAGTGCGGACTGGAGTACTCTAAGTCCCTAGAGCGCGGACTAGAGTATAAACGACTTAAACCTCCTAGTCCCCAGAGCGTGGACTGGAGTACTCTAAGTCCCCAGAGCGCGGACTAGAGTATAAAACGACTTAAACCTCCAAGTCCCCAGAGCGTGGACTGGAGTAATCTAAGTCCCCAGAACGCGGACTAGAGTATAAATGACTTAAACCTCCAAGTCCCAAGAGTGCGGACTGGAGTACTCTAAGTCCCTAGAGCGCGGACTAGAGTATAAACGACTTAAACCTCCAAGTCCCCAGAGCATGGACTGGAGTACTCTAAGTCCCCTGAACGCGGACTAGAGTATAAATGACTTAAACCTCCAAGTCCCCAGAGTGCGGACTGGAGCACTCTAAGTCCCTAAAGCGCGGACTAGAGTATAAACGACTTAAACCTTCAAGTCCCCAGAGCGTGGACTGGAGTACTCTAAGTCCCCAGAGCGCAGACTAGAGTATAAACGACTTAAACCTCCATGTCCCCAGAGTGCGGACTGGAGTACTCTAAGTCCCCAGAGCACGGACTAGAGTATAAACGACTTAAACCTCCATGTACCCAGAGTGCGGACTGGAGTATGCTAAGTCCCCAGAGCGCAGACTAGAGTATAAACGATTTAAACCTCCAAGTCCCCAGAGCGTGGACTGGAGTACTCTAAGTCCCCAGAGCGCGGACTAGAGTATAAACGACTTAAACCTCCATGTCCCCAGAGTGCGGACTGGAGTACTCTAAGTCCCCAGAGCGCAGACTAGGGTATAAACGACTTAAACCTCCAAGTCCCCAGAGCGTGGACTGGAGTACTCTAAGTCCCCAGAGCGCGGACTAGAGTATAAACGACTTAAACCTCTAAGTCCCCAGAGCGCGGACTGGAGTATAAATGACTTAAACCTCCAACTCCCCAGAGCGTGGACTAGAGTATGAATGACTTGAACCTCCAAGTCCCCAGAGTGCGGACTGGAGTACTCTAAGTCCCCAGAGCGCGAACTCGAATATAAGCAATTCGGATCTCCAAGTTCCCTGAATATGAACTATGACATAGATGACTTGAATTTGTCAAATCCCTGACATACGGGCTAGAATGTATTCTAAGTGCTCGAAGCACAGAATGGAAGTTCAACAACTCCCGAAGTGTTTCCGAGTTATATGAAGATGGACCGAGAAGTCTATGTTACTCACAACTGCTTGGATCAACGTCACAATCACAAAGAAAACTGAACAATAAGAGTCTTTTGTAAGACGGAAAAAGGAACTAAACTTTAATGAGAAATGAGTTCCTATTACAACCCCTCCAAAGTTCGGAGTCGACATTCTATTTACAAGGACTAAGGAAATAGATGAAAATAATTACATGACTTAAACTAACTCTCGTTGAACGAGGATAGTAATCACTTCTTGTACTTCTTCAACTCCTTTCCGGATGGCTCCTCTCCATAGCATTTACCCTTGGTACTCTTCTTTGATAGAGGGGTAGCAACTGAAGAAGTACGGGGAACTTCCATAGGCTTGGACCCGCCAGGAAGGATAACCTTCAACGGCTTGTTTAAAGGATCGTCCAAGTCCACAACTCGGGGCTCGACCTTGACCCTGACCTTCTCTTTCTCGAGTCGCTCCTTCATGCTCAATTCGGATATGTGATTAGAGGCGCCTGTAATTTCTACTTCATAACCCCCGTCGGTATAGGAGGACGTTCCGGATTTGTCTTCATTAAGCGCTCCAATCACCTGAGCGCGAACGGGAGTACTCTAAGTCCCCGGAGTGCGTACTAGAGTATAAACGACCTAAGAACCTCTACATCCCCGGAGCACGGACGGGAGTACTCTAAGTCCCCAGAGTGCGAACTAGAATATGAACGACTTAAAACTCCAAGTCCCCAGAGTGCGGACTGGAGTACTCTAAGTCCCCAGAGTGCGGACTCGAGTATAAACGACTCAGAAACCTCTACGTCCCCACAGTGCGGACTAAAGTGCTCCTAGTCCCCTGAGTGCGGACTAGAGTATAAATGGCCTAAGAACCTCTACATCCCCAGAATGCGGACTACTGTGCTTTCAGTCCCCAGAGCACGGACTAGATTATAGAAGACTTGAGAAGAATCTCCAAATCCCAGAAGCGGACTAGATTACTCTCGTTCCCAAAATGCGGACTGGAGTATAAACGAGTTGACAAAAATCTCTGCGTCTTGAACTGTGGAGTAAAGCAAGAACCGTTCGACAAATCTCTATGTCCCCGGAGCATGGAACGAAGCATGAATACAAATTGGGCGCGAATCAACCGGGGGGAGAATAATACTAAGTCACCAGAATGCAGAGTGGTGTATAAACATCGATAAATAGACGAGTGGATTCCGACCATTCTCTATTACGCAAATTTCGGCATGGAATCGACCGAAGGATTATTAACCCGCTAAGGATGGAGTTCGACCATCCAACTAGTGGCCTGGCCAAATCAACGCTGGGAGCATGGGTACAAATCACTAAAAAGCTGAATATGACAGCTTACTATAGCTCTAGCGTGGCGTTCTTTATAACTTGAAGCAACGACTGCAGGGAAGCCTCAATACAAAACCAATCGAAATGGCATCCAAAGCTACGAGCAATCGACTATATCATACCTCAGATCGATGGTCAATACCGATCCGCACCAAGCACATACGAATGTGACTCGGATGTTTCTTGAAAAACTATGACCTCCAGAGTGTGGAAAGGAGGGTAAACCATGAATACTTGGTCAAAAATTCTCCAGAACACTCATTCGATTCGTTGGGAGGAGTATGAAACTGGATGAGCATAACCCAACTGCATTTGTAGCCAACTTTACCCCGAGAACTGATTACAGAGCATGAACCAAAGTGCACGTAGATGACCATCCACTGTCCAAATTACGCCCTGAAACTGACGTGGCATCGAAGTATTCCTCTTGGAACGAAAAAGAACACGATAGAATCCAAGATAGGCGAGACCTAGTCTCCCATCGACTGACATGATCCCACGATTCAACGGGAAAGAGAGTAAAGCTAAAGTGGGCATGGCTAGCCTTCCTACTTATCGGTGTACGCCCGGACCTAGGGGCACGAGCGAGAAGCAGGATGAATGTGAACCGACTATTCACCGATCACCTCTATGTCTTTGGAATTTAGGTGAGAACATAGACATGGCTAGAACGGCTATTCAACCGTCCATGCAGTACATTTATCAACCCAAGACTGGGAGAAGACGCATGGTCATCCAAGGACTGGCTACGATAGCTCATTATTAAAACTTATACATAGTTCTTACAGCTACTCAAGGCAACGACCAAAAGGATGCCTAGAGATAGAATCATCAAATCGATACCTTAGCTCATGAGCAATTGACTTTCACTCCAACCTGAAGGACGGGTAAAGGATCGCGAATGCATTGAATAGAAAGTGCGTTACTCGAATATACAAGCAAATTCAAACTCAAAGCAAGATTCAGCTATACAGTTACACGCCACTCGAGGCTGACCCCAACCAACATTTCCTTTAATGTGCTTTTAAGCCTGATCTTTGGCCATTCCCTGATAATCTATTAGACCATTCATAGTCCTTCACTATTAGACTTGATAACTCATGACAAGACTCTAGGATTCGACTAGAGTAAACTGTCAACATTGGCCGTCCCAACCATATTTCACATTGAATGTTATGCAAAATAGTTACATCTGTACTCAAAGAATCTGGGATGGCACCTGCTAAGCTGACGGTCGACATTACAGCCAGCCATGGTGACCCCATCCCGGGTGCTAAATATCGGATCACAGCTCAGTGTAGTGACGATAGAGGAATTAGTTGGATTTTTCTGAATAAACGATGATATGTTCCCTTGGACCCATTCTGGCATGCATACGTGATTTCATTAACATTCGTGAGCCATGCATTGAATATCAACCCGAAGCTACAAAAGCTAGCACAACATCTATTGATTTCATCATAAAAGTTCCACTCTTACTTTTAGGCTCACTCCATCGACGTCTATGCTTACCAGCCGTTGCGACAGGGCATACAATGACCTGAGACGTCTAAAAGACTACTTAAACAAAGTATTGAACTAAGCTAATTCGATATCACTTATTTCCCTCGAAGGGCTATCCAAGGACGGAAATTAGCAGACCTCACACCCAAATTCACTACCTCAGATGACAACTTGAAGAGTAGTAGAGAACCAGCCATAAGATGGAAAATCTACGCGGATGGAGCATCCAATTATCAGTGTTATGGCATAGGAGTCATGATAATGACTCGAGTCATGATAATGACTCTGGAGGAATGATCATTCTGCTACGTCCTGAAACTCGATTTACTTATAACAAACAACGATGCTTAGTATGAAGCCTTGACTGCCAGCCTCAAGCTTGCTAGAGGATTTGAAGTGAAAACTTTACATATCTTTTGTGATACTGAACGGAGGAATGGAAAATGACAGACCCTCCTCAAAGCTTCATGCCAAATCATCCAAGAATAAGTCGTGTGTCAAAAGGAGTTTATCCATCACCATGCTTCAGCGTATCGCCCATGATGATATCTTGAGCAAAGTCTATGAAGAAGAATGCAGTAATAACATCAGGGGGAAAACCATGATAAAGAAAATACTTTGCTACAGGTATTACTGGCCAACTTTCATCCCAGATGCAGTTGATCATGCTAGACAATGTGACAAGTGCAAGATGTTTGCAAAAAAGCCGAGAACCCCACCGATGGTAATTATTCAAATGGCTAGTCCATAGCCGTTTGTCACTTGGGGGCACTGAAATCATCTTCTTGCCGATCCTAAAGGTGGTGCGATATACACCATCATAGCAGTTGATTACTTCACCAAATACGCAAATGAAGAACTTTTAGCCACAACCAAGATGAAGAAAATAATCAATTTCATTATTCGTAACGTCATCTGTCCACATGACCTTCCATGGATAGAAGGAAGATGTGAACAAAATCATAAAGCCTGTTCCGAAGAGAAGTTTGGAAAAGGCTAGAGGTAAATGGGTGGATGAACTCCCAACAGCATTATGGGCTAATAGAACTACCCATGGGTCCACGACTGGCCGTACTCCATTCACCCTTGCTTACTGTTCTACGATCACCATCCATGTGAAATTTAAAGTCCACTCTCGTCAAGTGGCTGATTACAACCCTTATTTCATAGAAAATACAAATAAGGAGTCGCAATTAAATTGCTGTTAAACTAGATGGAATTGGCAATGACTTATTGGCAATGACTTATGAGCATATAAAACGCATCCGAGAGCCAATGGCAAGAACATGTACCCGAACATACAGGTGTACATCCGGAAAAGTTCGACTTCTCGAAATCAACAGAAATTGAATTCTCACCAAGGGTTATTAAGAAGAGACTAGATCAGATGGCCGAAGCTTGCTAACTCCGTAGAATCAGACGCGGATGGCCACGGATGAACTACAACCCTGGATTTATAATATGGGGAATCAACCAAGCGTCAAGACGACTAAAGAAGGATCTGACAGCTTGGGAGGAGAAAATCGAAGGATAATGACTATTCAGGAAACATGATGGATTTCTTTCTGAAGACAAGGAATACTCGCTGATTCAAAGCGTGTCGTGTTGCTTCACACGACACACTTTGGGGGGCAAATCGGCTATGGCATGTTTCAGATCTGGACAGAGGATGAAGGTGATGGTTAGGGGTGTGTCAAGGTGGTGGTGGAGGAATAGGAGGTGGCCAAGGTCATCTAAGGTGATGGTGATGAAGACTAGT
The DNA here is from genome assembly GCA_030765085.1 of Allium cepa. Classification (NCBI taxonomy): domain Eukaryota; kingdom Viridiplantae; phylum Streptophyta; class Magnoliopsida; order Asparagales; family Amaryllidaceae; genus Allium; species Allium cepa. The sequence continues at coordinate 314,171,655 of CM060937.1, forward strand.
TGGCTAGACATGCTTTTTAAGGAGTTTTAACATAGTTTTTGTGGATTTTGCATCATGGGATGGTCATGGCACTTGCTGGTCAGTGGAGGAAGGGTTTTTGGTCATGTATGATGTGGGGAAGGAAGTGGTGGTGGTTGGTGGAGGATATGGTGGAGGTGTTAGGCCAAACAAAGCAAGAGAAGCAAGGCAAAAATCAAGCAAAACAAAGAAGAAGAAGTAGAAAAATGAGAGGAGGAAGAGAGGCCATTGCTTATTTTTCTTTGCTCAGATCTGAAATGGATGTGTATTATTGATGGAATGAGAAAATTTCACGTGAATAAGCAAAAGAAAAAGGAACGGCTACAATAAATTGATGCATTGATTGAAAAAGAAACGGTAAAAGAAACGGTGAAACGACTTTACGTTTCTTAGCTTTTAAAACCTTCCATACTTCCTTTTCTTTTAAATCAAGTAAAACAAAATAAAATTCAAAAAGTACATCTAAAACCGAAACAAAGCGAAATAAATAAAAATGTATAATTAAATTTAAAGAAAATATAAAAAGAATTAAGGAAATTGCTTAAAAATTGAAAACAGGGTTCAAAAATTACAATTAAAACATCAATGGCTTTGGAAAAATATCTCCTTCATTTTAAAAATATTCTAAAGAAAAATATTGAAATAAAATAATTTATTTATCATTTCTAAAATAAAATAAATAATTAAATTTTAATTAAATAGAATTTTAATTAAGAAAATGGCTTAAAATTGCGAAGTAGACTTTAAAATTAGAAATAAATTCAATGCACCTTGGAAAATTTTTATATACTTGAAAAATATTTATAACTAAAGATAAGTACACAAAATAAAAATTAATTCACAAAATAAATATATAAAATTAAATTTAAATAAAATTTTAATAAAGAAAATAGGAGAAAATAAGAAAACAACCAAAAAAAAAAGAAATCAACACGGTAAACTTTGGAAAAATTATAACATCACAAAAAAAAATGTTTTTTTAAAAAAAATATATGTATCTAACATGTCATACAACACATATTAGAACATTATTTGACAATCAAAAATATAATTTATAAAATTTAACATAAAGAAAATTGTTAAATAATTCAATGTACACAGAATATTGAAAACAGTATAACTTTCACAAATTAAATCCGTTTTCAACGAAACAAAAAGCAATATTCTTAAAATTTTATGTTCTTTCATAATAAAAGATAAAATTTAAATTTTCAAACTTTTAAAAATTTAAATTAAAAGTCAAAGTTTGATTATTTTGACCAAAAATTCACTTTTTCGAAAATATTCTTTTTAGTCATGCTTTGGAATGATAATTCATATCAAAACTTAAGTTTATATTTAAATAACAAAATTAATCATTCAAAATAAATAAAATAAGTTTTTAGATCAAAATTCAATTAAAATAATTAAAATATACAATTAAAAAAATCACAAAATACAGGGTTGTTACACTCTCCCCCACTCAAAACTTTACGTCTCCGAAAAGGAATGAGGTACGGAAAAGCACAGAAAAAGATAGAGTGAAACAAGATTAGGACAAGATGACAAGGAGAATGAAATTGTGCATGATAACTATTATGATAGGTATGTTTAACTAGGTGGAGATGATCTTTCCAAGATTCTCCAAAATTAAGAACACAAGCACGAAAAGGTGGATTCAAAATGATTACCAAAGATCTCTCAAAGATTATAGAAAGATGCCTATACCAATCTATAGCAAAATAAGGATGATAAGGACAACCAAAAGATAGTTTGAAAAACAAAATAGGCAAATAAATTTGAAAGCATGGAAATTTCACCTTAAATAGAGAATAAATCTTTTACACAAGTTAAATAAATCTTAACTATCTCAAATTTCATTATCTTATTATCCAATCATCTAAAATTAAAAATTTTTAAAACCATAGGTTTGAAAAATAATCATTTATTACACTCCCAATGTACTTAATAAATTTTATTCTTCTTTATTCCTAATTAAAATTAAATTTAGTCCGCTCAATATATTTATCACTTATGTTAAATATACTTACACTTATGATAACTGCTTTCTTTTATTCATAGTTCTTCTAACATTATTTTTTTGTAAATTATTCAATTACCCTTTTATTCTATTTACCTCTGTTAATCATTTTATAATTAAAATTTAAGCGTATAACATTTATTATAACCACTAAAATTTTATTTATAAAATCTTTTTATATTGTATATTATCCAAATTACCTTGTTAACTTCTGAAATTAAGGTAAGTTATATTTGAATGCAATTGTATTATACAAATAAAACATTCCAATTCAATCATTTCAAGCTTAAATCATTTATTCAAAATTTTTGATTTTCTTTTTATAATTGAAATTATTCTTTAAAAATAAATTTAAGAATTAAATTTCCAATTTCTTCAAACCATTTAGAGATAACTAAATGTATGTACATAGTTTATCAAATAAAATTTCAATCGTATGTCTATATATATTATAAATCAAGTCATATTTTAGAAATTCAAATCAAATTGATTTTCAAAACAAAGCTGTAGCATGACTACAGAGCGGTCTCTTCACTTCGAAACTCGAAAATGAATGTCGATGATGCTGCACTCATCACCAAAGTTATTTTCCAGCGACAATGAGAAGAGCACTATTTTTAAACTTAAAATTCTTTGGAAACATATTCTTATTCGAAAGTACTTTAAATAATATACTTTAAAACTTAAACACAAGGTTTGAAACCATCGAAAATTAAATTCTCAAATTTCTTGTTTTAAATTCATTTCAGTTCCCAAATAAATTTATAAACAACTATCTATAAATTCATTTATAGAACAATAAATGATAAATCAAGTATTATCATTTCAAATGATCAATTTTAAATCATTTATTAAGTTCCATAAATTTACTTATATATCAAAATTTATTTCATTAACCAAATTTTAAAATAATATTATGTCAGTTTGTTATGTCAAAGTTTTTTTTGGAAATCCTATCGATAGCGTTGATCAGACGAATCGATCGGAAACCCAAATCAACATCAACAACTCAAACAACACAATATATAAAACAAAACATAGATATACAAGTACAATTCAAAATGTTTGGAAGAATAGATTGGAAACAAAAGACAAGATGATTAAATAACAGAGTAGGGAGGTGGATAAGCTTAAATAAATCGCGGGCAACCACAACTGGGTCAACCGTGACTTAAATAATAAGATCGATGTGGATTTTTAGTGTAAATCTACATTCGATCTCAAGAGTTAAAGTTTGGAATAACAAAAGATATTAGCATCTAAACCAAGGATAGATATAAATCTCTGGTGAATCGATGCTAATTGTAAAGGAGTTTGACCCTTTTACAATTCAATTTTTGAGATTGGCGGGACTACCAACTCACTAAAAAGATCATTCGAAGCGGAGTTATGGAATACTCCAGGGTCAAAAGGAGATGAATAGTGAGGGATACGAATGGCTCTTGGAACCGTAGGGAATGTTCCAAAATTCAAAGGAATCGAGTCAAAAATGAAGAGATTCAAACTCGAATGAAAGTGATTCGGTAAAGACATTCACTCCATATGTTGAGTTTTGCCTAGAGCTACCAAAGCTCTGATACGAACTGTAACGACCAGGTATTTTCAACCATTCGCATCCATTATAAGTGTATAGGTAGACACTCATGCCGGAATTGAATTGCTCAAAATACCGCGTTGTAAATAAAAATTGGCAAATCTCAGAATATGCAGTAAATAAAAATCACAGATCACAGAGACAGTGTAATAATAATGCAGCAGAATAAAAGAGATAGTAGTTCATGAAGTTACTATATAAATAAATCAGAGTTACGTAAGATACAATAGAAGAAATAAAGTACAACAGAAGTTTAAATATGATAACCAAGTACAAGCTGAATAGAACAACCGAACTGAAAAGATGAAACTTGACAAGTAGATAATCTCCAGCGATTCCAATCTCCGAAAAGTGGAAATCCAAATCTGTGAATAACTCAGGCTGACCCGAGCGTAAATAAAAATACAAACACTCGAGTCAGGACATACATACTTATACAACGTAAACCAACTCAAGTGAACTGTAGTAAAGGTACAAGTAACTTAGAAGATGCTTGGGAACGCCCATCCTCTAAGGATCCGTTAAACTATTTACTATGTAGTAATATACGCTATATACAGTAGTGTCTAATCAGTAAAGTATAATCACATAGAAAATAACGTTAAGGGGATGGTGAACCTTAACGTGGTCGGATCTTTAAAACCAAAATCGTAGTGGGCTTGATATAAGGAGATGACCCGGCACGCGAGGCAATGCCAGGGTGGATACACCGTTTGCACTCCCGGACCGGTGGTGATGGTAAGCCAGCAGCTTCCGCCCACCTCGAACAATACCCCTGAATCAAAGTGGCGCCACATATCGAATCACAAAAGTAATAGATGGTTTCCGATGGAGCACGCTCGATGAAAGGGTGCGACCCTTTGTGTAGCCCGGTATAGCTCCCGTTTTAGTCATTTATGCCAACTCAGGGGAGTTGGGTCCACGTAATATACCTCGAGAACGTCGCCACCATCCTACTTCATTCTGGAATCTCCACCGCGTATACAGTTGTTAAAGTGGTTTTCGGTATTGGCCGGCTATAAGACAATATCCGATCCCGGTCTCTTTAACAACCAATCGTTATTATAACCAGGAGTTATAACTTTAAAACAATATTTTAAACTTCAAAAATAAAAAGTCATTTCAACCCAAATCTTTATCAAAATAAAGATTAAATCATTTCCAAACCATTTCAATATATCATCATACAATATCTTTCAATTCAAATATTTATCAAAATAAATATCAAGTCATTTCTAACCATTTCAATATTTTAAATTATCATATCCTTTAAAAACTTCCATTCAAATCATTTTAATACATCAAAATATCATAACCTTTCAAAGCTTCATTTTTCAAATCATATCAAAATATTATATTTTTCAAAACTTCGTTTCAAATCATTTTAATATATCAAAATATCATATCTTTCAGTACCATATTTCAAATCATTTTAATATATCAAAATATCGTATCTTTTTGAAACCACATTTCAAATCATTATTCATTTTATTCAATTTAAAATACCATTTCAATTCATATTTCAAAACAGTTTATATTCCAAAAAAAATTATTTTTAATCATAAAAATGATGTTATTATGTTAAATATTAAATTATTAAATTTCCAAAATTTTCAACTTCCAAAGTTCATTTATGCACTTACGTTTATCAAAACGGTGAAATTCCACTTTTCGCAGCATTTAGAAAATGCTACGGAAAGTTACATTCAAAACAGCTCAATTTAACAAAAGACAACATTTTAAAATGTTGTAATAGGGTTTACTTAAATTCCAAAAAAACTTAGTTAAATTCAAAAATTATAGCACTTACAAAATTGCTATAATAGTTTTTTATTCAATTTAGGTTTTTAGTTCATTATCATCAACTACAACATTTACAAATACTGTAATATCATTTACATTGTAATTAATAGCATTTCAAAAATGCAGTCAATTAACTACAAATATTCAATATAATTTCTCAACCAATTATATTTTTATATAAAACACTTTTAACTCATAAAATCATACATTTTCACATTTATAAACATCATTTAATTTTCCTCAAGTTCATGATTTTATAAAGTTAAATTTCCATTCAAAAATCAAGATTTAATAATAATTCACTTATTCAATTGCAATGTTCAATTTTAAATTTCTTGCATTAAATTTCAACTTAACACTTAAGTTAAATTCTCAAATATAACTTAGTTTTATTTTTATTTGCTTAACTAAAAGTTCACTTTTAAGTCAATTTCATAAATTTCCAATTTTAGTTATATTTCAAAATTTCAACTTAAATATTCCTTCATTTCACATTTAAACTTTATTAAAAATCATTAATATGATATAAAATCACTTTGAATTAATTTAAATTCAAAATATCATAAATTTTCAAAGTTAATTTAAATTCCATTAAAAATTAAATCAAAATTTCCAAAATAACTTACATTCATATTTTCTAACTTTTCCATAATTTATTTAACTTATAGATTTCCAAAAAATAAATAATACTTTACAAAAGTTATATTTTTATTAAATTTCAAATCAAATATTATAATAATTAAATTTCTAAAATATTTTAAATTTTTTTAGAAAAACATATCTTAACTACGGGCCTGTATATAATTTTCTACGCTAGGTAAAGTGATACGGGTAATATATCATTTCAACCCGTAATTTACAAAGAAAATCAGGGTTTTATCATTTCAAACCCGCAATCCCAAGTTAAAATAAATTAAATAAAAATCGTTCAAACCTATCTTTTCAGCCCATAACGATTTTTCCCTATTCTAAAGTTCGTTCGGGTATGCATCATTTCAACCCATAGTGATTTCTAATCTACAGGGAACTTGCAGTGTGATAAACAGATATAAATGAACAGTTAACAAAATATATAAATAACAGATGATATGACATGAAATTTAACAGGTTTAACATCATATATATAAAAAATCACATGGTAGTTATAGCATCATATTTAATTCTACACATTCAGTTGTTGTTGTTTCACAACTGCATAAGTATAAATGTCGTGTGAGCTTTACTCACCTTTTTGTGCTGGAGATTGCAATACAAATGATACAACGGATTCCAGAAGGCACAATGACACAACAATAGGCTCAAGTGGGAAGAGATCTAAGCTTAGAACTTGTGTTACAACCCAAAACAAAACAAAACAAAATTACAATTCAATACAACATTGAATAAGAATAACTTTGAAATAAAAAGAAATACGAATACACAGTCTTTTTGCTTCCCTTCTACACTTACTAGCACGGCTTATGGAATGATTTGGATCAGGTTTGGACATACTTACGTTCAGGTTTGGGTCCTATAAGGCATGGCTACAAGGTATTGAAGTGGTGGTGGAGTTACTATGCATGAATATGAAGAGGCTTATGCAAATAGTGGATTTTTGGTTCATTTTGGGCTAGGCTACATGGATCTATGGCTCGGCTATGGCATGTTTCAGATCTGGACAGAGGATGAAGGTGATTGTTAGGGGTGTGTCAAGGTGGTGGTGGAGCAATAGGAGGTGACCAAGGTCATCTAAGGTGATGGTGATGAAGACTAGTTGGCTAGACATGCTTTTTAAGGAGTTTTAACATAGTTTTTGTGGATTTTGCATCATGGGATGGTCATGGCACTTGCTGGTCAGTGGAGGAAGGGTTTTTGGTCGTATATGATGTGGGTAAGGAAGTGGTGGTGGTCGGTGGAGGAGATGGTGGAGGTGTTAGGCCAAACAAAGCAAGAGAAGCAAGGCAAAAATCAAGCAAAACAAAGAAGAAGAAGTAGAAAAATGAGAGGAGGAAGAGAGGCCATTGCTTATTTTTTTTTTACTCAAATCTGAAATGGATGTGTATTATTGATGGAATGAGAAACTTTCACGTGAATAAGCAAACGAAAAGGAACGGCTACAATAAATTGATGCATTGATTGAAAAAGAAACGGTAAAAGAAATGGTGAAACGACTTTACGTTTCTTAGATTTTAAAACCTTCCGTACTTCCTTTTCTTTTAAATCAAGTAAAACATAATAAACTTCAGAAAGTACATCTAAAACCGAAACAAAGTGAAATAAATAAAAATATATAATTAAGTTTAAAGAAAATATAAAAGGAATTAAGGAAATTGCTTAAAAATTGAAAACAGCGTTCAAAAATTACAATTAAAACATCAATGGCTTTGGAAAAATATCTCCTTCAATTTAAAAATATTCTAAAGAAAAATTTTGAAATAAAATAATTTATTTATCATTTCTAAAATAAAATAAATAATTAAATTTTAATTAAATAGAATTTTAATTAAGAAAATGGCTTAAAATTGCGAAGTAGACTTTAAAATTAGAAATAAATTCAATGCACTTTGGAAAAAATTTATATGCTTGAAAAACATTTATAACTAAAGATAAGTACACAAAATAAAAATGAATTCACAAAATAAATATATAAAATTAAATTTAAATAAAATTTTAATGAAGAAAATAGCAGAAAATAAGAAAACAGCCAAAAAAAAAGAAATCAACACGGTAAACTTTGGAAAAATTATAACATCACAGAAAAAAATGTTTTTTTAAAAAAAATGTATCTAACATGTCATATAACACATATTAGAACATTATTTGACAATCAAAAATACAATTTATAAAATTTAACATAAAGAAAATTGTTAAATAATTCAATGTACACAGAATATTGAAAACAGTATAACTTTCACAAATTAAATCCGTTTTCAACGAAACAAAAAGCAATGTTCTTAAAATTTTATGTACTTTCATAATAAAAGATAAAATTTAAATTTTCAAACTTTTAAAAATTTAAATTAAAAGTCAAAGTTTGATTATTTTGACCAAAAATTCACTTTTTCGAAAATATTCTTTTTAGTCATGCTTTGGAATGATAATTCATATCAAAACTAAAGTTTATATTTAAAATAACAAAATTAATCATTCAAAATAAATAAAATAAGTTTTTAGATCAAAATTCAATTAAAATAATTAAAATATAAAATTAAAAAAAAATCACAAAATACAGGGTTGTTACAGCTATTTTCTTCATTTATCTTTCTATTTTCCTAAAATATAATTATTTGTTTTCTTTTTCACTTTATTTCAGTTTGTTTTATTTTATTCACTGATTTTTATTTGTTTTAAAGTCTAGTAGAAATTTTTCCAAAGCTAGTGGTTGTGTGTAAATTTTTAAGCCTTGTTTCAATTAATTCTAATCTTTGCTTTGTAAATTTGGGAAACATACAACATAAAATATATATATATAATTAATTAATTAATTAATTTCTGCGTTTCATTTTTTCTATATCCATCTTCTTATTTACTTATATGGTGTGCATAAACTTTATTTATTTAGTGAAGATTTCTTTTGTGTATATACATCTATATTTATTGGATAAGCAACAAATCAATTAAGATATGTTTAAAATATAGGAATACGTTTCTTAGTTTATTTCTTTACTTTATATATTTTTGCCACCTTTTAATCTTCTACCATATCTATGCATAAATGCATAGACGTGATTTTCTCCTTTTCAATCACGTACAAAGTTATCAAACTCCACTTTTCATTTGTTTAAGAAAAATATTTACAAGATTTTTTCCTACTTAAATTGTGCCTTTTTAAATTTATAATTAATTTATGCATTTCATTTTTTTATATTTCTATTTCCATCTTCTTATTTACTTGTATGGTGTGTATAAACTTTATTTATTTAGTGAAGGTTTCTTTTGTGTATATACATCTATATTTATTGGATAAGTAACAAATCAATTAAGATATGTTTTAAATGTAGGCATACGTTTCTTAATTTATTTCTTGTCTTTATATATTTCCCACCTTTTAATCTTTTACCATATCTATTCAGTAATGCATAGACATGATTTACTCCTTTTCAATCACGTACAAAGTTATCAAACTCCTCTTTTCATTTGTTTAAAATAAATATGTACAAGATCTTTGCCCTACTTAAATTATTCCTTTTTAAATTTCCTTTCATTTTTATTTTCTAACTATTCCTGATCTTTAGCCATTAAAATCTTTTTAAACCTAGTCACCTCTTATCATTCACGTGAAATAAAAAAAGGTTTCTCATTGTAACATTTGAGTGAGGAAGGAAAAGGTCTATATCCATGGCTTCCTTCTCTCTACTTTTTCCACTTTCTTTTTCTCTTCTCGTTTTCTTTTTGTTTTCTCCATGCATAGCTCAGCCTCCACCACCACAACATCACCTTCTCCTCACTATTAGACCATGGACAAGCCCACTTGGTGGTTGAAAGCAAGGTTATGTTCTTTGATTCATAATTTCATAGTTTAATCCATCTTTTGTTGTTTTGAATCTTATTCTTATGATTTATGTATTTGTGTATTTGTTATATACAAGATATGGATCTTGACTCTCCATCTACTCAAAAGTTTGGTCGTGTCTTGTCGTACTTTGCGGAGTTTCAATTGTGTATTGTGAATTTGACTCTAGCTTTTAAAAGGTGAGTTTTTATCACCCTAGACATATGTACTTATATTATTGTGGAATAATGACAAGTGGATCTGTATAAATTGATATGTCATTCAAACATGCCTGTGATATGTTATATGATGTTAAATGCTGTTTATATATTTGTTGCATCATCTAATATGTATTTATATGTTATACTATTCATTTTATATACTGTATCTCTCACTGCAAGTTCCCTATCACTATGGGCTGAAATGATAGGGTCAAATGATTTTTATTACATTTATTTACTTAGGATTGCGGGTTTGAAATGATAGAACCCGGAATTTTCTTTTTAAATTATGGATTGAAATGATACATATCCGTATGACTTGAGCTAGGTTAGAAAATTTTATACAGTCCCATGGATAAAAAAAATTATAATAGTTTCCTAAAATTATTAAGTATTTTGAATTTATAAATATATGTAAATTTAAAAAAAATTGATTTAAAGATTTAGAATATAAAGAGATATTGGTTTTCTATAAGTTAAGATTTTATAAGTTGATTTTGGCTTTTAATTGCAATGAAAAAAATAATCTTTATTTGGTTTTAAATTTGTAATTTAAAGATTTGGAATATAATAAACAACTTAATAATGAAATTTGATTTAATGTGAAATTCTAAATCTAGCCTAGTAGTTGGGATGAATTTTGTTCCATGAAGCGGATATGTTTGTATAAATAGGTTCATAGTGATTTTCTAAGTTAAGTTATATAAGTTAATGTATAAAATGTAATTTATATATATGACTTAACTTGATGATTGGAAATTGGTTTCCAAATGGAGATTTTAAGTTATGAAAATAAGGTAATTTAAATTGAAGAAACGTGTAATGTCATAATTAATGAGAGAACATGTGAAGTTTTAATTAATGCAAGAAACATGTAAAGTTTTAATTAATGAAATTAAAGTGTAAGTTTTAAATAAATGGAAGAAACGTGTAAAGTCATAATTAATGAGAGAACATGTAAAGTTCTTAAATAATGCAAGAAACATGTAAAGTTTTAATTAACGTAAGAAATGTGTAAGTTTTTAAATAAATGAAAGAAACGTGTAAAGTCCTAATTAATGAGAGAACATACAAAGTTTTTAATTAATGCAAGAAACATGTAAAGTTTTAATTAATGAAAGAAAAGTGTAAGTTTTCAATTAATGAAAGAAATGTGTAAAGTCATATTTAATGAGATAACATGTAAAGTTTTTACTTAATGTAAGAAACATGTAAAGTTTTAATTAATGAAAGAAATGTTTAAGTTTTTAAATAAAGGAAAGAAACGTGTAAAGTCCTAATTAATGAGAGAACATACAAAGTTTTTAAGTAATGTAAGAAACATGTAAAGTTTTAATTAATGAATGAAGAGTGTAAGTTTTTAATTAGTGAAAGAAACGTGTAAAGTCCTAGTTAATGAGAGAACACGTAAAGTTTTTAATTAATGCAAGAAACACGTAAAGTTTTAATTAATGAAAGAAATATGTAAGTTTGTAAATAAATGAAAGAAACGTGTAAAGTCCTAATTAATGAGAGAACATGTAAAGTTTTTAATTAATGCAAAAACATGTAAAATTTTAATTGATGTAAGAAAAGTGTAAGTTTTTAATTAATGAAAGAAACTTGTAAGGTCATAATTAATGAGAGAACATATAAAGTTTTTAACTAATGCAAAAAACATGTGAAGTTTTAATTAATGAAAGAAATGTGTAAGTTTTTAATTAATGAAAGAAATGTGTAAAGTACTAATTAATGAGAGAACATGTAAAGTTTTTAATTAATGCAAGAAACATGTGAAGTTTTAATTAATGCAAAAAACATGTAAAGTTTAAATTATTGAAAGAAACATGTAAAATTTTAATTAATGTAATATTTATTAAAATGATAAATGCTCTTTATTGAAATAAAAATGTAAGTTAAAAACATACATGTGACATGTAAAGTTTTAATTAATGTAATATTGGTTAAAATGATAAATGCTCCTTACTGTAATAGAAATATAAATTAAAATATACATTTGATAATGTATGTTTTAATTAGTGTAATATTGATTAAATGATAAATGCTCTTTACTGTAATAGAAATATAAATTAAAATGTACATTTGATAATGTAAGTTTTAATTAGTGTAATATTGATTAAAATGATAAATGTTCTTTATTGTAATAAAGGTAAGTTAAAACGTACATTTGATATATAAGTTTTAATTAATGTAATAGCGTATTTTAAATTGATTAAAATGATAAATGTTTCCTACTCTAATAATAAAATGTAAGTTGATAATGTGCATTTGATATGTAAGTTTTAATTAATGTAAATGGCATATCTTAAATGATTAAAATAATAAAGTTTCTTTATTGTAATAATAATGTAAGTTAATAAAGTACTTTTAACTTAACATAAGAATTTCAGCTTTAAATTAGACATTACGGTAAAAAAGTTTATTTAACTATAAGGCTATGATAAATTGACCATGTTAAATTTGTAAGCATATAAATACTTCGATTATATAAAATGTTAAAGTGGAAAGTATTACATTCCAAAAATGCTATGATTCCTTAAGGTAACATTTCCAAAATGCTATGATAATTTAAAGGAAAATTTCAAGTTTAATAAATTGAAAGAAATATTCAATGGTTTGGAAATTTGGGCTCTATTTGAAATATTATGACGCCCCACATCAACTAACACGGAGAATAAGGCTGGTTAGGAGCGACCATCTATAGCCTTGCTCTAACTATCTATTTAATACATCGACAATAGTCATACCAAGCAGGTCAACATATCCAATGAATACTTAAAACAAAAACATAGGTGGTTGGAGGATCTATCAGAACAGAATATAACAACTCGCATGTAATATACATCACAGAACAGTAGATCATCATATACACATATATTGATACATAACAGAGTATACAAAGTGATACATGTCAAGTGGTATAGCAAACCACAATATACAGACGAATCCAAAAGAATACATGTATCAGAGTTACAACAAAAAGGACTACACAAAAAGCTTTGACAAAAAGGAATAAGCTGGATAGTCCATGCGGAAGCAAAATAGGCTAAGTCCAAAAGCAGCTAACCTGAAACATCTCGGTCTGACCCGAGTATAAAATACACAGGTCAGTCTAGCTAAGCAAATCAGTTAGATAAACTGAACAACAATAACCTGCAAGGTCACAAAGTATAACAAATATCTCTAGAAGAGATAACACAGTCATCTGACAAAAGATGAATCATATCATAACAAGACAAGCCTCATATCATCGGCAACACAATAAACAAAGGATATGACTATCCCAAAACAAGCCAAAAGGCAATAACAAATAGCAATGAAGGTAACACAAGTTCCACAAGGTAATCACGATACATCGTGCGGCTCGGAAAGACCAACACCGAAGGGCAATACCTAGGGAATATACATGTAACGACCCGATATTTTCAACCATTCGCATCCACACATGTCGGATGTAACAACCCGCATATTTATCGATTTTATATTTAAATATTTTATTTAAATATTTTATCATTCGTCGGATTTTGGTCCGAAAAGCTACTTTTTGCAAACGGTCGAATTAGGACTCGAGACCACTTCCATTGAGTTCAAAATGTCGTTTGCGACCTTTTTGAGTATAAGCTTCGATATGTTTGGAGAAAGTTGAATTTTGCTACTTTTTCTTTAGGGCTTTGGGTTGGGTTTCAGCCCATTAACCCCACTTATACTCTAGCTCAGCCCTCTCCTCTCCATTCACTCATTCCCACTCCTCAAACTCAAGCACCAACTGAAAATGGTGGAAAGGAAAGGGAATTAGAAACTCCAAGCCCTAGTTCCTCTTGCTAGCTCAAGTTCTTGCTCCACATCCAAAGAGAACCCATTGGTAAGCATCTCCTTCTTCTTCTCCAACTCATTCTCTCGTTGATTTCAGAAATTTCCTAAAACTAATTTAGGAAACGTTTCTCTTTTAAGCTTAGATTGTAGCTTCTTGAGTTGTTATTGAAGAGGAATTGATCTTAGCTTGTTTATAAGCATCTTCTTCATTGATTTGGGTTCAAAGGTGAGATCTTTAATCTCACATCTATGCTTATAATTCTCTTCTATTGTTAGGTATGAGTTCCTAACACTTATTCATGTGCATTTGATTTTGATTTGGATTGCTTTCGTGAATATTCCAATTTTTAGTGTTTTGGGTTCAATTCCTTAAAAATCATAACTTTGATGTTTTGATCATGTTTTTTGTGATGCATCGAGGTGCATATAGGGCCGGGTAGTCGATTGGCATAAACCCTTACCGTCGTTGCTCGTGCAATTGCGAATTGATCGAGGTTTGCACCTCATTTGAAATAGGGCATGGAAGTGCAAGTATACAGGTTCGGCCGACCGAGCCCCCTGGGCCGGCCGACCGACCTGTAGAACCGACACTTCCTGCCTCTGTTTGGAAGTGCTGGTTACTGGCTTCGGCCGACCGAGCCCGTTGGCTGGTCGACCGACCTGGTGACCCGAGCACTTCCAACCCCTGGTTCGGTCAACCGACTCAGGGTGTCCGGTCGACCGACCTGCTGCTATTTGCCAACTATGCCTATTTTGCCTAGTTGTTTGAATTTCCAACTTTAATCGATTCATGTTGTTCCCCTTTTGTTGTTATCATTTATTATCGACTTTTATGACCTTTTCTTTGGGAATTTTAGATATATCCACTTTGATGGATATGATATCGATTTCTTGGATTTTATTCACTTCTTCGAATGTGAATTTTTATGATTGATTGTTCCTACAATCTTCTTTGTGATTTGTCACTTTTAAAATATAAAGGTTTTCTACTAGTAGTAAATATCAAAACTCTTTCTTCAAATGATTTCAACTCTATTTTATTACAAAGCTCGTTTCTTAAACCGTTTTCCAATCTATTAGTATATACAAACCTTTACCTCACTCGTATGAGAAATCTAATTAAACGGCTTAGTAAAACAAGTGGTATGAAACGCTTGCGTTTACTTCGTCGGTTAATTCTTGGACTTGTTCGATTGAATCTCTTATGACAATATTCTAGTGGAGACCTACAATTTGTTCGTAAATATTTAAGTTAAGCTACTGGTTATGGGACATGAAGCTAAGCTCATATATTTACTAGCTTACTGTAATCGACACTTCTCGTTGATCATGACGATCATCTTTGTGATTTAGACTAGCAATGTGCGATGTCTCTTTGTCCACGTGGAGGACTGTACCTCATTTTTACTGAACTTCGGTTCACCAGGAGGAGCTTCGGCTCAATGTCCGCAATGGGGGACTATACCCTGTCAGGAGGAGTTTCGACTCACCAGGAGGAGCTTCGGCTCAATGTCCGCAATGGGGGACTATACCCTGTCACGAGGAGCTTCGGCTCACCAGGAGGAGCTTCGGCTCAATGTCCGCAATGGGGGACTATACCCTGTCAGGAGGAGTTTCGACTCACCAGGAGGAGCTTCGGCTCAATGTCCGCAATGGGGGACTATACCCTGTCACGAGGAGCTTCGGCTCACCAGGAGGAGCTTCGGCTCAATGTCCGCATTGGGGGACTATACCCTGTCAGGAGAAGTTTGTTTTTGTGGGATTGGCCATCCTTTTTATTGTGATTTCTGGATTTCGTGTGTTGATTTCCGGAATTTATGTTTCACCAACCTTTACGATTGGCATTGATATATATGTCATTTATTGTGGCTTGGTGAATGAAATTAGGAGTATGACATTCCTTTTTATCTTGAGTAGATTATTGTGATATTGATTAATCTCTTATTGATTTTTCAATTATTTATTTATCACAGCTTGGCGTTGTGATTATTATGCGTTTAGTCATGTCTCTTATTCTATATCATGTTATCTGAAAATTATAGTTAGACTGATCCGTTTATTATTTTCTTATAAATAATACTCGGGTCAGACCGAGATTTTACAGGTGCTTCTGCTTGACTCCTTATCGGACTATCATATGATCTTTTGGCTAACTACTTAGATTAGTAGTTTATTTTGTTGTATACACTTGAGATATAGACTCATAGTTGTATTCTTTTGTATAGCACGTGTTGCTATTCTTTTGTATTATTGTGGATCTTTTTGACCACTACTCTGATGTACACTTTCTAGTGTAATATTCATATCTATTTCCGCCTTTGTGATATGAATTATCTGTGACTGATTTGTGTTATGCTTACTTCTATATTTAGTTCCGAAGGATTTATATAGCCACCGAGTAATAGCTTTGAGTTTGTATCAGTATGTCGGATTTCCTCTTGAAATAGAATGCATGTTGTACTATCTGACATATCGGTGCTCGCGTAAAGAAATTACACGGATGGTCGCTCCTCAGCAGCCTTATTCTCTGTGCTAGTTGACAGCATTACACCGTAGTGTTCTCGGCTAGCGTGGGTATAGAGGTGGGGCGTCACAGCTTGGTATCAGAGCCAAACTTCGGAACAATATGGAATATTATAACAAGGATCATCGTCCTAAGTCTTTCTTAGGAGTTGTGCCTTAGGATTTGTTCGAGTCTTCGTACCGTTCTATCCTACTTTCTTCTATGATTCATTGTTTTACCTATCAAGATTGCTTGATATTTATTTTGAGAATAACTTTTTCTTCTTCTTTCTTTCTTTCTTAAAGAAGAGAAATGGTTAGACCAGGCCGTTCCAGCGCCGGTTAATCTAGTGCTACTCCACCGGATGGAGTATTTATGTCTGCCCAGCAGCTTTTAGATCTCGTAAAGAACGCTCAAGCTGCCGGACCCAATCCAGA
This sequence comes from Allium cepa, assembly GCA_030765085.1. Classification (NCBI taxonomy): domain Eukaryota; kingdom Viridiplantae; phylum Streptophyta; class Magnoliopsida; order Asparagales; family Amaryllidaceae; genus Allium; species Allium cepa. The sequence continues at coordinate 314,188,535 of CM060937.1, forward strand.
GCCTACTCATCCTAGATCCGGTTTCGCATGCTTGTGCCGAGACTATACCGATTTGGATGGAAGGCCATTCACGGGATCCGAGAGCGTTATTGAAATTCAAGCTTGGCTCAAATCATGCGATCGCATCTTTTCTCGCATGAACCTTATTGATCTACATCGAGTCCAAGTGGCTTCTAGCATGCTCCAAGAAAGAGCATTAGATTGGTATGAGCTTTTAATTTTTGAAACCGTTGAGGCGGATCTCACTTGGGAGCAATTCCGGGAAAGATTCGAATTGAAATTTGTGCCGGAGGCCGAAAAAGTAACTTTGGCCCGGCGTTTTATTGACCTTGTTCAAGGTGAATCTTCTGTGATAGACTATGTCGCATCTTTCGAATCTCTATCCAAATACGGGGTTGAGTACATTAATACCCCGATGAAGAAAAATCAAAGATTTGTCTATGTCTTGAATAGGAATCTTAAGAAGCCATTACTTCTGAAACTTGAGGTTTCATTTGATCAGCTTATTGATATCGCTCTTCGTCTTGAAGAGGCCAATAGAGAAAGTGATGTCGAGGTTGGGAGTGCCAAACCGAACTCCAACAACAACAAGAAGAGGCATCCCTTTATTAGGTTCAAAAGTCCTAATCCTAACAAGAGGGCGAAGCAAGAGACTTCTATAGCAAATACTCCTATCCCTAATCGCGAAGAATGCTACAATTGTGGCTCTAGGGACCACTATATAAATAGGTGTCCAAGGCCTATTTCTTGCCGCTATTGCAAAAGTGCAGATCATTATATATCTTCGTGTCCCAAGCGTCAAAGCAAGAGAGAAGGAAAGCTGCAAGTCCCTAGCAACTCTTCTCGAGGTCAAGGTATTGTATATTTAATCCTTGATGCTATTGTTTTATTTCGTGATCTTTCTATTTGAATTCTATTTGATATGAGTCCATTGTTTTTATATCAAAAGAACTTGTAGATTCTTTTCTTTGAATATTTTGAGCTTGATGTCTTCTTTGAGAATTGTGAATCCGGATGGATCCGCAACACTCAATTTGCTTCCTATTGATGTCGAAATTTTTTTATGTGATTTTTTTTGTCCGAGCCGATTTTTACTTAGGCTTCGGAATTTACTTTGGTAAGGATTGGCTTAATTATTATGAGGCCATATCCTTTGTCCCATGTGGACTCTTCATCTTCGACATTTTCTATCTGTTAGGCAGATTTCTGTTTTTCCTTTGTGATTTTGATTCCAATTCGATGACATCATTTTATTCTTTAAGCCCTTATGGCGAGGAAAGTATTATTTCTCTTACCTAAATAATTTTTGAAACTTTTCCGGTGTTTTTGAGTTCGTCTTAGGATCATCACCTAAGCAATATCTTTTGTGTGGTGCTAAGGTCTTTTCAGTTTGACTTTACCATCGGTTTTCGTTTCCTACGAGTTGCGGAAGTTAGCATTCCACTTACCGCATTCCGCACTCGTTATGATTCTTATGAATGATTTATTATGTCATTCAATTTGTCCAGCTTATTTCATCCATTTTATAAATCGAATATTCTATGAATATTTCAATGAGACCGTTCTTGTATTTATTGATTTTGGATGAAAATAGTAATTTAAAATTTTGCAAATCCTTTTCATAAGATTTATTTATAAGTACAATTGGATTTTGATCTTAAACGAGCAAAGAATATTCTCAAAAATTTTAAGAGATATTTTCATCCTATAAAAGATGATTTTGTGATTGTATTGCCCGTTAAGTGCTTTAAGAATTCTGGTCGATGCGCTTGATCAACGTTATCGATAGGAATCTCTTAAACACTTTGATGTGACAATCAGACACGATATATTGACTTGTAAAAATGTAAAATTTTGTAGAAAGATTATTACATAAAAATAAAAATGTAATTTTGAAAGTTTTAACTTTTCGGGAAAGAAAATTATTTAGAAGAAGTTCTTTCTTTTCGATACTTCTATTCTTGTGATTCCTGAAGGGGAACCAAGACTTTGCTATTTCTACCGATACTAATCGTATTGGTTTGGATGTCATTCTCTTGCAAAGGAGAACGTGCTATCACTTGTGCTTCTAAATCATTATAGCTTATCGAGATTAGATATGCCACTCATGATCTAGTGCTCGCTGCTATTGTTTTTACTTTTGGAATTTGGCATCACCTTATTTGGATGAGAAAATTTGTTCTCTACCTTGATCATAAGTTTTTGAAGTATTTAATTTCTTATAAGGAACTTCATGTTGACTCGAGTTCCTGGCATCTTATGATCTTGATATTCTTTTTATTCCCGAAGGGGAAATCGTGTTGCCAATGAGTTTAGTCGTACGCAACAGGTGATTGATTCATTGTATGTACTGTTTGTACTACATCAATGTCTTTGCCTTTTGATTCATTGGATGTACCGCTTGTACTACATCAATGTCTTTGCTATTTGATTCATTGGATGTACCGTTTGTACTACATCAATGTCTTCGCTTTTGATTCATTGGATGTACCGTTTGTACTACATCAATGTCTTTGCCTTTTGATTCATTGGATGTACCGTTTGTACTACATCAATGTCTTTGCTATTTGATTCATTGGATGTACCGTTTGTACTACATCAATGTCTTTGCTATTGATTCATTGGATGTACCGTTTGTACAACATCAATGTCGTTGCTTTTGGTTCATTGGACGTACCATTTTTGTACTACGTCAGTGTTCCGAAATTATTCGGGCTTTGGTTCATTGGACGTACCGTTTTTGTACTACGCCGATGTTCCAAATTATTTGAGTTTCTAGCTTATCGGGCGTACTGTTATTATACTACGTCGTTGCACCAGCTCAATTTTCTGATATTCATGACGTTTTCACACGTCTTTCTTCTACGGAAATGCTTAGGGGTTTCGATTTTTATTCTTGTGCCCGGTGATATTGTGGAAATTGAAGTCTCACCAGATTTGACTTTTGAGCAATATTCTATTCGCATCATTGCTTTGGAGGTTGAACGTCTTCGGAATAAAGATATTCTTCTTGTGAGAGTTCAATGGTTCTCAAATCTTAGTGATTACTCTTGGGAATCTAGAGAATTCATCGAGCGATCCCGTTCGTGCTAACTCTTTTGTGCTCCTTATGGTGAACTTCCTATTTCGAATTTTCTTCTGTGTTGATATGCTTCTATGGTTGTTACTTCTTTATTTTCTTCTTAAGTATTGTGAGGACGCAATTTCTTTAAGGAGGGGAGTCTGTAACAACCCGCGTATTTATCGATTTTATATTTAAATATTTTATTTAAATATTTTATCGTTCGTCGGATTTTGGTCCGAAAAGCTACTTTTTGCAAACGGTCGAATTAGGACTCGAGACCACTTCGATTGAGTTCAAAATGTCGTTTGCGACCTTTTTGAGTATAAGCTTCGATATGTTTGGAGAAAGTTGAATTTTGCTACTTTTTCTTTAGGGCTTTGGGTTGGGTTTCAGCCCATTAACCCCACTTATACTCTAGCTCAGCCCTCTCACCCTAGTTCCTCTTGCTAGTTCAAGTTCTTGCTCCAAATCCAAAGAGAACCGATTGGTAAGCATCTCCTTCTTCTTCTCCAACTCATTCTCTCTTTGATTTCAGAAATTTCCTAAACCTAATTTAGGAAACGTTTCTCTTTTAAGCTTAGATTGAAGCTTCTTGAGTTGTTATTGAAGAGGAATTGATCTTAGCTTGTTTTTAAGCATCTTCTTCATTGATTTAGGTTCAAAGGTGAGATCTTTAATCTCACATCTATGCTTATAATTCTCTTCTATTGTTAGGTATGAGTTCCTAACACTTATTCATGTGCATTTGATTTTGATTTGGATTGCTTTCGTGAATATTCCAATTTTTAATGTTTTGGGTTCAATTCCTTAAAAATCATAACTTTGATGTTTTGATCATGTTTTTGGTGATGCATCGAGCAGCATATAGGGTCGGGTAGTCGATTGGCATAAACCCTTAGCGTCGTTGCTCGTGCGATTGTGAATTGATCGAGGTTTGCACCTCATTTGAAATAGGGCATGGAAGTGCAAGTATACAGGTTCGGCAGACCGAGCCCCCTGGGCCGGCCGACCGACCTGTAGAACTGGCACTTCCTGCCTCTGTTTGGAAGTGCTGGTTACAGGCTTCGGCCGACCGAGCCCCTGGGCCGGTCGACCGACCTGGTGACCCGAGCACTTCCAACCCCTGGTTCGGTCAACCGACTCAGGGAGTCCGGTCGACCGACCTGCTGCTATTTGCCAACTATGCCTATTTTGCCTAGTTGTTTGAATTTCCAACTTTAATCGATTCGTGTTGTTCCCCTTTTGTTGTTATCATTTATTATCGACTTTGATGACCTTTTCTTTGGGAATTTTAGATATATCCACTTTGATGGATTTGATATCGATTTCTTGGATTTTATTCACTTCTTCGAATGTGAATTTTCATGATTGATTGTTCCTACAATCTTCTTTGTGATTTGTCACTTTTAAAATATAAAGGTTTTCTACTAGTAGTAAATATCAAAACTCTTTCTTCAAATGATTTCAACTCTATTTTATTACAAAGCTCGTTTCTTAAACCGTTTTCCAATCTATTAGTATATACAAACCTTTACCTCACTCGTATGAGAAATCTAATTAAACGGCTTAGTAAAACAAGTGGTATGAAACGCTTGCGTTTACTTCGTCGGTTAATTCTTGGACATTTAGATTGAATCTCTTGTGACAATTTTCTAGTGGAGACCTACAATTTGTTCGTAAATATTTAAGTTAAGCTAGTGGTTATGGGACATGAAGCTAAGCTCATATATTTACTAGCTTACTGTAATCGACACTTCTCGTTGATCATGACGATCATCTTTCTGATTTACACTAGCAATGTGCGATGTCTCTTTGTCCACGTGGAGGACTGTACCTCATTTTTACTGAACTTCGGTTCACCAGGAGGAGCTTCGGCTCAATGTCCGCAATGGGGGACTATACCCTGTCAGGAGGAGTTTCGACTCACCAGGAGGAGCTTCGGCTCAATGTCCGCAATGGGGGACTATACCCTGCCACGAGGAGCTTCGGCTCACCAGGAGGAGCTTCGGCTCAATGTCCGCAGTGGGGGACTATACCCTGTCAGGAGGAGTTTCGACTCACCAGGAGGAGCTTCGGCTCAATGTCCGCAATGGGGGACTATACCCTGTCACGAGGAGCTTCGGCTCACCAGGAGGAGCTTCGGCTCAATGTCCGCATTGGGGGACTATACCCTGTCAGGAGAAGTTTGTTTTTGTGGGATTGGCCATCCTTTTTATTGTGATTTTTGGATTTCGTGTGTTGATTTCTGGAATTTATGTTTCACCAACCTTTACAATTGGCATTGATATATATGTCATTTATTGTGGCTTGGTGAATGAAATTAGGAGTATGACATTCCTTTTTATCTTGAGTAGATTATTGTGATATTGATTAATCTCTTATTGATTTTTCAATTATTTATTTATCACAGCTTGGCATTGTGATTATTATGCGTTTAGTCATATCTCTTATTGTATATCATGTTATCTGATATTTATAGCTAGACTGATCCGTTTATTATTTTCTTATAAATAATACTCGGGTCAGACCGAGATTTTACAGGTGCTTCTGCTTGACTCCTTATCGGACTATCATATGATCTTTTGGCTAACTACTTAGATTAGTAGTTTATTTTGTTGTATACACTTGAGATATAGACTCATAGTTGTATTCTTTTGTATAGCACGTGTTGCTATTCTTTTGTATTATTGTGGATCTTTTTGACCACTACTCTAATGTACACTTTCTAGTGTAATATTCATATCTATTTCCGCCTTTGTGATATGAATTATCTGTGACTGATTTGTGTTATGCTTACTTCTAAATTTGTTTCCGAAGGATTTATATAGCCACCGAGTAGTAGCTTTGAGTTTGTATCGGTATGTCGGATTTCCTCTTGAAATAGAATGCATGTTGTACTATCTGACATATCGGTGCTCGTGCAAAGAAATTACACGGATGGTCGCTCCTCAACAGCCTTATTCTCCGTGCTAGTTGACAGCATTACACCGTAGTGTTCTCGGCTAGCGTGGGTATAGAGGTGGGGCGTCAAATCGGACTTGAATTGTTCAAAATACCTCGTTGTAAATAAAATTTGGCAAATCTTAGAATATACAGTAAATAAATAATCACAGGATCATAGACACAGATATCAGAAAACTCGCAGCGGAATTTAAAAATACTTAGTGGTTCATGAAGCCACTATAAATAGTCTCAATCAAATAAAAATTACATAGTCTTTAATCCAAATATAGTTTTAAATCATCAGTAGAACAATCCAAATGTCCACTAGTCTTGATTTCAAAAATTTATATAAAGAATGGGAAGGGAAGTTTGCCAGCAGCTTGAAAGTGATCTACAGAAATCCTAGCTCCGGGATGAAACTGAACTGCAACTCAGGCTGACCCGAGCGTAAAATAAAACATAAACACTCGAGTCAGGACATACATACTTATATGGTGTAAGTTAATTCAAGTGAACTGTATTGAAGAACAAGTAACTTAAAGGATGCTTGGGACCGCCCATCCTCTAAGGATCGGTTAAACTATTTACTATGTAATAATACTTCGCTATTAAAATAGTGTCTATTAGTAAAATAAACTTACTTTTAAATAGCGTTAAGGCTTTACATTTTCCACCTTAACACGTAATAGTCCCAGTAGCCCATCCAATATCATAGTCCCTCCTGATCGGGAAGCCACCAGAGGATACCACACGGGCTACGAGAGAAAACCAAACTCGTACAAGGCTCGCTATGGTGGGTGACACGGCACAACTAGGCAATGCCAGGGTAGATATACCAATTACGCTTCCGGACCGATGGTAACGCATAGCGCGCAGCTACCGCCCACCTCGAACAACGCTCCCAAATCGAAGGTGCGCACCAATACAATCACAAAAGTAATAGAATGGAATACGAAGAAGTGCGTCCGATCAGAGGTGCTACCTCATTAATACGTCGATCGCTCCTGATTTAGCCACCTTATGCCAACTCTCGGGAGTCGGATCCACGTATTTACCTCAAAGGAAACGTCTCCACCATCCTACTTCATTCTGGAATCTCCACCGCATACACGGTTGTCAAAGTGGTTTACGGTATCGACAGAGAGTATGCCAGATATCCGATACCGGTCTCTTTAACAACCAAACGTTATTATAACCCGTGGTTACAACCTTTAAAAATGGTATTTATACTTTAAAAATCAAAATATATTTCAAATACATTTCAATATCATAATATCATTTCAAACATCAATTATTTAAACATCAGTCATTTTATTTAATATAAAATACCATTTAAATCTATTCAGTTTATTTAGGAATTAATTGCCTTTCAACTCACATTTAAAAGTTAAATTCTTCCATTTAAAACCATTTAAAGTCAATTCCTTAATTTTATTAATTACATATTAAATTCCAAAATTTAAGTCTTTTTCCCAAAGATTATTAAATTTTATTAAAACAATCAAAAATTCAGTTTCCGTAGCACTTATAAAATGCTACCTAAAGTTATCGGTTAAACAGTTCATTTACAAAAGACAACATTTAAATGCTGTAATAGATTTCTTTATTTCCAACTAAACTTTAGTTATCTTTATCAACTATAGCACTTACAAAGTGCTATAATAGCTTTTAGTTCAAATTAGCCTTTAAGTTCATTTAAATTTAACTACAACATTCACAAATGTTGTAATATCCTTTATATTTAAAATTTCAAGGTTTAACTATAATTTCATAACTAAGTAAATTTTTATTTAAATCATATTTAACTTACAAATCATATATTTTCACATGATGAAGTCATAATTTCAATACTCATATTTTTATGAATTTATAAGTAAATTTCATACAAAAATTCAAATTTTATTATGAATCTCTTATTCAAATCCAAGTATTAAATTCCCATTTCTTTAATTAAATTGTTAACTTAACAATTAAGTTTTAAATTCCCAGAATATAACCTATTATCAATTATTTTACTTTATAAAATCTCACTTTTAACAAAAATTTAGAATTTCCCAAAATAAGTTATATTTCAATATTTTGCTTAAACATTCATTTATTTAACATTTGACTCATTCAAAAATCATTATAAATTTTATAAAAATCATTTAAATACATTTTAAACCAGAATATTATAAATTTTCCATTTAAAATGTTTTTAAAACATTTCAGACAAATATTATATAAACCACGGGTCTGTATATAGTTTTCTAGCCTAGGTCAAGTATACGGATATATATCATTTCAATCCGCAATTTACAAAGAAAACCCGGGTTCTATCATTTCAAACCCGTAACCCCAAGTTAAATAAATCACTAAATAAATGAATGAATGAATGAATGCATAAATAAGTAAGTATCGTTCAGGCCTATCATTTCAGCCTGTAATGATCTCTTTTTTTTTCCAGGGAACTTGTAGTGTGATTTTTCAACAGTAAATAATAATAAATAGTATAACTGCAAAATATAACAATAGATAATACAACTGATGATGTGTCAGTTAAATAATGGGGTTTAACATCATAAGTTAATATCACAGGTAGATAAAATTAAATAAAATAAGTTTACAATTACACTTGTGATTAATTCACAAATATACAAGTATGTTTGTCTGGTGAGGAATACTCACCTTTAATAGCTAGAATTGAAATTCAAACCCAAATCTAAACTCCGCAAAGCACGAAAAGTCACGACAAAGCATAACTACATTCTTTTGAGTGGATGAAGAGTCAGATCCAAATCTTGCATACAAGCAATTATACAAACATAAGTGTATAATTCAACATACAAGATTATGAATCAAACTATGAACAATATGAATCAAGGGACATAACCTTTTGATAAAACAAGGCAAGATGTAAACTTGAGTGAAAAGAGAGCCAAGATTCACATCTTGTACATAAAAAAATAAAGAAAACAAATATCACGACATAAGAACATGATCAATACAAAGGAATATGGATAAAAAAATTGAAAGATAGGGATTAAAATGACATAACCTTGATAAATCAACGCAAGGTGATCAATACATGGCTTGGTTAGGATTTGTATTAACTTTTGGCAATGTATGGCCACTAGGTGGTCATGGCCATACGGTGGAGGAAGTGAGGAGGTTATGGAGGTGGTCATGGTGGTGGAGGCCGAGCAATAACCTGAAGAACAAAAACAAAAGCAAGATGGAAGAAGGGGAAGAAAGTGAAAGAAGCCATGGGATTAGAGCTTCCTATTTTTTTTCATGCCAATGAAATATGCGAGGTGAGAACTTTTCACATGAAATAATAATAAAAGTGGTGGCTAGGGTTATGGAAAATGAATGGCTACAAGAATGGCAAGAAATAAAGAGGCTAGAATTGAAAAGGTCATAAGTTAAGGTAAAAGAAACATATATATTTAATCTTATATGGAAATGAAAAAAAGGAATGAGATAAGGAGAAGATTTTGAAGTGATTAGGAAGAGTAATACATAACTAAAGTATGGTAATTAAATAGAAAGGTAGATAAAAAGGTAAAAAATAAACAATTTAGCATACGCGTAATTTAAAACAAAGTAACGTATGTATAATTGAATTTTTTTTTCAAGCTATTAAATAAAAGATACACATAAGAAATATTTAATAGATAAAATAAGGTCTAGACAAATAAATAAAGAAAGAAATAAATGTCAAGAGATAGACATAGGAAAATAATACAGAGACTAGGCAAATAAAAATGAGAAGTGGGAAATAAATCTTTTTATTTGAATGGAAAAAAGAAATACACAGTTATGAATGAGGTGGAGGGCTAAGGTTATGGAAAATGAATGGCTACAAGAATGGCAAGAAATAAAGAGGCTAGAATTGAAAAGGTCATGAGTTAAGGTAAAAGAAACATATATATTTAATCTTATATGCAAATGAAAAAGGTATGAGATAAGGAGAAGATTTTGGAGTGATTAGGAAGAGTAATACATAACTAAAGTATGGTAAATAAATAGATAGGTAAATAAAAAGGTAAGAAATAAACAATTTAGTGTATGCGTAATTTAAAACAAAGTAATGTATGTATAATTGAATTTTTTTTTCAAGCTATTAAATAAAAGATACACATAAGAAATATTTAATTGATAAAATAAGGTCTAGACGAATAAATAAAGAAATAAATGTCAAGAGATAGACATAGGAAAATAATACAGAGACTAGGCAAATAAAAATGAGAAGTGGGAAATAAATCTTTTTATTTAAATGGCAAAAAGAAATACACAGTTATGAATGAGGTGGAGGGCTAAGGTAAGAAAGAAATAGGTTATAAACGAATAACTTGATGTATTAAATTTTCTTTCTTTCTAGAATTGCATGAGAGATGAGAATGATTAGCTTTGTACGTGAATAACAAGTACAATACACGGCCAAAAGAAAATGAACAACTAAAAGAAATAAAGAGTAGGCAATTAAAAAGGCAAGCAATTAAGACAATATAACACATACCCTTTTAGTTTCTTCCAAGCCATAAATAAAAGATATAAACAAGCAACATTCCAATAAATAAACATGACTGTCTAGACAAAATAAAAATAGAAAGATAAAATAGAGGTGGATATAAGAATCCGATTTGATCTGCCCCCCGGCTGGGAAATAATAATAATAGGAACATATATATATATATATATATATATATATATATTATATGTAATAAAAGTAGAAAAATTTATTGCATGTAAAACTCTGTATTTTGCCAAAAAAAGTATAAGTTTTAAATTCCCAATAAATCCAAATTTTAATTAATTACTTTCCAATAACTACCATGCTTCCATTCTACTCTTTTATTAAATCTGTTATCACTCTATAAACCTAGTTATTATTTGTTTATCTTTCGTTACAAAAATATATATTCTAATTTTCATCTTTTTTTGTAATAACTTCTTATTTTCAATTATATTGAATTTCCCAAATATATACATTTATCATAAATAAAACCTAAATCAATTTACTCAACTTGGTTTCATTCCTTTATTTCATCTTATGAATAAAATATAAATTTCCATTTATGTCATTTCATTTACATTCACACATTACAGTTATAGTCCTATCTCACATTAATGAACATTTACCTACATTTAAATGCAATTGACTTCCTACTCTGAATTTAGCAGCCCTAAATAAAAAGGTGACTTGCATAAATGTTGTCACTAACTTTATATTACACTCAATTTTATTATTCCCACTAATTATCAGAATTGCTTATATAATGTTGAATTCACTCCATTACCATACGTTTATTTGCATACACTCAATTTAATACCCAAAAGTAATAGTTATAACTACATTAATAGACCAGTTAAATAGTAACTTACAACCGTTACTATATCCCTTTTTTTCATTTCATTTTAAACACTCACTTCATTATAAATTATAAAGGTTTTTTTTTCTTTTTTTCTTCTTCTTAAATTTAATTACAAAAATCTTATTACATCTTAGGTCAAATTAACGCACACACATATGTATATACAAATCATTGTAAATAATGTCTTAAACTTAATACAACATCTTTATGTTAAAATTTATAACTTAGTAAATTCTTTAATATTAAGCAATAAATTAAGGTCTAACTTTAATTTAAAAGGAAATAAAAGGAATCGTGATATTTTGAAATAAATTCAAGTTATTTTATAAAGAAGCCCCCCCTTTTTTTAACTTTAAACAAAAGAATGCAAAAACCAAAAGATTGGATTTAAATAATGAACACATGCAAACATTAATAAACTACATATGTTTTCTAGTTGAATCAATAACAGAAATATTACATTAATTACGGCTTAAATTAAGATTACAGTAAGTTCTTTTTTTCCCTCTTTTACCAAAACTTATTAACTTAAAAATTTAATTAATGAAAATTTTACTTTAAAAAAACAACGTTTTCAAGAAAAACTTAATTAAAATATTTACAAAATTATGGGTTGTTACACTCTCCCCCACTCAAAACTTTTCGTCCCCGAAAAGGAAGGAGGTAGGAGAATAGAAACACCCTGAAAGAAAACTAAATTGAAAATCAAAATGGAATCATTTATTTAAACCATATAAATTCAATTTAAATTAATTAATATTCAATAATTGATTTAATTCATTTGATTTTTATAGAAGTTAAATCAATCTTAACTATTTCCAAATAAATTATCTTATTATCCAATTATTTTGAAATTAACAATTTCTACAATCATAAATTTGTATAGTCACTTATAATAATCATCTTTTATTCAACAAATTTAATTCTTCTTTATTCCAGATTATTATTAAATATATTCTACTTAATATATCTTATCGCACATATTAAGTAGATTACATTTATTATAACAATTCCAATTTATTTCTAAATTTCCTTTAACACCATTTGATATTGTATATTGTTCAATTATTTTTTTATTCTATTTACCTCTATTTGTCTTTTTGTAACTGAAACTTTAAGTGTATAACATTTATTATAACCACTCAAATTTTATTTTTAAAATCCTTTTATATTGTACATTATCCAATTACATAGTTAATTTCTGAATGATTTAGGTAAGTTATATTGGCATGCAATTATACAAGTAAAAAAATTTCCAATTCTATTATTCAAGTTTAAATATTCATTCAAAATTTGACTTTATTTTATCATTAGAATCACCTTTTAACATAAATTTATGAATTAAATTTCCAATTAACTTCAGACCCTTTAGAGATAAATAAATACATATATATAGGTCAAATCAAATTTAAATCATATATTTATATACATTATAAATTAAGTCATATTTTAGAAATTCAAATCAATTAAATTTTTAAAGCAAAAATACAGCGTGGTCTCTTCACTTCGATACTCGAAAATGAATGTCGATGATGTTGTAGTCATCACCGAAATTATTTTCCAGCGACAAAGAGAAGAGCACTAATTTTTAAAACTTTAAAATTCTTTGGAAACTAATTTATATTCAAAAATAATTTAAATAATAATATATCCTTTTAAGACTTTAAACACAAGGTTTGAAACTATCAGAAATTAAATTCTTAAATTCTTGTTTTAAATTCATTTCCATTTCCAAATAAATTTATAACCATGTTTTATAGTTCAATTATTTATATAAGACAAAACAATTGGTTTACAAAACCATAAATAAAATCAAACACTATTAACTCTAAACAACTAGTTAAATTCTGAATTATACTTATATATATAATATTAGATTTTTTCCAAATATAGGAATAAATTTTCCAAAACAAGTATAGAGATTCAAATTTGAAGGACTCAAATCAAAGAGAATTTTGATTTTAAGATAAGTTGGAATCAGAAGATCCGATGATTAAATAGCAGAATAAGGAACCAGATAAGTTTATATAAATCGCAGGCAACCTTAACCGGGTCAACCTTGACTTAAAGAATAAGATCGATGTGGATTTTCTAGGGTAAATCTACATTCGATCTGAAGAGATAGAGTCCAAAATAACCAAAGATACTAGCATCTAAACCAAGGATAAATATAAATCTCTGGTGAATCAATGCTAATTGCAAAGGAGTTTTACCCCTTTATTATAATATTAGCGAGACCGCCAATTCACTATAAAGATCATCCGAAGTGGAGTTATGGGATACTCTAGAATCGAAAGAAAATGAATATTGGGGGACATGAATGGACTTCGGAACCGTAGGGAACGTTCCAAATTCGAAAAGGAAGAGATTCAAGCTCGAATGAAAGTGATTCTGTAAACCAAATTTACCATACATTCTAAGTTTTGCCTAGAGCCAAAGCTCTGATACCAACTGTAACGACCCGATATTTTCAACCATTCGCATCCGCACATGTCGGACTTGAATTGTTCAAAATACCGCGTTGTAAATAAAATTTGGAAAATATCAAAATATACAGTAAATAAATAATCACAGGATCACAGACACAGATATCAGAAAACTCGCAGCGGAATTTAAAAATACTTAGTGGTTCATGAAGCCACTATAAATAGTCTCAATCAAATAAAAATTACACAGTCTTTAATCCAAATATAGTTTTAAATCATCAGTAGAACAATCCAAATATCCACTAGTCTTGATTTCAAAAATTTAGATAAAGAACGGGAAGGGAAGTTAGCCAGCAGCTTGAAAGTGATCTACAGAAATCCTAGCTCCGGGATGAAACTAAACTGCAACTCAGGCTGACCCGAGCGTAAAAGAAAACATAAACACTCGGGTCAGGACATACATACTTATATAGTGTAAGTTAATTCAAGTGAACTATATTAAAGAACAAGTAACTTAAAGGATGCTTGGGACCGCCCATCCTCTAAGGATCCGTTAAACTATTTACTATGTAGTAATACTTCGCTATTAAAATAGTGTCTTTTAGTAAAATAAACTTACTTTTAAATAGCGTTAAGGCTTTACATTTTCCACCTTAACACGTAATAGTCCCAACAGTCCATCCAATAACATAGTCCCTCCTGATCGGGAAGCCACCAGAGGATACCACACGGCTACGGGAGAAAACCAAACTCGTACAAGGCTCGCTATGGTTGGTGACACGGCACAACTAGGCAATGCCAAGGTAGATATACCAATTACGCTTCTGGACCGATTGTAACGCATAGCGCGCAGCTACCGCCCACCTCGAACAACACTCCCAAATCAAAGGTCCGCACCAATACAATCACAAAAGTAATATAATGGCATACGAAGAAGTGCGTCCAATCAGAGGTGCTACCTCATTAATACGTCGATCGCTCCTGTTTTAGCCACCTTATGCCAACTCACGGGAGTCGGGTCCACGTATTTACCTCAAAGGAAATGTCTCCACCATCCTACTTCATTCTGGAATCTCCACCGCATACACGGTTGTCAAAGTTGTTTTCGGTATCGACAGAGAGTATGCCAGATATCCGATCTCGGTCTCTTTAACAACCACACGTTATTATAACTCGTGGTTACAACCTTTAAAAATGGTATTTATACTTTAAAAATCAAAATAAATTTAAAATACATTTCAATATCATAATATCATTTCAAACATCATTTATTTAAACATCAGTCATTTTATTTAATATAAAATACCATTTAAATCTATTCAGTTTATTTAGGAATTAATTGCCTTTCAACTCACATTTAAAAGTTATATTCTTCCATTTAAAACCATTTAAAGTGAATTCCTTAATTTTATTAATTTCATATTAAATTCCAAAATTTAAGTCTTTTTCCCAAAGATTATTAAATTTTATTAAAACAATCAAAAATTCAGTTTCCGTAGCACTTATAAAATGCTACCTAAAGTTATAGGTTAAACAGTTCATTTACAAAAGACAACATTTAAATGCTGTAATAGATTTCTTTATTTCCAACTAAACTTTAGTTATCTTTATCAACTATAGCACTTACAAAGTGCTATAATAGCTTTTAGTTCAAATTAGCCTTTAAGTTCATTTAAATTTAACTACAACATTCACAAATGTTGTAATATCCTTTATATTTAAAATTTCAAGGTTTAACTATAATTTCATAACTAAGTAAATTTTTATTTATATCATATTTAACTTACAAATCATATATTTTCACATGATGAAGTCATAATTTCAATACTCATATTTTTATGAATTTACAAGTAAATTTCATACAAAAAATCAAATTTTATTATGAATCTCTTATTTAAATCCAATTATTAAATTCCAATTACTTTAATTAAATTATTAACTTAACAATTAAGTTTTAAATTCCCAGAATATAACTTATTATCAATTATTTTACTTCATAAAATCTCACTTTTAACAAAAATTCAGAATTTCCCAAAATAAGTTATATTTCAAAATTTTGCTTAAACATTCATTTATTTAACATTTGACTCATTTAAAAATCATTATAAATTTTATAAAAATCATTTAAATACATTTAAACCAGAATATTATAAATTTTCCATTTAAAATGTTTTTTAAACATTTCAGAAAAATATTATATAAACCACGGGTCTGTATATAGTTTTCTAGCCTAGGTCAAGTGATACGGATATATATCATTTCAATCCGCAATTCACAGAAAAAACCCGGGTTCTATCATTTCAAACCCGTAATCCCAAGTTAAATAAATCACTAAATAAATAAATAAATGCATAAATAAGTAAGTATCGTTTAGGCCTATCATTTCAGCCTGTAATGATCTCTTTTTTTTTCCAGGGAACTTGCAGTGTGATTTTTGAACAGTAAATAATAATAAATAATACAACTGCAAAATATAACAATAGATAATACAACTGATGATGTGTCAATTAAATAATGGGGTTTAATATCATAAGTTAATATCATAGGCAGATAAAATTAAATAAAATAAGTTTACAATTACACTTGTGATTAATTCACAAATATACAAGTATGTTTGTCTGGTGAGGAATACTCACCTTTAGCAGCTAGAATTGAAATTCAAACCCAAATCTAAACTCCGCAAAGCACGAAAAGTCACGACAAAGCACAACTATATTGTTTTGAGTGGATGAAGAGTCAGATCCAAATCTTGTATACAAGCAATTATACAAACATAAGTGTATAATTCAACATACAAGATTATGAATCAAACTATGAACAATATGAATCAAGGGACATAACCTTTTGATAAAACAAGGCAAGATGCAAACTTGAGTGAAAAGAGAGCCAACATCCACATCTTGTACATAACAAAATAAAGAAAACAAATATCACGACATAAGAACATGATTCAATACAAAGGAATATAGATTAAAAAAAATGAAAGATAGGGATTAAAATGACAAAACCTTGATAAATCAACGCAAGGTGATCAATACATGGCTTGGTTAGGATTTGTATTAACTTTTGGCAATGTATGGCCATTAGGTGGTCATGGCCATACGGTGGAGGAAGTGAGGAGGTTATGGAGGTGGTCATGGTGGTGGAGGCCGAGCAATTGCCTGAAGAACAAAAACAAAAACAAGATGGAAGAAGGTGGAAGAAGCCATGGGATTAGAGCTTCCTATTTTTTTCATGCCAATGAAATATGCAAGGTGAGAACTTTTCACATGAAATAATAGTAAAAATGGCGGCTAGGGTTATGGAAAATGAATGGCTACAAGAATGGCAAGAAATAAAGAGGCTAGAATTGAAAAGGTCATGAGTTAAGGTAAAAGAAACATATATATTTAATCTTATATGCAAATGAAAAAAAGGAACGAGATAAGGAGAAGATTTTGGAGTGATTAGGAAGGGTAATACATAATTAAAGTATGGTAATTAAATAGATAGGTAGATAATAAGGTAAGAAATAAACAATTTAGCATATGCGTAATTTAAAACAAAGTAACGTATGTATAATTGAATTTTTTTTCAAGCTATTAAACAAAAGATACACATAAGAAATATTTAATAGATAAAATAAGGTCTGGACAAATAAATAAAGAAATAAATGTTACGAGATAGACATAGGAAAATAATACACAGACTAGGCAAATAAAAATGAGAAGTGGGAAATAAATCTTTTTATTTGAATGGAAAAAAGAGATACACAGTTATAATGAGGTGGAGAGCTAAGGTTATGGAAAATGAATGGCTACAAGAATGGCAAGAAATAAAGAGGCTAGAATTGAAAAGGTCATGAGTTAAGGTAAAAGAAACATATATATTTAATCTTATATGCAAATGAAAAAGGAATGAGATAAGGAGAAGATTTTGGAGTGATTAGGAAGAGTAATACATAACTAAAGTATGGTAATTAAATAGATAGGTAAATAAAAAGGTAAGAAATAAACAATTTAGCGTATGCGTAATTTAAAACAAAGTAACGTATGTATAATTGAATTTTTTTTTCAAGCTATTAAATAAAAGATACACATAAGAAATATTTAATAGATAAAATAAGGTCTAGAAAAATAAATAAAGAAATAAATGTCAAGATATAGACATAGGAAAATAATACAGAGACTAGGCAAATAAAAATGAGAAGTGGGAAATAAATCTTTTTATTTGAATGGCAAAATTAAATACACAGTTATGAATGAGGTGGAGGGCTAAGGTAAGAAAGAAAGAGGGTGTAAGCGAATAACTTGATGTATTAAATTTTCTTTCTTTCTAGAATTGCATGAGAGATGAGAATGATTAGCTTTGTACGTGAATAACAAGTACAATACAAGGCCAAAAGAAAATGAACAGCTAAAAGAAATAAAGAGTAGGCAATTAAAAAGGCAAGCAATTAAGACAATATAACGCATACCCTTTTAGTTTCTTCCAAGCCATAAATAAAAGATATAAGCAAGCAACAATCCAATAAATAAACATGACTGTCTAAACAAAATAAAAATAGAAAGATTTTATAGAGGTGGATATAAGAAAATAATAATAATAATAACATATATATATATATATATATAATATGTAATAAAAGTAGAAAAATTTATTGCGTGTAAAACAATGTATTTTATCAAAAAAAAGTATAAGTTTTAAATTCCCAATAAATCCAAATTTCAATTAATTACTTTCCAATAACTACCATGCTTACATTCTACTCTTTTATTAAATCTGTTATCACTCTATAAACCTAGTTATTATTTGTTTATCTTTCCTTACAAAAATATATATTCCAATTTTCATCTTTCTTTTGTAATAACTTGTTATTTTCAATTATATTGAATTTCCCAAATATATACATTTATCATAAATAAAACCTAAATCAATTTATTCAACTTGGTTTCATTCCTTTATTTCATCTTATGAATAAAATATAAATTTCCATTTATGTCATTTCATTTACATTCACACATTACAGTTACAGTCCTATCTCACATTAATGAACATTTATCTACATTTAAATGTAATTGACTTCCTACTCTGAATTTAGCAGCCCTAAATAAAAAGGTGACTTGCATAAATGTTGTCACTAACTTTATATTACACTCAAGTTTATTATTCCCGCTAATTATCAGAACTGCTTATATAATGTTGAATTCACTCCATTACCATACGTTTATTTGCATATATTCAATTTAATACCCAAAAGTAACAGTTATAACTACATTAATAGACCAATTAAATAGTAACTTACAATCGTTACTATATCCTTTTTATTTTCATTTCATTTTAAACACTCACTTCATTATAAATTATAAAGGTTTTTTTTTCTTTTTTTCTTCTTCTTAAATTTAATTACAAAAATCTTATTACATCTTAGGTCAAATTAACGCACACACATATGTATATACAAATCATTGTAAATAATGTCTTAAACTTAATACAACATCTTTATGTTAAAATTTATAACTTAGTAAATTCTTTAATTTTAAGCAATAATTAAGGTCTAACGTTAATTTAAAAGGAAATAAAAGGAATCGTGATATTTTGAAATAAATTCAAGTTATTTTTATAAAGAAGCCCCCCCTTTTTTTAACTTTAAACAAAAGTATGCAAAAACCAAAAGATTGGATTTAAATAATGAACACATGCAAACATTAATAAACTACATATGTTTTCTAGTTGAATCAATAACAGAAATATTACATTAATTACGGCTTAAATTAAGATTACAATAAGTTCTTTTTTTCCCTCTTTTACCAAAACTTATTAACTTAAAAATTTAATTAATGAAAATTTTACTTTAAAAAAACAACGTTTTCAAGAAAAACTTGATTAAAATATTTACAAATTTATGGGTTGTTACAATACATATCAATGAAAGATTAGAAATTTGCACGTGCTCAGTACTGTATAAACAAGGATCCGTGAGCCCGAAGACTCCAAACCCAATATCACTCGAGCTGTGAAGAATGACCAACTCCGAAAGTGATACAATAGGGCAACAAACCCGAAGACACAAACCCGAAGGTACAAACCCGAAGGCAACATACCCGAAGGCAACATACCCGAAGGCAACAAACCTGAAGGAGACAGTCCGAACACACTATCCCAAAGGGAACAAACCGTAGTGGTGAAGGTCCGGAGGCCTAGTACTGGACAAAACTAACTGGCGAAATGTGTCATAACTCTCAAAAAGGAATCCGAAAAGTGGTAACGTGAGTCCCATAACCACTCGTTCGCACTAAATGGTTTACTATCCGTTAGTTAATTTCACACTCATAGCAGTACAAAGTTTACCTCATCTCAATGGTAAACCAAACCAAAAGGTCAAAAAAATTAATCGAATAGGGCAGGTGTGACGACCGCCCATGACTCCCGCACTAAAACAAGAGAAAAGAGCGCTGAAAAACGTGCCAGGCAGCCATGGACGATAGTCAGGGTAAAATAAAACAGAAACTCCATCGCATAACTCACAGCGCATGGATAAAATACAATAGAGAAATATATATATAGTGAAGCTTCATAACAGGAAATCATCATATAAGCATCACAGTAGTTTGATACAATCATCCAAGCAAATCCATACATCAAAGCCTCACTACATAGCACTCAGAATATATACAAGCAGCGGAACACCCAGTATAAATAGTAAGAAAACTAATATGCAAAGCCTCCTGCTCGTCTTCGTCATCATCAGAGTAGATCTCCAAAAACAGCACCTGTCACCTGCTACCTAGTCTGCCCATCCCAACATGGATGAGCAGCCCAAGGTAATAAGAGGAGACATAAAACCTTGAGTCAGACAAAGTCTTAGTGAGCAGTAAACCAACTATCAAACATACCAAAAGAGCATAAGGGATAAAAGGAATAGGAACCAAACCATCCCACTCCACCTCTTTCTACAGTGATAGCCCCCAGACTCACACTAAGGAGAAGCAAGTATAACATAGCATACAATTAAGGAAAAGAAATAACCACTCGAGTCAAGGACGATGTTTTCCAAATACAAACCCCCAAGGCCTAAACCAAGATCAGATAAGCACCCAGAAAACACCGCTCTTGAGACCGAATGATGATACAACCAAACATCCATGACTCTGGCTATCACTGTTATCATTGCCTTGATATCACCGTTAGTTGAATGACCACCTGTCAAGGGCTAATGGTAACCCCGGTTCTAGGCATAGCTCCGCACGTCATCGTGACCCGTGCCTAGGACTTACCTACTCTGCCCAGAGTACTCAACTACCTACCTGTAGTCTTTTGGGTGTCCCGACTACCTACCTGTAGTCGTTTTGGGCGCCCCATGTACTCTTGCTTTTGAGCATGCTAGAACCTTCAACAACGATGAGATCCAAGCCTCCTAGTCATCCTCCTCGATGACTATTCTCATACTAGCTCAAGCTACCTCCCGAGCAATCCATTACCAACCAACTCGAACCATCCCTCGAGTTATCAACATGCTTGGAATGATCCCTGCCTGGATTACGCCAAGTCTACATCACATCATACTTCGCTTTATCATACCATAGCAAAGTCTCAACTCAACAACATGGTTTGCCTCATCGCATCATGGCAAAGTTCCATCTCAACATCATTCAATCCATACATATGAGCTTCAACATCCGCCTCATATACCTTTAGCAGCTTTCACCATTCAAGAGCCTCTTCTATAGCTTTTGAATCATCTTTGACCATACTTGTCCAAACCTATCAACTAGATAGCTCATTCACGACAATCAATCAAGGCAAACATTAATCCAAACAAATAAATATTCAATCAAGATCTAATTAGGCATTTATAACTAAAATGGCAATTTCGTAAATAAATGAGCATAGAACTAACATTCATGAATCATGGGTTTTTAGCATAGATCTAGCAAATATAAAACATGGGTTTTGTTTCTATAACTTAATAAATGAACTTGCATAGGTAAACATCTTCACAAACAATGGATCTACACTTGGATCTAAGAAAAATGCACAAAATCACTATCTACAACACTCCAACAAACCACCAATCCGATATACTCCTTTGGGTCCGCGTGAGAGATAACTACCACTCACCAAATCACTCAAACACCTCAAAAACTAATCACTACAGATCTGGACAGCGAAGATCAAGGCTTGATCCGGCAATATTTTGCTTCAAACGATGAAATCTAGCTTCGTTGGATGAAGATCTTCAACTTTGTCTCTTGGATCTTCAATCTCGATCTTCGATCTTGGATGGATGTTAGAATTAGATTGGAATGGAGAAAAGAAGATGAAGAAATGTTGTAGTCGAGTTCCCAAAATGGCAGCACTTCGTTGCTTCAAAAACCGGTGCCAAAAAGTGAGCCAAAGTCCTCTATTTATAGGCTGATTTTCCCCTGAGTCGTCGCCCCTTAGGTCGGCCCCGAACTAACCCATGAGTCGTCCACGACTCAAGCCAATCCTACCGACACAAGCTCAACTAGCCTCTGCCGACCCAACGACCTATCTGCCACACGACTCATCGGCATAGCCGACCTAACTCTCATACGACTCAAACACAGGCAGTGCTTTGACCCAACGACCTACACGATACAAAGGCCTCCGACCTAACTTAGGTCGCTGCCGACTTAACTAGTATAC
Organism: Allium cepa; assembly: GCA_030765085.1. Taxonomy (NCBI): domain Eukaryota; kingdom Viridiplantae; phylum Streptophyta; class Magnoliopsida; order Asparagales; family Amaryllidaceae; genus Allium; species Allium cepa. Next base: position 314,210,974 of record CM060937.1, read on the forward strand.
CGACCCAACTACACAACACACACACACACAGGGTCACACGACCTAGTTCCCTGCCGACCTAAACCCAGAACACATACCGACTCACGACTTAACAACTTCACGAGATAACACACCCTGCCGACCTAAGCCCCCTACCGACTCAAAACCCCACCGACTCAACTATCCACGTCCTAAGCCTTAACCCCCTTAAGCCGCTCTACCTATAAGTCGGTCAAACGACTTAACACTGAGTCGCTCACTACCTTGACCTGTTAACTCGGCAACTCACTAACTCGGCCAAATCTATAGGTCGCTACCTCTATGAGTCGGTCACAACTTATCCCATGAGTCGGTCAGATTCTAACATGGTCACAAATCTTAGGTCGTATACCCTCATGAGTCGGCCACCCTTTAACTCATCCAAACCCTATAAGCCGTGACTCGTTCAATCCTTAATCAGCTAAGCCTATGAGTCGGTCACGACTCAACACTTAACACACGAGTTAACTCCCCCTACGACTCATGCTAGAGACAACATAAACAACACTAACAACCTGTAAATTTTACGATCTATCGACACGTAAAATACGGGTCGTTACATTCTCTCCCCCTTAGGAATTTCGCCCCCAAAATTCCAAGCAAACAACAGCAATCAAAGATATTCTGCATGCCTACCATCCATAGCAATCAACAAACCATGCATCCAATTCTAGCCTAGCATGCAGAATTCTAAGACTTAGAACAAGCTACAAATTCATGAGATGTCACGACACTTTAGGGCCATACCTCGAAGAGTCCGGGATGAGCTGCCTTCATCCTCTCTTCCTCCTCCCACGTACAGTCGTTAACATCATCACTCCATTGTACCTTGAGCAACGTAATCATCTTCCTCCTAAGCTGTTTCGTATCGGTTTCAACAATACGAAGCGGCTTACGAGGTCTCGAAACAACTGGATCAACCTCCAAGTCTTCACAGCTATCAGCAGAAACCACAGTACTTGGGTCATGCACACACTTCCGTAGATAAGATACATGAAAAACATTGTGCACACCCGCCATCTTTTCCGGTAACTCCAATCTGTAAGCGAGCTTTCCAATTCGCTCGATAATCGGGAATGGTCCAACAAATCTCGGAGTTAACTTTCCTATCTTCCCAAATCTAATAGCACTCTTCAATGGAGAAATCTTCACAAAAACCATCTCTCCTACATCGAATTCCAAATCCTTACGACGATTATCGGCATAACTTTTCTGACGATCTTGGGCTGCTTTCATTCGTTGCCGAATGATCTCTATACAATCCGAAGTTTGTCGAATCATTTCTGGCCCAAGTATCAGCTTTTCTCCAGTTTCCAACCAACATGTCGGAGAGTTACACGGTCTTCCATATAATGCCTCATATGGTGCCATACCAATACTCGACTGGTAACTGTTGTTATATGCAAATTCCACCAAATGAAGGTGATCTTCCCATGATCCTCCGAAGTCCAAAACACATGCTCTAAGAAGATCTTCCAATACTCGGTTGACTCTCTCAGTCTGACCATCTGTTTGAGGGTGATAAGCTGTACTCAAACACAACTCGGTTCCCAAAACCTCCTGGAAGCTCTTCCAAAATCCACTAGTGAACAATGGGTCTCGATCGCTCACTATACTCTTCGGAATACCATGGAATCGAACTATCCACTTAACATACAACTCAGCCAACTTCGATGCAGTCCTAGTTGATCGAACAGGAATGAACCTTGCACTCTTGGTCAAACGATCTACTATGACCCAAATTCCTTCATTTCCTGCTCTTGTCCTAGGTAGACCATCGATAAAGTCCATCGACACTTGCTCCCACTTCCATGTAGGAACTTCTAATGGCTGAAGTAATCCACTGGGCTTCTTCTGCTCAGCTTTCACTAACTGACAGTTCATACACTTGGAAATAAAATTTCCAACATCCTTCTCATGCCTTCCCAGTAGTAAGTTCTCTTCATATCCCGATACATCTTATTTCCACCTGGATGAATTGTCAACTTCGAGTGCTGGCCCTCCTTCAGAACTTCATCTCTCAATCCATCTACATCGGGAACAACCAATCGTCCTTGCTTCCGAAGCCAACCCTCTCGATCGACCTCGAATCCCTTATCCTTCTCTGGGTCCAATCCAGATTCCAAATCTCGGATGATCTTGACAAGCTTATCGTCTCGCTTTTGGCTCTCGCCAATTCTTTCCACAAGAGTAGGTCTTATCGATAAGTTTGCCAACATCTCCGGTTCCAATTCACATCTGGGCCTGAAATCAAATCCAGCCAAATACTCGAGACTCTTCCATTCCGAAAACATGGCTCCCAATCCTGCATGTCTTCGACTTAACGCATCAGCCACTGCGTTACCTTTTCCCGGAGTATAGGCTATACCAAAATCATAAGATGCTAGAAACTCTAGCCACCGTTGCTGTCGAAGGTTCAAATCCTTTTGGGAGAACAGATACTTCAACGACTTATGATCTGTAAACAACTCGAATCTAACTCCCAATAGATAATGTCTCCACATCTTCAAAGCAAACACAATTGCCGCTAACTCCAAATCATGAGTCGGATAATTCCTTTCATGCGGCTTCAGTTGTCGACTAGCATACGCAACAACTTTATCTTTCTGCATTAGCACTGCTCCAAGTCCAGTGCCACATGCATCGGTGTAAACCACCATCTCATCATTCCCACTTGGAATAGTCAAAACAGGAGCACTCGTCAGTCGCTCTTTTAGGATTTCAAAAGCTTGCTCACACTTAGCATCCCATCTGAACACTTGGTTCTTTTTCGTCAATCCTGTTAACGGTGCAGCTATCTTGGAAAAGTCTTTGATAAACCGACGATAATATCCTGCTAATCCAAGAAAACTCCTCACATCAGATGCATTCTTAGGTCTAACCCAATCTTGGATTGCTGCCACCTTAGCGGGATCAACCGCTATTCCATTTCTAGAGATAACATGGCCTAAGAACCTCACTTCACTCTTCCAGAAGTGACACTTCGAAAACTTAGCCTTCAGCTGATGTTTCCGCAAGATTTCCAAAACAATCCTTAAGTGCGTCTTGTGCTCTTCTTCAGTTCCGGAGTAAACCAAAATATCATCCACGAACACAAGTACAAATTTGTTCAACTGATCTCTGAACACTCTATTCATAAGATCCACAAAATATGCTGGCGCGTTAGTCAATCCAAACGGCATTACCAGCCACTCATAAAACCCGGATGGTGTCCTGAAAGCAGTCTTCGGCACACTATCCCTTGCCACTCTCAACTGGTGAAATCCCGTTGCCAAATCCATCTGAGAAAACACCTTAGCCTCGTGAAGCTGGTCAAACAAGTCATCTATTCTTGGCAATGGATACTTGTTTTTCCTAGTCAACTTATTCAGCTCACGATAATCCACGCACAACCTCAACGACCCATCCGCTTTGGTGGCGAACACAACAGGTGCACCCCATTCGGACACACTACGCCGAATAAATCCTTTCTGCAAAAGGTCATCAACCTGCACCTTCAACTCTAACTGCTCTCTAGGCGCCATCCGCCTAAGAGGCATCACAACAGGTCTGGCTCCCTCAACTAGATCGATACGAAACTCGATCTCCCTATGCGGCGGCAACCCTTTGACTTCGTCAAAGACATCCTCAAATCCATTCACAATAGGCACCGATGACAGTCCATCCCGTGGAACAACCAGCGAATACATGAAGCTCATGAAGACGTCTTCCTCATACTTACATCGTATCACAACCTTTCGCCCTTCCACATTCCCGACTGTCACCTCCAGCCTCTCACAATCAATCCTAGCCGCATAATTCCTAAGCCAGTCCATACCCAAAATAATTCCGAACCCCGCAAAGTTCAGAACAAGGCAATCACAAACAAACGAGCAATCATGACACGACACAACTAGACCATGGCATACCATACACAAACATGACGAACCCCCAACTGGATTAGTCACAACCAATGGCCTATCAACAATATCCGGTCTCAAACCTAACCGGTCTACCAAATCATTACAAACAAAAGAATGCGATGCTCCAGTATCAAACAACACTCTAACTGGAACACCACAGATAGAAAGAGTACCTTGAACCACCACACTCTTCCCCTTCTCTTCAGCTGTAGGAGCTTTTGAAGACGACGGCACAGCTCCCAAAGCATAAGCTTGCACAATCTGCCTATCTTTCCTCGGCTCTGGGCAATCCTTCTTGATATGTCCCAGCTTATCACAGTTATAACACTTTCCCGGCACCTTGGGATTCTTACAATCTTTGTAAAGATGGCCCTTCTGTTGGCAGTTATAACAAGTCACTTCGCCTTTCGGCTTCTTCTGGCCATCCTTACCCTTCTGCTGCTGCTGCTTCCACCTCTTATTGCCATTCTGGTGTGGTTTAGATCCTTCCCTGGTTACAGCAACAACAGAACTTTCCTTAGGAAACAAACTCTCATGCCTAAGGGCTTTCTCCACAAGCTTCTCAAATGGATCGTCCAAATGATCCACTAACTGTCTCCCAAGATAAGCATCCAGACCAGTCACAAACTTCTCATTCTTCTGATAGGGAGAATCAATGTACGATCTGGCATACTTGGACAAAGCTTCAAACTCAGAAATATACTCAAGAACTGGTCTCCCACCTTGCTTGAGCTCTACAAACCTCTTGAACAAAACAGACTTCTGAGCCGTAGAGATGAACTTGGCTTCAAATCTAACTTGGAATTGCTCCCAAGTAATCTCTTCTTCTGGGGTATCAATGTTGATAGAATTCCACCAATCAGCAGCTCTTCCCTGAAGCTGTCTCGATGCAAGCTTTCTCTTAGTTGCATCCTCAATCCCTAAGTCACCAAAGATCCTTCGACATGCATCAATCCATCTCTGCACCTCAATAGTCGACTCCGTCCCCAAGAAAGCTTTTCCTCCAAGGGAAGTATAATCCTTACAAAGCTTAGCAAAATCCACCGGTCTTGGAGCTTGAACTTGAACTCCCACATCCACTGATGATCCTGAAGCTGGTATCCTTCTCATGATCGAAGTCATCATCGCTTCAAACATAGTTCCATAATCAACAGCTCCTTCATCAGCACGGCTTTCCCTTGCAGCTGGTCTCCCTCTTCGACTCATCCTTAATATCTGTAATAAGAATGATTAGAACACCTTAAGAAACAACTACATAAGGAGTTCAAATCCTTCTAGGCTACCATATTATATATAGTAATCATCCATCAAAATACAATTACGCCTCTCATACGTAGTTGCGTCAGCGAGCGTTGGCTAAAATCGATTAACCAAGGCTCTGATACCAAATGTGACGACCGCCCATGACTCCCGCACTAAAACAAGAGAAAAGAGCGCTGAAAAACGTGCCAGGCAGCCATGGACGATAGTCAGGGTAAAATAAAACAGAAACTCCATCGCATAACTCACAGCGCATGGATAAAATACAATAGAGAAATATATATATAGTAAAGCTTCATAACAGGAAATCATCATATAAGCATCACAGTAGTTTGATACAATCATCCAAGCAAATCCATACATCAAAGCCTCACTACATAGCACTCAGAATATATACAAGCAGCGGAACACCCAGTACAAATAGTAAGAAAACTAATATGCAAAGCCTCCTGCTCGTCTTCGTCATCATCAGAGTAGATCTCCAAAAACAGCACCTGTCACCTGCTACCTAGTCTGCCCATCCCAACATGGATGAACAGCCCAAGGTAATAAGAGGAGACATAAAACCTTGAGTCAGACAAAGTCTTAGTGAGCAGTAAATCAACTATCAAACATACCAAAAGAGCATAAGGGATAAAAGGAATAGGAACCAAACCATCCCACTCCACCTCTTTCTACAGTGATAGCCCCCAGACTCACACTAAGGAGAAGCAAGTATAACATAGCATACAATTAAGGAAAAGAAATAACCACTCGAGTCAAGGACGATGTTTTCCAAATACAAACCCCCAAGGCCTAAACCAAGATCAGATAAGCACCCAGAAAACACCGCTCTTGAGACCGAATGATGATACAACCAAACATCCATGACTCTGGCTATCACTGTTATCATTGCCTTGATATCACCGTTAGTTGAATGACCACCTGTCAAGGGCTAATGGTAACCCCGGTTCTAGGCATAGCTCTGCACGTCATCGTGACCCGTGCCTAGGACTTACCTACTCTGCCCAGAGTACTCAACTACCTACCTGTAGTCTTTTGGGTGTCCCGACTACCTACCTGTAGTCGTTTTGGGCGCCCCATGTACTCTTGCTTTTGAGCATGCTAGAACCTTCAACAACGATGAGATCCAAGCCTCCTAGTCATCCTCCTCGATGACTATTCTCATACTAGCTCAAGCTACCTCCCGAGCAATCCATTACCAACCAACTCGAACCATCCCTCGAGTTATCAACATGCTTGGAATGATCCCTGCCTGGATTACGCCAAGTCTACATCACATCATACTTCGCTTTATCATACCATAGCAAAGTCTCAACTCAACAACATGGTTTGCCTCATCGCATCATGGAAAAGTTCCATCTCAACATCATTCAATCCATACATATGAGCTTCAACATCCGCCTCATATACCTTTAGCAGCTTTCACCATTCAAGAGCCTCTTCTATAGCTTTTGAATCATCTTTGACCATACTTGTCCAAACCTATCAACTAGATAGCTCATTCACGACAATCAATCAAGGCAAACATTAATCCAAACAAATAAATATTCAATCAAGATCTAATTAGGCATTTATAACTAAAATGGCAATTTCGTAAATAAATGAGCATAGAACTAACATTCATGAATCATGGGTTTTTAGCATAGATCTAGCAAATATAAAACATGGGTTTTGTTTCTATAACTTAATAAATGAACTTGCATAGGTAAACATCTTCACAAACAATGGATCTACACTTGGATCTAAGAAAAATGCACAAAATCACTATCTACAACACTCCAACAAACCACCAATCCGATATACTCCTTTGGGTCCGCGTGAGAGATAACTACCACTCACCAAATCACTCAAACACCTCAAAAACTAATCACTACAGATCTGGACAGCGAAGATCAAGGCTTGATCCGGCAATATTTCGCTTCAAACGATGAAATCTAGCTTCGTTGGATGAAGATCTTCAACTTTGTCTCTTGGATCTTCAATCTCGATCTTCGATCTTGGATGGATGTTAGAATTAGATTGGAATGGAGAAAAGAAGATGAAGAAATGTTGTAGTCGAGTTCCCAAAATGGCAGCACTTCGTTGCTTCAAAAACCGGTGCCAAAAAGTGAGCCAAAGTCCTCTATTTATAGGCTGATTTTCCCCTGAGTCGTCGCCCCTTAGGTCGGCCCCGACCTAACCCATGAGTCGTCCACGACTCAAGCCAATCCTACCGACACAAGCTCAACTAGCCTCTGCCGACCCAACGACCTATCTGCCACACGACTCATCGGCATAGCCGACCTAACTCTCATACGACTCAAACACAGGCAGTGCTTTGACCCAACGACCTACACGATACAAAGGCCTCCGACCTAACTTAGGTCGCTGCCGACTTAACTAGTATACCGACCCAACTACACAACACACACACACAAGGTCACACGACCTAGTTCCCTGCCGACCTAAACCCAGAACACATACCGACTCACGACTTAACAACTTCACGAGATAACACACCCTGCCGACCTAAGCCCCCTACCGACTCAAAACCCCACCGACTCAACTATCCACGTCCTAAGCCTTAACCCCCTTAAGCCGCTCTACCTATAAGTCGGTCAAACGACTTAACACTGAGTCGCTCACTACCTTGACCTGTTAACTCGGCAACTCACTAACTCGGCCAAATCTATAGGTCGCTACCTCTATGAGTCGGTCACAACTTATCCCATGAGTCGGTCAGATTCTAACATGGTCACAAATCTTAGGTCGTATACCCTCATGAGTCGGCCACCCTTTAACTCATCCAAACCCTATAAGCCGTGACTCGTTCAATCCTTAATCAGCTAAGCCTATGAGTCGGTCACGACTCAACACTTAACACACGAGTTAACTCCCCCTACGACTCATGCTAGAGACAACATAAACAACACTAACAACTTGTAAATTTTACGATCTATCGACACGTAAAATACGGGTCGTTACAGAAGGGATTAATTGGAAAGATAAACGCAAGGATTCATGGTCCATGTTTTACCTAACCATTTAATCTCTCTTCCACTCTGCTCGAAGTGAGAAATTGTGTGTGTGCGTTTTAAAATATGATTTAAAAATTGGAGAAGCAAGCTTTTAATACAATTTGAAAGATTATTTTATAAAAACCCGTGGATGAAGTCAAAAAGGAATCATCAAGGTCAAATATGCATAAACAACTAATTGGAATCAACTTAGATCGATAAAAATTGGAATCACAAACCAATAGGCACACTACGCGAAACAGGGAAACAAGAGCAGGTCGGTTGACCGGACATCCTGAGTCGGCCGACCGAAATAGCCCAGAAAGTTTCGGCTACAGCTTCGGTCGACCGGCCAGAGAGTTCGGTCAACCGAGCCCCCTTATCCTGCATTTCCTACCCTATTTATTGAAGACAAACTCTCCCAATTCGTAACCGGTCGAGCACGGACGCTAGGGGATTACTCCCATCGGTTACCCGGTCCTATTGGCTTCTCGAAGCATAACCAAAAACATGTTCAAACATCAAAGTTAGGATCTTTAATGATTTGAACCCAAACACTAAAAATTTGGATATTCACCAATTCAATCCAAACCGAAAGTAAGTGCACATGAATAAGTGTTAGGAACTCATGCCCAACAATCAAAGATAGTTATAGAGAAAGATGTGAGATAAAAATCTCACCTTTTAACTGAAAAACAAAGAAGAAGAAGCTCAATTGCAAGGAGAAGACGAACCACTCTCCACTTCAACTCTACTAGCTTCAACCTAAGATCAAAACAAGTATTTTCCTAAGTTAGGTTTAGGAAACTTTCTGAAATTGAAGAAGTAAGAGTTGGAGAAGATGAAGAGAAGGCTTACTAATAGCTTCTCTTTGATTTTGGAGCAAGAATTCAAGTTGCAAATAAACTAGGGCTTGGAATTTCTAATTCCTCTTCTCTTCCCCCATTTTCAATTTTAGCTTGAGTTTTATAAAATAAAATGAGTGAGTGGAGAGGAGAGGGGTTGAGTTGAGGTTATTTAGTTAGCTAGTGGGCTGAACCCAAACCCAAAAGCCAACTAGAAAAGTAGCAAAATTCAACTTACTCCAAACATATCAAAGCTTATACTCAAAAAGATCGCAAACGCCATTTTGAACTCAATTGAAGTGGTTTCGAGCCCTAATTCGGCCGTTTGCAAATATTGACATTTCGGACCTAAAATCCGACTAACGATGCTATATTTAAATAAAATATTTAAATATATAATCGTTAAATATGCGGGTTGTTACAGATCTCCCCTCCTTACAAAATTGCGTCCCCGCAATTCCTAGAGACGATATTTGTAACAACTACATACATACATCATTCAAAAGGAAAGGAAATAAGCTTAAGATGAAAAGATATTCTCACCGTTACCAAGCAAAGATAGAAAACCTAGATAAGATCGCTCCATAAACTCTCTAGTTTCCCAAGTACAGTCATTGGGGTTAGCGGACCATTGAACTTTAACGAGCGGCACGTCCTTGTTTCGAAGGTGTCGCACCTCCGTGGCAAGCACGCGAATAGGTTGCTATACAATTGATAAGTCTGGTGAGATCTCAAGCTCTTGCAAATCAGGAGAATCGATAACAGAATCCGACTCTCGAAGACACTTCCGAAGTTGAGAGACATGAAACACGTTGTGAATGCCAGATAAATGAGAAGGAAGTGAAACTCTATAAGCCATAGGGCCAATACGTTCAGTAATAGAAAATGGTCCTATAAAGCGAGGAGCCAATTTCCCAGTCATATTGAAACACATAACCCCCTTCAAAGGAGAAACACGAATAAAAACAGGATCACTACTCGAGAACTCGAGAGGCTTCCTACGGTTGTCTGCATAGGATTTCTGGCGACTCTGTGCCTCTTTCATTCTCAACCGAATCAAATCAATCTTCTCAGAAGAATCACGTATAAAATCTGGGCCAAGAATAAGCTTCTCCCCAGATTCCAACCAACAAGAAGGTGATCGACATGGTCCTCTGTATAAGGCTTCGAAAGGAGCCATACCGATACTGGACTGAAAACTATTATTGTAGGAGAACTCTACAAGAGGTAGGTGATCCTCGCAACTACCGCCAAAATCAAAAATACAAATACAGAGAAGATCTTTCAAGATATGATTCACCCGTTCAGTCTGTCCGTCAGACTGTGGATGATAAGCTGTGCTAAAATTTAGCTTTATTCCCAAAGCTTGCTGAAGACTCTGCCAAAAATTACTCAGGAATAAAGAATCACGGACACTCACAATAGAACTCGGAACACCGTGAAGTCTCACAATTTCCTTGACATACAACTTAGCCAAATGCGAAGCAGTTCTATCAGAATTAATAGAAATAAAATGAGCAGATTTAATGAGGCGATCAACAATAACCCATATGCTAGAATGGCCCGATCTCGAACGAGGTAGGCCGTCAATGAAATCCATAGAAAACTGATCTCATTTCCGCAATGGAATCTCAAGTGGCTGAAGAAGACCCGAAGGACGCAGATGTTCAGCCTTAATACGCTGATAAGTTATGCAATTACTCACATAACTCACTACATCGCGCTTCATGCCTTTCCAATAATAAAGATGATTCATATCGGCATACGTCTCACTACTACCAGGATGAATGGCATACATAGAAAGGTGACAGTCATCAAGAATGTCATGCCTAAGTGCAAAATTAGAAGGCACAAAAAAACGGTTCTTCTTGCAAAGACACCCATGAGAATCAATGCTGAAATCATGCAACGCCTCATCACAGGATCCAAACTCACAAAGCTGAATAAGACGCAACAAATCAGGATCACGCCGTTGAGCATCGGCATACGATCCAACAAAATGGGTCGAGTTCCCAAACTAAATAATAGAATAGTAGAATCAGAAAATAAAGCTCGATCACGGATTTCACAAAAAGACAGAGTCTCAAGAAAATCCCACTCGGCAAGCATCATAGAAACAACAGCCGAATGTTTGCGACTAAGCGCATCAGCAACACGATTATCTATACCAGGGGTTTACTGGATATCGAAGTCATAGGGAGCAAGAAACTCGAGCCAACGCTGTTGTCTCACATTTAGTTCCTTCCGAGTGAACAAATACTTCAAGGATTTATGAACGCTATAGAGAATGAAGCGCTTGTCCAATAAATAGTGTCGCCAAATCTTCAAGGCAAGGACAATGGCGGCTAAATCAAGATCATGAGTAGCATAGCGAACTTCATTCGGACGCAGTTGCCTAGAAGCATAAGCAACTACCCGATCCTTCTGCATAAGAACGACACCAAGACCACTACCACAAGCATCGGTGTAGACAACACGATTATGATTCCCCTCGGGAACTACAAGAACAGGAGCATTAGTGAGAAGTTCCTTTAATGTCTGAAAGGAAGCTTCACACTTGTCGAACCAAATAAAGTGAATGCCTTTCCAAGTATGGCTGGTGAGAGGAAGCACAATACGGGAAAAATCCTTAATGAACCGACGGTAATAACCCGCCAATCCAAGGAAACTACGAATCTCATGCACATTCTCAGGCCTCTTCTAATTCTGGATGGCTTCGGTCTTTGAGGGATCGACAGAAATGCCATCGGAAGATACAACATGGCCTATGAACTTAACCCTATTCTTCTAAAAGTGGCACTTGGAGAATTTGGCTCTAAGCTGATGGTGACGAAGAGTACTCAAGACAATTCTCAAGTGATTAGCATGCTCAGCTTAAGACTTAGAATAAATAAGGATGTCATCAATAAACATAAGGATGAACTTATCGAGATATTCCTGGAATACTCGATTCATGAGATCGACAAAGAAAGTAGGAGCGTTCGTCAAACTGAACGGCATAATGAGCCACTCAAAAAAACCACAACGAGTGCGGAAAGCGGTAAGAGGTATGCTATCCTCCACGACTCGTAACTGATGAAAACCCATGGCAAGGTCGAGCTGAGAAAATACCTTAGCACCACTCAATAAATCGAGCATATCATCGATCTTAGGCAATGGATACCTATTCCTGATGGTTAACTCGTTAAGCTTGCGATATTCAACGCAAAGCCTACGAGTTCCATCAGACTTCTTCATCAAAATGACCGCGGATCCCTACGGAGAAAAACTAGACTGAATCAACTGCTTGGACTCAAGCTCTAAAAGCTGCTTCGTGAGTTCCTCATTTTCTTTTGAAGACATCCTCGTGGGAGGACGACTAACTGGCTGCGTGCCTGAAATGAGATCAATACGGAACTCAGTTACCCGCTTGGGTGGCAAACACGAAACAGGTTCAAAAACATCAGAAAAGTCACAAGCGATAGGAATACGAGATATATCATCATTATCTCGAGAATCAAGAGAATGTAAAGCCATTTCGAAATTATCCACATTCCGAAGAACAAGTGATAGCCGAGTAGGTGAATTCAGATGTCGAAGATATAAAATCCTCTAAGAACAAATAATCCTGGCATCGTACCTCACTAGCCAGTCCATTCCCAAAATCGTATCAAATACCGGACAAGAAATAACGTGTAGATTCGCACGAAAAGAAAAGCCACATAAAACAATCTCAACATCATCACAAAGCATACTAAGGGTCGCGGATCCCCCAATAGGACTCACAATCCTTAAAGAGGTAACCAAACAAGAAACATCCAAAGATAAATCATCGACGAGCTTTTTCGATACGAAAGAATGTGAAGCTCCCGTATCGAAAAGAACTCGAATACTATGGTTATGAAATAAAATAGAACCTTCCAAAATAGATGGAGATATACCTTTGGGTTGAGAAGAACCTTCAGAAGCCTTAGCAGCATAAAGCTTGATAGACTTGGCACCAGCCGGAACAGTAGGGCAAGTGGAAACATGATGACCTTCCTTCTTGCAATAGCGGCAGAAGAGAGGCTTAGAACAAGCTCGAATCATATGATCAGGAGAACCACAATTGAAACACTTCCGAATGAAAGGTGTTCCAGAAGGCTGACGCTGAGAACTAAAACCACCAGTCTTCTTATTCTTAGAAGGATAAGACTTGGACTTCTGAAATGGAAACTTCCTCTTATTGGGGTTCTTGAAAACCTCAACATCATCACCACTATCACACTCCTTCTCGACGGTAATCTACCAACTCCTCAAAAGAAAGCTTAAGCTGGAGCAACAAAGACTTCTTAAGATATTTCTTAACAGCAGAAACAAACTTCAAATTCTTCTTATAAGAAGTGCTAATGAATTCAAGAATATACTTAGATAAAGCCTTGAATGATGCAACATACTCAGAAAAAGAAGATTTCCCTTGGTTCAACTCAAGGAAGCGACGGGTCAATAAAACTTTTTCAGATTCAGGAACGAACTTGAGTTCGAATTGTCCCCGAAACTGAGTCCAAGAAAGAGTAGACTCATCAATTTCAGCCGCAAGAAGCTCATACCAATCAAGAGCATGCTCTTGTAATAAGATAGAAGTTACAAGGACTCTATCATGATCAGAAAGATCCATGCGATATAAAATACGCTCGCATGTGCGAAGCCAAGCTTGGACTTCAAGAACAGACTCAGAACCTTTAAACGGCTTTCCTCCAAGATGAGCAAAATCGCTGCACATACGTGCAAAGGAAGACTTGCGAGGTGGAGATATTCGAGGAGGAACTGGAAGCTGGGTGCTTTTAAACAATTCCAAAAACTGATCGGCGTACATATAACGCCATTCGGATGTGAGCCACTGGATTGCCCAGCATCCGAATGTCGTCCCCTGCCTTTTCCAGGCATACACTGAAAGTAAGATAAGAACAAGATTATTCACAAAGGTAGATATCACTAATTTAAATGTGGAATACTATGGAAGAAAGTGCATTCCTAGACGTATTCCCACATTCTATCTACCACCAAAGCACAGAAGGAATAGAGGCAAGATGGTTCAATGATTTGTATCACTTATACACTTTGATGTACCGTAATATGTGCATCTATTCTGTGTTTATCATATTTTGTTCTGAACCTTGCTCTGATACCATGCTGTGACGCCCCACCTCTATACCCACGCTAACCAAGGACACTACAGGGTAATGCCGTTAACTGTCACAGAGAATAAGGCTGGTTAGGAGCTACCATCTATAGCCTTCCTCTAACTATCTATTGAATACATCGACAGTAGTCATACCAAGCAGGTCGACATATCCAATGAATACTTAAAACAAAACCATAGGCGGTTAGAGGATCTATCAGAACAGAATATAACAACTCACATGTAATATACATCACAGAACAGTAGATCATCATATACACATATATTGATACATAACAGAGTATACAAACTGATACACGTCAAGTGGTATAGCAAACCACAATATACAAGTGAATCCAAAAGAAACATATATCAGAGTTACAATAGAAAGGACTACACAAAAAGCTTTAACAAAAAGGAACAAGCTGATAGTCCATGCGGAAGCAAAATAGGCTAAGTCCAAAAGCACCTAACCTGAAACATCTCGGTCTGACCCGAGTGTAAAATACACGGGTAAGTCTAGCTAAACAAATCAGTTAGATAAACTCAACAACAATAACCTGCAAGGTCACAAAGTGTAACAAATATCTCTAAAAGAGATAACACAATCATCTAACAAAAGATGAATCACATCATAACAAGACAAGCCTCGTATCATCGGCAACACAATAAACAAAGGATATGAGTATCCCAAAACAAGCCAAAAGGCGATAACAAATACCAATGAAGGTAACACAAGTTCCATAAGGTAATTGCGATACATTGTGCGGCTCAAAAAGACCAACACCGAAGGGCAATACCTAGGGAATATATATATCAATGAAACATTAGAAAATTTGCACGTGCTCAGTACTGTATAAACAAGGATCCATGAGCCTGAAGACTCCAAACCCAATATCACTCGAGCGGTGACGAATGACCAACCCCGAAAGCGATAAAATAGGGCAACAAACCCGAAGGCACAAACCCAAAGGTACAAACCCGAAGGCAACATACCCAAAGGCAACATACCCGTAGGCAACAAACCTGAAGGAGACAGTCCGAGGACACTATCCCAAAGGCAACAAACCGTAGTGGTGAAGGTCCGGAGGCCCAGTACTGGACACCACTGACTGGCAGTATGTGTCATAACTATCAAAATGGAATCCGAAAAGTGGTAACGTGAGTCCCACAACCACTCGTTCGCACTAAACGTGTAACGACCCGTAAATTTCGACAATTTAAGTTGATTAATTTGATTAAGATTTTGTAATTTAATTTAAAAAGAGATGAAATATAAAGGGTAAATAAAACTAAATAGTAGTATAGGGAATAAATCCTAATAAAGGTAGTAGTGAGAGCGTACACTTTGAAATTTTTTTTTATATAAGAAAGGTAAGCAGTAAAATTATCCAATGCAATATTCGATTTATTAAAAGTAACTGCATGAAAATCTAGACAGTAAAGTTAATCTAGCTGAATTTGTATGAATTGAATGAAATAGGTTTAATATGAATGGTATATTAGGTTATAAAATCAAATGAGAAAAGAAAGCGTAATTATTTGATTTATCTAATGAATTAAACGTGTTGAATAGTAACTAAATGTTAATAAATGGAAAATTATACAATTTTGTTAGATGATTTGGTCATAATGTTTAATAATTGATTAAATAATAACGGAAGTATGTATGCAAGTTTAATAGAAACATGAATAGCATGAATATAATTAAATGAAACCATGCAATAATGTGGTAAATGATGGCATTTATGAATGAAATAAGATTTGTAGGTAATTTGAATTTAATTCTAAAATGTGTAAACTGAATGTAATTTAATGTAATAAGGAGTGCAATAACAATTGATTGGGATTCAAATTCATCTTAAATAAAATTTCTATAGTGATTGAAATTTACTATTTTGCGATTTAGGCAAGAAATAAAGTTTTAATGAAATTAAGGAATGTAATCTAATTCCATTTAAAGAGTCAATATGTATAATAGCAAGGTTTTAATTAAATAAATGGTTTTATGTAGATTTCAACTGATAATTTATGAAGTCTAATGTGAGATCATATTTGCAATTAATTTTCTTAAGTTGTGCAGTAAGGTAGGTTAATTTGTCAATAAAGATAGTTGATTCTATAAGATGAAATAAAGGTTAGTATTAATTATAATATGAAGATTGTTGATAATGTTATTTGGGGGTTGAGGGATAAGTTGAAATTTAATAAGTAAGATATTTAGACGTACAGTATATAAAGAAAGATATATTGATTCCATTTAATAAATTGGGGATTTAATATTATCAAAGAGAATTAAATATTGTCCTAATGTAATTTAGATAAATTGTGTAATTAAATGCTGGCTTCATTCAGAACATGACAATGGGTGTAATAATTTGGATTGTAAGAAATGTTATAAGTTACATGTTTAATTTGGTTGATGAAATTTAAATAGAAATAAATGTTAATACACTAAATAAAAGTTACATTTAATATGAGAAGTAATACTATGTTAGAAGTGGTCAAATTTAGGGTGTTAAGACTTATAAATGGAAATTAAGAGGCAGTTGAAATTTAGTGGACTTTAATGTGTATTAATGAGAAATTTACTGTAACAATCCTGAAAATTTATTAAGTTTAATTTGGCAATGAAATAAATTTTTGGAAATAAATTGTGAATTAATTAGAAAATTTTCTAGGATAACTAAATAATTTTGATTATAAATAGAAATTTATATTAGAAATTTAAGAATAAGTGATTTATAAAACAAGTATTGAACTTCAAAATAAAATGTATTAAAAATATAATGGAAATTAAAAGCCTGAGATTAATAAAAAGAGAATGATAGTTGTTTTCTAAAATATTAAATATATTTGGTAGATGTAATAAATTTCAAAAAGATTTATTTTAAGATTTTAATTCTCTTATATAAATAAATATAACAATTGTTAATATGAAATCAAAGTGTTTAAATCCATTCTTTTCTTTTTATAAAGTTGTACAAAGTAAATGATAAAAAAATATATGAATGAAAATTGTGTAAAATATAGATATAAAAGAGTAAATAAAAGGAAAATGTATTTATTTAAATAGGAAGCACAAAATAAAGTTATATTTGAGTGTTATTAACATGAAAATGTAAAAATGCAAATTTATATACATGAAAGACTTAAGTGAATGTGGTATAAAATTTATTTAAAAAAATTCTTGTACTTTGAAAATTTTAAATGTGGACATATACATAAGGAAGTAAACAACACATGGGAGGTAGAGTAAGGTGATTAACAAAATCTAAAGGTTATAATGATTTCTTACAAATGGCATTCAACATCATTGTTTAAATAAAATAATAAGATAAAAAAATTACAAAAAACTTTTCATTTCCCCACAATGCAATCAATTGATATCTCAGCCAAATCTGAAGAGAAAACAGTAAAAAGGATTTGGCATTTCAAAACTATAACACCAAAGAAAAAAAATCAGAAAAAAACAATAACATTCTCTCCTCAAATCTGAAAACAAATTACATTCACAAGTTTACAAGCTGTAGTATAATCTATAGTTCATGCAAGATCAAGCTCCAACAAATTCAAACTGCAATACAAGAAGAAGAAAAAGAGAAGAAATAACAAACCTGGAAATAAAAGCATGGATTCAAGTTAGCAAAGTTTTCAAGCTTGAAACAAATTTGGAGCAAATCTGTTTTTAAAAAGCATCAGCATTTTCAACCTGGAAAGCATGTAGTGGATTTCTAAAACAAACTCAAAGGCAAGTAAATTTCCTTTTTAAAAGAATTTGAGTTTAATGTTGAAATCGGCAAATAAGAAAAGATTTAAACAACTTTATTTAATAAGTTGCAGGAAAACAAACTTTCTTCAAATTTGAATCTGGAGTTCCAAAAACCTGAAGTGATCAAACTCAGGTAATTCAGAAGAAAACCCCATAATTTTAAAAAAAAAATTAAACCTGAAGTAATTTGAAAACCATAATTAACTTGAGTGTTTTCAACTTGAGGAAATAATAACCAAACCAAAGAGAATCTGGAAATCAGATTCTGGAGATTCTAAATGCAAGCAAGTTTTCAAAACCTGGAAGCAAAGCAAGTTTAAGGCCTGGAAAGTAAAAACTGCAAATTCATTTCAAATTCTTCTCTGCCTTCCTCTATTCTCTGCTGCAAATCACCAGGTGAGCAAATTCACTTATGTTGGCCTATATTCTTTGATGTTGTGATTAATGCTTAGATTTTGTTCTGGAAATATTGTTTGATATGTCTGCGAATTTGAATATATTAGTGCATGCCTGGTTTATGCTTGTTAACTGGCTCCTCTGTCTTCAATCCAATGTGAGAAAAAAATTTCAACTTAAAGGCTAGAATCGGTTTTGCAGTTTGATGATGCTTGAGAAAAAATTTGTTGTGCTATGTTTGCATGTGAAATTGTGAGTAGTTTCACTTTTAAAACCTAAAAATAAAAGTATGGTTGCATGTTTGTTTATTTGAGTACCCCTGTTCACGATTTCCAGGCTCTGGTTTTAACTTAAATTCAAAAAACTCTTAAGCTAATCCCTGTTGAAACTTAAGTTATAAACAAAACTTGGTTGTTTCATCTCAAAGTATAGATTAAAATTATACTTCAGTCAAAATTTTTGAAGTGCCTTTAGAAATTGCTTGGAAATCAAAAACAACACCACACAGTAATAGATATAGTGTATCCACATGAGTAAGTATCTGGGCTCCATACCATGATACTACCCCTATCCAGAAGAAATGGACATATCCTAGGGACGCGATCCCTGAAAACCTTGCTGCATCTTTCCTGTTTCGACCATTTTTCGGGTTGTGAGGCTCGACGAAGTCTCGTCCACAAAAACACACTTTATACAAAAGCCATGCTTTGGGTCAACAAATGATCATAGAAATGATCACAAAGATAAACGATCAAACAAATGATCCTATCACAAATGATCAACACAATGATCATTTCACAGCAACACTCAGCATGTCACATTACCAAATTGGGAATATACCGCTGATAACCTTCAACTACATAACCTCTGAGCTCGTACGTCTCAGAGGAGGGTGTTAAGCTAAGAGAATAAATTCTCCGCCACCAACAGAAATATGTTTGAAAGAAATCGGCTTTATATCTCAAATTGTAATGTCAGACATACAATCCATACAAGTCTGTTCCGGGCTCGAACAGAACCGAAGGCACTTACAAAGAAGTACTTGCAATCCGGATAATCTCTAATCACGTCCGGACTTCCCATCACATAGGGAGTCTCTATACCGTAGCTACTCAGTGCAAAGACAATGACGAGTTATCCTTTCGCTTTCAAAAAGATCCGGTCTTCAACACCGGTCTTCAAATGCAATTCATAACGACGTATCACATATTCGGAAAGGGTTATACGACCCCATGGTCCTTTCCCGGTTAACCCGAATAGTGAGCGCTTATTCAAAAATAAGTGTGGCATTCAAATTCAAACAAATCACATCAAATACCTATTCAAAGGTAAATATTGATAGTCGATTATTGAACTATCAATGGATATGCACACATCACCAGATTCCAAATAATTTTCCAAATCATTTATTTTCCAAAATATCTTTACAAGATATAAAATTTCAATACCTCAAAAATAAATCAATATTTATTTTTAAACAAATTCCACTTTCTTTTGTAAATTCCATAGTGAATTTACATTCCAAAATATTCATGAATATACGACTTCAATTCGATTTCTTATATTCATTTTCAATTTATCTTCAAAAAGATAATTTCTCAAAATATTCACTTTATATTGGAAAACATTTCCATACTTATTTATTCATAAGTAATTCACAAATTTTATTTATTTTCAACCTTTGGAAAATATTCAATATACTTAAATCGAAATTAAGTATATATTTCATTCTTTAAGGAAATCATTCTCTTAAACATATTTATTTGGGCCAAAACGAATGTTACGTAAAACATCGTTACGACAACCCAAAATCACTAGTATAGGGATTCGAAATTTAAAATAGATATATAAATCCCAATACTATACAAAACATTTCCTTTCGGAAATCATTTACTATAACAACAGTGTTATAGTCCACCATTTCCTTCTATTTCTCGAAAACGTCTATTTCAACAATAATGTTGAAATCTATGGTTTCGAATCTTAACATATTTAAAAAAATCGTTAGATCGTTTTAATTCTACTTAAAACATCACATCTAAAACAATTTCTTTAACATATTATTCACTATTCAAAAATGTGAATATACTTCGTTAACAAATTTCATCATTTCTATTCATTTTATTTTAAAGGATTATTCACTATCTAAAACGTGAATATAACTCCTTTAATATGCTATAGCAATTTACTTATCAAAATAAGTCGTTTTGCAAATTTATAAAACAACGTTTATAAATTCTTTTATTAACCTATCCGATTTATAACTCAATTATAAACCAAAAGTTCACATTATAAGTTAAATGCTTATAAAACGATTATTTTACAAAATTGTTCCTTTTAACTTCCCAAATTATAAATCTTATAACTTATAAGATTCATTCACTTATCTTAAACCATTATTTTAATAACTTAATAAATTTTATAAACCTACTGCTTATAAAATTCCATTTATAATTTCACCGTTTATAATTCTATAAATTTCATTCATTTATGCAATCCATTTTTTCACTTCATTCAAACACTTAAAAAACTCGTTTTATAATGTCAATATTTCAATTTATAAATATCCATTTATAAATCTCTTAAATAAATCAATTTATATTATTCTTTTAAAACATCTTTAAACTCCTTAATAATTTCATCCTTTTTGATTTACAAAATAATCAATTTTATAAATCCTATATATAAGCTTTTTACAATAAATTCAGAAATTTCAATTTAAACTATTTTATAAAGTTATTAACCCCATATTTTCAAAAATCAGTTTTTAACTATATTTCTCAAAAAACATAATTTTATAACTTTAAAAATTATAACGTTTATTTATTTAAAATGGATCAATTCCAAAAATATTTTATAAACGTATACTTTCAAAAAATCACTTTTAAATCCTTTTTAAATTCCAAATCTGGTCCAATGATGCTTCACACCAAATAGTCAATCACGACTACAACGACATCCTATATCGTATATGATAATCAACGAATATCAAAATATCCATAATCAAATAAATACTGTTGAGGAATCCAGTTGGATCCCTCCAACCTGTTTTCCTGCATCCACAAACATTAGCACGATACCAATTCCGTTCCAGTACGAAATTATCGCGGTATATGGGATTTAAAATATTATCCGCTTAATAACGGCACAATAGGGTCTCATCCACTAAAAAATGCGGGGAATCAACAACTGCAATATATACATATGCCAATATATATATATATTGCTATTATATATAATACCAATTTCACTGTTTATGAAATATTCGCGGTATATGTTTTTAATAAATAACATCCGCTTACTAACGGCGCATAATGTCTATTTTAACAATCAATAGATAACAATTATCATTCAAACATGCATTCAACAATTTTAAATCTAACTATTTAAAATAAAATCGAAACCGATTCGATTGAGTGAGAAGTTCTCACCTTGATTTCAATTACGTTTTAGCGATTTATTTCGAATAAAATTAAACGCGCGTTTAATTTTACGCGAAATTCTCACTAACTCCAAACGACTCCAATCCAATTCCATCGCGTAGTGCTCGTCCATACAATTCCAAGGCAACTGGTTTCGCGCGTTTTCGACCTCGTATGAAAGAGTTACGATATTATGAAGTTTACACGATTTATAATTTATAAATTTACAACTTTATTTAACATTTACAACCTACTGCAAATATTGGCCACTGGATCTCAACCCTTGCAATCTCCACCGTGCGTATGCTTCTCCCCCATCTCCCAGTATTCACGTGAAAAGGCTTCAGTATAGCCGAACCCATCCTATACTAATTAGGGTTTAAATTTTCGACCTCCACGTTGAACTTGAACGCGATCAAACACTCCCACATTGAAGCTCGTGACAAGCTACACTCTCGGCCCAAGAACAAGCAAGCTCGGTCCTACATGTAGCACGAATCTCGAGGCCGAACGCACGATGTTCTCAGGCA
This sequence comes from Allium cepa, assembly GCA_030765085.1. NCBI lineage: Eukaryota > Viridiplantae > Streptophyta > Magnoliopsida > Asparagales > Amaryllidaceae > Allium > Allium cepa. Next base: position 314,233,258 of record CM060937.1, read on the forward strand.
GTTTGTCGTTGATTCGCTTCATATCTTTCGATCATCACCGTTCAGATTGTAGCTCTCGAGCTACTCTCCAACTCTCGGTTGAGGCCGAGGTCTAATTGTGGATGGATGAGGAGATCGGAGGGGAAGAAAATGAACAAATTTCGGCCATCCATTGAATAGGAGGCGGCGGCTGTAGTAAATTAGGGTTTAGTTAATTTTTTTTTTAATTTGTGAAGGGTAAGGGTCTATTTATAGGAAATAAAACGACACTATTCATTCCGGAAATTCCAAACTCCGATTTACGCGCGGTGACCGACGTTCCTAGGGTTTATCCCGCGTTCCGGACACAATGGAACAGGTTTCGGAAGCTAATTCGATCATCTGTGCGTGTTATAGCTATAAACGTTCAATTTAAATTAAACCGATTTAAACGATTTTCTAGGCGTTTTTGCTTGCACCGGACAAACGGTAAATTCAATCGATACGAAATTTGATACCTTACAACAATATCACATTACGGATCCGATGAAACTTGTTTCGTCGAAATCCGAGACTTTTTGAAAAATGGCTATTTTAACTCGCCAAATTAATATTAAAAACAATTCGATGCGTTTCGAGCTGCCACGATCAAACGATAACTCCAATTGCTACGAAAATTGAAATCCGATAATAACTAACTATTACGGATCCAATGGAACTAGTTTCGTCCAATTATGAGACTGTTCAAAAATTGGCTAATTTCACTAGTCGATTAAATATTAAAATATTCAATTTTCACGAATAAACTTTTAATTCGATTTTAAAAGTTCTAAAATATCATTCTAACTTCAATATGATAAAATAAAATTTTACAAATCATTTTCAATCATATTTAACCCAATTTTCAATTATTTCTGTAATTTAACATATTAAATTATCGATTTAATTATTCAATTAAATCCGATTATTCAAAATAAATTTATTCGACTTATAAATTTCACTTATTAATATTTAAATTCAATTAAATATTCAAATTTAAATTAATAAAAATTCTGGGTCGTTACAATCTTCCCCCCTTAAAAGAATTTCGTCCTCGAAATTACCAAGTAAGAAAAGTTACAGAATCTATTAACTTTCCCAAAAATTTATAGTTAAACTTCTTACAATACTTTACTAAGTTTTCAAATCATACTTACTTATCTTTTCAAAAACAATTACTATTGTTTAACTTTCAACTCCAAATCAAAGTTAAAGTTTTCAAAAAATTTCCATTTTTCCCAAAAATTTTCTAACGCCTTAAATTTTTGGAAAAATTCGTCATAGTCTCCTTTGCGCGGCTCGATCCGAAAAAAAAATGACAGTATATATATCACAAATATACATCTCATCAAGTAATGAGGCATCCCGTAGGGAAAAAAGTGTAAAAGTACGATATTTAATCCGAGATATGTACCTTATATTTTATTAGCAAGCATATACGGCTAATATAGCGCGAAAGCGAGCTCCAAATGCGAAGCAAACTTAATCTGCACCTACTAAACACTCAACAAACAACATGAGAACATGCATATAGACAATAGTATCGATATACAACATATAGCAACATAATAACTATATATGCCAACATAGCAATGCATTCAATAGCAATATATATTCAACCATCAACCAACTATAATCCATAATCAATAAATATTCATTCATATTCTCATTAATATCCAATGAAATGGTTTTCAATTTAATCACATTCGATTCGTTAACAGTGGATGTTTTTACTAACATTCATTTTCAATTAGTTTATATTCACTAATTCATATTCAATTTTGATTAGTTTGCATTCACTAATTAAATCCAATTCACATTCAATTCTATTCAAACTTATTTACTTTCAATTTGAATTCAATTTCATAGCTTCCAATTTCGCTAATTCACTTTCACTAACACTTAATGAACTTATATACAATCAATTAACATCCATATAACAACCAATGTATATTCAACATAACCAAATTATTTCACTTTACATTCATTTTGGTTCAACCCATTTAATTCCATTTGGTTTAATATTAAATTGATTTCCATTCCAATTTATTCAACTTCCAATAACATTAGCTTTTAATGAATTAACATTTATATTCATTATTTCATATCAACTTAATTTACATTCAATAGATTAACATTCAATCCATTCATTCAATTCAATTTCTAAAGTTGAATTTCATTACATAACTCAAGTTTATATCCATCACTTAACTTTATTAATTTACTTCAATACCAATATCAATTTAATTCAACATCTCTTAAGTTATATTCCCATTTAACTTTAAATTCATTTTTATTTACAACTCATATTCATAAATATATTCATATAATTTCACTTCTTATATATATAAGTTTATTTCACAATTGTAAATCACTTTAATTATAATTCAATTCTTATAATTCATTTTACTTATACAATTTATTCTTTAATTTAAATTATTCAAACAACCAAACAATCAACATATATACACTTTAATAATTCTGAAAAATTATTCTTTTATATATAAAAATATAATCAAGGTAAAATTATTTCATTTACTCAATTTAAAACAATACTGTGCCGAATTGTTCTATTCAAGTGTTTAGAAACCCCTTCGGCATAGTTTTGCAGACCGTGCTGACGAAGGTTCATACGCCACTCAATAACCCAATCATCACAATATAAAACAATTTTATATTCACTAACAAATACGCTCTCATAGCTATTATTACACTCAAACTCATTCTAGAGTACTACTAACTCTATCTCTAATGAGTAATACCCAACAGAACCATGGTTGTCGCTTAACCAACAGCTCTGATACCAAATGTAACGATAGCGATTTTTCGTTGTCGAAAAACCGAATAGTTAGGGTTTTTAAAAAGAAAAGAAAAAGAAAGAAGAGAGAAAAGATAGAAAATAGAGGGAAAAGAAAACAGAGAAAAGAGAATAGAAAATAGAACGGGACAGAAAGAAAACAACAGAACAACATCAGAATCTCACAATCGCAGCGGAACAACATATAATAACAAATGAATAATCTTTAAACAAAGAACTATATCAGTTATTACATTACATTACATTACATCATATCATCAGAGTGTACGACAACATACAACAACAAACAGCGGAAAAGAAATACTATATACTAGTAATACGCCATGCCATCCAGCTTGCCTCCAGCAACTCCAGAATATCCAGAATATCCTGATAAACCTAACTCTTGACTGCCCGTGTGGAAATTGGTGGGCACCGAGAGTTTAGGAAGGAAAACAATAAACTCCGAGTCAGTCATGTGACTGGTGTGAGAACTCAAAACAGTTTATTTACATTAAAATCAAAATAGAGGAATATTTTAAATTCAATTCGCAATGCTTTTAAAAATGTAACTACCATAAGACCTCCCACCACACACACAATGCAAACGCAGACTTGGAGGAGATTTCTTCTTATGTTAGTCAAAGAGGCTTGATATTATTACTAGTGCATAGTGTAGAACAAATCATTTCGAAAGTAAAGATATAAATCTTAGCCAGCATAGGTACCATTATATTATGCCTACTAATAGCTACCATATTAGATGGCAGGTTCTACAACTAAAACCGTACAAGTTTCGTATTGTTTCTTTGGATTTCCAACGAATGGTCATGCAAAGGAACTTCCCAAACCCCGAAATGGAACGCCTCTGGAAGGACATCCCTGAGCATCCCAAATGGATCTCTGCCAACACAAAGCCGGTGCACTCCCTGCCCGGGAGTATCAACCACAGATATTCCATCCCCGGTCGTAACCATCCTTTATCCGAGCGCTCGGTACCAACAACACCACACAGTAATAGATATAGTGTATCCACATGAGTAAGTATCTGGGCTCCATACCATGATACTACCCCTATCCAGAAGAAATGGACATATCCTAGGGACGCGATCCCTGAAAACCTTGCTGCATCTTTCCTGTTTCGACCATTTTCCGGGTTGTGAGGCTCGACGAAGTCTCGTCCACAGAAACACACTTTATACAAAAGCCATGCTTTAGGTCAACAAATGATCATAGAAATGATCACAAAGATAAACGATCAAACAAATGATCCTATCACAAATGATCAACACAATGATCATTTCACAACAACACTCAGCATGTCACATTACCAAATTGGGAATATATCGCTGATAACCTTCAACTACATAACCCCTGAGCTCGTACGTCTCAGAGAAGGGTGTTAAGCTAAGAGAATAAATTCTCCGCCACCAACAGAAATATATTTGAAAGAAATCGGCTTTATATCTCAAATTGTAATGTCAGACATACGATCCATACAAGTCTGTTCCGGGCTCGAACAGAACCGAAGGCACTTACAAAGAAGTCCTTGCAATCCGGATAATCTCTAATCACGTTCGGGCTTCCCATCACATAGGGAGTCTCTATACCGTAGCTACTCGGTGCAAAGACAATCGACGAGTTGTCCTTTCGCTTTCAAAAAGATCCGGTCTTCAACACCGGTCTTCAAATGCAATTCATAACGACGTATCACATATTCGGAATGGGTTATACGACCCCATGGTCCTTTCCCGGTAAATTCGAATAGTGAGCGCTTATTCAAAAGTAAGTGTGGCATTCAAATTCAAACAAATCACATCAAATATCTATTCAAAGGTAAATATTGATAGTCGATTATTGAACTATCAATGGATATGCACACATCACCAGATTCCAAATAATTTTCCAACTTATTTATTTTCCAAAATATCTTTACAAGATATAAAATTTCAATACCTCAAAAATAAATCAATATTTATTTTTAAACAAATTCCACTTTCTTTTGTAAATTCCATAGTGAATTTACATTCCAAAATATTCATGAATATACGACTTCAATTCGATTTCTTATATTCATTTTCAATTTATCTTCAAAAAGATAAATTCTCAAAATATTCACTTTATATTGGAAAACATTTCCATACTTATTTATTCATAAGTAATTCACAAATTTTATTTATTTTCAACCTTTGGAAAATATTCAATATACTTAAATCGAAATTAAGTATATATTTCATTCTTTAAGGAAATCATTCTCTTAAACATATTTATTTGGGCCAAAACGAATGTTACGTAAAACATCGTTACGACAACCGAAAATCACTAGTATAGGGATTCGAAATTTAAAATAGATATATAAATCCCAATACTATACAAAACATTTCCTTTCGGAAATCATTTACTATAACAACAGTGTTATAGTCCACCATTTCCTTCTATTTCTCGAAAACGTCTATTTCAACAATAATGTTGAAATCTATGGTTTCAAATCTTAACATATTTAAAAACATCGTTAGATCGTTTTAATTCTATTTAAAACATCACATCTAAAACAATTTCTTTAACATATTATTCACTATTCAAAAACGTGAATATACTTCGTTAACAAATTTCATCATTTCTATTCATTTTATTTTAAAGGATTATTCACTATCTAAAACGTGAATATAACTCCTTTAATATGCTATAGCAATTTACTTATCAAAATAAGTCGTTTTGCAAATTTATAAAACAACGTTTATAAATTCTTTTATTAACCTATCTGATTTATAACTCAATTATAAACCAAAAGTTCACATTATAAGTTAAATGCTTATAAAACGATTATTTTACAAAATCGTTCCTTTTAACTTCCCAAATTATAAATCTTATAACTTATAAGATTCATTCATTTATCCAAAACCATTATTTTAATAACTTAATAAATTTTATAAACCTACTGCTTATAAAATTTCATTTATAACTTCACCGTTTATAATTCTATAAATTTCATTCATTTATGCAATCCATTTTTTCACTTCATTCAAACACTTATAAAAACTCGTTTTATAATGTCAATATTTCAATTTATAAATATCCATTTATAAATCTCTTAAACAAATCAATTTATATTATTCTTTTAAAACATCTTTAAACTCCTTTATAATTTCATCCTTTTTGATTTACAAAATAATCAATTTTATAAATCCTATATATAAGCTTTTTACAATAAATTCAGAAATTTCAATTTAAACTATTTTATAAAATTATTAACCCCATATTTTCAAAAATCAGTTTTTAACTATATTTCTCAAAAAACATAATTTTATAACTTTAAAAATTATAACGTTTATTTACTTAAAATGGATCAATTCCAAAAATATTTTATAAATGTATACTTTCAAAAAATCACTTTTAAATCCTTTTTAAATTCCAAATTTGGTCCAATGATGCTTCACACCAAATAGTCAATCACGATTACAACGACATCATATATCGTATATGATAATCAACGAATATCAAAATATCCATAATCAAATAAATACTGTTGAGGAATCCAGTTGGATCCCTCCAACCTGTTTTCCTGCATCCACAAACATTAGCACAATACCAATTCTGTTCCAGTACGAAATTATCGCGGTATATGGGATTTAAAATATTATCCGCTTAATAACGGCGCAATAGGGTCTCATCCGCTAAAAAATGCGGGAATCAACAACTGCAATATATACATATGCCAATATATATATATTGCTATTATATATAATACCAATTTCACTGTTTATGAAATATTCGCGGTATATGTTTTTAATAAATAACATCCGCTTACTAACGGCGCATAATGTCTATTTTAACAATCAATAGATAACAATCATCATTCAAACATGCATTCAACAATTTTAAATCTAACTATTTAAAATAAAATCGAAACCGATTCGATTGAGTGAGAAGTTCTCACCTTGATTTCAATTTCGCTTTAGCGATTTATTTCGAATAAAATTAAATGCGCGTTTAATTTTACCCGAAATTCTCACTAACTCCAAACGACTCCAATCCATTTCCATCGCGTAGTGCTCGTCCATACGATTCCAACGCAACTGGTTTCGCGCGTTTTCGACCTCGTATGAAAAAGTTACGATATTATGAAGTTTACACGATTTATAATTTATAAATTTACAACTTTATTTAACATTTATAACCTACTGCAAATATTGGCCACTGGATCTCAACCCTTGCAATTTCCACCGTGCGTATGCTTCTCCCTCATCTCCCAGTATTCACGCGAAAAGGCTTCAGTATAGCCGAACCCATCCTATACTAATTAGGGTTTAAATTTTCGACCTCCACGTTGAACTTGAACGCGATCAAACACTCCCACATTGAAGCCCGTGACAAGCTACACTCTCGGCCCAAGAACAAGCAAGCTCGGTCCTACATGTAGCACGAATCTCGAGGCCGAACGCACGATGTTCTCAGGCAGTTTGCCGTTGATTCGCTTCATATCTTTCGATCATCACCGTTCAGATTGTAGCTCTCGAGCTACTCTCCAACTCTCCAGTTGAGGCCGAGGTCTAATTGTGGATGGATGAGGAGATCGGAGGGGAAGAAAATGAACAAATTTCGGCCATCCATTGAATAGGAGGCAGCGGCTATAGTAAATTAGGGTTTAGTTAACTTTTTTTTTAATTTGTGAAGGGTAAGGGTCTATTTATAGGAAATAAAACGACACTATTCATTCCGAAAATTCCAAACTCCGATTTACGCGCGGTGACCGACGTTCCTAGGGTTTATCCCGCGTTCTGGACACAATGGAATAGGTTTCGGAAGCTAATTCGATCATCTGTGCGAGTTATAGCTATAAACGTTCAATTTAAATTAAACCGATTTAAACGATTTTCTAGGCGTTTTAGCTTGCACCGGACAAACGGTAAATCCAATCGACACGAAATTTGAAACCTTACAATAATATCACATTACGGATCTGATAAAACTAGTTTCGTCGAAATCCGAGACTTTTTGAAAAATGGCTATTTTAACTCGCCAAATTAATATTAAAAACAATTCGATGCGTTTCGAGCTGCCACGATCAAACGATAACTCCGATTGCTGCGAAAATTGAAATCCGATAATAACTTACAATTACGGATCCAATGGAACTAGTTTCGTCCAATTCTGAGACTGTTCAAAAATTGGCTAATTTCACTAGTCGATTAAATATTAAAATATTCAATTTTCACGAATAAACTTTTAATTCGATTTTAAAAGTTCTAAAATATCATTCTAACTTCAATATGATAAAATAAAATTTTACAAATCATTTTCAATCATATTTAACCCAATTTTCAATTTTTTCTGTAATTTAACATATTAAATTATCGATTTAATTATTCAATTAAATCCGATTATTCAAAATAAATTTATTCGACTTATAAATTTCACTTATTAATATTTAAATTCAATTAAATATTCAAATTTAAATTAATAAAAATTCTGGGTCGTTACAATAGCGGAAAACAACTTTTCTCTATCAATCTCCTTTGATTCGTCTTTTCAATTTTTTGATTGTTTCGTGACAGCTCCAGAAAGAAGTTTCGGTGTGATAGTGGCCTTATGAATCGTTGTAGAAGATTCTTACTTCGTATCTTCATCCGTTTCTTATCAGCTTTTCGTTCTAAACTCTAATGAATTTGAAGATTTAAATTAAATAAATTGAAAATTTTAAATTGAGTTAAATTGGTTAATAGAATGTAAGGCTAAATTTGAATTGTATAAATAAAACGATATCGGTTAAAACCAAATTTAAATTGTACTTTAGTATGTATATCAAAGTCCATATACTTTGGGGTATTCCGACCCGAATTCGTTATCAATATCTAGCATTTGGGAATTGTTGAAAATTAAGTCCATCTATCTTTTCTCTGGGATCCGATATATTTTACGAACGATTAGTTATCCTTCGAACTAATCAATGCACTTGCATATTCGTAGACCGGTGAGCCAGAGTATCTTGTGAAATAATTGTATGAGGTTGTTCTCATATTGTCGATATTCTGATTTGGTAAGCCGAATGCAGAATAAATATTTCGATCTGATCTGATCAATCATTTCCTTACCTATCGTCTATTCTTTCTCGTCTTCCTTGCAATTTCGAGGACGAAATTCTTTTAAGGGGGGGAATCTGTAACAATCCTGAAAATTTATTAAGTTTAATTTGGCAATGAAATTAATTTTTGGAAATAAATTGTGAATTAATCAGAAAATTTTCTAGGATAACTAAATAATTTTGATTATAAATAGAAATTTATATTAGAAATTTAAGAATAAGTGATTTATAAAACAAGTATTGAACTTCAAAATAAAATGTATTAAAAATATAATGGAAATTAAAAGCCTGAGATTAATAAAAAGAGAATGATAGTTGTTTTCTAAAATATTAAATATATTTGGTAGATGTAACAAATTTCAAAAAGATTTATTTTAATTCTCTTATATAAATAAATATAACAATTGTTAATATGAAATCAAAGTGTTTAAATCCATTCTTTTCTTTTTATAAAGTTGTACAAAATAAATGATAAAAAAAATATGAATGAAAATTGTGTAAAACATAGATATAAAAGAGTAAATAAAAGGAAAATGTATTTATTTAAATAGGAAGCACAAAATAAAGTTATATTTGAGTGTTATTAACATGAAACTGTAAAAATGCAAATTTATATACATGAAAGACTTAAGTGAATGTGGTATAAAATTTATTTAAAAAAATTCTTGTACTTTGAAAATTTTAAATGTGAACATATACATAAGGAAGTAAACAACACAAGGGAGGTAGAGTAAGGTGATTAACAAAATCTAAAGTTATAATGATTTCTTACAAATGGCATTCAACATCATTGTTTAAATAAAATAATATGATAAAAAAATTACAAAAAACTTTTCATTTCCCCGCAATGCAATCAATTGATATCTCAGCCAAATCTGTAGAGAAAACAGTAAAAAGGATTTGGCATTTCAAAACTATAACACCAAAGAAAAAAAATCAGAAAAAAACAATAACATTCTCTCCTCAAATCTGAAAACAAATTACATTCACAAGTTTACAAGCTGTAGTATAATCTATAGTTCATGCAAGATCAAGCTCCAACAAATTCAAACTGCAATACAAGAAGAAAAAAAAGAGAAGAAATAACAAACCTGGAAATAAAAGCATGGATTCAAGTTAGCAAAGTTTTCAAGCTTGAAATAATTTTGGAGCAAATCTGTTTTTAAAAAGCAGCAGCATTTTCAACCTGGAAAGCATGTTGTGGATTTCTAAAACAAACTCAAAGGCAAGTAAATTTCCTTTTTAAAAGAATTTGAGTTTAATGTTGAAATCAGCAAATAAGCAAAGATTTAAACAACTTTATTTAATAAGTTGCAGGAAAACAAACTTTCTTCAAATTTGAATCTGGAGTTCCAAAAACCTGAAGTGATCAAACTCAGGTAATTCAGAAGAAAACCCCATAATTTTTTTAAAAAAAAATTAAACCTGAAGTAATTTGAAAACCATAATTAACTTGAGTGTTTTCAACTTGAGGAAATAATAACCAAACCAAAGAGAATCTGGAAATCAGATTCTGGAGAGTCTAAATGCAAGCAAGTTTTCAAAACCTGGAAGCAAAACAAGTTTAAGGCTTGGAAAGTAAAAACTGCAAATTCATTTCAAATTCTTCTCTGCCTTCCTCTATTCTCTGTTGCAAATCACCAGGTGAGCAAATTCACTTATGTTGGCCTATATTCTTTGATGTTGTGATTAATGCTTAGATTTTGTTCTGGAAATATTGTTTGATATGTCTGCGAATTTGAATATATTAGTGCATGCCTTGTTTATGCTTGTTAACTGGCTCCTCTGTCTTCAATCCAATGTGAGCAAAAATTTTCAACTTAAAGGATAGAATCGGTTTTGCAGTTTGATGATGCTTGAGAAAAATTTGTTGTGCTATGTTTGCATGTGAAATTGTGAGTAATTTCACTTTTAAAACTTAAAAATAAAAGTATGGTTGCATGTTTGTTTATTTGAGTTCCCCTGTTCATGATTTCCAGGCTCTGGTTTTAACTTAAATTCAAAAAACTCTTAAGCTAATCACTGTTTAAACTTAAGTTATAAACAGAACTTGGTTGTTTCATCTCAAAGTATGGATTAAAATTATACTTCAGTCAAAATTTTTGAAGTGCCTTTAGAAATGCTTGGAAATCAAAAATGACTGAGAAAAAAATAAAAATGTGTCAAAGTCCAAACTTGGTGATTCATAAGTGCAGGATCATAATTTGAATTCATTAATTTAAACATGATTTTTAACACTAAAATCTTATTTTTTAATTTGATATTGAGTGAGCATTTCTGGTTTAACCATAAATGAGTTTTGGGGAGTTTCCTGGTCATCTCTGTGATCTGGGGTGTCGTGCTTCATTCTGAAGGTAGTAGAGCGATCGAGGATGATGTGAAAATTATCAGAAAGGTGATTAATTCATTGAGGAATTCGCGGCTGTTGATTCTTGCTTGGAACCCTAGTTTCAACTAGGCCCTGTACTTTGATTCGTTCATTCTCCCTGGTTGATCAAGCGTTACGAATTTTTGGGGATCGATAGCGGGTTGGTTGAAGAATACGTGGCTGAAGTCGCCGACGCTCAGGTGGCCGGGGTTGGAGGAGCGAGGCGTTGACATGTTTTAGGTTGAGGAGGTTCAGTTGTTTCCAGGTTTGATCTTGTCATCTTGACTTCGACTTTGAGGTTTGAGGGATGATCTGATGTTCGCAGTTGAGTGTTTGGATGATGAGTGGTATGGGAAGATCATCGGTGATGATCTGAAGTGGTCAACGGCACCGTGCATGTGCACGGTGCACTGTTGTTACAGTGAAGGGGATTTGGGGTTTTGGATTGTGAAACCAGTAGTTTTTGTCTTTAAAAAAATAGAATTAACTATAGTTTAAAGAAAATGAAAACAAAGTTTTAAAACTAAGTTTGAATCCTAAGTGAATCTGAATTCAAATAAGTTGAACTTTAGTTTTTGAAACAATTTAAGTTTTTGAAATTTAAACTTGCTTTAACACCTTTAAATGTTTATAAGATATTTTGCTTGAATGTAAAAAACTGAAAAGTTTGAACTGTAAAGTAAGGGTTTAAGTAAGTTTAAAATATAAGTTACAATCTGAAATGTGAACTTGAATCTCATTTTTTAAAATAAAATAAAGTTTTTAAATTTAAATTGTTTAACTACTTTAAAAATGGTTAAATGTTTTGAAATTTAAAATGGAGTTAAATGTAAATAAGTTTTAATCTAAGTAACCTGTAATCAAAAAAATTTAAATATGTATTCCAGTTTTAGAATAAAAAGAAGTTTTAAATTTAAAAAAAAATAAAAAAATAAAAAATTCAAACAACTTTGAATGTTATAGGGTATTCTTAATTGATTTGGATTTAAAAAAAAAGTGATGAATTTGGTTTTGAATTTCTTTTAAACTTCTTTATAAAATGAATATTCCTTTAACATGTGAATTAAGATTTTTAAACTGTCTAAAGCTTTGTTTAAAGTCAATTTGTATTCATTTTTAAATCTTAAATTTAAAATGGAACTTGAAAGGAAAGTTTAAAGTAAATTGTTTTTAAATACTTTTGAGGATAATTTGATCAATAATAAGAAATAATAATTACTTAGTTAAAGTAATTAAAGGAAGACAATTAAAGAAAAAGATTGATTTATCAATATTAATAGTTAATTACCTCAAAGAAAAATTAAGCAATGTGGTTAATTGATTAAGGTTAATTAACCTAAAGTGATTAAGAAATCATTATTAAATAAGGAGTAATTTTTTTTTTGTAATAATTCCATTGATTAATCAATTAAGGGCAATCAATTATAACTAAGATAAATAAAATAATAATTAAGGGGTTACTAATTAAAGTAATTAAATGAGGGATAATCAATTTATAAAAGTAATTAAGGTTTAATTAATTACAATCAAAGTTTAATTAATTAAAGAAATGAATAATAATTGAAGATGGTTAAGACTTAATTTATTGTAGTTAATAATAATTAATCATTGATTTAAAGATTCCAAATAGAAGTAATTATGTGGGTAATAAATTTATAACCACATAATTTATTCATCTTAATTTAAGATGTTTGATTGCTATTGAATGATCTGTGATGGATTGATATATTTAATATGTGATGTGATGCTATGTGATGCTTTGTGCTAAGTTGTTATGTCTGTGGTTTATATATTGTTATGCAAACCCTTGACCCGTAGAACGACATCTAAATTTCGATGCGACAGGGAGTCGGATTCCGGTTGGTTGTCCGGAACCCACATCGAATCATAATGGTAAACCTCTGTGATTGGTAATTTATTTTATCTATGAAACTGTGAATTAAGATAAGCGTTATGGGTCATACCGCTTATCGATATGATTGAATCTGTGTTGATTGATGATGTGGCACTTTTATTGTGTAAAACCCCTGGACCACACTTTTACACACACAAATATGGATTGCACGTGGAAATCGGTTAAGTCACAGATTTTTTTTAAAATAGTTTTGAATTTGAATTTTAAAATTCAAATGGTTTTGGAAATGATCTGGATTTTAAGTGAAAAGTTGTTGAAAAGGTGTTTTAAAAATGAAAGTTATTTTGAATAGCTTAATAAAAATTTGAAATTTAAATCATTTGATTTAAATTTTAATTCAATATTTGAAATTGAATTCTATAATTTGGGAACTAGGGTTTAAAAAGTTATTCAACTGATTAATGGGTTTATATGGGTTTTTAAAACCATTTTAAAGGTGATGTTTTGGAATTTAAATTCAACCCAAGATTTCAACTTGTACAAATTGGATTTTTCTGAAATGAAAACTATTTGTTTTCAAATGATTGAAGCTTTCACATAAGAATGAATTTCCAATTTGTGTTAAAGGATTTCAAGTCTAAAATGAAGATAGTTTTCCAAATTATAGATAAATCTTTGGAAACGTGTGTTGAAAGCTATAAATCTTTAATTTAAAGATTTAATTGGGTTAACCCAAATTGAATGGGAATTGTTTTGAAATCCATGAATAGATCTTTGTGAAACTGGGTGAACTTTGTGAAATAAAATTTTTTTGTGTAAAGATTTAAAATGGTGATTTGTTTAACCATTTTGAAAGAAAAAAAAACTTTGGATTTTTAAGTTGTGACTTAACCGAAATTCCATATCCATATGTTTTTAAATATTGCGCTCACAATTTGGTTTAGCCGGGAGAGGTCCTTTGTGTCATATAGCCCATTCCGAATATGTGATACGTCGTTATGGATAGCATTGAAGACCGGTGGTGAAGACCGGGTATTTGTGAGAACGATAGGATGACCTATCGATTGTCTCTGCACTGAGTCGCGCCGGTATAGAGATTCCTTAAGTGATGGGAAGTCCGATCGGGATTGTGAATACCCGGATTTGCAAGGGCTTCTTCGGAAGTGCCTTCGGTTCTGTTCGAGCCCGGAACAGACTTCTGTGGTCGTGTGTCTGACACTACACTTTGAGATATAAAGCCGATTCGTTTCAAATACATATCTGTTGGTGGCGGAGAATTTATTCTCTTAGCTTAACACCCTTCTCTGAGACGTACGAGCTCAAAGGTTATGTAATTGAAGGTTATCAGCGATATACTCCCAATTTGGTAGTGTGGCATTGTAAGTGCCGCTGTGTGTTGATGATCATTTGTTGATCAAAGCATGGATTTGTGGAAAAGCGTAGCTTTGTGGTCGAGACCTCATCGAGCCTCACAAACCGGTAATGGTCGAAACAAGAAAGATGCGGCAAGGTTTCAGGGGTAGCTTCCCTAGGGTATGACCATTCCTTCTGGAAAAAGGTAGTATCATGGTATGGAGCCCAGATACTTTCTCATGTGGACACACTATATTATTACTGTGTGATGTTGTTGTTGGAGAGCTCTCGGATAAAGGTCCCAAAGGACCGGGGGTGGCATATCTCAGGTTTTATTCCCCGGGAAGGGGGTAGCCGGCCTTGTGTTAGCAGAGAACAGGTTGGTTCTCGGGGCGTCCCGCCAGAGGCATTCCCATGTGGCAATAGGAAGTTCCTTAGCCTGAACATTTTTTGGAAATCCATTCATCCAATACGTGCCTTGTACGGTTTTAGTTGTATTACCTGCCATCTACTTATGGTGGCGCCCCACTGTTTGGATGGTAGCTATAGTAGGCATAGTTCGGAATGTCTATGCTGGCTAGGATTTATATTATACTTTCGAAATGGTTTTTCCACACTGTGCACTTGTAGTAATAATATCAAAGAATTTTTCTCGTATCAAGCATTTTTGACTATCATAAGGAGAAATCTCCTCCAATTCTGCATTTGCATTATGTGTGTGGCGGGAGGCCTTATGGTAGTTTCATTTTCTAAAAAGCATTGTGGATTTCAAATTTAAATTCTTTTGTTGTTTAAAAGATAAAATTGTTTTGTTTGCTCACACCAGTCCCATGACTGACCTGGAGTTTATTGTTCCTTTCCTAAACTCTGGGTGCCCACTATTTTCCACACGGGCAGTCTAGAGTTGGGTTTTCAGATAATCCTGTAATAGGTATAGATTCGTAGCCTTTGAAGCTCTTTGGATTTGTGGATCGCATTTGCTGCACTTCAGCATCACACCAGTCTTGCTCTCTTAGTGAACGTGATGAGGGTTCGAGCTAGCTTTGGATTGGAGATGGAGTCCTTGGAGTTTGGCATTTGAAGACGTTATCTTTCCGCTGCTATTCTTTGTATCTCTGATAGTGTTGATATCTATTGTATCTTTTTATTGTACCATAATGTTGTATCAATCTGTTGTATTTGATGTTGTATAAAATATTGTATATCAAGTATATATGATATCTGTTATTTCATTTTTCTTCCGCTGTGTTGTACTTAATATGTTATAAGCTCCGGCGAACCAAATTCGACATTTGGATCTGCGGCATTTGAATACGAGTGTCATATTCGGTGCCGATTTTCGAAGGTCGAGTCAGGATCGTTACAGTGGTATCAAAGCTGAAGGTTAAAACTTTAGCTCAGGAGTATAACACATTAAGTAGCTCGTTGGAGATAGGGTGAAGTATACCCTAGAATGAGTATATCCCTAAGATATCCGTTCGAATGACTCAGTAAATTCTCTTACTATTCACTGATAGTAAGTATGAGTGCGAGCAGAGGACGAGACAGGGGACAGGGGAATACGACTGCAAATGGTCGATACCCTGCAATAGCGGAAAACAACTTTTCTCTACCAATCTCCTTTGATTCGTCTTTTCAATTTTTTGATTGTTTTGTGACAGCTCCAGAATGAAGTTTCGGTGTGATAGTGGCCTTACGAATCGTTGTAGAAGATTCTTACTTCATATCTTCATCCGTTTCTTATCAGCTTTTCGTTCTAAACTCTAATGAATTTGAAGATTTAAATTAAATAAATTGAAAATTTTAAATTGAGTTAAATTGGTTAATAGAATGTAAGGCTAAATTTGAATTGTATAAATAAAACGATATCGGTTAAAACCAAATTTAAAATTGTAATTTAGTATGTATATCAAAGTCCATATACTTTGGGGTATTCCGACCCGAATTCGTTATCCATATCTAGCATTTGGGAATTGTTGAAAGTTAAGTCCATCTATCTTTTCTCTGGAATCCGATATATTTTACGAACGATTAGTTATCCTTCGAACTAATCAATGCACTTGCATATTCGTAGACCGGTGAGCCCGAGTATCTTGTGAAATAATTGTATGAGGTTGTTCTCATATTGTCGATATTCTGATTTGGTAAGCCGAATGCAGAATAAATATTTCGATCTGATCTGATCAATCATTTCCTTACCTATCGTCTATTCTTTCTCGTCTTCCTTGCAATTTTGAGGACGAAATTCTTTTAAGGGGGGAATCTGTAACAATCTTGAAAATTTATTAAGTTTAATTTGGCAATGAAATTAATTTTTGGAAATAAATTGTGAATTAATCAGAAAATTTTCTAGGATAACTAAATAATTTTGATTACAAATAGAAATTTATATTAGAAATTTAAGAATAAGTGATTTATAAAACAAGTATTGAACTTCAAAATAAAATGTATTAAAAATATAATGGAAATTAAAAGCCTGAGATTAATAAAAAGAGAATGATAGTTGTTTTCTAAAATATTAAATATATTTGGTAGATGTGACAAATTTCAAAAATATTTATTTTAATTCTCTTATATAAATAAATATAACAATTGTTAATATGAAATCAAAGTGTTTAAATCCATTCTTTTCTTTTTATAAAGTTGTACAAAATAAATGATAAAAAAATATATGAATGAAAATTGTGTAAAATGTAGATATAAAAGAGTAAATAAAAGGAAAATGTATTTATTTAAATAGGAAGCACAAAATAAAGTTATATTTGAGTGTTATTAACATGAAAATGTAAAAATGCAAATTTATATACATGAAAGACTTAAGTGAATGTGGTATAAAATTTATTTAAAAAAATTCTTGTACTTTGAAAATTTTAAATGTGAACATATACATAAGGAAGTAAACAACACATGGGAGGTAGAGTACGGTGATTAACAAAATCTAAAGGTTATAATGATTTCTTACAAATGGCATTCAACATCATTGTTTAAATAAAATAATAAGATAAAAAAATTACAAAAAACTTTTCATTTCCCCGCAATGCAATCAATTGATATCTCAGCCAAATCCGAAGAGAAAAAAGTAAAAAGGATTTGGCATTTCAAAACTATAACACCCAAGAAAAAAAAAATCTGAAAAAAACAATAACATTCTCTCCTCAAATCTGAAAACAAATTACATTCACAAGTTTACAAGCTGTAGTATAATCTATAGTTCATGCAAGATCAAGCTCCAACAAATTCAAACTGCAATACAAGAAGAAAAAAAAGAGAAGAAATAACAAACCTAGAAATAAAAGCATGGATTCAAGTTAGCAAAGTTTTCAAGCTTGAAACAAATTTGGATTAAATCTGTTTTTAAAAAGCATCAGCATTTTCAACCTGGAAAGCATGTAGTGGATTTCTAAAACAAACTCAAAGGCAAGTAAATTTCCTTTTTAAAAGAATTTGAGTTTAATGTTGAAATCAGCAAATAAGCAAAGATTTAAACAACTTTATTTAATAAGTTGCAGGAAAACAAACTTTCTTCAAATTTGAATCTGGAGTTCCAAAAACCTGAAGTGATCAAACTCAGGTAATTCAGAAGAAAACCACATAATTTTTAAGAAATTTTTTTAAACCTGAAGTAATTTGAAAACCATAATTAACTTGAGTGTTTTCAACTTGAGGAAATAATAACCAAACCAAAGAGAATCTGGAAATCGGATTCTGGAGATTATAAATGCAAGCAAGTTTTCAAAACAAGGAAGCAAAGCAAGTTTAAGGCCTGGAAAGTAAAAACTGCAAATTCATTTCAAATTCTTCTCTACCTTCCACTATTCTCTGCTGCAAATCACCAGGTGAGCAAATTCACTTATGTTGGCCTATATTCTTTGATGTTGTGATTAATGCTTAGATTTTGTTCTGGAAACATTGTTTGATATGTCTGCGAATTTGAATATATTAGTGCATGCCTGGTTTATGCTTGTTAACTGGCTCCTCTGTCTTCAATCCAATGTGAGCAAAAAAATTCAACTTAAAGGATAGAATCGGTTTTGCAGTTTGATGATGCTTGAGAAAAAATTTGTTGTGCTATGTTTGCATGTGAAATTGTGAGTAATTTCACTTTTAAAACTTAAAAATAAAAGTATGGTTGCATGTTTGTTTATTTGAGTTCCCCTGTTCATGATTTCCCGACTATGGTTTTAACTTAAATTCAAAAAACTCTTAAGCTAATCCCTGTTTAAACTTAAGTTATAAACAGAACTTGGTTGTTTCATCTCAAAGTATAGATTAAAATTATACTTCAGTCAAAATTTTTGAAGTGCCTTTAGAAATTGCTTGGAAATCAAAAATGACTGAGAAAAAAAATAAAAATGTGTCAAAGTCCAAACTTGGTAATTCATA
This sequence comes from Allium cepa, assembly GCA_030765085.1. Classification (NCBI taxonomy): domain Eukaryota; kingdom Viridiplantae; phylum Streptophyta; class Magnoliopsida; order Asparagales; family Amaryllidaceae; genus Allium; species Allium cepa. The sequence continues at coordinate 314,252,093 of CM060937.1, forward strand.
AGTTCAGGATCATAATTTGAATTCATTAATTTAAACATGATTTTTAACACTAAAATCATATTTTTTTAATTTGCTATTGAGTGAGCATTTCTGGTTTAACCATAAATGGGTTTTGGGGAGTTTCCTGGCCATCTCTGTGATCTGGGGTGTCGTGCTTCATTCTGAAGGTAGTAGAGCGATCGAGGATGATGGGAAAATTATCAAAAAGGTGATTAATTCATTGAAGAATTCGCGGTTGTTGATTCTTGCTTGGAACCCTAGTTTCAACTAGGCCCTGTACTTTGATTCGTTCATTCTCCCTGGTTGATCGAGCGTTACGAATTTTTGGGGATCGATAGCGGGTTGGTTGAAGAATACGTGGCTGAAGTCGCCAACGCTCAGGTGGCCGGGGTTGGAGGAGCGAGGCGTTGACAGGTTTTGGGTTGAGGAGGTTCAGTTGTTTCTAGGTTTGAGCTTGTCATCTTGAATTCGACTTTGAGGTTTGAGGGATGATCTGATGTTCGCAGTTGAGTGTTTGGATGATGAGTGGTAGGGGAAGATCATCGGTGATGATCTGAAGTGGTCAACGGCACCGTGCATGTGCACGGTGCACTGTTGTTACAGTGAAGGGGATTTGGGGTTTTGGATTGTGAAACCTGTAGTGTTTGTCTTTAAAAAGAAAAATTAACTATAGTTTAAAGAAAATGAAAACAAAGTTTTAAAACTAAGTTTGAATCCTAAGTGAATCTGAATTCAAATAAGTTGAACTTTAGTTTTTGAAACAATTTAAGTTTTTGAAATTTAAACTTGCTTTAACACCTTTAAATGTTTATAAGGTATTTGGCTTGAATGTAAAAAACTGAAAAGTTTGAACTGTAAAGTAAGGGTTTAAGTAAGTTTAAAATATAAGTTACAATCTGAAATGTGAACTTGAATCTCAGTTTTTAAAATAAAATAAAGTTTTTAAATTTAAATTGTTTAACTACTTTAAAAATGGTTAAATGTTTTGAAATTTAAAATGGAGTTAAATGTAAATAAGTTTTAATCTAAGTAACCTGTAATCAAAAAAATTTAAATATGTATTCCAGTTTTAGAATAAAAAGAAGTTTTAAATTTAAAAAAAAAGTAAAAAAATAAAAAATTCAAACAACTTTGAATGTTATAGTGTATTCTTAATTGATTTGGATTTAAAAAAAAAGTGATGAATTTGGTTTTGAATTTCTTTTAAACTTCTTTATAAAATGAATATTCCTTTAACATGTGAATTAAGATTTTTGAACTGTCTTAAAGCTTTGTTTAAAGTCAATTTGTATTCATTTTTAAATCTTAAATTTAAAATGGAATTTGAAAGGAAAGTTTAAAGTAAATTGTTTTTAAATACTTTTGAGGATAATTTGATCAATAATAAGAAATAATAATTACTTAGTTAAAGTAATTAAAGGAAGACAATTAAAGAAAAAGATTGATTTATCAATATTAATAGTTAATTACCTCAAATAAAAATTAAGCAATGTGGTTAATTGATTAAGGTTAATTAACCTAAAGTGATTAAGAAATCATAATTAAATAAGGAGTAATTTTTTTTTTGTAATAATTCCATTGATTAATCAATTAAGGGCAATCAATTATAACTAAGATAAATAAAATAATAATTAAGGGGTTACTAATTAAAGTAATTAAATGAGGGATAATCAATTTATAAAAGTAATTAAGGTTTAATTAATTACAATCAAAGGTTAATTAATTAATATAATTAATTAAAGAAATGAATAATAATTGAAGATGGTTAAGACTTAATTTATTGTAGTTAATAATAATTAATCATTGATTTAAAGATTCCAAATAGAAGTAATTATGTGGGTAATAAATTTATAACCACATAATTTATTCATCTTAATTTAAGATGTTTGATTGCTATTGAATGATCTGTGATGGATTGATATATTTAATATGTGATGTGATGCTATGTGATGCTTTGTGCTAAGTTGTTATGTCTGTGGTTTATATATTGTTATGCAAACCCTTGACCCGTAGAACGACATCTAGATTTCGATGCGACAGGGAGTCGGATTCCGGTTGGTTGTCCGAAACCCACATCGAATCATAATGGTAAACCTCTGTGATTGGTAATTTATTTTATCTATGAAACTGTGAATTAAGATAAGCGTTATGGGTCATACCGCTTATCGATATGATTGAATCTGTGTTGATTGATGATGTGGCACTTTTATTGTGTAAAACCCCTGGACCACACTTTTACACACACAAATATGTATTGCACGTGGAAATCGGTTAAGTCACATATTTTTTTTAAAATAGTTTTGAATTTGAATTTTAAAATTCAAATGGTTTTGGAAATGATCTGGATTTTAAGTGAAAAGTTGTTGAAAAGGTGTTTTAAAAATGAAAGTTATTTTGAATAGCTTAATAAAAATTTGAAATTTAAATCATTTGATTTAAATTTTAATTCAATATTTGAAATTGAATTCTATAATTTGGGAACTAGGGTTTAAAAAGTTATTTAACTTATTAATGGGTTTATATGGGTTTTTAAAACCATTTTAAAGGTGATGTTTTGGAATTTAAATTCAACCCAAGATTTCAATTTGTACAAATTGGATTTTTCTGAAATGAAAACTATTTGTTTTCAAATGATTGAAGCTTTCACATAAGAATGAATTTCCAATTTGTGTTAAAGGATTTCAAGTCTAAAATGAAGATAGTTTTCCAAATTATAGATAAATCTTTGGAAACGTGTGTTGAAAGCTATAAATCTTTAATTTAAAGATTTAATTGGGTTAACCCAAATTGAATGGGAATTGTTTTGAAATCCATGAATAGATCTTTGTGAAACTGGGTGAACTTTGTGAAATAAAATCTTTTTGTGTAAAGATTTAAAATGGTGATTTGTTTAACCATTTTGAAAGAAAAAAAAACTTTGAATTTTTAAGTTGTGACTTATCCGAAATCCCGTATCCATATGTTTTTAAATATTGCGCTCACTATTCGGTTTAGCCGGGAGAGGTCCTTTGTGTCATATAGCCCATTCCGAATATGTGATACGTCGTTATGGATAGCATTGAAGACCGGTGGTGAAGACCGGGTATTTGTGAGAACGATAGGATGACCTATCGATTGTCTCTGCACTGAGTCGCGCCGGTATAGAGATTCCTTAAGTGATAGGAAGTCTGATCGGGATTGTGAATACCCGGATTTGCAAGGGCTTCTTCGGAAGTGCCTTCGGTTCTGTTCGAGCCCGGAACAGACTTCTATGGTCGTGTGTCTGACACTACACTTTGAGATATAAAGCCGATTCGTTTCAAATACATATCTGTTGGTGGCGGAGAATTTATTCTCTTAGCTTAACACCCTTCTCTGAGACGTACGAGCTCAAAGGTTATGTAATTGAAGGTTATCAGCGATATACTCCCAATTTGGTAGTGTGGCATGGTAAGTGCCGCTGTGTGTTGATGATCATTTGTTGATCAAAGCATGGATTTGTGGAAAAGCGTAGCTTTGTGGTCGAGACCTCATCGAGCCTCACAAACCGGTAATGGTCGAAACAGGAAAGATGCGGCAAGGTTTCAGGGGTAGCTCCCCTAGGGTATGACCATTCCTTCTGGAAAAAGGTAGTATCATGGTATGGAGCCCAGATACTTACTCATGTGAACACACTATATTATTACTGTGTGATGTTGTTGTTGGAGAGCTCTCAGATAAAGGTCCCAAAGGACCGGGGGTGGCATATCTCAGGTTTTATTCCCCGGGAAGGAGGTAGCCGGCCTTGTGTTAGCAGAGAACAGGTTGGTTCTCGGGGAGTCCCGCCAGAGGCATTCCCATGTGGCAATAGGAAGTTCCTTAGCCTGACCATTTTTTGGAAATCCATTCATCCAATACGTGCCTTGTACGGTTTTAGTTGTATTACCTGCCATCTACTTATGGTGGCGCCCCACTGTTTGGATGGTAGCTATAGTAGGCATAGTTCGGAATGTCTATGCTGGCTAGGATTTATATTATACTTTCGAAATGGTTTTTCCACACTGTGCACTTGTAGTAATAATATCAAAGAATTTTTCTCGTATCAAGCATTTTTGACTATCATAAGGAGAAATCTCCTCCAATTCTACGTTTGCATTATGTGTGTGGCGGGAGGCCTTATGGTACTTTCATTTTCTAAAAAGCATTGCGGATTTCAAATTTAAATTCTTTTGTTGTTTAAAAGATAAAATTGTTTTGTTTGCTCACACCAGTCCCATGACTGACCTGGAGTTTATTGTTCCTTTCCTAAACTCTGGGTGCCCACTATTTTCCACACGGGCAGTCTAGAGTTGGGTTTTCAGATAATCCTGTAATAGGTATAGATTCGTAGCCTTTGAAGCTCTTTGGATTTGTGGATCGCATTTGCTGCACTTCAGCATCACACCAGTCTTGCTCTCTTAGTGAACGTGATGAGGGTTCGAGCTAGCTTTGGATTGGAGATGGAGTCCTTGGAGTTTGGCATTTGAAGACGTTATCTTTCCGCTGCTATTCTTTGTATCTCTGATAGTGTTGATATCTATTGTATCTTTTTATTGTACCATCATGTTGTATCAATCTGTTGTATCTGATGTTGTATAAAATATTGTATATCAAGTATATATGATATCTGTTATTTCATTTTTCTTCCGCTGTGTTGTACTTAATGTGTTATAAGCTCCGGCGAACCAGATTCGACATTTGGATCTGCGGCATTTGAATACGAGTGTCATATTCGGTGCCGATTTTCGAAGGTCGAGTCAGGATCGTTACAGTGGTATCAAAGCTGAAGGTTAAAACTTTAGCTCAGGAGTATAACACATTAAGTAGCTCGTTAGAGATAGGGTGAAGTATACCCTAGAATGAGTATATCCCTAAGATATCCGTTCGAATGCCTCAGTAAATTCTCTTACTATTCACTGATAGTAAGTATGAGTGCGAGAAGAGGACGAGACAGGGGACAGGGGAATACGACTGCAAATGGTCGATACCCTGCAATAGCGGAAAACAACTTTTCTCTACCAATCTCCTTTGATTCGTCTTTTCAATTTTTTGATTGTTTTGTGACAGCTCCAGAAAGAAGTTTCGGTGTGATAGTGGCCTTACGAATTGTTGTAGAAGATTCTTACTTCATATCTTCATCCGTTTCTTATCATCTTTTCATTCTAAACTCTAATGAATTTGAAGATTTAAATTAAATAAATTGAAAATTTTAAATTGAGTTAAATTGGTTAATAGAATGTAAGGCTAAATTTGAATTGTATAAATAAAACGATATCTGTTAAAACCAAATTTAAAATTGTAATTTAGTATGTATATCAAAGTCCATATACTTTGGGGTATTCCGACCCGAATTCGTTATCCATATCTAGCATTTGGGAATTGTTGAAAATTAAGTCCATCTATCTTTTCTCTGGGATCTGATATATTTTACGAACGATTAGTTATCCTTCGAACTAATCAGTGCACTTGCATATTCGTAGACCGGTGAGCCCGAGTATCTTGTGAAATAATTGTATGAGGTTGTTCTCATATTGTCGATATTCTGATTTGGTAAGCCGAATGCAGAATAAATATTTCGATCTGATCTGATCAATCATTTCCTTACCTATCGTCTATTCTTTCTCGTCTTCCTTGCAATTTCGAGGACGAAATTCTTTTAAGGGGGGAATCTGTAACAATCTTGAAAATTTATTAAGTTTAATTTGGCAATGAAATTAATTTTTGGAAATAAATTGTGAATTAATCAGAAAATTTTCTAGGATAACTAAATAATTTTGATTATAAATAGAAATTTATATTAGAAATTTAAGAATAAGTGATTTATAAAACAAGTATTGAACTTCAAAATAAAATGTATTAAAAATATAATGGAAATTAAAATCCTGAGATTAATAAAAAGAGAATGATAGTTGTTTTCTAAAATATTAAATATATTTGGTAGATGTAACAAATTTCAAAAATATTTATTTTAATTCTCTTATATAAATAAATATAACAATTGTTAATATGAAAATAAAGTGTTTAAATCCATTCTTTTCTTTTTATAAAGTTGTACAAAATAAATGATAAAAAAATATATGAATGAAAATTGTGTGAAATATAGATATAAAAGAGTAAATAAAAGGAAAATGCATTTATTTAAATCGGAAGCACAAAATAAAGTTATATTTGAGTGTTATTAACATGAAAATGTAAAAATGCAAATTTATATACATGAAAGACTTAAGTGAATGTGGTATAAAATTTATTTAAAAAAATTCTTGTACTTTGAAAATTTTAAATGTGAACATATACATAAGGAAGTAAACAACACATGGGAGGTAGAGTACGGTGATTAACAAAATCTAAAGGTTATAATGATTTCATACAAATGGCATTCAACATCATTGTTTAAATAAAATAATAAGATAAAAAAATTACAAAAAACTTTTCATTTCCCCGCAATGCAATCAATTGATATCTTAGCCAAATCCGAAGAGAAAAAAGTAAAAAGGATTTGGCATTTCAAAACTATAACACCAAAGAAAAAAAAATCTGAAAAAAACAATAACATTCTCTCCTCAAATCTGAAAACAAAATACATTCACAAGTTTACAAGCTGTAGTATAATCTATAGTTCATGCAAGATCAAGCTCCAACAAATTCAAACTGCAATACAAGAAGAAAAAAAAGAGAAGAAATAACAAACCTGGAAATAAAAGCATGGATTCAAGTTAGCAAAGTTTTCAAGCTTGAAACAAATTTGGATTAAATCTATTTTTAAAAAGCATCAGCATTTTCAACCTGGAAAGCATGTAGTGGATTTCTAAAACAAACTCAAAGGCAAGTAAATTTCCTTTTTAAAAGAATTTGAGTTTAATGTTGAAATCAGCAAATGAGCAAAGATTTAAACAACTTTATTTAATAAGTTGCAGGAAAACAAACTTTCTTCAAATTTGAATCTGGAGTTCAAAAAACCTGAAGTGATCAAACTCAGGTAATTCAGAAGAAAACCACATAATTTTTTAAATTTTTTTTTAAACCTGAAGTAATTTGAAAACCATAATTAACTTGAGTGTTTTCAACTTGAGGAAATAATAACCAAACCAAAGAGAATCTGGAAATCAGATTCTGGAGATTCTAAATGCAAGCAAGTTTTCAAAACATGGAAGCAAAGCAAGTTTAAGGCCTGGAAAGTAAAAATTGCAAATTCATTTCAAATTCTTCTCTGCCTTCCTCTATTCTCTGCTGCAAATCACCAGGTGAGCAAATTCACTTATGTTGGCCTATATTCTTTGATGTTGTGATTAATGCTTAGATTTTGTTCTGGAAATATTGTTTGATATGTCTGCGAATTTGAATATATTAGTGCATGCCTGGTTTATGCTTGTTAACTGGCTCCTCTGTCTTCAATCCAATGTGAGCAAAAATTTTCAACTTAAAGGATAGAATCGGTTTTGCAGTTTGATGATGCTTGAGAAAAAATTTGTTGTGCTATGTTTGCATGTGAAATTGTGAGTAATTTCACTTTTAAAACTTAAAAATAAAAGTATGGTTGCATGTTTGTTTATTTGAGTTCCCCTGTTCATGATTTCCCGACTCTGGTTTTAACTTAAATTCAAAAAACTCTTAAGCTAATCCTTGTTTAAACTTAAGTTATAAACAGAACTTGGTTGTTTCATCTCAAAGTATAGATTAAAATTATACTTCAGTCAAAATTTTTGAAGTGCCTTTAGAAATTGCTTGGAAATCAAAAATGACTGAGAAAAAAAAATAAAAATGTGTCAAAGTCCAAACTTGGTAATTCATAAGTTCAGGATCATAATTTGAATTCATTAATTTAAACATGATTTTTAACACTAAAATCATATTTTTTAATTTGCTATTGAGTGGGCATTTCTGGTTTAACCATAAATGGGTTTTGGGGAGTTTCCTGGTCATCTCTGTGATCTAGGGTGTCGTGCTTCATTCTGAAGGTAGTAGAGCGATCGAGGATGATGGGAAAATTATCAGAAAGGTGATTAATTCATTGAGGAATTCGTGGTTGTTGATTCTTGCTTGGAACCCTTGTTTCAACTAGGCCCTGTACTTTGATTCGTTCATTCTCCCTGGTTGATCGAGCGTTACGAATTTTTGGGGATCGATAGCGGGTTGGTTGAAGAATACATGGCTGAAGTCGCCGACGCTCAGGTGGCCGGGGTTGGAGGAGCGAGGCGTTGACAGGTTTTGGGTTGAGGAGGTTCAGTTGTTTCCAGGTTTGAGCTTGTCATCTTGAATTCGACTTTGAGGTTTGAGGGATGATTTGATGTTCGCAGTTGAGTGTTTGGATGATGAGTGGTAGGGGAAGATCATCGGTGATGATCTGAAGTGGTCAACGGCACCGTGCATGTGCACGGTGCACTGTTGTTACAGTGAAGGGGATTTGGGGTTTTGGATTGTGAAACCTGTAGTGTTTGTCTTTAAAAAGAAAAATTAACTATAGTTTAAAGAAAATGAAAACAAAGTTTTAAAACTAAGTTTGAATCCTAAGTGAATCTGAATTCAAATAAGTTGAACTTTAGTTTTTGAAACAATTTAAGTTTTTGAAATTTAAACTTGCTTTAACACCTTTAAATGTTTATAAGGTATTTGGCTTGAATGTAAAAAACTGAAAAGTTTGAACTGTAAAGTAAGGGTTTAAGTAAGTTTAAAACATAAGTTACAATCTGAAATGTGAACTTGAATCTCAGTTTTTAAAATAAAATAAAGTTTTTAAATTTAAATTGTTTAACTACTTTAAAAATGGTTAAATGTTTTGAAATTTAAAATGGAGTTAAATGTAAATAAGTTTTAATCTAAGTAACCTGTAATCAAAAAAATTTAAATATGTATTCCAGTTTTAGAATAAAAAGAAGTTTTAAATTTAAAAAAAAATAAAAAAATAAAAAATTCAAACAACTTTGAATGTTATAGTGTATTCTTAATTGATTTGGATTTAAAAAAAAGTGATGAATTTGGTTTTGAATTTCTTTTAAACTTCTTTATAAAATGAATATTCCTTTAACATGTGAATTAAGATTTTTGAACTGTCTTAAAGCTTTGTTTAAAGTCAATTTGTATTCATTTTTAAATCTTAAATTTAAAATGGAATTTGAAAGGAATGTTTAAAGTAAATTGTTTTTAAATACTTTTGAGGATAATTTGATCAATAATAAGAAATAATAATTACTTAGTTAAAGTAATTAAAGGAAGACAATTAAAGAAAAAGATTGATTTTTCAATATTAATAGTTAATTACCTCAAAGAAAAATTAAGCAATGTGGTTAATTGATTAAGGTTAATTAACCTAAAGTGATTAAGAAATCATTATTAAATAAGGAGTAATTTTTTTTTGTAATTAATTAAGGAATAATAATTCCATTGATTAATCAATTAAGGGCAATCAATTATAACTAAGATAAATAAAATAATAATTAAGGGGTTACAAATTAAAGTAATTAAATAAGGGATAATCAATTTATAAAAGTAATTAAGGTTTAATTATTTACAATCAAAGGTTAATTAATTAATATAATTAATTAAAGAAATGATTAATAAATGAAGATGGTTAAGACTTAATTTATTGTAGTTAATAATAATTAATCATTGATTTAAAGATTCCAAATAGAAGTAATTATGTGGGTAATAAATTTATAACCACATAATTTATTCATCTTAATTTAAGATGTTTGATTGCTATTGAATGATATGTGATGGATTGATATATTTAACATGTGATGTGATGCTATGTGATGCTTTGTGCTAAGCTGTTATGTGTGTGATTTATATATTGTTATGCAAACCCTTGACGCGTAGAACGACATCTAAATTTCGATGCGACAGGGAGTCGGATTCCGGTTGGTTGTCCGAAACCCACATCGAATCATAATGGTAAACCTCTGTGATTGGTAATTTATTTTATCTATGAATCTGTGAATTAAGATAAGCGTTATGGGTCATACCGCTTATCGATATGATTGAATTAGTGTTGATTGATGATGTGGCACTTTTATTGTGTAAAACCCCTGGACCACACTTTTACACACACAAATATGGATTGCACGTGGAAATCGGTTAAGTCACAGATTTTTTTAAAAATAGTTTTGAATTTGAATTTTAAAATTCAAATGGTTTTGGAAATGAACTGGATTTTAAGTGAAAAGTTTTTGAAAAGGTGTTTTAAAAATGAAAGTTATTTTGAATAGCTTAATAAAAATTTGAAATTTAAATCATTTGATTTAAATTTGAATTCAATATTTGAAATTGAATTCTATAATTTGGGAACTAGGGTTTAAAAAGTTATTCAACTTATTAATGGGTTTATATGGGTTTTTAAAACCATTTTAATGGTGATGTTTTGGAATTTAAATTCAACCCAAGATTTCAACTTGTACAAATTGGATTTTTCTGAAACGAAAACTATTTGTTTTCAAATGATTGAAGCTTTCACATAAGAATGAATTTCCAATTTGTGTTAAAGGATTTCAAGTCTAAAATGAAGATAGTTTTCCAAATTATAGATAAATCTTTGGAAACGTGTTTTGAAAGCTATAAATCTTTAATTTAAAGATTTAATTGGGTTAACCCAAATTGAATGGGAATTGTTTTGAAATCCATGAATAGATCTTTGTGAAACTGGGTGAACTTTGCGAAATAAAATCTTTTTGTGTAAAGATTTAAAATGGTGATTTGTTTAACCATTTTGAAAGAAAAAAAAAACTTCGAATTTTTTAGTTGTGACTTAACCGAAATCCCATATCCATATGTTTTTAAATATTGCGCTCACTATTCGGTTTAGCCGGGAGAGGTCCTTTGTGTCATATAGCCCATTCCGAATATGTGATACGTCGTTATGGATAGCATTGAAGACCGGTGGTGAAGACCGGGTACTTGCGAGAACGATAGGATGACCTATCGATTGTCTCTGCACTGAGTCGCGCCGGTATAGAGATTCCTTAAGTGATGGGAAGTCCGATCGGGATTGTGAATACCCGGATTTGCAAGGGCTTCTTCGGAAGTGCCTTCGGTTCTGTTCGAGCCCGGAACAGACTTGTATGGTCGTGTGTCTGACACTACACTTTGAGATATAAAGCCGATTCCTTTCAAATACATATCTGTTGGTGGCGGAGAATTTATTCTCTTAGCTTAACACCCTTCTGTGAGACGTACGAGCTCAAAGGTTATGTAATTGAAGGTTATCAGCGATATACTCCCAATTTGGTAGTGTGGCATGCTAAGTGCTGCTGTGTGTTGATGATCATTTGTTGATCATTTGTTGATCAAAGCATGGATTTGTGGAAAAGCGTAGCTTTGTGGTCGAGACCTCATCGAGCCCCACAAATCGGTAATGGTCGAAACAGGAAAGATGCGGCAAGGTTTCAGGGGTAGCTCCCCTAGGGTATGACCATTCCTTCTGGAAAAAGGTAGTATCATGGTATGGAGCCCAGATACTTACTCATGTGGACACACCATATTATTACTGTGTGATGTTGTTGTTGGAGAGCTCTCGGATAAAGGTCCCAAAGGACCGGGGGTGGCATATCTCAGGTTTTATTCCCCGGGAAGGGGGTAGCCGGCCTTGTGTTAGCAGAGAACAGGTTGGTTCTCGGGGCGTCCCGCCAGAGGCATTCCCATGTGGCAATAGGAAGTTCCTTAGCCTGACCATTTTTTGGAAATCCATTCATCCAATACGTGCCTTTTACGGTTTTGGTTGTATTACCTGCCATCTACTTATGGTGGTGCCCCACTGTTTGGATGGTAGCCATAGTAGGCATAGTTCGGAATATCTATGCTGGCTAGGATTTATATTATACTTTCGAAATGGTTTTTCCACACTGTGCACTTGTAGTAATAATATCAAAGAATTTTTCTCGTATCAAGCATTTTTGACTATCATAAGGAGAAATCTCCTCCAATTCTGCGTTTGCATTATGTGTGTGGCGGGAGGCCTTATGGTAGTTTCATTTTCTAAAAAGCATTGCGGATTTCAAATTTAAATTCTTTTGTTGTTTAAAAGATAAAATTGTTTTGTTTGCTCACACCAGTCCCATGACTGACCTGGAGTTTATTGTTCCTTTCCTAAACTCTGGGTGCCCACTATTTTCCACACGGGCAGTCTAGAGTTGGGTTTTCAGATAATCCTGTAATAGGTATAGATTCGTAGCCTTCGAAGCTCTTTGGATTTGTGGATCGCATTTGCTGCACTTCAGCATCACATCAGTCTTGCTCTCTTAGTGAACATGATGAGGGTTCGAGCTAGCTTTGGATTGGAGATGGAGTCCTTGGAGTTTGGCATTTGAAGACGTTATCTTTCCGCTGCTATTCTTTGTATCTCTGATAGTATTGATATCTATTGTATCTTTCTATTGTACCATCGTGTTGTATCAATCTGTTGTATCTGATGTTGTATAAAATATTGTATATCAAGTATATATGATATCTGTTATTTCATTTTTCTTCCGTTGTGTTGTACTTAATGTGTTATAAGCTCCGGCGAACCAGATTCGACATTTGGATCTGCGGCATTTGAATACGAGTGTCATATTCGGTGCCGATTTTCGAAGGTCGAGTCAGGATCGTTACATTTACGCTATGACTAAAGAGGTAAATGGAATAAATACAAACCAATATGGATTGTATACATGGGATGACAATTTTAGTGAATAATAGGATTTAAACCTAAATAAATAAATTCCTTGAAATTTAAGTTGTAATCGCTGCGTAAATTGGAATTGTACGTTAATTTTGAATTTTTCTATAATAAATTTATGTAGGAAATTGTTTAAGGGATTCTAAATTTACCAAGTAATCCAAACTGACAAAATTTGCAAATATTTAAAGTTGAGATGTAAATCTGATTCAATTAACCTATTAATAATTTATTCATTTGGAATATAAATGGCAATGATAGGATTTATTGCAATTAAAGGTAATGTAATTTGTACGCTATTTTAAATTAAGTCAAAACGGGTGGATATTAGGAACCAAGACCTAAAAATAGGGTAGATACATTTTATTTCAATAAGACTTGTATGACTAGAGTGGAGGATTTTATTTTGGAGTCTATGTTATAATTTCAAAGTTTAGTAGATATTGAAATAAAGTAAACATTTGAATCTATGAATCTATCAACTCAAATTTTCATTTAAATTTGTTTAATCATTTTAATTTGTTTGAGAAAATAAAGAGGTATAATAAGTTTAGGTGTAAATGGAAGTATGTATGGGAAAATGAATTATTTGCAGGGAAATATTTGGTAAAAAGAGTGGGACTAAGGAAAGGTTATTGTTTGTTGGAAACATTAATTAATATGGGAATATAATTAGACAAGCATAACCCATGCATGTGTATAATTAAGAAATGAAGCAATAATTAACAATTATTAACCAATCCAAAATTTGGTAACCCATTTAATTAGTAATTGGTATAGGCTATTTATTTAAGTAACAGTGCAATACAATTTATGTTTTTGTGAAATGTTAATAAAATATTTATAGTATGGAATTCAAAACTATATATACATAGGAATGTGGATTTTATAGTATGTAAAATTAGTCGATTTACAATAGTTAAATCTATTGGGAATGAATAAGAGTCTAAGATAATTATTACGGTAATTTTGAAATTTAGTTAAAAAAATGGAAATTATTTATGAATTTAAAATTTAATGAAATTATATTGAAACTTAAATAAAGCGTCTAAATTTATATTTGTAAATACGTTTAAAATTCAATGTAAATGTTTGAGGAAGAAATTTATTTATTTACTAATCCGTAATGTATCCAATTAATATGAAATATTCTGGTGGGCCAACAACCGTTTTGCGCGTTTATAATTCGTGCCTACCTATTCGTTTTCACTTTGTCTAAATAGGCTATGTAAACCCTAGCCTCCATCCATCTTCATTTCTCTGTGTGTTCTTTTCTTCAACTTCTTCTTTTCCAATGGCTGCAAAATTCTAGATCCAATAACAGTCCAAAATATAAATAAAATTCAAACTCCTCTAAAAATTCCAGAAAAATTTATATGTCATAGTTCTCGAAGAGAGTTATTCTTTATTTTAGTTTAATTGATTTTCAATACAATTTCTTTAACGTTTAACTTGTGTAATTTTCACATACCGTGTCCGATTCACGTGAGATTATTTTTGTTAGGATCGTATTGAAATTTCAGATATGTTGACACTGGTTTGGATGAATTTGGAGACTGCGAAATTTTCGGTTTAAATTGGATTTAAATCCAATTTAAATTCAAAAGGTGAGTGTTTTAACCCACTCACAACTTCTAAAACTTCTTATGTCTGTTAAATTAATTTTAGATATGAGTAGAAATTTATTTATAACTATTTGGCATGTTTCATTCATTATCTCTGTTAAATTGCATTTATTTAATTTAACTGTTAATATATTTAATTTATTGCAAAAAATTGACATGTTGAATTTATTTATTTGCATATTAACTGCCAGTCATAGTTATGTTAAATTTTTATTTCATATTAACCGCCAGTTAAATTTACGTTTATTTTTGCACATAAACTGCCAATTAACAATTATTAAATTTAATTTGAGTATAAAACTGATAATTTATACCATTATTTATCACCTGTTATGTATTGATGATTGTTTGAAATTGGATGATGGCTGTGATAAATGGATGTATGATTTGATGGATGAATGGATGATTAATTTTATTGCAAGTTGCTATGCATTTTTATTTCATTCGGGATTGCGGTTTAAAATGATATACAACCGCATTTTTATTTTAAATTGCGGATTGAAATGATAAACATCCATATCACTTGACCATAGGGTAGAAAATTTTATACAGGCACCGCGGTATATATATAAAATTATTTTTGAAATGTTTTCTATGGTTTGTAAAGCTACATATATATATATGGTTTATGGGTTTTGATTTGGTTATTAATAAAGGTTATGTATATATAGTAAATTCCAGGTTTTAAACTTTTTATAATATGGATTTGAAGTATAAAATAAAGTTTGATTTTTTTTTTAGATCAAGCATTTATTTGAAATTTAAATTCTAGAGTTTTAAAAGAGAACAAGGTTGAAGACGAATATTAAGTTAAATTGGAATTTAATAAAAAGTTATAATTTTTAAAGGATATGATTTACAACTTGATTTTGTGTAGAGTGATTTAAATGAATATCAGGTTGATTTAAATGAATATATAATAAATTGAAAGAATATCCAGTTATGTGAAGATAAATGTTTCACTTAGATTATATTGAATTCATTAAGTAAACATTTCAAGTCTAAATAATAAGTAATTGAATTTGATATATATGGGTTTGTCAAATGAGTTTGGTTTGAAATGGTGAAATATTTAAAGCTTTGAAACATAAGAATTAAAATGGTATTTGGAAGTTTAAATCGATATTTGAAATTTATTTGAGAAATCTAAAGAAGCTATTTTGTTTATAAAAGTAATTTAATATTTGACCATTTAAGAGATGGAAATTTTGTTTCAAAGCTATGTTTTCAAGGTAGTATAATTTGGAAACATTATATTCAAGAGTTTTGATTTCTAAATATTTTACTTTGGAAACCCTATGATTTTGGAAAGAATATATATTGGAAAATAAATGATATCGTATTGATTTGGGGTTCTAAGAATAAATGATATCGGGTTTATATTGGTTTTTAATGGATATTTTATTATGGTTTTAAAAGTATAATTTTTTTTTAAATAACCGCGGTGTTATAAAAACGATTGGTTGGCAAAGAGACCGGGATCAGATATGGACACACTCTCTGTCGATACCGAAAACCACTTTGACTAACCATGTACGCGGGGGAGATTCCAGAATGAAGTAGGTTGGTGGCGGCGTTTCCTGTAAGGTAAATACGTGGACCCAACTCCCGTGAGTTGGCACAAGGTGGCTAAAACAGGAGCGATTGACGGGTTAATGAGGTAGCACCTCTGATCGGACACTTCCCTTCGATACTATACTCTGATTTTGGATTGATTCGGTGGACACCTTCATTTTTGATTTCTTGGATGTGGGGAGATTGTTCGAGGTGGGCGGTAGCTGCGCGCTGCGCGTTTCCATCGGCCTGGAAGCGTAATTGGTATATCTACCCTGGCATTGCCTAGTTGTGCTGTGTCACCTACCCTACCGTGCCTTTACTACGAGTTTCTATTTCTGTCGTACCTATGGAGTATCCTCTGGTAGCCTCCCGATCAGGAGGTATTACGGTACTGTATAAACTATTGGCATTATTTGTGTTAAGGGCTATATTGGTAACCCCTTAACGCTATTAAAAAGTAAGTTTATTTTACAAATAGACACTATTATAATAGTGCAATATTACAAAAAGTAAGATTATTCTATTTCTGTCGTACCTATGGAGTATCCTCTTGAAGTTACGGTCGATCCGGTTAAGGTTGCCCGTGAATTAAATAAACTTATCTATCTCCCAATTCGTTTAAGTGAATAATCTTATATTTTCTTTCGAACTTGAATTCGAATCTGAATTCTCTTTATTGTGAGTCCGTAAAAAAATTTGAACCCTATCCTTATTTTGAAATTCATTCCTGTATCGTCGAGCAAAGAAATGTATATGTAAACTAACATTAAAATGTTTTATATATTGTGTTGTTTGAGTTTTTAATGTTGATTTGGATTTTCGATCGGTTCGTTTGATCAACGCTATCGATAGAATTTCCAAAACACTTTAACAGAGCAAACTGACACAATATTGTTTTCAAATTTGGTAAATAAAATAGTTTTGTATAATTATATGATATATAAGTATAAGTTCCGAAATTAAATTGTAAATGAATTTGTTGCCAGAAATAATAATATTTGATGTTTATTTATTGTTTGTAAACCATTGACTATTGAATAATATAAATAAATGAATTTATAAAACTGGGTTAAAATTGATTTAAAATTTAAATGGATTTAAACTAAATTTGAGAATTCAATATCCGGTGGTTTCAACTTTGATTTGAAAGTTTTAAAGTGTACAATATTTAAAATATTTTCAAATAGAGATCATTTAAAGAATTTTAATTGGTTAAATCTGTGCTCTCCTATTTTGTCGCTGGAAAATAATTTCGGTGATGGCGGCCGCATCATCGACATTCATTTTCGAGTTTCGAAGCGGAAAGACTGGCTTTGCTACGGTTTGTTGTGAAAAATAAATTGATTTGAATTTCTAATCTTGACTTGACTTATAATATATATTAAAAATTTTAAATTTGTTTTGATATTATGTATGAATGCATGCATATATTTTTATTTATCTCTAAATTATTGAAGTTAATCTGAAATAAATTCTTGAATTTGGGAAAAGGATGATTTTCAATTATAAATGAAACCAAATTCTTTTATATAAATACTTAACTTGAAATAACTGAATTATAAAATTTTATTTAGACAATACTCAAATTGCATTATATATAACTTACCTAAAGTTTCAAAAATTAACTATGTAATTGAATATTATTATACAGTAGAAAATGTCAAAGGATTTTTAAATAAAATTTGAGTAGTCATGTTAGATGTAAATATACTTAATATATATGCGATAAGATATATTAAGTAGAATAAATTTAATAATTTGGAAATTAAGAAGAATTAAATTTGTTGAATAAAATATGATTATGATAATGGACTATTCAATTTATGATCTTTGAAATTGTTACTTTAAGAAAATTGGATAATATATAATATGAATTGTCTTTATAAATAAATGTGAGTGTGTATAATAAATGTTATTCACTTAAAATGATAATTATAAAATGTTTATGGAGATGAATAAAATAATAAGTTAATTGAATAATTGATGTGATTAAATAAATAAAATTTGTTTTGGAAGTTAATGAATTGAAATAAAATCAACTTAATGAGATATCCTGGTATTAATTGAATTTAAATTGAGTTTTAAAAAGAAACCATTTTGTACCTAACATTAATAAACGTGAAATCAAAACAATTTAATGAGATCTTGAATTTTAAACAAATTGTTGAATATAAATTTATTTAAATTGAAATTTATATAGTTTAAATTAATTATTTATAATGTAGTTCAAGTTTATTTTCTTCGGTTGTTTCTATTCTCCTACTTTCTTCCTTTTCGAGGACGAAAAGTTTTGAGTGGGGGAGAATGTAACAACCCGTAAATTTAACCGGTTCTAATAACGGGTTTATTTGAATTTTAGAAATTTTAACCGATAAAATTTTGGAATAAAAATTTAATATTTGGAATGCGTCTAGTTAAACATAACAACCGGTAAATTTTCGTCCGAAAATATGAAAGTTTATTTCGTTCGTAAAATTACGTCAATTTAATCAGTTAAAAAGCGATGAAAATAAAACATTTTCAAAACCAAAATATTTTTACATAGAAAAATTCTAAAACATCTTTTGAGCAAGTTGTCAGTTTGTCGTTTTTTCAAATTCGGACATCTTTGGCTCCGTCGATCTTAATTTTCTACGATTTTTACGCATTTTCTGCTATTATAAAATTTCGAATTTTTTTTATTTAATCATACCACTGATATCTACATACCGTTTTCATCGTCCCGTGATCTCTAAGATATATTTATTTCTTTATTTTTAGGTCCGGTACGCAACGGATATATTAAACTGTTCGTATCATATCGGTACCACAAAATTTCAACGGTTACTCATGTGCTTCTTCAAATTGAAACTTGCTGCCCAAACAAATATTCACTGCATTATTACAGCTGTTTGCATGTATATTTGTGATTCTAAAGACGTGACTTTTGATATCTTACTGGTCACCTTTCAAGTGCACACCCACTGTTGTGTAACTTTAATACGTTGCCTTTAGCTTTTCTCATTCCTTATATTTTTCCTCCTATCTTTATTATGATTTAAGCTTGCTGTTGCATTTGTCTTCTCAGGCTACCTCTTCCTTCTCCATATATTTTTCCTCCCATTCTTTGTTCACCTTTCCTTCTCACCTCTCCTCTTGGCATGAAACTCAAACCCATCTCCTCCGACCTATCCCACCGCTATTCAACACCCGCCTCTCCCCTCAAACCCATCTACTCGCATGTGCCAAGCACCACCGCAGCCTGGCCCAAACCCCACGCCTTCTTCGGCCTTCCTCCGGCGATCGCCACAGGCGCAACCATCTCCCCTCTTCACCGCGTGGCCCCGCACCACTTCCTCCACGCCTGAACTGCAGCATGGTCCGGCCGTGCCTCACCACCCTCTGCCTCTCTCTGTCGTTAACCCTTTCCTTCTACACCACCGCTTTATCTCCACCATGGCCGAAGCCTTCTTGCTCGCCACCCTGACTCGGTTCCCAGATCCACCTCCCATCCTCGTCTTCGCCTTTATCCTCTCCTCCTCAACTCACGAACCAGCTAGCCACCGAGTTCGGCCTCCACCTGGCTTACAACAGCTAGCCGAGAATTCTCCTATGGTGAGATATCTGTTTTGTGATTATGTTCTAGTCTATATAGTTGTCATTTTTTTTTTGTATAAAGTTATAACTGTATTTCATAATATGATATGATATATAATATTATGCATTAGTATTGTTATTGATGTTTGAGAAGGATATACATTTTCTTGTCTGCTAGTTATATATGATACTGTTTAAATATATGTTGATTGCAATTCACAGCTTTCGTATACTTTCAAAAGTATGTTGAATTCATACTATATTCTTGTTACGTATGTATCACTAGATGCAAATTTGTTAAACATATGTTTGTATATCTATTTTTCAGTTTATAGATTATATATATATGTGTGTCTGCGCGTGCGCGCGCGCCATACTATCCATATAAATCTGTTATATGTCTACTGTAATATATATGTTAGTAATTTGTTTTATAATGCGTCAGTCTATACGGTTTTCATATTTTGTTGTATTTGAATTTATATACTTTTGTTCTATATATAAATATAGTTGCTTTCGTTTGTTTTATAAATTTATATTACAGTATATACGTTTATTCGACTATATGTATAAGATACGTAAGTGATACTTTATCTTATATATGTTTTATATGTTATTGTTATGTATAGTTATATAAATTGTCTCTGTATTAGCTTATTAGGCCTGCATAGTTTCGGTTCTAAGTGTACAGGTCATTTTCATATTGTTTGTATATATTGGTTTATATGCAATATTTATATGCTCTGTTAGTTTTATTTTTTTAAATATACGTACAATAGCTATACATATTTATATAGTGTATAGTTGATTTTGGGTCACTATATATAAGTCGTTATCCATACTTGTATGTAAAATTTTGTTTTGATGATTTATGGTATAGATATATTATATGTAATAACTTACTGTTTGCATATGAATGCATATTTATATTCAAATTTTAATAAATGGATTTGAGTATAAGATATGATCTTATATATGTACATAGTTATATGTATATATGTTCGCTTATACCCAATTATCTTCATCAATCCAATTTTGATTTGTTCTCTCATCGACTTCTGTTATCAGCTTTGTCCGTCCAAATTTGTGCCATCTAGCGTTGCTTTGGAATCCATAGCTTAACTTCATTGCCAAATCTCTCTAGCCTCGAAAGGTGAGCAATCACTCACGATTAATATTCTTTTATTTATTAATTTTGATTTCAAGTGAAACGACAAATTGAAATATGCTGTTGTTAGTTATTTACACTGTTATATATGTTATTACCTGCATTTGTTCACCTATGACATCTGACACCATTATCTGTTAATTATGTATGCGATGATAATCCATTTTGGTTGATAATTGATTGATTGATTGTTGTTTATATTGGATGTAAATTGTAATTTATAAAGGGATAAATATCATGCAATTGAATTTGACGTAGGATAGTTTAAAAATGTGAATCGACATATGTGTTGAATTTGATTAGTTAATTTGAATAATCTGACCCCTTTTAATTGTTAAGTTAATCGACATGTGGAATTTGATAAATCACACTTTGAACCTTGAACGTATATTGGATAAATTATTGTAGAATTGAAATTGAACGACAAGTGAAAAACTGTAATGTAGTAATGTTTAATCTACATGAAATGATAGAGTAGATTCTAGAAATAATTATATTAATTCGCACAAACAACAATGTGAATTAATACGATTATTTCGGGATTATTTGAATTGATTATTGGATTGTGTTTGATTGTTGTTATTGCTTGTTTATTTACTTTGACACCATCCCAGTTATCACACTGCAAATTCCCTTTGTTATGTTTTGATTTTTTGAATTGGAATTGGAATCGGGTTGAAATGATAAATACCCAAAATGAACTTGACTTAGGATAGAGAATTAAATAAACCCGATTGGTCAATAATTTGATTTGAAATAAAATAAAGATTTTATTTGAATAATAAGGTTTTGAAATAAAAATTGGACGTAAATTTTGATTAATGGAAATTGTTAATATTGGAATTTGAAACAAAATATTAATGTAATAAATGATGAAGAGCGTTGTTTGAAATGAATTATTTGACGATAAAATTTGAAATTATTCATTGAATTAAGTTTGAAATGATTTAATAATTAAGTCGAATTTATAATTAAGTTTGAAATTTTTAAGTTTTGAAATTATTAATAATTAAGATTGAAATCATTTAATAATTGAAAAAGATTGAATTATTCGATAATTGAATAAAAATTGAATTCTTTGATAAGAGAAATTGAACTTTTGAATAAGTGAATTCGAACTTCGTTAATAAATGAAATTGGGTTTCTTATTTAATTAAGTTTGGAAAATTTAAGTAAGTGAATAAATCAAATTAAATTTCTTTAACGAGAAATAAAATGCGTTTTATTATAATAACTGTAAGACTTGTAATTTAAAGAATTGATTTGACGAATCTAATTGAATTTAATGTGTTAGTTGATATAATGAGGTTGAACTTAAGTAATTGATTTAATGAATTGGAAATTTAATGGAAACTGTTTGAATGATAAACTAACTTAACGAATATTGAATGAAATCGATTAATAAATTGAAATTGATTTTGAATGTTAAATTAAATTAATTTAAATGTCTTCGGAATGAACTAATATACGAACTTGAATCAATATTTGAATTGTTTTAAATAAAAATTGAAATTGAATTGTAAGATTTTGAAATGGTTATTTGGAATTTTTGAAACGTAAACTTTGGAAATTGTTAGTGAAAGACAAATGAAATGTGGGTTGACGAATTGAAATTGAAATTGAATTTGATTTGGGTTTTGAAATTTGTTAAACGACCAATAGGTGTAATAATTACGAAAGTTATTAAAGAAACCAGAATCGGTTATGGATATACTCTCTATCTAAACCGAAAACCACTTTAATAACTATACGCGGAGTGATGATCCAGAATGAAGTGGTTGGAATGATGTACGTGATGACTGAAGAAAGAGAACGATAATGGATAGCCTTGACACTTGTGTCAAATTGGAAATGACTAAAATCAGGAGCCGTGCCGGGCCAAATGGGGTTAGCCACCTCGAGCGAACACACTTCTTCGTAACTACTACTCATTACTTGTGATTGATCGGTGCACCCTCGGAATTTCAGGAGTGTTGTTTCGCGGTGTTGCGATCGCTGCGGCGATGCGTTCTCACCAGCCCGGATCAGGCAAACGGTAGTTTCACTACCTTGGGTATTGCCTCATGTGCCTTGTCATACTTGTATCCCATATTCGCGACCACTACGAATTTGCTTTGTGTTATACCTATGGAGTACTCCCTGATAGCCCACCAGTTTACGGTGGAGTTTACAGTGCTGTATAGACTATAACGCTTATATAAAATGTGTTAAGGGGGATAATGGTAACGCCTTAACACTATTTTGATATTTATATTACTGATAGACATTATCTATTTAGCGTACACTACTACATAGTAGATAGTTTAGCGGATCCTTAGAGGATGGTGATTCCAACATCCTTTGAGTTACTTGTATTTCGATTGCTATTTCACTTGAGTTGGATTTATTGATATAAGAATGTTAATCCTGACTCGAGTGTTTTGTGTTTTGCTTTACGCTCGGGTCAGACTGAGTGTACCAGTATTCAAGACTCACCTTTGGAGTTGGAGCTTTGCTTGAAGATCCAGCCATCTATTCTGCCTTCAGTATTCGATGATTCCAGTGATGTATTCTGATTTGTACTTGATGTATCGACTTATTATTCTGTTGTAAACTCTGATGTATCTTATATATTTATATAGTAGCTTCATGAACTATTATTTCTTTTATTTCCGCTGCATATTATTACTCTGTGTCTGTGATTCTGTGACTATTTATTTACTGTATATCTCAGTTTTGCCAAATTTAAATTAACAATTCGGTATTTTGAATTATTCAAGTCCGACATGTGCGGATGCGAATAGTCCAAAATAGCGGGTCGTTATAGTTGGTATCAGAGCTTTTGGTAGCTCTAGGCAAAACTTAGCATATAGGGTAAATGTATTTACAGAATCACTCTCATTCGAGTTTCAATCTCTTTCTTTTGACTCGATTCCTTTGGATTTTCGGAACGTCCCTCGGTTCCGGAATTCATTCTTGTCCCTCACTATTCATCTTCTTTCGATTCTGGAGCATCCCATAACTCCACTTCGAATGACCTTTACAATGAATCGGCGGTCTCGCCAAACTTCGAATTATTTGTAAATGGGTAAAACTCCTTTACAATGGACATCGATTTACCGGAGATTTCTGTATCCTCGGTTTACGATGCCATCTATCTCCTGCTATACCTGAATTCTATCTCTTGAGATCGAATGTAGATTTACCTCGGAATTCAGCATTGATCTTATTCTTGAAGTTACGGTCGATCCGGTTAAGGTTGCCCGTGAATTAAATAAACTTATCTATCTCCCAAT
Source organism: Allium cepa (assembly GCA_030765085.1). Classification (NCBI taxonomy): domain Eukaryota; kingdom Viridiplantae; phylum Streptophyta; class Magnoliopsida; order Asparagales; family Amaryllidaceae; genus Allium; species Allium cepa. The sequence goes on from CM060937.1 coordinate 314,275,937, forward strand.
TCGTTTAAGTGAATAATCTTATATTTTCTTTCGAACTTGAATTCGAATCTGAATTCTCTTTATTGTGAGTCCGTAAAAAAATTTGAACCCTATCCTTATTTTGAAATTCATTCCTGTATCGTCGAGCAAAGAAATGTATATGTAAACTAACATTAAAATGTTTTATATATTGTGTTGTTTGAGTTTTTAATGTTGATTTGGATTTTCGATCGGTTCGTTTGATCAACGCTATCGATAGAATTTCCAAAACACTTTAACAGAGCAAACTGACACAATATTGTTTTCAAATTTGGTAAATAAAATAGTTTTGTATAATTATATGATATATAAGTATAAGTTCCGAAATTAAATTGTAAATGAATTTGTTGCCAGAAATAATAATATTTGATGTTTATTTATTGTTTGTAAACCATTGACTATTGAATAATATAAATAAATGAATTTATAAAACTGGGTTAAAATTGATTTAAAATTTAAATGGATTTAAACTAAATTTGAGAATTCAATATCCGGTGGTTTCAACTTTGATTTGAAAGTTTTAAAGTGTACAATATTTAAAATATTTTCAAATAGAGATCATTTAAAGAATTTTAATTGGTTAAATCTGTGCTCTCCTATTTTGTCGCTGGAAAATAATTTCGGTGATGGCGGCCGCATCATCGACATTCATTTTCGAGTTTCGAAGCGGAAAGACTGGCTTTGCTACGGTTTGTTGTGAAAAATAAATTGATTTGAATTTCTAATCTTGACTTGACTTATAATATATATTAAAAATTTTAAATTTGTTTTGATATTATGTATGAATGCATGCATATATTTTTATTTATCTCTAAATTATTGAAGTTAATCTGAAATAAATTCTTGAATTTGGGAAAAGGATGATTTTCAATTATAAATGAAACCAAATTCTTTTATATAAATACTTAACTTGAAATAACTGAATTATAAAATTTTATTTAGACAATACTCAAATTGCATTATATATAACTTACCTAAAGTTTCAAAAATTAACTATGTAATTGAATATTATTATACAGTAGAAAATGTCAAAGGATTTTTAAATAAAATTTGAGTAGTCATGTTAGATGTAAATATACTTAATATATATGCGATAAGATATATTAAGTAGAATAAATTTAATAATTTGGAAATTAAGAAGAATTAAATTTGTTGAATAAAATATGATTATGATAATGGACTATTCAATTTATGATCTTTGAAATTGTTACTTTAAGAAAATTGGATAATATATAATATGAATTGTCTTTATAAATAAATGTGAGTGTGTATAATAAATGTTATTCACTTAAAATAATAATTATAAAATGTTTATGGAGATGAATAAAATAATAAGTTAATTGAATAATTGATGTGATTAAATAAATAAAATTTGTTTTGGAAGTTAATGAATTGAAATAAAATCAACTTAATGAGATATCCTGGTATTAATTGAATTTAAATTGAGTTTTAAAAAGAAACCATTTTGTACCTAACATTAATAAACGTGAAATCAAAACAATTTAATGAGATCTTGAATTTTAAACAAATTGTTGAATATAAATTTATTTAAATTGAAATTTATATGGTTTAAATTAATTATTTATAATGTAGTTCAAGTTTATTTTCTTCGGTTGTTTCTATTCTCCTACTTTCTTCCTTTTCGAGGACGAAAAGTTTTGAGTGGGGGAGAATGTAACAACCCGTAAATTTAACCGGTTCTAATAACGGGTTTATTTGAATTTTAGAAATTTTAACCGATAAAATTTTGGAATAAAAATTTAATATTTGGAATGCGTCTAGTTAAACATAACAACCGGTAAATTTTCGTCCGAAAATATGAAAGTTTATTTCGTTCGTAAAATTACGTCAATTTAATCAGTTAAAAAGCGATGAAAATAAAACATTTTCAAAACCAAAATATTTTTACATAGAAAAATTCTAAATCATCTTTTGAGCAAGTTGTCAGTTTGTCGTTTTTTCAAATTCGGACATCTTTGGCTCCGTCGATCTTAATTTTCTACGATTTTTACGCATTTTCTGCTATTATAAAATTTCGAATTTTTTTTATTTAATCATACCACTGATATCTACATACCGTTTTGATCGTCCCGTGATCTTTAAGATATATTTATTTCTTTATTTTTAGGTCCGGTACGCAACGGATATATTAAACTGTTCGTATCATATCGGTACCACAAAATTTCAACGGTTACTCATGTGCTTCTTCAAATTGAAACTTGCTGCCCAAACAAATATTCACTGCATTATTACAGCTGTTTGCATGTATATTTGTGATTCTAAAGACGTGACTTTTGATATCTTACTGGTCACCTTTCAAGTGCACACCCACTGTTGTGTAACTTTAATACGTTGCCTTTAGCTTTTCTCATCCCTTATATTTTTCCTCCTATCTTTATTATGATTTAAGCTTGCTGTTGCATTTGTCTTCTCAGGCTACCTCTTCCTTCTCCATATATTTTTCCTCCCATTCTTTGTTCACCTTTCCTTCTCACCTCTCCTCTTGGCATGAAACTCAAACCCATCTCCTCCGACCTATCCCACCGCTATTCAACACCCGCCTCTCCCCTCAAACCCATCTACTCGCATGTGCCAAGCACCACCGCAGCCTGGCCCAAACCCCACGCCTTCTTCGGCCTTCCTCCGGCGATCGCCACAGGCGCAACCATCTCCCCTCTTCACCGCGTGGCCCCGCACCACTTCCTCCACGCCTGAACTGCAGCATGGTCCGGCCGTGCCTCACCACCCTCTGCCTCTCTCTGTCGTTAACCCTTTCCTTCTACACCACCGCTTTATCTCCACCATGGCCGAAGCCTTCTTGCTCGCCACCCTGACTCGGTTCCCAGATCCACCTCCCATCCTCGTCTTCGCCTTTATCCTCTCCTCCTCAACTCACGAACCAGCTAGCCACCGAGTTCGGCCTCCACCTGGCTTACAACAGCTAGCCGAGAATTCTCCTATGGTGAGATATCTGTTTTGTGATTATGTTCTAGTCTATATAGTTGTCATTTTTTTTTTGTATAAAGTTATAACTGTATTTCATAATATGATATGATATATAATATTATGCATTAGTATTGTTATTGATGTTTGAGAAGGATATACATTTTCTTGTCTGCTAGTTATATATGATACTGTTTAAATATATGGTGATTGCAATTCACAGCTTTCGTATACTTTCAAAAGTATGTTGAATTCATACTATATTCTTGTTACGTATGTATCACTAGATGCAAATTTGTTAAACATATGTTTGTATATCTATTTTTCAGTTTATAGATTATATATATATGTGTGTCTGCGCGTGCGCGCGCGCCATACTATCCATATAAATCTGTTATATGTCTACTGTAATATATATGTTAGTAATTTGTTTTATAATGCGTCAGTCTATACGGTTTTCATATTTTGTTGTATTTGAATTTATATACTTTTGTTCTATATATAAATATAGTTGCTTTCGTTTGTTTTATAAATTTATATTACAGTATATACGTTTATTCGACTATATGTATAAGATACGTAAGTGATACTTTATCTTATATATGTTTTATATGTTATTGTTATGTATAGTTATATAAATTGTCTCTGTATTAGCTTATTAGGCCTGCATAGTTTCGGTTCTAAGTGTACAGGTCATTTTCATATTGTTTGTATATATTGGTTTATATGCAATATTTATATGCTCTGTTAGTTTTATTTTTTTAAATATACGTACAATAGCTATACATATTTATATAGTGTATAGTTGATTTTGGGTCACTGTATATAAGTCGTTATCCATACTTGTATGTAAAATTTTGTTTTGATGATTTATGGTATAGATATATTATATGTAATAACTTACTGTTTGCATATGAATGCATATTTATATTCAAATTTTAATAAATGGATTTGAGTATAAGATATGATCTTATATATGTACATAGTTATATGTATATATGTTCGCTTATACCCAATTATCTTCATCAATCCAATTTTGATTTGTTCTCTCATCGACTTCTGTTATCAGCTTTGTCCGTCCAAATTTGTGCCATCTAGCGTTGCTTTGGAATCCATAGCTTAACTTCATTGCCAAATCTCTCTAGCCTCGAAAGGTGAGCAATCACTCACGATTAATATTCTTTTATTTATTAATTTTGATTTCAAGTGAAACGACAAATTGAAATATGCTGTTGTTAGTTATTTACACTGTTATATATGTTATTACCTGCATTTGTTCACCTATGACATCTGACACCATTATCTGTTAATTATGTATGCGATGATAATCCATTTTGGTTGATAATTGATTGATTGATTGTTGTTTATATTGGATGTAAATTGTAATTTATAAAGGGATAAATATCATGCAATTGAATTTGACGTAGGATAGTTTAAAAATGTGAATCGACATATGTGTTGAATTTGATTAGTTAATTTGAATAATCTGACCCCTTTTAATTGTTAAGTTAATCGACATGTGGAATTTGATAAATCACACTTTGAACCTTGAACGTATATTGGATAAATTATTGTAGAATTGAAATTGAACGACAAGTGAAAAACTGTAATGTAGTAATGTTTAATCTACATGAAATGATAGAGTAGATTCTAGAAATAATTATATTAATTCGCACAAACAACAATGTGAATTAATACGATTATTTCGGGATTATTTGAATTGATTATTGGATTGTGTTTGATTGTTGTTATTGCTTGTTTATTTACTTTGACACCATCCCAGTTATCACACTGCAAATTCCCTTTGTTATGTTTTGATTTTTTGAATTGGAATTGGAATCGGGTTGAAATGATAAATACCCAAAATGAACTTGACTTAGGATAGAGAATTAAATAAACCCGATTGGTCAATAATTTGATTTGAAATAAAATAAAGATTTTATTTGAATAATAAGGTTTTGAAATAAAAATTGGACGTAAATTTTGATTAATGGAAATTGTTAATATTGGAATTTGAAACAAAATATTAATGTAATAAATGATGAAGAGCGTTGTTTGAAATGAATTATTTGACGATAAAATTTGAAATTATTCATTGAATTAAGTTTGAAATGATTTAATAATTAAGTCGAATTTATAATTAAGTTTGAAATTTTTAAGTTTTGAAATTATTAATAATTAAGATTGAAATCATTTAATAATTGAAAAAGATTGAATTATTCGATAATTGAATAAAAATTGAATTCTTTGATAAGAGAAATTGAACTTTTGAATAAGTGAATTCGAACTTCGTTAATAAATGAAATTGGGTTTCTTATTTAATTAAGTTTGGAAAATTTAAGTAAGTGAATAAATCAAATTAAATTTCTTTAACGAGAAATAAAATGCGTTTTATTATAATAACTGTAAGACTTGTAATTTAAAGAATTGATTTGACGAATCTAATTGAATTTAATGTGTTAGTTGATATAATGAGGTTGAACTTAAGTAATTGATTTAATGAATTGGAAATTTAATGGAAACTGTTTGAATGATAAACTAACTTAACGAATATTGAATGAAATCGATTAATAAATTGAAATTGATTTTGAATGTTAAATTAAATTAATTTAAATGTCTTCGGAATGAACTAATATACGAACTTGAATCAATATTTGAATTGTTTTAAATAAAAATTGAAATTGAATTGTAAGATTTTGAAATGGTTATTTGGAATTTTTGAAACGTAAACTTTGGAAATTGTTAGTGAAAGACAAATGAAATGTGGGTTGACGAATTGAAATTGAAATTGAATTTGATTTGGGTTTTGAAATTTGTTAAACGACCAATAGGTGTAATAATTACGAAAGTTATTAAAGAAACCAGAATCGGTTATGGATATACTCTCTATCTAAACCGAAAACCACTTTAATAACAATACGCGGAGTGATGATCCAGAATGAAGTGGTTGGAATGATGTACGTGATGACTGAAGAAAGAGAACGATAATGGATAGCCTTGACACTTGTGTCAAATTGGAAATGACTAAAATCAGGAGCCGTGCCGGGCCAAATGGGGTTAGCCACCTCGAGCGAACACACTTCTTCGTAACTACTACTCATTACTTGTGATTGATCGGTGCACCCTCGGAATTTCAGGAGTGTTGTTTCGCGGTGTTGCGATCGCTGCGGCGATGCGTTCTCACCAGCCCGGATCAGGCAAACGGTAGTTTCACTACCTTGGGTATTGCCTCATGTGCCTTGTCATACTTGTATCCCATATTCGCGACCACTACGAATTTGCTTTGTGTTATACCTATGGAGTACTCCCTGATAGCCCACCAGTTTACGGTGGAGTTTACAGTGCTGTATAGACTATAACGCTTATATAAAATGTGTTAAGGGGGATAATGGTAACGCCTTAACACTATTTTGATATTTATATTACTGATAGACATTATCTATTTAGCGTACACTACTACATAGTAGATAGTTTAGCGGATCCTTAGAGGATGGTGATTCCAACATCCTTTGAGTTACTTGTATTTCGATTGCTATTTCACTTGAGTTGGATTTATTGATATAAGAATGTTAATCCTGACTCGAGTGTTTTGTGTTTTGCTTTACGCTCGGGTCAGACTGAGTGTACCAGTATTCAAGACTCACCTTTGGAGTTGGAGCTTTGCTTGAAGATCCAGCCATCTATTCTGCCTTCAGTATTCGATGATTCCAGTGATGTATTCTGATTTGTACTTGATGTATCGACTTATTATTCTGTTGTAAACTCTGATGTATCTTATATATTTATATAGTAGCTTCATGAACTATTATTTCTTTTATTTCCGCTGCATATTATTACTCTGTGTCTGTGATTCTGTGACTATTTATTTACTGTATATCTCAGTTTTGCCAAATTTAAATTAACAATTCGGTATTTTGAATTATTCAAGTCCGACATGTGCGGATGCGAATAGTCCAAAATAGCGGGTCGTTATAATAGTTTAACGGATCCTTAGGAGATGTAAATCCCGAGCATCTCTTGAGTTACTGCACTCATATTTATTTCTGTTAATTTAATGTAATGACCCAAGATTTTAGGAATTTATTTTGAAAAACATAAATAAGTTTAAAACAATTTTTAAACCAATTTTAAAAGGGAAATTGATATGGCTTGATATGGTGTAACTTTATGGGTGTACATGTGGGCACAGAGAATACACATGAATAAAAAGCTAAATCCCTGAATAATATGAATGAACATATGTTGATGTGTATGGGAAAAATATATATATATATATATTTACAAATAAATAAAGAAAACCCTCAAGTGTGCTATATGCAGATATATATATGTATATAGGTATAACTAAGGATACATGTGCATGTGTGTGTCAGTAAAAAAAAATATATATATGAAATATATTGCTGGATATCAGATCACACATTTAGCATGCAAATAGACAAGAGAAAAAGCATTTTAGGGAAAAGTAAGATTTCTGAAAATAACCAAAGTAGTTAACCACTCTCTTCTTCACCAAATTAAGCCGGGGAGGGTAGAATTTTGGGTTCAAATAAAACGGCAGATAACATAATTTTCTGATGGGCAAAAATGTCTTTAGCTAGTACCTAAAACCCTAAACTCTGCATACATAAGCAGTGATATGAGGAACTTCCTCTTCCCCGGATAGCTCTTGAGAAAAAAAATATATATGCATTTTATAAAAATAAAATAAGTGAAGAAAAGGGTTGAAGGCAGAAGCCTACCAATCAACTAGGGAAGTGAAGGAGAACTAGGTGAGAAAACTCACTCAAAATTTAAGGCATTAAGTCCTAATGAAGGCAGCCAGTTTATAAATTAATTTATTTTAAAAAAATAAAAAAAGTATGTGACTGTCTTTCAGAAATTAAAGATGCTTAAATACTAGATGGTTGTTCTGTTTGTTTTATTTTATGTGAATATTTTAAGTATATGATCAGTATGCATAAAGAAGTATCTTAAAAACCCAGATCTCTTTCTGATATGATACTGTTAGAAATATAGATAAATACCCAGAAAATAAAATGTTGAATATAGGCAAGTAGTGTTGGATTTGGCTCAACCCATAAGAATTAATGAGCATGTGAGCTGCAATATACATATGTGTATGTGCTGAGGCTTAAGATGAAAAGGAATTAGGGGTGCAATAGGTTTGCCTATGTGCTGATACTCCTGAATTCAAAGAAAATATACAATACCCATGTACTCAGCAAATAAAATTCTGTGATTTAGGAAGCTTGGTAAATCTGAGTTTAACTGAAACACAGATGTTTGCAAAGCCATATGCCAATATTAGTTGCCTATACTTCTTTGAAAAATGTAAATATTTATATACCTGTGCAGAAGCTTGTTTATTAGACATGTATGTGTAATTGCCTGTTTGTTTTCTTGGTTATGGATGATATGAAATGCCATGAGATGAATGCTTGTTTTAGTGAGACGACTCACTGAATAAGTTTGCCATGGGAAAATTTAAAAGAGAAAATACCTAATAACCTGATTATGAAATGGGTCAAGATCACTGCAGGAATGACTTGTGTTCTTGAGTAATGCAAGTTGATGCATGGCTTGTTTAAGCCCTGAGATCTTTGTGTAATGGAGTGAATTAGTTCATTACAGTGTGTCCACTGATTCATATGATTGCAGATGAGACCAGGGTAGATAAATATGTCAAAGAAGGAATATTTGATATGATGAGGAACTAGAGTTTTCCTAGGAATAAAATATGAGGAGGGAATAAATGATTTAACTCATGTTGATGATTTTTCTGTTCTGTGTGAATGATTATTTGATTTATGATTAAATTGTTTGCATGAATAAATGTGCTATGTCTACACAAAATCTCTGGAAAGAAAGATTAAGTGTGCACCTGCACAATGACACAGAACATGCACACCAGTAATAATTGTTTTCAAAAAGGCAGAACTATATGTATATGTACTTAATTCAATTTTTACTTAATTAATAAACTGTTTTAGTGGATTTTCTCATACCAGACATGTGTCTGACCCTAGTGTGCTAATGGCATCTGGGGTGTCTCATTTTATATGGGGCAGCTTCAAATGCTTTTTCAGGAACAGCAGCCTCTAAGTATGAGTAGGAGCAAGGCTTTGAGAAGAAGATTATAGCATGCTAGAATTAGATAGATAAGAGCTTAAATGATGAAATGTGCATGTATAAATATTTTTGAATTACCATTTGTATTAAGTACTGAATGATGGATTGGATATTTTGCTAAGTATTTGGTTAAGGAATTTACTTATAATTAGAATCTGGAAATCTGAATTCCTTTGTCTGAAAAGTTGAAGATGTTTATCTATAATTTTATAAGTAAATTGAGTGAGAATTTTATGACAAATAAGAAGGTTATACTTTATAAATGTATTATGTGTCTGCATATTTTTTTTTAAAAGATGCAAATTTTACACTATGCCAAAGTTTTATATCTTATTCTTGAATAAAGAAAGGATCTGAAATATAGGAGTTGAGGACCATGTCCATGAAAATATATATATGTATATGTTTAAATATGTTTTGATTCAGATTCTAGTACCTCATTACCCAGTAATAGTGAGATGAATCTGAATCTTTTTTTTAGACTGAAGCTTTGAAAGAAAAATATGCCTTTTTAAAACCCTATGAAGTATACCAGAACTAAGAGTTTATGTGAACCATGTTTCCTTTGCAAAGTATTTACAGGTCTCAGAAAATTCACCCTAGTTTACATTTCATTTTTGTTTAGCATCATAGTATCAAGGAATTAGGCTTCTGAAATATGATAACTTAATTAGAAATATTCCAGAAAAAGGAATTGCACCTGGTAGATTTTATAGAAGAGCTAATTTAGAAAATGATAGAAGCTTATATCATTTTCAAAGCACAAGCACTACACCATTAAATTTTAAAGATAAATATCACACAATTGTCTGATTTCTTAGATCCATATTTCATAAGGAATCTACCCTATAATTAAGGAAAAAAAATCAGGCTGATGCCCATATAAATGTAATTTTATTACATGTATTGAATATAGCTATGTGAGAATTGATTAAATCTAATCAATTAAATTATTCTCTTGTTTTACCATAACTCTGATTTAAACAAGAGGTGCACATGCATCTCCATATGTGTGTGTATATGTTGTGAATATACTGATATATTTATATTGGTAAAACTTGATGATCCTGGATAAAGTTTGTTTACTTGAAAAAGGGAAAATGACTCTGGGCTTTAGAAGTGTATATATATAGGATAATAAATATATATATATATATATATATCACTATATAAAAAAAAAAATTTAGGTATAAATCAGAGAGGGTCATTCCATTTGGTATCAAAGCTATGTTATTAAACATAGTAGAAATAAAGATCAAGTTCTCTGGAAAATAAAATCTAAAGAGACTGAATACATAGCAATGTTTTCAGTGAAAAATAAAACCACTAAAGTAATTAAATTACCTATCAAACTAACCAGCTATGTAAATTGTTACTAGCAAACTATGGTTGGAAGACCACCAAGTCAGGGAGCCGGATCTTCCAATGCACCACCAATGGTCAATCTGCAAGACTTGGTGAGGGCATTTAGGGATGGGGCAGGACAAAGGTAAGAAAATCCCCATGAAGAGCTCTCAAAATTACTCAAGACGTATACTCATTTAGGAGGCAAAAGCTTTGAAGGGACAGAGAGTATTATGGAAATTCAAGCATGGTTGAGAACATTGGATAGAATTTTTAATGACATGCAACTGGATGATCAAAGAAAGAGGCAAGTGGCTTCAAGGAAGCTAAAAGGTGTAGCTTTAAGCTGGTGGGAAGTAATCATTGCAGGAAGAAATGAGAATGAACTCACTTGGAACCAATTCAAGGAGATGTTGGAAGCAATGTTTGTACCAACATCAGCTAAGGCTACCTTGCTAGAAGAATTTATTAGACTTAGGCAAGGAACCATGACTGTCACTGAATACACTCAAAGGTTTGAGGGACTTTCCACATATGGAGCAATGCTGGTGGCAGATGAAGCATCCAAAAATGATAGGTACATAAAAGGTTTGAACCCAGGACTTAGCAGGGCTATGTTACCTTATGCTGACAGGACCTTTGACCAAGTGATAGACTTAGCTTTGAGATTGGAGCAGCATGACAAGGAAAGGGAAAAATTCAGAAATTTCAAGAACAATAACAGTAAGAAGAGTAAGGGGAGATATCATCCTTATGATAAGAAGAAAGAAGAGGCTAGTAACAAGTCTACTGGGGATATTAAAGCTAAGGAAACCAAGAAGAAAATTGTGTGTAATCAATGTGGAAAAGAAGGACATATCAAACCAAGATGTCCAGAATTGAAAGGAGGAGCTTTCAAGTGCTATTTATGTGGGAAAGAGGGGCATATGAAAAGAAATTGTCCTGAGAATAAGCAGCAAGGAAAGTTAGCCAACTTGGGAGGAAAAGGAAAAACAGTGGAGGCCAATGCTGAGGAACACAGACAAGTGGAAGGTATACTATTTATTTGTAATATACACATAGCAGTAGTATATGATACTGGGGCAACTCATTCTTTAATTTCCTATGAATTAGTTAAAATGCTGAAATTAAGTTGCATATTGGTTGAAACCCCATTACATATACAAAGTCCACTGGGAAGTTCTAGTGTTTTAAACATGATTTGTGTGGATGTGGAATTAAACATAGGTGGAGATACTTTTATTTCCAATTTATATGTTTTAAATTACCCAAACATAGGTGTCATTTTGGGAGTAGACTGGTTAAGGCAATTCAAGGCCATAATTAACTTAGATTCATCCACCGTATCATTGCAAAACCATGGAAGCCAGAGGATCACATTTTTGTGTGAAGTGTCTAAAGGAAGAAAATTGTGTCATTTGATTAATTTGGGTAAAGATATCAGTGAACATATTGTTGAGGAAATTCCCATAGTCAATGAATACTTGGATGTTTTTGAGGAAGTAAATGGTGTTCCAAACCATAGGCCAGTGGAATTTCAAATTCATTTAGTTCCAGGTGCAAGCCCAGTGATTAAAAAGCCAACAAGAATGGGGCCAAATGAACTAAAAGAATTAAAGAAACAATTAGAATAATTAGAAAATAAGGGTTTTATAAGACCCAGTAATTCTTGCTGGGGGGCACCAGTGGTATTTGTTAAGAAACAAGATGGTACCTTGAGACTCTGCATAGATTATAGGGAATTAAACAAGGTAACCATTAAAAATAAATACCCACTGCCAAGAATAGATGATCTTTTTGATCAATTGGCTGGAGCAAGAGTATTCTCTAGACTAGATTTAGCATCTGGTTTTCATCAAATGAAGGTGGAAGAATCAAGTATCAAGTACACTGCCTTTAACACTAGATATGGGTTGTATGAATTTTTGGTTATGCCATTTGGCTTGACCAATGCACCCTCATACTTTGTAGATTTAATGAATAGAACCTTTAGAGATTATTTAGACAAATTTGTGCTTATTTTTATAGATGACATTTTAATTTATTCCAAAACAGTATAAGAGCATGAAAATCATCTGCATATGGTTTTGTCTAGACTAAGGGAAAAAGACTTAAAGGCAAAATACTCAAAATGTGAATTTTGGAAAGAGGAAGTGCATTTTCTTGGCCATGTTATATCTGCCCAAGGAATTTCTGTGAACCCCAATAAAGTGGTGGCTATTCAAGCATGGAAGAGGCCAAGCACTGTGAGTGAAGTGAGGTCATTTATGGGGATGGCAGGGTATTATAGGAGATTTATAAAAGATTTTTCAAAAATATCTACCCCACTTACTAACCTAACCAGGAAGAACCAAGCTTTTGTTTGGTCAGAAAAATGTGAAAAGTCTTTTGAACAGTTGAAGGAGGCATTAGTGAATGCTCCAATTTTAAAAGTACCTCATGGAAATGAAGAATTAGTTGTATATACTGATGCTAGTGGGTTTGGCTTGGGAGCAGTGTTGATGGAACAAGGCCAAGTCATTGCATATGCATCTAGACAACTTAAACCCCATGAAGCAAGATATGCAATACATGATCTTGAATTAGCAGCTGTGGTATATGCTTTGAAACTTTGGAGACATTATTTGTTAGGAACTAAGTTTAAACTTTACACTGATCACAAGTCTTTAAAATATTTATTTTCACAAAAAGATTTGAACATGAGGCAACATAGATGGGTGGAGTTTTTAGCTGCTTATGACTTTGACATACTCTATACACCAGGCAAAGCAAACAAGGTTGCTGATGCCCTAAGTAGACATCATGCAAAATTGGCTATGATGATGATAGAAGAGTTTAAGGACTTGTCTTTGCTGACTGAGTTAGAAATTGGAGAGAATGGTTGTGTACACATGGATGTGCAGATGCATGGTGCACAAGAAAATAAAGGGAAATTAAGCTTAATAACACTTCAACCAGATTTAATTTTGAAGGTGGGGAAAATGCAAGAACAGGATGAAAATTTATTAGAGAAGAAAGCTCTCACCTCAAAAGGGGAGGAAGTGATGAAGCATCATATTGATGAAAATGGTTATTTAAGGTACCAAAACAGAATGTGTGTGCCAGAGAACATAGAATTGAAGAAGGAGATATTAGATGAATATCACCGAAGTAAATACTCTATACACCCAGGCAACACAAAGATGTACCAAAATTTGAAAAGAGACTTCTGGTGGAAGGGGATGAAATCTGATGTAGCTAAATATATTGCCAAATGTATGACTTGCCAACAAGTCAAGGCTGAAACCCAAAGACCATCAGGATTGATGCAGCCTCTTAGTGTACCACAGTGGAAGTGGGAAGATATATCTATGGATTTCATAGATGGACTGCCTAGATCTAAGAAAGGAAATACAAGCATATGGGTAATAGTTGATAGGCTAACCAAAGTAGCACACTTCATCCCAGTCAAGTCAGAAAGGAAAGCACAAAAATTAGCTCAAGTTTTTATGAAGGAAGTGGTAAAGTTAAATGGTATTCCCAAAACCATTGTGAGTGACAGGGATACCATCTTCACCTCAAAATTCTGGAGAAGCTTTCAAGAAGCAATGGGAAGTGAACTATGCTTAAGTACTGCCTACCATCCTCAATCAGATGGGCAAACTGAGGTAGTAAACAAGGTTTTGGAGGACATGTTGAGAGCATGTGTATTGGATTTTGGGGGCAACTGGGAAGATTATCTTCATTTAGTTGAATTTACATACAACAACAGCTATCAAAGCACCATAGGAATGGCTCCATTTGAGGCCTTATATGGTAAGCCTTGTTTGTCACCTGTTTGTTGGGTAGAAGCAGGAGAAAGAGCCATTTTAGGGCCTGAGTATATACAAGAAACTAAGGAGAAAATTGAGTTGATAAGGAGAAGAATGACAGCAGCACAGGATAGGCAAAAGAAATTTGCAGACAGGAGAAGAAGGCAGGTAGAATATGAAGTGGGAAATTTTGTTTTCATCAAAATCTCACCTATGAAAAATGTACTGAGATTTGGAAAACAAGGCAAGTTAACCCCAAGATATATTGGGCCATACAAAATTCTGGAAAGAATTGGTTCCTTGGCATATAAGTTGGAGCTGCCAGAAAACATGCAAGGAATACATGATGTTTTTCATGTATCACAACTAAGAAGGTGGGTACATGACAAGGTAGAAATTTTAGAGACCCCAACCCAAGTGCAAATAAATCCCAATTTGATTTAAGAAAAAGATCCAGTGGGAATTTTGGCAAAGGATGTGAAGAAATTAAGGAATAAATCACCGAAACTTGTGAAAGTACAGTGGAGTCTTGATCCCAGTGATTGCACATGGGAATTAGAAGACAAAGTTAAGATGAACTACCCTAAGCTATTTTCAGATTAAAGGTAATTTTAGTTTTTTTTTTTAAAAAAAAAACCGTTTTCCATTGGATGAATGTATTTTTAGTTATTATGATAGAACTAAAAATCTATTTGATTATGTACTTGTTCTCTGAATTAAGTTTGAATTTGATTTAAGCCTAGGAAAATTGTGGGACACAATTTCTAAAAGGTGGGGTGTATGTAATGACCCAAGATTTTAGGAATTTATTTTGAAAAACATAAATAAGTTTAAAACAATTTTTAAACCAATTTTAAAAGGGAAATTGATATGGCTTGATATGGTGTAACTATATGGGTGTACATGTGGGCACAGAGAATACACATGAATAAAAAGCTAAATCCCTGAATAATATGAATGAACATATGTTGATGTGTATGGGAAATATATATATATATATATATTTACAGATAAATAAAGAAAACCCTCAAGTGTGCTATATGCAGATATATATATGTATATAGGTATAACTAAGGATACATGTGCATGTGTGTGTCAGTAAAAAAAAAAACATATGAAATATATTGCTGGAAATCAGATCACACATTTAGCATGCAAATAGACAAGAGAAAAAGCATTTTAGGGAAAAGTAAGATTTCTGAAAATAACCAAAGTAGTTAACCACTCTCTTCTTCACCAAATTAAGCCGGGGAGGGTAGAATTTTGGGTTCAAATAAAAAGGTAGATAACATAATTTTCTGATGGGCAAAAATGTCTTTAGCTAGTACCTAAAACCCTAAACCCTGCATACATAAGCAGTGATATGAGGAACTTCCTCTTCCACGGATAGCTCTTGAGAAAAAAAAAATATATGCATTTTATAAAAATAAAATAAGTGAAGAAAAGGGTTGAAGG
This sequence comes from Allium cepa, assembly GCA_030765085.1. Classification (NCBI taxonomy): domain Eukaryota; kingdom Viridiplantae; phylum Streptophyta; class Magnoliopsida; order Asparagales; family Amaryllidaceae; genus Allium; species Allium cepa. The sequence goes on from CM060937.1 coordinate 314,291,620, forward strand.
CAGAAGCTTACCAATCAACTAGGGAAGTGAAGGAGAACTAGGTGAGAAAACTCACTCAAAATTTAAGGCATTAAGTCCTAATGAAGGCAGCCAGTTTATAAATTAATTTATTTTAAAAAAAAAGTATGTGACTGTCTTTCAGAAATTAAAGACGCTTAAATACTAGATGGTTGTTCTGTTTGTTTTATTTTATGTGAATATTTTAAGTATATGATCAGTATGCATAAAGAAGTATCTTAAAAACCCAGATCTCTTTCTGATATGATACTGTTAGAAATATAGATAAATACCCAGAAAATAAAATGTTGAATATAGGCAAGTAGTGTTGGATTTGGCTCAACCCAGAAGAATTAATGAGCATGTGAGCTGCAATATACATATGTGTATGTGCTGAGGCTTAAGATGAAAAGGAATTAGGGGTGCAATAGGTTTGCCTATGTGCTGATACTCCTGAATTCAAAGAAAATTTACAATACCCATGTACTCAGCAAATAAAATTCTGTGATTTAGGAAGCTTGGTAAATCTGAGTTTAACTGAAACACAGATGTCTGCAAAGCCATATGCCAATATTAGTTGCCTATACTTCTTTGAAAAATGTAAATATTTATATACCCGTGGAGAAGCTTGTTTATTAGACATGTATGTGTAATTGCCTGTTTGTTTTCTTGGTTATGAATGATATGAAATGCCATGAGATGAATGCTTGTTTTAGTGAGACGACTCACTGACTAGGTTTGCCATGGGAAAATTTAAAAGAGAAAATACCTAATAACATGATTAGGAAATGGGTCAAGATCACTGCAGGAATGACTTGTGTTCTTGAGTAATGCAAGTTAACGCATGGATTGTTTAAGCCCTGAGATCTTTGTGTAATGGAGTGAATTAGTTCATTACAGTGTGTCCACTGATTCATATGAATGCAGATGAGACCAGGGTAGATAAATATATCAAAGAAGGAATATTTGATATAATGAGGAACTAGAGTTTTCCTAGGAATAAAATATGAGGAGGGAATAAATGATTTAACTCATGTTGATGATTTTTCTGTTCTGTGTGAATGATTATTTGATTTATGATTAAATTGTTTGCATGAATAAATGTGCTATGTCTACACAAAATCTCTGGAAAGAAAGATTAAGTGTGCACCTGCACAATGACACAGAACATGCACACAAGTAATAATTGTTTTCAAAAAGGCAGAACTATATGTATATGTACTTAATTCAATTTTTACTTAATTAATAAACTGTTTTAGTGGATTTTCTCATACCAGACATGTGTCTGACCCTAGTGTGCTAATGGCATCTGGGGTGTCTCATTTTATATGGGGCAGCTTCAAATGCTTTTTCAGGAACAGCAGCCTCTAAGTATGAGTAGGAGCAAGGCTTTGAGAAGAAGATTATAGCATGCTAGAATTAGATAGATAAGAGCTTAAATGATGAAATGTGCATGTATAAATATTTTTGAATTACCATTTGTATTAAGTACTGAATGATGGATTGGATATTTTGCTAAGTATTTGGTTAAGGAATTTACTTATAATTAGAATCTGGAAATCTGAATACCTTTGTCAGAAAAGTTGAAGATGTTTATCTATAATTTTATAAGTAAATTGAGTGAGAATTTTATGACAAATAAGAAGGTTATACTTTATAAATGTATTATGTGTCTGCATATTTTTTTTTAAAAGATGCAAATTTTACACTATGCCAAAGTTATATATCTTATTCTTGAATAAAGAAAGGATCTGAAATATAGGAGTTGAGGACCATGTCCATGAAAATATATATATGTGTATGTTTAAATATGTTTTGATTCAGATTCTAGTACCTCATTACCCAGGTAATAGTGAGATGAATCTGAATCTTTTTTTTTTAGATTGAAGCTTTGAAAGAAAAATATACCTTTTTAAAACCCTATGAAGTATACCAGAACTAAGAGTTTATGTGAACCATGTTTCCTTTGCAAAGTATTTACAGGTCTCAGAAAATTCACCCTAGTTTACATTTCATTTTTGTTTAGCATCATAGTATCAAGGAATTAGGCTTCTGAAATATGATAACTTAATTAGAAATATTCCAGAAAAAGGAATTGCACCTGGTAGATTTTATAGAAGAGCTAATTTAGAAAATGATAGAAGCTTATATCATTTTCAAAGCACAAGCACTACACCATTAAATTTTAAAGATAAATATCACACAATTGTCTGATTTCTTAGATCCATATTTCATAAGGAATCTACCCTATAATTAAGAAAAAAAATCAGGCTGATGCCCATATAAATGTAATTTTATTACATGTATTGAATATAGCTATGTGAGAATTGATTAAACCTAATCAATTAAATTATTCTCTTGTTTTACCATAACTCTGATTTAAACAAGAGGTGCACATGCATCTCCATATGTGTGTGTATATGTTGTGAATATACTGATATATTTATATTGGTAAAACTTGATGATCCTGGATAAAGTTTGTTTACTTGATAAAGGGAAAATGACTCTGGGCTTTAGAAGTGTATATATATAGGATAATAAATATATATATATATATATCACTATATATAAAAAAAAATTTAGGTATAAATCAGAGCGGGTCATTCCATTTAACTTACAAAAGATCTTTTAGTTCTGACTCGAGTGTTTTGTCTTTTCAATTCGCTCGCGTCAGTCCGAGCGTTTCAGGATTGAAGTTTTAGCTCTGGAGGACGAAGACGAAGATTCGTATTACTATTATTTATATTATCGTACCACAGTCATATTGTTCCGCTGCATTGTTATATGGTATGTGTACTCTGATATGTACGGTATAAATGAAATCTAAGGTTTTGTAAACAGATTTATGAACTGTATATTTATTATTATATTTTATCCTTCCGCTGTGAGATTCTGTTTAGTTTTTTCCTTTCTCTGTATTCTTATTTATCCCGTAACAATCCGCCCTTACGTATGGTTTGAATCGGCATGTGTGTCTGTTTAAATCGTGCGTAAAGGCGGATGTTACAATTGGTACCAGAGCTTTGGTTTAGCGATAAACCTTAGCTTTGTGGGGTTTGACTCTTTACTAATAGGGTAGTAATACCCTATGGGAGTCGCTGAGTGTATATATGAGAGAGCGTATTTGTTAGTCTTATAAAAAGGTTTAATATTGTGTTAATCTGTTTCGTTTTGTATTTATAAATTCTGGTTGGTGCATGGGACGCTGTGACATCAATAGGAATTTCTAAACACTTAGTAGGACAGACCGACATAATATTTGTTTTTATATAGGTAATTGAAATAATTTTGCCTATTATATTTTCTATATATAAAATAAAATTTTCAAATGATATCTATATTTGGTTGCAATATATTGGTTGTAAGGAATAAAATTTAAATAATAGGTAAATAAGATTAAAAATAAAATAAATGAAATTCGGAAATTTAGAACTTAAGTTCCGGGGTTTTTGAAATTCTTACAATTGATTTTTGGAATATAATAATCATATTTTAAAGTATTTTTCTGATATGAGTATTTCAATACAATTTGAAAGAATTGTTTTAAAAGAAACTTTGAAAAGAAATAAGTTCTGTACTTCCCCTCTGTCGCTGGAAAATAATTTCGGTGATGAGTGCACGCATCATCGACATTCATTTTCGAGTTTCGAAGTGGGAAGGCCACTGTAGTAAAAGAACCGCAGAATTGTTAATTTATCGTTTTAATTATAATTGCATATATATGTTAAGTGTAGATATCTATCTATTATTTTAAATGATTTAAAAATTAAACCCGGAATTTGGTTCTTAAGTTCCAGTTAATTAATAGTACAATTAAGTGTAGCCAATTTGAACCTTTAATTAAAGTAAAAATTTAATACAATAGGAAGAGAAGCAATGTAAATAAACGACTGTAAACCTTAGTAAATGAATAAAGGAAATTCTTTATTTATAAAAATTGATGTTATAAGGTTACAAATTTGGTGTAATTAAATTGTTTTATTATTAAATATTAGCATTAATTAAATGAATTAAATTAAAGGAATTGAGAAGAAACTTGTATAACTTACACTTACATTCTTAAAACATATATATAACTTACCATATAATAAAAGTTACAGTGTTAGTAAAAAAAATGTAAGGGGGAAGTCTTACAAGTAAAGCTTGAGGTAATGAAAGTATTCAATGAAGTTGTTGTTATAAATGGGAATTTATTGTTATAAACTTAAGTTGTAAATTGAAATTTTAACATAATTAAAGGTAAGTATTATAATTATATGATTTTAAAACTTAAGTACATAGAATGAAATTGTATAATCAATAAAACTGTGAGAAATAAATAAATAAAATTTAGAAATGCATAAATGGAATGCAATAAAAAGAAACGTACATGACATTAAAATGAAAGATGAATATTGTAAGTAATAAATGAAAATAAATGAGGTCATCACTCAATGAATGAATAAAAAGGGAAATCAAACAACAATGTATGATATGGAATTAATAAGAATGAACTTAATTTATTGATTGAATTTGTTGTTTGTTTTGTTTTGTTTTGTTATTGTTTGATTTATGGTTGGTTGGGTAAGGAAATTTGAAGTTTTTGGATGAATAAATAATCTATTTGTTCCCATCTAAGACTGCTGAGTAAATGATGCACTTGATAGTTATTTTTCGTTCCGTACAATTTCAAGTTTGAACCCAAACAACTATTTGATTTGTGTGATTGTATGGTTGTTTTGTAATTGTATGTATGCTTTTCGAGGAAATTGATGGTTGTTGTATTAATTTGGATGATTAGTGATTGGAACTACTTAGATATTTAATTTTGGACTTAGAAATATTTTGAAATGTTCTCCAAACTCTAAAAAATTTAAGTATAAAAAGATAATGTTGTAAATTTGTATATTTTAAGAAAGGTAACAAATACTGTAAATTTAATTGTTTATAAGGTAATGTTTTGAATAAGATATGTAGATTCTAAATCCTTCTTTTCCCTTCTTTTTCCTTTTCGGGGACGAAAAGTTTTGAGTGCGGGAGAATGTAACGACCCGTAAATTTCGACAATTTAAGTTGATTAGTTTAATTAAGATTTTGTAATTTAATTTAAAAAGAGATGAAATATAAAGGGTAAATAAAACTAAATATTAGTATTGGGAATAAATCCTAATAAAGGTAGTAGTGAGAGCGTACACTTTGAATAATTTTTTTTATATAAGAAAGGTAAGCGGTAAAATTATCCAATGCAATATTCGATTTATTAAAAGTAACTGCATGAAAATCTAGACAGTAAAGTTAATCTAGCTGAATTTATATGAATTGAATGAAATAGGTTTAATATGAATGGTATATTAGGTTATAAAACCAAATGAGAAAAGCAAGCGTAATTATTTGATTTATCTAATGAATTAAACATGTTGAATAGTAACTGAATGTTAATAAATGGAAAATTATACAATTTTGTTAGATGATTTGGTCATAATGTTTAATAATTGATTAAATAATAACGGAAGTATGTATGCAAGTTTAATAGAAACATGAATAGCATGAATATAATTAAATGAAACCATGCAATAATGTGGTAAATGATGGCATTTATGAATGAAATAAGATTTGTAGGTAATTTGAATTTAATTCTAAAATGTCTAAACTGAATGTAATTTAATGTAATAAGGAGTGCAATAACAATTGATTGGGATTCAAATTCATCTTAAATAAAATTTATATAGTAATTGAAATTTACTATTTTGCGATTTAGGCAAGAAATAAAGTTTTAATTAAATTAAGGAATGTAATCTAATTCCATGTAAAGAGTCAATATGTATAATAGCAAGGTTTTAATTAAATAAATGGTTTTATGTAGATTTCAACTGATAATTTATGAAGTCTAACGTGAGATCATATTTGCAATTAATTTTCTTAAGTTGTGTAGTAAGGTAGGTTAATTTGTCAATAAAGAAAGTTGATTCTATAAGATGAAATAAAGGTTAGTATTAATTATAATATGAAGATTGTTGACAACGTTATTTGGGGGTTGAGGGATAAGTTGAAATTTGATAATTAAGATATTTAGACGTACAGTATATAAAGAAAGATATAATGATTCCATTTAATAAATTTGGGATTTAATATTATCAAAGAGAATTAAATATTGTCCTAATGTAATTTAGATAAATTGTGTAATTAAATGCTGGCTCCATTCAGAATATGACAATGGGTGTAATAATTTGGATTGTAAGAAATAGTTATAAGTTACATGTTTAATTTGGTTGATGAAATTTAAACAGAAATAAATGTTAATACACTAAATAAAAGTTACATTTAATATGAGAAGTAATACCATGTTAGAAGTGGTCAAATTTAGGGTGTTAAGACTTATAAATGGAAATTAGGAGGCAGTTGAAATTTAGTGGACTTTAATGTGTATTAATGAGAAATTTATGCTATGACTAAAGAGGTAAATGGAATAAATACAAACCAATGTGGATTGTATACATGGGATAACAATTTTAGTGAATAATAGGATTTAAACCTAAATAAATAAATTCCTTGAAATTTAAGTTGTAATCGCTGCATAAATTGGAATTGTACATTAATTTTGAATTTTTCTATAATAAATTTATGTAGGAAGTTGTTTAAGGGATTCTAAATTTACCAAGTAATCCAAACTGACAAAATTTGCAAATATTTAAAGTTGAGTTGTAAATATGATTCAATTAACCTATTAATAATTTATTCATTTGGAATATAAATGGCAATGATAGGATTTATTGCAATTAAAGGTAATGTAATTTGTACGCTATTTTAAATTAAGTCAAAACGGGTGGATATTAGGAACCAAGACCTAAAAATTGGGTAGATACATTTTATTTCAATAAGACTTGTATGACTAGAGTGGAGGATTTTATTTTGGAGTCTATGCTATAATTTCAAAGTTTAGAAGATATTGAAATAAAGTAAACATTTGAATCTATCAATCTATCAACTCAAATTTTCATTTAAATTTGTTTAATCGTTTTAATTTGTTTGATAAAATAAAGAGGTATAATAAGTTTAGGTGTAAATGGAAGTATGTATGGGAAAATGAATTATTTGCAGGGAAATATTTGGTAAAAAGAGTGGGACTAAGGAAAGGTTATTGTTTGTTGGAAACATTAATTAATATGGGAATATAATTAGACAAGCATAACCCATGCAAGTGTATAATTAAGAAATGAAGCAATAATTAATAATTATTAACCAATCCAAAATTTGGTAACCCATTTAATTTGTAATTGGTATAGGCTATTTATTTAAGTAACAGTGCAATACCAATTTATGTATTTGTGAAATGTTAATAAAATATTTATAGTATGGAATTCAAAACTATATATACATAGGAATGTGGATTTTATAGTATGTAAACTTAGTCGATTTACAATAGTTAAATCTATTGGGAATGAATAAGAGTCTAAGATAATTATTACGGTAATTTTGAAATTTAGTTAAAAAAATGGAAATTATTTATGAATTTGAAATTTAATGAAATTATATTGAAACTTAAATAAAGCGTCTAAATTTATATTTGTAAATACGTTTAAAAATTCAATGTAAATGTTTGAGGAAGAAATTTATTTATTTACTAATCCGTAACGTATCCAATTAATATGAAATATTCTGGTGGGCCAACAACCGTTTTGCGCATTTATAATTCGTGCCTACCTATTCGTTTTCACTTTGTCTAAATAGGCTGTGTAAACCCTAGCCTCCATCTATCTTCATTTCTCTGTGTGTTCTTTTCTTCAACTTCTTCTTTTCCAATGGCTGCAAAATTCTAGATCCAATTACAGTCCAAAATATAAATAAAAATTCAAACTCCTCTAAAAATTCCAGAAAAATTTATATGTCATAGTTCTCGAAGAGAGGTATTCTTTATTTTAGTTTAATTGGTTTTCAATAAAATTTCTTTAACGTTTAACTTGTGTAATTTTCACATACCGTGTCCGATTCACGCGAGATTATTTTGTTAGGATCGTATTGAAATTTCAGATCTGTTGACGCTGGTGTCAATCGGAAAGATGATCGTCATGATCAACGAGAAGTGTCAATTACACTAAGCTAGTAAATATATGAGTTTAGCTTCATGTCCCATAACCACTTGCTTAACTTAAATATTTACGAACAAACTGTAGATCTCCACTAGAAAATTGTCACAAGAGTTTCAATCGAACAAGTCCAAGAATTAAGGAACAAAGTGAACGCAAGCGTTTCATACCACTTGTTTTACTAAGTCGTTTAATTAGATTTCTCATATGAGTGAGGTAAAGGTTTTTATATACTAATAGATTGGAAAACGGTTTTATAAATGAATTTGGTATTAAAATAGTATTGAAATCGTTTGAGGAAAGAGTTTTGATATTTACTACTAGTATAGAAAACCTTTATATTTTAAAGTGACAAATCACAAAGAAGATTGTAGGAACAATCAATCACCAAAATTCACATTCAAAGACGTGAATAAAAATCCAAAGAAATCGATATCAAATCCATCAAAATGGATATTTCCAAAAATTCCAAAATAGAAGTCATCGTAGTCGAATAAGTGATAACAACAACAAGGAATCAAAACGAATCGATTAAATTGGATACCAAGCAAAAATATGCACAAATAGGCACAATTAGGCAAATAGGTGCAGGTCAGTCGACTGACTCAAAGGTCCTGTAACGCCCCACCTCTATATCCATGCTAGCCAAGAACATTACGGTGAATGCTGTCAACTAGCACGGAGAATAAGGCCGTTGAGGAGCGACCATCCGTGTAATTTCTTTGCGCGAGCATCGATATGTCAGATAATAACATGCATTTCTTTATCAAGAGAGAAATCCGACATGCCGACACAAACTCAAAGCTACTACACAGTGGCTATAATATCTTCAGAAACAAATATAAAAATAAACATAACTTAAATCAGTCACTGACAATTCATATCACAAAGGCGGAAGAAGATATGAATATATAAATAACACATGAAAGTGTTCATCAGAGTAGTGGTCAAACAGATCCACAATAGTACAAAAGAATAGCAACACGTGCTATACAAAAGAATACAACTATGAGTCCATATCTTAAGTGTATACAACTAAATAAACTACTAATCTAAGTAGTTGGCCAAAAGTCAGAGAAATCAATCCCAAGAGAGAAGTCAAGCTGAAGCACCTGTAACATCTCGGTCTGACCCGAGTATTATTTAATAAGAAAATAATAAACGGATCAGTCTAACTATAAATATCAGATGAAACGATATAGAACAAGATATATGACTAAACACATGATAATCACAATGCCAAGCTGTGATATATATTTATATAAGTAATCGATAATCAACAAGAGATTAATCGTTATCACCAAATTTACACAAGAATCTAAGGAAACGTCATACTCCTTATTTCGTTCACCAAACCATAACTATTGACGATCACATCAATGTCAATCACAAAAATCAATGACACACAAATTCACAATCAATATCAATGAATCTTCTCAAAGACCCAAAAAGGGTATCATACCCATAACTTGTATTCACAACAAGTTAATGACACACGAATTCACCAATGCACAAAAATTGATAAATCATATCAATGAAAATCACTAAAATTGGTGAAGCATAAATTCCATAATTCAACACACGAAATCCAGAAATCACAAGAAAGGTCAATGACACACAAATTACAGAATTCAACACACGAAATCCAGAAATCACACAAAATAAGGGGGGAGGCCTATCACACGAACGGGAGCATGAAAACTCACCAACAGCTGTAACACACGAACGAGAAGCTATCTCATGGTAGCTAGCCATTAATTCGAAACACGAATTGTCCGAAGTCCTGACACACGAATGGTCCGAAGACCGTGGGTTGCTACCGCACAAAGAAATGAGACGAAGCTCAGTGAAATAAGTTACTCTCCTCCACGTGGACAAAGAGACATCGCACAATTGCTAGTCTAAATCACATAATTGATCGTCATGATCATCAAGAAGTGTCAATTACAGTAAGCTAGTAAATATATGGGCTTAGCTTCATGTCCCATAACCACTGGCTTAACTTAAATATTTACGAACAAACTGTAGATCTCCACTAGAAAATTGTCACAAAAGTTTCAATCGAACAAGTCCAAGAATTAACGGACGAAGTAAACGCAAGCGTTTCATACCACTCGTTTTACTAAGTCGTTTAATAAGATTTCTCGTACGAGTGAGGTAAAGGTTTGTATATACTAATAGATTGGAAATCGGTTTAAGAAAATGAGCTTTGTAATAAAATAGTGTTGAAATCATTTGAAGAAGGAGTTTTGATATTTACTACTAGTATAGAAAACCTTTATATTTTTAAAGTGACAAATCACAAAGAAGATTGTAGGAACAATCAATCACAAAGATTCACGTTCGAAGACGTGAATAAAATCCAAAGAAATCGATACCAAATCCATTAAAATGGATATTCCCAAAATCACGAAGAAAGTGTCATCAAAGTCGATAATAAGTGATAATAACAAAAGGGAATCAACACACATCGATTAACGTTGGAAATTCAATCCAAAAAGGCAAAATGGACTGAAAAAGCAGGTTCAGTCGACTGAACAGAAGATTCAGTCGACTGACCCTGTACCTGGAAATTTTCCTGGTTCAGGAAACTTTCTGTTTCCAGGTTCAGTCGACTGTGCAGAAGATTTCAGTCGACTGAATCATGCCTGGAAACTCTCGGGTTCCAGGTTCAGTCGACTGAACAGAAGAATTCAGTCGATTGAATCATGGCTGGGCTGTTTTTTAGCCTTATTCAAATGAAGAGCAAACTCTTCCAAAATGCAACCGGACGAACATTGGCTCTAAGGGTTTATGCCAATCGGCAACCCGGCCCTATATGCTCCTCGGTGCATCACCAAAAGCATGATCAAACATCCATAAAAGGATTTCACATAAATTTGACTTCAAAATCCAAAAGTTGGAATATTCACAAAACCAATCCAAATCCAAAGCAATTGCACATGAAGAAGTGTTAGGAATTCATACCCAACAACCAAAGATAATTATAGTCATAGATATGAGATAAAAATCTCACCTTTTCACAAAATCAAACAAGAAGAAGCTTGAAAGCAAATGGAGAATCAACCTCTCTTCAACACAACCCAAATGAGCTTGAATCTACGCTCAAAACAAGAACATTCCCAAAATTAGGTTTAGGAATTTCTGAAATTGGTAAGAGAATAAGTTGGAGAAGAAGAAGAGAAGCTTACCAATAGGTTCTTCTTGAGTTTGGAGCTAGAAATTGATTTGCAAATGGAAACTAGGGTTTTGGATTTCTAATTTCCAATCTCTCCCATCATTAATACTTTAAAAACTGAAAAGAGAAGAGAATGAGGGTGAGTGGGGAAGAGTGGCTCAGATTTGAGCATAAATTGGCTAGTGGACTGAACCCAAACTCAAACCCCAAGTGGAAAGGTAGCGAAAATCAACTTTCTCCAAACATAACGAAGCTTATACTCCAAAAGGTCGCAAACGACATTTTAAACTCAATGGGAGTGGTCCCGAGTCCTAATTCGACCGTATGCAAAAAGTAGCTTTTCGGACTAAAATCCGACTAACGCTAAAATATTTAAATAAAATATTTGAATATTAAAATCAATAAATATGCGGGTTGTTACAGACTCCCCTCCTTAAAGAAATTGCGTCCTCGCAATATTAAAGAAGAGAACATAAAGTAACAACCATAAAAGCATATTCAACACAAAAGAAATTTGAAATAAAAGGTTCACCTTAAAGAGCACGGGAAATAAAGTCTGGATGTGATCGCTCGATGAATTCCCTAGACTCCCAAGAACAATCCTTAGGATTTGAAGACCATTGAACTTTAACAAGCGGAACATCTTTATTTCGAAGTCGTTTGACTTCCGAAGCAATGATACGAATAGGATGTTGCTCATAAGTTAAATTAGGCGAAACATCAATCTCTTCCACAACACCGGGCTCAAGAATAGAATCGGAATCTCGAAGACATTTCCGTAATTGAGAAACGTGAAACACGTCATGGATTGCAAAAAATTGAGCCGGTAATAAAAGGCGATAAGCCATGGAACCATTACGTTCAGTGATAGGAAATGGCCCAATATATCGAGGCGCCAACTTTCCCGATCGACTGAAATGCACAACACCCTTCATTGGTGAAATACGAATAAAAACAAGATCTCCAACAGAAAATTCTAACTTTCTTCTCCGGTTATCGGCATAGGATTTTTGTCTACTCTGGGCTTCTTTCATCCTATGTCGAATAAGGTCAATCTTTTCTGTGGAATCTCGAATAAAATCCGGACCTAAAACCAGCTTCTCACCGGCCTCAAGCCAGCAAGAAGGAGATCGGCATGGCCTACCATAGAGTGCCTCAAAAGGTGCCATACCAATACTAGATTGGAAGCTATTATTATAGGAAAATTCGACAAGAGAGATATGATCTTCCCAACTTCCACCAAAATCAAGCACACAAGCACGAAGAAGATCTTCAAGAGTTTGGTTCACCCGCTCCGTTTGTCCATCGGACTGAGGATGATAAGCGGTGCTAAAATTAAGCTTTGTTCCCAAAGCTTTTTGAAGACTCTTCCAAAATCCACTAGTAAACAATGGATCACGATCACTAAAAATAGAAGTAGGAACTCCATGCAATTTAACAATCTCTTTGATAAAGAGTTTGGCCAAAAGAGGAACAGTTCGATTAGATCGAACGGGAATAAAATGGGCGGATTTTGTAAGTCTATCAACAATCACCCATAAGCTATCATGACCCGAACGAGAACGGGGAAGGCCATCTATAAAATCCATGGAAATTTGATCCCACTTCCAAATAGGAATTTCTAAAGGTTGCAATAACCCACCGGGCCTTTAATGTTCGGCTTTAACGAGTTGGCAAGTCATGCAACGCTTAACGAAGTTAGCGATGTCGAGTTTCATTCCCTCCCAATAATAGAGTCGCCTCATATCCGCGTACATTTTACTACTACCGGGATGAATGGTGAATTTAGAACGATGTGAATCTTCTAAAATATCTTTACGAAGATCACAAATATTTGGCTCGATGAGTCTACCAAATCTCCGAACGCCGCCACGAGAATCGATATCAATGTCTTTCAATCCTTCAATATCAATTTTATCCTTAATATTTTGGCTAAGAAGAGCCAATTCGGGGTCTAGCCTTTGAGCTTCAAGAATGCGGTCTAAAAGAGAAGGATGAGCCTCAAGGCTACATAAAACAAATGATGAGCATAAATCGGATACGCGGTCTCGAATCTCACAAGTGGATAAGATCTCGAGATCGTTCCATTCGGATATCATCATAGAAACAACCGCTTGTTGATTTCGACTAAGTGCATCGGCGACATGATTTCCCTTACCGGGGTTATAAAGAATATCAAGATCATATGGTGCAAGAAATTCGAGCCAACGCTGTTGACGCAAATTAAGTTCCTTTTGAGAGAATAAATATTTCAAGGACTTATGATCGGTATAAAGAGTAAATTTATCTCCCAAAAGATAATGACGCCAAATTCGAAGGGCGAAAACAAATGCCGGGAGTTCTAATCACGAGTGGCATATCTAGTCTCGGCCGGCTTCAATTGCCTAGAAGCGTAAGCAATAACACGTTCTTTTTGCATAAGAACGGCACCCAAACCAATGCGACTAGCATCGGTATAAACAACGAAATCTTGATTCCCCTCGGGAATCACAAGAATAGGAGCATCGGAAAGGAGTTCTTTCAATTTCTGAAAGGAGGCTTCACATTTGTCCGACCAAATGTATTTAACACCTTCCTTCGTTAAGCCAGTGAGAGGCACGGCAATCTTAGAAAAGACTTTGATAAAACGACGGTAATAACCCGCCAACCCAAGAAAACTACGGATTTCCGTTACACTCTCCGGTCTCTTCCAATCTTGAATCGCTTCAATCTTTGAAGGATCCACGGAAATTCCAGATTCAGAAACGATATGACCAAGAAACTTCACACGAGATTGCCAAAAATGGCACTTAGAAAATTTTGCTTTCAATTGATTACTTCTAAGAGTTTCCAACACAATACGAAGATGCTTTTCATGCTCCTCCTCGGTTTTAGAATACACAAGAATATCATCGATAAAGATGAGAACAAACCGGTCGAGAAAGTCTTTGAAAACTCTATTCATAAGGTCAACGAAATAAGCCGGAGCATTTGTTAGACCAAATGGCATAACAAGCCATTCATAAGATCCATAACGAGTATGGAACGATGTCAAAGGAATACTATCCTCTGCAATACGAAGCTGATGAAATCCAGTAGCTAAGTCTAATTGTGAAAAGCTTTAGCACCACAAAGTTGATCGAATAGATCATCAATCCGAGGTAAAGGATATTTATTTTTGATAGTAAGATCATTAAGCTTGCGGTAATCAACGCAAAGCCTAAGCGTACCATCGGATTTCTTCACAAAAATAGCTGAAGCTCCCCAAGGCGAGGAACTAGAGCGAATAAATTGCTTCGTTTCCAAATCGGATAATTGTAGGCGCATCTCCTTATTTTCTTTATTGGACATACGATAAGGAGGACGAGTAATAGGTTGAGCTCCAGGGATAAGATTAATTTTGAACTCAATTTCTCGCTTAGGTGGTAATCCTAAAACGGGCTCAAATATGTCGGAAAATTCACGAACAACGTGAATAAGAGAAATAATATCTTCCTCATCGTCATTATCGTCATCACGAGGATTTAAAGAATATAAAGATGCAACCAAAGCAGAATCCGAATCTTTAAGGTTAATAGAAATCTGCTTAACAGATTGAGGATGTCGAAGATGAATAGTCTGCTCAGGACATAGGATATGAGCTTCATAACGGTTAAGCCAATCCATTCCCAAAATTATTCCAAAGCCTAAATAACGCATGACATGCAAATCGGCTAGAAAAGGAAAATCACACAAAATAATCTCGACATCTTTACACAATAAACTGATTGTCGCGGATCCACCAACCGGATTCGCAATTCTCAAAGAAGTCATTAAACACAAAACATCCAAAGAAAAAGTGTCAACATGTTCTTTTGATATAAAAGAATGGGACGCACCCGTATCAAAAAGAACACGAATAGGATGATCACGAAATAGAATAATTCCATCTAGAATAGAATGAGAAATACCTTGGCCACGGGATGTGTTGCCAGGTGCTTGAGCAACATTAAGCTTTCCCTCCTTCCTATTTTGAAGTTTGGGACATACATGCATAAAATGGTCCGGGCTTTTACAATAGCGACAAGTACGAGGCTTTGAACACTTGTTCGCAAAATGGTCTCTGGAATCACAGTTATAGCATTTCCCTTCAGTAGAGGAAAAGGTCTTTGCAGCAGGAGTTGCATGCCTCCCTTTCTTATTGGGATAAGGACCTTTAAATTTGTTTGGCCTTTTCTTGTTGTTGAAGTTTGGTTTGGAACCTACCACTTCAACATCATTCTCCCTATCCACCTCTTCAAGACGAAGAGCGATATCAATGAGTTGGTCGAAAGAAACGTCTAATTTTAGAAGTAATGGCTTCTTGAGATTTTTATTTAAGCCATAAACAAATCTCTGATTCTTCTTCAGAGGGGTGTTGATGTATTCAACCCCATATTTGGAAAGTGATTCAAAAGAAGCAACGTAGTCCGTCACGGAAGAATCGCCTTGAACAAGGTCAATGAAACGACGAGCCATCGTCACTTTCTCTGCTTCTGGTATAAATTTCAACTCGAAGTGCTCTCGGCAAGTGAGATCCGCTTCATTAACCTCAGAAATAAGAAGTTCGTACCAGTCCAATGCTCTTTCTCGGAGCATACTAGAGGCCACCTGAACTCGGTGAAGATCAACAAGATTCATGCGAGAAAAGATTCGATAACATGACCTTAGCCAAACCTGTACTTCAATAATAGTTTCAGAACCTTTGAATGGATCCCCACCCAAATTAGTGTAATCGCTACACAAGTGTGCAAATCCCGACTTTGGGTGAGTAGGTTCCGGGTTAGCTCCAGCTGCTTGAGCATTTGTCACTAAATCAAGAAGCTGTTGAGCAGTCATAAAAACTCCATCCTGGGGTGGAGTGCTGATGGCACGGCTCTGGGGTGGCCTGGTCTAGACATTTCTCTTCATTTAGAAAGAAAGAAGAAGAAGAAAAAGGTTATTCACCAAATTGAATAACAAGCAATCTTGATAGATAAACAAGGAATCATAAGGAAAATAGGATGAATCAGTACGAAGACTCGAATTAAATCCTAAAGCACGACTCCTAAGATGGACTTAGGACGATGATCCTTGTTATAATATTTCATATTGTTCCGAAGTTTCTCTCTGATACCATGCTGTAACGCCGCACCTCTATACCCACGCTAGCCAAGAACATTACGGTGAATGCTGTCAACTAGCACGGAGAATAAGGCTGTTGAGGAGCGACCATCCGTGTAATTTCTTTGCGCGAGCATCGATATGTCAGATAATAACATGCATTTCTTTATCAAGAGAGAAATCCGACATACCGACACAAACTCAAAGCTACTACACAGTGGCTATAATATCTTCAGAAACAAATATAAAAATAAACATAACTTAAATCAGTCACTGACAATTCATATCACAAAGGCGGAAGAAGATATGAATATATAAATAACACATGAAAGTGTTCATCAGAGTAGTGGTCAAACAGATCCACAATAATACAAAAGAATAGCAACACGTGCTATACAAAAGAATACAACTATGAGTCCATATCTCAAGTGTATACAACTAATTAAACTACTAATCTAAGTAGTTGGCTAAAAGTCAGAGAAATCAATCCCAAGAGAGAAGTCAAGCTGAAGCACCTGTAACATCTCGGTCTGACCCGAGTATTATTTAATAAGAAAATAATAAACGGATCAGTCTAACTATAAATATCAGATGAAACGATATAGAACAAGATATATGACTAAACACATGATAATCACAATGCCAAGCTGTGATATATATTTATATAAGTAATCGATAATCAACAAGAGATTAATCGTTATCACCAAATTTACACAAGAATCTAAGGAAACGTCATACTCCTTATTTCGTTCACCAAACCATAACTATTGACGATCACATCAATGTCAATCACAAAAATCAATGACACACAAATTCACAATTAATATCAAAGAATCTTCTCAAAGATCCAAAAAGGGTATCATACCCAAAACTTGTATTCACAACAAGTTAATGACACACGAATTAACCAATGCACAAAAAGTGATAAATCATATCAATGAAAATCACTAAAATTGGTGAAGCATAAATTCCAGAATTCAACACACGAAATCCAGAAATCACAAGAAAGGTCAATGACACACAAATTACAGAATTCAACACACGAAATCCAGAAATCACACAAAATAAGGGGGGAGGCCTATCACACGAACGGGAGCATGAAAACTCACCAACAGCTGTAACACACGAACGAGAAGCTATCTCATGGTAGCTAGCCATTAATTCGACACACGAATTGTCCGAAGTCCTGACACACGAATGGTCCGAAGACCGTGGGTTGCTACCGCACAAAGAAATGAGACGAAGCTCAGTGAAATAAGTTACTATCCTCCACGTGGACAAAGAGACATCGCACAATTGCTAGTCTAAATCGCAAAATTGATCTTCATGATAATCAAGAAGTGTCAATTACAGTAAGCTAGTAAATATATGAGCTTAGCTTCATGTCCCATAACCACTGGCTTAACTTAAATATTTACGAACAAACTGTAGATCTCCACTAGAAAATTGTCACAAGAGTTTCAATCGAACAAGTCCAAGAATTAACGGACGAAGTAAACGCAAGCGTTTCATACCACTCGTTTTACTAAGTCGTTTAATAAGATTTCTCGTACGAGTGAGGTAAAGGTTTGTATATACTAATAGATTGGAAATCGGTTTAAGAAAATGAGCTTTGTAATAAAATAGTGTTGAAATCATTTGAAGAAGGAGTTTTGATATTTACTACTAGTATAGAAAACCTTTATATTTTTAAAGTGACAAATCACAAAGAAGATTGTAGGAACAATCAATCACAAAGATTCACGTTCGAAGACGTGAATAAAATCCAAAGAAATCGATACCAAATCCATTAAAATGGATATTCCCAAAATCACGAAGAAAGTGTCATCAAAGTCGATAATAAGTGATAATAACAAAAGGGAATCAACACACATCGATTAACGTTGGAAATTCAATCCAAAAAGGCAAAATGGACTGAAATAGCAGGTTCAGTCGACTGAACAGAAGATTCAGTCGACTGACCCTGTACCTGGAAATTTTCCAGGTTCAGGAAACTTTCTGTTTCCAGGTTCAGTCGATTGTGCAGAAGATTTCAGTCGACTGAATCATGCCTGGAAACTCTCGGTTTCCAGGTTCAGTCGACTGAACAGAAGAATTCAGTCGATTGAATCATGCCTGGGCTGTTTTTTAGCCTTATTCAAATGAAGAGCAAACTCTTCCAAAATGCAACCGGACAAACATTGGCTCTAAGGGTTTATGCCAATCGACAACCCGGCCCTATATGCTCCTCGGTGCATCACCAAAAGCATGATCAAACATCCATAAAAGGATTTCACACAAATTTGACTTCAAAACCCAAAAGTTGGAATATTCACAAAACCAATCCAAATCCAAAGCAATTGCGCATGAAGAAGTGTTAGGAATTCATACCCAACAACCAAAGATAATTATAGTCATAGATGTGAGATAAAAATCTCACCTTTTCACAAAATCAAACAAGAAGAAGCTTGAAAGCAAATGGAGAATCAACCTCTCTTCAACACAACCAAAATGAGCTTGAATCTATGCTCAAAACAAGAACATTCCCAAAATTAGGTTTAGGAATTTCTGAAATTGGTAAAAGAATAAGTTGGAGAAGAAGAAGAGAAGCTCACCAATGGGTTCTTCTTGAGTTTGGAGCTAGAAATTGATTTGCAAATGGAAACTAGGGTTTTGGATTTCTAATTTCCAATCTCTCCCACCATTAATACTTTAAAAACTGAAAAGAGAAGAGAATGAGGGTGAGTGGGGAAGAGTGGCTCAGATTTGAGCATAAATTGGCTAGTGGACTGAACCCAAACTCAAACCCCAAGTGGAAAGGTAGCAAAAATCAAATTTCTCCAAACATAACGAAGCTTATACTCAAAAAGGTCGCAAATGGCATTTTAAACTCAATGGGAGTGGTCCCCGAGTCCTAATTCGACCATATGTAAAAAGTAGCTTTTCGGACTAAAATCAGACTAACGCTAAAATATTTAAATAAAATATTTAAATATAAAAATCGATAAATATGCGGGTTGTTACAGGTCCAGTCGACTGAACCAGAAGCAGGGAAAAATAATTTCCTGTAGTAGGTCGACTGACCTAAAAATTAAGTCGACTGAATGTAGGGAAAACAGTGGTCTCGAGCCTCTGTTAGTTGCCTTCGGAATGCCTATGTGCTACAGCCAGTCGACTGACTCAAGGGTCCAGTCGACCGACTGGCACCAAGGCTGTTTTCCAGCCTATGAAATGAAGATACAAATCTTCTTCAAAATGCAATCAAGCGAGCACGGTCACTAGGGGTTTATGCCAATCGACTACCCGGTCCTATAAGCTCTTCGATGCATCACCAGAAACAAGTTCAAACTACAAAGCTATGATTTTTGAAGATTTGAACTCGAAACACTAAAAATTGGAATATACACCAAATCAATTCAAACCAAAATCAAATGCACATGAATATGTGTTAGGAATTCATAGCTAACAATCGAAGATAATCATAGACCTAGATGTGAGATTAAAAATCTCACCTTTGAACCCAAATTAATGAAGAAGAAGCTTGAAAGCAAATGGAGAATCAACCTCTCTTCAACACAACCCAAATGAGCTTTAATCTATGCTCAAAACAAGAACATTCCCAAAATTAGGTTTAGGAATTTCTGAAATTGGTAAGAGAATATGTTGGAGAAGAAGATAAGAAGCTTACCAATGGGTTCTTCTATTAGTTTGGAGCAAGAGTTGATTTGCAAGAGACAACTAGGGTTTTGGAGTTTTAATTTCCAATCTCTCCCACCATTGATGCTTCAGCTTGAGTATTAGGAATTGAAAATGAAGTAAATGAGGAGGAGAAGGGTTTGGACTGAATACATAAGTGGGCTCAGCCCAAACCAAAACCCTAAGTGAAAAGGTAGCAAAAATCAACTTTCTCCAAACATATCGAAGCTCATACTCAAAAAGGTCGCAAACGGCATTTTAAACTCAATGGGAGTGGTCCCGAGTTCTAATTCGACCGTATGCAAAAAGAAATTTTTCGGACTAAATTCCGACTAACGCTAAAATATTTAAATAAAATATTTAAATATAAAATCGATAGATATGCGGGTTGTTACAATTTAAGTCCCTCATTTCAAAGCTTCAACATTTCAATCTAAACCTAACATTTTCATATAGATCTTGATTTAACTTCATTATTATTTATTCTTGAAATATCCACTCAGTATTACTTATAATAGCCTTATATTACAATTTATTATATTTGCGTTCAATTTCTTTAAACGTGAATATTCATTAAATCGCTAAAGTCAAAGTTATGTTATGAACTATATTTTAAGTTTACAAATGTAGTAAGTTTCGAATTTGATTTAATTAAATAAAATTATTAATTAAATACCATTCCAATCAATTCAACTTTATCTTCCTTAACATATACAAACATTGGAAATCTATTTTAAATATAATGCTTAAACACGTTCTATTAATTAAATCAAACTTTATTAAATTAAAGTTTACTATTAAATCTACTTTACATTAAACATATTTATATATAAAATTATTTCCAGTATTAACTAAAACCCTATATTTCTCCTAAAACCATAGAAATTCATTTCAAAATATTTATATATGGACCAACGACGTCTGTATATACTTCTATCATATGGTTAAGTGATACAAATATTTATCATTTCAATCCGTAATTAAGTGTGTGTGTGTGTGTCTATATATATATGTATGTGCATATATATACGGGTAGATATCATTTCGACCCGTAATCCCAGTTTAGTTCAAATGAAAATCGCTTGGATTTATCATTTCAACCCACAACAATTTTCTCCTATTCTAAAGTCCATTCGGGTATGTATCATTTCAATCCATAGTGAATTCTATACTAATAGGGAACTTGCAGAGTGATAGCAGATAATAAATAATAACACGCATATATCAACAATAATTTAAATAAAATATAAACAACAGGATATGGTGTCATATCCCACAGGTGAACAGTTTCTGATAATAGCATATTTAACAAAATAACTATAGCATTATATTTCAATTGTCATTTTCAATTGAAATCAAATTTAATAAAATACAAGAACGTTAATCGTGAGTGATTGCTCACCTTTCGAGGCTAGAGATCTTGACGACTCGACAAGATATGAATTGGATCACGATCTAGACCATCGAATAGTCCAAACAACAACTCAAATCAAAGTAAGATTTGAACGCGAATTGGACGAACAAGGCCGATGATCATGAATTGATAAAATGGATCAAAACTAGATCGGTAAAGGCAAATGGTATATAGGTGGATTTATATACTAAAGTCAAACATGTAAAGTAAATTGTATGCTATAATTAAAACAATATTTGTTATAAATTTAGTATCGACGAAATCAACTTAAGTCCAAAATTGTATGTATATGTATAAACAAATATATGTGAGATATATATATATATACACACCACCCACTACATTCATGTTACTCAAATGTGTACAGACCCATTATAAATCTATGCAGACCCATCAGCATACAAGTATAAGTTATACAGTAACCTTTATAATTCTGTTATGACTCACACTTTAAAATATAACTGTAACTATTTATAACAAAATATATATAATAGGTTTTAGACTATGAATATATGCACAGCCTTTACAAAATTATGCACAGCCTTTTACAAAATATATGCACAGCCTTTTAAATTTCCAAATATCTACAAATCCTCACTCTTATAAGCTAACCCACCCACTGCAACGCGCAACTACCTACATATGATTATTTATGTATTATTTTAAATATAAAGTAACGTGCCTATAACACAAATATAAACTTATATACTAATATATCTTTACGTATCTGTTATGCGAATAATTATAGTGACATATGTAACTTACATTTTTATCAATAATAAAATTTATTACTGCAAACGATATATATAATAAATTTTAGTATAACCAAGAGATTATAACATACTTTTTTAATATGAATTGTAAATAAAAGGTCTGAATGTAAAACCCATGTGTTAAAA
Organism: Allium cepa; assembly: GCA_030765085.1. NCBI lineage: Eukaryota > Viridiplantae > Streptophyta > Magnoliopsida > Asparagales > Amaryllidaceae > Allium > Allium cepa. The sequence continues at coordinate 314,313,946 of CM060937.1, forward strand.
CACATACATTAAAACTATAAAATACATATGCATATATATATGTGAACATATTATTTATATAAGACTTGTTGCAAAAAATGATCGATTTAAAAATAATGATATAAATCTAAATACATTCAGCTCTTACAATTATATAACAAATATGCAGACCCTATATGTAAAATATGGCTAAATATGCACACATGCTCCTGTTTATGTAACCAATTGTATGTTGGCAAGTGTGTATATAACAATTGTATATATAAGCTATTTACAAATCATCAGCGTAATATATATATATAAGGCAACTTGTAATAATTCGTATGAATTCATATATATAAGTATAAAAAGGTAAACAGATTACAGCTTTTAACTTTTAGGTAAATACAACACAATATATTATAATATAGATATTACCTTGTATAAAAGAATTGCAAAGGTTGTAGAGGAAAGCAGAAAGGTAGGGTTCGGAAAATAAAGGAGGAGGGGACTTCTATCGACTAGCATGCGAAATATTTTTTTTCCCAAAGAGAACAAAATGAGCAGTTGAATGGAGAAGAAGGCCACTTATATCCTTTGTTGTATTCTCTCACAAGCAACACCAGATGACTGAGAAGAGAAAGTCAAAAGGACAAAGACATACGTATTGATTTATATTGGGAATATCAAGGCCAAATGTGAATAAATATAAAGGTGAATAAAGTGGGCAGTTTATAATTTAATGAATGCAAAGTAATGTATAACGTTTTATGAACACAAAAATAACTACCGATATAAGTGTAAAGTAACGAATATGGAAAACATCAAGCGCAAATAAATGAAACGAAACGTACACAAATAAATGAAAACAAATTAAGTTAAAAAGGCAATAATAGTGTAAATGTGTATCGTTGCCACATAAACAAATAAAACGTATACAAATCTTTTACCGGTTATGTGATGGCAACGGTCACCCTTAATTGAGCTGGATAATAAAAGAAAATTTCTATTGTTTGAACACCACGTTTCAAATTTGAAATGTAAAGTAAAAATATAAGGGAGGAAATCGATTGAAAAGTAAATGAAAAGTTGCACCTTTTAGGCCTATCCACTTTCTTTTGAACGAACATGTGTATGCGGTGCATTTCGTTTCAGTCTCAAGATGAAAGCAATATTATAAAACGTTGTAAAGAAACGTATGGAATTAAATATAAGCAGTTTTAGTGGAAAGAAAATGAACGGCTTGAGTGACCAAGTGACGTGAAGATTTTTAATACATACATAACATATATATTGAAATTTTAAAGCAGGAATGAAATAGTGAAAAAAAGAAAGTAGAAATAAAAGGTCAGGAAAAGTAGCAATGAGTATATATGTTAGAAAAGTAATAATTTTATTAACAATAGTCATCCACTGATTTACCTTCCTTATTCAAGCGAATAAATAATGTGGTCCAGCCGTAACGTTTCAAATTTTGAAACAAAGGAAATAGAAACGGGACAGGTTGCAAAAGAAAAGCCACACATAAATGGAATAAAACGTTAACTATGAAATGTGCCACATTCAATGGAAACAAACTGAAATGATAACGTCAAACGCGGGAATTAAGGACGATAAAGTAGAAAGTATGAGAAATGTAAAAGTGAATAAACGAATGAATGCAAGCTACAGATATATATAAAATGATGTAAAATATTATGTTTCTGCTAAAGAGAAGAGAAAACGTTTGAAATGGAATAAATAGGGAAGGAACAAACCCGAAATGAAATAGCAACATATAGAAAATTAAAGAGCTGCAGCTCGAATACATGGAGTAATAAAGGTAAGGTATTGATTGGTTTGTAACTGATGTAAAATTTGAATGGATAGAAAAATAAATTTTTTGGTAACAGTTGATTCCCTTGATTTCATGCAAATTTCTGAATCTATTATAATTATACGTAATCGAAATATTAAATTTTTTTCTTTCAAAATTTTATTATTAATAATTTCTCAAAAATCCAATTCAATACGTTATAAACCAATTAAAAATTGCTAAGATTTTATGGGTCGTTACACTCTCCAACCCTCAAAACTTTTCGTCTCCGAAAATGAACAAAGTAGGAGAATAGAAACAACCAGATGAAAAATTAGACTTTGAAAAATAAATTAAACAATTTATTTAAGACCATATACTTTTTTTTTATTTAAATTAATTGATATTTAATAGATTACTCATTTTATTAAATCCAATCAATTAATTATGAGATCAATTATTTATAAAACACTAAAAAAATTACTATTAAACTAGGTAGTACATAAATAAACAATATTTTAAAGGATATATTCAAAAGAGGGAAAGAAGGAAAGGCGATAGATTCAGAAAAGAGAATATATGTAAATAAATAAAGCACGGCTGATAAGGTAGATTCAAAAGAATACTATCGGGCTCGAATAGTTAATTTTAAACCAAAAGAATTTCAATTTCGAATATTAATACAAAATTTATATTTCAAATAATTTGGATATTTGAGGTTAGGAAGATAAATTGGGATTTAGTCGAAATGGTATTAAATTAAGAATTTTATTTGTTGGAAATACTTTGATAATAAAATACTTTTATATCGAAACCAATTTTCCTTTCGAAAATACTTTTATAACTCGATGTTTCAACAAGCTTATCCTCGTTCTTGCAGTCTCTGGCCATGCGTTGATCAGGCGCAAAGCTAGAATTCTTCAAGTACTAGTAGACCTGTTTCAACACCCAGTGAAAATACTTGGAAACCTTTTAAAACAGATATGGAAAGTACAATCCAAACAAAACAACCAAACCAAAACCTTTGTCTAACCATGGTTCGCAGATACACAATTGTTACGCCTGGATCCCCCAGGAAACAATCCATATCCGTAAGCTTTCTCGACCCTGCGAGTTACGCCATGATGACTAGTAGAGTGCACGATACACAATGGTTACGCCCGGATCCCCCAGAAAACAATCTGTACCCCTAAGACTCCTCAGCCAGGCTGTTTCGCTACTAATGCGACCTACATAGAGTGCAGGATACACAATGGTTACGCCTGGATCACCCAGGAAACAATCCGTACCCCTAGGCCAGCTCAGCCAGGCAGTTTGCGCTATGCAGTCGTGCTCATAAGAAAAACCATGGGTTATGCCACGGTGGGACACTCGAGTATCACATCCTAAAAACCAAAAATTAGAGAGAATAATATCGATAGAATGAATCCACAACGTGGCCACAAAGCGGATATCAAGCAAAAGGCACTTCCCTTAACTTTACTTCGAAAATATATATCATATAGTACCTTTCAAATCACTTTCAAATGTCATACTTATATAAAGTCCATTATATAGGATTTCATTATCAAATCGAATACTTTCCAAAATCAATAGTATATCAAATCTTACATATATAGACTTCGATTATATAAGATTTCTCTTTCAAAATTGAGTATCTTTCTTATACAAATCCATTTTATATAAGTTCGATAACTTACAAATCAAGTATTTAGTAACATATGGTTCTCAAATTTCAATCTATTTCAATATCAATTTAATTTCAAAATCATATATGATTTCACCAAATCATTTCTTCCAATTAAATATCTTCAGTTTCAAAGTTTCCACAACGATAGGTTTAGAAAACAATCCCAGTTTCCAAATTAACAAAATTCAAGTCAAACAAATTCATTTCCAAAATCATCATATAAATACTGGTTTTAACATTCCAATCTATTTTCAAAACCAAATGTTTTCTCAAAATCAATTATACCCAAAATGGTTTCCAAATTTATAACTATCCCTTTAAAACCTTTAAACTATTTATTTCTATATGAAAAATCCAATTTACTTTGAAAATTATTCATTTAACAAAAGTTTCAAATTTACTTATGTCATACTCTTCATACTTTAAACATACCAAACTAAACTTACATTCTTTATCAAATATTTTATACTCCACGAAATTTCTTAGTTTTAAAATTTTAAACCTTGATTTGGAAGTGCTCGAACCTTCAAAATAGTCCGTGAAAACAAATTTCAAATCCAAGAGTTAGAAATCAGCAACAAATCAGTAAATTAAATTTTATAAATAGAGTTATACTAAGTCAAATCGAAAACTAGAGGATTGAACACCGGCTTCCTTTAAATTATTTGAAATATATATACATATATCTTTCAAATATCGAATTATACTTCGGAATTTGAAATCAAAATTTGTTTCACAATATCACTCGCATAGCAAAGCCACTAGAGTGGCCTCTGGCCCACTCTGAAACTAGAAAATCAATGTCGATGAAGCGTCACTCATCACCGAAATTATTTCCCAGTGATAAAAGTGAGTTCTGGACTTCTATTTTCTTGAAAATTCTTTAAAAAAATCTCTACGAAATCATTGGAATTCATTCGAATTCATTTGAAACATTTCTTATTCGGAAAATATCTTTTAAATCGTATTATTATATATATTTTTTCCAAAATCTTAAAACCAATTTCAAAAACCTGGAATTCAATCTCTCGAATTTCAAATTAAAACCCTTCAGTCATAAATTATTTTTATAGAAATCCATTTCTTATAAAATCTTCAAAATTTCAAATCCTTTCGAAACTTTTATGTACAGAATAACATTTCTTATTCGTTTTATATATAGGTATATAATCCTTATCGAATTTTTTTATCCTTTATATATAAAATCATAGTTACCCAAATAAAATTTTGGTATATAAACAAATTTAAAATACAAACAAAACCCGATTTTCAAAGGATGATTCAAGAATGGATTTCAAACAAAGATAGAGATTTAAATTAGAGGAACCCTAATCAATAGAATCTTGATTCAAAGATAGACTCGATCGAAGATAGACTCGATCGAAGATGAGATTAAATTACAAAATAGAAGATGGATATACTTCTATAAATAGCGGGCGACCTTAACCGGGTCAACCGTGACATCTGGAATATAATCGATGCGGAATTCCAAAACAAATTGACATTCGATCACCAGAGATAGAATTCAGCCTATCAAGATATAACAGCATCGTAAACTGAGGATACAGAAATCTTCGGTGAATCAATGCCAATTGTAAAGGAGTTTTCACTCCTTTACAAATCATTCAATGGAGTTATAGGATACTCCAGAATAAAATGAATATAAATATGGAGAGACAAGAATGAATTTTGGAATCGAGGGACACTCCAAAATTCAAAGGAACTTCCAATAAAGAGGAGTTCAAGCCCGAAAGAAAGTGATTCCGTAATTAAATTTTCCATACTTGCTAAATTTGCCTAGAGCCAAATCTCTGATACCAATTGTAACGACCCGATATTTTCAACTATTGCATCCGCACAAGTCATACTTGAATTGCTCAAAATATCAGATTGTTAAATTAAATTTGGTAAACTTAACATATACAGTAAATAAATCAATCACAGAATCACGAATACAGAGTAGTACAATAATACACAGCGGAATAAGTTAAAAGTAGTTCACGAAGCTATTACATAAAAATCAGAGTTAGAAATAAAATACAACAGAATATCACAAATATAGTGAAGTCTCCAGTATGAGCATATGACTTCTCTGAACCAATCAACTGGATGACTGAAAGGATAGATAGCTGGATCTTCAAGCAAAGCTCCAACTTCGAAGGTGAGTCTCAATGTTGTATCACTCAGTCTGACCCCAACATAAAGCAAAACACAAAAACACTCGAGTCAGGATTAACATTCTTATATCTATAAATCCAGCTCAAGTGAAATATCAACTGAAAAACAAGTAACTTAAAGGATGTTTGGGATAACCATCCCCTAAGGATCTACAGAACTATCTACAAGGTAGAAATATACACTATAACACCGTGGTCCTTTCAAATTATTTTATATTTCAAAACCATAATATCATTTTCACTTCAATATAAAAGTAGATATATAAAGATTTTAAAATTTTTATAAAGTAAAGTATTTATAATTTCCTCAAGTTTCACCGATCACTTCAAAGATCAACTCGGCTTTCATATTCAGATTTAAATTAAATCTCAAATTTCAATTTCCATTCAATTTAGTCTTCTAAAGAACAAATTCAAATTTTATCAATTTCGAATACAGATCTGAATCACAATTTAACTATTTAAGTCCCTATTTCAAAGCTTCAACATTTCAAACTAAACCTAACAGTTTCATATATCTTGATTTGACTTCATTATTATTTATTCTTGAAAGATCAACTCAATATTACTTATAATAGCCTTATATTACAATTCATTATATTTGCCTTCAATTTCTTTAAACGTGAATATTCATTAAATCACTAAAGTCGAAGTTATGTTATGAACTATATTTTAAGTTTTCAAATTCAATAAGTTTCGAATTTGATTTAATTAAACAAAATTATTAATTAAATACCATTCCAATCAATTCAACTTTATCTTCCTTAACATATCCAAACATTGGAAATCAATTTTAAATAAAATACTTAAACACATTCTATTAATTAAATCAAACTTTATTAAATTAAAGTTTACTATTAAATCTACTTTACATTAAACATATTTATATATAAAAATATTTCCAATATTAACTAAAACCTTATATTTCTCCTAAAACCATAGAAAATCATTTCAAAGTATTTATATATGGACCAACGGCATCTGTATATACTTCTATCATATGGTTAAGTGATACAGATACTTATCATTTCAATCTATAATTAAGTATATATATATATATATATATATATATATATACAGGTAGGTATCATTTCGACCCTTAATCTAATTCAGTTCAAATGAAAATCGCTTGGGTTTGTTATTTCAACCCATAACGATTTTCTTCTATTCTATAGTCCATTCGGGTATGTATCGTTTTAACCCATCGTGAATTCTATACTAATAGGGAACTTGCAGAGTGATAGCAGATAACAAAATAATAACAGACATATATCATCGATAATTTAAATAAATTATAAACAACAGGATATGATGTCATATTCCATAGGTGAACAGTTATAGATAATAGCATATATAACAAAATAACTACAGCATTATATTTCAATTATCATTTTCAATTGACATCAAATTTAATAAAATACAAAAACGTTAATTGTGAGTGATTGCTCACCTTTCGAGGCTAGAGATTTTGACAACTCGACAAGATACGAATCGGATCATGATATAGACCATCGAATAGTCCAAAAAACAACTCAAAGCAAAGTAAGATTTGAACGCGAATTGGATGAACAAGGCTGATGATCAAGAATTGATAAAACGAATCAAAACTGGATCGATGAAGGTAAAAGGTATATAGGTGGATTTATATACTAAAGTCAAACATGTAAAATAAATTGTATGCTATAATTAAAACAATATTTGTTATAAATTTAGTACCGACGAAATCAACTTAAGTCCAAAATAGTATGTATATGTATAAACAAATATATGTAAGATAAATATATATATATATATATATATATATATATATATATATACCACCCACTACATTCGTGTTACTCAAATGTATACAGACCCATTATAAATCTATGCAGACCCATCAGCATACAAGTATAAGTTATATAGTAACCTTTATAATTCCGTTATGACTCACACTTTAAAATATAACTGTAACTATTTATAACAAAATATATATAATAGGTTTTAGACTATGAATATATGCACAGCCTTTACAAAATATAAGCACAACCTTGTACAAAATATATGCACAGCCTTTTAAATTTCCAAATATCTACAAATCCTCACTCTTATAAGCTAACCCACCCACTGCAACATACAACTACCTACATATGATTATTTATGTATTATTTTAAATACAAAGTAACGTGCCTATAACACAAATATAAACTTATATACTAATATATCTTTACGTATCAGTTATGCGCATAATTACAGTGGCATATGTAACTTACATTTTTATCAATAATAAAATTTATTACTGCAAACGATATATATAATAAATTTGAGTATAACCAAGAGATTATAACATACTTTTTAATATAAATTGTAAGTAAAACGTTTGAATGTAAAACCCATGTGTTAAAACACATACATTGAAACTGTAAAATACAAATACTTATATATATGCGAACGTATTATTTATATAGGACTTGTTGCAAAAAAATGATCGATTTAAAAATAATGACATAAATCTAAATATATTCAGCTCTTACGATTATAAAATATGCAGACCCTATATGTAAAATATGGCTAAATATGCACATATGCTCCTGTTTATGTAACCAATTATTTGTTGACAAGTGTGTATATAACAATTGTATATATAAGCTATTTACAAATCATCAGCGTACTATATATATAGATAAGACAACTTGTAATAATTTTTAGGAATTCATATATATATAAGTATAAAAAGGTAAAACATTATAGGTTTTAACTTTTAGGTAAATACAACACAATATATTTATAATATAGATATTACCTTGTATAAATGAATTGCAAAGGTTGTAGGGGAAAGGAGGAAGGTATGGTTCAGAAAATAAAGGAGGAGGGGACTACTATCTACAAGCATGCGATTATTTTTTTCAAAGAGAACAAAATGAGCAGTTGAATGGAGAAGAAGGCCACTTATATCCTTTGTTGTATTCTCTCACAAGCAACACCAGATGACTAAGAAGAGAAAGTGAAAGGACAAAAACAAACGTATAGATTTATATTAGGAATATCAAGGCTAAAAGTGAATAAATATGATGGTGAATAAAGTAGGCCGTTTAAAATTTAATGAATGCAAAGTAACATATAACGTTTTATGAACGCAAAAATAACGTACCGATATAAATGTAAAGTAATAAATATGGAAAAATTCAAGCGCAAATAAATGAAATGAAATGTACATAAATAAATGAAAACCAATGAAGTTAAAAAGGCAATAATAGTGTAAATGTGAATAGTTGCCACATAAACAAATAAAACATATACAAATCTTTTACCGGTTATGTGATGGCAACGGTCACCCTTAATTGAGCTGAATAATAAAAGAAAATTTCTATTGTTTGAGCACCATGTTTCAAATTTGAAATGTAAAGCAAAAATATAAGGGAGGAAATCAATTGAAAAGTAAACGAAAAGCTGCACGTTTTAGGCCTATCCACTTTCTTTTGAACGAACATGTGTATGCGGTGCATTTTGTTTTAGTCTCAAGATGAAAGCAATATTATAAAACGTTATAAAGAAACGTATGAAATTAAATATAAGCAGTTTTAGTGGAAAGAAAATGAACGGCTTGAGTGACCAAGTGACGTGAAGATTTTTAATACATACATAACATATATATTAAAATTTTAAAGCAGGAACGAAACAGTGAAAAAAAGAAAGTAGAAATAAAAGGTCACGAAAAGTAGCAATGAGTATATATGTTAGAAAAGTAATAATTTTATTAGCAACGGTCATCCACTTATTTAGCTTCCTTATTCAAGCGAATAAATAATGTGGTCCAGCTGTAACGTTTCAAATTTTGAAATGAAGGAAATAGAAATTGGACAGAATGCAAAAGGAAAGCCACACATAAATGGAATAAAAAGTTAACCATGAAACATGCCACATTCAATGGAAACAAGTTGAAATGATAACGTCAAGCGTGGGAATTAAGGACAATAAAGTAGAAAGTATGAGAAACGTAAAAGTGAATAAATGAATGAATGCAATGTACAGATATATATAAAATGATGTAAAATATTATGTTTCTGCCAGAGAGAAGTGAAAACGGTTGAAATGGAATAAATAGGGAAGGAACAAAACAGAAATGAAATAGTAACGGATAGAAAATTAAAGAGCTACAATACGAATACAGGGAATAATAAAGGTAAGGTATTGATTGGATTGCAACTGATGTAAAATTTGAATGGATGGGAAAATAAAATTTTTGGTAACAGTCGATTCCCTTGATTTCATGCAAATTTATGAATCAATTATAATTATACGTAATCCAAATATTAATTTTTTTTTTCGAAATTTTATTATTAATTATTTCTCAAAAATCCAATTCAATACGTTATAAACCAATTAAAAATTGCTAAAATTTTATGGGTCGTTACAAGTTTTATATTCACTAACAATTACGTGCTCATATCTCTTATTACACTCAGACTCATTCTAGAGCACTATTGACTCTATTTCTAATGAGTAATTTCCCACTAGAGCCAAGGTTATCGCCAACCTAAGCTCTGATACCACTATAACAACCCGTCCTACTCGACCCTCGGTACACCATTGTATAATATGCCGACGATCGAGTGTCGAAAAAGACAGATTGCTGGGGGTAAGAAAAAAAGAGGTATAAGAAGAGAAAATAAAGCAACATCAGAATCTTACAATCACTGCAAAATAAAATATAATATATAATAACCGATCTTTACCCAAAAAGGAACTATTTCTGTTTTATACATTGCTTAATCAGAGTACATCACAATCAAAACAATTACTGGACAGTTATATTAACTTGTCCCTACAAACTGAATACACAACATATGTAACGATCCCGTTTTTGAATCAACTTTAATCTGGTAATTAATATAAATTTTGGAATTTAATTGTGAATTTATTTGAATTTTTCAAAACAAATAAGATAAGTGTTTGATTATATATATATAAATAGATTGTAATTTGAATTTGAATTTGAAATTCAAAAATAAATATTTTGAAAATAAATGGTATTAAAAAATAATATATAAGTGATTTTATTAGTGTTAAAACATATTCTTTGAAATTATATAAGTATTAATATAAGAGAATGTATTCATTAAATTTAAAAATAGGATACAAATTAATAAAAAAATATAAAACATAAACTAAATATAACGTAATATATAAATTATATAAAAGACATTATTATCATGCAAATTACAAATGTAAGCATATAACATGGAAAAAATACAAATTTTAAGATTTTAGTATATATTTAACAATTGTAATAATTTTAAACATGAAAATAAACAAGTGTTAAACTTCTTAATTTTTCTTTTATTTTTAGAAATAATAATTTCAAGGCTATATATATCTCTACCTCTTCTCTTCTCATTTTTCTTTGGTCGGTTAAAAAAATAAAATTTTCAAAACCAAAACCTAACCAAGTAATAAAACCAGAAAAACAGAAGAAGAAAAAATTAAAAACCCGAAACCTATACAAAACAGTTAAACAACTTCAAATATCATCTCAAGCAAAGATTCAACTCATTCAACCTAATTTAAAAGCAAGCTAACAAAAAAAGATCAAGCAAGTTCCAGTTTTCAAAGAACAGATCAAACAATCAGAGTACAAATTCCAGAACAAAGTCATCCCCAGTTTTTTTAAAAGAAATTCAAAATCAAAACATCCAGGCTCTGTACCTCTGTCTCTTCAAAAAGAATTGTGAGTGAACTCTTAAATCTATATGTATATATCTTCCTTTGTCCATGATAAATGCTTGTAGTATGCTTGTGAAATGTTTGTATAGATGTAAGTATGCCTGCATGTACATGTGTACATGTAAATAAGGTGTGCATGTTTGGGTATAAGCTTTGTTCTAGGTCACAGGCTTTACAAATAAGTTCAAAAATCGATTTCTCTTCTTCTAATTCTTTTTAGACTAAAATGTGTAAACAAGATATGTTAGAAATAACAAGACATAAATTTTAAAAATGGTTTTAAGAAGAATTTGAAGATAATTTTGACTGGGAAGAAGATAAACAGTAAAATTCCAGACCATGTCAAAATTCGAGTATCATAATTTCTTGATTCATCTATATCATCCGATTCGTCTTCGTAAACCATGATTTTTAAAAATAAATTCAAGATTTTTAGTTTGATACCGAGTGAGAAATTCGTGGATGAACGACATCGTAAGTTTCACCAAATTCTAGCCATGGTGAAGAGTTGGTTGTCGCGATCATGGCTGGAGCATGCTTAGTGGTCGGGGATCATCTAGAAAAATACTCGATGAATTTACAATTCGTCAAGGTGGCGGTACGATGAAGGTTTAGGGTTTAAACCTAGTTTTTGGTTGATGTCGGAATTTGGGTCGCCGTGTCATTGTCGGTGCACCGGAGTTGATCAGACATGGGGGAATCGAAGCGTAGATCTTTGGGGATTCGTTGGTCGGAGTGGCATGGGGTCTGATGAACCAAGGTGACAGAATGAGGTGATCTTGATTGGTCTTCTTTTATTACAGTAGAGCTCCAAGTTGCTCGATTTTGATTTTCATGTTAGTTCGTCGATTTGGGTAGTCTACGGGTTTGTGTAGATCGTCGACGACTCATTGGTGACGGCGAGGTTGATCGGAGTTCGTTGGAGCACTTGAGCATGTGTACATGATGTTTAGGTATCTGGTGGTTGTGTCGGGTGATCGAGGAAGAAAGGTCGCTCGGGTATTAACTCGAGCACGATAGGGAGTTACCTCGAAGGAAATAAGGAAGCGAGTTGCCTAGGGTTAAGATCGGGGAGAATAATGGTTGGGCTCGAGTTTTTTTTATGATATCAAGTTTTGGAAAAAGAAAATAACAAGTTTTTTCTTTAAAATTAAAATCAATCAATTTTAAACAGTTCTTTTACCAATTCTTTTTAAAATAATAAATGTGTATTTAAGTTGGGATTAATTAAAAGTTTTAAAAAAAAATTTATTTTTAAATTAATCAAGTTTAATATATAACCTTTATTTTAAAGTTTATTAAACTTAATAATGTAATAAAGTGGTCAATTAAAAAGATAAAATGTTTTAAAGGTTAATTAACTTAAAAATGTAATTTAATTGGTTAATGATAATTAATTCCAAAGGTTATTAATAAGATTTAAATGATAATTAAAGTAATTAATAAAGATAAATGGTTTATCTTTTAATTAATTAAGATCTTAAGTAATTAAAGATTAATTAATTAATGAAAGTAATTAAAAGATAATTACTTAATGTCAGTAATTAAAGAATAATTAATTAATTAATTAATTGATGATTAAAAGTTAATTTAATAATGATTAAAGGTTAATTAATTAATAATTAAAGTATAATTAATTAATAATTAAGGGTTAATTAATTAATAATTAAGGATAATTAATCATTAATTAAGGATATTTAATGAAAGTAATTATGTGATTAATTGATTATAATTAATTAAAATAATTGTAATCACTTAATGATAACTAAGCAGGATTTAAAAGTAACTAAAGTAACTAATTTAATTTATTTGGAAATTAAATTGAATTATAGCAATTGAATGACTAATTAATCATACTTATAGATGATTGGATTATTATTGAATGCCTTGGATTGGTTGATATCTCTGATATGTTATTTGTGATACTTTATGATATGTATTGCGGTGAATTGAGTTGTGATATATTGCAGTGTGATTGTGAACTTTTGAATTGAAGTAAACTTGTTGGCCTTTAAAATGGCATTTGAATTTCGATGCGACAGTGGGTCATATTCCAAATGGTTATCTGAAAACTACATCGAATCTTAATGGTGAATCTTTTGTTTAAAAGATTATAAATGGAAATTTTTTGTGACTTATATATCCATGTGTTTTTAAAATAAGCGCTCATTATTTGTTGAGCCGGGGGAGGACATTGAGTCTTAAAACGCATTTCAAATAATGATACGACGAAATGGGAGTTGTAACGACCCGCAAATCTGTACCCCTTGAGTCAACATTATTCTACCTAAATCAACTCAAGTTGCACAGAAATACGAACCATTTGCGTTAAAGAAGAAGAGGTAGAAGAAGAAAATAGAAAACAACATCAGAATCTAACCATCGCAGTGGAATAAAATATAATAGATATTAACATATCTTTACACCAAAACAAATATATCTGTTCATATATTACATCATCAGAGTACATCAATCACAACTCTACATCAATAACATACAACTTGATACACAACTAAACAACACAACGGAATATATATATATATATATATATATAAACAAGTACGGGAGTACGTCTCGTCATCCAGCCCATCTCCTGAGCTCCACAGCATCCTTCCCTGTATCCTACAAAACTCGTTCTGACCCGAGCATTACAGTTAAATAACACCCGAGTCAGTTTGGAATACCAGCGTGAGAAAATCACACTCAATTGATTATTAAAGTTTCAAAAATCCTTTGAAAACAAAAGCATCCCGTAAGACCGCGCCACAAATAAACATGTCGGGTTTTTACCTTACAATGGCTAAAACAATTTTTATAGAAATCCTCTAATATTATAATAGGGTCTATATACAAATACTTATAAAATAGCCGAAATTGTTACATTATTAAATTCCAGCTACTAGCCACAGAGTGAGTAATACAAACAAAACTCATACAAGGCTCGTAGGGAGAATGGATTTCTAACTATTGACTAGGCACTGGGGTACCACCTGTCACAGTACGTGGCCTAGATCACCGTACCGAGGAGTACGCCCGCTCCCCTCCAACACAAGACCGGGACTACCCCTTACTGGATAATCCCGAGTGAGATCACCCCGCGGTTGGGTTAGCAACCTCCCAATAAGCCAAAATAAAGGGACATCTAGGCAGGGATGGCCTCATCCTGCTTGGATGCTACCCACCTAGCCTTGCTGCATAACCCTTGATTTTCAGTCATTTCCGGTTGATGAGGCTTGAGGCTAAGCATTACCTTTTTAGAACATATCCCTTAGAATGTCCATCATCCACTTGGCGATGTTCCGAAAGCATTCATCCATACAAGTCCGTCCCGGGTTCGAACGGAACCGAATGCACTACTCCTACTACATCCATTTTGGAAATATCCTCAGGATTAGTAGCGACTAGCGCTTGCACTTCACTGCTCCATCTTCAAATCCAAAATCGTTTCCTACGAAACGTACAAACCGGATCGAAGTGGTTTTCAAGAAATAAATACCGATCCCGGTCTCTTCGAAACGATCAACGCATTTGGCCAAATATTGATGGTCGGTTATTTAACTATCAATTAATATTCACAACATCCATCAAATAATAAATAATTTTCTAAATATTTTGTTAACCTCAAAAATATCTACACAAGATATATTTTCACTTTTCAAACCCCTTTGAAAAACAGTTTATAAAGCAATCTTCCTTTCTCAGAATAAATTCCAAGTATTTCTATTTCCGCTGGAATCACCAAGCACAAAACTTTGAATCTTTAAAATAAATTTAAAAACACTTTATTGCAAAATATAATTAGCATTTAATTTAGAAAAATTACTTTAATACTTAATTCAAAATAATAATCTAGAAACAACTAAAATAAGGTTACCTTATACTATACATTATATTTTCTTCATTAAAATACCAAATCATTCTTTAAATAATTATTACGATAGTAGATTAAAATAAAATACTTACTTTGGAATTTAATTTAAAACATTTAAGTTAAGACTACTTCAATAATTGGCTAAAAATATATACTATATGAATATTTGAAAATAGGGTTACTTTATAAAATATAAAACCAGGTTTTCACTTTTTAAAACTGAATTACTAAGTCATATTTTAAATAACTACTACGACAAGAGATTTGAAAAATATTTACTTTAGAATTTAAAAGATTAGAAATAATAAATTTTCTAAAACTTGCTTTTTAAAACAACATTAA
The DNA here is from genome assembly GCA_030765085.1 of Allium cepa. Taxonomy (NCBI): domain Eukaryota; kingdom Viridiplantae; phylum Streptophyta; class Magnoliopsida; order Asparagales; family Amaryllidaceae; genus Allium; species Allium cepa. The sequence continues at coordinate 314,329,482 of CM060937.1, forward strand.
AGATTTTAACTTATATTTAAAAAATTTCTTCGAACGTACTTGGCTATCCAGAGAAACGTACTTCTCTTCACATTCTTCTTTAAATTTTCAATTTCAAACACTTGAATCAATTTCCAAATTGATTTCCAATTTACTCCCATTTATTTCAAAATCTATTAATTTCAGATTTTATTTCTTAATTAAGATTTAAAATATTTTTAACTAAGAATACCAATTTTTGATTTCTCAAATTACTTCTTAATCCTTTTAAATAAATTTAAACTTTGAATATTAAAATAATTCTAATTTCCTTTAAAATAATATCACTTGATTTTACAATTTATTAATTTCTGTTTATTCAAAATCTTTTCATACTCGAAGTTATTTATTAGTATTTTAATATCACTTCCATTTCTTTCAATTCATTCTTAATTTATTCACATTTTCTATAGTTATTTCGCATACAAATTTACTTCCTTTTATTTTCTTTCCAACAATCCAATTTTTTATTATATATAATTCATTATACCCAAATTTATCCCATCAAACCATAACATTCAATATTCCAATATAACTCATCATAGAATATCAATATTCACAACAGAGAATATTAAATAATTTAAATAAATGTTGAGGAGTCCAGTTGGACCCCTCCAACCTGTTTTCCCTGCATCCACAGACGTTAGCACAATATAAAATACCAATTCAAAAATATACCAAACTATAGCACATCAATTAATTCATCCATTCAACCAATTATTTAAATTTAATCATTTAAATTTAAATTTAAATTCAGCTGAGTGAGATTACTCACCTTTCCCTTTTTGTTCGGCAATCTGATCCAATCTCGACTTGTTCCCTTTTGGATTTTGACCTTGAATAAATATTAAATGGTTTTATTAATATTCGAACAACCAATTATCGTTAATCAATTTAATTTATACTAATAATTTTATTTTCAACTAATTTTCCTCTTTTTATAAATTTTACAACATTTTAAAATTCCTATATCTCAGTAACTCTTATATATATATAGATATATGCATTTACTATTTCACCTATCTCTATGTATGTACGTATACATCTGTATCTTCTTTTAATTAAAACTGAATTAATTTATACCTTTATTAAAAATATTTTTTCTGCATAAATATATAAATATTTATCTATTCAATTTTAAATTTTAAAAATAAGAATAGTTACCTAACCTCACTGCTTACACAACCCTAAGCCACCACCTCCGCGAGCTCGACGCAACCAATTCGATCCCCCTTGACTGAATCGATCGACTCCTCCATTGACACAGACCACTTCCCTCAGCTATCGCACGCGCGCGCGGCGCCTCTAGCCACTGTGAAACCCTACCTCGTCACCACCTTCCTTGTTCGCACGCGAAGACGCAACCCTCGCGAGCTCGAATCCTTGCGCTGATAGGATGATCAAAATCACAGCGATCATCGGAAGCATTCAGGCCAGCAGCTGAGGCCTTGGCAGCGTCCCCCCTCGATTTATCGCCGCAACCCCAACCATAGTTCGCCGCTCCTGAACGAGCTCGTGCTCGACTTGAACACGCGACGAAAAGAATCGACAAAGTCGACTTCCTGAATTTGGTCTTTTGATCTTTAATTTCTCTTCTTTTTTTTATGCAGGGAAAGGATTTTAGTTTTCAATTTAGGGGAAGAGAGAGGATTAATTGATCGAACGAGAGGACATTATTCTTCGGCTATAATTTCTCTTAGAGGCTTGCGAAATGAAATGAATGAAAACATGATATAAAGTTGAAAGAAGCTTGTTGTTGAAGAGAAGCTACAGTGCTTCTGATGGGAAAGAAAAAAAACGACGACGTGAAATTATTCAGCTGGTTGACAAGAATATAAATATATATTATTTTAAATTCAAATTTAAATACAAATTGTCTCGATTTACGAAGCCTAAAATCACGAACTCCTACCGAGGTGTGCCGCTAGGCGTTTATAACGTTATACCCCTATCTCGAATGAAATTGAAAAGATTCTGAGTCCAAATTCGATCGTATGGAGAATATAGCTTTTTGAATCGAATTAAAGTATTTAATTTTCGATATTAATTCTAGCGCGTATATATATCGTACGCTCACACAACAACTCCAACCAATATGAAATTTGAAATCCGATAATAATTCAATATTACGGACCCAATGGGGCTGGTTTCGTGAATTCCGAGACTGTGCCTTGGAAAGCTATTTTTAAATTCAATTTAAACCATAAAATTTCAAAACTGAACAAATCACTGTAAAATTTAATTTTACAACTTCTAATATCCTCAGTGTTTTCAATATAAATTTTATAAGCCTTTAAATTATTTTTAACAGGTTTAGAACTCCAGATGCAACATTTTACCCAACTTTAAATTATTTAATTCAATAAGTTAATTATCAAATAAATAAAGATCTTTGAATTCAAGTTAAAAAAATTAACTTTTAAATATTTAAAATCAATCAAAGACTCTGATTTTAAATGCTCAAAAATTTCGGGTCTTCACATTCCTCCCCTTTAAAAGAATTTCGTCCCTGAAATTACTAGTTAGGAAGAATGGTCCAATACCTGTTACTATTTTCCAAAACCAAACGGTTTAATTAACTTGTCATAACATATTCTTTTTATTAAAGACCCACTATTACTTCAACCAACTTTCAAAACCTTCCATATTTTTCAAATAACTTATTCAACTATTCAAATTATAATTCAAAACCAAGTTTAAAATTTTCAAAATTTCTCAAAAATTTTCTAACTCTCTAAATTTCCGAAATATTTTTCCAGCGTCTCGTTTGTGCAGCTAGCTCGGTGCAACTACAAAAGTCCTCTACGGGCTCCCAAATTCCAAAATAAAATAGAAAGCCAAGTGGCTCGATCAAAAACCCAATCCAATTTCATACCGAAATTTAAATACATACCTTTTTGTCGAGCAATTCAAATTTAACTTCTGAAATCAAAACAAAATTTTTCTTTCTCTTCCCTTTATATTACATGCATATCTTACATAGCAATATGTCCAATCACAATATTCAAAAACATTTTATCGACTTTCTTACAAATGTCAATATCTATTCATTCAAATGTTGACTTAGATTATATTGTAATATCAATTTCCAATTAAGAATTCGCCATTCTTTTCTTAAGTTTAGTATAAGCATTTTATATGCTCCTTTATACTTATTTCCACCTTACCACTTTAGTTTATATCTACTTCTATTCAATTTAGTTTTCCCAATTCCATAAGAATTCAATTTATCTTTAACTCTGAATATTTGAAATTTTATTTTCTATTTATAACTAATTCATGTCATTATTTTAAATTAGTTTCATTTACTAATTTATTTCAATTTCCATTTTGAAACCGTTTTGTCGTTAACAAAATTTTCCAAAAATTTTCAAAAATTTTCTAACTGCAAAATTTCCGAAATTTTTTGGCAGTCTCCTTTGTACGAAGGAGCTTTTGAATTTGACGAAAGATATAAATATATATACATCGACCCACCCGGTTGGAAACCAAAAACAGTTCGTATTTCCTATTTTTATTGCGTAGGCGTACCTTATTCAGCATTTTTAAGCAAGCAGCTTATTATTTAAGCAATTAGCGCAACCAAATCCAGCCACACGGTTTCCAGGTACCTGTACTTACTCAATTTAAACATGTAAGTGCCATATATATGAAGTTTAACAACATTTCATTTACTTTCAATAGTTAAACACATGAATTCTAAAAGAAATGCACACCAAACACTTTCCGTAAGCAATTTATATAGTTTCCATACTAATTCAACTGTTTCAATTAATTTATAAACCGTTTTCATTCAATTTGAATGGTTTAAAACTCAATCGCTCACATTTAATTTATTTTTAAGCAAACCGAACTCATATTTAATTCAATTTATCTCAAAATTAATTTATTTTACTCCTACAATTCATAGAATTTTAATTACTTCCATTTACGCCAAATGACGATTTATTCTATGCAATTTGACGAGATCTATGTGAATAAATAAGTTGTAAAAACTTGCATATTTATCGGCTGTATATTAAAATATTTTATTTAAATATAACATCATTTGTCGGATTATGGTCCGAAAGTTACTTTTTGCAAACGGTCGAATTGGAGCTCAAGACCACTTCCATTGTGTTCAAAACGTCGTTTGCGATCTTTTTAAGCATAAGCTTCGATATGTATGGAGTAAGTCGTAATTGGCTACCTTTTCTATTGGGTTTAGGGTTTGGGTTCAGCCCACTAGCTTAACTAATACCCTAACTCAGCCCTCTCCTCTCCATTCTCCCATTCCACTCTTCTAAACTCAAGCTCCAACTGAAAATGGTGGAAGGGAAAGGGAAATAGAAATTGCTAACCCTAGTTTCTTCTTGCATCTTGATTCTTGCTACAAAATCAAAGTGAAGCCATAGGTAAGCTTCATCTCCATCTTCTCCATCTCTTCTCCTCTTTAATTTCAGTAATTTCCTAACCCTAACTTAGGAAATACTTGCTTTGATTCTAGATTGAAGCTTGTAGTATTGAAGTGGAGTGTAGTTTGTTGATTCCTTGCATTTGTGCTTCTTCTCCTTTGTTTTTGTGTAAGAAGATGAGTTTTTAACTCACATCTACCTCTCTTGCTATCATTGATGTTAGGTATGATTTCCTAACAAATATTCATGTGCTATTGCTTTGATTTGAAAAAGATTTGGAATTCATTTGATAAGGGCAAGAAGTTTTGGAAAACAGCCTTCGGCCGACCGAGCGCAGGCTCCGGTCGACCGACCTGCTTCCAGACCACTTCTATGCTTCTGTTTTGGGTGCAGGAAATTGGCTTCGACTGACCGACTCAGGAAGTCCGGTCAACCGACCTGCTACCCCGAGCCATGTTTTGTTTTCTGCATCTGGCCAGCCGACCGACCCTGTAGTCCGGTCGACCGACCTGCTCTGTTCTGCCTGTTTTGCATATTTGATTGGTTTTCCAGATTTTATCGATTCAAGTTGGTTTTTAGTGTTTGTTATTGCATCTTTGACTTTGATAACTTATTCTTGACTTCATCCACGGGTTTTTGTAAATAATCTTCTAAATTGCATTAAAAGCTCGTTTCTCCAATTTATAAATTCTATTTAAAACACACACTTTCGCACTTCGAGCGAAGTGGAAGGGTGATTAAATGGTTGGGCAAAACACGGACCATGAATCTGTGCGTTTGTCCTTCCAATTAATCCCCGACCTATTCAATTGATCGTTTTGACCTTCGGGTTTGGTTTATCGATGATATGAGTTAAACTTTGTACTGCTTTGAGTGTGAAAGTGGCTGACGGATAGTAAACCGTTTAGTGCGAACGAGTGGTTATGGGACATACGTTAACACTTTTAGGATTCCTTTTCGAGAGTTGTGACACATTCCGCCAGTTAGTGGTGTCCAGTACTGGGTCTTTGACCTTCACCACTACGGTTTGTTGCCCTATAAAGTATCGCTCCGATGTTGGCCTTATGTGCCGCATGAGTGATATTGGGTTTGTTGCCTTTGGGTATGTTGCCTTTGGGTATGTGGCCTTCGGGTTTGTACCTCCGGGTGTGTACCTTCGGGTTTGTTGCCCTATATAGTATCGCTCTGATGTTGGCCTTATGTGCCTCATGGGTGATATTTGGGTTTGGAGCCTTCGGGCTCATGGATCCTTGTTTATACAGTACTGAGCTCGAGCAATTTTCTTATGTTTCCTTGATATGTATATTCCCTTGGTATCGCCCATCGGTGTTGGTCCTTTTGAGCCGCATGATGTATAATGATTACCTTGTGGAACTTGTATACCTTATGGGTATTTGTTATTTGCCTTTTGGCTTGCTTTGGGATATTTATATCATTTGTTTATTTGAGTTGCCGATGATATGAGGCTTGTTCTATACGTTTCATCTTTTGTTGATGATTGTGTTATCTCCTCTAGAGATATTTGTTATACTTTGTAACCTTGCAGGTTTATGATTGTTCAGTTTATCTAACTGATTTGTTTAGCTAGATTGACCCGGGTATTTTATACTCTGGTCAGAGCGAGATGTTTCTGGTTAGGTGCTTTGGACTTAGCCTCTTTTGCTTCTGCATGGACTATTCCGCTAGTTTCCTTTTGTCTTAGCTTTCTTGTAGTCCTTATATGTTGTAACTCTGATATGTATTCTTGTGAACTCGTCTGTATATTGTGGCTTGCTATACCACTTGATATGTATCATTTTGTATACTCTTTTATGTATCTATATATGTGTATGTGATGATTTACTGTTCCGTGATGTATATTACATTTGAGTTGTTATATTCTGTTCTGATAGATCCTATAGCCATTGTAGTCTTGCTTTAAATATTTACTGAATACGTCGAACTGTTTGTGATTCTACTTTTTGACGTGTTTAGTGAATAGTTAAGGTAAGATTACACATGGTCGCTCCTATCCAGCCTTATTCTCCGTGTTAGCAGACGGTATTATATATACAATACTCTTTGCTAACGTGGGTATAGAGGTGGGGCGTCACAGCGTGGTATCAGAGCGCTGCGTTAAGAACAAAATATGATAAACACAGAACAGAAGCACATATTACGGTACATCAAAGTGTAACAAGTGTTACAGATCTTTGAATCATCGTGCTTTTATTCCCTCCGTGTTTTTGGGGTAGATAGGATTTGGGGAATACGTCTAGGAATATATTTTATTCCGTTGTATTCCGTATTGAAATATCTACCTTGTAGTGAATCTTTATCTTCATCAACTTTCAGCTTATGGCTAGAAGAGGCAGAGGACGACGCTCGGGTGCTGGGCAATCCAGTGGCTCGCATCCGGACGGCGTTTATATGTCTGCCGATCAGTTTATGGAGTTGTTTAAGAGCACTCAGCCTCCAGTTCCTACTTGAGTGTCTCCACCTCGCAAGTCTACCTTTGCACGCCTGTGCAGTGATTTTGTTCATCTTGGAGGAAAGCCGTTTAAAGGCTCTGAGTCCGTTCTTGAGACCCAAGCTTGGTTTCGCACGTGCGAACGTATCTTCTCTAGAATGGATATTTCTAATCATAATAGAGTTCTTGTAACTTCTAGCTTATTGCGAGAGCGTACCCTTGATTGGTACGAGCTTCTTGTAGCCGAAATTGATGAGTCTGCTCTTTCTTGGACTCAGTTTCGGGAACGATTCGAACTCAAGTTCGTTCCTGAATCTGAGAAAGCTTTGTTGTCCTGGCGCTTTCTTGAGTTGAAGCAAGGGGAGTCTTCTGTTTCTGAATATGTTGCATCTTTCGAGGCCTTATCTAAGTATGGTCTTGAATTCATTAGTACCTCATATAGGAAGAATCTGAAGTTTGTATCTGGCCTTAAGAAATGTCTTAAGAAGTTTTTAATGCTCCAGCTTAAGCTTTCCTTTGAGGAGTTGGTTGATTCAGCACTTCATCTCGAAGCCTTCGAGAAGGAGTGTGATTGTGGGAATGATGTTGAGGTTCGCAAGAACGCCAACAAGAGGCAGTTTTCATTCGATAAACGGAAATTTTTCCCTTCCAAGAAGAAAAAGTCCGTTGAATCTGATTCTCCATCTCAGTCTGCTGGAACACCTTCCATTCGAAAGTGTTTCAATTGTGGTTCTCCTGATCATATGATTCGAGCTTGTCCTAAGCCTCTCTTCTGCCGCTATTGCAAGAAGGAAGGCCATCATAGTTCCACTTGTCCCATTTCTCCGAATAATTCTCAACCAGGCAAGCCAAGTATAGCAGATGCTCCTGGAGGTTCTTCTCGAGCATAAGGTATGTCTCCATCTATTTTGGTAGGTCTCTATTTTCTTTATGATTTTGATTCCAATTTGATGGTATCATTTTATTCTTTAATCCCTCATGACGAGGAAAGTGTTGTTTCTCTCATTCTTGTAGTTTGAGAATTTTCTGACATTTTGGTTTTGTCTTAGGGTTATCACCTAAGCAATCTTTTGAGTAGTGTTAAGGTCTTTTTAGCTTGACCTTACCACTGGTTTTCATTTGGCTACGAGTTGCGGAATTTAGGATTCCACTTACCACATTCCGCACTCGTTGTGATTCTTATAAATGATTTGTTATGTCATTCAGTTTGTCTAGCTCATTTCATCCATTTTATGAATCGAGTATTCTGTGAATATCTCATTGATTCCATTTTTGGTATTTTATTGGTTTTGGATGGAAATTAGCAATTTAAAATTTTTGCAAATCTTTTTCATAAGATAAGTATAAATGGGATTTTTGTTCTTAAAACGAACAAAGAATATTTTTAAAAGTTTTTAGAAACATGTTTATCATATAGAAGATGATTTTGTGATTGTATTGCCCATTGAGTGCTTTAAGAATTCTGGTCGATGCGCTTGATCAACGTTATCGATAGGAATTTCCTAAACGCTTTGATGAGACAATCAGGCACAGTAAATTGATTTGGAATAAGTAAATTTTTCTTGAAAGATTATTACATAAAGATAATTGTAATTTTGAAAGTCTTAGCTTTTTTTTGGGAAAGAAAATTAATTTAAAAGAACTCTTTCTTTTCGATATCCCTATTCTTGTTATTCCCGTAGGGAACCAATGCTTTATCTTTTGTACCAATGCTAATCGTATTGGTTTGGATGTCGTTCACTTGCAAAAGAGAACGTGCTATCATTTATTCTTCTAAATAGTTATAGCCTATCGAGACTAGATGTGACACTCATGACTTAGTGCTCGCGGCTATCGTTTTCGCTTTTAGAGTTTGGCATCATCGTTTATTTATGGCTGAGAAATTTGATCTCCACCTCGATCATAAATCTTTGGAATATTTATTTTCTCATAAGGAGCTTAATGATGGCTTGAGTTCCTTGCATCTTATGGCCTTGATATTCTTTGTATACTCTCGGAAGGGGGATCGTGTTGCCAATGCACTTTGTTATAAGTAACAAGTGATTGTTTCTTTGTTGATGTCCGAATGGAATGATCTTTTTACCAAGTTCATCGGACGTTTTATTGTGCTTCTTTTTGTTGGGCTTCGGTTCATTAACGTATTGTTTGCATTACGTTGGTGTTCCGAATATTTGAGCTTACGAATCTAGAGAATTCTCTAAGCAAGCAAGTTCGGGCTTATCTTTTCGTGCTCTTTATTGTGAGCTTCGTCTTCGGATATTCTTTTGTGCTGATATGCCTTTTGGTTGTTACTATTTATTTTCTCTTTAAGTATTGCGAGGACGCAATTTCTTTAAGGAGGGGAGTCTGTAACAAACCGCATATTTATCGGTTGTATATTTAAATATTTTATTTAAATATAACATCATTTGTCGGATTATGGTCCGAAAGTTACTTTTTGCAAACGGTCGAATTGGAGCTCAATACCACTTCCATTGTGTTCAAAACGTCGTTTGCGATCTTTTTGAGTATAAGCTTTGATATGTTTGGAGTAAGTCGTAATTGGCTACTTTTTCTATTGGGTTTAGGGTTTGGGTTCAGCCCACTAGCTTAACTAATACCCTAACTCAGCCCTCTCCTCTCCATTCTCTCATTCCACTCTTCTAAACTCAAGCTCCAACTGAAAATGGTGGAAGGGAAAGGGAAATAGAAATTGCTAACCCTAATTTCTTCTTGCATCTTGATTCTTGCTCCAAAATCAAAGTGAAGCCATAGGTAAGCTTCATCTCCATCTTCTCCATCTCTTCTCCTCTTCAATTTCAGTAATTTCCTAACCCTAACTTAGGAAATACTTGCTTTGATTCTAGATTGAAGCTTGTAGTATTGAAGTGGAGTGTAGTTGGTTGATTCCTTGCATTTGTGCTTCTTCTCCTTTGTTTTTGTGTAAAAAGGTGAGTTTTTAACTCACATCTACCTCTCTTGCTATCATTGATGTTGGGTATGATTTCCTAACAAATATTCATGTGCTATTGCTTTGATTTGAAAAAGATTTGGAATTCATTTGATAAGGGCAAGAAGTGCTGGAAAACAGCCTTCGGCCGACCGAGCGCAGGCTCCGGTCGACCGACCTGCTTCCAGACCACTTCTTTGCTTCTGTTTTGGGCGCAGGAAATTGGCTTCGGCTGACCGACTCAGGAAGTCTAGTCGACCGACCTGCTACCCCGAGCCATGTTTTGTTTTCTGCATCTGGCCAGCCGACCGACCCTGTAGTCCGGTCAACCGACCTGCTCTGTTCTGCCTCCTTTGCCTATTTTTCATATTTGATTGGTTTTCCGGATTTTATCGATTCAAGTTGGTTTTTAGTGTTTGTTATTGCATCTTTGACTTTGATAACTTATTCTTGACTTCATCCATGGGTTTTTGTAAATAATCTTCTAAATTGCATTAAAAGCTCGTTTCTCCAATTTATAAATTCTATTTAAAACACACACTTTCGCACTTCGAGCGAAGTGGAAGGGTGATTAAATGGTTGGGCAAAACACGGACCATGAATTTGTGCGTTTATCCTTCCAATTAATCCCCGACCTATTCAATTGATCGTTTTGACCTTCGGGTTTTGTTTATCGATGATATGAGGTAAACTTTGTACTGCTTTGAGTGTGAAAGTGGCTGACGGATAGTAAACCGTTTAGTGCGAATGAGTGGTTATGGGACATACGTTAACACTTTTCGGATTCCTTTTCGAGAGTTGTGACACATTCCGCCAGTTAGTGGTGTCCAGTACTGGGTCTTTGACCTTCACCACTATGGTTTGTTGCCCTATAAAGTATCGCTCCGATGTTGGCCTTATGTGCCGCATGAGTGATATTGGGTTTGTTGCCTTCGGGTATGTTGCCTTCGGGTATGTGGCCTTCGGATTTGTACCTTCGGGTGTGTGCCTTCGGGTTTGTTGCCCTATATAGTATCGCTCTGATGTTGGCCTTATGTGCCTCATGAGTGATATTTGGGTTTGGAGCCTTCGGGCTCATGGATCCTTGTTTATACAGTACTGAGCTCGAGCAATTTTCTTATGTTTCCTTGATATGTATATTCCCTTGGTATCGCCCATCGGTGTTGGTCTTTTTGAGCCGCATGATGTATAATGATTACCTTGTGGAACTTGTATACCTTATGGGTATTTGTTATTTTCCTTTTGGCTTGCTTTGGGATATTTATATCCTTTGTTTATTTGAGTTGCCGATGATATGAGGCTTGTTCTATATGATTCATCTTTTGTTGATGATTGTGTTATCTCCTCTAGAGATATTTGTTATACTTTGTAACCTTGCAGGTTTATGATTGTTCAGTTTATCTAACTGATTTATTTAGCTAGACTGACCCGGGTATTTTATACTCGGGTCAGACCGAGATGTTTCAGGTTAGGTGCTTTGGACTTAGCCTCTTTTGCTTCCGCATGGACTATTCCGCTAGTTTCTTTTTGTCTTAGCTTTCTTGTAGTCCTTATATGTTGTAACTCTGATATGTATTCTTGTGAACTCGTCTGTATATTGTGGTTTGCTATACCACTTGATATGTATCATTTTGTATACTCTTTTATGTATCTATATATGTGTATGTGATGATTTACTGTTCTGTGATGTATATTACATTTGAGTTGTTATATTCTGTTCTGATAGTTCCTATAGCCATTGTAGTCTTGCTTTAATTATTTACTGAATACATCGAACTGTTTGTGATTCTACTTTTCGACGTGTTTAGTGAATAGTTATGGTAAGATTACACATGGTCGCTCCTATCCAGCCTTATTCTCCGTGTTAGCAGACGGTATTATCTATACAATACTCCTTGCTAACGTGGGTATAGAGGTGGGGCGTCACATAAGTACTTATGTTTTATAACCAATCTAAATTGATTTAAACTCAATTTATACTTAATTCCATTCCATTTTTAAATTTATTCACAATTCATATATTTTCATTTTCATTACATTTCAAATTTGAATCCATTCACTTGCATTTCATTTCTTATTGTCTCCAAGTTATTTCAATCCCTTAACAATTTAAATGGTTTACAATTATTTAATTAAGAATATCATTCCATTAAATATTATCAGTAACTCACCGAATTTTATTTCGATTAAAATTTATTTTCACTTGATTTATATCCAATCCAATATTATTAAGCTTAGTTTAATTTGAATTCAATTCAATTCTCCTCCACCGATTTAGCTTAAGTTAATTTATTTCAATTTATTCAAATTTTATACTTAAGCTCATTTTCATTACCAGTAAATTTTCTTTTCTATACAACTTAATTCTATCTCAAACAATTCTCATTCTAAATCTACAATTTCATTTGATTAGTTATTATAAAATTTTAACTTTCCAGATTCAACTCATTCAATTGATTACATGGCCATTTCCAATTTATTTCCACTTATTTGGATTTTATTTGCAATTCATACTTTTACTATTTTAATACAATTTCATTTTTATTCGATACCTTTCCAATTATATTTAATTTGTTACACCTCAAGTCAAATTTTAATTTATAACTCAAATTCTGAATCCACTATCCATTTTCAATTCACCACCCAATATCATGAACTCACAATTCAATTACATTTACTTCACCAACAAATCGAATTGAGTTGAAATATATGCAGTATATATTTATAGATATGTAAAGTTAGATTTTATTTTAATTTACTTTTTATGAATATATACAGTATATATTTATAGACATGTAAAGTTAGATTTTTAAACCCTATATAGTTTATTTTGAAGATAAAATATATACACACACATTTTAATTTACTAGATATCATTTAAAAATAAAATAAAAATGCTTAACTAACTTATTTAGATTATTTAGTTACTAAAAGATTTTCAAAATGGAATTAGTTTAAAATTTAATTACTTGTTTAAACTAAATTAAATTTAAACTTATTTAATTGGTAACAAGTTGTTCGATTGTTTCAAATATTAATAGGCAATATAATGCTATTCAAGGTTAAATCTGATAGAAGCAAGCCGGATTGGATTGGATTACAAACAAATTAAAGGTGAGTAAATCTCAAATGTGACGACCCAGAATTTTCAATCATTTAAAATCGCAATATTTAATTGATTTTAAATATTCAATAGAGTAATTTTAACTTGAATTCAAGTATCACTATTTATTTGATAATTTAATTATTGAATTAAATAATTTGAAGTTGAGCTAAATGTTGAATCTGGAGTTTTAAGCCGGATAAAAATAATTTGAAGGCTTGTAAAATTCATATTAATAATACTGAAGGTGATAAAACTTTTAAAATTGAATTTGAAAGCGTTTTGTTAAGCTTTGAAATTTTATATCGTTTAAATTGAATTTAAAAATAGCCTTCCGAGGCATAGTCTCGGAATTCGATGAAACTAGTTCCATTGGGTCCGTAATATTGAATTATTATCGGATTTCAAATTTCGTATTGATCGGGGTTAGTGTGTGTGTACGATATATAAACGCGCCGAAAATTTAATTGATAATAATCAATTCGAATTTGAATTAAAAATAAGTGAACACTGTAGCAAGGCGTCTTCAACACGCTTCCTTTGCCTTCGCGAACACACCATCCCTTATCCTGTTTCTTTTCGAACACGAGACCCTTCCTTATTCCCTCGGTTCAAGTCGAGAGCTTGAAGAAGTCCATGGCCGAACAAAATATGATAAGATGCCGATATTTCACTTCGGTCTCCTCCTCACCCTTCCATCTCAAGTCCACCATAAAATTCCCAAATCGCAATTCAATAACAGAACTCAAAATTCAAAATTTCTCCTCGTTCTAAATTAAATGCGAATTGAATATAATGGCTGCCCTCGTCTTAATTCAAATCGATTTGTTCGATTTCTGGGAACTAGATCGTGAGCCTTGTCTCGCGCACATGGGTGGGTCGAGCGGCAGATCTGGATACTCGTGCGAGGCGAAGGGCACTCGATGATGGTCTCGATCTTCTCGCGCATGGTCGACTTCGATTTGGGGGGGGAACGCAGCGTCACTGGGTGGTGGCTGCACGATTGACGAGCTAGTGTATTGAGTGGGGTCGTGGGTTGGCCTGGCAAGGATGGCGCTTAGGGATTGGAAGGCTCGAATGCGGTTTAAGGTTGGTGGGTGGTGATGTCGTTGATAGCAGGGTGGTTTGGGCCACGGTCACATGCAGGTTGGAGGCTGGAGCGGGGAGGTGTTGTGCGAGTTGGTGACCTCGAGGTTATGCAAGTAATGAAGCATGTTGGTTCAGGTCTCGAATTGGGACCAGGTTTCGCCGTGAGAGGGTAATTTACATTTACTAATTTCTATTAATGTAATACTTTTATTAAAATCAAATTCTTATAAAATTTAATGTGACCTAACATGTTAATAAAACCATTTGTTAAAACAGAGGGGAAAATATATATAATAATGTATATAGGTAGGTTTTGAGAAATATCTTAGGTAATTATAAAGTTCATGTAAAAATTGGATTTTTATATTGTAAAAAAAATACTATATGGATTATTTCAAAAGTAAAATAAATAAGTATGTACCCACCTTTGTAATTTACTAAATTATTATCTTCTTTAAAATAAGGTGTGATGGTGATTAACTTTTTGTTTTACTGACATATTTAAATTATTTTAGTTACTAAAGATTTGTAAAAGAAAAATCAGTTTAAAACTTAATTCTTAGTTCAAATTTAAAATCTTTAGTTTAAAATTAAATTATTAGTAAATTAAATTTTGTTAAAGATAATAAAATATGTAGTTAATCAATTTATCAAAAAGGAATTTAATTGTTCAATTGACTTGAATATTAATGAAATGTAAAATGTTTATACAAGGTAAATTGTGAAGAATTGTGACAGAACAAGCTGGTTTGGTAATGGGTTGCAAACGGAATAAGGTGAGTTAATCTCACTCAGCTAAATTATAATTTAAATTTAATTGGTTAAATTTAAATAATTGATTGATTGATTGGCTTTGGTATGTTGTAATAGGTATAGTATTATATATTACACCTTGAAATGATTGATTTCCCGCATTTTATTTCGAAGATATTTATATTGTGCTAACATCTGTGGATGTAGGGAAAACAGGTTGGAGGATGCAACTGGAACCCTTAATATTTATTGTTTAATATTCTCTGATGTGATTACTTGATACTCTATGTTGAATATATTGGGATATTGAATGATATGATTGGATTGGATATATTGGTTAAAATGAATTACCAAAAATATATAAATTGGATTTTGGAAAGAAAATAAAGGAAATAAAGTTGTAAATGAAATAATCTTAGAAATTTAATAAAATTAGAATGAATTGAAAAGAAATGGAAGTATGTTAAATACTAATAAATAACTTCGAGTATGAAAAGAAAAGGGTTTGAATAAACAGTAATTAATGACTTATAAAATTATGTGATATTAATTTAAATGAATTATTTTAGAACTTAAAGTTTTAAATTTATTTAAAGGAATCAGAAGTAAACTAAGAAATCTAAATTGGTATTTCAATTAAAAGTATCTTAAATCAAAATTAAGGAATAAAATCTGAAATTAAAGGATTTTGAATGAATGAAGTAAATTGGAATTCAATTTGGGAATTGATTTAAGTGTTTGAAATTGGATATTTGGAAGAATAAATTCATGGTGGGAATTTATTAAAGGAATGAGAAAAATTGTTTGAAATAAATAGTGATTTATTTTTAAAGGATGTGAAGAGAAGTATATTTCTCTGGGTAGCCAAGTACGTTTTCAAAGTAAGTTTAAAAAAATAAAAATAAAAACAAAGGTTTTAATGTTGTTTTACAAATATTTTCTTGGAAATTTATTATTTCTAAATGTTTAAAATTCTAAAGTAAATATTTATTCAAATCTATTACCATAGTAATAATTTATAAAGAGTGACTTAGTAATTCTGTTTTAAAGGTGAGAATCTAGTTTATATTTATAAAGTAAACTTATTTTCAAATATTCATATAACATATATTTTCAATCAATTAATGAAGTAGTTTTAATTTAAATATTTTAAAGTAAATTCTAAAGTAAGTAATTTGTTAATTTATTATCATAATAATTATTCAAAGAGTGATTTGGCATTTTGTTTAAAGAAGAAATCTAATGTATGGTAATAAGGTAACCTTATTTCTAGAGTATTATTTTAAATTAAGTATTAAAGTAATTTTTCTATATTAAATGTTAAATATATTTTACAATAAAGTGTTTTAAATTATTTTTAAATATAAAGTTTGTGCTTGGTTATTCCAGTGGAAATAGAAATACTTGGAATTTATTCTGAGGAAAGCAGATAGTCTTGGAAAACTGTTTTCAAAGGAGTTTGAAAAGTGAAAAATATATCTTGTGAAGATATTTTTGAGATAAATAAATAACTTGGAAAATTATTTATTAGTTGATGATTGTTTGTGAATATTAATTGATAGTTAAATAACCGACTATCAATATTGGCCAAATGCGTTGATCGTTTCGAAGAGACCGGGATCGAGATTAATTTCTCGAAAACCACTTCGATCCGGTTTGTACGTTTCGTGAAAACGATTTTTGGATTCGAAGATGGAGCAGTGAAGTGCAAGGGCTAATCGCTACTAATCCTGAGGATATTTCTAGAATGGATGTAGTAGGAATAGTGCCTTCGGTTCCGTTCGGACCCGGGACGAACTTGTATGGATGAATGCTTGCGAAACATCGTTAGGTTGGCGATGGGCATTCTAAGGGATATTTTCTTAAAAAGGTAATGCTTAGCCTCAAGCCTCATCAAATGGGAATGGATGAAAATCAGGGGTTATGCAGCAAGGCTTCGTGCGTTGCCCCCATTGGAGGGTTAGGTCATCCCTGTCTAGATGTCCCTTTTATTTCGGCTTAGAGGGCGGTTGCTGATCCCAACCGCGGGGTGATCTTGCTCGGGACTGTCCAGTAAGGGATGGTTCTGGTCTTGTGTTGCAGGGGATTTAGGGTGGCTCCTCGGTACGCTGATCTAGACCAGGTACTGTGACAGGTGGTACCCCAGTGCCTAGCCATTAGTTGGAATCCATTTCCCCTACGTCCCCGTACGGTTTTAATTGTGCCCAACTATTGCTGAAACGTAAGATGCAAGCATTTCAGCTAGATTCTATTTTACTTTCTATAGACACTATTATAATATCAGAGGATTTTAATAAAAATGTTTTAGCTATCGTAAGGTAAAAACTCGACATGTTTATTTGTGGCGTGGTCTTACGAGATGCTTTTGTTTTCAGAGGATTTTTTTTTGAAACTTTAATAATCAATTGAGTGTTATTTTCTCACGCTGGTATTCCAGACTGACTCGGGTGTTATTTAACTGTAATGCTCGGGTCAAACTGAGTATTATAGGATACAGGAGATGCTGTGGAGCTCAGAAGATGAGCTGGATGTCGATACGTACTCTCGTACTTGCTCTTATATATATTCCGTTGTGTTGAGTTGTTGTGTATCCATGTGTATGATATTGTTGTGCTGTGATTGATGTACTCTAATGATGTAATATATAAACAGATATATTTGATTTTGAGTAAAGATCATTATTATCTATTATATTTTATTCCATTGCGATGGTTAGATTCTGATGTTGTTTCCTATTTTCTTCTTCTACCTCTTCTTCTTTAACCCAGATGGTTCGTATTTATGTACAACTTGAGTTGATTGACGTAGAATAGTGTTGACTCAAAGGGTACGGATTTTGCGGGCTGTTACACTTGGTAGCTGAGCTTAGGTTGGTGATAACCTTGGCTCTTGTCGGAATTACTCATTTAAATTAGAGTCTGTAGTACTCTATAATGAGTTTGAGCGTATTAATAGATTTGAGCGCGTATTTGTTAGTGAATATAAATTGTTTAATATCGCGTTGATTGATTTATTGAGTGGCATATAAACCTTCGTCGACACAGTCTATGCAACTGTATCGAAGGGGTTTCTAAAAATTTGAATAGAACAATTGACACGGTATTGTTTTAAATGCGGGTAAATGAAATAATTTTAACCAAAATATATATTTTGATATAAAGAAAAGTTTTTGAAAACTATTTAGCTAATATATGGTTGCTTGGATGTTAGAAATGATGATATTAAAGTATTATCATTGTTAAGTGAAAAAATTATCTAGAAATTGTAAATATAATCAAAGATTGAGAAGATAAATTCAATTATGAAATGAAATTTATAAATATGAATTATAAATGTAATTTATGCATTAAAATACAATCAAATGAGAATTTGTTAAATAAAGTGTACAAATGAATTATAGTTAAAATTTATTTAAGCAGGCTTTAGAAATCTAAAATCCCGGAGATTTGGAAATGTTTATCGAAGTGTTTTAATGATAAATGATAGCATTATTGTTTTGGAAATAATTCTGAATGGAAATCTTTTTTAAAATGGATTTTGGAAGTGTGATAGCATTGAATTCACTTCAGCCACTGGAAAATAACTTCGGTGATGACTGCAGCATCATCGATGTTCATTTTCGAGTTTCCAAGTGATGAATTGCTGCCAAATTATTTGTTGAGGAAAACCTGTTTGTTTTTGAAATTTCAATGGAAATTTGTTGGGAATAAAAACAGGGTCGGTTTGATTTTTGAGAATTTTGATTTTGAGATGTTGGAGGTTTCAAAATGTTTGAAACCAATAACCGGGTGTTTGAAAAATCCTGATGAAACAGGTTGTAAGCTTATAAATTGAGATGGTTTTTAAATCAGGAAGGAAATATTAGCTTTGAATGTTGGGAATTTAATTTTAAGTGAAAAGTTAAAAATGAAATAAGCTTGGATTGGAGAATAAAATTTAACTGGATTGAAATAAATCGAATAAGCTGAAAATAATATCCAGCTGTATTCGAATCAAGTTGAAATTGAATTGAGTTAAATAAATTTGAGTTAAAGTAAAATTGAATTGGGATAAGAATTCAATTGAATTAATGAATGGAATTAAATTCTTACCTAAACAAATGGAAAATAAATTGAATAAGGATTGGAATAAAAATATGCTTGAGTTATAGATAAGCATAAGGCTTGAGTTAAAATAAAAGAATAATATATTCAAGCCTATGATGAATGGAATTGTGTAAATAATATGTTGCGATTTATAAAATTGAAAATGGAACACAAATCCAAAATAAATATTGTTGGATGAATTGAAAAATAAAATAAAAATCCAAACTTGTATTATAACATAAATTTGAAATTAAGAAAATTTAAATGAAGAGATGTGTGGATTAAAATCAAGTTTTGAATTATAAGTTGGGGAAAGACTATTTGGATAATAATTAGATAATGAAATATGTAATGGGAACCCAATGCAGTTAACTAAAAAGCTGAATTGTGAGATAATAATGAAGTTTGGAAAATAAAACTCAAGTTATAAGTTGAATTCGACTTGAGTTGTCAATAAGTAAATGTAACTGAATTGTGAGTTCATAAAAGTGATTGGTAAATTGGAAACGGTATGGTTTGCAAATAAAATCCAAATACGTAGAAATAAATTGAAATGACCTTGTAATTTATTTAAGTGAACTGAGAATGAATCGAACTTGGAAATTTGAAATTTATAATAACTAATCAAATAAATTTGTAGTTTGAAAGGAGATTGGATTGAAATAGAATCAAGTTAAATTGAAAAGAGAACTTTGTTTGCATAATGAGAATGAGCTTAAGTATAAAATTTGAATAAATTGAAGTAAAATTGACTTAAGCTAAATGAATGAAGGAGAGTTGAATTGAATTCAACTTAAACAAAGTTTAATAATATTGGATTGGTTTTAAATCAAGTGAAAATAAATTTTTAATCGAAATAAAATTCAGTGAGTTTTAAATAATATTAATGGAATGAAATTCTAGAATAAATAATTGTAAACCGTTTAAAATTATTAAGAAATTGAAATAACCTGAGACAATAAGAAATAGAATGTTTCAAGTTTAATAGAATGGATTTAAATGAATGTGGATAAGAAATAAAGTATAAATGAGTGGACTGTGAATAAAATTAAATTGGGAATGAAGATGAACCTAAATTGTTAATGGTCTCGAATAAACTAGTTTGGTTAATAAAATGAAATGCAAGTGAATGGATTCAAATCTGAAATGCAATGAAAATGAGAATATATGGATTGTGAATAAATTGAAAATGGAATAGAATTAAGTATAAATTGAGTTGAGATCAATTTAAATTGGTTATAAAACATAAAGACTTATTTATTCACATAGATCTCGTCAAATTACATAGAATAAATTGTCATTTGATGTAAATGGAAGCAATTAAACATTCTATGAATTGATAGGAGTAAAATAAAATTGACTTTGAGAGCAATTGAATTAAATATGAGTTCAGATTGCTTAATAATAAATTAAATGTAAGTTTGTGAGTTGTTAACCATTCAGATTAAGTGGAACGGTATATAAATTGGTTGTCAACAATTAAGAATTATGTTGGAACATTGGAAATGAAACAGAACAAAGTATAAATTGAATTGGTATCAATTTTAAGTAGTTATAAAATAGAATGGATATTCTATTAAGTGAACATCATTGAATTTGCATAAAAATAGTCGTCGTTGACGCAAATGAGATTGTATAAAAATCTATGACTTAATAAAAGTAATGAAATTGATTTTTGAATCAATTGAGATAAATATGTGTTCGTTTGGATTAAAATGAATGGAATGTAAGAAATGAAGTGTAAACTATTTAAATGGAATGAAATTGATGGGTGATTTAGTTGTAAACAACTAAATTTGTATCGGAACCTTATTAATTTGCTTTTGGAAGTGTTTAGTGTATATTATACATGTGTTTAACTACTGAAATTAAGTGAAATGCTATAAACTTCTTATATTTGACACTTACATGTTTAAATTGAGTAAGTACAGGTTTTTGGAAGCCGTATGGCTGGATTTGGGTTGCATTAACTGCTAAATAAATAAGCTGTTTGCTTAAAATGCTAAATAAAGTACGCCTACGCAATGAAAATAGGAAATATGAACTGTTTTTTGTTTTTCCGACCGTGTGGGTCGATGTATATATATTTTTCTCTTTTGTCAAATTGCAAAAGCTCCTTCGCACAAAGGAGACTCTGCCAAAAATTTTCAGAAATTTTAGGAGTTAGAAATTTTTTGAAAATTTTTGGAAAATTTTGTTAACGACAAACGAATTCAAGTTGGAAACTAAAATAAGTTAGTAAATGAAACCAATTTAAAAAATAACATAAATTAGTTTTAAATGACAAATAAAATTTAAATATTCAAAGTTAAAGATAAATTGAATTCATATGGTAATGAAAGAATCAATTTGAATAGAAATAGATATAAACTGAAGTG
This sequence comes from Allium cepa, assembly GCA_030765085.1. Taxonomy (NCBI): domain Eukaryota; kingdom Viridiplantae; phylum Streptophyta; class Magnoliopsida; order Asparagales; family Amaryllidaceae; genus Allium; species Allium cepa. The sequence goes on from CM060937.1 coordinate 314,350,680, forward strand.
GTAAGACAGAAATAAATAAAGAAACACATAAAATGCTTATACTAAACTTAAGTAAGGAGTGGTGCATACTCAATTGGAAATTGATATTACAAATATAATCTAAAATAGTATTTGAATGAATAAATACTAACATTTTGTAAGAAAGTTGATATGATGTTTTTGAGTATTGTGACTGGACATATTGCTATGTAAGATATGCAGGTAATATAAAGGAAAAAGAGAATTGATTTTGATTTCAGAAAGATAAAAATTTAAAATGCTCGACAAAAAGGTATGTATTTAAATTTGGTGTGAAATTTGATTGGGATTTTGGATTGAGCCACTTGGCTTTTTGTTTTCTTTTTGGATTTGGGAGGCCATAGAGCCATTTTTTAGTTGTACCGAGCTAGCCGCGCAAAGGAGACGTTGGCAAAATTTTTCGTAAATTTAGAGAGTTAGAAAATTTTAAGAAATTTTTGATAATTCAAAAATTTGGTTTAAATTGGAAACTTGAATGGTTAAACAAATAGTATTGTTTGAAACTATTGAGAGGGTTTGGAAAGTTAATAAGAATAATAATGGTCTTTTATAATAAAGGATAGTGGATAGAATGTTGAACAGTTTGGTTTTGAAAAAGTAAACGGGTATTGGATCATACTTCCGAACTAGTAATTTCGGGGACGAAATTCTTTTAAGGGGGAAGGAATGTGACGACCCAGAATTTTCAAGCATTTAAAATCGGAATATTTAATTGATTTTAAATATTCAATAGAGTAATTTTAACTTGAATTCAAGTATCACTATTTATTTGATAATTTAATTATTGAATTAAATAATTTGAAGTTGAGCTAAATTGTAACAACCCTGTATTTTGTGATTTATTTATTTTGTATATTTTAATTATTTTAATTAAATTTTTGATTTAAAAATTATTTTATTTATTTTGTGTGACGCCCCACCTCTATACCCACGCTAGCCAAGAACACTACGGTGTAGTACTGTCAACTAGCACAGAGAATAAGGCTGTTGAGGAGCGACCATCCATGTGATTGCTTATCACACGGTGGCTATAAATAATCTTCGGAAACAAACATAGAAATAAGCATAACACAAATCAGTCACAGACATCCATATCACAGAGGCGGAAGAAGATATGAATATATAACTAGCACATGAAAGTGTACATCAGAGTAGTGGTCAAAAAGATTCACAATAATACAAAAGAATAGCAACTTATGCTATACAAAAGAATACAGCTATGAGTCTATGTCTCAAGTGTATACAACAAAAAAACTGCTAACCTAAATAGTTGGCCAAAAGTCAGAGTAGCAAATCCCGGGAAGAAGTCAAGCAGAAGCACCTGTAACATCTCGGTCTGACCCGAGTATTATTTAAGAAAATAATAAACGGATCAGTCTAGCTATAAATATCAGATGACATGGTATAAAATAAAAGATATGGCATAAACATAAAATATCCATACTGACATACTACTATAAGTATGCAAATGATGATCAACAGAAGATCAATCAATAAGAGATAAATCGATATCACAAGAATATTCTCAAAGATCCAAAGAGGGCATCATACCCTAAACTTGTACTCATAACAAGTCAATGACATAAATTTCAGAAATCAACACAGGAAATCCAGAAATCACAGAAAAAGGGAAAGAGGCCTATCACATGACGGTCCGAAGACCAGGGGAGCTACACATATGGGTGAGTCGGAATCACCCAGATGTGGTCTTGGCTAACCAAAAAGCATAAAGGTATGTGTGAGTGGAATCACACAAATGGTGTCTAGCCTAACCTCGCAACAAAAGGTATGTGTGAGTGGAATCACACAAATGGTGTTTAGACTAACCTTGCGGACAAAGAGATATGTGTGAGTCGGAATCACACCAATGAGGTCTAGTCTAACCTTGCAAACAAAGAGACATCGCACAATTGCTAGTCTAAATCATAAAATGATCATCATGATCAACGAGAAGTGTCAATTACACTAAGTTAGTAAATATAAAAGTTTAGTTTCATGTCCCATAACCACTAGCTTAACTTAAATATTTACGAACATATTGTAAATCTTCACTAATAAAATTATCACTAGAGGTTCAATCGAACAAGTGCAAGAATTAACCGACGAAGCAAACGCAAGCGTTTCATACCACTTGTTTTACAAAGCCGTTTAATTAGATTTCTCATCAGAGTGAGGTAAAGGTTTGTATATACTAATAGATTGGAAAACGGGTTAAGAAAAGAGCTTTGTTATTAAAAATAGAGTTGAAATCATTTTGTTGAAAGAGTTTTGATATTTACTACCAGTATTGAAACCTTTATATTTTAAAGTGACAAATCACATAAGCGATTGTAGAAACAATCAATCACAAAGATCACATTGGAAGATGTGAAAAAAATCCAAGGAAATCAGCTCAACAAGTTCTGTTGAATGTTTTTCAGATAAGATCCCCTACGGAGGGGGGTCCAGGGGGGTGTCAACCCCCCAAGGTGGGCCTACGGGGGCAACGCCCCTGCTACGGGGTTCGACCTGCCCGGTCAGGTCGTAGGGGTCCAGGGTGCAGCGCCCCGTCCAAAATGGTACGACCTAGTGAAGACAAGCGGCCTACGACCTAAAACAAAAATGAGGTCTAACGACCTAAAGAAGTGCGCGACCTAAGATGGTACGCGAGCTTAGGATGAGCGACATAACAAGGTTCATGACCTAAGAAAAACAAGGTCACGCGACTTAACAGGAAACAAGGTCAAGCGACCTAAGGGGTTACGCAACCTAACGTAACACTGGTCAAACGACCTAAGGCATCACAGGTCGAACGACCTAACTGCTTAAGGGACAGACGACCTAAAGAGGTTTGCGACCTAATGGGGTTCACGACCTAAAGGTATTCGCGACTTAACGGGTTATAGGTGTAACGACCTAACGACATAAAGGCCTAACGACCTAAAGGTGAAAGGGTTACGCGACTTAGAGACAGAAGTAGGACCGAGCGACCTACGACCTAGGAGACTCATGACCTATGACCTAAGGCCCGCACGACCTAGTGAAATAGCAGAGGCAATATTAGGTTGGAGACGACCTACGACTTAAGGCCAGCGCGACCTAAAGTTTTAACACGCGAGCGACCTAACGTTATAAAGGCCAAACGACCTAAGGCTTAACTTGCGAACGACCTTCGGCTTAAGGCTTAACTCACGAGCGACCTACGACCTAACGTCCAGGCAACTTTTCCACGCGCGCAAGCCACGAACCCGAGCGACCTAAGGGTCCAGAACGACCTAAGGCTGGAAATTCACCAAAAACACTAAAAAGTGGAGTTTTTCGCCAATCCAATCCAAACCTAATGCAAAAATGCATGTTAAAGTGATAGGGAACCATTCCCAACAGTCCAAGATAGTTATAAGCAAGAGTGTGAGATAAAAATCTCACCTTTTCACTAAAATGGATGAAGATGGAACTTGAAGCCAATGGAGAAGCAATCCAAAGCTTGAATCCAATATCTTCTAGTTGAATTTGGAGTTGAATGTTGGATTAGCAATTAAATTTGAGATCAGAGTTTTAATTTCCCATTCTCTTCACCATTAATGCAAATTTCAAGTTAATTAGGAATTTATGAAGAGTGAGGATAAGGGGGTTGGAACTTGGGCTTAATAGGCTAAACTAATCCAAAGTCCAAAGCGGGAAAAGTTAGTGAAATTCCACTAACTCCAAACCTATCAATGTTTATACTTAAAAAAGTTGTAAATGGCATTTCGAACTCAATGGAAGTGGTCTCGAGTCCTAATTTGACCGTTTGCAAAAAGTAGCTTTTCGGACCAATATGATAAAATATTTAAATATAAAATCGATAAATATGCGGGTTGTTACAGACTCCCCTCCTTAAAGAAATTGCGTCCTCGCAATATATATGTAAGATGGAAATAAAAAGTAACAACCATAAAAGAATATTAACACAAAAGAAATTTGAAATAAGAAGTTCACCTCAAAGAGCAGGAGTAAGCAAGTCCGGATGTGTATGCTTGATGAATTCTCTGGATTCCCAAGAGCAATCCTTAGGATTTGAGGACCATTGAACCTTCACAAGCGGAACATCTATTTTTCGAAGGCGTTTAACCTCTGAAGCAATAATTCGAATAGGATGCTGCTTATAAGTTAAATTCGGCGAAACTTCAATTTCTTCCACAACAACAGGCTCAAGGATAGAATCGGAATCCCGAAGGCATTTTCGTAATTGAGAAACGTGAAACACGTCATGCATGGCAGAAAACTGAGCCGGTAATGCAAGGCGATAAGCCATGGAACCAATACGTTCGGTGATGGGAATTGGCCCAATATATCGAGGCGCTAACTTTCCCGAACGATTGAAACGTACAACACCTTTCATAGGTGAAACACGAATAAAAACAAGATCTCCAACAGAAAATTCTAATTTCCTTCTTCGATTATCGGCATAGGTTTTTTGTCTACTCTGGGCTTCTTTCATCCTATGTCGAATAAGTTCAATCTTTTCTGTGGAAAGTAAAAACAGCAAATTCATTTCAAATTCTTCTCTGCCTTCCTCTATTCTCTGCTGCAAATCACCAAGTGAGCAAATTCACTTATGTTGGCCTATATTCTTTGATGTTGTGATTAATGCTTAGATTTTGTTCTGGAAATATTGTTTGATATGTCTGCGAATTTGAATATATTAGGGCATGCCTGGTTTATGCTTGTTAACTGGCTCCTCTGTCTTCAATCCAATGCGAGCAAAATTTTTCAACTTAAAGGATAGAATCGGTTTTGCAGTTTGATGATGCTTGAGAAAAAATTTGTTGTGCTATGTTTGCATGTGAAATTGTGAGTAATTTCACTTTTAAAACTTAAAAATAAAAGTATGGTTGCATGTTTGTTTATTTGACTTCCCCTGTTCATGATTTCCAGGCTCTGGTTTTAACTTAAATTCAAAAAACTCTTAAGCTAATCACTGTTTAAACTGAAGTTATAAACAGAACTTGGTTGTTTCATCTCAAAGTATAGATTAAAATTATACTTCAGTCAAAATTTTTGAAGTGCCTTTAGAAATTGCTTGGAAATCAAAAATGACTGAGAAAAAAATAAAAATGTGTCAAAGTCCAAACTTGGTAATTCATAAGTTCAGGATCATAATTTGAATTCATTAATTTAAACATGATTTTTAACACTAAAATCATATTTTTTAATTTGATATTGAGTGAGCATTTCGGTTTAACCATAAATGGGTTTTGGGGAGTTTCCTGGTCATCTCTGTGATCTGGGGTGTCGTGCTTCATTCTGAAGGTAATAGAGCGATCGAGGATGATGTGAAAGTTATCAGAAAGGTGATTAATTCATTGAGGAATTCGCGGTTGTTGATTCTTGCTTGGAACCCTAGTTTCAACTAGGCCCTGTACTTTGATTCGTTCATTCTCCCTGGTTGATCGAGCGTTACGAATTTTTGGGGATCGATAGCGGGTTAGTTGAAGAATACGTGGCTGAAGTCGCCGACGCTCAAGTGGCCGGGGTTGGAGGAGCGAGGCGTTGACAGGTTTTAGGTTGAGGAGGTTCAGTTGTTTCTAGGTTTGATCTTGTCATCTTGACTTCGACTTTGAGGTTTGAGGGATGATCTGATGTTCGAAGTTGAGTGTTTGGATGATGAGTGGTAGGGGAAGATCATCGGTGATGATCTGAAGTGGTCAACGGCACCGTGCATGTGCACGGTGCACTGTTGTTACAGTGAAGGGGATTTGGGGTTTTGGATTGTGAAACCAGTAGTGTTTGTCTTTAAAAAAATAAAATTAACTATAGTTTAAAGAAAATGAAAACAAAGTTTTAAAACTAAGTTTGAATCCTAAGTGAATCTGAATTCAAATAAGTTGAACTTTAGTTTTTGAAACAATTTAAGTTTTTGAAATTTAAACTTGCTTTAACACCTTTAAATGTTTATAAGGTATTTGGCTTGAATGTAAAAAACTGAAAAGTTTGAACTATAAAGTAAGGGTTTAAGTAAGTTTAAAATATAAGTTACAATCTGAAATGTGAACTTGAATCTCATTTTTTAAAATAAAATAAAGTTTTTAAATTTAAATTGTTTAACTACTTTAAAAATGGTTAAATGTTTTGAAATTTAAAATGGAGTTAAATGTAAATAAGTTTTAATCTAAGTAACCTGTAATCAAAAAAATTTAAATATGTATTCCAGTTTTAGAATAAAAAGAAGTTTAAAATTTAAAAAAAAATAAAAAAATAAAAAATTCAAACAACTTTGAATGTTATAGTGTATTCTTAATTGATTTGGATTTAAAAAAAAGTGATGAATTTGGTTTTGAATTTCTTTTAAACTTCTTTATAAAATGAATATTCCTTTAACATGTGAATTAAGATTTTTGAACTATCTTAAAGCTTTGTTTAAAGTCAATTTGTATTCATTTGTAAATCTTAAATTTAAAATGGAATTTGAAAGGAAAGTTTAAAGTAAATTGTTTTTAAATACTTTTGAGGATAATTTGATCAATAATAAGAAATAATAATTACTTAGTTAAAGTAATTAAAGGAAGACAATTAAAGAAAAAGATTGATTTATCAATATTAATAGTTAATTACCTCAAAGAAAAATTATGCAATGTGGTTAATTGATTAAGGTTAATTAACCTAAAGTGATTAAGAAATCATTATCAAATAAGGAGTAATTTTTTTTTGTAATAATTCCATTGATTAATCAATTAAGGGCAATCAATTATAACTAAGATAAATAAAATAATAATTAAGGGGTTACCAATTAAAGTAATTAAATGAGGGATAATCAATTTATAAAAGTAATTAAGGTTTAATTAATTACAATCAAAGGTTAATTAATTAATATAATTAATTAAAGAAATGAATAATAATTGAATATGGTTAAGACTTAATTTATTGTAGTTAATAATAATTAATCATTGATTTAAAGATTCCAAATAGAAGTAATTATGTGGGTTATAAATTTATAACCACATAATTTATTCATCTTAATTTAAGATGTTTGATTGCTATTGAATGATCTGTGATGGATTGATATATTTAACATGTAATGTGATGCTATGTGACGCTTTGTGCTAAGTTGTTATGTCTGTGGTTTATATATTGTTATGCAAATCCTTGACCCGTAGAACGATATCTAAATTTCGATGCGACAGGGAGTCGGATTCCGGTTGGTTGTCCGAAACCCACATCGAATCATAATGGTAAACCTCTGTGATTGGTAATTTATTTTATCTATGAAACTGTGAATTAAGATAAGCGTTATGGGTCATACCGCTTATCGATATTATTGAATCTGTGTTGATTGATGATGTGGCACTTTTATTGTGTAAAACCCCTGGACCACACTTTTACACACACAAATATGGATTGCACGTGGAAATCGGTTAAGTCACAGATTTTTTTTAAAATAGTTTTGAATTTGAATTTTAAAATTCAAATGGTTTTGGAAATGATCTGGATTTTAAGTGAAAAGTTGTTGAAAAGGTGTTTTAAAAATGAAAGTTATTTTGAATAGCTTAATAAAAATTTGAAATTTAAATCATTTGATTTAAATTTGAATTCAATATTTGAAATTGAATTCTATAATTTGGGAACTAGGGTTTAAAAAGTTATTCAACTTATTAATGGGTTTATATGGGTTTTTAAAACCATTTTAAAGGTGACGTTTTGGAATTTAAATTCAACCCAAGATGTCAACTTGTACAAATTGGATTTTTCTGAAATGGAAACTATTTGTTTTCAAATGATTGAAGCTTTCACATAAGAATGAATTTCCAATTTGTGTTAAAGGATTTCAAGTAAAAAATGAAGATAGTTTTCCAAATTATAGATAAATCTTTGGAAACGTGTGTTGGAAGCTATAAATCTTTAATTTAAAGATTTAATTGGGTTAACCCAAATTAAATGGGAATTGTTTTGAAATCCATGAATAGATCTTTATGAAACTGGGTGAACTTTGTGAAATAAAAATTTTTTGTGTAAAGTTTTAAAATGGCGATTTGTTTAACCATTTTGAAAGAAAAAAAACTTTAAATTTTTAAGTTGTGACTTAACCGAAATCCCATATCCATATGTTTTTAAATATTGCGCTCACTATTCGGTTTAGCCGGGAGAGGTCCTTTGTGTCATATAGCCCATTCCGAATATGTGATACGTCGTTATGGATAGCATTGAATACCGGTGGTGAAGACCGGGTATTTGCGAGAACGATAGGATGACCTATCGATTGTCTCTGCACTGTAAATTAAAGTAAAAATTTAATACAATAGGAAGAGAAGCAATGTAAATAAACGATCGTAAACCTTAGTAAATGAATAAAGGAAATTCTTTATTTATAAACATTGATGTTATAAGGTTACAAATTTGGTGTAATTAAATTGTTCTATTACTAAATATTAGCATTAATTAAATGAATTAAATTAAAGGAATTGAGAAGAAACTTGTATAACTTACACTTACATTCTTAAAACATATATATAACTTACCATATAATAAAAGTTACAGTGTTAGTAAAAAAAAATGTAAGGGGGAAGTCTTACAAGTAAAGCTTGAGGTAATGAAAGTATTCAATGAAGTTGTTGTTATAAATGGGAATTTATTGTTATAAACTTAAGTTGTAAATTGAAATTTTACCATAATTAAAGGTAAGTATTATAATTATATGATTTTAAAACTTAAGTACATAGAATGAAATTCTGTAATCAATAAAACTGTAAGAAATAAATAAATCAAATTTAGAAATGCATAAATGGAATGCAATAAAAAGAAACTTACATGACATTAAAATGAAAGATGAATATTGTAAGTAATAAATGAAAATAAATGGGGTCGTCACTCAATGAATGAATAAAAAGGGAAATCAAACAACAATGTATGATATGGAATTAATAAGAATGAACTTAATTTATTGATTGAATTTGTTGTTTGTTTTGTTTTGTTTTGTTATTGTTTGATTTATGGTTGGTTGGGTAAGGAAATTTGAAGTTGTTGGATGAATAAATAATCTATTTGTTCCCATCTAAGACTGCTGAGTAAATGATGCACTTGATAGTTATTTTTCATTCCGTACAATTTCAAGTTTGAACCCAAACAACTATTTGATTTGTGTGATTGTATGGTTGTTTTGTAATTGTATGTATGCTGTTCGAGGAAATTGATGGTTGTTGTATTAATTTGGATGATTAGTGATTGGAACTACTTAGATATTTAATTTTGGACTTAGAAATATTTTGAAATGTTCTCCAAACTCTAAAAAATTTAAGTATAAAAAGATAATGTTGTAAATTTGTATATTTTAAGAAAGGTAACAGATACTGTAAATTTAATTGTTTATAAGGTAATGTTTTGAATAAGATATGTAGATTCTAAATCCTTCTTTTCCCTTCTTTTTCCTTTTCGGGGACGAAAAGTTTTGAGTGGGGGAGAATGTAACGACCCGTAAATTTCGAAAATTTAAGTTGATTAATTTAATTAAGATTTTGTAATTTAATTTAAAAAGAGATGAAATATAAAGGGTAAATAAAACTAAATATTAGTATTGGGAATAAATCCTAATAAAGGTAGTAGTGAGAGCGTACACTTTGAAATTTTTTTTTTTATATAAGAAAGGTAAGCAGTAAAATTATCCAATGCAATATTCGATTTATTAAAAGTAACTGCATGAAAATCTAGACAGTAAAGTTAATCTTGCTGAATTTGTATGAATTGAATGAAATAGGTTTAATATGAATGGTATATTAGGTTATAAAATCAAATGAGAAAAGCAAGCGTAATTATTTGATTTATCTAATGAATTAAACATGTTGAATAGTAACTGAATGTTAATAAATGGAAAATTATACAATTTTGTTAGATGATTTGGTCATAATGTTTAATAATTGATTAAATAATAACGGAAGTATGTATGCAAGTTTAATAGAAACATGAATAGCATGAATATAATTAAATGAAACCATGCAATAATGTGGTAAATGATGGCATTTATGAATGAAATAAGATTTGTAGGTAATTTGAATTTAATTCTAAAATGTCTAAACTGAATGTAATTTAATGTAATAAGGAGTGCAATAACAATTGACTGGGATTCAAATTCATCATAAATAAAATTTATATAGTAATTGAAATTTACTATTTTGCGATTTAGGCAAGAAATAAAGTTTTAATTAAATTAAGGAATGTAATCTAATTCCATGTAAAGAGTCAATATGTATAATAGCAAGGTTTTAATTAAATAAATGATTTTATGTAGATTTCAACTGATAATTTATGAAGTCTAACGTGAGATCATATTTGCAATTAATTTTCTTAAGTTGTGTAGTAAGGTAGGTTAATTTGTCAATAAAGAAAGTTGATTCTATAAGATGAAATAGAGGTTAGTATTAATTATAATATGAAGACTGTTGACAACGTTATTTGGGGGTTGAGGGATAAGTTGAAATTTGATAATTAAGATATTTAGACGTACAGTATATAAAGAAAGATATAATGATTCCATTTAATAAATTTGGGATTTAATATTATCAAAGAGAATTAAATATTGTCCTAATGTAATTTAGATAAATTGTGTAATTAAATGCTGGCTCCATTCAGAATATGACAATGGGTGTAATAATTTGGATTGTAAGAAATAGTTATAAGTTACATGTTTAATTTGGTTGATGAAATTTAAATAGAAATAAATATTAATACACTAAATAAAAGTTACATTTAATATGAGAAGTAAAACCATGTTAGGAGTGGTCAAATTTAGGGTGTTAAGACTTATAAATGGAAATTAGGAGGCAGTTGAAATTTAGTGGACTTTAATGTGTATTAATGAGAAATTTACGCTATGACTAAAGAGGTAAATGGAATAAATACAAACCAATGTGGATTGTATACATGGGATGACAATTTTAGTGAATAATAGGATTTAAACCTAAATAAATAAATTCCTTGAAATTTAAGTTGTAATCGCTGCATAAATTGGAATTGTACATTAATTTTGAATTTTTCTATAATAAATTTATGTGGGAAGTTGTTTAAGGGATTCTAAATTTACCAAGTAATCCAAACTGACAAAATTTGCAAATATTTAATGTTGAGTTGTAAATATGATTCAATTAACCTATTAATAATTTATTCATTTGGAATATAAATGGCAATGATAGGATTTATTGCAATTAAAGGTAATGTAATTTGTACGCTATTTTAAATTAAGTCAAAACGGGTGGATATTAGGAACCAAGACCTAAAAATAGGGTAGATACATTTTATTTCAATAAGACTTGTATGACTAGAGTGGAGGATTTTATTTTGGAGTCTACGCTATAATTTCAAAATTTATAAGATATTGAAATAAAGTAAACATTTGAATCTATGAATCTATCAACTCAAATTTTCATATAAATTTGTTTAATCGTTTTAATTTGTTTGAGAAAATAAAGAGGTATAATAAGTTTAGGTGTAAATGGAAGTATGTATGGGAAAATGAATTATGTGCAGGGAAATATTTGGTAAAAAGAGTGGGACTAAGGAAAGGTTATTGTTTGTTGGAAACATTAATTAATATGGGAATATAATTAGACAAGCATAACCCATGCAAGTGTATAATTAAGAAATGAAGCAATAATTAATAATTTTTAACCAATCCAAAATTTGGTAACCCATTTAATTAGTAATTGGTATAGGCTATTTATTTAAGTAACAGTGCAATACCAATTTATGTATTTGTGAAATGTTAATAAAATATTTATAGTATGGAATTCAAAACTATATATACATAGGAATGTGGATTTTATAGTATGTAAACTTAGTCGATTTACAATAGTTAAATCTATTGGGAATGAATAAGAGTCTAAGATAATTATTACGGTAATTTTGAAATTTAGTTAAAAAAATGGAAATTATTTATGAATTTGAAATTTAATGAAATTATATTGAAACTTAAATAAAGCGTCTAAATTTATATTTGTAAATACGTTTAAAAATTTAATGTAAATGTTTGAGGAAGAAATTTATTTATTTACTAATCCGTAACATATCCAATTAATATGAAATATTCTGGTGGGCCAACAACCGTTTTGCGCATTTATAATTCGTGCCTACCTATTCGTTTTCACTTTGTCTAAATAGGCTGTGTAAACCCTAGCCTCCATCTATCTTCATTTCTCTGTGTGTTCTTTTCTTCAACTTCTTCTTTTCCAATCGCTGCAAAATTCTAGATCCAATTACAGTCCAAAATATAAATAAAAATTCAAACTCCTCTAAAAATTCCAGAAAAATTTATATGTCATAGTTCTCGAAGAGAGGTATTCTTTATTTTAGTTTAATTGATTTTCAATACAATTTCTTTAACGTTTAACTTGTGTAATTTTCACATACCGTGTCCGATTCACGCGAGATTATTTTTTTAGGATCGTATTGAAATTTCAGATCTGTTGACGCTGGTTTGGATGAATTTGGAGACTGTGAAATTTTGGGTTTAAATTTGATTTAAATCCAATTTAAATTCAAAAGGTGAGTGTTTTAACCCACTCACAACTTCTTAAACTTCTTATGTCTGTTAAATTAATTTTAGATATGAGTAGAAATTTATTTATGACCGTTTGGCATGTTTTATCCATTATCTCTGTTAAATTGCATTTATTTAATTTAACTATTAATTTATTTAATTTATTGCAAAAAATTGACAGTTTGAATTTATTTATTTGCATATTAACTGCCAGTCATAGTTATGTAAATTTTTTATTTCATATTAACCGCCAGTTAAATTTACGTTTATTTTTGCATATAAACTGCCAATTAACAATTATTAAATTTAATTTGAGTATAAAACTGATAATTGATACCATTATTTATCACCTGTTATGTATTGATGATTGTATGAAATTGGATGATGGCTGTGATAAATGGATGTATGATTTAATGGATGAATGGATGATTAATTTTATTGGAAGTTGCTATGCATTTTTATTTCATTCGGGATTGCGGTTTGAAATGATATACAACCGCATTTTTATTTTAAATTGCGGATTGAAATGATAAACATCCGTATCACTTGACCATAGGGTAGAAAATTGTATACAGGCACCGCGGTATATATATAAAATTATTTTTGAAATGTTTTCTATGGTTTGTAAAGCTATATATATATATATATATATATATATATATGGTTTATGGGTTTTGATTTGGTTATTAATAAAGGTTATGTATATATAGTAAATTCCAGTTTTTAAACTTTGTATAATATGGATTTGAAGTATAAAATAAAGTTTGATTTTTTTTAGATCAAGCATTTATTTGAAATTTAAATTCAAGAGTTTTAAAAGAGAATAAGGTTGAAGATGAATATTAAGTTAAATTGGAATTTAATAAAAAGTTAGAATTTTTAAAGGATATGATTTACAATTTGATTTTGTGTAGAGTGATTTAAATGAATATCAGGTTGATTTAAATTAATATATAATAAATTGAAAGAATATCCAGTTATGTGAAGATAAAGGTTTCACTTAGATTATATTGAATTCATTAAGTAAACATTTCAAGTCTAAATAATAAGTAATTGAATTTTGATATATATGGGTTTGTCAAATGAGTTTTGTAACGCCCCGGATATTTTCGACTTTCGAAAATTCAACATCGATACTCACTTTATCGACTGCCGAGAATCGAAGGCCGAAAACACGGAATGTTAGGGGTTTTAAAAAGAATTTAAGAAAAGAAAGAGAGAGAAGAAAGAAGAGATAGGAAATAAAGGGAAAAGAAAATAGAAAATTTTAAAATAGAACGGGAAGAAAGGCACAACAGAACAACAACAGAATCTCACAATCGCAGCGGAACAACATATAATAATAAATGAATAATCTTTAAACAAAGAACTATATCAGTTATTACATTACATCACATTTCATTACATCATATCATCAGAATGTACAACAACATACAACATCAACAATGCAGCGGAAAAAGAAATACTATATACTAGTAATACGCCATGCCATCCAGCTTGCCTCCAGTAACTCCTGAATATCCAGAATATCCTGGTAAACCTTAACTCTTGACTGCCCGTGTGGAAAATTGGTGGGCACCCAGAGTTTAGGAAGGAAAACAATAAACTCCGAGTCAGTCATGTGACTGGTGTGAGAACTCAAAACAGTTTATTTATCTTTAAAATCAAATAGAGGAATATTTTCAAATCAATTCGCAATGCTTTTAAAAATGAGACTACCATAAGGCCTCCCGCACACACACACATGCAAACGCAGAATCGGAGGAGATTTCTCCTTATGATAGTCAAAGATGCTTGATACGCATTTAAAATAACATTTGATATTAGTACTAGTGCATAGTGTAGTAAAATCATTTCAAAAGTAAAGATATAAATCTTAGCCAACATAGACATTTCAAACTATGCCTACTATAGCTACTATCCAAACAGTGTTGCGACACCATAAGTGAATAACAGGTTCTACAACTAATACCGTACAAGTTTCGTATTGAGAATTGGATTTCCAACAAATGGTCAGGCCAAGGAACTTCCCATTGCCACATGAGAATGCCTCTGGATGGACATCCCCGAGAACCAAACCGGATCTCTACCAACACAAGGCCGGGTTACCCCTAACTGAGTAACAACTGACCGAATATGCCATCCCCCTGTCCTTTGGGACCTTTATCAACCGAGCGCTCGTAATCAATTCACACAATCATAATAATAAAGTGTTTCAACATGAGTAAGTATCTGGGCTCCATACCATGATACCACCCTTTTCCAGAAGGAAATGCACATATCCTAAAGGGCGCTACCCCTCATAACCTTGCCGCATCTTTCCTGTTTTGACCATTTCCGGGATGTGAGGCTCGACGAATTCACGTCCACAAAAACATACTTTATACAAAAGCCATGCTTTGGGTCAACAAATGATCAACACAATGATCACTAAGATAGACGATCAAACAAATGATCCTATCATAAATAATCAACACAATGATCATTTCAGCATCACTCAGCATGTCACATTACCAAATTGGGAATATATCGCTGATAACTTCAACTATATAACCTCTGAGCTCGTACGTCTCAGAGAAGGGTGTTAAGCAAAAAAAATAAATTCTCCGCCACCAACAGAAATATATTTGAAAGAAATCGGCTTTATATCTCAACTTGTAATGTCAGGCATACAATCCATACAAGTCTGTTCCGGGATCGAACAAAACCGAAGGCACTTACAAAGAAGTCCTTGCAATCCGGATATTCACAATCCTGATCGGATTTCCCATCACTTAGGGAGTTTCTATACCGGCGCGACTCGGTGCAGAAACAATCGATGGGTCATCCTATCGCTCTTGCAGATATCCGGTCTTCAACACCGATCTTCAAATGCAATTCACAACGACGTATCACATATTCGGAATGGGTTATACGACCCCATGGTCCTTTCCCGGTTAACCCGAATAGTGAGCGCTTATTCAAAAATAAGTGTGGCATTCAAATTCAATCAAATCACATCAAATACCCATTCAAAGGGAAAATATTGATAGTCGGTTATTGAACTATCAATTGATATGCACACATCACCAGATTCCAAATAATTTTCCGAATTATTTACTTTCCAAAATATCTTTACAAGATATATAATTTCCACACTTCAAAAATAAATCAATATTTATTTTCATACCAATTCCACTTTTCATTTATAAATTCCATAATGAATTTATATTTCAAAATATCCATGCATATACGATTTCAATTATTCATTTCAATTTATCTTCAAAAAGATAAATTCTAATTATTCACTTCATATTGGAAAACATTTCCATACTTATTAAAAATAAGTAATTCACAAATCTTTTTATTTTCAACACTTAGAAAATATTCAATATACTTAAATCGAATTAAGTATATATTTCATTCTCTAAGGAAATCATTTTCTTTAACACATTTATTTGGGCCAAAACGAATGTTGCGTAAAACATCGCTACGACAACCCAAAATCACTAGTATAGGGATTCGAAATTAAAATAGATATATAAATCCCAATACTATACAAAACATTTCCTTTCGGAAATCATTTACTATAACAACAGTGTTATAGTCCACCATTTCCTTTTATTTCTCGAAAACGTCTATTTCAACAATAAATGTTGAAATCTATGGTTTCGAATCTCAACCCCTTTTAAAACATCGTTAGATCGTTTTAATTCTATTTAAAACATCACATTTAAAACAATTTCGTTAACATATTATTCACTATTCAAAAACGTGAATATACTACGTTAACAAATTCCATCAATTCTATACATTTTATTTTAAAGGATTATTCACAGTCTAAAACGTGAATATAACTCCATTTATAAGTTATAACAATTAACTTATCAAAATAAGTCGTTTGCGAATTTATAAAACATCGTTTATAAATTCCATTTCTATTTATTTATAAAAACTTCCTTTTTATAAATTCTTTTATTAACCTATTCCAGTTTATAACTCAATTATAAACCACAAGTTCATATTATAAGTTAAATACTTATAAAACGATTATTTTACAAAATCGTTCCTTAGAATTTCATAATTATAAATCTTATAACTTATGAGATTCAATTATTTACCCAAGTCTATTCTTTTAATAACTTTACAAATTTTATAAACCTACTGTTTATAAAATTCCATTTATAACTTCACCGTTTATAATTCTATAAATTTCATTCTTTAATGAAATTCATTTTCACTTCATTCAAACACTTATAAAAACTCGTTTTATAATGTAAATATTTCAATTTATAAATATCCATTTATAAATCTCTTAATATAAATCAATTTATATTATTCTTTTAAACGTCTTTAAATTCCTTTATAATTTCATCACTTCAATTTATAAAATAATCAAATTTTATAAATCCTATATTTAAACTTTTAATAATATATTCAAAAGTCCAATTTAAACTATTTTATAAAATCATTAGTTCATATTTCTCAAAAATCAGCTTTTAACTATATTTCACAAAAACCATAATTTTATAACTTTAAAAATTATAGCGTTCATTTATTTAAAATGGATCAATTCTAAAAATATAGTATATTTTCAAAAATCACTTTTAAAATCATTTTAAAATCCCAAAATCTGGGTCCACCGATGCTACACACCAATTAGTCAATCACGACTACAACGATCCATCATATATCGATATGATAATCAATCAAATATCAAAATATCTGAAATCAAATAAAAAAAACTGTTGAGGAATCCTGTTGAATCCCTCCAACCTGTTTTCCTGCATCCAAAAACATTAGCACAATACCAATTTCGCTCCATACGAAATTATCGCGGTACATGTTTTTAATAAATATTATCCGCTTAATAACGGCGTAATAGGGTCTCATCCGCTAAAAAATACGGGAAATCAACAACTGCAATATATACATATGCCAATATATATATATATATTGATATTATATATATAATACCAATTTCACTGTTTATGAAATATTCGCGGTATATGTTTTTATTAAATAACATCCGCTTACTAACGGCGTATAATGTCTATTTTAACAATCAATAGATATCAATCATCATTCAAACATGCATTCAAATATTTTAAATCTAACTATTTAAAATGAAATCGAAACTATTTCGATTGAGTGAGAAGTTCTCACCTTGATTTTATTTTCCGTTTTAGCGATTTATTTCGAATAAAATTAAACGCGCGTTTAATTTTACCCAAAATTCTCACTAACTCCAAACGACTCCAAACCAACTCCATCGCGTAGTGCTCGTCGATATGATTCCAACGCAACTGATTTCGCGCAGTTTCGACCTTGTATGAAAAAGTTATGAATTTTTAAAGATTGTACACGATTTATATAAACTTTTTACAACATAAATTAACAAATCTATAACCTAACTAATTTCTGGCCACAAGATCCAAGCCCAATGCATCTCTGCCGTCCCCTGCATCTTCCCCCTCTTCACGTTTCTACAGATCATTGCATACGCATAAGAACCCATCCCTCAATCACTAGGGTTTCAATTTGCATCGCCAATACTCGACGAAACTCGATCAAACCACTTGCAAATCGAAGCTCTTCGCGAGAGCTACCACCACCATCAACATCATGAAGCTCGGCCTCATCATGTGCCTAGGAAAACATGCGAAAATCTGCAGGTTCGGCCCCACATAGCTCGCTCCACGTCGCTCCATTTCCGATCATCACCGTATGGAATCGAAGCTCTCGTCGAGCTCTACGACTTTCGTGTTGAACACCTTGGCTAAATCTTTGTAGATTGAGAGAGATTGAGGGATGAATGTGGGTATTTTCTGGCCATTGGTTGTATAAGTGGCGGCTAGGGTTAAAAAATTAGGGTTTTGGTTATTTTTTTTATCAAATTATGAAGGGTGGTGGTGTATTTATAGAGAATCGATCGACACTATTCACCCGGAAATTCCGAACTCCGATTTACGCGCCGTAACCAGCATTTCTAAGGTTTACCCCACGTTCCGGACACAATGGAACAGGTTTCGGAAGCTAATTCGGACATCTGTGCGAGTTATGGCTGAAAACGTTCAATTTAAATTAAACCGATTTAAATCGATTTCTAGGCGTTTTAATTCGTACCGGACAAACGGTAAATCCAATCGACTTGAAATTTGAAACCTTACAATAATATCACATTACGGATCCGATGAAACTAGTTTCGTCGAAATCCGAGACTTTTTGAAAAATGGCTATTTTCACTCGCCAAATTTAAATTAAAAACAATTCGATGCGTTTCGAGCTGCCACGATCAAACGATAACTCCGATTGACACGAAAATTGAAATCCGGTAATAACTAACTGTTACGGATCCAATGGAACTGGTT
The DNA here is from genome assembly GCA_030765085.1 of Allium cepa. Lineage (NCBI taxonomy): Eukaryota > Viridiplantae > Streptophyta > Magnoliopsida > Asparagales > Amaryllidaceae > Allium > Allium cepa. The sequence continues at coordinate 314,369,529 of CM060937.1, forward strand.
TCGTTCAATTCTGAGACTGTTCAAAAATTGACTATTTTACAGTCGATTATTAAATATTAAAATATTCAATTTTCACAAATAAACTTCTAATTCGATTTTAAAAGTTCTAAAATATCATTCTAACTCCAACATGATAAAATAAAATTTTACAAATCATTTTCAATCATATTTAACTCAATTTTCACTTATTTCCATAATTTAACATATTAAATTATCGATTTAATTATCCAATTAAATCCAATAATTCAAATTAAAATTTATTCGACTTATAAATTCACTCATTAATATTTAAAATTAATTAAATATTCAAATTTTAATTAATAAAAATTCTGGGTCATTACAAGTTTGGTTTGAAATGGTGAAATATTTAAAGCTTTGAAACATAAGAATTAAAATGGTATTTGGAAGTTTAAATCGATATTTGAAATTGATTTGAGAAAACTAAAGAAGCTATTTTGTTTATAAATGTAATTTAATATTTAACCATTTAAGAGATGGAAATTTTGTTTTAAAGCTATGTTTTCAAGGTAGTATAATTTGGAAATATTATAATCAAGTGTTTTGATTTCTAAATATTTTACTTTGGAAACCCTATGATTTTGGAAAGAATATATATTGGAAAATAAATGATATCGTATTGATTTAGGGTTTTAAGAATAAATGATATCGGGTTTATATGGGTATTTAATGGATATTTTATTATGGTTTAAAAAGTATAATTTTTTTTTAAATAACCACGGTGTTATAATAATGATTGGTTGGCAAAGAGACCGGGATCAGATATGGACATACTCTCTATCGATACCGAAAACCACTTTGACTAACCGTGTACGCGGTGGAGATTCCAGAATGAAGTAGGTTGGTGGAGGCGTTTCCTGTAAGGTAAATACGTGGACCCAACTCCCGTGAGTTGGCATAAGGTGGCTAAAACAAGAGCGATTGACGGGTTAATGAGGTAGCACCTCTGATCGGACACTTCCCTTCGATACTATACTCTGATTTTGGATTGATTCGGTGGCCACCTTCATTTTTGATTTCTCTGATGTGGGGAGATTGTTCGAGGTGGGCGGCAGCTGCGCGTTTCCATCGGCCCGGAAGCGTAATTGGTACATCTACCCTGCCATTGCCTAGTTGTGCCGTGTCACCTACCCTACCGCGCCTTTACTACGAGTTTCTATTTCTGTCGTACCTATGGAGTATCCTCTGGTAGCCTCCCGATCAGAAGGTATTACGGTACTGTATAGACTATTGGCATTATTTGTGTTAAGGGCTATATGGGTAACCCCTTAACACTATTAAAAAGTAAGTTTATTTTACAAATAGACACTATTATAATAGCGCAATATACTATATAGTAAATAGTTTAGCGGATCCTTAGGAGATGTAAATCCCGAGCAACTCTTGAGTTACTGCACTCATATTTATTTCTGTTAATTTAACTTACATAAGATCTTTTAGTTCTGGCTCGAGTGTTTTGTCTTTTCAATTCGCTCGCGTCAGTCCGAGCGTTGCAGGATTGAAGTTTTAGCTCTGGAGGACGAAGACGAAGATTCGTATTACTATTATTTATATTATTGTACCACACTCATATTGCTCCGCTGCATTGTTATATGGTATGTGTACTCTGATATGTACGGTATAAATAAAATCTAAGGTTTTTAAACAGATTTATGAACTGTATATTTATTATTATATTTTATCCTTCCGTTGTGAGATTCTGTTTAGTTTTTTCCTTTCTCTGTATTCTTATTTATCCCATAACAATCCGCCCTTACGTATGTTTTGAATCGGCATGTGTGTCTGTTTAAATTGTGCGAAAAGGCGGATGTTACAGTTGGTATCAGAGCTTTGGTTTAGCGATAGACCATAACTTTGTGGGGTTTGACTCTTTACTAATAGAGTAGTAATACCCTATGGGAGTCGCTGAGTGTATATATGAGAGAGCATATTTGTTAGTCTTATAAAAAGGTTTAATATTGTGTTAATCTATTCCGTTTTGTATTTATAAATTCTGGTTGGTGCATGGGACGCTGTGACATTAATAGGAATTTCTAAACACTTAATAGGACAGACCGACATAATATTTGTTTTTATATAGGTAAATGAAATAATTTTGCCTATTATATTTTCTATATATAAAATAAAATTTTCAAATGATATCTATATTTGGTTGCAATATATTGGTTGTAAGGAATAAAATTTAAATAATAGGTAAATAAGATTAAAAATAAAATAAATGAAATTTGAAAATATAGAACTTAAGTTCCGGGGTTTTTGAAATTCTTTCAATTGATTTTTGGAATATAATAATCATATTTTAAAGTATTTTTCTGATATGAGTATTTCAATACAATTTGAAAGAATTGTTTTAAAAGAAACTTTGAAAAGAAATAAGTTCTGTACTTCCTCTCTGTCGCTGGAAAATAATTTCGGTCATGAGTGCACGCATCATCGACATTCATTTTCGAGTTTCGAAGTGGGAAGGCCACTGTAGTAAATGTACCGCAGAATTGTTAATTTATCGTTTTAATTATAATTGCATATATATGTTAAGTGTAGATATCTATCTATTATTTTAAATGATTTAAAAATTAAACCCGGAATTTGGTTCTTAAGTTCCAGTTAATTAATAGTACAATTAAGTGTAGCCAATTTGAACCTTTAATTAAAGTAAAAATTTAATACAATAGGAAGAGAAGCAATGTAAATAAACGATTGTAACCTTAGTAAATGATAAAGGAAATTCTTTATTTATAAAAATTGATGTTATAAGGTTACAAATTTGGTGTAATTAAATTGTTCTATTATTAAATATTAGCATTAATTAAATGAATGAAATAAAAGGAATTGAGAAGAAACTTGTATAATTTACACTTACATTCTTAAAACATATATATAACTTACCATATAATAAAAGTTACAGTGTTAGTAAAAAAAATGTAAGGTGGAAGTCTTACAAGTAAAGCTTGAGGTAATGAAAGTATTCAATGAAGTTGTTGTTATAAATGGGAATTTATTGTTATAAACTTAAGTTGTAAATTGAAATTTTACCATAATTAAAGGTAAGTATTATAATTACATGATTTTAAAACTTAAGTACATAGAATGAAATTCTATAATCAATAAAACTGTGAGAAATAAATAAATAAAATTAAGAAATGCATAAATGGAATGCAATAAAAAGAAACTTACATGACATTAAAATGAAAGATGAATATTGTAAGTAATAAATGAAAATAAATGAGGTCATCACTCAATGAATGAATAAAAAGGGAAATCAAACAACAATGTATGATATGGAATTAATAAGAATGAACTTAATTTATTGATTGAATTTGTTGTTTGTTTTGTTTTGTTTTGTTTTTTATTGTTTGATTTATGGTTGGTTGGGTAAGGAAATTTGAAGTTGTTGAATGAATAAATAATCTATTTTGTCCCATCTAAGACTGTTGAGTAAATGATGCACTTGATAGTTATTTTTCATTCCGTACAATTTCAAGTTTGAACCCAAACAACTATTTGATTTGTGTGATTGTATGGTTGTTTTGTAATTGTATGTATGCTGTTCAAGGAAATTGATGGTTGTTGTATTAATTTGGATGATTAGTGATTGGAACTACTTAGATATTTAATTTTGGACTTAGAAATATTTTGAAATGTTCTCCAAACTCTAAAAAATTTAAGTATAAAAAGATAATGTTGCAAAATTTGTATATTTTAAGAAAGGTAACAGATACTGTAAATTTAATTGTTTATAAGGTAATGTTTTGAATAAGATATGTAGATTCTAAATCCTTCTTTTCCCTTCTTTTTCCTTTTCGGGGATGAAAAGTTTTGAGTGGGGGAGAATGTAACGACCCGTAAATTTCGACAATTTAAGTTGATTAATTTAATTAAGATTTTGTAATTTAATTTAAAAAGAGATGAAATATAAAGGGTAAATAAAACTAAATATTAGTATAGGGAATAAATCCTAATAAAGTTAGCAGTGAGAGCGTACACTTTGAACTTTTTTTTATATAAGAAAGGTAAGTAGTAAAATTATCCAATGCAATATTAGATTTATTAAAAGTAACTGCATGAAAAATCTAGACAGTAAAGTTAATCTAGCTGAATTTGTATGAATTGAATGAAATAGGTTTAATATGAGTGGTATATTAGGTTATAAAATCAAATGAGAAAAGCAAGCGTAACTATTTGATTTATCTAATGAATTAAACATGTTGAATAGTAACTGAATGTTAATAAATGGAAAATTATACAATTTTGTTAGATGATTTGGTCATAATGTTTAATAATTGATTAAATAATAACGGAAGTATGTATGCAAGTTTTATAGAAACATGAATAGCATGAATATAATTAAATGAAACCATGCAATAATGTGGTAAATGATGGCATTTATGAATGAAATAAGATTTGTAGGTAATTTGAATTTAATTCTAAAATGTGTAAATTGAATGTAATTTAATGTAATAAGGAGTGCAATAACAATTGATTGGGATTAAAATTCATCTTAAATAAAATTTCTATAGTAATTGAAATTTACTATTTTGCGATTTAGGCAAGAAATAAAGTTTTAATTAAATTAAGGAATGTAATCTAATTCCATGTAAAGAGTCAATATGTATAATAGCAAGGTTTTAATTAAATAAATGGTTTTATGTTGATTTCAACTGATAATTTATGAAGTCTAATGTGAAATCATATTTGCAATTAATTTTCTTAAGTTGTGCAGTAAGGTAGGTTAATTTGTCAATAAAGAAAGTTGATTCTATAAGATGAAATAAAGGTTAGTATTAGTTATAATATGAAGATTGTTGATAACGTTATTTGGGGGTTGAGGGATAAGTTGAAATTTGATAATTAAGATATTTAGACGTACAGTATATAAAGAAAGATATAATGATTCCATTTAATAAATTGGGGATTAAATATTATGAAAGAGAATTAAATATTGTCCTAATGTAATTTAGATAAATTGTGTAATTAAATGCTGGCTCCATTCAGAATATGACAATGGGTGTAATAATTTGGATTGTGCGAAATAGTTATAAGTTACATGTTTAATTTGGTTGGTGAAATTTAAATAGAAATAAATGTTAATACACTAAATAAAAGTTACATTTAATATGAGAAGTAATACCATGTTAGAAGTGGTCAAATTTAGGGTGTTAAGACTTATAAATGGAAATTAAGAGGCAGTTGAAATTTAGTGGACTTTAATGTGTATTAGTGAGAAATTTACGCTATGACTAAAGAGGTAAATGGAATAAATACAAACCAATATGGATTGTATACATGGGATGACAATTTTAGTGAATAATATGATTTAAACCTAAATAAATAAATTCCTTGAAATTTAAGTTGTAATCGCTGCATAAATTGGAATTGTACATTAATTTTGAATTTTTCTATAATAAATCTATGTAGGAAGTTGTTTAAGGGATTCTAAATTTACCAAGTAATCCAAACTGACAAAATTTGCAAATATTTAAAGTTGAGTTGTAAATCTGATTCAATTAACCCATTAATAATTTATTCATTTGGAATATAAATGGCAATGATAGGATTTATTGCAAGTAAAGGTAATGTAATTTGTACGCTATTTTAAATTAAGTCAAAACGGGTGGATATTAGGAACCAAGACCTAAAAATAGGGTAGATACATTCTATTTCAATAAGACTTGTATGACTAGGGTGGAGGATTTTATTTTGAGTCTATGTTATAATTTCAAAGTTTAGAAGATATTGAAATAAAGTAAACATTTGAATCTATGAATCTATCAACTCAAATTTTCATTTGAATTTGTTTAATCTTTTTAATTTGTTTGAGAAAATAAAGAGGTATAATAAGTTTAGGTGTAAATGGAAGTATGTATGGGAAAATGAATTATGTGCAGGGAAATATTTGGTAAAAAGAGTGGGACTAAGGAAAGGTTATTGTTTGTTGGAAACATTAATTAATATGGGAATATAATTAGACAAGCATAACCCATTCAAGTGTATAATTAAGAAATGAAGTAATAATTAATAATTATTAACCAATCCAAAATTTGGTAACCCATTTAATTAGTAATTGGTATAGGCTATTTATTTAAGTAACAGTGCAATACCAATTTATGTATTTGTGAAATGTTAATAAAATATTTATAGTATGGAATTCAAAACTATATATGCATAGGAATGTGGATTTTATAGTATGTAAACTTAGTCGATTTACAATAGTTAAATCTATTGGGAATGAATAAGAGTCTAAGATAATTATTACGGTAATTTTGAAATTTAGTTAAAAAAATGGAAATTATTTATGAATTTGAAATTTAATGAAATTATATTGAACCTTAAATAAAGCGTCTAAATTTATATTTATAATACGTTTAAAAATTCAATGTAAATGTTTGAGGAAGAAATTTATTTATTTACTAATCCATAACGTATCCAATTAATATGAAATATTCTGGTGGGCCAACAACCGTTTTTCGCGTTTATAATTCGTGCCTACCTATTCGTTTTCACTTTGTCTAAATAGGCTGTGTAAACCCTAGCCTCCATCTATCTTCATTTCTCTGTGTGTTCTTTTCTTCAACTTCTTCTTTTCCAATGGCTGCAAAATTCTAGATCTAATTACAGTCCAAAATATAAATAAAAATTCAAACTCCTCTAAAAATTCCAGAAAAATTTATATGTCATAGTTCTCGAAGAGAGGTATTCTTTATTTTAGTTTATTTGATTTTTAATACAATTTCTTTAACGTTTAACTTGTGTAATTTTCACATACCGTGTCCGATTCACGCGAGATTATTTTTGTTAGGATCGTATTGAAATTTCAGATCTGTTGACGCTGGTTTGGATGAATTTGAAGACTGCGAAATTTTGGGTTTAAATTGGATTTAAATCCAATTTAAATTCAAAAGGTGAGTGTTTTAACCCACTCACAACTTCTAAAACTTCTTATGTCTGTTAAATTAATTTTAGATATGAGTAGAAATTTATTTATGACTGTTTGGCATGTTTTATTCATTATCTCTGTTAAATTGCATTTACTTAATTTAACTGTTAATTTATTTAATTTATTGCAAAAAATTGATAGTTTGAATTTATTTATTTACATATTAACTGCCAGTCATAGTTATGTTAAATTTTTATTTCATATTAACCGCTAGTTAAATTTACGTTTATTTTTGCATATAAACTGCCAATTAACAATTATTAAATTTAATTTGAGTATAAAACTGATAATTGATACCATTATTTATCACCTGTTATGTATTGATGATTGTTTGAAAATGGATAATGGCTGTGATAAATGGATGTATGATTTGATGGATGAATGGATGATTAATTTTATTGCAAGTTGCTATGCATTTTTATTTCATTCGGGATTGCGGTTTGAAATGATATATAACAGCATTTTTATTTTAAATTGCGGATTGAAATGATAAACATCCGTATCACTTGACCATAGGGTAGAAAATTTTATACAGGCACCGCGGTATATATATAAAATTATTTTTGAAATGTTTTCTATGGTTTGTAAAGCTATATATATATATATGGTTTATGGGTTTTGATTTGGTTATTAATAAAGGTTATGTATATATAGAAAATTCCAGGTTTTAAACTTTGTATAATATGGATTTGAAGTATAAAATAAAGTTTGATTTTTTTTAGATCAAGCATTTATTTGAAATTTAAATTCTAGAGTTTTAAAAGAGAATAAGGTTGAAGATGAATATTAAGTTAAATTGGAATTTAATAAAAAGTTAGAATTTTTAAAGGATATGATTTACAACTTGATTTTGTGTAGAGTGATTTAAATGAATATCAAGTTGATTTAAATGAGTATATAATAAATTGAAAGAATATCCAGTTATGTGAAGATAAAGGTTTCACTTAGATTATATTGGATTCATTAAGTAAACATTTCAAGTCTAAATAATAAGTAATTGAATTTGACATATATGGGTTTGTCAAATGAGTTTGGTTTGAAATGGTGAAATATTTAAAGCTTTGAAACATAAGAATTAAAATGGTATTTGCAAGTTTAAATCGATATTTGAAATTGATTTGTGAAATCTAAAGAAGCTATTTTGTTTATAAAAGTAATTTAATATTTAACCATTTAAGAGATGGAAATTTTGTTTCAAAGCTATGTTTTCAAGGTAGTATAATTTGGAAATATTATATTCAAGAGTTTTGATTTCTAAATATTTTATTTTGGGAACCCTATGATTTTGGAAAGAATATATATTGGAAAATAAATGATATCATATTGATTTGGGGTTTTAAGAATAAATGATATCGGGTTTATATGGGTTTTTAATGGATAATTTATTGTGGTTTTAAAAGTATAATTTTTTTTTTAAATAACCGCGGTGTTATAATAACGATTGGTTGGCAAAGAGACCGGGATCGGATATGGACATACTCTTTGTCGATACCGAAAACCACTTTGACTAACCGTGTACGCGGTGGAGATTCCAGAATGAAGTAGGTTGGTGGCGGCGTTTTCTGTAAGGTAAATATGTGGACCCAACTCCCGTGAGTTGGCATAAGGTGGCTAAAACAGGAGCGATTGACGGGTTAATGAGGTAGCACCTCTTATCGGACACTTCCCTTCGATACTATACTCTAATTTTGGATTGATTCGGTGGCCACCTTCATTTTTATTTCTTTGATGTGGGGAGATTGTTCGAGGTGGGCGGCAGCTGCGCGTTTCCATCGACCCGAAAGCGTAATTGGTATATCTACCCTGGCATTGCCTAGTTGTGCCGTGTCACCTACCCTACCGCGCCTTTACTACGAGTTTCTATTTGTGTCGTACCTATGGAGTATCCTCTGGTAGCCTCCCGATCAGGAAGTATTACGGTACTGTATAGACTATTGGCATTATTTGTGTTAAGGGCTATATGGGTAACCCCTTAACGCTATTAAAAAGTAAGTTTATTTTACAAATAGACACTATTATAATAGCGCAATATACTATATAGTAAATAGTTTAACGGATCCTTAGGAGATGTAAATCCCAAGCATCTCTTGAGTTACTGCACTCATATATATTTCTGTTAATTTAACTCACATAAGATCTTTTTGTTCTGACTCGAGTGTTTTGTCTTTTCAATTCGCTTGGGTCAGTTCGAGCGTTCCAGGATTGAAGTTTTAGCTCTGGAGGACGAAGACGAAGATTCGTATTACTATTATTTATATTATTGTACCACACTCATATTGTTCCGCTGCATTGTTATATGGTATGTGTACTCTGATATGTACGGTATAAATAAAATCTAAGGTTTTGTAAACAGATTTATGAACTGTATATTTATTATTATATTTTATCCTTCTGCTGTGAGATTCTGTTTAGTTTTTTCCTTTCTCTGTATTCTTATTTATCCCATAATAATCCGCCCTTACGTATGGTTTGAATCGGCATGTGTGTCTGTTTAAATCGTGCGAAAAGGCGGATGTTACAAAACGGTTTACTATCCGTTAGTTAATTTCACAATCAAAGTAGTACAAAGTTTACCTCATCTCATTGGTAAACCAAACCAAAAGGTCAAAACAATCAATCGAATAGGGCAGGGATTGATCGGAAAGATAAACGCATGGATTCATGGTCCGTGTTTTACCTAACCATTTAATCTCTCTTCCACTCCGTTCGAAGTGGGAAATTGTGTGCGTGCATTTTAAAATATGATTTATAAATTTGAGAAGCAAGCTTTTAATACAATTTGAAAGATTATTTTATAAAAACCTGTGGATGAAGTCAAAAAGGAATCATCAAGGTCAAATATGCATAAACAACTAATTGGAATCAACTTAGATCGATAAAAGTTGGAATCACAAACCAATAGACACACTAGGCGAAACAGGGAAACAAAAGCAGGTCGGTTGACTATACTTCCTGAGTCGGCCGACCGAAATAGCCCAGAAAGTTTCGGCTACAGCTTCGGTCGACCGGCCAGATAGTTCGGTCGACCGAGCCCCCTTATCCAGAATTTCCTACCCTATTAATTGAAGTACAAAACTCTCCCAATTCGCAACCGGTCGAGCACGGACGCTAGGGGATTATGCCCATCGGCTACCCGGTCCTATTGGCTTCTCGAAGCATAACCAAAAACATGTTCAAACATCAAAGTTAGGATCTTTAAAGATTTGAACCCAAACACTAAAAATTTGGATGTTCACTAATTCAATCCAAAACAAAAGCAAGTGCACATGAATAAGTGTTAGGAACTCATACCCAACAATCAAAGATAGTTATAGACAAAGATGTGAGATAAAAATCTCACCTTTTAACTCACAAACAAAGAAGAAGAAGCTCAATTGCAAGGAGAAGACCAACCACTCTCCACTTCAACTCTACTAGCTTCAATCTAAGATCAAAACAATTATTTTCGTAAGTTAGGTTTAGGAAGCTTTCTGAAATTGAAGAAGTAAGAGTTGAAGAAGATGAAGAGAATGCTTACCAATAGCTTCTCTTTGATTTTGGAGCAAGAATTCAAGTTTGCAAAGTAAACTAGGGCTTGGAATTTCTAATTCCTCTTCTCTTTCCCCATTTTCAGTTTTTGCTTGAGTTTTATAAAATAAAATGAGTGAGTGGAGAGGAGAGGGGCTGAGTTGAGGTTATTTACTTAGCTATTGGGCTGAACCCAAACCTAAAACCCAACTAGAAAAAGTAGCAAAATTCAACTTACTCCCAACATATCAAAGCTTATAATCAAAAATATCGTAAACGCCATTTTGAACTCAATGGATGTGGTTTCGAGCCCTAATTTGGCCGTTTGCAAAAAGTGACATTTCGGACCTAAAATCCGACTAACGACGCTATATTTAAATAAAACATTTAAATATATAATCGTTAAATATGCGGGTTATTACAGATATATTATTGAATTATTTTTGAAATGGAAATGATACCATTGTGATATGGTTTTTAAATGAGTATGATATTTTGGTTTTGAAAGTATATACTATTTTGAAAGAAATTATATGATTTTGAAATGGATATGCTAGTTTGGTTTTGAAAGTATAAATTATTTTGAAATAAATATCCATGGGTTATAAATACGTTTAGTTGTTAAAGAGACCGGGATCGGAAGTTGTCATAAGAGACCGGGATCGGAAGCTGTCATACTCTCTGCCAACTCCGAAAACCACTTTAACAACTATGTACGCGGTGGAGATTCCAGAATGAAGTAGGAGGTGGTGGCGTTTCCTTTAAGGTAAATAAGTGGACCCGACTCCCGTGAGTTGGCATAAGGTGGCTAAAACAGGAGCGATCGACGGGTTAATAAGGTAGCACCTTTGATCGGACACATCCCTTCGATATTATACTTTCACTATTGAATTGATTCGGTGGCCACTTTTGATTTTTATTTGGGGGTGTGGCTCGAGGAGGGCGGTAGCTGTGCACTACGCGTTACCACCTACCCGGAAGCGTAATTGGTATATCTACCCTGGCATTGCCTAGTCGTGCCATGTGTAACAACCCGCTTATTTAACGCTTATATATTTAAATGTTTTATTTAATTGTAGCGTCGTTAGTCGATTTTTGGATCTGAAATGTTACGTTTGCAAACGGCCGAATTGGGGCTCGATACCACTTCCATTAAGTCCAAAATGGTTTTTGCGATCTTTTTTAGTATAAACTTTGATACGTTTGGAGCAAGTTGAATTTTGCTACTTTTTCTAGTTGGGTTTTGGGTTTGGATTCAGCCCACTAGCTAACTAAATACCCTAACTCAGTCCCTCTCCTTCCATTCACTCATTTTCACTTCTAAACTCAAGCTAAAACTGAAAATGGGGGAAAGGAGGAAGAAGAATTAGAAATTCCAAGCCTTAGTTCTTCTTGCAAACTTGAATTCTTGCTCCAAAATCAAAGTGAAGCTATTGGTACACCTTCTCTTCATCTTCTCCAACTCTTTCTTCCTTTAATTTCAGAAAGTCTCCTAAACCTAATTTAGGATATACTTGTTTTAATCTTAGATTGAAGCTAGTAGAGTTGAAGTGGAGAGTGGTTGGTCTTTTCTTTGCATATGAGCTTTTCATCTTTGTTTGTGAGTTAAAAGGTGAGATTTTTATCTCACATCTTTGTCTATAACTATCTTTGATTGTTGGGTATGAATTCCCAACACTTATTCATGTGCACTTGCTTTTGGTTTGGATGGAATTGGTGAATATCCCAATTTTTAGTGTTTTGGGTTCAAATCTTTAAAGATCCTAACTTTGATGTTTGGAACATGTTTTTGGTTATGCTTCGAGAAGCCAATAGGACCGGGTAGCCGATGGGCGTAATCCCATATCGCCCGTGCTCGATCGGTTGCGAATTGTGAGAGTTTGCACTTCAATTAATAGGGTAGAAAATGCAGGAATTGGGGTTCGGTCGACCGAACTCTCTGGGTCGGTCGACAGAGCTTGAGCCCGAAATCTTTCTGGCTATTTTTGGTCGACCAACTCAGAGAGTTCAGTAGATGGACCTGCTCCTGTTTATCTGTTTTGCTTAGTGTGCCTATTTGTTTGCGATTCCAACTTTTATCGATCTAAGTTGATTCCAATTAGTTGTTTATGCATATTTGACCTTGATGATGCCTTTTTGACATCATCGACGGGTTTTTATAAAATAATCTTTTTGATTGTATTAAAAGCTTGCTTCTCCAATTTATAAATCTTATTTTAAAACGCGCACACACACAATTTCGCACTTCAAGCGGAGTGGAAGGGAGAATAAATGGTTAGGTAAAACACCGACCATGAATCCATGAATTTATCTTTCCGATTAATCCCCGACCAATTCGATTGATCGTTTTGGCCTTTTGGTCTAGTTTACCGATGAGATGAGGTAAACTTTGTACTACTTTGAGTGTGAAATTGACTGACGGATTGTAAACCGTTTAGTGCGAACGGGTGGTTACGGGACTCACGTTACCACTTTCCGGGTTCCTTTTCGAAAGTTGTGACACATTCCGTCAGTTTGTGGTGTCCAGTACTGGGCCTTCGGACCTTCACCACTGCGGTTTGTTGCCTTCGGGTGTGTTGCCTTCGGGTTTGCACCTTCAGGTTTGTTGCCTTCGGGTGTGTTGCATTCAGGTTTGCACCTTCACGGTTGTTGCCTTCGGGTGTGTTGCCTTTGGGTTTGCACCTTCAGGTTTGTTGCCTTCGGTTATGTTGCCCTCGGGTTTGCACCTTCGGGTTTGTAGCCTTCGGGCTAATGGATCCTTGTTTATACAGTACTGAGCACGTGCAATTTTTTGTTGTTTCATTGATATGTACATTTCCTAGGTATTGTCCTTCGGTGTTGGTCTTTTTGAGCCACACGATGTATAGCCGTTACCTTGTGGAACTTGTATACCTTCATTGGTATTTGTTATTTGCCTTTTTGGCTTGTTTTGGGATATTCATATCCTTTGTTTGTTGTGTTGCCGATGATATGAGGCTTGTCTTGTTTTGATTCATCTTTTGTTAGATGATTGTTGTATCTCTTTTAGAGATATTTGTTATACTTTATGACTTTGCAGGTTATTGTTAATCAGTTTATCTAACTGATTTGTTTAGCTAGACTGACCCGTGTATTTATACTCGGTTCAGACCGAGTTGTTTCAGGTTTGGTGCTTTTGGACTTAGCCTATTTTGCTTTCGCATGGACTACTTCGCAAGCTTCTTTTGTTATGGCTTTTTGTGTAGTCCTTTTTTTTGTAACACCGACATATGTATTCTTTTGGATTCATCTGTATATTGTGGTTTGCTATACCACTTGACATGTATCAGTCTGTATACTCTGTTATGTATCTGTATGTGTATATGATGATCTACTATTCTGTGATGTATATTACATTTGAGTTGTTATATTATGTTTTGATAGATCTTCCAACCACATATGGTTTTGTTATAAGTGTTCATTGGATATGTCGATCTGTTGTGTATGGTTATTGTCGATGTATTCAATAGATAGTTAAAGCAAGGCTATAGATGGTCGCTCCTAACCAGCCTTATTCTCCGTGTTAGTTGATGGCATTACCCCGTAGTGTCCTTGGCTAACGTGATATAGAGGTGTGGCGTCACACCGTGTCACCTACCCTATCGCGCCTTGTACGAGTTTGGTTTTCTCCCGTAGCCCGTGTGGTATCCTCTGGTGGCTTCCCCATCAGGAGGGACTATGATATTGGATGGACTACTGGGACTATTAAATGTTAAGGGGAATATTGGGTCACTCCTTAATGCTATTTAAAAGTAAGTTTATTTTACTATAAACATTATTATACTAGCGAAATATTACTATATAGTAAATAGTTTAACGGATCCATAGAGGATGGGTGGTCCCAAGCATCCTTTAAGTTACTTGTACCTTATATTACATTTCACATGAGTTAGCTTACACTTTATAAGTATGTATGTCCTGACTTGAGTGTTTATGTTTTTATTTTACGCTCGGGTCAGACTGAGTGATACAGCATTAGAGACCCACCTTCGAAGTTGGAGCTTTTCTTGAAGATCCGGCTATCTATTTCACTTTCGGTTATCCAGTTGATTCCAGTTTTCCGGTTGGTTCCAGTGATGTATTATGATTCATACCCGGTTATCATGTTGAGACCTCCATTGTATCTTGTTATCTCTGTTATATCTTGTTTGACTTTGATGTATTTATATAGTAGCTTCATGAACTACTATTTCTTTACTTCCGTTGCATTTATTACTCTGTGTCTGTGATCTGTGATGTATTTGTTTACCGTTTATGCTGTGTTTTGCCAAATTATTTTACAATTCGTTATTTTTTGCAATTCAAGTCTGATATGTGCGGACGCGAATGTTTGAAAATATCGGTTCGTTACAGAAACCCCTATCAATACGGTTGTACTTCCCGTACTGACCAAAATTTATAAACACTCAACCGATAAGTCAACAAAGTATAAAAACAGTTTTGTAACGACTCGCTATTTTCAACTATTCGCATCCGCACAAGTCCGACTTGATTTGCTCAAAATATCATATTGTTAATTTAAATTTGGCAAACTTAACATATACAGTAAATAAATCAATCATAGAATCACGGATATAGAGTAGTACAATAATACGCAGTGGAATAAATGAATAGTAGTTCATGAAGCTACTATATAAGCATCAGAGTTAGAAATAAAATACAACAGAATATCTCAAATGCAGTGAAGTCTTCAGTACGAGCCGATGACTACTCTGAACCAATCAACTGGATGACTTAAAGGATAGATAGTTGGATCTTCAAGCAAATTTCCAACTTCGAAGGTTAGTCTCAAATGTTGTATCACTCAGTCTGCCCCAGCGTAAAGCAAAACACAAAAACACTCGAGTCAAGATTAACATTCTTGTATCTATAAATCCAACTCAAGTGAAATATCAATTGAAATACAAGTAACTTAAAGGATGTTTGGGATAACCAACCCCTAAGGATCTACAGAACTATCTACGAGGTATTTATAATTTCAAATTAATTTATATTTCAAAACCAAAATATCATTTTCACTTCAATATAAAAAAATATAGATTTTGAAAAATTAATTTATATTTCAAAACCAAAATATCATTTTCACTTCAATATAAAAAAATATAGATTTTGAAAATTTTATAAAGAAAAGTATTTATAATTTCCTCAAGTTTCACCGATCCTTCAAAAATCAACTCGACGTTCCTATTTAGAATTAAAATAAATCTCAAATTTCAGTTTCCATTCAATTTAGTCTTCTAAAGAACAAAATCAAATTTTATCAATTTCAAATACAGATCTGAATCACAATTTAACTATTTATGTGACGCCCCACCTCTATACCCACGCTAGCCAAGAACATTACGGTGAATGCTGTCAACTAGCAAGGAGAATAAGGCTATTAAGGAGCGACCATCCGTGTAATTTCTTTGTGCGAGCATCGATATGTCAGGTAGTATAACATGCATTCTATTTCAAGAGGAAATCTGACATACCGATACAAACTCAAAGCTACTACACGGTGGCTATATAAATCCTTCGGAAACAAATATAGAAATAAGCATAACACAAATCAGACACAGACAATTCATATCACAAAGGCGGAATAAGATATGAATGTTACACATAAAAGCGTACATCAGAGTAGTGGTCTAAAAAGATCCACAATGTCACAAAAGAATAGTTACACGAACTACACAAAAGAATAAGTATACATTAAGGAGTCTATATCTCAAATGTATACAACAAAAACTACTAATCTAAGTAGTTAACCAAAAGACAAGGAGTTAATCCCGGATGAGAAGTCAAGCAGAATCACCTGTAACATCTTGGTCTGACCCGAGTATTATTTAATAAGAAAATAATAAATGGATCAGTCTAACTATAAATATCAGATGAAACGATATAGAATAAGAGATATGAGTAAACACATAATAATCACAATGCCAAGCTGTGATATATATAATTAGTTGAAAATCATCAAGAGATTAATCAATGTCACCAAATCTACACAAGAATCAAAGAAACGTCATACTCTTTATTTCGTTCACCAAACCATAAATATTGACGATAATATCAACGTCAATCACAAAATTCAATGACACACAAATTCCAGAATTCAGTACACGAAATCCAGAAATCACAAAAGTCAATGACGCACAAATTCACCAATGCACAAATATCAATAAGGCTTATCAATAGAAATCACGAAAATTGGTGAAGCACAAATTCTAGAAATCATCTCATGAAATCCAGAAATCACAAAGGGGGGAAAGGCCTATCACAAACGGGAGCATAAAGCTCACCAACACGTGTATCACAAACGGAACGCTAATTCCATGGTTGCTAACCATCACAAATTGAGCCGAAGCTCCACAAACGGCCCGAAGACCATGGGTTGCTACCCCACCAATTTGAGTCGAAACTCCACAAAACGGGGTTTAGTCTCCCTCGCAGACAAAGAGACATCGCACATTGCTAGTCTAAATCAGAAAGATGATCGTCCTGATCAACGAGAAGTGTCAATTACACTAAGCTAGTAAATATATGAGTTTAGCTTCATGTCCCATAACCACTTGCTTAACTTAAATATTTACGAACAAACTGTAGATCTCCACTAGAAAATTGTCACAAGAGTTTCAATCGAACAAGTCCAAGAATTAACGAACAAAGTGAACGCAAGCGTTTCATACCACTTGTTGTACTAAGTCGTTTAATTAGATTTCTCATACGAGTGAGGTAAAGGTTTGTATATACTAATAGATTGGAAAACGGTTTTATAAACGAATTTGGTATTAAAATAGTATTGAAATCGTTTGAGGAAAGAGTTTTGATATTTACTACTAGTATAGAAAACCTTTATATTTTAAGGTGACAAATCACAAAGAAGATTGTAGGAACAATCAATCACCAAAATTCACATTCAAAGACGTGAATAAAAATCCAAAGAAATCGATATCAAATCCATCAAAATAGATATTTCCAAAAATTCCAAAATAGAAGTCATCGTAGTCGAATAAGTGATAACAACAACAAGGAATCAAAACAAACCGATTAAATTGGATATCAAGCAAAAATATGCAAAAATAGGCACAATTAGGCAAATAGGTGCAGGTCAGTCGACTGACTCAAAGGTCCAGTCGACTGAACCAGAAGCAGGGAAAAATAATTTCCTGCAGTCAGTCGACTGACCTAAAAATTCAGTCGACCGAATGCAGGGAAAACAGAGGTCCCGAGCCTCTGTTAGTTGCCTTCGGAATGCCTATGTGCTATAGCCAGTCGACTGACTCAAGGGTCCAGTCGATTGACTGGCACCAAGGCTATTTTCCAGCCTATGAAATGAAGATACAAATCTTCTTCAAAATGCAATCAAGCGAGCACGGTCACTAGGGGTTTATGCCAATCGACTACCCGGTCCTATAAGCTCTTCGATGCATAACCAAAAACAAGTTCAAACTACAAAGCTATGTTTTTGAAGATTTGAACTCGAAACACTAAAAATTGGAATATACACCAAATTAATTCAAACCAAAATCTAATGCACATGAATATGTGTTAGGAATTCATACCTAACAATCGAAGATAATCATAGACCTAGATGTGAGATTAAAAATCTCACCTTTGAACCCAAATTAATGAAGAAGAAGCTTGAAAGCAAATGGAGAATCAACCTCTCTTCAACACAACCCAAATGAGCTTGAATCTATGCTCAAAACAAGAACATTCCCAAAATTAGGTTTAGGAATTTCTGAAATTGGTAAGAGAATATGTTGGAGAAGAAGATGAGAAGCTTACCAATGGATTCTTCTATTAGTTTGGAGCTAGAGTTGATTTGCAAGAGACAACTAGGGTTTTGGAGTTTTAATTTCCAATCTCTCCCACCATTGATGCTTTAGCTTGAGTATTAGGAATTGGAAATGAAGTAAATGAGGAGGAGAGGGGTTGGGACTGAATACATAAGTGGGCTCAGCCCAAACCAAAATCCTAAGTGAAAAAGTAGCAAAAATCAACTTTCTCCAAACATATCGAAGCTCATACTCAAAAAGGTTGCAAACGGCATTTTAAACTCAATGGGAGTGGTCCCAAGTTCTATTTCGACCGTATGCAAAAAGTAACTTTTCGGACTAAATTCCGACTAACGATAAAATATTTAAATATAAAATCGATAGATATGCGGGTTGTTACAGACTCCCCTCCTTAAAGAAATTGCGTCCTCGCAATATTTAAGAAGAAGATAATATGTAGTAACAACCATAAAAGCATATTCAACACAAAAGAAATCTGAAATAAGAAGTTCACCTCAAAGAGCACGAGAAAGTAAGTCCGGATGTGTTCGCTCGATGTACTCTCTAGATTCCCAAGAACAATCCTTAGGATTTGAAGACCATTAAACTTTAACAAGCGGAACATCTTTATTTCGAAGTCGTTTGACCTCCGTAGCAATGATACGAATAGGATGTTGCTCATAAGTTAAATTAGGCGAAACATCAATCTCTTCCACAACATCGGGCTCAAGAATAGAATCGGAATCTCAAAGGCATTTCCGTAATTGAGAAACGTGAAACACGTCGTGAATAGCATAAAATTGAGCTGGTAACAAGAGGCGATAAGCCATGGAACCAATACGTTCAGTGATAGGAAATGGCCCAATATATCGAGGTGCCAATTTTCCCGATCGACTGAAACGTACAACACCTTTCATTGGTGAAACACGAATAAAAACAGAATCTCCACCAGAAAACTCTAATTTCCTTCTCCGGTTATCGGCATAGGACTTTTGTCTACTCTGGGCTTCTTTCATCCTATGTCGAATAAGATCAATCTTTTCTGTGGAATCACGAATAAAATCTGGACCTAAAACCAGCTTCTCACCGGTCTCAAGCCAACAAGAAGGAGATCGGCATGGCCTTCCGTAGAGTGCCTCAAAAGGTGCCATACCAATACTAGATTGGAAGCTATTATTATAGGAGAATTCAACAAGGGAAATATGATCTTCCCAACTTCCCCCAAAATCAAGCACACAAGCACGAAGAAGATCTTCAAGAGTTTGATTCACACGCTCGGTTTGCCTATCGGACTGAGGATGATAAGCGGTGCTAAAATTAAGCTTCGTTCCCAAATCTTTTTGAAGACTCTTCCAAAATCCACTAGTAAACAATGGATCACGATCACTAACAATAGAAGTAGGAACTCCATGCAATTTAACAATCTCTTTGATAAAGAGCTTGGCCAAAAGAGGAACGGTTCGGTTAGACCGAACAGGAATAAAATGGGCGGATTTAGTAAGTCTATCCACGATCACCTATAAGCTATCATGACCCGAACGAGAACGGGGAAGGCCATCTATAAAATCCATGGAAATTTTGTCCCACTTCCAAATTGGAATTTCTAAAGGTTGCAATAACCCACCGGGCCTTTGATGTTCGGCCTTAACGAGTTGGCAAGTCATGCAACGCTTAACGAAGTTAGCGATGTCAAGTTTCATTCCCTCCCAATAATAAAGTTGCTTCATATCTGCGTACATTTTGCTACTACCGGGATGAATGGTAAATTTAGAACGATGTGAATCTTCTAAAATATCTTTACGAAGATCACCAATATTTGGTATGATAAGTCTACCAAATTTTCGAATGCCGCCACGAGAATCGATATCAAAGTCTTTCAAACTTTCAATATCAATTTTATCCTTAATATTTTGGCCAAGAAGAGCCAATTCAGGATCTAGCCTTTGAGATTCAAGAATGCGGTCTAGAAGAGAAGGATGAGCCTCAAGGCTACATAAAACAAGAGATGAACATAAATCGGAAATACGGTCTCGAATTTCACAAGTGGATAAAATCTCGAGATCGTTCCATTCGGATATCATCATTGAAACAACAGCTTGTTGTTTTCGGCTAAGAGCATCGGTGACACGATTACCCTTACCGGGAGTATAAAGAATATCAGATCATATGGTGCAAGAAATTCGAGCCGACGCTGTTGACGCAAATTAAGTTCCTTTTGAGAGAATAAATACTTCAAGGACTTATGATCAGTATAAAGAACAAATTTCTCTCCTAAAAGATAATGACGCCAAATACGAAGGGCGAAAACAATAGCCGCGAGCTCTAAATCATGAGTGGCATATCTAGTCTCGGCCGGCTTTAATTGCCTAGAAGCATAAGCAATAACACATTCTTCTTGCATAAGAACGGCACCCAAACCAATGCGACTAGCATCAGTATAAATAATAAAATCTTGAGTCCCATCGGGAATCACAAGAATAGGAGCATCGGAAAGGAGTTCTTTCAATTTCTGAAAGGAGGCTTCACATTTGTCCGACCAAATGTATTTAACTCCCTTCTTAGTCAAGCCAGTGAGAGGCAAGGCAATCTTAGAAAAGTCTTTGATAAAACGGCGGTAATAGCCCGCCAATCCGAGAAAACTACGAATCTCCGTCACACTCTTCGGTTTCTTCCAACTTTGAATCGCTTCAATCTTTGAAGGATCCACGGAAATTCCGGATTAGGAAATAATATGACCGAGAAACTTCACACGAGATTGCCAAAAATGGCATTTAGAAAATTTCGCCTTTAGTAGATTACTCCTAAGAGTTTCCAATACAATCCGAAGGTGTTTTTCATGTTCCTCCTCGGTTTTTGAATACATAAGAATATCATCAATAAAGATGAGAACAAACCGGTCGAGGAAGTCTTTGAAAACTCGATTCATAAGGTCAACGAAATAAGCCGGGGAATTTGTTAACCCAAATGGCATAACGAGCCATTCATAAGATCCATACCGAGTACGGAACGATGTCAAAGGAATACTATCCTCTGCAATCCGAAGCTGATGAAAACCAGTAGCTAAGTCCAATTGTGAAAAGACTTTAGCACCACTAAGCTGATCGAATAGATCATCAATCCGAGGTAAAGGATATTTATTTTTGATAGTAAGATCATTAAGCTTGCGGTAGTCAACACAAAGCCTAAGCGTACCATCGGATTTCTTCACAAAAATAGCTGAAGCTCCCCAAGGCGAGGAACTTGAGCGAATAAACTGCTTCGTTTCCAAATCGAATAATTGTATGCGCATCTCTTCATTTTCTTTATTGGACAAACGATAAGGAGGACGAGTGATAGGTTGAGCTCCAGGAATGAGATTAATTCTGAACTCAATTGCTCGCTTAGGGGTAATCCTAAAACGGGCTCAAATATGTCAAAAATTCACGAACAATGTGAATAAGAGAAATAATATCTTCCTCATCGTCATTATCGTCATCACGAGGATTTAAAGAATATAAAGATGCAACCAAAGCAGAATCCGAATCTTTAAGGTTAATAGAAATCTGCTTAACAGATTGAGGATGTCGAAGATGAATAGTCCGCTCAAGACATAGGATATGAGCTTCATACCGGTTAAGCCAATCCATTCCCAAAATCATTCCAAAGCCTAAATAACGCATGACACGCAAATCGGCTCGGAAAGAAAAATCACACAAAATAATCTCGACATCTTTACACAATAAATTGATTGTTGCGGATCCACCAACCGGATTCGCAATTCTCAAAGAAGTCATTAAACACAAAACACCCAAAGAGAAAGTATCAACAAGTTCTTTTGATATAAAAGAATGGGACGCACCCGTATTAAAAATAACTCGAATAGGATGATCACGAAATAAAATAATGCCATCAAGGATAGAATGAGAAATACCTTGATTTCGAGATGTGTTGCCAGGGGCTTGGGCAACATTCAACTTTCCCTCCTTCTTGCTCTGAAGCTTGGGACAAGAAGATATAACATGACCGGGAACTTTGCAGTAGCGACAAGAGAGAGAGTTTGGGCACTTGTTCGCGTAATGGTCCTTCGAACCACAATTACAGCATTCCCCACGACCAAAGGAAGAAGTCTTTGCCACTAGGGTTGCTTGCTTCCCTTTCTTATTGGGATAGGGGCCTTTGAATTTGTTTGGCCTCTTCTTGTTGTTGTTGAAGCTTGGCTTGGAACCCACCACTTCAACCTCATTCTCCCTATCCGCCTCTTCAAGACGAAGAGCGATATCAACGAGTTGGTCGAAAGAAACTTCTAACTTTAGAAGTAATGGCTTTTCGAGACTTTTGTTTAAGCCATAGACGAACCTTTGATTTTTCTTCAATGGGGTGTTGATGTATTCAACCCCATATTTAGAGAGGGATTCAAAAGACGCGACATAATCTGCCACGGAAGATTCACCTTGAACAAGGTCTATAAAACGGCGAGCCAAAGTCACCTTCTCAGCTTCTGGTACAAATTTCAACTCGAAACGTTCTCGGATTTGCTACCAAGTGAGATCCGCTTCATTAATCTCAGAAATAAGAAGCTCGTACCAGTCCAATGCTCTTTCTCGGAGCATACCAGAGGCCATCTGAACTCGGTGAAGGTCAATAAGATTCATGCGAGAAAAGATTCGATCGCATGACCTTAGCCAAGCCTGTACTTCAATAACAGTTTCGGAACCTTTGAATGGCTCCCCACCCAAATTAGTGTAATCGCTGCACAAGCGTGCAAATCCCGACTTTGGGTGAGTAGGTTCCAGGTTAGCTCCAGCGGCTTGAGCATTCGTCACTAAATCAAGAAGCTGTTGGGCAGTCATAAAAACTCCATCCTGGGGCAGGGTACTAGATGGTACGGCTCTGGGGCGGCCTGGTCTAGACATTTCTCTTCCTTAGAAAGAAAGAAGAAGAAGAAAAAGGTTATTCACCAAATAACTATCAAGAAATTTTGATAAATAAAACAAGGGATCATAAAAGAAAATAGGATAGAACGGTACGAAGACTCGAATTAAATCCTAAAGCACGACTTCTAAGATGAACTTAGGACGATGATCCTTGTTATAATATTCCATATTGTTCCGAAGTTTGGCTCCGATACCAAGCTGTGACACCCCACCTCTATACCCCGCTAGCCAAGAACATTACGGTGAATGCTGTCAACTAGCACGGAGAATAAGGCTGTTGAGGAGCGACCATCCGTGTAATTTCTTTGTGCGAGCATCGATATGTCAGATAGTATAACATGCGTTCTATTTAAAGAGGAAATCCGACATACCGATACAAACTCAAAGCTACTACACGGTGGCTATATAAATCCTTCGGAAACAAATATAGAAATAAGCATAACATAAATCAGTCACAGACAATTCATATCACAAAGGCGGAATAAGATATGAATGTTACACATAAAAGCGTACATCAGAGTAGTGGACTAAAAAGATCCACAATGTCACAAAAGAATAGTTACACGAACTACACAAAAGAATAAGTATACATTAAGGAGTCTATATCTCAAATGTATACAACAAAAACTACTAATCTAAGTTGTTAACCAAAAGACAAGGAGTTAATCGCGGATGAGAAGTCAAGCAGAAGCACCTGTAACATCTCGGTCTGACCCGAGTATTATTTAATAAGAAAATAATAAACGGATCAGTCTAACTATAAATATCAGATGAAACGATATAGAATAAGAGATATGAGTAAACACATAATAATCACAATGCCAAGCTGTGATATATATAATTAGTTGAAAATCATCAAGAGATTAATCAATGTCACCAAATCTACACAAGAATCAAAGAAACGTCATACTCTTTATTTCGTTCACCAAACCATAAATATTGACGATAATATCAACGTCAATCACAAAAGTCAATGACACACAAATTCCAGAATTCAGTACACGAAATCCAGAAATCACAAAAGTCAATGACGCACAAATTCACCAATGCACAAATATCGATAAGGCTTATCACTAGAAGTCACGAAAATTGGTGAAGCACAAATTCTAGAAATCATCTCATGAAATCCAGAAATCACAAAGGGGGGAAAGGCCTATCACAAACGGGAGCATAAAGCTCACCAACACGTGTATCACAAACGGAACACTAATTCCATGGTTTCTAACCATCACAAATTGAGCCGAAGCTCCACAAACGGCCCAAAGACCATGGGTTGCTACCCCACCAATTTGAGTCGAAACTCCACAAAACGGTGTTTAGTCTCCCTCGCAGACAAAGAGACATCGCACATTGCTAGTCTAAATCAGAAAGATGATCGTCGTGATCAACGAGAAGTGTCAATTACACTAAGCTAGTAAATATATGAGTTTAGCTTCATGTCCCATAACCACTTGTTTAACTTAAATATTTACGAACAAACTGTAGATCTCCACTAGAAAATTGTCACAAGAGTTTCAATCGAACAAGCCCAAGAATTAACGAACAAAGTGAACGCAAGCGTTTCATACCACTTGTTTTACTAAGTCGTCTAATTAGATTTCTCATACGAGTGAGGTAAAGGTTTGTATATACTAATAGATTGGAAAACGGTTTTATAAATGAATTTGGTATTAAAATAGTATTGAAATCGTTTGAGGAAAGAGTTTTGATATTTACTACTAGTATAGAAAACCTTTATATTTTAAAGTGACAAATCACAAAGAAGATTGTAGGAACAATCAGTCACCAAAATTCACATTCAAAGACGTGAATAAAAATCCAAAGAAATCGATATCAAATCCATCAAAATGGATATTTGCAAAAATTCCAAAATAGAAGTCATCGTAGTCGAATAAGTGATAACAACAACAAGGAATCAAAACGAATCGATTAAATTGGATACGAAGCAAAAATATGCACAAATAGGCACAATTAGGCAAATAGGTGCAGGTCAGTCGACTGACTCAAAGGTCCTGTAACGCCCCACCTCTATACCCACGCTAGCCAAGAAAATTACGATGAATGCTGTCAACTAGCACGGAGAATAAGGCTGTTGAGGAGTGACCATCCGTGTAATTTCTTTGCGCGAGCATCGATATGTCAGATAATAACATGCATTTCTTTATCAAGAGAGAAATCCGACATGCCGACACAAACTCAAAGCTACTACACAGTGGCTATAATATCTTCAGAAACAAATATAAAAATAAACATAACTTAAATCAGTCACTGACAATTCATATCACAAAGGCGGAAGAAGATATGAATATATAAATAACACATGAAAGTGTTCATCAGAGTAGTGGTCAAACAGATCCACAATAGTACAAAAGAATAGCAACACGTGCTATACAAAAGAATACAACTATGAGTCCATATCACAAGTGTATACAACTAAATAAACTACTAATCTAAGTAGTTGGCCAAAAGTCAGAGAAATCAATCCCAAGAGAGAAGTCAAGCTGAAGCACCTGTAATATCTCGGTCTGACCCGAGTATTATTTAATAAGAAAATAATAAACGGATCAGTCTAACTATAAATATCAGATGAAACGATATAGAACAAGATATATGACTAAACACATGATAATCACAATGCCAAGCTGTGATATATATTTATATAAGTAATCGATAATCAACAAGAGATTAATCGTTATCACCAAATTTACACAAGAATCTAAGGAAATGTCATACTCCTTATTTCGTTCACCAAACCATAACTATTGACGATCACATCAATGTCAATCACAAAAATCAATGACACACAAATTCACAATCAATATCAAAGAATCTTCTGAAAGATCCAAAAAGGGTATCATACCCAAAACTTGTATTCACAACAAGTTAATGACACACGAATTCACCAATGCACAAAAATTGATAAATCATATCAATGAAAATCACTAAAATTGGTGAAGCATAAATTCCAGAATTCAACACATGAAATCCAGAAATCACAAGAAAGGTCAATGACACACAAATTCCAGAATTCAACACACGAAATCTAGAAATCACACAAAATAAGGGGGGAGGCCTATCACGCGAACGGGAGCATGAAAACTCACCAACAGCTGTAGCACACGGACGAGAAGCTATCTCATGGTAGCTAGCCATTAATTCGACACACGAATGGTCCGAAGACCTGACACACGAATGGTCCGAAGACCGTGGGTTGCTACCCCACAAAGAAATGAGACGAAGCTCAGTGAAATAAGTTACTGTCCTCCACGTGGACAAAGAGACATCGCACAATTGCTAGTCTAAAACACAAAATTGATCGTCATGATCATCAAGAAGTGTCAATTACAGTAAGTTAATAAATATATGAGATTAGCTTCATGTCCCATAACCACTGGCTTAACTTAAATATTTACGAACAAACGGTAGATCTCCACTAGAAAATTGTCACAAGAGTTTCAATCGAACAAGTCCAAGAATTAAAGGACGAAGTAAACGCAAGCGTTTCATACCACTCGTTTTACTAAGTCGTTTAATAAGATTTCTCGTACGAGTGAGGTAAAGGTTTATATATACTAATAGATTGGAAATCGGTTTAAGAAAATGAGCTTTGTAATAAAATAGTGTTGAAATCATTTGAAGAAGGAGTTTTGATATTTACTACTAGTATAGAAAACCTTTATATTTTTAAAGTGACAAATCACAAAGAAGATTGTAGGAACAATCAATCACAAAGATTCACGTTCGAAGACGTGAATAAAATCCAAAGAAATCGATACCAAATCCATTAAAATGGATATTCCCAAAATCACGAAGAAAGTGTCATCAAAGTCGATAATAAGTGATAATAACAAAAGTGAATCAACACACATCAATTAACGTTGGAAATTCAATCCAAGAAGGCAAAATGGACTGAAAAAGCAGGTTCAGTCGACTGAACAGAAGATTCAGTCGACTGACCCTGTACCTGGAAATTTTCCTGGTTCAGGAAACTTTCTGTTTCCAGGTTCAGTCGACTGTGCAGAAGATTTCAGTCGACTGAATCATGCCTGGAAACTCTCGGGTTCCAGGTTCAGTCGGCTGAACAGAAGAATTCAGTCGACTGAATCATGGCTGGGCTGTTTTTTAGCCTTATTCAAATGAAGAGCAAACTCTTCCAAAATGCAACCGGACGAACATTGGCTCTAAGGGTTTGTGCCAATCGGCAACCCGACCCTATATGCTCCTTGGTGCATCACCAAAAGCATGATCAAACATCCATAAAAGGATTTCACACAAATTTGACTTCAAAATCCAAAAGTTGGAATATTCACAAAACCAATCCAAATCCAAAGCAATTGCACATGAAGAAGTGTTAGGAATTCATACCCAACAACCAAAGATAATTATAGTCATAGATGTGAGATAAAAATCTCACCTTTTCACAAAATCAAACAAGAAGAAGCTTGAAAGCAAATGGAGAATCAACCTCTCTTCAACACAACCCAAATGAGCTTGAATCTACGCTCAAAACAAGAACATTCCCAAAATTAGGTTTAGGAATTTCTGAAATTGGTAAGAGAATAAGTTGGAGAAGAAGAAGAGAAGCTTACCAATAGGTTCTTCTTGAGTTTGGAGCTAGAAATTGATTTGCAAATGGAAACTAGGGTTTTGGATTTCTAATTTCCAATCTCTCCCACCATTAATACTTTAAAAACTGAAAAGAGAAGAGAATGAAGGTGAGTGGGGAAGAGTGGCTCAGATTTGAGCATAAATTGGCTAGTGGACTGAACCCAAACTCAAACCCCAAGTGGAAAGGTAGCAAAAATCAACTTTCTCCAAACATAACGAAGCTTATACTCAAAAAGGTCGCAAACGACATTTTAAACTCAATGGGAGTGGTCCCGAGTCCTAATTCGACCGTATGCAAAAAGTAGCTTTTCGGACTAAAATCCGACTAACGCTAAAATATTTAAATAAAATATTTAAATATAAAAATCGATAAATATGCGGGTTGTTACAGACTCCCCTCCTTAAAGAAATTACGTCCTCGCAATATTAAAGAAGAGAACATAAAGTAACAACCATAAAAGCATATTCAACACAAAAGAAATTTGAAATAAAAGGTTCACCTTAAAGAGCACGGGAAAGCAAGTCTGGATGTGATCGCTCGATGAATTCCCTAGACTCCCAAGAACAATCCTTAGGATTTGAAGACCATTGAACTTTAACAAGCGGAACATCTTTATTTCGAATTCGATTGACTTCCGAAGCAATGATACGAATAGGATGTTGCTCATAAGTGAAATTAGGCGAAACTTCAATCTCTTCCACAACACCGGGCTCAAGAATACAATCGGAATCTCGAAGACATTTCCGTAATTGAGAAACGTGAAACACGTCATGGATTGCAGAAAATTGAGCCGGTAATAAAAGGCGATAAGCCATGGAACCATTACGTTCAGTGATAGGAAATGGCCCAATATATCGAGGCGCCAACTTTCCCGATCGACTGAAATGCACAACACCCTTCATTGGTGAAATACGAATAAAAACAAGATCTCCAACAGAAAATTCTAACTTTCTTCTCCGGTTATCGGCATAGGATTTTTGTCTACTCTGGGCTTCTTTCATCCTATGTCGAATAAGGTCAATCTTTTCTGTGGAATCTCGAATAAAATCCGGACCTAAAACCAGCTTCTCACCGGCCTCAAGCCAGCAAGAAGGAGATCGGCATGGCCTACCATAGAGTGCCTCAAAAGGTGTCATACCAATACTAGATTGGAAGCTATTATTATAGGAAAATTCGACAAGAGAGATATGATCTTCCCAACTTCCACCAAAATCAAGCACACAAGCACGAAGAAGATCTTCAAGAGTTTGATTCACCCGCTCCGTTTGTCCATCGGACTGAGGATGATAAGCGATGCTAAAATTAAGCTTTGTTCCCAAAGCTTTTTGAAGACTCTTCCAAAATCCACTAGTAAACAATGGATCACGATCACTAAAAATAGAAGTAGGAACTCCATGCAATTTAACAATCTCTTTGATAAAGAGTTTGGCCAAAAGAGGAACGGTTCGATTGGATCGAACGGGGATAAAATGGGCGGATTTTGTAAGTCTATCAACAATCACCCATAAGCTATCATGACCCGAACGAGAACGGGGAAGGCCATCTATAAAATCCATGGAAATTTGATCCCACTTCCAAATAGGAATTTCTAAAGGTTGCAATAACCCACCGGGCCTTTGATGTTCGGCTTTAACGAGTTGGCAAGTCATGCAACGCTTAACGAAGTTAGCGATGTCGAGTTTCATTCCCTCCCAATAATAAAGTCGCCTCATATCCGCATACATTTTACTACTACCGGGATGAATGGTGAATTTAGAACGATGTGAATCTTCTAAAATATCTTTACGAAGATCACAAATATTTGGCACGATGATTCTACCAAATCTCCGAACGCCGCCACGAGAATCGATATCAAAGTCTTTCAATCCTTTAATATCAATTTTATCCTTAATATTTTGGCTAAGAAGAGCCAATTCGGGGTCTAGCCTTTGAGCTTCAAGAATGCGGTCTAAAAGAGAAGGATGAGCCTCAAGGCTACATAAAACAAATGATGAGCATAAATCGGATACGCGGTCTCGAATCTCACAAGTGGATAAGATCTCGAGATCGTTCCATTCGGATATCATCATAGAAACAACCGCTTGTTGCTTTCGACTAAGTGCATCGGCGACATGATTACCCTTACCGGAGGTATAAAGAATATCAAGATCATATGGTGCAAGAAATTCGAGCCAACGCTGTTGACGCAAATTAAGTTCCTTTTGAGAGAATAAATATTTCAAGGACTTATGATCGGTATAAAGAGTAAATTTCTCTCCCAAAAGATAATGACGCCAAATTCGAAGGGCGAAAACAATAACCGCGAGTTCTAATCACGAGTGGAATATCTAGTCTCGGCCGGCTTCAATTGCCTAGAAGCGTAAGCAATAACACGTTCTTTTTGCATAAGAACGGCACCCAAACCAATGCGACTAGCATCGGTATAAACAACGAAATCTTGATTCCCCTCGGGAATCACAAGAATAGGAGCATCGCAAAGGAGTTCCTTCAATTTCTGAAAGGAGGCTTCATATTTGTCCGACCAAATGTATTTAACACCTTTCTTCGTTAAGCCAGTGAGAGGCAAGGCAATCTTAGAAAAGTCTTTGATAAAACGACGGTAATAACCCGCCAACCCAAGAAAACTACGGATTTCCGTTACACTCTCCAGTCTCTTCCAATCTTGAATCGCTTCAATCTTTGAAGGATCCACGGAAATTCCAGATTCAGAAACGATATGACCAAGAAACTTCACACGAGATTGCCAAAAACGGCACTTAGAAAATTTTGCTTTCAATTGATTACTTCTAAGAGTTTCCAACACAATCCGAAGATGTTTTTCATGCTCCTCCTCGGTTTTAGAATACACAAGAATATCATCGATAAAGATGAGAACAAACCGGTCGAGAAAGTCTTTGAAAACTCTATTCATAAGGTCAACGAAATAAGCCAGAGCATTTGTTAGACCAAATGGCATAACAAGCCATTCATAAGATCCATAACGAGTACGGAACGATGTCAAAGGAATACTATCCTCTGCAATACGAAGCTGATGAAATCCAGTAGCTAAGTCTAATTTTGAAAAGACTTTAGCACCACAAAGTTGATCGAATAGATCATCAATCCGAGGTAAAGGATATTTATTTTTGATAGTAAGATCATTAAGCTTGCGGTAATCAATGCAAAGCCTAAGCGTACCATCGGATTTCTTCACAAAAATAGCTGAAGCTCCCCAACGCGAGGAACTAGAGCGAATAAATTGCTTCGTTTCCAAATCGGATAATTGTAGGCGCATCTCCTCATTTTCTTTATTGGACATACGATAAGGAGGACGAGTAATAGGTTGAGCTCCAGGGATAAGATTAATTTTGAACTCAATTGCTCGCTTAGGTGGTAATCCTAAAACGGGCTCAAATATGTCGGAAAATTCACGAACAACGTGAATAAGAGAAATAATATCTTCCTCATCGTCATTATCGTCATCACGAGGATTTAAAGAATATAAAGATGCAACCAAAGCAGAATCCGAATCTTTAAGGTTAATAGAAATCTGCTTAACAGATTGAGGATGTCGAAGATGAATAGTCCGCTCAGGACATAGGATATGAGCTTCATAACGGTTAAGCCAATCCATTCCCAAAATTATTCCAAAGCCTAAATAACGCATGACATGCAAATCGGCTAGAAAAGGAAAATCACACAAAATAATCTCGACATCTTTACACAATAAACTGATTGTCGCGGATCCACTAACCGGATTCGCAATTCTCAAAGAAGTCATTAAACACAAAACATCCAAAGAAAAAGTGTCAACATGTTCTTTTGATATAAAAGAATGGGACGCACCCGTATCAAAAAGAACACGAATATGATGATCATGAAATAGAATAATTCCATCTAGAATAGAATGAGAAATACCTTGGCCACGGGATGTGTTGCCAGGGGCTTGAGCAACATTAAGCTTTCCCTCCTTCCTATTTTGAAGTTTGGGACATACATGCATAAAATGGTCCGGGCTTTTACAATAGCGACAAGTACGAGGCTTTGAACACTTGTTCGCAAAATGGTCTCTGGAACCACAGTTATAGCATTTCCCTTCAGTAGAGGAAAAGGTCTTTGCAGCAGGAGTTGCATGCCTCCCTTTCTTTTTGGGATAAGGACCTTTAAATTTGTTTGGCCTTTTCTTGTTGTTGAAGTTTGGTTTGGAACCTACCACCTCAACATCATTCTCCCTATCCGCCTCTTCAAGACGAAGAGCGATATCAACGAGTTGGTCGAAAGAAACTTCTAATTTTAGAAGTAATGGCTTCTTGAGATTTTTATTTAAGCCATAAACAAATCTCTGATTCTTCTTCAGAGGGGTGTTGATGTATTCAACCCCATATTTGGAAAGTGATTCAAAAGAAGCAACGTAGTCCGTCACGGAAGAATCGCCTTGAACAAGGTCAATGAAACGACGAGCCATCGTCACTTTCTCTGCTTCTGGTATAAATTTCAACTCGAAGCGCTCTCGGCAAGTGAGATCCGCTTCATTAACCTCAGAAATAAGAAGTTCGTACCAGTCCAATGCTCTTTCTCGGAGCATACTAGAGGCCACCTGAACTCGGTGAAGATCAACAAGATTCATGCGAGAAAAGATTCGATCACATGACCTTAGCCAAGCCTGTACTTCAATAATAGTTTCGGAACCTTTGAATGGATCCCCACCCAAATTAGTGTAATCGCTACACAAGCGTGCAAATCCCGACTTTGGGTGAGTGGGTTCCGGGTTAGCTCCAGCTGCTTGAGCATTTGTCACTAAATCAAGAAGCTGTTGAGCAGTCATAAAAACTCCATCCTGGGGTGGAGTGCTAGACATTTCTCTTCCTTTAGAAAGAAAGAAGAAGAAGAAAAAGGTTATTCACCAAATTGAATATCAAGCAATCTTGATAGATAAACAAGAAAAATAGGATGAATCGGTACGAAGACTCGAATTAAATCCTAAAGCACGACTCCTAAGATGGGCTTAGGACGATGATCCTTGTTATAATATTTCATATTGTTCCGAAGTTTCTCTATGATACCATGCTGTAACGCCCCACCTCTATACCCACGCTAGCCAAGAACATTACGGTGAATGCTGTTAACTAGCACGGAGAATAAGGCTGTTGAGGAGCGACCATCCGTGTAATTTCTTTGCGCGAGCATCAATGTGTCAGATAATAACATGCATTTCTTTATCAAGAGAGAAATCCGACATGCCGACACAAACTCAAAGCTACTACACAGTGGCTATAATATCTTCAGAAACAAATATAAAAATAAACATAACTTAAATCAGTCACTGACAATTCATATCACAAAGGCGGAAGAAGATATGAATATATAAATAACACATGAAAG
The DNA here is from genome assembly GCA_030765085.1 of Allium cepa. Classification (NCBI taxonomy): domain Eukaryota; kingdom Viridiplantae; phylum Streptophyta; class Magnoliopsida; order Asparagales; family Amaryllidaceae; genus Allium; species Allium cepa. Next base: position 314,402,652 of record CM060937.1, read on the forward strand.
TGTTCATCAGAGTAGTGGTCAAACAGATCCACAATAATACAAAAGAATAGCAACACGTGCTATACAAAAGAATACAACTATGAGTCCATATCTCAAGTGTATACAACTAAATAAACTACTAATCTAAGTAGTTGGCCAAAAGTCAGAGAAATCAATCCCAAGAGAGAAGTCAAGCTGAAGCGCCTGTAACATCTCGGTCTGACCCGAGTATTATTTAATAAGAAAATAATAAACGGATCAGTCTAACTATAAATATCAGATGAAACGATATAGAACAAGATATATGACTAAACACATGATAATCACAATGCCAAGCTGTGATATATATATATTTATATAAGTAATCGATAATCAACAAGAGATTAATCGTTATCACCAAATTTACACAAGAATCTAAGGAAACGTCGTACTCCTTATTTCGTTCACCAAACCATAACTATTGACGATCACATCAATGTCAATCACAAAAATCAATGACACACAAATTCACAATCAATATCAAAGAATCTTCTCAAAGATCCAAAAAGGGTATCATACCCAAAACTTGTATTCACAACAAGTTAATGACACACGAATTAACCAATGCACAAAAATTGATAAATCATATCAATGAAAATCACTAAAATTGGTGAAGCATAAATTCCAGAATTCAACACACGAAATCCAGAAATCACAAGAAAGGTCAATGACACACAAATTACAGAATTCAACACACGAAATCCAGAAATCACACAAAATAAGGGGAGGAGGCCTATCACACGAACGAGAGCATGAAAACTCACCAACAACTGTAACACACGAACGAGAAGCTATCTCATGGTAGCTAGCCATTAATTCGACACACGAATGGTCCGAAGACCTGACACACGAATGGTCCGAAGACCGTGGGTTGCTACCCCACAAAGAAATGAGACGAAGCTTAGTGAAATAAGTTACTGTCCTCCACGTGGACAAAGAGACATCGCACAATTGCTAGTCTAAATCGCAAAATTGATCATCATGATCATCAAGAAGTGTCAATTACAGTAAGCTAGTAAATATATAAGCTTAGCTTCATGTCCCATAACCACTGGCTTAACTTAAATATTTACGAACATACTGTAGATCTCCACTAGAAAATTGTCACAAGAGTTTCAATCGAACAAGTCCAAGAATTAACGGACGAAGTAAATGCAAGTGTTTCATACCACTCGTTTTACTAAGTCGTTTAATAAGATTTCTCGTACGAGTGAGGTAAAGGTTTGTATATACTAATTGATTGGAAATCGGTTTAAGAAAATGAGCTTTGTAATAAAATAGTGTTGAAATCATTTGAAGAAGGAGTTTTGATATTTACTACTAGTATAGAAAACCTTTATATTTTTAAAGTGACAAATCACAAAGAAGATTGTAGGAACAATCAATCATAAAGATTCACGTTCAAAGACGTGAATAAAATCCAAAGAAATCGATACCAAATCCATTAAAATGGATATTCCCAAAATCACGAAGAAAGTGTCATCAAAGTCGATAATAAGTGATAATAACAAAAGGGAATCAACACACATCGATTAACGTTGGAAATTCAATCCAAAAAGGAAAAATGGACTGAAATAGCAGGTTCAGTCGACTGAACAGAAGATTCAGTCGACTGACCCTGTACTTGGAAATTTTCCAGGTTCAGGAAACTTTCTGTTTCCAGGTTCAGTCGACTGTGTAGAAGAATTCAGTCGACTGAATCATGCCTGGAAACTCTTGGGTTCCAGGTTCAGTCGACTGAAAAAAAGAATTCAGTCGACTGAATCATGCCTGGGCTGTTTTTTAGCCTTATTCAAATGAAGAGCAAACTCTTCCAAAATGCAACCGGACGAACATTGGCTCTAAGGGTTTATGCCAATCGACAACCTGACCCTATATGCTCCTCGGTGCATCTCCAAAAGCATGATCAAACATCCATAAAAGGATTTCACACAAATTTGTCTTCAAAACCCAAAAGTTGGAATATTCACAAAACCAATCCAAATCCAAAGCAATTGCGCATGAAGAAGTGTTAGGAATTCATACCCAACAACCAAAGATAATTATAGTCATAGATGTGAGATAAAAATCTCACCTTTTCACAAAATCAAACAAGAAGAAGCTTAAAAGCAAATGGAGAATCAACCTCTCTTCAACACAACCAAAATGAGCTTGAATCTATGCTCAAAACAAGAACATTCCCAAAATTAGGTTTAGGAATTTCTGAAATTGGTAAGAGAATAAGTTGGAGAAGAAGAAGAGAAGCTTACCAATGGGTTCTTCTTGAGTTTGGAGCTAGAAATTGATTTGCAAATGGAAACTAGGGTTTTGGATTTCTAATTTCCAATCTCTCCCACCATTAATACTTTAAAAACTGAAAAGAGAAGAGAATGAGGGTGAGTGGGGAAGAGTGGCTCAGATTTGAGCATAAATTGGCTAGTGGACTGAACCCAAACTCAAACCCCAAATGGAAAGGTAGCAAAAATCAACTTTCTCCAAACATAACGAAGCTTATACTCAAAAAGGTCGCAAACGGCATTTTAAACTCAATGGGAGTGGTCCCCGAGTCCTAATTCGACCGTATGTAAAAAGTAGCTTTTCGGACTAAAATCCGACTAACGCTAAAATATTTAAATAAAATATTTAAATATAAAAATCGATAAATATGCGGGGTGTTACAGGTCCAGTCGACTGAACCAGAAGCAGGGAAAAATAATTTCCTGTAGTCAGTCGACTGACCTAAAAATTAAGTCGACTGAATGCAGGGAAAACAGTGGTCTGGAGCCTCTGTTAGTTGCCTTCGGAATGCCTATGTGCTACAGCCAGTCGACTGACTCAAGGGTCCAGTCGACTGACTGGCACCAAGGCTGTTTTCCAGCCTATGAAATGAAGATACAAATCTTCTTCAAAATGCAATCAAGCGAGCACGGTCACTAGGGGTTTATGCCAATCGACTACCCGGTCCTATAAGCTCTTCGATGCATCACCAAAAACAAGTTCAAACTACAAAGCTATGATTTTTGAAGATTTGAACTCGAAACACTAAAAATTGGAATATACACCAAATCAATTCAAACCAAAATCAAATGCACATGAATATGTGTTAGGAATTCATACCTAACAATCGAAGATAATCATAGACCTAGATGTGAGATTAAAAATCTCACCTTTGAACCCAAATTAATGAAGAAGAAGCTTGAAAGCAAATGGAGAATCAACCTCTCTTCAACACAACCCAAATGAGCTTTAATCTATGCTCAAAACAAGAACATTCCCAAAATTAGGTTTAGGAATTTCTGAAATTGGTAAGAGAATATGTTGGAGAAGAAGATGAGAAGCTTACCAATGGGTTCTTCTATTAGTTTGGAGCTAGAGTTGATTTGCAAGAGACAACTAGGGTTTTGGAGTTTTAATTTCCAATCTCTCCCACCATTGATGCTTTAGCTTGAGTATTAGGAATTGAAAATGAAGTAAATGAGGAGGAGAGGGGTTGGGACTGAATACATAAGTGGGCTCAGCCCAAACCAAAACCCTAAGTGAAAAGGTAGCAAAAATCAACTTTCTCCAAACATATCGAAGCTCATACCCAAAAAGGTCGCAAACGGCATTTTAAACTCAATGGGAGTGGTCCCGAGTTCTAATTCGACCGTATGCAAAAAGAAATTTTTCGGACTAAATTCCGACTAACGCTAAAATATTTAAATAAAATATTTAAATATAAAATCGATAGATATGCGGGTTGTTACAATTTAAGTCCCTCATTTCAAAGCTTCAACATTTCAAACTAAACCTAACATTTTCATATAGATCTTGATTTAACTTCATTATTATTTATTCTTGAAATATCCACTCAGTATTACTTATGATAGCCTTATATTACAATTTATTATATTTGCGTTCAATTTCTTTAACCGTGAATATTCATTAAATCGCTAAAGTCAAAGTTATGTTATGAACTATATTTTAAGTTTACAAATTCAGTAAGTTTCGAATTTGATTAATTAAATAAAATTAATAATTAAATACCATTCCAATCAATTCAACTTTATCTTCCTTAACATATACAATAATTGGAAATCTATTTTAAACAAAATGCTTAAACACGTTCTATTAATTAAATCAAACTTTATTAAATTAATGTTTACTATTAAATCTACTTTACATTAAACATATATATATATATAAAATTATTTCCAGTATTAACTAAAACCCTATATTTCTCCTAAAACCATAGAAATTCATTTCAAAATATTTATATATGGACCAACGACGTCTGTATATACTTCTATCATATGGTTAAGTGATACGAATATTTATCATTTCAATCCGTAATTAAGTGTGTGTGTGTGTGTGTGTGTGTCTATATATATATATGTATGTGTATATATATACGGGTAGATATCATTTCGACCCGTAATCCCAGTTCAGTTCAAATGAAAATCGCTTGGATTTATCATTTCAACCCACAACAATTTTCTCCTATTCTAAAGTCCATTCGGGTGATATATATATAGGGAACTTGCAGAGTGATAGCAGATAATAAATAATAACACGCATATATCAACAATAATTTAAATAAAATATAAACAACAGGATATGGTGTCATATCCCACAGGTGAACAGTTTCTGATAATAGCATATTTAACAAAATAACTATAGCATTATATTTCAGTTGTCGTTTTCAATTGAAATCAAATTTAATAAAATACAAGAACGTTAATCGTGAGTGATTGCTCACCTTTCGAGGCTAGAGATCTTGACGACTCGACAAGATATGAATTGGATCACGATCTAGACCATCGAATAGTCCAAACAACAACTCAAATCAAAGCAAGATTTGAACGCGAATTGGACGAACAAGGCCGATGATCATGAATTGATAAAATGGATCAAAACTGGATCGACGAAGGTAAAAGGTATATAGGTGGATTTATATACTAAAGTCAAACGTGTAAAGTAAATTGTATGCTATAATTAAAACAATATTTGTTATAAATTTAGTATCGACGAAATCAACTTAAGTCCAAAATTGTATGTATATGTATAAACAAATATATGTGAGATATATATATATATATATATATATATATATATATATATATACACACACACCACCCACTACATTCATGTTACTAAAATGTATACAGACCCATTATAAATCTATGCAGACCCATCAGCATACAAGTATAAGTTATATAGTAACCTTTATAATTCTGTTATGACTCACACTTTAAAATATAACTGTAACTATTTATAACAAAATATATATAATAGGTTTTGGACTATGAATATATGCACAGCCTTTTACAAAATATATGCACAGCCTTTTAAATTTCCAAATATCTACAAATCCTCACTCTTATAAGCTAACCCACCCACTGCAACACGCAACTACCTACATATGATTATTTATGTATTATTTTAAATATAAAGTAATGTGCCTATAACACAAATATAAACTTATAAACTAATATATCTTTACGTATCAGTTATGCGAATAATTATAGTGACATATGTAACTTACATTTTTATCAATAATAAAATTTATTACTGCAAACGATATATATAATAAATTTTAGCATAACCAAGAGATTATAACATACTTTTTTAATATGAATTGTAAATAAAAGGTCTGAATGTAAAAAACATGTGTTAAAACACATACATTAAAACTATAAAATACATATGCATATGTATATGTGAACATATTATTTATATAAGACTTGTTGCAAAAAATGATCGATTTAAAAATAATGATATAAATCTGAATACATTCAGCTCTTACAATTATATAACAAATATGCAGACCCTATATGTAAAATATGGCTAAATATGCACACATGCTCCTGTTTATGTAACCAATTGTATGTTGGCAAGTGTGTATATAACAATTGTATATATAAGCTATTTACAAATCATCAGCGTAATATATATATATATATATATATATATATATATATATATATATATATATATATATATATATATAAGGCAACTTGTAATAATTCGTATGAATTCATATATATAAGTATAAAAAGGTAAACAGATTATAGCTTTTAACTTTTAGGTAAATACAACACAATATATTATAATATAGATATTAACTTGTATAAAAGAATTGCAAAGGTTGTAGAGGAAAGCAGAAAGGTAGGGTTCGGAAAATAAAGGAGGAGGGGACTTCTATCGACTAGCATGCGAAATATTTTTTTCCCAAAGAGAACAAAATGAGCAGTTGAATGGAGAAGAAGGCCACTTATATCCTTTGTTGTATTCTCTCACCAGCAACACCAGATGACTGAGAAGAGAAAGTCAAAAGGACAAAGACATACGTATTGATTTATATTGGGAATATCAAGGCCAAATGTGAATAAATATAAAGGTGAATAAAGTGGGCAGTTTATAATTTAATGAATGCAAAGTAATGTATAACGTTTTATGAACACAAAAATAACTACTGATATAAATGTAAAGTAACGAATATGGAAAACATCAAGCGCAAATAAATGAAACGAAACGTACACAAATAAATGAAAACAAATTAAGTTAAAAAGGCAATAATAGTGTAAATGTGTATCGTTGCCACATAAACAAATAAAACGTATACAAATCTTTTACCGGTTATGTGATGGCAACGGTCACCCTTAATTGAGCTGGATAATAAAAGAAAATTTCTATTGTTTGAACACCACGTTTCAAATTTGAAATGTAAAGTAAAAATATAAGGGAGGAAATCAATTGAAAAGTAAATGAAAAGTTGCACGTTTTAGGCCTATCCACTTTCTTTTGAACGAACATGTGTATGCGGTGCATTTCGTTTCAGTCTCAAGATGAAAGCAATATTATAAAACGTTGTAAAGAAACGTATGGAATTAAATATAAGCAGTTTTAGTGGAAAGAAAATGAACGGCTTGAGTGACCAAGTGACGTGAAGATTTTTAATACATACATAACATATATATTAAAATTTTAAAGCAGGAATGAAATAGTGAAAAAAAGAAAGTAGAAATAAAAGGTCAGGAAAAGTAGCAACGAGTATATATGTTAGAAAAGTAATAATTTTATTAATAACAGTCATCCACTGATTTAGCTTCCTTATTCAAGCGAATAAATAATGTGGTCCAGCCGTAACGTTTCAAATTTTGAAACAAAGGAAATAGAAACGGGACAGGTTGCAAAAGAAAAGCCACACATAAATGGAATAAAACGTTAACTATGAAACGTGCCACATTCAATGGAAACAAACTGAAATGATAACGTCAAACGCGGGAATTAAGGACAATAAAGTAGAAAGTATGAGAAATGTAAAAGTGAATAAACGAATGAATGCAAGCTACATATATATATATATAAAATGATGTAAAATATTATGTTTCTGCTAAAGAGAAGAGAAAACGTTTGAAATGGAATAAATAGGGAAGGAACAAACCCGAAATGAAATAGCAACATATAGAAAATTAAAGAGCTGCAGCTCGAATACAGGGAGTAATAAAGGTAAGGTATTGATTGGTTTGTAACTGATGTAAATTTGAATGGGCAGAAAAATAAATTTTTTGGTAACAGTCGATTCCCTTGATTTCATGCAAATTTCTGAATCTATTATAATTATACATAATCGAAATATTAAATTTTTTTCTTTCAAAATTTTATTATTAATAATTTCTCAAAAATCCAATTCAATACGTTATAAACCAATTAAAAATTGCTAAGATTTTATGGGTCGTTACACTCTCCCCCCCCTCAAAACTTTTTGTCTCCGAAAATGAACAAAGTAGGAGAATAGAAACAACCAGATGAAAAATTAGACTTTGAAAAATAAATTAAACAATTTATTTAAGACCATATACTTTTTTATTTAAATTAATTGATATTTAATAGATTACTCATTTTATTAAATCCAATCAATTAATTATGAGATCCATTATTTAAAAAACACTAAAAAAATTACTATTAAACTAGGTAGTACATAAATAAACAATATTTTAATGGATATATTCAAAAGAGGGAAAGAAGGAAAGGCGATAGATTTAGAAAAGAGAATATATGTAAATAAATAAAGCACGGCTGATAAGGTAGATTCAAAAGAATACTATCGGGCTCGAATAGTTAATTTTAAACCAAAAGAATTTCAATTTCGAATATTAATACAAAATTTATATTTCAAATAATTTGGATGAATTGAGGTTAGGAAGATAAATTGGGATTTAGTTGAAATGGTATTAAATTAAGAATTTTATTTGTTGGAAATACTTTTATAATAAAGTACTTTTATATCGAAACCAATTTTCCTTTCGAAAATACTTTTATAACTCGATGTTTCAACAAGCTTATCCTCGTTCTTGCAGTCTCTGGCCATGCGTTGATCAGGCGCAAAGCTAGAATTCTTCAAGTACTAGTAGACCTGTTTCAACACCCAGTGAAAATACTTGAAAACCTTTTAAAACAGATATGGAAAGTACAATCCAAACAAAACAACCAAACCAAAACCTTTGTCTAACCATGGTTCGCAGATACACAATTGTTACGCCTGGATCCCCCAGGAAACAATCCATATCCGTAAGCTTTCTCGACCCTGCAAGTTACGCCATGATGACTAGTAGAGTGCACGATACACAATGGTTACGCCCGGATAACCCAGAAAACAATCCGTACCCCTAAGACTCCTCAGCCAGGCGGTTTCGCTACTAATGCGACCTATATAGAGTGCAGGATACACAATGGTTACGCCTGGATCACCCAGGAAACAATCCGTACCCCTAGGCCAGCTCAGCCAGGCAGTTTGCGCTATGCAGTCGTGCTCATAAGAAAAACCATGGGTTATGCCACGGTGGGACACTCGAGTATCACATCCTAAAAACCAAAAATTAGAGAGAATAATATCGATAGAATGAATCCACAACGTGGCCACAAAGCGGATATCAAGCAAAAGGCACTTCCCTTAACTTTACTTCGAAAATATATATCATATAGTACCTTTCAAATCACTTTCAAATGTCATACTTATATAAAGTCCATTATATAGGATTTCATTATCAAATCGAATACTTTCCAAAATCAATAGTATATCAAATCATACATATATAGACTTCGATTATATAAGATTTCTCTTTCAAAATTGAGTATCTTTCTTATACAAATCCATTTTATATAAGTTCGATAACTTCCAAATCAAGTATTTAGTAACATATGGTTCTCAAATTTCAATCTATTTCAATATCAATTTAATTTCAAAATCATATATGATTTCACCAAATCATTTCTTCCAATTAAATATCTTCAGTTTCAAAGTTTCCACAACGATAGGTTTAGAAAACAATCCCAGTTTTCAAATTAACAAAATTCAAGTCAAACAAATTCATTTCCAAAATCATCATATAAATACTGGTTTTAACATTGCAATCTATTTTCAAAACCAAATGTTTTCTCAAAATCAATTATACCCAAAATGGTTTCCAAATTTATAACTATCCCTTTAAAACCTTTAAACTATTTATTTCTATATGAAAAATCCAATTTACTTTGAAAATTATTTATTTAACAAAAGTTTCAAATTTACTTATGTCATACTCTTCATACTTTAAACATACAAAACTAAACTTACATTCTTTATCAAATATTTTATACTCTTCAAAATTTCTTAGTTTTAAAATTTTAAACCTTGATTTGGAAGTGCTCGAACCTTCAAAATAGTCCGTGAAAACAAATTTCAAATCCAAGAGTTAGAAATCAGCAACAAATTAGTAAATTAAATTTTATAAATAGAGTTATACTAAGTCAAATCGAAAACTAGAGGATTGAACACCGGCTTCCTTTAAATTATTTGAAATATATATACATATATCTTTCAAATATCGAATTATACTTCGGAATTTGAAATCAAAATTTGTTTCACAATGTCACTCGCATAGCAAAGCCACTAGAGTTGCCTCTCGCCCACTCTGAAACTCGAAAATCAATGTCGATGAAGCGTCACTCATCACCGAAATTATTTCCCAGTGATAAAAGTGAGTTCTGGACTTCTATTTTCTTGAAAATTCTTTAAAAAAATCTCTACGAAATCATTGGAATTCATTCGAATTCATTTGAAACATTTCTTATTCGGAAAATATCTTTTAAATTGTATTATTATATATATTTTTTCCAAAATCTTAAAACCAATTTAAAAAACCTGGAATTCAATCTCTCGAATTTCAAATTAAAACCCTTCAGTCATAAATTATTTTTATAGAAATCCATTTCTTATAAAATCTTCAAAATTTCAAATCCTTTCGAAACTTTTATGTACAGAATAACATTTCTTATTAGTTTTATATATAGGTATATAATCCTTATCGAATTTTTTTATCCTTTATATATAAAATCATAGTTACCCAAATAAAATTTTGGTATATAAACAAATTTAAAATGCAAACAAAACCCGATTTTCAAAGGATGATTCAAGAATGGATTTTGTAACGACCCGCCGCCCTGACCGCCTCTAGTCGGTAATTAAACCAACTAGAAACGTTCAAGATGACGGATTGTTATTTAGTTTATAACATTTAAACAGAATCAGTCACAGAATCACAGAAACAATAATATATTTTATAAATGAACTTTTCTTTTATATACAAATATCAGAGTTATACAATAGATTACAATTGAATTTATAGAGCGGAAACAATTTATATTTTAAAGTACAAGAAAAATTTTGCTGAAAACTTTAGTGAAGTGCTTTAATCCCCCTCTCTCTCACTTCGCGGCCTGAAAATCTTCAAGCTGCAAAAGTACTCGGTCTGACCCGAGCGTTATTGCAAAACAAAAAAACACTCGAGTCAGGATTAATCTTAATTCAAGTAAATAAATTTGAAGTGAACTGAATAAATGGTAACAGAGATGATGAAACAAATGAACTAATTTAAAATCTATTTTAGATTTTTACATTAACAATTTCAATTTTTTTTAAATTCTGTCGAACGTGTGTAGCTGCAGTACACACGTGTACTCATACCCATGTGCACTGCCTCGCCAACACATGTACACCAAACCAAAAATAGCAAGTGTGCAAGCACGACTTCAACAAACTAGACAATGCACTACGCAAGGTACAACAAGTCCAACAGCCCAAATGAACAACAAAGGGTCAAAGCTCAATGCACATGAAACCAAAGGACCGATGAACAAAGGACAGAGACCAAGCAATGGCCAAGACTACAAGTACAAGCTGCAACTGAAAGGGTACGTGAAGTTCAATAATGCAAGCTGTAGATATATGAACAGAAAGCATGCATGAAGCATGCAACCACAAGAGACTGCAACAGCAAATGCAATGACCAAGTATAATGCAAGTAAATACAACAGTGAGCACATATGTACAAATGCTCAAACTCAGTGGCACATGAATACAAGAAGGTCAGTGACCAACCCAAGATACAAATGTGGACAGTGATACACCAAGCATACAACAAGGCATAGGAACTGAAAGGCTACAGCAAGCATGCAACAAGGTGCATGGTCAAAATGTATACCAAATGCAACAGACTCAATACAAACTACATATGTCGAGCTAAATGCAATTCAGACCAGTTAAGGGTTGAGTGACCATGTAACAAATTTTTAGCCAACAAAATCATCAATGAACAAAGACTCCAAGCCTACAAAACTGCATGTACACAGCATGCTACAACAAAGTAATTACAAGCAGATGCAACTCAACAATGAAAGTGGGCAAATGCACAAAGGCTACAGGTCTGAAATTCCAAAGCAACCACAGACCAGACCAGACTAGATAAGACCACTAGTAAATGCAATACAAGGTGAATCATGAAATGCAACCAATCCAAACTATATCAACTCAACAACAACAGGATGCACCAGGTTACAAGATGATCAAGGCAGACTAAAAATTCAAGTGCAGACCAGACCAGATTACAAACTCGAGTATGCAAGTGAACATGACAGGAAACAGTTCAATATGAACTAATGAAACAGTACACAAATGCATCAGTGACCAAACACTACAAACTGCAACATGCTTGAAGACTGAAACATATCAGGTATGCAAACAACAATGGATATGAAGACTGAAACACATCAGACATGAAATACTTAATACGTGCAATAACGGGTATGAAGACTGATGAACAATATGCAACAGTGAATGGGGAGCAACTTGAGCTCAAGAATGATACAAAGTTGCGAGCATATGAAATGTAAATAACAAGTGTATCATGATACAAAGCCAGAGACTGAAATATCAAGTTCACATGCAAGTGCAGACCAATCAAAGACCCAGTACACAAATCAACAGAAATGGCCAGAAATTCAATTTACAGAGAACCCCCAAATTCACATTCAAGACTTTACTAAAAATTGTTATTTTGATTTAAAAAAATCATGACTTCCGAAGATGATTCAAGTTGTATATTCCAATCAATACAAGTTAACATTGGATTTTATCAAATATCTTAGATTTACTGCATTATCTATGTTCCAGTAAATTTCCAAACTAAAAATAAAAATAAAAATACTTGAACTTGTCATTTAAACATAGATGATGTTTAAGCTTAATTAACTTGTTTAGAATCAAAATTTCTAAGTGATTTGATAAGGAGTTTTGGACTTGGTTCATTTAAAATCTCTGTACATAAAAATATCAGAGAGAAACAGTTTAACTAACATGCATGTTCAACACATTCATATACAAAGATAAATCACCAACATGCAAGCATTAATTATTTCAGAAGTTTATCAAGCAACAGATTAATTATCACTTAAACTTTTTAAGTTGTAGTTTACTCACATTGTAGGAACAGAGACAGAGAACAATTTAAGCTTGCCCAGGAACTATTTTTATTCATTAATTTTCACTTTTCTAAACTAATTATTAACTCAAGTGCAAAATAATAAATGGTCTAATGGTTACCAGGCATGGGACAAACATGCAAGTTTAAATTCATAATGCAATTGTTTGCAAACAGTTTCCAAGCAAGATATTTAGTAGCATCTGTACTTATCAATTTAATAACAAAATAAATATAGCATCTGTTCTTATCAATTTTTTTTTATACATACAAATTTCACATAACACTTGTTCTTATTAGTTTAAAATTAAAAACTGGGTATAATCTTTTCTTATAGTTTAAAACAATTTAAAACAAAAAAAAATATTTGGTACATCTGTTCTTATCAGTTTGAAAAAAAATTAAATTCAATAGTATTTGTCCTCATCAGTTTAAATAACAAATTAACAGAGCAATTCATAGCAAAAGAACAACCAACAACCAACATGCAGTGAGTCATCTGTTCTTATTAGTCTAGAATTCAATTTTAACCGAGCAACTGAAAACCACAAACCACCAAAACAAAGCATGCAATCAAGTACTTATTGGTTCAACAGTTTAGATTAATTTATCCGAGCAACTGATAATTCATAACCCACAATTCCTAGCATGCAACCAAGCATTCACTTCAAAACAAATCTAAAAACTTGCATGAAGATTAATCGTGAGGAGAAACTCACCTTATCACGAATTGGAGCAGCCGCGAGCTACTGAAGTCGAGGCCTTCGATTTGAAGTCAAAGCCGTGAAGGTCGAAGAGATTGAAGCATTTCCCTCAAATTCAAGTAGATTTTTTTTTCGAAGCCCTAATTTTGAAAAAGAGGACGAAAGAGAACGATATGAGTTGAAGCCGCCATTATTTTTATTTTCTTTCGTTAAAAATTTAGGGTTACGAATGAAATAGAGAAGGGATCGAGTATAGCCTTAGATAATATCACAACACTTAAGCAAAACCATGGGCTAGGAAAATTGTAAAGCCCACTTGATTCCTTAATCAAATTTTTTTCTTTTGTTAATTAATTTTTTTCTTCATTTGGAATTCAATTTGTTTTGTAAAATTATTCCCTTTACTTTGTTTTGTTTAATTTTGTTGTTAAAATTTTTAACTAAACGTATTTATTTTAATAAATTTACAAACTCCAAGCTCAAATTTTAAATTCAATATGTTCTTCATATTAAACTTGAAAAATTCAAATAACTTCACAGTTTTCAAATCAAAAATTTAATTCAACTATTAATTTACATAAGAAATAATCCTTATATCCAAGTTTTTTTTCTTAAGTCATTAGTTTAAATTTATAATACAAATTTAATATTCAATTTCAACTCCAAAGTCAAGTTTAAATTTTTATTCAGCTTTGTATAGATTAAATTTTAATATTTAATCGCCAAATCATAGAAATGTTTTATATAGCATTGGGAATTCAATTTAAATCATCACTCAAATATTTAAAATTAATTAAATATTCACAATTTAAATTGTTCAAAATTTAGGATCGTTACAATCTCCCCTCCTTAAAAGAATTTCGTCCCGAAATTACAAGTAAGGAGAAATGATTGTTGAAATTTCACTAATATTTATATTTTACACAATTTTATCAAGTTTGAAACTTATTAAAAATAAATGAATGCAGGATTCATTCTATTTGTTTTATCTCACTAGCTTTGTTTATTAACTCATTTGTCTATTATTTTCTACAATCAAGACACAAAAATCTTTACTAAAATTTCCAACTTACAAAAACCCAAATTTTAAATTTGAACTTCTTCATTTAAGAAATTTACATAGTATAACTTTTCCAAAGCTGTGGACTTTCAAAATATCTCAAAAATCCTCTTCCTTAATTTATTAGGTTGGAATTATGCAAATTTTAATTCCAGATTATTGATTTGTTATTTAAAGTTCGAAAATACTTGCTAACTCGAAATTTGACAAGTCTATTGTCGTTCTTAAAGACATTAGGCATACGCTGGCCAGGCGCAAGTCTAACAATCTCCAAGTACTAAATATACTTGCTTCAATTCCCAGTGAAAATACCTTTTTTAAAAATTCTTTTAAAAATGGATATGGAAAGCACATTCCCCCATGGATCACAGTTTACTCGACGGTTCCGCTACTATCCCAGTAGAGTCGCTTGTAACTGTGGATATCTCATCCCTTGAATTTCGCCATGGTTGTTGCCAAAGATCGCGGTTCACACGGCGGTTACGCTACTATCCCAGTAGAATCGCTTGTGACCGTAGGCATTTCGCCCCTCGAATTACGCTTTGGTTTGTAGATTGCAGTTTACACAGCGGTTACGCCACTATCCCAGTGGAATCGCTTGTAACTGTAGGCATCACGCCCCTCAAATTACGCTACCACCCGAGTGTAACTAGATCGCGGTATACACGGCGGTTACGCCACTTCCCAGTGGAATCGCTTGTAACCGTAGGCATCTCGCCCCTCGAATTACGCTAGCACACTATACCAGTCCAAAAGGACATTCCAACTAATGGAAATACAAAAGGTCACTCCAACTAATGGAAATACAAGTGGTCATTCCAACTAATGGAAATACTACGTAGCTACGATTTTCAAATGGACACTCATCTCGAGTTCCAACAACCTTCACAAATTTTAAATGGAAGGTACTTTTCCATATCCTCAATTTGGAAAACATAATATTATACATACATACATAATATTTCATTTCACATTTTTGTACATATCATACTCATGTACTTACATAAGTTTTCCACAACAATTACTTTTCCAACTAATGGTTTTCGAATTTATCGTATTCACAAATATACGTTATGAAAACCACAATATCACATACCC
This sequence comes from Allium cepa, assembly GCA_030765085.1. NCBI lineage: Eukaryota > Viridiplantae > Streptophyta > Magnoliopsida > Asparagales > Amaryllidaceae > Allium > Allium cepa. The sequence goes on from CM060937.1 coordinate 314,418,290, forward strand.
ATAACAAATAGAGGATTCACAAAATTTCCATTTCATTATCCATTTAAATTTTCCTTTAAGTCGATTTGGAAATTTAAGGTTATCTCAAACCAAATTCACATTCATAATCCAATTCATTATCGACTTCACACTCGATTTGGATTTCACGTTACATCGTCAATCCTCAACACATAATTGATGTCTATCGATATATAACCTCTGAGCTCGTACGTCTCAGAGAAGGGTGTTAAGCTAAGAGAATAAATTCTCCGCCACCAACAAATATATATTTAATAGAGATCAATTGATATGTCGTCAATTCACGACGTTAGACATACAATCCAAATCATCCATTTAAAATTCAAAATTCAACTTACATTGTTTTTGGGTGTCAAAGTTAAACTCCATTTAACTCAAAATTCAATCACTTTGAAATCTTTCCAAGTTGAACTAAGTGTTCAAATTTCCCAAAAATAATATCTTTACAAGATATAAAAATTTTCACGCTTAACCATTTGAAACAAATTCAAATATTCACTTTTCAATTTATCTTCAAAAGATAACATTTTAACCCTTACACTTCATATTGGAAAATATTTCCATACTTATTTAATAATAAGTAATTCACAAATCCATTTATTTTCAACATTTTGAAAATATTCAATATACTTGAATCAAAATTAAGTATATATTTTATTCTTAAAAGAAATCATTCTATTAAACACATTTAGTTGAGTTAAAACGAATGTTACGTAAAACATCGTTACGACAACTCAAAATCACTAGTATAAGGATTCGAATTTAATATAGATATATAAATCCCAATACTATATAAACATTTCCTTTGATTTCTCTCGAAAACGTCTATTTCAACAATAATGTTGAAATCTATGCTTTCGATTCTTAACACATTTCAAAACAACTTAAAATGGATTTACTTCATTTCATAGTGTTGCTTCCCAAAAACATACCCATTTATGTTTTTCAACTTCAACTTAATTCATAGTTTGAATTCTGCACACATTTCAAAATATTGGTTTTAACCCAGCTTCAAATTTCCAATATTAAGTTTTCCACTTAACTTATTTCCATGCCCATTCAAATTCAAATTCTTCATTGCATCTATTTAAATCTCTTATAAATTTTCATTAGATTCATATCTCTTTTTATATCATATTTATTGTCCAAAACCATGGACATAACTCCTTTAATAAGTTACAATAATTTACTTATCAAAATAAGTCGTTTGCGAAATTTACAAACATCTTTAGAAATTCCATTTCTATTTATAAAACTTCGTTTTATAATCTCCTCTATTAATTTGATTCAATTCAATTTATATAACTTAGTTATATACCAAAAGTCCATATTATAAGTTAAATACTTATAATCCATTTATTTACTAAATCGTTCTTCACAACATTTGAAATCAATTTTCAAAAGAATTCAAAATTAAATTTCCAAGTTATAGTTCAATAATCCACTTGATTATAATCAAATTGACATATAATTTTATTTTCCAATTACTACTTTGGAGATATTCAAAATATTTGATTTAAGCCATTTTAAACCAATTCATTAATTCACTTAACTTATATTTCATAAATCTCAAAGATTCGAAAATGAGTTTCCAAACGATCGAAACTCAAGTCTAACGAGACCTCACCGAAGAAAACTATCGCAAACCTAATTTTAGAGAGGGGAATTTTCAAAAATAATTCTAATTTTCAAAATACCTTTTATTTTGAAGAAAACAATTTTAAACTTCTTTAGATTTGAAAACACTTTCTTTAAAGTGATTCTAGTAACTATTCATATTAAACGCCATAAACTAAGTTTTGTGTAAACCAAAGCTCTGATACCACTTTGTAAGAACCTCATTTCCGTCAGCAGCAACCGGTAGGCTTTGCAACCATCCCAGCACCACCGTGGCTACAAATGGTACCCTGCCCTTGCTTTTACGGCCAGCCTTTCGACTGTCACGGCTTACGCCTAACCAACCCCGTAAAGAGGACGTGTGGGGGTAAGAGTCTCCCGTTCGCCACCTAACCGCGAAGCGAGAACCCCCCATCACATTTCACCTAGATAAGCAAGATCAGTCACAGAATCACAGAAACAATAATATATTTTATAAATGAACTTTTCTTTTATATACAAATATCAGAGTTATACAATAGATTACAATTGAATTTATACAGCGGAAACAATTTATATTTTAAAGTACAAGAAAAATTTTGCTGAAAACTTTAGTGAAGTGCTTTAATCCCCCTCTCTCTCACTTCGCGGCCTGAAAATCTTCAAGCTGCAAAAATACTCGGTCTGACCCGAGCGTTATTGCAAAACACAAAAACACTCGAGTCAGGATTAATCTTAATTCAAGTAAATAAATTTGAAGTGAACTGAATAAATGGTAACAGAGATGATGAAACAAATGAACTAATTTAAAATCTATTTTAGATTTTTACATTAACAATTTCAATTTTTTTTAAATTCTGTCGAACGTGTGTGGCTGCAGTACACACATGTACTCATACCCATGTGCACTGCCTCGCCAACACATGTACACCAAACCAAAAATAGCAAGTGTGCAAGCACGACTTCAACAAACTAGACAATGCACTACGCGAGGTACAACAAGTCCAACAGCCCAAATGAACAACAAAGGGTCAAAGCTCAATGCACATGAAACCAAAGGACCAATAAACAAAGGACAGAGACCAAGCAATGGCCAAGACTACAAGTACAAGCTGCAACCGAAAGGGTACGTGAAGTTCAATAATGCAAGCTGTAGATATATGAACAGAAAACATGCATGAAGCATGCAACCACAAGAGACTGCAACAGCAAATGCAATGACCAAGTACAATGCAAGTAAATACAACAGTGAGCACATATGTACAAATGCTCAAACTCAGTGGCACATGAATACAAGAAGGTCAGTGACCAACCCAAGATACAAATGTGGACAGTGATACACCAAGCATACAACAAGGCATAGGAACTGAAAGGCTACAGCAAGCATGCAACAAGGTGCATGGTCAAAATGTATACCAAATGCAACAGACTCAATACAAACTACATATGTCGAGCTAAATGAATTCAGACCAGTTAAGGGTTGAGTGACCATGTAACAAATTTTTAGCCAACAAAATCATCAATGAACAAAGACTCCAAGCCTACAAAACTGCATGTACACAGCATGCTACAACAAAGTAATTACAAGCAGATGCAACTCAACAATGAAAGTGGGCAAATGCACAAAGGCTACAGGTCTGAAATTCCAAAGCAACCACAGACCAGACCAGACTAGATAAGACCACTAGTAAATGCAATACAAGGTGAATCATGAAATGCAACCAATCCAAAATATATCAACTCAACAACAACAGGATGCACCAGGTTACAAGATGATCAAGGCAGACTAAAAATTCAAGTGCAGACCAGACCAGATTACAAACTCGAGTATGCAAGTGAACATGACAGGAAACAGTTCAATATGAACTAATGAAACAGTACACAAATGCATCAGTGACCAAACACTACAAACTGCAACATGCTTGAAGACTGAAACATATCAGGTATGCAAACAACAATGGATATGAAGACTGAAACACATCAGACATGAAATACTTAATACGTGCAATAACGGGTATGAAGACTGATGAACAATATGCAACAGTGAATGGGGAGCAACTTGAGCTCAAGAATGATACAAAGTTGCGAGCATATGAAATGTAAATAACAAGTGTATCATGATACAAAGCCAGAGACTGAAATATCAAGTTCACATGCAAGTGCAGACCAATCAAAGACCCAGTACACAAATCAACAGAAATGGCCAGAAATTCAATTTACAGAGAACCCCCAAATTCACATTCAAGACTTTACTAAAAATTGTTATTTTGATTTAAAAAAATCATGACTTCCGAAGATGATTCAAGTTGTATATTCCAATCAATACAAGTTAACATTGGATTTTATCAAATATCTTAGATTTACTGCATTATCTATGTTCCAGTAAATTTCCAAACTAAAAATAAAAATAAAAATACTTGAACTTGTCATTTAAACATAGATGATGTTTAAGCTTAATTAACTTGTTTAGAATCAAAATTTCTAAGTGATTTGATAAGGAGTTTTGGACTTGGTTCATTTAAAATCTCTGTACATAAAAATATCAGAGAGAAACAGTTTAACTAACATGCATGTTCAACACATTCATATACAAAGATAAATCACCAACATGCAAGCATTAATTATTTCAGAAGTTTATCAAGCAACAGATTAATTATCACTTAAACTTTTTAAGTTGTAGTTTACTCACATTGTAGGAACAGAGACAGAGAACAATTTATGCTTGCCCAGGAACTATTTTTATTCATTAATTTTCACTTTTCTAAACTAATTATTAACTCAAGTGCAAAATAATAAATGGTCTAATGGTTACCAGGCATGGGACAAACATGCAAGTTTAAATTCATAATGCAATTGTTTGCAAACAGTTTCCAAGCAAGATATTTAGTAGCATCTGTACTTATCAATTTAGTAACAAAATAAATATAGCATCTGTTCTTATCAATTTTTTTTTATACAAACAAATTTCACATAACACTTGTTCTTATTAGTTTAAAATTAAAAACTGGGTATAATCTTTTCTTATAGTTTAAAACAATTTAAAACAAAAAAAAAAAATTGGTACATCTGTTCTTATCAGTTTGAAAAAAAATTAAATTCAATAGTATTTGTCCTCATCAGTTTAAATAACAAATTAACAGAGCAATTCATAGCAAAAGAACAACCAACAACCAACATGCAGTGAGTCATCTGTTCTTATTAGTCTAGAATTCAATTTTAACCGAGCAACTGAAAACCACAAACCACCAAAACAAAGCATGCAATCAAGTACTTATTGGTTCAACAGTTTAGATTAATTTATCCAAGCAACTGATAATGCATAACCCACAATTCCTAGCATGCAACCAAGCATTCACTTCAAAACAAATCTAAAAACTTGCATGAAGATTAATCGTGAGGAGAAACTCACCTTATCACGAATTGGAGCAGCCGCGAGCTACTGAAGTCGAGGCCTTCGATTTGAAGTCAAAGCCGTGAAGGTCGAAGAGATTGAAGCATTGCCCTCAAATTCAACTAGATTTTTTTTCGAAGCCCTAATTTTGAAAAAGAGGACAAAAGAGAACGAGATGAGTTGAAGCCGCCATTATTTTTATTTTCTTTCGTTAAAAATTTAGGGTTACGAATGAAATAGAGAAGGGATCGAGTATAGCCTTAGATAATATCACAGCACTTAAGCAAAACCATGGGCTAGGAAAATTGTAAAGCCCACTTGATTCCTTAATCAAATTTTTTTCTTTTGTTAATTAATTTTTTTCTTCATTTGGAATTCAATTTGTTTTGTAAAATTATTCCCTTTACTTTGTTTTGTTTAATTTTTGTTGTTAAAATTTTTAACTAAACGTATTTATTTTAATAAATTTACAAACTCCAAGCTCAAATTTTAAATTCAATATGTTCTTCATATTAAACTTGAAAAATTCAAATAACTTCACAGTTTTCAAATTAAAAATTTAATTCAACTATTAATTTACATAAGAAATAATCCTTATATCCAAGTTTTTTTCTTAAGTCATTAGTTTAAATTTATAATACAAATTTAATATCCAATTTCAACTCCAAAGTCAAGTTTAAATTTTTATTCAGCTTTGTATAGATTAAATTTTAATATTTAATCGCCAAATCATAGAAATGTTTTATATAGCATTGGGAATTCAATTTAAATCATCACTCAAATATTTAAAATTAATTAAATATTCACAATTTAAATTGTTCAAAATTTAGGATCGTTACAGATTTCAAACAAAGATAGAGATTTAAATTAGAGGAACCCTAATCAATAGAATCTTGATTCAAAGATAGACTCGATCGAAGATAGACTCGATCGAAGATGAGATTAAATTACAAAATAGAAGATGGATATACTTCTATAAATAGCGGGCGACCTTAACCGGGTCAACCGTGACATCTGGAATATAATCGATGCGGAATTCCAAAACAAATTGACATTCGATCACCAGAGATAGAATTCAGCCTATCAAGATATAACAGCATCGTAAACTGAGGATACAGAAATCTTCGGTGAATCAATGCCAATTGTAAAGGAGTTTTCACCCCTTTACAAATCATTCAATGGAGTTATAGGATACTCCAGAATAAAATGAATATAAATAGGGAGAGACAAGAATGAATTTTGCAACCGAGGGACACTCCAAAATTCAAAGGAACTTCCAATAAAGAGGAGTTCAAGCCCGAAAGAAAGTGATTCCGTAATTAAATTTTCCATACATGCTAAATTTGCCTAGAGCCAAATCTCTGATACCAATTGTAATGGCCCGATATTTTCAACTATTGCATCCGCACAAGTCATACTTGAATTGCTCAAAATATCAGATTGTTAAATTAAATTTGGCAAACTTAACATATATAGTAAATAAATCAATCACAGAATCACGGATACAGAGTAGTATAATAATACACAGCGGAATAAGTTAAAAGTAGTTCACGAAGCTATTACATAAAAATCAGAGTTAGAAATAAAATACAACAGAATATCACAAATATAGTGAAGTCTCCAGTATGAGCAGATGACTTCTCTGAACCAATCAACTGGATGACTGAAAGGATAGATAGCTGGATCTTCAAGCAAAGCTCCAACTTCGAAGGTGAGTCTCAATGTTGTATCACTCAGTCTGACCCCAACATAAAGCAAAACACAAAAACACTCGAGTCAGGATTAACATTCTTATATCTATAAATCCAACTCAAGTGAAATATCAACTGAAAAACAAGTAACTTAAAGGATGTTTGGGATAACCATCCCCTAAGGATCTACAGAACTATCTACAAGGTAGAAATATACACTATAACACCATGGTCCTTTCAAATTATTTTATATTTCAAAACCATAATATCATTTTCACTTCAATATAAAAGTAGATATATAAAGATTTTGAAAATTTTATAAAGTAAAGTATTTATAATTTCCTCAAGTTTCACCGATCACTTCAAAGATCAACTCGGCTTTCATATTCAGATTTAAATTAAATCTCAAATTTCAATTTCCATTCAATTTAGTCTTCTAAAGAACAAATTCAAATTTTATCAATTTCGAATACAGATCTGAATCACAATTTAACTATTTAAGTCCCTATTTCAAAGCTTCAACATTTCAAACTAAACCTAACAGTTTCATATAGATCTTGATTTGACTTCATTATTATTTATTCTTGAAAGATCAACTCAATATTACTTATAATAGCCTTATATTACAATTCATTATATTTGCCTTCAATTTCTTTAAACGTGAATATTCATTAAATCACTAAAGTCAAAGTTATGTGATGAACTATATTTTAAGTTTTCAAATTCAATAAGTTTCGAATTTGATTTAATTAAACAAAATTATTAATTAAATACCATTCCAATCAATTCAACTTTATCTTCCTTAACATATCCAAACATTGGAAATCAATTTTAAATAAAATACTTAAACACATTCTATTAATTAAATCAAACTTTATTAAATTAAAGTTTACTATTAAATCTACTTTACATTAAACATATTTATATATAAAAATATTTCCAATATTAACTAAAACCCTATATTTCTCCTAAAACAATAGAAAATCATTTCAAAGTATTTATATATGGACCAACGGCGTCTGTTTATACTTCTATCATATGGTTAAGTGATACAGATACTTATCATTTCAATCTATAATTAAGTGTGTGTATATATATATATATATATATATACAGGTAGGTATCATTTCGACCCTTAATCTAATTCAGTTCAAATAAAAATCGCTTGGGTTTGTTATTTCAACCCATAACGATTTTCTTCTATTCTATAGTCCATTCGGGTATGTATCGTTTCAACCCATAGTGAATTCTATACTAACAGGGAACTTGCAGAGTGATAGCAGATAACAAAATAATAACAGACATATATCATCAATAATTTAAATAAATTATAAACAACAGGATATGATGTCATATTTCATAGGTGAACAGTTATAAATAATAGCTTATATAACAAAATAACTACAACATTATATTTCAATTATCATTTTCAATTGACATCAAATTTAATAAAATACAAAAACGTTAATTGTGAGTGATTGCTCACCTTTCGAGGCTAGAGATTTTGACGACTCGACAAGATACGAATCGGATCATGATATAGACCATCGAATAGTCCAAAAAACAACTCAAAGCAAAGTAAGATTTGAACGCGAATTGGATGAACAAGGATGATGATCAAGAATTGATAAAATGAATCAAAACTGGATCGATGAAGGTAAAAGGTATATAGGTGGATTTATATACTAAAGTCAAACATGTAAAATAAATTGTATGCTATAATTAAAACAATATTTGTTATAAATTTAGTACCGACGAAATCAACTTAAGTCCAAAATAGTATGTATATGTATAAACAAATATATGTAAGATATATATATATATATATATATATACCACCCACTACATTCATGTTACTCAAATGTATACAGACCCATTATAAATCTATGCAGACCCATCAGCATACAAGTATAAGTTATATAGTAACCTTTATAATTCTGTTATGACTCACACTTTAAAATATAGCTGTAACTATTTATAACAAAATATATATAATAGGTTTTAGACTATGAATATATGCACAGCCTTTACAAAATATAAGCACAACCTTGTACAAAATATATGCAGAGCCTTTTAAATTTCCAAATATCTACAAATCCTCACTCTTATAAGCTAACCCACCCACTGCAACATACAACTACCTACATATGATTATTTATGTATTATTTTAAATACAAAGTAACGTGCCTATAACACAAATATAAACTTATATACTAATATATCTTTACGTATCAGTTATGCGCATAATTACAGTGGCATATGTAACTTACATTTTTATCAATAATAAAATTTATTACTGCAAACGATATATATAATAAATTTGAGTATAACCAAGAGATTATAACATACTTTTTAATATAAATTGTAAGTAAAACGTTTGAATGTAAAACCCATGTGTTAAAACACATACATTGAAACTGTAAAATACAAATACTTATATATATGTGAACGTATTATTTATATAGGACTTGTTGCAAAAAAATGATCGATTTAAAAATAATGACATAAATCTAAATATATTCAGCTCTTACGATTATAAAATATGCAGACCCTATATGTAAAATATGGCTAAATATGCACATATGCTGCTGTTTATGTAACCAATTGTTTGTTGACAAGTGTGTATATAACAATTGTATATATAAGCTATTTACAAATCATCAGCGTACTATATATATAGATAAGACAACTTGTAATAATTTTTATGAATTCATATATATAAGTATAAAAAGGTAAAACATTATAGGTTTTAACTTTTAGGTAAATACAACACAATATATTTATAATATAGATATAACTTTGTATAAATGAATTGCAAAGGTTGCAGGGGAAAGGAGGAAGGTATGGTTCAGAAAATAAAGGAGGAGGGGACTGCTATCTACAAGCATGCGATTATTTTTTCCAAAGAGAATAAAATGAGCAGTTGAATGGAGAAGAAGGCCACTTATATCCTTTGTTGTATTCTCTCACAAGCAACACCAGATGACTAAGAAGAGAAAGTGAAAGGACAAAGACAAACGTATAGATTTATATTAGGAATATCAAGGCTAAAAGTGAATAAATATGATGGTGAATAAAGTAGGCCGTTTAAAATTTAATGAATGCAAAGTAACATATAACGTTTTATGAACGCAAAAATAACGTACCGATATAAATGTAAAGTAATAAATATGGAAAAATTCAAGCGCAAATAAATGAAATGAAATGTACATAAATAAATGAAAACCAATGAAGTTAAAAAGGCAATAATAGTGTAAATGTGAATAGTTGCCACATAAACAAATAAAACATATACAAATCTTTTACCGGTTATGTGATGGCAACGGTCCCCCTTAATTGAGCTGAATAATAAAAGAAAATTTCTATTGTTTGAGCACCATGTTTCAAATTTGAAATGTAAAGTAAAAATATAAGGGAGGAAATCAATTGAAAAGTAAATGAAAAGCTGCACGTTTTAGGCCTATCCACTTTCTTTTGAACGAACATGTGTATGAGGTGCATTTTGTTTTAGTCTCAAGATGAAAGCAATATTATAAAACGTTATAAAGAAACGTATGAAATTAAATATAAGCAGTTTTAGTGGAAAGAAAATGAACGGCTTGAGTGACCAAGTGACGTGAAGATTTTTAATACATACATAACATATATATTAAAATTTTAAAGCAGGAACGAAACAGTGAAAAAAAGAAAGTAGAAATAAAAGGTCACGAAAAGTAGCAATGAGTATATATGTTAGAAAAGTAATAATTTTATTAGCAACGGTCATCCACTTATTTAGCTTCCTTATTCAAGCGAATAAATAATGTGGTCCAGCTATAACGTTTCAAATTTTGAAATGAAGGAAATAGAAATTGGACATAATGCAAAAGGAAAGCCACACATAAATGGAATAAAAAGTTAACCATGAAACATGCCACATTCAATGGAAACAAGTTGAAATGATAACGTCAAGCGCGGGAATTAAGGACAATAAAGTAGAAAGTATGAGAAACGTAAAAGTGAATAAATGAATGAATGCAATGTACAGATACATATAAAATGATGTAAAATATTATATTTCTGCCAGAGAGAAGTGAAAACGGTTGAAATGGAATAAATAGGGAAGGAATAAAACAGAAATGAAATAGTAACGGATAGAAAATTAAAGAGCTACAACACGAATACAGGGAATAATAAAGGTAAGGTATTGATTGGATTGCAACTGATGTAAAATTTGAATGGATGGGAAAATAAAATTTTTGGTAACAGTCGATTCCCTTGATTTCATGCAAATTTATGAATCAATTATAATTATACGTAATCCAAATATTAATTTTTTTTTTCAAAATTTTATTATTAATAATTTCTCAAAAATCCAATTCAATACGTTATAAACCAATTAAAAATTGCTAAAATTTTATGGGTCGTTACAAGTTTTATATTCACTAACAATTACGTGCTCATATCTCTTATTACACTCAGACTCATTCTAGAGCACTATTGACTCTATTTCTAATGAGTAATTTCCCACTAGAGCCAAGGTTATCGCCAACCTAAGCTCCGATACCACTATAACAACCCGTCCTACTCGACCCTCGATACACCATTGTATAATATGCCGACGATCGAGTGTCGGAAAAGACAGATTGCTGAGGGTAAGAAAAAAAGAGGTATAAGAAGAGAAAATAAAGCAACATCAGAATCTTACAATCACTGCAAAATAAAATATAATATATAATAACCGATCTTTACCCAAAAAGGAACTATTTTTGTTTTATACATTGCTTAATCAGAGTACATCACAATCAAAACAATTACTGGACAGTTATATTAACTTGTCCCTACAAACTGAATACACAACATATGTAACGATCCCCTTTTTGAATCAACTTTAATCTGGTAATTAATATTAATTTTGGAATTTAATTGTGAATTTATTTGAATTTTTCAAAACAAATAAGATAAGTGTTTGATTATATATATATAAATAGATTGTAATTTGAATTTGAATTTGAATTTGAAATTCAAAAATAAATATTTTGAAAATAAATGGAATTAAAAATAATATATAAGTGATTTTATTAGTGTTAAAACTTATTCTTTGAAATTATACAAGTATTAATATAAGAGAATGTATTCATTAAATTTGAAAATAGGATACAAATTAATAAAAAAAATATAAAACATAAACTAAATATAACGTAATATATAAATTATATAAAAGACATTATTATCATGCAAATTACAAATGTAAGCATATAACATGGAAAAAATACAAATTTTAAGATTTTAGTATATATTTAACAATTGTAATAATTTTAAACATGAAAATAAACAAGTGTTAAACTTCTTAATTTTTCTTTTATTTTTAGAAATAATAATTTCAAGGCTATATATATCTCTACCTCTTCTCTTCTCATTTTTCTTTGGTCGGTTAAAAAAATAAAATTTTCAAAACCAAAACCTAACCAAGTAATAAAACCAGAAAAACAGAAGAAGAAAAAATTAAAAACCCGAAACCTGTACAAAACAGTAAAACAACTTCAAATATCATCTCAAGCAAAGATTCAACTCATTCAACCTAATTTAAAAGCAAGCTAACAAAAAAAGATCAAGCAAGTTCCAGTTTTCAAAGAACAGATCAAACAATCAGAGTACAAATTCCAGAACAAAGTCATCCCCAGTTTTTTTAAAAGAAATTCAAAATCAAAACTTCCAGGCTCTGTACCTCTGTCTCTTCAAAAAGAATTGTTAGTGAACTCTTAAATCTATATGTATATATCTTCCTTTGTCCATGATAAATGCTTGTAGTATGCTTGTGAAATGTTTGTATAGATGTAAGTATGCATGCATGTACATGTGTACATGTAAATAAGGTGTGCATGTTTGGGTATAAGCTCTGTTCTAGGTCACAGGCTTTACAAATAAGTTCAAAAATCGATTTCTCTTCTTCTAATTCTTTTTAGACTAAAATGTGTAAACAAGATATGTTAGAAATAACAAGACATAAATTTTTAAAATGGTTTTAAGAAGAATTTGAAGATAATTTTGACTGGGAAGAAGATAAACAGTAAAATTCCAGACCATGTCAAAATTCGAGTATCATAATTTCTTGATTCATCTATATCATCCGATTCATCTTCGTAAACCATGATTTTTAAAAATAAATTCAAGACTTTTAGTTTGATACCGAGTGAGAAATTCGTGGATGAACGGCATCGTAAGTTTCACCAAATTCTAGCCATGGTGAAGAGTTGGTTGTCGCGATCATGGCTGGAGCATGCTTAGTAGTCGGGGATCATCTAGAAAAATACTCGATGAATTTACAATTCGCCAAGGTGGCGGTACGATGAAGGTTTAGGGTATAAACCTAGTTTTTGGTTGATGTCGGAATTTGGGTCGCCGTGTCATTGTCGGTGCACCGGAGTTGACCGGACATGAGGGAATCGAAGCGTAGATCTTTGGGGATTCGTTGGTCGGAGTGGCATGGGGTCTGATGAACCAAGGTGACAGAATGAGGTGATCTTGATTGGTCTTCTTTTATTACAGTAGAGCTCCAAGTTGCTCGATTTTGATTTTCATGTTAGTTCGTCGATTTGGGTGGTCTGCGGGTTTGTGTAGATCATCGACGACTCATTGGTGACGGCGAGGTTGATCGGAGTTCGTTCGAGCACTTGAGCATGTGTACATGATGTTTGGGTATCTGGTGGTTGTGTTGGGTGATCGAGGAAGAAAGGTCGCTCGGGTATTAAGTCGAGCACGATAGGGAGTTACCTCGAAGGAAATAAGGAAGCGAGTTGCCTAGGGTTAAGATCGGGGAGAATAATGGTTGGGCTCGAGTTTTTTTTATGATATCAAGTTTTGGAAAAAGAAAATAACAAGTTTTTTCTTTAAAATTAAAATCAATCAATTTTAAACAGTTCTTTTACCAATTCTTTTTAAAATAACAAATGTGTATTTAAGTTGGGATTAATTAAAAGTTTTAAAAAAAAATTATTTTTAAATTAATTAAGTTTAATATATAACCTTTATTTTAAAGTTTATTAAACTTAATAATGTAATAAAGTGGTCAATTAAAAAGATAAAATGTTTTAAAGGTTAATTAACTTAAAAATGTAATTTAATTGGTTAATGATAATTAATTCCAAAGGTTATTAATAAGATTTAAATGATAATTAAAGTAATTAATAAAGATAAATGGTTTATCTTTTAATTAATTAAGATCTTAAGTAATTAAAGATTAATTAATTAATGAAAGTAATTAAAAGATAATTACTTAATGTCAGTAATTAAAGAATAATTAATTAATTAATTGATGATTAAAAGTTAATTTAATAATGATTAAAGGTTAATTAATTAATAATTAAAGTATAATTAATTAATAATTAAGGGTTAATTAATTAATAATTAAGGATAATTAATCATTAATTAAGGATATTTAATGAAAGTAATTATGTGGTTAATTGATTATAATTAATTAAAATAATTGTAATTACTTAATGATAACTAAGCAGGATTTAAAAGTAACTAAAGTAACTAATTTAATTTATTTGGAAATTAAATTGAATTATAGCAATTGAATGACTAATTAATCATACTTATAGATGATTGGATTATTATTGAATGCCTTGGATTGGTTGATATCTCTAATATGTTATTTGTGATACTTTATGATATGTATTGCGGTGAATTGAGTTGTGATATATTGCAGTGTGATTGTGAACTTTTGAATTGAAGTAAACTTGTTGGCCTTTAAAATGGCATTTGAATTTCGATGCGACAGGGGGTCATATTCCAAATGGTTATCTGAAAACTACATCGAATCTTAATGGTGAATCTTTTGTTTAAAAGATTATAAATGGAAATTTTTTGTGACTTATATATCCATGTGTTTTTAAAATAAGCGCTCATTATTTGTTGAGCCGGGGGAGGACATTGAGTCTTAAAACGTGTGACGACCGCCCATGACTCCCGCACCAAAACGAGGAAATAATGCGCTGAAAAGCGTGCTAGGCAGCCATGGACGATAGTCGGCGTAAAATAAACAACAAACTCTATCGTACAACTCACAGCGCATGGATAAAATACAATAGAGAAATATAATATAGTGAAGCCCTATAGAATAGAACATCATCGTATAAGCATCATAATAGTTTTATACAATCATATGAATCATCCATACATCAAAGCCTCACTACATAACACTCAAACAAATACAGCAGCGGAACACCCAGTACATATAAGAAATAATATGCAAAAGCCTCTTGCTCGTCTTCGTCGTCATCAGCGTAGATCTCCAAGAACAGCACCTGTCACCTGTTACCTAGTCTGCCCATCCCAAACATGGATGAACAGCCCAAGGTAATAAGAGGAGACATAAAACCTTGAGTCAGACAAAGTCTTAGTGAGCAGTAAATCAACTATCAAACATACCAAAAGAGCATAAAGGATAAAGGAATAGGAACCAAACCATCCCACTCCACCTCTTTCTACAGTGATAGCCCCCAAACACACACTAAGGAGAAGCAAGCATAACTTAGCAGACAATTAAAGCAAAGCAATAATCACTCGAGTCAAGGGCGATGTTTTCCAAATACAAACCCCCAAGGCCTAAACCAAGATCAGATAAGCACCTAGAAAATACCGCTCTTGAGACCGAATGATGATACAACCAAACGTCCAAACATCCATGACTCTGGCTATCACTGTTATCCTTGCCTTGATTTTACCGTTAATTGAATGACCATCCGTCAAGGGCTAATGGTAACCCCGGTTCTAGACATAGCTCTGCACGTCATCGTGACCCGTGCCTAGGACTTACCTACTCTGCCCAGAGTACTCAACTACCTACCTGTAGTCTTTTGGGTGTCCCGACTACCTACCTGTAGTCGTTTTGGGCGCCCCATGTACTCTTGCTTTTGAGCATGCTAGAACCTTCAACAACGATGAGATCCAAGCCTCCTAGTTATCCTCCTTGACGACAATTCTCATACTAGCTCAAGCTACCTCTCGAGCAATCCATCATCAACCAACTCGAACCATCCCTCGAGTTATCAACATGCTTGGAATGATCCCTGCCTGGATTACGCCAAGTCTACATCACATCATACTTCGCTTTATCACACCATAGCAAAGTCTCAACTCAACAACATGGTTTGCCTCATCAACTCATGGCAAAGTTCCATCTCAACATCATCCAATCCATACATATGAGCTTCAACATCCGCTACATATGCCTTAAGCAGCTTTCATCATTCAAGAGCCTCTTCCGTAGCTTTTGAATCGTCTTTGACAATACTTGTCCAAATCTATCAACTAGATAACTCATTCACAACAATCAAACAAGGCAAACATTAATCCAAACAAATAAGTAGTCAATCAAGATCTAAATAGGCATTTATAACTACAATGGCAATTTCGTAAAAAATGAGCATATATCTAACATACATGAATCATGGGTTTTTAGCATAGATCTAACAAATATAAATCATGGGTTTTGCCTCTACAACTAGATAAATGAACTTGCAAAGGTAAACATCTTCATAAGTAATGGATCTATACTTGGATCTAAGGAAAAATGCATAAAATCACTATCTACAACACTCCAACAAACCACCAATCCAATACACTCCTTTGGGTCCGCGTGAGAGATAACTACCGCTCACCAAATCACCCAAACACTTCAAAAACTAACAACTTCAGATCTGGACAGCGAAGATCCAAGCTTGATTCGTTGAAATCCCGCTCGAAACGATGAAATCTAGCTTCGTTGGATGAAGATCTTCAACTTTGGCTCTTCAATCTTCAACCTTGATCCTCGATCTTAGATGGATGTTAGAACTAGATTGGAATGGAGAAAAGAATGTGAAGAAATGTTGTAGTCGAGCTCTCAAAATGGCAGCACTTCGTCGCTTCAAAAACCGGTGCCAAAAAGTGAGCCAAACCCCTCTATTTATAGGCCGAAAACCCTATGAGTCGTCGCCCCTTAGGTCGGTCACGACCTATCCATGAGTCGTTCACGACTCATCAATATCCCACGACCTAAAACAAACCCGCCTCTACGACCTAGCGACCTACCGACTTAGCTAGGTCCGACCCAACCTTCCTTAGGTCGTCTAACGACCTAACGCCTTAACATCCCACACGGCTTAGCCTAGTGCCGACCTACAATTTTTCCCCGACCTAACTTACACACGACTTAACTAGCTGCCGACTCAACCCTTAGGCGACCTAAGGCCTTAACTTGCCTACGAATCATCACCAAGCCGACCCAACTGCACACGACTCATCGTTAAGTCGTTCCAAATGACTCACGACCTAAACACCTTACGACCTATCACTAGGCCGACCAAACGACTTAACTCGTAAGCCGCTGCTCCTCCTAACTCGCCCATACACTAACTCGTTAACTCTTTAAGTCGCTCACCACTCCTCAACGACCTAACATCCATACGACCTAACCCCTTAGGTCGTAGCACACTAACTCCCATGACCCGTTAACGACTTAAAACCCTATTAATTCGAACACGACTCAATACTTAACACGTTAACTCGTCCAACCCTATAGGTCGCTCTACTCGACCTAACTCTCACACGACCTAAGCTTAAGTTGCCTACATGAGTTAACCTCCCATACGACTTAGGCTAGAGATAACATAAACAATACTAACGACCTGAAAATTCTACGATTTATCGACACGTAAAATACGGGTTGTTACAAAACGCATTTCAAATAATGATACGACGAAATGGGAGTTGTAAAGACCCGCAAATCTGTACCCCTTGAGTCAACACTATTCTACCTAAATCAACTCAAGTTGCACAGAAATACGAACCATTTGTGTTAAAGAAGAAGAGGTAGAAGTAGAAAATAGAAAACAACATCAGAATCTAACCATCGCAGTGGAATAAAATAGAATAGATATTAACGTATCTTTACACCAAAACAAATATATCTGTTCATATATTACATCATCAGAGTACATCAATCACAACTCTACATCAATAACATACAACTTGATACACAACTAAACAACACAACGGAATATATATATATATATAAACAAGTACGGGAGTACGTCTCGTCATCCAGCCCATCTCCTGAGCTCCACAGCATCCTTCCCTGTATCCTACAAAACTCGTTCTGACCCGAGCATTACAGTTAAATAACACCCGAGTCAGTTTGGAATACCAGCGTGAGAAAATCACACTCAATTGATTATTAAAGTTTCAAAAATCCTTTGAAAACAAAAGCATCCCGTAAGACCGTGCCACAAATAAACATGTCGGGTTTTTACCTTACAATGGCTAAAACAATTTTTATAGAAATCCTCTAATATTATAATAGGGTCTATATACAAATACTTATAAAATAGCCGAAATTGTTACATTATTAAATTCCAGCTACTAGCCACAGAGTGAGTAATACAAACAAAACTCGTACGAGGCTCGTAGGGAGAATGGATTTCCAACTATTGACTAGGCACTGGGTACCACCTGTCACAGTACGTGGCCTAGATCACAGTACCGAGGAGTACGCCCGCTCCCCTGCAACACAAGACCGGGACTACCCCTTACTGGATAATCCCGAGTGAGATCACCCCGCGGTTGGGTTAGCAACCTCCCAATAAGCCCAAATAAAGGGACATCTAGGTAGAGATGGCCTCATCCTGCTTGGATGCTACCCACCTAGCCTTGCTGCATAACCCTTGATTTTCAGTCATTTCCGGTTGATGAGGCTTGAGGCTAAGCATTACCTTTTTAGAACATATCCCTTAGAATGTCCATCATCCACTTGACGATGTTCCGAAAGCATTCATCCATACAAGTCCGTCCCGGGTTCGAACGGAACCGAATGCACTACTCCTACTACATCCATTTTGGAAATATCCTTAGGATTAGTAGCGACTAGCCCTTGCACTTCACTGCTCCATCTTCAAATCCAAAATCGTTTCCTACAAAACGTACAAACCGGATTGAAGTGGTTTTCAAGAAATAAATCCCGATCCCGGTCTCTTCGAAACGATCAACGCATTTGGCCAAATATTGATGGTCGGTTATTTAACTATCAATTAATATTCACAACATCCATCAAATAATAAATAATTTTCTAAATAATTTGTTAACCTCAAAAATATCTACACAAGATATATTTTCACTTTTCAAACCCCTTTGAAAAACAGCCTTCAAAGCAATCTTCCTTTCTCAGAATAAATTCCAAGTATTTCTATTTCCGCTGGAATCACCAAGCACAAAACTTTAGATTTTTAAAATAAATTTAAAAATACTTTATTGCAAAATATAATTAGCATTTAATTTAGAAAAATTACTTTAATACTTAATTCAAAATAATAATCTAGAAACAACTAAAATAAGGTTACCTTATACTATATATTATATTTTCTTCTTTAAAATACCAAATCATTCTTTAAATAATTATTACGATAGTAGATTAAAATAAAATACTTACTTTGGAATTTAATTTAAAACATTTAAGTTAAGACTACTTCAATAATTGGCTAAAAATATATACTATATGAATATTTGAAAATAGGGTTACTTTATAAAATATAAAACCAGGTTTTCACTTTTTAAAACAGAATTACTAAGTCATCTTTTAAATAACTACTACGACAAGAGATTTGAAAAATATTTACTTTAGAATTTAAAATATTAGAAATAATAAATTTTCTAAAACTTGCTTTTTAAAACAACATTAAAGATTTTAACTTATATTTAAAAATTTACTTCGAACGTACTTGGCTATCCAGAGAAACGTACTTCTCTTCACATTCTTCTTTAAATTTTCAATTTCAAACACTTGAATCAATCTCCAAATTGATTTCCAATTTACTCCCATTTATTTCAAAATCTATTAATTTCAGATTTATTTCTTAATTAAGATTTAAAATATTTTTAACTAAGAATACCAATTTTTGATTTCTCAAATTACTTCTTAATCCTTTTAAATAAATTTAAACTTTGAATATTAAAATAATTCTAATTTCCTTTAAAATAATATCACTTGATTTTACAATTTATTAATTTCTGTTTATTCAAAATCTTTTCATACTCGAAGTTATTTATTAGTATTTTAATATCACTTCCATTTCTTTCAATTCATTCTTAATTTATTCACATTTTCTATAGTTATTTCGCATACAAATTTACTTCCTTTTATTTTCTTTCCAACAATCCAATTTTTTTATTATATATAATTCATTATACCCAAATTTATCCCATCAAACCATAACATTCAATATTCCAATATAACTCATCATAGAATATCAATATTCACAATAGAGAATATTAAATAATTTAAATAAATGTTGAGGGGACCAGTTGGACCCCTCCAACCTGTTTTCCCTGCATCCACAGACGTTAGCACAATATAAAATACCAATTCAAAAATATACCAAACTATAGCACATCAATTAATTCATCCATTCAACCAATTATTTAAATTTAATCATTTAAATTTAAATTTAAATTCAGCTGAGTGAGATTACTCACCTTTCCCTTTTTGTTCGGCAATCTGATCCAATCTCGACTTGTTCCCTTTTGGATTTTGACCTTGAATAAATATTAAATGGTTTTATTAATATTCGAACAATCAATTATCGTTAATCAATTTAATTTATACTAATAATTTTATTTTCAACTAATTTTCCTCTTTTTATAAATTTTACAACATTTTAAAATTCCTATATCTCAGTAACTCTTATATATATATAGATATATGCATTTACTATTTCACCTATCTCTATGTATATACGTATACATCTGTATCTTCTTTTGATTAAAACTGAATTAATTTATACCTTTATTAAAAATATTTTTTCTACATAATATATAAATATTTATCTATTCAATTTTAAATTTTAAAAATAAGAATCGTTACCTAACCTCACTGCTTACACAACCCTAAGCCACCACCTCCGCGAGCTCGACGCAACCAATTCGATCCCCCTTGACTGAATCGATCGGCTCCTCCATTGACACAGACCACTTCCCTCAGCTATCGCACGCGCGCGCGGCGCCTCTAGCCACTGTGAAACCCTACCTCGTCACCACCTTCCTTGTTCGCACGCGAAGACGAAACCCTCGCGAGCTCGAATCCTTGCGCTGATAGGATGATCAAAATCACAGCGATCATTGGAAGCATTCAGGCAAGCAGCTGAGGCCTTGGCAGCATCCCCCCTCGATTTATCGCCGCAACCCCAACCATAGTTCGCCGCTCCTGAACGAGCTCGTGCTCGACTTGAACACGCGACGAAAAGAATCGACAAAGTCGACTTCGTGAATTTGGGCTTTTGATCTTTAATTTCTCTTCTTTTTTTTATGCAGGGAAAGGATTTTAGTTTTCAATTTAAGGGAAGAGAGAGGATTAATTGATCGAACGAGAGGACATTATTCTTCGGCTATAATTTCTCTTAGAGGCTTGCGAAATGAAATGAATGAAAACATGATATAAAGTTGAAAGAAGCTTGTTGTAGAAGAGAAGCTACAGTGCTTCTAATGGGAAAGAAAAAAAACGACGACGTGAAATTATTCAGCTGGTTGACAAGAATATAAATATATATTATTTTAAATTCAAATTTAAATACAAATTGTCTCGATTTACGAAGCCTAAAATCACGAACTCCTATCGAGGTGTGCCGCTAGGCGTTTATAACGTTATACCCCTATTTCGAATGAAATTGAAAAGATTCTGAGTCCAAATTCGATCGTATGGAGAATATAGCTTTTTGAATCGAATTAAAGTATTTAATTTTCGATATTAATTCTAGCGCGTATATATATCGTACGCTCACACAACAACTCCAACCAATACGAAATTTGAAATCCGATAATAATTCAATATTACGGACCCAATGGGGCTGGTTTCGTGAATTCCGAGACTGTGCCTTGGAAAGCTATTTTTAAATTCAATTTAAACCATAAAATTTCAAAACTGAACAAATCACTGTAAAATTTAATTTTACAACTTCTAATATCCTCAGTGTTATCAATATAAATTTTATAAGCCTTCAAATTATTTTTAACAGGCTTAGAACTCCAGATGCAACATTTTACCCAACTTTAAATTATTTATTTCAATAAGTTAATTATCAAATAAATAAAGATCTTTGAATTCAAGTTAAAAAAATTAACTTTTAAATATTTAAAATCAATCAAAGACTCTGATTTTAAATGCTCAAAAATTCCGGGTCTTCACATTCCTCCCCTTTAAAAGAATTTCGTCCCTGAAATTACTAGTTAGGAAGAATGGTCCAATACCTGTTACTATTTTCCAAAACCAAACGGTTTAATTAACTTGCCATAACATATTCTTTTTATTAAAGACCCACTATTACTTCAACCAACTTTCAAAACCTTCCATATTTTTCAAATAACTTATTCAACTATTCAAATTATAATTCAAAACCAAGTTTAAAATTTTCAAAATTTCTCAAAAATTTTCTAACTCTCTAAATTTCCAATGTTTTGCCAGCGTCTCGTTTGTGCAGCTAGCTCGGTGCAACTACAAAAGTCCACTACGGGCACCCAAATTCCAAAATAAAATAGAAAGCCAAGTGGCTCGATCAAAAACCCAATCCAATTTCATACCGAAATTTAAATACATACCTTTTTGTCGAGCAATTCAAATTTATCTTCTGAAATCAAAACAAAATTTTTCTTTCTCTTCCCTTTATATTACATGCATATCTTACATAGCAATATGTCCAATCACAATATTCAAAAAAAATTTATCGACTTTCTTACGAATGTCAATATCTATTCATTCAAATGTTGACTTAGATTATATTGTAATATCAATTTCCAATTAAGAATTCGCCATTCTTTTCTTAAGTTTAGTATAAGCATTTTATATGCTCCTTTATACTTATTTCCACCTTACCACTTTAGTTTATATCTACTTCTATTCAAGTTAGTTTTCCCAATTCCATAAGAATTCAATTTATCTTTAACTCTGAATATTTGAAATTTTATTTTCTATTTATAACTAATTCATGTCACTATTTTAAATTAGTTTCATTTACTAATTTATTTCAATTTCCAGTTTGAAACCGTTTTGTCGTTAACAAAATTTTCCAAAAATTTTCAAAAATTTTCTAACTCGCAAAATTTCCGAAATTTTTTGGCAGTCTCCTTTGTACGAAGGAGCTTTTGCAATTTGACAAAAGATATAAATATATATACATCGACCCACCCGGTCGGAAAAACCAAAAACAGTTCGTATTTCCTATTTTTATTGCGTAGGTGTACCTTATTTAGCATTTTTAAGCAAGCAGCTTATTATTTAAGCAATTAGCGCAACCAAATCCAGCCACACGGTTTCCAGGTACCTGTACTTACTCAATTTAAACATGTAAGTGCCATATATATGAAGTTTAACAACATTTCATTTACTTCCAATAGTTAAACACATGAATTCTAAAAGAAATGCACACCAAACACTTTCCGTAAGCAATTTATATAGTTTCCATACTAATTCAACTGTTTCGATTAATTTATAAACCGTTTTCATTCAATTTGAATGGTTTAAAACTCAATCGCTCACATTTAATTCATTTTTAAGCAAACCGAACTCATATTTAATTCAATTTCTCTCAAAATCAATTTATTTTACTCCTACAATTCATAGAATTTTAATTACTTCCATTTAAGCCAAATGACGATTTATTCTATGCAATTTGACGAGATCTATGTGAATAAATAAGTTGTAAAAACCTGCATATTTATTGGTTGTATATTAAAATATTTTATTTAAATATAACATCATTTGTCGGATTATGGTCCGAAAGTTACGTTTTGCAAACGGTCGAATTGGAGCTCAAGACCACTTCCATTGTGTTCAAAACGTCGTTTTCGATCTTTTTGAGCATAAGCTTCGATATGTATCGAGTAAGTCATAATTGGCTACTTTTTCTATTGGGTTTAGGGTTTGGGTTCAGCCCACTAGCTTAACTAATACCCTAACTCAGCCCTCTCCTCTCCATTCTCCCATTCCACTCTTCTAAACTCAAGCTCCAACTGAAAATGGTGGAAGGGAAAGGGAAATAGAAATTGCTAACCCTAGTTTCTTTTTGCATCTTGATTCTTGCTCCAAAATCAAAGTGAAGCCATAGGTAAGCTTCATCTCCATCTTCTCCATCTCTTCTCCTCTTCAATTTCAGTAATTTCCTAACCCTAACTTAGGAAATACTTGCTTTGATTCTAGATTGAAGCTTGTAGTATTGAAGTGGAGTGTAGTTGGTTGATTCCTTGCATTTGTGCTTCTTCTCCTTTGTTTTTGTGTAAAAAGGTGAGTTTTTAACTCACATCTACCTCTCTTGCTATCATTGATGTTAGGTATGATTTCCTAACAAATATTCATGTGCTATTGCTTTGATTTGAAAAAGATTTGGAATTCATTTGATAAGGGCAAGAAGTGCTGGAAAACAGCCTTCGGCCGACCGAGCGCAGGCTCCGGTCGACCGACCTGCTTCCAGACCACTTCTTTGCTTTTGTTTTGGGTGCAGGAAATTGGCTTCGGCTGACCGACTCAGGAAGTCCGGTCGACCGACCTGCTACCCCGAGCCATGTTTTGTTTTCTGCATCTGGCCAGCCGACCGACCCTGTAGTCCGGTCGACCGACCTGCTCTGTTCTACCTGTTTTGCCTATTTTAGCATATTTGATTGGTTTTCCAGATTTTATCGATTCAAGTTGGTTTTTAGTGTTTGTTATTGCATCTTTGACTTTGATAACTTATTATTGACTTCATCCACGGGTTTTTGTAAATAATCTTCTAAATTGCATTAAAAGCTCGTTTCTCTAATTTATAAATTCTATTTAAAACACACACTTTCGCACTTCGAGCGAAGTGGAAGGGTGATTAAATGGTTGGGCAAAACACGGACCATGAATCTGTGCGTTTGTCCTTCCAATTAATCCCCGACCTATTCAATTGATCGTTTTGACCTTCGGGTTTGGTTTATCGATGATATGAGGTAAACTTTGTACTGCTTTGAGTGTGAAAGTGGCTGACGGATAGTAAACCGTTTAGTGCGAATGAGTGGTTATGGGACATACGTTAACACTTTTAGGATTCCTTTTCGAGAGTTGTGACACATTCTGCCAGTTAGTGGTGTCCAGTACTGGGTCTTTGACCTTCACCACTATAGTTTGTTGCCCTATAAAGTATCGCTCTGATGTTGGCCTTATGTGCCGCATGAGTGATATTGGGTTTGTTGCCTTTGGGTATGTTGCCTTCGGGTATTTGGCCTTCGGGTTTGTACCTTCGGGTGTGTGCCTTCGGGTTTGTTGCCCTATATAGTATCGCTCTGATGTTGGCCTTATGTGCCTCATGGGTGATATTTGGGTTTGGAGCCTTCGGGCTCATGGATCCTTGTTTATACAGTACTGAGCTCGAGCAATTTTCTTATGTTTCCTTGATATGTATATTCCCTTGGTATCGCCCATCGGTGTTGGTCTTTTTGAGCCGCATGATGTATAATGATTACCTTGTGGAACTTGTATACCTTATGGGTATTTGTTATTTGCCTTTTGGCTTGCTTTGGGATATTTATATCCTTTGTTTATTTGAGTTGCCGATGATATGAGGCTTGTTCTATACAATTCATCTTTTGTTGATGATTGTGTTATCTCCTCTAGAGATATTTGTTATACTTTGTAACCTTGTAGGTTTATGATTGTTCAGTTTATCAAACTGATTTGTTTAGCTAGATTGACCCGGGTATTTTATACTCGGGTCAGACCGAGATGTTTCTGGTTAGGTGCTTTGGACTTAGCCTCTTTTGCTTCCGCATGGACTATTCCGCTAGTTTCTTTTTGTCTTAGCTTTCTTGTAGTCCTTATATGTTGTAACTCTGATATGTATTCTTGTGAACTCGTCTGTATATTGTGGTTTGCTATACCACTTGATATGTATCATTTTGTATACTCTTTTATGTATCTATATATGTGTATGTGATGATTTACTGTTCTGTGATGTATATTACATTTGAGTTGTTATATTCTGTTCTGATAGATCCTATAGCCATTGTAGTCTTGCTTTAAATATTTACTGAATACGTCGAACTGTTTGTGATTCTACTTTTTGACGTGTTTAGTGAATAGTTAAGGTAAGATTACACATGGTCGCTCCTATCCAGCCTTATACTCCGTGTTAGCAGACGGTATTATCTATACAATATTCTTTGCTAACGTGGGTATAGAGGTGGGGCGTCACAGCGTGGTATCAGAGCGCTGCGTTCAGAACAAAATATGATAAACACAGAACAGAAGCCCATATTACGGTACATCAAAGTGTAACAAGTGTTATAGATCTTTGAATCATCGTGCTTTTATTCCCTCCGTGTTTTTGGGGTAGATAGGATTTGGGGAATACGTCTAGGAATATATTTTATTCCGTTGTATTCCGTATTGAAATATCTACCTTGTAGTGAATCTTTATCTTCTTCAACTTTCAGCTTATGGCTAGAAGAGGCAGAGGACGACGCTCGGGTGCTGGGCAATACAGTGGCTCGCATCCGGACGGCGTTTATATGTCTGCCGATCAGTTTATGGAGTTGTTTAGGAGCACTCAGCCTCCAGTTCCTGCTCGAGTGTCTCCACCTCGCAAGTCTACCTTTGCACGCCTGTGCAGTGATTTTGTTCATCTTGGAGGAAAGCCGTTTAAAGGCTCTGAGTCCGTTCTTGAGACCCAATCTTGGTTTCGCACGTGCGAACGTATCTTCTCTAGAATGGATATTTCTAATCATGATAGAGTTCTTGTAACTTCTAGCTTATTGCGAGAGCGTACCCTTGATTGGTACGAGCTTCTTGTAGCCGAAATTGATGAGTCTGCTCTTTCTTGGACTCGGTTTTGGGAACGATTCGAACTCAAGTTCCTTCCTGAATCTGAGAAAGCTTTGTTGTCCCGGCGCTTTCTTGAGTTGAAGCAAGGGGAGTCTTCTGTTTCTGAATATGTTGCATCTTTCGAGGCCTTATCTAAGTATGGTCTTGAATTCATTAGTACCTCATATAGGAAGAATCTGAAGTTTGTATCTGGCCTTAAGAAATGTCTTAAGAAGTTTTTAATGCTCCAGCTTAAGCTTTCCTTTGAGGAGTTGGTTGATTCAGCACTTCATCTCGAAGCCTTCGAGAAGGAGTGTGATTGTGGGAATGATGTTGAGGTTCGCAAGAACGCCAAGAAGAGGCAGTTTCCATTCGATAAACGGAAATTTTTCCCTTCCAAGAAGAAAAAGTCCGGTTAATCTGATTCTCCGTCTCAGTCTGCTGGAACACCTTCCATTCGAAAGTGTTTCAATTGTGGTTCTCCTGATCATATGATTCGAGCTTGTCCTAAGCCTCTCTTCTGCCGCTATTGCAAGAAGGAAGGCCATCGTAGTTCCACTTGTCCCATTGCTACGAATAATTCTCAACCAGGCAAGCCAAGTATAGCAGATGCTCCTGGAGGTTCTTCTCGAGCATAAGGTATGTCTCCATCTATTTTGGTAGGTCTCTATTTTCTTTATGATTTCGATTCCAATTTGATGGTATCATTTTATTCTTTAATCCCTCATGACGAGGAAAGTGTTGTTTCTCTCATTCTTGTAGTTTGAGAATTTTCTGACATTTTGGTTTTGTCTTAGGGTTATCACCTAAGCAATCTTTTGAGTAGTGTTAAGGTCTTTTTAGCTCGACCTTACCACTGGTTTTCATTTGGCTACGAGTTGCGGAAGTTAGGATTCCACTTACCACATTCTGCACTCGTTGTGATTCTTATAAATGATTTGTTATGTCATTCAGTTTGTCTAGCTCATTTCATCCATTTTATGAATCGAGTATTCTGTGAATATCTCATTGATTCCATTTTTGGTATTTTATTGGTTTTGGATGGAAATTAGCAACTTAAAATTTTTGCAAATCTTTTTCATAAGATAAGTATAAATGGGATTTTTGTTCTTAAAACGAACAAAGAATATTTTTAAAAGTTTTTAGAAACATGTTTATCATATAGAAGATGATTTTGTGATTGTATTGCCCATTGAGTGCTTTAAGAATTCTGGTCGATGCGCTTGATCAACGTTATCGATAGGAATTTCCTAAACCCTTTGATGAGACAATCAGGCACAGTAAATTGATTTGGAATAAGTAAATTTTTCTTGAAAGATTATTACATAAAGATAATTGTAATTTTGAAAGTCTTAGCCTTTTTTTGGGAAAGAAAATTAATTTAAAAGAACTCTTTCTTTTCGATATCCCTATTCTTGTTATTCCCATAGGGAACCAATGCTTTATCTTTTGTACCAATGCTAATCGTATTGGTTTGGCTGCCGTTCACTTGCAAAAGAGAACGTGCTATCATTTATTCTTCTAAATAGTTATAGCCTATCGAGACTAGATGTGACAGTCATGATTTAGTGCTCGCGGCTATTGTTTTCGCTTTTAGAGTTTGGCATCATCGTTTATTTATGGCGGAGAAATTTGTTCTCCACCTCGATCATAAATCTTTGGAATATTTATTTTCTCATAAGGAGCTTAATGATGGCTTGAGTTCCTTGCATCTTATGGCCTTGATATTCTTTGTATACTCCCGGAAGGGGGGTCGTGTTGCCAATGCACTTTTTTATAAGTAACAAGTGATTGTTTCTTTGTTGATGTCCGAATGGAACGATCTTTTTACCAAGTTCATCGGACGTTTTATTGTGCTTCTTTTTGTTGGGCTTCGGTTCATTGACGTATTGTTTGCATTACGTCGGTGTTCCGAATATTTGAGCTTAGGAATCTTGAGAATTCTCTAAGCAAGCAAGTTCGGGCTTATCTTTTCGTGCTGTTTATTGTGAGCTTCGTCTTCGGATATTCTTTTGTGCTGATATGCCTTTTGGTTGTTACTATTTATTTTCTCTTTAAGTATTGCGAGGACGCAATTTCTTTAAGGAGGGGAGTCTGTAACAACCCGCATATTTATCGGTTGTATATTTAAATATTTTATTTAAATATAACATCATTTGTCGGATTATGGTCCGAAAGTTACTTTTTGCAAACGATCGAATTGGAGCTCAAGACCACTTCCATTGTGTTCAAAACGTCGTTCGCGATCTTTTTGAGTATAAGCTTCGATATGTTTGGAGTAAGTCGTAATTGGCTACTTTTTCTATTGGGTTTAGGGTTTGGGTTCAGCCCACTAGCTTAACTAATACCCTAACTCAGCCCTCTCCTCTCCATTCTCTCATTCCACTCTTCTAAACTCAAGCTCCAACTGAAAATGGTGGAAGGGAAAGGGAAATAGAAATTGCTAACCCTAATTTCTTCTTGCATCTTGATTCTTGCTCCAAAATCAAAGTGAAGCCATAGGTAAGCTTCATCTCCATCTTCTCCATCTCTTCTCCTCTTCAATTTCAGTAATTTCCTAACCCTAACTTAGGAAATACTTGCTTTGATTCTAGATTGAAGCTTGTAGTATTGAAGTGGAGTGTAGTTGGTAGATTCCTTGCATTTGTGCTTCTTCTCCTTTGTTTTTGTGTAAAAAGGTGAGTTTTTAACTCACATCTACCTCTCTTGCTATCATTGATGTTGGGTATGATTTCCTAACAAATATTCATGTGTTATTGCTTTGATTTGAAAAAGATTTGGAATTCATTTGATAAGGGCAAGAAGTGCTGGAAAACAGCCTTCGGCCGACCGAGCGCAGGCTCCGGTCGACCGACCTGCTTCCAGACCACTTCTTTGCTTTTGTTTTGGGTGCAGGAAATTGGCTTCGGCTGACCGACTCAGGAAGTCCGGGCGACCGACCTGCTACCCCGAGCCATGTTTTGTTTTCTGCATCTGGCCAGCCGACCGACCCTGTAGTCCGGTCGACCGACCTGCTCTGTTCTACCTGTTTTGCCTATTTTAGCATATTTGATTGGTTTTCCAGATTTTATCGATTCAAGTTGGTTTTTAGTGTTTGTTATTGCATCTTTGACTTTGATAACTTATTATTGACTTCATCCACGGGTTTTTGTAAATAATCTTCTAAATTGCATTAAAAGCTCGTTTCTCTAATTTATAAATTCTATTTAAAACACACACTTTCGCACTTCGAGCGAAGTGGAAGGGTGATTAAATGGTTGGGCAAAACACGGACCATGAATCTGTGCGTTTGTCCTTCCAATTAATCCCCGACCTATTCAATTGATCGTTTTGACCTTCGGGTTTGGTTTATCGATGATATGAGGTAAACTTTGTACTGCTTTGAGTGTGAAAGTGGCTGACGGATAGTAAACCTTTTAGTGCGAATGAGTGGTTATGGGACATACGTTAACACTTTTCAGATTCCTTTTCGAGAGTTGTGACACATTCCGCCAGTTAGTGGTGTCCAGTACTGGGTCTTTGACCTTCACCACTACGGTTTGTTGCCCTATAAAGTATCGCTCTGATGTTGGCCTTATGTGCCGCATGAGTGATATTGGGTTTGTTGCCTTTGGGTATGTTGCCTTCAGGTATGTGGCCTTCGGGTTTGTACCTTCGGGTGTGTGCCTTCGGGTTTGTTGCCCTATATAGTATCGCTCTGATGTTGACCTTATGTGCCTCATGAGTGATATTTGGGTTTGGAGCCTTCGGGCTCATGGATCCTTGTTTATACAGTACTGAGCTCGAGCAATTTTCTTATGTTCCCTTGATATGTATATTCCCTTGGTATCGCCCATCGGTGTTGGTCTTTTTGAGCCGCATGATGTATAATGATTAACTTGTGGAACTTGTATACCTTATGGGTATTTGTTATTTTCCTTTTGGCTTGCTTTGGGATATTTATATCCTTTGTTTATTTGAGTTGCCGATGATATGAGGCTTATTCTATATGATTCATCTTTTGTTGATGATTGTGTTATCTCCTCTAGAGATATTTGTTATACTTTGTAACCTTGCAGGTTTATGATTGTTCAGTTTATCTAACTGATTTGTTTAGCTAGACTGACTCGGGTATTTTATACTCGAGTCAGACCGAGATGTTTCAGGTTAGGTGCTTTGGACTTAGCTTCTTTTGCTTCCGCATGGACTATTCCGCTAGTTTCTTTTTGTCTTTGCTTTCTTGTAGTCCTTATATGTTGTAACTCTGATATGTATTCTTGTGAACTCGTCTGTATATTGTGGTTTGCTATACCACTTGATATGTATCATTTTGTATACTCTTTTATGTATCTATATATGTGTATGTGATGATTTACTGTTCTGTGATGTATATTACATTTGAGTTGTTATATTCTGTTCTGATAGTTCCTATAGCCATTGTAGTCTTGCTTTAAATATTTACTGAATACATCGAACTGTTTGTGATTCTACTTTTCGACGTGTTTAGTGAATAGTTAAGGTAAGATTACACATGGTCGCTCCTATCCAGCCTTATTCTCCGTGTTAGCAGACGGTATTATCTATACAATACTCTTTGCTAACATGGGTATAGAGGTGGGGCGTCACATAAGTACTTATGTTTTATAACCAATCTAAATTGATTTAAACTCAATTTATACTTAATTCCATTCCATTTTTAAATTTATTCACAATTCATATATTTTCATTTTCATTACATTTCAAATTTGAATCCATTCACTTGCATTTCATTTCTTATTGTCTCCAAGTTATTTCAATCCCTTAATAATTTAAATGGTTTACAATTATTTAATTAAGAATATCATTCCATTAAATATTATCAGTAACTCACCGAATTTTATTTCGGTTAAAATTTATTTTCACTTGATTTATATCCAATCCAATATTATTAAGCTTAGTTTAAGTTGAATTCAATTCAATTCTCCTCCAGCGATTTAGCTTAAGTTAATTTATTTCAATTTATTCAAATTTTATACTTAAGCTCATTTTCATTACCAGTAAATTTTCTTTTCTATACAACTTAATTCTATCTCAAACAATTCTCATTCTAAATCTACAATTTCATTTGGTTAGTTATTATAAAAATTTAACTTTCCAGATTCAACTCATTCAATTGATTACATGGCCATTTCCAATTTATTTCCACTTATTTGGATTTTATTTGCAATTCATACTATTACTATTTTAATACAATTTCATTTTTATTCGATACCTTTCCAATTATATTTAATTTGTTACACCTCAAGTCAAATTTTAATTTATAACTCAAATTCTGAATCCACTATCCATTTTCAATTTACCACCCAATATCATGAACTCACAATTCAATTACATTTACTTCACCAACAAATCGAATTGAGTTGAAATATATACAGTATATATTTATAGATATGTAAAGTTAGATTTTATTTTAATTTACTTTTTATGAATATATACAGTATATATTTATAGATATGTAAAGTTAGATTTTTAAACCCTATATAGTTTATTTTGAAGATAAAATATATACACACACATTTTAATTTACTAGATATCATTCAAAAATAAAATAAAAATGCTTAACTAACTTATTTAGATTATTTAGTTACTAAAAGATTTTCAAAATGGAATTAGTTTAAAATTTAATTACTTGTTTAAACTAAATTAAATTTAAACTTATTTAATTGGTAACAAGTTGTTCGATTATTTCAAATATTAATAGACAATATAATGCTATTCAAGGTTAAATCTGATAGAAGCAAGTCGGATCGGATTGGATTACAAACAAATTAAAGGTGAGTAAATCTCAAATGTGACGACCCGGAATTTTCAATCATTTAAAATCGCAATATTTAATTGATTTTAAATATTCAATAGAGTAATTTTAACTTGAATTCAAGTATCACTATTTATTTGATAATTTAATTATTGAAATAAATAATTTGAAGTTGAGCTAAATGTTGAATCTGGAGTTTTAAGCCGGATAAAAATAACTTGAAGGCTTGTAAAATTCATATTAATAATACTGAAGGTGATAAAACTTAAAGCGTTTTGTTAAGCTTTGAAATTTTATATCGTTTAAATTGAATTTAAAAATAGCCTTCCGAGGCATAGTCTCGGAATTCGATGAAACTAGTTCCATTGGGTCCATAATATTGAATTATTATCGGATTTCAAATTTCGTATTGATCGGAGTTAGTGTGTGTGTACGATATATAAACGCGCCGAAAATTTAATTGATAATAATCAATTCGAATTTGAATTAAAAATAAGTGAACACTATAGCAAGGCGTCTTCAACACGCTTCCTTTGCCTTCGCGAACACACCATCCCTTATCCTGTTTCTTTTCGAACACGAGACCCTTCCTTATTCCCTCGGTTCAAGTCGAGAGCTTGAAGAAGTCCATGGCCGAACAAAATATGATAAGATGCCGATATTTCACTTCGGTCTCCTCCTCACCCTTCCATCTCAAGTCCACCATAAAATTCCCAAATCGCAATTCAATAACAGAACTCAAAATTCAAAATTTCTCCTCGTTCTAAATTAAATGCGAATTGAATATAATGGCTGCCCTCGTCTTAATTCAAATCGATTTGTTCGATTTCTGGGAACTAGATCGTGAGCCTTGTCTCGCGAACATGGGTCGGTCGAGCGGCAGATCTGGATACTCGTGCGAGGCAAAGGGCACTCGATGATGGTCTCGATCTTCTCGCGCATGGTCGACTTCGATTTGGGGGGGAACGCAGCGTCACTGGGTGGTGGCTGCACGATTGACGGGCTAGTGTATTGAGTGGGGTCGTGGGTTGGCCTGGCAAGGATGGGGCTTAGGGATTGGAAGGCTCGAATGCGGTTTAAGGTTGGTGGGTGGTGATTGTCGTTGATAGCAGGGTGGTTTGGGCCACGGTCACATGCAGGTTGGAGGCTGGAGCGGGGAGGTGTTGTGCGAGTTGGTGACCTCGAGGTTATGCAAGTAATGAAGCGTGTTGGTTCAGGTCTCGAATTAGGACCAGGTTTCGCCGTGAGAGGGTAATTTACATTTACTAATTTCTATTAATGTAATACTTTTATTAAAATCAAATTCTTATAAAATTTAATGTGACCTGACATGTTAATAAAACCATTTGTTAAAACAGAGGGGAAAATATATATAATAATGTATATAGGTAGGTTTTGAGAAATATCTTAGGTAATTATAAAGTTCATGTAAAAATTGGATTTTTATATTGTAAAAAAAAATACTATATGGATTATTTCGAAAGTAAAATAAATAAGTATGTACCCACCTTTGTAATTTACTAAATTATTATCTTCTTTAAAATAAGGTGTGATGGTGATTAACTTTTTGTTTTACAGACATATTTAAATTATTTTAGTTACTAAAGATTTGTAAAAGAAAAATCAGTTTAAAACTTAATTCTTAGTTCAAATTTAAAATCTTTAGTTTAAAATTAAATTATTAGTAAACTAAATTTTGTTAAAGATAATAAAATATGTAGTTAATCAATTTATCAAAAAGGAATTTAATTGTTCAATTGACTTGAATATTAATGAAATGTAAAATGTTTATGCAAGGTAAATTGTGAAGAATTGTGACAGAACAAGCTGGTTTGGTAATGGGTTGCAAACGGAATAAGGTGAGTTAATCTCACTCAGCTAAATTATAATTTAAATTTAATTGGTTAAATTTAAATAATTGATTGATTGATTGGCTTTGGTATGTTGTAATAGGTATAGTATTATATATTACACCTTGAAATGATTGATTTCCCGCATTTTATTTCGAAGATATTTATATTGTGCTAACATCTGTGGATGTAGGGAAAACAGGTTGGAGGATGCAACTGGAACCCTCAATATTTATTGTTTAATATTCTCTGATGTGATTACTTGATATTCTATGTTGAATATATTGGGATATTGAATGATATGATTGGATTGGATATATTGGTTAAAATGAATTACCAAAAATATATAAATTGGATTTTGGAAAGAAAATAAAGGAAATAAAGTTGTAAATGAAATAATCTTAGAAATTTAATAAAATTAGAATGAATTGAAAAGAAATGGAAGTATGTTAAATACTAATAAATAACTTCGAGTATGAAAAGAAAAGGGTTGGAATAAACAGTAATTAATGACTTATAAAATTATGTGATATTAATTTAAATGAATTATTTTAGAACTTAAAGTTTTAAATTTATTTAAAGGAATCAGAAGTAAACTAAGAAATCTAAATTGGTATTTCAATTAAAAGTATCTTAAATCATAATTAAGGAATAAAATCTGAAATTAAAGGATTTTGAATGAATGAAGTAAATTGGAATTCAATTTGGGAATTGATTTAAGTGTTTGAAATTGGATATTTGGAAGAATAAATTCATGGTGGGAATTTATTAAAGGAATGAGAAAAATTGTTTGAAATAAATAGTGATTTATTTTTAAAGGATGTGAAGAGAAGTATATTTCTCTAGGTAGCCAAGTACGTTTTCAAAGTAAGTTTAAAAAAATAAAAATAAAAACAAAGGTTTTAATGTTGTTTTACAAATATTTTCTTGGAAATTTATTATTTCTAAATGTTTAAAATTATAAAGTAAATATTTATTCAAATCTATTACCGTAGTAATAATTTATAAAGAGTGACTTAGTAATTCTGTTTTAAAGGTGAGAATCTAGTTTATATTTATAAAGTAAACTTATTTTCAAATATTCATATAACATATATATTCAATCAATTAATGAAGTAGTTTTAATTTAAATATTTTAAAGTAAATTCTAAAGTAAGTAATTTGTTAATTTATTATCATAATAATTATTTAAAGAGTGATTTGGTATTTTGTTTAAAGAAGAAATCTAATGTATGGTAATAAGGTAACCTTATTTCTAGAGTATTATTTTAAATTAAGTATTAAAGTAATTTTTCTATATTAAATGTTAAATATATTTTACAATAAAGTGTTTTAAATTATTTTTAAATATAAAGTTTCTGCTTGGTGATTCCAGTGGAAATAGAAATACTTGGAATTTATTCTGAGGAAAGCAGATAGTTTTGGAAAACTGTTTTCAAAGGAGTTTGAAAAGTGAAAATATATATCTTGTGAAGATATTTTTGAGATAAATAAATAACTTGGAAAATTATTTATTAGTTGATGATTGTTTGTGAATATTAATTGATAGTTAAATAACCGACTATCAATATTGGCCAAATGCGTTGATCGTTTCGAAGAGACCGGGATCGAGATTAATTTCTCGAAAACCACTTCGATCCGGTTTGTACGTTTCGTGAAAACGATTTATGGATTCGAAGATGGAGCAGTGAAGTGCAAGGGCTAATCGCTACTAATCCTGAGGATATTTCTAGAATGGATGTAGTAGGAATAGTGCCTTCGGTTCCGTTCGGACCCGGGACGGACTTGTATGGATGAATGCTTGCGAAACATCGTTAGGTTGACGATGGGCATTCTAAGGGATATGTTCTTAAAAAGGTAACGCTTAGCCTCAAGCCTCATCAAATGGGAATGGCTGAAAATCAGTGGTTATGCAGCAAGGCTTCGTGGGTTGCCCCCATTGGAGGCTGAGGTCATCCCTGTCTAGATGTCCCTTTTATTTCGGCTTAGAGGGCGGTTGCTGATCCCAACCGCGGGGTGATCTTGCTCGGGACTGTCTAGTAAGGGATGGTTCTGGTCTTGTGTTGCAGGGGATTTAGGGTGGCTCCTCGGTACGCTGATCTAGACCAGGTACTGTGACAGGTGGTACCCCAGTGCCTAGCCATTAGTTGGAATCCATTTTCCCTACGTCCCCGTACGGTTTTAATTGTGCCCAACTATTGCTGAAACGTAAGATGCAAGCATTTCAGCTAGATTCTATTTTACTTTCTATAGACACTATTATAATATCAGAGGATTTTAATAAAAACGTTTTAGCTATCGTAAGGTAAAAACCTGACATGTTTATTTGTGGCGTGGTCTTACGAGATGCTTTTATTTTCAGAGGATTTTTTTTGAAACTTTAATAATCAATTGAGTGTTATTTTCTCGCGCTGGTATTCCAGACTGACTCGGGTGTTATTTAACTGTAATGCTCGGGTCAAACTGAGTATTATAGGATACAGGAGATGCTGTGGAGCTCATGAGACGAGCTGGATGTCGATACGTACTCTCGTACTTGCTCTTATATATATTCCGCTATGTTGAGTTGTTGTGTATCCATGTGTATGATATTGTTGTGCTGTGATTGATGTACTCTGATGATGTAATATATAAACAGATATATATGATTTTGAGTAAAGATCATTATTATCTATTATATTTTATTCCATTGCGATGGTTTGATTCTGATGTTGTTTCCTATTTTCTTCTTCTATCTCTTCTTCTTTAACCCAGATGGTTCGTATTTATGTACAACTTGAGTTGATTGACGTAGAATAGTGTTGACTCAAAGGGTACTGATTTGCGGGCTGTTACACTTGGTAGCTGAGCTTAGGTTGGTGATAACCTTGGCTCTTGTCGGAATTACTCATTTAAATTAGAGTCTGTAGTACTCTAGAATGAGTTTGAGCGTAATAATAGATTTGAGCGCGTATTTGTTAGTGAATATAAATTGTTTTACTATCGCGTTGATTGATTTATTGAGTGGCATATAAACCTTCGTCGACACAGTCTATGCAACTGTATCGAAGGGGTTTCTAAACATTTGAATAGAACAATTGACACGGTATTGTTTTAAATGCGGGTAAATGAAATAATTTTAACCAAAATATATATTTTGATATAAAGAAAAGTTTTTGAAAACTATTTAGCTAATATATGGTTGCTTGGATGTTAGAAATGATGATATTAAAGTATTATCATTGTTAAGTGAAAAAATTAACTAGAAATTGTAAATATAATCAAAGATTGAGAAGATAAATTCAATTATGAAATGAAATTTATAAATATGAATTATAAATGTAATTTATGCATTAAAATACAATCAAATGAGAATTTGTAAAATAAAGTGTACAAATGAATTATAGTTAAAATTTATTTAAGCAGGCTTTAGAAATTTAAAATCCCAGAGATTTGGAAATGTTTATCGAAGTGTTTTAATGATAAATGATAGCATTATTGTTTTGGAAATAATTCTGAATGGAAATCTTTTTTAAAATGGATTTTGGAAGTGTGATAGCATTGAATTCACTTCAGTCACTGGAAAATAACTTCGGTGATGACTGCAGCATCATCGATGTTCATTTTCGAGTTTCTAAGTGATGAATTGCTGCCAAATTATTTGTTGAGGAAAACCTGTTTGTTTTTGAAATTTCAAAGGAAATTTGTTGGGAATAAAAACAGGGTCGGTTTGATTTTTGAGAATTTTGATTTTGAGATGTTGGAGGTTTCAAAATGTTTGAAACCAATAACCGGGTGTTTGAAAAATCCTGATGAAATAGGTTGTAAGCTTATAAATTGAGATGATTTTTAAATCAGGAAGGAAATATTAGCTTTTAATGTTGGGAATTTAATTTTAAGTGAAAAGTTAAAAATGAAATAAGCTTGGATTGGAGAATAAAATTTAACTGGATTGAAATAAATCAAATAAGCTGAAAATAATATCCAGCTGTATTCGAATCAAGTTGAAATTGAATTGAGTTAAATAAATTTGAGTTAAAGTAAAATTGAATTGGGATAAGAATTCAATTGAATTAATGAATGGAATTAAATTCTTACCTGAACAAATGGAAAATAAATTGAATAAGGATTGGAATAAAAATATGCTTGAGTTATAGATAAGCATAAGGCTTGAGTTAAAATAAAAGAATAATATATTCAAGCCTACGATGAATGGAATTGTGTAAATAATATGTTGTGATTTATAAAATTGAAAATGGAACACAAATCCAAAATAAATATTGTTGGATGAATTGAAAAATAAAATAAAAATCCAAACTTGTATTATAACATAAATTTGAAATTAAGAAAATTTAAATGAAGAGATGTGTGGATTAAAATCAAGTTTTGAATTATAAGTTGGGGAAAGACTATTTGGATAATAATTAGATAATGAAATATGTAATGGGAACCCAATGTAGTTAACTAAAAAGCTGAATTGTGAGATAATAATGAAGTTTGGAAAATAAAACTCAATTTATAAGTTGAATTCGACTTGAGTTGTCAATAAGTAAATGTAACTGAATTGTGAGTTCATAAAAGTGATTGGTAAATTGGAAATGGTATGGTTTGCAAATAAAATCCAAATACGTAGAAATAAATTGAAATGACCTTGTAATTTATTTAAGTGAACTGAGAATGAATCGAACTTGGAAATTTGAAATTTATAATAACTAATCAAATAAATTTGTAGTTTGAAAGGAGATTGGATTGAAATAGAATCAAGTTAAATTGAAAAGAGAACTTTGTTTGCATAATGAGAATGAGCTTAAGTATAAAATTTGAATAAATTGAAGTAAAATTGACTTAAGCTAAATGAATGAAGGAGAGTTGAATTGAATTCAACTTAAACAAAGTTTAATAATATTGGATTGGTTTTAAATCAAGTGAAAATAAATTTTTAATCGAAATAAAATTCAGTGAGTTTTAAATAATATTAATGGAATGAAATTCTAGAATGAATAATTGTAAACCGTTTAAAATTATTAAGGAATTGAAATAACCTAAGACAATAAGAAATAGTATGTTTCAAGTTTAATAGAATGGATTTAAATGAATGTGGATAAGAAATAAAGTATAAATGAGTGGACTGTGAATAAAATTAAATTGGTAATGAAGATGAACCTAAATTGTTAATGGTCTCGAATAAACTAGTTTGGTTAATAAAATGAAATGCAAGTGAATGGATTCAAATCTGAAATGCAATGAAAATGAGAATATATGGATTGTGAATAAATTGAAAATGGAATAGAATTAAGTATAAATTGAGTTGAGATCAATTTAAATTGGTTATAAAACATAAAGACTTATTTATTCACATAGATCTCCTCAAATTTCATAGAATAAATTGTCATTTGATGTAAATGGAAGCAATTAAACATTCTATGAATTGATAGGAGTAAAATAAAATTGACTTTGAGAGCAACTGAATTAAATATGAGTTCAGATTGCTTAATAATAAATTAAATGTAAGTTTGTGAGTTGTTAACCATTCAGATTAAGTGGAACGATATATAAATTGGTTGTCAACAATTAAGAATTATGTTGGAACATTGGAAATGAAACAGAACAAAGTATAAATTGAATTGGTATCAATTTTAAGTAGTTATAAAATAGAATGGATATTCTATTAAGTGAACATCATTGAATTTGCATAAAAATAGTCGTCGTTGACGCAAATGAGATTGTATAAAAATCTATGAGTTAATAAAAGTAATGAAATTGATTTTTGATTCAATTGAGATAAATATGTGTTCGTTTGGATTAAAATGAATAGAATGTAAGAAATGAAGTGTAAACCATTTAAATGGAATGAAATTGATGGGTGATTTAGTTGTAAACAACTAAATTTGTATCAGAACCTTATTAATTTGCTTTTGGAAGTGTTTAGTGTATATTATACATGTGTTTAACTACTGAAATTAAGTGAAATGCTACAAACTTCTTATATTTGACACTTACATGTTTAAATTGAGTAAGTATAGGTTTTTGGAAGCCGTGTGGCTGGATTTGGGTTGCATTAATAAATAAATAAGCTGTTTGCTTAAAATGCTAAATAAGGTACGCCTACGTAATGAAAATAGGAAATATGAACTGTTTTTTGTTTTTCCAACCGTGTGGGTCGATGTATATATATTTTTCTCTTTTGTCAAATTGCAAAAGCTCCTTCGCACAAAGGAGACTCTGCCAAAAAATTTCAGAAATTTTAGGAGTTAGAAATTTTTTGAAAATTTTTGGAAAATTTTGTTAACGACAAACGAATTCAAGTTGGAAACTAAAATAAGTTAGTAAATGAAACCAATTTAAAAAATAACATAAATTAGTTTTAAATGACAAATAAAATTTAAATATTCAAAGTTAAAGATAAATTGAATTCATATGGTAATGAAAGAATCAATTTGAATAGAAATAGATATAAACTGAAGTGGTAAGACAGAAATAAATAAAGAAACACATAAAATGCTTATACTAAACTTAAGTAAGGAGTGGTGCATACTCAATTGGAAATTGATATTACAAATATAATCTAAAATAGTATTTGAATGAATAAATACTAACATTTTGTAAGAAAGTTGATATGATGTTTTTGAGTATTGTGACTGGACATATTGCTATGTAAGATATGTAGGTAATATAAAGGAAAAAGAGAATTGATTTTGATTTCAGAAAGATAAAAATTTAAAATGCTCGACAAAAAGGTATGTATTTAAATTTGGTGTGAAATTTGATTGGGATTTTGGATTGAGCCACTTGGCCTTTTGTTTTCTTTTTGGATTTGGGAGGCCGTAGAGCCATTTTTTAGTTGTACCGAGCTAGCCGCGCAAAGGAGACGTTGGCGAAATTTTTCGTAAATTTAGAGAGTTAGAAAATTTTGAGAAATTTTTGATAATTCAAAATTTTGGTTTAAATTGAAAACTTGAATGGTTAAACAAATAGTATTGTTTGAAACTATTGAGAGGGTTTGGAAAGTTAATAAGAATAATAATGGTCTTTTATAATAAAGGATAGTGGATAGAATGTTGAACAGTTTGGTTTTGAAAAAGTAAACGGGTATTGGATCATACTTCCTAACTAGTAATTTCGGGGACGAAATTCTTTTAAGGGGGAAGGAATGTGACGACCCAGAATTTTCAAGCATTTAAAATCGGAATTTTTAATTGATTTTAAATATTCAATAGAGTAATTTTAACTTGAATTCAAGTATCACTATTTATTTGATAATTTAATTATTGAATTAAATAATTTGAAGTTGAGCTAAATTGTAACAACCCTGTATTTTGTGATTTATTTTTTTTGTATATTT
Organism: Allium cepa; assembly: GCA_030765085.1. Lineage (NCBI taxonomy): Eukaryota > Viridiplantae > Streptophyta > Magnoliopsida > Asparagales > Amaryllidaceae > Allium > Allium cepa. The sequence continues at coordinate 314,459,752 of CM060937.1, forward strand.
TAATTATTTTAATTAAATTTTTGATTTAAAAACTTATTTTATTTATTTTGTGTGACGCCCCACCTCTATACCCACGCTAGCCAAGAACACTACGGTGTAGTGCTGTCAACTAGCACAGAGAATAAGGCTGTTGAGGAGCGACCATCCATGTGATTGCTTATCACACGGTGGCTATAAATAATCTTCGGAAACAAACATAGAAATAAGCATAACACAAATCAGTCACAGACATCCATATCACAGAGGCGGAAGAAGATATGAATATATAACTAGCACATGAAAGTGTACATCAGAGTAGTGGTCAAAAAGATTCACAATAATATAAAAGAATAGCAACTTATGCTATACAAAAGAATACAACTATGAGTCTATGTCTCAAGTGTATACAACAAAAAAACTGCTAACCTAAATAGTTGGCCAAAAGTCAGAGTAGCAAATCCCGGGAAGAAGTCAAGCAGAAGCACCTGTAACATCTCAGTCTGACCCGAGTATTATTTAAGAAAATAATAAACGGATCAGTCTAGCTATAAATATCAGATGACATGGTATAAAATAAGAGATATGGCATAAATATAAAATATCCATACTGACATACTACTATAAGTATGCAAATGATGATCAACAGAAGATCAATCAATAAGAGATAAATTGATATCACAAGAATATTCTCAAAGATCCAAAGAGGGCATCATACCCTAAACTTGTACTCATAACAAGTCAATGACATAAATTCTAGAAATCAACATAGGAAATCCAGAAATCACAGAAAAAGGGAAAGAGGCCTATCACATGACGGTCCGAAGACCATGGGGAGCTACCCCATATGGGTGAGTCGGAATCACCCAGATGAGGTCTAGGCTAACCAAAAAGCATAAAGGTATGTGTGAGTGGAATCACACAAATGGTGTCTAGCCTAACCTCGCAACAAAAAGGTATGTGTGAGTGGAATCACACAAATGGTGTTTAGACTAACCTTGCGGACAAAGAGATATGTGTGAGTCGGAATCACACCAATGAGGTCTAGTCTAACCTTGCAAACAAAGAGACATCGCACAATTGCTAGTCTAAATCATAAAATGATCATCATGATCAACGAGAAGTGTCAATTACACTAAGTTAGTAAATATAAAAGTTTAGTTTCATGTCCCATAACCACTAGCTTAACTTAAATATTTACGAACATATTGTAAATCTTCACTAGTAAAATTATCACTAGAGGTTCAATCGAACAAGTGCAAGAATTAACCGACGAAGCAAACGCAAGCGTTTCATACCACTTGTTTTACAAAGCCGTTTAATTAGATTTCTCATCAGAGTGAGGTAAAGGTTTGTATATACTAATAGATTGGAAAACGGGTTAAGAAAAGAGCTTTGTTATTAAAAATAGAGTTGAAATCATTTTGTTGAAAGAGTTTTGATATTTACTACTAGTATCGAAACCTTTATATTTTAAAGTGACAAATCACAGAAGCGATTGTAGAAACAATCAATCACAAAGATCACATTGGAAGATGTGAAAAAAATCCAAGGAAATCAGCTCAACAAGTTCTGTTGAATGTTTTTCAGATAAGATCCCCTACGGAGGGGGGTCCAGGGGGGTGTCAACCCCCCAAGGTGGGCGTGCGGGGGCAACGCCCCTGCTACGGGGTTCGACCTGCCCGGTCAGGTCGTAGGGGTCCAGGGTGCAGCGCCCCGTCCAAAATGGTACGACCTAGTGAAGACAAGCGGGCTACGACCTAAAACAAAAATGAGGTCTAACGACCTAAAGAATTGCGCGACCTAAGAAGGTACGCGAGCTAAGGATGAGCGACATAACAAGGTTCACGACCTAAGAAAAACAAGGTCACGCGACTTAACAGGAAACAAGGTCAAGCGACCTAAGGGGTTACGCAACCTAACGTAACACTGGTCAAACGACCTAAGGCATCACAGGTCGAACGACCTAACTGCTTAAGGGACAGACGACCTAAAGAGGTTTGCGACCTAATGGGGTTCACGACCTAAAGGTATTCGCGACTTAACGGGTTATAGGTGTAACGACCTAACGACATAAAGGCCTAACGACCTAAAGGTGAAAGGGTTACGCGACTTAGGGACAGAAGTAGGACCGAGCGACCTACGACCTAGGAGACTCATGACCTACGACCTAAGGCCCGCACGACCTAGTGAAATAGCAGAGGCAATATTAGGTTGGAGACGACCTACGACTTAAGGCCAGCGCGACCTAAAGTTTTAACACGCGAGCGACCTAACGTTATAAAGGCCAAACGACCTAAGGCTTAACTTGCGAACGACCTTCGGCTTAAGGCTTAACTCACGAGCGACCTACGACCTAACGTCCAGGCGACTTTTCCACGCGCGCAAGCCATGAACCCGAGCGACCTAAGGGTCCAGAACGACCTAAGGCTGGAAATTCACCAAAAACACTAAAAAGTGGAGTTTTTCGCCAATCCAATCCAAACCAAATGCAAAAGTGCATGTTAAAGTGATAGGGAACCATTCCCAACAGTCCAAGATAGTTATAAGCAAGAGTGTGAGATAAAAATCTCACCTTTTCACTAAAATGGATGAAGATGGAACTTGAAGCCAATGGAGAAGCAATCCAAAGCTTGAATCCAATATCTTCTAGTTGAATTTGGAGTTGAATGTTGGATTAGCAATTAAATTTGAGCTCAGAGTTTTAATTTCCCATTCTCTTCACCATTAATGCAAATTTCAAGTTAGTTAGGAATTTATGAAGAGTGAGGATAAGGGGGTTGGAACTTGGGCTTAATAGGCTAAACTAACCCAAAGTCCAGAGCGGGAAAAGTTAGTGAAATTCCACTAACTCCAAACCTATCAATGTTTATACTTAAAAAAGTTGTAAATGGCATTTCGAACTCAATGGAAGTGGTCTCGAGTCCTAATTTGACCGTTTGCAAAAAGTAGCTTTTCGGACCAATATGATAAAATATTTAAATATAAAATCGATAAATATGCGGGTTGTTACAGACTCCCCTCCTTAAAGAAATTGCGTCCTCGCAATATATATGTAAGATGGAAATAAAAAGTAACAGCCATAAAAGCATATTAACACAAAAGAAATTTGAAATAAGAAGTTCACCTCAAAGAGCAGGAGTAAGCAAGTCCGGATGTGTATGCTTGATGAATTCTCTGGATTCCCAAGAGCAATCCTTAGGATTTGAGGACCATTTAACCTTCACAAGCGGAACATCTATTTTTCGAAGGCGTTTAACCTCTGAAGCAATAATTCGAATAAGATGCTGCTTATAAGTTAAATTCGGCGAAACTTCAATTTCTTCCACAACAACAGGCTCAAGGATAGAATCGGAATCCCAAAGGCATTCTCGTAATTGAGAAACGTGAAACACGTCATGCATGGCAGAAAACTGAGCCGGTAATGCAAAGCGATAAGCCATGGAACCAATACGTTCGGTGATGGGAAATGGCCCAATATATCGAGGCGCTAACTTTCCCGAACGACTGAAACGTACAACACCTTTCATAGGTGAAACACGAATAAAAACAAGATCTCCAACAGAAAATTCTAATTTCCTTCTTCGATTATCGGCGTAGGTTTTTTGTCTACTCTGGGCTTCTTTCATCCTATGTCGAATAAGTTCAATCTTTTCTGTGGAATCACAAATAAAGTCTGGACCTAAAACCAGCTTATCACCAGCCTCAAGCCAACAAGAAGGAGATCGGCATGGCCTTCCGTAGAGTGCCTCGAAAGGTGCCATACCAATACTAGATTGGAAGTTATTATTATAGGAAAATTCAACAAGTGAAATATGATCTTCCCAACTTCCACCAAAATCAAGCACACAAGCTCGAAGAAGATCTTCAAGAGTTTGATTCACACGCTCGGTTTGTCCATCGGACTGGGGATGATAAGCGGTGCTAAAATTAAGCTTCGTTCCCAAAGCTTTTTGAAGACTCTTCCAAAATCCACTAGTAAACAATGGATCACGATCGCTAACAATAGAAGTAGGAACTCCATGCAATTTAACAATTTCTTTGATAAAAAGTTTGGCCAAAAGAGGAACGGTTCGGTTAGACCGAACGGGAATAAAATGGGCGGATTTATTAAGTCTATCAACAATCACCCATACGCTATCATGACCCGAACGAGAACGGGGAAGGCCATCTATAAAGTCCATGGAAATTTGATTCCACTTCCAAATTGGAATTTCTAAAGGTTGCAATAACCCACCAGGCCTTTGATGTTCGGCCTTGACAAGTTGGCATGTCATGCATCACTTAACAAAGTTAGCAATATCAGATTTCATTCCCTCCCACTAATAAAGTCGCTTCATATCGGCGTACATTTTACTACTACCGGGATGAATGGTGAATTTAGAACGATGGGAATCTTCTAAAATATCTTTACGAAGATCACTAATATTTGGTACGATAAGTCTACCAAATTTTCGAATGCCACCACGAGAATCAATATCAAAGTCTTTCAAACCTTCAGTATCAATTTTATCCTTAACATTTTGGCCAAGAAGAGCCAATTCAGGATCTAGCGTTTAAGCTTCAAGAATGCGGTCTAAAGAGAAGGATGAGCCTCAAGGCTACAAAAAAAAAGTGTTGAGCATAAATCGGATACGCGTTCTCCAATCTCACAAGTGGATAAAATCTCGAGATTGTTCCATTCGGATATCATCATAGAAACAACTGCTTGTTGTTTACGGCTAAGAGCATCGGCGACACGATTACCCTTACCGGGGGTATAAAGAATATCAAGATCATAAGGTGCTAGGAACTCGAGCCAACGCTGTTGATGCAAATTAAGTTCCTTTTGAGAAAATAAATATTTCAAAGACTTATGATCCGTGTAAAGGATAAATTTCTCTCCCAATTGATCATGACGCCAAATTCGAAGGGCGAAATCAATAGCCGTGAGTTCTAAATCATGTGTGGCATATCTAGTCTCGGCCGGTTTTAATTGCCTAGAAGCATAAGCAATAACACGTTCTTTTTGCATAAGAACGGCACCCAAACCAACGTGACTAGCATCAGTATAAACAACAAAATCTTGATTCCCTTCGGGAATAACTAGAATAGGAGCATCAGAAAGGAGTTCTTTCAATTTCTGAAAAGAGGCTTCACATTTGTACGACCAAATGTATTTAACTCCCTTCTTAGTCAAGCCAGTAAGAGGCACGACAATCTTAGAAAAGTCTTTAATAAAACGACGGTAATAACCCGCCAATCCGAGAAAGCTACGAATTTCAGTCACACTCTCAGGTCTTTTCCAATCTTGAATCGCTTCAATCTTTGAAGGATCCATGGAAATTCCGAATTCGGAAATAATATGACCGAGAAACTTCAAACGAGATTGCCAAAAGTGGCATTTCGAAAAATTTTCCTTTAACTGATTACTCCTTAGAGTTTCCAATACAACCCGAAGATGTTTTTCATGTTCCTCCTCGCTTTTAGAATACACAAGAATATCATCAATGAAAATGAGAACAAACCGATCGAGGAAATCTTTAAAAACTCGATTCATGAGGTCAACGAAATAAGCCGGAGCATTCGTTAACCCAAATGGCATAACAAGCCATTCATAAGATCCATATCGAGTACAGAATGATGTCAAAGGAATGCTATCCTCTACGATACGAAGTTGATGGAAACCGGTAGCCGAGTTCAATTGTGAAAAGACCTTAGCACCACTAAGCTGATCGAATAGATCATCAATCCGAGGTAAAGGATATTTATTTTTAATAGTAAGATCGTTAAGCTTGCGATAATCAACGCAGAGCCTAAGAGTACCATCGGATTTCTTTACGAAAATAGCCAAAGCTCCCCAAGGCGAGGAACTAGAGCGAATAAATTGCTTCGTCTCCAATTTGGATAATTGTTTGCGCATCTCTTCATTTTTCTTATTGTACATGCGATAAGGAGGACGAGTAATAGGTCGAGCTTTAGAGGTAAGATTAATTCCGAACTCAATTGCTCGCTTAGGTGGTAAACCTAAAACGGGATCGAATATGTCGGAAAATTCACGGACAAAATGAATTCGAGAAATGATGTCTCCCTCATTATCATCATCATCGTCTCGAGGATTTAAAGAATATAAAGATGCTGTCAAAGAAGAATCCGAATCTTTAAGAATAATAGAAATCGGATTTACAGATTGCGGATGTCGGAGATAAATAGTCCGCTCAGGACATAGGATATGAGCTTCATAATGGTTAAGCCAGTCCATACCCAATATCATTCCAAAGCCTAAGTAACGCATAACATGCAAATCGGCTAGGAAAGAAAAATCGCATAAAATAACCTCCACATCTTTACAAAGCAAACTAAGAGTTGCGGATCCACCAACATGATTCACAATTTTTAAAGAAGTCATTAATGCAGTAACACTTAAGGAAAAAGTGTCTACAAGTTCCTTCGATATAAAAGAATGGGATGCACCCGTATCAAAGAGAACTCTAATAGGTTGATCATGAAATAAAATAATACCATCAAGAATGGAGTAAGAAATACCTTGGCCACGAGATGTGTTGCCAGGGGCTTGAGCCACATTCAACTTTCCTTCCTTCTTACCTTCACGTTTTAGGCATTGATGTATGTAATGATCTGGGCTCTTACAATAGCGACAAGATTTGGGCTTCGAGCACTTATTCGCAAAATGATCCACAAATCCACAGTTGAAGCATCTCGCACCACTAGGAGAAGGAGCCTTTGCAGCAGGAGTTGCTTGCTTACCCTTTTTGTTGGGATAAGGACCCTTGAATTTGTTTGGCCTCTTCTTGTTGTTGAAGTTTGGTTTAGCGCCTTCCACTTCAATATCACTCTCTCTATCAGCCTCTTCAAGACGAAGAGCGATATCGACGAGTTGATCAAATGCGGCTTCTAGTTTCAGGAGTAGTGGCTTCTTAAGATTCTTATTTAATCCATAAACAAACCTCTGGTTCTTCTTCAATGGGGTGTTGATGTATTCTACCCCATATTTGGAAAGAGACTCGAAGGCTGCGACGTAATCAGTCACAGAGGATTGACCTTGAACAAGGTCTATAAAACGTCGAGCCAAGGTTACTTTCCCAGCTTCTGGTACAAACTTTAACTCGAAGCGTCCTTGAAATTGCTCCCAGCTGAGATCCGCTTCATTAATTTCTGAAATAAGGAGCTCGTACCAGTCCAATGCTCTCTCCTGGAGCATGCTGGAAGCCACCTGAACGCGGTGGAGATCGATAAGTTTCATGCGAGAAAAGATTCGATCGCATGATTTTAACCAAGCCTGGACCTCGATGATAGTTTCTGAACCTTTGAAGGGCTTCCCACCCAAGTTGGTGTAAACGCTGCACAAGCGTGCGAATCCCGACTTTGGGTGAGTAGGTTTCGGGTTAGCTCCAGCTGCTTGAGCATTTGTTACTAAATCAAGAAGCTGTTGAGCAGTCATAAAAACTCCATCCTGGGGAGCAGCACTAGATGATCCAGTTCTAGGACGGCCTGGTCTAGATATTCTCTTCCTTTAAGAAAGAAAGAAGAGAAGGAAGAAGGTTATTCACCAATGAATATCAAGCAATCTTGAAAGATAAAACAAGGAATCATAAAGGAAATAGGATGAATCAGTACGAAGACTCGAATTAATCCTATGGTATAACTCCTAAGATAGACTTAGGACGATGATCCTTGTTAAGTTATTCTACATTGTTCAGAAGTTTGGCTCTGATACCAAGCTGTGACGCCCCACCTCTATACCCACGCTAGCCAAGAACACTACGGTGTAGTGTTGTCAACTAACACGGAGAATAACGCTGTTGAGGAGCGACCATCCATGTGATTGCTTATCACACGATGGCTATAAATAATCTTCGAAAACAAACATAGAAATAAGCATAACACAAATCTGTCACAGACATCCATATCACAAAGGCAGAAGAAGATATGAATATATATAACTAGCACATGAAAGTGTACATCAGAGTAGTGGTCAAAAAGATCCACAATAATACAAAAGAATAGCAACTTGTGCTATACAAAAGAATACAACTATGAGTCTATGTCTCAAGTGTACACAACAAAAAAACTGCTAACCTAAATAGTTAGCCAAAAGTCAAAGTAGCAAATCCCGGGAAGAAGTCAAGCAGAAGCACCTGTAACATCTCGGTCTGACCCGAGTATTATTTAAGAAAATAATAAACGGATCAGTCTAGCTATAAATATCAGATGACATGGTATAAAATAAAAGATATGGCATAAACACAAAATATCCATACTGACATACTACTATAAGTATGCAAATGATGATCAACAGAAGATCAATCAATAAGAGATAAATCGATATCACAAGAATCTTCTCAAAGATCCAAAGAGGGCTTCATACCCTAAACTTGTACTCATAACAAGTCAATGACATAAATTCCAGAAATCAACACAAGAAATCCAGAAATCACAGAAAAAAGGAAAGAGGCCTATCACATGACGGTCCGAAGACCATGGGGAGCTACCCCATATGGGTGAGTCGGAATCACCCAGATGAGGTCTAGGCTAACCAAAAAGCATAAAGGTATGTGTGAGTGGAATCACACAAATGTTGTCTAGACTAACCTTGCGGACAAAGAGATATGTGTGAGTCGGAATCACACCAATGAGGTCTAGTCTATCCTTGCAAACAAAGAGACATCGCACAATTGCTAGTCTAAATCATAAAATGATCATCATGATCAACGAGAAGTGTCAATTACACTAAGTTAGTAAATATAAAAGTTTAGTTTCATGTCCCATAACCACTAGCTTAACTTAAATATTTATGAACATATTGTAAATCTTCACTAATAAAATTGTCACTAGAGGTTCAATCGAACAAGTCCAAGAATTAACCGACGAAGCAAACGCAAGCGTTTCATAACACTTGTTTTACTAAGCCGTTTAAATAGATTCTCATCCAAGTGAGGTAAAGGTTTGTATATACTAATAGATTGGAAAACGAGTTAAGAAAAGAGCTTTGTTATTAAAAATAGAGTTGAAATCATTTTGTTGAAAGAGTATTGATATTTACTACTAGTATTGGAACCTTTATATTTTAAAGCGACAAATCACAGAAGCAATTGTAGAAACAATCAATCACAAAGATCACCTTCGAAGATGTGAAAAAAATCCAAGGAAATCAGCTCAACAAGTTCTGTTGAATGTTTTTCAGATAAGATCCCCTACGGAGGGGGGTCCAGGGGGGTGTCAACCCCCTACGGTGGGGGTGCGGGGGCAACGCCCCTACTACGGGGTTCGACCTGCCCGGTCAGGTCGCGGGGGTCCAGGGGGCAGCGCCCCGTCAAAAACGGTACGACCTAGTGAAGACAAGCGGCCTACGACCTAAAACAAAAATGAGGTCTAACGACCTAAAGGGGTGCGCGACCTAAGAAGGTACGTGAGCTAAGGATGAGCGACCTAACAAGGTTCACGACCTAAGAAAAACAAGGTCACGCGACCTAACAGGAAACAAGGTCAAGCGACCTAACGGGTTACGCGACCTAACGTAACACGGGTCAAACGACCTATGGCATCACAGGTCGAACGACCTAACTGCTTAAGGGACAGACGACCTAAAGAGGTTTGCGACCTAATGGGGTTCACGACCTAAAGGTATTCGCGACTTAACAGGTTATAGGTGTAACGACCTAACGACATAAAGGCCTAACGACCTAAAGGTGATAGGGTTACGTGACTTAGGGACAGAAGTAGGACCGAGCGACCTACTACCTAGGAGACTCACGACCTACGACCTAAGGTCCGCGCGACCTAGTGGAATAGCAGAGGCAATACTAGGTCGGAGACGACCTACGACTTAAGGCCAGCGCGACCTAAAGTTTTAACACGCGAGCGACCTAACGTTATAAAGGCCAAACGACCTAAGGCTTAACTCGCGAACGACCTTCGGCTTAAGGCTTAACTCGCGACCGACCTACGACCTAACGTCCAGGCGACTTTTCCACGTGCGCAAGCCACGAACCCGAGCGACCTAAGGGTCCAGAATGACCTAAGGCTGGAAATTCACCAAAAACACTAAAAAGTGGTGTTTTTCGCCAATCCAATCCAAACCAAATGCAAAAGTGCATGTTAAAGTGATAGGGAACCATTCCCAACAGTCCAAAATAGTTATAAGCAAGAGTGTGAGATAAAAATCACACCTTTTCACTAAAATGGATGAAGATGGAACTTGAAGCCAATGGAGAAGCAATCCAAAGCTCGAATCCAATATCTTCAACTTGAATTTGGTGTTGAATGTTGGATTAGCAATTAAATTTGAGCTTAGAGTTTTAATTTCCCATTCTCTTCACCATTAATGCAAATTTCAAGTTAGTTAGGAATTTACGAAGAGTGAGGAGAAGGGGATTGGAACTTGGGCTTAATAGGCTAAACTAACCCAAAGTACAAAGTGGGAAAAGTAAGTGAAATTCCACTAACTCCAAACCTATCAATGTTTATACTTAAAAAAGTTGTAAACGGCATTTCGAACTCAATGGAAGTGGTCCCGAGTCCTAATTTGACCGTTTGCAAAAAGTAGCTTTTCGGACCAATATCCGATTAACGATAAATATTTAAATATAAAATCGATAAATATGCGGGTTGTTACAGACTCCCCTCCTTAAAGAAACTGCCTCCTCGCAATATATATATATATATATATATATATATATATATATATATATATATATATAAGATGGAAATAAAAAGTAATAACCATAAAAGCATATTAACACAAAAGAAATTTGAAATAACAAGTTCACCTCAAAGAGCAGGAGTAAGCAAGTCCGGATGTGTACGCTTGATGAATTCTCTGGATTCCCAAGAGCAATCCTTAGGATTTGAGGACCATTGAATCTTCACAAGCGGAACATCTTTATTTCGAAGGCGTTTAACCTCTGAAGCAATAATTCGAATAGGATGCTGTTCATAAGTTAAATTCGGCGAAACTTCAATTTCTTCCACAACAGCAGGCTCAAGGATAGAATCGGAATCCCAAAGGCATTTCCATAATTGAGAAACGTGAAACACGTCATGCATGGAAGAAAACTGAGCCGGTAATGCAAGGCGATAAGCCATGGAACCAATACGTTCGGTGATGGGAAATAGCCCAATATATCGAGGCGCTAAATTTCCCGAACGACTGAAACGTACAACACCTTTCATAGGTGAAACACGAATAAAAACAAGATCTCCAACATAAAATTCTAATTTCCTTCTTCGATTATCAGCATAGGATTTTTGTCTACTCTGGGCTTCTTTCATCCTATGTCGAATAAGTTCAATCTTTTCTGTGGAATCACAAATAAAGTCTGGACCTAAAACCAGCTTCTCACCGGCCTCAAGCCAACAAGAAGGAGATCGGCATGGCCTTCCGTAGAGTGCCTCGAAAGGTGCTATACCAATACTAGATTGGAAGTTATTATTATACGAAAATTCAACAAGTGAAATATGATCTTCCCAACTTCCACCAAAATCAAGCACACAAGCTTGAAGAAGATCTTCAAGAGTTTGATTCACACGCTCGGTTTGTCCATCGGACTGGGGGTGATAAGCGGTGCTAAAATAAAGCTTAGTTCCCAAAGCTTTTTGAAGACTCTTCCAAAATCCACTAGTAAACAATGGATCACGATCGCTAAAAATAGAAGTTGGAACTCCATGCAATTTAACAATTTCTTTGGTAAAAAGTTTGGCCAAAAGAGGAACGGTTCGGTTAGACCGAATGAGAATAAAATGGCCGGATTTAGTAAGTCTATCAATAATCACCTGTAAGCTATCATGACCCGAACGAGAACTGGGAAGGCCATCTATGAAGTCCATGGAAATTTGATCCCACTTCCAAATTGGAATTTCTAAAGGTTGCAATAACCCACCAGGCCTTTGATGTTCGGCCTTGAAAACTTGGCATGTCATGCAACACTTAACAAAGTTAGCAATATCAGATTTGATTCCCTCCCAATAATAAAGTGGCTTCATATCAGCGTACATTTTACTGCTACCGGGATGAATGGTGAATTTAGAACGATGGGAATCTTCTAAAATATCTTTAAGAAGATCACTAATATTTGGTACGATAAGTCTACCAAATTTTGGAATGCCGCCACGAGAATCAATATCAAAGTCTTTCAAACCTTCAATATCAATTTTATCCTTAACATTTTGGCCAAGAAGAGCCAATTCAGGATCTAGCCCTTGAGCTTCAAGAATGCGGTCAAAAAGAGAAGGATGAGCCTCAAGGCTACAAAAAAAAGTGATGAGCATAAATCGGATACGCGCTCTCAAATCTCACAAGTGGATAAAATAACAAGATCGTTCCATTCGAATATCATCATAGAAACAACTACTTGTTGTTTACGGCTAAGAGCATCGGCGACACGATTACCTTACCGGGGGTATAAAGAATATCAAGAACATAAGGTTCAAGGAACTCGAGCCAACGATGTTGACGCAAATTAAGTTCCTTTTGAGAAAATAAATATTTCAAAGACTTATGATCCGTGTAAAGGATAAATTTCTCTCCCAATAGATAATGACGCCAAATTCGAAGGGCGCAAACAATAGCCGTGAGTTCTAAATCATGTGTGGCATATCTAGTCTCGGCCGGTTTTAATTGCCTAGAAGCATAAGCAATAAAACGTTCTTTTTGCATAAGAACGGCACCCAAACCAACGTGACTAGCATCAGTATAAACAACAAAATCTTGATTCCCTTCGGGAATAACAAGAATTGGAGCATAAAAAAGGAGTTCTTTCAATTTCTGAAATGAGGCTTCACATTTGTCCGACCAAATGTATTTAACTCCCTTCTTAGTCAAGCCAGTAAGAGGCACGACAATCTTAGAAAAGTCTTTAATAAAACGATGGTAATAACCCACCAATCCGAGAAAGCTACGAATTTCAGTCACACTCTCAGGTCTTTTCCAATCTTGAATCGCTTCAATCTTTGAAGGATCCACGGAAATTCCGAATTCGGAAATAATATGAACGAGAAACTTCAAACGAGATTGCCAAAAGTGGCATTTAGAAAATTTTGCCTTTAACTGATTACTCCTAAGAGTTTCCAATACAACCCGAAGATGTTTTTCATGTTCCTCCTCGCTTTTAGAATACACAAGAATATCATCAATGAAAATGAGAACAAACCGATCGAGGAAATCTTTGAAAACTCGATTCATGAGGTCAATGAAATAAGCCGGAGCATTCGTTAACCCAAATGGCATAACAAGCCATTCATAAGATCCATATCGAGTACGGAATGATGTCAAAGGAATGCTATCCTCTGCGATACGAAGTTGATGGAAACTGGTAGCCAAGTCCAATTGTGAAAAGACCTTAGCACCACTAAGCTGATCGAATAGATCATCAATCCGAGGTAAAGGATATTTATTTTTAATAGTAAGATCGTTAAGCTTGCGATAATCAACGCAGAACCTAAGAGTGCCATCGGATTTCTTTACGAAAATAGCCGAAGCTCCCCTGTTGGGCGAATTCTCACCCATGAGATCACGAGGCCAAGGAGCATCAATTTCGTCCAGAATCAATATTTGCATACGGTATCCATGTCCATCCGGTACCTATGCCTAGCCGAACCAAAGCCTCTCCACTCCATCACCGAACCATGCTCCACCGAACCAATCCATCACCGGACCAACCTACTGCCGAACCTACCCACTCACCACCGAACCAGTGTCCTACCGGACCAAAACCAACATGACCCCAACTACTGCCGGTCCAGCCACCTCGACTCCATGCCGGATCAACCCACCGAACCACGTCCTAGCCGAACCAACCATACCGGTCCAAGGTCTCATCTCCCACCAACAACCACCGGACCAAAGCTCCACCGGTCCAACCATCTCCACCGGTCCAACCATCTCCAACCACGACCGAACCAAGCTTCGCCGAACCAGAACGCTACCAGGCCAGATTGCTTCATCCCGGGCCCACCAGCATCTATATACTCCCAGGACCTCTGCCCCTAGCCTCACTCTATAATAGAGGGGCAGGGGTACAACAATGGCAGACAAGTTTGTGAGCTCAAGCACGGAAGGAACTTTCAAACAACATTCATATACTTGTATACAAAGCTTTGTACTTGTAATTTGAATAAAAGAGGAGAATAACATATAAAGTGGACGTAGGCATGTTCTGGCCGAACCACTATAAATCTGTGTGTCTTTTACATTTTAGCCCCTGCTTTTTACATATTTGTATAACTCATCTAAATCACTAAGAATCACATAAATTCAACTAAATCACACGACTTGGAGGTGTTTGCCCATTTTTTGTGCAAACATTTTTGGTGCTTTCACTGAGAATTGAACTCAAGCTAGAAGCTACAGCTTCTCCCACTCAACCTTCTTCCTAACGACATCGTTCCTTGCTCCGACAACATGACTTCCAAGCAGAGGAGAGATGTTAACAAAGGAAAGAACATCGCAACTAGCAGTACCCCAGATCAAGTAGCCCCGAATCAAGAGAATCATCCCGTTTTGACAGCAGTACCAGATAAAAATCAGGCAAATCCGACAGCCCCCGCCATGGAACAACCAATTACTAGGGCATATCTGGATAGGGTTGTGGCTGAAGTAACTAACCGCTTCACCTCCCAACAAGAAGCTTTGGTGGACCAACTCATGTCACGCTTGAGGGATGCCGAAGAATCCAACCGCAACACTGAATTAGGGGGTGAGTCTCAATCTGGAGGATCTCGGAGACAACAAAGGTCTTCCCTCTTCGAAGAAGCTATCAACAGGAACAGCCATGGTAGGAGCCGAGCCCGGACTTAGCCCGAATTCCGACCTGAGGAGACACTTGGAACCGAACCCAATGGGGGAGGTGCCAGGCAGGGGTCGGATGTAGCTGAGCCTGTCATGCTACCTAACCATGAGAACACTAGTAGACGGCGCCGAGCTGGAGTCCAGCCCAAAGTTGGACCCGAGGAAGTGCTGAGAACAGAACCCAGCAAGGGAAGATCAAGGCAAGGGCCAACTATGGCTGACCCCAGCATGCTCCCAGAAGACCAGAGGCAGCATCTGGAGAATGTCAGGAATAACGGACGGTACCATCCCTACAAATCATTTGAACGGACTCAATCCCGTAGAGAAGAACCAATTTCATTTCTATCCGCTCAAAGCTCTGATGAAAGGATGGCACGATTGTTCAGAGAGTGCATCCAACGGGAACAACGGGATCGGGGAATAGGCGCTAGGGTCACCAGCCCCTTCACCCGCAATATTGAAACTGCCATCACCCCCCGGGAATGGAAAATGCCAACAATGGAACCTTACAAGGGAACCTCTGACCCCATCGTACACTTACAGAGATACACCCAGCATATGCTCATGAGCGGAGCAACAGAAGGAGTATTATGTAAATGTTTTCCACTTTTCTTGGCAGATCTAGGTACCTCCTGGTTCTGCCACCTACCCCAAGGGTCCCTCAATTCATGGGAAATGTTGAAAGAAAAGTTCATCAGTCAGTTCCGCATTCATGTGGAGCAACCCAAGGACGCTTATTCCTTATCCAATATCAAAAAGAAACCCGGAGAGACATTGTAACAATATCTAACCCGATTTAACGTCGCGGCAGCCGCAGTCCAAGACGCCGACGAGAAAATTATCCTAATGGCCCTCTGCAGTGGTGTACATCCGGATACTAAATTTGCTAGAAGACTAACCAAGGAAAAACCAGCTACTTTACCCGATTTCTTCCATGAAGCTGGAAAGTATATGAGACTTGAAGACGCTGCCACTGAGAGGCAGTCAGGGCAACAGGGTAAGACAGCTCCGGACAAGGTTCCCGCTGCAGTGAAGGATGTTCGAAGAAATGAATCTAGAGACAATGCTGGGGCAGGAAGGTTGAAAAGCGCCAATATCGGCCAGGACCAAGATTTGACTCCTACACTCCTTTGAATGAAACCATCGAAAACATCTTCCTAGCCACTCAGGACGAAGTCGGATACAAGCGACCCCCGTAGAAGAAGGAGTCAGACAACGCACTCAAGTCTGGAAAGTTCTGTCACTTCCAAGAATCCCACGGACATGACACCAATGAATGCCACCATCTCCGGGACTTGATCGAAGAACACATTAGAAGAAGGAGACTGGAACGCTATGTAAAAAGCCAGAACAGGACTCCAGCTCCCGCCAATGAAGACTCAACGCGACCCCTCCCAGAAGTAGGCGGAGGAAATCGCAACACCAGCGGCTCTAGTCAAGAGAAGATAGCGGTCCATACCATATCAGGAGGACCACACATCGCCGACAGAAGCTGGGCAGAGATGGAAAGATATAGCAAGTCACTTAGAAACGTTGAAGGCTACGTTAATTCTGTTACAGATGAACGCCACCCAAAACGGAAAGAGAGTGACGACATCACATTCAGTAGGCGTGATCTAGAGGGAAGACAGTACCCACACATGGACCCAATGGTCATCTCTGCCTGGTTCGGTCCAGCCAAAGTTTTTCGAATTTTAATAGACACTGGAAGTTCAGTAAATATCCTATTCAAGCATGCTTTCGAGAAAATGAAGCTATCAATGAAGGATGTATCTCCCTGCAACAAACCACTACATGGTTTCACTGGAGACGCAAAGTTAGCCCTCGGGCAACTGGATCTCTTTGTCGAAATAGGCAGTCATCCCCACTCCGTTGTGCGAAAACAAATGCTCGTACTAATAGAAAACCATTCGGCCTACAACGCCTTCTTGGGAAGACCAGCCTTGTCTGACTTCCAAATTGTCTTAGCCCCGTGGTGTCTAAAGATGAAATTTCCAACAGACAATGGAATAGGAGAAGTAGAAGGAGATCAAGACGCTGCTCGAGACTGCTATGTTACTGAACTTCGCAATAACCGCAGAAGGGATAAAGGGAAAGATGCAGAGACTCTTCTCTGCATGAAAAGCTTGGAAGCATAGCAATTAAAGAAAGCCCCTCCTCTTCGATATACCGGTGATCCTTTCAATGAACTAGACCCCAGGGACGAAGAGGAGGAGGCCACCGCCGAGCCTACAGAGGCTATGGAATTCGTATCTGTAGATAAACATGACTCAAGTAGACTATTGAAAATCGGATCTCAGCTGAAAATAGAATTAAAGGATCAACTCATTGATTTTCTCCGTCACAACTTAGATGTATTTGCATGGACGCACGCCGATATGACAGGAATCTCCCCAGATGTAGCATGCCACGTACTGAACATCGATCCCACGAAGGTGCCAGCAAAGTAGAAAAAGAGAAGCATAGGGGCAGAACGATCAGCAGCCCTAGAGGAAGAAGTAAAGAACTTGCTTGCCAATGATTTCATACGTGAAGCCATCTAACCGGAATGGATCGCCAACCCGGTACTGGTAAAGAAAGCTAATGGGAAGTGGCGAACGTGTATCGACTTCTCCAACTTAAATGATGCCTGCGCGAAAGACTGCTTCCCACTCCACCGAATCGACCAACTCGTGGACAGCACAGCCGGACACGAACTCTTATCCTTTATGGACGCATACTCCAGATATAACCAAATTCCTATGCACGCTCCCGATCAAGACCACACTAGTTTCATCACTGACCGGGGATTATACTGTTACAAAGTCATGCCTTTTGCACTAAAAAACGCCAGAGCTACCTATCAGCGCCTCGTCAACAAGATGTTCGCGGAACTAATAGGACGAACTATGGAAGTGTATGTGGATGACATGCTAGTAAAATCAAGGAAAGCTGACGATCATGTAAGACACCTGGACGAGATGTTTCAGGTACTTCGCCGATATGGAATAAAGCTGAATCCTCTAAAGTGCTCCTTCGGAGTATCATCGGGAAAGTTCTTAGGATTCATCGTCCATGCCAGAGGAATTGAAGCAAACCCTGAATAAGTCCGGGCTCTGAAAGAAATAAGGATACCTTCCACTCGAAAAGAAATGCAGAGCCTAAACGGGAAGGTGGCCGCCCTAAGCAGATTCATCTCTAAGGCAACTGACAGGTGTGTCCCTTTCTTCGAAGCTCTAAAGAAAGATAAAGGAAAGTTCGAGTGGACTGATGAATGCTTAAAAGCCTTCCTTAACCTAATCGAACACCTTCAGAGACTACCAGTACTCTCAACTCCAAATGAAGGCGAAGTGCTATACCTATACCTTGTCGTATCATCTCATGCTTTAAGCGCCGCCTTGGTAAGAGAGGATGACCGCACACAACGCCCGGTATACTTTGTAAGCAAGAGGTTTACAGGGGCAGAAGCAAGATACCCTAAACTTGAGAAATTAGCCTATTGTTTACTAATCACATCACGAAAACTACGACACTACTTCCAGTCTCACTCCATCAGAGTTCTAACCGATCAACCGCTAAGACAGGTGCTCCATCGTCCCAACACTTCTGGGCGACTCCTCAAATGGTGCATTGAACTAAGTCAGTACGATATTACCTACCATCCTCGCACCGCCATCAAGGGACAAGCCATGGCCGATTTCATTGCTGAATTCACTACTAACGAAGGTAAGGATCAATCTGAAATAGCGAAAGATATCAAGTGGAATCTCTTTGTAGATGGAGCAGCAAACGAACAGGGCTCGGGGGCAGGTATTGTGATAATCACCCCCAGGGGAAGGAAGCTGTATTATGCCTTAAGGTTGGAATTCGCTGCAACCAACAACGATGCAGAATATGAGGCAGTAATAGAAGGATTGGAACTTGCCTTAGAAATTGGAGCCAATTCTTTATGTCTTCATAGTGATTCTCAACTTATCGTAAACCAAGTACTAGGAGAGTTCCAGACTCGAGGAGAACGACTCACAGCATACCTAAAGAAAACCAAACTGCTGCTCGATCAATTGGACCACTATCTAATCAAATACATTCCTCGAGAAGAGAACCAAGAGGCCGACGAACTAGCAAAGCAAGCTAGTATGAAGAACAACACCATTTTTAGAGCACTAACCATCTCAAGACAGCTAGCCCCAAGTTTCGAACAAGTGAATCTGATAACTGCAATCGAAGGAGAAACTTGGATGACTCCTATCCGGAAATATTTGCAAGATGGCACACTACCCGACAGACGTGATGAAGTCAAGAAAATCTTGAGGAAAGCTTCCCGCTACACAATACAAGAAGGCATCCTCTATCGGCGTGGCTTCTCTAGCCCCTTATTAAGATGCGTCGCTGGAAAGGAAGCTAAGGAAATCTTATTCAACATCCATCAAGGAAGTTGCGGAGATCACATTAGGGGGCAGACTCTGGAAAAAAGATACTTCGATATGGATATTACTGGCCCACCTTAAACAAAGACGCCTTAGACTTCATCAAGAGATGTGACAGATGTCAGAAATTTGTCAAGATTCCTCGACTACCCACAAATGAGATTACTCAAATGACCAGCCCTTGGCCCTTTGCTGTATTGGGAATTGACTTGATTGGCGAACTGCCAACGGGCCGAGGCGGAGTCAAATATGCTATAGTGGCAGTCGATTATTTCACCAAATGGGTGGAAGCGGAACCCCTAAATAAAATATCTTCAGCAAAAGTTATCAACTTCTTGATCAAAAATATTCTGTGCAGGTACGGAGTCCCACTCAAGATCATATCAGACAACGGACTTCATTTTGACAGCGAAGAATTCGCCGACTGGTGCGAAGAGCATGGAATTCACAAAAGCTTCTCATCAGTAGCTTATCCTCAGGCAAACGGACAAGTCGAAGCTGTCAACAAAATTCTCAAAACCCTAATCAAGAAGAAACTTGAAAAGTCAAAATGCGCTTGGGTGGACGAACTTCCTACGGCACTTTGGGCCTACCGCACATCTTTCAAAACATCAACAGGGCATACTCCTTTCTCTTTGGCATATGGATCGGAGGCAATGCTCCCAGTTGAGACTATTGTGCCTTCCCACCGTAGGATCCACTACAACCAAGAAGAAAACGAAGAACTCCTCCTCATGTCCTTGGATTTGATTGAGGAAAGGAGAAACGATGCAGCACTCAAAGCGGCGTCTCACAAACAAAAAGTGGCAGCACTATATAACTCCAAAGTCAAGCATCGCAGCTTACAAGAAGGAGATCTTGTCCTCAAGCGAATCTTTCCGCGCCCCGGGGCACTGGGCCCCATCTAGGACGGACCATATGTAATTCATAAAGATCTCCACAGCGGAGCTTATATTTTGTCAACAGTGGACGGAGAGGTGTTCCAGAGGGCATGGAACATCCGACACCTTCGTCGATACTTTTCTTAACTTGTACTGCCCATATGAAGTGAATTAACAAAGAGAATCATTGGACGTAGGCATTTTCGTGCCGAACCACTTTAAAAATCTTGTCTCTTTTTAACTTGTTCCTTTATATCTTGGCTGCTTGTTAAGCTTTATTCTTTTCTGTTGAACAAAATCCTATGGCATCTCCACTCAAGACGCACCACAGCGCAACTCCACCTGGACAAAATCTAACAGGTACGCTACGATTCTATGCACTCGCCAATGAGACACTTTTGCTCCAGCATCCCTCTGCTGCGGGTTAACTCAATGCTCGCGACTGTCCTCAAAGCTAACTGTAATGAGCCGATTATAAGTCATCATAAAGGCCGACTATAGCTGATGGCAGCTCATTACGGCGTTCGACGCACCGGCAACTGTGAACCTACTTTAAGCCCCAACATAAGGTGTGGCCAGCCAGGGCTAGTTCACGGCCAACGGTACCCATGCTAGCCGGCCACGGTAAATCGAATAATACCCACGATTACGGACGATAATGGTTCGGGTAGTTACCGTGCGCGATCTCGGCTTCGATGTGTCTTAAGTGCCGCTGTGGTAAAAAAGAAAACTCCCTGCGGAGGCGTAAGATGGGTGACAAATGTCTCCAAGACCCACAGCTAGGGAAAGCGACTACAAAACCCGTTTGCCACGAACTTAAGCACATCGACGGCCTTCCGTGACTGGAAGTTTTACTTTTTCTATATTTCCATTCCATTTAAATAATTTTCTCCTATCCATTATAACGGACTCTAAAGTACAGGGCACAATATAGGAGGCATTCGCTCGTGAGAATTTGAGCCTGCATACTAGGTGGCAAGGTACTCAGCCGCATCCATGGCCAGTTACACAAGACGTTCGAAGCTACCCCCTGGAACTAAAACATGAAGGGCGGTACTCTCTTCTCTTTGTTCATAAACATGTATCCGTAACTTATTCATACATCACACTAACATTGCAAAACATGAAATTATGTTTCAAGCAAGAGCTTAGCATCAAACACAACTAAATCACAAGCATATGCATAGTTATACTCCTTATGCAGCACATCAAAATAATAACAGCATTCAAAATATAACAGAATCAGCTTGTGTTATAAACTTACATAAAGTTGTTCAATGACATAATTACAATCCGAAAATACACTAATGTTTTTGACTAAGTTTAAATAGGAAAATCAAGAAAACCAAAAACTATACGGATCGGATCAAGTAGTCAACTGCATCAGTGCTCCGCCCTCATCCTTCCAGCTCTCCGAATCTACTTGACAGCAGGATCGGAGCTGCCAGCATGTTGACCAGAAGTCCCACCTGTCCAATTCAGGGAAAGAATCCATCAGATAAACAGTAAACGATCAGGTTGTGAATACCTAAAGAGAAAAGAGAAACAGGGGAAAGAGACTCACCAGCATCCGCAGCTCGATCCTCATCCTCCAATTGCACGCCCGCTTCCTCCGCAGCGAGAAGCCGCATCCCCTCCTTCACCGCCGCCTGCTCCTCCTTCGAAAATTGAGCAGTGACCACATCCAGACTAAAGGCCGCTCACCTTCCTTACCCGCATCGACCCTGGCCTCCTCTAAAGCCCGAAGATATACCTTGGCCATGACCCGGGGATAGTCATCCATCCAAGATAAGCCGCCCTCCTTCCAAGTGCGGAAGTACATGTCCTGCAGCATATCGTCCGTCATACCCTCATCCTCTTCAAACCTCTTCACCCGGGTCTCGGAAATCTGCAACTTAGTGGCAGCAGCATCCCTCTCCCGCGGGTATCTCGAGCACTCAGCTTGGAGGGATCTCCTCATCTCCTCCATCTCTTCTTTCAGCTTGGCTTGAGCAAGTTCTGCAGCTTCAAGCCTCCCAGATATCTCTTCAACCTGCTCGAGATCCGCCCTCCTGACCTCATCAACCGTGGTAATGGCTATGGCAATGCGTTTCTTGCAAGCGGCCTCCATTTTCCGCAACTCGGCTCTGCTAGCCTCTTCCATGGTCTTCTTCAGTCGTTGGGAGTCGGCTTCATGCTGCGAAATCTGAATAGCCTGGTCGGCAAGTTGCTTAGCCTGATCAGCGACCACTAACCGCAGCCTTATATTAGCACTCCCTATCTCCTCCCCGGCCTTGGCCAATCGGACGTGATGTTCCATTAACTTCTTGGCCTCCTCCACAACCCGGTCAATGTTGGCCTTGGCTTCGTCCCCCATAGCAGCTATCCGAGTAGTGAGCAGATCCAGATCTAGGGACTTAGCCTCATCAAGAACCCGAACCATGGGATTGCGGGGGAGAAGATGCTCGCCCGTGGCCTCGTAAAATAAAATATCCTGAGAGCTTGGATCCAAATCAGGGTGACCGGCAAAGGGATCGCGAGGCACGTCAGGACGTTTTATGCGGATAACAGTGGGATTCTTGGAAGGATGCGGAGAGGGGACAAACTCTGCAGTCTCCTCCGTGGTACCTCGGGGAGGCTGAGGACCGGGTGGAGAATCAAACAAGGAACGCTTCCTCTTCCTCTGCTGGCTACCCTCCTCGATAACTCCAAGGAGAGGGCGGTAGCTGACTATGTCCCCAGGACGACCAGTAGGAGGCTTCGGCTTAGCAGATGCTCTCATCAACTTGAATTGTTCGAGGCGGTGTCGAACATCTGACGTTTTGACCACCTGACCCGCTCTTGGAATAAAGAACAAGTGTTACGAACATACAATGATCCATAATTCAAGAAAAATGTTAAGTTAAAAAGAGTGAGACGACACATCTATTATACAAACCCTGCGGAGGAGTAGGATACTGCAATAAGTCCTGAATCTCATTCCAGGACGGAAGTGAACCATAAAATATTCCTAAGTCCCTATCGTAAATGGAATCTGCAGAAGTCAAAAGTTCACCTTGCACCGCTGGAGTCACCCTAGCTGAGGATCCCTTAGGGGATGGATCGGCACCAGCCCCGGCCTTGCCAGTCTTCTTCGCCTTCTCCGCCAAATCCGATTCTCCCTCCGATTCCCCGAAAGCCTGACAGAGAGCCTCATCCGTCCACTCCTGATGCTCCCCCACTTGCCCGGAGGTTAAGGCACCAGTGCCACTACCGCCCTGTCCGTCGCCATCACCATTGCCCTCTCCATCTCCATCGCCATCTCCTCTACCTTCTGACTCTCCTCCTACATCGCCTCCTTCGCCCTCGCCTCTATCCTCTTCCACATCTTCCTCCTCCGGGATAATCGGGCAAGTGCTAGGAGAGGGGCCATCAGACTTCTTAAGTTTCTTACCTCAACCAACGGGATGCTTTGTAAAAGGTTCCCTCTTGCCACTCTTCACCGTGGCCCCTTCCTTAGCTTTGGTAGCCTTCTCCTCAGCCGTGTCTCTCTGCTTAACCACGGACTGGTGTGGCAGGATCAAGTTGTACTCCAGGAGAGTAGCATTCCTGATCAGGAAAGAAGCCGACCTATCCCGCCCTGGAATGGCCTTTATTTCCGTAGCTATCTGGACCAAGGAATCACTCTCTACAACTGCAAAGCCACCTGTCGCTAGCAGGAAATAGAAGCATATCAGAAGAGGCACTGCGATAGGAACAAGGAAATTGTAAATAAAGGTCAACTTACAGCCAGAAGTGAAGAGACGGAAGGAAACAGAGTCGTCCCTAATGAAAAACCATTCCTTCTTGAACATAGTGAACTTTGAGTATAAGTCCAGGACCGGTTTGAAGGGCACAGCCGCTTCCAAACTAACATACGGAGACCCCTTCTTGTAGCCTCTTAGATTATACAAGTATCGAATTTCCCGATTAGAAAGAGGGCGCCCGTACCTCCTCTGGAATATAACGAATAAGCACACCAGAATGGCGTAGGAATTGGGCTGGAGCTGGAGAGGGGCCACCTTCAGATATGTGATAAAGCTAACTATCCAGGTGTTGAGAGGCGGAATAGCACCATATCTGCTGTAAGCAAAGTAGCCTTCGGGGGGGTCATATGGCATAAACCCCTCTCCCGGCAACAGCATGCGAGCCCTATCCTTCCCAAAGGAACGAGATATAACATCAAGTTGCTCCTCCTTTAGGGATCTAGGAAAGCAATCGGGAGGGGAGATCAGAAGTTCCTGGGGACCATACCCATTCACTAACGACATTGGGGCAGGTCCATGTTGTGCCCGTCCTGGTTGGGCTGGGGGCACGGAAGAAGACTCTTCTCTACCCTTGGACCTCTTTCTATCTGATCGAGTTTCTGCTTTGCGAGACATTTATCTGCGGCACAAGAAAAACATGACATTAGAACGAGGAGTATGAGAATATAAACGAGTAGTTATCAAGTTCATTCGGTGCCAAATGCTTCCACGTTTCATTCGGGATTAGGTCCATTCGGCACCCAAAACTAACGAGCCCATTCAGTAAAGCAAAACCAAAACTCATTCGGCACAAGCTCAATCGGTAGTATATCATGTAGCAATCGGCATTAAAACCTTTCGTGTTCATTCGGCAAAAGGAAATGTACCTGGCTCGGCACGAGATTGATTTGGCAAAGGTTTGATTCGGCTAGGGTTCGATTAGGCTGTCTCTGATTCGGTAAGGAATAACGAAGGGGTTTGTCCCCTATTTATAGACGTATACAGGACAACCGAATCAGATGGTTCGGCACTGAAAACCGAATATAGCTACACCAACTGGAAGAAAAACAAAGCGCGGCACCTGCAAGCACGTGCCCCGCTTTGGCGGGCAAATGTTGGGCGAATTCTCACCCATGAGATCACGAGGCCAAGGAGCATCAGTTTCGTCCAGAATCACCATTTGCATACGGTATCCATGTCCATCCGGTACCTATGCCTAGCCAAACCAAAGCCTCTTCACTCCATCACCGAACCATGCTCCACCGAACCAATCCATCACCGGACCAACCTACTGCCGAACCTACCCACTCACCACCGAACCAGTGTCCTACCGGACCAAAACCAACATGACCCCAACTACTGCCGGTCCAGCCACCTCGACTCCATGCCGGATCAACCCACCGAGCCACGTCCTAGCCGAACCAACCATACCGGTCCAAGGTCTCATCTCCCACCAACAACCACCGGACCAAAGCTCCACCGGTCCAACCATCTCCAACCACGACCGAACCAAGCTTCGCCGAACCAGAACGCTGCCAAGGCAGATTGCTTCAGCCCAGGCCCACCAGCATCTATATACTCCCAGGACCTCTGCCCCCAGCCTCACTCTATAAATAGAGGGGCAGGGGTACAACAATGGCAGACAAGTTAGAGAGCTCAAGCCCTGAAGGAACTTTCAAACAACATTCATATACTTGTATACAAAGCTTTGTACTTGTAATTTGAATAAAAGAGGAGAATAACATATAAAGTGGACGTAGGCACGTTCTGGCCGAACCACTATAAATCTGTGTGTCTTTTACATTTTAGCCCCGGCTTTTTACATATTTGTATAACTCATCTAAATCACTAAATATCACATAAATTCAACTAAATCACACGACTTGGAGGTGTTTGCCCATTTTTTGTGCAAACACCCCAAGGCGAGGAACTAGAGCGAATAAATTGCTTCGTCTCCAATTCGGATAATTGTTTGCGCATCTCTTTATTTTCCTTATTGGACATGCGATAAGGAGGACGAGTAATAGGTCGAGCTTCAGAGGTAAGATTAATTTTGAACTCAATTGCTCGCTTAGGTGGTAAACCTAAAACGGGCTCGAATATGTCGGAAAATTCACGGACAACGTGAATTCGAGAAATGACGTCTTCCTCATCATCATCGTCGTCGTCTCGAGGATTTAAAGAATATAAAGATGCTGTCAAAGAAGAATCCGAATCTTTAACAATAATAGAAATCGGATTTACAGATTGCGGATGTCGGAGATAAATAGTCCGCTCTGGACATAGGATATGAGCTTCATAATGGTTAAGCCAGTCCGTACCCTATATCATTCCAAAGCCTAAGTAATGCATAACATGCAAATCGGTTAGGAAAGAAAAATCGCATAAAATAACCTCCACATCTTTACAAAGCAAACTAAGAGTTGCGGATCCACCAACAGGATTCACAATTTTTAAAGAAGTCATTAATTCAGTAACACTTAAGGAAAAAGCGTCTACAAGTTCCTTTGATATAAAAGAATGGGATGCACCCGTATCAAAGAGAACTCTAATAGGTTGATCATGAAATACAATAATATCATCAAGAATGGAGTAAGAAATACCTTGGCCACGAGATGTGCTGCTAGGGGCTTGAGCCACATTCAACTTTCCTTCCTTCTCACCTTCACGTTTTAGGCATTGATGTATGTAATGATCTGGGCTCTTACAATAGCGACAAGATTTGGGCTTCGAGCACTTATTCGCAAAATGATCCACAAATCCACAGTTGAAGCATCTCGCACCACTAGGAGAAGGTGCTTTTGCAGCAGGAGTTGCTTGCTTACCCTTTTTGTTGGGATAAGGACCCTTGAATTTGTTTGGCCTCTTCTTGTTGTTGAAGTTTGGTTTAGCGCCTTCCACTTCAATATCACTCTCTCTATCAGCCTCTTCAAGACGAAGAGCGATATCGACGAGTTGATCAAATGCGACTTCTAGTTTCAGGAGTAGTGGCTTCTTAAGATTCTTATTTAAGCCATAAACGGACCTCTGGTTCTTCTTCAATGGGGTGTTGATGTATTCAACCCCATATTTGGAAAGCAACTCGAAGGCTGCGACGTAATCAGTCACAGAGGATTGACCTTGAACAAGGTCTAGAAAACGTCGAGCCAAGGTTACTTTCCCAACTTCTGGTACAAACTTTAACTCGAAGCGTCCCTGAAATAGCTCCCAGGTGAGATCCGCTTCATTAATTTCTGAAATAAGGAGTTCGTACTAGTCCAATGCTCTCTCCTGGAGCATGCTGGAAGCCACCAGAACGCGGTGGAGAACGATAAGGTTCATGCGAGAAAAGATTCAATCGCATGATTTTAACCAAGCCTGGACCACGATGATAGTTTCCGAACCTTTGAAGGGCTTCCCACCCAAGTTGGTGTAATCGCTGCACAAGCGTGCAAATCCCGACTTTGGGTGAGTAGGTTCCGGGTTAGCTCCAGCTACTTGAGCATTTGTTACTAAATCAAGAAGCTATTGAGCAGTCATCAAAACTCCATCCTGGGGAGCAGCACTAGATGATCCAGTTCCGAGACGGCCAGGTCTAGACATTCTCTTCCTTTAAGAAAGAAAGAAGAGAAGGAAGAAGGTTATTCACCAATGAATATCAAGCAATCTTGAAAGATAAAACAAGGAATCATAAAGGAAATAGGATGAATCGGTACGAAGACACGAATTAACCTATGGTATAACTCCTAAGATAGACTTAGGACGATGATCCTTGTTAAGTTATTCTACATTGTTCCGAAGTTTGGCTCTGATACCAAGTTGTGACGCCCCACCTCTATACCCACGCTAGCCAAGAATACTACGGTGTAGTGCTGTCAACTAGCAAGGAGAATAAGGCTGTTGAGGAGCGACCATCCATGTGATTGCTTATCACACGGCGGCTATAAATAATCTTCGGAAACAAACATAGAAATAAGCATAACACAAAT
This sequence comes from Allium cepa, assembly GCA_030765085.1. Taxonomy (NCBI): domain Eukaryota; kingdom Viridiplantae; phylum Streptophyta; class Magnoliopsida; order Asparagales; family Amaryllidaceae; genus Allium; species Allium cepa. The sequence continues at coordinate 314,487,511 of CM060937.1, forward strand.
CAGTCACATACATCCAAATCACAGAGGCAGAAGAAGATATGAATATATAACTAGCACATGAAAGTGTACATCAGAGTAGTGGTCAAACAGATCCACAATAATACAAAAGAATAACAACTTGTGCTATACAAAAGAATACAACTATGAATCTATGTCTCAAGTGTATACAACAAAAAAACTGCTAACCTAAATAGTTAGCCAAAAGTCAGAGTAGCAAATCCCGGGAAGAAGTCATGCAGAAGCACCTGTAACATCTCGGTCTGACCCGAGTATTATTTAAGAAAATAATAAACGGATCAGTCTAGCCATAAATTTCAGATGACATGGTATAAAATAAAAGATATGGCATAAACATAAAATATCCATACTGACATACTACTATAATTATGCAAATGATGATCAACAGAAGGTCAATCAATAAGAGATAAATCGATATCACAAGAATCTTCTCAAAGACCCAAAGAGGGCATCATACCCTAAACTTGTACTCATAACAAGTCAATGACATAATTTCCAGAAATCACCACAAGAAATCCAAAAATCACAGAAAAAGGAAAAGAGGCCTATCACATGACGGTCCGAAGACCATAGGGAGCTACCCCATATGGGTGAGTCAGAATAACCCAGATGAGGTCTAGGCTAACCAAAAAGCATAAAGGTATGTGTGAGTGGAATCACACAAATGGTTTCTAGCCTAACCTCACAACAAAAAGGTATGTGTGAGTGGAATCACACAAATGGTGTCTAGACTAACCTTGCGGACAAAGAGATATGTGTGAGTCGGAATCACACCAATGAGGTCTAGTCTAACCTTGCAAACAAAGAGACATCGCACAATTGCTAGTCTAAATCATAAAATGATCATCATGATCAACGAGAAGTGTCAATTACACTAAGTTAGTAAATATAAAAGTTTAGTTTCATGTCCCATAACCACTAGCTTAACTTAAATATTTACGAACATACTGTAAATCTTCACTAATAAAATTATCGCTAGAGGTTCAATCGAACAAGTCCAAGAATTAACCGATGAAGCAAACGCAAGCGTTTCGTACCACTTGTTTTACTAAGCCGTTTAATTAGATTTCTCATCCGAGTGAGGTAAAGGTTTGTATATACTAATAGATTGGAAAATGGGTTAAGAAAAGAGCTTTGTTATTAAAAATAGAGTTGAAATCATTTTGTTGAAAGAGTTTTGATATTTACTACTAGTATTGAAACCTTTATATTTTAAAGTGACAAATCACAGAAGCGATTGTAGAAACAATCAATCACAAAGATCACATTCAAAGATGTGAAAAAAATCCAAGGAAATCAGCTCAACAAGTTCTGTTGAATGTTTTTCAGATAAGATCCCCTACGGTGGGGGGTCTAGGGGGTGTTAACCCCCCAAGGTGGGGGTGCGGGGGCAACGCCCCTGCTACGGGGTTCGACCTGCCCAGTCTGGTCGCGGGGTTCCGGGGGGCAGCGCCCCGTCCAAAACGGTACGACCTAGTGAAGACAAGCGGCTTAAGACCTAAAACAAAAATGAGGTCTAACGACCTAAAGGGTGCGTGACCTAAGAAGGTACGGGAGCTAAGGTTGAGCGACCTAACAAGGTTCACGACCTAAGAAAAACAAGGTCACGCGACCTAACAGGAAACAAGGTCAGGCGACCTAAGGGGTTACGCGACCTAACGTAACACGGGTCAAATGACCTAAGGCATCACATGTCGAATGACCTAACTGCTTAAGGGACAGACGACCTAAAGAGGTTTGCGACCTAATGGGGTTCACGACCTAAAGGTATTCGCGACTTAACGGGTTATAGGCGTAACGACCTAACGACATAAAGGCCTAACGACCTAAAGGTGATAGGGTTACGCGACTTAGGGACAGAAGTAGGACCGAGCGACCTATGACCTAGGAGACTCACGACCTACGACCTAAGGCCCGCGCGACCTAATGAAATAGCAGAGGCAATATTAGGTCGGAGACGACCTACGACTTAAGGCCAGTGTGACCTAAAGTTTTAACACGCGAGCGACCTAACGTTATAAAGGCCAAGCGACCTAAGGCTTAACTCGCGAACGACCTTCGGCTTAAGGCTTAACTCTCGAACGACCTACGACCTAACGTCCAGGCGACTTTTCCACGCGCGCAAGCCATGAACCCGAGCAACCTAAGGGTCCAGAACGACCTAAGGCTGGAAATTCGCCAAAAACACTAAAAAGTGGAGTTTTTCGCCAATCCAATCCAAACCAAATGCAAAAGTGCATGTTAAAGTGATAGGGAACCATTCCCAACAGTCCAAGATAGTTATAAGCAAGAGTGTGAGATAAAAATCTCACCTTTTCACTAAAATGGATGAAGATGGAACTTGAAGCCAATGGAGAAGCAATCCAAAGCTTGAATCCAATATCTTCTACTTGAATTTGGAGTTGAATGTTGGATTAGCAATTAAATTTGAGCTTAGAGTTTTAATTTCCCATTCTCTTCACCATTAATGCAAATTTCAAATTAGTTAGGAATTTATGAAGAGTGAGGAGAAGGGGGTTGGAAGTTGGGCTTAATAGGCTAAACTAACCCAAAGTCCAAAGCGGGAAAAGTTAGTGAAATTTCACTAACTCCAAACCTATCAATGTTTATACTTAAAAAAGTTGTAAATGGCATTTCGAACTCAATGGAAGTGGTCTCGAGTCCTAATTTGGCCGTTTGCAAAAAGTAGCTTTTCAGACCAATATCCGATTAACGATAAAATATTTAAATATAAAATCGATAAATATGCGGGTTGTTACATTTTGAATGATTAATTTTGTTATTTTAAATATAAACTTTAGTTTTGATATGAATTATCATTCCAAAGCATGACTAAAAAGAATATTTTCCAAAAAGTGAATTTTTGGTCAAAATAATCAAACTTTGACTTTTAATTTAAATTTTTAAAAGTTTGAAAATTTAAATTTTATCTTTTATTATGATAGTACATAAAATTTTAAGAACACTGCTTTTTGTTTCATTGAAAACGGATTTAATTTGTGAAAGTTATACTGTTTTCAATATGGTGTGTACATTGAATTATTTAACAATTTTCTTTATGTTAAATTTTATAAATTATATTTTTAATTTTCAAATAATGTTCTAATATGTGTTATATGACATGTTAGATATATATATATTTTTTTAAAAACATTTTTTTGTGATGTTATAATTTTTCCAAAGTTTACCGTGTTGATTTCTTTTTTTTCGGCTGTTTTCTTATTTTCTGCTATTTTCTTCATTAAATAAAATTTTATATATTTATTTTGTGAATTCATTTTTATTTTGTGTACTTATCTTTATTTATAAATATTTTTCAAGTATATAATTTTTTTCCAAAGTGCATTGAATTTATTTCTAATTTTAAAGTCTACTTCGCAATTTTAAGCCATTTTCTTAATTTAAATTCTATTTAAATAAAATTTAATTATTTATTTTATTTTAGAAATGATAAATAAATTATTTTATTTCAAATTTTTGCTTTATAATATTTTTAAAATGAAGTAGATATTTTTCCAAAGCCATCGATGTTTTAATTATAATTTTTGAACCCTATTTTCAATTTTTAAGCAATTTCCTTAATTCTTTTTATATTTTCTTTAAATTTAATTATATATTTTTATTTTTTTTCACTTTGTTTCGGATTTTAGATGTACTTGCTGAATTTTATTTTATTTTATTTGATTTAAAAGAAAAGAAAGTATGGAAGGTTTTAAAAGCTAAGAAACGTAAAGTCATTTCACCATTTCTTTTACCGTTTCTTTTTCAATCAATACATCAGTTATTTTGGCCATTCCTTATACTATCTTCAGCTGACTTCTTTTTCTTCATTTTCACGAGAAAACATCTTCCTCATCTCATTTTCACGGCTAGAGAAAAATTGGTAATGGCTTCTCTATATTTTTCTACTTTTCCTCCTTCCTTTTTGCTTGTTTTTGCCGTGTTTTCTTTGTTTGTTTTACTCGGCCGCCACTAGCTAGCCTTGGCCATCACCTCCACCACCTTCTCCTCTTCACCATCCACCACTTAACATCATCTCCTCCTCTGACTTGACGAGGCCGCACCCTCCCCCTTGACAAAACTCCACACAAAAGCCTTGAAAACTCCTTAAAAACATGTTAGCCTAGCCTAGTAGCTTCAGTACCTTCATCCACCACCAAGGCCACCACCTTAGGCCACCACCACCACCTTGATATGACCACCACCCATCACCTAAGCTACTGTCGAGATCTGAAACCTGAAAGGGTGAGCCCAAACATGCCTTAGCTGAGCCCAAAAAGTTCACCAAACCTCTTATATATGCCTTAACCTTTTATATTCTCTACATTTAAACTCCTACCCACTTCATCACCTTGTAACCGCGCCTTTTCCTACCCATACCTGATCCAAACCATGCTCAAACCTGACCTTATTAATCGCTTAGGCCATGCAAACAAGCATAGAAAACAAGTGCAAAGTCTTTGGTTTTGTTTTATACATCTATTCCTAACATTGTTAAGTATATCTTGTTTTGAAACTTATGTTTCATATATTTGTTTTGTTTGAATGTATCCAAGGCTATAAATCTTTGGCTCTCCACTATCAAATCATATTCATGCTTTCATGCCTTCGAAGATCTTTGTTGTGTGTAGTTGTTTGTCAGCTAATACAAGTGAGTAAATCTCACCAGATGGTTATACTTATACAAATGTGAATTGACACCCTGTGAATCTGTAGAACTATATTATCATGTTATATATGCTTATTTTATTATCATATGATGTTCACACCTGTTATTACACTTATTATATTATATGTTACTGTTATTTCATGCTATTCTGTTTATTTTAGCTGTTCATCACACTCCAAGTTCCCTTTAGATTAGAATCACTATGCGTTGAAATGATACATACCCGAACAGACTTTAGAATAGGAAAAAATCGTTATGGGATGAAACGATAGGCTTAAATGGTTTTTATTTAATTTATTTTAACTTGGGATTGCGGGTTTGAAATGATAAAACTCGGATTTTCTTTGTAAACTACGGGTTGAAACGGTATATTACCCGTATCGCTTTACCTAGCGTAGAATATTATATACAGGCCCGTAGTTAAAATATGTTTTTCTAAAAAATTTAAAATATTTTAGAAATTTAATTATTATAATATTTTGATTTTAAATTAAATAAAAATATAATTTTTGTAAAATATTATTGATTTTATGAATAATTGCAAGTGAAATGAATGAATGAAAATTTTGAATGTAAGTTATTTTGGAAAATTTGATTTAATTATAATTGGAAATTAAATTGAATATGAAATTATGATAAATTTATGATAATTTGAATTTAAATGAATTCAAAGTGATTTTATATCATATTATTGATTTTTAATAAAGTTGAAAATTTGAAATATAAGTAAAATTGGAAATTTATGAAATTTACTTAAAAGTGAACTTTTAGTTAAGCAAATAAAAATAAGACTAAGTTATATTTGAGAATTTGAACTTAAGTGTTAAGTTGAAATTCAATGCAAGGAATTTAAAATTGAACATTGCAATTTAATAAGTGAATTATTATTAAATCTTGATTTTGGAATGGAAATTTAACTTTATAAAATCATGAACTTGAGGAAAATTAAATGATGTTTATAAATGTGAAAATGTATGATTTTATGAGTTAAAAATGTTTTAAATAAAAAATACAATTGGTTCAGAAATTTTATTGAATATTTGAAGTTAATTGACTGCATTTTTTAAATGCTATTAATTACAATGTAAATGATATTACAGTATTTGTAAATGCTATAGTTGATGATAATGAACTAAAAAGATAAATTGAATTAAAAACTATTATAGCAATTTTGTAAGTGCTATAATTTTTGAATTTAACTAATTTTATTTGGAATTTGAGTAAACCTTATTACAACATTTTAAAATGTTGTCTTTTGTTAAATTGAACTGTTTTGAATGTAACTTTCCGTAGCATTTTCTAAAAGCTGCGAAAAGTGAAATTTCAATGTTTTGATAATAATTTAATTTTTAACATAATAACTTCATTTTTATGATTAAAAATGATTTTTTTGGAATATAAACTGTTTTGATATATGAATTGAAATGGTATTTTAAATTGAATAAAATGAATAATGATTTGAAATGTGGTTTCGAAAAGATATGATATTTTGATATATTAAAATGATTTGAAATGTGGTTTCTAAAAGATATTATATTTTGATATATTAAAATGGTTTGAAACGAAGTTTTGAAAGATATGATATTTTGATATTAAATGATTTGAAAAATGAAGTTTTGAAAGGTTATGATATTTTGATGTATTAAAATGATTTGAAAGGAAGTTTTTAAAGGATATGATAATTTAAAATATTGAAATGGTTAGAAATGACTTGATATTTATTTTGATAAATATTTGAATTGAAAGATATGGTATGATGATATATTGAAATGGTTTGGAAATGATTTAATCTTTATTTTGATAAAGATTTGGGTTGAAATGACATTTTATTTTTGAAGTATAAAATATTGTTTTAAAGTTATAACTACGGGCTATAATAACGATTGGTTGTTAAAGAGACCGCGATCGGATATTGTCTTATAGCCGGCCAATACCTAAAACCACTTTAACAACTGTGTACGTGGTGGAGATTCCAAAATGAAGTAGGATGGTGGCGACGTTCTCGAGGTATATTACGTGGACCCAACTCCCGTGAGTTGGCATAAATGACTAAAACAGGAGCTATACCGGGCTACACAAAGGGTCACACCCTTTCATCGAGCATCCTCCATCGGAAACCATTCTATTACTTTTGTGATTCAATATGTGGCGCCACTTTGATTCGGGGGTATTGTTCGAGGTGGGCGGAAGTTGCTGGCTTGCCGTCACCACCGTTCCGGGAGTGCAAACGGTGTATCCAACCTGGTATTGCCTCGCGTGCCGTGTCATCTCCTTATAGCGAGCCCACTACGATTTTGGTTTTAAAGATCCGACCGCGTTAAGGTTCACCATCCCCTTAACGTTATTTTCTATATGATTATACTTTACTGATTAGACACTACTGTATATAGCGTATACTACAACATAGTAAATAGTTTAACGGATCCTTAGAGGATGGGTGGTCCCAAGCATCTTCTAATTTACTTGTACCTTTACTACAGTTCACTTGAGTTGGTTTACATTGTATAAGTATGTACGTCCTGACTCGAGTGTTTGTATTTTTATTTACGCTCGGGTCAGCCTGAGTATTCACAGATTTGGATTTCCACTTTCTGGAGATTTGGAATCGCTGGAGATTATCTACTTGTCTAGTTTTATCTCTTTTTTCTGTTGGTCCATTCCAGCTATTGTATTAGTAGATTTCTATGTATTGAGACTTCTTTTGTACTTTATTTCTTCTGTTGTATCTTCTGTAACTCTGATATATTTATATAGTAGCTTCATGAACTACTATCTTTTTTTCTTCCGCTGCATTATATTTAATCTCCGTCTGTGATCTGTGATTATTATTTACTGTATATTCTGAGGTTTGCCAAATTTTATTTACAACGCGGTATTTTGAGCAATTCAATTCCGGCATGAGTGTCTACCTATACACTTATAATGGATGCGAATGGTTGAAAATACTTGGTTGTTACATAAATGTTGAATCTGGAGTTTTAAGCCGGATAAAAATAATTTGAAGGCTTGTAAAATTCATATTAATAATACTGAAGGTGATAAAACTTTTAAAATTGAATTTGAAAGCGTTTTGTTAAGCTTTGAAATTTTATATCGTTTAAATTGAATTTGAAAATAGCCTTCCAATGCACAATCTCGGAATTCAACGAAACCAGTTCCATTGGGTCAGAAATATTGAATTATTATCGGATTTCAAATTTCGTATTGATTGGAGTTAGTGTGTGTGTACAATATATAAACGCGCTGAAAATTTAATTTATAATAATCAATTCGAATTTGAATTAAAAATAAGTGAACACTATAGCAAGGCGTCTTCAACACGCTTCCTTTGCCTTCTCGAACACACCATCCCTTATCCTGTTTCTTTTCGAACACGAGACCCTTTCTTATTCCCTCGGTTCAAGTCGAGTGCTTGAAGAAGTCCATGGCCGGACAAAATATGATAAGATGCCGATATTTCACTTCGTTCTCCTCCTCACCCTTCCATCTCAAGTCCACCATAAAATTCCCAAATCGCAATTCAATAACAGAACTCAAAATTCAAAATTTCTCCTCGTTCTAAATTAAATGAGAATTGAATATAATGGTTGCCCTCGTCTTAATTCAAATTGATTTGTTCGATTTCTGGGAACTAGATCGTGAGCCTTGTCTCGCGAACTTGGGTAGGTCGAGCGGCAGATCTGGATACTCGTGCGAGGCGAAGGGGCACGCGATGATGGTCTAAATCTTCTCGCGCCTAGTCGACTTCGATTTGCGGGGAAACACAGCGTCACTGGGTGGTGGCTACACGATTGACGAGCTAGTGTATTTGAGTGGGGTCGCGGGTTGGCCTGGCAAGGATGGGGCTTAGGGATTGGAAGGCTCGACTGCGGTTTAAGGTTGGTGGGTGGTGATTGCCGTTGATAGCAGGGTGGTTTGGGCCACGGTCACATGCAGGTTGGAGGCTGGAGCGGGGAGGTGTTGTGCGAGTTGGTGACCTCGAGGTTATGCAAGTAACGAAGCGTGTTGGTTCAGGTCTCGAATTGGGACCAGGTTTCGCCATGAGAGGGTAATTTACATTTACTAATTTCTATTAATGTAAATACTTTTATTAAAATCAAATTCTTATAAAATTTAATGTGACCTGACATGTTTATAAAACCATTTGTTAAAATAGAGGGGAAAATATATATAATAATGTATATAGGTAAGTTTTGAGAAATATCTTAGGTAATTATAAAGTTCATGTAAAAATTGGATTTTTATATTGTAAAAAAAAATACTATATGGATTATTTCGAAAGTAAAATAAATAAGTATGTACCCACCTTTGTAATTTACTAAACTATTATCTTCTTTAAAACAAGGTGTGATGGTGATTAACTTTTTGTTTTACTGGCATATTTAAATTATTTTAGTTACTAAAGATTTGTAAAAGAAAAATCCGTTTAAAACTTAATTCTTAGTTCAAATTTAAAATCTTTAGTTTAAAATTAAATTATTAGTAAATTAAATTTTGTTAAAGATAATAAAATATGTAGTTAATCAATTTATCAAACGGGAATTTAATTATTCAATTGACTTGAATATTAATGAAATGTAAAATGTTTATACAAGGTAAATTATGAAGAATTGTGACGAAACAAGCTGGTTTGGTAATGGGTTGCAAACGGAATAAGGTGAGTTAATCTCACTCAGCTGAATTATAATTTATATTTAATTGGTTAAATTTAAATAATTGATTGATCGATTGGCTTTGGTATGTTGTAATAGGTATAGTATTATATATTACACCTTGAAATGATTGATTTCCCGCATTTTATTTCGAAGATATTTATATTGTGCTAACATCTGTGGATGCAGGGAAACAGGTTGGAGGGATCCAACTGGACCCCTCAATATTTATTGTTTAATGTTCTCTAATGTGAATACTTGATATTCTATGTTGAATATATTGGGATATTGAATGATATGATTGGATTGGATATATTGGTTGTAATGAATTACCAAAAATATATAAATTGGATTTTGGAAAGAAAATAAAGGAAATAAAGTTGTAAACGAAATAATCTTAGAAATTTAATAAAATTAGAATGAATTGAAAAGAAATGGAAGTATGTTAAATACTAATAAATAACTTCGAGTATGAAAAGAAAAGGGTTTGAATAAACAGTAATTAATGAATTATAAAATTATGTGATATTAATTTAAATGAATAAAGAATTATTTTAGAACTTAAAGTTTTAAATTTATTTAAAGGAATCAGAAGTAAACTAAGAAATCTAAATTGGTATTTCAATTAAAAGTATCTTAAATCATAACTAAGGAATAAAATCTGAAATTAAAGGATTTTGAATGAATGAAGTAAATTGGAATTCAATTTGGGAATTGATTTAAGTGTTTGAAATTGGATATTTGGAAGAATAAATTCAAGGTGGGAATTTATTAAAGGAATGAGAAAAATTATTTGAAATAAATAGTGATTTATTTTTAAATGATGTGAAGAGAAGTATATTTCTCTGGGTAGCCAAGTACGTTTTCAAAGTAAGTTTAAAAAAACAAAAAAAAACGAAGGTTTTAATGTTGTTTTACAAGTATGTTCTTGGAAATTTATTATTTCTAAATGTTTAAAATTCTAAAGTAAATATTTATTGAAATCTATTACCGTAGTAATAATTTATAAAGAGTGACTTAGTAATTCTGTTTTAAAGGTGAGAATCTGGTTTATATTTATAAAGTAAAATTATTTTCAAATATTCATATAACATATATTTTCAATCAATTAATGAAGTAGTTTTAATTTAAATATTTTAAAGTAAATTCTAAAGTAAGTAATTTGTTAATTTATTATCGTAATAATTATTTAAAGAGTGATTTGGTATTTTGTTTAAAGAAGAAATCTAATGTATGGTTATAAGGTAACCTTATTTCTAGAGTATTATTTTAAGTTAAGTATTAAAGTAATTTTTCTATATTAAATGTTAAATATATTTTACAATAAAGTGTTTTAAATTATTTTTAAATCTAAAGTTTGTGCTTGGTGATTCCAGTGGAAATAGAAATACTTGGAATTTATTCTGAGGAAAGCAGATAGTTTTGGAAAACTGTTTTCAAAGGAGTTAGAAAAGTGAAAATATATATCGTGTGAAGATATTTTTGAGATAAATAAATAATTTGGAAAATTATTTATTGGTTGATGATTGTTTGTGAATATTAATTGATAGTTAAATAACCGACTATCAATATTCGCCAAATGCGTTGATCATTTCGAAGAGACCGGGATCGAGATTAATTTCTCGTAACCACTTCGATCCAGTTTGTACATTCCGTGGAAACGATTTTTGGATTCGAAGATGGAGCAGTGAAGTGCAAGGGCTAATCGCTACTAATCCTGAGGATTTTTCCAGAATGGATGTAGTAGGAATAGTGCCTTGGGTTCCGTTCAGACCCGGGACGGACTTGTATGGATGAATACTTACGAAACATCGTCAGGTGGACAATGGGCATTCTAAGGGATATGTTCTTAAAAAGGTAACGCTTAGCCTCAAGCCTCATCAAATGGGAATGGCTGAAAATCAGGGGTTATGCAGCAAGGCTTCGTGGGTAGCCCCCACTGGAGGGTGAGGTCATCCCTGTCTAGATGTCCCTTTTATTTCGGCTTAGTGGGCGGTTGTTGATCCCAACCGCGGGGTGATCTTGCTCGGGACTGTCTAGTAAGGGATGGTTCCGGTCTTGTGTTGCAGGGGAGTTAGGGTGGCTCCTCGGTACGCTGATCTAGACCAGGTACTATGACAGGTGGTACCCCAGTGCCTAGCCATTAGTTGGAATTCATTTTCCCTACGCCCCCGTACGGTTTTAATTGTGCCCAACTATTGCTGAAACGTGAGATGCAAGCATTTCAGCTAGATTCTATTTTACTTTCTATAGACACTATTATAATATCAGAGGATTTTAATAAAAATGTTTTAGCTATCATAAGGTAAAAACCCGACATGTTTATTTGTGGCGTGGTCTTACGAGATGCTCTTGTTTTCAAAGGATTTTTTTGAAACTTTAATAATCAAATGAGTGTGATTTTCTCACACTGGTATCCCAGACTGACTCGGGTGTTATTTAACTGTAATTCTCGGGTCAGACCGAGTATTATAGGATACATGAGATGTTGTGGAGCTTAGGAGACGAGCTGGATGTCGATACGTACTCTCGTACTAGCTCTTATATATATTCCACTGTGTTTAGTTGTTGTGTATCCATGTGTATGATATTGTTGAGCTGTGATTGATGTACTCTGATGATGTAATATATAAACAGATATATTTGATTTTGAGTAAAGATCATTATTATCTATTATATTTTATTCTGTTGCGATGGTTAGATTCTGATGTTGTTTCCTATTTTCTTCTTCTACCTCTTCTTCTTTAACCCAGATGGTTCGTATTTCTGTACAACTTGAGTTGATTGACGTAGAATAGTGTTGACTCAAAGGGTACGGATTTGCGGGCTGTTACACTTTATCCAATTTATCCAAATGAAATATACACAACATTTCATATCAGAGATATCAACTCATTCAAAGCATTCAATACTATTCAATCATCCACAACAAATTTGATCATTTTCAAATTAATTCAATTAATTCTAATTGAATTCCTAACCTCGATTACTTAGATTTCTTCCTTAATTAACTCCAACCAAATAATTAACCAATTCTTCCATATTCATTCATCTTAATTAATCACCCTGGATTAATTATCTTTCAATTTCATTCAAGTAATTGCCTTTAATTAACTCCACCCTATTACTTATCCTTAATCAAACGATAAGTAATCTTAGTTACTTTATAAACAAATTAACATTTTTAGTTACATTAATCTTTAATCACTTATATTAATTTCACACAAGCCACTCATTAATGATTAATCAATCTTAATTACTCAATCTTTAATTACGTCATTGATTATATAAATTAACGATTTCCACTTATAATTTAATTTATCCTAATCTAAATTAATTTCATTAAACAATTAATCATAAATTAAATCACAAATATAAATAATTCTTGATTTACCTCAACCATTAAATTAACTATCTATTATTTACTCCTTTAATAAATTAATTTCCTCTTAATTAATCGACTAAATCAATCTCTTGATTAATTACACAAAGAACTTGTATTTTATTTTAATTTAATTTTGTAATTATTCATCAAACCATATAATGAATATTCTGAATTAATTAAACTTCATTAATTAACTTAAACCATAATTAATCAATTCCAACCCTTAATTACTAAATTAATTAACCCAAATTATTAATTAATTATATATTTTAATTAAACTTCAAATTTTATAAACCAGAATTCATTAAGCCTTCAACAACATTAGAATGAAAACATTCCCTTGTTGATAACATTAAATCTAAAAAAAATTAAAACCCGTTATAAATTTAAGTCGAATTTAATTTAATTTATAAATTGAAATAAACTTCATATACAAATGAGATTTGTAAATGTAAACTGTAAAGGTGATTATAATTTTGAAATAGAATTCCAGAGAAACATTTGAAAATTGAAATGAGATAAAATTTCAGAGAATGTTTGGATATAGATTTAAAGGAATTGCAATTGGGAATATTTTTTGAATTGGAATTGAATATGGAGAGACTTGGAATTTAAAATTGTTGAAAGGGGTTTTAAAGAGATAAAAGCATCTAATTCTCTTTTGGTCATTGGAAAATAACGTCGGTGATGACTGTAGCATCATTGATGTTCATTTTCGAGTTAACAAGAGAGAAATTGCTACCAAATTGTTTTAAATTGGAATTGTTTGCGAACTGGGTTTGGTTTTGAAATTCAAAGGATTGAATTTGCCAAAGGATTTTGCATGTAGTTGATTTCAAAAGTGATTTTGGATAGATAAAATGTATAATTCTAAGTAAAAAAGGTATAATGCTATGTTAAAAAGTAAAATGTGAATGAGATTGATTGTGGATAGATGAAAGTGTGAATATAAATAAAATGTGACTTATAAAATTTAGAAATGAGATAAATAAGCCAAAATAAAATAGTTTTGAAATCTTGAAAGTGAATGAAAATCCAAAACTTAACTTATAAAATAAATAGGTTGAGCTCCAGTAAAATAGATAAATAGATTTTGAAATAAAAATCAAATATTGATTTAATGTATGTTGAATATCAAATTTGTGTTGACAAATGTTTAGTTTGTAATTGAATTATGGGATGAATATTCGATGAAAATAATATGGAATGTTCCAAGATTAATTAATGAAATATGGAAATGGAACTCGAATTGTTTAATAAAAATTTGAGTTGTGAATAAATGATAAAATTTGAAAGTGAAGCTTGAGTTATTAATAGAAATTCAACTTGCAATTGTAAGTGAATTAAATTTGAATTGAAGTTTAATGGAATTGAATTAACTTAAAAGTGATTTGTATTGCAAATAAAAAAATAAATCCAAGTAGAGATAAATTAGAAATGGACTCGTTATAAAATGAAAGGAATCCAGAAATAAATTATTGAATGTGAATTAGAATTCATATTGATTCAATGAAATATACTAATTTAATTTAAAAGAATTGAGTTGGAAATGAACTCAAGTTAAACAAAATAGAATTGAAATGTTGATGGTTTGAGTGGTAAATAAAGTTCAAGTAAATAAAAATAAAAATTGAAATGGTTGCAAATGAATTAAAATGGAAGGAATTGACTATAAATTGAGTTGAAATCAATTTAAAGTGGTTACAAGTTTATGTAGTTATTTATTCTCTTGCATATGGTCAAATTTGTAGAAGTAAATTGTCATTTGACGAAAATGAGATTAAATAAATTCTACGAATTGATAGAAGTGAAATAAAACTGATTTTGAAATCAATTGAATTGAATATAAGCTTGTTTGGATTAAAAATGAATTGAATTTAAGAAATTGAATTGTGGGCTATTAACATTGAACAAAATGGCATCAAAATTGGTTAGAAGCGAGTGAGAGCAATCGAATTGGTGGTTGAAACATTATTAATTACTTATAAGTGTTGTTTGGAAGATATTGCTTATGATATGCATGTGTTAGTTATTGAAATTAAGTAAAATGTTAATAAACTTTGTATATTTGTCATTTACATGTTTAAATTGAGTAAGTACAGGTTTTTGGAAGCTGTTTGACTGGTTTTGACTGCGCTAATTTCTTAAATAAATAGCCGCTTGCTTAAAAATGCGAAATAAGGTACCCTTACACAATACAAATAGGAAATATGAACTGTTTCTCCGTTTTCTGACCGTGTGGGTCGATTTATATATATTTATATCTTTTGTCAAATTGCAAAAGCTCCTCCGTACAAAGGAGACTCTGCCAAAAAATTTCCGAAAATTTTGGGAGTTAGAAATTTTTTGAATCTTTTGAAAATTTTCACTAACGACAAATGATTTAAAATTTTTAAGCAAATAGAATTATAACTGAATGTTGAACTTTAATTTAATTTGTATAAGTAAAGTAAGATGAACTGAAAAATTGTTCAAAGAAATTAAAAGAAGGAAAGAGTTTGCAAACAAACTTTTATTTGAGGCTTAAATTAATTAGTAAGTGAAACTAATTCAGTATTCAAAGTGGAAGCCAAATTGAATTCAAATTGAGTTGTTAGGGCAAGGTGAATAGTAATGAAAATAAACTTCAATAGTAAAGTGAAACTTAATGTAAGAAGTGTATACAATATTTATATTAAACTTAAGAAATGAAAAATGAAATTTTTATGTAAATATGGTATTGAGAAAATTTTTCCAAGTGAATAATTGAATGGAAATTAAACTGAAGGTTGTGAATTTGGATGGTTGTGAATAAGTGAATAAAAATCAAAATGAATATGAATAAAAGAGAATCGGCGTAGCGAAAAATCAATTGGGCTAATTACGTAGGATGTACGTATATTATTTTATTCGCATAGCTATTTGATTCAGATTCGAACATAGAATTTCGAGATAATTTTATCGATCTGAGTTAGGATTTTTCGCTCGATTTTCGACGGCGAACCCTTGATATGGATTTTGATTGATTCTGAAAATTCTCTATCATAGTTATGAATATGCAAGGAGAATGACGGTTTCTGATCAAGAAACCAGATCTGAGTCCGCACTAGGAAGTCGGGGGGACGATACTAGTTCGGAAATGAAATTGTGTGATCAAGTAGGCGATCGGATTCAATATTGCGTATGAATGATATAGGTACATCATACGGGCTTAAGTAAAGCAAATATTGAAACTTTTGTAAAAGAAACATGAAATGATTTTGAATGTTGTGATTGGATATTATTGTTAAACAAGATATGCAGGTATTATAAAGGAAAAGAAAATTGGTTTTAATTACAGAAGATAAATTTGAATTGCTCGACAAAAGGTATGTGTTTAAATTTCTGTATGAAATTTGATTGGGTTTTTGGATCTAGCCACTTGGCTTTTTGATTTTCTTTTTGGATTTGGGAGGCCGTAGAGCAATTTTGTAGTTGTACCAAGCTAGCCGTGCAAAGGAGACGCTGGCAAAAAAATTTCAAAAATTTAGGGAGTTAGAAAAATTTTGAGAAAATTTTGATAATTCAAAATTTGGATTTAAATTAAAATTTGAATAGTTGAATAAGTAAAGTTACTTGGAAACTAAGGAAAAGTTTGGGAAGTTAGTAATAAAGATAATGAGTCTTCTATATAAAAAGATCGTTGGTAAGATGTTGACTTGTTGGTTTTGAGGAAAAGTAAACGGGTATTCGATCATACTTCCTAACTAGTAATTTCGGGGACGAAATTCTTTTAAGGGGGGAGGAATGTGACGACCCGGAATTTTCAAGCATTTAAAATCGGAATATTTAATTGATTTTAAATATTCAATAGAGTAATTTTAACTTGAATTCAAGTATCACTATTTATTTGATAATTTAATTATTGAATTAAATAATTTGAAGTTGAGCTAAATGTTGAATCTGGAGTTTTAAGCCAAATAAAAATAATTTGAAGGCTTGTAAAATTCATATTAATAATACTGAAGGTGATAAAACTTTTAAAATTGAATTTGAAAGCGTTTTGTTAAGTTTTGAAATTTTATATCGTTTAAATTGAATTTAAAAATAGCCTTCTGAGGCACGGTCTCGGAATTCGACGAAACAAGTTCCATTGAATCTGTAATATTGTTTTATTATGGGATTTCAAATTTCGTAGTGATCGGAGTAATTGTGTGAGTGCACGGTATATAAACGTCTTGGGATAATTATTCGAAACGATTTGAAAAGAAAGTATAATATATTCATTGTCAGTCAAAGCTGTATCAATACTCAGCCGAAATTATTTCACGACACAAGTTTTAGCTTTCATTTCCAAAACTCTATAGATCTGCAAAATTTTTCTGCAAGCCACCTTCTTCTTTAAAACATTTCAGCCGAGCATTCCCCTTTTTATTTTCTTCAAATAAATTGAAATATTTCACGAAGCAATGGCGAAATTCGTGATTTGCGTTCGAAACCGTGAAGGAGATCGCGAGGCGCACGAAGAGATAGGGGGTTAACGCGATAAGATCTCGCTTGACTCAGAAGCGCATGCAACCAGGTGAGGTGCCGCGTCCACTGCAGGCGATGGTCGCGAGGCGAATTAGGGTTTCTGATGGCATGGCGAACTCGTCAGGTTGCGGTGACACCTAGGGCAGGAGGCAAGCTCGTGGGGTCGGTGGTGATGTCGCCACTGGGTTGCGGCTAGGGCTCTCGATTTGTGACAGGTGGTGACTCGTCTTCAGACTGGGGAGGTCGCGTTCATGTGATGTTGTTCAGGGTTCGTGAGTTTCGTCTACGGCTGGGTATGGGTTCTCTATTCGTTTCTTTATTTCATTTTGAATTCTAACTAGGTTTGAACAGTAATGAACTTGAGAAAGTGTAGTATATAGAACATGTATATTAGTAATATATATATATATATATATATACACGATAAAAAGATTTTACAGAAGTTTTAAATTGTTTGGATTCAGAAAGAAAGAATAGCTAAGATATTTATATTCTTTACTGGCAGAAGAAAAAAAGAAAAATACATGTTTCAAAATTGCAATTACATTTGAAATAATGTATTAATGATAACCGGTTTAAGTCACTCATCTAATTATTTTGGGTTACTAGGAAAATTAGTTACCATAGGAAATTTATTCGAAAATCTAAATTACTGGTCTAAATTAAGATACTAGTTAATTAAACTTATTTGGAAGGATAATTGACGGGTTGGTTATTTAAAAATGTTAATAAAATTGTTTGATTAATCCAAATATTAATAAATCATATAAATGTTTATTCAAGGTCTAAAATCATGAAGGAAATGGTCGTAATTGGATCAGACAGCAAAGTAAATCAAAAGGTGAGTTAATCTCACTCACCTGGATGCTATTTAAATTTAAATAGTTAAATTTAAATATTTGGTGAATGATTGGATTGATTTGATATGATAGTGTATATATAGTAGTATATACATAAATATATATATTGGAATATGTATATATTGGAATGATTGATTGCCCGCATTTTATAGCGGATGGGACCCTATGCGCCGCATAATAGCGGATGATATTTTATTTAAATCTCATATACCACGATATTCCACCTCGAAGTGGAACTGGAATTGTGCTAACATCTGTGGATGCAGGGAAAACAGGTTGGAGGGATCCAACAAGATTCCTCAACATTTATTTTAAAGTACTTAATATTTTCTGCTGTTATTATTTGATATTCAATGATGAATTATATTGGAATATTGAATGCTATGGTTTGACTGAATACATTTGGGTATAATGAGATTCCAAAAATATATAAACTTGGATTTTGGAAGAAAATAAAAGAAGTAAATTTGTAGGCAAAATAATTATAGAAAATTTAATGAATTAAGAATAAATTGAATAGAATGAAAGTGATATTTAGATACTAATAGATTAAATAATTCCGAGTATGGGAAAAGGAAGTTTTAATAAATAGAAGTAATGAATTGTAAGTTTTAAATGATATCAAATTAAAGGAATAAAGAATTATTTTAAAATTCAAAGTAAAATTTACTTAAGGGGATAAAGAAGTAATTTGGGAAATCTAAAATGGTATTTTCAGTTAAAAGAATGTTAAATCATAATTAAGAAATAAATCTGAAATTAATGGATATTGGAATAAATGGAGCAAATTGGAAATCAATTTGGAAGATTGATTTAAGTGTGTAAAACTGAGATTATTAAAAGAGAAATGGGACTTCGGAATTTACAAACGGGGTTTATAAAAGTGAACAAATTTAACAGTGGATATTTGGAAAATAAATTCAAGGTGGAAATTTATAAAAGAAATGGGAAAATTTGTTTAAAAATAAATGGTGATTTATTTTTAAAGGGACGTGAAGAGAAGTATATTTCCCTGGATAGCTAAGTACGATTGCAAAGTTATTTTTAAATATAAGTAAGAGCTTTGAGATTGTTTTTAAAAAAGCATATTTTAGGAAATTTATTATTTCTAATATTTTAAATTCTAAAATAAATATTTTTCAAATCTATTATCGTAATAATTATTTAAAGTTGACTAGTATTTTGTTTAAAAGTGGAAACCTAGTTTTATATTTATAAAGTAACTATATTTTCAAATATTCATATAGTATGAATTTTTAACAAATTATTAAAGTAGTTTTTTTTAACTTAAATGTTTTAAAGTATTTTTCAAAGTAAAGCGTTTTAAATTATTTTAAAATCTAAAGTTTTATGCTTAGTGATTTTAGTGGAAATAGAAAATACTTAGAATTTATTCTGAGAAAGGAAGGTAGTTTGAAACTATTTTCAAAAGGGGTTTTAAAAGTGGAAATTTATCTTATGAAGATATTTTTGGAATTAATAAATAATTTGGAAAATTATTTATTGTTTGATGGATGTTTGTGAATATTAATTGATAGTTAAATAACCGACTATCAATATTGGCCAAATGCGCTGATCGGTTTGAAGGCACCGGGATCGAGATTTATTTCTCGAAAACCACTTCGATCCGGTTTGTATGTTTTCGTGTGGAAAACAAGAGTGCGGAGTCGAAGTTGGAACAGTGAAGTGCAAGGGCTAGTCGCTACTAATCCTGAGGATATTTCCAAAATGGATGTAGTAGGAATAGTGCCTTCGATTCCGTTCGAACCCAGGACGGACTTGTATGGATGAATGCTTGCGTAACATCGTTAGGTGGACGATGGGCATTCTAAGGGATATGTTCTTCAAAAGGTAACGCTTAGCCTCAAGCCTCATCATTTGGGAATGGCTGAAAATCCAGGGTTACGCAGCAAGGCTTCGTGGGTAGCCCCCACTGGAGGGTGAGGTCATCCCTGTCTAGATGTCCCTTTTTATTTCGGCTTAGTGGGCGGTTGTTGATCCCAACCGCGGGGTGATCTTGCTTGAAAATGTCTAGTAAGGGATGGTTCCGGTCTTGTGTTGCAGGGGAGTTAGGGTGGCTCCCCGGTACGCTGATCTAGACCAGGTACTGTGACAGGTGGTACCCCAGTGCCTAGCCATTAGTGGGAATCCATTTTCCCTACGCGCCCATACGGTTTTGATTGTGCCCAACTATTGCTGAAACGTGAGATGCAAGCATTTCAGCTAGATTCTATTTTACTTTCTATAGACACTATTATAATATCAAAGGATTTTAATAAAAATGTTTTAGCTATCGTAAGGTAAAAACCCGACATGTTTATTTGTGGCGTGGTCTTACGAGATGCGTTTGTTTTCAAAGGATTTTTGAAACTTTAATAATCAATTGAGTGTGATTTTCTCACGCTGGTATTCCAGACTGACTCGGGTTTATTTAACTGTAATGCTCGGGTCAGACCGAGTATTATAGAATACAGGATTTGATGCTCTGGAGCTCAGGTGCCCAGCTGGATGACGATGCGTATTTCGTACTTGTTTATATACATATATATTTCGCTGTGTTGAGTTGTTGTGTATCCATTTGTATGTTGTTGTTGTTGAACTATGATTGATGTACTCTAATGATGTAATATAAAAACAGAGATATTTTATTTTGAGTAAAGATCATTTATTATCTATTATATTTTATTCCGCTGCGATGGATAGATTATGTTGTTGTTTTCTCTTTTCCTCTTCTACCTCTTCTTCTTTAACCCTAATGGTTCGTATTTTTGTGCAACTTGAGTTGATTGTTGTAAAATAGTGTTGACTCAAGGGGTACGGATTTGCGGGCTGTTACGAGATGCTTGCTTAAAATGCTAAATATGGTACGCCTGCGCAATAAAAATAGGAAATATGAATCGTTTTTGGTTTTTCCGACCGTGTGGGTCGATGTATATATATTTATCTCTTTTGTCAAATTGCAAAAGCTCCTCCGTACAAAGGGGACTCTGCCAAAAAAATTCGAAAATTTTGGGAGTTAGAAAATTTTTGAAATTTTTGGAAATTTTGTTAACGACAAATAAATCCAAATTGGAAACTTAAATAAGTTAGTAAATGAAATTAACTAAAATAATGACATGAATTAGTTATAAGTGGAAAATAAAATTCAATATTTAAAGTTAAAGATAAATTGAATTCATATGGAAATGAAAGAACCGATTTGAATGGAAATGGATATAAATTAAAGTGGTAAAGTGAAAATGAATATAAGAAGCATATGAAATGCTTATACGAAGCTTAAGAGGGAATGGTGAATTCTTAAATGAAAATTTGATACTACTAGTATAATCTAAGTCAATATTTGAACGAATAAACGACAAAATGTTTTTGAATATTGTGATTGGATATTATTGTCAAGCAGGTATGCAGGTAATATAAAGGGAAAAGAGAAATGATTTTGATTTCAGAAGATAAATATGAATTGCCCGACAAAAGGTATGTATTTAAATTTTGGTATGAAATTGGATTGGGTTTTTTGATCGAGCCACTTGGCTTTTTGTTTTCTTTTTGGATTTGGGAGGCCGTAGAGCCATTTTGTAGTTGTACCGAGCTAGCCGCGCAAAGGAGACGCTGGCGAAATTTTTTGGGATTTTAGGAAGTTAGAAAATTTTTGAGAAATTTTGATAATTCAAAATTTGGTTTTAAATTGAAACTCGAATGATTAAACAAATAGTATAGTTTGAAACTATGGGAGAGTTGAGAAGTTAATAAGAATGATAATGGGTCTTTTATAAAAAGGTAGTTAGTAAGATGTTGAATTGTTTGGTTTTGGAAGTAAGTAAACGGATATTGGACCATTCTTCCTAATTAGTAATTTCGGGGACGAATATCTTTTAAGGGGGGGGGAATGTGACGACCCGGAATTTTTGAGCATTTAAAATTGGAATATTTAATTGATTTTAAATATTCAATAGAGTAATCTTAACTTGAATTACGAATATCACTATTTATTTGATAATTAAATTATTGAATTAAATAAGTGAAGTTGGGTAAAATGTTGAATCTGGAATTTTAAGCTTGTTAAAAATAATTTGAAGGCTTATAAAATTTATATCGGTAATATGGAAAATAGTAAAAGTGTTAAAATTGAATTTGGAAGTGTTTTGTTCAGTTTTGAAATTTATATAGTTTAAATTGAATTTAAAAATAGCCTTTCGAGGCACAGTATCGGATTTCGACGAAAATAGTTCCATTGGATCCGTAATATTATACTATTATCGGATTTCAAATTTCGTAGCAATTGGAGTTGTTGTGTGAGCATACGATAAGTAACGTGTTGAAATTTATATCGAAAATTCAATATAAATAAATAAATAAAAATCAAATCAAAAATCACATCTGCAACCCTAACTTCAACTTGGCCGAACTATTATCTGAGACAAGCCACCCTATACTCTGAAAACATCACGTCTTGCCCACTCCTTTTCTTCTATATCACGCGTGTCTTCTTTAGGAAGCAAATGGCCTAATAATACCCTTCTTCCTAGTCCTACCTTTAATTTTCTGTTTTCGAAATAAATCCTCTTTTTCCCCTAAATTCAAAATCGAAATCACTCATAGTCGACCGATCGTTCAAAACACATCAAGCTCAGAGCAACGCGATGTCTCGATCCCAAATAGTTGCCAATCACCGAACCCATTGACTAGAATAGGAAGCGACCTAAGATTGTTTACTGCTAGGGTTCGCGTGCGTGAGGTGTTGGGGCTCCAGCGAGGGGGTTTTGGCGAGCGTTGACTTGGGGACCGGTCACGATTATGGTTTGGGTAGGCGTTTTGGATAGTTGATCGAGGCAGTGTTGTCGCATGGCTGGATGTTGCGTGACCGAGCAGAGAGAGGGGAGGTTCCAGTATCAGATTGGTAGCTAAAGGGGATGCTGTTGCTGGCGATGTAGGCAGTCGCAGCGCAGCAGTTCGTGGATTGGAGTGGGAACATCGTGATGTGATCGAGTTGGATGGTGACGGTGAAGTTCAGAATGGTGGCGAGAATTTTCGATCGACCATGAGGTTTATTCGTAAATTTATTCTTAGCTTTTAAACTCTTTTACATATACTCAGATGTTAGTTTTATATATATAGGCATGCAGAGAACAGAGGTATTTTACATACAGTTAAAACAGGAAAGGAAAAAAAATATGTTGACAGTAAGGTAGATTTTGACAGCAGTGAGTTTAAATTTGTGATTTCGAAATAGTTTTGTTTTTATAAGATTTAAACAGAAATATAGATGCGAATAACAAAGGAAAAAGAAAAAAACATATGATTTTAAACGCCATAGAGTTTATATAAATTTATATAATGTATATACCTATTTAAGTAACAGGAGTTACTATAGATTTTGAAATATAAGGATTTAAATAAAAAGTGATGGATGTGGTGGTTAAACTATGTCAATTAACTTATTTATTTTTTGGACTAAAAATAGTTGGTTTAAGGTAATTTTTAGTGTAAGAATTTATGTCAAATTATAAGCTAAATTAAATAAGTAAATGATAATAAATTGTTTGATTTAAAATTCAAGTGTTAACAAATTTATATAATTTTTATACAAGGTTTCAATTGTGAAGAAACAAGCCGGATGGAAATGGATTGCCAAACAAAATCAAAGGTGAGTTAATCTCACTCAGTTAACTTAAATTTAAATTTAAATGATTGAATTTAAATAATTGTTGAATGGTTGAAATTGATTGATGTGCTATAGTGTAATATATTTTGGGATTGGCTTGTTATATTGTGCTAACATATGTGGATGCAGGGAAAACAGGTTGGAGGGATCCAACTGGGTCCCTCAACATTTATTTAAATTTTTTAAATCCCCTCTGTTGTGATTATTTGATATTCTATGATGAATCATATTGGAATATCGAATGCTATGAATTGATTGGATATGATTGGGTATAATGAATTACCAAAAATATATAAATTGGATTTTTGTAAAGAAAATAAAAGAAGTAAATTTGTAAGTAAATAATTATAGAATAATTTAAGAATGAATTGGAAAAGAAATAAAGTGACTCTAAAATTCTAATAAATAAATCTTGGGTATGGAAAGGGAAATTTGAATAAACACAGAGGTAATGAATTTTAAAATGCAGTATTACCAATTAAAAAGAACAAACATTTATTTAGAATTGAAGATTTGAATTATTGAAAGAGTAAAGAAGAAATGGGAAAAGATAATAATAAAATCCATAACCACTGAATTTGGAAATGAACTGATAAGTAAAAGAATTTATTTCAAATAAATTGGAAATCAATTTGGTGAAATTGATTTAAGTGATTGAAGTTGGAATATTCTCCGGATAGCCAAGTACATGTTTTTAAAAGTAAATTTTTAAATATAAATTAAATGTTTTTAAGTTGTTTTTAAAGAAAGCAAGTTTTGTAAAATTTATTATTTCTAATATTTAAAGTCTAAAGTAAGTATTTTCTTTTAACCTATTTTAGCAGAAAATATTTAAGATGTAACTTAGTACGTTGTTTTTTAAAGTGAAAACCTAGTTTTATATTTTATAAAATAACCTTATTTTAAATATTCATATAGTATATATTTTTAACCAATTATTAAAGTAGTTTTAACTTAAGTGTTTTAAAAGTAAACTCCAAAGTAAGTATCTTGTTTAATCTATTATCGTAATAATTATTTAAATAATGATTCGGTATTTTGTTTAAAGTATTATTATAAATTAAGTATTTAAGTAAATTTTTCTAAATTGAATGTTAAATATATATTTTTTTACAATAAAGTGTTTTTAAATTATTTTTAAATTTGAAGTTTTGTGCTTGGTAGTTCCAATATAAATGGAAATACTCTGAATTTATTCTGAGGAAAGGAAAATAGTTTGAAACTGTTTTCAAAAGGATTTGAAAGAAAGAATATATCTTGTAAAGATATTTTTGAGATTAATAAATAATTTTCGATGGATGTTGTGAATATTAATTGTGTGATGGATGTTGTGAATATTAATTGATAGTTAAATAACCGACTATCAATATTGGACAATGCATTGATCGTTTCGAAGAGACCGGGATCGAGATTTATTTCTCGAAAACCACTTCGATCCGGTTTGTATGTTTTCGTAAAAAACGATTTTGGATTCGAAGATGGAGCAGTGAAGTGCATGGGCTAGTCACTACTAATCCTGAGGATATTTCCAAAATGGATGTAGTAGGAATAGTGCCTTCGGTTCCGTTCGAACCCGGAACGGACTTGTATGGATGAATGCTTTCGTAAACATCGTCAAGTGGACGATGGGCATTCTAAGGGATATATTCTAAAAAGGTAACGCTTAGCTTCAAGCCTCATCAAATGGGAATGACTGAAAATCAGGGGATATGCAGCAAGGCTAGGTGGGTAGAACCCAAGCAGGGTGAGGTCATTCCATTCTAGATGTCCCTTTTTATTTCGGCTTAGTGGGCGGTTGCTGATTCCAACCGCGGGGTGATCTCGCTCGGGATTATCCAGTAAGGGGTAGTCCCGGCCTTGTGTTGCAGGGGAGCGGGCGTACTCCTCGGTATGATGATCTAGGCCCCGTACTGTGACAGGTGGTACCCCAGTGCCTAGTCATTGGTTGGAAATCCATTCTCCCTACGATCCTTGTACAAGTTTTGTTTGTATTACCCACTTTTGTGGCTAGTAGCTGGAATTTAATAGATGTAACAATTTCGGCTATTTTTTAAGTATTTGTATATAGGCCCTATTATAATATCAGAGGATTTCTATAAAAATTGTTTTAGCTATCGTAAGGTAAAAACCCGACATGTTTATTTGTGGTGTGGTCTTACGAGATGCTTTTGTTTTCAAAGGATTTTTGAAACTTTAATAATCAATTGGGTGTGATTTTCTCACGCTGGTATTCCAGACTGACTCGGGTGTTATTTAACTGTAATGTTCGGGTCAGACCGAGTATTATAGAATACAGGATATGATGCTGTGGAGCTCAGGAGACGAGCTGGATGACGATACGTACTCTCGTACTTGTTTATATATATGTGTGTATATATATATATATATATATATATATATATATATATATATATATATATATATTCCGCTGTGTTGAGTTGTTGTGTATCCATTTGTATGTTGTTATTGTTGAACCGTGATTTGATGTACTCTAATGATGATGCAATATATAAACTGAGATATTTGATATTTGAGTAAAGACTATTTGTTATATATTATATTTTATCCCGCTGCGATGGTTAGATTCTGTTGTTGTTTTCTATTTTCTTCTTCTACCTCTTCTTCTTTAACCCAAATGGTTCGTATTTCTGTACAACTTGAGTTGATTTAGGTAGAATAGTGTTGACTTAAGGGGTATGGATTTGCGGGCTGTTACAGTTGGTATTTTTTAACAAATTGAATTGAGTTTGAATTTAGTGGATTGGTGATTGAAGATGTATAAGTCTAAAAATTTGAATGAGAAATAAAATTGGATTATATTAAAATGATTTGAATTTGGAATGGGTTCAACTGATAATAATTCAAATTGATTGGAATAATTTGAAATTATAATTAAAGTTGAATAGGATTAAAATCAAATGGAATTTGATTTAAATTGGGAAGAGAATCAAGATTGATTCGAATTGAATTGGGTTTAAATAAATTTTAATAGAAATTGAAGTTATTCAAGTTAGAATTGAGTCAATTAAATGAAAATTAGTTGGGGAAGTGAACAGTTTGGCACTTGACCATTTTCAATATAAGTTGTTTTAATATA
The DNA here is from genome assembly GCA_030765085.1 of Allium cepa. Lineage (NCBI taxonomy): Eukaryota > Viridiplantae > Streptophyta > Magnoliopsida > Asparagales > Amaryllidaceae > Allium > Allium cepa. The sequence goes on from CM060937.1 coordinate 314,514,345, forward strand.
ACCTTATTTTTCTAGGCTATTTAATATATACAACTTTTCTTTCTTTAAGCCAAATTATTTTATACTTGTTTTACAATTATTTTTGGGGTTATTAACTATTTTTCAACTTATTTCTAAACTAATTACTATTTTTCAACTATATTACAAATTAATTACTACTTTACAACAATTTTGCAATTATCTAAAAGTTCTAAAATCATTTAACTATTTTCCGACTATTTTACAATTAGTTAACTATTTTATAGCTATTGTGCAAACTATTATTTATTTTTCAACTACTTATCTATTTTTAAAAAATTTCAAGCTATTTTCTAAACTGGACGGAGTTCAAACTGTTATTGATTTAAATACCCAACTGAGATAAGAATTGAAGTGATAATCCAAGGCAAATGTGGATATGTGACGCCCCACCTCTATACCCACGCTAGCCAAGAATACTACGGAGTAGTGCTGTCAACTAGCAGGGAGAATAAGGCTGTTGAGGAGCGACCATCCATGTAATTTCTCATCACACGGTGGCTATAAATAATCTTCGGAAACAAACATAGAAATAAGCATAACGCAAATCAGTCACAGACATCCATATCACAAAGGCGGAAGAAGATATGAATATATAACTTACACATGAAAGTGTACATCAGAGTAGTGGTCAAAAGATCCACAATAATACAAAAGAACAGCATCACGTGCTATACAAAAGAATACAACTATGAGTCTATATCTCAAGTGTATACAATAAAAACTGCTAATCTAAATAGTTAGCCAAAAGTCAGAGTGCCGAAACCCGGGAAGAAGTCAAGCAGAAACACCTGTAACATCTCGGTCTGACCCGAGTATTATTTAAGAAAATAATAAACGGATCAGTCTAGCTATAAATATCAGATGACATGGTATAAAATAAAAGATATGGCATAAACATAAAATATCCATACTGACATACTACTATAAGTATGCAAATGATGACCAACAGAAGATCAATCAATAAGAGATAAATCGATATCACAAGAATCTTCTCCAAGATCCAAAGAGGGCATCATACCTTAAACTTGTACTCATAACAAGTCAATGACATAAATTCCAGAAATCAACACATGAAATCCAGAAATCATAAAAAGAGAAAGAGGCCTATCACATGACGGTCTGAAGACCATTTGGGAGCTACCCCATATGTGTGAGTCGAAATCACACAGATTGAGGTCTAGACTAACCAAGAAGGTCAAAAGGTATGTGTGAGTGGAATCACACAAGTGGTGTATAGTCTAGCCTCGCAAACAAAAAGATATGTGTGAGTGGAATCACACAAGTGGTGTCTAGACTAACCAAGCAACCAAAAAGGTATATGTGAGTGGAATCACACAAGTGGTGTCTAGTCTAACCATGCAAAGAAGAGACATCGCACAATTGCTAGTCTAAAACATAAGAATGATCGTCATGATCAACGGGAAGTGTCAATTACACTAAGCTAGTAAATATAAGAGTTTAGCTTCATGTCCCATAACAACTTGCTTAACTTAAATATTTACGAACAAACTGTAAATCTTCACTAGAAAATTGTCACAAGAGGTTCAATCGAACAAGTCCAAGAATTAACCGACGAAGCAAACGCAAGCGTTTCATACCACTTGTTTTACTAAGCCGTTTAATTAGATTTCTCATCTGAGTGAGGTAAAGATTTGTATATACTAGTAGATTGGAAAACGGGTTAAGAAAAGAGCTTTGTTATTAAAAATAGAGTTGAAATCCTTTTATTGAAAGAGTTCTGATATTTACTACTAGTTTTGAAACCTTTATAATTTAAAGTGACCAATCACAAAAGCGATTATAGAAACAATCAATCACAAAGATCGCATTCGAAGATGTGATAAAAATCCAAGGAAATCAGTTCAGCAAGTTCTGTTGAATGTTTTTCAGATAAAATCCCCTACGGAGGGGGGGTCCAGGGGGGTGGCAACCCCCAAGGTGGGGGTGCGGGGGCAACGCCCCTGCTACGGGGTTCGACCTAGTGAAGATAAAATGAGGTCTAACGACCTAAGGGTCTAAGGGGTCAAGCGAACAATCGGGATAAGGTCCAACGACCTACGAGTTAAAGGTCCAACGACCTATAGGGTTATAAGGTCATACGACCTAACGAGCTATGGCCAAACGACCTAGTAATGGTAGTTGGGTTGAGCGACCTAAAGGTTTAACCGGTCAAGCGACCTAAGGAAGGTAAGGTCTAACGACCTAACGCTCGCGACCTAACGGTCTAAAGGCTAAACGACCTAACGAATCAAGGGTCTAACGACCTAACGACTCAAGGGTCTAACGACCTAACGACTCAAGGGTCTAACGACCTAAAAGTATAAAGGTCATGCAACCTATCGGTTTAAGAGGCGAGCGACCTAAGTTTTACGACCTAAGAGTCGAACGACTTAAGGGTGATGCGACCTACGACCTAAGCTCAAATGCAAGCTACGAGCTAGCGGCCTAGCGAAGTGAGTGAGGCCGAGCGACCTATGACCTAAGGTCCATACGACCTATGACCTAAGGTCCATACGACCTACAACCTAAGGTCCATACGACCTAACACCGAACAAACATTTAGATGGCCCAACAACCTATGGTACTAACTCGCGAGCGACCTAGCGAGTTAACTCGTGAGCGACCTAATTCCAAAGTGCCAATTCTTCCAGAACGACCTAACGTTAACTCGTAAGCGACCTACGACCTATGGACGAGCGACCTAACTCCGAACAAGCTAAAAATGGCCAGAACGACCTAGTAGCAGTTTTTTCACCAAAATCACTAAAATTTGGAGTTTTTCGCCAATCCAATCCAAAACAAATGCAAATGTGCATACTAAAGTGATAGGGAATCATTCCCAACAGTCCAATGTAGATATAGACTAGATTTGTGGGATAAAAATCTCACCTTTGCACTAAAATTTATGAAGATGAAGCTTGAAAGCAAGGAGAAGCAATCCAAAGCTTGAATCCAATATCTTCTACTTGAATTTGGAGTTGAATGTTGGAGTTGCAATTGAATTTGAGCTTGGAGTTTTAATTTCCCATTCTCTTCACCATTAATGCCAAAGCTTGGGTTAGTTTGGAAATTTATGAAGAGTGAGGAGAAGAGGGTTGGAACTTGGGCTTAATAGGCTAAAATAACCCAAAGTCCAAAGCGGAAAAAGTTAGTGAAATTTCACTAACTCCAAATCTATCGATGTTTATACTTAAAAAAGTTGTAAACCTCATTTTGAACTCAATGGAAGTGGTCTCGATTCCTAATTTGACCGTTTGCAAAAAGTAGCTTTTCGGACCAAAATCCGATTAACGATTTAATATTTAAATAAAATATTTAAATATAAACTCGATAAATATGCGGGTTGTTACAGGATAAGTGAATGAAAATTTATGTAAATGTGAATGGAAATCAAATTGATTTGGCTAATGATTTGCATAATGATTTGAACCAGATTCGAGCACAGAATTTCGAATGGTTTATCGATTCGAGTTGGGATTTTTCACTCGATTTTCGATGGCGAACCTAGATATGGATTGTTGATTGGTTCTGGATGTTCTCTATCATAGATATAGCTATGCAAGGAGAATGACGGTTTCTGATCAAAAAACCTGATCTAAGTACGCACTAGGAAGTCGGGTGGACGATACAAGTTCGGAAGTGATATTGTGTGATCGAGCGAGCGATCAGGTTGATATAGCATACAGATGATATGTGTACATCGTACGGATTTGAATGATCTGTCGTTGGTTCCATGATGTAATCGAGGGGTGCGGAGGCCTACTGTTATCTATGGATTTTGTCGGGATGGCAACGTAACCATCGGGTTAACTGCGACCATGGATGGGGGTGTTGATTTCCAGAGCATTCTCATCAAAGCTATTTTCTCTATTTCAAAACTGTTTTCTATAATTTCAGTAAAATTATTTTTCACGTATTTTCACTGGATGATGAAACGTGTTTACCAAGTACTTATAGGTTTTCAGTCCTACGCCTGATCAACGTATGACCGAATCTCTATGAGAACGATGATGGACTTGTTGAAACTTCAAGTTATAAAAGTATTTTGTAAAAACTACTCTGGAATAATATTATATAGATATTTAAAAATATTTTAGAAAAAAATAATAATGATCAGAGATTATTTATCTGGTTTTAAACATTTTCATAAATTCTGGCTCGTTCCTTTTCGAGGACGAAAAGTTTTTAGGGGGAGGGATGTGACATCCCGGATTTTTGGCTGTATTATTTTAATCAATATTTAATTAAATTAATTAAAATACAGCTTATTATTTTAAAATAAATATATATGTAATTGGGAGAAGCTATGGCTTGGAATTAAAATAACGAGTTTCTAAATATTTTAAACATGAAATCTATCTTATTTAACTTTATGTGATTTAAATATATATGTATATATAATTATGATATAGTCTGGATGATAATAGTTCAAGCAAAATAAATCTTATCAATATTAAATTTAAGTATAAACAAATATATTATTTGAAAACAAATATAATTGTTATAGGCTTAAGAAGCTATGATATTAACATAAGTATAGAAATAAATAATTTTAAGAAATTCAATGTTGATAGTTTAACCTTAACAAAGAAATAAAATAAGTATGGATGTGAAAATAAATATCTTAAAGGTTATAGTCATGTAAAATATAAAATTAACACATAAGTAAATTCTAGAAAACATATATGCGGGATACAAGTGATATGAAATGAACCAGTTATACCTGCATATGAATGTACTTATAAAATAAAGATAAGTATAAGCTTATAGAAGAAGACAATGTTAATAAATGCTAGCCTAAAAGATATCACTTCAGCCTCCATACATATATATATAAAAATCTTGCCTGGACAAAAACTGAAGAGAGGGAAAAAATATCTCTGTCCAAATTGTACCAGAAGAATACATTAACCTGTACAATCTTTTATATATATATCACCTTTTTACTTCATTCGTTCATCAACTTTACAACCAGACTTAACTCAATTACTAAAAAAAAGTATCATCCTGTAACTACATCACCAACAACAACATCAACAAAGAAGAAAAATACTCCACGCTGATAGCTTTCCAAAGACAGGGTGTATTTTGGATTTTGACCATAAGTGGCTGCCCTGTTCAAAGTTTTTAGGTGAGTAACCTCCCAGTTTAAAGCATAAGTGTTAACTATTTGTTACTTATGGATTATTAGGAATAAATATGCTTTAAATATATGAATTGGAATGAATCTTCTGTATATATATATAAATACATATATGGTTATTGCTACATCTCCTCTTTGCCTGTCCATGTTTTAAAATTAAAATTTTGGTAAAATATCCTTTCCACTTGATTTGATCTTAGTCAAGAATTAAAGTATAAACGAAAGTTGTTTCTTTTGTATGGATTTACGTTTAAAATTTTAGCTAAGAAGGGAATGTCTCTGTGAGCCATAAGAATAGTATTTGTTTCTAAAATAAGAAAATCTCGAACAAACAAGCAAATCTGGAACAAAAATTTATTCTCTATTCAAATTACTAAGGTGAGAAATACAACCATTCCTTTAGCTAAATCGAATGATATATAAGTGCATGTGATGAATTTGTGAAGTAAAATGATTTGTATGGATGTAATTAGCTTAAAGTATATCTGAACTTTCTGTATATATATGGGTGCGTGGATAAACTGCTCTCTGTTTGTTTTATTTTTTCCAAGCTAATCAGGTTCCAAAATTAAAATCTCCTATATATACAGTTTAGTATTAAAATCTTTCAAGGAAATCTGTTCGTATCTATCATATTAAATTTTTTAAAACAAAAGGTAAATTTCAAGCACAAATAACAAATAGATTTCTGGAAGAAGATGATATTAGTAAAATTCTTTTTAAAATCAGTAAAATCAGGGTCAAACTGTAGGTTCAACCAGAACCATTCTCTGGTCAAAGTGATTCAAGTGAGTTAATATCTGTTTTAACTGGTGTATTTTTTTTTATGATATATGGTTGTTGTTTGGATTAAATAAACAGTTCTGTAAATTTTCTGTTGCTCTGGAAATCCTTTATCACCGGTTCTTCCATATATTTGGTACAAAGCAAAGTACAGTAGGAATTTTTAATCTTTCTGCTTGCAAAACACTTTAAACTTAGGAATCTAAATTTAATAAAGTTTGTTTATACTGAAATCAGGGCTTGGAGTTGTGTTTGGAAGGTTGACAGAGAATATAGATACTACAAATTCAAAGTTTACAGTAAAAAAAAAGTAACCATATGATTAAAATTCGAGTATCTTAATTTGATATTTTGATTTTATATCTGGAATATACATTCAAAATAGGATTTTTTTAAAGCAAGAATGAAAATTTTAGTTTAGAAATTTATGAACAGTTTACAGATGAACAAAAACTACATTTCTATCAATTTATATTAATCCAGCAAATTTTAGAGGTTGAAATTTGTGGAGAGGCTAGGTTTACGATCTACGAAGTCAGGAAAAATATTCATTTATTTTTCTATTGTAGAAAGTGATGGATCGAGGCAAAGGTATGGTTTAGTGCTTGTTTGGTCGAGGTTGGTTTTCGAAGTGATTGAGGCATTGGAGTAGTGACTGGGGGATGTGGTATGGGTGGAAATGTAAGAGGGTTGAGTGGCGCACCCTCCGGTGAAGTAGGTTGGTGATCAGCACCTGAAAGAGAGGCGAATCGAGGTGCTTAAATGAACAAAGTTTCGTTCTAGAGTGTAGGAGATTCGATTTTCGATTGAGTGCTCGTGGCGATGTTCCATAAGGTGGAGCATAAGGAGGAGATTGGAGGCGTCTTGCGTGGATGATCGGCGAAGTACACAGCGGCCGAGGCGTCGTGTGTATGTGCACGATGCACGGAATGTCACCAGGTTTTGATGTGTGCTGTAGGAATAGAAATGAAGGAAGAAGGAGAGTATGGTTCAAAGAAGTTGTTTATTTTCGAAGTTATTTTTGTCTTGAGATTACTAGGGTTTGATGACTTGGTTTTAAGGGAAACTGCGAGTCTAGTTTGGGTAAACATCAGTAAAGGTTCGGCATTAACTTTTGATTTAAATAACCAGGTGTTTAGTAGCAAAATGTGAATCTATTCCAAATGCGTCAGATAAAAAATTTAGACGTGAAAAAAATGTATTAAACTTAAATCAAAATACCAAGTATGATTTATGTAATACATCAATTTTAGGCAGTTAAATTAAATAGATCTAAATGATTTAATTAAGTCTCTAATTTAAAATATAGGGTTTATATCTCTTTAACTAAAGATAATTACTGAATATATTCATGTTAAAGAAGATAATTGCTTTATGAAGGGAACTAAGAAGTGATCATTTAATTTATTTGAAGGACTAGTTGATCAATTGAAGGTCATTAATTAATACCAGTAATTAGCGAATGATTAAGTTATGAATGGAATTAATTAGGGTAACTAATGAAATTAATTAATAATAATTACTTAATGGAAGTAATTAAAGAATAATTACTTAATGTCATAAATTAAGCAGGGTAAGTAATGCGTAATTTCTAAAAGTGATTTATTCCTGATGGAAGTAATTAAAGGGGAAATTACTTAGGGAAGTTAGGAGTGATTAATTAAGAAAATTAACTAAGGATTAGTTAATTAATAAGGGATTATTGAATAATAAATTTGAGTAATTAATCAAGGACAATGTGATAGATATGAACGGGTGAGGGTTAATTAATTTGAGAATTTAATTAAGAGTTAATTTCCTAAAGGATAATTAATCAAGGATGATTAACTAATCGATTTGTAACTATTTAATTTAAGTAAATTGTACTATTTAATCTAAATTTGACACTCAGAAAATTTATGTGTGATTAAGTGCTGTCTATAGCAAATTGTGGATTTGTGAATTGAAACGAGTTACCCCGGGTTTTATATGAGTTGTATACTTTTGTATTCCATATTAGACTGGTTTACTCACGCTGGTTTCCAGCCTGACCAGGGTGTTACTTTGATGTAATGCTCGGGTCAGACCGAGTATTACAGATTTTCAGGTAGATATGTTCTGAAGCTCAGGAGGCGAGTTGGATGGCAAGAGCGTATAGAGTACTTCCGCTGTATTTATTTTATTATTATCCGAGACATGATAATTGTGTGTATATATATATATATATTCAGTGACTGTATAAATGTGAATCTCTGATGTATGTTAAATGTAATGGACAGATAATATTCTTTTTGTAAATTGTATTTACTTATTATTATATTTTATCCGCTGCGAATGTGAGATGTTGGTGTTTCTGATCTTCTTCTTCTATCTCCTTCTTCTTTTCATAACTATCTGGAATTTTCAGCTTCGAAAATTTCGGGTCGTTACAGTTGGTTTAAATATATATATGAGATTTAGAAATAGAAATAGGAATTTTAGGACGATAATATAGATTTTTTTTATAGGAATATGTGGATATAGATTTTGAAATCTATAGAAACTATTTTATAAGATATATGTATTTTCAAATGAAAAATAAAAATAAATCATTATTGTTCAATTGGTTCAAATAATTAATAAAAGTGTAATATTTATGCAAGGTCTATAATCGGGAAGCCAAGTCGTAATTGGAGTGGACTGCAAACATAATAATCAAAGGTGAGTAAATCTCACGCTTTTGGATTTCTTTTTAAATTTACATGGTTAAATTTAAATGATTGGTTGAATGATTGGTTTGTTTGATGTGCTGTATTATATATGGTAGTATAACATATTTGGTGATTGATATTCGGTGATGGATATTATTGGAAATTGGAAGTTAAATGATGTGGTTTGCTTGAATATTTCGGTATACTAAGTTATCGAAATATATGAAAACTTGGATTTTTGAAAAGAAATATAAGAGTGAAATTTTGAAAGTGAAATAATTGTAGAATAAAATGAGAAAGATTTGGAAAGAAATAAAAGTGATATGTAAAAACTGGAGTTAAATTGTAAGTGGAGATTTAAAACAAGTTCTAAATCAAAGTTAAATTTAATAAATAAAGTTTTGAAATATTAAGTGTTTAACAATCTTGAATGTTAAGGTGTAATTGTAAATTCCTTTAAGCTTCTATTATAAAACGAGTACTTGATTTATTCAATGAAGTAGATACTGGTAGTTAATTGAATGTTGAGATTTATCGAGAATGATTAATATTGTGGTTTAATCAAAGTAATCAATTTAGTTTAGGATAAATTGAAATATAATTAGAAATCATAAATTTATATAATCAACGATGTAATTAAAGATTGATTAATTAAGATAATTAATCAGAAATAAGTGACTTAAGAGAAGTTAATTAATATAAGTAATTAATGATTAATGTAATTAAATAGTTAATTAATTTATGAAGTAATTAAGATTCCTTATTGATTTTGGTTAAGATAATTAATATCGTGAAGTTGATTAATGATAATTACTTGAATGCAATTGAAGGATAATTAATCCTGGGCGATTAATTAAGATAAATAATGATGGGTTGACGAATTAATTGATTTGGAATTAATTAACGTTAAATGAACAAATCTAAGTAATTGAGGTTTGAAATTCAATTTGAATAAATTGAATTGATTGTATGTGATTAAGCATTGCTTATGAATGTTTGAGTGGTATTAAATGCTTTGAATGAGTTGATATCTCTGAGATGAAATGTTGTGATTTCATTTGGATAACTTGGGTAAGGAAGATATAAGATTCGAAGAGACCGGGTTCGGGTATTAGGGAATACTCGAAACCCATTCGTTTTTTTTAGATTGCCATGAGAAATCTATAGGTTGGGTTGAAATGATTTAAAGGAATTGGACTATTAAATCTAAATCATGGTACTTAGGAAATGGATGAGTAGAATAAGTGATGCAAATAATTAATTGTGGTTTTGTGAATTGAAATGAGTTACCCGGGTTTTATATAAGTTGTTTGCTTGGTATTCCATGTTCGTTGGGTTTACTCATGTTGGTTTCCAGCCTTACCCGGGTGTTACTTTGATGTAATGCTCGGGTCAGACCGAGTATTACAGATTTTCAGGTAGGTACGTTCTGGAGATTAGGAGGCGAGCTACATGGCTGGAGCGTATAGAATATTTCAACTGTATTTATATTTTTGTTAATCCGAGACATGATTATTGTATATATTCAGTGACTGTATATATATGGAACTCTGATGTATATTAAATGTAATCTACAGATATTGTATTCTTTTGTAAACTGATATTATTTATTAATATATTTTATCCGCTGCGAATGAGAGTTGTTGATGATTTTGTTCTTCTTCTTCTATCTCTTTCTTCCTTTTCATAACTATCTGGAATTTTCGGAATCGAAAATTTCGGGTTGTTACATTTCCCGGGTCAGACCGAGTATTACATATTTACAGGTTAGGACATTTTGGAGCTCAGGAGGCGTGCTGGAAGGCAATATTGTATGGAGTATTTTTGATGTACTTATATTATTGTAAATCTGAGTTATGATAATTGTATGTATTCAGTGACTATATATATATGTGAAAACTCTGATGTATATATTATATAAAATCGACAGATATAGCATTCTTTTGTAAGCTATTATTATTTATTATTATATTTATCTGCTGCGATTGTGAGATGTTTGGTGTTTCTGTTCTTCTTCTTCTTCTATCTCTTTCTTCTTTTTCATAACCATCTGGGATTTTCGGGATCGAAAATTTCGGGTCGTTACATTTGCTACAAATTGTAACAGCCCGAAGTTTTCGATCCCGAAAATTCTAGATAGTTGTGAAAAATAAGAAAGAGATAGAAAAGAGAAGAAGAAGAAGAAGAAGAGAAATAACATCTCCCATTCGCAGCGGATAAAATATAATAATAAATAATAACAGTCTACAAAAGGATACTATATTTGTCGATTACCTTTAATATACATCAGAGTTTCACATTATATACAGTCACTGAATATTTACAATTATTACAGAATTACAATAATATAATTACAGCAGAAATATTCTACGCGTTCTTGCCATCCAGCTCGCCTCATGAGCTCCCGCACGTACCTACCTAAAAATCTGTAATACTCGGTCTGACCCGAGCATTACACCAAAGTAACACCCGGGTCAGGCTGGAAACCAGCGTGAGTAAACCCAAATAACATGGAATACCAGAACGAACAACTCATATAAACCCGGGGTAACTTATATTAATTTAGCAAATTCACAATTTGTTTATAGACAACACTTATTCCTCATATCAACTTCTAAGTACCAAACTTAGATAAAATAATCCAATTCACTTAAATCATTTCATTCTAGTCTATTGATTCACACATTAATTTATTTTTAATCCGAAGTGGTTTCGGGTATTTTCTAATACCCGACCCCGGTCTCTTCGAAACTCATGCTATCCTATCTCAAGTTATCCAAACGAAATACACAACATTTCATATCAGAGATATCAATTCATTCAAAACATCCAATACCATTCCATCATCCATAAGCAAAGCTTAATCACATACAAATCAATTCAATTGATTTAAATTGAATTTCAAACCTCAATCACCTAGCTTCGTACATTTAACGTTAATTAATTTCAAATTAATTAATTGGTCAACCCATCATTATTCATCTTAAATAATCACCCTGGATTAATTATCTTCCAATTGCATTCAAGTAATTATCTTAATTAACTTCACGATATTAATTATTCTTAACCAAGATCAATAAGTAATCTTAATTTCTTCATGAACTAATTAACTATTGTAATTACATTAAACCTTAATTACTTATTAATTAACTTCATAAGTCACTTCAATTTTTGATTACTTCATTAATTATATAAATTAAGGATTTTCAACTATATTTTAATTTATCCAAATCAAATTTGATTATATTAATGAAACCACAGTATTAATCATTTTCGATTAATCCCAAACTGTAATTAACTATCTTTCATTTTACTTTATTCATAAATTACTTACTTCCTATTTAACTATCTTAATTAATCTCTTAATTAATTTCACCAAGTAATTATATTTTATTACTTACATTAAGCAATTATTTATCACACCATCAAAGGATTATTCTGAATTACTTTTACTTATTTAATTAACTTACAACGTAATTCATTATTTATTCAACTCGTTAATTACTAAGTTAAATAACCCAAATCATTAATTTATTGGATTAATTAATTATCCATTTTAATTATCCTACTAATCTAATGTATCTCAAATCATTAAGCCTTTAGCAACCTTCAAATGGGAACATTTTCTTACTTATGTTTTAAGTTTAAAACAACTTAAAATTCCCAATACTTCGAGTTAAGCAACAATTAACTCGAAACCATCCAAAATCACAATCACCAAATCAACAATTCACAGTGCATATCAAATCAATTCAATCATTCAACCAAATAATCATTTCAATTTAAATTAAAAACCCAACATAGTGAGATTTACTCACCTTTTGATTACCGTTTGCAATCCATCCCAATCTAGCTTGTTCTTTATGATTTTTGACCTTGTAGAAATATTATATAATTTATTAACAACTGAGACAAACGAACAACCTATTTCATCTATTAATTTAATTTTAACAAATTTCCTTTTGATAAATTTACTTACTTAGTTTTTATACTTAAATCAATTTTCCTTTAAAACTACATATATTTTAACACTCAAATCATACCGATTCAATATCAAATTTTATAATAAACTTTTAAATTATTTATAATTCCTATATATTGCTTTCAAATCCTTTCTATATATAACTCTTTTCTGTACTGGAATGTATAACTTGGAAAAAAAATACACTTATCTTAATGTAATTATTATTTTTCTTCGATCTAAAATTCAATAAACTAATAACACTTAGAATCAAATCCTAGATTACCTATATATAAATTTTTCTGTACTTAACTAATTCTAAATTGATTTGAGAAAAAAAAATTATAATTAGATCAGATTATACCTTAGCTAGTGTCGAACACACCACCAACCCCCTCTCCGCTACCGCCCTCTCGAAGCACTCCCGAGCAACCCATGACCCAAGAAAACGAATCCTAGCTCGAAAAGCCCCAGCTCCACTTGCACCCCAAACAGAACGTGCTCTGCCATATCATCGTTCATGCCTTCCTCTAGTCGCATTCGTCACTACCACCAGATCGTACGCGCCTCCAGTTGTTCACCGAAGCTCAAGTCCGCGCCTGCTCAATCACCTCGCGGCATTGAAATGCCCAATTCCCGAAACCCTACATGCGCCGCACCCAATTCGTACGTGCAAATGCTCGAGTTCGCAATTCGAACAGGAGTACGATATTTCGTGAATCTGCGTGGAGGAAGGAAACTCGAATCCAATCGAAGGAGGAACGAAATCGATTCAGAGGCTCGACACAGATCGAATTGAAACCTGACGTCGCCATTTTTTTTGATGAATTCGATTTCCAATAGCAAGTGCTTCGACCATAAATTTGTTTTTGAGATGAAAATTCCAGAATGCATTGTAAAAGAAGGAAGCAGGTTTCGATTAAAATAACGAAAGCTAGAGGCTTCCTGAGTACGATTGTTGGAAAAAATATCTCTGACTAATAATGTACTTCAAATTTTATTATTTTATAAAATTCTCAAACCGTCTCGTTAATTGCCAATTAAAATTCCAAACTCCACTTAAGGAATGCCGCTAGGCGATTTCAGGGTTTTACCCGCGTTCCGAACACGATGGAACATGTTGCGGAAACTAATTTAATCATATGCGCGAGTTACAAAAGAAAATGATCAATTAAAAATTAAACTGATTACAATAGTTCGAAGCGTTTTGAGTTGCCACGGTCAAACGACAACTCCGATTGCTACGAAAATTGAAATCCGATAATAACTAACTATTACGGATCCAATGGAACTGCTTCATCAAATTTTGAGTCTGTGCCTCGGAAAGCTATTTTTAAATTCAATTTAAACAATATAATTTCAAAACTGAATAAATTACCTTTAAATTAAATTTCAAACATTCTATTATTTTCAATATCATCATTATAACTTTTATAAGCCTTCAAATTAATTTAAACGGGCTTAGAATCTTAGATTCAACAATTTACCCAATTTCAATTATTAAATTCAATATTTAAACCATATAATATAATGATTTAATTACCAAGTAAATATTGATATCTTGAATTCAGGTTAAAATTAACTTTTAAATATTTAAAAATCAATTAACTATTCCAATTTAACTTGTTAAAATTTTCGAGTCGTCACATTCCCTCCCCCTTAAAAGAATTTCGTCCCCGAAATTACTAGTCAGGAAGAACGGACCATTACCCGTTTACCTTTTTCCCAAAACTCACAATCAACATCCTACCAACTATCCTTTATTAAAGACCCACTAACACTTTAACCAACTTCCCAAAACCTTCTATAGTTTCAAACAATACATTTTTGCTCAATCATTCAAATTTCAATTTAAAACCAAATTTTGAATTATCAAAATTTTCTCAAAAATTTTCTAACTCTCTAAATTCCCGAAATTTTTTGCCAGCGCCTCCTTTGCGCGGCTAGCTCGGTACTACTACAAAAGGCCTCTATGGGCTCCCAAATTCCAAAAGAAAACAAAAGCCAGGTGGCTACATCAAAAACCCAATTCAATTCCAGTTAGAAAATAAAATACATACCTTTTTGTCGGGCAATTCACATTTATCTTTTGGAGTCAAATCCAATTTTCTTTTCCCCTTGTTAATACCTGCATATCTTGTTTAACAACAATATTCAATCGTAACTTTACAAATCATTTTATACATTCTCTTATATAGGTTTCCATATTTACTTCTATTCAAATTTGTTTTTCTCGTTTTAATATGGACTCAATTTATTTTCAATTTTGAATATTAAGTTTTTATTTTCCATTTATAACCGAGTCTTATTAGTTCCATCTGCTAATCTATTTCAGTTTCATATTTAAAATCGTTTAATTGCTTAACAAAAATTTTCTCAAAATTTTTCAAAATTTTTCTAACCTCAAAAATTTTCGGAAAATTTTGGCAGAGTCTGCTTTGTACGGAGGAGCTTTTACAATTTGACAAAAGATATAAATATGTATACATCGACCCACACGGTCGGAAAAAGCAAAAACAGTTAATATTTCCTATTTTATTGCGTAGGCGTACCTTATTTAGCAGTTTAAGCAAGCAGCTTATTTATTTTAGCAAATAGCGCAACCTAATCAAGCCAAACGGGCTTCGGGTACCTTTACTATCTCAATTTAAATATGTAAGTGCCATATATAGAAATTCTATTAGCATTTCACTTACTTTCAATAGCAAAACTCATATATTACATACACAACAAGTGCCAAATGCTTCTCATAAGTGATTTATATGATTTTAAAGCTTATTTAATTGTTTTCAACCCAATTTATGTGCCATTCCATCCAATTCAATGGTTTGCAACTCAATTTCTTGCATTCCATTGATTTTTAACCCAAACGAGCTCATATTTACTTCAATTAATTTTAAAACCAATTTAATTAATCTCTCTCAACCCAAAGAATTTTTAATTTCTTTTGTTTTCAACAACGACAATTGTTTTTATATATAATCGGCGATACTCGCTTAAAAGAGTATCTATTTCAGTTTATAATCTACTTTAAATTAATTTCAATTCATTCTGCATTTAATTCCATTTCTTTTCTAAATTTTTTCCGAACCATTCATTGCATTTCATTTTATCTCAGCATTGGATTCATCTAGAACAATTTATTAGGCTTTGCTCATTCAAACCTATAAATTAACGACCATTTCCAACTTAATTTAATCCAAGCTTTCATTGGTTTAAGAAATTTTACTTCATATTTAATCGTCTCATAACTAAAGTCCATTCTGACAATCCAATTCCAACTAAAACCTTTATTTAATTTCCATTCAATCAAACTTCATCCATTTATCATTTAGCTCAATTAACCCGTTTTAAAATTTTAATTTGCTTACTTAATTCGTTATCGAATTTATTTTATTAATACAAAGCCATTCTCAATTTATTTCTATTCACATGGGTTTTTGTTTTGCAACTCAAAACATTGCTATTATAATCACTTTTCTTATATCCAATTTTCTTGCAAATTTCATTGAACATTATTCATATCACCCTTGAATTTTATTCATAATTCAAACCATCACATTTTCAATCCAACTCTATTTTATTTTTATTTTTATTTTACAACATCCCTTCTTATTTAATTCATTATTAAATCTAAGTTGAATTTTATTTAAAATTCGAATTCATTCCCAAACCTATTGTCAACCTACAATCCATCTGTTTAACCAAGTTAAATTTTATTAATATACTCAACCAAGTAATTATTTAGCCAATTAGCTTACTTTCAACTTCTAAATAAATGTTCGATTTCATTTACAAATTCACTTCATTAAAATTCCAGTTTGGATTTCCTTTATTTTCCAAAACTCCAACATCTTTATGTAAAAAAATTAGAAATGCTTTTAAATTCAAATCAGACCAATAAAATAGCTCTTTATAAAAATACCTCTTATAACTCGATGTCTCAACCAGTCCATCCTTGATCTCACAGAAATTCAGTCATACGTTGATCAGGCGTAAAACTGAAAATCTATAAGTACTTGGTAAACCCGTTTTCAACACCCACTTGCATGGACTTTTGCTGCGACGGTAATGTAACCCTGGATGTAACTGTGATCTATTGTGTGGGTTCCATGGCGTAATCGAGAGGCCGCGGAGAGCCTACAGTTACATGGACTTTTGCTGCGACGACAATGTAACCCTGGAATGTAACTGTGACCATGGATGGGGTGACGATTTCCAGAGCATTCTCACCAAAGATATTTCCTCTATTTCAAAATGCTTTCAATATTTTCAATAAAGTTATTTTCCAAGTATTTTCACTGGGTGTTGAAAACGGGTTTACCAAGTACTTATAGATTTTCAATCCTACGCCTGATCAACGTATGACTGAATTTCCGTGAGAACAAGGATGGACTGGTTGAAACATCGAGTTATAAGAAGTATTTTTATAAAGAGCTATTTTATTAAGTATGATGTGAATTTAAAAGAATTTCTAAAACTTTTAAATAAGGATGTTAGAATTTTGGGAAATAAAAGGGAAATCCAAACTGGAATTTTAATGAAGTGAATTTGTAATTAAAATCAAACTTTGATTTAGAAGTCGAAAGTAAACTAATTGGCTAAATAATTATTTGATTGAGTATATTAATAAAATTTAACTTTGGTAAAAAAATGGATTGTAAATTAATAATGGAGTTTGGAAATGAATTAGAATTGTAAATAGAATTCGAATTAGATTTGATAACTAATTGAATAAGAGAAGTGATTATAATAGAAATGGTTTGAGTTGCGAAACGAAACCCAAGTGAATAGAAATAAATTAAGCCTTATATTAATAAAATAAATTCGAAAATGAACTAAGTAAGTAAATTTAAAATTTAAAATGGGTTAATCGAATTAAAAAATAAAATAAATGGACGGAGTCTGATTGGATAAAAAACTAAATCAAAGATGAGATTGGAATTGGATTATCAGACTAAACTTAAATTTGATGGCATATGTGCTTGAATGTTACTTTAATAAATGGAGAAGGTGAAGTAAAATTAAAATTGAATGGATGGGCTAACTGAATTTAATGGAATTTGATTAAATGAAAATAAAATAGAAGTAAACTTAAGTTTGATGTTGGAATCAATTAAAGTAAAATAACTTAAGTTTAAAATTCATGGAAGCTTGGCTTCGAATAAGAGTGAAAGCCCATTAAATAAAAACTTGGATTAAATTAGTTTGGGAAATAGTTATTAATTTATAAGAATGGAATGTGCCAAGCTTAATAAATTGTTTTGCATGAATCTAATGCGGAAATAAAATGAAATGCAATGAATGGTTGGTTAATAAATTAGAAATGAAATTAAATTCAGAATAAGTTGAGATTAATTCGAAATAGTTATAAACCGAAATAAATACTCTTTCAAGCGGGTAGCGCCGATTATATATAAATACAATTATCGTTGTTGCAAACAAAAGTAATTAAAATTCTACGAGTTGAGAGAGATTAAATAAATTGGTTTTAAAATTAATTGAAGTAAATATGAGCTTGTTTGGATTAAAAGTAAATTGGATGTAAGAAATTGAGTTGCAAACCATTGAAACTGAATGAAACGGCTTATGAGTTGATAGGAAGCAATTGAATAATCTTTAAAGTTATATAAATCGCTTATGGAAAGCGTTTTGGTGCTTGTTGCTTATGATATACATGTGTTTAGCTATTTAATATAAGTGAAATGCTAAGAAATTTTCTATATATGGAACTTACATATTTAAATTGAGTAAGTACAGGTACCTGAAGGCCGTTTGGCTGGATTTGGATTGCACAAATTGCTAAAATAAATAAGCCGCATGCTTAAAATGCTAAATAAGGTACGCCTACGCAATAAAAATAGAAAATATTAACTGTTTTTGCTTTTTCCGACCGTGTGGGTCGATGTATACATATTTATATCTCTTGTCAAATTGCAAAAGGTCCTCCGTACAAAGGAGACTCTGCCAAAATTTTCTGAAAATTTTGGGAGTTAGAAAAATTTTGAAAATTTTTGAGAAAATTTTTGTTAAACAATTAAATGATTTTAAATATGAAACTGAAATGGATTAGCAGATGGAACTAATAAGACTCAGTTATAAATGGAAAATAAAAACTTAATATTCAAAATTGAAAGTAAATTGATTCCATATTAAAACGGGAAAAACAAATTTGAATAGAAGTAAATATGGAAACCTATATAAGAGAATGTATAAAATGATTTGTAAGTTACGATTGAATATTGTTGCTAACCAAGATATGCAGGTATTAAAAAGGGAAAAGAAAGTTGGATTTGATTCCAAAAGATAAATGTGAATTGCCCGACAAAAAGGTATGTATTTTAATTTCTGTATGAAATTGGATTGGGTTTTTGATGTAGCCACTCGGCTTTTGTTTTCTTTTGGAAATTTGTGAGCCCGTAGAGGCCTTTTGTAGTAGTACCGAGCTAGCCGTGCAAAGGAGACGCTGGCAAAAAATTTCGGAAATTTAGAGAGTTAGAAAAATTTTGAGAAATTTTGATAATTCAAAATTTGGTTTTAAATTGAAATTTAAAGAAGTGAGCAAAAGGGTATTGCGTGAAAGCTATAGAAGATTTTGGGAATTTTATTAAGGATAGTGGGTCTTTAATAAAAGTTGGTTGATACGATGTTGAATTGTGGGTTTTGGGAAAAGTAAACGGGTATTGAACCATTCTTCCTAACTAGTAATTTCGGGGACGAAATTCTTTTAAGGGGGGAGGAATGTGACGACCTGGGAATTTTGACAAATTAAATTGGAATAGTTAATTGATTTTAAAATATTTAAAGGTTAATTTTAACTTGAATTCCGAATATTAATATTTACTCGATAGTTAAATCATTGAATTATATAGTTTAAATATTGAATTTAATAATTGAAATTGGGTAAGATGTTGAATATGGAATTTTAAGTCTGTTAAAAATAATTTGAAGGCTTATAAAATTTATAATGATAATACTGAAGATAATGGAATTGTTGAAATTTAAATTAAAGGTGATTTGTTCGGTTTTAATAATTTATCGTTTAAATTGAATTTAAAAATAGCCATCCGAGGCACAGTCTCAGAATTCGACGAAACCAGTTCCATTGGATCCGCAATAGCTAGTTATTATTGGATTTCAGTTTTTGTAGCAATCGGAGTTGTCATTTGATCCTCGCAGCTAAAAACGCTTAGAGCTATTCTAATCGATTTAAATTAAATCTGATCATTTTCTTCTGTAACATTTGCATACGATCGAATTAACCTCCGAAACACGTTTCATTGTGTTCGGAATGTGGGTAAAACCTTTTAAACGTCAGTCAGCATCTCTGATTCGGGGTTCTGGATTTCGCGTTATATAAAGCAAGATATTTTCAATATTCTATTATTATATTTTCACGCGTATTCTGGAAGCCTTCCACCAACCTCTATTTCATTCCGTCCCCCTCTTTACTCTCTCTTACCAAATCGTACTCTCTAAAAAAATTGAAAATGAATGAATCGAAATTGGCCGTCGTGTTTCTCCTCTCTCTCTCGTCCACTCGTTCTCAACATTTTAATCGAATGGAAACTCAGATCGATCACTCGTGGCCGAATCATCGCGACGTCAAACCCATATAAGGAGGAAGTAGTTCCGTGATTATGTTTTGTTGCCGAATTCATTGAGCCGCAAGAGGAGAGGCGCGCGATGGGGGACCGAGGTTCGAACTCGAGGCCGCGTGGTTGGGTCGCGGAGGCGACGAGAGCTTCAGGGCTCGGTTAGGGCTTGATTCGATTTGAAGATTGTGTGAGCAAGGGACAACAGATTGGGCTCATCGATGTCAAGGAGAAGTCGAAGTTGCAGCGTGTTCTGGTGGCAGTTCGACGTGGCCGTGGTGTGGGAGTTCATGTCTATTGCCAGTGAGTAATTCTCGTCTTATATAAGTATATGCATATCGGTGTTGGTCTTATATTTTAGAGGTGACTCTAAATGTTTACTTTATTGCTGAAGAGATTGTATTCAGTATGAATTTTAATTTGAAATGACATAAGGAAATGAATTTAATAGATGAATTAAAAATTTGTTAAAGTAAGTTAAAGGTTAAATAAATAAATTGATGAATTAATGATATGGTTTAATTATTCAATTAAGTTATTAAGGTTTCTAAATTAATAATTTGGATTAAGATTTTTAATATAGGGTCAAAATAATTTGTAATTAGGATTGTTAATTAAATAAGTTTGGATTGATAATCGATGATTATGAATTAGTTAATCGAGTAATTTTAGATAATTTTAGTTAAAATTTAGAAATTAAATAGTTTGTAATTAAGAATTAATTGACTAATTAATTTGTAATTAAATGATTAATTAAAGTTAAGTATTTCGAGAAGTAATTAAAGGGTTGGTCAAAGAATATGTCAAATGAAAGAATATTGGTTAAGGGTTATTAAATGGTTTATTAATATGATTAGTTAAAGGTAATTAATTTTATTAATTAATTACGGATAATCAATCGTGAAATTTTGGTAGGTAAAATTACTTAATGAAAGTATAACTACTTGGTGAAGCAATTAGTAATAATTGTTGGATGTAATAAATTAATGGACGGTTAATGAAAGGATGTAATTTGGATTTAAATTACCCGGTGAAATTGATAAGGAAGATAATTACTTGGTAAACATAATCGAAGGGTAATTCACCAGGGAATTAATTTGAGATAATTAACTACCCTTTGAACAATTGCACTAAGTGATAAATGAAAGATGGATAATTTGGGAATGATAAATTAACGGATTGTAATTAATTATTGTCAAGTAAACAAGATTAAAATGATTAAAGATTAATTGATTTATTTGATTAATCGAGAGTGATTAATATTGTGGTTGAATTAAAGTAATTAATTAAGATTGGAACAAATTAAAATATATAATTGGAAGTAAGTAATTAATAAATTAACGATGTAATTAAAGATTGATTAATTAAGATGAATTAATCAGTAATAAGTGACTTATGTGAAGTTAATGAACATAAGTAATTAAGGATTAATGAAATTAATATAGTTAATTGATGAGGTAATTAAAGATTACTTATTGATTTTGGTTAAGAATAATTAATATTGTGATAATTAATTAAAGATAATTACTTGGATGAAATTGAAAGATAATTTATCCAGTGTGATTAATTAAGATGAATAATGAAGGGTTAATTAATTTATTGATTTGAAATTAATTAATGTTGAATCAATTGAATTAGAATCAATTGAATTAATTTTTATGTGATTAAGTTTTCTTATGGATGATTGAATGGTATTGGATGTTTTGAATGAGTTGGTATCGCTGATATAAAATGTTTGGATAACATGAGTTTCGAAGAGACCGAGGTCGGATTTTAGATACCCGAAACCACTTCGAATTTTTATAAATTGATTCGTGAAATCAATATGATTGGAATGAAATGATTTGAGTGAATTGGATTATTTTATCATAGTTTGGTGCTTAGAAATTTATATGTGAAATAAACATTGTTTATAGCAGATTGTGAATTGGTTAAATTGATATAAGTTACCCCGGGTTATATAAGTCATTTGTTTGGAATTCCATGTTAGTTGGGTTTACTCACGCTGGTTTCCAGCCTGACCAGGGTGTTACTTTGGTGTAATGCTCGGGTCAGACCGAGTATTACAAATTTCCAGGTTAGGACGTTCTGGAGCTCAGGAGACGAGCTGGATGGCACGAGCGTATAGAGTATTTCTGCTATATTTATATATTATTGTTAATTTGAGTTATGATAATTGTAAATATTCAGTGACTGTATATATGTGAATCTCAGATGTATATTAAATGTAATTGACAGATATAGTATTCTTTTGTGAGCTGTTATTATTTATTATATTTTATCCGCTGCGAATGTGAGATGTTTGGTGTTTCTGTTCTTCTTCTTCTATATCTTTCTTCTTTTCCATAACTATCTGGAATTTTCGGCTTAGAAAATTTCGGGTCGTCACATTTGGTATCAAATGTAATGACCCGAAATTTCGAAGCCAAAAATTCCAGATAGTTATGGAAAAGAAGAAAGAGATAGAAGAAGAAGAACAGAAACACCAAACATCTCACATTCGCAGCGGATAAATATATAATCTATTACTTAAATAGGAAAGGAGAATCCAGGGCACCGCTTGACTTACACGTGTCCCTTTACTTCGAAGTTCATTCTTTTTTTCTATCCGATCGCCTATTTGCGAGGCAATAGTTATTCAGTTATCTTCCCCACATCCATCTTTTAACTCACAAAATTACAATTAATCTTTTCATTCCTATTTCGCAGATTTTCCATCCAACGCTTCTCGGCTTACAACAAATCCTTTCGATTTTGGAGATGTCGCATGTTTTTTATTTGGAGTTGTTTCTATCTTCCAGACCCATTTCTCTCTCGTAATAGCTCTTGCAGTAATGAACGCCTTTCCGACCAGCGCCTACCCACGTCAATCCAAAATAAGGGCAGATATCAAAAGAGGTACGGGATGTCTACGAGACAAACAATAATCCCTAACAGGTACGATTGCTACATCCTCGACCAGTACAACCGATACATAGTCATATTTTCCGATAATTTTTCCTCTGATTTATCCAAGTTTTGAAAATGGGTTATGTATAATTGTTTATATGTTCAGAATATAATGAACAAACTTAGATCTTTGTTTACATTTACTTGAGAACATTGATACATCCACTACTATACTCTCTGTTCTGTTTTAGTAAGTTTTAGATGAGTCTAATGATAGAAAAATTAATGTTCTCTGAAATGTTATGACTTCCTAATTAAGAGTAATAAAAATATGGTTGTCGTACTTCGTTCACAGTGTTTAATATTTTTGAGTTCTTAATCCAAACTTCTGATATGATTTTGTGTTAACTACATGTGCAACTTTTGATTTGAGCGACTTGATGTCTCCAGTTTACTTTTTGTACAAAAAAACAACTTTCTACCAGTTAAGTTCTACATCACTGTACACTGATCACGTCAGTTTACTTCTGGTATGAAGTATTTCATTTTCCTCATTTTATATCACTGTATCAATTGTGTATTGTTCAAACATGAATTTTAGTGTGGTAAAAATTATGTAATATCAATTTTGTATTATCCTCTAATACAATTTTCGAATGGGATTACTTAACCAATAAGCTATTGATATTGTTTAGGGAAAATTATTTATTAAAGTGAAATAATACTTTATGATTGATCGTCTGCATATTGGTTCGATTATACATGTGAGGCCATAGTTAGCCTATATCCTAATAAACATCTTCAAATCACCACATACATATATCAAACTGCATGAAACATCAATTAAATTCATATCAATATGTGCACAACTTATTTTTGTACCACTGCCTCTATGATTATTTAATAAGTGAAAATTTTATTCAAAAAATGAATGATTTTCCACCTTTGTCGATGCTAAGAAAGTGACGGTTGGGCCTACGACCAAGTCAGAATTGGATTTCTGTTTCGCTGTGATAGATTTGCCTTTTTATTGTAAAACAACCACCTTGATTACTACTGATAACTTCCATTTTGAATATGAAGTTGCTTTAGGCAATACATAGTAAACTCATTCTATCTGTTCTGCTTTCGAATCTGTTTCAATTTCCAATATGATATTGTGTTGGCTTAAAAATATCTGTATTCCTAACCAGTTCATAAAATACTCACTAATTGTTGTTGTCTACGTTATTAATTTGGTCATTTTCCTGGTATTAAAAAATCAGAAAAATGAACTGCAAATTTGTTATAAGCTATATTACTATTTGTTCAAAATGGATGGTCCACCTTCGTACATTATCCTTTATATTGGACTTATTGCTATGGATTTGGTTTGTTGGATTTCATTTTTTAGACTGTAAGTTTGCTGTTCAATTTATTTTCTACATACATATATTATTAACAAAAAAATAACATGTTCGCATTAGAGAATAAGAAATAAGACAATGTTACAGTTTGTTTGATCATTGTTCGAATTTTTAATATGGATTTCACTCTAAAACTAATAAAACATGGTTATACAGTTTTTAAAGTTGAGTAAGTATGGTCTTTTTGTATAGGAATTTATTGCTGTATGAATACAATTTCAAACATGCATTCATACATTCATATCCATTTCCGAATAGTATTAAAATGTTTAATAAACATGAAATGTCGATTACTGCTACCAATTTTTTTGTTGCCTTTAGTTATGACATAAAAACTCATGTTTTATGAAACATATAACGTTTTACTTAAGTGTTAGCGTTGGGCATACTGATGTGTAGCAGAATGGAATCAGAGAGTGGCACTATGATGTATAACGGACTAATCCCTTCCTAAAGTAAGGCACTGAAGCTATGGCCAAGCACTGGAAACTGGATTAATGATGAAACCGATGTTAGGAGTTGGAAGTGAAGGCGTGAGGAGAATTGCTACTAAACAGAATTGTTGAAAATCTGATTAGCTCTGAGAAATTTTGAAGCATGGAAACATGAGAACAACAAAGACATGAGGATTGCTGCTACATGTTGATAGGAGCTACTTGCACGGAACATAGAACTTGATTGACAGTAGAGTAGCATGAACCATTATAAAGAAATGATTACATGTTGACTAATAATAGAAGTAGGTTGCATTGAGGAATTGCAATTGAAGCTGTCGCGTGTTGAAGTGACTGAACAAATCTTATTAGGCGACAAGGCAGTTTGGCGGGCAAAAACTTAGCACAAAACATCCAAATATTGAGTAAACTTCCAAGATCTAGCATTTCTTAAGTTCGACATGTAATTGGCATAGACCATCCAAATATTAAGTGCCATTTCACTCTTAGACTAATTAAATTCGTGAAACATCGAGTGGAGATGAGGAGATCCAATAATACGAAGGAAATCTACATTAGGGATAAAACAAATTGTGTCCTTTTTGGAGAAAGGTATCATTTATTCTTATACATACATTATAATATTACATATGCATATTAGAATACTATCATTTCAATTTCTCAACATCAAAGTACAGAAAATGCATTATATTTTCCATCTATTTTTATTTTATTTTAATAGGCTGCATGTGATCATTCTATTCCTATTCCTGAAATGGTATATGCTTACTTTGCTTTTGTTGTTAACTGTAAAAGGCAAGTACTTTAATCAAGCATTGGTTTGGATTTGCAAAGCATATCTCTAAAAGGTTTGGAAACTATCTTGAGCGGGATTATTGCTGTGTTCTCCTATGGTTATTATCTTTTGCAGTCATATATAACGACTAATTTTTTTCCTAACTTTATTGGCAATAACATGATAAGTCGTACTAAGAATAAGACTACACATAACATGTACATGTACTCATGCTTTATTTTTCTTGGCCGTTGTTAACATTCTGATTAGTAGAGGAGACAATGTGATTATTTGAGTAGTGATAACATCTAGGCACAGTAACAGGTATTGGATATGGAATTAGTCAAAATATCTTGCTAATCTATTATCCTATGAATGAATGCCTATCTTATGATTTTGATGCAAACAGTTGTTATCTCTTTCGCTAATTGTGTACAACTTACAATTTTGAATTATGTACATGCAACATTACCGAGGAATATGAACCATCTATTTCTAATGGATACATGTATGTATTTTACCTTTTTTGGTATTAATTAATTGATTCATTCTATAACTTATAAATGGTGAAGTTATAGGTGAATTATAATCTATCAAATTTCATCGTACCGACGATATTTAACTTGAAATGTCATCTAATTCACTTATTGTGTACAACTTGCAGTTTTAAATTCAGTAAATGCATAACGATTGAACATATATTGTTTTTTAATCATCTGTCCCTCATTCTTAATGTGATTCAGAAGCAGTTTGGACATTTTAGCCTCCTTTCCATATATTAATTTGATTTAGCAGCATTTAGAGATTAAAATTGGATTTCAGTAGCATATGGAATTTAGATTCGGTAGCATTTTATTGGACTAATTATAAACCGTCTAAATCTTAGTTGGGGATTGTATATACATTACTTATTAAATAGTGGTTATAGTGAAGTTAGCTGCAGATAATAAGTAAATGGTAGATAAATAAACATATGTACATATTTATGAATCTTCACTTCTTTTTGAAACTTATCCACATCGGTTATGAGTTCATAAAATAATTTTACAACCACTTTCTTATGTTATATATGATGCATTTTACGATTTTATTTCTTGATCCAGTTCCATCAGGTTTTGTGTTAAATGCTTTTATATTGATTGGTTCCTAATTTGTCAGTGTTAAATAATAATTACACCATATTAATCAGTGTTTGTATATCAGAATCCATTAAACATTACACAACAAGTCTAGGTAATGATGATGGTTCCCAACTTGGTTTGGGCTTTGATGAATCCTGACATTGTTTTGTTGTTATTTTTCTACTCATTTTGCAAAATTTGTTTGACCTGTTGAATACTGTAAATTTATTATACAGTACTTTTAATAACTTTAGTTTTAACTAATAGAAAATTATTTAACTCACAAAATTATTCCACGGAATACATGATTTTACCATCACTAAATTATATAAAGGTGTAATACATATGGATGATTGTGTGCCTCTTTACCAAAAAAAAACATGAATTGTGTCATGTTTAGCAAGATCATTATATTGGAAATAAGTTGATATTCCAAATATATTTGTTACGAAAATATCATAATAATATAATAGGTACTTCAACTATAATAGCTACATTTCAGGACAACTGGCTGCAGTCGGTCACTGAAGAGTCGACCAATCAGAAATTCACTCCTTTTGATTTTAAGGTGGGTCAGTTGAGGTTGGACCACGCCATGGAGTGGGGATTAATCTATGACATTAGCTACCAGTGAAAAAATAAACACTGAAATTTGACCTACTATTTGATGCCGATGATATTTAAAGGAGCAAGTGTGAAGAATGAGAACAAGACTGTGATTAGAATCGTTAAATATGCTGGTTTGAGTAGGATTGTGGTTTATAGACCGAGGGTTGCGATGGTTCGAAGTGGGTTGACAGTGGTTTTGAAGCTGAGGAAGTTGGTATTGATGGATCCTTCACCATATGGACCATGGCATCACCTTTGTCGCCGTCTTTCCCAAGGCTGCCAATAGTAATCCATGGCCTAACCCACAGTGAACATACACAGTGGTCATGTTGGTCATGCCCGACCCAGTAGAGATGCAGTCGTCTCCCGACCCGACTATGTTGTATGCGATGTTGATGTTCTTTGATTGCCCGAAGTGGATCCCATCGGTGTTTAGGCTGTTATCGGGAGCGGTTACGATAAGGTTTTGGATGTCAACCGTATCGCACTGGAAGAAGTCCAGGTGAACGTACTTTTGCTATCTTTAGAAGTGAAGCCGGAGAGGTGTTGGTGTTTTAGAAGGCGAAGTTAAGACTCATTAGACGTATAGCAGTTGCTATTGGACCAGATGGCGAGGCCTTGGCCATTGATGATGCCTTTGCCTTAGATGGTAAGGTCTTCTATGTACTAGAAGTCCAGCCTGTTGCTTAAATACTTGCTTAGGTCTGTGTCTGCATTTCTCAGTTATAATAACTGACCATTGCTTTAAGAGTTTACATGATGAGGTGTTAATGTTACCAAAAGCATCAGCTCATGCAAACATTTTATTGTTAGAACATGAAGATGATAATATCTATTGGAACCCAACTCATACTGAATGCTTTGGAGAGTATTCGCTAATCATCATGATATAATTTGTCAACTTTGCCATTAATAATCAGTCCATTTTCATTAGTGCAAGTAATTCCAACTGTACTTTTTTGTACATGTATTTTTTTGTATTTATTATATTATTATCAAGTATTGTGCTATGATTATGTTATTGCATTTGGCCTTTGATTCTTCAATAATACAGTAAAGGAACATGAGTGTTATTGGGGCAACGATATTTCAGTTTTTATATTTATAGTACATCTGACAAGATTCCTTCAATTGCAATATGTTTAAACTTTACAACGCCTGACTTCTTTCCTAATTGCAGTAGCAATAATAAAGTAAAGTGATCATACATCTACTGTTGTTGATTTACTACATAAACTAACAATAAAAATGTTCCTCTCAGATTTTTAAATTCATGGATGCGGGTAGACTAAGAGTTTGTGCATGCATATGCTGATGCATGAGTACTATGAACATGAGAAAACACCTCGGGAAGGACAGTTTCAGAAGCAAAAGCTTTTGGTGTAACTGCACGGACAACCTGAGAAGCAATAGCAAGACTAATATAAGCAAGTTGCTGCACTTGACCATACAAATTGACATGCACATCATCTTTAGTTCGTATTTGCAAGTGCATGAATTCTGAGTGAGACGTTGTGACAGCATCATGTAAGGATAGTGCATGTGTCTTTGAATCTTGGAGATCATGGATGGAGGTAATAGGAAGTGATGCATCATTAGAGGGTGACACAACATTTGAATCAACATATATAGGAAATTGCACCTATCCTGGACTGTTGTGAGCAGCAGCTTGATGAGTAAGGCTGACTGGAATGCACAAAACTGTGTGTGAACTGTAAGGAATGAAGCTTGGGATAAAGCATTTCCTAAAGAAGCGACAGGAAAAGCTTGCATATGCACAAGCTATGCATGAGAATAATTGATGTATGCATGATTTAAAGAACAGTGATATATGAATAATTTCATAATGAGAACAATGATACAGTGTACAAAACTTTAGTTCAAAAGTGTATATTCTTGAACAAATAAAAACAAGAGTTGTAAATACAAATAATTATGATGCAATCCACTCGGTTCGAAAGTACAATATTTGTGATTATTTCAATTTACCCAGGTATATAAATAAAAAAATTCTATTTGTTTCCTGAGATTATATACCTGCATCATTCATGAACATTTTACCTAACGACATTCCTCCGCCAACCGCCGATTAGTCCTTCCACCCGTATACTCATATTATACAATCACATAAAAATAACATTTCCATAATCTAAAAAAATTCATCACGATTACAAGTTACAAACAAATGCAATAATAAAACAACAAGGCATGTTCACAAATTTCAATACATTAACATGTATTCATAAGTTATTTGATATTATGATCACATTGGATGTATACCTTATTCCTTATTTGACTTTAGTTGCATACTGACCACATAGGCTTAAGTACTATTGTTAATATGTTAAATGGTTATATTTAAATTTGAGGTATTTAAGGTATAAAAATATCCGCCTGTCGATGATGATAAATATATTGTGTACATGGATGACAATGGAGAAGGTCAAGGGTCTAAACTCTATAAATCCGTCCCTATTTTGATTCGTCAAAACCCACCCAATTGGATCAGCGTGTCGGGTAGATCCATGGTCCATTCTTGAGAACTCATGATCTAGGGTTGGGTTGTCTGACCTACCTCAACCCGATCCGCACTATTGAGACCTCATAATATCAATTTATATAATAGTGATGATTTGCCAATCATTTTAGACATAAATTATTTTAACATGAATATTATAGTCCTTGAATACGTTATGGGATTTGTATGTTATTAAGTTGTATCATTGGTAATTATATAATAACATGTGTATATATATTTTTACTGTTTTTGAACACTCATTTTTATTATCTTCATTTATCATTGCAAACGCATATCTATTTATATTTACTGTATCATTAAATGACAATCCATCTTATAAAGAAAATAAATAAATATATACACATTAGGCACAATTTTGAATGCATATATGAGCCTCACCGGGTCTTGGGATTGACGAGTCTACCCTAATCCTTTAAGGTTTTGGGACAAAAATTCAGACCAGCAAATGATTTATGGGGTGTGTCCGGATCGAGGTTTAGAAAACCCAGGATGGGTGTATGACATGAAAACCGCTCTAACCCATCTCATCTCTAATTGTGTATGGTTTAAAAAAGGTTAGTTGGATTATGTTAATGTGCAACCTTACAGAAATTGTCCAAATAATTCACTCATTAATTTGTCAAGAGTATGGAGTCAAATTCATTTTTACATACTTTGAAACTCATTACCCATCAAAACTAAGGATGAATTAAAAACTATATATGATTTTTTACTTACCATCTTTTAGAATTAGCAAATGGAACTGATGGTGCACATATCATTTATGCAGTTGTGCTACATAAAAGTAATAAATACATGGAAAACTGATCAAAGTACTACTTTAAAAAAATGACACATGCAACCATGAACTATACAAATGCCCGTGTGCGTAGCACGGGCCACACCCTAGTCATAAATAATAACAGTTTACAAAAGAGTACTATATCTGTCGATTACATTTAATATACATCAGAGTTTCACATTAATACAATCACTGAATGTTTACAATTACCATGTCCAAGATTTACAATAATATAAATACAGCGAATATACTCTATACGATATTGCCATCCAGCTCGACTCCTGAGCTCCAGAACGTACCTACCTGAAAATCTGTAATACTCGGTCTGACCCGAGAATTACACCAAAGTAACACCCGGGACAGGCTGGAAACCAGCGTGAGTAAACCCAACTAACATGGAATACCAATGCAATCATCTTATATAAACCCGGGGTAACTTATATCCATTTAACCAGTTCGTAATTTGCTATAGACAACACTTATTTCACATATCAATTTCTAGGTACCAAACTTAGATAAAATAAACCAATTCACTCACTCGTTTTATTCCAGTCTATTGATTTCTCACATCAATTTATAAAAATTCGAAGTGGTTTAAGATATTTCCTAATACCGGATCCCGGTCCCTTCGAGTCTCATGCCATCCTATTCCAAAATATCCAAATGAAAACACAACATTTTATATCAGAGATATCAACTCATCCAAAGCATCCAATACCATTCAGTCATCCATAAGCAATGCTTAATCACATACAAATTAATTCAATTGATTCAAATTTGAATTTCTAACCACATTCATTTAGATTCCTTCATTCAATCTTAATCAATTCCAAACCAATAAATTAGTCAACCCTTCACTATTCATCTTAATTAATCACCCAGGATCAATTATTTTTCAATTTCATTCAAGTAATTATCTTAAATTAACTTCACGATATTAATTGTACTTAACCAAAATCAATAAGTAATCTTATTGATTAACTATTTAAATTCAATTAATTCTTAATTGCTTATATTAATTAACTCCTCTTAAGTCACTTATTCCTGATTAATTCATCTTAATTAATCTATCTTTAATTATATCTTTGATTATATAAAATAATGATTTCCAATTATATTTCACTTTATCCTAATCCACATTAATTACTTCATTCAACCACAATATTGATCTTCCTTGAATTATCTCAACCTATAATCAGTTATCCATTTAATTACTTCATTAAATAAATCAATTTCTTATTAATTATTCGTCTTAATTAATCTCTTGATTAATTACACAAGTAATCATCTTTTATTAATTACATTAAGTATTCGCTTATCGAACCATCCATTTTATTTTGGATTTATTAAACTTAATAGATTTGACTTAACTTTAATTAATTAATTAATTCAAACCTTTAATTACTAAATTAATCGCCCAATTATTAATTTACTAAATTAATTTATTATCCATTTTAAATTACCCTACAAATTTAATGGATCACAAACCCTTAAGCCTTTAGTAACTTTTAATACGCAAACATTTTCTTATTTTTGATTAAGTTTAAAACAACTTAAAATTCCCAATACTTCGAGTTAAGCAACAATTAACACGAGAACCATCTAAAATCACAATTGCCGGACAATCAAATCAATTCAATCATTCAACTAAATATTTAAATTTAACCATTTAAATTTAAATAGAAATCCAACAGAGTGAGATTTACTCACCTTTGCTATTATTTGCAACTCAGTCCCAATCCGGCTTGATTTCTTCATGATTAAGACCTTGTACAAATATTGGATAATTTATTACTATTCGAACCAATAAAACAATTAATTTCCATTTAATAAATCTATTTTAGTTTTAACTAATAATTTAATTTAAACAAATAATTAAATTTTAAAACTAATTTCCCTTTTTTTAAAATCTTTTGGTAACTAAAATAGTTTTAAATAAGTTTATTAACTAAAGTTATCTCCATACGACATTATTTCAAAATCAAACCAGTGGATTTAAAATGTGTGCATCTTATTATTATATTTTTTTCTTTTTAACTGTACACTTATAAAAATAATCTATATAGGTAAAAATTTGGTTTTATACAAACTGCTCGATATTAAAAATTCCTATATTTCCAAATCTTGTTTATATATACACACGTGTTTTTTTAAACCCTCTATATATTCAAACAGAAATGTTTTTTTTATATATACATGCGAATAAAAATTAAGATTAACTACCAAAAACTCTTACCAGAACATTCGCAAAGCCCTAGCCTTAACGAACCCCTCCCCAAACTGCATGTTGCCACCCAACTTCTACCAGCGGTGACAACCAAATGTCGATCAATCCTCGAGTCGCCCAGCGCGACTCTCCCCTGACATCACGCAGCCCTCTCAAGCCGTGAATAATCTCAACGCCGCCACGCAAAACTAGATCGCCACCTTCGCACCGCTCTGCCTTGAAGCCATCGCACGCCAGCCACAACATACCCCTCCCCCTCGTGACCGCCTCCTTTGCTTGAATTTTCGGTCGAATCCGATCTAAGGTGGAGAAGCTCGAATGCGATCCAAATTCTTTTTCGAAGGCTTCGGCATTTTTTTTTTGAAACTGGAAATCGCGATTTGCCTGAAGAGATTGAAGAGAAGCTGGGTTCGGTTTTAGGGATTTGAGAATCGAATTGAGGGTGAGATGTTGATTTTAAATAGGCTTCGACCATTAAATTTGTCTTCCCCCTTTTTTTTAAGTGAGTCCAAACTCGATTTTTTTTCTGTTTAAAGACAAGAGGACGGAGATAAAATATCTATTGGGTAGCTTCCTGCGTACAAGTGTTGATAAAATATCTATTGCTGTTTGGCTTTAACCTTTGTTATATTATAAATCTTTCAAAACGACTCGTTAAGCATAACGTGAAATTCCAAACCCCGAATCAGACTTTCCGACAGGTGTTTATAAGGTTATACCCGCATTCCGAACTCAATGGAACATGTTCCAGAAGCTAATTCGATTATATGAGAGAGTTACGAAAGAAAACGATCAATTCTAGTTTAAATCGATTTAAAAGTTTCTAAGCGTTTTGAGTTGCCAGGGTCAAACGACAACTCCGATTGCTACGAAATTTGAAATCCGATAATAACTAATTATTATGGATCCAATGGAACTGGTTTTGTCGAATTCCGAGATTGTGCCTCAGAAGGCTATTTTTGAATTCAATTTGAACGATATATTTTTAAAACTGAACAAATTTCCTTTAAATTAAATTTCAACCATTCTATTATCCTCAGTATCATCATTATAAATTTTATAAGCCTTCAAATTATTTTAAACAGGCTTAGAAATTTATGATTCAACAATTTACCCAATTTCAATTATTAAATTCAATATTTAAACTACATAATTCAATGATTTAATTATCAAGTAAATATTGATATTTCGAATTTAAGTCAAAATTAACTTTTAAATGTTAAAAATAAATTTAATTATACATTTTTAAATTGTTAAAAATTTCGGGTCGTCACAATCCTCCCCCCTAAAAAGAATTTCGTCCTCGAAATTACTAGTTAGGGAGAATGATCCAATACCCGTTTACTTTTTCCCAAACCCATAATTCAGCATCCTATCAACTATCCTTTATTAAAGACCCACTATTACCTTAACCAACTTCCCAAAACTTTCTATAGTTTCAAACGATACCCCATTTTCTCAATCATCTAAATTTCAATTTAAAACCAAATTTTGAATTATCAAAATTTCTCAAAAAATTTCTAACTCTCTAAATTTCCGAAATTTTTTGCCAGCGTCTCCTTTGCGCGGCTAGCTCGTTACAACTACAAAAGACCTCTACAGGCTTCCAAATTCGAAAAGAAAACAAAAGCCAAGTGACTACATCAAAAACCCAATCCAATTCATATAGAAATTAAAATACATACCTTTTTGTCGGGCACTTCACATTTATCTTTTGGAATCAAATCAAATTTTCTTTTCCCTTTATAATACCTGCATATCTTTCCTAGCAATCATATCCAATCATGATTTTCCACTCATTTTATACATTTCTTACAGAAGTTTTCTGTAACAACCCGCATATTTACCGATTTTATATTTAAATATTTTATTTAAATATTTTATCGTTAGTCGGATTTTAGTCCGAAAAGCTACTTTTTGCATACGGTCGAATTAGGACTCGGGACCACTCCCATTGAGTTTAAAATGCCATTTGCGACCTTTTTGAGTATAAGCTTCGATATGTTTGGAGAAAGTTGATTTTTGCTACTTTTCACTTTGGGTTTGGTTTTTGGCTCAGCCCTATGTTAACTTATACTCAAATCTGAGCCACTCACCCTCATTCTCTTCTCTTTTCAGTTTTTATAACTTTAATGGTGGGAGAGATTGGAAATTAGAAATCCAAAACCCTAGTTCCTCTTGCAACTTCAAATTCCTAGCTCCAAACTCAAGAAGAACCCATTGGTAAGCTTCTCTTCTTCTTCTCCAACTTATTCTCTTACCAATTTCAGAAATTCCTAAACCTAATTTTGGGAATGTTCTTATTTTGAGCTTAGATTCAAGCTCATTTGGGTTGTGTTGAAGAGAGGTTGATTCTCCATTTGCTTTCAAGCTTCTTCTTGTTTGATTTTGTGAAAAGGTGAGATTTTTAATCTCACATCTAAGTCTATGAATTATCTTAGAATGTTAGGTATGAATTCCTAACACTTATTCGTGTGCATTTGCTTTTGGTTTGGATTGAATTGGTGTATATTCCAATTTTTAGTGTTTTGAGTTCATTCGTTAAAAATCCTAACTTTGATGCTTGAACATGTTTTGGTGATGCATCGAGGAGCATATAGGGCCGGGTAGTCGATTGACATAAACCCTTAGCGCCGTTGCTCGTGCGAATGCAATTTTGGTCAAGATTGAACCTCAATTGAAATAGGCAGGGAAGAGGCTGGAAACAGGTTCGGCCGACCGACCCCCTGGTCCGGTCGACCGACCTGCTTCCAAGTGCATAAGCACTTTCTGTTTTAAGGTTCGGTCGACCGAGTACAGGGTTCGGCCGACCGACCTGATGTCCCGAGGGTTTCTCAGAACAGGGTCCGGTCGACCGAGCTCTATAGCCGGCCGACCGACCTGATGATTTTTTGCCTACTTCGCCTAGTTGCTTGAATTTCCAACATAAATCGATTCGTGTTGTTTCCTATTTATTGTTATCAATTAATATGACTTTGATGACTCCTTTTTAGGGATTTTTGAATAACCATTTTGATGGATTCTTTATCGGTTTCGTTGGATTTTTATTCACATCTTCGTATGTGAATTTTAGTGATTGATTGTTCCTACAATCTTCTTTGTGTTTTGTCACTTTAAAAATATAAAGGTTTTCTATACTAATAGTAAATATCAAAACCCTTTCCTCAAAAGGATTTCAACTCTATTTTCAATTCCAAATTCGTTTGTAAAACGTTTTCCAATCTATTAGTATATATAAACCTTTACCTCACTCGTATGAAAAATCTAATTAAACGACTTAGTAAAACAAGTGGTATGAAACGCTTGCGTTTACTTCGCCGGTTAATTCTTGGACTTATTCGATTGATTCTCTTGTGACAATTTTCTACTGGAGATCTACAGTTTGTTCGTAAATATTTAAGTTAAGCAAGTGGTTATGGGACATGAAGCTAAACTCATATATTTACTAGCTTAGTGTAATTGACACTTCATGATGATCATGACGATCATTTTTGTGATTTAGACTAGCGATGTGCGATGTCTCTTTGTCTGCGAGGGAGACTAAACCCCGTTTTGTGGAGTTTCGACTCAATTTGTGATGGGGTAGCAACCCATGGTCTTCGGGCCGTTTGTGGAGCTTCGGCTCAATTTGTGATGGTTAGCAACCATGGAATTAGCATTTCGTTTGTGATACACGTGTTGGTGAGCTTTATGCTCCCGTTTGTGATAGGCCTCCCCCCTTTGTGATTTTAGGTTTCTTGAGATAATTTCTAGAATTTGTGTTTCACCAATTTTCGTGATTTCCATTGATAAGCTTTATCAATATTTGTGCATTGGTGAATTTGTGCGTCATTGACTTTTGTGATTTCTGGATTTCGTGTGTTGAATTTTGGAATTTGTGTGTCATTGACTTTTGTGATTGACATTGATATTATCGTCAATATTTATGGTTTGGTGAACGAAATAAAGAGTATGACGTTTCTTTGATTCTTGTGTAGATTTGGTGACATTGATAAATCTCTTGATGATTTTCAACTAATATATATATATATCACAGCTTGGCATTGTGATTATTATGTGTTTAGTCATATCTCTTATTCTATATCGTTTCATCTGATATTTATAGTTAGACTGATCCGTTTATTATTTTCTTATTAAATAATACTCAGGTCAGACCGAGATGTTACAGGTGCTTCTGCTTGACTTCTCATCCGGGATTAACTCCTTGTCTTTTGGTTAACTACTTAGATTTGTAGTTTTTGTTGTATACATTTGAGATATAGACTCCATAATGTATACTTATTCTTTTGTGTAGTTCGTGTAACTATTCTTTTGTGATATTGTGGATCTTTTTAGACCACTACTCTGATGTACACTTCCTAGTGTAATATTCATATCTATTTCTGCCTTTGTGATATGAATTGTCTGTGACTGGTTTATGTTATGTTTATTTCTATATTTGTTTTTGAAGATATTATAGCCACTGTGTAGTAGCTTTGAGTTTGTGTCGGTATGTCGGATTTCACTCTTGATAAAGAAATGCATGTTATACTATCTGACATATCGATGCTCGCACAAAGAAATTACACGGATGGTTGCTCCTCAACAGCCTTATTCTCCGTGCTAGTTGACAGCATTCATCGTAATGTTCTTGGCTAGCGTGGGTATAGAGGTGGGGCGTCACAGCTTGGTATCAGAGCCAGACTTCGGAACAATATGGAATATTATAACAAGGATCATCTTCCTAAGTCTTTCTTAGGAGTCGTGCTTTAGGATTTAATTCGAGTCTTCGTACCGATTCATCCTACTTTCCTTATGATTCCTTGTTTAGCTATAAAGATTGCTTGATATTCAATTTGGTGAATAACCTTTTTCTTTTTCTTCTTTCTTTCTAAAGGGAGAGAAATGTCTAGACCAGGCCGCCCCAGAGCCGTACCGTCTAGTGTTCCACCCCAAGATAGAGTTTTTATGACTGCTCAACAGCTTCTTGATTTAGTGACAAATGCTCAAGCAGCTGGAGCTAACCCGGAACCTACTCACCCAAAGTCGGGATTTGCACGCTTGTGCAGCGATTACACTAATTTGGGTGGGGAGCCATTCAAAGGTTCTGAAACTGTTATTGAAGTACAGGCTTGGCTAAGGTCATGCGATCGAATCTTTTCTCGCATGAATCTTATTGACCTTCACCGAGTTCAGGTGGCCTCTAGTATGCTCCGAGAAAGAGCATTGGACTGGTACGAGCTTCTTATTTCTGAGATTAATGAAGCGGATCTCACTTGGGAGCAATTCCGAGAACGCTTCGAGTTGAAGTTTGTGCCCGAAGCTGAGAAAGTGACATTGGCTCGACGATTTATAGACCTTGTTCAAGGTGAGTCCTCCGTGACTGATTACGTCGTCTCCTTCAAGTCGCTTTTCAAATATGGGGTTGAATACATCAACACCCCTCTGAAGAAGAATCAGAGATTTGTTTTTGGCTTAAACAAAAATCTCAAGAAGCCATTACTTCTAAAGTTAGAAGTTTCCTTTGATCAACTCGTTGATGTCGCTCTTCGCCTTGAAGAGGCGGATAGGGAGAATGATGTTGAAGTGGTGGGTTCCAAACCAAACTTCAACAACAACAAGAAAAGACCCAGTAAATTCAAAGGCCCTTATCCCAATAAGAAAGGGAAGCAAGCAACCCCAGTGGCAAAGACTTCTTCCTTTGGTCGTGGGGAATGCTATAATTGTGGTTCGAAGGACCATTACGCGAACAAGTGCCCAAAGTCTCTCTCTTGTCGCTACTGCAAAGTTCCCGGTCATGTTATATCTTCTTGTCCCAAGCTTCAGGGCAAGAAGGAGGGAAAGTTGAATGTTGCTCAAGCCCCTGGCAACACATCTCGTAGCCAAGTTATTTCTCATTCTATTCTAGATGGAATTATTTTATTTCGTGATCATCCTATTCGTGTTCTTTTTGATACGGGTGCGTCCCATTCTTTTATATCAAAAGAACTTGTTGATACTTTTTCTTTGGATGTTTTGTGTTTAATGACTTCTTTGAGAATTGCGAATCCGGTTGGTGGATCCACAACAATCAGTTTATTGTGTAAAGATGTCAAGATTATTTTGTGTGATTTTTCTTTCCTAGCCGATTTGCATGTCATGCGTTATTTAGGCTTTGGAATGATTTTGGGAATGGATTGGCTTAACCGTTATGAAGCTCATATCCTATGTCCTGAGCGGACTATTCATCTTCGACATCCTCAATCTCTTAATCAGGTTTCTGTTATTCTTAAAGATTCGGATTCTGCCTTGGTTGCATCTTTATATTCTTTAAATCCTCGTGATGACGATAATGACGATGGGGAAGATATTATTTCTCTTATTCACGTTGTTCGTGAATTTTCCGACATATTTGAGCCCGTTTTAGGATTACCACCTAAGCGAGCAATTGAGTTCAAAATTAATCTTATCCCTGGAGCTCAATCTATTACTCGTCCTCCTTATCGTATGTCCAATAAAGAAAATGAGGAGATGCGTAAACAATTATCCGAATTGGAGACCAAGCAATTTATTCGCTCTAGTTCCTCGCCTTGGGGAGCTTCAGCTATTTTTGTGAAGAAATCCGATGGTACACTTAGGCTTTGCGTTGACTACCGCAAGCTTAATGATCTTACTATTAAAAATAAATACCCTTTACCTCGGATTGATGATCTATTCGATCAACTTAGTGGTGCTAGAGTCTTTTCACAACTAGACTTAGCTACTGGTTTTCACTAGCTTCGTATTGCAGAGGATAGCATTTCTTTGACATCGTTCCGTACCCGTTATGGATCTTATGAACGGCTTGTTATGCCATTTGGTTTGATGAATGCTCCAGCTTATTTCGTTGACCTTATGAATCGAGTTTTCAAAGATTTCCTCGATCGGTTTGTTCTCATCTTTATTGATGATATTCTTGTGTATTCTAAAACCGAGGAGGAGCATGAAAAACATCTTCAGATTGTGTGGGAAACCCTTAGGAGTAATCAATTAAAGGCAAAATTTTCTAAATGCCACTTTTGGAAATCTCGTCTGAGGTTTCTCGGTCATATTATTTCTGAATCCGGAATTTCCGTGGATCCTTCAAAGATTGAAGCGATTCAAAATTGGAAGAGACCGGAGAGTGTGACGGAGATCCGTAGCTTCCTTGGATTGGCAGGTTATTACCGCCGTTTTATCAAAGACTTTTCTAAGATTGTCGTGCCTCTCACTAGCTTAACGAAGAAAGGTATTAAATACATTTGGTCGGACAAATGTGAAACTTCTTTTTAGAGACTGAAGGAACTTCTTTCTGATGCTCCTATTCTTGTTATTCCCGAGGGGAATCAAGATTTCGTTGTTTATACCGATGCTAGTCGCGTTGGTTTGGGTGCCGTTCTTATGCAAAAAGAACGTGTTATTGCTTATGCTTCCAGGCAATTAAAGCCTGCTGAGACTAGATATGCCACTCATGATTTAGAGCTCGCGGCTATTGTTTTCGCCCTTCGTATTTGGCGTCATTATCTTTTAGGAGAGAAATTTGTTCTTTATACTGATCATAAGTCCTTGAAGTATTTATTCTCTCAAAAGGAACTGAATTTGCGTCAACGGCGTTGGCTCGAATTTCTTGCACCATATGATCTTGATATCCTTTATACTCCCGGTAAGGGTAATCGTGTTGTCGATGCTCTTAGCCGTAAGCAACAAGCTGTTGTTTCTATGATGATATCCGAATGGAACGATCTCGAGATCTTATACACTTGTGAGATTCGAGAGCGCGTATCCGATTTATGCTCATCATTTGTTTTATGTAGCCTTGAGGCTCATCCTTCTCTTTTAGACCGCATTCTTGAAGCTCAAAGGCTAGATCCTGAATTGGCTCTTCTTGGCCAAAATATTAAGGATAAAATTGATATTGAAGGTTTGAAAGACTTTGATATCGATTCTCGTGGCGGCATTCGGAAATTTGGTAGACTTGTCATGCCAAATATTGGTGATCTTCGTAAAGATATTTTGGAAGATTCTCATCATTCTAAATTTACCATTCATCCCGGTAGTAGTAAAATGTATGCGGATATGAAGCGACTTTATTATTGGGAGGGAATGAAACTTGACATCGCTAACTTCG
The DNA here is from genome assembly GCA_030765085.1 of Allium cepa. Taxonomy (NCBI): domain Eukaryota; kingdom Viridiplantae; phylum Streptophyta; class Magnoliopsida; order Asparagales; family Amaryllidaceae; genus Allium; species Allium cepa. Next base: position 314,555,423 of record CM060937.1, read on the forward strand.
TTAAGCGTTGCATGACTTGCCAACTCGTTAAGGCCGAGCATCAAAGGCCCGGTGGGTTATTGCAACCTTTAGAAATTCCGATTTGGAAGTGGGACCAAATTTCCATGGATTTTATAGATGGCCTTCCCCGTTCTCGTTTGGGTCATGATAGCTTATGGGTGATTGTTGATAGACTTACTAAATCCGCCCATTTTATTCCCGTTCGATCTAATCGAACCGTTCCTCTTTTGGCCAAACTCTTTATTAATGAGATTATTAAATTACATGGAGTTCCTACTTCTATTGTTAGTGATCGTGATCCATTGTTTACTAGTGGATTTTGGAAGAGTCTTCAAAAAGCTTTGGGAACGAAGCTTAATTTTAGCACCGCTTATCATCCCCAGTCCGATGGACAAACCGAGCGTGTGAATCAAACTCTTGAAGATCTTCTTCGTGCCTGTGTTCTTGATTTTGGTGGAAGTTGGGAAGATCATATTTCACTTGTTGAATTTTCCTATAATAATAGCTTCCAATCTAGTATTGGTATGGCACCTTTCGAGGCACTCTATGGTAGGCCATGCCGATCTCCTTCTTGTTGGCTTGAGGCCGGTGAGAAGCTGGTTTTAGGTCCAGATTTTATTCGAGATTCCACAGAGAAAATTAACCTTATTCGACATAGAATGAAAGAAGCCCAGAGTAGACAAAAATCCTATGCCGATAACCGAAGAAGGAAATTAGAATTTTCTGTTGGAGATCTTGTTTTTATTCGTGTTTCACCAATGAAGGGTGTTGTGCGTTTCAGTCGATCGGGAAAGTTAGCGCCTATATATTGGGCCATTTCCTATCACTGAACGTATTGGTTCCATGGCTTATCGCCTTTTATTACCGGCTCAATTTTTTGTTATCCATGACGTGTTTCACGTTTCTCAATTACGGAAATGTCTTCGAGATTCCGATTCTATCCTTGAGCCCGGTGTTGTGGAAGAGATTGAAGTTTCACCGAATTTGACTTATGAGCAACATCCCATTCGTATCATTGCTTCGGAGGTCAAGCGACTTCGAAATAAAGATGTTCCGCTTGTTAAAGTTCAATGGTCTTCAAATCCTAAGGATTGTTCTTGGGAGTCTAGAGAATTCATCGAGCGATCACATCCGGACTTGCTTTCCCGTGCTCTTTAAGGTGAACCTTTTATTTCAAATTTCTTTTGTGTTGAATATGCTTTTATGGTTGTTACTTTATGTTCTCTTCTTAAATATTGCGAGGACGTAATTTCTTTAAGGAGAGGAGTCTGTTACAACCCGCATATTTACCGATTTTATATTTAAATATTTGATATAAATATTTTATCGTTAGTCGGATTTTAGTCCGAAAAGCTACTTTTTGCATATGGTCGAATTAGGACTCGGGACCACTCCCATTGAGTTTAAAATGCCGTTTGCGACCTTTTTGAGTATAAGCTTCGATATGTTTGGAGAAAGTCTATTTTTGCTACTTTTCACTTTGGGTTTGGTTTTGGGCTCAGCCCTATGTTAACTTATACTCAAATCTGAGCCACTCTTCCCCACTCACCCTCATTCTCTTCTCTTTTCAGTTTTTATAACTTTAATGGTGGGAGAGATTGGAAATTAAAAATCCAAAACCCTAGTTCCTCTTGCAACTTCAAATTCCTAGCTCCAAACTCAAGAAGAACCCATTGGTAAGCTTCTCTTCTTCTTCTCCAACTTATTCTCTTACCAATTTCAGAAATTCCTAAACCTAATTTTGGGAATGTTCTTGTTTTGAGCTTAGATTCAAGCTCATTTGGGTTGTGTTGAAGAGAGGTTGATTCTCCATTTGCTTTCAAGCTTCTTCTTGTTTGATTTTGTGAAAAGGTGAGATTTTTAATCTCACATCTAAGTCTATGAATTATCTTAGAATGTTAGGTATGAATTCCTAACACTTATTCGTGTGCATTTTCTTTTGGTTTGGATTGAATTGGTGTATATTCCAATTTTTAGTGTTTTGAGTTCAATTCGTTAAAAATTCTAATTTTGATGCTTGAACATGTTTTGGTGATGCATCGAGGAGCATATAGGGCCGGGTAGTCGATTGACATAAACCCTTAGTCGTTGCTCGTGCGAATGCGATTTTGGTCAAGATTGAACCTCAATTGAAATAGGCAGGGAAGAGGCTGGAAACAGGTTCGGCCGACCGACCCCCTGGTCCGGTCGACCGACCTGCTTCCAAGTGCATAAGCACTTTCTGTTTTAAGGTTCGGTCGACCGAGTACAGGGTTCGGCCGACCGACCTGATGTCCCGAGGGTTTCTCAGAACAGGGTCCGGTCGACCGAGCTCTGTAGCCGGCCGACTGACCTGATGATTTTTTGCCTACTTCGCCTAGTTGCTTGAATTTCCAACTTAAATCGATTTGTGTTGTTTCCTATTTATTGTTATCAATTAATATGACTTTGATGACTCCTTTTTAGGGATTTTTGAATATCCATTTTAATGGATTATTTATCGGTTTCGTTGGATTTTTATTCACATCTTCGTATGTGAATTTTAGTGATTGATTGTTCCTACAATCTTCTTTGTGTTTTTTCACTTTAAAAATATAAAGGTTTTCTATACTAATAGTAAATATCAAAACCTTTCCTCAAAACGATTTCAACTCTATTTTCAATACCAAATTCGTTTGTAAAACCGTTTTCCAATCTATTAGTATACATAAACCTTTACCTCACTCGTATGAGAAATCTAATTAAACGACTTAGTAAAACATGTGGCATGAAACGCTTGCGTTTACTTCGCCGGTTAATTCTTGGACTTATTCGATTGAATCTCTTGTGACAATTTTCTAGTGGAGATCTACAGTTTGTTCGTAAATATTTAAGTTAAGCAAGTGGTTATGGGACATGAAGCTAAACTCATATATTTACTAGCTTAGTGTAATTGACACTTCATGATGATCATGACGATCATTTTTGTGATTTAGACTAGCGATGCGCGATGTCTCTTTGTCTGCGAGGGAGACTAAACCCCGTTTTGTGGAGTTTCGACTCAATTTGTGATGGGGTAGCAACCCATGGTCTTCGGGCCGTTTTTGGAGCTTCGGCTCAATTTGTGATGGTTAGCAACCATGGAATTAGCATTCCGTTTATGATACACGTGTTGGTGAGCTTTATGCTCCCGTTCGTGATAGGACTCCCCCCTTTGTGATTTCTGGATTTCTTGAGATGATTTCTAGAATTTGTGTTTCACCAATTTTCGTGATTTCCATTGATAAGCTTTATCAATATTTGTGCATTGGTGAATTTGTGCGTCATTGACTTTTGTGATTTCTGGATTTCGTGTGTTGAATTCTGGAATTTGTGTGTCATTGACTTTTGTAATTGACATTGATATTATCGTCAATATTTATGGTTTGGTGAAAGAAATAAAGAGTATGACGTTTCTTTGAATCTTGTGTAGATTTGGTGACATTGATAAATCTCTTGATGATTTTCAACTAATTATATATATATATATATATATATATATATATATATATATATATATATATATATATATCACAGCTTGGCATTGTGATTATTATATGTTTAGTCATATCTCTTATTCTATATCGTTTCATCTGATATTTATAGTTAGACTGATCCGTTTATTATTTTCTTATTAAATAATACTCGGGTCAGACCGAGATGTTACAGGTGCTTCTGCTTGACTTCTCATCCGGGATTAACTCCTTGTCTTTTGGTTAACTACTTAGATTAGTAGTTTTTGTTGTATACATTTGAGATATAGACTCCATAATGTATACTTATTCTTTTGTGTAGTTCGTGTAACTATTCTTTTGTGATATTGTGGATCTTTTTAGACCACTACTCTGATGTACACATCCTAGTGTAATATTCATATCTATTTCCGCCTTTGTGATATGAATTGTCTGTGACCGGTTTATGTTATGTTTATTTCTATATTTGTTTCTGAAGATATTATAGCCACTGTGTAGTAGCTTTGAGTTTGTGTCGGTATGTCGGATTTCCCTCTTGATAAAGAAATGCATGTTATACTATCTGACATATCGATGCTCGCGCAAAGAAATTACACGGATGGTCGCTCCGCAGCAGCCTTATTCTCCGTGCTAGTTACAGCATTCACCGTAATGTTCTTGGCTAGCGTGGGTATAGAGGTGGGGCGTCACATTTTCACATCCACTTCTATTCAATTTAGTTTTTCCCGTTTCCATATGAATTCTATTTACTTTCAATTCTGAATTATTGAATTTATCTCCCATTTATAACCGACTTATATTAATTTCATCTTCTAATTTACATTAGTCTTTAATTTGGAATCGTTTGTCGTTAACCAAATTTTTCAAAAATTTTCTAACTCCCAAAATTTTGGAAAATTTTTTGGCAGAGTCTCCTTTGCACGGAGGAGCTTTTGCAATTTACAAAGAGATATAGATATGTGTACATCGACCCACACGGTCGGAAAAAGCAAAAACAGTTCATATTTCATATTTCCTATTTTTATTGCGTAGGCGTACCTTATTTAGCATTTTAAGCATGCGGCTTATTTATTTTAGCAATTAGTGCAATCCAAATCCAGTCAAACGGCCTTCGGGTACCTGTACTTACTCAATTTAAAAATATAAGCACTATATATATGAAGTTTACAACATTACTCTTACTTAAACAACTATAACATTTCAATTCTAAAAGAAATGCATTCAAAACTAATTTAATTGCTTTCAATCAACTCATATACCATTTCATTCAATTTCAATGGTTTGCAACTCAATTGCTTATGTTCAATTTATTTTTAATCCAAACAAGCCCATATTCACTTCTATTAATTTTAAAACAAATTTATTTAATCTCTATCAACTCATAGAAATTTAATTACTTTTGTTTGAGCCTAACTACGACCATTTTATGCAATTTCGACGATATTCATTTAATAGAGTATCTATTTCAGTTTACACTACTTTAAATAAATTTCAACCCATTTTGCACTTAATTCCATTTCATTTCTAATTTATTCTCTAACCATTTACTTAGCTCGACACATTCCATTCTTGTATACTTCTAGCCATTTCCAAATTAATTCAATCGAAGTTTTTATTTAATGGGCTTCCACCCTTATTCGAAGCCAAGCTTTTATAAACTTTAAACTTATGTTAATTTACTTTAGTTTATTCCAACATTAAACTTAAGTTTGCTTCTATTTGATTCTCATTTAAGCAACTTTCATTAAATTCAGTTAACCCATCCCTTTTAAATTTTAATTTTTATTCACCTTCTCAATTCCCAAAATGATATTCTAGCACATACTTAACTCATTTATACTTCAAATTAATATACCACCAAATTAAAGTTCAGTCTGATAATCCAATTCCAATCACAATTTTGATTTAGTTATTATTCAATCAGACTTCATCCATTTATTATTTAACTCAATTAACGCATTTTAAAGTTTTAATTCAATTACTTAATTCGTTATCGAATTTATTTTAATAATACAAGGCTATTCTCAATTTATTTCTATTCACTTGGGTTTTGTTTTGCAATTCAAACCATTTCCATCATAATCGCTTCTATTCCATATAACATGACTTCTCTTATATCCAATTTACTTGTAAATTTCATTAAATATTATTCAAATCACCTTTGGATTTTATTTTTAATTCAAACCATCACATTTTTCAATCCAACTCTATTTTATTTTTATTTTACAACATCTCCTCTTATTTAATTCATTATCAAATCTAAGTCGAATTCTATTTAAAATTCTAATTCATCCCCAAAAACATTATCAACTTACAATCCATTTATTTTCCCAAGTTAAATTTTATTAATATACTCAATCAAATAATTATTTAGCCAATTAGCTTACTTCAACTTCTAAATCAATATTTTGGAATAGGATGGCATGAGACTCGAAGAGACCGGGATCGGGTATTAGGAAATATCCGAAACCACTTTGAATTTTTATAAATTGATGTGAGAAATCAATGGACTGGAATAAAACGAGTAAGTGAATTGGATTATTTTATCTAAGTTTGGTACCAAGAAATTGATATGTGAAATAAGTGTTGTCTATAGCAAATTATGAACTGGTTAAATTGATATTAGTTAACCCGGGTTTATATAAGATGATTGCATTGGTATTCTATGTTAGTTGGGTTTACTCACACTGGTTTCCAGCCTGACCCGGTTGTTACTTTGGTGTAATGCTCGGGTCAGACCGAGTATTACAGATTTTCAGGTAGGTCGTTCTGGAGCTCAGGAGTCGAGCTGGATGGCAATATCATATAGAGTATATTCGCTGTATTTATATTATTGTAAATCTTGGACATGGTAATTGTAAACATTCAGTGACTGTATTAATGTGAAACTCTGATGTATATTAAATGTAATCGACAGATATAGTATTCTCTTGTAAACTATTATTATTTATTATTATATATTTATCCGATGTGAGTGTGAGATGTTTGGTGTTTCTCTTCTTCTTCTTCTATCTCTTTCTTCTTTTCCATAACTATCTGGAATTTTCCGCTTCGAAAATTTCGGGTCGTTACATTTGATATCAGAGCTGAAAGGTTAAGCGAGAACCTTGGCTCTGGTAGGATTACTCATTGAATAGAGTTCGTAGTACTCTAGAATGAATTGCGTGTGTGTGTGTATATATATATATATATATATATATATATATGAGAGCGTACTTGTTATTTGTTTATAAAGATTTTTAATGATTTTATATAAAAATATATTTTGATATATATAGCAACATTTCCTTTTAAATTATTGGAATTAAGTTAAGAAGTAATATAAAAAACGACTAAATTGAAAATTATAACCAAAGTTGAAGAATAAACTTAGACAACAAAATGGAATTTGAAATATAGATTGTAAATGTAATTTATAAATTAAAATAAACTTCATAAATAAATGAGATTATAATTTGAAATAGAATTCCAGAGAATGTGTGAAAATAAGGTAAGATGAAATTTCAGAATAATGTTTAAATATGAATTGGATGGATTGGGAATTTGGAATTTTTGGGAAAATTTAAAATTCCTTTGGATTTGGAAGTGGTTTCCAAAGGTTTTGGAAACATAATAGTATTATTTCAAAAATATTTTTGTGTTGAATTTGAAATCTGGGAGATTTGCAATAAAAAAAAATTATTTGGGAATGTTTTTAAAGAGATAAAAGCATTGAACTCTTTCGGTCACTGGAAAATAACGTCGATGATGACTGCAGCATTATCGATGTCTATTTTCGAGTTTCTAGAAGAGAAATTGCTACCAAATGGTTTTACGTTGGAATTGTTTGTGAACTGGGTTTGGTTTTGGAATTCAAAGGGGCAATTGAATTTGCTAAAGAATTTTGGATATAGTTGAATTCTAAGGTGATATTGAAATTTTGGAAATTTGTTTAAACTCTGGAATCTTGATTAAAATGTTTATGGAATAATAAAAATATATTAGCTAAATAAAATGAATAATTCCGAGTTAAAAGCAAAATGTGAATGTAATTGACTATTAATAGAAATTGTAATTAAAGTTGTACAAGTTAAGATCAACGGAATTTGATTTGGAGTTGGAAGGAAATTGAGAATCAATTCAACTTGAATTTGGGTCAATTTCAATGGAAATTGAAGATTATTCAATTTGGAACTAGGTCAATTTAAATGGGAGTGGAAATTTAAATTGCAATGTTGCGGAAGTGAACAGTTTTGACTCTAGACTATTTTCAATAAAAATTGTCTTAATATAGACTTATTTTTTTTCTAAGTCATTAAATATATACAACCTTTCTTTCTTAAAGCCAAATTATTTTATACTTGTTTTACAATCATTTTTGGAGCTATTTAACCATTTTTCAGCTGTTTTCTAAACTCATTACTATATTTTAACTATGTTACAAATTAATTACTAATTTACAACTATTTTGCAATTATCTAAAAATTTTTGAAATTATTTAACTATTTTACAGCTACTTTGCAAACTATAAATTATTTTTCAACTACTTATCTATTTTTAAAATTTTCAAGCTATTTTCTAAATAAACTGGTCGGAGTTCAAACTGTTATTGGTTAAATACCCAACTGAGATAAGAATTGAGGTAATAATCCAAATGGGGATTAAGGTAAATGTGAATAAGCGAACGAAAATTTAAGTGAATGTGAATAGAAAGGAAATTGATATTGGAAAGAGTAATCAAATTTGAATATTTGATTTTGGGTAAACAAAGTTATATCTTTGTTATATATTCTCCCCTTGTTGAATTTATTATTGGAAGAAAAAGGATTTTGGAAGTGTTTGAAGTATAAAAGGAATTTTATACGAGTTTAAAGTGATCCAAAGTTTTAAAAATTATATATATCTATATATATATAAAGGATCTTATAAGGATTTTGGAAAAGGTTTTGAGAACCTTTGGATTGGGAAAGGCTTTTGATTTTTGGGTAAAATCATTATATGGAATTTGGAAAGCCTATTTTGAGAATTATCGATTTGGGATAATCGATTTTGTGTAAAGGTGCTTTGTATGATATCATACTAGGTGTATGATTTGAAAGATACTATATATGTATAGTATAAAATGTTTTGATGATGACTCTGGGGAAAAAGGCGCTCCCTTGAAATGAACTTCTCAGGAGTGCCACTGGGTGGTGCTGCCTTGAGCCCCAGGGGGGTTCTAAAGTTGATCCTGTGAGGAGTTCAGATAAAACTAGTTCCTGAGGATTATGAGTGAGTATACCATAGTGAAGGTCGTGTGTGCTGCTGAGAGCCAACAATTATATGGACTTTTGCTGCGACGGCAACGTAACCCAGGATGTAACTGCGACCTATGGTATAATATAGTGAAAGTCGTGTGTGCCGCTGAGAGCCAACAATCTGCGTTTGATTTCATATCGGTAGACTGCGACCTATGGTATAACATAGCGAAAGTTGTGCGTGCCGCTGAGAGCCAACAGTCTGCGTTTGATTTTATATCGGTAGACTGCGACCTATGTAGGAGTGGAGAGGTTTCTTTTCGATAGCGAAATCAGGGGCCGCAGAGAGCCTACAGTTACATGGACTTTTGCTGTGACGGCAACGAAACCCTGGGATGTAAGTGTGATCTGCTGTGTGGGATCCATGGCGTAATTGAGAGGCCGCGGAGAGCCTGCAGTTGCATGGACTTTTGCTGCGACGACACGTAACCCTGGGATGTAACTGTGACCATAGGAAGGGGCTGATGATTTCCAGAGCATTCTCACCAAAGATATTTCCTCTATATTTTCAAAAACTGATTTCTATAATTTCAAAAAAATTATTTTCAAAATTATTTTCACTTGATGTTGAGAATGAGTCTGCTAAGTACTTATAGATTTTCAGTCCTACGCCTGATCAACGTATGACTGAATTTCTGTGAGAACAAGGATGGACTGGTTAAGACATCGAGTTATAAAAAGTATTTGTACAAAGAGTTATTTTAATAGTATGATGTGAATTTAAAAGTATTTCTAAAAATTTTAAATAAAGATATTGGAATTTTGGATAATCAAGGAAATCCAAACTGGAATGAAGTGAATTTGTAATTAAAATCGAATATTGATTTAGAAGTTGAAGTAAGCTAATTGGCTAAATAATTATTTGATTGCGTATATTAATAAAAATTTAACTTGGGAAAATAAATGGATTGTAAGTTGATAATGGTTTTGGGGATGAATTCGAATTTTAAATAGAATTCGACTTAGATTTGATAATAAATTAAATAAGAGGAGATGTTGTAAAATAAAAATAAAATAGAGTTGGATTGAAAAATGTGATGATTTGAATTAAAAATAAAATCCAAAGGTGATTTGAATAATATTTAATGAAATTTACAAGTAAATTGGATATAAGAGAAGTGATGTTATATGAAATAGAAGCGATTATGATGGAAATGGTTTGAATTGCAAAACAAAACCCAAGTGAATAGAAATAAACTGAGAATAGCCTTGTATTAATAAAATAAATCCGATAACGAATTAAGGAATTGAATTAAAACTTTCAAATGGGTTAATTGAGTTAAATAATAAATGGATGAAGTCTGATTGAATAAAAACTAAATCAAAATTGTGATTGGAATTGGATTATCAGACTGAACTTAAATTTGGTGGTATATTAATTTGAAGTATAAATGAGTTAAGTATGTGCTAGAATATCATTTTGGGAATTTAGAAGGTGAATAAAAATTAAAATTTAAAAGAGATGGGTTAACTGAATTTAATGGAAGTTGCTTAAATGAGAATCAAATAGAAGCAAACTTAAGTTTAATGTTGGAATAAACTAAAGTAAATTAACATAAGTTTAAAATTTATAAATGTTTGGCTTCGAATAAGGGTGGAAGCCCATTAAATAAAAAGTTTCAATTGAATTAATTTGGAAATGGCTAGAAGTATACAAGAATGGAATGCGTCGAGCTAAGTAAGTGTTTAGAGAATAAATTAGAAATGAAATGGAATAAAGTGCAAAATGGGTTGAAATTAATTTAAAGTAGTGTAAACTGAAATAGATACTCTATTAAATGAATATCGTCGAAATTGCATAAAATGCTTGTAGTTAGGCGCAAACAAAAGTAATTAAATTTCTATGAGTTGATAGAGATTAAATAAATTGGTTTTAAGCATAATAGAAGTGAATATGGGCTTGTTTGGATTAAAAATAAATTGAACATAAGCAATTGAGTTGCAAACCATTGAAATTGAACGAAATGGTATATGAGTTGATTGAAAGCAATTAAATTAGTTTTGAATGCATTTCTTTTAGAATTGAAGTGTTATAGTTGTTTAAGTAAGAGTAATGTTGTAAACTTCATATATATAGTGCTTATATTTTTAAATTGAGTAAGTACAGGTACCCGAAGGCCGTTTGGCTGGATTTGGATTGCACTAATTGCTAAAATAGATAAGCCGCATGCTTAAAATGCTAAATAAGGTACGCCTACGTAATAAAAATAGGAAATATGAACTGTTTTTGCTTTTTCCGACCGTGTGGGTCGATGTATACATATTTATATCTCTTGTCAAATTGCAAAAGCTCCTCCGTGCAAAGGAGACTCTGCCAAAAATTTTTCCAAAATTTTAGGAGTTAGAAATTTTTTGAAAATTTTGGGAAATATTTGTTTAACGACAAAACAATTCCAAATTAAAGATTAATGTAAATTAGAAGATGAAATTAATATAAGTCAGTTATAAATGGGAGATAAATTCAATAATTCAGAATTGAAAGTAAATAGAATTCATATGGAAATGGGAAAAACAAAATTGAATAGAAGTGGATGTGAAAACTTCTGTAAGAAATGTATAAAATGATTGGAAAATCATGAATGGATATGATTGCTAGGAAAGATATGCAGGTATTATAAAGGGAAAAGAAATTTTGATTTGATTCCAAAAGGTAAATGTGAAGTGCCCGACAAAAAGGTATGTATTTTAATTTCTGTATGAATTGGATTGGGTTTTTGATGTAGCCACTTGGCTTTTGTTTTCTTTTGGAATTTGGGAGCCCGTAGAGGCCTTTTGTAGTTGTACCAAGCAAGCCGCGCAAAGGCGACGCTGGCAAAAATTTTCGAAAATTTAGAGAGTAAGAAAAAAAATTGAGAAAATTTCAATAATTCAAATTTTGGTTTTAAATAGAAATTTAGATATTTGAGAAAATTGTGTTGTTGGAAACTATGAAAGGTTTTGGGAAGTTGGTTGATGTGATAATGGGTTTTTAATAAAAGATAGTTGCTAGGATGTTGATAAAACTATTGGGTTTTGGGAAAGGTAAACAAGCGGGTTTTGAACCATCCTTCCCAACTAGTAATTTCAGGGACGATATTCTTTTAAGGGGGAAGGAATGTGATGACCCAGAATTTTTAACAATTTAAATTTGAATAGTTAATTGATTTTAAATATTCAGAACTTGATTTTAAACTAGAATTCCAAATATCAATATTTACTTGATAATTAAATCATTGAATTATATAGTTTAAATATTGAATTTAATAAATTGAAATTGGGAATTGTTGAATCATAAATTTCTAAGCCTGTTTAAAATAATATGTAGTCTTATAAAATTTATAATGATGATATTGAAGATAATAGGATGGTTGAATTTCAATTTAAAGGTGATTTGTTCAATTTTTAAAAAAAAATCGTTTAAATCGATATTTAAAATAGCCTTCTGAGGCACAGTCTCGGAATTCGAGGAAACCTGTTCCATTAGATCCGTAATAGTTAGTTATTATCGGATTTCAATTTTTGTAGCAATCGGAGTTGTCATTTGACCCTGGTGACTTAAAACGCTTAGAACTATTTTAATCGATTTAATTTAAAATTTATCGTTTACTTCCGTTACTCGCGCATACAATCAAATTAGCTACCGAAATACGTTACATTGTGTTCAGAACGCGGGTAAGCCTTATAGACGCCCAGCGGCATTCCTTAAATGGAGTTCAAAATTTTAAATAGTAACTAACAAGACGTTTGGAAGCTTTATAATATAAAAAGTTAAAATAAATTAGCAAGAATATTTTCAACGACCTAAGATATTTTATTCAAGCGTTCTCAAGAAGCTTCTCCATATGATTTATGTCTTTCCTGTCTCCTCTTCAGCCTGGAACAAAAAAATCGATCTTATCCATTTCTTGCATAAAAAAGAAGAAGAAACAAATCTAATGGCCGAAGCCATGGCCTCGACTTCTTTACAGAAATTAGACGAAACCTTTTCCTCCTTCTCTCGATCGAAAGCAAACTCCATCGTAGGCTGGAAGCATGATGGGTCGCGCGCGTTCCTCCACCTTCAAGATCGGTTCAAAGCCTCGAATCGCCTAAGTACGATTGAGTCGTTGTCAAAGTCGAGCTCAAGCTCAAGGATGATAGGCGGTGGGGTTGTGTTTGAGTTAGGGTTTGGAGCTCGAGTCGTCGTCGCGAGTGGAAAAGGACCTGACGTCGCGAGAGTCTGATGGTTGGATGCGTATTTGGGCAGTGACGAGTGGGAGAGGTGGCTCGCGAAGCATGGTCAGGATCTGGTCGCTTAAAAGGGGGAGGATGCTGCGAGTTTTCTTTATGAGGTAATTACAAAAATTTTGACTTCCAATTAAATTTTATTTACAACAATACAAGTATGAATAATTTGAATAGCTGATGAAATTAGCAGTCAATTTTATTTTAAGATATTTATAGAAAGTTTTTTTAGAATTTAATTTTTAAATAAATTAATTTTTAGTTTAAATTGGATTAAATTTATCAAATGAAATTATTATTCAAATTATTAGATAGATTAAAATCAATAAATAGTGATGGATTATCTGATTATCCCAGATATTAATAAGTTATGTAATATTTATATAAGGTCGAAATCGAGGAAACCAAGGCAAGTTTGAGGTGGATTGCAAATAAAAGCAAAGGTGAGCAAATCTCACCCTGATTGATTTTTATTTAGACTTAATTGGTCAAGTTTAAATAATTGATTGAGTGAATTGAATGTGTGTTGATGATCTGAGACTTTGGTCTTGTTTGACTCTCGAATTAATTTTCGTTTTGACTCGAATCATTTGGGTTTTAAATGGGTTAAACTTAAATCATAAATGAGAGAATGGTTCATTTTAAAGTTAACGAGGACTTAATGATTGGTAATTCATTACATATGTAACAACCCGCATATTTATCGATTATATATTTAAATAATTTGTTAAAATATTTTATCATCATTTGGATATTTGTCCGAAAAGCTACATTTTGCAAACGGTCGAATTAGGACTCAAGACCACTTCCATTGAGTTTGAAATGTCGTTTACAATTTTTTTAAGTATAAACATTGATAGGTTTGGAGTTAGTGAATTTCACTAACATTTTCCGCTTTGGACTTCGGGTTCGTCTAGCCATTATAACTCAAACCCACTTCTCTCCTTCTCCTCACTCTTCATAAATTCCTACCAAACACAAATTTCAACATTAACGGTGAGTGCAAAGGGAAATTAGAAACTTCAAGCCTAGGTTTCAACTCCAACTCCATCATTCAACTCCAAATTCAAGGAAAAGCATTGGATTCAAGCTTGTAGTTTCTTCTCCATTCACCTTCAAGCTTTACCTTCATAATTTGGTGAAAAGGTGAGATTTTTATCTCACAAATTTAGCCTGTAATTATCTGGGACTGTTGGGAATGAATCCCTATCATGTTTGCATGTACATTTGCATTTGGTTTGGATTGGCGAAAAACCTCAAATTTTAGTGTTTTTGGTGAAAAACTGCACTTAGGTCGTTCTGCCTATGCTAGGTCGTTCGCGTGGAAAAGTCTCGACCTCAAAATAGCTCGTTTCCGACCTTAAAATGGCCTACAACGTTAGGTCGCTCGACACTCGGAATTAGGTCGTAGGTCGTTTGGTTTTAGGTCGCTAGGTCGTTGGGCTTTAGGACGAATGGACCTTAGGTCGTAGGTCGTATGGACCTTAGGTCGTAGGTTGTTCTGGCCATTTCTAACATCTACGGAGTTAGGTCGTACGGACCTTAGGTCGCTAGGTCGTATGGTTTTAGGTCGCTAGGTCGTATGACCTTAGGTCGTTAGGTCGTATGGCTTTAGGTCGTTAGGTCGTATGACCTTAGGTCGTTAGGTCCTATGGCATTTTAGGTCGTGTGATCTTCTTACCTGTTAGGTTGTTGGACCTACATCCTGTTAGGTCGTTGAACCTTTAGCTTGTAGGTCACTAGGCCTTATCTCCTTTGGTCACGTGACCCATCTTCTTTAAACCACTAGGTCGCTAGGCCATGTTTCCAGTTAGGTCGCAAGAACTTGTAAACCGTTAGGTCGCGTGACCTATATTCCGTAGGTCGTTGACCCACTTAAGTCGCTTGTCCCTCATAGGTCGCGTTTCCTACTTAGGTCGCTAGGTCGCGTGCCTTTAGGTCGCATTCCATTATTAGGTCGCGTGTCTCTGTTAGGTCGTTGATCTCCTTCACTCGCATGACCTAACACGTAGGTCGTTGGACCTCGATTTTATTTAAGTTGCTGCTTCTTATTGGTCGCTCAGCCCCTTATTTTCTTTAGGTCGTTTGAGTGTTAGGTCAGGAACCCATTTTTGGTCGCATTTTAGGTCGCATGATCTACCTTGGGGGGTTGCAACCCCCCCTGGACCCCCCCCCCTCCGTAGGGGATCTTATCTGAAAAAAATTCAACAAAACTTGCTTGTTGAGATGCTGAGTTGACCATTCTTCGAGACAAACTATCTTGGGCTTCTCGGTCGATTTTATGGATTTTTGAATATCTATTTCGATGGATCCTTTATCGGTTTCTTTGGATATTATTCACGTCTACGAATGTGAATTTTTATGATTGATTGTTTCTACAATCACTTCTATGATTTATCATTTTAAAATATAAAGGTTTTCTATACTAGTAGTAAATATCAAAACTCTTTCAACAAAATGACTTCAACCCTATTTTCAATAACAAAGCTCTTTTCTTAAACCGTTTTCCAATCTACTAGTATATACAAACCTTTCCCTCACTCGTATGAGAAATCTAATTAGACGACTTAGTAAAACAAGTGGTATGAAACGCTTGTGTTTACTTCGTCGGTTAATTCTTGGACTTGTTCGACTGAATCTCGTGTGACAATTTTCTAGTGAAGATCTACAGTTTGTTCGTAAAAATTTGAGTTAAGCAAGTGGTTATGGGACATGAAGCTAAACATTTATATTTACTAACTTAGTGTAATTGACACTTCTTGATGATCATGACGATCATTTTTGTGTTTTAGACTAGCAACTGTGCGATGTCTCTTTGTCTGCGAGGGAGACTAGACCCCGCTCTTGTGATGTTTCGCCATCACATTTGTGTGATGTTTCACCAGCACAAATGTGGGGTAGCGCCCCATGGTCTTCGGGCCATTCGTGTGTCAAAATTAATGGCTTGCAACCATGAGATAGCGTCTCGCTTTGTGTTACACGTGTAGGTGAGTTTTCATGCTCCCATTTTGTGAGTTTTCATGCTCCTATATTTTGATTTCTGGATTTCTTGTGTAGTCTTCTGGAATTTGTGCTTCACATATTTTCATGACTTTCATCGTTATGATTTTCCAGCTTTTAGGTTTAGGTGAATTTGGATCTTTTAGAAGATTCTTTTGATATTGTTTGATCTCTTGATGATCTTCATTTACGTGCTTATCGTAGTATGTCTTTATGGTTACTATATGTTCTTGCCATATCTATTGTTTATATCATGCTATCTGATATTTATAGCTAGACTTATCCGTTTATTATTTTCTTATAAATAATACTCGGGTCAGACCGAGATGTTACAGGTGCTTCTGCTTGACTTCTCCCCCAGGGATTTACTACTCTGACTTTTGGGTGACCATTTAGATTAGCAGTTTTTGTCGTTTACACTTGAGATATAGACTCATAGTTGTATTCTTTTGTATAGCACGTGTTGCTATTTTTTTGTATTATTGTCGATCTTTTTGACCACTACTCTGATGTACACATTCATGTGTTAGTTATATATTCATATCTTCTTCCGCCTTCGTGATATGGATGCGTGTGACTGATTTGCGTTATGCTTATTTCTATGTTTATTTCCGAAGATTATTTATAGCCACCGTGTGATAAGAAATCACACGGATGGTCGCTCCTCAACAGCCTTATTCTCCATGCTAGTTGAAAGCACTACACCGTAGTGTTCTTGGCTAGCGTGGGTATAGAGGTGGGGCGTCACAGCTTGGTATCGGAGCCAGACTTCGGAACAATGTAGAATAACTTAACAAGGATCATCGTCCTAAGTCCAGCTTAAGAATCGTACCTTAGGATTAATTCGAGTCTTCGTACCGATTCATCCTATTTTTATTATGATTCCTTGTTTCACTTATCAAGATTGCTTGATATATCTTTTAGTGAAAAACCTTTTTCTTCTCGTTCTTTCTTATGGAAGAAAAATGGTTAGACCTGGACCTCCCCGTGCCGGTCAATCTACTGCAACTCCCCAAGATGGAGTTTTTATGACTACCCAGCAAATTCTTGACCTTGTCATGAATGCTTAAGCAGCTGGTTCTAATCCGGAACCTACTCACCCAAAATCTGGGTTTGCACGCTTGTGCAATGATTACACCAACTTGGGTGGGAAGCAATTTAAAGGCACTGAAATTATCATCGAGGTCCAAGCTTGCCTCAGAACGTGCGATAGAATCTTCTCTCGCATGGACCTCACTGACCTCCATCGAGTCCAGGTGGCTTCCAGTATGCTCCAAGGAAGAGCATTGGATTGGTATGAGCTGTTAATCTCAAAAATTGATGAAACAGATCTCTCCTGGGAGCACTTCCGGGAACGCTTCGAATCGAAATTCGTGCCCGAGGCTGAAAAGGTAACTTTGGCTCGGAGATTTATTGACCTTGTTCAAGGTCAGTCTTCTGTGGAGGACTACGTTGCATCATTCGAATCCCTTTCCAAATATGGGGTCGAATATATAAATACTCCACTGAAGAAGAGCCAGAGGTTCGTTTATGGCTTAAATAAGAATTTTAAGAAGCCACAACTCCTGAAACTAGAAGTTACATTTGATCAACTCGTCGATGTAGCTCTTCGTCTTGAAGATGCCGATAGAGAGAGTGATGTTGAAGTGGTTGGCGCTAAACCAAACTTCAACAACAAAAAGAGGCCTAACAAATTTAAAGGTTCTTATCCTAACAAAAGGGTAAGCAAGCAACTTCGGCTGCAAAGACACCTTCCTCTAGTAGTGGGCAATGCTATAACTGTGGTTCTAAGGACCATTTTGCGAACAAGTGTTCGAAGCCCAAAAGTTGTCGCTATTGCAAGAGCTCGGAACATTATATACATATGTGCCCCACACTAAAAGGCAGGAAAGACGGAAGGTTAAACGTGGCTCAAGCCCCTGGCAACACATCTCGTGGCCATGGTATTTCTCATTCCATTATTGATGGTATTATTTTATTTCATGATCAACCTATTAGAGTTCTCTTTGATACGGGTGCATCCCATTCTTTTATATCAAAGGAACTTGTCGACACTTTCTCTCTAAATGTTGATGCTTTAATGACTTCCTTGAGAATTGCGAATCCTGTTGGTGGATCCGCAACTCTTAGTTTGCTTTGTAAAAATGTGGATATTATTTTATGTGATTTTCCATTCCTAGCCGATTTGCATGTAATGCGTTACCTAGACTTTGGAATGATTTTGGGAATGGATTGGCTTAATCGTTATGAAGCTCATATCCTATGTCCTGAGCGGACTATTCATCTCCGACATCCACTATCTGTTAATCAGATTTATGTTAATCTTAAAGATTCAGAATCCTGTTTGGTGGCATCTTTATATTCTTTAAATCCTCGTGATAACGATGATGATGATGAAGATGATATTATTTCTCGTATTCACGTTGTCCGTGAACTTTCCGACATATTCGAGCCCGTTTTAGGTTTACCACCTAAACGAGCAATTGAGTTCAGAATTAATCTTGTTTCTGGAGCTTAACCTATTACTCGTCCTCCTTATCGCATGTCCAATAAGGAAAATGAGAAGATGCGCAAACAGTTGTCCGAATTGGAGACGAAGCAATTTATTCACTCTAGTTCCTCGCCTTGGGGAGCTTCGGCTATTTTTCGTGAAGAAATCCGATGGTATGCTTAGGATTTGCGTTGACTATCGCAAGCTTAACGATCTGACTATTAAAAAGAAATATCCTTTACCTCAAATTGACGATCTGTTTGATCAGCTTAGCGGTGCTAGGGTCTTTTCACAGTTGGACTTGGCTACCGGTTTTCATCAGCTTCGTATTGCCGAGGATAGTATTCCTTTGACGTCGCTCCGTACTCATTATGGATCTTATGAATGGCTTGTTATGCCATTTGGTTTAACGAATGCTTCGGCTTACTTCGTTGACCTCATGAATCGAGTTTTCAAGGCTTTCCTCGATCGGTTTGTTCTCATCTTCATTGATGATATCCTTGTGTATTCTAAAACCGAGGAGGAGCATGAAAAGCATCTTCGGATTGTATTGGAAACTCTTAGGAGTAATCAATTAAAGGCGAAATTTTCTAAATGCCACTTTTGGCAATCTCGTGTGAAGTTTCTCGGTCATATTATTTCCGAATCCGGAATTTCCGTGGATCCTTCAAAGATTGAAGCGATTTAAGATTGGAAGAGACCGGGGAGTGTGACAGAGATTCGTAGTTTTCTCGGATTGGCGGGTAATTACCATCGTTACATTAAAGACTTTTCTAAGATTGTCGTGCCTCTTACTGGCTTGACTAAGAAGGGAGTTAAATATATTTGGTCGAACAAATGTTAAGCCTCTTTTCATAAATTGAAAGAACTCCTTTCCGATGCTCCTATTCTTGTTATTCCCGAGGTGAATCAAGATTTTGTTATTTATATTGATGCTAGTCACGTTGGTTTGGGTGTCCTTCTTATGCAAAAAGAACATGTTATTGCTTATGCTTCTAGGTAATTGAAGCCGGCCGAGACTAGATATGCCACACATGATTTAGAACTCGCGACTATTGTTTTCGCCCTTCGAATTTGGCGTCATTATCTATTGGGAGAGAAATTTATTCTTTACACAGATCATAAGTCTTTGAAATATTTATTTTCTCAAAAGGAACTTAATTTGTGTCCACATCGTTGGCTCGAGTTCCGTGCACCTTATGATCTTGATATTCTTTATACCTCCGGTAAGGGTAATCGTGTCGCCGATGCTCTTAGCCGTTAACAACAAGCAGTTGTTTCTATGATGATATCTGAATGGAACGATCTCGAGATTTTATCTACTTGTGAGATTCGAGAGCGCTTATCCGATTTATGCTCATCACTTGTTTTATGTAGCCTTGAGGCTCATCCTTCTCTTTTAGACGGCATTCTTGAAGCTCAAGGGCTAGATCCTGAATTGGCTCTTCTTGGCCAAAATGTTAAGGATAAAATTGATATTGAAGGTTTGAAAGACTTTGATATTGATTCTCGTGGCGGCATTCGAAAATTTGGTAGACTTATCGTACCAAATATTGGTGATCTTCGTAAAGATATTTTAGGAGATTCCCATCGTTCTAGATTCACCATTCATCCTGGTAGTAGTAAAATGTATGCTGATATGAAGCGACTTTATTATTGGGAGGGAATGAAATCTGATATTGCTAACTTTGTTAAGTGTTGCATGACTTTCCAACTTGTCAAGGCCGAACATCAAAGGCCTGGTGGGTTATTGCAACCTTTAGAAATTCCAAATTGGAAGTGGGACCAAATTTCCATGGATTTTATAGATGGCCTCCCCCGTTCTCGCTCGGGTCATGAAAGCTTATGGGTGATCGTTGATAGACTTACTAAATCCGCCCATTTTATTCCCGTTCGGTCTAACCGAACCGTTCCTCTTTTGGCCAAACTCTTTATCAAAGAAATTGTTAAATTGCACGGAGTTCCTACTTCTATTGTTAGCGATCGAGGTCCATTGTTTACTAGTGGATTTTGGAAGAGTCTTCAAAAAGCTTTAGGAATGAAGCTTAATTTTAGCACTACTTATCACCCCGAGTCCGATGGACAAACCGAGCGTGTGAATCAAACTCTTGAAGATCATCTTCGTGCTTGTGTGCTTGATTTTGGTGGAAGTTGGGAAGATCATATTTCACTTGCTGAATTTTCCCATAATAATAGCTTCCAATCTAGTATTGGTATGACACCTTTCGAGGCACTCTATGGAAGGCCATGCCGATCTCCTTCTTGTTGGCTTGAGGCCAGTGAGAAGCTGGTTTTAGGTCCAGACTTTATTCGTGATTCCACAAAGAAGATTGAACTTATTCGACATAGGATGAAAGAAGCTCAGAGTAGACAAAAATCCTATGCCGATAATCGAAGAAGGAAGTTAGAATTTTCTGTGGGAGATTCTGTTTTTATTCGTGTTTCACCTATGAAAGGTGTTGTACATTTCAGTCGATCGAGAAAGTTAGCGCCTCGATATATTGGGCCATTTCCTATCACTGAACGTATTGGTTCCATGGCTTATCGCCTTTCATTACCGGCTCAGTTTTCTGCCGTGCATGACGTGTTTCACGTTTCTCAATTACGGAAATGCCTTCGAGATTCCAATTCTATTCTTGAGCCTGGTATTGTGGAAGAAATTGAAGTTTCACCAAATTTGACTTATGAGCAACAACCTATTCGAATTATTGCTTCGGAGGTCAAACGACTTCGAAATAAAGATGTTCCGCTTGTGATGGTTCAATGGTCCTCAAACCCAAAAGATTGCTCTTGGGAATCTAGAGAATTCATCGAGCCAACACATCCGGACTTACTTTCTAGTGCTCAATGAGGTGAACTTCTTATTTCAAATTTCTTTTGTGATAATATGCTTTTATGGTTGTTACATTTTATTTCCATCTTATATATTGCGAGCACACAATTTCTTTAAGGAAGGGAGTCTGTACCAACCCGCATATTTATCGATTATATATTTAAATATTTTGTTTAAATATTTTATCGTCATTCGGATATTTGTCCGAAAAGCTACTTTTTGCAAATGGTCGAATTAGGACTCGAGACCACTTCCATTGAGTTCGAAATGCCGTTTACAATTTTTTTAAGTATAAACATTGATAGGTTTGGAGTTAGTGAAATTTCACTAACTTTTCCCGCTTTGGACTTTGGGTTAGTCTAGCCATTATAACTCAAACCCACTTCTCTCCTTCTCCTCACTCTTCATAAATTCCTACCAAACACAAATTTTAACATTAATGGTGAGTGGAAAGGGAAATTAGAAACTCCAAGCCTAGGTTTCAACTCCAACTCCATCATTCAACTCCAAATTCAAGGAAAAGCATTGGATTCAAGCTTGTAGTTGCTTCTCCATTCACCTTCAAGCTTTACCTTCATAATTTGGTGAAAATGTGAGATTTTTATCTCACAAATTTAGCCTATAACTATCTTGGACTGTTGGGAATGAATCCTTATCATGTTTTCATGTACATTTGCATTTGGTTTGGATTTGATTGGCGAAAAACCCCAAATTTTAGTGTTTTTGGTGAAAAACTGCACTTAGGTCGTTCTGCCTATGCTAGGTCATTCGTGTGGAAAAGTCTCGGCCTCAAAATAGCTCATTTCCGACCTTAAAATGGCCTACAACGTTAGGTTGCTCGGCACTCGGAATTAGGTCGTAGGTCGTTTGGTTTTAGGTCGCTAGGTCGTTGGGCTTTAGGTCGAATGGACCTTAGGTCGTAGGTCGTATGGACCTTAGGTCGTTGGTCGTTCTGGCCATTTCTAACGTCTTCGGAGTTAGGTCGTATGGACCTTAGGTCGTTGGTCGTTCTGGCCATTTCTAACGTCTTCGGAGTTAGGTCGTATGGACCTTAGGTCGCTAGGTCGTATGGCTTTAGGTCGCTAGGTCGTATGACCTTAGGTCGTTAGGTCGTATGGCTTTAGGTCGCTAGGTCGTATGACCTTAGGTTGTTAGGTCCTATGGCATTTTAGGTCGTTTGATCTTCTTACCTGTTAGGTCGTTGGACCTACATCCTGTTAGGTCGTTGAACCTTTAGCTCGTAGGTCGCTAGGTCTTATCTCCTTAGGTCACGTGACCCATCTTCTTTAAACCACTAGGTCGCTAGACCACGTTTCCAGTTAGGTCGCAAGACCTTGTAAACCGTTAGGTCGCGTGACCTATATTCCGTAGGTCGTTGACCCACTTAAGTCGCTTGTCCCTCATTGGTCGCGTTTCCTGCTTAGGTCGCTAGGTCGCGTGCCTTTAGGTCGCATTCCTTTATTAGGTCGCGTGTCTCTGTTAGGTCGTTGACCTCCTTCACTCGCATGACCTAACCCGTAGGTTGTTGGACCTCGATTATATTTAAGTCGCTGCTTCTTGAGGTCGCTCGGCCCCTTTTTTTTTTTAGGTCGTTTGAGTGTTAGGTCGCGAACCCATTTTTGGTCGCATGACCTTTACCCTTTAGGTCGCTGGACCACTAGGTCCTGCCCCTTTAATCACTAGGTCGTACCGTTTTTGGACGGGGCGCTGCCCCGCACCATTCCGGGGGCGCTGCACCCTGGATGTGACGCCCCACCTCTATACCCACGCTAGCCAAGAACACTACAGAGTAGTGCTGTCGACTAGCACGGAGAATAAGGCTGTTGAGGAGCGACCATCCATGTAATTGCTTATCACACGGTGGCTATAAATAATCTTCGGAAACAAACATAGAAATAAACATAACGCAAATCAGTCACAGACATCCATATCACAAAGGCGGAAGAAGATATGAATATAAAACTAACACATGAAAGTGTACATCAGAGTAGTGGTCAAAAGATCCACAATAATACAAAAGAATAGCAACACGTGCTATACAAAAGAATACAACTATGAGTCTATGACTCAAGTGTATACAACAAAAACTGCTAATCTAAATAGTTAGCCAAAAGTCAGAGTAGCAAATTCCAGGAAGAAGTCAAGCAGAAGCACCTGTAACATCTCGGTCTGACACGAGTATTATTTAAGAAAATAATAAACGGATCAGTCTAGCTATAAATATCAGATGACATGGTATAAAATAAAAGATATGGCATAACATAAAATATCCATACTGACATACTACTATAAGTATGCAAATGATGATCAACAGAAGATCAATCAATAAGACATAAATCGATATCACAAGAATCTTCTCAAAGATCCAAAGAGGGCACCATACCCTAAACTTGTACTCATAACAAGTCAATGACATAAACTCCAGAAATCAACACAAGAAATCCAGAAATCACAGAAAAGAGAAAGAGGCCTATCACATGACGGTCCGAAGACCAAGGGGAGCTACCCCACATGTGTGAATGGAATCACACAGATTGAGGTCCAGACTAACCAAAAACCAAAAAGGTATGTGTGAGTGGAATCACACAAGTGGTGTCTAGTCTAACCTCGCAACAAGAGACATCGCACAGTTGCTAGTCTAAATCATCAGAATGATCGTCATGATCAACGAGAAGTGTCAATTACACTAAGCTAGTAAATATAGAAGTTTAGCTTCATGTCCCATAACCACTTGCTTAACTTAATATTTATGAACAAACTGTAAATCTTCACTAATAAAATTGTCACAAGAGGTTCAATCGAACAAGTCCAAGAATTAATCGACGAAGTGAACGCAAGCGTTTCATACCACTTGTTTCACTAAGCCGTTTAATTAGATTTCTCATCCGAGTGAGGTAAAGGTTTGTATATACTAATAGATTGAAAAACGGTTTAAGAAAAGAACTTTGTTATTAAAAATAGAGTTGAAATTGTTTGTTAAGAGAGTTTTGATAATTACTACTAGTATTGAAACCTTTATATTATAAAGTGACAAAACACAGAAGCAATTGTAGAAACAATCAGTCACAAAGATCGCATACGGAGATGTGAATAAAATCCAAGGAAATCAGCTCAATGTTTTTCAAATAAGATCCCTTACGGAGGGGGGGTCCAGGGGGAGTGGCAACCCCCCAAGGTGGGGGTGCGGGAGCAACGCCACCGCTTACGGGGTTCGAGGCCTACGACCTAAAGCAAAATGAGGTCTAACGACCTAAGGGTTCACGCGACCTAACACAATGGCTGAGCGACCTAACTAAGTGCGCGACCTGGTGGGTAAGGAGGTCGAGCGACCTAGAGTTTTTTGCGACCTAACGAGGTAGAGGGGACACGCGACCTAAAAGTACGCGAACTAAGAAAGCACGCGACCTATCGACAACAAGGATCGAGCGACCTAACACTCAAACGACCTAAAGAAATTAAGGAGCCGAGCGACCTATAAGAAGCAGCGACCTAAGTAGAAACGAGGCCCAACGACCTAGGGGTTAGGTCATGCGAGTTAAGAAGGTCAGTGACCTAACAAAGACACGTGACTTAATAAAGAAACGCGACCTAGCGACTTAAGAGGCGAGCGACCGAAGTGTTACGACCTAAGAGTCGAACGACCTAGCGTGGAAGCGGCCTAAAAGCCAAACGACCTAACGACCTAAGGTCATACGACCAAGCGTGGAAGCGGCCTAAAGGCCAGACGACCTAACGACCTAAGGTCATACGACCTAGCTTGGAAGCGGCCTAAAGGCCAGACGACCTAACGACCTAAGATCATACGACCTAGCGACATAAAGCCATACGACCTAACGACCTAAGGTCATACGACCTAGCGACCTAAAGCCATACGACCTAGCGACCTAAGGTCCATACGACCTACGACCTAAGGTCCATACGACCTAACTCCGAAGACGTTAGAAATGGCCAGGACGACCTACGACCTAAGGTCCATACGACCTACGACCTAAGGCTCAACGACCTAATTCCGAGGCTAACGACCTAACGCTGCAGGGGGAATTTAAGGCCAGAAACGACCTACGACCTAAGGGTTAGGTCGTGAGCGACCTAACTCTGAACACACGAAAATGGCCAGAATGACCTAAGTGCAGAAAATTCACCAAAACGCTAAAAATTTGAGTTTTTCGCCAATCCAATCCAAACCAAATGCAAATGTGCATGCAAAAGTGATAGGGAATCATTCCCAACAGTCCAATATAGTTATAGACTAGATTTGTGAGATAAAAATCTCACATTTGCACTAAAGTTTATGAAGATGAAGCTTGAAAGCAAGGAGAAGAAATCCAAAGCTTGAATCCAATATCTTCTACTTGAATTTGGAGTTGAATGTTGGAGTTGCAATTGAATTTGAGCTTGGAGTTTTAATTTCCCATTCTCTTCACCATTAATGCCAAAGCTTGGGTTAGTTAGGAAATTTAGGAAGAGTGAGGAGAAGAGGGTTGGAACTTGGGCTTAATAGGCTAAACTAACCCAAAGTCCAAAGCGGGAAAAGTTAGTGAAATTTCACTAACTCCAAACCTATCGAAGTTTATACTTAAAAAAATTGTAAACGGCATTTCGAACTCAATGGAAGCGGTCTCGAGTCCTAATTTGACCGTTTGCAAAAAGTAGCTTTTCGGACCAAAATCTGATTAACGATTTAATATTTAAATAAAATATATAAATATAAACTCGATAAATATGCAGGTTGTTACACTGGACCCCCGCGACCCCCACCTTGAGGGGTTGCCACCCCCTGGACCCCCCCTCCGTAGGGCATCTTATCTGAAAAACATTCAACAGAACTTGCTTGTTGAGATGCTGAATAGGGGACCCCCTCCATAGGGGACCCCCCCGGACCCCCCCAACCTTGGGCTTCTCGATGGATTTTATGGATTTTTGAATGTCTATTTCGATGGATTCTTCATCAGTTTCTTTGGATTTTATTCACGTCTTCGAATGTGAATTTTTATGATTGATTGTTTCTACAGTCACTTCTATGATTTGTCATTTTAAAATATAAAGGTTTTCTATACTAGTAGTAAATATCAAAACTCTTTCAACAAAATGACTTCAACCCTATTTTCAATAACAAAGCTCTTTTCTTAAACCGTTTTCCAATCTACTAGTATATACAAACCTTTCCCTCACTCATATGAGGAATCTAATTAAACGACTTAGTAAAACAAGTGGAATGAAATGCTTGCGTTTACTTCGTCGGTTAATTCTTGGACTTGTTCGATTGAATCTCGTGTGACAATTTTCTAGTGAAGATCTACAGTTTGTTCGTAAATATTTGAGTTAAGCAAGTGGTTACGGGACATGAAGCTAAACTTTTATATTTACTAACTTAGTGTGATTGACACTTCTTGATGATCATGACGATCATTTTTGTGTTTTAGACTAGCAACTGTGCGATGTCTCTTTGTCTGCGAGGGAGACTAGACCCCGCTCTTGTGATGTTTCGCCATCGCATTTGTGTGATGTTTCGCCATCGCATATGTGGGGTAGCTCCCCACGGTCATCGGGCCATTCGTGTGTCAAACTTAATGGCTTGCAACAATGAGATAGCGTCTCGCGTTGTGTTACACGTGTAGGTGAGTTTTCATGCTCCCATTTTGTGAGTTTTCATGCTCCTATATTGTGATTTCTGGATTTCTTGTGTAGTCTTCTGGAATTTGTGCTTCACCTATTTTCATGACTTTCATTGTTATGATTTTCCAGCTTTTATGTTTAGGTGAATTTGGATCTTTTAGAAGATTCTTTTGATATTGTTTGATCTCTTGATGATCTTCATTTACATGCTTATCATAGTATGTCTTTATGGTCACTATATGTTCTTGCCATATCTATTGTTTATATCATGTTATCTGATATTTATAGCTAGACTGATCCATTTATTATTTTCTTATACATAATACTCGGGTCAGACCGAGATGTTACAGGTGCTTCTGCTTGACTTCTCCCCCAGGGATTTACTACTCTGAATTTTGGCTGACCATTTAGATTAGCAGTTTTTGTCGTTTACACTTGAGATATAGACTCATAGTTGTATTCTTTTGTATAGCAGGTGTTGCTATTCTTTTGTATTATTTTGGATCTTTTTGACCACTACTCCGATGTACACTTTCATGTGTTAGTTATATATTCGTATCTTCTTCTGCCTTCGTGATATGGATGTCTGTGACTGATTTGTGTTATGCTTATTTCTATGTTTATTTCAGAAGATTATTTATAGCCACCGTGTGATAAGAAATCACATGGATGGTCGCTCCTCAATAGCCTTATTCTCCGTGCTAGTTGACAGCACTACACCGTAGTGTTCTTGGCTAGCGTGGGTATAGAGGTGGGGCGTCACAACATAGGTAGAA
This sequence comes from Allium cepa, assembly GCA_030765085.1. Taxonomy (NCBI): domain Eukaryota; kingdom Viridiplantae; phylum Streptophyta; class Magnoliopsida; order Asparagales; family Amaryllidaceae; genus Allium; species Allium cepa. The sequence goes on from CM060937.1 coordinate 314,583,088, forward strand.
TGAATTTGAATGGGTAATGAATTAATGTAATTAATTAATGATTGTACTAATTAATTTAGTAATTAAGGGTTTGAATTAATTAATTAAGGATTAAGTTAAATTAATTTAGAACAATAAATTAATGGTTGATAGGCAATTACTTAATGTAATTAATAAAATAAAATTTCTTTGTAAAATTAATCAAGAGATTAATTAAAATAATTATTTGAGGAATAATTTATTTATTTAATGAAGTAAATAAAAAGGTAGATAATTACAGGTTGAGATTGATCGAGAATGATTGATATGGTGGTTGAATTAAAGTAATTGTAACAAATAAAATATAATGGGAAATCATTAATTTATATAAGTAATTAAAAATTGATTAATTAAGATTAAATCAATTCAATAAATAATGACTTATGAGGAATTAATTACTATAAGTAATTAAGAATTAAGGTAATTGATATAGACAATTAAATTATGAAGTAATTGATTAATTTATAAAATAATTATGATTATTTATTGATTTTGGTTAAGAATAATTAATATCGAGAAATTAATTAAAGATAATTACTTGAATGGAGTCGAAAAAAATAATTTAATCCATGGTGAATAATATAGTTGAAATTGAAAGTTGTCTAATTAATTGTTTTGGAATTAATTAATGTTAAATGAAGGAATCTTAACGGTTAGGGTTAGAAATTCCATTAGAATAAATTGAGTTAATTTGGAAGTGATCAATTTTGGACATGAATGATTGAATGGTATTAGACGCTTTGAATGAGTTGATATCTCTGATATGTAATGTTGTGTCTACCATTCAGATAACTTGGGTAAGGAAGATATGAGACTTGAAGAGGCCGGGATTGGGTATCGGGAAGATACCTGAAACCACTTCGGATTAAAAATAAATTGATATGTGAATCAATAGACTGGAATGAAATGATTTAAGTGTATTCGATTATTTTATCTAAATTTGGTACTTAGAAATTGATGTGAGGAATAAGTGTTGTCTATAACAAATTGTGAATTTGCTAAATTGATATGAGTTACCCGGGTTTATATAAGTTGTTTGCTGTGGTATTCCATGTTAGTTGAGTTTACTCATGCTGGTTTCCACCTTATCCGGGTGTTACTATGGTGTAATGCTCGGGTCAGACCGAGTATTACAGATTTTCAGGTAGGTACGTTCTGGAGCTCAGGAGGTAAGCAGCATGGCAATATCGCTTAGAATATTTCGCTGTAATTATATTATTGTAATTCTTTGATAAATTGATTGTATATGACAACAATTTGAATATATGTGAAACTCTGATGTATTGAAATGTAATCAATAGATATAGTATTCTTTTGTAAGCTATTATTATTTACTATCATATTTTATCTGCTGCGATTGTGAGATGTTTGGTGTTTCTGTTCTTCTTCTTCTATCTCTTTCTTCTTTTCATAACTATCTGGAATTTTCGGCTTCGAAAATTTTGGGTCATTACATTTGGAACTTATAAGAGGGAAACAATTTTGAAGTATGAAGCGGAAATTCAAATTGAGTAAGGTTGATTGGATTAAGTAAATTGGAATTTAACTTGGAAAGTTAAATGGTTGATTTGAATTGGGAATTTGTGCGATCTCAAAACGAGTTTGAGAATTAAAATTTGAAAATAGATGGACATTTTAATATAAATCGGATGATATCATCTTATTGTTAATAAAAATCCTTAAATTGAGGACGGCAGTGTATAAATAAAATAAACTTGAATAATTAAGTTTGTAAAATATACTTGTTTAAGGACTGGCTTCAAACTGGAAGATAAAAATTGAATAATAAATTAAAATTTTTAAAATAAAATTGTATTAAATTCTTATTTGAACCTTGAAATATATAGGTTAAGATAATCTAAAAGGAATTTTGAGAATTGAACTCAGAAATTAAATTAATTAAAAACTTTTAATAAAGGTTAATTTGGTTTAAATGGTTAAACCAACCTTTGAGAATTTGACTCGAATTTACATAATTCGAGATAGTTTAAATTCAAGATTGAAATTTAATTAGTTCAAAATTGAATTTGGTTTGAATTAATTGGATTGGTGATTGAAGATGTACAAGTTTAAAATTTAAATGGGAAATTAAATTGGATTATATTGAAATGATTTGAATTTGAAATGGTTTCAATTGATAATAATCCAAATTTGATTGGAGTAATATGAAATTATTATTAAAATTAAATAGGATTAAAATCAAATAGAATTTGATTTAAATTGGGAGAGGAATCAAGATTGATTCAACTTTAATTGGGAATAAATTTCAATAGAAATTGAAGTTATTCAAGTTAGAATTGAGTCAATTAAATGGAAGTGTCAATTTACATTAGATTGTTGGGGAAGTGAACAGTTGACTCTTGAATAGTTTCAATATAAATTGTTTTGATATAAGCTTATTTTTCTAAGCTATTAAATATATGCAACCTTTCTTTTTAAAGCTAACTTATTTTATATTTGTTACAATTATTTTTGGAAGTTATTTAATTATTTTTCAACTGTTTTCTAAACTAATTACTATTTTTCAACTATTTCACAAACTAATTTTTATCTTACAACTATTTTGCAATTATTTGAAATTTCCGAAATTATTTAACTATTTTATAGCTATTTTGTAAACTAATAATTATTTTTCAACTACTTACCAATTTTTCAATTTTCAACCTATTTTTCCTAAAAAAATAATAATAATAAACTAGACGGAGTTCAAACTGTTATTGATTAAATACCCAACTGAGATAAGGATTGAAGTGATAATTCAATGAGAATTAAGGCAATTGTAAAGAAGTGAAAAAGGGAATTAAAGAAAATGTGAATAGAAAGGAAATTGATTTGGCTGATAATCAATGAAAATAAATACGTAGGATGTACGTATATTATTCTATTCGCATAGTGGTTTGATCCAGATTCGAGCACAGAATTTCGAGATAATTATATCGATCCGGGTTGGGATTTTTCACTCGATTTTCGACGGCGAACCTGGATATGCATTATTGATTGGTTCTGAATATTCTCTATCGTAGTTATAGCTATGCAAGGATAATGACGGTTTCTGATCAAGAAACTAGATCTGAGTCCGCACTAGGAAGTCGGGTGGACAATGCTAGTTCGGAAGTGAAATTGTGTGATCGAGTGAGCGATCAGATTAGTATAGCGTACGGATGATAAGTGTACATCGTACGGATTTGAATGAAATTGATATTGGAAAGAGAAATTAAATTGGGATATTTGGTTTTGAATAAACAAAGTTGTATATCTTTGTTATATGAGATAAATCTCCCCTTGTTGACTTTATTGCTGGAAGAAAAATGTTTTTGAAATTTTTGAAGTATAAAAAGGGATTTTATACAAGTTTGAAATGATCCAAAGTTTTAAAATTATATATATCTGTATATATATAAAGGATCTTATGAGGATTTTGGAATAGGTTTTGGGAACCTTTGGATTTAGAAAGGCTTTTGATTTTTGGGTAAAATCAATATTGAATTTGGGAAGCCTAGCTTGAGAATTATCGATTTTGGGATAATTGATTTTGTGTAAATGAGATTTGTATGAGATCATACTAGGTGTATGATTTAAAAATACTATATATATATATGTATAATATAAAATGTTTTGATGATGGCTCTGGGGGAAAAGGCGCTCCCTTGAAATGAATATCTCAGGAGTTCCACCGGGTGGTGCTGCCTTGAGCCCCAAGGAGGGGTTTCTAAAGTTGATCATATGAGGAGTCCGGACAAAACTAGTTCCTGAGGATTATTGGGTAGCGTAAGTCGATGGCGTTGATACCTACAGAGGCATTTGGGTTATGCTGTGACGACAGTGTAACTCGATGTCGCTGCGATCTACTGTGGGGACCATAGCGAAAATCGTGTGGAGGATGAGTGTCAACGGTCTACACTTGATTTTGCCGGGAAGGCAACGCAACATCGGTAGACTGCGATCTATGGTCAAGTGGAGTAGAGAAGTTTCATTTTGGCAGCGAAATTCGATGGCCCTGATGCCTACATTTATATGGGTTTTTGCTGTGATGGCTACGTAACCCCAGTTGTAGCTGCGATCTGTCGTGGGTTCCATGGTGTAATCGTGGGGCGCGGAGGCCTACAGTTATCTGTGGATTTTGTCAGGATGGCAACGTAACCATCGGGTTAACTATGACCATGGATGGGGGTGATGATTTCCAGAGCATCCTAAGCAAAGATATTTCCTCTATTTTCAAAACCTGATTCCTATATTTTCAATAAAAAATTTCACTGGGTGTTGAAAACGGGTTTACCAAGTACTTATAGATTTTCAGTCCTACGCCTGATCAACGTATGACTGAATTTCTGTGAGAACAACGATGGGCTGGTTGAGACATCGAGTTATAAGAAGTATTTTTATAAAGAGCTATTTTATTAAGGATGATGTGAATGTAAAAGCATTTCCAAAACTTTTAAATAAAGATGTTGGATTTTTGGGAAATGAAAAGAAATCCAAACTGGAATTTTAAATGAAGCGGTTTTGTAATTAAAATCGAATATTGATTTAGAAGTTGGAAATAAGCTAATTGATTAAATAATTATTTGATTGAGTATATTCATACAATTTAACTTGGGGAAATAAAATAAATGGTAAGTTAATAATGGAATTTGACAATGAATTCAAATTGTAAATAGAATTCGACTTGGATTTGATAATGAAATAAATAAGAAGAGATGTTGTAGAATAAAAATAAAATAGAGTTGGATTGAAATTAGATGGTTTGAATTACAAATAAAATGCAAGTGTTAAGTAAATTGGTTATAATGAAAGAGAATTGTAATAGACATGGTTTGAGTTGCAAATAAAATCCAGATGAGTAGAAATAGTTCGAGAATGGCTTTGTATTAATAGAATAAACTCGATAATGAACTAAGTAAATAAATGAAAATTTTAAAGTGGGTTAATTGAGTTAAACAATAAATGGATGAAGTCTGATTACATAAAAACTAAATCAAAGTTGTGATTGGAATTGGATTATCAGACTGAACTTAAGTTCGGTGGCATATTAAATTGAAATGTAAATGAGTTAAGTTTGTGCTTGAAAATTATTTTGATAAATTGAGAAGGTGAATTTGAAATTAAAATTTAAAATGAATGGGCTAAATTGGATTAAATGAGAATCTAATAGAACTAAATTTAAGTTTAAAATTTATGGAAGCTTGGCTTCGAATAAGGGTGAAAGCCCATTCAATAAAAACTTGGATTGAATTAATTTGGGAAATGGTTATTAATTTATAAGTATTGGATGTGCCAAGCTTAACAAATTGTTTTGAATGGAACAATTGCGGAAATGAATCAATTATATATGGAAAATAGAATGTAATATTCAAAATTGAAAATAAATCGAATCCATATTAAAACGGAAAAAAAAACAAATTTGAATAGAAGTAAATATGAAAACCTATATAAGAGAATGTATAAAATGATTTGTACAGTTTCGATTGAATATTGTTGCTACACAAGATATGCAGGTATTAAAAAGGGGAAAAGGAAATTGGATTTGATTCCAAAAGATAAATTAGAATTGCCCGACAAAATGGTATGTATTTAAATTTCTGTATGAAATTGTATTGGGTTTTTGATGTAGCCACTTGGCTTTTGTTTTCTTTTTGGTATTTGGGAGCCCGTAGAGGCCTTTTGTAGTTGTACCGGGCTAGCCGCGCGAAGGAGACGCTGGAGAAATTTTTCAAAAATTTAGAGAGTTATAAAATTTTTTGAGAAAATTTTGATAATTCAAATTTAGTTTTTAAATTGAAATTTAAAGAAGTAAGAAAAAGGGTATTGCGTGAAAGCTATAGAAGGTTTTGGGAAGTTGGTTAAAGATAGTGGGTCTTTAATAAAAGTTAGTTGATATGATGTTGAATTGTGAGTTTTGGGAAAAGTAAACGGGTATTGAACCATTCTTCCTAACTAGTAATTTCGGGGATGAAATTCTTTTAAGGGGGGAGGAATGTGACGACCTGGAAATTTTGACAAATTAAATTGGGATAATTAATTTGTTAAATCAATGGAAGCTTGGATTAAATTAAGTTGGAAATGGTCATTAATTTATAACTTTGAATGAGCAAAGCCTAATAATTTTTTTTGAATGAATCCAAGGCAGAGATAAAATGAATGCAATGAATGGTTTGTAAATAATTTAGACAAAGAATTTGAAAAGAAAATATAAATAGATAAATATATTAACTGTAGAAATTTAATTTTTGTATTTGCTGTAATATATATATATATATATATATGTCTATATAAAGTTGGAATCTGAATTTATATAGATTTTCAAGCATATACGTAGTTTCAACAAAATAAAAATATTTTTATTCTACTTGTTTATTTTTAAAAAGAAAAGAATGGGTTTGATAATTAAGTTGTTTTAAATTAACTCATTTAATTATTTTGTGGCTAGAAATAAATTGATGAAGGAAACTGTTGGTTTGAAATTTAAGTTTTGTTTAAAATAAATCATTCGATTAAATATAATTAATTAGCTAATTAAAATGTTAAAGGAAAATTTATTGTTCAAATTTTATTAAACGGTAATTGATGATTTAATTATTCCAATTATTAATAAACCATATAAATGTTTATTCAAGGTCAATAATCAAGGGATCAACTAGAGTTTGAAGTGGATTTGCAAATAAAAGCAAAGGTGAGTAAATCTCACCCAGCTGAGTTGTTATTAAATTTCAATAGACAAATTTAAATGGTTGTTTGAATGCTTGAATTGATTTGATGTGCGTTGAGAATTGATGATTTGGTGACTTTGGTTTATTGGATGGTTTCCAAGTAAATTGTTGTTTGACTTAAAATATTGGGGTTTAAATTGTTTTAAACTCAAAAAGTAAATAGGGGTCGAATTAATTGATTAAGGATAAAGTAAAGTAATGAAGTTTAATGAAATTAGAATAACGAGTGGGCGGTTTAATAAGTACTTACTTAAGTAATCAATAAACTATAATTATTTTGTGAAATAACTCAAGAGATTAATTAAATAGTTAATCAAGATATAATTAATTTATTTAATGAAGTAAATTAAAGGAGTTAGATAATTACAGGACGAGGTTAACCGAGAATGATTAATATTTGATTGGATTAAAGTAATTGATTTTTATTAGAACAAATTAAAAATATAATTGGAAATCATTAATTTATATAATTAATGAAGTAATTAAAGTTTTAATTAATTGAGATTGATTAATTCATAATAAGTGACTTATAAGAAGTCAATTAAAATAAGTAATTAAGAATTAGCGTAATTGATTATGGTAAATTAATTTGTGAAGAAATTAAAGATTACTCATTGATTTGGTAAGAATAATTAATATCGTGAAATTGATTAAAGAGAATTACGTGAATGGAATTGGAAGATAATTAACCCAGGGTTGTTAATCAAGAATGAATGGATATAGAGGGGTTGATTAATTAATTGATTTGGAATTAATTAATAATCTAAGTGAATGTGGTTAGAACGTTCCATTAAAATCAATTGAATTAATTTGTATGTGACTAAGATTTGCTTATGGATGATTGAATGGTATGGGATACTTTGAATGAGTTGATATCGTTGATATGAAATGTTGTGAATTTCATTTGGATAATTTGGGATTAGGATGACATGAGATCCGAGGAGACCGGGGTCGGGTATTAGGAAATACCCGAAACCACTTTTGATTAAAAACAAATTGATGTGTGGAATCAATAGATTGGAATAAAACGATTTAAGTGAATTGGATTATTTTATCTAAGTTTGGTACTTAGGAAATGTGTGTGTGGAAATTGTGATGGCTATAACAAAAAAAATTGTGGCCTGAGAATTGGAATGAGTAACCCGGGTTTTATATAAGTTGTCTGCTTTGGGATTCCTTATTAGTTGAGTTTACTCACGCTGGTTTCCAGCCTGACCAAGGTGTTACTTTGGTGTAATGCTCGGGTCAGACCGAGGTAAACTGATTTTTTAGGTAAGGACGTTTTGGAGCTCAGGAGACGAGCTGGTTGGCAAGTACATATAGAGTATTTCCGCTGCAGTATATTATTGTATAGCTCTGACATGATAATTGTATATATTCAGTGACTGTATAAATGTGAAACTCTGATGTATATTAAATGTAATTGATAGATATAGTATTTTTTTCTAAACTGTTATTATTTATTATATTTTATCCGCTGCGAATGTGAGATGTTGGTGCTTTTGTTCTTCTTCTTCTTCTTCTATCTCTTTCTTCTTTTCATAACTATCTGAGATTTTCGGTTTCGAAAATTTCGGGTCGTTACAGTAGTTATGAAAAAGAAGAAAGAGATAGAAGAAGAAGAACAAAATCAAAAATATCTCACATTCGCAGCGGATAAAATATAATAAATAATAACAGTTTACAAAAAAATACTATATCTATCGATTACATTTAATATACATCAGAGTTTCACATTATGTACAGTCACTGAGTACTTGCAATTATCAAGTCTCAGGCTAACAATAATATAAATACAACGGAATACTCTATACGATATTGCCATCCAGCTCGCCTTCTGGGCTCCAGAACGTACCTACTTGGAAATCTGTAATACTCGGTCTGACCCGAGCATTACATCAAAGTAACACCCGGGTCAGGCTGGAAACCAGCGTGAGTAAACCCAAATAACATGGAATACAAGTACACGACTCAAATAAAACCCGGGTAACTTATATCAATTCACAAGTTTCCAATATGTTATGGACATTTCTTATTTCATGTATAAGATTTCTAATTACCAAGATTTAGATTTCATGGTCCAATTCACTTAAACCTTACTTTCCACCCTATTCATTACACGTATACATTATATAAAGAATCTTTTTGTAAATTACGAATTGAAGTAGTTTCGTCTGATACCCGACTCTGGGTCTCTTCGATTTCAATGTTATTCTATAAACCAATTCGTTTAACTTTAAGCGAAACAATTAATATTCAGAATTATATATTCACAATCAACTATCTCAAGTAGATAACCCGCAACATCGCAGTCCAACCTAGGAATGCTATATCGCACAGCATCACGAATAACATATTAACGATATCAAAAATCTAAGTCATTCAATACGTCTTAATCATTTGTAAGCAAGATAATTAATAGTACCATTACTAATTTATTTGATTCTTTTAAATCATGCTTATCCAACATTAATTAATTACAAACCATTAATTTATTGATCTTTAATTATCAATCTAAATTAATTATCCTGTAATTACAATTTTAATTAGTTAACCTTTAACAAGTTTATCACTCAATAACTTACATCAAGTATTAATCATTTAAATAATTAGTTATATACTCCCAAATAACCTATGTTAATTAATTACGTTTAATTTACTATATTAAGAAATCAACCTTTAATGACCTAAGACCTTATTTAATTGTAGATAACATCTATTTCAATTTATTACTAATTCATCATTTAAACCTTATTCAAATGATATGCTTGAACTTAATTGAACGAAGTCACTTGAGTCCCCTTTTGGTTAGGTAAGTTTAATACATTAATTTTAAGCACTTACTTGAAATATTAGGAAACATCTAGGAATTTATAAGCTTGTCCAATACTTTATTTGAATTTGTTATAGACAACACTTATTCCTCACATCAATTTCGAAGTACCAAACTTAGATAAAATAATCCAATGCACTTAAATCATTTCATTCCAGTCCATTGATTCACATATCAATTTATTTTTAATCCGAAGTGGTTTCGGGTATCTTCCCAATACCCGATCCCGGCCTCTTCAAGTCTCATATCTTCCTTACCCAAGTTATCCGAAATGGTAAACACAACATTACATATCAGAGATATCAACTCATTCAAAGCGTCCAGTACCATTCAATCATTTATATCCAAAATTGATCACTTTCAAATTAACTCAATTTATTCTAATGGAATTTCTAACCTTAACCATTAAGATTCCTTCATTTAACATTAATTAATTCCAAAATAATTAATTAGAAACTTTCAATTTCAACTAGATTATTCACCATGGATTAATTTTTTTTTTTCTTTTTTTATACAAGAAATAGATAAGATCGATTTTTTTGTTCCAGGCTGTAGAGGAGACAGGAAAGTCATAAATCATATGGAGAAGCTTCTTGAGAACGCTTGTATAAAATATCTTAGGTCGTTGAAAATATTCTTGCTAATTTATTTTAACTTTTTATATTATAAAGCTTCCAAACGTCTTGTTAGTTACTATTTAAAATTTCGAACTCCACTTAAGGAATGCCGCTGGGCGTCTATATGGCTTACCCGCGTTCTGAATACAATGTAACGTATTTCGGTAGCTAATTTGTTTGTATGCGCGAGTTACGGAAGTAAACGATAAATTTTAAATTAAATCGATTAAAACAGTTCTAAGCGTTTTGAGCCGGAAGGGTCAAACGGCAACTTTGATTCTTACGAAAATTGAAATCTGATAATAACTAACTATTACGAATCCAATGGAACAGGTTTCGTCGAATTCCGAGACTGTGCCTCGGAAGGCTATTTTAAATATCGATTTACATGATATTTTTTTTTAAAATTGAACAAATCTCCTTTAAATAGAATTTCAACCATCCTACTATCTTCAATATCATCATTATAAATTTTACAAGTCTACATATTATTTTAAACAGGCTTAGAAATTTATGATTCAACAATTCCCAATTTCAATTTATTAAATTCAATATTTAAACTATATAATTCAATGATTTAATTATCAAGTAAATATTGATATTTGGAATTCAAGTTTAAAATTAACTTTTGAATATTTAAAATCAATTAACTATTCAAATTTAAATTGTTAAAAATTCTGGGTCATCGCATTCCTTTCCCCTTAGAAGAATTTCGTCCTCGAAATTACTACTTAGGAAGGATGGTTCAAAACCCGCTTGTTTACCTTTCCTAAAACCCAATAGTTTTATCAACATCCTACCAACTATCTTTTATTAAAAACCCATTATCACATCAACCAACTTCCCAAAACCTTTCATAGTTTCCAACAACATAATTTTGCTCAATTATCTAAATTTCTATTTAAAACCAAATTTTGAATTATTGAAATTTTCTTAATTTTTTTTGTTAACTCTCTAAATTTTGAAAATTTTTTGCCAGCATCTCCTTTGCGCGGCTAGCTCGGTACAACTACAAAAGGCCTCTACGGGCTCCCAAATTCCAAAATAAAACAAAAGCCATGTGGCTACATCAAAAACCCAATCCAATTTCATTCAGAAATTAAAATACATACCTTTTTGTCGGGCGATTCACATTTATCTTTTGGAATCAAATCCAATTTTCTTTTCCCTTTTTAATACCTGCATATCTTGTTTGGCAACAAAATTCAATCGAAACTTTACAAATCATTTTATACATTCTCTTATATAGGTTTTCATATTTACTTCTATTCAAATTCGTTTTTCCCGTTTTAATATGTATTCAACTTATCTCAATTTTGAATATTAAATTTTTATTTTCCATTTATAATTGATTCATATTAGTTCACCTACAAATTTACTTTAAATTTCCAATTTGAAATTGTTTTGTCGTTAGCAAAAAATTTTCCCAAAAATTTTCTAACTCCCAATATTTTGGAAATTTTTTGACAGAGTCCCCTTTGTACGGAGGAGCTTTTGCAATTTGAAAAGAGATATAAATATGTATACATCGACCCACACGGTCGGAAAAAGCAAAAACAGTCCGTATTTCCTATTTTTATTGCGTAGGCGTACCTTATTTAGCATTTTAAGCAAGCAGCTTATTAATTTTAGCAATTAGCGCAATCCAAACCAGCCAAACGGCCTTCAGGTACCTGTACTTACTCAATTTAAATATGTAAGTGCCATATATAGAGAATTTATTAGCATTTCACTCACTTGTAATAGCTAAACACATGCATTACTAAACATCAAGCACCAAACACTTCCATAAACAATTTATATGTTTTCAAAACTAGTTCAGTTGCTTTCTATCAATTAGACATATATCATTTCGTTCAAATTTATAATAATGATACTGAAGATAATAGAATGGTTGAAATTTAATTTAAAGGTGATTTGTTCGGTTTTGAAATATACCGTTTAAACCGATATTTAAAAATAGCCTTCCGAGACATAGTCTCGGAATTCAACGAAACCAGTTCCATTGGATCCGTAATAGTTAGTTATTATCGGATTTCAGTTTACGTAGCAATCAGAGTTGTCGTTTGACCCAGGCGGCTCAAAATGCTTCGAATTATTTTAATTGATTTAATTTAAAATTGATCGTTTACGTCCGTAACTCGCGCATACGATCAAATTAGCCTCCGAAACACGTTCCATCGTGATCGAAATGCGGATAAAACCTTATAAAAGTCTGTCGGCATGTCTGATTCGGGGTCCGGAATTTCGCATAAGGCAACGAGATATTTTAAATATAAAATTATAATAACCCAGCGTGCTCAACAAGCTAATCCCTGAAATCGATATTTTATTTTCTCTCTCTCTCTCTTATTGCAACAGAGTGAAACCGAGCTTTCTCTTTCTCTCATTTTCCAAAATCGTAAACTTTAAAAAAAATAAGAAAAGAAGGGGCACGTGATAACCACGATCGCGACTGATAGCGGCAACTCAGTGGCATGGCGGTCGATTAGAGAGTGAGGGTCGCAATTAGAAGACAAAGGATGGGAGGCATGCGTATGGCTACTGATGTATTCGAAGATGGTGGGTTCAGTTGCAAGCGCGAGGAAAGCTGTGGGGGATTTTTTCGCACTCGCGCGCTCGACGCTTGAAGGCGCAACTGGTAGCGACTCGTGCAGAAAGGGGGCGGCGACATTCGATGTTCGAGGAGGATCTGGGCTCGCGACTTTAGAGGACGATGGGGTTCGTTAAGTTGGAGGCGGCGACGGTGAGGCAGTGGATAGGATTCTCTCTCGATCTAATTTTTTTTTGTGAGTAATTTTGTTTCTTTATTTTTATTTATTACAGTTCTGTTTGTTTTTAAAACCCTAGGTTAGAAAGAAAAAAAGGGGTAAGTGAAGGAAAAATGGGATTGATTACTTATTTATACATCTGTGAATTTTATAAGTCAGTTAGGATAACAAAGAAACATATATGTATGAATTTAAATGCTGTAGAGTTCAGATAAAGAATTTGAAAAGAAAATATAAATAGATAAATATATTAACTGTAGAAATTTAATTTTTATATTTGTTGTAATATATATATATATATATAAATATATATATATGTCTATATAAAGTTGGAATCTGAAATTATATAGATTTTCAAGCATATACGTAGTTTCAACAAAATAAAAATATTTTTATTCTACTAGTTTATTTTTAAAAAGAAAAGAATGGGTTTGATAATTAAGTTGTTTTAAATTAACTCATTTAATTATTTTATGGCTAGAAATAAATTGATGAAGGAAACTGTTGGTTTGAAATTTAAGTTTTGTTTAAAATAAATCATTCGATTAAATATAATTAATTAGCTAATTAAAATGTTAAAGGAAAATTTATTGTTCAAATTTTATTAAACGGTAATTGATAATTTAATTATTCCAATTATTAATAAACCATATAAATGTTTATTCAAGGTCAATAATCAAGGGATCAACTAGAGTTTGAAGTGGATTTGCAAATAAATGCAAAGGTGAGTAAATCTTGCTCAGTTGAGTTGTTATTAAATTTCAATAGTCAAATTTGAATGATTGTTTGAATGCTTGAATTGATTTGATGTGTGTTGAGAATTGATGATTTGGTTGTTTCCAAGTAAATTGTTGTTTGACTCAAAATATTGGGGTTTAAATTGTTTTAAACTCAAAAAGTAAATAGGGGTCGAATTAATTGATTAAGGATTAAGTTAAGTAATGAAGTTTAATGAAATTAGAATAACGAGTGGGCGGTTTAATAAGTACTTACTTAAGTAATCAATAAACTATAATTATTTTGTGAAATAACTTAAGAGATTAATTAAATAGTTAATCAAGATATAATTAATTTACTTAATGAAGTAAATTAAAGGAGTTAGATAATCACAGGGCAAGGTTAATCGAGAATGATTAATATTTGATTGGATTAAAGTAATTGATTTTGATTAGAACAAATTAAAAATATAATTGGAAATCATTAATTTATATAATTCATGAAGTAATTAAAGTTTTAATTAATTAAGATTAATTAATTCGTAATAAGTGACTTACGAGAAGTCAATTAAAATAAGTAATTAAGAATTAACGTAATTGATTATGGTAAATTAATTTGTGAAGAAATTAAAGATTACTCATTGATTTGGTAAGAATAATTAATATCGTGAAATTAATTAAAGAGAATTACGTGAATGGAGCTGGAAGATAATTAACCCAGGGTTGTTAATCAAGAATGAATGGATATAGAGGGGTTGATTAATTAATTGATTTGGAATTAATTAATAATCTAAGTGAATGTGGTTAGAACGTTCCATTAAAATCAATTGAATTAATTTGTATGTGATTAAGCTTTGCTTATGGATGATTGAATGGTATGGGATACATTGAATGAGTTGATATGGTTGATATGAAATGTTGTGAATTTCATTTGGATAATTTGGGATTAGGATGACATGAGATCCGAGGAGACCGGGGTCGGGTATTAGGAAATACCCGAAACCACTTTGGATTAAAAACAAATTGATTTGTGGAATCAATAGGTTGGAATAAAACGATTTAAGTGAATTGGATTATTTTATCTAAGTTTGGTACTTAGGAAATGGATGTGTGGAATTTGTGATGGCTATAACAAAAAAAAATTGTGGCCTGAGAATTGGAATGAGTAACCCGGGTTTTATATAAGTTGTCTGCTTTGGGATTCCTTATTAGTTGAGTTTACTCACGCTGGTTTCCAGCCTGACCCGGGTGTTACTTTGGTGTAATGCTCAGGTCAGACCGAGGTATTACTGATTTTTCAGGTAAGGACGTTCTGGAGCTCAGGAGACGAGCTGGATGGCAAGTACGTATAGAGTATTTCCGCTGCAGTATATTATTGTATAGCTCTGACATGATAATTGTATATATTCAATGACTCTATAAATGTGAAACTCTGATGTATATTAAATGTAATCGATAGATATAGTATTTTTTTTGTAAACTGTTATTATTTATTATATTTTATCCGCTGCGAATGTGAGATGTTGGTGCTTCTGTTCTTCTTCTTCTTCTTCAATCTCTTTCTTCTTTTCTTAACTATCTGAGATTTTCGGGTTCGAAAATTTCGGGTCGCTACAGAATGTAACGACCCGAAATTTTCTAACCCAAAAATTCCAGATAGTTATGAAAAGAAGAAAGAGATAGAAGAAGAAGAAGAAGAACAAAAACACCAAACATCACACATTCACAGCGGATAAAATATAATAAATAATAACAGTTTACAAAAGAATACTATATCTATCGATTACACTTAATATACATCAGAGTTTCACATATATATATATATATATATATATATATACAGTCACTGAATATATACAATTATCAAGCCTCAGATTAACAATAATATAAATACAGTGGAATACTCTATACGATATTGCCATCAAGCTCGCCTCCAGAGCTCCAAAACGTTCCTACCTGAAAAAATCTATAATACTCGGTCTGACCCGAGCATTACACCAAAGTAACACCCGGCTCAGGCTGGAAACACGCATGAGTAAACCCAACTAGCATGGAATACCAAAGCAATGAACTTATATAAACCCGGGTAACTATATAAATTTGATCGATTCACCATTTGTTGTAGACAACACTTATTTCACATATAAATTTTCTAAGTACCAAACTTAGATAAAATAATTCAATTCACTTAAATCATTTGATCCCTGCCTATTGTTTTCCCATATCAATTTATAAAAATTCGAAGTGGTTTCGGGTATTTCCTAATACTCGTCCCCGGTCTCTTTGAGTCTCATGTCATCATATCCCAAGTTGTCCAAATAAAATACACAACATTTCATATCAAAATATCAACTCATTCAAAACAATCAAAGACCATTCAATCATCCATAAGCAAATCTTGTTCGCTACCAATATTAATTAAATTAATTCTGATTGAATTTCTAATCTCAACCATTTAGAATTCTTCACTTATCATTAATTAATTTCAAATTTATTAATCAATCTTATCTTCATCATTCATCTTTATTAATCAACCTGGATTAATTATCCTTCAATTACATCCAAGTAATTAGTTTTTAATTAATTTCACGGTATTAATTTGCTTAACCAAAATCAATAAGTAATCTTAATTACTTCATGGATTAATTGACTATTTTAATTACGTTAATCCTTAATTACTTATACCGATTAACTTCTCATAAGTCACTTATTACTGATTAATTTATTAAATAAATCAATCTTTAACTTCGTCATTGATTATGTAAATTTATGATTTCCAATTATATTTTAATTTATCCTAATTTAAATTAATTACATTAATTAAACTACAATATTAATCGTTCTCGATTTCTCTAAACCTGTAATTAACTATTCTTTTATTTACTTCATTAAATAAATAAGTCTCACCTTATACAAATCATTAAATCCTTATTAACATTAAAATGAAGCATTTTCTTATTTATAATTTAAATTTAAAACAACTTAAAAACCCCACATCTTGGAGTCAAACCACAATTAACTCGAGAATCAACCAAACCAAAATCACATCATCAATTTACAGTGCACATCAATTCAATCATTCAACCAAATATTTAAATTTAACTATTTAAATTTAAATAGAAATCAAAAACCATGAGATTTACTCACCTTTGCTTTTGCAAATCCAAATCCGATCTCGATTTGTTTCCTTCCATTTTTGGACCTTGTATAATATTTATACCACTTATCAATATTCGATTTAAGAAGACAATTAACCAATGTTAAATAGTTTAATTTTAACTAATACTTTAATTCAACCAAATAAATCTAAATTTTTAAACTAATTTTCCTTTTTTTCAATCTAAAAATAATTAAGCGGGTTAAGCAATAAATTAATCATCGGTAAACAATTTCTTTTTTTTATATATGTAAACAGAACTATTAAAAATTTCTTTACTGTAAAAATAAAAATTTACATATTTTTATCTATTCATTTATTTAACTCAAATTAATTTCAATGCAATTATCTTGCTGCTTACCAATGTGACGAATCCACAACACAACCCTCCATTACCTCGCGAACAACTCGATTCCAGTGTCGAACCTCGAAAATGAACCCTACAAACCTCACCACCAGCCTCACCCTCATCCAAACATAGCTGCCGGACCAAACGCGATCGCCGAGTTCACCTCCCTTCCTCTAGTCAACTCGCGACCCCTCATGCCTCACGACTTCGCTCATACGCCAGTAGCCACCGCCCTTCCATCTTTTGCCAGAGCCGCCCACCTTGATTGAACGCGAAGCCCAAATCACAGAAACTCCAGCCCTATAATTCGCATCATCAACGCGTGCTTCCCCTCCCTTCGAGCGACCACGACTCTCTTTCCCCTTGAGTAGAAATCAACCTCGTACGCCATACCGCCTGGCGAAACTCGAACGTACGAGTTCACACGGTCGTGCGCGTGATCTTGCTCGTGCTTCTCCCCCGAAGTTTAAACACCACCGACCCTCTGATGCAAGGCGTCGATCTTAAAGGGAGAACTGCCCCTTTATCTCGAATTCGCTAGCCATTTTCTTTTAAAGAACGAACGATCGGCATTTTTTTCGATTAGAGAGAGAGAAAGACAGGATTATAATATAGGTTGGAGGAAACCTTCCTAAGTACGCCTTTATTAAACAATTGAATATTTAAAATCTCGAGTTGTATAAATGCGAAATCCCAAACCCCGAATCAGACATGCCGACAGACCTTTATAAGGTTTTACCCGCGTTCCGAACGCAATGGAACGTGTTTCGGTGGTTAATTTGATTATATGCGCGAGTTACAGAAGAAAATGATTGA
The DNA here is from genome assembly GCA_030765085.1 of Allium cepa. NCBI lineage: Eukaryota > Viridiplantae > Streptophyta > Magnoliopsida > Asparagales > Amaryllidaceae > Allium > Allium cepa. The sequence continues at coordinate 314,601,072 of CM060937.1, forward strand.
TTTTAAATTAAATCGATTAAAATAGTTTTAAACATTTTGGGCTGCCAGGGTCAAACGATAACTCCAATTGCTACAAAAATTGAAATCCGATAATAACTAACTATTACGGATCCAATGGAACTGGTTTCATCGAATTCCGAGACTGTGCATCGGAAGGCTATTTTTAAATTCAATTTGAACGATATATTTTTTTTAAAATTGAACAAATTCCTTTAAATTAAATTTTCAATCCTTCTATTATCTCTAGTATTATCATTATAAATTTCATAAGTCTTCAAATAATTTAAACAAGCTTAGAAATTTCAGATTCAACAATTTACCAAATTTCAATTATAAAAAATTCAATATTTAAACTATGCAATTCATTGATTTCACTATCAGGTAAATATTGATATCTTGAATTCAAGTTATAATTAGCCTTTAACTATTTTAAAAACAACTAATTATTTCAATTTAATTCGTTAAAATTTCCGGGTCGTCACATTCCTTCCCCCTTAAAAGAATTTCGTCCCCGAAATTACTAATTAGGAAGAATGGTCCAATACCCGTTTATTTATTATTATTATTATTTTTTTCCAAAACTCAAATTCAACATCCTACTATTATCTTTAATTAAATCCCCACTATTATCTTATCCAAATTCCCAAAACTTCCATAGTTTCAACCAATACTCCTTTTTGCTCAATCATCTAAATTTCAGTTTAAAAACAAAATTTTGAATTATCAAAATTTTCTCAAAATTTTTCTAACTCTCTAAATTTACGAAAATTTTTGCTAGCGTCTCCTTTCCGCGGCTAGCTCGATACTACTACAAAAGGCCACCACGGGCTCCTAATTCCAAAAGAAAACAAAAGCCAAGTGGTTACATCAAAAACCCAATCCAATTTCATACAGAAATTTAAATACGTACCTCTTAGTCGGGCAATTCAAATTTATCTTTTGGAATCAAATCCGATTTTCTTTCCCCCTTTAATACCTACATATCTTACTTAACAACAATATTCAATCATAACTTTTCAAATCATTTTATACATTTCCTTACAGAAGTTTCACTTCTACTTTTATGCAAATTAGTTGTTTCCGTTTTCATATGCATTCAATTTATTTCAATTTTGAATATTAATGTTTTATTTTCCATTTATAATTGAGTCTTATTAGTTCCATTTATTAATCTATTTCAGTTTCATATTTAAAATCGTTTAATTGCTTACAAAAATTTCTCAAAAATTTTCAAAAATTTTCTAACTCCCAAAATTTCCGGAAAATTTTGGAAGAGTCCCCTTTGTACGGAGGAGCTTTTGCAATTTGACAAGAGATATAAATATATATACATCGACCCACCCGGTCGGAAAAAGCAAAAACAGTTCATATTTCCTATTTTTATTGCGTAGGCGTACCTTATTTAGCATTTTAAGCAAGCAGCTTATTTATTTTAGCAATTAGTGCAATCCAACTCCAACCAAACGACCTTCAGATACCTGTACTTACTCAATTTAAATATGTAAGTACCATATATATGAAGTTTATAACATTTCTCTTACATAAACAACTATAACACTTCAATTCTAAAAGAAATGCATTTAAAATAACTTCCACAAGCAATTTATATGTTTTCAAAACTAATTCAATTGCTTTCTACCAATTTATATACCATTTCATTCAGTTTCAATGGTTTGCAACTCATTTTCTTATATTCCATTGATTTTTTTATCCAAACAAGCTCATATTCACTTTAAATGATCCAGAATCAATTTTATTTTATCTCTATTAACTCACAGGAATTTAATTACTTTTCTTAACGCTAAACGACAATCATTGTTATGCAATTTCGACGATATTCGCCTAATAAAGTGTCTATTTTAGTTTATAACTACTTCAAAATAATTTCAACTCGTTTTATATTTAATTCCATTTCAATTCTAATTTATTAACCAGCCATTTATTGCATTTCATTTCATTTCCGCAATTGTTCCATTCAAATCAATTTGTTAAGCTTGGCACATCCAATACTTATAAATTAATAACCATTTCCCAAATTAATTCAATCCAAGTTTTTATTGAATGGGCTTCTACCCTTATTCGAAGCCAAGCTTCCATAAATTTTAAACTTAAGTAAAATTAATTTAATTTATTCCAATATCAAACTTAAGTTTAGCTCTATGAGATTCTCATTTAATCCAATTTAGCCCATCCATTTTAAATTTTAATTTCAAATTCACCTTCTCAATTTATCAAAATAATTTTCAAGCACAAAGTTTGTAATGACCAAGAAATTTTATTAATTAAAATTTGAATATTTAATTAATTTTAAATATTACTAAGTGAAATTTATAAGTCGAATAAATTTTATTTCGAATAATTGGATTTAATTCGATAATTAAATCAATAATTTAATATGTTAAATTACAGAAATAATTGAAAATTGGGTTAAATATGATTGAAATTGATTTGTAAAATTTTATTTTATCATGTTGGAGTTAGAATAATGTTATAGAACTTTTAAAATCGAATTAAAAGTTTATTAGTGAAAATTGAATATTTTAATATTTCATCGACTAGTGAAATTAGCCAATTTTTGAACCGTCTCAGAATTGGACGAAACTAGTTCCATTGGATCCGTAATAATTAGTTATTATCGGATTTCAATTTTCGTAGCAATCGGAGTTATCGTTTGATCGTGGCAGCTCGAAACGCATCGAAATTGTTTTAATATTAATTTGGCGAGTTAAAATAGCCATTTTTCAAAAAGTCTCGGATTTTGGTGAAACTAGTTTCGTCGGATCCATAATGTGATAGTATTGTGTGGTTTCAAATTTCGTGTCAATTGGATTTACCGTTTGTCCGGTGCAAGCTAAAACGCCTAGAAAATCGTTTAATCGGTTTAATTTTAAATCGAACGTTTATTGCCATAACTCGCACAGATGACCGAATTAGCTCCCGAAACACGTTCCATTGTGTTCGGAAAGCGGGGTAAACCTTAGGAACGCCAACCGGCACGCTTTATTTGGAGTTCGGAAAATCCGGGATGAATAGTGTCGCGCGAATTTTCTATATAAGGACATATAGATTTCATTTTGCAAAATATTCAAAACCCTAGGTCAATTTTCTGCAGCCGCCACCCCTTATAACCAATGGCCGAAAATTTTCAAGTTTCTTCCATTAATTTCTCTCGATCCATAAACATTTAGCGAAAAGCATCAACTGCAAAAGCGTAGAGCTAGGCGAGATCTACAGATCTATACGGCGATGATCGAGATTTGAGTATTATAGGGGCTTGATTTTGGCCGTGTATAGGCCACGTTCGGTCACGTTTTTCATGACGATGGGAGGGCCGAGCTCAATACTACTCATGGTGAAGATGGAGTTCGCGTAGGGCTTTCGTTTGGAGGTGTGGTGATGAAGTTTCGAGCTTCGTGGTGGCCGAGATCTTGAACCCTAACTTCGGCCTAAATGGGTTTAGTTGCGTGCGTTTGTTTACTGGTAAAAACGTGAGGGAGATGGAGGAAGCAGGGGACGGTCCTGATGGGGGGATGCAGATCTAAGGGCTGTGTTGAATATAGGTTTAAAAATAATAAATTATGTTGTAAAATCGATATATATATATAAATTCGTGAAACTTTGAAAAATCATATCTTTTTCATACGAGGTCGAAAATGCGCGAAACCAGTTGCATCGAAATCGTATGGAGGAGCACTACGCTATGGAATTGGATTGGAGTCGTTTGGAGTTGTTAGAATTTCGGGAAAAATTAAATGTCCGTTTAATTTTATTCGAAATAAATCGCTAAAACGAAATTGAAATCAAAGTGAGAACTTCTCACTCAATCGAATTGGTTTCGATTTTTATTTTAAATAGTTAGATTTAAAATTCTTGAATGTATGTTTGAATGATGATTGTTACTATTGATTGTTAAAATAGACATTATGCGCCGTTAGTAAGCAGATGTTATTTATTAAAAACATATACCGCGAATATTTCATAAACAGTGAAATTGGTATTATATATAATAGCAATATATATATATATATATATATATATATATATTGGCATATGTATATATTGCAGTTGTTGATTTCCCGCATTATATAGCGGATGAGACCCTATTGCGCCGTATAATAGCGGATAATATTTTAAATCCCATATACCGCGATAATTTCGTACTGGAATGAAATTGGTATTGTGCTAATGTTTTTGATGCAGGAAACAGGTTGGAGGGATCCAACTGGACTCCTCAACAGTATTTATATTGATTATGGATATTTTGATATTCGTTGATTATCATATACGATATATGATGTCGTTGTAGTCGTGATTGACTATTTGGTGTGTAGCATCATTGGGCCAAATTTGGAATTTTAAAAGGATTTTTAAAGTGATTTTTTGAAAAGTATACGTTATAAAATATTTTTGGAAATCGATTCATCTTAAATAAATAAACGATATAATTTTTAATGTTATAAAAATTATGATTTTTAAGAAATACAGTTAAAAGTTGATTTTTGAAAATATGGGGCTAATGATTTTATAAAATAGTTTAAATAGGGATTTTGGAATTTATTATAAAAAGTTTAAATATAGGATTTATAAAATTTGATTATTTTATAAATCAAAGAAAATGGTGAAATTATAAAGGAGTTTTGAAGACGTTTTAAAAATAATAATACACAATTGATTTATATAAAAGATTTATAGATGCATATTTGTAAATTAAAATATTGGAATTATAAAACGAGTTTTTATAAGTGTTAGAATGAATTGTGAATAAATTTCGTAAATGAATGAAATTTATAGAATTATAAACGGTGAAGTTATAAATGGAATTTTATAAGCAGTAGGTTTATAAAATTTATAAAGTTATTAAAGGAATAGATTTGGGTAAATAAATGAACCTTATAAGTTATAAGACTTATGATTACGAAGTTTAAAGGAACGATTTTGCAAACAAATAAATTATAAGTATTAAACTTATAATGTGAACTTTCGGTATATAATTGAGTTATAAATCGAATAGGTTAATAAAGGAAATTTATAAATGGAAGTTGTTATAAAATATATAAAAATGGAATTTATAAACGTTGTTTTATAAATCCGCAAACGACTTATTTTGATAAGTAAATTGTTGTAACTTATTTATGGAGTTATATTCACGTTTTAGACAGTGAATAATCCTTTAAAATAAAATGAATAGAAATGATGAAGTTGGTTAACGAAGTATATTCACGTTTTTGAATAGTGAATAATATGTTAAAGAAAACGTTTTGGATGTGATGTTTTAAATAGAATTAAAACGATCTAATGATGTTTTTAAATGTGTTAAGATTCAAAACCATAGATTTCAACATTTATTGTTGAAATAGACGTTTTCGAGAAATAAAAAGGAAATGGTGGATTGTAACACTGTTGTTATTGTAAATGATTTCTGAAAGGAAATGTTTTTGCATAGTATTGGGATTTATCTATCTATTTTAATTTCGAATCCCTATACTAGTGATTTTGGGTTGTCGTAACGATGTTTTACGTGACATTCGTTTTGGCCCAAAGAAATATGTTTAAGAGAATGATTTCCTTAAAGAATGAAATACATACTTAATTTCGATTTAAGTATATTGAATATTTCTCAAGTGTAGAAAATAAAAAGATTTGTGAATTACTCATAAATAAATAAGTATGGAAATGTTTTTCCAATGTGAAATGGAACGATTTGGCAATTTATCTTTTTAAAGAAAAATTGAAAATGAATAATTGAAATCGTATATTCATAAATATTTTGGGAATATAAATTCACTATGGAATTTATAAAAGAAAGTGGAATTTGTTTAAAAATAAATATTGATTTATTTTTGAAGTATTGAACATTTTATAACTTGTAAAGATATTTTTGGGAAATAAATAATTCGGAAAATTATTTGGAATCTGGTGATGTTGTGCATATCCATTGATATTTCAACAACCGACTATCAATATTTACCTTCGAAAGGTATTTGTTGTGATTTGCTTGAATTTGAATGCCACACTTATTTTTAAATTATTGCGCCCGTTATTCGGATTAACCATTCCGAATAGTGATACGACGTAATGGATAGCATTGAAGACCGGTGTTGAAGACCGGATATTTGCGAGAGCGATAGGATGACCTGTCGATTGACTCTGCACCGAGTTGCTCCGGTATAGAGTTCTCCATATGTGATGGGGAATCCGATCAGGATTGTGGATATCCGGATTGCAAGGACTTCTTTGTAAGTGCCTTCGGTTCTGTTCGATCCTGGAACAGACTTGTATGGATAGTATGTCTGACATTACAAATTGAGATATAAAGCCAATTTCATTCAAATATATTTCTATTGGTGGTGGAGAATTTATTCTCTTAGCTTAACACCCTTCTCTGAGACGAACGAGCTCAGAGGTTATGTAGTTGAAGGTTATCAGCGATATATTCCCAATTTGGTAATGTGACATGCAGAGTGTTGCTGTGAAATGATCATGGTTTGATCATTTGTGATATGATCATTTGTTTTATCGTTTATCTTTGTGATCATTTCTATGATCATTTGTTGACCCAAAGCACAGCTTTTGTATAAACCGTGGCTTTGTGGACGAGACTTCGTCGAGCCTCACACCCCGGAATGGTCAAAACAGGAAAGATGCGGCAAGGTTATGAGGGGTAGCTCCCTTTAGGGTATGTGCATTTCCTTCTGGAAAAGGGTGGTATCATGGTATGGAGCCCAGATACTTACTCATGTTGAAATACTTTATTTATGATTATGTGAATTGATTACGAGCGCTCGGATAAAGGTCCCAAAGGACCGGGGGATGGCATACTCGTGTCAGTAGTTACCCAGTTAGGGGTAACCCGGCCTTGTGTTGGCAGAGATCCGGTTAGGCTCTCGGGGACGTCCTTCCAAGGCGTTCTCATGTGGCATTGGGAAGTTCCTTGGCCTGACCATTCGTTGGGAATCCAAAGAAACAATGCGAGACTTGTATGGTTTTAGTTGTAGAACCTATCATTCACTTATGGTGGTCACCACTGTTTGGATGGTAGCTATAGTAGGCATAAGTGCGAAATGTCTATGCTGGCTAAGATTTATATCGTTATTTTCGAAATGATTTTTTCCTACACTATGCACTAGTAATAATATCAAATGTTTCTTTTTAATGCGTATAAAGCATCTTTGACTATCATAAGGAGAAATCTCCTTCGATTTTGCGTTTGCATTGTGTGTGTGTGCGGGAGGCCTTATGGTAGTCTCATTTATAAAAGCATTGCGAATTGACTTTAAAAATATTCCTCTATTTTGATTTTAAAGATAAATAAACTGTTTTGAGTTCGCACACCAGTCACATGACTGACTCGGAGTTTATTGTTTTCCTTCCTAAACTCTGGGTGCCCACCAATTTCCACACAGGCAGTCAAGAGTTAAGGTTTATCAGGATATTCTGGAATTCAGGAATTGCTGGAGGCGAGCTGGATGGCATGGCGTATTACTAGTACAGTATTTCTTTTCCGCTATTTGTTGTTGTTTGTTGTTGTACACTGTGATGTAATGTAAGGTAATATGATGTAATGTAATAACTGATATAGTTCTTTGTTTAAAGATTATTCATTTATCTATTATATGTTGTTCCGCTGCGATTGTGAGATTGTGATGTTGTTCTGTTATTTTCTTTCCGTTCTATTTTCTATCTTCTTATCTCTTCTTCTACCTTTTTCTTTTCTTTAACCTTCACGGTTTGGTTTTCCGGCATCCGACTAGTCGCCGTTCGATACAGTGGACGTATTGATGTCGATATTCGGGAGTCGAAGAATCGGGTCCTGACAATGTGGTATCAGAGAATATGGTTAAGCGACAACCATGGCTCTGTTGGGTAGTACTCATTAGAGATAGAGTCAGTAGTACTCTAGAATGAGTTTGAGTGTAATAATAGTTACGAGAGCATATTTGTTAGTGAATATAAAATTGTTTTGTATTGTGATGATTGGTTTATTGAGTGGCATATGAACCTTCGTCAGCACGGTATGCACAACTATGCCGAAGGGGTTTCTAAACACTTGAATAGAACAATTCGACACAATATTGTTTTAAATTGGGTAAATGAAATAATTTTACCTTGATTATATTTTATATATATAAAGAATAATTTTTCAGAATTATTAAAGTGTATTTAAGTTGATTGTTTGGTTGTTGAATAAGATGTTTGAATAATCTAAATAAAAGAATAATTGTATAAGTAAAATGAATTATAAGAATAGAATTATAATTAATGTGATTTACAATTGTGAAATAAACTTATATATACAAGAAGTGAAACAATATGAATATATTTATGAATATGAGTTGTAAATAAAAATGAATTTAAGGTTAAATGGAAATTTACTTTAGAATTTGGAATCTGAATGGATTTATAAGTGGGAATTTAAGTTAAGTAAAAACAAGTGATGTTTATTTAAATGGAATATAACTTAAGTGATGTTGAATGAAGTTGATATTGGTATCAAAGTAAATTAATAAAGTTAAGTGATGGATATGAACTTAAGTTATATAAATGAAATTCAACTTTTGAAATTAAATTGAATGAATGGACTGAATGTTAATCAATTGAATGTAAATTAAGTTGATATGGAATAATGAATTTAAGTGTTAATTCATTAAAATCTAATGTTATTGGAAGTTGAAATTTTTAATGAAAATCAATTTAATTAAACCAATTGAAAGTGATGGTGTTAAACCAAATTGAATGAATATAAGCAAAGGAATTTGGTTGTAATTAATATACATTGGTTGTTATTTGTTGTTAGTTGATTGATTGTACATAATTCATTAAGTATTAATGAAATTGAAAGCTAAAGTAATTGAAATTCAATTGGAAGTTAAGTAAATCTTAAATAGAATTGAATTTGATTTGGAAGTGAACCAACTTGAATATAAATTAATGAATATAAACTAATTGAAAATGAATGTTGGTAAAAACCTCCACTGTTAACGAATCAAATATGATTAAATTGAAAACCAATTCATTGAATATTAATGAGAATATGAATGAATATTGAATTGGTTATGGATGATAGTTGGTTGATGTTTGCTGTGACGCCCCACCTCTATACCCACGCTAGCCAAGAACATTTATGTGAATGCTGTCAACTAGCACGGAGAATAAGGCTGTTGAGGAGCGACCATCTGTATAATTGCTTTGTGCGAGTACTGATATGCCAGATAAAAATATAACTTTTCATCTCAAGAGGAAATCCGACATACCGACACAAACTCAAAACTACTACACAGTGGCAATAATATCTTCAGAAACAAATATAGAAATAAACATAACATAAATCAGTCACAGACAATTCATATCACAAAGGCGGAAATATATATGAATATATATAACACATAGAAGTGTTCATCAGAGTAGTGGTCTAAAAAGATCCACAATATCACAAAAGAATAGTTACACGAACCACTCAAAAGAATAAGTATACATTAAGGAGTCAATATCTCAAATGTATACATCAAAAACTACTAATCTAAGTAGTTAGCCAAAAGTCAGATTAAATATCCAGGATGAGAAGTCAAGCAGAAGCACCTGCAACATCTCGGTCTGACCCGAGTATTATTTAATAAGAAAATAATAAACGGATCAGTCTAACTATAAATATCAGATGAAGCGATATAAAATAAGAGATATGACTAAGCACATAATAATCACAATGCCAAGCTGTGATATATATATATATATATAAGTAATCGAAAATCAACTAGAGATTAATCGATATCACCAAATCTACACAAGTATCAAAGAAATGTCATTCTCCTTATTTCGTTCATCAGACCACAAATATTGACGATTACATCAATGTCAATCACAAAAGTCAATGACACACAAATTCACCAATGCACAAAAATTGATAAATCATATCAATAGAAATCACAAAAATAGGTGAAGAAGAAAATTCCAGAATTCGACACACGAAAACCAGAAATCACACAAAATAAGGGGGGAGGCCTATCACATGAACGGGAGCAAGAAAACTCACCACAGCTGTAACACATGAACGAGAAGCCATCTCATGGTAGCTAGCCATTAATTTGACACACGAATGGTCCGAAGACCTGACACACGAATGGTCCGAAGACCGTGGGTTGCTACCCCACAAGGAAAATGAGACGAAGCTCAATGAAATAAGTTGCTGTCCTCCACGTGGACAAAGAGACATCGCGCAATTGCTAGTCTAAATCACAAAAATGATCGTCATGATCATCAAGAAGTGTCAATTACCGTAAGCTAGTAAATATATGAGCTTAGCATCATGTCCCATAACCACTAGCTTAACTTAAATATTTACGAACAAACTGTAGATCTCCACTAGAAAATTGTCACAAGAGGTTCAATCGAACAAGTCCAAGAATTAACCAACAAAGTGAACGCAAGCGTTTCATACCACTTGTTTTACTAAGTCGTTTAATTAAATTTCTCATACGAGTGAGGTAAAGGTTTGTATATACTAGTAGGTTGGAAAACGGTTTTATAAACGAATTTGGTATTAAAATAGTATTGAAATCGTTTGAGGAAAGGGTTTTGATATTTACTACTAGTATAGAAAACCTTTATATTTTAAAGTGACAAAACACAAAGAAGATTGTAGGAACAATCAATCACTAAAATTCACACACGAAGATGTGAATAAAAATCCAACGAAACCGATAAAGAATCCATCGAAATGGATATTCAAAAATCCCTAAAAAGGAGTCATCACAGTCATAATAATTGATAACAATCAATAGGAGACAACACGAATCGATTTAAGTTGGAAATTCAAGCAACAAAGCCAAGTAGGCAAAAAATCATCAGGTCGGTCGGCCGGCATACAGTGCTCGGTCGACCGAGCCTTGTTTTAAAAAATTTCCTCGGCATTAGGTCGGTCGGCCGGACTCCCTGAGTCGGTCGACCGAACCTTAAAACAGAAAGTGCTTTTGCACTTGGAATCAGGTCGGTCGACCGAACCAGGGGGGTCGGTCGGCCGAACCTGTTTCCAGCCACTTCCCTGCCTATTTCAAATGAGGTTCAATCTCGACCAATTTGCATTCTCTCGAGCAACGGCGCTACGGGATTAAGCCAATCGACTACCCGGCCCTATATGCTCCTCGATGCAATACCAAAAACGTGATCAAAACATCAAAGTTATGATTTTTAACGAATTGAACTCAAAACATTAAAAATTGGAATGTTCACAAAAGCAATCCAAATCAAAAGCAAATGCACACGAATAAGAGTTAGGAATTCATACCTAACACTCGAAGATAATTCATAGACTTAGATGTGAGATTAAAAATCTCACCTTTTCACAAAATCAAGCGAGAAGAAGCTTGAAAGAAAATGGAGAATCAACCTCTCTTCAACACAACCCAAATGAGCTTGAATCTATGCTCAAAACAAGAACATTCCCAAAATTAGGTTTAGGAATTTCTGAAATTGGTAAGAGATTAAGTTGGAGAAGAAGAAGAGAAGCTTACCAATGGGTTCTTCTTGAGTTTGGAGCTAGGAATTGGATTTGCAAGAGGAACTAGGGTTTTGGAGTTTTAATTTCCAATCTCTCCCACCATTAAAGCTAAGAAAACTGAAAAGAGAAAGAAGTGAGGGAGAATGGGGAGAGTGGTTCAGTTTTGGAGTATAAGTTAACATAGGGCTGAGCCCAAAAACCAAACCCAAAGTGAAAAGTAGCAAAAATCAACTTTCTCCAAACATATCGAAGCTTATACTCAAAAAGGTCGCAAACGGCATTTTAAACTCAATGGGAGTGGTCCCGAGCTCTAATTCGACCGTGTGCGAAAAGTAACTTTTCGGACTAAAATCCGACTAACGCTAAAATATTTAAATAAAATATTTAAATATAAAATCGATAAATATGCGGGTTGTTACAGACTCCCCTCCTTAAAGAAATTGCGTCCTCGCAATATTAAAGAAGAGAACATAAAGTAACAACCATAAAAGCATATTCAACATAAAAGAAATTTGAAATAAAAGGTTCACCTTATAGAGCATGGGAAAGCAAGTCCGGGTGTGATCGCTCGATGAATTCCCTAGACTCCCAAGAACAATCCTCAGGATTTAAAGACCATTGAACTTTAACAAGCGGAACATCTTTATTTCGAAGTCGCTTGATTTCCGAAGCAATGATACGAATAGGATGTTGCTCATAAGTTAAATTAGGCGAAACTTCAATTTCTTCCACAATACCGGGCTCAATAATAGAATCGAAATCACGAAGGTACTTCCGCAATTGAGAAACGTGAAACACGTCATGCATAGCAGAAAATTGGGCCGGTAATAAAAGGCGATAAGCCATAGAACCAATACGTTCGGTGATAGGAAATGGCCCAATATATCGGGGCGCTAATTTTCCCGATCGACTGAAACGTACAACACCTTTCATAGGTGAAACACGAATGAACACAAAATCTCCCACAGAAAATTCTAACTTCCTTCTCCGGTTATCGGCGTAGAATTTTTGTGTACTCTGGGATTCTTTCATCCTATGTCGAATAAGTTCAATCTTTTCTGTGGAATCACGAATAAAATCTGGACCTAAAACCAGCTTCTCACCGGCCTCAAGCCAACAAGAAGGAGATCGGCATGGCCTTCCATAAAGTGCCTCAAAAGGTGCCATACCAATACTAGATTGGAAGCTATTATTATAGGAGAATTCAACAAGTGAAATATGATCCTCCCAACTTCCACCAAAATCAAGAACACAAGCTCGAAGAAGATCTTCAAGAGTTTGATTCACACGCTCGGTTTGTCCATCGGACTGGGGATGATAAGCGGTGCTAAAATTAAGCTTCATTCCTAAAGCTTTTTGAAGACTCTTCCAAAATCCACTAGTAAACAATGGATCACGATCACTAACAATAGAAGTAGGAACTCCATGCAATTTAACAATTTCTTTGATAAAGATTTTGGCCAAAAGAGGAACGGTTCGATTAGATCGAACGGGAATAAAATGGGCGGATTTAGTAAGTCTATCAACAATTACCCATAAACTATCATGACCCGAACGAGAACGGGGAAGGCCATCAATAAAATCCATGGAAATTTGATCCCACTTCCAAATAGGAATTTCTAAAGGTTGCAATAATCCACCGGGCCTTTGATGTTCGGCTTTAACGAGTTGGCAAGTCATGCAACGCTTAACGAAGTTAGCGATGTCAAGTTTCATTCCCTTCCAATAATAAAGTCGCTTCATATCCGCGTACATTTTACTACTACCGGGATGAATGGTGAATTTAGAACGATGTGAATCTTCTAAAATATCTTTACGAAGATCACCAATATTTGGCACGATAAGTCTACCAAATCTCCGAATGCCGCCACGAGAATCGATATCAAAATCTTTCAAACCTTCAATATTAATCTTATCCTTAATATTTTGGCTAAGAAGAGCCAATTCGGGATCTAGCCTTTGAGCTTCAAGAATGCGATCAAAAAGAGAAGGATGAGCCTCAAGGCTACACAAAACAAATGATGAGCATAAATCGGAAACACGGTCTCGAATTTCACAAGTAGATAAAATTCCGAGATCGTTCCATTCGGATATCATCATAGAAACAACAGCTTGTTGTTTACGGCTAAGAGCATCGGCGACACGATTGCCCTTACCGGGAGTATAAAGGATATCAAGATCATAAGGAGCGAGGAACTCGAGCCAGCGTTGTTGACGCAAATTAAGTTCCTTTTGCGAGAACAAATACTTCAAGGACTTATGATCGGTATAAAGAATAAATTTCTCTCCCAAAAGATAATGACGCCAAATCCGAAGAGCAAAAACAATAGCCGCGAGCTCTAAATCATGAGTGGCATATCTAGTCTCGGCCGGCTTCAATTGCCTAGAAGCGTAAGCAATAACACTTTCTTTTTGCATAAGAACGGCACCCAAACCAATGCGACTAGCATCGGTATAAACGACGAAATCTTGATTCCCATCGGGAATCACAAGAATAGGAGCATCGGAAAGGAGTTCTTTCAATTTCTGAAAAGAGGCCTCACATTTGTCCGACCAAATGTATTTAACGCCTTTCTTCGTTAAGGCAGTGAGAGGCACGGCAATCTTAGAAAAGTCTTTGATAAAACGACGGTAATAACCCGCCAATCCGAGAAAGCTACGAATCTCTGTCACACTCTCCGGTCTCTTCCAATCTTGAATCGCTTCTATCTTTGAAGGATCCACGGAAATTCCGGATTCAGAAACGATATGACCAAGAAACTTCACACGAGATTGCCAGAAATAGCACTTAGAAAATTTTGCTTTCAATTGATTACTCCTAAGAGTTTCCAACACAATCCGAAGATGCTTTTCATGCTCCTCCTCGGTTTTAGAATACACAAGAATATCATCGATAAAGATGAGAACAAACCGGTCGAGGAAGTCTTTGAAAACTCTATTCATAAGGTCAACGAAATAAGCTGGAGCATTCGTTAGACCAAATGGCATAACAAGCCATTCATAAGATCCATAACGGGTACGGAACGATGTCAAAGGAATGCTATCCTATGCAATACGAAGCTGATGAAATCCAGTAGCTAAGTCTAATTGTGAAAAGACTCTAGCACCACTAAGTTGATCGAATAGATCATCAATCCGAGGTAAAGGATATTTATTCTTGATAGTGAGATCATTAAGCTTGCGGTAGTCAACGCAAAGCCTAAGCGTACCATCGGATTTCTTCACAAAAATAGCTGAAGCTCCCCAAGGCGAGGAACTAGAGCGAATAAACTGCTTCATCTCTAATTCGGATAGTTGTTTACGCATCTCCTCGTTTTCTTTACTGGACATACGATAAGGAGGACGAGTAATAGGTTGAGCTCCAGGAATGAGATTAATTCTGAACTCAATTGCTCGCTTAGGTGGTAGTCCTAAAACGGGCTCAAATATGTCGGGAAATTCACGAACAACGTGAATAAGAGAAATAATATCTTCCTCATCGTCATTATCGTCATCACGAGGATTTAAAGAATATAAAGATGCAACCAAGCTGGAATCCGAATCTTTAAGATCAATAGAAATCCGATTAACAGATTGAGGATGTCGAAGATGAATAGTCCGCTCAGGACATAGGATATGAGCTTCATAACGGTTAAGCCAATCCATTCCCAAAATTATTCCAAAGCCTAAATAACGCATGACATGCAAATCGGCTAGAAAAGGAAAATCACACAAAATAATCTCGACATCTTTACACAATAAACTGATTGTCGCGGATCCACCAACCGGATTCGCAATTCTCAAAGAAGTCATTAAACACAAAACATCCAAAGAAAAAGTATCAACAAGTTCTTTTGATATAAAAGAATGGGATGCACCCGTATCAAAAAGAACTCGAATAGGATGATCACGAAATAAAATAATTCCATCAAGGATAGAATGAGAAATACCTTGGCCACGAGATGTGTTGCCAGGGGCTTGAGCAACATTAAGCTTTCCCTCCTTCCTATTTTGAAGTTTGGGACATACATGCATAAAATGGTCCGGGCTTTTACAATAGCGACAAGTACGAGGCTTTGAACACTTGTTCGCAAAATGGTCTTTGGAACCACAGTTATAGCATTTCCCTTCAGTAGAGGAAAAGGTCTTTGCAGCAGGAGTTGCTTGCTTACCCTTTTTGTTGGGATACTGACCTTTAAATTTGTTTGACCTCTTCTTGTTGTTGTTGAAGTTTGGTTTGGAACCCACCACTTCAACATCATTTTCCCTATCCGCCTCTTCAAGACGAAGAGCGATATCAACGAGTTGGTCGAAAGAAACTTCTAATTTTAGAAGTAATGGCTTCTTGAGATTTTTATTTAATCCATAAACAAATCTTTGATTCTTCTTCAGAGGGGTGTTGATGTATTCAACCCCATATTTAGAGAGGGACTCGAAAGAAGCAACGTAGTCCGTCACGGAAGAATCACCTTGAACAAGGTCAATGAAACGACGAGCCATCGTCACTTTCTCAGCCTCTGGCACGAATTTTAACTCGAAGCGCTCTCGAAATTTCTCCCAAGTGAGATCCGCTTCATTAATCTCAGAAATGAGAAGTTCGTACCAGTCCAATGCTCTTTCTCGGAGCATACTAGAGGCCACTTGAACTCGGTGAAGGTCAATAAGATTCATGCGAGAAAAGATTCGATCACACGACCTTAGCCAAGCCTGTACTTCAATGATAGTTTCAGAACCTTTGAATGGCTCCCCACCCAAATTAGTGTAATCGCTACACAAGCGTGCAAATCCCGACTTTGGGTGAGTGGGTTCCGGGTTAGCTCCAGCTTCTTGAGCATTCGTCACTAAATCAAGAAGTTGTTGAGCAGTCATAAAAACTCCATCCTGAGGCGGAGTGCTAGATGGCACGGCTCTGGGGCGGCCTGGTCTAGACATTTCTCTTCCTTTTGAAAGAAAGAAGAAGAAGAAGAAAAAGGTTATTCACCAAATTGAATATCAAGCAATCTTGATAGATAAACAAGGAACCATAAGGAAAATAGGATGAATCGGTACGAAGACCCGAATTAAATCCTAAAGCACGACTCCTAAGAAGGACTTAGGACGATGATCCTTGTTATAATATTCCATATTGTTCCGAAGTTTGGCTCTGATACCAAGCTGTGACGCCCCACCTCTATACCCATGCTAGCCAAGAACATTTATGTGAATGCTGTCAACTAGCACGGAGAATAAGGCTGTTGAGGAGCGACCATTTGTATAATTGCTTTGTGCGAGTACCGATATGCCAGATAAAAATATAACTTTTCATCTCAAGAGGAAATCCGACATACCGACACAAACTCAAAACTACTACACAGTGGCTATAATATCTTCAGAAACAAATATAGAAATAAACATAACATAAATCAGTCACAGACAATTCATATCACAAAGGCGGAAATAGATATGAATATATATAACACATAGAAGTGTTCATCAGAGTAGTGGTCTAAAAAGATCCACAATATCACAAAAGAATAGTTACACGAACCACTCAAAAGAATAAGTATACATTAAGGAGTCAATATCTCAAATGTATACATCAAAAACTACTAATCTAAGTAGTTAGCCAAAAGTCAGAGTAAATATCCAGGATGAGAAGTCAAGTAGAAGCACCTGCAACATCTCGGTCTGACCCGAGTATTATTTAATAAGAAAATAATAAACGGATCAGTCTAACTATAAATATCAGATGAAGCGATATAAAATAAGAGATATGACTAAGCACATAATAATCACAATGCCAAGCTGTGATATATATATATATATATATATATATATATATATATATATAAGTAATCGAAAATCAACTAGAGATTAATCGATATCACCAAATCTACACAAGTATCAAAGAAATGTCATTCTCCTTATTTCGTTCATCAGACCACAAATATTGACGATTACATCAATGTCAATCACAAAAGTCAATGACACACAAATTCACCAATGCACAAAAATTGATAAATCATATCAATAGAAATCACAAAAATAGGTGAAGAAGAAAATTCCAGAATTCGACACACGAAAACCAGAAATCACACAAAATAAGGGGGGAGGCCTATCACATGAACGGGAGCAAGAAAACTCACCACAGCTGTAACACATGAACGAGAAGCCATCTCATGGTAGCTAGCCATTAATTTGACACACGAATGGTCCGAAGACCTGACACACGAATGGTCCGAAGACCGTGGGTTGCTACCCCACAAGGAAAATGAGACGAAGCTCAATGAAATAAGTTGCTGTCCTCCACGTGGACAAAGAGACATCGCGCAATTGCTAGTCTAAATCACAAAAATGATCGTCATGATCATCAAGAAGTGTCAATTACCGTAAGCTAGTAAATATATGAGCTTAGCATCATGTCCCATAACCACTAGCTTAACTTAAATATTTACGAACAAACTGTAGATCTCCACTAGAAAATTGTCACAAGAGGTTCAATCGAACAAGTCCAAGAATTAACCAACAAAGTGAACGCAAGCGTTTCATACCACTTGTTTTACTAAGTCGTTTAATTAAATTTCTCATACGAGTGAGGTAAAGGTTTGTATATACTAGTAGGTTGGAAAACGGTTTTATAAACGAATTTGGTATTAAAATAGTATTGAAATCGTTTGAGGAAAGGGTTTTGATATTTACTACTAGTATAGAAAACCTTTATATTTTAAAGTGACAAAACACAAAGAAGATTGTAGGAACAATCAATCACTAAAATTCACACACGAAGATGTGAATAAAAATCCAACGAAACCGATAAAGAATCCATCGAAATGGATATTCAAAAATCCCTAAAAAGGAGTCATCACAGTCATAATAATTGATAACAATCAATAGGAGACAACACGAATCGATTTAAGTTGGAAATTCAAGCAACAAAGCCAAGTAGGCAAAAAATCATCAGGTCGGTCGGCCGGCATACAGTGCTCGGTCGACCGAGCCTTGTTTTAAAAAATTTCCTCGGCATCAGGTCGGTCGGCCGAACTCCCTGAGTCGGTCGACCGAACCTTAAAACAGAAAGTGCTTTTGCACTTGGAATCAGGTCGGTCGACCGAACCAGGGGGGTCGGTCGGCCGAACCTGTTTCCAGCCACTTCCCTGCCTATTTCAAATGAGGTTCAATCTCGACCAATTTGCATTCTCTCGAGCAACGGCGCTACGGGATTAAGCCAATCGACTACCCGGCCCTATATGCTCCTTGATGCAATACCAAAAACATGATCAAAACATCAAAGTTATGATTTTTAACGAATTGAACTCAAAACATTAAAAATTGGAATGTTCTCAAAAGCAATCCAAATCAAAAGCAAATGCACACGAATAAGAGTTAGGAATTCATACCTAACACTCGAAGATAATTCATAGACTTAGATGTGAGATTAAAAATCTCACCTTTTCACAAAATCAAGCGAGAAGAAGCTTGAAAGCAAATGGAGAATCAACCTCTCTTCAACACAACCCAAATGAGCTTGAATCTATGCTCAAAACAAGAACATTGCCAAAATTAGGTTTAGGAATTTCTGAAATTGGTAAGAGATTAAGTTGGAGAAGAAGAAGAGAAGCTTACCAATGGGTTCTTCTTGAGTTTGGAGCTAGGAATTGGATTTGCAAGAGGAACTAGGGTTTTGGAGTTTTAATTTCCAATCTCTCCCACCATTAAAGCTAAGAAAACTAAAAAGAGAAAGAAGTGAGGGAGAATGGGGAGAGTGGTTCAGTTTTGGAGTATAAGTTAACATAGGGCTGAGCCCAAAAACCAAACCCAAAGTGAAAAGTAGCAAAAATCAACTTTCTCCAAACATATCGAAGCTTATACTCAAAAAGGTCGCAAACGGCATTTTAAACTCAATGGGAGTGGTCCCGAGCTCTAATTCGACCGTATGCGAAAAGTAGCTTTTCGGACTAAAATCCGACTAACGCTAAAATATTTAAATAAAATATTTAAATATAAAATCGATAAATATGCGGGTTGTTACATTTGCATTTGTTGTTTGTTTGCATTTGCTATGTTGGCATGTATAGTTATTATGTTGCTATATGTTGTATATCGATACTATTGTCTATATACATGTTTCTCATTTGTTTGTTCAGTAGGTGCGGATCGTGTTTGCTTCGCATTTGGAGCTCGCTTTCGCGCTATATTAGCCGTATATGCTTGCAAATAAAATATAAGGTACATATCTCGGATTAAATATCGTACTTTTACATTTTTTTCCCTGCGGGATGCCTCATTACTTGATGAGATGTGTATTTGTGATATATATACTGTCATTTTTTTTAGGATCGAGCCGTGCAAAGGAGACTATGGCCAATTTTTCCGAAAATTTAAGGCGTTAGAAAAATTTGAGAAAAATTGGAAAATTACGAAAACTATAACTTTGATTTTGGAATTGGAAGTCAAACAAGATAGTTTGGTTTGAAAAGACAACTAAGTATGATTTGGAAACTTAGTAAAGTATTTTAAGAAGTTTAACTATGAATTTTGGAAAAGTTAATAGATTCTGTAACTTTTCTTACTTGGTAATTTCGAGGACGAAATTCTTTTAACGGGGGAAGTATGTAACGACCCAGAAATTTTATTAATTAAAATTTGAATATTTAATTAATTTTAAATATTAATAAGTGAAATTTATAAGTCAAATAAATTTTATTTCAAATAATTGGATTTAATTGGATAATTAAATCGATAATTTAATATGTTAAATTACAGAAATAATTGAAAATTTGGTTAAATATGATTGAAATTGATTTGTAAAATTTTATTTTATCATGTTGGAGTTAGAATGATGTTATAGAACTTTTAAAATCGAATTAAAAGTTTATTAGTGAAAATTGAATATTTTAATATTTAATCGACTAGTGAAATTAGCCAATTTTTCAACAATCTCAGAATTGGACGAAACTAGTTCCACTGGATCCGTAATAATTAGTTATTGTCGGATTTCAATTTTCATAGCAATCGGAGTTATCGTTTGATCGTGGCACCTTGAAACGCATCGAAATTGTTTTAATATTAATTTGGCGAGTTAAAATAGCCATTTTTCAAAAAGTCTCAGATTTTGACGAAACTAGTTTCATCGGATCTGTAATGTGATAGTATTGTATGGTTTCAAATTTCGTGTCAATTGGATTTACCGTTTGTCCGGTGCAAGTTAAACGCCTAGAAAATCGTTTAATCGGTTTAATTTTAAATCGAACGTTTATTGCCAGAACTCGCACAGATGACCGAATTAGCTCCCGAAACACGTTCCATTGTGTTCGGAACGCAGGGTAAACCTTAGGAACGCCAACCGGCATGCTTCGTTTGGAGTTCGGAAAATCCGTGATGAATAGTGTCGCGCGAATTTTCTATATAAGGACATATAGATTTCATTTTGCAAAATATTCAAAACCCTAGGTCAATTTTCTGCAGCCGCCACCCCTTATAACCAATGGATGAAAATTTTCAAGTTTCTTCCATTAATTTCTCTCGATCCATAAACATTTAGCGAAAAGCATCAACTGCAAAAGCGTAGAGCTAGGCGAGATCTACAGATCTATACGGCGATGATCGAGATTTCAGTGTTGTAGGGGCTCGATTTTGGCCGTGTATAGGCCACGTTCGGTCACGTTTTTCATGACGATGGGGGGCCGAGCTCAATACTATTCATGGTGAAGATGGACTTCGCGTAGGGCTTTCGTTTTGGGGTGTGGTGATGAAGTTTCGAGCTTCGTGGTGGCCGAGATCTTGAACCCTAATTTCGGCCTAAATGGGTTTAGTTGCGTGCGTTTGTTTACTGGTAAAAACGTGAGGGAGATGGAGGAAGCAGGTGACGGTCCTGATGGGGGGATGCAGATCTAAGGGATGTGTTGAATATAGGTTTAAAAATAGTAAATTATGCTGTAAAATCGATATATATATAAATTCGTGAAACTTTGAAAAATCATATCTTTTTCATACGAGGTCGAAAACGCGCGAAACCAGTTGCATTGGAATTGTATGGACGAGCACTACGCTATGGAATTTGATTGGAGTCGTTTGGAGTAAGTGAGAATTTCAGGTAAAATTAAACGTCCGTTTAATTTTATTCGAAATAAATCGCTAAAACGAATTTGAAATCAAGGTGAGAACTTCTCACTCAATCGAATCGGTTTCGATTTTTATTTTAAATAGTTAGATTTAAAATTCTTGAATGTATGTTTGAATGATGGTTGTTATCTATTGATTGTTAAAATAGACATTATGCGCCCTTAGTAAGCGGATGTTATTTATTAAAAACATATACCGCGAATATTTCATAAACAGTGAAATTGGTATTATATATAATAACAATATATATATTGGCATATGTATATATTGCAGTTGTTGATTTCCCGCATTATATAGCGGATGAGAGCCTATTGCGCCATATAATAGCGGATAATATTTTAAATCCCATATACCGCGATAATTTCGTGCTGGAACGAAATTGGTATTGTGCTAATGTTTTTGGATGCAGGAAACAGGTTGGAGGGATCCAACTGGATTCCTCAACAGTATTTATATTGATTATGGATATTTTGATATTCGTTGATTATCATATACGATATATGATGTCGTTGTAGTCGTGATTGACTATTTGGTGTGTAGCATCATTGGGCCAAATTTGGAATTTTAAAAGGATTTTTAAAGTGATTTTTTGAAAAGAATACGTTGTAAAATATTTTTGGAAATCGATTCATCTTAAATAAATAAACGATATAATTTTTAATGTTATAAAAATTATGATTTTTAAGAAATACATATAAAAGTTGATTTTTGAAAATATTGGGCTAATGATTTTATAAAATAGTTTAAATCGGGATTTTTGAATTTATTATAAAAAGTTTAAAAATAGGATTTATAAAATTTGATTATTTTATAAATCAAAGAAAATGGTGAAATTATAAAGGAGTTTTGAAGACGTTTTAAATATAATAATACACAATTGATTTATATGAAAGATTTATAGATGGATATTTGTAAATTAAAATATTGGAATTATAAAATGAGTTTTTATAAGTGTTAGAATGAATTGTGAATAAATTTCGTAAATTAATGAAATTTAGAGAATTATAAACGGTGAAGTTATAAATGGAATTTTATAAGCAGTAGGTTTATAAAATTTATAAAGTTATTAAAGGAATAGATTTGGGTAAATAAATGAACCTTATAAGTTATAAGACTTATGATTATGAAGTTTAAAGGAACGATTTTGCAAACAAATAAATTATAAGTATTTAACTTATAATGTGAACTTTCGGTATATAATTGAGTTATAAATCGAATAGGTTAATAAAGGAAATTTATAAATGGAAGTTGTTATAAAATAAATAAAAATGGAATTTATAAACGTTGTTTTATGAATCCGCAAACGACTTATTTTGATAAGTAAATTGTTGTAACTTATTTATGGATTTATATTCACGTTTTAGACAGTGAATAATCCTTTAAAATAAAATGAATAAAAATGATGAAGTTGGTTAACGAAGTATATTCACGTTTTTGAATAGTGAATAATATGTTAAATAAAACATTTTGGATGTGATGTTTTAAATAGAATTAAAACGATCTAACGATGTTTTTAAATGTGTTAAGATTCGAAACCATAGATTTCTACATTTATTGTTGAAATAGACGTTTTCGAGAAATAAAAAGGAAATGGTGGACTGTAACACTGTTGTTATAATAAATGATTTCCGAAAGGAAATGTTTTTGCATAGTATTGGGATTTATATATCTATTTCAATTTCGAATCCCTATACTAGTGATTTTGGGTTGTCGTAACGATGTTTTACGTAACATTCGTTTTGGCCCAAATAAATATTTTTAAGAGAATGATTTCCTTAAAGAATGAAATACATACTTAATTTCGATTTAAGTATATTGAATATATCCCAAGTGTAGAAAATAAAAAGATTTGTGAGTTACTCATAAATAAATAAGTATGGAAATGTTTTTCCAATGTGAAATGAAACGTTTTGACAATTTATCTTTTTAAAGATAAATTGAAAATGAATAATTGAAATCGTATATTCATAAATATTTTGGGAATATAAATTCTTTATGGATTTCATAAAAGAGAGTGGAATTTGTTTAAAAATAAATATTGATTTATTTTTGAAGTATTGAAAATTTTATATCTTGTAAAGATATTTTTGGGAAATAAATAATTCGGAAAATTATTTGGAATCTGGTGATGTTGTGCATATCCATTGATAGTTCAATAACCGACTATCAATATTTACCTTTGAAAGGTAATTGTTGTGATTTGCTTGAATTTGAATGCCACACTTATTTTTAAATTATTACGCTCGTTATTCAGATTACCCATTCCGAATAGTGATACGACGTAATGGATAGCATTGAAGACCGGTGTTGAAGACCGGATATTTGCGAGAGCGATAGGATGACCTGTCGATTGACTCTGCATCGAGTTTCTCCGGTATAGAGTGCTCCATATGTGATGGGGAATCCGATCAGGATTGTGGATATCCGGATTGCAAGGACTTCTTTGTAAGTGCCTTCGGTTCTGTTCGATCCCGGAACAGACTTGTATGGATAGTATGTCTGACATTACAAATTGAGATATAAAGCCGATTTCTTTCAAATATATTTCTGTCGGTGGCGGAGAATTTATTCTCTTAGCTTAAAACCCTTCTCTGAGACGTACGAGCTCAGAGGTTATGTAGTTGAAGGTTATCAGCGATATATTCCTAATTTGGTAATGTGACATGCTGAGTGTTGCTGTGAAATGATCATGGTTTGATCATTTGTGATATGATCATTTGTTTGATCGTTTATCTTTGTGATCATTTCTATGATCATTTGTTGACCCAAAGCACAGCTTTTGTATAAAGCGTGGCTTTGTGGACGAGACTTCCTCGAGCCTCACACCCCGGTCTGGTCAAAACGGGAAAGATGCGGCAAGGTTATGAGGGGTAGCTCCCTTTAGGGTATGTGCATTTCCTTCTGGAAAAGGGTGGTATCATGGTATGGAGCCCAGATACTTACTCATGTTGAAACACTTTATTTATGATTGTGTGAATTGATTACGAGCGCTCGGATAAAGGTCCCAAAGGACCGGGGGATGGCATACTCGTGTCAGTAGTTACCCAGTTAGGGGTAACCCGGCCTTGTGTTGGCAAAGATCCGGTTAGGTTCTCAGGGACGTCCTTCCAGAGGCGTTCTCATGTGGCATTGGGAAGTTCGTTGGCCTGACCATTCATTGGAAATCCAAAGAAAAAATACGAGACTTGTACGGTTTTAGTTGTAGAACCTATCATTCACTTATGGTGGTCACCACTGTTTGGATGGTAGCTGTTTTTTGTTGTTTGTTGTTGTACACTCTGATGTAATGTAATGTAATGTAATATGATGTAATGTAATAACTGATATAGTTCTTTGTTTAAAGATTATTCATTTATCTATTATATGTTATTCCGCTGCGATTGTAAGATTCTGATGTTGTTCTGTTATTTTCTTTCCGTTCTATTTTCTATCTTCTTATCTCTTCTTCTACCTTTTTCTTTTCTTAAACCTTCACGGTTCGGTTTTCCGGCATCTGACTAGTCGGCGTTCGATACAGTGGACGTATTGATGTCGATATTCGAGAGTCGAAGAATCGGGTCCTGACAAAGTTAACTCATTTACACTTCAAATTAATATGCCACCGAACTTAAGTTCAGTCTGATAATCCAATTCCAATCACAACTTTGATTTAGTTTTTATGTAATCAGACTCCATCCATTTATTTTTTAACTCAATTAACCCATTTTAAAATTTTCATTTATTTACTTAATTCATTATCGAGTTTATTCTATTAATACAAAGTCATTCTCGAACTATTTCTACTCATCTGGATTTTATTTGCAACTCAAACCATGTCTATTACAATTCTCTTCCATTATATCCAATTTACTTAACACTTGCATTTTATTTGTAATTCAAACCATTTCATTTCAATCAAACTCTATTTTATTTTTTTATTTTACAACATCTGTTCTTATTTATTTCATTATCAAATCCAAGTCGTATTCTATTTACAATTTGAATTCATTGTCAAATTCCATTATTAACTTACCATTTATTTTATTTCCCCAAGTTAAATTGTATTAATATACTCAATAAAATAATTATTTAATCAATTAGCTTATTTCCAACTTCTAAATCAATATTCGATTTTAATTACAAAATCGCTTCATTTAAAATTCCAGTTTGGATTTCCTTTCATTTCCCAAAAATTCTAACATCTTTATTTAAAAGTTTTAGAAATGCTTTTACATTCACATCATCCTTAATAAAATAGCTCTTTATAAAAATACTTCTTATAACTCGATGTCTCAACCAGTCCATCCTTGTTCTCATAGAAATTTAGTCATACGTTGATCAGGCGTAGGACAGAAAATCTATAAGTACTTGGTAAACCCGTTTTCAACACCCAGTTAAATTTTTTATTGGTAATATAGGAATCGGGTTTTGAAAATAGAGGAAATATCTTTGCTGAGGATGCTCTAGAAATCATCACCCCCATCCATGGTCGCAGTTAACCCGATGGTTACGTTGCCGTCCCGACAAAATCCACAGATAACTGTAGGCCTTCGCGCCCCACGATTACACCATGGAACCCACGACAGATCGCAGCTACAACAGGGGTTACGTAGCCATCACAGCAAAAACCCATATAACTGTAGGCATGAGCGCCCATCAAATTTCGCTGCCAAAATGAAACTTCGCCACTCCACTTGACCATAGATCGCAGTCTACCGATGTTACGTTGCCTTCCCGGCAAAATCAAGTGTAGACCGTTGACACTCATCCTCCACACGATTTTCGCTATGGTCCCCACAGTAGATCGCAGCGACATCGAGTTACACTGTCGTCACAGCATAACCTAAATGCCTCTGTAGGCATCAACGCCATTGACTTACGCTACCCAATAATCCTCAGGAACTAGTTTTGTCCGGACTCCTCACAGGATCAACTTTAGAAACCCCCCCTTGGGGCTCAAGGCAGCACCACCCGGTGGCACTCCTGAGAAGTTCATTTCAAGGGAGCGCCTTTTTCCCCAGAGCCATCAACAAAACATTTTATATTATACATATATAGTATCTTTAAATCATACACCTAGTATGATCTCATGTAAAGCTCATTTATACAAAATCGATTATTCCAAAATCGATAATTCTCAAACCAGGGTTTCCAAATTCCAATATTGATTTTATCCAAAAATCAAAAGCCTTTCCAAAACCAAAGGTTCCCAAAACCTTTTCCAAAATCCTCATAAGATCCTTTATATATATACGGATATATATAATTTTAAAACTTTGGATCATTTCAAACTTGTGTAAAATCCCTTTCTATCCACATTTCCTTAAATTCCCTTTACTTGTTTACAGTTGCCTTAATCCCCATTTGGATTATCACTTCAATTCTTATCTCGGTTGGGTATTAATCCATAACAATTTGAACTCCGTCCGGTTTATTATTATTATTATTATTTTATTTTTTTAAGAAAAATAGCTTGAAAATTGAAAAAAAGGTGAGTAGTTGAAAAATAATTATTAGTTTACAAAATAGCTATAAAATAGTTAAATAATTTCGGAAATTTCAAATAATTGCAAAATAGTTGTAAGATAAAAATTAGTTTGTGAAATAGTTGAAAAATAGTAGTTAGTTTAGAAAACAGTTGAAAAATAATTAAATAACTTCCAAAAATAATTGTAACAAATATAAAATAAGTTAGCTTTAAAAATAAAGGTTGTATATATTTCATAGCTTAGAAAAATAAGCTTATATCAAAATAATTTATATTGAAACTAGTCAAGAGTCAACTGTTCACTTCCCCAACAATCCAATGTAAATTTACACTCCCATTTAATTGACTCAATTCTAACTTGAATAACTTCAAATTCTATTGAAATTTATTCCCAATTCAAGTTTAATCAATCTTGATTCCTCTCCTAATTTAAATAAAATTCTGTTTGATTTTAATCCTGTTCAAATTTAATTATAATTTCATATTACTCCAATCAAATTTGGATTATTATCAATTGAAACCATTTCAAATTCAAATCATTTCAATATAATCCAATTTAATTTCCCATTTAAATTTTAAACTAATACATCTTCAATCACCAATCCAATTAATTCAAACCAAATTCAATTTTGAACTAACTCAATTTCAATCTTCAATTTAAACTATCTCGAATTATGTAAATTCGAGTCAAATTCTCAATGGTTGGTTTAACCATTTAAACCAAATTAACCTTTATTAAAAGTTTTTAATTAATTTAATTTCCGAGTTCAATTCTCAAAATTCCATTTTAGATTATCTTAACCTATATATTTCAAGGTTCAAATAAGAATTCGATACAATTTTATTTTAAAATTTTTAATTTATTATTCAATTTTTATCTTCCAGTTTGAAGCCAGTCCTTAAACAAGTATATTTTACAAACTTAATTATTCAAATTTATTTTATTTATACACTACCATCCTCAATTTAAGGATTTTTATTAAAAAAAAGATGATATCATCCGATTTATATTAAAACATCCATCTATTTTCAAATTTTAAATCTCAAACTCATTTTGAGATCACACAAATTCCCAATTCAAATCAACCATTTAACTTTCCAAGTTAAATTCCAATTTACTTAATCCAATCAACCTTACTCAATTTGAATTTCCGCTTCATACTTCAAAATTCTTTCCCTCTTATAAGTTCAAAACTTATATCACTTTGGGTTTTTACATCACACCTCAGCGAAAAAACCAAAACCCATCCTCCTAGAGTTTATCTAAATTATCATTGATATCATGTATATCCATACATATATACATATTTATCTCTTGGCCCTCTCAGCCATGTTTTATAATTTTAAACCACCCTTGGTTTAAAATCCAAATCAAATTCCAAAAAACCATTGTTTTCAACAAGTCCCAGTTATCCAAATATGCTTATTTATTATTTTTCACTACTTTGAAACAAAATTTTCAAATTCCGGGACCAGATTTAGAATTCCATTTTTAATCAATTTTAATTTGGTTGTATTTCTATTTCTACTTAATTTAATTCCACTTCAAGACTTCAGTTTTGTTGTATTATATTACTTCTAAATTTTAAATTTCAATAATTAACAACCAATCACCTTAATATTTATTAGAAGAACATATTACTTTATATATCAAAATACATATTTTATATAAAATCATTTAAAATCTTTATAAGCAAATAACAAGTACGCTCTCATGTGTGTGTGTGTGTGTCTATATATATATATATATATATATATATATATATATATAGACACACACATACATACATACTCAACTTATTCTAGAGTACTTCGGACTCTATTAAATGAGTAATCCCCACCAGAGCCAAGGTTCTCGCTTAACCTTTCAGCTCTGATACCAAATGTAATGACCTGAAATTTTCTAACCCGAAAATTCCAGATAGTTATGAAAAGAAGAAAGAGATAGAAGAAGAAGAAGAACAGAAACACCAAACATCTCACATTTGCAGCGGACAAAATATAATAAATAATAACAGTTTACAAAAGAATACTATATCTATCGATTACATTTAATATACATCAGAGTTTCACATATATATGTATATATATATATATATATATATATATACAGTCACTGAATATATACAATTATCAAGTCTCAGATTAACAATATTATAAATACAGCGGAATACTCTATACGATATTGCCATCTAGCTCGCTTCTAGAGCTCCAAAACGTTTCTACCTGAAAAAAATCTGTAATACTCGGTCTGACCCGAGCATTACACCAAAG
This sequence comes from Allium cepa, assembly GCA_030765085.1. NCBI lineage: Eukaryota > Viridiplantae > Streptophyta > Magnoliopsida > Asparagales > Amaryllidaceae > Allium > Allium cepa. The sequence continues at coordinate 314,630,384 of CM060937.1, forward strand.
TAACACCCGGGTTAGGCTGGAAACCAGTGTGATTAAACCCAACTAGCATGGAATACCAAAGCAATCAACTTATATAAACCCGGGTAACTATATAAATATGATCGATTCACCATTTGTTGTAGACAACACTTATTTCACATATAAATTTTCTAAGTACCAAACTTAGATAAAATATTTCAATTCACTTAAATCATTTGATCCCAGCCTATTGTTTTCCCATATCAATTTATAAAAATTCGAAGTGGTTTGGGGTATTTCCTAATACTCGTCCCCGGTCTCTTTGAGTCTCATGTCATCATATCCCAAGTTGTCTAAATAAAATACACAACATTTCGTGTCAAAATATCAACTCATTCAAAACAATCAAAGACCATTCAATCATCCATAAGCAAATCTTGTTCGCTACCAATATTGATTAAATTAATTCTGATTGAATATCTAATCTCAACCATTTAGAATTCTTCACCTATCATTAATTAATTTCAAATTTATTAACCAATCTTATCTTCATCATTCATCTTTATTAAACAACCTGGATTAATTATCCTTCAATTACATCCAAGTAATTAGTTTTTAATTAATTTCCCGGTATTAATTTTCTTAACCAAAGTAATTAAGTAATCTTAATTACTTCATGGATTAATTGACTATTTTAAATACGTTAACCCTTAATTACTTATACTGATTAACTTCTCATAAGTCACTTATTACTGATTAATTTATTAAATAAATCAATCTTTAACTTCGTCATTGATTATGTAAATTTATGATTTCCAATTATATTTTAATTTATCCTAAGTTAAATTAATTACATTAATTAAACCACAATATTAATCGTTCTCGATTTCTCTAAACCTATAATTAACTATTCTTTTATTTACTTCATTAAATAAATAAGTCTCACCTTAAACATATCATTAAATCCTTATTAACATTAAAATAAAGCATTTTCTTATTTATAATTTAAATTTAAAACAACTTAAAAACCCCACATCTTCGAGTCAAAACACAATTAACTCGAGAATCAACCAAACCAAAATCACATCATCAATTCACAGTGCACATCAATTCAATCATTTAACCAAATATTTATATTTAACTATTTAAATTTAAATACAAATCCAAAAGCATGAGATTTACTCACCTTTGCTTTTGCAAATCCAAATCCGATCTCGATTTGTTTCCTTCCATTTTTGGACCTTGTATAATATTTATACCACTTATCAATATTCGATTTAAGCAGACAATTAACCAATGTTAAATAGTTTAATTTTAACTAATACTTTAAATCAACCAAATAAATCTAAATTTTTAAACTAATTTTCCTTTTTTTCTAATCTAAAAAAAATTAAGCGAGTTAACTAATAAATTAATCATCGGTAAACAATTTATATATATATATATATATAGAACTATTAAAAATTTCTTTACTGTAATTTTTTTTTTTACATATTTATATCTATTCATTTATTTAACTCAAATTAATTTAAGTGCAATTACCTTGCTGCTTACCAATGTGACGAATCCACATCACAACCCTCCATTACCTCGCGAACGACGTGATTCCAGTGTCGAACCTTGAAAATGAACCCTACAAACCTCACCACCAGCCTCACCATCATCCAAACATAGCTGCCTGACCAAATGCGATCACCGAGTTCACCTCCCTTCCTCTAGTCAACTCGCGACCCCTCATGCCTCACGACTTTGCTCATACGCCAGTAGCCACCGCCCTTCCATCTTTTGCCAAAGCCGCCCAACTTGATTGAACGCGAAGCCCAAATCCCAGAAACTCCAGTCCTATAATTCGCATCATCAACGCGAGCTTCCCCTCCCTTCGAGCGACCGCGGCTCTCTTTCCCCTTGAGTACAAATCAACCTCGTACGCCATACCGCCTGGCGAAACTCAAATGTACGAGTTCACACGGTCGCGCGCGCGATCTTGCTCGTGCTTCTTCGCCGAAGTCTAAACACCACCGACCCTCTGATGCAAGGCGTCGATCTTGAAGGGAGAACTGCCCCTTTATCTCGAATTCGCTAGCCAATTTTTTTTTAAAGAACGAACGATCTGCATTTTTTTTTCGATTAGAGAGAGAGAAAGACGGGATTATAATATAGGTTAGAGGAAAGCTTCCTAAGTACGCCTTTATTAAATAATTGAATATTGAAAATCTCGAGTTGTATCCAAATTGTAACGACCCGAAATTTTCGATCCCGAAAATTCCATATAGTTATGATAAAGAAGAAAGAGATAGAAAAGAGAAGAAGAAGAAGAAGAACAGAAATAACATCTCCCATTCGCAGTGGATAAAATACAATAATAAATAATAACAGTCTACAAAAGGATACTATAATTGTTGATTACCTTTAATATACATCAGAGTTTCACATTATATACAGTCACTGAATATTTACAATTATCACAGAATTACAATAATATAATTACACCAGAAATATTCTACGCGTTCTTGCCATCCAGCTCGCCTCCCGAGCTCCAGCACGTACCTACCTGAAAATCTGTAATACTCGGTCTGACCCGAGCATTACACCAAAGTAACACCCGGGTCAGGCTGGAAACCAGTGTGAGTAAACCCAACTAGCATGGAATACCAGAACAAACAACACGTATAAACCCAGGATAGCTTATATTAATTTAGCAAATTCAGAATTTGTTTATAGAAAACACTTATTCCTCATATCAACTTCTAAGTACCAAACTTAGATAAAATAATCCAATTCACTTAAATCATTTCATTCCAGTCTGTTGATTCACACATCAATTTATTTTTAATCCGAAGTGTTTTCGGGTATTTCCTAATACCCGACCCCGGTCTCTTCAAAACTCATGCTATCCTATCTCAAGTTATCCAAATGAAATACACAACATTTCATATCAGAGATATCAATTTATTCAAAACATCCAATACCATTCCATCATCCTTAAGCAAAGCTTAATCACATACAAATCCATTCAATTGATTCAAATTGAATTTCAAACCTCAATCACCTAGCTTCCTCCATTTAACGTTAATTAATTTCAAATCAATTAATTGGTCAACCATCATTATTCATCTTAATTAATCACCCTGGATTAATTATCTTCCAATTGCATTCAAGTAATTATCTTAATTAACTTCACGATATTAATTATTCTTAACCAAGATCAATAAGTAATCTTAATTTCTTCATGAATTAATTGACTATTATAATTACATTAAACCTTAATTACTTACTAATTAACTTCATAAGTCACTTCAATTTTTGATTACTTCATTAATTATATAAATTAAGGATTTTCAGTTATATTTTAATTTATCCTAATCAAATTTGATTATATTAATGAAACCACAGTATTAATCATTTTCGATTAATCCCAAACTGTAATTAACTATCTTTCATTTTACTTTATTCATAAATTACTTACTTCTTGTTTAACTATCTTAATTAATCTCTTGATTAATTTCACCAAGTAATTATATTTTATTACTTACATTAAGTGATTATTTATCACACCATCAAAGGATTATTCTGAATTACTTTTACTTATTTAATTAACTTACAACGTAATTCATTATTTATTCAACTCGTTAATTACTAAGTTAAATAACCCAAATCATTAATTTATTGGATTAATTAATTATCCATTTTAATTATCCTACTAATCTAATGTATCTCAAATCATTAAGCCTTTAGCAACCTTTAAACGGGAACATTTTCTTACTTATTTTTTAAGTTTAAAACAACTTAAAATTCCTAATACTTCGAGTTAAGCAACAGTTAACTCGAAACCATCCAAAATCACAATCACCAAATCAACAATTCACAGTGCATATCAAATCAATTCAATCATTCAACGAAATAATCATTTCAATTTAAATTAAAAACCCAACAGAGTGAGATTTACTCACCTTTTGATTCCTGTTTGCAATCCATCCCAATCTAGCTTGTTCTTCATGATTTTTGACCTTGTAGAAATGTTATATAATTTATTAACATCTGAGACAAACGAACAACCTATTTCATGCATTAATTTAATTTTAACAAATTTCCTTTTGATAAATTTACTTAGTTAGTTTTTATACTTAAATCAATTTTCCTTTAAAACAACATATATTTTAACACTCAAATCATACCGATTCAATATCAAATTTTATAATAAACTTTTAAATTATTTATAATTCCTATATATTGCTTTCAAATCCTTTCTATATAAAACTCTTTTCTGTACTGGAATGTATAACTTGGAAAAAAATACACTTATCTTAATGTAATTATTATTTTTCTTCGATCTAGAATTAAATAAACTAATAACACATAGAATCAAATCCTAGATTACCTATATACAAATTTTTCTGTAATTAACTAATTCTAAATTGATTTGAGAAAAAAATATAATTAGATCAGATTATACCTCAGCTAGTCTCGAACATACCACCAACCCCCTCTTTGCTGTCGCCCTCTCGAAGCACTCTCGAGCAACCCATGAGCCAATAAAACGAATCCTAGCTCGAAAAGCCCTAGCTCAACTGTCACCCCAAACAGAACGTGCTCTGCCATATCATCGTTCGCACCTTCCTCCAGTCGCATTCGTCACTACCACCAGATCGTACGCGCCTCCAGTTGTTCACCGAAGCTCAAGTCCACGCCTGCTCAATCACCTCGCGGCATTGAAATGCCCAATTCCCGAAACCCTACATGCGCCGCAACCAATTCGTACGTGCAAATGCTCGAGTTCACAATTCGAACAGGAGTACGATATTTCATGAATCTACGTGGAAGAAGGAAACTCGAATCTAATCGAAGGAGGAACGAAATCGATTCAGAGGCTCGACACAGCTCGAATTGATACCTGACGTCGCCATTTATTTTATTTATTTTTTATTTTTGTTTTGATGAATTCGATTTCCAATAGCAAGTGCTTCGGCCATAAATTTGTTTTTGAGATGAAAATTCCAGAATGCATTGTAAAAGAAGGAAGCAGGTTTCGATTAAAATAACGAAAGCTAGAGGCTTCTTGAGTACGATTGTTGGAAAAAATATCTCTGACTAATAATGTACTTCAAATTTTATTATTTTATAAAATTCTCAAACCGTCTCGTTAATTGCCAATTAAAATTCCAAACTCCACTTAAGGAATGCCGCTAGGCGATTTTAGGGTTTTACCCGTGTTCCGAACACGATGGAACATGTTGCGGAAACTAATTTAATCATATGCGCGAGTTACAAAAGAAAACGATCAATTAAAAATTAAACTGATTAAAATAGTTCGAAGCGTTTTGAGCTGCAACGGTCAAACGACAACTTCGATTGCTACGAAAATTGAAATCCGATAATAACTAACTATTATGGATCCAATGGAACTGGTTTCATCAAATTCTGAGACTGTGCCTCGGAAAGCTATTTTTAAATTCAATTTAAACGATATAATTTCAAAACTGAATAAATTAGCTTTAAATTAAATGTCAAACATTCTATTATTTTCAATATCATCATTATAACTTTTATAAGCCTTCAAATTAATTTAAACGGGTATTGGGCCATTCTTCCTAACTAGTAATTTTGGGGACGAAATTCTTTTAAGGAGGAAGGAATGTGACGACCCAGAATTTCTAGCAATTTAAATTTTAAATGATTAATTGATTTTTAAAATATTTAAAAGTTAATATTTAGCTTGAATTCCAAATATCAATGTTTACTTGATAATTAAATCACTGAATTTTATAGTTTAAATATTGAATTTAATAATTGAAATTTGGTAAATTGTTGAATCAGAAAATCTACAAGCCTGTTTAAAATAATTTGAAGCCTTATACAATTTGTAATGATGATACTGAATGTAGTAAAAGTGTTAAAATCGGATTTGGAAATGTTTTGTTCCGTTTTGAAAATATATCGTTTAAATCGATATTTAAAAATAGCCTTCCGAGGCACAGTCTCGGATTTGGACAAAACTAGCTTCATTGGATTCGTAATTGTGAGTTATTATCGGATTTCAATTTTCGTAGCAATCAGAGTTGTCGTTTGACCCTGGCAGCTCAAAATGCTTAGAACTATTTTAATCGATCTAATTAAAAATCGATCGTTTTCTTCTGTAACTTGCACATACGATCGAATTAGCCTCCGAAACACATTCCATTGTGTTTGGAACGCGGGTAAAACCTTATAAGCGTCTGTCGGCATGTCTGATTTGGGGTTCGGGGTTTTGCGTTATGCAACTCGAGATATTTGCTATATTTAATTATAATAATCAACAAGCGTACGCGAGAAGCTATTTCCCAAACCAATATTTATTTTCGTCTTCCTCTCTACGCTTTAACCAGAAATCGAACTTATAAAAAAAAATTATCAAAGAGAACCCGAAGAAATAGCCGAAGCCAATTTGAATCAGACACCCCTCTTTTTAACCGAAACTCCTCTCCTACTTCAAACTCAAACCGTACAAAGTGGCCGACTCCTTTAAAAAAATATTTATGAAAGCAATTGCCGATCGAAGAAAGAAGGGAGAGCCAGCGTTCGAAATCGAGTTGGGGGAAATTGCGAGCAGGGGAGGGCGGTGCTACATACGAGTGGCACGAGAAATCACAAAGGGGCGACACGAGCTAGGGCTTCAAGCTCGCGAGCGTGAGGCAGCGAGGAGGAGGCACTTGTGCTCGCGCGTTTCGAGGGGGAAGTGGGCTGGCAAGTGGGAGTCGGCGCATTCGATTTGGAGCGACAAAGCATAAGATGACGGCTATCGAGTGGGTGCATCTCGTGTTGACTTCGAGGTCGCGTATGCCGAGATTAGTGGTGGGTTCTTCTCTAGCATTGCTGCGAGGTGGTTGGTGAACTCCCGAGTAGGTTGGGTTCTTCTCTGTCAGGAGGCAGTAAGGTATTTGTTCAACTTAAATTTAATAAGATATATAAATGATAGAAATTCGAAATATATAAGGTTTAAAAAGAAAAAAAAAGAAAGGGATTTTTAAACCTATATAATTTAATTTTTGAAAATAAGGGAAATTTATTTACACATACATATTTTATTTATTTACTAGTTTAATTTTAAGATAATATATTTGTTCGAAATTTTGGAACCTAAAATTTATTTATTAAAGGAAAACAAAATTGGTCGAGTGAATTTTTGGGTTAATCAAATTTATTTAGCGAAAATTGATTTTTTTCGATAATTCAGGTATTAATAATCACCTAATGTCTTTACAAGGTCCATTTATTGTGAAGAAAATAATCGGGATTGAAGGGGATTTCAAAAAGCCAAAAATCGAAGGTGAGTAAATATCACTTTGTTGGGCTTTTATTTAAATTTAAAATGGTTAAATTTAGATAATTGGATGATTGATTGAATTGTTGGATGTGCACTGATGATTAGGTGATTTTTGTTTTGGTTGGTTTTCGAGTTAAGTGTTGATTGACTCGAAGCGTTTGGATCTTAAATTATTTAAACTTAAATCATAAATAAGGAAACGGGTTATATTTAAAATTAATAAGGGTGTAATGAATTAGTGATTCATTAGATAGGTAGGATAATTTAAAAGGATAATTGATTAATTAAATTAATTAACAATTTGAGTTAATTAATTAAGTTTAAATTAATTGGGTGGTTTAATAGGAAATTACTTAATGCAATTAATAAAATATAATTACTTTTTATAATTTATCAAGAGATAAACTAAGATAATTAATTAAGGAGAATTAATCTATTTAATGAAGTAAATAAAAAGGTGGATAATTTCCGGTGCAGCTAAACCAAGTATGGTCAATACTGTGGTTTAATTAGTATAATTAATTCAGATTAAGATAAATTGAAATATAATTGGAAATCAATAATTTATATAATAAGTGATGTAATTAAAGACTGGATTAATTAGGACTAATTTATCCATAATAAGTGACTTATCAGAAATTAAGTAAGAAAAGTAATTAAGAATTAATGTAATTAATATAGTTAGTTAACTGATGAAGTAATTAAGATTTCTTATTGATTTTGGTTAAGTGTAATTAATATCGTGAAACTAATCAAGGATAACGTCTTGAATGAAATTGAAAGATAATTAATCCAGGGTGATTAATTAGGATGAATGGATATGGAATGGTCGATTGATTAATTGATTTTGGAATTAATTGATAAAGAATCTCAGTGATTGAGGTTTGAAACCCAATTAGAAACAATTGAATTGAATTGTATGTGATTAAGCTTGTTATGAATAGTTGAATGGTATTGGATGTTTTGAATGAGTTGATATCTCTGTTATGAAATGTTGTGTATTTCATTTGAATAATTTGGGACGGGATAACATGAGTTTCGAAGAGGCAGGGGTCGGGTATTAGGCAATACCTGAAACCACTTCGAATTTTTATAAATTGATTTGTGAAATCAATATGATGGAATAAAACGATTTAAGTGAATTGGATTATTTTATCTAAGTTGGTACTTCGAAATTGGTATGTGAAGTAAGTGTTGTCTATACCAAATTGTGAAATGGGAGAAATTGGTTTGAGTTACCCCGGGTTTTATTAAGTTGTTTGCTTTGGTATTCCATGTTAGTTGGGTTTACTCACGTTGGTTTCCAGGCTGACCCGGGTGTTACTTTGGTGTAATGCTCGGGTCGGACCATGTATTACAGATTTTTTCCAGGTAGGAACGTTTTGGAGCTCTAGAGGCGAGCTGGATGGCAATATCGTATAAAGTATTACGCTGTATTTATATTATTGTTAATCTGAGATTGATACCAAATGTAACGACCCAAAATTTTCTAACCAGAAAATTCCAGATAGTTATGAAAAGAAGAAAGAGATAGAAGAAGAAGAAGAACAGAAACACCAAACATCTCACATTCGCAGGGGATAAAATATAATAAATAATAACAATTTACAAAAGAATACTATATCTATCGATTACATTTAATATACATCAGAGTTTCACATATATATATACAGTCACTGAATATATACAATTATCAAGTCTCAGATTAACAATAATATAAATATAGCGGAATACTCTATACGATATTGCCATCCAGCTCGCCTCCAGAGCTCCAAAACGTTCCTACCTGAAAAAGATCTGTAATACTCGGTCTGACCCGAGCATTACACCAAAGTAACACCCGGGTCAGGCTGGAAACCAGCGTGAGTAAACCCAACTAGCATGGAATACCAAAGCAATCAAATTATATAAACCCAGGTAACTATATAAATTTGACCGATTCACCATTTGTTGTAGACAACACTTATTTCACATATAAATTTTCTAAGTACCAAACTTAGACAAAATAATTTAATTCACTTAAATCATTTGATCCCAGCCTATTGTTTTCCCATATCAATTTATAAAAATTCGAAGTGGTTTCGGGTATTTCCTAATACTCGTCCCCGGTCTCTTTGAGTCTCATGTCATCATATCCCAAGTTGTCCAAATAAAATACACAACATTTCATATCAAAATATCAACTCATTCAAAACAATCAAAGGCCATTCAATCATCCATAAGAAAAACTTGTTCGCTACCAATATTAACTAAATTAATACTGATTGAATTTCTAATCTCAACCATTTAGAATTCTTCACTTATAATTAATTAATTTCAAATTTATTAATCAATCTTATCTTCATCATTCATCTTTATTAATCAACCTGGATTAATTATCCTTCAATTACATCCAAGTAATTAGTTTTTAACTAATTTCACGCTATTAATTTTCTTAACCAAAATCAATAAGTAATCTTAATTACTTCATGGATTAGTTGACTATTTTAATTACGTTAATCCTTAATTACTTATACTGGTTAACTTCTCATAAGTCACTTATTACTGATTAATTTATTAAATAAATCAATCTTTAACTTCGTCATTGATTATGTAAATTTATGATTTCCAGAGCATCCTCAGCAAAGATATTTCCTCTATTTTCAAAACCCAATTCTGATATTTTCAATAAAAAATTTCACTGGGTGTTGAAAACGGGTTTACCAAGTACTTATAGATTTTCAGTCTACGCCTGATCAACGTATGACTGAATTTCTGTGAGAACAAGGATGGACTGGTTTAGACATCGAGTTATGAGAAGTATTTTTATAAAGAGCTATTTTATTAATTATGATGTGAATGTAAAAGCGTTTCTAAAACTTTTAAATAAAGAAGTTAGAATTGAGTCAATTAAATGGAAGTGTAAATTTACATTGGATTGTTGGGGAAGTGAACAGTCGACTCTTGACTAGTTTCAATATAAATTGTTTTGATATAAGCTTATTTTTCTAAGCTATGAAATATATACAACCTTTCTTTTTAAAGCTAACTTATTTTATATTTGTTACAATTATTTTTGGAAGTTATTTAATTATTTTTCATCTGTTTTCTAAACTAATTACTATTTTTCAACTATTTCACAAACTAATTTTTATCTTACAACTATTTTGCAATTATTTGAAATTTCCGAAATTATTTAACTATTTTATAGCTATTTTGTAAACTAATAATTATTTTTCAACCACTCACCTATTTTTCAATTTTCAAGCTATTTTTCCTAAAATAATAATAATAATAAACCGGACGGAGTTCAAACTGTTATGGATTAATACCCAACCGAGATAAGAATTGAAGTGATAATCCAAATGGGGATTAAGGAAATTGTAAACAAGTAAAGGGAATTTAAGGAAATGTGGATAGAAAGGGATCAAATGATTTAAGTGAATTGAATTATTTTATCTAAGTTTGGTACTTAGAAAATTTATATGTGAAATAAGTGTTGTTTGCAACAAATGGTGAAAAAGTCAAATTTATATAGTTACCCGGGTTTATACAAGTTGATTGCTTTGGTATTCCATGCTAGTTGGGTTTACTCACGCTGGTTTCCAGCCTGACCCGGGTGTTACTTTGGTGTAATGCTCGGGTCAGACCGAGTATTACAGATTTTTTTCAGGTAGGAACGTGATCAAATTTGTTGTGGATGATTGAATAGTATTGAATGCTTTGAATGAGTTGATATCTCTGATATGAAATGTTGTGTATATTTCATTTGGATAAATTGGATTAGAATGTCGAGACTCGAAGAGGCCGGTGTCGGGAATTGGGAAATAGCCGAAACCACTTCGAATTCTTATAAATTGGTAGGGGAAATTAATAGGTTGGAATGAAATGATTTCAAAGATTCATGCTATTTGATCTAACTTATGTCACTTGGGAAACTTATGTATGAAGTAAGTTATGTCTATAACATATTGTGGACTTGTAAAATTTGTTTGAGTTACCCCGGGTTTTATATGAGTTATATACTTGGTATTCCAAGTTAGTTGAGATTACACGCTGGTTTCCAGCCTGACCCGGGTGTTACTTTGGTGTAATGTTCAGGTCAGACCGAGTATTACAGATTTTCAGGTAGGTACGTTCTGGAGCTCAGGTGGCGAGTTGGATGGCTATAGCGTATAAAATATTTCCGCTGTATTTATATTATTGTTAATCTGAGACATGATAATTGTATATATTCAGTGACTGTATATATGTGAAACTCTGATGTATATTAAATGTAATCGTCAGATATAGTTTTCTTTTGTAAACTGTTATTATTTATTATTATATTTTATCCGCTGCGACTGTGAGATGTTTGGTGTTTCTATTCTTCTTCTTTTATCTCTTTCTTCTTTTTCTGAACTATCTGGAATTTCCGGGTTCGAAAATTTCGGGTTGTTACAATGAGGAGGAACTCGATAATGAAATAAGTAAATAAATGAAAAATTTTAAATGGGTTAATTGAGATAAATAATAAATGGATGAAGTCGGATAGAATAAGAAATTAAACCAAAGTTGTGATTGGAATTGGATTATCAGACTGAACTTAAATTCGGTGGCATATTAATTTAAAGCGCAAATGAGTTAAGTTGTGCTTGAATATTATTTTCATAAATTGAGAAGGTGAATTTGAAATTAAAATTTAAAATTGATAGGCTAACTAAATTTAATGGAAGTTGATTAAATGAGAATCAAATAGAAGTAAACTTAAGTTTGATGTTGGAATAAATTAAAGTAAATTAACTTAAGTTTACAATTTATGGAAGCTTGGCTTCGAATAAAAGTGAAAGCCCATTAAATAAAAGCTTGGATTGAATTAATTTGGGAATGGCTAGAAGTATATAAGAATGGAATGCGTCGAGCTAAATAAATGTTGGTTAATAAATTAGAAATAAAATGGAAGAAATACAGAATGAGTTGAAAATTTATTTAAAGTAGTTATAAACTGGAATAGCTACTCAATTAAGCGAATATTGACAAAACTGCATAAATTGGATGTCGTTCGGCCTAAATTAAAAGTAATTAAAATGCTATGAGTTAATGGAGATTAAATAAAATTGATTCCGAATCATTTGAAGTGAATATAAGCTTGTTTGGATTAAAATCAGTGGAATGTAAAAAAATTAAGTTGCAAACCATGGAAATTGAATGAAATGGTTTATAAATTAGTTGACAGCAATTGAATTAGGTTTGAGCACATATAAATTGCTCATGGAAGTTATTTTGAATGCATTTATTTTAGAATTGAAGTGTTATAGTTGTTTAACTAAGAGAAATGTTATAAACATTATATATATAGTACTTATATGTTTAAATTGAGTAAGTACAGGTACCTGAAGGCCGTTTGGCTGGATTTGGTTGCGCTTTTTGCTAATATAAATAGGCGGCTTGCTTAAAATGCTAAGTAAGGTACGCCTACGCAATAAAAATAGGAAATATGAACTGTTTTTGCTTATTCCGACCGTGTGGGTCGATGTATACATATTTATATCTCTTGTCAAATTGCAAAAGCTCCTCCGTACAAAGGAGACTCTGCCAATTTTTTTCGAAATTTTGGGAGTTAGAAATTTTATTTTATTTTTTGAAAATTTTTTGGGAATTTTTATTAACAAAAAAACGATTTCAAATTGGAATTTAAATTAGTAAATGAAACTAATATAAATCAGTTATAAATGAAAGATAGAAATTCAATATTCAAATAGGAAATAAATTGAATTTGTATGAAAACGGAAAAAAAACTAATTTGCATAGAAGTAGAGGTGAAACTTCCGTGAGGAAATGTATAAAATGATTTAAAGGGCTATGATTGTATATTATTGCTAAGTAAGTTATGCAGGTATAAAAAGGGGGAAAAGAAAATTGGATTTGAATCCAAAAGATAATTGTGAATTGCCCGACAAAAAGGTATGTATTTTAATTTCTATATGAATTGGATTGGGTTTTTGATCTAGCCACTTGGCTTTCTGTTTCTTTTTGGTATTTGGGAAGCCCGTAGAGGCCTTTTGTAGTTGTACCGAGCTAGCCGCGCAAAGGAGACGCTGGCAAAAAATTTCGGAAATTTAGAGTGTTAGAAAAATTTTGAGAAAATTTTGATAATTCAAAATTGGTTTTAAATTTAAACTTAAATGATTGAGCGAAAGGGTAGTGTTTGAAAATGATAGAAGCTTTTGGGAAATTGGTTGAAGTGATAATAAATCTTTAATTAAAGATAGTTGGTAGGATGTTGAACTGTGAGTTTTGGAAAAGGTAAACGGGTTTTGAACCATTCTTCCTAAATAGTAATTTCGGGGACGAAATTCTTTACGGGGGAGGAATGTGATGACCCAGAATTTTTAACAAGTTAAAATGAAATAATTAATCGATTTTAAATATTTAAAAGTTAATTTTAACTTGAATTTCAAAATATCAATATTTACTTGAGAATTAAATCAATGAATTATATAGTTTAAATATTGAATCATATAATTTGAAATTGGGTAAAACGCTGAATCTGGAGTTTTAAGCCTGTTAATAATAGTTTGTAGGCTTATAAAATTTATATTGATAGCATTGAAAGTAGCGAAAGTGTTGAAATTAAGTTTGGAAGTGCTTTGTTCAATTTTGATAATATATCGTTCAAATTGGAATTTGAAAATAGCCTTCTGAGGCACAGTCTCGGAATTCGACGAAACCAGTTCCATTGGATCCGTAATAGTTAGTTATTATCGGATTTCAATTTTCGTAGCCATCGGAGTTGTCGTTTGACCCTTGCAGCTCGAAACGCTTAGAACGATTTTTAATCGATTTAATTTAAAATTGATCGTTACTTCTGCAACTCGCGTATATGATCGAATTAGCTTTCGAAACACGTTCTATTGTGTTCGAAACGCGGGTAAAACCTTATAAACACCTGTCGGTATGTCTGATACGGGGTCCGAAATTTCGCGTTATGCTTAACGAGATGGGTTGAGAGGTTTATAATATTATAAAATTAAAAGTACAACAGTCAGAGATATTTTTCCCCACGTGTACTCGTGAAGTTTCCCAGCCGATATTTTATCACCCTCTCCTCTCAAATCTTCTATGAGATAATCGAAAAAAAAATGGCGATCGAATGAGAGAAAGAAAAATGAAATAAAATAGCCGAGTGTTCCTTCTCTCCCTCTATATTTTTGTTCATCCCTTCCCAGTTTCGAACGAAATCAATTCGTTCATCTATAAAAAAAAGATAATGAATCGCGATTTCTAGAAAATTATTAGCGGAAGAAAATCACAACCTGGGGGAGCTTCACGCAGTGATTGTCGTTCGAGGGGGGCGCGATTTCTGTGGCGATTTCAAGGAGGCAGAGGCGCGCGCTCACGCAAAGACAATTTAAGGTCGAAGCAGTGGGGTTTTGAGGTCGCGTATGCGCGAGATGGCGAGAGGGGAGGATCGCGTGAGTCGCGGCCGGCTAGGGTTCACTCGCGATGGGTTAGTGCAGTACTGCATCATGTATTACGTTGTGGGTGGGATTGGGATTGGTGCCGTAGACATCACCTTGTTCTTAAGTCGTGCATTGGCTTGGATAACTGTAAGTTCTAGGTAAGGGATTAATTTAAATTCTTTTTTATTAGGATAAGTGTCAGTAAATTTAATTATAGTTGAAACTGGAATTGATAACCTATATATTTCAAATTTTCTTATACGAGGTTAATATCAAATTTAAATGGATTATATAAAATAAGGTTGATGTACTAACTTATGCAAATCAGGGAAATATAGGGGTTTTATACACTAAACTATCTATATAAAGTTAGTTTAAAAATTTAATTTTTGATAAATTTAATTTTAGTCTACATTAGATAAGTAAATGGAAATTTATTTTCTGATCTATTTGGAATCTAAATAAACTGTATGTAACAACCCTAGATTTTTCATATATTTTAATATTTGACTTTATTTTATTTTGAAATTATTTTAAACTTATTTTATTTAAAACATTTCATTTTAAAATATAAGTGTTGATTATTATGTGAATTATAATTTCAAACCGGCATAAATTGGATATTTTACTAAAAGATGAATTTCTGTTCAAATCGGTCAAATCTTGACTTTTAAATTTCAAATCTAAATATTTAAATTCTTAAATTTTATCTTTTATTATGAAAATAGATTTAATAACTTGAATACTGCTTTTCGTTTCGTTGAAAATGGATTTAAATTGTAAAAGTTATGTACATTTCAATTTTGGGTATAATTTGTTCTATTTTGCAATTTTGTCTATTTTAATTTTTTTAAATAATATTTTCTTTGCTAAATTTTATTTTAATATGTGTTAATATGTTATTTTATATATATTTTGTATTTTAATATTTTTTAAGGTGATAACAAAAAATTTTCAAAATTTACTGTATTTATTTCCTATTTTTAAAAGGCTGTTTTCTATTTTTCTACTATTTTCTTCATTTAAATTATATTTAATTAAAATTTATATATTTATTTTGTGAATGAATTTTTATTTTATGTTCTTATCTCTATTTATAAATATTTTTCATGTACATAAAAAAAATTTCCAAAGTCATTGCATTTATTTTCAAATTTTCTAAACTAGTTTTCATTTTCTGTGCTATTTTCCTAATTTAATCATATATAATTAATATTTATTTATTTATATTTTATTTATTTGTGATATTTTAGTATTTTAACTGAATTTATATATATATATTTTAGTTATTTAAATTTGCTAAAAGAAATAAGGAAATTTGAAGAGTTTTGAAACCTTTCACTTGCCTTTGACTTTTCATCTCCTTACCTTTTCATTTTTCCAACCACCACTTGCCATCAATTTGTGCCGACCTTATCTTTTCTTCTGCTGCATCACATTTCTCATTTTTCACGTAAAAATAAAGTTTCTCATCTCAAAAGTTCGGCCTCCATCTGCTGAAGCAAAGTTTGGTAAATTTTCTTCTTCTTCTTTCTACTCAAACTTTCTTGTTTTTCTTATCTCTTTGCACTTGCCTTCACCTTTATAACTCAGCCCTCACTCCTCCTTCACCATGGCCTCCTCCACCACCACCACATCAGGCTTCCATCCCCTCCTTCCCACTGATCAAGCTATGTCCATGCACTAAAGTTGATTAGATCCACAAAAATTTGAGAAAAACTTCACCTAATCATACATAGCCGACCACCAAAGTACTTCACCACTCAAACCACCACCTTGGCCGTCCCATACACCCCATCTCCAGCCCCTACATGACCTGACACCACTTCCACACTATCCTCCTGACCCCACCAGGTCTGGCCATGCCTAGAATTGCATAGGGCCGAGCCTGTAGTTGCATAAAAACCATGTTTGTTGCCTTAGCTTGTAGTTTCATGTGTCACAACATTTGTACCATTATCTTCCATGCTATAGCCACCTTATTGACCCAAGACCAGATCCAAACTCTCACTTTAGCCGTGTATTCTAACCTATGGCTGAGGCTAGGGGTGGTGGAAGGCAAGTGCAAGTGATTTGGTGACTTGTTGTGCATGTATCTTTTGTGTTGTTTAAAATTGTGTTAAGTGTTTATTCATGTATATTTGCATTGTTTTGTCTCATGTATTCAAGGCAATTAGCTTTGACTCTCCACTCTCAAAATTGTAGTGGTGTTGTCGTGCCTTCGTAGTGTCAGTATTGTTGCTTTGGTAGTGATCTCCAGCTTTGAACAGGTGAGTAAATCTCACCAGACTAATATGTACTTATATAGTGATAAACTGACATCACCTGAATCTGTAAATGCATATCATCCTGTTATAACTGCTATATTATATTCATATGAAGTTCACACCTATATTTACTCTTGTTACACCATATGTTACTGTTATTTCATGCTATTCTGTTATTTTCATCAGTTTATCACACTGCAAGTTCCCTGTAGACTAGAATCACTATGGGTTGAAATGATACATACCCGAACGGACTTTAGAATAGGAGAAAATCGTTATGGGCTGAAATGATAGGCCTGAATGATTTTCAATAATTTTCTTTTACCTGGGATTGTGGGTTTGAAATGATCAAACCCGGATTTTGTTTGTAAATTACGGGTTGAAATGATATATTACCCGTATCACTTTACCTAGGCTAGAAAATGAAATACAGACCCGTTGTTAAAATATGTTTTTCTAAAATTTTTAAATTATTTTTAGAAATGTAAATATTATAATATTTTGATTTAAATTTGATTAAAAATGATTTTTGTAAAGCATTATTGATTTTCTGAAAATTTATAAGTGAAATAAATAAATGGTAAAGTTAAGAAATATGAAATGTAAGTTATTTTGGAAATTATAATTTGGTGATAAATAGAATTTAAATTAAATATTAAAATATGATAAATTTATGATATTTTCAATTAAATGAAATTAAAAATGATTTTTATAATATATTAATGATTTTTGAATAAAGTTAAAATGTGAAATGAATGAATATTTAGGTTGAAATTTGGAAATATAACTAAAATTGAAAATTTGTGAATTTGGCTTAAAAGTGAATTTTAAGTTAAGTAAATAAAAATGAAATTAAGTTATATTTGAAAATTTTAAACTTAAATGTTGAGTTAAATTTAATATAATGAATTTAAAATTTAATGTTGGAATTTAATAAGTGAATTATTATTAAATTTTGATTTTTGAATGGAGATTTAACTTTATAAAATCATGAATATAAGGGTATTTGAATGACTGTTTTAAAAGTGAAATTATATGATTTTATAAGCTAAAAATGATTTAAATAAAAATATAATTGTTTGTGAAATTATATTGAATACTTGAAGTTAATTAACCGCATTTTTGAAATGCTATTAATTCAAATGTAAATGATAATGCATCATTTGTAAATGCTGTAGTTGATAATAATGAACCAAATGGCTAAGTTTAATTAAAGGTTATTATAGCATTTTGTAAATGCTATAATTGTTGAATTTAACTAAGTTTTATTTGAAACTAATGTAACCCTATTACAGCATTTTTAAATGCTATCTTTTGTTAAATTGAACTGTTTTGAATGTAACTTTCCGCAGCAATTTCTAAATGCTGCGAAAGTTGAATTTTCATCTGTTTTAATAAATTAAGCGAATAAATGAATATTGAAAGACTAAAATTTTGGAAATTTAATAATTTAATTATTAAATATAATAACTTCATTTTATGATTTAAAATGAAGTAATTTGTTTCGAAATATAAACTATTTTGAAATGTGTTTTGTAATGGTATTTAAATTTAATAAAAATGAATGTGGTTTGGAAGATATGATATTTTGAATGATATTGAATTTTGAAATTACATTTGATTTTGAAGTATAAAATACTATTTTGAAATTTTAACCACGGGATGTAATTAATTTATAGTTTAACTGATTCTCAAAGGATGGGCGATCCCAAGCATCCTTTAAGTTATTGTGCATTTCTACTACAGTTCACTTGAGTTGGTTTACATTATATAAGTATATATTGTCCTGACTCGAGTGTTTTGTGTTTTACTTTACGCTCGGGTCAGCCTGAGTATTTACAGCTTAGCTTTGGATTTCTTTTCTGGAGCTAGGAATTGCTGGAGATTCTGCTTGTCTAGTTATTTATCCCTTCAGTTTCAGTTGTTCTATTTCAGCTTTGGTATTGATAAACTGCTATGTAATTGAGATTTCTATTGTATATGTTTTTCAGACTGATATTATGTATTATGTTTTGAGAGTTTGTTATAGTAGCTTCATGAACTACTATAGTATTTTAATTTCCGCTGCGAGTTATTCTGATATTTCTGTATCTGTGATTCTGTGATTGTATTTCATTTGCTCCAAAATTATTTACAATGCGATATTTTGAGAAATTCAAGTCCGACATGTGTGGATGCGAATGGCTGAAAATATCGGGTTGTTACATTGTAAATGTTTATATAAGGTCCAAACCGTGAAGCTAAACTGAGATTGGATCGGATTTGCAAATCGAAAAATCAAAGGTGAGTAAATCTCACTTTGTTGGATTTTATTTATTTAAATTTAAATGGTTAAATTTTAATAGTTGGTTGAATGGTTGAATTGATGTGATGTTTACTGATGATCTGGTGAATTTAGTTTTTGATTGGTTTTCGAGTTAACTTTTGCCTAACTCGAAGTATTCGCGTTTTAAGTTGTTTCAAAACTTAAATCATAAATAAGAAATGTTTCCATTTTAAATGTTAATAAGGATTTAATAATCGTGATTCATAAAATTAGTGGGATAATTAAAATGGATAATTAATTAATTCAATTAGTTAATGGTTTGGGTTAATTAATTTAGCATTTAAGCGTTTGAATTAATCAATAACTTAAGTTATAAGTTAATTAATTAAGTGAGAGTAATTCAGAATAATCATCTGATGGCTTGATAAATAATAGTTTAATGACGTTAGTAAAATACAATTACTGTGTAATTAAACAAGAGATTAATTAAGATAATTAATTAAGGAGAAATTGATTTATTTAATGAAGAAAATAAATGGATAGTTAATTGCAGGGTAAGATAAATCAAGAATGATTAATATGGAATTTTAATTAATGTAATTCAGATTAAGATAAATTGAAATATAACTGGAAATCGGTAATTTATATAATTATGATGTAATTAAAGATTTGAATAATTGAGATTCATTAATTCAGAATAAGTAATTTATGAGAAGTTAATTAATATAAGTAACTAAGGATACTTAGTGAAATTGATTATAGATATTTAATTTGTGAAGTAATTAAAGATTACTTATTGATTATGGGTTAAGAATATTTAATATCGTGAAATGAATTAAAGATAATCACCTGAATATAACTGAAAGAAAATTAATTCAGGGTTGTTAATCAAGTGAATGGATATGGAAGAGTTGATTAATTAATTGATTTGGAATTAATTAATGAGGAAATCTAAGTGATTGAAGTTTGAAATTTCAATTAGAATCAAATGAATTGATGTGTATGCAATTAAGCTTTATGTATGGATGAATAAAGGGTATTGGATGCTTTGAATAAGTTGATATCACTGATATGAGATGTTGTTTATTTCATTTGGATAACTTGGGTTAGGATGACATGAGTTTCGAAGTGATCGGGGATCAGGTATTGGGAAAATACCCGAAACCACTTCGAATTTTTATAAATTGATTTGTGAAATCAATAGGCTGGTATGAAATGATTTAAGTGAATTGGATTATTTTATCTAAGTTTGGTACTTAGAAATTTATATGTGGAATAAGCATTGTTTATAGCAAATTGTGGATCTGTTAAATTGATATAAACTACCCCGGGTTTATGTAAGTTGTTGCTTTGGTATTCCATGTTAGTTGGGTTTACTCACGCTGGTTTCCAGCCTGACCCGGGTATTACTTTGATGTAATGCTCGGGTCAGACCGAGGTATTACAGATTTTTCAGGTAAGGACGTTATGGAGCTCAGGAGACGAGCTGGATGGAAAGTATATATAGAGTATTTCCGCTGCAGTATATTATTGTATAGCTTTGACATGATAATTATATATATTCAGTGACTGTATAAATTTGAAACTCTAATGTATATTAATGTAACCGACATATATAGTATTCTTTTGTAAACTGTTATTATTTATTATATTTTATTCGCTGCGAATGTGAGATGTTTGGTGATTCTGTTCTTCTTCTTCTTCTTCTTCTTCTTCTATCTCTTTCTTCTTTTTCATAACTATCTAGAATTTTAGATGATGTTCGGCTTCGAAAGTTTTCATTAAATAAAAGTAGTATAAACTGAAATAGATACTCTATTAAACGAATATCGTCGAAATTTCATAAAATGGTTGTAGTTAGGCGCAAACAAAAGTAATGAAATTTCTAGGAGTTGATGGAGATTAAATAAATTGGTTTTAAAATTAATTGAAGTGAATATGGGTTTGTTTGGATTAAAAATTAATTGAACATAAGCAATTGAGTTGCAAACCATTGAAATTGAATGAAATGGTTTATAACTTGGTTAAAAGCAATTGAATAAGCTTTAAAATTTTATAAATCGCTTATGTAAAATGTTTGGTGCTTGTTGTTTATGAAATATATATGTTGGCTATTGAAAGTAAGTGGAATGCTAATAAATTCTTTATATATGGCACTTACATATTTAAATTGAGTAAGTACAGGTACCTGAAGGCCGTTAGGGTGGATTGGGATTGCACTAATAGCTAAAATAAATAAGCTGCATGCTTAAAATGCTAAATAAGGTACGCCTACGCAATACAAATAGGAAATATGAACTGTTTTCTGCTTTTTCCGACCGTGTGGGTCGATGAATACATATTTATATCTCTTGTCAAATTGCAAAAGCACCTCAGTACAAAGGAGACTCTGCCAAAAAATTTCCAAAATTTTGGGTGTTAGAAATTTTTTGGGAAAATTTTTGTTAACGACAAAACAATTTCAGATTGGAAATTTAAAGTAAAGTTGTAGGTGAACTAATATAAATCAATTATACATGGAAAATAGAATGTAATACTCAAAATTGAAAATAAATTGAGTCCATATTAAAACGGAAAAAAAACAAATTTGAATAGAAGTAATTATGAAAACCTATGTAAGAGAATGTATAAAATGATTTGTATAGTTTCGATTGAATATTGTTGCAAAACAAGATATGCAGGAATTAAAAAGGGGAAAAGGAAATTGGATTTGATTCCAAAAGATAAATTAGAATTGCCCGACAAAAAGGTATGTATTTAAATTTCTGTATGAAATTGGATTGGCTTTTTGATGTAGCCACTTGGCTTTTGTTTTCTTTTTGGTATTTGGGAGCCCGCAGAGGCCTTTTGTAGTTGTACCGAGCTAGCCGCGCAAAGGAGACGCTGGCAAAATTTTTCGAAAATTTAGAGAGTTAGAAAAATTTTTGAGAAAATTTTGATAATTCAAAATTTAGTTTTTAAATTGAAATTTAAAGAAGTGAGAAAAAGGGTATTGCGTGAAAGCTATAGAAGGTTTTGGGAAGATGGTTAAAGATAGTGGGTCTTTAATAAAAGTTAGTTGATAAGATGTTGAATTGCGAGTTTTGGGAAAAGTAAACGGGTATTGAACCATTCTTCCTAACTAGTAATTTCGGGGACGAAATTCTTTTAAGGGGGGAAGAATGTGACGACCCAGAAATCTTGACAGATTAAATTGGGATAATTAATTGATTTTAAAATATTTCAAAATTAATTTTAACTTGAATTCAAGATATCAATATTTACTTGATAATGAAATCATTGAATTGTATAGTTTAAATATTGAATTTAATAATTGAAATTGGGTAAATCGTTGAATCTGAAAATTCTAAGCCAGTTTAAAATGATACGAAGGCTTATAAAATTTATAATAATGATATTGAAGATAATAGAATAGTTGAAATTTAATTTAAAGGTGATTTGTTCGGTTTTGAAATATACCGTTTAAATCGATATTTTAAAATAGCCTTCCGAGGCACAGTCTCGGAATTCAACGAAACCAGTTCCATTGGATCCGTAATAGGTAGTTATTATCGGATTTCAATTTTCATAGCAATCGGAGTTGTCGTTTGACCCTGGCAGCTCAAAACTCTTCGAATTATTTTAATTGATTTAATTTAAAATTGATCGTTTACGTCCGTAACTCACGCATACGATCAAATTAGCCTCCGAAACACGTTCCATCATGATCGAAATGCGGATAAAATCTTATAAACGTCTGTCGACATGTCTGATTCGGGGTCTGGAATTTCACATAGGGCAACGAGATATTTTCAATATAAAATTATGATAACCCAGCGTACTCAACAAGCTAATCCCTGAAATCGATATTTTATTTCCTCTCTCTCTCTCTCTCATTTCAACAGAGTGAAACCGAGCTTCCTCTTTCTCTCATTTTCCAAAATCGTAAACGTTAAAAAAAAAGGGGCACGCGATAACCATGATCGCGACTGATAGCGGCAACTCGGTGGCATGGCGGTCGATTAGAAGGGTAGGGTCGCAATTCGAAGAAGAAGGATGGGAGGCGCGCGTATGGCTACTGATGTGTTCGAAGATGGTGGGTTCAGTCGCAAGCGCGAGGAAAGCTGTGGGGATTTTTTTCGCACTCGCGCGCTCGACGCTTGAAGGCGCAACTGGTGGCGACTTGCGCAGAAAGGGGGCGGCGACATTCGATGTTCGAGGAGGATCTGGGCCCGTGGCTTTAGAGGGCGATGGGGTTCGTCAAGTTGGAGGCGGCGACGGTGAGGTAGTGGATAGGATTCTCTCTCGATCAATTTTTTTTTTGTGAGTAATTTTGTTTCATTATTTTTATTTATTACAGTTCTGTTTGTTTTTAAAACCCTAGGTTAGAAAGAAAAAAGGGGTAAGTGAAGGAAAATGGGATTGATTACTTATTTGTATATCTGTTAATTTTATAAGTCAGTTAGGATAACAAAGAAACATATATGTATGAATTTAAATGCTATAGAGTTTAGATAAAGAATTTGAAAAGAAAATATAAATAGATAAATATATTAACTGTAGAAATTTAATTTTGGATTTGCTGTAATATATATATATGTGTGTGTGTGTGTGTGTGTGTGTGTGTGTGTGTCTATATAAAGTTGGAATCTGAATTTATATAGATTTTCAAGCATATACGTAGTTTCAACAAAATAAAAATATTTTTATTCTAATAGTTTATTTTAAAAAAGAAAAGAATGGGTTTGATAATTAAGTTGTTTTAAATTAACTCATTTAATTATTTGGTGGCTAGAAATAAATTTTTGAAGGAAACTGTTGGTTTGAAATTTAAGTTTTGTTTAAAATAAATCATTCGATTAAATATAATTAATTAGCTAATTAAAATGTTAAAGGAAAATTTATTGTTCAAATTTTATTAAATGGAAATTGATAATTTAATTATTCCAATTATTAATAAACCATATAAATGTTTATTCAAGGTCAATAATTAAGGGATCAACTAGAGTTTGAAGTGGAATTGCAAATAAAAGCAAAGGTGAGTAAATCTAACTCAGCTGAGTTGTTATTAAATTTCAATAGTCAAATTTAAATGATTGTTTGAATGCTTGAATTGATTTGATGTGTGTTGAGAATTGATGATTTGGTGACTTTGGTTTATTGGATGGTTTCCAAGTAAATTGTTTTTTGACTCAAAATATTGGGGTTTAAATTGTTTTAAACTCAAAAAGTAAATAAGGGTCGAATTAAATGATTAAAGATTAAGTTAAGTAATGAAGTTTAGGAAATTAGAATAACCAGTGGGCGGTTTAATAAGTACTTACTTAAGTAATCAATAGATTATAATTATTTTGTGAAATAACTCAAGAGATTAATTAAATAGTTAATCAAGATATAATTAATTTTTTTAATGAAGTAAATTAAAGGAGTTAGATAATTATAGGACGAGGTTAATCGAGAATGATTAATATTTGATTGGATTAAAGTAATTGATTTTGATTAGAACAAATTAAAAATATAATTGGAAATCATTAATTTATATAATTAATGAAGTAATTAAAGTTTTAATTAATTAAGATTAATTAATTCATAATAAGTGACTTATGAGAAGTCAATTAAAATAAGTAATTAAGAATTAACATAATTGATTATGGTAAATTAATTTGTGAAGAAATTAAAGATTTCTCATTGATTTGGTAAGAATAATTAATATCGTGAAATTAATTAAAGAGAATTACGTGAATGGAATTGGAAGATAATTAACCCAGGGTTGTTAATCAAGAATGAATGGATATAGAAGGGTTGATTAAGTAATTGATTTGGAGTTAATTAATAATCTAAGTGAATGTAGTTAGAACGTTCCATTAAAATCGATTGAATTAATTTGTATGTGATTAAGCTTTGCTTATGGATGATTGAATGGTATGGGATACTATGAATGAGTTGATATCATTGATATGAAATGTTGTGAATTTCATTTGGATAATTTGGGATTAGGATGACATGAGATCCGAGGAGACCGGGGTCGGGTATTAGGAAATACCCGAAACCACTTTGGATTAAAAACAAATTGATGTGTGGAATCAATAGGTTGGAATAAAATGATTTAAGTGAATTGGATTATTTTATCTAAGTTTGGTACTTAGGAAATGGATGTGTGGAATTTGTGATGGCTATAACAAAAAAATTTGTGGCCTGAGAATTGGAATGAGTTACCCGGGTTTTATATAAGTTGTCTGCTTTGGGATTCCTTATTAGTTGAGTTTACTCACGCTGGTTTCCAGCCTGACCCGCGTGTTACTTTGGTGTAATGCTCGGGTCAGACCAACTAAGTTTTTGAATCCTGGAACCTATATAGGAAGGATCTTCAAGTATCTCTGTTTTTTTTAGAAATGCTACTCACAATATATACAAAACAGAGGTATGCTTTTGAACCTGAGACTTCTACCGATTTCAAACTGTTTAAGGAAGTAAGATTTACTCACTGATTTTTCTCTTTTATTTTTAAAAGGCAGAGACTGGAAGCTTGAATTGCTTTGTATACTTTGCACGGCAAATGTTGGAATGCTTGCTCCTTTAATTTTGAACTTCATGCATGCTACTTTGAAACTCCATATTCTAGAAATGCAGGTCTGTTTTGAATGCTACAGATTTGCCTTTGAATAAGAGTAAATTGATTGCAGGTTATATCTTGAAATTGAAACTTGTAAGCTTTGATTTTGCTTCTGATTTTCCTACTTGAACTCTATGATTTTGTTTGAAGTAATTTACAGGGTTTGATATAGTGGATTCCAGGTTTGGTTATTGCTTTTGGAAAAAATGTAAATAAACAAGAAAAAATGGGAGAGAGAGAATATAGACTTATATAAATAAAAATAATTAATGGATGTAATTAAAGGATAATCTCTTAAGGTTTTTTTTTTAAAATAAATAAATAAATAAATAAATAAATATTACTACTTAATGAAGTAATTAATGTTAAGAATCAATTAATGAAGTAATTAGAGATAAATTGAGTGGTAATTAAGAATTAAATTACATTGTAATTAATAATGGTTAATTTAAAACTTTAATTACGTAGAGAGGTAATTAGAAAATTGTTAATAGTTGATGACGGTCGTTAACTAGGGATTATGAAATGGTTAATTAAGACGATTAATTTAAGTCAATTAGTCAATTAATTAATTAAAGATGGTCAGTTAATGTAATTGATTAAGTATGATTACTTAGTGAGGTAATTATCGAAAAATTACCAAGTGTAATTAAGTAAGGAAACCACTTATTGAAGTAATTTGAAATTAATTGCTTAATGGAAGTAATTAAGCATTAATTACTTGGTGTAATTAATTAAAGGATTTATATAATTAATTAAGTAGTTAATTAATTAAGATAGATAATTATAGGATGGTTAATTGCTGTTATAATTAATTAAGGCTGGTTGAAGGAAATAATCAACAACGAGCTGTTAATTAATTTAATTAATTAATCTAATTAATGAAGTAATTAGAGGTTACATACTGAAGTTGTTTGAAGATAATTAAGTTGTGTTATTAAGTAAAGGATAATTACTTTATGTAATTGAGGGTAATTAATCAAGGATGATTAATTAAGATGGATAATTGGAGAATAATTAATCAATTTGCTATAATTAATTAACGATTAAACACGCAGGAATTATAAAGATTGTGTGATCAAAGTCTTTGCTTATGAATGGATGAATGTTATTGGATGTTTGTATTGTTGTTAGTCTTGGAAGATGATTGTGATGCTATGATGTTAGATATGGATTATCTACCTGAAAAAGAATTGCTATGTGAATCTGTTACTATGGGTATTCATGGAAATGTTTAAAGCTTTAACAGCTTTGTCTTATGTTGGTATTGAATTCGAAGAGACCGGAGTCGGGTGTTAGTGAATACCCGAAACCACTTCGATTCCTTATAGATTGATGTGTGGAATCGATAGGCTGATATGAAATGATTTATGTAAGTTGGTCCATTTAATCTAAGTTTGGCACTTAGAAATTGACGTGTGAAATAAGTAATGTCTATAACATCTTGTGAAGTTGTAATTGATAAGTTACCCCGGGTTTATATAAGTTGCTTGCTTCTGTATTCTTTTTAGATGGGTTTACTCACGCTGGTTTCCAGCCTGACCCGGGTGTTACTTCGATGTAATGCTCGGGTCAGACCGAGTATTACAGATTTTCAGGTAAGGACGTTCTGGAGCTCAGGAGACGAGCTGGATGGCAGGAACGTATGAGGTGCTTTGTTGTATTTATCTGGGACAAGTTAGTTTTTTTTTAATTGTCCGGTATTTGTGTAATGATGTAACTCTGATGTATAAACATATAAGTGTAATGATATAGTTCTTCTTGTAAAACTATTATTTATGCGATATTATATTTTATCCAGTGCGAATTTGAAATTGTGTGTCTCTTTTCTGTTCTTCTTCTATAACTTTCTTCTTTCTCTTTCTTCTTTTCACTAACTATCTGTAAATTTCGGCATCGAAATTTCCGGGTCGTTACAGACCGAGGTATTACAGATTTTTCAGGTAAGGACGTTCTGGAGCTCAGGAGACGAGCTGGATGGCAAGTACGTATAGAGTATTTCCGCTGCAGTATATTATTGTATAGCTCTGACATGATAATTGTATATATTTAGTGACTGTATAAATGTGAAACTCTGATGTATACTAAATGTAATTGATAGATATAGTATTTTTTTTTGTAAACTATTATTATTTATTATATTTTATCCGCTGCGAATGTGAGATGTTGGTGCTTTTGTTCTTCTTCTTCTTCTATCTCTTTCTTCTTTTCATAACTATCTGAGATTTTTGCGTTCGAAAATTTCGGGTCGTAACAGTTGGTATCAAATGTAATGACCCAAAATTTTCGAAGCCGGAAATTCCAGATAGTTATGAAAGAAAGAAGAAAGAGATAGAAGAAGAAGAACAGAAACACCCAATATCTCACATTCGCAACGGATAAAATATAATAATAAATAATAGCTTACAAAAGAATACTATATTTGTCGATTACATTTTAATACATCAGAGTTTCACATATATTCAAATGCTGGTCATATACAATCAATTTACCTCGGAATTACAATAATATAATTACAACGGAAATATTTTATGCGTTTTTGCCATCCAGCTCGCCTCCTGTGCTCCAGAATGTCCTTACCGGAAAATCTGTAATACTCGGTCTGACCCGAGCATTACATCAAAGTAACACCCGGGTCAGGCTGGAAGCCAGCGTGAGTAATCCCAACTAACAAGGAATACTAAAGAAATCAACTTATATAAACCCGGGGTGGCATATATCAATTTAACAAATTCGCAATTAGCTATAAACAATACTTATCCCATCATCAATTTGCTAAGTACCAACTTAGGTAAAATAATTCAATTCACTCAAATCATTTCATTCCAATCTATTTATTTACCAAAGCAATTTATATAAAAAAAATCGAAGTGGTTTCGGGTATTTCCTAATACCCGACCCCGGTCTCCTCGAAACTCATGTTATTCCAACCCAATTTATTCAATTGGAATACACAATTATCCATACCAGAGATATCTATCCATTCAAGACATCCAATATCATTCAATCGTCCACAAGCAAAGCTTGTTTGCTGCCGATATTAATTAAGTTAATTCTGAATGAATTTCTGACCTCAACCATTTAGAATTATCCACTTGTCACTAATAAATTTCCAAATCACTTAACCAATCAATCCCTCATTTCTCATCTTAATTAATCACCTTGGTTCAATTGTATATTTTCAGTTACATTCATATAACTATCTTTGTTTAATTACACGATATTAATTATTCTTATCCAAAATCAATAAGTATTCTTTAATTACCCCATAAATAAATTTCGTTTATTCTTAATTGCATATATGAATTAATTCGCATAAGTCCATTATTATGGGTTAATCAATCTTTGATTATACTATTAATTACAAAACCCAAGAATTTCAATTATAATTTTAATTTATCCCAATCAAATTTATTTATCTTAATTAAGCTACAATATTAATCATTTTTGATTAATTCCAAACTGTAATTAAATATTCTTTTATTTACTTCATTTAAATAAATCAATTACTCCTTTATTAACCATCTTAATTAATCTCTTGATTAGTTTCGCCGAGTAATTATATTTTATTAATACCATTAAGTAATTTCTATCAAACCATTCATTAATCAATTACATCCAACAATTATCACCAATTACTTCACCAAGTAAGTATACCATTATAAATACATTAGGTTGTTATACCACCCAAATTTCACAATTTATCATCCTTAATTAATTAGTAAAATTAATTACCCTAAATTAATCGCATTTATAAACCATTCAAACCCTCCACTAATGATCCATCATTTGCTATATTCATCATCCAATCCTTTAATTACTTCTCTAAGTAATTAATGTTAATTAATCACTTTGATTACAAATTAATTATAAATTATTTGATTTCTAATTACATAATTAATTTCTAAATTGTAACTAAAATTTATCCCTTATTACTCGATTAACTAATTCCTAATCACCGAATATCAATCCAGACTTACTGAATTATCAATTCTTAGTTACTATTTAATTTAACCCCGAATTGATATCCTTAATCCAAATCATAAACTTAAAGCTCTTAATAATGTAATTAATTAATTCATACATTAATTAATCAACTTATTTATTTAACTCTTTATTTACCTTACAGTTTATTGAATTTCAAATCATTCACATACACATATAAAATGTTTACTTTCGACATCATT
Source organism: Allium cepa (assembly GCA_030765085.1). Taxonomy (NCBI): domain Eukaryota; kingdom Viridiplantae; phylum Streptophyta; class Magnoliopsida; order Asparagales; family Amaryllidaceae; genus Allium; species Allium cepa. Next base: position 314,660,375 of record CM060937.1, read on the forward strand.
TCAATTTTCTTTTCGAATTAAGATTCCAAAGAATACAATCTAGTGAAGATCACTCACCTGAATTTCAGATTATCACCCACTGCTTCGGTCATGCGCTTGAACCCTATCTCGCGTCTTCTATTTACTGTGTGGCCCAAATCGAGAATCGCGATCCATCCCAAAGCAATCGAACGTGGAAACCTATCGAGCACCCCCTTCCCTTTGCGCCCCCTGTAACATCCCGCCATTTCGCATGATTTAAACAGACAAACATGTCGATTCAAACCATACGTAAGGGCGGAAGGATAAAATATAATAATAAAATATACAGTTTATAAAACTTAAAAAAAAACATTTGATTATATATTTACATAATACATATCAGAGTTACACATACCAATAATAATGTAGCGGAACAGTGTGTAGTGCACTAGTATAAATAATAATAATTTAAATCTTCGTCTTCGTCCTCCAGAGCTAAATCTTCCAATCCTGAAACGCTCGGACTGACCCGAGCGAATTTGAAAAGACAAAAAAGCTTGAGTCAGAACTAAAAAGATCTCATGTGAGTTAAATTAACAGAAATAAATATGAGTGCAGTAACTCAAGAGATGCTCGGGATTTACATCTCCTAAGGATCCGTTAAACTATTTACTATGTAGTATATTGCGCTATTATAATAGTGTCTATTTATAAAATAAACTTACTTTTTAATAGCGTTAAGGGGTTACCCGTATAGCCCTTAACACAAATAATGCCAATAGTCTATACAGTACCGTAATACCTCCTGATCGGGAGGCTACCAGAGGATACTCCATAGGTACGACACAAATAGAAACTCGTATATGGCGCGCTAGTGTAGGTAACACGGCACAACTAGGCAATGCCAGGGTAGATATACCAATTGCTATCCGGGCTGGTGGAAACGCGTAGCCGCAGCTACCGCCCACCTCGAACAAACTCCCCCAGAACAAAAATATAAGTGGCCAATGAATCAATCCAAAGTCAAAGTATAATATCGAAGAGGAGTGTCCGATCAGAGGAATGACCTTATTGGCCCGAGAATCGCTCCTGTTTTAGCCACCTTATGCCAACTCACGGGAGTTGGGTCCACGTATTTACCTTACAGGAAACGACGTCACCAACCTACTTCATTCTGGAATCTCCACCACGTACACGGTTGTTAAAGTGGTTTTCGAAGTTGGCAGAGAGTATGACAACTTCCGATCCCGGTCTCTTCAACAACCAAACGTTATTATAACACCGCGGTCCTTTAAAATAATTTATACTTTTAAAACCATAATATAATATCCATTTCAAAACCATATAAATATGATATCATTTCCTTTATAACCCAAAACAATATGATATCATCTTTATTTTCCAATATATTCTTTCCAAAAATCATAGTGGTTTCAAAGTAAAATATTTAGAAATCAAAACTCTTGAATATAATATTTCCAAATTTTACTACCTTGAAAACCGTAACTTTGAACAAATTCAATCTCTCAAATGGTTAAATATTAAATTACTTTTATAAAACAAAATAGCTTCTTTACATTTCACAAATCAATTCCAAATATCGATTTAAACTTCCAAATGCCATTTTAAATTTTTACGTTTCAAAGCTTTAAATATTACACCATTTCAAAAACAAACTCATTGCCCATCCCATATATATCAAATTCAATTTCTTATTATTTGGACTTGAAATGTTTACTTAATGAATTCAATATACTATAAGTAAAACTTATAACGTCACATAATTGGATAATCTTTCAATTTATTAAACTTGATATATTCATTTAAATCAACCTGATATTCATTCAAACCACTTTACACAAAAATCAAGTTACAAAAATCATATCCTTTTAAAAATTCTAACTTTTCATTTAGTTTCAATTTAACTTAATATTCATCTTCCAACCCTACTCTTTTTTTTTAGTCATTAAAACTCCAGAAATTTAATTTTAAATAAATTCTTGATCGTATTTGATCTCGAAAATCAAACATTATTTTATACTTCAAATCAAATTTATACAAAGCTTAAAAACCAAAAATATACTATATATATAAATAATCAAATCAATATCCCATAAACCATACATACATATATATATATCTTTACAAAACCATAGTAAAACATTTCAAAATTAATTTTATATATTTACCGCGGTGCCTGTATAAAATTTTCTACCCTATGGTCAAGTGATACGGATGTTTATCATTTCAATCCGCAATTTAAAATAAAAATGCGGTTATATATCATTTCAAACCGCAATCCCGAATGAATGAAATGCATAGCAACTTGCAATTAATAAAATAAATCATCCATTCATCCATCAAATCATACACCCATTTATCACAGTCATCATCCAATTTCAAACAATCAACAATACATAACAGGTGATAAATAATGTTGTCAATTATCAGTTTATACAAAAAATAAATTTAATAACTGTTAATTGGCAGTTTATATGCAAAAATAAACGTAAATTTAGCTGGCAGTTAATATGAAATAAAAATTTAACATAACTATGACTGGCAGTTAATATGCAAGTCAATAAATTCTAACTGTCAAATTTATGCAATAAATAAAAAAATTAACAGTTAAATTAAATAAATGCAATTTAACAGAGATAATGAATAAAACATGCCAAACAGTCATAAATAAATTTCTACTCATATCTAAAATTAATTTAACAGACATAAGAAGTTTTAGAAGTTGTGAGTGGGTTAAAACACTCATCTCTTGAATTTAAATTGGATTTAAGTCTCAGAATCCATCCAAACCAGTGTCATCAAGTCTGGAATCCCAATACGAAACTAGCGGAGAAAACCGCGTGTGAATCGGGTTTCGTATGTGAAAGTTATACCATTAAACGCTTGAAAATTTAAATTTAAATTAAACAAGAAAATAAACAACACTCACCCAACACATTCATGCCACGTCAACAACTATTCTACTGCCCTCTCTCGCGTTGACCGTAGGCTCCAACATCACGTAAATTACTGAACCCAATAAGATGTCGTTGACCATACTTTGACCGTCGATTTCGACCCCTAGCCGCTGCCGATTGCCACGCCGCCACCCCCATAGGGTTCGCCTTGTTCTCCCCTACCCACAGCTGGTGGCCGCACGCCTCTGCAGCCCAAAATCGCCGCGCCGCCGAACCCATTTCCGTAACCCTAATTCGACAATTCCATCACATCTAACCGTCGATTCACCGCAAAACCTACATGGATGCACTCCCCTCGGCTATCTCCATAATACCCAGAAAGCAATTGATGATCCGACAAATTTTTGTGACGCCTTGATGAACGGCCGGTACTGTTTTAAATTTTTTCTAGGAAAACGGTGCATCGAATGGAAAAACGAATGCCACCAGTAGATTACGTTCGTCGATGTAACAACCCGCATATTTATCGGTTGTATATTTAAATATTTTATTTAAATATAACATCATTTGTCGAATTATGGTCCGAAAAGTTACTTTCTGCAAACGGTCGAATTGGGTCTCAAGACCACTTCCATTGAATTCAAAACGTCGTTTGCGATCTTTTTGAGTATAATCTTTGATATGTTTGGAGTAAGTTGAATTTTGACTCTTTTTCTAGTTGGGTTTTGGGTTTGGGTTCAGCCCACTAGCTAACTAAACCCACTTAACACCTCTACTTCAGCCCTCTCCTCTTCATTCATCTCCATTTCATTTCATTTCTCAAGCAAACTAAAAATGGGGGAAGGAAGTGGAAATAGAAATTAGCAAGCCCTAGTTCTTCTTGCATCTTGATTCTTGCTCCAAAATCCAAGTGAAGCCATAGGTAAGCTTCATCACCATCTTCTCCATCTCTTCTCCTCTTCAATTTCAGTAATTTCCTAACCCTAACTTAGGAAATACTTGCTTTGATTCTAGACGGAAGCTTGTAGTATTGAAGTGGAGTGTAGTTGGTTGATGCCTTGCATTTGTGGTTCTTCATCTTCTTTGTTTTGTGTAAAAAGGTGAGTTTTTAACTCACATCTACCTCTCTTGCTATCATTGATGTTGGGTATGATTTCCTAACAAATATTCATGTGCTATTGCTTTGATTTGAAAAAGATTTGGAATTCATTTGATAAGGGCGAGAATTGCTGGAAAACAGCCTTCGACCGACCGAGCGCAGGCTCCGGTCGACCGACCTGCTTCCAGGCCACTTCTTTGCTTCTGTTTTGGGTGCAGGAAATTGGCTTCGGCTGACCGACCCAGGAAGTACGGTCGACCGACCTGCTACCCCGAGCCATGTTTTGTTTTCTGCATCTGGCCAGCCGACCGACCCAGTAGTCCGGTCGACCGACCTACTCTGTTCTGCCTGTTTTGCCTATTTTGCATATTTGATTGGTTTTCCGGATTTTATCGATTCAAGTTGGTTTTTAGTGTTTTTTATTACATCTTTGATTTTGATAACTTATTTTGTCTTCATTCACGGGTTTTATAAATAATACCTCTAAATCGTATTAAAAGCTTCCGTCTCCAATTCATAAATTCTATTTATAATGCACACACACGATTTCGCACTTCGAGCGAAGTGGAAGGAAGATTAAATGGTTAGGTAAAACACGGACCATGAATCCATGCGTTTATCTTTCTGATTAATCCCCGACCTATTCAATTGATCGTTTTGACCTTCGGGTTTGGTTCACCGATGATATGAGGTGAACTTTGTACTGCTTTGAGTGTGAAAATGACTGACGGATAGTAAACCGTTTAGTGCGAACGAGTGGTTATGGGACGCACGTTAACACTTTTCGGATTCCTTTTCGAGAGTTGTGACACATTCCGCCAGTTAGTGGTGTCCACACCACTACGGTTTGTTGCCCTATAAGGTATCACTCCGATGTTGGCCTTATGTGCCGCATGGGTGATATTGGGTTTGTGCCTTTAGTATCGCTTTTGGAGTGGTTTCTTCACCACCGCTCGAGAGATATTGGAGTGGTTCGTTCACCACCGATCAAGATGTGACGACCGCCCATGACTCCCGCACCAAAACAAGAGAAAAGAGCGCTGAAAGGCGTGCCAGGTAGCCATGGACAGTAATCAGGATAAAATAAAACAGCAAACTCTATCGTACATCTCACAGCGCATGGATAAAATACAATAGAGAAATATATAGTGAAGCTCCATAGCAGAAAATCACCATATAAGCATCATAGTAGTTTTATACAAACGTATGAATCATCCATACATCCAAGCCTCACTACATAACACTCAATCAGATACAACAGCGGAACACCCAGTACATATAGTAAGAAAACTAATATGCAAAGCCTCCTGCTCGTCTTCGTCATCCTCAGCGTAGATCTCTAAGAACAGCACCTGTCAACTGCTACCTAGTCTGCCCATCCCAACATGGATGAACAGCCCAAGGTAATAAGAGGAGACATAAAACCTTGAGTCAGACAAAGTCTTAGTGAGTAGTAAATCAACTATCAAACATACCAAAAGAGCATAAAGGATAAAAGGAATAGGAACCAAACCATCCCACTCCACCTCTTTCTACAGTGATAGCCCCCAGACACACACCAAGGAGAAGTAAGCATAACACAGCAGACAATTAAGGTAAAGCAATACTCACTCGAGTCAAGGGCGATGTTTTCCAAATACAAACCCCCAGGCCTAAACCAAGATCAGATAAGCACCTAGAAAATACCGCTCTTGAGAACGAATGATAATACAACCAAACATCCATGACTCTGGCTATCACTGTTATTTTTGCCATGATTTCACCGTTAATTGAATGACCACCTGTCAAGGGCTAATGGTAACCCTGGTTCTAGACATAACTCCGCACGTCGTCGTAGCCCGTGCCTAGGAATTTTCGCAACTACCCAGAGTACTAGCACGTCGTCGCAGCCCGTGCTTGGAACGTCGTCGCAGCCCGTTCCAACGTACTCTTGCTTTGAGCATGCTAGAACCTTCAACAACGATAAGATCTCAGCCTCCTAGTCATCCTCCTCGACGACTATTTCCATAATAGCTCAAGCACCTCTCAAGCTAACCATTATCACCGACCCGGATCGCATCACCGAGTTATCAACATAACTTTGCACGTCGTCGCAGCACGTGCTTGGAACGTCATCATGACCCGTCCCATCTCAACATCACACTTTGCTTCATCGCATCATAGCAAAGTTCCATCACGATCTCATGCCTTGTCTCATCACATCATAGCAAAGACCATCATCATCGAATCCATCCATATGAGCTTCCACATCCGCTTCATATGTCACCGGCAGCTTTCACCATTCAAGAGCCTTTCCACTTAGCTTTTGAATCCTCTCCAACCATCTTGTTCCAAATCAACCATTTGCTAACTTGAAACAATCTAATCAATCATACATCCAAACATTCAAGCATTCAAACAAGATCTAATAAGCAATATTATCTATAGTGGCAATTTCGTAAATAAATGAGCATAAGTCTAACATACATGAAATCATAGTTTTAAGCATAGATCTATCAAATATAAAACATGGGTTTTGTTTCTATAACTTAATAAATGAACTTGCATAGATAAACATCTTCACAACAATGGATCTATACTTGGATCTAAGGAAAATGCACAAAATCACTATCTACAACACTCCAACAAACCACCAATCCAATATACTCCTTTGGGTCCGCGTGAGAGATAACTACCACTCACCAAATCACCTAAACACCTCAAAAACTAAACACTTCAGATCTGGACAGCGAAGATCAAGGCTTGATCCGGCGAAATCTCGCTTAAAACGATGAAATCTAGCTTCGTTGGATGAAGATCTTCAACTTTGTCTCTTGGATCTTCAATCTCAATCTTCGATCTTGGATGGATGTTAGAATTAGATTGGAATAGAGAAAAGAAGATGAAGAAATGTTGTAGTCGAGTTCCCGAAATGGCAGCACTTCGTCGCTTCAAAAACCGGTGCCAAAAAGTGAGCCAAACCCCTCTATTTATAGGCTGAAACCACTATGAGTCGTCGCCCCTTAGGTCGTTGCCGACCCACCCCTTGAGTCGTCCCCGACTCATCATCATGCCGACTCAACAAAACACAGGGACTCACGTCTAACCTGTACGCGACTCACCCCAGACACGACTCAACACCCCTAACGACCTAACAATAGCCGACTCAACAATCCAACCAATACGGCCTAACGACTTATCCCTTCCTGCCGACTCAACCACTCACTCTTATGGCCGACCTAAGCTCTAACCGACCTAACACATAAACCACTCCAAGACTCAACAGGTACACGACCTAACGACCTAACAGAGATACCACATGGCCGACCTAACACTCCCTGCCGACCTAAGCCTCTACCGACTCATCACATATACGACCCATCTAGTAACCCTTTATCTCTTAAGTCGGTCCTTCTATGGGTTGCTGTTCCCCTCTTGAGTCGGTCTTCTCTTAAGTCGGTCACCACCCTTTAAACCGTTAACTCGCCTACGACTTAAGCTATAACTCGGCAACCCTTAGGTCGTTACTTCCACAAATCTCTGAGTCGGCCCTCTATAAGTCGGTCACGACTCAAAACTCTGACTCCCTAATTCAACACTTACCTTCCTTAAGTCGGCAACATCCCTAAGTTGTATGAACGACTCATCGACCTAAGCTTTACTCAAGCCAATTCCTACACGACTCAAGTACCCAATAACTTACTCTGAACAACTTATCAACAATACGACTTAAAGCAACTATTTTATGATTTTGTCGACACGTAAAATACGGGTCGTTACACAAGAGGTATTGGAGTGGTTCTTTCACCACCGCTCAAGAGGTATTGGAGTGGTTTCTTCACCACCGCTCAAGAGATATTGGAGTGGTTTCTTCACCACCGCTCAAGAGATATTGGAGTGGTTTCTTCTCCACCGCTCAAGAGGTATTGGAGTGGTTTCTTTCTTCACCACCGCTCATGATGTTTCATTTATATGTATATTCCCTTGGTATCGCCCATCGGTGTTGGTCTCTTTGAGCCGCATGATGTGTAGCGGTTACCTTGTGGAACTTGTAAACCTTATGGGTATCTGTTATTTGCCTTTTGGCTTGTTTTGGGATATTCCTATCCTTTGTTTCTCTGAGTTGCCGATGATACGACGCTTGTTCTATATGATTCATCTTTTGCTGATGATTGTGTTATCTCCTTTAGAGATATTTGTTATACTTTGTAACCTTGCAGGTTTATGATTGTTCAGTTTATCTAACTGATTTGTTTAGCTAGACTGACCCGGGTATTTTATACTCGGGTCAGACCGAGATGTTTCAGGTTAGGTGCTTTTGGACTTAGCCTCTTTTGCTTCCGCATGGACTATTCAGCTTGTTCCTTTTTGTTATAGCTTTTGTGTAGTCCTATCATGTTGTAACTCTGATATTTATTCTTGTGAACTCGTCTGTATATTGTGATCTGCTATACCACTTGATATGTATCATTTTGTATACTCTGTTATGTATCTATATATGTGTATGTGATGATTTACTGTTCTGTGATGTATATTACATTTGAGTTGTTATATTCTGTTCTGATGGGTCCTATAGCCATTGTAGTCTTGCTTTAAATATTTATTGAATACGTCGAACTGTTTGTGATTCTACTTTTCGACGTGTTTAGTGAATAGTTAAGGTAAGATTACACATGGTCGCTCCTATCCAGCCTTATTCTCCGTGTTAGCAGACGGTATTATCTATACAATACTCTTTGCTGACGTGGGTATAGAGGTGGGGCGTCACAGTTTGGTATCAGAGCTGTGTTCAGAACAAAATATGATAAACACAGAATAGAGCACATATTACGATACATCAGAGTGTGATAAGTGATACAAATCTTTGAATCATCGTGTCTTTCTATTCTTTCTGTGCCTTTGGAGGTAGAAAGGATCTAGGAATACGTCTAGGAATTTTAATTCGTAGTATTCCGTATTGAAATATCTACCTTGTGATTATCCATCTATTTTGGTAGGTCTCTATTTTCTTTGTGATTTTGATTCCAATTTGATGGTATCATTTTATTCTTTAATCCCTCATGACGAGGAAAGTGTTGTTTCTTTCATTCTTGTAATTTGAGAATTTTCTGACATTTTGGTCTTTTCTTAGGGTTATCACCTAAGCAATCTTTTAAGTAGTGTTAAGGTCTTTTTAGCTCGACCTTACCACTGGTTTTCATTTGGTTACGAGTTGAGGAAGTCAGCACTCCACTTACCGCATTCCGCACTCGTTGTGATTCTTATGAATGATTTGTTATGTCATTCAGTTTGTCTAGCTCATTTCATCCATTTTATGAATCGAGTATTCTGTGAATATCTCGATGATTCCATTTTGGTATTTATTGGTTTTGGATGGAAATTAGCAATTTAAAATTTTTGCAAATCTTTTTCATAAGATAAATATAAATGGGATTTGTGTTCTTAAAACGAACAAAGTGAATTTTTAAGAAGTTTTTAGAAACATGTTTATCTTATAAAAGATGGTTTTGTGATTGTATTGCCCATTAAGTGCTTTAAGAATTCTGGTCGATGCGCTTGATCAACGTTATCGATAGGAATCTCCTAAACGCTTTGATGAGACAATTTGACACAATAAATTGGTTTGAAATAAGGAAATTTTTCTCGAAAAATGATTTCATGAAGGTAATTGAAATTTTGAAGCTTTAGCTTTTTGGGTAAAGAATTTTGTTCTCCTCACCAATCATAATTTTTGAATGTTTATTTTCTCATAGGGAACTTAATGTTGGTTCGAGTTCCTAGCATCTTATGGTCTTGATATTTTAATTCCCGTAAGGGGGATCGTGTTGCCAATGCATTTAGTTGTAAGCAACAAGTGATTGTTTCTTTGTTGATGTCCGAATGGAATGATCTCTTTACCAAGTTCATCGGACGTTTTGTTGTACTTCATTTTGTTGAGCTTTGGTTCATCTGACGTATTGTTTGTACCACGTCGGTGTTCCAAATTATTTTGAGCTTAGGAATCCATAGAATTCTCTAAGCAAGCAAGTTTAGGCTTATCATTTCGTGCACTTTATGGTGAAATTCTTATTCTGTTATTCTTTTGTGTGATATGCTTTTATGGTTGTTACTCTGTATTTTCTTCTTAAGAATTGCGAGGACGCAATTTCTTTAAGGAGGGGAGTTTGTAACAACCCGCATATTTATCGGTTGTATATTTAAATATTTTATTTAAATATAACATCATTTGTCGAATTATGGTCCAAAAAGTTACTTTCTGCAAACGGTCGAATTGGGTCTCAAGACCACTTCCATTGAATTCAAAACGTCGTTTGCGATCTTTTTGAGTATAATCTTTGATATGTTTGGAGTAAGTTGAATTTTGACTCTTTTTCTAGTTGGGTTTTGGGTTTGGGTTCAGCCCACTAGCTAACTAAACCCACTTAACCCCTCTACTTCAGCCCTCTCCTCTTCATTCATCTCCATTTCATTTCATTTCTCAAGCAAACTGAAAATGGGTGAAGGAAGTGGAAATAGAAATTAGCAAGCCCTAGTTATTCTTGCATCTTGATTCTTGCTTCAAAATCCAAGTGTAGCCATAGGTAAGCTTCATCTCCATCTTCTCCATCTCTTCTCCTCTTCAATTTTAGTAATTTCCTAACCCTAACTTAGGAAATACTTTCTTTGATTCTAGATTGAAGCTTGTAGTATTGAAGTGGAGTGTAGTTGGTTGATTCCTTGCATTTGCGCTTCTTCATCTTCTTTGTTTTGTGTAAAAAGGTGAGTTTTTAACTCACATCTACCTCTCTTGCTATCATTGATGATGGGTATGATTTCCTAACAAATATTCATGTGCTATTGCTTTGATTTGAAAAAGATTTGGAATTTATTTGATAAGGGCAAGAAATGCTGGAAAACAGCCTTCGGCCGACCAAGCGCAGGCTCCGGTCGACCGACCTGCTTCCAGGCCACTTCTTTGCTTTTGTTTTGGGTGCAGGAAATTGGCTTCGGCTGACCGACCCAGGAAGTACGGTCGACCAACCTGCTACCCCGAGCAATGTTTTGTTTTCTGCATCTGGCCAGCCGACCGACCCTGTAGTCCGGTCGACCGACCTGCTCTGTTCTGCCTGTTTTGCCTATTTTGCATATTTGATTGGTTTTCCGGATTTTATCGATTCAAGTTGGTTTTTAGTGTTTGTTATTGCATCTTTGATTTTGATAACTTATTTTTGTCTTCATTCACGGGTTTTATAAATAATCCCTCTAAATCGTATTAAAAGCTTCCGTCTCCAATTCATAAATTCTATTTATAATGCACACACACGATTTCGCACTTCGAGCGAAGTGGAAGGAAGATTAAATGGTTAGGTAAAACACGGACCATGAATCCATGCGTTTATCTTTCCGATTAATCCCCGACCTATTCAATTGATCGTTTTGACCTTCGGGTTTGGTTTACCGATGATATGAGGTGAACTTTGTACTCCTTTGAGTGTGAAAGTGACTGACGGATAGTAAACCGTTTAGTGCGAACGAGTGGTTATGGGACGCACGTTAACACTTTTCGGATTCCTTTTCGAGAGTTGTGACACATTCCGCCAGTTAGTGGTGTCCACACCACTACGGTTTGTTGCCCTATAGGGTATCGCTCCGATGTTGGCCTTATGTGCCGCATGGGTGATATTGGGTTTGTGCCTTTAGTATCGCTTTTGGAGTGGTTTCTTCACCACCGCTCGAGAGATATTGGAGTGGTTCTTTCACCACCGCTCAAGAGGTATTGGAGTGGTTTCTTCACCACCGCTCAAGAGGTATTGGAGTGGTTTCTTCACCACCGTTCAAGAGATATTGGAGTGGTTTCTTCACCACCGCTCAAGAGGTATTGGAGTGGTTTCTTCACCACCGCTCATGATGTTTCATTTATATGTATATTCCCTTGGTATCGCCCATCGGTGTTGGTCTCTTTGAGCCGCATGATGTGTAGCGGTTACCTTGTGGAACTTGTAAACCTTATGGGTATCTGTTATTTTCCTTTTGGCTTGTTTTGGGATATTCCTATCCTTTGTTTCTCTGAGTTGCCGATGATATGAGGCTTGTTCTATATGATTCATCTTTTGTTGATGATTGTGTTATCTCCTCTAGAGATATTTGTTATACTTTGTAACCTTGCAGGTTTATGATTGTTCAGTTTATCTAACTGATTTGTTTAGCTAGACTGACCCGGGCATTTTATACTCGGGTCAGACCGAGATGTTTCAGGTTAGGTGCTTTTGGACATAGCCTCTTTTGCTTCCGCATGGACTATTCAGCTTGTTCCTTTTTGTTATAGCTTTTGTGTAGTCCTATCATGTTGTAACTCTGATATTTATTCTTGTGAACTCGTCTGTATATTTTGATCTGCTATACCACTTGATATGTATCATTTTGTGTACTCTGTTATGTATCTATATATGTGTATGTGATGATTTACTGTTCTGTGATGTATATTACATTTGAGTTGTTATATTCTGTTCTGATAGATCCTATAGCCATTGTATTCTTGCTTTAAATATTTATTGAATACGTCGAACTGTTTGTGATTCTACTTTTCGACGTGTTTAGTGAATAGTTAAGGTAAGATTACACATGGTCGCTCCTATCCAGCCTTATTCTCCGTGTTAGCATACGGTATTATCTATACAATACTCTTTGCTAACGTGGGTATAGAGGTGGGGCGTCACAGTCGAGAACATCAACATATATTTTTTTGAGAATTTTCTGAGGTGTTTGAAATTTTAGCTTTGATTTGTATTTGAAATTAGATCTGAAATTTGCATCCATTGAGGAAGAGAAAGAATTGAGGAAATGAACGTACAACAAATGAGCATAGAATGGAGGCTAGGGTTTATCACAGCCTATTTATAGACAAACAGCAATAGAATAGGTGGGCATGAATTTATAAACGTTCTAAACGGCTGTTGGCCCCAAAAGCCTGTTCTGATCCCGGAATAAAATTTATTAAAACCATATATCCGGATAGGTAATTTAAAATATTCTGAACGCGATGGAAAAAGTTTCACGTCAAAATTCGATCATATGAAGAAGTTATGATGAAAACAATATTTTCAAATTGATTTCAAATCTATTTCAATTAAATCGATTTCAAGGCGTTTCACGTTCGTAAGATCAAACGATAAGTCCGATCGCTACGAAACTTGAAACACTGCAATAATTTACCGATACGGATCCGATGAAACCTTGTTTCGTCGAAATCGAGTCCGTGACCAAAATGGCTATTTTTATGTTAATTAAATAAATTGATTAAATCAAATTTTATATTTTAAATTCTAAAATTTACAATTTATCAACTTTATATTACTCAAACACTTACAATGATTTACACAAAGTTAGATGTCAAATAAATGTTGATTCAATCATATGTTTCAGCGTAAATTCAATTTTTATTATATACATCGAATTAAAAATTATACTTTCAATAATTACACTGAAATCACCATTCATTCTTCTTATTCAATTTATCATTTGATTGCAATTAACCTTTTATCATCAATTAAGTTCCGATATATTTATAGACTTTATTTTCCATTAATTGCCTAAATTTATTTACGTCGCATTAAATTTATATTTATTGCAATGATTTCAAATTTAACTGAAGGAACTAAGTATGTAACTCAAAATAGTTGTTGTAAGACTCTCAATCCCACATTAATCGTTATTAATTAAAGTGGAACATCAATAAATTTCATTTATTGATTTTAAAATTTTGCTATTCAGTAAACACATTAAATGGGTAAACATAACCTTTGAATTAAAGTGCATTTCTCATGCATGCTTCATCTTATACAAATTTCCCTTTATTGGCCAAATCATATTAACAAAACAAAATAAAATATATGAATGGTTAAATTTTTCAATTATCTCACATTAATCCTAAATCACCGACTTACAATTTATTTTTAATTACAAGATTTGCATTGATTACATCAAATTGAAATTTAATACGTATTACTTCTCAAATAAAATAAATCTTTGGATTTAAATTCCCAAATCCGCAAATTAAGTCCTACCACAAATCTATGCTTTCATTATTTTACGTTCACACTTCCGTTACTCTATAATTAATCACCAAGTAACGTTATCATAAACCAACATAAATTAATACATTAAATCCTTACATTTATTTCTCTATATCCTATTTGTTCCAACTTTATTTATTAATGCTATTTCCTTATTTTGGTTATTACTTATCAACTTGCTCAAACCTTACTACCTAAATTTCTGTTATTGTAAACCATAAATAATTTCATCAAAATTAAATATAAATTCCAAATTAAATCACCCATAATTCCACGCTTATAACTAAGTCCTACATTTGAATAAACTTATTAAATTGAAATGTTCATTAAAGTTTATAAATTAGCAACTTGTATTGATTTTATACAATCGCCATTTACTTTACATTTCATTGCTATTCAATATATATTTATTCATAAATCAATTCGATATTTATTCTTCTTACCTTCTCTTTGATAAGTAACCTAGTATACATTTACGCTCATTCATTTATGGGTATTAAATTAAATTTATTAGCTAATACCATCATTATTACCATTAATTACAATTGCATTCCCAATTTTATTCAATATCCTGAATAAATCACATATATATTAATCAAATCCTTACCTTTGTATTTCGCATATTCCATTAAAAATCAAATCATAACATTTAAATGATTTTAATGAATTGGAATGTCATTCAAGTCATAAATTATTATCTTGCATTAACCTGATTACTTAATTTATTCCAATTACCATTTACACTCTTTTATTGCATTAAATCAATTTAATAATTTAACAAATTTCTCATATTAAATTTTATATCCAGGTAAGAATCTTTTCCTACTTAATTCATTTGAATTTCATTCCAATTTCTATAAATAGGATTTAAGTCACCATTTATAAAATTTATTTTAGCCCTCATTTACATTTATATTCAAATGCGACAAATTCCACTATTACAAATTAATTTCAATATATAATCTAATTTGTAAATTTTTAATTATCCTTGATACATATAATTTTCAACATTCCCTTTCATATAAATAAATAATATTTCTATTTCTTTCTAAACTTAAAATAAAATCCTATTAATTTAATTCATTCTAAACATCGAATTTACACGGGTCGTTACAATCTCCCCCACTCAAAACTTTTCGTCCTCGAAAAGGAAAAGAAGAGAAAAAAAGAATTAAATACAATACAGCTTATCCAAAATTATTTAATCTTATAAACAATTAAATTTAAAAATTAATTACTTTGAATAAGATATCTTAATTTATAACTATTTAATCCTTTATATTTAAATTATTAAAGTTTGGAAAAACATTTTTAAAATATTTCTAAGATACTTCATTTTCTTATATAATCCAAAGGGTTACAATTTATATAAAGTGAATTTTTTTTTAAGTGGCTTCAATCACTTCAACAAATCAATACAACATCCATCAATTTCAACAACCAGCATACCCAAGAAATTCAAAGCAACCATTCAATCAAACAAACAAATAGTCGTTCGGGTTCAAACTTTTAAATCGTACGGAATGAAGAATAAACAACTAGCGCATCATTTACTCAACAGCCTCAGATAAAACTAAATAGATTATTCTTTCATCCAATCCCAATTTTGAAGCATCTTACCCAAAAAACCATAACCAAACAACAACCATTCAAACCAACAAATCAAATTAACTTAGTATAAATTTTATTTTATACATCAGTTGTTCGATTATCTTTTTATTTATACAGTGATTCATTGTTTTAATTTACATTTACTCATTAAATGTTTGCTTCATTTATTTTTCCCATTACTTACAATTATTCAATTCCATTAACTCAGGTCATGCTAGTTCTTTTTATCTCATTATACTTATTTATTCATTTATTGCATGCACTTGTTTAATTTGTTAGCATTTCCATTTTATTTACTTAAGTTGATATTCATCTATTCGAAGTACTTACCTTAAATTTTATTTGCTTATAGTAAGATTTCAATTGTAACTTAAGTTGATAACACTAAATTCTCATTTATAATAGCAATGTCATTGAATAATTTTTACTATTTCAAATTTCTACTTGTATAATATTCAATTACAATCTCTTATTAAACATTTCAACTTTTAATATTTGGTAAGTTATATATGTTATTTAAGAGTATAGTTGAAAGTTATACAAGTTTGTTCTATTTCCTTAAATTAAATTAAAGTTCAATGATAATAATCTTTATTTCATAGGTTACAAATTTCAAATTTCATTTGATACCATTTATAACCTATCATTAAATCTCTTACCTAAATTCTAGAGGTTTCAATTTTATTACTTACTTACCTTTCATTTTACTACAATAATTGAAACAATTAATTAACGGAAATTTAAGAGTTAAATACCGGGTTAAATTTTAAATTATTTTAAAATAATAGATAAATATATGCTTACAACTTATATATCTCTCGTTATATTTAAAACAATTCAAAATTTATATATTTCTCAAAATGAATCTGTAGTAAAACTAATACAGTGGCCTTCCCCCTTCGAAACTCGAAAATGAAAGTCGATGATGCGGCCGCCATCATCGAAATTATTTTCCAGCGACAGAGAGGAAAGTACAAAACTTATTTCTTTCTAGAATTTCTTTAAAATCATACTTTCAAATTTTATTGAAATATTTATATCAGAAAATACTTCTAAAATATTATTATTATATTCCAAATCATTTGAAAGAAGTTTTCAAAAACCCCGGAACTTAATTTCTAAATTCCCAAATTACATTTATTTATTTTTAATCTTATTTACCTGTTATTTATAAATTTTATTCCTAACAACCAATATATTGCAACCAAATATAGATATCATTTGAAAATTTTATTTTATATATAGAAAATATAATAGAAAAAATTATTTCATTCACCTATATTAAAACAAATATTATGTCGGTCTGTCCTATTAGTGTTTAGAAATCCCTATTGATGTCACAGCGTCCCATGCATCAACCAGAATTTATATATACAAAATGGAACAGAGTAACACAATATTAAAATCTTTTTATAACACTAACAAGTACGCTCTCTCATATATATACACTCAGCGACTCCCATAGGGTATTACTAAACTATTAGTAAAGAGTCAAACCCCACAAAGCTAAGGTTTATCGCTAAACCAAAGCATTGATACCAGATGTAACATCTCGCCTTTTCGCATGATTTAAACAGACAAACATGTCAATTCAAACCATACGTAAGGGCGGATTGTTAAGGGTAAATAAGAAAAACAGAGAAGAAATAAAACAAAATAGAATCTCACAGCGGAAGGATAAAATATAGTAATAAAATATACAATTTATAAAACTTTTAAAAAAAACATTTGATTATATATTTACATAATAAATATCAGAGTTACACATACCAATAACAATGCAGCGGAACAGTGTGTAGTGCACTAGTATAAATAATAATAATATAAATCTTCGTCTTCGTCCTCCAGAGCTAAATTTTCCAATCCTGAAACGCTCGGACCGACCCAAGCGAATTTTAAAAGACAAAAACACTCGATTCAGAACTAAAAAGATCTTATGTGAGTTAAATTAACAGAAATAAATATGAGTGCAGTAACTCAAGAGATGCTCGGGATTTACATCTCCTAAGGATCCGTTAAACTATTTACTATGTAGTATATTGCGCTATTATAATAGTGCATATTTATAAAATAAACTTACTTTTTAATAGCGTTAAGGGGTTACTCATATAGCCCTTAACACAAATAATGCCAATAGTCTATATAGTACCGTAATACCTCCTGATCGGGAGGCTACCAGAGGATATTCCATAGGTACGACACAAATAGAAACTCGTACAAGGCGCGCTAGGGTAGGTGACACGGCACAACTAGGCAATGGCAGGGTAGATATACCAATGGCTATCCGGGCTGGCGGAAACGCGTAGCCGCACCTACCGCCCACTTCGAACAAACTCCCCCAAAACAAAAATAAAAGTGGCAACTGAATCAATCCAAAGTCAAAGTATAATATCGAAGAGGAGTGTCCAATCAGAGGAATGACCTCATTGGCCCGAGAATCGCTCCTGTTTTAGCCACCTTATGCAAACTCATGGGAGTTGGGTCCACGTATTTACCTTACAGGAAACGCCGCCACCAACCTACTTCATTCTGGAATCTCCACCGCGTACACGGTTGTTAAAGTGGTTTTCGGAGTTGGCAGAGAGTATGACAACTTCCGATCCCGGTCTCTTCAACAACCAAACGTTATTATAACACCGCGGTCCTTTAAAATAATTTATACTTTTAAAACCATAATATAATATCCATTTCAAAACCGTATAAATATGATATCATTTCCTTTTAAAACCCAAAACAATATGATATCATCTTTATTTTCCAATATATTCTTTTCAAAAAATCATAGTGGTTTCAAAGTAAAATATTTAGAAATCAAAACTCTTGAATATAATATTTCCAAATTTTACTACCTTCAAAACCTTAACTTTGAACAAATTCCATCTCTCAAATGGTTAAATATTAAATTGCTTTTATAAAACAAAATAGCTTCTTTACATTTCACAAATCAATTCCAAATATCGATTAAAACTTCCAAATGCCATTTTAAATTTTTACGTTTCAAAGCTTCAAATATTACACCATTTCAAAAACAAACTAATTGCCCATCCCATATATATCAAATTCAAATTCTTATTATTTAGACTTGAAATGTTTACTTAATGAATTCAATATACTTTAAGTAAAACTTATAACTTCACATAATTGGATAATCTTTCAATTTATTAAACTTGATATATTCATTTAAATCAACTTGATATTCATTCAAACCACTTTACACAAAAATCAAGTTACAAAAATCATATCCTTTTAAAAATTCTAACTTTTCATTTAGTTTCAATTTAACTTAATATTCATCTTCCACCCTACTCTTTTTTTTAGTCATTAAAACTCCAGAAATTTAATTTTAAACAAATTCTTGATCGTATTTGATCTCGAAAACCAAACATTATTTTGTACTTCAAATCAAATTTATACAAAGCTTAAAAACCAAAAATTTACTATATATATGAATAATCAAATCAATATCCCATAAACCATACATACATATATATAGCTTTACAAAACCATAGTAAAACATTTCAAAAATAATTTTATATATCTACCGCGGTGCCTATATAAAATTTTCTACCCTATGGTCAAGTGATACGGATGTTTAGATTTCAATCCGCAATTTAAAATAAAAAATGCGGTTATATATCATTTCAAACCGCAATCCCGAATGAATGAAATGCATAGCAACTTGCAATTAATAAAATAAATCATCCATTCATCCATCAAATCATACACCCATTTATCACAGTCATCATCCAATTTCAAACAATCAACAATACATAACAGGTGATAAATAATGGTATCAATTATCAGTTTATACTCAAAATAAATTTAATAACTGTTAATTGGCAGTTTATATGCAAAAATAAACGTAAATTTAGCTGGCAGTTAATATGAAATAAAAATTTAACATAACTATGACTGGCAGTTAATATGCAAATAAATAAATTCTAACTGTCAAATTTATGCAATAAATAAAATAAATTAACAGTTAAATTAAATAAATGCAATTTAACAGAGATAATGAATAAAACATGCCAAACAGTCATAAATAAATTTCTACTCATATCTAAAATTAATTTAACAGACATAAGAAGTTTTAGAAGTTGTGAGTGAGTTAAAACACTCACCTCTTGAATTTAAATTGGATTTATATCCAATTTAAACCCAAAAATTTCACAGTCTCAGAATCCGTCCAAACCAGCGTCATCAAGTCTGGAATCCCAATACGAACCTAGCGGAGAAAGCCGCGTGTGAATCGGGTTTTGTATGTGAAAGTTATACGATTAAACGCTTGAAAATTTAAATTTATATTAAACAAGAAAATAAACAACACTCACCCAACACGTTCATGCCACGTCAACAACTATTCTACTCCCCTCTCTCGCGTTGACCGAAGGCTCCAACATCACGCAAATTACCGAACCCAATAAGATGCCGTTGACCATACTTTGACCGTCGATTTCGACCCCTAGCCGCCGCCGATTGCCACGCCGCCACCCCCATAGGGTTCGCCTTGTTCTCCCCTACCCACGGCCGGTGGCCGCACGCCTCTGCTGCCCAAAATCGCCGTGCCACCGAACCCATTTCCGTAACCTTAATTTGACAATTCCATCACATCTAACCGTCGATTCACCGCAAAACCTACATGGATCCACTCCCCTCGGCTATCTCCACAATACCCAGAAAGCAATTGATGATCCGACAAATTTTTGTGAAGCCGTGATGAACGGCCGGTACTACTTTAAATTTTTTCTAGGAAAACGGTGCATCGAATGGAAAAACGAATACCACCAGCAGATTACGTTCGTCGAGAACATCAACATATATTTTTTTGAAAATTTTCTGAGGTGTTTGAAATTTTAGCTTTGATTTGTATTTGAAATTAGATCAGAAATTTGCATCCATTGAGGAAGAGAAAGAATTGAGAAAATGAACGTACGGCAAATGAGCATAGAATGGAGGCTAGGGTTTATCACAGCCTATTTATAGACAAACAGCAATAGAATAGGTGGACACGAATTTATAAACGTTCTAAACGGTTGTTGGCCCCAAAAGCCCGTTCTGATCTCGGAACAAAATTTGTTAAACCCATATATCCAGATAGGTAATTTAAAATATTCTGAACGCGATGGAAAAATTTTCACATCAAAATTCGATCATATGAAGAAGTTATGATGAAAACAATATTTTCAAATTGATTTCAAATTGATTTCAATTAAATCGATTTCAAGGCGTTTCGCGTTCGTACGATTAAACGACAAGTCCGATCGCTACGAAACTTGAAACCCTACAGTAATTTACCGATACGAATCAGACGAAACTGGTTTCGTCGAAATCCGAGTCCGTGACCAAAATGGCTATTTTTATATTAATTAAATAAATTGATTAAATCAAATTTTATATTTTAAATTCTAAAATTTACAATTTATCATCTTTATATTACTCAAACACTTACAATGATTTACACAAAGTTGGATGTCAAATAAATGTTGATTCAATCATATGTTTCAGCGTAAATTCAATTTTTATTATATACATCGAATTAAAAATTATACTTTCAATAATTACACTGAAATCACCATTCATTCTTTTTATTCAATTTATCATTTGATTGCAATTAACCTATTATCATCAATTAAATTCCGATATATTTATAGAATTTATTTTCCATTAATTGCCTAAATTTATTTACGTAACACTAAATTTATATTTATTGCAATGATTTCAAATTTAACTGAAGGAACTAAGTATATAACTAAAAATAGTTGTTGTAAGACTCTCAATCCCACATTAATCATTATTAATTAAAGTGGAACATCAATAAATTTCGTTTATTGATTTTAAAATTTTGCCATTCAGTAAACACATTAAATGGGTAAACATAACCTTTGAATTAAAGTGCATTTCTCATGCATGCTTCATCTTATACAAATTTCCCTTTATTAGCTAAATCATATTAACAAAACAAAATAAATTATATGAATGGTTAAAATTTTCAATTATCTCACATTAATCCTAAATCACCGACTTACAATTTATTTTTAATTACTAGATTTGCATTGATTACATCAAATTGAAATTTAATACGTATTATTTCTCAATTAAAATAAATCTTTGGATTCAAATTCCCAAATCTACAAATTAAGTCCTACCATAAATCTATGCTTTCATTATTTTACGTTCACACTTCCGTTACTCTATAATTAATCACCAAGTAACGTTATCATAAACCAACATAAATTAATACATTAAATCCTTACATTTATTTCTCTATATCCTATTTGTTCCAACTTTATTTATTAATGCTACTTCCTTATTTTGGTTATTACTTATCAACTTGCTCAAACCTTACTACCTAATTTCTATTATTGTAAACCTTAAATAATTTCATCAAAATTAAATATAAATTCCAAATTAAATCACCCATAATTCTACGCTTATTACTAAGTCCTGCATTTGAATAAATTTATTAAATTGAAATGTTCATTAAAGTTTATAAATTACCAACTTGTATTGATTTTATACAATCTCCATTTACTTTACATTTCATTGCTATTCAATATATATTTATTCATAAATCAATTCGATATTTATTCTTCTTACCTTCTCTTTGATAAGTAACCAAGTATACATTTACGCCCATTCATTTATGGGTATTAAATTAAATTTATTAGCTAATACCATCATTATTACCATTAATTACAATTGGATTCCCAATTTTATTCAATATCCTGAATAAATCACATATATATTAATCAAATCCTTACCTTTGTATTTCTCATATTCCATTAAAAATCAAATCATAACATTTAAATGATTTTAATGAATTGGAATGTCATTCAAGTCATAAATTATTGTCTTGCATTAACCTGATTACTTAATTTATTCCTATTACCATTTACACTCTTTTATTGCATTAAATCAATTTAATAATTTCACAAATTTCTCATATTAAATTTTATATCCCGGTAAGAATGTTTTCCTACTTAATTCATTTGAATTTCATTCCAATTTTTATAAATAGGATTTAAGTCACCATTTCCAAAATTTATTTTAGCTCTCATTTACATTTATATTCAAATGCGACAAATTCCACTATTACAAATTAATTTCTGTTAACGCTTAAAATCGAACGCTAACACCCCGGTGTAAATTAAGATTGAGCGAAAGCACCACCCGTGAAAACGGGAACTAAAACAAGTAGAAAAAGTCACAGAGAAAGCAGAAAAGACAACAGTTTTTATAGTGGTTCGGCTTAGGGTAAGCCTACGTCCACTTTAAATCTCTTTATTACTGAATCAATTACAACTTTACAACAATCTTCAATTACAATTCTGATGAGACAAACAACTAGAACTTTGATGCAGAAGAATTCTTTGAATCCATGTAGATTGTGCTAGATTTCCTCTCGAAGTGAGTTGAGATGCCTTTCGTACTTGAAGTGTCGAGTGAGTCGAGAATTCAGCAGAGTATCGGTGCTTCAAAATGTCGGCCAAAAGTCCCCTTCATGCTTGAGGTAGGTTGGTATTTATAGAAAAATTCTCCCCCTAGGTCGTAAGTCGTGACCGGTCTAAGGTAAGTCGTGGCCGACTCATTTGGCCCATCCATGGTTTTACATAGGTTTATTTGTACAAGTCCTAAGTCGCACACGAGTCATCATCTAAGTCGCAAACGAGTCAACTGGTCCTTCTGATGCAGCACTGAACCTTCACCCAGTAGCTTTAGGTCGTGGACGACTCAAGCTGAGTCGTGTACGAGTTATGAGATCACTGTGTTAAGGAAGGAGCAGCAATTCATTTGCTTAAGTCGCTCACGGCACATGCTAGGTCGTAAGTCGCAGATAGCTTTAAGTCGTTAGCTCATTTCCTTCTTAGGTCGTGCTCTCCCTTGAACCGTTAAGTCGTCTTGCCCTTGAGTCGTGGGCTTCCTCCTTGGATAATTAGGTCGGCATCCACGTTAGATCGGTAGCTTGCTTAGGCCGATATCCTTTAAGCCGTAGATCGTGATGTATTGCTAAGTCGTCAACGCCTTAAGTCGTGAGTCGTACCACTCCATAAGTCATAGATCGTTCATAACTTGAGTCATGTAAACCTTAACTTGTTAAGTCGCAGAGTACTTTAAGCTGTTAGATCATGGTGGCCTTATGTCGTAAGTCGTTCATGCTTTATCTCGTTAAGTCGTCACGCACCTTAAGTCGTGAGATTTCCTAAGCCGTAGACTTCTCTTGATCCGTTAAGCACCTTATGTCGTAGATCGTCCCAGGCCTTAACTCGTTGACTCAACGGGGTTAACATTTACCCCTCGAAGCACACGCCTAGGTCGTAGGTCGTGTGCTTCGACTTATCTCAGCTCGTGTGCCGGTACAAGTTCCAATGCTTCGAGATATAAAAGGCTTAGGTCGCTTCTTCTTCACTTATTTGCTTCTGTGTTTATTTCCGCCATTAACAACCTTTGAAGCTTTCAGAGACGAATTCGATCAGTTCCTCTCATCACCAATCAAGTTCTTACAATCCTCATCATCACACTACGTAAGTAAACTCATCGCTTGCTCAATTTCACAATTATCATTGCTTTTCGATCATGGACTTAACGCTTTCCATCCCCAATCCAAGTCCTCACACCATGCTTCATCTTGAGCCACGTTATGATCGATTGCTGACAAGCTTGGAGCTGTTTGATTGAGTTTTTAGATGACTTGCAATGAGAGGGCGAGGGGTTACCATATTTCGAGTCAGTTGATCCACAAATTTGGAAGAGATGATACTGTCCCACATGGGTTAACGGGTTAAGATTTAGGAAGATGACGGGTTATTGGGTTGGAGAAGGATTAGTCGGTTGAGGAGAGATGTTGTGAGATTTTCACGACTTTGTTGATTTGCACAATTTTCGAACTAACTTAAGATCCCTTACGACCTTAATTACGCACGACTTAACCCTCCAGGTTGTGTTCACTTCTGGACAACTTAAGACTTAGCTTCATTTGCACTCCATTGCTGAGTCGTAGCCGAGCTAAGACTTCGAGAGATCCACACCATTGCAAACTGAAACCTTTTCTTCTCAACACGTCTTGCGGCTTATAGGACCAAGGATTCAACGAGCCAACGACTTAACTTGTAGGAAGTCTTGTAAGTCGTGGACGACTTAACTTTTAGGTCGTGGACGACTCAACCTTTAGGTCATGGACGACTCAACCTTTAGGTCGTGGACGACTAATCACTTGAACAATCTTTTACTTGCCGAATTATTTCCTTTAGTCTAAGCCAATTGCATTCCACCCTGTTAGGTCGTGAACGACTTTTGACTTGGAGATGTTGATAGAACTTGATGGTATTTCCAATTTGAATTGCCAGGATAAACTGCTTGAACTTTGAACTGTTTAGTCTTTAAATTTGTTAAACCTTGTTGCATTCTTTCACAGATCACTTTTGGCTTGCAAGCTAACAATCGGTTCAGTATATCATTTACAGAAAATTGGGACGAATATACTGCCACTGACTGCCCACATCGAATGGCAGATTAGTTAATCAACAGATAATCAACTTAAATAGATTGTGTGAACAAAGTGCTTTCAACTCATCAAATTCAAGTAGAGTATTAAAGCACCATTGAAATAGTCAACTGAAACTGTCCAGTTTGCACTAATACTATACCTGAACTTTAAATTAACAAGTCCTGAAATTCAGTAATCGATCAATTGTCGACTAGTTTAATTCCAGTTACATTTACTTGTTATTTTTATTAGTTATGCACAACACTTCACACTTTTAGGAAACGTGCACCTTCACATTTGAATATCCAGTTGCTTGTGTAGAATGACTTCTCAGCAAGATGATACAACAGCCCAGGCTGGAGAGGCCACTCTTATTCCAATTCCATTAGTCAATCCTCCAGAAAGAGCTCCTACCTCCTTATCGTACAAAGTTTTCCGTCAGTTGTGCGGTCAGTTTGGCATTGCTGAAGCAGATGCCATTCTTCCTGAGAAAAGTGACACTGCTGATGTGGCGCTTACTGGCTTTGTAGCGGTTAACCGACAAATGTGCCTAAGCGGGGCCATTCCCCTTTCAACAGTTTTCTCCAGAATCTTCTTCTCCGACTAGCTATCTCCCCATTCCAGCTACACCCCAATGGCTATGCCATTCTGATGGGGTTGTGCATGCTATTTAGGAGAACATTTGACCGGCTCCCAAGCTTTGACGAGATTTGCTTCCTATGTTCCTTTACTAGGACTAAAGATCATCCTTCTATCACCGTCGTGAGAAGCGTCCGAAATCGTAAATTGATTGTTGGCCTTCCTGACACCGCCCATGGGTTCTTAACTCAATTCTTCTATGTCCGCTGCCCCCCGGGGTTTTATGCTGTGTGGAGAGAAGGAAGTAAGATCATCTACCTTTTCCTCTTCTTTATTCTGAGTTTTGTGAAGTCCGAATTGCCAAGTGTTAACTTCATTTTTTTTATTTCAGCGCTTCCCCCTCCTTCTACAGATCCCAGCCACAAGCCAATTCTACAGAGGCTTGTAGCTGTACCGGTCGAAGAGCGGGATATGAAATTTTTGTTGAACGACGAATTCCTTCACCAGTTCGGACTTCTTCACCCTTCTCGCTCCACACACCCCTATGAGGTTCCAGACTCCCCACATAAAGCACTAGATGCCCCTGTCTCTTCTGACGCACCCATACCAAAAGAACCTGCCCCTGAGGCTTCTCTAGTGAAATGTTCCATTACTGTCGATGTTGCGGGGTCGTCTGGCAAATCTGCACTTGCCCCGGTCATTGAGGAAGAAGAGCCTCAGGGATCTTCCCAACGTTCAAAGAAGTCTGGCGAAGAAGCCGGGAAAACAAGTCCTGTTAGGCAGAGCGGGGATGACACTTTCGAAGGGTTGAGCAATCTCTTTGTCACCTCACAGGAGCTCTTCAAAGACGACCCTGTCACTACTTGGGTTTCTTCTTCAGTAGCGGAAGCGACTTCTTCCTTACAACAAGCTCCGTCGACCCAAGAGTTGACGTTAATTACTACCCCCACGATTACTCCGCAATCGAAGAGTGGTTCGTGGTTTGATACGCGTAGTTTGCACGCCACACGCACTTAGGATCTTTCGGTACTTTCGAATACCTAATCCTTTGTACTTTGCAATTTTTTAAGACTTGCTTCTTTTTCTTTTTTCAGATTCTCCGATGGGACGCAGTGGCTCTTACTATGATGACTTTCAGCGCTACGGGAGGCGTAGTCAATATGATTATGGGCGCTACCTTCCCGTTCACAGAGAAACCGATGAAGAGAGAGCTACTCGAAAGGCTCGGGAGTGGAGGGCTCAAGAAGAGCGCTATGAGAGAAAAGAAAGGGAGGAGCGTCATGACTCTTCCCAGAAAGGTGACGATTCACATAAAAGGAAGTCGCATGATGATCGGGGAAAAAGCTATATAGCTGAGGACCCAAGCAAGCGTGCCCGGTACAGTGAGAAGCATACATCTGCAACTCCTGAAAAGGCTACTGCTCCAATTCCTCCTCAATCTCCAGCCCCTTCCCGTACTGATATTCAGACAATTATCAACAGGCCTTCATATCAAGTTGGGCCAGGTCCAGCTACTCTCCCAAGCCGGTTTCCACAATGGTGCCTGAAGGTGGTTCGCTTCGATCTAGACTTGGTTCCAATCGACAAGCCTGCCATGCTGCAAAATCTCGATGCCGTAAGATTTGATATTGAAAGAATATCGAGCTGGCAAAAGCTTGTTGATGAACTTCAAAGGGTAAACCGTGCGAATCTCGAGGCCATGCTTACTATGGAAAATGACAAAGCTGAATGGCAGAAGATTCTTGAGCAGCAAGATACCGAGATGAGAAGTATCACTACTTATAATGAAGAGATTGAAGCAAAAGTCGAGAAGCTTAAAGAAGAGCTCGCCACTTCTTCTACTTCCTATACCCAAAAAGAAGAAGTACTTCAAAAACAGGTGAGAGACGCTCATGCCGGCCAAAGAGACGCCGTTGCTAAGGCTGAGGGGCTGGAGAAGATTGTAGAGAGCCATCGTGCTGACATTGCTCAGCTGCGAACACATGCTAGCTCCCAGGTCATAGAAATTGAAAAGTTAAAAGCTCAACTTTCTAGGGTCGAAAGAGAGCGTGATGAAGCTGTTGCCGGGAACATTGCAGCCGAGGAATCCCATGAGGCAACGAAGTCCAGCATCAGCTCTACATTATTTGACTTCTACCTGCACAGCGTCTTGGGGCGGCGGTAGTCTCGCCTTTCTGGGCCCCAAATATGAGGTTACACTGGCTGAAGTGTGGGAGGCCGCACTTGACATGCTTGGCGGTAAAGGTGCTGGCTACGCCGAATCAGCTCTTGAAGAGCATTACTTAGATGACGACGCTCGCGCTGCTCTCGCTAAAGGAAAAGAACAACTTGCAAAACTAAGAGCCGAAATGGCAGAAGTGGAACGTTTAGGACGAACTACTTCAACTATTCCAGTTCAGCCTTCTCTTTCGGCTGAAATTGACATTATCGGCTCCAGCTCTCATTCTCCGCCCCCTATTAAAGTTACCACTGAGATCATAAGCACACAGGGCGGAGATGAAGGCGACGAGAGTGCTAAAGCACAGGCTTACGAGGTTGATATCAGGAAGCCGACTTCTCCAGGTAACTTTACTGTTAACCTTACCCAAGTAGACTGCTCATTTGTTTCATATGGGTTTGATGAGCTTCTTGACTATTTTCTCAACCTCGACGAGCCTTTATCTCCTCTTTTTACCGACTTTAACCTCTTTTCTCCTGTAGAGAAAGTGTCGAGCATCGTTCAGACTTCCCTTCCTCCAGTTATTCCTCCTCCATCTCTTCAGGTCACTCCTCCTTCTGCCTTGCAACCCGGGTCGCAAGAGGAGCAAATAGAGGCTCTCCAAAACTTGGATGATCCCATTGCATCACAAGAACACAGGGGAGAAGAAACTGAAGGGAGTGAGAAAACTCCAGAACCGACTGGTTCTGATGATGAACCATTAATTACACTTCTCTCTCCAGGGAGTGGGTCTTCTTCCAAGAAGAGAGGGAAGCAAGGAGTCTCTAAGAAGAAGAAGGAGGCTTCTGCTAGCGAGACACAAGGGGGAGAAGAACCTATTGTATCCCTTCCTCCTTCCTCTCCTACTTTTACAGGTCGGCCCAAGAAGTTGATCATTCGGCCTGGCGCGGGCTCGAAAGGCGGAAAGAAGAAGAAATGATGGCTTTGGTCCTATGCTTTTTATACCGCTTTTTTGCTTTTTGCATGTACTGGCCGGGGATTGTGCGGGTACCGGCCTCCGCTTTTCTTTTCCTTTTATTTTGAAACCTGTACCTGTACAAAATTTCAACAGTATTGAATAAAATGATTCCTTTCATTTGTACAAACTTCTGTCTGTATTTGAGAACGCGTTTACTATTCATTCTTGTACAAGTTTCCTTATATGATATTGCAGTGAGCTTGTGGTATGTTGTTTGAGCGTAATTTTTACCAATGTAGTTATACCATGTTGCCCTTATACCATAAGCTCGTTGCAATATTTTATGCTCTGAGGGGACTTGTGCTCATATTTTCCAAAGAATAATCATTCCATACTTGGAGGAATATTATTTCGTTAAAAAATAAAGTACAGCTCCCTCCATATGAGTTTTTACGCTTCAACCTTCGAAGATTTCACTTTTTCTTGTGTGCATACACACATTTTACTAAGTGAATTCTCCTATGTGGTAAAGCGGGCCTCCGAAAGGCACTTTAACTTCTTTTTGAGGAAGAGTATTTTCAAGAATAGAAGAACCAGTCTTCCTTTGAAGGCTAAAGTTTGCCTTTAAAGAGGGCTTTTTTTTTTACGTTTCATCACTTGGAAGTTTTATTTTGATCTCAGTGAAACGTGTGCCCCCAAAGAGTTGTGCCTCTGAAGAGGGCTTTGGTCTTCGAGGAGGAGCATTTGGTCTTCGTAGAGAAGCATTTTGCCTCCGAAGAGGGCTTCGGTCTCTGAGGAGAAGCATTTGGTCTCCGTAGAGAAGCATTTTGCCTCCGGAGAGGGCTTCGGTCTCTGAGGAGAAGAATTTTGTCTCCGTAGAGAAGCATTTTGCCTCCGGAGAAGGCTTCGGTCTCTGAGGAGAAGCATTTGGTCTCCGTAGAGAAGCATTTTGCCTCCGGAGAGGGCTTCGGTCTCTGAGGAGAAGCATTTGGTCTCCGTAGAGAAGCTTTTTGCCTCCGGAGAGGGCTTCGGTCTCTGAGGAGAAGCATTTGGTCTCCGTAGAGAAGCATTTTGCCTCCCAAGAGGGCTTCGGTCTCTGAGGAGAAGCATTTGGTCTCCGTAGAGAAGCATTTTGCCTCCAGAGAGGGCTTTGGTCTCTGAGGAGAAGCATTTGGTCTCCGTAGAGAAGCATTTCGCCTCCGGAGAGGGCTTTTCTTTTGATTGTACCTCTGGGAAGAGGTTTTATTCTTGTTTGTGCCCCTGGGAAGAGGTCTTTTTGTTTCTGCCCCTGGGAAGAGGTCTTTTTGTTTCTGCCTCTTGGGAGAGGCTTTTATTTTTCCCTGTTTGCTGGGAAGCGGGCCTCCGAAGAGGGCTTTTCACATTTCTATTCACGGGAGTGTATCACCGATCACGATGAAATGTGTGCCTCTGAGTAGGGTTTGTGCCTGGAAGTTTGGAGTTTCTTTCCCTCGGTTGGACGGATTCACGGGAGTGTATCGACCGATCAGTCCGCAACTTTATGTTGAGAAAGACCTCTCTTTTTCTGGTTATGCCCTCTCGAGGTCTTTTAGCATTTCAACTATGGTGAAATGGGCCTCCGAAGAGGGCTTTTCACGTTTCAACACTTGGAATTTTTATTTCAATCTCGGTGAAGCGTGTGCCTCTTAGTAGGGCTTTTGCCTGGAAGTTTGGAGTTTCTTCCACTCGGTTGGACGGATTCACGGGAGTGTATCAACCGATCAGTCCGCAACTTTGTAACGAGAAAGATCTCTCTTTTTCTGGCGAAGCCCGCTCGAGGTCTTTATCCTCCGAAGAGTTGTGCCTCCGAAGAGGGCTTTTGCCTCCGAAGAGGTCTTTTGCTGATTGATGCTTGCTCGCCCATATCTCTTTGCCACCTATTCATGTCGGCGATCTCCATTATCTTTTGCAAGTGTCACCCTTTTTTTAGTTGCCAATAATTTTCCTTATCCAAAGAAATATACTTCATAGTTAAGCGAGTTGGTGGTGGTAGACACAGGCTATTTAACTGGTTGTTTGTTTGTTCAAACATTTGCAG
The DNA here is from genome assembly GCA_030765085.1 of Allium cepa. Taxonomy (NCBI): domain Eukaryota; kingdom Viridiplantae; phylum Streptophyta; class Magnoliopsida; order Asparagales; family Amaryllidaceae; genus Allium; species Allium cepa. Next base: position 314,691,230 of record CM060937.1, read on the forward strand.
TTAGTTATATGTGGCCCACTTCCATTCACGTCGCTAACTTTTGTTCGAAGCATTTCTTTTGTAGGAGTTGAATATGGAAATTTTGAATGGTTTAGCGTTTGCTTGCTGGGTGATGTCAAAGATCGCTCGGTCTTGTGACGGGTAAGCTTTGTTTTTATGCCTGCATTATTAAATCGACATTTTAGTAACACAGTTAACGTATTTTATATGTCGAAATAAAACAAAGCAGTTTATAATAGTAGGGAACACAAGATTTATAGTGGTTCGGCCAAAAAATTGGGCCTACATCCACTTTATAGCTTTTCATTATTCACTTGCTTTACAATTGCTTTCAATATAAGAATCATATATTTGTAATTCTTTTACAACATTTCAGCAAAGCTTTCAAGTAAAATATGGACGCAAATGGTTGCTGTTCCAAGCTCTTGAATTGGTTCTCCTTTGACAGTTGTGTGTTTGAATGTGCCATCGAGAAGTTTCGCGCCTATGACATATGGCCCTTCCCAGTTCGGCCCAAACACACTTGTGGCTGTCATAATTCTCTTCAGGACTAGGTCCCCAACTTCAAAGCTGCGCTGACGAACTTTGGAATTGAAGTGCCTGGCTATCCTTTGCCGATGAGCTGCAATTCTAAGCCTAGCCTCTTCTTTCATCAAGGAGGCCAAGTGCTTCCAGTTGCAGTTTTTTCATTCTCATCTCGATCAAAATGGGTCTTCCTGTGCGAGGGGACTTCAGTTTCCACTGGAATCATTGCTTTTGACCCATATGCTAGTGAAAATAGAGTATGCCCAATCGTACTTTTGTGGGTGGTTCTGTATGCCCATAGTGCAAGTGGTAACTTATCGACCCAACCACCTTTTGCTTTTTCCAGCTACTTTTTGATGGTTGATTATATTAGCAATTCCTTGGTGCCATCTTTAAGCACGCATCATCTTCTTTTGCTGGTGGGTAGTTTTATCCAAAGAAATATACTCCAGTGAAATCATTAATTGTTTGCTTAGAGTACTTCTTATTTAGGATCCGGCCCTGGAATTTTTGTTGTTTAAAACTTGCTTTTGAGTGATGCCAAGGATTGTTTGGTATTGCGATGGGTCAGCTTGATTTTAATTGCCTGCAAATTTAGATTGATATTTTTAGTGATACTTTCAGAGTACTTTACATATCGAAATAAAATAAGCGACTTGTAATAGTAGAGAAAACAAGATTTATAGTTTCTATTATTTATTTGCCCTGTTTTTACAATAGCTTTTGATACAAGAATGATACATTCAGCATTCTTTTACAAATTTGTAACAAGGCGTTTAAGTAAAATATGCAAGCAATTGCTGTCCCAGGCTTTTTGGAATCGAATCTTCGGCATGAGAGGACTAGATGGCAGCATCTTTCAAAATCGAAATCTCCTTTCACTTTGAGGCTTTCCTTGAGGCATGCGCATGTCTTCCTGTCTCATCCAATCTTTGCCTGCCGGGTGAGGACTTGCTGTGATGACACTGATAATAGGCCCTTCATCTCCCTGCACTACAGTTCTTTTATCTGAGCTGTATTGTTGAGCGGGAACTAGCTTCCCCTTAGAGGATGAGGAGAGGTCATTTCTATCATTCTTCACATATTGTTGCAGTTCATTCTGCTTTAGCAATTCTTCAATCTCTTTCTTTAACTGGCGACATTGGTTAGTGTCATGGCCAGGCTGATTGTGAAATTGACAGAACTTCCCTTTGCCTGGCGCACCTCTCCCCATCAGAGGTGGTTTGGGGTAAACAACAACATTTTTTGTTGCTAAGAAGATATTCTCCGGAGTGTCAGTCAAGGGAGTGAAATCGGAGGATCTAAAACGCCGAGCTTTTTTCGAGTCTTTCTGCTTTTTCCTACCATCATTCTCCTTTTTCTGTACGATCATCTCTGGTAAGTACTCCTCGTCATTGAGAGGACTAAAGGGATAGTCATCGACTATTCTTTAAAAAGTTCGCCTTGTCAAACGTTCGTGGATAGTTGGCTGTGGCCATGAACCTCCTGCTTGGAGGGATGCTCCTATAGTAATGCCAGTTGCCTCTTGAGGAGTATTCCATCCCTTCGAAACATGAGCCTCTTTGGCGATAGTTTCTATATTACTTTCTAGTCGTTGGACCTTTTCCTGCAATGCATTCATCTTGTCGAATATCCTATTGCTCTGGACTTCCATGTGTTGATATAATCCATACACCACAGCATCTAATTCAGCCCTTGTGACTCCAATACTAGAAGCTGTTTCACTTAGTGTGGGAAAAGCAATGGCATTGCTACAAGTACCTTCAAACCTCAAAAATTTACGTTTCCTTCCAGAAGCCATGATTTCTGTTAGACTTTCTGGTTTTAAAAGAAATCCTTTCAACAATCCTTCGCGGAGCGATGGTGGAAGTTTCTTGAGTTCAATTCTCAGTGAAAGCGCCAAAAATGTTAACGCTTAAAATCGAACGCTAACACCCCGGTGTAAATTGAGATTGAGCGAAAGCACCACCCGTGAAAACGGGAACTAAAACAAGTAGAAAAAGTCACAGAGAAAGCAGAAAAGACAACAGTTTTTATAGTGGTTCGGCTTAGGGTAAGCCTATGTCCACTTTAAATCTCTTTATTGCTGAATCAATTACAACTTTACAACAATCCTCAATTACAATTCTGATGAGACAAACAACTAGAACTTTGATGCAGAAGAATTCTTTGAATCCATGTAGATTGTGCTAGATTTCCTCTCGAAGTGAGTTGAGATGCCTTTCGTACTTGAAGTGTCGAGTGAGTCGAGAATTCAGCAGAGTATCGGTGCTTCAAAATGTCGGCCAAAAGTCCCCTTCATGCTAGAGGTAGGTTGGTATTTATAGGAAAATTCTCCCCCTAGGACGTAAGTCGTGACCGGTCTAAGGTAAGTCGTGGCTGACTCATTTGGCCCCTCCATGGTTTCACATAGGTTTATTTGTACAAGTCCTAAGTCGCACACGAGTCATCATCTAAGTCGCAAACGAGTCAACTGGTCCTTCTGATGCGGCACTGAACCTTCACCCAGTAGCTTTAGGTCGTGGATGACTCAAGCTGAGTCGTGTACGAGTTATGAGATCACTGTGTTAAGGAAGGAGCAGCACTTCATTTGCTTAAGTCACTCACGACACATGCTAGGTCGTAAGTCGCAGATAGCTTTAAGTCGTTAGCTCATTTCCTTTTTAGGTCGTGCTCTCCCTTGAACCGTTAAGTCGTCTTGCCCTTGAGTCGTGGGCTTCCTCCTTGGATAATTAGGACGGCATCCACGTTAGATCGGTAGCTTCCTTAGGCCGGTATCCTTTAAGCCGTAGATCGTGATGTATTGCTAAGTCGTCAACGCCTTAATTCGTGAGTCGTACCACTCCATAAGTCATAGATCGTTCATAACTTGAGTCGTGTAAACCTTAACTTGTTAAGTCGTAGAGTACTTTAAGCTGTTAGATCATGGTGGCCTTAAGTCGTAAGTCGTTCATGCTTTATCTCGTTAAGTCGTCACGCATCTTAAGTCGTGAGATTTCCTAAGCCGTAGACTTCTCTTGATCCGTTAAGCGCCTTATGTCGTAGATCGTCCCAGGCCTTAACTCGTTGACTCAACGGGGTTAACAATTTCAATATATAATCTAATTTGTAAATTTTAAATTATCCTTGATACATATAATTTTCAACATTCCCTTTCATATAAATAAATAATATTTCTATTTATTTCTAAACTTAAAATAAAATCCTATTAATTTAATTCATTCTAAACATTGAATTTACATGGGTCGTTACACCCCCACACTTCAAGCTTCCAGTCGCGACTTCTCCCATCGCCCGTCTCCCCAAAATCGCCACGACATCCCCTCGGTTCATCGCACGGCAACCAACATCGCGAGTTAACTCCTCTGGCACCCATGCTGCCTTCAACCCTAGCGCGCTCACTGATTTTGTTTAGGTTTTTTTATTTTATACGAACTGGGAGGCTTCGATTTTGATTGAAAACGAAGAAGGGTCGGCTTTGATTCGTGTTTGAACGGATATGAAGAGGAGAAGGGTATGCGAGCGTCTGGAGGAACAAGATGACCCACTCGATTTTAGTTGGGTTTTCAGCCATTTTTATTTCCTTTGCAATTTCGGTTCTCATTTGGGATAAGGGGAAACACGATTTTTAGCAGAGAGAGAGAGGCGTGATTGGGAAGGAATGGACGGCTTCTAGAGTATGCGTGAATATTTAAATAATTGAATATTTAAAAAAAAATATCTCGTTGCAAAACGCGAAATCCCGAAACCCAAATAAAACATGTCGACAGACATTCATAAGGTTTTACCCGCGTTTCGAACACAATGGGACGTGTTTCGGAGGCTAATTTGAACGTATGTGCGAGTTACGGAATTAAACGATCGATATTAATTTAAATCGATTAAAATAAATCTAAGTGTTTCGAGCTACCAGGGTCAAACGACAACTCTGATTGCTCCGAAGATTGAAATCCGATAATAACTAGCCATTACGGATCCAATGGAACTGGTTTCGTCGAATTCCGAGACTGTGCCTCGGAAGGCTATTTTTAAATTCCAATTTAAACGTTATATTATTAAAATTGAACAAATTACCTTTAAATCTAAATTTCAACTATTCTATTATCCTTAGTATCATCATTATAGATTTTATAAGCCTTCAAATTAATTAAACAGGCTTAGAAATTTCAGATTCAACAATTTACCCAATTTCCAGTTATTAAATTCAATATTTGAACTATATAATTCAATGATTTAATTATCAAGTAAATATTGATATCTTGAATTCAAATTAAAATTGACCTTAAATATTTTAAAAATCAATTAACTATTAAAATTTAAATTGTTAGAAATTCCGGGTTTGTATCGACCCGAAATTTTCTAACCCGAAAATTCCAGATAGTTATGAAAAAAGAAGAAAGAGATAGAAGAAGAAGAACAAAAACACCAAACATTTCACAATCGCAGCGGATAAAATATAATAACAAATAATAATAGGTTACGAAAGAATAAAATATTTGTTGATTACATTCAATACATCAGAGTTTCACATATATTCAAATGCTGATCGTATACAATCAATTTATCACAGAGTTACAATAATATAATTATCACGGAAATATTCTATACGACATTGCCATCCAGCTCGCCTCCTGAGCCACAAAACGTACCTACCTGAAATCTGTAATACTCGGTCTGACCCGAGAGATTAATTTTAATAATTATTTGCGGAATAATTTATTTATTTAGCAAAGTAAATAAAAAGGTAGATAATTACAGGTTGGGATTGATCGAGAATGATTGATATGGTGGTTGAATTAAAGTAATTGTAACAATAAAATATAATGGGAAATCATCAATTTATATAAGTAATTAAAAATTGATTAATTAAGATTAAATCAATTCAATAAATAATGACTTATGAGGAATTAATTACTATAAGTAATTAAGAATTAAGGTAATTGATATAGAAAATTAAATTATGAAGTAATTGATTAATTTATAAAGTTATTATGATTATTTATTGATTTTGGTTAAGAATAATTAATATCGAGAAATTAATTAAAGATAATTACTTGAATGGAGTCGAAAAAAATGAATTAATCCATGGTGAATAATCTAGTTGAAATTGAAAGTTGTCTAATTAATTGTTTTGGAATTAATTAATGTTAAATGAAGGAATCTTAATGGTTAAGGTTAGAAATTCCATTAGAATAAATTGAGTTAATTTAGAAGTGATCAATTTTGGATATGAATGATTGAATGGTATTGGACGCTTTGAATGAGTTGATATCTCTGATATGTAATGTTGTGTTTACCATTTCGGATAACTTGGGTAAGGAAGATATGAGACTTGAAGATGCCGGGATCAGGTATTGGGAAGATACCCGAAACCACTTCGGATTAAAAATAAATTGATATGTGAATCAATAAACTGGAATGAAATGATTTAAGTGCATTGGATTATTTTATCTAAGTTTGGTACTTAGAAATTGATGTGAGGAATAAGTGTTGTCTATAAAAAATTGTGAATTTGCTAAATTGATATGATTTACCCGAGTTTATATAAGTTGTTTGCTGTGGTATTCCATGTTAGTTGAGTTTACTCACGCTGGTTTCCAGCCTGACCCGGGTGTAACTTTGGTGTAATGCTCGGGTCAGACCGACTATTACAGATTTTTAGGTAGGTACGTTCTGGAGCTCAGGAGGCAAGCAGGATAGCAATATCGCTTAGAATATTTCGCTGTAATTATATTATTGTAATTCTGTGATAAATTGATTGTATATGACAGCAATTTCAATATATGTGAAACTCTGATGTATTGAAATGTAATCAACAGATATAGTATTCTTTTGTAAGCTATTATTATTTACTATCATATTTTATCCGCTGCGATTGTGAGATGTTTGGTGTTTCTGTTCTTCTTCTTCTATCTCTTTCTTCTTTTCATATGAAATAAGTTGAATTCATAAAAACAGGAAAAACGAATTTGAATAGATATAAGTATGAAAACCTATATAAGAGAATGTATAAAATGATTTGTAAAGTTACGATTGAATTTTGTTGCCAAACAAGATATGCAGGTATTAAAAAGGGGAAAAGAAAATTGGATTTGATTCCAAAAGGTAAATTTGTATTGCCCGAAAAAAAGGTACGTATTTACATTTCTCGATGAAATTGGATTGAGCTTTTGACGTAGCCACTTGGCTTTTGTTTTCTTTATGGTATTTGGGAGCCCGTAGAGGCCTTTTGTCGTTGTACCGAGCTAGCCACGCAAAGGAGACGCTGGAAAAAAATTTCTGAAATTTAGAGAGTTAGAAAAAAAATTTGAGAAAATTTCAATAATTCAAAATTTTGTTTTAAATAGAAATTTAGATAATTGAGCAAAATTGTGTTGTTGGAAACTATGAAAGGTTTTGGGAAGTTGGTTGATGTGATAATGGGTTTTTAATAAAAGATAGTTGGTAGGAAGTTGATAAAACTATTGGGTTTTGGGAAAGGTAAACAAGCGGGTTTTGAACCATCTTTCCTAACTAGTAATTTCGGGGACGAAATTCTTTTAAGGGGAAGGAATGTGACGACCCGGAATTTCTAGCAATTTAAATTTGAATAATTAATTGATTTTTAAAATATTTAAAAGTTAATATTTAGCTTGAATTCCAGATATCAATGTTTACTTGATAATTAAATCATTGAATTTTATAGTTTAAATATTGAATTTAATAATTGAAATTTGGTAAATTGTTGAATCAGAAAATTTCTAAGCCTGTTTAAAATAATTGGAAGGCTTATAAAATTGGTAATGAAGATACTAAATGTAGTAAAAGTGTTAAAATCGGATTTGGAAATGTTTTGTTCCGTTTTGAAAATATATCGTTTGAACGATATTTAAAATAGCCTTCCGAGGCACAGTCTCGGAATTCGATGAAACCAGTTCCATTGGATCCGTAATAGTTAGTTATTATCGGATTTCAATTTTCGTAGCAATCGGAGTTGTCGTTTGACCCAGGCAGCTGAAAATGCTTAGAACTATTTTAATCGATTTAATTTAAAATCGATCGTTTTCTTCTGTAACTCGCGCATACGATCGAATTATCCTCCGAAACATGTTCCATTGTGTTCGGAACGCGGGTAAAACCTTCTAAGCGTCTGCCGGCATGTCTGATTTGGGGTTCGGGGTTTTGCGTTATGCAACTCGAGATATTTGCTATATTTAATTATAATAATCAACAAGCGTACGCGAGAAGCTATTTCCCAAACCAATATTTATTTTCATCTTCCTCTCTACGCTTCAACCAGAAATCGAACTTATAAAAAAAATATCAAAGAGAACGAGAAGAAATGGCCGAAGCCAATTTGAATCAGACACCCCTCTTTTTAACCGAAACTCCTCTCCTACGTCAAATTCAAACCCTGCAAAATGGCCGACTCCTTTTAAAAAAAAATTATGAAAGCAAGTGCCGATCGAAGAAAGAAGGGAGAGCCAGCATTCGAAATCGAGTTGGGGGAAATTGCGAGCAGGGGAGGGCGGTGCTACATACGAGTGGCGCGAGAAATCACGAAGGGGCGACACGAGCTAGGGCTTCAAGCTCGCGAGCGTGAGGCAGCGAGGAGGAGGCACTTGTGCTCGCGCGTTTCGAGGGGGAAGTGGGCTGGCAAGTGGGAGTCGGCACATTCAATTTGGAGCGACAAAGCATAAGATGACGGCGATCGAGTGGGTGTATCTCGTGTTGACTTCGAGGTCGCGTATGTTGAGATTAGTGGTGGGTTCTTCTCTAGCGTTGCTGCGAGGTGGTTGGTGAACTCGCGAGTAGGTTGGGTTCTTCTCTGTCAGGAGGCAGTAAGGTATTTGTTCAACTTAAATTTAATAAGATATATAAATGATAGAAATTCGAAATAGATAAGGTTTAAAAAGAAAAAAAAGAAAGGGATTTTTAAACCTATATAATTTATTTTTTGAAAATAAAGGAAATTTATTTACACATACATATTTTATTTATTTACTAGTTTAATTTTAAGATAATATATTTGTTCGAAATTTTGGAACCTAAAATTTATTTATTAAAGGAAAACAAAATTTGTCGAATGAACTTTCGGGATAATCAAATTTATTTAGTGAAAATTGATTTTTTTTGGATAATTCAGGTATTAATAATCACCTAATGTCTTTACAAGGTCCATTTATTGTGAAGAAAATAATCGGGATTGAAGGGGATTTCAAAAGCTAAAAATCGAAGGTGAGTAAATATCACTTTGTTGGGCTTTTATTTAAATTAAAAATGGTTAAATTTAGATAATTGGATGATTGATTGAATTGTTGGATGTGCATTGATGATTCGGTGATTTTTGTTTTGGTTAGTTTTCGAGTTAAGTGTTGATTGACTCGAAGCATTTGGATCTTTAATTATTTAAACTTAAATCATAAATAAGGAAACGGGTTATATTTAAAATTAATAAGGGCGTAATGAATTAGTGATTCATTAGATAGGTAGGATAATTTAAATGGATAATTGATTAATTAAATTAATTAATAATTTGAGTTAATTAATTAAGTTTAAATTAATTGGGTGGTTTAATAGGAAATTACTTAATGCAATTAATAAAATATAATCTATATAACAAATTTTCTTTGGTTTTATGAGCTGAGACAAAAACCGGTGGAGATATAAACTTGCAAAAGACATCAGATGGTTTGAATTTTGGCACATGTTTTCTTCTGTTTATTCCAAAGTCCAGTTACACGTATGCTTCCACTACTTCAATATCAGCAGATAATGCTACATATCCCACTACTCCATTACGAGCAATCCATCAGCAAATTAATTTTAAACTGTTTTCCACTCTATACGCTACCATCTATTTATATGTGTCATACTTTCTTCTTCTTCCACGCAAACCAAAAAACCAAACTTAAAGGTCAGTTTCTCTTTTCTTTCAACTTTCTCATATTCAATGTGTTTTTTCTTTGTTTTTCTCCTTTCTTTTCTTTGTCTTTCTCCTTTCTTTTCTTTGACATATTCTTATACCAACTAACTTCTACACCATGTCTACATTCTGTTTTCTTTAATTACATGTTCAACTGTTTTTAACAATGTCCACGTTATGTTTGTAACAGTGTCCATATTACGGTATTAACCGCATTTTGCATTTCTTTTTCAATCATTATTTACTAGATTACAACTGCATAGATGTTCAACCATAATCATGAAGCGGGTATTTATACTAACTGAACTTTTATGCTGTAATGTTTGCTCATTCTTTCATTTGCTTATCTTTATGTTTACTACATTGCAGAAGAGAGCAAATTTCTAGAAGAAAGAACTAAGGGAAAAGAGAGAAGCACTGCGGATGGTGAGAGTTGAATTAAATGATCCAGAACCATCACCCGATCCGAAGAAATTTAAGGCCGTTAAAATTGAACAACAAGAGGATATGTCATTTTTGCAGACAAGACAAGCCGATTTGGAAGAAGGCGTTCGTGTGTCAGTTATAGATCAGGCCATTTATACTACTACATATTTCTCAAACTAATAATAATTTATCTTGATTTCGAGTTTCACAAAATTGATGGATGAGAGAGAGAATTTCTTCCATTTAGTTGCTATTTACTTAATTTTATGCAATTCCAACTAAGATTCCTTATATTTGGCAGTGAGATATATAATTTTTTTTAATTTACACATATGGAAATTAATTTTTGATATGGATATATTAGAATTCCTCATATAGTTGGAGAGCAAATATGGCATTATATCAATGATCAGTACCATTGTTATTACCATATTTAATTCAGTTTATACAAAGTAAATATTAAGTCATAAAAAACCTAATATCACAACTAGAATTACCAAGTTTTACACTTCAATTATTGCCGATTCAATTTAATACGTAATGCATTCAAACGTGTATCGGTAATTAATTTTCTTTTTAAAACTACTGTCATTATTACAAGCTACTATTTGTCACTTACTACTTTGATATGTTATCAGTACTACTGAAGATATAATTTCTTTGTCAACTTAGCAGTGGAAGTTGAGCTAACGGTTGTTGAATATTAATCCCACTAATTTCAATTTGTTTTCTCCCTTGGCATTCAGTGTGAGTAATTTTGATGTTTTTGAGCTGATATCATTTAAAATATTTTAAAATATTATTCTAATAAGGCTTGCAATATTCAAAAGATTGTATAAGAAGAGTGGATGTAAACTTGATAACAGTAATCACTCCTACAACGTAGGTAATCCAATTATTATAGAGAAAGATAACAAGCTCTATATATATTGCATTTATGAGGATGCAGTTACAGCAGTCATAAAGAAACACCTTGATTACAACATACTATTGTATTTTATTCTTCAAATTCAACAATTTGAACTTCTGTGTATGATGACTGAGAAGCTATACTGTAGGCCCATACATCTTGAAAGATGTTGTTGTCATGGAGTTATCAAATTTATGTGGTTTAATGAGCTTACCACATTCCTTCTATACTAATGTCATGACATTGGTTTCTTTTGAATTTTAATGACATCAATTACTTTTTACCATGTGCAGCTATGTTTATGACTTTCTATTCGTTGCTGTGATAGTTTTAGTTTTCTTCCCACATTTAATAATGTATATGCTTTCAACATTCATTTGTTACTTTGATATCATAATTCTCTGATATATCTTATTAGAAACTAAAAGTGATTTTAACATATCTTATTTGATATTAAAATAAACTTTAACATTTGTAGTATTTAACTAATATTCAATTTCACATAGATACCAGAACAATTACTTATTTTATACTTATTTCCTTTTTAAATACTTTAGTCAAAATGCAATTTCATCCACATTTTCGAACAGGGGCTAACTGCTCAAGGATAAACAAAGAATATTTTTGTTAGATGCTCATCAGTTGGCAAATAAAGATGGTAAGAATATACGAAGAAGAAATTCTCCATGTGAAAAGAATTGACTTCTTTATCACTATTTTGACAATTTATTATGAATATAGATGTCAACCTCATGATTTATACTAAACTATACAGATGCAGTCTATTTTTCTACAAAATTAAAGAATATTTCTATTTGATCAGTACACTTCAAAATTAGAGTAGATTGTTTTACACCAAAAATTTATAGTTTGTTTGTATCATGCTCAATTGACAAGTTTATATTTTTTCACATTTTATACACAAGTTGGATAACTATATAATTTGGATTACTAGCTAATAAAGTTGATGACTAATGCACCATATATAGGGTAGATTTTTTTTTTGTAACGACCCAGAATTTTTATTAATTAAAATTTGAATATTTAATTAATTTTAAATATTAATGAGTGAATTTATAAGTCGAATAAATTTTAATTTGAATTATTGGATTTAATTGGATAATTAAATCGATAATTTAATATGTTAAATTATAGAAATAATTGAAAATTTAGTTAAATATGATTGAAAATGATTTGTAAAATTTTATTTTATCATGTTGAAGTTAGAATGATATTTTAGAACTTTTAAAATCGAATTAAAAGTTTATTTGTGAAAATTGAATATTTTAATATTTAATTATCGACTGCAAAATAGCCAATTTTTGAACAGTCTCAGAATTGAACGAAACCTGTTCCATTGGATCCGTAATAGTTAGTTATTACCGGATTTCAATTTTCGTGTCAATCGGAGTTATCGTTTGATTGTGGCAGCTCGAAACGCATCGAATTATTTTTAATATTAATTTGGCGAGTGAAAATAGCCATTTTTCAAAAAGTCTCGGATTTCGACGAAACCAGTTTCATCGGATCCGTAATGTGATATTATTGTAAGGTTTCAAATTTCAAGTCAATTGGATTTACCATTTGTCCGGTACAAATTAAAACGCCTAGAAATCGATTTAAATCGGTTTAATTTAAATTGAACGTTTATCGCCATAACTCGCACAGATGTCCGACTTAGCTTCCGAAACCTGTTCCATTGTGTCCGGAACGCGGGATAAACCCTAGGAACGTCGGTCACTGCGCGTAAATCGGAGTTTGGAAATCCCGGATGAATAGTGTCGATCGATTTTCCTATAAATAGCACCCTTCTCTTCGTAAATTAGAAAAAAAAACCTAATTCTAAAACCCTAGCCGCCACCTCTGAATTGAATGGCCAGAATTTTTCGAAATACATTCCTCAATTACTTCCAATCCGTGAAGTTTTAGCAAAAGTGATCAACTACAACATTGTAGAGCAAGGCGAGAGCTAGAAATCTATACGGTGATGATGGATTTTGGTGCAACGTAGAGGGAGATACGGGGGACCGACCGTGGCCAGTCACGCACGCAATTCAAGGCAACATAGCAGGCCGAGCTTCGAGCCGTGGATGGTGGGGGTAGCTCTTGCGAAGGGCTTCGAGATGGCGGTGGTTTGATGAAGTATCGTCGAGTATTGGCGTTGCAATATCAAACCCTAGATCGGCTATCATGGGTTTCTTTTGTGCGTGTTTGTGTCTGTAGCAAACGTGAGGGAGATGGGGATGCAACGTGCGGCTGTGATGGGTTGATGCAGGATCTAGCGGCCCGTGTTAGTTTAGGTTATAAAATTTAAAATTTATGTTGAATTTGTTTATATAAATTTGTGTAAAACTTGTAAAATCAATAACTTTTTCATACGAGGTCGAAAAAATGCAAACTCAGTCGCGTTGGAATCGTATGGACGAGCACTACGCGATGGAGTTGGATTGGGGTCGTTTGGAATTAGTTAGAATTTTGGGTAAAATTAAACGCGCGTTAAATTTTATTCGAAATAAATCGCTAAAACGAAATTGAAATCAAGGTGAGAACTTCTCACTCAATCGAATCAGTTTCGATTTTGTTTTAAATAGTTAGATTTAAAATATTTGAATGCATGTTTGAATGATGATTGATATCTATTGATTGTTAAAATAGACATTATGCGCCGTTATTAAGCGGATGTTATTTAGTAAAAACATATACCGCGAATATTTCATAAACAGTGAAATTGGTATTATATATAATATCAATATATTTATATATTGGCATATGTATATATTGCAGTTGTTGATTTCCCGCATTTTTTAGCGGATGAGACCCTATTACGCCGTTATTAAGCGGATAATATTTAATAAAAACATATACCGCGATAATTTCGTACTGGAACGAAATTGGTATTGTGCTAATGTTTGTGGATGCAGGAAAACAGGTTGGAGGGATCCAACTGGATTCCTCAACAGTTTTTATTTGATTTCAGATATTTTGATATTTGATGGATTATCATATCGATATATGATATCGTTGTTTGTCGTGATTGACTATTTGGTGTGTAGCATCATTGGACCAAATTTGGAATTTTAAAAGGATTTAAAAGTGATTTTTGAAAAGTATACGTTATAAACTATTTTTGGAAATTTATTTATTTTAAATAAATAAACGTTATAATTTTTAATGTAATAAAAATTATGATTTTTGAGAAATACAGTTAAAAGTTGATTTTCCGTAATATGGGTTAATGATTTTATAAAATAGTTTAAATTGTGATGTTTGAATTTATTGTGAAAAGTTTAAATATAGGATTTATAAAATTTGATTATTGTATAAATCAAGAAAATGGTGAAATTATAAAGGAATTTGAAGACGTTTTAAAGAATAATATAAATTGATTTATATTAAGAGATTTATAAATGGATATTTATAAATTGAAATAATTGAATTATAAAACGAGCTTTTATAAGGGTTAGAATGAATTGTGAATGAATTTCATAAATCGAATGAAATTTATAGAATTATAAACGGTGAAGTTATAATGGAATTTTATAAGCAGTAGGTTTATAAAACTTATAAAGTTATTAAAAGAATGGTTTTGGATAAATAATTGAATCTTATAAGTTATAAGATTTATGATTATGAAGTTCAAAGGAACGATTTTTGTAAACGAATAAATTATAAGTATTTAACTTATAATATGAACGTTTAGTTTATAATTGAGTTATAAACTGGAATAGGTTAATAAAAGAATTTATAAAAAGGAAGTTTTTATAAATAAATAGAAATGGAATTTATAAACGTTGTTTTATAAATTCGCAAATGACTTATTTTGATAAGAAAATTGTTGAAACCTATTAATGGAGTTATATTCACATTTTGAATAGTGAATAATCCTTTGAATTAAAATGAATAAAAGAATGAAATTTGTTAACGAAGTTTATTCACATTTTGAATAGTGAATAACACGTTAAAGAAATTGTTTTGGATTGGGTGTTTTAAATAGAATTAAAATGATCTAACGATGTTTTAAAAGGTGTTGAGATTCGAAACCATAGATTTCAACATTTATTGTTGAAATAGACGTTTTCGAGAAATAAAAGGAAGTGGTAGACTATAACACTGTTGTTATAGTAAATGATTTCCGAAAGGAAATGTTTTGTATAGTATTGGGATTTATATATCTATCTTAAATTCGAATCCCTATACTAGTGATTGTGGGTTGTCGTAACGATGTTTTACGCAACATTCGTTTTGGCCCAAATAAATATGTTAAAGAGAATGATTTCCTTAAAGAATGAAATATATACTTAATTCGATTTAAGTATATTGAATATTTTCCAAGGTTGAAAATAAAAAGATTAGAATTACTTATTCTTAATAAGTATGGAAATGTTTTCCAATATGAAGTGAATATTTAGAATTTATCTTTTTGAAGATAAATTGAAAATGAATATTAGAAATCAAATTGAAATCGTATATGCATGAATATTTTGAAATATAAATTCATTATGGAATTTATATGTGAAAGTGGAATTTGTTTAAGAATAAATGTTGATTTATTTTTGAAGTTTTGAAATTATATATCTTGTAAAGATATTTTGGAAAATAAATAATTTGGAAAATTATTTGGAATCTGGTGATGTGTGCATATCAATTGATAGTTCAATAGCCGACTATCAATATTTTCCTTTGAATGGGTATGTGTTGTGATTTGTTGAATTTGAATGTCACACTTATTTTTGAATAAGCGATCACTATTCGGGTTAACCGGGAAAGGACCATGGGGTCGTATAACCCATTCCGAATATGTGATACGTCATTGTGAATTGCATTTGAAGATCGGTGTTGAAGACCGATATTTGCGAGAGCGATAGGATGACCTTTCGATTGTCTCTGCACTGGGTAGCTCCTGGTATAGAGATTCCATAAGTGATGGGAAATCCGATCAGGATTGTGGATATCCGGATTGCAAGGACTTCTTTGTAAGTGCCTTCGGTTTTGTTCGAGCCCGGAACAGACTTGTATGGATTGTATGTCTAACATTACAAGTTGAGATATAAAGCCGATTTCTTTCAAATATATTTCTGTTGGTGGCGGAGAATTTATTCTTTTAGCTTAACACCCTTCTCTGAGACTTACGAGCTCAGAGGTTATATAGTTGAAGGTTATCAGTGATATATTCCCAAATTGGTAATGTGACATGCTGAGTGTTGCTGAAATGATCATTGTGTTGATTATTTGTGATAGGATCATTTGTTTGATCGTCTATCTTGGTGATCATTTCTATGATCATTTTTTGACCCAAAGCATGGCTTTTGTATAATGTTTTAGTGGACGAGACTTCGTCGAGCCTCACACCCCGGAATGGTCAAAACAGGAAAGATGCGGCAAGGTTATGAGGGGTAGCGCCCTTTAGGATATGTGCATTTCCTTCTGGAAAAGGGTGGTATCATGGTATAGAGCCCAGATACTTACTCATGTTGAAAACACTTTATGATTGTGTGAATTGATTACGAGCGCTCGGTGATAAAGGTCCCAAAGGACCGGGGGATGGCATATTTGGTCAGTTGTTACTCAGTTAAGGGTAACCCGGCCTTGTGTTGGTAGAGATCCGGTTTGGTTCTCGGGGATGTCCATCCAGAGGCATTCTCATGTGGCAATGGGAAGTTCCTTGGCCTGACCATTTGTTAGAAATCCAAAGAAACAATACTAGACTTGTACGGTTTTAGTTGTAGAACCTGTCATCTAATATGGTAGCTATTAGTAGGCATAATATAATGGTACCTATGCTGGCTAAGATTTATATTCTACTTTCGAAAGAAATTTTTTTTTCTACACTATGCACTAATAATAATATCAAATGTTCTTTTTAATGCGTATCAAGCATCTTTGACTAACATAAGAAGAAATCTCCTCCAAGTCCGCGTTTGCATTGTGTGTGTGGTGGGAGGTCTTATGGTAGTTACATTTTTAAAAGCATTGCGAATTGAATTTAAAAATATTCCTCTATTTTGATTTTAAAGTTAAATAAACTGTTTTGAGTTCTCACACCAGTCACATGACTGACTCGGAGTTTATTGTTTTCCTTCCTAAACTCTGGGTGCCTACCAATTTCCACACGGGCAGTCAAGAGTTAGGTTTGTCAGGATATTCTGGATATTCTGGAGTTGCTGGAGTCAAGCTGGATGGCATGGCGTATTACTAGTATATAGTATTTCTTTTCCGCTGTTTGTTGTTGTATGTTGTTGTACACTCTGATGATATGATGTAATGAAATGTGATGTAATGTAATAACTGATATAGTTCTTTGTTTAAAGATTATTCATTTATTATTATATGTTGTTCCGCTGCGGATTGTGAGATTCTGATGTTGTTCTGTTGTTTTCTTTCCATTCTATTTTCTTTTGTCTTTTCTCTATTTCCTTTTCCCTCTATTTTCTATCCTCTTCACTCTTCTTCTGTCTCTTTCTTTTTCTTAAATTCTTTTTAAAACCCTAACTATTCGGTTTTTCGGCAACGAAAAATCCAGAACGTTACATTTGGTATCAGAGCTGATGGTTAAGCGACAACCATGGTTCTGTTGGGTATTACTCATTAGAGATAGAGTCCGTAGTACTCTGGAATGAGTTTGAGTGTAATAATAGCTATGAGAGCGTATTTGTTAGTGAATAAAAATTGTTTTGTATTGTGTTGACTTATCGGTTGATTGTTTATAGATTCCGGTCGATCTAGTCTGGCTAACTATCGTAGATAGGGGTTTCTAAACTCTTAAACAAGTTAAACCGACACGATATTGTTTTAAATTGGATAAATGAAATAATTTTACCTTGATTATATTATATTTTATATATAAAGAAATAATTTTTCAGAATTATTAAAGTGTATATAAGTTGATTGTTTAGTTGTTTGAATAATCTAAGTAAAAGAATAATTGTATAAGCAAAAGAATTATAAGAATTGAATTATAATTAAAGTGATTTACAATTGAGAAATAAACTTATATATATATAAGAAGTATAACTTAAGAATTGTTGAATGGAATTGATATTGGTATCGAAGTAAATAATCAAGTGGATTAAATGAATATGAACTTGAGTTATATAAATGAAATTCAACTGTTGTAATTGAATTGAATGAATGGATTAAATGTTAATCAATTGAATGTAAATTAAGTTGATATAAAATAATGAATATAAATGTTAATTCATTAAAATCTAATGTTATTGGAAGTTGAAAGGTTGAATGAAAATCAATTTAATTAAACTAATTGAAAATGAATGTTAGTAAAAACATCCAATGTTAATAAATCAAATGTGATTAAAATTGAAAAACCTATTTCATTGAATATTAACGAGAATATGAATGAATATTTATGATTATAAATGGTAGTTTGTTGATGGTTGAATATATATTGCGTTGGTTGCTTTAGTTGCATTGCTATGTTGACATATGTAGTTGTTATGTTGCTATATGTTGTATATTGAGATTATTTTCATATATGCATGTTCTCATGTTGTTTGTTGAGTGTTTAGTAGGTGCGGATCGCGTTTGCTTCGCATTTGGAGCTCGCTTTCGCGCTATATTAGCCGTATATGCTCGCTAATAAAAATATAAGGTACATATCTTGGATTAAATATCGTACTTTTACATTTTTTTTCCCTTCGGGATGCCTCATTACTTGATGAGATGTATATTTGTGATATATATACTGTCATTTTTTTTCGGATCGAGCCGCGCAAAGGAGACTATGGCGAATTTTTCCCGAAAATTTAAGGCGTTAGAAAAAATTTGAGAAAATTTGGAAAATTTTGAAAACTTAAACTTTGTTTTGAAATTGAAAGTTAAACAATAGTAGTTGTTTTTGAAAAGATAACTAAGTATGATTTGAAAACTTAGTAAAGTATTGTAAGAAGTTTAACTATGGATTTTGGGAAAATTAATAGGTTCTGTAACTTTTCTTACTTGTAATTTCGAGGACGAAATTCTTTTAAGGGTGAAAGATTGTAACGACCCAGAATTTTTATTAATTAAAATTTGAATATTTAATTAATTTTAAATATTAATGAGTGAATTTATAAGTCGAATAAATTTTAATTTGAATTATTGGATTTAATTGGATAATTAAATCGATAATTTAATATGTTAAATTATAGAAATAATTGAAAATTTAGTTAAATATGATTGAAAATGATTTGTAAAATTTTATTTTATCATGTTGAAGTTAGAATGATATTTTAGAACTTTTAAAATTGAATTAAAAGTTTATTTGTGAAAATTGAATATTTTAATATTTAATTATCGACTGCAAAATAGCCAATTTTTGAACAGTCTCATAATTGAACGAAACAAGTTCCATTGGATCCGTAATAGTTAGTTATTACCGGATTTCAATTTTCGTGTCAATCGGAGTTATCGTTTGATCGTGGCAGCTCGAAACGCATCGAATTATTTTTAATATTAATTTGGCGAGTGAAAATAGCCATTTTTCAAAAAGTCTCGGATTTGGAAGAAACCAGTTTCATCGGATCCATAATGTGATATTATTGTAAGGTTTCAAATTTCAAGTCAATTGGATTTACCGTCTGTCCGGTACAAATTAAAACGCCTAGAAATCGATTTAAATCGGTTTAATTTAAATTGAACGTTTATAGCCATAACTCACACAGATGTCCGAATTAGCTTTCGAAACCTGTTCCATTGTGTCCGAAATGCGGGATAAACCCTAGGAACGTCGGTCACTGCGCGTAAATCGGAGTTTGGAAATCCCGGATGAATAGTGTCGATCGATTTTCCTATAAATAGCACCCTTCTCTTCATAAATTAGAAAAAAAAAACCTAATTCTAAAACCCTAGCCGCCACCTCTGAATTGAATGGCCAGAATTTTTCGAAATTCATTCCTCAAATACTTCCAATCCGTGAAGTTTTAGCCAAAGTGATCAACTACAACATTGTAGAGCAAGGCGAGAGCTAGAAATCTATACGGTGATGATGGATTTTGGTGCAACGTAGAGGGAGATACGGGGGCCGACCGTGGCCAGTCACGCACGCAATTCAAGGCAACATAGCAGGCCGAGCTTCGAGCCGTGGATGGTGGGGGTAGCTCTTGCGAAGGGCTTCGAGATGGCGGTGGTTTGATGATGTATCGTCGAGTATTGGCGTTGCAATATCAAACCCTAGATCGGCTATCATGGGTTTCTTTTGTGCGTGTTTGTGTCTGTAGCAAACGTGAGGGAGATGGGGATGCAACGTGCGGCTGTGATGGGTTGATGCAGGATCTAGCGGCCCGTGTTAGTTTAGGTTATAAAATTTAAAATTTATGTTGAATTTGTTTATATAAATTTGTGTAAGACTTGTAAAATCAATAACTTTTTCATACGAGGTCGAAAAAATGCAAACTCAGTCGCGTTGGAATCGTATGGACGAGCACTACGCGATGGAGTTGGATTGGAGTCGTTTGGAATTAGTGAGAATTTTGGGCAAAATTAAACGCGCGTTTAATTTTATTCGAAATAAATCGCTAAAAGGAAATTGAAATCAAGGTGAGAACTTCTCACTCAATCGAATCAGTTTCGATTTTATTTTAAATAGTTAGATTTAAAATATTTGAATGCATGTTTGAATGATGATTGATATCTATTGATTGTTAAAATAGACATTATGCGCCGTTATTAAGCGGATGTTATTTAGTAAAAACATATACCGCGAATATTTCATAAACAGTGAAATTGGTATTATATATAATATCAATATATATATATATTGGCATATGTATATATTGCAGTTGTTGATTTCCCGCATTTTTTAGCGGATGAGACCCTATTACGCCGTTATTAAGTCGATAATATTTAATAAAAACATATACCGCGATAATTTCGTACTGGAGCGAAATTGGTATTGTGCAAATGTTTGTGGATGCAGGAAAACAGGTTGGAGGGATCCAACTGGATTCCTCAACAGTTTTTATTTGATTTCAGATATTTTGATATTTGATGGATTATCATATCGATATATGATATCGTTGTTTGTCGTGATTGACTATTTGGTGTGTAGCATCATTGGACCAAATTTGGAATTTTAAAAGGATTTAAAAGTGATTTTTGAAAAGTATACGTTATAAACTGTTTTTGGAAATTTATTTATTTTAAATAAATAAACGTTATAATTTTTAATGTTATAAAAATTATGATTTTTGAGAAATACAGTTAAAAGTTGTTTTTCCGTAATATGGGTTAATGATTTTATAAAATAGTTTAAATTGTGATGTTTGAATTTATTGTGAAAAGTTTAAATATAGGTTTATAAAATTTGATTATTGTATAAATCAAGAAAATGGTGAAATTATAAAGGAATTTGAAGACGTTTTAAAGAATAATATAAATTGATTTATATTAAGAGATTTATAAATGGATATTTATAAATTGAAATAATTGAATTATAAAATGAGCTTTTATAAGGGTTAGAATGAATTGTGAATGAATTTCATAAATCGAATGAAATTTATAGAATAATAAACGGTGAAGTTATAATGGATTTTTATAAGCAGTAGGTTTATAAAACTTATAAAGTTATTAAAAGAATGGTTTTGGATAAATAATTGAATCTTATAAGTTATAAGATTTATGATTATGAAGTTCAAAGGAACGATTTTTGTAAACGAATAAATTATAAGTATTTAACTTATAATATGAACGTTTAGTTTATAATTGAGTTATAAACTGGAATAGGTTAATAAAAGAATTTATAAAAAGGAAGTTTTTATAAATAAATAGAAATGGAATTTATAAACGTTGTTTTATAAATTCGCAAATGACTTATTTTGATAAGAAAATTGTTGAAACCTATTAATGGAGTTATATTCACATTTTGAATAGTGAATAATCCTTTGAATTAAAATGAATAAAAGAATGAAATTTGTTAACGAAGTTTATTCACATTTTGAATAGTGAATAACACGTTAAAGAAATTGTTTTGGATTGGGTGTTTTAAATAGAATTAAAACGATCTAACGATGTTTTAAAAGGTGTTGAGATTCGAAACCATAGATTTCAACATTTATTGTTGAAATAGACGTTTTCGAGAAATAAAAGGAAGTGGTAGACTATAACACTGTTGTTATAGTAAATGATTTCCGAAAGGAAATATTTTGTATAGTATTGGGATTTATATATCTATCTTAAATTCGAATCCCTATACTAGTGATTTTGGGTTGTCGTAACGATGTTTTACGCAACATTCGTTTTGGCCCAAATAAATATGTTAAAGAGAATGATTTCCTTAAAGAATGAAATATATACTTAATTCGATTTAAGTATATTGAATATTTTCCAAGGTTGAAAATAAAAAGATTAGAATTACTTATTCTTAATAAGTATGGAAATGTTTACCAATATGAAGTGAATATTTAGAATTTATCTTTTTGAAGATAAATTGAAAATGAATATTAGAAATCAAATTGAAATCGTATATGCATGAATATTTTGAAATATAAATTCATTATGGAATTTATATGTGAAAGTGGAATTTGTTTAAGAATAAATGTTGATTTATTTTTGAAGTGTTGAAATTATATATCTTGTAAAGATATTTTGGAAAATAAATAATTTGGAAAATTATTTGGAATCTGGTGATGTGTGCATATCAATTGATAGTTCAATAGCCGACTATCAATATTTTCCTTTGAATGGGTATGTGTTGTGATTTGTTGAATTTGAATGTCACACTTATTTTTGAATAAGCGCTCACTATTCGGGTTAACCGGGAAAGGACCATGGGGTCGTATAACCCATTCCGAATATGTGATACGTCGTTGTGAATTGCATTTGAAGATCGGTGTTGAAGACCGGTATTTGCGAGGGCGATAGGATGACCTGTCGATTGCCTCTGCACTGGGTAGCTCCTGGTATAGAGATTCCATAAGTGATGGGAAATCCGATCAGGATTGTGGATATCCGGATTGCAAGGACTTCTTTGTAAGTGCCTTCGGTTTTGTTCGAGCCCGGAACAGACTTGTATGGATTGTATGTCTGACATTACAAGTTGAGATATAAAGCCGATTTCTTTCAAATATATTTCTGTTGGTGGCGGAGAATTTATTCTTTTAGCTTAACACCCTTCTCTGAGACGTACGAGCTCAGAGGTTATATAGTTGAAGGTTATCAGCGATATATTCCCAAATTGGTAATGTGACATGCTGAGTGTTGCTGAAATGATCATTGTGTTGATTATTTGTGATAGGATCATTTGTTTGATCGTCTATCATGGTGATCATTTCTATGATCATTTGTTGACCCAAAGCATGGCTTTTGTATAAAGTATGTTTTTGTGGACGAGACTTCGTCGAGCCTCACACCCCGGAATGGTAAAAATAGGAAAGATGCGGCAAGGCTATGAGGGGTAGCGCCCTTTAGGATATGTGCATTTCCTTCTGGAAAAGGTTGTATCATGGTATAGAGCCCACATACTTACTCATGTTGAAAACACTTTATGATTGTGTGAATTGATTACGAGCGCTCGGTGATAAAGGTCCCAAAGGACCGGGGGATGGCATATTCGGTCAGTTGTTACTCTGTTAGGGGTAACCCGGCCTTGTGTTGGTAGAGATCCGGTTTGGTTCTCGGGGATGTCCATCAAGAGGCATTCTCATGTGGCAATGGGAAGTTCCTTGGCCTAACCATTTGTTAGAAATCCAAAGAAACAATACGAGACTTGTACGGTTTTAGTTGTAGAACCTGCCATCTAATATGGTAGCTATTAGTAGGCATAATATAATGGTACCTATGCTGGCTAAGATTTATATTCTACTTTCGAAAGAATTTTTTTTCTACACTATGCACTAATAATAATATCAAATGTTCTTTTTAATGCGTATCAAGCATCTTTGACTAACATAAGAAGAAATCTCCTCCAAGTCTGCGTTTGCATTGTGTGTGTGGTGGGAGGTCTTATGGTAGTTACATTTTTAAAAGCATTGCGAATTGAATTTAAAAATATTCCTCTATTTTGATTTTAAAGTTAAATAAACTGTTTTGAGTTCTCACACCAGTCACATGACTGACTCGGAGTTTATTGTTTTCCTTCCTAAACTCTGGGTGCCCACCAATTTCCACACGGGCAGTCAAGAGTTAGGTTTATCAGGATATTCTGGATATTCTGGAGTTGCTGGAGTCAAGCTGGATGGCATGGCGTATTACTAGTATATAGTATTTCTTTTCCGCTATTTGTTGTTGTATGTTGTTGTACACTCTGATGATATGATGTAATGAAATGTGATGTAATGTAATAACTGATATAGTTCTTTGTTTAAAGATTATTCATTTATTATTATATGTTGTTCCGCTGCGGATTGTGAGATTCTGATGTTGTTCTGTTGTTTTCTTTCCATTCTATTTTCTTTTGTCTTTTCTCTATTTCCTTTTCCCTCTATTTTCTATCCTCTTCTCTCTTCTTCTGTCCCTTTCTTTTTCTTAAATTCTTTTTAAAACCCTAACTATTCGGTTTTTCGTCAACGAAAAATCCAGTACGTTACATTTTTCATGCTAAAATTTGGTACACTGTTATACAATTTGATGCATTGTTAAGAGGTTTGTTGATGAAAGTACACATGACGACTTTTGCATTTTATAACACTTTCATTCTATAAAAAATTATTTTCTTCGGTATTCTTTACTTTATATGAAATATGGCATATGATAAATGACATATTAGAGAATCTAACTGAATGATAATGCCACATTAGAATAGAGAATTCATGTAAAAATACGTACTCATTTTCTCATAGCTTAATCAAAGCTAATGTTTGCAAGAGGAAAGCAAGTTAAAGCTTATTTCATATTATTTATTGCACACTTATTTTATATTCAATCAATTTAGTAAACCAAATTTCATCTTCCTTTTTAATTTCAAATAAGAATCCCTCATATTTTATGACCATTATATTTCCTTAC
This sequence comes from Allium cepa, assembly GCA_030765085.1. Lineage (NCBI taxonomy): Eukaryota > Viridiplantae > Streptophyta > Magnoliopsida > Asparagales > Amaryllidaceae > Allium > Allium cepa. The sequence continues at coordinate 314,715,931 of CM060937.1, forward strand.
CATTCTCACAACTTCATATTTAATATATTATAATTAATGCTAGAATATGATTGGTTCTTGGTAGATAGTATACATAACTAGAATACGCGTCCATAGAAATTAGCATATGTGCAATGGCTACTTTGTATAAATTACTGCTACCAATAATTATAGTCTAAAATTAAGGAAAAAAATATTTGATTAAATAAAGTATGATTGACATTTTGATCATTGTTTTTCTTAATAAAAAATACTATCTGCCTATAGATACTTCTTTCATATATTATATGGTAATTTTGTAATCTTTTAGTTAGTCATTTACTATGTTATATATTGAAATTAATTTGTATGACCTATATTTCATTCATTCCATGAGTTATAACTCCCTAATTTCTACTTGCTTTTTCCAATTCAAATTTGGTAACTAATTAACTTTTTCTTATTACCGTTTATTCTCATTGATGTATAGTTGAAGTTTTAATACTATAGCAATATATAAAATATAATTTCACTATTTTTCAACTGATTGTTTTAGGGTTTACACACTGGACTCGAGTTGTTTCCTATTGAATCGTCAAAGGGTTAGAATAAGTCTAAAAAATGGAGAGATTACATCATTGGATGTCCGTGTGATTATTGAATGCTATCTTTTGTCAATTGTGAATGTGATTATTCGTTTTTAAATAATATCAAACTTATGCCATACTGTATTCAAATTTACTCAATTTTTTTTTTTTTCGAAAACAACATTCGGTTTAATTTTTAAAATGATAAAAAATTTACTATACAAGATTCTATCCATGATTATTCATCCTTTCATTTCTCAATATAGGCCAATATATTAAAACCTGTTGTGAGGTTGTGGATTCCAATTTATTTCTTTACTAACACATCCAACTGGCTATACTTATATCCATCGATAATTTATGGAAAAAATGAAATAATGTCATCACGAGGACCTACTATTGTAGGCTGGTGTTACTACCATTTTTTGTGTTCATAAACTGGTGTATTTCCTTTTATCTAATACATAGTTTGACCTCAATTTATTTTGGAAAGTTCTATTTTATTCTATGTTTTAATCTTGATTTAATGAATAGTCTTCGATTTGTGAGCAATTTTCCAAACAACAAGGTAAACAGCATGGGCATAATTTGAAATTTTACAACCATCAAAAATATTCCAACCATCTATTCATACCTATCAACTATGACACTCAATAGCATATTTTGTTCATTGATTTGGAAACTAGGGTTAGAATTTTTTCTTCACTGATTTAGAAACTTAATAGAAAAAGATTTATTTTTTTCTTAGTAAAGTCTGTAAACCCAAAAAATATTTTAGTACTGAAAAATTGGATTTTTCATTCGTTAATTTAGAAACCAAATTCATATTTTCTTCAAAACTACAATTAACAAAATCTGTGAACCTAAAAATTAACATAGTAGTAAAAAATTGAATTTTTTCTTCACTGATTTAAAAACTAGGGTTTTGAAGAAGCGGTCGTTTAGACAGTAAGAAACCGATGAAGAAGATAATGGAATTGAGAAAAAAAAGTATGCAGCTTTCTAACAGTATTTTAATCTTTAAAATTTTATTTATTTTTGAGGAGATACTAAATAATTATCTGTGTTGAAATAGAATTTGCCCATATTATATTAAAAAACAAAACTCGAACCCGTGCCATCGGCACGGGCTTCATACTAGTTACTTTACATAATTTATGAAGAGATAAACTAAGATAATTAATTAAGGAGAATTAACCTATTTAATGAAGTAAATAAAAAGGTGGATAATCTCCGGTGGAGATAAACCAAATATGGTCAATACTGTGGTTTAATTGGTATAACTAATTCAGATTAAGATAAGAAATATAATTGGAAATCAATAATTTATATAATAAGTGATGTAATTAAAGACTGGATTAATTAGGACTAATTTATCCATAATAAGTGACTTATCAGAAATTAAGTAAGAAAAGTAATTAAGAATTAATGTAATTAATATAGTTAGTAAATTGATGAAGTAATTAAGATTTCTTATTGATTTTGGTTAAGAGTAATTAATATCGTGAAACTAATCAAGGATAACGTCTTGAATGAAATTGAAAGATAATTAATCCAGGGTAATTAATTAAGATGAATGGATATGGAATGGTCGATTGATTAATTGATTTTGGAATTAATTGATAAAGAATCTAAGTGATTGAGGTTTGAAACACAATTAGAAACAATTGAATTGATTTGTATGTGATTAAGCTTGTTATGAATAGTTGAATGGTATTGGATGTTTTGAATGAGTTGATATCTCTTTTATGAAATGTTGTGTATTTCATTTGAATAATTTGGAACGGGATAACATGAGTTTTGGAGAGGCCGAGGTCGGGTATTAGGCAATACCCGAAACAACTCCGAATTTTTATAAATTGATTTGTGAAATCAATATGATGGAATAAAACAATTTAAGTGAATTGGATTATTTTATCTAAGTTGGTACTTCGAAATCGGTATGTGAAGTGTTGTCTATACCAAATTGTGAAATGGGGGAAATTGGTTTGAGTTACCTCGGGTTTTATTAAGTTGTTTGCTTTGGTATTCCATGTTAGTTGGGTTTACTCACGCTGGTTTCCAGCCTGACCCGGGTGTTACTTTGGTGTAATGCTCCGGTCAGACCGAGTATTACAGATTTCCAGGTTAGGACGTTCTGGAGCTCAGAAGGCGAGCTGGATGACAATATCGTATAGAGTATTCCGCTGTATCTATATTATTGTTAATCTGAGACTTGATAATTGTAAATATTCAGTGACTGTATATAATGTGAAACTCTGATGTATATTAAATATAAACGATAGATATAGTATTCTTTTGTAAACTGTTATTATTTAATATATTTTATCCGCTGCGAATGTGAGATGTTTGGTGTTTCTGTTCTTCTTCTTCTTTCTCTTTCTTCTTTTTCATAACTATCTGGAATTTTTTGTTTTATAATTGAAATTTGGTAAATTGTTGAATCTGAAATTTCTAAGCCTGTTTAAATAATTTGAAGACTTATGAAATTTATAATGATAATACTGGAGATAATAGAAGGATTGAAAATTTAATTAAAGGAATTTGTTCAATTTTAAAAAAAAATATCGTTAAAATTGAATTTAAAAATTGCCTTCCGAGGCACAGTCTCGGAATTCGACGAAACCAGTTCCATTGGATCCGTAATAGTTAGTTATTATCGGATTTCAATTTTCGTAGCAATTGGAGTTGTCGTTTGACCCTGGCAGCCCAAAACGCTTAAAACTATTTTAATCGATTTAATTTAAAATCGATCGTTTTCTTCTGTAACTCACGTATATAATCAAATTAACCACCGAAACACGTTCCATTACGTTCGAAACGCGGGTAAAACCTTATAAAGGTCTGTCGGCATGTCTGATTCGGGGTTTGGGATTTCGCATTTATACAACTCGAGATTTTCAATATTAAATTATTTAATAAAGGCGTACTTAGGAAGCTTTCCTCTAACCTATATTATAATCCCGTCTTTCTCTCTCTCTAATCGAAAAAAAATGGAGATCGTTCGTTCTTTAAAAAAAATGGCTAGCGAATTCGAGATAAAGGGGCAGTTCTCCCTTCGAGATCGACGCCTTGCATCAGAGGGTCGGTGGTGTTTAGACTTCGAGGGAGAAGCACGAGCAAGATCGCGCGCGTGACCGTGTGAACTCGTACGTTCGAGTTTCGCCAGGCGGTATGGCGTACGAGGTTGATTTGTACTCAAGGGGAAAGAGAGCCGCGGTCGCATGAAGGGAGGGGAAGATCGCGTTGATGATGAGAATTATAGGGCTGGAGTTTCAGTGATTTGGGCTTCGCGTTCAATCAAGGTGGGCGGCTCTGGCAAAAGATGGAAAGGCGGTGACTACTGGCGTATGAGCGAAGTCGTGAGGCATGAGGGTCGCGAGTTGACTAGAGGAAGGGAGATGAACTCGGCCATCGCGTTTGGTCAGGCAGCTATGTTTGGATGAGGGTGAGGCTGGTGGTGTGGTTTGTAGGGTTCATTTTCGAGGTTCGACACTGGAATTGCTTCGTTCGCGAGGTAATGGAGGGTTGTGATGTGGATTCGTCACATTGGTAAGCAGAAAGGTAATTGCATTTAAATTAATTTGAGTTAAATAAATGAATAGATATAAATATGTAAATTTTTATTTTTATAGTAAAGAAATTTTTAATAGTTCTATATATATAAAAAAAAGAAATTGTTTACCGATGTTAATTTATTCGTTAACCCGCTTAATTAATTTTAGATTGGAAAAAAAAGGAAAATTAGTTTAAAAATTTAGATTTATTTGGTTGAATTAAAGTATTAGTTAAAATTAAACTATTTAACATTGGTTAATTGTCTGCTGAAATCGAATATTGATAAGTGGTATAAATATTATACAAGGTCCAAAAATGGAAGGAAACAAATCGAGATCGGATTTGGATTTGCAAAAGCAAAGGTGAGTAAATCTCATGCTTTTGGATTTATATTTAAATTTAAATAGTTAAATTTAAATATTTGGTCGAATGATTGAATTGATGTGCACTGTGAATTGATGATGTGATTTTGGTTTGGTTGATTCTCGAGTTAATTGTGGTATGACTCGAAGATGTGGGGTTTTTTAGTTGTTTTAAATTTAAATTATAAATAAGAAAATGCTTCATTTTAATGTTAATAAGGATTTAATGATTTGTGTAAGGTGAGACTTATTTATTTAATGAAGTAAATAAAAGAATAGTTAATTACAGGTTTAGAGAAATCGAGAACAATTAATATTGTAGTTTAATTAATGTAATTAATTTAACTTAGGATAAATTAAAATATAATTGGAAATCATAAATTTACATAATCTATGACGAAGTTAAAGATTGATTTATTTAATAAATTAAACAGTAATAAGTGACTTATGAGAAGTTAATCAGTATAAGTAATTAAGGATTAGCGTAATTAAAATAGTCAATTAATCCATGAAGTAATTAAGATTACTTATTGATTTTTGTTAAGAAAATTAATACCGTGAAATTAATTAAAAACTAATTACTTAGATGTAATCGAAGGATAATTAATCCAGGTTGATTAATAAAGACGAATGATAAAGATAAGATTGATTAATAAAATTGAAATTAATTAATGATAAGTGAAGAATTCTAAATGGTTTAGATTAGAAATTCAATCAGAATTAATTTAATTAATATTGGTAGCGAACAAGATTTGCTTATGGATGATTGAATGGTCTTTGATTGTTTTGAATGAGTTGATATTTTGATATGAAATGTCGTGTATTTTATTTGGACAACTTGGGATATGATGTCATGAGACTCAAAGAGACCGGGGACGAGTATTAAGAAATACCCGAAACCACTTCGAATTTTATAAATTGATATGGGAAAACAATAGGCTGGGATCAAATGATTTAAGTGAATTGAATTATTTTATCTAAGTTTGGTACTTAGAAAATTTATATGTGAAATAAGTGTTGTCTACAACAAATGGTGAATCGGTCAAATTTATAGTTACCCGGGTTTATATAAGTTGATTGCTTTGGTATTCCATGCTAGTTGGGTTTACTCACGCTGGTTTCCAGCCTGACCCGGGTGTTACTTTGGTGTAATGCTCGGGTCAGACCGAGTATTACAGATTTTTTTCAGGTAGGAACATTTTGGAGCTCTGGAGGCGAGCTGGATGGCAATATCGTATAGAGTATTCCGTCGTATTTATATTATTGTTAATCTGAGACTTGATAATTGTATATATTTAGTGACTGTGTGTATATATAAATATATATGTGAAACTCTGATGTATATTAAATGTAATCGATAGATATAGTATTCTTTTGTAAACTGTTATTATTTATTATATTTTACCCGCTGCGAATGTGAGATGTTTGGTGTTTCTGTTCTTCTTCTTCTTCTATCTCTTTCTTCTTTTCATAACTATCTCGAATTTTCGGGTAAGAAAATTTTGGGTCGTTACATTTGGTATTAGAGCTGAAAGGTTAAGCGAGAACCTTGGCTCTGGTGGGGATTACTCATTTAATAGAGTCCAAAGTACTCTAGAATGAGTTGAGTGTGTGTGTGTGTGTGTGTATATATATGAGAGCGTACTTGTTATTTGCTTATAAAGGTTTTAAATGATTTTATATAAAATATATATTTTGATATATAAAGTAATATTTTCTTCTAATAAATATTAAGGTGATTGGTTGTTAATTATTGAAATTTCAAATTTAGAAGTAATATAATACAACCAAACTGAAGTCTTGAAGTGGAATTAAATTAAGTAGAAATAGAAATACAACCAAATTAAAATTGATTAAAAATGAAATTCTAAATCTGGTCCCGGAATTTGAAAATTTTGTTTCAAAGTAATGGAAAATAATAAATAAGTATATTTGGATAACTGGGACTTGTTGAAAACAATGGTTTGTTTGGAATTTGATTTGGATTTTAAACCAAGGGTGGTTTAAAATTATAAAACATGGCTAAGAGGGCCAAGAGATAAATATGTATATATGTATGGATATACATGATATCAAAGATAATTTAGATAAACTCTAAGAGGTTGGGTTTTGGTTTTTCCCTGAGGTGTGATGTAAAAACCAAAAGTGATATAAGTTTTGAACTTATAAAAGGGAAAGAATTTTGAAGTATGAAGCGGAAATTCAAATTGAGTAAGGTTGATTGGATTAAGTAAATTGGAATTTAACTTGGAAAGTTAAATGGTTGATTTGAATTGGGAATTTGTGTGATCTCAAAATGAGTTTGAGATTTAAAATTTGAAAATAGATGGATGTTTTAATATAAATCGGATGATATCATCTTATTTTAATAAAAATCCTTAAATTGAGGATGGTAGTGTATAAATAAAATAAATTTGAATAATTAAGTTTGTAAAATATACTTGTTTAAGGACTGGCTTCAAACTGGAAGATAAAAATTGAATAATAAATTAAAAATTTTAAAATAAAATTGTATCGAATTCTTATTTGAACCTTGAAATATATAGGTTAAGATAATCTAAAATGGAATTTTGAGAATTGAACTCAGAAATAAAATTAATTAAAAACTTTTAATAAAGGTTAATTTGGTTTAAATGGTTAAACCAACCATTGAGAATTTGACTCGAATTTACATAATTCGAGATAGTTTAAATTGAAGATTGAAATTGAATTAGTTCAAAATTGAATTTGGTTTGAATTAATTGGATTGGTGATTGAAGATGTATAAGTATAAAATTTAAATGGGAAATTAAATTGGATTATATTGAAATGATTTGAATTTGAAATGGTTTCAATTGATAATAATCCAAATTTGATTGGAGTAATATGAAATTATAATTAAATTTGAACAGGATTAAAATCAAACATAATTTTATTTAGTTTGGGAGAGGAATCAAGATTGATTCAACTTGAATTGGGAATAAATTTCAATAGAATTTGAAGTTATTCAAGTTAGAATTGAGTCAATTAAATGGGAGTGTAAATTTACATTGGATTGTTGGGGAAGTGAACAGTTGACTCTTGACTAGTTTCAATATAAATTGTTTTGATATGAGCTTATTTTTCTAAGCTATTAAATATATACAACCTTTCTTTTTAAAGCTAACTTATTTTATATTTGTTACAATTATTTTTCGAAGTTATTTAATTATTTTTCAACTGTTTTCTAAACTAATTACTATTTTTCAGCTATTTCACAAACTAATTTTTATCTTACAACTATTTTGCAATTATTTGAAATTTCCGAAATTATTTAACTATTTTATAGCTATTTTGTAAACTAATAATTATTTTTCAACTACTTACCTATTTTTCAATTTTCAAGCTATTTTTCTTAAAAAAATATATAATGATAATAATAATAATAAACCGGACGGAGTTCAAACTGTTATGGATTAATACCTAACCGAAATAAGAATTGAAGTGATAATCCAAAAGGGATTAAGGCAATTGTAAACAAGTAAAGGGAATTTAAGGAAATGTGGATAGAAAGGGATTTTACACAAGTTTGAAATGATCCAAAGTTTTAAAATTATATATATCTGTATATATATAAAGGATCTTCTGAGTATTTTGGAAAAGGTTTTGGGAACCTTAGGATTTGGAAGGCTTTTGATTTTTGGGTAAAATCAATATTGGAATTTGGAAAGCCTTGCTTGAGAATTATCGATTTTGGAATAATCGATTTTGTATAAATGAGCTTTGTATGAGATTATACTAGGTGTATGATTTAAAGATACTATATATGTATAATATAAAATGTTTTGATGATGGCTCTGGGGAAAAAGGCGCTCCCTTGAAATGAACTTCTCAGGAGTGCCACCGGGTGGTTCTGCCTTGAGCCCCAAGGGGGGTTTCTCAAGTTGATCCTGTGAGGAGTCCGGACAAAACTAGTTCCTGAGGATTATTGGGTAGCGTAAGTCGATGGCGTTGATGCCTACAGAGGCATTTGGGTTATGCTGTGACGATAGTGTAACTCGATGTCGCTGCGATCTACTGTGTGGACCATAGCGAAAATCGTGTGGAGGATGAGTGTCAACGGTCTACACTTGATTTTGCCGGGAAGGCAACGCAACATCGGTAGACTGCGATCTATGGTCAAGTGGAGTGAAGAAGATTCATTTTGGCAGCGAAATTCGATGGCGCTGATGCCTATAGTTATATGGGTTTTTGCTGTGATGGCTATGTAACCCCAGTTGTAGCTGCGATCTGTTGTGGGTTCCATGGTGTAATCGTGGGGTGCGGAGGCCTACAGTTATCTGTGGATTTTGTCGGGACGGCAACGTAACCATCGGGTTAATTGCGACCATGGATGGGGGTGATGATTTCCAGAGCATCCTCAGCAAAGATATTTCCTCTATTTTCAAAACCCGATTCCTATATTTTCAATAAAAAATTTCACTGGGTGTTGAAAACGGGTTTACCAAGTACTTATAGATTTTCAGTCCTGCCGCCTGATCAACGTACGACTGAATTTCTGTGAGAACAAGGATGGACTGGTTGAGACATCGAGTTATAAGAAGTATTTTTATAAAGAGCTATTTTATTAAGGATGATGTGAATGTAAAAGCATTTCTAAAACTTTTAAATAAAGATGTTAGAATTTTTGGGAAATGAAAGGAAATCCAAACTGGAATTTTAAATGAAGCAATTTTGTAATTAAAATCGAATATTGATTTAGAAGTTGGAAATAAGCTAATTGACTAAATAATTATTTGATTGAGTATATTAATACAATTTAACTTGGGGAAATAAAATAAATGGTAAGTTAATAATGGAATTTGACAATGAATTCAAATTGTAAATAGAATTCGACTTGGATTTGATAATGAAATAAATAAGAAGAGATGTTGCAAAATAAAAATGAAATAGAGTTGGATTGAAATGAGATGGTCTGAATTACAAATAAAATGCAAATGTTAAGTAAATTGGATATAATGGAAGAGAATTGTAATAGACATGGTTTGAGTTGCAAATAAAATCCAGATGAGTAGAAATAGTTCGAGAATGGCTTTGTATTAATAGAATAAACTCGATATTGAATTAAGTAAATAAATGAAAATTTTAAAATGGGTTAATTGAGTTAAACAATAAATGGATGAAGTCTGATTACATAAAAACTAAATCAAAGTTGTGATTGGAATTGGATTATCAAACTGAACTTAAGTTCGGTGGCATATTAATTTGAAGTGTAAATGAGTTAAGTTTGTGCTTGAAAATTATTTTGATAAATTGAGAAGGTGAATTTGAAATTAAAATTTAAAATGGATGGGATAAATTGGATTAAATGAGAATCTCATAGAACTAAACTTAAGTTTAATATTGGAATAAATTAAAGTAAATTTACTTAAGTTTAAAATTTATGGAAGCTTGGCTTCGAATAAGGTTGAAAGCCCATTCAATAAAAACTTGGATTGAATTAATTTGGGAAATGGTTATTAATTTATAAGTATTGGATGTGCCAAGCTTAGCAAATTGTTTTGAATGGAACAATTGCGGAAATGAAATGAAATGCAATAAATGGTTGGTTAATAAATTAGAATTGAAACGGAATTAAATATAAAACGAGTTGAAATTATTTTGAAGTAGTTATAAACTAAAATAGACACTTTATTAAGCGAATATCGTCGAAATTGCATAACAATGACTGTCGTTTAGCGTTAACAAAAGTAATTAAATTCCTGTGAGTTAATAGAGATTAAATAAAATTGATTCTGGATCATTTAAAGTGAATATGAGCTTGTTTGGATAAAAAAATCAATGGAATATAAGAAAATGAGTTGCAAACCATTGAAACTAAATGAAATGGTATATAAATTGGTTGAAAGCAATTGAATTAGTTTTGAAAACATATAAATTGCTTGTGGAAGTTCTTTTAAATGCATTTCTTTTAGAATTGAAGTGTTATAGTAGTTTATGTAAGAGAAATGTTATAAACTTCATATATATGGTACTTACATATTTAAATTGAGTAAGTACAGGTATCTGAAGGCCGTTTGGTTAGATTTGGATTGCACTAATTGCTAAAATAAATAAGCTCTTTGCTTAAAATGCTAAATTAGGTACGCCTACGCAATAAAAATAGGAAATATGAACTGTTTTTGCTTTTTCCGACTGGGTGGGTCGATGTATATATATTTATATCTCTTGTCAAATTGCAAAAGCTCCTCCGTACAAAGGGGACTCTGCCAAAATATTCCAAAAATTTTGGGAGTTAGAAAATTTTTGAAATTTTTTGAGAAATTTTTGTTAAGCAATTAAACGATTTTCAATATGAAACTGAAATAGATTAATAAATGGAACTAACAAGACTCAATTATAAATGGAAAATAAAACTTTAATATTCAAAATTGAAATAAATTGAATGCGTTAGAAAACGGAAACAACTAATTTGCATAAAAGTGAAGTGAAACTTCTGTAAGGAAATGTATAAAATGATTTGAAAAGTTATGATTGAATATTGTTGTTAAGTAAGATATGCATGTATTAAAGAGGGAAAGAAAATCGCATTTGATTCCAAAAGATAAATTTGAATTGCCCGACTAAGAGGTACGTATTTAAATTTCTGTATGAAATTGGATTGGGTTTTTGATGTAGCCACTTGGCTTTTGTTTTCTTTTGGAATTGGGAGCCCGTGGTGGCCTTTTGTAGTAGTACCGAGCTAGCCGCGCAAAGGAGACGCTGGCAACATATTTCAGAAATTTAGAGAGTTAGAAAATTTTGAGAAAATCTTGATAATTCAAAAATTTGGTTTTAAATTGAAATTTAGATGATTGAGCAAAAATGGGTATTGGTTGAAACTATGGAAGGTTTGGGAAGTTGGATAAGATAATAGTGGGGCTTTAATAAAAGATATTAGTAGGTTGTTGAATTTGATTTTTGGAAAATAATAATAATAATAATAAGTAAACGGGTATTGGACCATTCTTCCTAATTAGTAATTTCGGGGACGAAATTCTTTTAAGGGGCGAGGAATGTGACGACCCGAAAGTTTTAACGAATTAAATTGAAATAATTAGTTGTTTTTAAAATAGTTAAAAGTTAATTTTAACTTGAATTCAAGATATCAATATTTACTCGATAATGAATTCAATGAATTGCATAGTTTAAATATTGAATTTTTTACAATTGAAATTTGGTAAATTGTTGAATCTAAAATTTCTAAGCATGTTTAATTAATTTGAAGACTTATGAAATTTATAATGATAATAATGGAGATAATAGAGGGATTGAAAATTTAATTTAAAGGAATTTGTTCAATTTTAAAAAAAAAAATCGTTCAAATTGAATTTAAAAATTGCCTTCCGAGGCACAGTCTCGGAATTCGACGAAAGTAGTTCCATTGGATCCGTAATAGTTAGTTATTATCGGATTTCAATTTTCGTAGCAATTGGAGTTGTCGTTTGACTCTGGCGGCCCAAAATGCTTAAAACTATTTTAATCGATTTAATTTAAAATCGATCGTTTTCTTCTGTAACTCGCGCATATAATCAAATTAACCACCGAAACACGTTCCATTGCGTTCGGAACGCGGGTAAAACCTTATAAAGGTCTGTCGGTATGTCTGATTCGGGGTTTGGGATTTCGCATTTATACAACTCGAGATTTTCAATATTTAATTATTTAATAAAGGCGTACTTAGGAAGCTTTCCTCTAACCTATATTATAATCCCATCTTTCTCTCTCTCTAATCAAAAAAAAAATGCAGATCGTTCGTTCTTTAAAAAAAATGGCTAGCGAATTCGAGATAAAGGGGCAGTTCTCCCTTCAAGATCGACGCCTTGCATCAGAGGGTCGGTGGTGTAACAACCCTGTATTTTGTAATTTTTTTTGTATATTTTAATTATTTTTAATGTAAGATTTTGATTTAAAAACTTATTTTACTTATTTGAAATGATTAAATTTATTATTTAAATATAATTTTGATTTTTATATGAGTTATAATTCCAAAATTGTGTAAGTTGAATATTTGCCTGAAATGCTGATTTTGGTCAAAATAGTCAAACTGTGACTTTAAACTTAAAATTTTAAAAGTTTAAAAGTTTAAATTTTTTTCTTTTATTATGAAAGTACTTAAAATTATAAGAACACCACTTTTCGTTTCGTTGAAATTGGATGTAAATTGTGAAAGTTATACCCTTTACAATATTGTGCGTATATAGGGTTATTTAACAATGACTATTTTAAATTGTATAAATTACTTCTTCTTTGTTTTATTTTATTTTAATATTTGATAATATGTTATATAATGTATATTTTGACTTTTAAGTATTTTCAAAATGATAATTTAATTTTTCTAAAGTTCATTTGAATTTATTTCTAATTTTAAAAGCCTAGTCTACAATTTTAAGCCATTTTCTTAATTTAATTATATATAATTAAAATTTATTTATTTATTTTATGCACTCACTTTTATTTGCTGTGTTTTACTTTATTTTATTCATTTTACATGTATTTAAATTAAAGTAAATTTTTCCAAAGTGTATTGAAGTTATTTCTAATTCTTAAGTCAAGTTTTCATTTTCTGTGCTATTTTTCTTATTTTAATCATACCTAATTAATATTTAATTATTAATATTTTGTTTATCTGTTATATTTTCGAATTTTAACTGATATTTTAATTATTTTCAGTTATTTAGATGTATATGAATATATATAGGAAGTTTAAAAGGTTTGAAAGCAAAGAAACGTAAAACCGTTTTAACGTTTCTTCTTCCGTTTCTTTTCCAATTAATAGATTTAATTTCCTTTGACCGTTCCTTTCTTTATTGTAGCTGTGCATTTCTTACCTCATTTTCACATGAAAACATTCCTTTCCACTTCATAATAATTTTATAATGAAATGTATAATTTTCCAAGACTAAAGTGATTTATGCACAATTTTAGAACACTGTTTGGTATTTTTAAGGCATTTTCTTCATTATTTTATATTTTTTTCAAATTTTACTATTTGTTACCTCATATTTCTAATTGATTTCGGTTTGTAAAGTATTTTCTCCTAAAATTTTGTTTATGTAAAGTTTTAAAAGGAAAAGAATATGGAAGATTATAAATCACTTTGAAACGTAAGCCCTTTTATTTGCCCAAACCCTTCATTTCCTTAAACTCCTCAATTAATTGCCTTAGCCGTGTAAAACCCTAATAACAGTTACCAAGAAAGTATCATCTAGTGGAGTTCTCTTATAATAACCGTTACCAAGCAAGTATCAAGATGGCTCCTTATGAAGCATTATATGGAAGACCTTGTAGATCTCCAGCTTGTTGGATAGAGTCGAAGGATCGTATTGTGCATGGACCAGATTTGATCCATGAAGCATCTGCTAAAGTCGAGCTGATCAAGAAAAGAATGAGGGCTGCTCAGGATCGACAAAAGAAATATGCTGATAAAAGACGAAGACAATTGGAATTCGAGATTGGTGATTTAGTCTTTGTCAAAGTTTCCCCTATTAAAGGAGTTGTAAGATTTGGGAAGACAGGGAAACTCGCTCCAAGATTCATTGGTCCATTCCGAGTTCTCGAAAGGATTGGTGCTGTAGCATATAGGATTGAACTGCCAGTCCGGATGGCTGGAATTCACAATATTTTCCATGTATCTCATCTATGGAAATATGTGCACGATTCATCTCTTATTGTGGAGCCAGCTGTGCAGGAGGAATTAGAGGTCGAGCCGGATTTGTCAGTTGTCCGACATCCTGTTCGAATTGTTGATCAAGATGAGAGGCAACTCAGAAGCAAGATAGTGAAGCTTGTTAAAGTCCAGTGGAGTGAGGATCCCAGAGATTGTTCCTGGGAAACTCTGGATAGTATTAGGAAGGCTTATCCGGATATGTGTCCGAATAACTAGTAGTGTTTGTATTGGATGTATGTTTGTTAGAATGTTTTGTTTGATGGTTGCTTATGTATGGATGTTATGTATGTTTGAAGTGTTGAATAAATGAAAATTTTTGGATTATCTTTTGTTTAAATTTCGGGGACGAAATTCTTTAAAGGGGGGAGGATTGTGATATCCCGGAATTTCACACCCAATTTAAATATGATAATCTATATAATAAATTAATTTAAATTGATAAACTTTGTTATTTTATTCAATAGCATATAAGTGAATTTTACTTACACATTTATTCAAATTAAAAACTAGTACATATTTATGAAATTGAATGTGTTAAAATTTTATTCATATCAAATTTGATTTTGAATTGGATTTTAAAATTTAATTTGTGTTTGAATTGATATATTAAAAGATTTAAATTATGTTAATTTTTATTCTAAAATTTTACTTTGAATTTTAAGGAATATTCTCATGATTTTAATTATGTTATAACATTGGTTTTATATTCATTATTTAAAGGAAATTGATTTTTTTTAGGAATTTAAAATATAAACTTATATAAGAAAAATCAATTAAGTAAATATTTTAATTACTTTTTGCATGAGAAAACACTTGTTAACATTTAAACCTATTAATAAAACATGAGTTAGAAATTTAAGTATTGTTTTGACAAGTGTCATAATATAAATTTTCTTTTCTTTAAATTTTATAAAACAAATTTTTCGTGCAAACTTTCTCATTTTATTAAAAAGAAATTTTACATTCTTCCTTTTCAAAATATGAACTTCTTCACATCTTCAACCAATTTCTGTAACAATCTCAAGTTTTTATCACCTATTAATTCAAGTTTGAGGCATCATCAAAGCAACAACATCAAGTGATTTCATTTTTTTTAAAGATTTGCACTCTAAATTCATTCCTGCAGTTTGAATCTTCACATCAGAAAAAGGTGAGTAAATTTTTAAATTAAAACTTTAAGTATAGAATGTTGCATGTTGAATGTTAGTGATGAATACTTGTATGTCAATTATTTTGTGAAGTATTTGTTTCAGGTTTAAAATATTTGCTGTGCACGTTTTAAAAATAAATTGTACTCCTCTGTAAATGCAAGTACAGAGTAAATTTTTGAACAATCTTCAAATTTAAATTCAGCAAGGTGTTAGTTAGTAGATATCTTCAAATATATATAAGTTAGAATCAATATTATTTAAGTATAAAAATATATACACTGATGATACTGATAAAACTGCAGGAAGCAAATAGATGCAGTAAAACAAAAATTGATAGCATGTAAATTTTGTTAAATTTTGATGAATCAAATATATATGCTGAATCCATAATGCATGATGAATTTTAAAATTGACATTAGAATTTTTAATATACAAATGAATTCGAATTTTGAAGATTACTGAATTTGGGGCTTTCATCAAATTCTTGTAATTGGATTGATTTCAACCTTTGAAATTTGAACTGAAGCTATGTTAGATGATGTTTATCACTAGAAAAATACAAATTGAATTTATCGTACAACATAGGATTGGAAATTTTTATTTTAGGGTTGTTTTCTTTGTGTATTTTCGTACTTGAGGAGTTTGATCGCATGTAGTTTTTGGTTGATCGAGCTTCATGGGGTTTGAGGAGGAGTGGCATGTGGGTGTTGCGCACGCGTGGCCGGAGTTTGGTGCCGGAATGAGGTAGGATGGTCGTGGATGAGGGGTTTTCTTCTAGCGTCTGCTGTTTGGGTTTTTGGCTCGAGCACTCGATTTTCATTCGTGTTCGTGTTGTCGAATTCTAGGTTTAGATTTTGGGTTGGGGGTCGAAGTGTGGTTTGCACGAGTGGCCAGCGGTGGCGATGGAGGCGTCGAGGTCTCATGCATGTGCACGAGACAGTGCGTGTGTCAGTGGGATTCTTTCCGCGTGCGTGGGTTGCAGCTCAAAGCAACGCTCGTGTTGATCGCGTGTTGTTCTCGAGTGCGTGAGTGAGTGCTGTTGCTCGAGTTAGGGTCTTCTTGATCGCGTGTTGTTCTCCGGTTGAGGGGTGAGTTGATGCGTGTGTTGGAGTGTTGGGTTCAGGGGAGTGTTGTGGAAGGTAGGGGGAAGATGAGTTTAGGGTCCGTGTAGTTGAATTTTTGGGCTGGGCTTTAAGATAATTAATGAAGTTAAGTTTAGCTTGTTTTAAAACTTCAATTCTTGTTTTAAGTTTAAAAACTTATCACTTTATATTTTCTCTATTTTTATTTAGCATCAAATAATTTATTTCAATAATAGTTCACATCTTTTTATTTGAAGTTTGAAATGGTTTTACATTTTTAAATCTAACATTTTCAAAGGTAATTAGTTTTAATAAATTGAATACTTAAATATGTAAGAGTTTTGAAGATAAATGAACATTGTTTTGTTTTTAAGTTAATTAAAGTTTGAAATTTAAGTTACTTTAATTTATTAGAATTAGTGTTGGAATTAATTAATTTTGGTTAATTAATTATTAAGATATAATTAATTACTTATGAATTATTTAATGGATAATTAGGGATTAATTTTAATAACAATTAATAGGTTATTAATTAATTTATTAATTAATTCAAGATTAATTCATAAGTGATTAATAATTGATTAATTAATTGATTAATGATTAATAAATTAGTGATTAAGAAGTTAATTAATTGATTAAGAGTTAATTAATTAAGTAATTAAGATAAATTAATTTGTTAAGGTAATTAAGAATTAATTAAGGTTAATTAATTATAATTAAGGGTTAATTAATAAACAATTAAGGAATGATTTATTTTTTTAATTAATAAATAGTTATAGTAGTTAATTGATAATTAAATAAAGATTCTTAATTAATTTTACATTAATTAATTAATAATGGGATAATTAAGAGGTGATTGATTAATTAAATGATGGTGATTAATTAATTAATGTTTGGATAAGCAAGATTAAGAGATAAATTCTTAAGTAATTAGTTTAATTTAAATTAATTAAATTATTTATAATATGAATTTAAGTAGTGTTTGCTTGTAAATGATTATTTGAATTTATATCTGAATATGGTTGATATCTGTTGAATGATAGTTGATATATTCTGTGATGAGATATTGTATATCTGTGATGAATATTGGTTATTATATGTAGATAATTCTGTGTGATACTATGTTCAAACCTAAATTGAATTGTTTAAATCTTTTAAACAACTTGACCTTTAAGACACGTTTGGATTTCGATGAGACCAGGATCGGGAATCAAGTTTGATTTTCCGAAAACCACATCGATCCAAGTTAAACGATAGGTCGTGACATCGCAAGTGAGGATCGAGATGGAGTTTTAAAATGCAAGGGTTATTGTCGTTAACTCTGAGGGTGATTCCAAAATGAGTGTAACGAAATAATGCCTTCGGTTTCGTTCGAACCCTGAACCAACTTGTATGTATTGACTTCTTTCAGAACATCGTCAGGTGGACGATGAGCATTCTAAGAGCTGTGTTCTTTTTAAAGGTAATCGTAGCCTCAAGCCTCATCAACCGGGAATGGCTAAAACAGGGGTGGTGCAGCAAGATTTCGTGGGTAGCCCCCACTTGAGAGTGAGATTTACCCCTGTCTAGAAGTCCCTTATTTATTCGGCTGTGTGGGCAGTTGTTGGCCACAACTGCGGGGTTGTCTTGTTCGAAACTATCCAGTAAGGGATGGGTTCGGCCTTGTGTTGCAGGGGATCGGGAGTGATCCTCGGTACGGTGATCTAGGCCCCGTACTGTGACGGGCAGTACCCCAGTAGCCCTGCCATTGATGGAAACCCATTTTCCCTACGAGACCCTACGGTTTTGATTGTATTACCCACTTTCGTGGCTAGTAGCTGGAATTTAATGAATGTAACAATTTCGGCTGTTTTCTATTTTACTTGAAAACCCTAGACCCTATTATAATATCATTGAATTTCCTATCAAATGTTTTGGTTAGCGTAAGGTAAAAACTTACCTGTATTTATTTGTGGGAAGTCTTACGTGATACCCTTTTGTTTCAAAAATGATTTTTAAGTTAAACAACTTTAACTGATTTACTCACACCAGACCCATGTCTTACCCAAAGTTTATTTGTTTTCATAAACTCTTGGGTACTCAAATTTTTATGAGTAGCCAAGTGATTTAGGT
This sequence comes from Allium cepa, assembly GCA_030765085.1. NCBI lineage: Eukaryota > Viridiplantae > Streptophyta > Magnoliopsida > Asparagales > Amaryllidaceae > Allium > Allium cepa. Next base: position 314,734,408 of record CM060937.1, read on the forward strand.
TTGGATTAGCATGTTTTGGAGGCTGGAGGTGGAGTCCAGACGTACTATCTATCTATATTCGCTGTAGTGGCATTTTGGTGTTATGTTTTGAGTTGTTTGGGTTGTAAAGAATTCTTATGAATGTCTGATGTAATGGAGTAATATTATTTTGAGTACTCTGATATGTAAACCTTTGTAATGGATATGTGAAATATTATATTTTGTTTGTTTCCGCTGTGAGATTCTGATTTGTGTTGTTCTTTTCTTTCTATCTTTCTATTTCTATCTCTTTCTTTTCTTATTGATGATACGTCTTTCTGGGTATTAAAAGAAGGGTCGTCACAAAGTGTACCCTAATTATGTTTTTTAACAAATTATCATTAAATTAATTTCATCCATAAATTATTAATTAATTTACTTTCCCAAGAAATTATAAATTCACTATTCCATAACTATTAATTTATAACCTTCATTGTTAATTTATAAAACTTTATTACTCATTTGTAAGTCTCTAATTACAAATTAATCGATCACTAATGACAAATCACTTACTTAATTAGCCTTTAACTTATTTCATAAATTGTCAAATCTTAATCATACTTGAGATAAACATCTCCTTTGTTAAATACTAATCACATTACTAAAACATTTACCTTTAAATAACATTTACCGATATTCGTAAAATAATAAAGTTTTAAATACCCTTTAAGTATTTAACATACTTAGTTTAACAAGCAACTGTTCTTGATTAAAGTTTGAAAGATCTTTAATTTAAAGAATTTTTTTAAATGATTGAAACCATTCCATTTTTTTATTCCCACAGAATTAATTAAACAGATTTCAAATTTAGTTCCCTGTCTCCGGGTTGGACTCTATGATAACTCGACCTTGCATCAGGTTATCTTCCCCTGTCTATTCATATATTGTTCCCTTTTAAATAAGTTTAAGTAAAAAAACAAACTGCCTTCCACTTTAAAACTCTGATAAACCAAGTTACTCAGATGAACCAAATTTATTTTTTTCATACTCTGAAAGGAATATCAAATAAAATGAATTTACTCACAAGATTACCACACGTATTGCCACACACTGAATTAACCACAATTTGCTTCCTTCATATATAACCTGATCTCAAACACTCCGCCATCCTTCCAGAAATCAAGCATCGCAGTCGACGTCGCGAGTGGACCCTAGTCATTGAGAACAAACTCGACCTCGATGTCGTTTCCTTGATTCGAACGCGGCCTCAAACAAAATAACGGCAACCTCCCTTATCGCGATCGATTAGCAACCTAGCGGACGAGAGAGAGAGAGAGAGAGTGCGACCTCCCCTCTTGCCTATGAATTCGAGTTCGAGCCAAGTCGAACTCTACCTGTCCACACGATGCCGAAGATCTCACGAAAACTTCCTCTTCGACGCGGCTTCTCGGCATGAATTCAATTGAACTCGAAGACGAGGGAATACTGGAAAGATTTTGATTTCGATGTTGATTTCGTTTGCTCTTGATTGCTGTCGAACGAAAGAGAAGCCCCTTTTTCTTCGAATAGATTTGGGCTAGAATTAGAAGAAGAAGAGGGGTTTAAATTCGTAGGAGGGGAGACAGATATAAATCAGCCTCGGCCAATTTTTTTTTTTTCAAAACGAATTACCGAATGATTTTTCAAAGGAGACGGATCTAGATTAAAGAATGAAAGCTACAGGATTCCTGAGTACGATTGGTGATAAAATATCTCTGATAAAAGTACTACAAAATTTATTATATAATATAAAATTTTCAAAGCGTCTCGTTAAGCTTACGCGAAATCCCGAACCCGAATCAGACGTGCAGACAGGCGTTTATAAGGTTTTACCCATGTTCCGAACACAACGGAACGTTTTTCGAAAGCTAATTCGATCATATGCGCGAATTACAAAAGTAAATGATCAACTTTAAATTAAATTGATTAAAATAGTTCTATGCGTTTCGAGCTGCCAGGGTCAAATGACAACTCCGATTGCTACGAAAATTGAAATCCGATAATAACTAACTATTACGGATCCAATGGAACTGGTTTCGTCGAATTCCGAGACTGTGCCTTGGAAGGCTATTTTTAAATATCGATTTAAACGATATAATTTCAAAACTAAACAAATCAACCTTAAATTAAATTTCAACAATTCTATTATTTTCAGTATCATAATTATAGATTTTATAAGCCTTCAATTTTTATTTTAAACAGGCTTAGAAATTCCAGATTTAACAATTTACCCAATTTCAATTATATAATTCAATACTTTAATTATCTAATAAATATTAATATTTGGAACAAGCCAAAATTAACATTTCAAATGTTAAAAATCAATTTATTATTCCATTTTAAATCATTAAAATTTCCGAGTCATCACATTCCTCCACCCTTAAAAGAATTTCGTCCCCGAAATTACTAGTTAGGAAGAATGGACCAATCCCTTTTTACCTTTTCTCCAAAACCAACAGGTTTATCAACTTGCCACAATATCTTTTATTAAAGATTCACTAATACTTCAACTAACTTCAAAAACTTTTCATGGTTTCCAACAATCCATTTTACCCAATCGTTTAAATTTCAATTTAAAACCAAATTTGGAATTATCGAAATTTTCTCAAAAAATTTCCAACTCCCTAAATTCCCGAAATTTTTTGCAAGCGTCTCCTTTGCGCGGCTAGCTCGGTACAACTACAAAAGGCCTCTACGGGCTCCCAAATTCCAAAAGAAAACAAAAGCCAAGTGGCTACATCAAAAACCTAATCCAATTTCATCTAGAAATTTAAATATGTACCTTTTGTCGGGCCATACAAATTTATCTATTGGAATCAAATCCAATTACTTTTTCCCTTTATTACCTGCATATCTTGTTTAGCAACAATATTCAATCGAAACTTTACAAATCAATTTATACATTCTCTTATATAGGTTTCATACCTATTTCAAATTAGTCTTTTCCATTTTAATTAGTCTTTTCCATTTTAATTTTTGAATCAATTATACATGGAAAATAAATCTCACATTAATTTTTATAATTAATGAAGTAATTAAAGTTTTAATTAATTGAGATTAATTAATTCATAATAAGTGACTTATGAGAAGTCAATTAAAATAAGTAATTAAGAATTAACGTAATTGATTATGGTAAATTAATTTGTGAAGAAATTAAAGATTACTCATTGATTTGGTAAGAATAATTAATATCGTGAAATTAATTAAAGAGAATTACGTGAATGGAATTGGAAGATAATTAACCCAGGGTTGTTAATCAAGAATGAATGGATATAGAGGGGTTGATTAATTAATTGATTTGGAATTAATTAATAATCTAAGTGAATGTGGTTAGAAGGTTCCATTAAAATCAATTGAATTAATTTGTATGTGATTAAGTTTTGCTTATGGATGATTGAATGGTATGGGATACTTTGAATGAGTTGATATCGTTGATTTGAAATGTTGTGAATTTCATTTGGATAATTTGGGATTAGGATGACATGAGATCCGAGGAGACCGGGGTCGGTTATTAGGAAATACCCGAAACCACTTTGGATTAAAAACAAATTGATCTGTGGAATCAATAGGTTGGAATAAAACGATTTAAGTGAATTGGATTATTTTATCTAAGTTTAGTACTTAGGAAATGGATGTATGGAATTTGTGATGGCTATAACAAAAAAAAATTGTGGCCTGAGAATTGGAATGAGTTACCCGGGTTTTATATAAGTTGTCTGCTTTGGGATTCCTTATTAGTTGAGTTAACTCACGCTGGTTTCCAGCCTGACCCGGGTGTTACTTTGGTGTAATGCTCGGGTCAGACCGAGGTATTACAGATTACCAACTGTAACGACCCGAAATTTTCGAACCCGAAAATCTCAGATAGTTATGAAAAGAAGAAAGAGATAGAAGAAGAAGAAGAAGAACAAAAGCACCAACATCTCACATTCGCAGCGGTTAAAATATAATAAATAATAACAGTTTACAAAAAAAATACTATATCTATCAATTACATTTAATATACATTAGAGTTTCACATTTATACAGTCACCGAATATATACAATTATCATGTCAGAGCTATACAATAATATACTACAGCGGAAATACTCTATACGTACATGCCATCCAGCTCGTCTCCTGAGCTCCAGAACGTCCTTACCAGAAAAATCTGTAATACCTCGGTCTGACCCGAGCATTACACCAAAGTAACACCCGGGTCAGGCTGGAAACCAGCATGAGTAAATCCAACTAGCATGGAATACCAAAGCAATCAACTTATATAAAACCCGGGTAACTCATTCCAATTCTCAGGCCATAATTTTTTTTTGTTATATCCATCACAAATTCCACACATCCATTTCCTAAGTACCAAACTTAGATAAAATAATCCAATTCACTTAAATCGTTTTATTCCAACCTATTGATTCCACACATCAATTTGTTTTTAATCCAAAGTGGTTTCGGGTATTTCCTAATACTCGTCCCTGGTCTCTTTGAGTCTCATGTCATCATATCCCAAGTTGTCCAAATAAAATACACAACATTTCATATCAAAATATCAACTCATTCAAAACAATCAAAGACCATTCAATCATCCATAAGCCAATCTTGTTCGCTACCAATATTAATTAAATTAATTCTGATTGAATTTCTAATCTTAACGATTTAGAATTCTTCACTTATCATTAATTAGTTTCAAATTTATTAATCAATCTTATCTTCATCATTCATCTTTATTAATCAACCTGGATTAATTATCCTTCAATTACATCCAAGTAATTAGTTTTTAATTAATTTCACGGTATTGATTTTCTTAACCAAAATCAATAAGTAATCTTAATTACTTCATGAATTAATTGACTATTTTAATTACGTTAATCCTTAATTACTTATACCGATTAACTTCTCATAAGTCACTTATTACTGATTAATTTATTAAATCAATCAATCTTTAACTTCGTCATTGATTATGTAAATTTATGATTTCCAATTATATTTTAATTTATCCTAAGTTAAATTAATTACATTAATTAAACCACAATATTAATCGTTCTCCATTTCTCTAAACCTGTAATTAACTATTCTTTTATTTACTTCATTAAATAAATAAGTCTCACCTTACACAAATCATTAAATCCTTATTAACATTAAAATGAAGCATTTTCTTATTTATAATTTAAATTTAAAACAACTTAAAAACCCCACATCTTCGAGTCAAACCACAATTAACTCGAGAATCAACCAAACCAAAATCACATCATCAATTCATAGTGCGCATCAATTCAATCATTCAACCAAATATTTAAATTTAACTATTTAAATTTAAATATAAATCCAAAAGCATGAGATTTACTCACCATTGCTTTTGCAAATCCAAATCCGATCTCGATTTGTTTCCTTCCATTTTTTGGACCTTGTATAAATGTGAAATCCCAAAACCCGAATCAGACATGCCGACAGACCTTTATAAGGTTTTACCCGCGTTCCGAACGCAATGGAACGTGTTTCGGTGGTTAATTTGATTATATGTGCGAGTTACAGAAGAAAACTGTAATGTCCCGCCTTTCCGCACGCTTCAAATAGACACACATGCCGATTCAAACCATACGGAAGGGCGGATTGTTATGGGGTAAATAAGAAAAACAGAGAAGAAATAAACAAAATAGAATCTCACAGCGGAAGGATAAAATATAACAATAAAATATACAGTTTCTAAAACTGTTTACAAACATTTATATAATACATATCAGAGTTACACATACCAATAACAATGCAGCGGAACAGTGTGTAGTGCACTAGTATAAATAAATAATAATAATATACATCTTCGTCTTCGTCCTCCAGAGCTAAATCTTCAAATCCTGAAACGCTCGGACTGACCCGAGCGAATTGAAAAGACAAAACACTCGAGTCAGAACTAAAAGATCTTATGTGAGTTAAATTAACAGAATAATTATGAGTGCAATAACTCAAGAGATGCTCGGGATTTACATCTCCTAAGGATCCGTTAAACTATTTACTATGTAGTATATTGCACTATTATAATAGTGTCTATTTGTAAAATAAACTTACTTTTAAATAGCGCTAAGGGGTTACCCATATAGCCCTTAACACAGAATATATTCCCATAGTCTATACAGTACCGTAATCTCCCCCGTACTGGGCGTCGTCAGAGGGCACTCCATAGGTATGGTACAAAACAAAATCGTATAAGGCGCGCTAGGGTAGGTGACACGGCACAACTAGGCAATGCCAGGGTAGATATACCAATTACGCTTCCGGGCCGATGGAAACGCGCAGCGCGCACCTGCCGCCCACCTCGAACAAACTCCCCACATCAAAGAAATCAAAAGTGAAGGTGGTCACCGAAAAATCCAAAGTCAGAGTATAGTATCGAAGGGAAGTGTCCGATCAGAGGTGCTACCTCATTAACCCGTTAATCGCTCCTGTTTTAGCCACCTTATGCCAACTCACGGGAGTTGGGTCCACGTATTTACCTTACAGGAAACGTCGCCACCAACCTACTTCATTCTGGAATCTCCACCGCGTACACGGTTAGTCAAAGTGGTTTTCGGTATCGACAGAGAGTATGTCCATATCTGATCCCGGTCTCTTTGCCAACCAATTGTTATTATAACACCGCGGTTATTTAAAAAAAAATTATACTTTTAAAACCATAATAAAATATCAATTTAAAACCCATATAAACCCGATATCATTTATTCTTAAAACCCCAAATCAATAGGATATCATTTATTTTCCAATATATATTCTTTCCAAAATCATAGGGTTTCCAAAGTAAAATATTTAGAAATCAAACTCTTGAACATAATATTTCCAAATTATACTACCTTGAAAAACATAGCTTTGAAACAAATTTCCATCTCTTAAATGGTTAAATATTAAACTACTTTTATAAAACAAAATAGCTTCCTTACATTTCACAAATCAATTCCAAATATCGATTTAAACTTCCAAATACCATTTCAATTCTTAAGTTTCAAAGCTTTAAATATTTCACCATTTCAAAAACAACTCATTTGACAAACCCATATATATCAAATTCAATACTTATTATTTAGACTTGAAATGTTTACTTAATGAATTCAATATAATCTAAGTAAAACCTTTATCTTCACATAACTGGATATTCTTTCAATTTATTATATATTCATTTAAATCAACCTGATATTCATTTAAAGCACTTCACACAAAATCAAGTTGTAAATCATATCCTTTAAAAATTCTAACTTTTTATTAAATTCCAATTTAACTTAATATTCATCTTCAACCTTATTCTCTTTTAAGTCATTAAAACTCTAGAATTTAAATTTCAAATAAATGCTTGATCTCAAAAAATCAAACTTTATTTTATACTTCAAATCCATTTTATACAAAGTTTAAAACCCGGAATTTACTATATATAAATAACCTTTATTAATAACCAAATCAAAACCCATAAACCATATATACAGCTTTACAAACCATAGAAAACATTTCAAAAATAATTTTATATATACACCGCGGTGCCTGCATAAAATTTTCTACCCTATGTTCAAGTGATACGGATGTTTATCATTTCAATCCACAATTTAAAATAAAATGCGGTTGTATATCATTTCAAACCACAATCCCGAATGAATGAAATGCATAGCAACTTGCAATTAATAAAAATAAATCATCCATTCATCCATCAAATCATACATCTATTTATAACAGTCATCATCCAATTTCAAATAATCATCAATATATAACAGGTGATAAATAATGGTATCAATTATCAGTTTATACTCAAAATAAATTTAATAACCGTTAATTGACAGCTTATATGCAAAAATAAACGTAAACTTAACTGGCAGTCAAAATGAAATAAAATTTAACATAACTATGCTTGACAGTTAATATGAAATAAATAAATTCTAACTGTCAAATTTATATGCAATAAAGAAATAAATTTAAAGTTATATTAAATAAATGCGTTTAAACAGAAATAGTGAATAAAACATGCCAAACAGTCATAAAAAATTTCTACCCATATCTAAAATTAATTTAACAAGCACAAGAAATTTTAGAAATTGTGAGTGGGTTAAAACACTCATCTTTTGAATTTAAATCGAATTTAAATCCGATTTGAAAACAAAAATTTCGAAGGTCTCCAAATTGGTCCAAACTTGTTTCAAACTGTCCGAAATTTAATTACGATCCTAACAAAAAAAGTTTCGCGTGAATCCGAGGTCGTATGAAAAAGTTATGTGATTTAAACGTTTTGAAAATCAAAATAAATTATAAAACAAAACAAACCTTAATTAAATACTCGCCACGTCACTATCGTCTTCCACGCGCTTTGGCTACAGGAGAACGCGAATATGTTTCCAGACCGAACCCAAAACGAAAAACGAACATCACCAGTAGATTGCGTATTCTGAGAACTCCAACATATATTTTTTCTGGAATTTTTAGAGGAGTTTGAATTTTGATTTTTATTTGGATTGAAGCTGGATCTAGAAATTGTCTGTTGCCATTGAAGAAGAGAAAAAGTTAAATAAGAGACTATACAGAGGAATGAAGATGGAGGCTAGGGTTTCACCGCCTATTTATAGTTAGATCGCAAAAGAATAGGTGTGTACGAATTTTAACGTGCAAACGGAAGTGGTCCCAAAAGATAAATAATATTAATTTCACACGTTACGGATTTAGGAAATAAATAAATTCCTTATCATTTAAATTTTATTTTAAACGTATTTACAAATGTAAATCTAGACGTTTCATTTACGTTTCAAAATATATCCACCATTTTATTAATTTCCAAATTGATCTAAACAAATTTAGATGTACATTAAAAGCTGATAAGTCTATCCATTGCAGCGTTAATTTCTCCACTTCCTTATATTAAGAAATTATAAATTAAATTTTCAAAAACCTATTTTTTTTTATTTTCAAACTTTTATATTCTCATCTTTTACCAATAATAAGGATACACTAACATTTGTTCATGGTTTCACCTTATTATCCTGAAATTCCATTTTAATTTGCAAAAATTGCAATTGTTGAATTTTGATACTTTAATTAAATTTATACATCTTGCTTTCTATACAATAAATCAACCAGTGGTCCTATTTTATATAGAATTAGAAAAATTTCATGTTATAAAATTAACCTCCTTAAATTACAAAACAAAATCTACACTAACTGCACAATTCAAGTCAATTAATTGTAATTGATTTCCCATAAATTGTTATAAATAAAATTTGAAATCTTCATAACTTCGTTTATTGATTTACAATTGTAAATTTAGATTCTTTATTTATAAGTTTCAATATAATTTCATTAAATTTCAAATTCATAAATAATTTCCGTTCTTAACTAAATTTCAAATTACCGTAATAATTATCTTAGATTCTTATTCATTCACAATAGATTTAACTATTGTAAATAGACTAAGTTTACCTACTATAAAATCCACATTTCTATGTATATATAGTTTTGAATTCCATACTATACATATTTTATTAATATTTCGCAAATACATAAATTGGTATTGCACTGTTACTTAAATACATAGCCTATACCAATCACTAATTAAATGGGTTACCAAATTTTTGGATTGGTTAATAATTACTAATTATTACTTCATTTCTTAATTATACATTTGCATGGGTTATGCTTGTCTAATTATATTCCCATATTAATAAATGTTTCCAACCAACAATAAGCTTTCCTTAGTTCCACCCTTTTTACCAAATATTTCTCCTGCAAATAATTCATTTTCCTATACATACTTTCATTTACACTTAAACTAATTATACCTCTCTATTTTTTTCTCAACCAATTACAATGGTTTAACAAATAAATTTTTAGTTGATAGATTCATAAGTTCAAATGTTTACCTTATTTCAAAATCAACTAAATTTTGAAATCATAACATAGACTCCAAATCTTATTTATAAAAATCTCCACCTATAAGCTACAAATAACAATGAATGTTGCATTTGATTAAGATTCTAATTCACTAAATTTATCCACCATGTTAATTAAGGTTTTTTTTTTCTCTTCTTCTTTAATATATTCAATTTAGCAATCTACTAAACATGGTATTATATTCCACGTAAATGTACATTAAATTACATTAATTGAATGAGCTAAGTATATACCTTCTAATATCTACCCATCTTGACTTAATCCCAAATAACATACAAATTAAACTACCTTAAATTTTCAATTAACTCTATCATTACTTTTTATATTAATAATAGGTTAATTGAATCAGTTTTTACAATTCAACTTTAACTAATTGCAATTTATGCCAGTTTGGATTACTTGGTAACTTTAGAATCCTTTAAACAACTTCCTACATTAATTTATTATAGAAAAATTCAAAATTTACAATATTAACGTACAATTCCAATTTATGCAAAGATTAAAACTGTAACGACCCGTAAATTTTCGATAATTAAAATAGCTAATTTAATAAGATTTCGTGATTTAGTGTTAGAAAAAAATTGTAAGTCATTTGGAATAATAATAAATGTTGAATCTATTGGGATTATAATAGAGTTAATAAGATTTTTTTTAAAACTGGAATTTATTGGATAAATTGAATAACGGGTTTAATATGATTAAAAATGATTTGAAAATTTTTATTTTATCATATTGGAGCTATAGTGATGTTATAGAACTTTTAAAACTGAATTTAAAATTTATTTGTGAAAATTGAATATTTTAATATTTAATTTTCGACTGGAAAATAGCCAATTTTTGAACAGTCTCAGAATTGGACAAAACTAGTTCCATTGGATCCGTAATAGTTAGTTATTATCGGATTTCAATTTTCGTAGCAATCGGAGTTGTCGTTTGACCGTGGCAGCTCGAAACGCGTTGAAATTGTTTAATATTAATTTGGCGAGTTAAAAATAGTCATTTTTCAAACGGTCTCGGATTTCGACGAAACTAGTTTCATTGGATCTGTAATGTGATATTATTGTAATGTTTCAAATTTCAAGTCAAACGGATTTACCGTTTGTCCGGGGCAAGCCAAAACGCATAGAAAATCGTTTAATCGGTTTAATTTAAAATTGATCGTTTATTTCCGTAACTCTCACATACGATCGAATTAGCCTCCGAAACCTATTCCATTGCGTCCGGAATGGGGGTAAAACCTTATAAACGCCTGGCGGCACGTCTCGATTGGAGTTCGGATGATTTTGGACCTACCTATATAAATACGCACGCAAACCGAGACAGTTTTATTATTATTATAATCCAGAAACCCTAATTCTAAATCATGGCCGCCACCTATTCCATGGCCAGAAATTGCCGATCTTCTTTCCTTAATATCTTTCAATCCGTTCAACGAAATCAAAAAATTCCAAAAGCAAAAGTGTAAATCTCGACGAGATCTTCAAATCCATACGGTTGATGTATGCTATTTCTTCATGGATTCGTCCAGATCTGACGTGGAAGTGTGTACGTATTTCCTTGGATTGCGTCCAAACGACGACGAATGACGGGATGAAACTTGGCGCGCAGGTGGCTCTGGTGAAGGGCTTCGTGGTGGCGCTACCTGATCGTTCTGGAAGTCGTCGTGGAGGTCGTGAAAATTCGTTGAAGCTTGGCGGCATTGGGTTCGGTTTCACTGTGCGCGAACGAAGATGGAAGAAAGGGGTTTGGGCGGTCACGATCGTGGATTGCAGAATGTGCGGCCTGGATATGTTTTGGGTAAATATAAAAGAGATTAGTTAATGTTAATTTTATTTAAATCGTATAAACTTTGTGATAGCGTAACTTATTCATGCGAGGTCGGAATTCGACGAAACTTTTTGCGTTGGAATCGTTTTGTCGAGCACTACGCAATGGAGCTGGATTGGAATCATTTGGGAATAGTGAAAATTTTGGGTAAAATTAAACGTTCGTTTAATTTTATTCGAAATAAAGCGCTGGAACTACATTGAAATCAAGGTGAGTGTTTTATAACGCTCACAACGTACTGAATATCTTTATGCCAGTTAAATTTGACATTATGCATAGTTATGATTTTTATTTGTTGTTGTTTGATAAAATTTAATTATCATATTGATTGTCATTTGAATTCACCGTTAAAAAAAAAAAAATTAAATTGACAGTTAAATTTAAATTAAAATTGAATTGCGATTAAATTACCTGACATTGATAAATATGAAATTGCCGTGAATTGTATTGCCTATTGGATGATGTATTTCGATGGATGTTATTGGTTGATATTTAAATGTTTGGATGTTTATTTGTTTATATATATCCTGCTATGCATACATATGACACTGTGATTGATTTAAATAATATATTCATCCCTGACATTTAATTGTAATAACTAGTCACTTGGCCATAGGTTATAAAATTATATACGGACACCGAGTTGGTTAAATTAAATGATTTTAAAAGTTGTTTTGAAATTATTTAAATGAATTGATTTTAAGAATAAAATCCAATTTATGGAAATTGAATTATTTTGAATTGGAGCTCGAAATGTTAGAATTTAAACTTGGTAAACGAAATTATTAAATAAAATCGAAGTTTAGATTTAAATTGAAAATTGAAATACGGTGTAAATTTTTTGAAAGTTGATTTGTTTTAAAAGATTGGACTTTTAATCGAACTCTGAATATTTCTAAGAAAATTGATATGAAATGATATTTCAAGTTTGAGTTTGGAATTGAAAATTTATTTGAAATTTAGATTTAAATTAATTTGGAATATATGATGATTTTGAAATGGATTTGATTTTAAAGCGAATATGATATTTTGTTATCAATCATGAATCAATTTGAAATATAAAAGAGCCATCAGTGTAATAATACGTAGTTATTAAAGAGACCGGGATCGGATATGGACATACTCTCTGTCGATACCGAAAACCACTTTAATAACTATTATACGCGGAGTGTTGATCCAGAATGAAGTGGATGGTTTGGTGAACGCGTTGACTGAAGAAAGAGAACGATATTGGATGACCCCTGACATGACTAAAACAGGAGCCGCGCCGGGCCATTGAGGTTCGCCACCTCTAGCGGACACACTTCTTCGATACCATATCTATTACATTTGTGATTTGATTTGGGTGCACCCCTTGATTTGGGAGTGTTGTTTCACGGTGTTGGGGTAGCTGCTGGCTATGCCCAACATCAGTCCGGATCACGCAACTACTAGTATCCTAGTTGGTATTGCCTCATGTACCTTGTCATACTGATTATCCTATTCGCGACCACTACGTTTTGATTTGTACCTTGAGTATATGGATTGCCCTCTGGTGACTTCCGGTTTGGGGAAACTACGGTCTTGTATATGCTTTTGGGAATATAAAAATGTGTTAAGGGGGATTATGGTAACGCCTTAACGCTATTTTGATACTTTATATTTGTAACGACCCGTTAAATTAATAATATTTAATGAATTGAATTTAATAGAATTGCTAATCTAATTTAGAAGGAAATATAAGTCTTAAGATTTTTATTTGAGTAAATATAGGAATTGATATGGTGATTATAATTTAATGTTAACAATTAAATATTTATGTGGCATAGATTGGATTAACGTAAATTGGTGGGTAGTTATTAGTTATAATTAGTTGATTTAAAAGGTATTAATGAAATGGTAGCTGAATTGGATTGCAAATGTATAAACATTAGAAAATTTATTAGGTGGACTAAATTTGTTAAAGTTCATAAGTTGTATAATTCAATTTAGTAGAAACTCTAAATTTATAAACGAAGATGTAAATAAACGCTAAATTTAACTATGTAAATGGTGACTGACGACCTAGTTTTAAGAATTGGAATATAACCCAACTTGAATTAAGTAGAAGAAGGATTTGATTTAATATGTAAATTTTTGTTCAAGGTATTGAATAAAAATTGAGAATCAAAATTTAATTAATGATAATAACGTTAGTATTGGTTAATAAATAGATTTCAATACAGTAACCAAGTGAATGGAATAAAATGAGTATATATTGCATAGAAATAAAATGTAAATTGTCACATTTGGTTGGAGTTGGTTTTAAGAAAACATATAAATGTTGAATCAGTGAATATTAGTCAAAATATTACCTAGAATAAATTCCATTTAATATAAGAATTCAAAGGTGGAAGATTTACATTTGGATTGGAAAATGGATAGTTACTAATTAAAAGTGACCATTGAATAAATTTATGCAAATGTGGGATTAGGTATAAGCGTGTAATTATGGGTATGATAACAATTAGTATAAAATACCTATATATTGGAAACACGTTGTAAAGTATAACTAATTGAATTTGGTGAATTGGGAATGTAATTCATCTACATTATGTATGTGATTAATGGGATTTAATTACTATGGTAGGAAAATCGCAATTAAAGGAAATTGAAATAGCTGATTTAGACGTTAGTTGAAATTTAGCTAGAATATGTAGATATTGGATGAAATAGTGAGATTAAATGGAAATGAAGTTTTCAATTATACGTTGGAATTCATATTCACCATAAAAGGGTTAATTGAAACCCAAAGAAGTAATATAGGAATCAAACCTTCTTCATTTATTTGGATTTATTGCAATAGTAATTCCGTAAAATAAAGATAAAACTAATTCAAATTTAGTTGGACCATTGTTGACATAACTTTAGAAAGCAAGATTTTATTTATAATTTGAGTATTCAAATCAACAAATGGTATTTACTACAAATAGAATGGAATTAAACGTAAAATATTACGTTATTGAATATAAAATGGAATTTGTAAACAATTGAGTGAATTTAATAGATTTATCAAACCTATAATATTGAATTCATTAAAATTGGAATTAATAATAGTTAAGGAAAATGAGGGAATGATATTTGAAATCATTGCAATAGATATTAATTTAGGATTGCCTTAAATAAATTAAGGCGAATAAATGGAGATAAAGTTTATTTATAGTTTGGAATTTAATCTATGGTAAAAAGGAATTGCAATCAAATGAATTGAAATGGAAATCAAGTTTTTTATTTAATTTGATTTAAGATGAGAGTATAAAAGTATAAGATTAAATAATTGGATTTTTGAATAAAAAATTTATATTTCCCAAATAATAAGAAATGCAGAAATTTACAATGCAAATTGAGATACTTATAGATTCTTAATTCACATCCAAGCTTGCTAAATCATCTGGAACTGATTGGATTATATAAGTAATGAAATTTGGAAAATATTAGAAGTTGAAGAATAAAATTGGATTTTATGATTTATTTAATTGATTTAATAAATATTAAAATTAGCCATTTTGGTCACGGACTCAGATTTCGACGAAACCAGTTTCATCGGATCCGTATTGGTGAATTATTATAGGGATTCAATTTTCGTATCGATCGGACTTGTCGTTTGATCGTACGGACGCGAAACGCCTTGAAATCAATTTTATTAAAATCAATTTGAAAATCATTTTGGAAATCTTGTTTTTCAGCATAACTTCTTCATACGATCGAATTTGGTCGCGAAACTTTTTCCATCGCGTTCAGAATATTTTAAAATACCTATTTGGATATATAGATTTAATAAATTCGATTCCGGAGGCATAGGGGGCTTTTTGGGCCGTAATTTATTTCGTACGTTCGCTTATGCAGTCCATCTTCTCTATCTCTAGCCTACCTATATATACATGGCTATAAACCCTAGTCCCTATTCTTTTACTGTACGTTCATTTCTTCACTCTTTTCTCTTCCCCAAATGTATACATCTCAGATCCAATTTCAAATTGCAAAATAAAAGTGAAAATTCAAAGTTCTCGAAAAATTCCCAAAAAAATATATGGCGTAGTGTTCATCAATACGAATCTACGTCTGTTTTTCGTTTTTCAAGATGATGTCCGGATTCACCAGAAATCGCAGTTAAACTTGCAAAACTCAAAACCCTAAGGATCGATTTGGGCGTTTCTTATTCAAGCCATTTTAGTCAAATTGCTTTCTGGGTTTCGTGGAGGTTGGCGTCTGGAGTTGATCCATGGTGGTTGCATCACCTATCGTTGAGGGAGTCAAGGGGAATTTCAGTTTTAGGGTTCGAAAACCCTAACGTTCGGTGGCGGCACATGCGACCGGACCTAGGTGGGGGCGTGGCGCTCGGCGAGGGGAGGAGAATGGGCTTGGTCGGCGGTGATCTGGTGTCGTGTACGAGGTGTTATCGTTGGTCAAACCTTGCGTTCATGGGTTCAACGCACTGTGGTGCATGGCTACAGGGATACGCGTGAGAGAAAGGGAAGAATCACCTTTTTGCTGACGTGGATGATGGTGTTTGGGTGAGATGTTTTTGTTTTAAATTTTATTTTAGTTTTCAAATCCAATTTCCTACATAACTTTCACATACGATATCGGATTCACATGATTTTTTTTGCGTTAGGATCGTAATTTAATTCCAGATCTGATGACACTGGTTTGGACTGATTTGGAGACCATCAAATTTTTGGGTTCAAATCGGGTTTAAATTCGATTTAAATTCCAAAGGTGAGTGTTTTAACCCACTCACAATTACTAGAAGCTTTTATGTTTGTTAAATAAATTTTAGAAATGAATAAAAATTTATTTATGAGCTTTTGGCATGTTATTTCATCCATATCTGTTGAATTGCATTTTATCGAATTTAGCTGTTAAATTAAATTGATTGATTGCGTATTAATTGGCTGTTAGAAATTATTGTTGCATATGAACTGCTAGTTAACAGTTATATAAATTATTGGGGAATATAAACTGTTAGATAAATAGTTGATAAATATAATTTGAGATAACACTGCAAATTATTACCTGTTGTATATTAACCAAACATAAATTGTTATTGACTGATATTGCTTAATGTTTGTGATTGGATGATGGATGTGTTGTTGAATGGATGTTTTATTTGATATCTTTAAACTGCAAGTTAGTATGCATTTTTTTTATTTCATTCGGGATTGTGGTTTGAAATGATAAAACCGCAAAGTTTTATTTTTAAATTGCGGATTGAAATGATAAATATCCGTATCACTTGACCATAGGATAGAAAATTATATACAGGCACCGCGGTCTATATATATAACTA
Source organism: Allium cepa (assembly GCA_030765085.1). Taxonomy (NCBI): domain Eukaryota; kingdom Viridiplantae; phylum Streptophyta; class Magnoliopsida; order Asparagales; family Amaryllidaceae; genus Allium; species Allium cepa. The sequence goes on from CM060937.1 coordinate 314,751,441, forward strand.
TTTTAATGTGATTTCTATGGTTTGGATGGAATACGGTTTATAATAATCTTAAAAGTTATACTGTATAAATATTTTATTCCATATTTATATACCTATGAAGTTGAAATTTTGAAATTAAAAGGGTGAATAAATTTCTTTATAAAAATGGAAGAAAATTAAGAAAAGGGAGTTTGATGATTTATATCCTATGTTTAAATATTAAGTTTGGAAATTTAAGATATGATATTTATAATTGGATTTTTCCCAAGAAAAAAATTGAAATGAATATTCTAATATGAATTTGAATTGGAAAAATATTCTAATATAAATTGGAATCGAAAAATACATATGTTTTATTACTAGAAATTGGAGTTGTTTAAGGATTTATGTGAATATTCAAACTAAATAATAAAACATTTAATTTGTTGAAAGAATATATTCCAATTTTAGTTTTTGAATATTAATACTCCAATGGATTTATATATATGGAAATTGAAATGGTTTTGGAACTTAAGAGTGATATCTAAATTATGGTCTTAACTTTAGATAAAGAAATATTTCCATAAAGCCATATAACTTATTTCTTTACAAAGTGACAGTAAAGTTAAGCCCTTGAAATTCATATACCGTTGAATATCCAAACCATTTGAGTTTTAAAAGTTATGGTTTGAAATTATGGATTTCCAAAAATATTATGCTTTGAAAATATTCGATTTTCAGATATTATGAAGTTAAAGCCTTTTTATTATTGGAAAGAAATTATATTTGGGATAAGTGGTAAAATATGGTTTTGGGTTTTGGAATGATATCGTAATATTATGGTTTTGAAATGGATTATATTCTGGTTTTAAAAGTATAAACTGTTTTAAATAACCGCGGTGTTATAATAACGATGGGTTGGCAAAGAGACCGGGATCGGATATGGACATACTCTCTGTCGATACCGAAAACCACTTTGACTAACCGTGTACGCGGTGGAGATTCCAGAATGAAGTAGGTTGGTGGCGACGATTCCTGTAAGGTAAATACGTGGACCCGACTCCCGTGAGTTGGCATAAGGTGGCTAAAACAGGAGCGATCGACGGGTTAATGAGGTCATTCCTCTGATCGGACACTCCTCTTCGATATTATACTATGACTTTGGATTGATTCAGTGGCCACTTCTATTTTTTTGATTTGGGGAGTTGTTTCGAGGTGGGCGGTTGCTGCGGCTTCGCGTTACCATCGGCCCGGAAGCGTAATTGGTATATCTACCCTGGCATTGCCTAGTTGTGCCGTGTCACCTACCCTATCGCGCCTTGTACGAGTTTGGATTTCTCCCGTAGCCCGTGTGGTATCCTCTGGTGGCTTCCCGATCAGGAGGGACTATGATATTGGACGGACTACTGGGACTATTACGTGTTAAGGGCTATATGGGTAACCCCTTAACGCTATTAAAAAGTAAGTTTATTTTATAAATAGACACTATTATAATAGCGCAATATACTACATAGTAAATAGTTTAACGGATCCTTAAGAGATGTAAATCCCGAGCATCTCTTGAGTTACTGTACTCATATTTATTTCTGTTTATTTAACTCACATAAGATATTCTAGTCTGACTCGAGTGTTTTTGTCTTTTCAAATTTGCTCGGGTCAGTCCGAGCGTTTCAGGATAGCAGGTTTTAGCTTTGGAGGACGAAGACGAAGATTCAGTATTATTTTATATATATAGTATTGCACTACACACTCTTTCTTTTCCGCTGCATTGTTGTATTAGGTATGTGTAACTCTGATATTCATTGTATAAGTAAAATCAAGCTTTTGTAAACTGTTTATGAACTGTATATTTGTTATTATATTTTATCCTTCCGCTGTGAGATTCTATTTTGTTTTATTTCTTCTCTGTTTTTCTTATTTACCCCATGACAATCCGCCCTTGCGTATGCTTTGAATTGGCACGTGTGTCGTTTTAAAGTGTGCGAAAAGGCGGGATGTTACAGTTGGTATCAGAGCTTTGGTTTAGCGATAAACCTTGGCTTTGTGGGGTTTGACTCTTTGTTAATAGGGTAGTTATATCCTATGGGAGTCGCTGAGTGTATATATATGAGAGAGCGTACTTGTTAGTATTAATAAAAAGATTTTAATATTGTGTTAATCTGTTCCGCTTTGTATTTATGAATTCTGGTTGATGCATGGGACGCTATGTCATCAATAGGGATTTCTAAACACTTAATAGGACAGACTGACATAATATTTGTTTTTGATATAGGTGAATGAAATAATTTTGCCTATTATATTTTCTATATATAAAAATATTTTATAAAGATATATATATATATATATTTGGTTGCTATAGATTGGGTGTTAGGAAATAGAATATTTGTAATAAATTGAAGCTAAGTAAAATTATAATAAACCAAATTGGAGATTCTAGAACTTAAGTCCGGGATTTTTGAAATGTGCTTTCAAAGAATTTATGAAAAATAATGATTTGGTTTATAAGAAATTTCTTATATAAAAAGTATAATTTGGAAGTATAATAATATTGTCATATATATATTTTCCGATATGAATATTCCGTTTTAAATTCGGGAAATTTGTTTTAAAAGAAGATTTTGGGGAAATAAATTATGTACTTTTCTCTCCGTCGCTGGAAAATAATTTCGGTGATGGCGGCCGCATCATCGACTTTCATTTTCGAGTTTCGAAGGGGAAAGGCCACTGTAGTAAATTCTACTGCAGATTTATTTTGAAATTTCTAAAATTTTTCTTTTATTGTTCTAAATATAATTAGAGATATTGAGTGTAAGAACTTATTTATTTATTATTTTGAAATAAATTGAGATTTAACCCGGAATTTAATTCTAAATCTCCCATTAATAAATTGTTAGTGAAATAAAAGTTAAGTAATAAATGAATTGAAACCTCTAATTTAAATAAGAAAATAATTGCAAAGCTATAAAGAGGAATTTGCATACATATGAGACAAAGAGTAATATGGATAAACATTAAATTTAATTAAAGAATGGAGACTTAACTTGTATAAGTTCAATTGCAATTTTCTTTAACATAAATAACTTACCCATATATATAAAAGTTGAAATGTTAAATAAGGAACTAGAATTGAATATTTTACAAGTAGGAATTTTAGAAATAATGAAGTATTCAATAAATTACCGTACAAATAAGAACTAAATGGTATAAACTTAAGTGATAATTAAAATTCTATTGAAATTAAAGTTAAGGATTATTAATAGATGATATGAACCTGAGTATATAACATGAAATTCAAAATAAGAATTTATTATATGATTATTCACTTAAGTATGTTTTAATCTCCCCTATTCCAATATAGTGGAAAGTAGGAAAATTGAAATGACTGAAATTAATAGTTGATGAATAAATAAAAACTTCCACTTATAAGAATGAATGTTAGTAGATTTAGAATTTAAGGGAAATCTTACCAGTGAAGAGTAAGGAAATGAAGATATTCAAAATACTTGTTGTTACTAATGGGAATTTATTTTATAAACTTAAGTAATAAAAAGGAAATACAATTGAAATAAATTTGGGATAATTGAAAAATAAAACTTGTAAGAAATAAAGAAATTCCTCCATAAATGAAGGAATGAAAATCAAAACACTGAATTTCGAAATAAATGTATAATAAGCTATTTGGTGTTGATTTGAATTGCTTGGTTGATGTATGTTTGTTGGGTAAGGAGTTGTGGAGTTGTTGGATGAACAAACAATCTACCTTTGTTCCATCGAAGGCTGTTGAGCAACGGATGTACTTGATAGTTATTCTTCGTCCGTACAACTTCAAAATTTGAACCCGAACAACTGATTGTTTGTTTGATTGAATGATTGTTGTTTGTGGTGTGTGCTGTTTGTTAAAATGTATGGTTGTTGCATTTGATTGGATATGAATGATTGAATCTACCCAAACATTTCGCTGTATTATAAACATCTAACTTTTTAGAGTATATAAGTGAATACAGGTGTTGGAAGCAAATGCTACTGCTTTTGGTTCCAAAAAAATATAAGCGTATTGCCCGACAAATAGGTACGTTTTCGGATTACGTTTAAAGCGCGGTTTTATATATTTTCCCGTGCGGGATATTTTATTTTTGATATATATGTAATATATTTGTATATTTGGATAGTATATTTTCTCCAGAGTCCCTCCGTACAAAGGAGACTCTGCCAAAATTTTCCGTAAATTTTGGACTTAGAATTTTGTTGAAAATATTTTTCCAACTTTAATAATTCAAGTATTAAAGGATATAATGATTATAAAATAAGGGTATTTCATTAAAGGAAATTAATTCAGTAAAATATTGTTTATAAGTTAATATTTGAAATAAGATGTACTGTTTATTCTTCCTTCTCCCTTCTTTTTCCTTTTCGGGGACGAAAAGTTTTGAGTGGGGGAGATTGTAACGACCCGTTAAATTAATAATATTTAATGAATTGAATTTAATAGAATTGCTAATCTAATTTAGAAGGAAATATAAGTCTTAAGATTTTTATTTGAGTAAATATAGGAATTGATATGGTGATTATAATTTAATGTTAACAATTAAATATTTATGTGGCATAGATTGGATTAACGTAAATTGGTGGGTAGTTATTAGTTATAATTAGTTGATTTAAAAGGTATTAATGAAATGGTAGCTGAATTGGATTGCAAATGTATAAACATTAGAAAATTTATTAGGTGGACTAAATTTGTTAAAGTTCATAAGTTGTATAATTCAATTTAGTAGAAACTCTAAATTTATAAACGAAGATGTAAATAAACGCTAAATTTAACTATGTAAATGGTGACTGACGACCTAGTTTTAAGAATTGGAATATAACCCAACTTGAATTAAGTAGAAGAAGGATTTGATTTAATATGTAAATTTTTGTTCAAGGTATTGAATAAAAATTGAGAATCAAAATTTAATTAATGATAATAACGTTAGTATTGGTTAATAAATAGATTTCAATACAGTAACCAAGTGAATGGAATAAAATGAGTATATATTGCATAGAAATAAAATGTAAATTGTCACATTTGGTTGGAGTTGGTTTTAAGAAAACATATAAATGTTGAATCAGTGAATATTAGTCAAAATATTACCTAGAATAAATTCCATTTAATATAAGAATTCAAAGGTGGAAGATTTACATTTGGATTGGAAAATGGATAGTTACTAATTAAAAGTGACCATTGAATAAATTTATGCAAATGTGGGATTAGGTATAAGCGTGTAATTATGGGTATGATAACAATTAGTATAAAATACCTATATATTGGAAACACGTTGTAAAGTATAACTAATTGAATTTGGTGAATTGGGAATGTAATTCATCTACATTATGTATGTGATTAATGGGATTTAATTACTATGGTAGGAAAATCGCAATTAAAGGAAATTGAAATAGCTGATTTAGACGTTAGTTGAAATTTAGCTAGAATATGTAGATATTGGATGAAATAGTGAGATTAAATGGAAATGAAGTTTTCAATTATACGTTGGAATTCATATTCACCATAAAAGGGTTAATTGAAACCCAAAGAAGTAATATAGGAATCAAACCTTCTTCATTTATTTGGATTTATTGCAATAGTAATTCCGTAAAATAAAGATAAAACTAATTCAAATTTAGTTGGACCATTGTTGACATAACTTTAGAAAGCAAGATTTTATTTATAATTTGAGTATTCAAATCAACAAATGGTATTTACTACAAATAGAATGGAATTAAACGTAAAATATTACGTTATTGAATATAAAATGGAATTTGTAAACAATTGAGTGAATTTAATAGATTTATCAAACCTATAATATTGAATTCATTAAAATTGGAATTAATAATAGTTAAGGAAAATGAGGGAATGATATTTGAAATCATTGCAATAGATATTAATTTAGGATTGCCTTAAATAAATTAAGGCGAATAAATGGAGATAAAGTTTATTTATAGTTTGGAATTTAATCTATGGTAAAAAGGAATTGCAATCAAATGAATTGAAATGGAAATCAAGTTTTTTATTTAATTTGATTTAAGATGAGAGTATAAAAGTATAAGATTAAATAATTGGATTTTTGAATAAAAAATTTATATTTCCCAAATAATAAGAAATGCAGAAATTTACAATGCAAATTGAGATACTTATAGATTCTTAATTCACATCCAAGCTTGCTAAATCATCTGGAACTGATTGGATTATATAAGTAATGAAATTTGGAAAATATTAGAAGTTGAAGAATAAAATTGGATTTTATGATTTATTTAATTGATTTAATAAATATTAAAATTAGCCATTTTGGTCACGGACTCAGATTTCGACGAAACCAGTTTCATCGGATCCGTATTGGTGAATTATTATAGGGATTCAATTTTCGTATCGATCGGACTTGTCGTTTGATCGTACGGACGCGAAACGCCTTGAAATCAATTTTATTAAAATCAATTTGAAAATCATTTTGGAAATCTTGTTTTTCAGCATAACTTCTTCATACGATCGAATTTGGTCGCGAAACTTTTTCCATCGCGTTCAGAATATTTTAAAATACCTATTTGGATATATAGATTTAATAAATTCGATTCCGGAGGCATAGGGGGCTTTTTGGGCCGTAATTTATTTCGTACGTTCGCTTATGCAGTCCATCTTCTCTATCTCTAGCCTACCTATATATACATGGCTATAAACCCTAGTCCCTATTCTTTTACTGTACGTTCATTTCTTCACTCTTTTCTCTTCCCCAAATGTATACATCTCAGATCCAATTTCAAATTGCAAAATAAAAGTGAAAATTCAAAGTTCTCGAAAAATTCCCAAAAAAATATATGGCGTAGTGTTCATCAATACGAATCTACGTCTGTTTTTCGTTTTTCAAGATGATGTCCGGATTCACCAGAAATCGCAGTTAAACTTGCAAAACTCAAAACCCTAAGGATCGATTTGGGCGTTTCTTATTCAAGCCATTTTAGTCAAATTGCTTTCTGGGTTTCGTGGAGGTTGGCGTCTGGAGTTGATCCATGGTGGTTGCATCACCTATCGTTGAGGGAGTCAAGGGGAATTTCAGTTTTAGGGTTCGAAAACCCTAACGTTCGGTGGCGGCACATGCGACCGGACCTAGGTGGGGGCGTGGCGCTCGGCGAGGGGAGGAGAATGGGCTTGGTCGGCGGTGATCTGGTGTCGTGTACGAGGTGTTATCGTTGGTCAAACCTTGCGTTCATGGGTTCAACGCACTGTGGTGCATGGCTACAGGGATACGCGTGAGAGAAAGGGAAGAATCACCTTTTTGCTGACGTGGATGATGGTGTTTGGGTGAGATGTTTTTGTTTTAAATTTTATTTTAGTTTTCAAATCCAATTTCCTACATAACTTTCACATACGATATCGGATTCACATGATTTTTTTTGCGTTAGGATCGTAATTTAATTCCAGATCTGATGACACTGGTTTGGACTGATTTGGAGACCATCAAATTTTTGGGTTCAAATCGGGTTTAAATTCGATTTAAATTCCAAAGGTGAGTGTTTTAACCCACTCACAATTACTAGAAGCTTTTATGTTTGTTAAATAAATTTTAGAAATGAATAAAAATTTATTTATGAGCTTTTGGCATGTTATTTCATCCATATCTGTTGAATTGCATTTTATCGAATTTAGCTGTTAAATTAAATTGATTGATTGCGTATTAATTGGCTGTTAGAAATTATTGTTGCATATGAACTGCTAGTTAACAGTTATATAAATTATTGGGGAATATAAACTGTTAGATAAATAGTTGATAAATATAATTTGAGATAACACTGCAAATTATTACCTGTTGTATATTAACCAAACATAAATTGTTATTGACTGATATTGCTTAATGTTTGTGATTGGATGATGGATGTGTTGTTGAATGGATGTTTTATTTGATATCTTTAAACTGCAAGTTAGTATGCATTTTTTTTATTTCATTCGGGATTGTGGTTTGAAATGATAAAACCGCAAAGTTTTATTTTTAAATTGCGGATTGAAATGATAAATATCCGTATCACTTGACCATAGGATAGAAAATTATATACAGGCACCGCGGTCTATATATATAACTATTTTAATGTGATTTCTATGGTTTGGATGGAATACGGTTTATAATAATCTTAAAAGTTATACTGTATAAATATTTTATTCCATATTTATATACCTATGAAGTTGAAATTTTGAAATTAAAAGGGTGAATAAATTTCTTTATAAAAATGGAAGAAAATTAAGAAAAGGGAGTTTGATGATTTATATCCTATGTTTAAATATTAAGTTTGGAAATTTAAGATATGATATTTATAATTGGATTTTTCCCAAGAAAAAAATTGAAATGAATATTCTAATATGAATTTGAATTGGAAAAATATTCTAATATAAATTGGAATCGAAAAATACATATGTTTTATTACTAGAAATTGGAGTTGTTTAAGGATTTATGTGAATATTCAAACTAAATAATAAAACATTTAATTTGTTGAAAGAATATATTCCAATTTTAGTTTTTGAATATTAATACTCCAATGGATTTATATATATGGAAATTGAAATGGTTTTGGAACTTAAGAGTGATATCTAAATTATGGTCTTAACTTTAGATAAAGAAATATTTCCATAAAGCCATATAACTTATTTCTTTACAAAGTGACAGTAAAGTTAAGCCCTTGAAATTCATATACCGTTGAATATCCAAACCATTTGAGTTTTAAAAGTTATGGTTTGAAATTATGGATTTCCAAAAATATTATGCTTTGAAAATATTCGATTTTCAGATATTATGAAGTTAAAGCCTTTTTATTATTGGAAAGAAATTATATTTGGGATAAGTGGTAAAATATGGTTTTGGGTTTTGGAATGATATCGTAATATTATGGTTTTGAAATGGATTATATTCTGGTTTTAAAAGTATAAACTGTTTTAAATAACCGCGGTGTTATAATAACGATGGGTTGGCAAAGAGACCGGGATCGGATATGGACATACTCTCTGTCGATACCGAAAACCACTTTGACTAACCGTGTACGCGGTGGAGATTCCAGAATGAAGTAGGTTGGTGGCGACGATTCCTGTAAGGTAAATACGTGGACCCGACTCCCGTGAGTTGGCATAAGGTGGCTAAAACAGGAGCGATCGACGGGTTAATGAGGTCATTCCTCTGATCGGACACTCCTCTTCGATATTATACCATGACTTTGGATTGATTCAGTGGCCACTTCTATTTTTTTGATTTGGGGAGTTGTTTCGAGGTGGGCGGTTGCTGCGGCTTCGCGTTACCATCGGCCCGGAAGCGTAATTGGTATATCTACCCTGGCATTGCCTAGTTGTGCCGTGTCACCTACCCTATCGCGCCTTGTACGAGTTTGGATTTCTCCCGTAGCCCGTGTGGTATCCTCTGGTGGCTTCCCGATCAGGAGGGACTATGATATTGGACGGACTACTGGGACTATTACGTGTTAAGGGCTATATGGGTAACCCCTTAACGCTATTAAAAAGTAAGTTTATTTTATAAATAGACACTATTATAATAGCGCAATATACTACATAGTAAATAGTTTAACGGATCCTTAAGAGATGTAAATCCCGAGCATCTCTTGAGTTACTGTACTCATATTTATTTCTGTTTATTTAACTCACATAAGATATTCTAGTCTGACTCGAGTGTTTTTGTCTTTTCAAATTTGCTCGGGTCAGTCCGAGCGTTTCAGGATAGCAGGTTTTAGCTTTGGAGGACGAAGACGAAGATTCAGTATTATTTTATATATATAGTATTGCACTACACACTCTTTCTTTTCCGCTGCATTGTTGTATTAGGTATGTGTAACTCTGATATTCATTGTATAAGTAAAATCAAGCTTTTGTAAACTGTTTATGAACTGTATATTTGTTATTATATTTTATCCTTCCGCTGTGAGATTCTATTTTGTTTTATTTCTTCTCTGTTTTTCTTATTTACCCCATGACAATCCGCCCTTGCGTATGCTTTGAATTGGCACGTGTGTCGTTTTAAAGTGTGCGAAAAGGCGGGATGTTACAATATTACTGATAGGCATTATCTACTTAGCGTATATTACTACATAGTAGATATTTTCACGGATCCTTGAGAGATGGAAAATCCCGTAACATCTCTTGAGTTATTGCACGCACGTTGACACTGGATAGGAGATGTCAAACCCCGTAAACATCTCCGACGCCGTTACACTCATATTTATTTACGATTGATTTAACTTTCATAAGGATATTTAGTCCTGACTCGAGTGTTTGTCTTTTCATTACGCTCGGGTCAGTCCTGAGTTTTCAGTTTAGGTTGAAGATCATTTCCTTGGAGGACGGAGACGAAGATTTGGTATATTATCTACTACTATTATATTCATTCCATTCCGCTGCATTGTTGTATGATATTTGCTGTGTATGTAACTCTGATAAATGTTGTATAATAATAATCAAATGTATTCATTTCAAATGTATTCATTTAATTAACAACTTCATGAACTGTTATTTTATTATTATACTTTAGCCTTCCGCTGTGAGATTCTGTGTTGTTTCATTTCCTTTATTTCCCTTCCTTTTCTTTTCTAAATTACCCCAATAACTATCTGCCCTTTTAATGGTTTGGAATCGACATGTGTATTTGATCGTCGGTTTAAACTGTCCAAAAAGGCGGGTCGTTACAGTTGGTATCAGAGCTTTGGTTTAGCGATAAACCTTGGCTCTAGTGGGGAATAACTCATTGAAATAGAGGTAAACTATATGAATGAGTTGAGTGTATATGAGAGAGCGTACTTGTTATTTGATATAAAATGGTTTTATATTGTGTTAATTTGTTCCGTTGAGTATTTATGAATTCTGGTTGATACTTGGGACGCCAAGGCGTCGATAGGAATTTCTAAACACTCGAATAGGACAAACCAACACAATATCGTTTTGGAATATATTTTTATATAAAGAATTATTTGAATATTTATTCATTTTGATTGAATTGATTGTTAGGAGATGATAATATTAGATTATTATCATTATTGTTTGATCAGTCAATATTTACAACAATTGATTAAATAACAATGGATTTAGGAAAATGAAATCTTGTAAACACAATTGATAATGAATATAAATGAATTTTAACTTGGATTTGGGAATTTGAATTCCGGTGTTTGAAATTGACTTACAAGAATTTGAAAAACATAATATGAGTATTATATGATAGTATAATTGAGTTGAAATTGTTTTCGAAGGATTTTTTTTATGATAAGTGTTATATTCCCTTCTCTTGACGCTAGAAAATGATTTCGGTGATGAGTGCACGCATCATCGGCGTTTATTTTCGAGAGTCCAAGTGGGGGAGACCACTTAATAGCTTGTCTAAACTTTGTTTGATTCAAATTTTATTTTATTTTGTACTCTCTGTAGTATGATTTGTTATATAAATTATATAAGTATATATTATTTCAAAACTTGATTTGAAATGAAACCGGGATTGGAATTCTTAAGTCCTTTAATAATTAATGATTTTTTTTTATAATTGAAATGAATTTAGACTTGAATCATTAAGGAACTCCTGAATTATGAAATGAGAAATGAACCTAAGAGCTAAGTGAAAATATCAATTGAAGTAGAAATCCTTAGAATTAGGAAATTATGAACTTAAAATAAAATTGAAACTGTAAAACTCGCATAGTATTAATTTCATTCTATAGCATGGATATAACTTACCAAAATATTTAAGAAGTTCAAAAAAAAATGTTATATGAATTGTTAATTGGATAATATACAAGTATAGGTTTGAATAATGAAATATGCATTTAATTAATGGTTTGCAAATATAAATGAAATTGTTAGTAAATAATTGGAATTTAAATTAACATTTAAAGGTGATTCACGATTATGTTAATATAAAATGGAAATACTATATGTGAATGTAAATGTGAAAAAGATTATAGTGAAATTTAAGTAATGACTTAAGAATTAATAAATTGAAAATTCAACTTTAAATGGAAAGAAGTTGTATGTTGTTTATCTACATTCTATTTGCATAACTATAACTTACCAAATACTTAAAAGGTTTGAAATGCTAATAAGGATAACTAGAGAAATAATATACCAGTGAGAGAGTGAAAAATAAAATGTGAAGACCTATTGATAGTCGTAAATATAAAAGAAATTTAAGCTGTAAAATGAATGATATATATAAATGAATGAATAAAATTTAAACTTAATGAAATATAGAATTGGTAAATGGAAACTAATTAAATTTGAATATAATTAAATGTCTATAAGCTTGGAAGTGTATGAAATTAAAATTGACTTGGAAATGTATAATTGATTTAGTGTAGATTTTGGATGAATGCTAATGTTTGATATGCATTGGTTGTTAGATGGATGAAAATTGATTAAGTAGAATTCATAGTGTTAATGGAATTGAATAAACGGAATAAAATTTTAAAATAACTAAATTCAAATTTGAAGCAAAGTGAAATTAAATATAATTGAATTCAATATAAATTGAAGCAAATCGACTTGAATTTAAAATGCGAATGAAACAAACTTGAATAAATCGGAAACAAATTGAATGTAAAACCTATTGCATGGATGAATAAGAAAATAAATGACTTTGTGTTTATGATTGTTTTTATAAAATTTGAAGTTTTGATGGTTTGCACTTTGAAATAACAAAAGCAAATTTTGGAAAAAATCCAAATTTGTCCAATATATGCTGAAACGAAAACAACCATAACTTTTAAATGGCTTAACGGAATTGAACGATCTTGGACTTTTCGGAAAGCTTAGAAACTATAGCACAACTTTTGTTTAGATAACTTGAGAAAATTCTTTCGTCTGCTTGGTTAAAAACTTGAATATTACTCGCTGTCCTGTGTAAAAATAAGTAAAATCAGTAGTATACACCCTTAGTATTTTCGCCATATCTTTTGACTGTTTTATCGGATTTTGATGATCTTGCACTTTCTGGAAAGCTAAGAACTTAAGCTAAAACTTTTGTTTTAAGTATTTTGTGTTTTGATGTCGTTTATAAGGTCAAAAATGTGGGTGAACGTCGCTGACCTGCGCAATTCATTGCCCAGGCTGAGGCGTATCCTCTAAGTAAAACGGCCATAACTTTTGAACGGATGATCCGAATTCGATGATTTTGAACATTCCGGAAAGCCTGAAATGAATAAAACAAATTTTGTTTAGATTATGTTGTCAAATTTTATCGTTTAGATGACCTAAAACTAAGATTTGTTTGCTGTCCTGAAATTGAAATCTCAGTTTTGAAGCTAAATATGTTATGTATATGTTGTGTAGGCTAAGTATAGCGATCTATCTTTATATGCATGGTTCTAACTTAGTTATTGAGCATTTTAGTAGGTAGCAAAGGGGTTGCGCTTCGTTGTGGAGCTCGCTTCTATGCTAAACGCATAATGTAAGTAAAATGCCAATAAATGCTAAATAAAAGGTACGCTTACGGTTTTATATGATATTGGTGATATTTATATATTGTTTCCCCATGATTGGGATGCCTCATCATTGAGATGAGATGTATATTTGTTATATATTGGTTATATTTGTGTTATATATTGAATTGTAAAATTTTTATGATCGAGCCGCGCAAAGGAGTCTCTGCCGAAATTTTCCGTAAATCCAAGTGTTAGAAAATTTTTCAAGTTTTAAAATTATATAACTTGTTTTGGTAACTAACTTTTAAGTTTAGAAAGCCGTTCGGAGTAAGTTAGTGGAAGCATAGTTATGACTTTATAAATGGAATTTCATTGTTTTATAAGTTGGTAACTTTGAATAAAATATAGCTAATGTTGAATTTTATACTTAGTTTCTTTTTCCTTTTTTCCTTTTCGGGGACGAAAAGTTTTGAGTGGGGGAGAGTGTAACGACCCGTAAATTTTCGATAATTAAAATAGCTAATTTAATAAGATTTCGTGATTTAGTGTTAGAAAAAAATTGTAAGTCATTTGGAATAATAATAAATGTTGAATCTATTGGGATTATAATAGAGTTAATAAGATTTTTTTTAAAACTGGAATTTATTGGATAAATTGAATAACGGGTTTAATATGATTAAAAATGATTTGAAAATTTTTATTTTATCATATTGGAGTTATAGTGATGTTATAGAACTTTTAAAACTGAATTTAAAATTTATTTGTGAAAATTGAATATTTTAATATTTAATTTTCGACTGGAAAATAGCCAATTTTTGAACAGTCTCAGAATTGGACAAAACTAGTTCCATTGGATCCGTAATAGTTAGTTATTATCGGATTTCAATTTTCGTAGCAATCGGAGTTGTCGTTTGACCGTGGCAGCTCGAAACGCGTTGAAATTGTTTAATATTAATTTGGCGAGTTAAAAATAGTCATTTTTCAAACGGTCTTGGATTTCGACGAAACTAGTTTCATTGGATCCGTAATGTGATATTATTGTAATGTTTCAAATTTCAAGTCAAACGGATTTACCGTTTGTCCGGGGCAAGCCAAAACGCATAGAAAATCGTTTAATCGGTTTAATTTAAAATTGATCGTTTATTTCCGTAACTCTCACATACGATCGAATTAGCCTCCGAAACCTATTCCATTGCGTCCGGAATGGGGGTAAAACCTTATAAACGCCTGGCGGCACGTCTCGATTGGAGTTCGGATGATTTTGGACCTACCTATATAAATACGCACGCAAACCGAGACAGTTTTATTATTATTATAATCCAGAAACCCTAATTCTAAATCATGGCCGCCACCTATTCCATGGCCAGAAATTGCCGATCTTCTTTCCTTAATATCTTTCAATCCGTTCAACGAAATCAAAAAATTCCAAAAGCAAAAGTGTAGATCTCGACGAGCTCTTCAAATACATACGGTTGATGTATGCTATTTCTTCATGGATTCGTCCAGATCTGACGTGGAAGTGTGTACGTATTTCCTTGGATTGCGTGCAAACGACGACGAATGACGGGATGAAACTTGGCGCGCAGGTGGCTCTGGTGAAGGGCTTCGTGGTGGCGCTACCTGATCGTTCTGGAAGTCGTCGTGGAGGTCGTGAAAATTCGTTGAAGCTTGGCGGCATTGGGTTCGGTTTCACTGTGCGCGAACGAAGATGGAAGAAAGGGGTTTGGGCGGTCACGATCGTGGATTGCAGAATGTGCGGCCTGGATATGTTTTGGGTAAATATAAAAGAGATTAGTTAATGTTAATTTTATTTAAATCGTATAAACTTTGTGATAGCGTAACTTATTCATGCGAGGTCGGAATTCGACGAAACTTTTTGCTTTGGAATCGTTTTGTCGAGCACTACGCAATGGAGCTGGATTGGAATCATTTGGGAATAGTGAAAATTTCGGGTAAAATTAAACGTTCGTTTAATTTTATTCGAAATAAAGCGCTGGAACTACATTGAAATCAAGGTGAGTGTTTTATAACGCTCACAACGTACTGAATATCTTTATGCTAGTTAAATTTGACATTATGCATAGTTATGATTTTTATTTGTTGTTGTTTGATAAAATTTAATTATCATATTGATTTTCATTTGAATTCACCGTTAAAAAAAAAAAAATTAAATTGACAGTTAAATTTAAATTAAAATTGAATTGCGATTAAATTACCTGACATTGATAAATATGAAATTGCCGTGAATTGTATTGCCTATTGGATGATGTATTTCGATGGATGTTATTGGTTGATATTTAAATGTTTGGATGTTTATTTGTTTATATATATCCTGCTATGCATACATATGACACTGTGATTGATTTAAATAATATATTCATCCCTGACATTTAATTGTAATAACTAATCACTTGGCCATAGGTTAGAAAATTATATACGGACACCGAGTTGGTTAAATTAAATGATTTTAAAAGTTGTTTTGAAATTATTTAAATGAATTGATTTTAAGAATAAAATCCAATTTATGGAAATTGAATTATTTTGAATTGGAGCTCGAAATGTTAGAATTTAAACTTGGTAAACGAAATTATTAAATAAAATCGAAGTTTAGATTTAAATTGAAAATTGAAATACGGTGTAAATTTTTTGAAAGTTGATTTGTTTTAAAAGATTGGACTTTTAATCGAACTCTGAATATTTCTAAGAAAATTGATATGAAATGATATTTCAAGTTTGAGTTTGGAATTGAAAATTTATTTGAAATTTAGATTTAAATTAATTTGGAATATATGATGATTTTGAAATGGATTTGATTTTAAAGCGAATATGATATTTTGTTATCAATCATGAATCAATTTGAAATATAAAAGAGCCATCAGTGTAATAATACGTAGTTATTAAAGAGACCGGGATCGGATATGGACATACTCTCTGTCGATACCGAAAACCACTTTAATAACTATTATACGCGGAGTGTTGATCCAGAATGAAGTGGATGGTTTGGTGAACGCGTTGACTGAAGAAAGAGAACGATATTGGATGACCCCTGACATGACTAAAACAGGAGCCGCGCCGGGCCATTGAGGTTCGCCACCTCTAGCGGACACACTTCTTCGATACCATATCTATTACATTTGTGATTTGATTTGGGTGCACCCCTTGATTTGGGAGTGTTGTTTCACGGTGTTGGGGTAGCTGCTGGCTATGCCCAACATCAGTCCGGATCACGCAACTACTAGTATCCTAGTTGGTATTGCCTCATGTACCTTGTCATACTGATTATCCTATTCGCGACCACTACGTTTTGATTTGTACCTTGAGTATATGGATTGCCCTCTGGTGACTTCCGGTTTGGGGAAACTACGGTCTTGTATATGCTTTTGGGAATATAAAAATGTGTTAAGGGGGATTATGGTAACGCCTTAACGCTATTTTGATACTTTATATTACTGATAGGCATTATCTACTTAGCGTATATTACTACATAGTAGATATTTTCACGGATCCTTGAGAGATGGAAAATCCCGTAACATCTCTTGAGTTATTGCACGCACGTTGACACTGGATAGGAGATGTCAAACCCCGTAAACATCTCCGACGCCGTTACACTCATATTTATTTACGATTGATTTAACTTTCATAAGGATATTTAGTCCTGACTCGAGTGTTTGTCTTTTCATTACGCTCGGGTCAGTCCTGAGTTTTCAGTTTAGGTTGAAGATCATTTCCTTGGAGGACGGAGACGAAGATTTGGTATATTATCTACTACTATTATATTCATTCCATTCCGCTGCATTGTTGTATGATATTTGCTGTGTATGTAACTCTGATAAATGTTGTATAATAATAATCAAATGTATTCATTTCAAATGTATTCATTTAATTAACAACTTCATGAACTGTTATTTTATTATTATACTTTAGCCTTCCGCTGTGAGATTCTGTGTTGTTTCATTTCCTTTATTTCCCTTCCTTTTCTTTTCTAAATTACCCCAATAACTATCTGCCCTTTTAATGGTTTGGAATCGACATGTGTATTTGATCGTCGGTTTAAACTGTCCAAAAAGGCGGGTCGTTATAAAAACTTAAGTTTTCAAGGAATTTATTTATTTAGGTTTAAATCCCGTTATCCCCAAAATTGTCATCTCATGTATACAATCCACATTGGTTTGTATTTATTCCATTCACCTCTTTAGTTATAGCGTAAATTTCTCATAAATACACATTAAAGTCCACTAAATTTTATGTGACGCCCCACCTCTATACCCACGCTAGCCAAGAACACTACGGAGTAGTGCTGTCAACTAGCACGGAGAATAAGGCTGTTGAGGAGCGACCATCCATGTAATTGCTTATCACACGATGGCTATAAATAATCTTCGGAAACAAACATAGAAATAAGCATAACGCAAATCAGTCACAGACATCCATATCACAAAGGCGGAAGAAGATATGAATATATATCTAACACATGAAAGTGTACATCAGAGTAGTGGTCAGTAAGATCCACAATAATACAAAAGAATAGCAACACGTGCTATACAAAAGAATACAACTATGAGTCTATATCTCAAGTGTATACAACAAAAACTGCAAATCTAACCAGTTAGCCAAAAGTCAGAGTGATGAATCCCTGGGAAGAAGTCAAGCAGAAGCACATGTAACATCTCGGTCTGACCCGAGTATTATTTAAGAAAATAATAAACGGATCAGTCTAGCTATAAATATCAGATGACATGATATAACATAAAAGATATGGCATTAACATAAAATATCCATAATGACATACCACTATAAGTATGTAAATAATGATCAACAGAAGATCAGTCAATAAGAGATAATCAATATCACAAGAATCTTCTCAAAGATTCGGAAAGGGCATCATACCCTAAACTTGTACTCATGACAAGTCAATGACATAAATTCTAGAAATCAATGCAAGAAGTCCAGAAATCATAGAAAAGAGAAAGAGGCCTATCACATGACGGTCCGAAGACCAAGGGGAGCTACCCCACATGTGTGAATGGAATCACACAGATTAAGGTCCAGACTAACCAAAAAGCAAAAAGGTATGTGTGAGTGGAATCACACAAGTGGTGTCTAGTCTAACCTCGCAACAAGAGACATCGCACAGTTGCTAGTCTAAATCATCAGAATGATCGTCATGATCAACGAGAAGTGTCAATTACACTAAGCTAGTAAATATAGAAGTTTAGCTTCATGTCCCATAACCACTTGCTTAACTTAAATATTTACGAACAAACTGTAAATCTTCACTAATAAAATTGTCACAAGAGGTTCAATCGAACAAGTCCAAGAATTAACCGACGAAGTGAACGCAAGTGTTTCATACCACTTGTTTTACTAAGTCGTTTAATTAGATTTCTCATCCGAGTGAGGTAAAGGTTTGTATATACTAATAGATTGGAAAACGGTTTAAGAAAAGAGCTTAGTTATTAAAAATAGAGTTGAAATTGTTTGTTAAAAGAGTTTTGATATTTACTACTAGTATTGAAACCTTTATATTATAAAGTGACAAAACACAGAAGCAATTGTAGAAACAATCAGTCACAAAGATCGCATACGGAGATGTGAATAAAATCCAAGGAAATCAGCTCAATGTTTTTCAGATAAGATCCCCTACAGAGGGGGGTCCAGAGGGGTGGCAACCCCCAAGGTGGGGTGTGGGGGCAACGCCACCGCTTACGGGGTTCGACCTGCCCGGTCAGGTCGCGGGGGTCCAGGGGGCAGCGCCCTGACAAAACGGTACGACCTAAGTGAAGGCAAGAGGCCTACGACCTAAAGCAAAATGAGGTCTAACGACCTAAGGGTTCACGCGACCTAACACAATGGCTGAGCGACCTAACTAAGTGCGCGACCTAGTGGGTAAGGAGGTCGAGCGGCCTAAAGTTCTTTGCGACCTAACGAGGTAGAGGGGACACGCGACCTAAAGGTACGCAACCTAAGAAAGCACGCGACCTATCGGCAACAAGGATTGAGCGACCTAACTTTTCCGCGACCTATAAATGTCACGACCTAAGGCCACAACGACCTAAGAAATAAAGGAGCCAAGCGACCTATAAGAAGCAGCGACCTAAGTAGAAACGAGGCCCAACGACCTAGGGGTTAGGTCATGCGAGTTAAGAAGGTCAGCGACCTAACAAAGACACGCGAGCTAATAAAGAAACGCGACCTAAAGGCACGCGACCTAGCGACTTAAAAGGTGAGCGACCTAAGTGTTACGACCTAAGAGTCGAACGACCTAGCGTGGAAGCGGCCTAAAAGCCAAACGACCTAACGACCTAAGGTCATACGACCTAGCGACCTAAAGGCATACGACCTAGCGACCTAAGGTCCATACGACCTACGACCTAAGGTCCATACGACCTACGACCTAAGGTCCAACGACCTAATTCCGAAGCTAACGACCTAACGCTGCAGGGGGAATTTAAGGCCAGAAACGACCTACGACCTACGCCACCAACTCACGAGCGACCTAAGTACTAGGTCGTGAACGACCTAACTCCGAACACACGAAAAGTGGCCAGAACGATCTAGGAGCTATCTCGTATGCGACCTACGACCTAAGATCCACACGACCTAACTCCGAACGACCTAAAATGGCCAGAACGACCTAAATGCTGAAATTTCGCCAAAACGCCAAAAATCGGAGTTTTTCGCTAATCCAATCCAAACCAAAAGCAAATATGCATGCTAAAGTGATAGGGAATCATTCCCACCAACCCATGATAGTTATAGACAAGAATGTGAGTTAAAAATCTCACCTTTGCACTAAAATTTATGAAGATGAAGCTTGAAAGCAAGGAGAAGCAAGGAGAAGCAATACAAAGCTTGAATCCAATATCTTCTACTTGAATTTGGAGTTGAATGTTGGATTTGCAATTGAATTTGTGCTTGGAGTTTTAATTTCCCATTCTCTTCACCATTAATGCCCAAGCTTGAGTTAGTTAGGAAATTTATGAAGAGTGAGGAGAAGAGGGTTGGAACTTGGGCTTAATAGGCTAAACTAACCCAAAGTCCAAAGCGGGAAAAGTTAGTGAAATTTCACTAACTTCAAACCTATCGAAGTTTATACTTAAAAAAGTTGTAAACGGCATTTCGAACTCAATGGAAGTGGTCTCGAGTTCTAATTTGACCGTTTGCAAAAAGTAGCTTTTCGGACCAAAATCCGATTAACGATTTAATATTTAAATAAAATATTTAAATATAAACTCGATAAATATGCGGGTTGTTGCAGACTCCCCTCCTTAAAGAAATTGCGTCCTCGCAATATATATAAAAGATGGAAATAAAAAGTGACAACCATAAAAGCATATTAACACAAGAGAAATTTGAAATAAGAAGTTCACCTCAAAGAGCAGGAGTAAGCAAGTCCAGATGTGTACGCTCGATGAATTCTCTGGATTCCCAAGAACAATCCTTAGGATTTGAGGACCATTGAACCTTCACAAGCGGAACATCTTTATTTCGAAGTCGTTTAACCTCAGAAGCTATAATTCGAATAGGATGCTGCTCATAAGTTAAATTCGGCGAAACTTCAATTTCTTGCACAACAGTGGGCTCAAGAATAGAATCGGAATCCCGAAGGCATTTCTGTAATTGAGAAACATGAAATACATCATGCATAGCAGAAAACTGAGCCGGCAATGCAAGGCGATAAGCCATGGAACCAATACGTTCAGTGATAGGAAATGGCCCAATATATCGAGGCGCTAACTTCCCCGATCGACTGAAACGTACAACACCCTTCATAGGTGAAACACGAATAAAAACAGGATCCCCAACAGAAAATTCTAATTTCCTTCTTCGATTATCGGCATAGGATTTTTGTCTACTCTGGGCTTCTCTCATCCTATGTCGAATAAGTTCAATCTTTTCCGTGGAATCACGAATAAAGTCTGGACCTAAAACCAGCTTCTCACCGGCCTCAAGCCAACAAGAAGGAGATCGGCATGGCCTTCCGTAGAGTGCCTCGAAAGGTGCCATACCAATACTAGATTGGAAGCTATTATTATAGGAAAATTCAACAAGTGAAATATGATCTTCCCAACTTCCACCAAAATCAAGCACACAAGCACGAAGAAGATCTTCAAGAGTTTGATTCACACGCTCGGTTTGTCCATCGGACTGGGGGTGATATGCGGTGCTAAAATTAAGCTTAGTTCCTAAAGCTTTTTGAAGACTCTTCCAAAATCCACTAGTAAACAATGGATCACGATCGCTAACAATAGATGTAGAAACTCCATGCAATTTTACAATTTCCTTGACAAATAGTTTGGCTAAAAGAGGAACGGTTCGGTTAGACCGAACCGGAATAAAATGGGCGGATTTAGTAAGTCTATCAACAATCACCCATAAGCTATCATGACCCGAACGAGAACGGGGAAGGCCATCTATAAAGTCCATGGAAATTTGATCCCACTTCCAAATTGGAATTTCTAAAGGTTGCAATAACCCACCAGGCCTTTGATGTTCGGCCTTGACAAGTTGGCAAGTCATGCAACACTTAACAAAGCTAGCAATATCAGATTTCATTCCCTCCCAATAATAAAGTCGCTTCATATCAGCGTACATTTTACTACTACCGGGATGAATGGTGAATTTAGAACGATGGGAATCTTCTAAAATATCTTTTCGAAGATCTCCAATATTTGGTACGATAAGTCTACCAAATTTTCGAATGCCGCCACGAGAATCAATATCAAAGTCTTTCAAACCTTCAATATCAATTTTATCCTTAACATTTTTGCCAAGAAGAGCCAATTCAGAATCTAGCCCTTGAGCTTCAAGAATGCGGTCTAAAAGAGAAGGATGAGCCTCAAGGCTGCATAAAACAAGCGATGAGCATAAATCGGATACGCGCTCTCGAATCTCACAAGTGGATAAAATCTCGAGATCGTTCCATTCGGATATCATCATAGAAACAACTGCTTGTTGTTTACGGCTAAGAGCATCAGCGACACGATTACCCTTACCGGGGGTATAAAGAATATCAAGATCATAAGGTGCAAGGAACTCGAGCCAACGCTGTTGACGTAAATTAAGTTCTTTTTGAGAAAATAAATATTTCAAAGACTTATGATCCGTGTAAAGAATGAATTTCTCTCCCAATAGATAATGACGCCACATTCGAAGGTGTTAACTCCGTTTAGGCAACGAGTCAAGGCCTGGGCCGACTCACGACTTAAGGTTCTTAACGGTTCAGTAGGGATCCACTACTCGAGAAGCCTCACGACTTAAAGGGTGGACCGACTCAACAAGCAACCGACTCAACAAGCTAACGAGTTAAAGCTTAACGCGACTTAGAGGAGTGGAGCGACTCAAGGGATTAACGGTGTATGGGATAGACCGACTCAAGTTCTCTAACGACTCAACGACCTAAGGTGTCAAATGACCTAACTGACTAAAATCCCAAAACAACAAAGGACCGACCTACGACTTATGGTAGGTCGTTCACGACCTAACTTGAGTCGTCCACGACTTAAAGCTACTATGTAGAA
Organism: Allium cepa; assembly: GCA_030765085.1. Taxonomy (NCBI): domain Eukaryota; kingdom Viridiplantae; phylum Streptophyta; class Magnoliopsida; order Asparagales; family Amaryllidaceae; genus Allium; species Allium cepa. Next base: position 314,774,342 of record CM060937.1, read on the forward strand.
ATCCAATGTCGCCTCATTTTGGACCACGACCTTTTAACTCGCAGACGAGTTAGGACTTATGCTATATACAGAGGACCAGAGACGCTCTGATACGAAGTCTGGGCTCAACCAGTTGAGTCGCCCACGACTTACGACTCATCCTGAGTCGGTCACGATTTACGACTCATCCTGAGTCGGTCACGACTCACGACTCATCTTGAGTCGGTCACGACTCATGACTTAACAATTCCAGCCTAGAAATTTGCCTATAAATACATGGCCACATTCAACATTCAAGGGACTTTTTGGTTCATTCTCTTCAAGCACCGACACTCTGCTGCATTCCAAATTAATCCAACACTTGAAGCTCTCAAGACACAAAGAACGCTACAAACAACTTCAAGAAGAGATCACATACATCCAACATGGACTCGAAGACTCTCATCTTCATTGAAGTTTAGGCTAATTGTTCTAAGTCTCTTGTAATTCAAAGTGTATTGTATTTGGGGAAGAATTGTATCAGCTTGTAACGAGATCATCAATAAAAGTACTTAAAGTGGACGTAGGCTATACCCTTAAGCCGAACCACTATAAAATTGTTGTTGTCTACTGCTTTTCTGCTATTATCTGCTTATAATCTGTTCCCGAGCTATCGGGTGGTGCTTTCACAACTACACTTCACACACCGCGGTGTTAGCGTTCAAATTTTAGCGTTAACATTTTTGGTGCTTTCACTGAGAATTGAACTCAGGAAAATTATCATCATTGCTTCACAGAGATTTGTAGAGAGAATTTCCTTGAAAACCAGAAGTCTATCTGAGATTATGGCTCCTTGAAGGAAAAGTAGATCTGTCAGATCTGGGAATGTTCAAGAGGGAACCTCCACTTCCCCTGTACCTAATCAACCCACTCCGTCTGCTGGGGTTACGAAAGCGGAGTTGGATGCTGTAATATTAGGGCTGAACCAGCAGATAAACGCCCAGAATGCACAATTAGAGGCTCAGAGTGCCCAAAATGCTCTAATTCTGAATAAGTTGAACGATTTGTTCGGGGCAAACAATCAACCGGCTGGTAATGGAAGGAATTATGCTGGCAACATTCATGATGCTAATGAAAGGAATGCTCCTGAAAGGGCTGCTAGTCCCTTTAAGCAAACGCTTCCTGAGGTTGGTGGATCTGGAACTCGACATGATGAGGAGTATCTTTCTGGAATGGTCCGGCAAATCATGAAAGAGAGTATGCAAAGGGTTGAAGACGAGAAAGAATGGGGTTTCGCCCTAAGTAAAACTCCATTTACTGAGAAAATCTTAAAAGCGGAGTTTCCAAGGAAGTTTGTCCCTCCAGCTATTCCAGCTTACAAAGGGACAAGTGATCCGAATGAATTCTTGTATAAATATGATTGGCACATGACAGGTGCCAGAGCCTCTGATGAGATAAAGTGCCGATATTTCCCCGTATACCTTGAAGGTGTGGCTCTACTGTGGTTCACCAAGTTGCCAGTCCGATCTATTGATCAGTTTTCAGACTTGACCCGAAAATTCAAGGAGCAGTTCAGACTATATGCTTCAAAGGCCAAGGACATCATGTCGTTGTCGAGTTTAGAACAGAATCCTGGTGAATCTATCAGATCTTTCTTGAACCGCTTTAATATAGCGCTGGCTGAGGTGGACAATGCTGAACCGTGAATGATATTGACTTATCTGATGAGGGCTATTGATAAGTCGAGCGAATTTGGGAAATGGCTAAACATGAAGGAGCCAACCTCCCTCGAAAAGTTCTACAAAAAAGCAGATGAATTCATACGCCTGGAAAGCCGTCCTTTACCGGTAAAGGCAGTGTTGGAGAAAGCTGAAGATAACACTGTCGCTCCACGCAAGAATGAATCGGTGGGGCAAAAAAGGGAGAATAATAATGGGAAGAAACAGGGTAATCTGAAGAAGCCTCGATCCTTCAAGCCATCAGAGTATACTCCATTATCACATACGCCGGAGCACATCTACCTTGCCACTAAAGATTCTGTTGATTTTCCTAAACCTATCCCTTTGAGAACCGGGAAAAAGGCTATACAGAGTGGGAAGTTCTGCCGCTTCCATAATCAACCCGGTCATGAGACCGACGAATGTCGCCAGTTGAAGAATCTGATTGAAGAGTTGCTAAGGGAAAACAAGCTACAACAATTTGTGAAAAAGAATAGCAACAATCCTGCATCATCAAGTCAGGGGCAACAAGCTCCTGTTCATCAGCCTAGGATAGGTGAGAAGGCTGCAGGGCATGAATCTGGAAGGCCCATTATCAATGTCATTACAGGAGGACCTCACCCAGCTGGCAAGAGCTGGGGTGAGATGGAGAGATATACCAGGGCTTTGAAATATGTTCCAGCTGAAGAAGACGTCTTCGTTTTAGAAGACACTACGCCCCTGAAACAACAGAAAACTTTCAGTGATGATATTGTTTTCAGAGCCAGAGATTCCACAGGTATCGAAGCTCCTACCCTAGATCCCTTAGTCATCTCAGCTGGTATCGGACCGGCCATTGTCAGAAGAGTTCTCATTGATTGCGGAGCATCATGTAATATCCTCTTCAAGAAGACATTTGACCAAATGAAAATCCCTATGGTCGATGTACAAGCCTCATCGCAGAAAATCGCTGGCTTCACTGGGGAGCCAAAGCAACCAATAGGAACCATTGATCTGCTTGTAGAACTTGGGGAAGGAGAAAGGAAAGTGGTCCGAAAGCAAACTTTTGTGATTGTCGATGAATATTCTGCTTATAATGCTTTCCTTGGCCGTCCGACGCTCGCAGCGTTCAAAGCTGTTCTAGCCCCATGGTGCCTCACTATTAAATTCCCTACAGACAATGGAGTAGGAGTTATAAAAGGGGATCAAAATGCTGCGCGAGAGTGTTATTTGACAGAGCTGCGAGAAGCAAGAAAAAGAGAAATGGGAAAGGATGTGGCAACCCCAGTCCGCATCAAAGAACCAGCCTTGTAGCAATTACGGGGCGGACCCTGCACTGGCGAGCATAGCGGGGCACGAAAAGAAATGGATCCCAGAAAAGCCAGTACAGGGGAGAATAGAGTAGTACCGATGGAAACGACAGTACCGGTACCTGTTGACCCGAAGGACCCAAATAAGGTGTTGAATGTGGGTTCACAGCTTAATGTGTCAATTCAGAATATTTTGATATCTTTCCTGAAAGCAAATCTGGATGTCTTCGCTTGGACTCATGCCGATATGTGTGGAATATCCCCAGAAGTTGCAGTACACACTCTGAATATTGACCCAAAGTTTACGCCAGTTAAACAGAAAAGAAGAACCCAAGGTCCAGAAAGGTCAGTAGCATTAAAAGAAGAAGTTGGTCGACTCATGGAAAATAACTTCATCAAAGAATCTACTTATCCGAATTGGGTGTCGAATCCAGTGCTGGTTAAGAAAGCTAATGGGAAATGGAGAGTGTGCATCGATTTTTCAGATCTAAACAAGGCCTGCCCCAAAGATTGCTTCCCATTACCCAGGATTGATCAACTGGTAGATGGAACAGCGGGACATGAGTTGTTGTCTTTTATGGACGCCTACTCCGGATACAACCAGATCATGATGCATGAACCTGATCAGGAGGACACGAGCTTTATTACCGATGTTGGTCTTTATTGCTACAGAGTTATGCCCTTCGGATTGAAAAATGCAGGGGCAACCTACCAAAGACTTGTTAATGCTATGTTCAAACCGCAATTGGGCAAAACTATGGAAGTCTACGTCGATGACATGTTAGTAAAGTCTAAGAAAGCAGCGGATCACATTGAACACTTAGCAGAAATGTTCGCAGTCCTTCGGAAATACAGAATGAAGCTTAACCCTCTGAAATGTACATTTGGGGTCGAGTCCGGAAAGTTCTTAGGTTTCATCGTTAGTGCTAGGGGCATTGAGGCTAGTCCAGCTCAAATTACTGCCTTAAAAGAAGTTAAAGCTCCTAGAACGAAGAAGGAATTGCAAAGTCTTAACGGAAAGGTTGCCGCCCTGAGTCGGTTCATTTCCAAAGCTACTGATAAATGCATCCCATTCTTCGATGCTCTGAAGAAAGGAAAGAAGAACTTTGAATGGACTTCTGAATGCCAAAAAGCCTTTGATGAGTTGATCCGTCATATGGAAACGCCTCTAATACTTTCTAGGCCAGGCAATGGTGAGGATCTTCTTATATACTTGGCAGTATCATCTCATGCTCTAAGTGCAGCGCTGATACGAGAAGACAAAAGGATTCAGCATCCGGTTTACTATATCAGCAAAAGACTCACTGGGGCAGAGCTGAATTACTCCAAGTTGGAAAAACTCTCCTATTGTCTACTGGTTGCATCAAGGAAGTTGAGGCAGTATTTCCAAGCTCATCCTATCAGAGTCCTCACTGATCAACCTCTAAAGCAAGTCCTCTTTCGCCCTGAAACTTCGGGTCGCCTTCTAAAGTGGAACATTGAACTCAGTCAATATGACATCACTTATCACCCACGAAAAGCAATCAACGGACAAGCTTTAGCTGATTTCATTGCAGAATTCACAGAAAAAGGTAATGATGAGGAAGAAGCGATCAATGATTCCCCAATCCAGTGGAAGTTATATGTTGATGGCGCAAGAAATGACTACTGTTCTGGAGCCGGAGTGGTACTTGAAACCCCTGAAGGTCGGTCATTATGTTATGCATTAAGATTGGAATTTCCTTCAACAAACAATGAAGCAGAATATGAAGCTCTTATCGCAGGACTGAAAATCGCTAAAGAACTAAACATCCGAGCATTACAGATCTTCAGTGATTCTCAGCTTATTGTATGTCAAGTCAAGAAGGAATTTCAAACGAAAGGGGGAAACCTGCCTGCCTACTTATCAAAGGCTTGGGAACTTCTGTGTGAGCTCGATCATTATTCAATAAGCCACATTCCTCGAGAAGAGAATACGAAGGCAGATTCCCTCGCAAAGTATTCAAGTTCTGGTGAAACTCAACTATTGGGATTAGTCCCCGTAGAAGTCCTGTCAGCACCAATTACAGACGAGATGGATATTGACTGGATTATGAATGTATCTCAAGAACAAGAGTCATGGATGATTCCAATATTAGACTACCTACTCAGAGGTTCTCTGCCAGAAAATTCGAGAGAGAGACAGAAGCTACTAAGGAAAGCCTCTCACTATGTAATTCAGGATGGCCGATTGTACAGACGAGGATTCTCAATGCCATTACTTCGATGTGTATCCAGGGAAGAGTCCAAAACAATCCTAGCTGAGGTACATGGAGGAGAATGTGGTGATCATTCAGGTGGCCAAACATTAGCAAAGAAAATTCTCCGATACGGATATTTTTGGCCAGAAATTAATCGAGATGCTGCAGATTACTCCCAAAAATGTGACAGATGCCAAAGATTTGCCAAAATTCCTAGAGCACCTTCAACTGAACTCACACAAATGGTCAGTCCATGGCCGTTTGCAATTTGGGGAATGGATCTCATTGGGCCGCTACCGACTGCCAAATCAGGGATTAAATATGCTATTGTCGCAGTTGATTATTTTACTAAATGGGCTGAAGCTGAACCATTGGCTACTATCACCTCTAAGAAGATGATAAGTTTCGTGACCAAGAATATCATTTGCAGGTATGGTGTGCCTCAGAAAATAATCACAGACAATGGTACTCAGTTTGAAAGCGAGGAATTCTAAGATTTTTGCAAGCGATTCAAAATCCAGAAAAGCTTTTCAGCATTTGCTCATCCGCAGGCAAACGGGCAAGTGGAAGCAGTAAACAAGATCATCAAATCAACCATCAAAAAGCAACTTGAAAGAGCAAAAGGTGGTTGGGTCGATAAGCTACCACTTGCACTATGGGCATACAGAACCACTCACAAAACTGCGACTGGACACACTCCTTTCTCATTAGCATACGGATCGGAAGCAATGATCCCGGTTGAAACAGAGGTTCCATTTCAATCAAGCAGAAAATGAAAGGCTACAGCTTTAAGCGCTAGACTTCCTTGATGAAAAAAGAGATAAAGCTAATCTCAGAATTGCAGCTCATCAGCAAAGGATAGCCAGACATTTCAATTCCAAAGTTCGCCAACGCAGCTTTGAGATTGGAGATCTAGTCCTGAAGAGAATTATGACAGCAACAGGTGTGTTTGGGCCAAATTGGGAAGGACCATATGTCATAGGTCAGAAGCTTCTTGACGGCACATTCAAACTCACTACTGTTGAAGGAGATCAAATTCCAAGGGCATGGAACAGCAATCACTTGCGTCCATACTTTACTTGAAAATTTTGTTGAAATATTGTAAAAAGAGTTGCGAATGTATGATTCTTGTAATTGAAAGCAATTGTAAAACTGATGCAAGTGAATAATGAAAAAATATAAAGTGGATGTAGGCCCCAAATTTCAGGCCGAACCACTATAAATCTTGTGTTCCTTATTATTATTACATGTTTGCTTTATTTTCGATATAAAAGTACATAAAATGTATTGCTGAAATGTCGATTTAAACTTTTGCAGACAATGGAAATAAAACTTGCGCATAATAAGACCAAGAGATTCTCACCATCATTCAACAAACAAATTTCAAGTTACAAAAACCCCGAATTCGAATCCTAGATAGGAAATACTTCAATTGAACGGCCTATGGTTTCGATAGAAACGGGCCCTTGCTAATAAATTGAGATCGTTTGAACAAACAAACATCCAATTAGGAAGCTAAAGCCCGTTCTCACGAACTTGCCTGACAATGAAGTACACTTCCTTGGATTAAACAAGAAAAGGGAATAAGAACTTGAAAAAGAAGAAAAAAAAAAGAGGATCGCTGGAAAGGCATAAGCAAGTGGACAAGGGAACAACCAAAGCCATCATCGGCAGCACAAGTCCTCTTCGGAGGCACAACTCTTCGGAAGATAAAGACCTCTAATGGGTCATATGCCACAAAAAAGAAAGTTCTCTACTCAACAAAAAAGATTGGAGAAGTCATGACCCTCCAACCATGAGAGAGTAACTTCCAAGCAATGAAAACCCTCTCCGAGGCACATTTCACCAGGGGTTGAAGTGTAACAACCGCTCTTCGGAATTTCACTTCACCATAGTTGAAATGCAAACAAAATAAAGACCTCTTCGGAGGCACATTTCACCAGGAGTTGAAGTGTAACAGCCGCTCTTCGGAATTTCACTTCACCAGAGTTGAAATGCAAACAAAATAAAGACCTCTTCGGAGGCACATTTCACCAGGAGTTGAAGTGTAATAGCCGCTCTTCGGAATTTCACTTCACCAGAGTTGAAATGCAAACAAAATAAAGACCTCTTCGGAGGCACAATCAAGAAGAAAGACCTCTTCGAAAGCCCACGTTTCACCGAGATTGAAATAAAACTTCCAAGTGTTGAAACGTGAAAAGGCTTTCTTCAAAGGCACAACTCTTTGGAGGTACACGTTTCACCGAGATTGAAATAAAACTTCCAAGTGTTGAAACGTGAAAAATCCCTCCTCAGAGGTACAACTTTCTATATAAAAAAAAAATCCTCATCAAGAGCGTACTTTAACTTTCAAAGGAAGAGTAATTTACCTACTCTGGAAAATGATCTTCATCAAAAAAAAAAAAAAAGTTAAAGTACCCTTCAGAGGTCCGCTTTACCACATAGAAGAATTCACTTGGTAAAATATGCACATAAGCAAAAGAAAAAAGTGATTTCTTCGAAAGGCAAAGCATAAAAACTTATACGAAGGGAGTTGTACTCCACAAAAAATTTCTCTAAGAATAAAATAATTATTCTTCAGCAAATAAGAGTGCAAGTCCCCTCGAAGTCTAAAGTACTGTAGCAAGCTTATGATATGGGGGCAACATGGTATAATTACATACAAAATGGAATAGCTGCATCGGTAAAGTAATACTCAAACAACATACCATAAGCCCGCTGCAATATCATATAAATAAACTTGTGCAAAAATGAATAATAAATGCATTCTCAAATTCAAACAAAAGTCTGTACAAACAAAGAATCATTTTATTCAATTGTAATGCAGGTATAGGTTTCAAAATAAAGAAAAGCGGGGGCCGGTACCCGCACAATTCTCGGCCAGTACATGCAAAAGACAAGAAGCTAAAATCTTCACTTCTTCTTACCCCCTTTGGACCCTTTACCCGGTCGAATGGCTAACTTTTCAGGCCGATCTGTGGGCAGAAGGGAAGAAGGAGAGGGAGGTGCAACTGGCCCAACTTCCGGTTCCTCCTCGGTAGCAATGATTTTCTTCCCTCTCCTCCTTGATGTTCCTTGCTTCTTTCTCCTCTTTGAGGAAGACTCACTCCCTAGAGTAACGAGTTTGGACAAAGTTATGTCATCAGAAGGAGTCCGCTCCGGGGATATTTCTCCTCTCTCAAGTCCCTCGTCTTTCTGCTCTTGTGAAGCAATGGGATCATCTAAGCCATGAAGAGCCTCTACTTGCTCCTCTTGTGATCCGGGCTATGAAGCAGAAGGAGGAGTCGCTTGAAGAGACGGAGGAGGGATAACCGGAGGAGGTATTTTCTCTACAGGAGAAAATAGGTTAAAGTCAGTAAAAAGAGGAGATAAAGGCTCGTCAAGATTCAGAAAATAGTCAAGAAGCTCATTGAACCCATAAGAAACAAGTGAGCAGTCTACTTGAGTGAGGTTTACAGTAGCGAGATTAACGGTGGAGTTACCTGGAGAAGTTGGTTTCCTGATATCAACTTCATAAGCTTGCACGTCAGCACTCTCGTCACCCTCATCTCCACCCTGTACGCTTGTAATCTCGGTGGTAACTTTGGTAGGAGATGCAAAATGGGAACTGGAACCAATAATGTTGATTTCAGACGAAGAAGGAGGCTGGACTAGAGTAGTTGAAGTGGTTTTTCCCAGCTGTTCCCCTTCCATCGCTTCAGTTCTTAGTTTAGCAAGTTGTTCTCTTCCCTTGGCGAGGGCAGCGCGAGCGTCATCATCCAAGTAATGCCTTTCAAGAGCTGGTTCATCATAACCAGCGCCCTCAACACCAAGCATGTCAAAAGCGGCCTCCCACACCTCAGCTAAAGTGATTTCATACATGGGACCTAGAAAAGCGAGGCTTCCACGCCCCAAGACGCTGTGCAAGTAGAAGTCGAATAATGTTGAGCTGATGCTGTTTTTCGTCGCCTCATGAGATTCTTCAGCTGCGATTCTGCCGGCGACATCCTCATCACGCTCCCTTTCAGCTTTGGAAAGTTGAAGCTTAAGCATTTGGATCTCCGCCTCTTGGGAGTTGTTTTTCTTCCGAAGCTCTGCAATATCAGTAACATAGCCATCACCGATTCCTTTTTGCACTTCAAGCCTGTCTTCGGCATCCCTTTGGCTAGCGTGAGCATCTCTCACTTGTTTTAGGAGCACTTCTTCTTTTTGAGAATAGGAGGTAGAGGAAGCAGCAAGCTCATGTTTCAATTCTTCAACTTTTGCTTCAAGCTCCTCATTGTAAGAAGCAATGCTCCTCATTTCGGTGTCGTGATGCTCAAGAACCTTTTGCCATTCGGCTTTATCGTTTTCCATAGTAAGCATGGCCTCTATGTTGGCGCGATTAACCCTTTGAAGCTCGTCAACAAGTTTTTGCCAGTTCGACATCCTCTCAATATCAAGCTTGACGGCATCAAGATTGCGCAACATGGCAGACTTGTCGATGGGGACCAAGTCTAGGTCGAACCTCACTCCCTTTAGGCACCATTGAGGAAACCGGCTATGCAAAGTGGCTGGACCCGGTCCAACTTGAAATTTGGGCCTGCTAATTATCGTTTGAATGTCTGCTTTCCCAAGAGCGGGAGAGTCAGAAGGAATGTCGAGCGAGGCAGGAGCAATAACTTTTTCAGGAGTAGTAGAGGCCTGCTTTTCACTATGATGGGTTCGTTTGCTTAAGTCTTCACCCATGTGACCTTTTCCTCGATCATCATGAGATTTTCTCTTGTGGGAGTCATCGCCTTTTTGCAAAGAATCATGGCGCTCCTCCCTTTCTCTTCTTTCACGACGCTCTTCTTCAGTCCTCCTTTCATGAGCCTTTCGGGCAGCCCTTTCTTCATCAGATTCTCTGTGGGAGGAAAAGTAGCGCCTGTAATCATATTGGCCACGCCCCCCGAAGCGCTGGAAATCATCATAGTATGAGCTGCTGTGCCCCATTGGAGAATCTGGAATAAAAACAATTAGCTTTAGAAATCTTTAAAGTATAAGAAGATAAGTGCGTAGAAGTGATGAAAAAATCCTAAGTGTTGTGTAACGTGTAAACTACATGCATCGAGTTACAAACCACTCTGTGGAATAGAGGTAGTGATAACTTGAGTAGGAGGAGTTGACATTTGTTGTAGAGAAGATGTCGCCTCGATTACAGAAGAGACGGTTTTGGAAACATCATCTTTGAAAAGTTCTTGAGAAGTCACAATTAAATCGCTCAACCCCTCGAAAACATCATCGCCATCATGTTTTTTGGGACTTGCTTTCTTAACTCCTTCGCTAGTAGATTTTCCGGAAGGTCGTGGAGGTTCTTCCTCTTCGGTAACTGGGGCAAGTACAGACTTGTCAAACGGCCCCGCAACATCCTTCGGAATTGAACACTTTACTAGTGAAGTTTCTATAGAAGTTCCTCCCTGCATGTGCTCTTTAATAGGGACCGGGGCATCAGAAGTTTCCGTCGGAGAATCAGGAATTTCAGTTGGGACTTCACGAGGCTGAGTGAAGCGAGAAGAATGAAGAAGCCCATATTGATGTAAAAATCCATCATTTAACAAGAACTTTATACCCCTCTCTTCTGCCGCCACGGCGTTCAATCTCTTAAAAATTTGTTTATAGCATGGATCTCTAGAGGGAGGAGGGAGTGCTAAAACAGGGAAAAGAAGCAAAGTTAGCATTCAACAACTCAAATTTTGAAAAGTCCAAGATTGGAGAAATAAAAACAGGAAAATCTTACTTCCTACTCTCCAGATGGCATAAAACCCTGGAGGGCAACGAACAAAGAAATACTGATTTAGAAATCCATGAACGCTTTCAGAAAGATCGGAGATGAGTTTTCGGTTTCGAGCACTCCTTATAATTACGATAGAGGGATGATCTTTAATCTTTGTGAATGAGCAGAGGTACCAGATTTCCTCAAAGCTCGGTAATCGGTCCAGAACTTTACTAAAAAGCACACATAACCCCATCAGAATGGCATGGCCATTGGGGTGCAATTGAAATGGAGAGATAGATAATCGAAGCAGGAACTGCCGAAGAAAGTCATTAAAAGGTGGTATGGCACCGCTCAAGCACATTTGGCGGTTGACAGCAATAAAGCCAGAAGGGGGCCTATCTGCAGTATCATTTGGCCCCAGCAGTAAGCATCAGCTTCGGCAATGCCAAACTGGGTGAGCAGTTGAGTAAACACCCGCTGATTCAGAGTGGTGGGAGTTCTCTCCGGAGGATTATCCAACAAGTTGGCTACAGGGAAGACATCTTCAGCCTGGCCCATCGGTTCTTCTTGTTGAGATGTCATTCTACACAAGCAACTGGGTGTTCAAATGCGAAGGTGCACGTTTCCTAAAAGTGTGAAGTGTTGTGCAAAACTAATGAAAATAACAAGTAAATATAACTGGAATTAAACTGGTTGACGATTGATCGACTATGGTAATTTCAGAACTTGTTAATTTAGAGTTCAAGCATAATATTAGTCAGGCTGGTCAGTTTCAATTGATTGTTTCAGTGTTACTTTAATATTCTACTTGAAATCGATAGCACTTCGTTCACACGATTTGTTTAAGTTAATTATCTATTATTAACTAATCTGTCATTTGATATGGGCAATCAATGACAGTATATTCGTCCCAGTTTTCTGTGAATGTTGTATTGAACAGGTTGTTAACCTGCAAGTCAAAATAACCCGTGAATGAATGCAATAAAATTCAACAGTTCAAAGTTAATGCAATGGTCCAAAGTTCAAACAGAATTCACACAAGTGATAACTCGTCAACGGTTCAAAAGTTCTGAGTCGGCAGTACCCTAAGCCTTGAGTCGTAGAAATAAGGAGATTATCTCCAAGTCTTATCTCGGCCACGACTCAGGGTTTAGGTCGTGGAGTATGTTAAAGAAGCTCTGGTTCAAAATAATAAGAAAATCTCAAAGTTTTATCTCGGCCACGACTCAAGGCTTAGGTCGTGGAGCATGTTGAGTCGTATCATGGTTAAATCGCAAGGGTCGCTGGATAATACAAAAATAGCCTAGTCAAACCTACGGCAATGTTCGAATCAATCTGACCCATTAACCATCTAGCTCCTAACCCATTAACCATCTAATCCATAACCCGATAACCCAATAACCTCGCAATGGTTAACCCCAGTTCCATCACGCCACTAGGTCGCCTCAGATCTCAAATCGTTACAAGTAAGATCAGACCGTCTGCCTTTAATCCATCAATGTCCGATGTAATAGTATTCGCAAGGATAAGGGGGAAAAACAGAGGCGGAGATCGGCAATCATCAGCAATTGAAAAAGGATGCAAAATTCTTACACGGTGTGATGCTAAAGATGATCGAAAATAAATCAGGTTGGAATCGCCTTTGAGAGCTCGAAGATGCGTTAATGGCAGACACGGTTCAAAGGATAAGAAATGAGAAGAAGGAAGTAAGGGGAACGACTCAAGTCTTTTATAGCTTTGAGCAGTGGCAGTTGAATCGGCACACGAGTTAAGATGAGTCGAAGCACACGACCTACGACTTAGGCGTGAACTTCGAGGGGCAAATTTTAACTCCGTTTAGGCAACGAGTCAAGGTCTGGGCCGACTCACGACTTAAGGTTCTTAACGGTTCAGTAGGGATCCACTACTCGAGAAGCCTCACGACTTAAAGGGTGGACCGACTCAACAAGCAACCGACTCAACAAGCAACCGACTCAACAAGCAACCGACTCAACAAGCTAACGAGTTAAAGCTTAAGGCGACTTAGAGGAGTGGAGCGACTCAAGGGATTAACGGTGTATGGGATAGACCGACTCAAGTTCTCTAACGACTCAACGACCTAAGGTGTCAAATGACCTAACTGACTAAAATCCCAAAACAACAAAGGACCGACCTACGACTTATGGTAGGTCGTTCACGACCTAACTTAAGTCGTCCACGACTTAAAGCTACTATGTAGAAATCCAATGTCGCCTCATTTTGGACCACGACCTTTTAACTCGCAGACGAGTTAGGACTTGTGCTATATACAGAGGACCAGAGACGCTCTGATACGAAGTCTGGGCTCAACCAGTTGAGTCGCCCACGACTTACGACTCATCCTGAGTCGGTCACGACTTACGACTCATCCTGAGTCGGTCACGACTCACGACTCATCTTGAGTCGGTCACGACTCATGACTTAACAATTCCAGCCTAGAAATTTGCCTATAAATACATGGCCACATTCAACATTCAAGGGACTTTTTGGCTCATTCTCTTCAAGCACCGACACTCTGCTGCATTCCAAATTAATCCAACACTTGAAGCTCTCAAGACACAAAGAACGCTACAAACAACTTCAAGAAGAGATCACATACATCCAACATGGACTCGAAGACTCTCATCTTCATTGAAATTTAGGCTAATTGTTCTAAGTCTCTTGTAATTCAAAGTGTATTGTATTTGGGGAAGAATTGTATCAGCTTGTAACGAGATAATCAATAAAAGTACTTAAAGTGGACGTAGGCTATACCCTTAAGCCGAACCACTATAAAATTGTTGTTTTCTACTGCTTTTCTGCTATTATCTGCTTATAATCTGTTCCCGAGCTATCGGGTGGTGCTTTCACAACTACACTTCACACACCGGGGTGTTAGGGTTCAAATTTTAGCGTTAACAGAAGGGCGAAAACAATAGCCGCGAGCTCTAGATCATGTGTGGCATATCTAGTCTCGGCCGGCTTCAATTGCCTAGAAGCATAAGCAACAACACGTTCTTTTTGCATAAGAACGGCACCCAAACCAACGTGACTAGCATTGGTATAAACAACAAAATCTTGATTCCCCTCGGGAATAACAAGAATAGGAGCATCGGAAAGGAGTTCTTTCAATTTCTGAAAAGAGGCTTCACATTTGTCCGACCAAATGTATTTAACTCCCTTCTTAGTCAAGCCAGTAAGGGGCACGACAATCTTAGAAAAGTCTTTAATAAAACGACGGTAATAACCAGCCAATCCGAGAAAGCTACGGATTTCAGTCACACTCTCAGGTCTTTTCCAATCTTGAATCGCTTCAATCTTTGAAGGATCCACAGAAATTCCGGATTCGGAAATAATATGACCGAGAAACTTCACACGAGATTGCGAAAAGTGGCATTTAGAAAATTTTGCCTTTAGTTGATTACTCCTAAGGGTTTCCAATACAATCCGAAGATGTTTCTCATGTTCCTCCTCGGTTTTTGAATACACAAGAATATCATCAATGAATATGAGAACAAACCGATCGAGGAAATCTTTGAAAACTCGATTCATGAGGTCAACGAAATAAGCTGGAGCATTCGTTAACCCAAATGGCATAACAAGCCATTCATAAGATCCATATCGAGTACGGAATGATGTCAAAGGAATGCTATCCTCAGCGATACGAAGCTGATGGAAACCGGTAGCCAAGTCCAATTGTGAAAAGACCTTAGCACCACTAAGTTGATCGAATAGATCATCAATCCGAGGAAAAGGATATTTATTTTTAATAGTAAGATCTTTAAGCTTGCGATAATCAACGTAGAGCCTCAGAGTACCATCGGATTTCTTTACGAAAATAGCCGAAGCTCCCTAAGGCGATGTAACGACCCATAAAATTTTAGCGATTTTTAATTGGTATTTAACGTATTGAATTGGATTTTGAGAAATTATTAATAATAAAATTTTGAAAGAAAAAAAAGAAAATATGTTATTAATGATTTGTAGTACGAGCTGTGTACATATATTTTAAAGTTTGGTTGTGGTTATACCTATAAGATCTAGTACAAAAACTTTATAAACTATTATTTATACTATAATATAAGTTAAGTTTGATGTAAATTTGGTAGCATAGTTCATTTCTATTGGGTATAAATATCAATAGCGTGGGTAATAAATTTACGGTCTCCTTTTGCTTTTCAGCAAGGTGTGTAAATTTTAAGTATGTTGAGTACGTTCCATATATAGTTATTTTGGAAAACCACTGTATATGTATGATGGTCTATTTGAAGTGTATATATAGTAAAGCGTATTTATACCAAGTTTTATTTAATTTATATGTGTTATAATAGCTATATATATGTATATATGTTAGTATTGATACTAGTATATAGTTTTACTGAAGTTTGATTTCTAGTCATGTTAAATATATATATATATATATATATATATATATATATATATATATATATATATTTGATTTTGGGTTTTTGTGTCACCATTTCCAGTTTATTTTAGTGCATATTTAGTATATCTATACATATGTCGTCAGCTATAAATACGATAGTTAAGGGTTTCATATATCATATGAACCAAAGAAGAAGAGAAGTACATACTATATTTAACTACATATATGAAGTATATGTTTTAAGGGTTGATTTAAGGTCTGCATTAAAAAGGGTAGTTGTGATTACCATTATTTCATATTGTACCTTCTATATTCCTGACTGACTTTCAGCGTTCATTCATTCATTTTTAATTGTGGGTTTTTCTTTTCTCTCTCTTTTCTTATAAATAATTGTACGCATTCATCTCTTTCCCTTTCTTATATTTTGTCCCTTCATCATCTTTTAGCCGTTAATTTTGTTTCGAAAATCAAGAAAATTTGTATACTTTTTATTCTTTTTGAATGTTTAATAATAAAGATAAATCTGCATAGTATAATCAGATATGAATTGAGATCTAGGAAATAAATAAATATAAAAACGTATAACATGCCACTAATAATAAATTGCATTAATAGTTTTTCAATCAGTGTACAGCTGTGCTCATCCCATGCCATTTCAAAAGTTGGAAACGTATAAAATTCTATACGTTATTTACGCATTCATTTATTACTTTTATTTTCCCCTGTCCATTCAATCTTTCCATCAGTTTCGAAATATGGAAATTTTATTCGTGCATTTATTAAATTTTCAACGGTTCCTTTTGCCTTTATAGCTTTCTCTTTTCTTTAATTGATTTCCTAGATTCACGGGCATGAACGTTCGCCTTTTCTTCCGTTATAAAATATTTAGTGATTTCTTTCTTTTACTGGCTTGTGAATTATCTTTCCTCTCCTCTTATCTTCCTCTCCTTTATTTATTTCTTTCCTTCTCCCCCTCCATAATTTAACTACAGCAAAGCATCCTCTCTCCACCAAGCTCCTCTCACCTTCTTTTCTCCTCTCTCATGTTTTCGCCCATGCTGGTAAAAAGAGAAAAAGAATAGAAAAGAGGAATCCTCTGTTTATAAGCCTAGCCTGTTCATTTTTCCACCTCTCTCTCTCTCACGCTACCTCGCTAATCAAACCTATATAACTCACGCAATATTCATTTCTCAACAAAATTTCTTCCACTTTCTTGCCTGCGTGTGCTGAAGGTATGACATCTCTCTTTTATTTTTATTTTTTTACTTTATATGCTTTTCATGATTTTATGCTTGGCTCCTTCTCCTCTCTTATTTTTTTTTTCTTCTTCAGTTCTTTTATTTCACCTTTATAAGCTTTACAAAATTTCAAATTTTCTGGTTTTGTTTGTTGGTTTCAAATCTTATTTATATAAATACAGTGAAACTATACATGTGTTTTATTTTATGAGTTAAAATATTGATTGTATGTATTGGGTTTAAAATGTAAATTTTATATTTACCTGGATTTTTTTTATGTATGTGTTTTTTTTTGATACAATATTGGTTCCAAAATATAATATATGTATAATACGTATATGTGTAAACTTGGTTTTTCAAATTTTATGGATATAGTACGTTTTGGGATTTAACTATTGATTCAAATTTTAGATACATATATCTATATTTTTGTAAGTTTTAAAAGGCTGTTATTTATTTGTATATATTTAATTGTTGAACGTTATTTATTGATTTTAAATTTTATACGGAATTAAGATAAGGTGGTATTTGCTGTTATTGATGATATTTAAGTAAGATTTTATATATGATTAAGATTTTTTACTTAGGTGTATATTAATATATTAAAACAGACCTTTGGAATAACATTTATAAATAGGTTGCTGAATAAAAAAAAAAAAAAACTTGAGTCGACATCTTTGTTTACAATAAGGTTTATACATATAGTATCGACATGCTCAGGTTTAAGTATATATAGTATTTTTATAATATAAAGTTTATTTAGTTATATAAGCCTATACAGTTTTAGATTTTTAATAAGTATGAGTTTTGTTTTTTTTCTTTCATAGTTTGTGTTTACAGTTTTAATATTTCAAAGTTTGTTTTGTTTATAGTTTTATGTTTGCAGTTATTGTTACAGAATAAAGAATTTTTAAGTTGTTTTGTTTTTTTTGTTTTTGTTTTTATATATTTTTAAGAGTATGCGATTTTGGTTATATGTATTGATTTAAGTATTTGTTTTAAAATATATAATGTGTATAGATGTAAGTTTATATTATAAATAAGTATTATATATATTATATTATAAAGCTAGTAACCAATCTTATTTATTTATTTATTTCATATATATACATATTGTTGTCGTGTGTTCTAATATATATATATAATATGTTTATAATTCCAGTCTGCATTTATGTTGTTAAAAAAAAACTCGCATAGATACATTTTTTGTATGTTGCATGATTTTGAACAGTTTTTATATACATGGTTTCAAATATACATGGTTTAGTTTATGTAAACTTTCAAGGAGATAACTTTGGATATGCATTAAGTTTTAAATGTACATAAATCTCAAAAATGTGCAATTTGGGTTTCGAAGTTTATTAATTAATAATTTTTTTTAAAATATTCTTTAATATATGTTTGTAAAAATTGGGGTTAGAGAAAGTTATTTTATATATATATATATATATATACAACATATGTTTTGTTCTAATGGTGTTAAAGTTAAATTAGTAATTTGAAATAAAATATATATATATATCTTATTTTAAATATATGGTTAAAAATTTGGTTTTTGAGCAATTTATAACATATATTTTGTTTCAAACTATATCAAGATAGTTCTGATTCATTTTATCAATTCCTTTTGATCAGCTTGGTTGTCCATTCGAATTCGTGCCAATTTTGACTTGCTTTGAAAATCGTCAATTGGATCAGTCATTTCGCAATTCAAATCATAGCTTGTTATGTTGTCTATCTCCTCTCTAGCCTCGAAAGGTGAGCAATCACTCACGATTAACGTTCTTCTATTTATTATATTTGATTTCAATTGAAATGACAATTGAAATAAAAATGTTGTAGTTGTTTTGTTATATATGCTATTATATGAAATTGTTCACCTACGGGATATGACACCATATCCTGTTGTTATATTTTATTGTTGTTGATGATATATGCCTGTTGTTATTATTATTTTCATATCTGTTATCACTCTGCAAGTTCCCTGTTAGTATAGAAATCACTATGGGTTGAAATGATAAACCCAAGCGATTTTCATTTAATTGAATTTGGGATTACGGGTTGAAATGCTATCCACCCGTATACATTTAGTGTACGGATTGAAATGATAAATCTCCGTAACACTTGACCCTAAGATAAGAAATAT
This sequence comes from Allium cepa, assembly GCA_030765085.1. Taxonomy (NCBI): domain Eukaryota; kingdom Viridiplantae; phylum Streptophyta; class Magnoliopsida; order Asparagales; family Amaryllidaceae; genus Allium; species Allium cepa. Next base: position 314,793,010 of record CM060937.1, read on the forward strand.
ATACAGACACCGTTGGTCCATATATGAATATTTTGAAATTTTATTCATTGTTTTGGAAAGAGATATGGTCTTATTAAATGTTAAATCTTGAATTTTAATATATAAAGGGTAGTGATACATATAGATTTAATGATATTTAATTTAGTCAAAAGTTGATTTAATACATAAATTATGTTAAATATTTATGAAAATTTTATTCCAAATAGATTTTCTAAAATTAACTAAGATTGGGAGATAAATGTGGGTTTATTTAAGACGGTATTTAAATAAGGATTTATTTAATTAAATCAATTTGAAATTTTTGAATGGGAAATTTAAAGGTATGATTTTATCATTGGATTTTGATTTAAGTGATAAATGAATATTTCACGTTTAATAAATTAAAGGAAATTTTTAGTAAAATGTAATATAAGGTTACTTAAATGATATTGAATCTAATGAAAGCGTATTTGAAGACTAAAATAATAACAAGGTAAATCGAGATCGATATGGAACTGTTAAAGTGAACATTTAAATATTTAACTTTAAACTATATTGAAGTTTAAACGGGTAAATTTGAGATTCAGATCTGTATTTGAAATCAATGTAGTTGAATTTGTTATTTTGAAACTAAATTGAATTAAAGTGAAAATTTAGGTCGAACCAAATTTTGAATGTATTTAGAAAACTAAATTGAATAAAATTTAGTTTGAATGTTTAATATTTAAAGGTTTTGAAATATTGAAATGAAAAGGGTATTTTGTGATTTCAAAACCGGAATTTGAGATTCATAAAATTTTGAAATGGTTATTTTAGGAATTGAGTTGAATTTTAAAGTGATAAATTGAGATTGAATTTAATGTGTAAGGGAAGGTCGGGTTGATGTTGAAGGATTCGCTAAGTAAAGGAATTGAATATACTCACTTTATAAATTATTTAATCTATATAATATTTTGGGAAATATAGAGATATTTGAAGTGAAAATGATATTTGGTTTTGAAATATAAATTTGAAATGACCTCGGGGTTATAGTGTATATTTCTACCTTGTAGATAGTTCCATGGACCCTTAGAGGATGGTTATCCCAACATCCTTTAAGTTATTTGTATTTCAGTTGATATTTCACTTGAGTTGGATTTATTTATATAAGAATGCTAATCCTGACTCGAGTGTTTTGTGTTTTGCTTTACGCTCGGGTCAGACCGAGTGATACAGCATTAGAGATTCACCTTTAGAGTTCAGAGTTTCATTTGGAGATCCAACTATCGACTCAGATTCCAGCCCTTCCAGTTGATTGGTTCAGAGAAGTCATCTGTTGCATTGGAGACTTCACTGCATTTGAACTATTCGGTTGTATTTTATTTCTAACTTTAATGTATATAGTAGCTTCATGAACTACTATTTTTATCTATTCCGCTGCATCATATTACTCTGTGTCTGTGATCTGTGATTGATTTATTTATTGTATATGTTACGTTTTGCCAAATTTAAATTAACAATTCGGTATTTTGAATTATTCAAATCGGACATGTATGGTTTTATTGTCGATTTGAATGGTCCAAGATAGCGGGTCGTTACAGTTGGTATCAGAGCTTTGGCTCTAGGCAAAACTTAGCGTATATGGTAAATTTATTTACAGAATCACTTTCATTCAAGTTGAATGTGACGCCCCACCTCTATACCCACGCTAGCCAAGGACACTCTGGTGTAATGTTGTCAACTAGCACGGAGAATAAGGCTGTTGAGGAGCGACCATCCGTGTAATTTCTTTGCGCGAGCACCGATATGTCAGATAATATAACATGCATTCTATTTCAAGAGGAAATCCGACATGTCGGTACAAACTCAAAGCTACTACGCGGTGGCTATATCAATCCTTCGGAAACAAATATAGAAATAAACATAACACAAATCAGTCACAGACAATTCATATCACAAAGGCGGAAATAGATATGAATATTACACTAGAAAGTGTACATCAGAGTAGTGGTCTAAAAAGATCCACAATATCACAAATTAATAGTTACACGAACTACACAAAAGAATAAGTATACATTAAGGAGTTTATATCACAAATGTATACAACAAAAAGACTACTAATCTAAGTAGTTAACCCAAAAGTCAAGGAGTTAATCCCGGATGAGAAGTCAAGCAGAAGCACCTGCAACATCTCGGTCTGACCCGAGTATTATTTAATAAGAAAATAATAAACGGATCAGTCTAACTATAAATATCAGATGAAATGATATAGAATAAGAGATATGACTAAACACATAATAATCACGGTGCCAAGCTGTGATATATATAATTTGTTGAAAATCATCAAGAGATTTATCAATGTCACCAAATCTACACAAGAATCAAAGAAACGTCATACTCTTTATTTCGTTCACCAAAACCACAAATATTGACGGTCATATCAATATCAAACACAAAAGTCATTGACACACAAATTCACCAATGCACAAATATTGATAAAAACTTATCAATGGAAATCACAAAAATTGGTGAAACACAAATTCTAGAAATCATCTCAAGAAATCCAGAAATCACAAAGGGGGGGAAGGCCTATCACAAACGGGAGCATAAAGCTCACTAACACGTGTATCACAAACGGAACGCTAATTCCATGGTCGCTAACCATCACAAATTGAGCCGAAGCTCCACAAACGGTCTGAAGACCATGGGTTGCTACCCCACCAAATTGAGTCGAAACTCCACAAAACGGGGTTTAGTCTCCCTCGCAGACAAAGAGACATCGCACATTGCTAGTCTAAACCACAAAGATGATCGTCATGATCAACAAGAAGTGTCAATTACAATAAGTTAGTAAATATATGAGCTTAGCATCATGTCCCATAACCACTAGCTTAACTTAAATATTTACGAACAAATTGTAGATCTCCACTAGAAAATTGTCACAAGTGTTTCAATCGAATAAGTCCAAGAATTAACTGATAAAGTGAACGCGAGCGTTTCATACCACTCGTTTTACTAAGTCGTTTAATTAGATTTCTCATACGAGTGAGGTAAAGGTTTATATATACTAATAGATTGGAAAACGGTTTTGTAAATGAATTTGATATTAAAATATATGGAAGTCGTTTGCGGAAAGAGTTTTGATATTTACTACTAGTATAGAAAACCTTTATATTTTTAAAGTGACAAGCACAAAGAAGATTGTAGAAACAATCAATCACAAAAATTCACATACGAAGATGTGAATAAAAATCCAACGAAACCGATAAAGAATCCATCAAAATGGATATCCAAAAATCCCTAAAAAGGAGTCATCAAAGTCATAACAAATGATAACAACACATAGGAAACAACACGAATCGATTTAGGTTGGAAATCCAATCAAAAAGGCAAATTGGACAAAAACAACAGGTTCAGTCGACTGAACAGAAGAATTCAGTCGACTGACCCTGTACCTGGAAATTTTCCAGGTTCAGGAAACTTTCTGTTTCCAGGTTCAGTCGACTGTGCAGAAAAATTCAGTCGACTGAATCATGCCTGAAAACTCTCGGGTTCTAGGTTCAGTCGACTGAACAGAGTTTTCAGTCGACCGAATCATACCTGGGCTGTTTTTCAGCCTTATTCAAATGAAGAGCAAACTCTTCCAAAATGCAACCGGACGAACATTGGCTCTAGGTGTTTATGCCAATCGGCAACCCGGCCCTATATGCTCCTCGGTGCGTCACCAAAAACATGATCTAACATCCACGAAAGGATTTTCACACAAATTTGACTTACAAAACCCAAAAATTGGAATATTCACAAAACCAATCCAATTCAAGAGCAAATTCTAATGAAGAAGTGTTAGGAGTTCAAACCTAACAACCAAAGATAATTATAGTCATAGATGTGAGATAAAAATCTCACCTTTGAACCCAAATTTATGAAGATGGAGCTTGAAAGCAAAGGGGAAACAACCACTCTTCAAAACCAACTCTAGAAGCTTGAATCTAAGCTTAAAAGGAGAACATTCCCTAAGTTAGGTTTAGGAAATTTCTGAAATTGAATGGAGAAAGAGTTGGAGAAGATGAAGAGGAAGCTTACCAATGGGTTCTCTTGAACTTTGGAGCAAGGAGATGGATTTGCAAAGGAAGCTAGGGCTTGGAGTTTTAATTTCCACTCTCCACCTCCATTTTTGTAAAAGCTTGAAGAGTTAGGAATTAGAAATGAAATGAAGATAAGTGGAGAGGGGGTTTGGGACTGAATACATAAGTGGGGTTAAATGGCTCAGCCCAAACCAAAGCCCAAAGCAAAAAGTAGCAAAAAAAATCAACTTTCTCCAAACATATCGAAGCTTATACTCAAAAAGGTCGCAAACGGCATTTTAAACTCAATGGGAGTGGTCCCGAGTCCTAATTCGACCGTATGCAAAAAAGTAGCTTTTTCCGACTAAAATCCGACTAACGATAAAATATTTAAATAAAATATTTAAATATATAATCGACAAGTATGCGGGTTGTTTCAGACTCCCCCCTTAAAGAAATTGCGTCCTCGCAATTATTAAAGAAGAGAACATCAAGTAACAACCATAAAAGCATATTCAACACAAAAGAAATTTGAAATAAAAGGTTCACCTTAAAGAGCACGGAAAAGCAAGTCCGGATGTGATCGCTCGATGAATTCCCTAGTCTCCCAAGAACAATCCTTCGGATTAGAAGACCATTGAACTTTAACAAGCGGAACATCTTTATTTCGAAGTCGTTTGACCTCCGAAGCAATGATTCGAATGGGATGTTGCTCATAAGTTAAATTAGGTGAAACTTCAATCTATTCCACAACACCGGGCTCAAGAATAGAATCGGAATCTCGAAGACACTTCCGAAGTTGAGAAACGTGAAACACGTCATGGATAGCAGAAAATTGAGCCGGTAATAAAAGGCGATAAGCCATGGAACCAATACATTCAGTGATAGGAAATGGCCCAATATATCGAGGCGCTAACTTTCCCGAGCGACTGAAACGCACAACACCCTTCATTGGTGAAACACGAATGAAAACAAGATCTCCAACAGAAAATTCTAATTTCCTTCTTCGGTTATCGGCATAGGATTTTTGTCTACTCTGGGCTTCTTTCATCCTATGTCGAATAAGGTCAACCTTTTCGGTGGAATCTCGAATAAAATCTGGACCCAAAACCAGCTTCTCACCGGCCTCAAGCCAACAAGAAGGAGATCGGCATGGCCTACCATAGAGTGCCTCAAAAGGTGCCATACCAATACTAGATGGAAGCTATTATTATAGGAAAATTCAACAAGTGGAATATGATCTTCCCAACTTCCACCAAAATCAAGAACACATGCACGAAGAAGATCTTCAAGAGTTTGATTCACACGCTCCGTTTGTCCATCGGATTGGGGATGGTAAGCGGTGCTAAAATTAAGCTTCGTTCCCAAAGCTTTTTGAAGACTCTTCCAAAATCCACTAGTAAACAATGGATCGCGATCACTAACAATAGAAGTAGGAACTCCATGCAATTTAACAATCTCTTTGATAAAGAGTTTGGCCAAAAGAGGAACGGTTCGGTTAGATCGAACAGATAAAATGGGCGGATTTAGTAAGTCTATCAACAATTACCCATAAGCTATCATGACCTGAACGAGAACGGGGAAGGCCATCTATAAAATCCATGGAAATTTGATCCCACTTCCAAATAGGAATTTCTAAAGGTTGCAATAACCCACCGGGCCTTTGATGTTCGGCTTTAACGAGTTGGCAAGTCATGCAACGCTTAATGAAGTTAGCGATGTCAAGTTTCATTCCCTCCCAATAATAAAGTCGCTTCATATCCGCGTACATTTTGCTACTACCGGGATGAATGGTGAATTTAGAACGATGAGAATCTTCTAGAATATCTTTACGAAGATCACAATTATTTGGCACGATGAGTCTACCAAATCTCCGAACGCCGCCACGAAAATCGATATCAAAGTCTTTCAATCCTTCAATATCAATCTTATCCTTAATACTTCGGATAAGAAGAGCCAATTCGGGATCTAGCCTTTGAGCTTCAAGAATGCGGTCTAAAAGAGAAGGATGAGCCTCAAGGCTACATAAAACAAATGATGAGCATAAATCGGATACGCGATCTCGAATCTCACAAGTGGATAAGATCTCGAGATCGTTCCATTCGGATATCATCATAGAAACAACCGCCTGTTGCTTCCGACTAAGTGCATCTGCGACACGATTACCCTTACCGGGGATATAAAGAATATCAAGATCATAAGGAGCAAGGAACTCGAGCCAACGCTGTTGACGCAAGTTAAGTTCCTTTTGAGAGAATAAATACTTCAAGGACTTATGATCGGTATAAAGAATAAATTTCTCTCCCAAAAGATAATGACGCCAAATTCGAAGGGCGAAAACAATAGCCGCGAGTTCTAAATCATGAGTGGCATATCTAGTCTCGGCCGGCTTCAATTGCCTAGAAGCATAAGCAATAACACGTTCTTTTTGCATAAGAACGGCTCCCAAACCAATGCGACTAGCATCGGTATAAACGACGAAATCTTGATTCCCATCGGGAATCACAAGAATAGGAGCATCCGAAAGAAGTTCTTTTAATTTCTGAAAAGAAGTTTCACATTTGTCCGACCAAATGTATTTAACACCTTTCTTAGTCAAGCCAGTGAGAGGCACGGCAATCTTAGAAAAGTCTTTGATAAAACGACGGTAATAACCCGCCAATCCGAGAAAACTACGAATCTCTGTCACACTCTCCGGTCTCTTCCAATCTCGAATCGCCTCAATCTTTGAAGGATCCACGGAAATTCCGGATTCAGAAACGATATGACCAAGAAACTTCACACGAGATTGCCAAAAATGGCACTTAGAAAATTTTGCTTTCAATTGATTACTCCTAAGAGTTTCCAACACAATCCGAAGATGCTTTTCATGCTCCTCCTCGGTTTTAGAATACACAAGAATATCATCGATAAAGATGAGAACAAACCGGTCCAGAAAGTCTTTGAAAACTCTATTCATAAGGTCAACGAAATAAGCCGGAGCATTCGTTAGACCAAATGGCATAACAAGCCATTCATAAGATCCATAACGGGTACGGAACGATGTCAAAGGAATACTATCCTCTGCAATACGAAGCTGATGAAATCCAGTAGCTAAGTCTAATTGTGAAAAGACTCTAGCACCACTATGTTGATCGAATAGATCATCAATCCGAGGTAAAGGATATTTATTCTTGATAGTGAGATCATTAAGCTTGCGGTAGTCAACGCAAAGCCTAAGCGTACCATCGGATTTCTTCACAAAAATAGCCGAAGCTCCCCAAGGCGAGGAACTAGAGCGAATAAACTGCTTCATCTCTAATTCGGATAGTTGTTTACGCATCTCCTCGTTTTCTTTATTGGACATACGATAAGGAGGACGAGTAATAGGTTGAGCTCCGGGAATGAGATTAATTCTGAACTCAATTGCTCGCTTAGGTGGTAATCCTAAAACGGGCTCAAATATGTCGGGAAATTCACGAACAACGTGAATAAGAGAAATAATATCTTCCTCATCCTCATTATCGTCATCGCGAGGATTTAAAGAATATAAAGATGCAACCAAGCTGGAATCCGAATCTTTAAGATCAATAGAAATCTGATTAATAGATTGAGGATGTCGAAGATGAATAGTCCGCTCAGGACATAGGATATGAGCTTCATAACGGTTAAGCCAATCCATTCCCAAAATTATTCCAAAGCCTAAATATCGCATGACATGCAAATCGGATGGAAAAGGAAAATCACACAAAACAATCTCGACATCTTTACACAATAAACTGATTGTCGCGGATCCACCAACCGGATTCGCAATTCTCAAAGAAGTCATTAAACACAAAACATCCAAAGAAAAAGTATCAACAAGTTCTTTTGATATAAAAGAATGGGACGCACCCGTATCAAAAAGAACTCGAATAGGATGATCACAAAATAAAATAATTCCATCAAGGATAGAAGGAGAAATACCTTGGCCACGAGATGTGCTGCCAGGGGCTTGAGCAACATTCAACTTTCCCTCCCTCTTGCCCTGAAGCTTTGGACAAGAAGATATAACATGACCGGGAACTTTGCAGTAGCGACAAGAGAGAGACTTTGGGCACTTGTTCGCATAATGGTCCTTTGAACCACAATTATAGCATTCCCCACGACCAAAGGAAGAAGTCTTTGCCACTGGGGTTGCTTGCTTCCCTTTCTTATTGGGATAAGGGCCTTTGAATTTTCCGGGCCTTTTCTTGTTGTTGTTGAAGTTTGGTTTGGAACCCACCACTTCAACATCATTCTCCCTATCCGCCTCTTCAAGACGAAGAGCGATATCAACGAGTTGGTCGAAAGGAACTTCTAATTTTAGAAGTAATGGCTTCTTGAGATTTTTATTTAAGCCATAAAAAAATCTTTGATTCTTCTTCAGAGGGGTGTTGATGTATTCAACCCCATACTTGGAAAGTGATTCAAAAGATGCAACGTAGTCCGTCACGGAAGAGTCGCCTTGAACAAGGTCAATGAAACGACGAGCCATCGTCACTTTCTCAGCTTCTGGCACGAATTTTAGTTCGAAGCGCTCTCGAAATTTCTCCCAAGTGAGATCCGCCTCATTAATCTCAGAAATAAGAAGTTCGTACCAGTCCAATGCTCTTTCTCGGAGCATACTAGAGGCCACCTGAACTCGGTGAAGATCAACAAGGTTCATGCGAGAAAAGATTCGATCACATGACCTTAGCCAAGCCTGTACTTCAATAATAGTTTCGGAACCTTTGAATGGCTCCCCACCCAAATTAGTGTAATCGCTACACAAGCGTGCAAATCCCGACTTTGGGTGAGTAGGTTCCGGGTTAGCTCCAGCTGCTTGAGCATTTGTCACTAAATCAAGAAGCTGTTGAGCAGTCATAAAAACTCCATCCTGAGGCGGAGTGCTAGATGGCACGGCTCTGGGGCGGCCTGGTCTAGACATTTCTCTTCCTTTTGAAAGAAAGAAGAAGAAGAAGAAAAAGGTTATTCACCAATTGAATATCAAGCAATCTTGATAGATAAACAAGGAATCATAAAAGAAAGTAGGATTGAACGGTACGAAGACCCAAATAAAATCCTAGAGAACAACTCCTAAGAAAGACTTAGGACGTGATCCTTGCTAGATTATTCTACATTGTTCCGAAGTTTGGCTCTGATACCAAGCTGTGACGCCCCACCTCTATACCCACGCTAGCCAAGGACACTCTGGTGTAACGTTGTCAACTAGCACGGAGAATAAGGCTGTTGAGGAGCGACCATCCGTGTAATTTCTTTGCACGAGCACCGATATGTCAGATAATATAACATGCATTCTATTTCAAGAGGAAATCCGACATGTCGGTACAAACTCAAAGCTACTACGCGGTGGCTATATCAATCCTTCGGAAACAAATATAGAAATAAACATAACACAAATCAGTCACAGACAATTCATATCACAAAGGCGGAAATAGATATGAATATTACACTAGAAAGTGTACATCAGAGTAGTGGTCTAAAAAGATCCACAATATCACAAATTAATAGTTACACGAACTACACAAAAGAATAAGTATACATTAAGGAGTCTATATCTCAAATGTATACAACAAAAAGACTACTAATCTAAGTAGTTAACCCAAAAGTCAAGGAGTTAATCCCGGATGAGAAGTCAAGCAGAAGCACCTGCAACATCTCGGTCTGACCCGAGTATTATTTAATAAGAAAATAATAAACGGATCAGTCTAACTATAAATATCAGATGAAATGATATAGAATAAGAGATATGACTAAACACATAATAATCACGGTGCCAAGCTGTGATATATATAATTTGTTGAAAATCATCAAGAGATTTATCAATGTCACCAAATCTACACAAGAATCAAAGAAACGTCATACTCTTTATTTCGTTCACCAAAACCACAAATATTGACGGTCATATCAATATCAAACACAAAAGTCATTGACACACAAATTCACCAATGCACAAATATTGATAAAAACTTATCAATGGAAATCACAAAAATTGGTGAAACACAAATTCTAGAAATCATCTCAAGAAATCCAGAAATCACAAAGGGGGGGAAGGCCTATCACAAACGGGAGCATAAAGCTCACCAACACGTGTATCACAAACGGAACGCTAATTCCATGGTCGCTAACCATCACAAATTGAGCCGAAGCTCCACAAACGGTCCGAAGACCATGGGTTGCTACCCCACCAAATTGAGTCGAAACTCCACAAAACGGGGTTTAGTCTCCCTCGCAGACAAAGAGACATCGCACATTGCTAGTCTAAACCACAAAGATGATCGTCATGATCAACGAGATGTGTCAATTACAATAAGTTAGTAAATATATGAGCTTAGCATCATGTCCCATAACCACTAGCTTAACTTAAATATTTACGAACAAATTGTAGATCTCCACTAGAAAATTGTCACAAGTGTTTCAATCGAATAAGTCCAAGAATTAACCGATAAAGTGAACGCGAGCGTTTCATACCACTCGTTTTACTAAGTCGTTTAATTAGATTTCTCATACGAGTGAGGTAAAGGTTTATATATACTAATAGATTGGAAAACGGTTTTGTAAACGAATTTGATATTAAAATATATGGAAGTCGTTTGCGGAAAGAGTTTTGATATTTACTACTTGTATAGAAAACCTTTATATTTTTAAAGTGACAAGCACAAAGAAGATTGTAGAAACAATCAATCACAAAAATTCACATACGAAGATGTGAATAAAAATCCAACGAAACCGATAAAGAATCCATCAAAATGGATATCCAAAAATCCCTAAAAAGGAGTCATCAAAGTCATAACAAATGATAACAACACATAGGAAACAACACGAATCGATTTAGGTTGGAAATCCAATCAAAAAGGCAAATTGGACAAAAACAACAGGTTCAGTCGACTGAACAGAAGAATTCAGTCGACTGACCCTGTACCTGGAAATTTTCCAGGTTCATGAAACTTTCTGTTTCCAGGTTCAGTCGACTGTGCAGAAAAATTCAGTCGACTGAATCATGCCTGAAAACTCTCGGGTTCTAGGTTCAGTCGACTGAACAGAGTTTTCAGTCGACTGAATCATGCCTGGGCTGTTTTTCAGCCTTATTCAAATGAAGAGCAAACTCTTCCAAAATGCAACCGGACGAACATTGGCTCTAAGGGTTTATGCCAATCGGCAACCCGGCCCTATATGCTCCTCGGTGCGTCACCAAAAACATGATCTAACATCCATGAAAGGATTTTCACACAAATTTGACTTACAAAACCCAAAAATTGGAATATTCACAAAACCAATCCAATTCAAGAGCAAATTCTAATGAAGAAGTGTTAGGAGTTCAAACCTAACAACCAAAGATAATTATAGTCATAGATGTGAGATAAAAATCTCACCTTTGAACCCAAATTTATGAAGATGGAGCTTGAAAGCAAAGGGGAAACAACCACTCTTCAAAACCAACTCTAGAAGCTTGAATCTAAGCTTAAAAGGAGAACATTCCCTAAGTTAGGTTTAGGAAATTTTTGAAATTGAATGGAGAAAGAGTTGGAGAAGATGAAGAGGAAGCTTACCAATGGGTTCTCTTGAACTTTGGAGCAAGGAGATGGATTTGCAAAGGAAGCTAGGGCTTGGAGTTTTAATTTCCACTCTCCACCTCCATTTTTGTAAAAGCTTGAAGAGTTAGGAATTAGAAATGAAATGAAGATAAGTGGAGAGGGGGTTTGGGACTGAATACATAAGTGGGGTTAAATGGCTCAGCCCAAACCAAAGCCCAAAGCAAAAAGTAGCAAAAAAAATCAACTTTCTCCAAACATATCGAAGCTTATACTCAAAAAGGTCGCAAACGGCATTTTAAACTCAATGGGAGTGGTCCCGAGTCCTAATTCGACCGTATGCAAAAAAGTAGCTTTTTCGGACTAAAATCCGACTAACGATAAAATATTTAAATAAAATATGTAAATATATAATCGACAAGTATGCGGGTTGTTACATTGAATCTCTTCCTTTTTGACTCGATTTCCTTTGAATTTTGGAATGTCCCTCAGTTTCGAAATTCATTCTTGTCTCTCCCTATTTATATTCATTTGATTCTGGAGTATCCCATAACTCCACTGAATGATTTGTAAAGGGGGTGAAAACTCCTTTTCAATTGGCATTGACTCACCGAAGATTTTTGTATCCTCGGTTTACGATGCTGATATATCTTGTTATGCCGAATTCTATATCTCTGGCGATCGAATGTCGAATTTCCTCAGAATTCTACACCGATCTAATTTTGGAATCACGGTTGACCGGTAAAGGTCGCCCGCGATTTATAGAAGTACACCCAACTTCTATTTTGTAATTTAATTATCTCATCTTCGATCGAGTCTATCTTCGAATCAGGATTCTATTGATTGGAGTTCCTCTAAATTAAATCGCTTTCTTTGTTTTGAAATCCATTCTTGAATCATCCTTTGTAAATCGGGTTTTGTTTGTATTTTTGAAATTGCTTATACCGAAATTTTATTTTGAATCTATGATTTTATTCTATATATAAAAGTGAAAATGTTACCCTATATATAAAAGTTTTGAAAGGATTTGAAAATTTGAAAATTTATAGAAATAGATTTATATAAAAAAGATTTATAACTGTAAAGTTAAATTTGAAATTCGAGAATTGAATTCCAGTATTTTGAAATTGGATTTAAGATTTTGGAAAATATATATAAAAAAAAAATACGATTTAAAGGTATTTTTCCAAATAAGAAATGTTTCAAATGAGTTCAATGAATTCCAATAATTTTAAAGAAATTTCAAAGAAGTTTCCAAGAAAATAGAAGTCCAGAACTCACTTATGTCGCTTGAAAATAATTTCGGTGATGAGTGCACGCATCATCGACATTGATTTTCGAGTATCAGAGTGAGGGAGAGTCCACTTTAACAGCTTCGCTATGCAAGTGATTTTGTAAAACCGTTTTTGATTTCAAATTCCGAAGTATAATTTGATATTTTAGAAAGATATAAGTATATATTTGAAACAATTTAAAATATGACCGGTATTCAGTCCTCGAGTTTCGGATTTAATAATTGATTTATTATTGATTTTCAACTCTTGAATTGAAAATTTGATTTCCCTAATTATTTTGAAGGTTCGAACACTTCCAAGTCAAGGTCTAAAATTTTAAAGCTAAGAAGTTTCGAAGAGTATAAAATATTGGATAAAGAATATAAGTTTAGTTTTGTATGTTCAAAATATGAGGAGTATGACTTAAGTAAATTTGAAACTTTTGTTAAATAAATAATTTGCAAGAAGAAAAATTGGATTTTTTTTTTTCATATAGAAATAAATAGTCAAAGGTTTTAAAGGGATAACTATAAATTGAAAACCATTTTGAGTATAATTGATATTGAGAAAAATATTTGGTTTTGAAATTTAATTGGAATTAAAAACCAGTACTTATATGGTGATTTTGGAAATGTATTTGTTTGACTTTAGATATTTAACGTGGAAGAAAATTTGGTGAAATCATATATGATTTTGAAACTGAATTGATATTGAAATGATTTGAAATTTGCAAACCTTATATTATTGAGTACTTGATTTGGGAGTGGTCGAACTTATATAAAATGGATTGTATAAGTATGAAGTGATTTGAAATCTATTGATTTGAAAGGTACTCAATTTGGAAGAGAATTTTTTTTTTAAATCGAAGTCTATATAAGTATGATTTGATATACTATTGATTTGGAAAGTATTCGATTTGAAAATGGAATCTTATATATATTTATGGACTTTATATAAGTACGATATTTGAAAGTATTTGAAAAGGTACTATATGATATAGATATTTTCCAAGTAAAGATATGGAAAGTGCCTTCTGCTTGATATCCGCTTTGTGGCCACATCGTGGATTCATTCTATCGATATTATTCTCTCTGATTTTTGGTTTTTCGGATGTAATACTCGAGTGTTTCCCACCGTGGTGTAACCCATGGTATTTTTTTTTCTCTCGTGAATGCACAGCGCAATTGCCTGGCTGAGTCTTGCCTAGGGGTATGGATTGTTTCCTGGGGGATCCAGGCGTAACCATTGTGTATCCTGCAATCTGTGTAGGTCGCGAATAGTAGCGCAAGTGCCTGGCTGAGTCTTGCCTAGGGGTACGGATTGTTTCCTGGGGGATCCAGGCGTAACCATTGTGTATCCTGCACTCTACTAGTCATCATGGCGTAACTCGCAGGGCTGAGAAAGCTTACGGATATGGATTGTTTCCTGGGGGACCCAGGCGTAACCATTGTGTATCTGCGAACCATGATCGGACAAAGGTTTTGGTTTGGTTGTTTTGTTTGGATTGTACTTTCCATATCTGTTTTTAAAGTTTTTTTTTCAAGTATTTTCACTGGTTGTTGAAACAGGTCTACTAAGTACTTGAAGAATTCTAGCTTTGCGCCTGATCAACGCATGGCCAGAGTCTGCAAGAACGAGGATAAACTTGTTGAAACATCGAGTTATAAAAATATTTTTGAAAGAAAAGATTTATTTCGATATAAAAGGTATTTATTATAAAAGTATTTCCAACAAAGAAATTTTGTGTTAATATTTGAAATTGAAACTCTCATGGTTTGAAATGTACGATTCTTGCCCGATTCTATTCTTTTGAATCTACCTTATCTGCCCTGCTTTATTTATTCAACTATATTCTCTTTTCCGAATCTATCTTCTTTCCTTCTTTCCTTCTTTTGAATATATCCTTTAAAACATTGTTTATTTATATTCTACCTGGTTTAATAAGAGAGAAAAATTAGTGTTTTATAAATAATTGATCTCATAATTAATTGAATGGATTTAATAAAATGAGTAATCTATTAAATATTAACCAATTTAAATAATAACAAAAGAAAAAGTATATGGTTTTAAATAATTTTTTTTTAATTTGTTTTTCAAAGTTTAAATTTTTCATCTGGTTGTTTCTATTCTCCTACTTTATTCCTTTTCGGGGACGAAAAGTTTTGAGTGGGGGAGAGTGTAACGACCCATAAAATTTTAGCGATTTTTAATTGGTATTTAACGTATTGAATTGGATTTTGAGAAATTATTAATAATAAAATTTTGAAAAAAAAAAATATGTTATTAATGATTTGTAGTACGAGCTGTGTACATATATTTTAAAGTTTGGTTGTGGTTATACCTATAAGATCTAGTACAAAAACTTTATAAACTATTATTTATACTATAATATAAGTTAAGTTTGATGTAAATTTGGTAGCATAGTTCATTTCTATTGGGTATAAATATCAATAGCGTGGGTAATAAATTTACGGTCTCCTTTTGCTTTTCAGCAAGGTGTGTAAATTTTAAGTATGTTGAGTACGTTCCATATATAGTTATTTTGGAAAACCACTGTATATGTATGATGGTCTATTTGAAGTGTATATATAGTAAAGCGTATTTATACCAAGTTTTATTTAATTTATATGTGTTATAATAGCTATATATATATATATATGTTAGTCTTGATACTAGTATATAGTTTTACTGAAGTTTGATTTCTAGTCATGTTAAATATATATATATATATATTTGATTTTGGGTTTTTGTGTCACCATTTCCAGTTTATTTTAGTGCATATTTAGTATATCTATACATATGTCGTCAGCTATAAATACGATAGTTAAGGGTTTCATATATCATATGAACCAAAGAAGAAGAGAAGTACATACTATATTTAACTACATATATGAAGTATATGTTTTAAGGGTTGATTTAAGGTCTGCATTAAAAAGGGTAGTTGTGATTACCATTATTTCATATTGTACCTTCTATATTCCTGACTGACTTTCAGCGTTCATTCATTCATTTTTAATTGTGGGTTTTTCTTTTCTCTCTCTTTTCTTATAAATAATTGTACGCATTCATCTCTTTCCCTTTCTTATATTTTGTCCCTTCATCATCTTTTAGCCGTTAATTTTGTTTCGAAAATCAAGAAAATTTGTATACGTTTTATTCTTTTTGAACGTTTAATAATAAAGATAAATCTGCATAGTATAATCAGATATGAATTGAGATCTAGGAAATAAATAAATGTAAAAACGTATAACATGCCACTAATAATAAATTGCATTAATAGTTTTTCAATCAGTGTACAGCTGTGCTCATCCCATGCCATTTCAAAAGTTGGAAACGTATAAAATTCTATACGTTATTTACGCATTCATTTATTACTTTTATTTTCCCCTGTCCATTCAATCTTTCCATCAGTTTCGAAATATGGAAATTTTATTCGTGCATTTATTAAATTTTCAATGGTTCCTTTTGCCTTTATAGCTTTCTCTTTTCTTTAATTGATTTCCTAGATTCACGGGCATGAACGTTCGCCTTTTCTTCTGTTATAAAATATTTAGCGATTTCTTTCTTTTACTGGCTTGTGAATTATCTTTCCTCTCCTCTTATCTTCCTCTCCTTTATTTATTTCTTTCCTTCTCCCCCTCCATAATTTAACTACAGCAAAGCATCCTCTCTCCACCAAGCTCCTCTCACCTTCTTTTCTCCTCTCTCATGTTTTCGCCCATGCTGGTAAAAGAGAAAAAGAATAGAAAAGAGGAATCCTCTGTTTATAAGCCTAGCCTGTTCATTTTTCCACCGCTCTCTCTCTCTCTCACGCTACCTCGCTAATCAAACCTATATAACTCACGCAATATTCATTTCTCAACAAAATTTCTTCCACTTTCTTGCCTGCGTGTGCTGAAGGTATGACATCTCTCTTTTATTTTTATTTTTTTACTTTATACGCTTTTCATGATTTTATGCTTGGCTCCTTCTCCTCTCTTATTTTTTTTTCTTCTTCAGTTCTTTTATTTCACCTTTATAAGCTTTACAAAATTTCAAATTTTCTGGTTTTGTTTGTTGGTTTCAAATCTTATTTATATAAATACAGTGAAACTATACATGTGTTTTATTTTATGAGTTAAAATATTGATTGTATGTATTGGGTTTAAAATGTAAATTTTATATTTACCTGGATTTTTTTTATGTATGTGTTTTTTTTTGATACAATATTGGTTCCAAAATATAATATATGTATAATACGTATATGTGTAAACTTGGTTTTTCAAATTTTATGGATATAGTACGTTTTGGGATTTAACTATTGATTCAAATTTTAGATACATATATCTATATTTTTGTAAGTTTTAAAAGGCTGTTATTTATTTGTATATATTTAATTGTTGAACGTTATTTATTGATTTTAAATTTTATACGGAATTAAGATAATGTGGTATTTGCTGTTATTGATGATATTTAAGTAAGATTTTATATATGATTAAGATTTTTTACTTAGGTGTATATTAATATATTAAAACAGACCTTTTGATGCAGCTCAGAACAGAGAAGAAATGCAACCAAAATTTCTAACAAAGATGAGTCGTACACGACTCATAGGGGGGTTAAGTCGTTCACGACTTAGGAGGGCTGGATTAAGTCGTTTCCGACTTAATGGAACACGGGTTAACATTGCCCTAGGACATGTAAAGGAAGCTACGGAGTTAAGTCGGCTGAAAGTGATAAGTCGTTGCCGACTTAGGGGAGATTGCTCACGACCTAAAGAAATGATTCTAAGTCGCCCGCGACTTAACTGGAGACTCGAAGGAACACGAGGGAAAGAGACACAAGCTTATGAAGGAAGTCTGAGTCGTTTACTTTGAGTCGGTCCTATTGAGTCGTGACGTATTTAGGTCGTTACCGACCTAGGGGTCGTGTGTGTTGTATTGTAGGTCGTTACCGACCTATGGATGTTGTGAGATATATGGTATTAAGTAGTGTGCGACCTATGGGTTGAGTCGGCAAGACTTGAGTCGGTCATATAGGTAATGTGTTAGGTCGTTAACGACTTAGCATGAGTCGGTGGTAACTTGTTCTGTTGTGGGTCTTGTATACAGTTAAGTCGGCGTGTGTTGTATATAGTTAAGTCGGCGTGTTTTGTAATAAGTTGAGTCGGCGTGTTTTGTAAAGGGGTTGAGTCGTTATAGGATAAGTCGGTGCCGACCTAAGGGTGTTGAGTCGGTCACGAGTTAAGAGACGGTTGTAAAATACTATAAATAGGGAGTGTGTTGTACATTTTTTAGTTGTTGAATATTGAATAAATTTCCTTTTGTTAGCTTTGTGCTTTCATACCAATTGGTAGTTGAGTGTAATCTCCTATCTCCTCTTTCGGATAATCGAGTGCGCTCGATTCAACGATTGCAGAAGCCGATTCACGGTATCTAGTGCGCTAGATCAACGTCCGAAGAATCGTAGATCTTCTTTCTCGGTATCGTGCGCGATCAACGAGACGAAGATAGCTAGAATCCGGTATCTTCTGATCAACGGATTTGGGCCTTGCAGTATTATCAACTCACCGATTGCTACATTACATCGATTGAAGTTTATTTCCGAATTATCCGCTGCGTCATTATTGGTATCAGAGCCATACTTAGCCAATCATAGCTAAGTTGATTCTTGGAGCCAAGTTTTTGAAGTTTGAAGGAGTTCATTGTGTTCATAGTGAAGTTGCATCAATTTGGAGTGTTTGATCCATTTCAATTTGGATCGAGGAGTTGGACTTGTTCGAATTTGAGTTGGAGTTTGCGCGCCAAAAAATTTGAAGGTTTTGAAGTTAGAACCGACCTTACTTGAGCCGAGATACTTTGGACGAGCTAGTTGAGCCGAGCCAAGGATTGCGTTGAAGGCCGAGATAAGTTGGAGCCGACTTTATCTTGAGTCGTTAACTCGTTGCCGAGTTAAGGGATTGGCTGTGATACTTGAGTGAAGCCGTGCCGACCTATCTATAAGTCGTGCGCGTTGAGCCGAGACAAGTCAAGCCGAGCTAAGCCTTGCCGATCTAGTTGTGTGCCGAGCTAAGTGCGAGCCGTATATATAAAGCATTGTTGAGCCGAGTTTGCTTGTGTTAGAAGTTGAAGTTTTGTGATTGAATTGTTGAAGTTTTGTGAAGTTTTCAACCATGCCACCAAGGAGAGCTAACCGACATCAAAACGTTGAAGCTTTGTATCGTAGAGAAGAAGCCGAGCTTATGGAACAACGTATTAATGATAAATTCGATGAAGGCATTGGAAAATTGGAGAGATTGATGAATGATTTGAATCAAAGGAGGAGATCACCAAACTCGAACCATGGAGGAAACCGAGTTTCGCCATCGGTTACGGAAGCGAGGAGGGTATCACCACATTCATGTAGAGATAGAAGAGAAACATCAATTTCATCACGAAGAGATCATCATGACTATGTACATGAAGAGAGAAGGAGTCAACGTGAATTTGACCATGAAGCATATAGGGATGAAGAGAGACATAGTCAAAGAAGCATGCATGAACGAAGGGATGACATTGGTCGAGATCGATGTAGGCGTACTTTTGATTTTGTTGAAGAAGGTGATAGAGCCAGTATTCATTATCGAGATCGAGACCAAGTTCGGAATTCTTATCGGGATGTTGAGGATGATCGTCGATGGGAATCGGGGATGAAGATGGAAATTCCAGAATTTAAAGGCGGGATGGTAGCAGAAGAATTTCTCGATTGGATTTCTAATGTTGAAGAGATCTTTGATTTCAAGGAGGTTCCTGAGCATAGAAGGGTGAAGTTGGTTGCTACAAGGCTGAGGGGGAGAGCTTTGGCATGGTGGCAGCAAACTAAACTTACCAGGGAAAGAATGGGGAAGTCAAAGATTGAATCTTGGGAGAAGATGAAGAAGCTGATGAGATCTACTTTCTTACCTTATAATTACCAGTCACTTATGTACCAAAGGTTGCAGAATCTGAGGCAGGGGACAAAATCTGTTAGTGATTATGCTGATGAATTCTACCAACTCATTGCCAGGAATGATATTATGGAAACCGAGGAACAATTAACTGCTAGATTCATTGGGGGATTGAGAATGCAGATCCAGGATATGGTTAATATGTTCGATCCAAGATCTGTAGCGGAGGCACATCAAAAGGCGTTGGCTTGGGAGAAGCAAGGAAGGCGTGGAGGGGGTGTGTTTACTAATTCCAATAATCCGGTGAAGGGGGCCAGTGGTAGTTCTAATGTTCCTAAACCTGTCAGTAAGCCAGTGATGAAGGAAGCTGAGAAGGCGAAAGCTAGCAGTGTTTTCAAATGCTATAATTGTCAGGAGTTGGGTCATAAAAGCAATGAGTGTCCGAAGCCGAAGAAGAGGACCATGGTTGCAGAGGTTGAGGCAGATGATGGTGAGGAGGCAGAATGTTCAAATACACTTTATGTTGAGGAGGAAGAAGAAGTGTCGGGTGATGAAGGTTGTAATCTTATGTTGAGGAGAAGTTGTTTGACACCAAAGCAGGAGGAGGATTGTAGTTGGCTGAGAAGCAATATTTTTCAATCGACATGTACTATTCTGGGAAAAGTCTGCAAGTTCGTTATTGATGCGGGAAGTTGTGATAATATTATTTCTACGGAAGCAGTTAGAAAATTGAACTTGAAGACCGAGAAGCATCCTAAACCATACAAGCTAGCATGGTTAAGGAAGGGAGGCGAAGTGAAAGTGTGTCGAAGAGCTTGTGTTAATTTTTCGATTGGGAAGAAGTACAAGGATGAGATTTTGTGTGATGTCGTAGATATGGATGTTTGTCACTTATTGTTGGGCAGACCATGGCAGTTTGATAGAGCAGTTCAGCATGACGGTCGTGCCAACAGTTACAGTTTTATGTTCGAGGGTACGAAAATCACTTTGGTTCCTAAGAAACAGCAACAGAAGGAGAGCAAGCTAGAAGAGATTGAAGAATTGAAAACTCTGTTGACTTTGAAAGAGTTTGTCAAGGAAGTGGAGGAAGAACCGGAAGTGTTTTTGTTGATTGGGAGAGAAAGCAGCGAAGAAGTTGAAATTCCCGAAGAAGTAAAGCCTGTTTTGAAAGAATTTGAAGATGTCTTTCCAGATGAGTTACCAAAGGAGTTACCGCCACTTAGAGACATTCAGCATCAGATAGATCTTGTTCCGGGAGCCGTGTTACCACACCGACCACATTACAGAATGAGTCCGAAGGAACATGAGGAGTTACGAAGGCAGGTGGAAGAGTTACTTGAGCAGGGTCGTATCCAGGAAAGTTTGAGTCCGTGTGCTGTGCCTGCATTGTTGGTACCAAAGAAGGACGGGACTTGGAGGATGTGCACTGATAGTAGAGCTTTGAATAAGATCACTGTTCGTTATAGATTTCCTATGCCGAGGTTGGATGATTTGTTGGATCAGTTGAGTGGGGCAACTATATTTTCAAAGATTGATTTGAAGAGTGGTTATCATCAGATACGAATCAGACCTGGAGACGAATGGAAGACAGCTTTCAAAACTAGAGAGGGGTTGTACGAATGGTTGGTCATGCCATTTGGGCTGTCAAATGCACCTAGTACATTCATGCGGGTGATGAATCAAATCTTTCGACCATTCATCGGGAAGTTTGTTGTGGTTTATTTCGATGATATTCTGATTTACAGCAGGAGTACAGAGGAGCATGTTCTTCATCTGAGGGAAGTGTTGCTTATTCTTCGTGAGGAACAATTTTATGCTGCTACAAAGAAATGTGTGTTTATGACACCTACTGTTTTATTCCTGGGTTATGTTGTTTCAGGGAAAGGAATTCAAGTTGACCAGAGCAAAGTTGAAGCAGTCAGGAATTGGCCACAGCCAAAGACAATTACAGAAGTGAGAAGTTTTCATGGGCTAGCGTCATTCTACCGAAGATTCATACCACACTTCAGTAGCGTGATGGCTCCAGTGACTGATTGCATGAAGGGGAAACAGTTTGTGTGGTCAGAAGAAGCGGGGGTTGCTTTCGAGAGAATCAAGGAATTGTTAACATCTGCACCAATTCTTGTTCTACCGAATTTTCAGTTGTTATTTGAATTACATACTGATGCTTCGAAGGTTGGTATTGGAGGAGTTCTGAGTCAGAATGGGAAGCCAGTTGCTTATTTTAGTGAGAAGTTGTCAGGAGCGAAGATGAGATACAGCACATACGATGTTGAGTTTTACGCTGTTGTTCAGGCTGTCAAGCATTGGAGGCATTATTTGTTTCAGAAGGAATTTGTTCTTTACACAGATCATGAAGCTTTGAAACATTTACAGGGACAGGATAAAATTTCAGCGAGACATGCATCATGGATTTCTTATTTACAGCAGTTTACTTTTGTCGTTAAACACAAAGCAGGGGTGACAAATCGGGTAGCTGATGCGTTGAGTAGGAGAAATCATTTACTAACGACAATGAAGGTTGAAGTGACGGGGTTTGAAATGTTGCCAGAAATGCTTGAAGAAGATCCTTACTTTGTGAAATATGTTGAAAAAGTTAAGGATGGGATTACCGATGAATTCATGTTGGTTGATGGTTTTCTGTTTAAAGGAAATCGTTTATGTATTCCGGATTGTAGTCTGAGGATGAAGATTGTGAAGGAGTTACATGAAGAGGGGCATGTGGGCCGTGATCGTACTTTACAGTTGATTTCGCAGTCTTACTTTTGGCCGTCGATGAGAAAAGAGGTTGAAAGATTCGTGGAGCGATGTCATATTTGCCAGGTTTCAAAGGGAGCAGCAACGAATGCAGGGTTGTATATGCCATTACCAGTACCATCTAAGCCATGGGTTGATATTAGCATGGATTTCGTTTTGGGTTTGCCGAGAACTCAACGGGGAAATGATTCGATATTTGTTGTGGTGGACAGGTTTTCGAAGATGGCACATTTTGTTGCTTGCAAGAAGACAGCAGATGCAGTTCGAGTAGCACAGTTATTTTTCAAGGAGATTTATCGACTTCATGGATTGCCAGAATCTATTGTTTCTGATCGAGATACTCGTTTTCTGAGTCACTTTTGGCTGAGTTTGTGGAAAATGGTGGGAACGAAGTTGAATTTCAGCAGTGCTTATCATCCACAAACCGATGGGCAGACGGAAGTTGTTAACAGGTCATTGGGTAATTTGTTGCGTTGCCTTGTACAGGATAATTTGAGAAGTTGGGACCTGAAGCTATGCCAGGCAGAATTTGCTCACAATCATGCAGTAAATCGAAGCACAGGATTCAGTCCGTTTCAGATTGTTTATTCAAATTTACCTAGGGGACCGTTGGA
Organism: Allium cepa; assembly: GCA_030765085.1. NCBI lineage: Eukaryota > Viridiplantae > Streptophyta > Magnoliopsida > Asparagales > Amaryllidaceae > Allium > Allium cepa. Next base: position 314,816,113 of record CM060937.1, read on the forward strand.
TTTAGCAGTTGTACCACAGTCGAAGGGAACAGTTAAACGAGCTGCTGATTTTGTTGATGAGCTGAATGAATGTCATAAAATCGTTCAGGAACGATTGGAGAAATCGAATGAGAAATATAAGAAGTTTGCAGATTCGAAACGACGAAATGTTGAATTTAAAGAAGGTGATTTGGTTTATGCTGTATTGACAAAGGATCGTTTTCCGGTGGGTGCTTATAACAAGTTGAAGGCACGAAAAATTGGTCCTGTTGAAGTTTTGCAGAAAATCAATGAGAATGCTTATCGATTAAAGTTACCAGATGACGTTTATACTTCTGATGTTTTTAACGTCAAACATTTAATTCCATATCACGGCGGTGAGATTGTTGAGAAAGAATTTACAAATTCGAGGTCGAATTTTTCTCAACCAGGGGAGGATGATGCAGCTCAGAACAGAGAAGAAATGCAACCAAAATTTCTAACAAAGATGAGTCGTACACGACTCATAGGGGGGTTAAGTCGTTCACGACTTAGGAGGGCTGGATTAAGTCGTTTCCGACTTAATGGAACACGGGTTAACATTGCCCTAGGACATGTAAAGGAAGCTACGGAGTTAAGTCGGCTGAAAGTGATAAGTCGTTGCCGACTTAGGGGAGATTGCTCACGACCTAAAGAAATGATTCTAAGTCGCCCGCGACTTAACTGGAGACTCGAAGGAACACGAGGGAAAGAGACACAAGCTTATGAAGGAAGTCTGAGTCGTTTACTTTGAGTCGGTCCTATTGAGTCGTGACGTATTTAGGTCGTTACCGACCTAGGGGTCGTGTGTGTTGTATTGTAGGTCGTTACCGACCTATGGATGTTGTGAGATATATGGTATTAAGTAGTGTGCGACCTATGGGTTGAGTCGGCAAGACTTGAGTCGGTCATATAGGTAATGTGTTAGGTCGTTAACGACTTAGCATGAGTCGGTGGTAACTTGTTCTGTTGTGGGTCTTGTATACAGTTAAGTCGGCGTGTGTTGTATATAGTTAAGTCGGCGTGTTTTGTAATAAGTTGAGTCGGCGTGTTTTGTAAAGGGGTTGAGTCGTTATAGGATAAGTCGGTGCCGACCTAAGGGTGTTGAGTCGGTCACGAGTTAAGAGACGGTTGTAAAATACTATAAATAGGGAGTGTGTTGTACATTTTTTAGTTGTTGAATATTGAATAAATTTCCTTTTGTTAGCTTTGTGCTTTCATACCAATTGGTAGTTGAGTGTAATCTCCTATCTCCTCTTTCGGATAATCGAGTGCGCTCGATTCAACGATTGCAGAAGCCGATTCACGGTATCTAGTGCGCTAGATCAACGTCCGAAGAATCGTAGATCTTCTTTCTCGGTATCGTGCGCGATCAACGAGACGAAGATAGCTAGAATCCGGTATCTTCTGATCAACGGATTTGGGCCTTGCAGTATTATCAACTCACCGATTGCTACATTACATCGATTGAAGTTTATTTCCGAATTATCCGCTGCGTCACCTTTGGAATAACATTTATAAATAGGTTGCTGAATAAAAAAAAAAAAAAAACTTGAGTCGACGTCTTTGTTTACAATAAGGTTTATACATATAGTATCGACATGCTCAGGTTTAAGTATATATAGTATTTTTATAATATAAAGTTTATTTAGTTATATAAGCCTATACAGTTTTAGATTTTTAATAAGTATGAGTTTTGTTTTTTTTCTTTCATAGTTTGTGTTTACAGTTTTAATATTTCAAAGTTTGTTTTGTTTATAGTTTTATGTTTGCAGTTATTGTTATAGAATAAAGAATTTTTAAGTTGTTTTATTTTTCTTGTTTTTGTTTTTATATATTTTTAAGAGTATGCGATTTTGGTTATATGTATTGATTTAAGTATTTGTTTTAAAATATATAATGTGTATAGATGTAAGTTTATATTATAAATAAGTATTATATATATTATATTATAAAGCTAGTAACCAATCTTATTTATTTATTTATTTCATATATATACATATTGCTGTCGTGTGTTCTAATATATATATAATATGTTTATAATTCCAGTCTGCATTTATGTTGTTAAAAAAAAACTCGCATAGATACATTTTTTGTATGTTGCATGATTTTGAACAGTTTTTATATACATGGTTTCAAATATACATGGTTTAGTTTATGTAAACTTTCAAGGAGATAACTTTGGATATGCATTAAGTTTTAAATGTACATAAATCTCAAAAATGTGCAATTTGGGTTTCGAAGTTTATTAATTAATAATTTTTTTTTTAAATATTCTTTAATATATGTTTGTAAAAATTGGGGTTAGAGAAAGTTATTTTATATATATATATATATATATATATATACAACATATGTTTTGTTCTAATGGTGTTAAAGTTAAATTAGTAATTTGAAATAATATATATATATATATATATCTTATTTTAAATATATGGTTAAAAATTTGGTTTTTGAGCAATTTATAACATATATTTTGTTTCAAACTGTATCAAGATAGTTCTGATTCATTTTATCAATTCCTTTTGATCAGCTTGGTTGTCCATTCGAATTCGTGCCAATTTTGACTTGCTTTGAAAATCGTCAATTGGATCAGTCATTTCGCAATTCAAATCATAGCTTGTTATGTTGTCTATCTCCTCTCTCGCCTCGAAAGGTGAGCAATCACTCACGATTAACGTTCTTCTATTTATTATATTTGATTTCAATTGAAATGACAATTGAAATAAAAATGTTGTAGTTGTTTTGTTATATATGCTATTATATGAAATTGTTCACCTGCGGGATATGACACCATATCCTGTTGTTATATTTTATTGTTATTGATGATATATGCCTGTTGTTATTATTATTTTCATATCTGTTATCACTCTGCAAGTTCCCTGTTAGTATAGAAATCACTATGGGTTGAAATGATAAACCCAAGCGATTTTCATTTAATTGAATTTGTGATTACGGGTTGAAATGCTATCCACCCGTATACATTTAGTGTACGGATTGAAATGATAAATCTCCGTAACACTTGACCCTAAGATAAGAAATATATGCAGACACCGTTGGTCCATATATGAATATTTTGAAATTTTATTCATTGTTTTGGAAAGAGATATGGTCTTATTAAATGTTAAATCTTGAATTTTAATATATAAAGGGTAGTGATACATATAGATTTAATGATATTTAATTTAGTCAAAAGTTGATTTAATACATAAATTATGTTAAATATTTATGAAAATTTTATTCCAAATAGATTTTCTAAAATTAACTAAGATTGGGAGATAAATGTGGGTTTATTTAAGACGGTATTTAAATAAGGATTTATTTAATTAAATCAATTTGAAATTTTTGAATGGGAAATTTAAAGGTATGATTTTATCATTGGATTTTGATTTAAGTGATAAATGAATATTTCACGTTTAATAAATTAAAGGAAATTTTTAGTAAAATGTAATATAAGGTTACTTAAATGATATTGAATCTAATGAAAGCGTATTTGAAGACTAAAATAATAACAAGGTAAATCGAGATCGATATGGAACTGTTAAAGTGAACATTTAAATATTTAACTTTAAACTATATTGAAGTTTAAACGGGTAAATTTGAGATTCAGATCTGTATTTGAAATCAATGTAGTTGAATTTGTTATTTTGAAACTAAATTGAATTAAAGTGAAAATTTAGGTCGAACCAAATTTTGAATGTATTTAGAAAACTAAATTGAATAAAATTTAGTTTGAATGTTTAATATTTAAAGGTTTTGAAATATTGAAATGAAAAGGGTATTTTGTGATTTCAAAACCGGAATTTGAGATTCACAAAATTTTGAAATGGTTATTTTAGGAATTGAGTTGAATTTTAAAGTGATAAATTGAGATTGAATTTAATGTGTAAGGGAAGGTCGGGTTGATGTTGAAGGATTCGCTAAGTAAAGGAATTGAATATACTTCACTTTATAAATTATTTAATCTATATAATATTTTGGGAAATATAGAGATATTTGAAGTGAAAATGATATTTGGTTTTGAAATATAAATTTGAAATGACCTCGGGGTTATAGTGTATATTTCTACCTTGTAGATAGTTCCATGGACCCTTAGAGGATGGTTATCCCAACATCCTTTAAGTTATTTGTATTTCAGTTGATATTTCACTTGAGTTGGATTTATTTATATAAGAATGCTAATCCTGACTCGAGTGTTTTGTGTTTTGCTTTACGCTCGGGTCAGACCGAGTGATACAGCATTAGAGATTCACCTTTAGAGTTCAGAGTTTCATTTGGAGATCCAACTATCGACTCAGATTCCAGCCCTTCCAGTTGATTGGTTCAGAGAAGTCATCTGTTGCAATGGAGACTTCACTGCATTTGAACTATTCGGTTGTATTTTATTTCTAACTTTAATGTATATAGTAGCTTCATGAACTACTATTTTTATCTATTCCGCTGCATCATATTACTCTGTGTCTGTGATCTGTGATTGATTTATTTATTGTATATGTTACGTTTTGCCAAATTTAAATTAACAATTCGGTATTTTGAATTATTCAAATCGGACATGTATGGTTTTATTGTCGATTTGAATGGTCCAAGATAGCGGGTCGTTACAGGCGAGGAACTAGAGCGAATAAATTGCCTCGTCTCCAACTCAGATAATTGTTTACGCATCTCCTCATTTTCCTTATTGGACATGCGATAAGGAGGACGAGTAATAGGTTGAGCTCCAGAAGCAAGATTAATTCTGAACTCAATTGCTCGTTTAGGTGGTAAACCTAAAACGGGCTCGAATATGTCGGAAAATTCACGAACAACGTGAATACGAGAAATAATATCATCTTCATCATCATCATCGTCATCACGAGGATTTAAAGAATATAAAGATCCCACCAAACATGATTCTGAACCTTTAAGATTAACAGAAATCTGTTTAACAGATAGTGGATGTCGGAGATGAATAGTCCGCTCAGGACATAGGATATGGGCTTGATAACGGTTAAGCCAATCCATTCCCAAAATTATTCCAAAGCCTAAGTAACGCATGACATGCAAATCGGCTAGGAAAGAAAAATCACATAAAATAATCTCCATATCTTTACAAAGCAAACTAAGAGTTGCGGATCCACCAACAGGATTCGCAATTTTTAAAGAAGTCATCAATGCAGTAACACTTAAGGAAAAAGTGTCTACCAGTTCCTTTGATATAAAAGAATGGGATACACCCGTATCAAAGAGAACTCTAATAGGTTGATCATGAAATAAAATAATACCATCAAGAATGGAATGAGAAATACCTTGGCCACGAGATGTGTTGCCAGGGGCTTGAGCCACATTTAACTTTCCCTCATTCCTGCTTTTACGTTTGAGGCATTGATGTATAAAGTGATCTGGGCTCTTACAATAGCGACAAGATTTGGGCTTTGAGCACTTGTTCACAAAATGATCCTCAGCGCCACAGTTGAAGCATCTCGCAATATCGGGAGAAGGAGCCTTTGCAGCAGGAGTTGCTTGTTTACCCTTCTTATTGGGATAAGGGCCTTTGAATTTGTTGGGCCTCTTTTTGTTATTGAAATTGGGTTTGGAAGCTACTACCTCCACCTCACTTTCTTTATCAGCCTCTTCAAGACGAAGAGCGATATCTATAAGTTGATCAAATGCAACTTCTAGTTTTAGGAGTAGTGGCTTCTTAAGATTCTTATTTAAGCCATAAACGAACCTCTGGTTCTTCTTTAGTGGAGTATTTATATACTCGACCCCATATTTGGAAAGGGATTCGAATGATGCGACGTAGTCCGCCACAGAAGACTGACCTTGAACAAGGTCAATAAATCGCCGAGCCAAAGTTACCTTTTCAGCCTCGGGCACGAATTTCGATTCGAAGCGTTCCCGGAAGTGCTCCCAGGTGAGATCCGCTTCATCAATTTCTGAGATTAACAGCTCATACCAATCCAATGCTCTTTCTTGGAGCACGCTGGAAGCCACCTGGACTCGATGGAGGTCAATGAGGTTCATGCGAGAGAAGATTCTATCGCACGTTCTGAGCCAAGCCTGGACCCCAATGATAGTTTCAGAGCCTTTAAACGGCCTCCCACCCAGGTTGGTGTAATCATTGCACAATCGTGCAAACCCCGACTTTGGGTGGGTAGGTGCCGGATTAGCTCCAGCTGCCTGAGCGTTCGTTACTAAATCAAGTAACTGTTGATTAGTCATAAAAACTCCATCCGGTGGTGGAGCACTAGATGATCCAGCTCTGGGACGACCTGGTTTAGACATTCTCTTCCTTTGGAAAGAAAGAAGAGAAAGAAAATAGTTATTCACCAAATGAATATCAAACATTCTTGACAGGTGAAATAAGGAATCATAAAAGAAATAGGATGAATCGGTTTGAAAACCCGAACAAAATCCTAAAGCAAGACTCCTAAGGTGGACTTAGGACGATGATCCTTGTCAAGTTATTCTACATTGTTCCGAAGTTTGGCTCCGATACCAAGCTGTGACGCCCCACCTCTATACCCACGCTAGCCAAGAACACTACGGAGTAGTGCTGTCAACTAGCACGGAGAATAAGGCTGTTGAGGAGCGACCATCCATGTAATTGCTTATCACACGATGGCTATAAATAATCTTCGGAAACAAACATAGAAATAAGCATAACGCAAATCAGTCACAGACATCCATATCACAAAGGCGGAAGAAGATATGAATATATATCTAACACATGAAAGTGTACATCAGAGTAGTGGTCAGTAAGATCCACAATAATACAAAAGAATAGCAACACGTGCTATACAAAAGAATACAACTATGAGTCTATATCTCAAGTGTATACAACAAAAACTGCTAATCTAAACAGTTAGCCAAAAGTCAGAGTGATGAATCCCTGGGAAGAAGTCAAGCAGAAGCACCTGTAACATCTCGGTCTGACCCGAGTATTATTTAAGAAAATAATAAACGGATCAGTCTAGCTATAAATATCAGATGACATGATATAACATAAAAGATATGGCATTAACATAAAATATCCATAATGACATACCACTATAAGTATGTAAATAATGATCAACAGAAGATCAGTCAATAAGAGATAATCAATATCACAAGAATCTTCTCAAAGATTCGGAAAGGGCATCATACCCCAAACTTGTACTCATGACAAGTCAATGACATAAATTCTAGAAATCAATGCAAGAAGTCCAGAAATCATAGAAAAGAGAAAGAGGCCTATCACATGACGGTCCGAAGACCAAGGGGAGCTACCCCACATGTGTGAATGGAATCACACAGATTAAGGTCCAGACTAACCAAAAAGCAAAAAGGTATGTGTGAGTGGAATCACACAAGTGGTGTCTAGTCTAACCTCGCAACAAGAGACATCGCACAGTTGCTAGTCTAAATCATCAGAATGATCGTCATGATCAACGAGAAGTGTCAATTACACTAAGCTAGTAAATATAGAAGTTTAGCTTCATGTCCCATAACCACTTGCTTAACTTAAATATTTACGAACAAACTGTAAATCTTCACTAATAAAATTGTCACAAGAGGTTCAATCGAACAAGTCCAAGAATTAACCGACGAAGTGAACGCAAGTGTTTCATACCACTTGTTTTACTAAGTCGTTTAATTAGATTTCTCATCCAAGTGAGGTAAAGGTTTGTATATACTAATAGATTGGAAAACGGTTTAAGAAAAGAGCTTAGTTATTAAAAATAGAGTTGAAATTGTTTGTTAAAAGAGTTTTGATATTTACTACTAGTATTGAAACCTTTATATTATAAAGTGACAAAACACAGAAGCAATTGTAGAAACAATCAGTCACAAAGATCGCATACGGAGATGTGAATAAAATCCAAGGAAATCAGCTCAATGTTTTTCAGATAAGATCCCCTACGGAGGGGGGTCCAGGGGGGTGGCAACCCCCCAAGGTGGGGTGCGGGGGCAACGCCACCGCTTACGGTGTTCGACCTGCCCGGTCAGGTCGGGGGGGTCCAGGGGGCAGCGCCCCCAGCGGGGTGCGGGGCAGCGCCCCGACAAAATGGTACGACCTAAGTGAAGGCAAGAGGCCTACGACCTAAAGCAAAATTAGGTCTAATGACCTAAGGGTTCACGCGACCTAACACAATGGCTGAGCGACCTAACTAAGTGCGCGACCTAGTGGGTAAGGAGGTCGAGCGACCTAAAGTTCTTTGCGACCTAACGAGGTAGAGGGGACACGCGACCTAAAGGTACGCGACCTAAGAAAGCACGCGACCTATCGGCAACAAGGATTGAGCGACCTAACTTTTCCGCGACCTATAAATGTCACGACCTAAGGCCACAACGACCTAAGAAATAAAGGAGCCAAGCGACCTATAAGAAGCAGCGACCTAAGTAGAAACGAGGCCCAACGACCTAGGGGTTAGGTCATGCGAGTTAAGAAGGTCAGCGACCTAACAAAGACACGCGACCTAATAAAGAAACGCGACCTAAAGGCACGCGACCTAGCGACTTAAAAGGCGAGCGACCTAAGTGTTACGACCTAAGAGTCGAACGACCTAGCGTGGAAGCGGGCTAAAAGCCAAACGACCTAACGACCTAAGGTCATACGACCTAGCGACCTAAAGCCATACGACCTAGCGACCTAAGGTCCATACGACCTACGACCTAAGGTCCATACGACCTACGACCTAAGGTCCAACGACCTAATTCCGAAGCTAACGACCTAACGCTGCAGGAGGAATTTAAGGCCAGAAACGACTTACGACCTACGCCACCAACTCACGAGCGACCTAAGTACTAGGTCGTGAACGACCTAACTCCAAACACACGAAAAGTGGCCAGAACGATCTAGGAGCTATCTCGTACGCGACCTACGACCTAAGATCCACACGACCTAACTCCGAATGACCTAAAATGGCCAGAACGACCTAAATGCAGAAATTTCGCCAAAACGCCAAAAATCGGAGTTTTTCGTTAATCCAATCCAAACCAAAAGCAAATATGCATGCTAAAGTGATAGGGAATCATTCCCACCAACCCATGATAGTTATAGACAAGAATGTGAGTTAAAAATCTCACCTTTGCACTAAAATTTATGAAGATGAAGCTTGAAAGCAAGGAGAAGCAAGGAGAAGCAATACAAAGCTTGAATCCAATATCTTCTACTTGAATTTGGAGTTGAATGTTGGATTTGCAATTGAATTTGTGCTTGGAGTTTTAATTTCCCATTCTCTTCACCATTAATGCCCAAGCTTGAGTTAGTTAGGAAATTTATGAAGAGTGAGGAGAAGAGGGTTGGAACTTGGGCTTAATAGGCTAAACTAACCCAAAGTCCAAAGCGGGAAAAGTTAGTGAAATTTCGCTAACTTCAAACCTATCGAAGTTTATACTTAAAAAAGTTGTAAACGGCATTTCGAACTCAATGGAAGTGGTCTCGAGTCCTAATTTGACCGTTTGCAAAAAGTAGCTTTTCGGACCAAAATTCGATTAACGATTTAATATTTAAATAAAATATATAAATATAAACTCGATAAATATGCGGGTTGTTACATTTTAACTGCCTCTTAATTTCCATTTATAAGTCTTAATACCCTAAATTTGACACTTCTAACATGGCATTACTTCTCATATTAAATGTAACTTTTATTTAGTGTATTAACATTTATTTCAATTTAAATTCCATCAACCAATTAAACATGTAACTTATAACTTTTGCTTACCATTCAAAATATTACACCCATGGTCATATTCTGAATGGAGTTAGCATTAAATATCAAAACTTACCTAAATTTACATTAAGAAAATATTTAATACTAGATCTCCAATTTATTTTAATGGAATCAATATATCTTTCTTTATATACTTTGCGTATAAATATCTTAATTACCAAATTTCAACTTATTCCTCAAATCCCCCAAATAACGTTATCAACATAAATTAATATTAAATGCTTCACATTTATTCCTCCACGTTCAAATTTGTTCTAACCAAATATATATTAATGTTATCCCTTATGGTTATTTATTTATTCACTTATTATTGCAAATGTCTACTAATTTGATTTCAGGTACAATACCTACACTATTATATTCGAAAGGTTTATTCATATAAAAATCAAAGGCTTAAATTACCATTGGTTAATTAGCGTTCATTTCCATACACATTTATCACTCTTTATCATTACAACTAAATTTTTATTACAAAATTCTAATAAATAACTAAATTAAATCGTCTAAATTTCCGGGTCGTTACACTCTCCCCCACTCAAAACTTCGTCCCCGAAAAGGGGAAAGAAGGGAAAAGAAGAATTTCGAAATCGATATCATATTTAAATATTATATTTATAAAAATTTAAATTTACAAAATTAGTTAATTTAGCTAAAATATACAAATTTATATAAAGTGAAATATTTAAGTGGTTTAAACCATTAATCAACCAATCAATACAACAACCATCAACTTTACAAACATCATACATACACAAGACAAAGCAACCATTTAATACAACAAACAAATAGTTGTTCGGGTTCAAAACTTGCAATTGTATGGAATGAAAATAACTATCAAGTGCATCCTTTACTCTACAGTCTTAGATGGAACAACGATAGATTATTTATTCATCCAACAATTTCAAATTCTCTTACCCAACCAACCATAAGTCAAACAATAACAATTCAAACCAACAACCAAATTAACTTATTATACATTTATTTCATGCTTTAGTTGTTTAATTTCTTTTCGTTCATTTATTGAGTGATTCCTTCATTACTTACAATTTTCATTTTTCATTTATTACAATATTCATTATATTTGCATTCCGTTTTATTTACTTAAGTTTATAATCATCTATTTATAATACTTAAAATTTCCAATTTAACTTAAGTTTATTCTTATTAATTCCATTCATACTTTTTTTTTGTTTGATTTCTTTTTCATTCATATAATGGTTTATCTTTTTATTTTACATTTTTTTCTTACAATTTTCATTTATCCATATATGCAAATTTCTTTTATTTGCATTACATTCATTTATTTATTGCTTAATTTTTTATTATATTTAATTATAGTAATCCTTTTTATTACACTTAAATTCTTAACCTTATAACATCCATTCTTATAGGTAAAGGATTTTATTAATTCTTTGACTAGGGTTTGCAGTCATTTATTTATGTTACCTACTTTCCATTATATTCAACTAGTAGCATTTATATCATACTTAAGTTTATAACCCTACACATCAATCCTTATTTATTAAAGAATTTCATTTTATTTACTTGAGTTTTAAAATCACCTATTTATAATACTTACCTTTAATTTTGGTAAAATTTCAATTTATAACCTAAGTTTATAACATTAAATTCTCATTTATAATAGCAATACATTTAATACTTCATTATTTCCAAAATTTCTACTTGTATAATATTCTATCCCAATTTCTTATTTAACATTTCAACTTTTCATATTTGGTAAGTTATTTATGTTAAAGAAAATGCAAATGAACTTATACAAGTTTTATCTCATTTTTTAATTAAATTTAATGTTCACAATATTATTCCTTGTCTCATATGTTACAAATTCAAATTTCCCTTTATAACTTTGCATTAAATCTCTTACCTAAATTGGGGGTTTCAATTTATTAATCACTTACCTTTTATTTTGCTACAATAATTTAAATAATTAATTAATGGAAATTTAAGAATTAAATTCCGAGTTAAATTTCAAATTATTTTGAAATAATAGATAAATATTTTTTATAACTTATATACCTCTAGTTTTATTTAAAACAATTAAAAATTTAGATATTTTCAAAATAAAGCTGCAGTAGAATAACTACAGTGGCCTTTCCTCTTCGAAACTCGAAAATAGAAGTCGATGATGCGGCCGCCATCACCGAAATTATTTTCCAACGACAGAGAGGAAAGTTCATAACTTATTTTCTCCAAAATCTTCTTTAAAACAATTCTTCCGAATTATAATGAAATATTTATATCGGAAAATATTTATAAACAATATTATTATATTTCAAAATCCTTTGAAAGCAAATTTTCAAAAATCCCAGACTTAAGTCCTAAAATTTCCAACTTTCATTGATTTTAATTTCAATCTCATTTTACCTATTATTTAAAATTTATTCCTAACAACCAATCTATTGCAACCAAAATATATATATAGATTGAAAAATTTATTTTATATATAGAAAATATAATACGAAAAATTATTTCATTCACCTATATTAAAAACAAATATTATGTCGGTCTGTCCTATTTAGTGTTTAGAAACCCCTATTGATGTCACAGTGTCCCATGCATCAACCAGAATTTATAAATACAAAACGGAACAGATTAACACAATATTAAAACTTTTTATAACACTAACAAGTACGCTCTCTCATATACATACACTCAGCGACTCCCATAGGGTATTACTACCCTATTAACAAAGAGTCAAACCCCACAAAGCTAAGGTTTATCGCTAAACCAAAGCTTTGATACCAGATGTAACGTCCCGCATTTCTGCACGCTTCAAATTGACACACATGCCGATTCAAACCATACGGAAGGGCGGATTGTTATGGGGTAAATAAGAAAAACAGAGAAGAAATAAACAAAATAGAATCTCACAGCGGAAGGATAAAATATAATAATAAAATATACAGTTTATAAAACTGTTTACAAACATTTATATAATACATATCAGAGTTACACATACCAATAACAATGCAACGGAACAGTGTGTAGTGCACTAGTTTAAATAAATAATAATATATACGTCTTCGTCTTCGTCCTCCAGAGCTAAATCTTCAAATCCTGAAACGCTCGGATTGACCCGAGCGAATTGAAAAGACAAAACACTCGAGTCAGAACTAAAAGATTTTATGTGAGTTAAATTAACAGAATAATTATGAGTGCAGTAACTCAAGAGATGCTCGGGATTTACATCTCCTAAGGATCCATTAAACTATTTACTATGTAGTATATTGCGCTATTATAATAGTGTCTATTTGTAAAATAAACTTACTTTTAAATAGCGTTAAGGGGTTACCCATATAGCCTTAACACAGAATATATTCCCATAGTCTATACAGTACCGTAATCTCCCTCGTACTGGGCGTCGTCAGAGGGCACTCCATAGGTATGGTACAAAACAAAATCGTATAAGGCGCGCTAGGGTAGGTGACATGGCACAACTAGGCAATGCCTGGGTAGATATACCAATTATGCTTCCGGGAAATTGGAAATGCGCAGCGTGCAGCTACCGCCCACCTCGAACAAACTCCCCACATCAAAGATATCAAAAGTGAAGGTGGCCACCGAAAAATCCAAAGTCAGAGTATAGTATCGAAGGGAAGTGTCCGATCAGAGGTGCTACCTCATTAACCCGTCAATCGTTCCTGTTTTAGCCACCTTGTTCCAACTCACGGGAGTTGGGTCCACGTATTTACCTTACAGGAAACATCGCCACCAACCTACTTCATTCTGGAATCTCCACCGCGTACACGGTTAGTCAAAGTGGTTTTCGGTATCGACAGAGAGTATGTCCATATCCGATCCCGGTCTCTTTGCCAACCAATCGTTATTATAACACCGCGGTTATTTTTAAAAAAAATTATACTTTTAAAACCATAATAAAATATCAATTTAAAACCCATATAAACCCGATATCATTTATTCTTAAAACCCCAAATCAATACGATATCATTTATTTTCCAATATATATTCTTTCCAAAATCATAGGGTTTCCAAAGAAAAATATTTAGAAATCAAACTCTTGAACATAATATTTCCAAATTATACTACCTTGAAAAACATAGCTTTGAAACAAATTTCCATCTCTTAAATGGTTAAATATTAAACCACTTTTATAAAACAAAATAGCTTCCTTACATTTCACAAATCAATTCCAAATATCGATTTAAACTTCCAAATACCATTTCAATTCTTATGTTTCAAAGCTTTAAATATTTCACCATTTCAAAAACAACTCATTTGACAAACACATATATATCAAAATTCAATTACTTATTATTTAGACTCGAAATGTTTACTTAATGAATTCAATATAATCTAAGTAAAACCTTTATCTTCACATAACTGGATATTCTTTCAATTTATTATATATTCATTTAAATCAACCTGATATTCATTTAAAGCACTTTACACAAAATCAAGTTGTAAATCATATCCTTTAAAAAGTCTAACTTTTTATTAAATTCCAATTTAACTTAATATTCATCTTCAACCTTATTCTCTTTTAAGTCATTAAAACTCTAGAATTTAAATTTCAAATAAATGCTTGATCTCAAAAAACCAAACTTTATTTTATACTTCAAATCCATTTTATACGAAGTTTAAAACCCGGAATTTACTATATATAAATAACCTTTATTAATAACCAAATCAAAACCCATAAACCATATATATAGCTTTACAAACCATATAAATCATTTCAAAAATAATTTTATATATATACCGCGGTGCCTGTATAAAATTTTCTGCCCTATGGTCAAGTGATACGGATGTTTATCATTTCAGTCCGCAATTTAAAATAAAATGCGGTTGTATATCATTTCAAATCGCAATCCCGAATGAATGAAATGCATAGCAACTTGCAATTAATAAAATAAATCATCCATTCATCCATCAAATCATACATCTATTTATAACAGTCATCATCCAATTTCAAACAATCATCAATATATAACAGGTGATAAATAATGGTATCAATTATCAGTTTATACTCAAAATAAATTTAATAACTGTTAATTAGCAGCTTATATGCAAAAATAAACGTAAACTTAACTGGCAGTTAAAATGAAATAAAATTTAACATAACTATGCCTGGCAGTTAATATGAAATAAATAAATTCTAACTATCAAATTTATATGTAATAAATAAATAAATTTATAGTTATATTAAATACATGCGTTTAAACAGAAATAGTGAATAAAACATGGCAAACAGTCATAAAAAAATTTCTACCCATATCTAAAATTAATTTAACAAACACAAGAAATTTTAGAAATTGTGAGTGGGTTAAAACACTCACCTTTTGAATTTAAATCGAATTTAAATCCGATTTAAACCCAAAAATTTCGACGGTGTCCAAAATGGTCCACTAGTTCCAAACTGTGCGAAATTTAATTACGATCCTAACAAAAAAAGTTTCGCGTGAATCCGAGGTCGTATGAAAAAGTTATGCGATTTAAACGTTTTGAAAATCAAAATAAATTATAAAACAAAGCAAACCTTAATTAAATACTCGCCTCGTCACTATCATCTTCCACGCGCTTTGGCTACAGGAGCACGCGAATATGTTTCTAGACCGAACCCTAAATGAAAAACGAACATCACCTGTAGATTGTGTATTCTGAGAACTCCAACATATAATTTTTCTGGAATTTTTAGAGGAGTTTGAATTTTGATTTTTATTTGGATTGATGCTGGATCTAGAAATTGTCTGTTGCCATTGAAGAAGAGAAGAAGTTGAAGAAGAGACTATACAGAGGAATGAAGATGGAGGCTAGGGTTTCACCGCCTATTTATAGATAGATCGCAAAAGAATAGGTGTGTACGAATTTTAACGTGCAAACGGAAGTGGTCCCAAAAGATAAATAATATTAATTTCACACGTTACGGATTTAAGAAATAAATAAATTCCTTACCATTTACATTTTATTTTAAACGTATTTACAAATGTAAATCTAGACGTTTCGTTTACGTTTCAAAATATATCCACCATTTTATTAATTTCCAAATTGATCTAAACAAATTCAGATGTACATTAAAAGCTGATAAGTCTATCCATTGCAGTGTTAATTTCTCCACTTCCTTATATTAAGAAATTATAAATTAAATTTTCAAAAACCTATTTTTTTTTATTTTCAAACTTTTATATTCTCATCTTTTACCAATAATAAGGATACACTAACATTTGTTCATGGTTTCACCT
Organism: Allium cepa; assembly: GCA_030765085.1. Lineage (NCBI taxonomy): Eukaryota > Viridiplantae > Streptophyta > Magnoliopsida > Asparagales > Amaryllidaceae > Allium > Allium cepa. Next base: position 314,832,029 of record CM060937.1, read on the forward strand.
TATTATCCTCAAATTCCATTTTAATTTGCAAAAATTGCAATTGTTGAATTTTGATACTTTAACTAAATTTATACATCTTGCTTTCTATACTATAAATAAACCAGTGGTCCTATTTTATATAAAATTAGCAAAATTTCATCTTATAAAATTAACCTCCTTAAATTACAAAACAAAATCTACGCTAACTGCACAATTCAAGTCAATTAATTGTAATTGATTTCCCATAAATTGTTATAAATAAAATTTGAAATCTTCATAACTTCGTTTATTGATTTACAATTGTACATTTAGATGCTTTATTTATAAGTTTCAATATAATTTCATTAAATTTCAAATTCATAAATAATTTCCATTCTTATTTAAATTTCAAATTAACGTAATAATTATCTTAGATTCTTATTCATTCACAATAGATTTAACTATTGTAAATCGACTAAGTTTACCTACTATAAAATCCACATTTCTATGTATATATAGTTTTGAATTCCATACTATACATATTTTATTAATATTTCGCAAATACATAAATTGGTATTGCACTGTTACTTAAATACATAGCCTATACCAATCACCAATTAAATGGGTTACCAAATTTTTGGATTGGTTAATAATTACTAATTATTGCTTCATTTCTTAATTATACATTTGCATGGGTTATGCTTGTCTAATTATATTCCCATATTAATAAATGTTTCCAACCAACAATAACCTTTCCTTAGTTCCACCCTTTTTACCAAATATTTCTCCTGCAAATAATTCATTTTCCTATACATACTTTCATTTACACTTAAACTAATTATACCTCTCTATTTTTTTCTCAACCAATTACAATGGTTTAACAAATAAATTTTCAGTTGATAGATTCATAAGTTCAAATGTTTACCTTATTTCAAAATCAACTAAATTTTGAAATCATAACACAGACTCCAAATCTTATTTATAAAAATCTCCACCTATAAGCTACAAATAACAATGAATGTTGCATTTGATTAAGATTCTAATTCACTAAATTTATCCACCATGTTAATTAATGTTTTTTTTTCTCTTCTTCTTTATTATATTCAATTTAGCAATCTATTAAACATGGTATTATATTCCATGTAAATGTACATTAAATTACATTAATTGAATGAGCTAAGTATATACCTTCTAATATCTACCCGTCTTGACTTAATCCCAAATAACATACAAATTAAACTACCTTAAATTTTCAATTAACTCTATCATTACTTTTTATATTAATAATAGGTTAATTGAATCAGTTTTTACAATTCAACTTTAACTAATTGCAATTTATGTCAGTTTGGATTACTTGGTAACTTTAGAATCCTTTAAACAACTTCCTACATTAATTTATTATAGAAAAATTCAAAATTTACAATATTAACGTACAACTCCAATTTATGCAAAGATTAAAACTTAAGTTTTCAAGGAATTTATTTATTTAGGTTTAAATCCCGTTATCCCCAAAATTGTCATCTCATGTATACAATCCACATTGTTTTGTATTTATTCCATTCACCTCTTTAGTTATAGCGTAAATTTCTCATAAATACACATTAAAATCCACTAAATTTTAATTGCCTCTTAATTTCCATTTATAAATCTTAATACCCTAAATTTGACACTTCTAACATGGTATTACTCCTCATATTAAATGTAACTTTTATTTAGTGTATTAACATTTATTTCAATTTAAATTCCATCAACCAATTAAACATGTAACTTATAACTATTGCTTACCGTTCAATATATTACACCCATGGTCATATTCTGAATGGAGTTAGCATTAAATATCAAAACTTACCTAAATTTACATTAAGAAAATATTTAATACTAGATCTCCAATTTATTTTAGTGGAATCAATATATCTTTCTTTATATACTTTGCGTATAAATATCTTAATTGCCAAATTTCAACTTATTCCTCAAATCCCCCAAATAACGTTATCAACATAAATTAATATTAAATGCTTCACATTTATTCCTCTACGTTCAAATTTGTTCTAACCAAATATATATTAATACTGTCCCTTATGGTTATTTATTTATTCACTTATTATTGCAAATGTCTACTAATTTGATTTCAGGTACAATACCTACACTATTATATTCGAAAGATTTATTCATATAAAAATCAAAGGCTTAAATTACCATTGGTAAATTAGCGTTCATTTCCATATACATTTATCACTCTTTATCATTACTACTAAATTTTTATTACAAAATTCTAATAAATAACTAAATTAAATCGTCTAAATTTCCAGGTCGTTACAAAAACGATCGATTTTAAATTAAATCGATTAAAATAGTTTTAAGCGTTTTGGGCTGCCAGGGTCAAACGACAACTCCAATTGCTACGAAAATTGAAATCCGATAATAACTAACTATTACGAATCCAATGGAACTGGTTTCGTCGAATTCCGAGACTGTGCCTCGGAAGGCTATTTTTAAATTCAATTTGAACGATATATTTTTTTAAAATTGAACAAATTCCTTTAAATTAAATTTTCAATCCTTCTATTATCTCTAGTATTATCATTATAAATTTAATAAGTCTTCAAATTATTTAAACAGGCTTAGAAATTTCAGATTCAACAATTTACCAAGTTTCAATTATAAAAAAATTCAATATTTAAACTATGCAATTCATTGATTTCGTTATCGAGTAAATATTGATATCTTGAATTCAAGTTAAAATTAACTTTTAACTATTTTAAAAACAACTAATTATTTCAATTTAATTCTTTATAATTTCCGGGTCGTCACATTCCTCCCCCCTTAAAAGAATTTCGTCCCCGAAATTACTAGTTAGGAAGAATGGTTCAATACCCGTTTACTTTTCCCAAAAGTCACAATTAAAGACCCACTATCTTTAACCAACTTCTCAAAACCTTCTATAGCTTTCACGCAATACCATTTTTCTCACTTCTTTAAATTTCAATTTAAAAACTAAATTTTGATTTATCAAAATTTTCTCAAAAATTTTTCTAACTCTCTAAATTTTCAAAAAATTTCGCCAGCGTCTCCTTTGCGCGGCTAGCTCGGTACAACTACAAAAGGCCTCTATGGGCTCCCAAATACCAAAAAGAAAACAAAAGCCAAGTGGCTACATCAAAAACCCAATCCAATTTCAAACAGAAATTTAAATACATACCTCTTAGTCGGGCAATTCAAATTTATCTTTTGGAATCAAATCCAATTTCCTTTTCCCCTTTTTAATACCTTCATATCTTGTTTAGCAACAATATTCAATCGAAACTGTACAAATCATTTTATACATTCTCTTATATAGGTTTTCATATTTACTTCTATTCAAATTTGTTTTTTTTTTCCGTTTTAATATGGACTCAATTTATTTTCAATTTTGAATATTACATTCTATTTTCCATGTATAATTGATTCATATTAGTTCACCTACAACTTTACTTTAAATTTTCAATTTGAAATTGTTTTGTCGTTAACAAAATTTTTCCCAAAAAATTTCTAACTCCCAAAATTTTGGATATGTTCACTGATAGAAAATATTAAAATGGAGTTAGGCATTCTAAGGGATATGTTCTGTAACGACCCGCCTTTTTTGACAGTTTAAACCGACGATCAAATACACATGTCGATTCCAAACCATTAAAAGGGCAGATAGTTATTGGGGTAATTAAGAAAAGAAAAGGAAGGGAAATAAAGGAAATGAAACAACACAGAATCTCACAGCGGAAGGCTAAAGTATAATAATAAAATAACAGTTCATGAAGCTGTTAATTAAATGAATACATTTGAAATGAATACATTTGATTATTATTATACAACATTTATCAGAGTTATACATATACAACAGAACAATTAAATAATGCAGCAGACATCATGATGCAAAGATAATAATAGTAATAGTATACCAAATCTTCGTCTTCGTCCTCCGGAATAGATCTTCAAAATCTGAAAACTCAGGTCTGACCCGAGCGTAATGAAAAGACAAAACACTCGAGTCAGGACTAAATATCCTTATAAAAGTTAAATCAATCGGAAATAAATATGAGTGTAACGGCGTCAGAGATGTTTACGGGGTTTGACATCTCATATCCAGTGTCGACGTGCGTGCAATAACTCAAGAGATGTTACGGGATTTTCCATCTCCTAAGGATCCGTTAAACTATCTACTATATAGTAATGTACGCTAAGTAGATAATGTCTATCAGTAATATAAAGTATCAAAATAGCGTTAAGGCGTTACCATAATCCCCCTTAACACATTTTTATATTCCCAAAAGCATATACAAGACCGTAGTTTCCCCAAAACCGGAAGTCACCAGAGGGCAATCCATATACTCAAGGTACAAATCAAAACGTAGTGGTCGCGAATAGGATAATCAGTATGACAAGGTACATGAGGCAATACCAACTAGGATACTAGTAGTTGCGTGATCCGGACTGATGTTGGGCATAGCCAGCAGCTACCCCAACACCGCGAAACAACACTCCCAAATCAAGGGGTGCACCCAAATCGCATCACAAATGTAATAGATATGGTATCGAAGAAGTGTGTCCGCTAGAGGTGGCGAACCTCAATGGCCCGGCGCGGCTCCTGTTTTAGTCATGTCAGGGGTCATCCAATAATCGTTCTCTTTCTTCAGTCAACGCGTTCACCAAACCATCCACTTCATTCTGGATCATCACTCCGCGTATAATAGTTATTAAAGTGGTTTTCGGTATCGACAGAGAGTATGTCCATATCCGATCCCGGTCTCTTTAATAACTACGTATTATTACGCCGTTGGCTCTTTTACATTTCAAATCGATTCATAATTGATATCAATTGTCATATTCACTTCAAAATCAAATCCATTTCAAATATCGACATAGCCATTCAAAATATAAGGTTCCTTTTTAAAAATCATTTTGCGTCTCAATAACTCATTTCGGTTTCAAAATCATTCCGAATTTCAATTTTATGTTGCAACTTCATTTAACCCAATTCGTATTTAAATTCAAGATTTAAACATAAACATTCCACCTTATTAACCAGCTTGAAATTTTTAGAAAATAGTTTTAAGTAGTTTAAAAGTAGTTTAAATAATTAAAATAGTTAAAAATACTTAAAATCTTTAAAATGGATTTAAAATAGATAAATTAGTTTAAAATAATTTAAATTGGGTTAAGTAGATTAAAAATAGATTAAAATAGTTTAAGTATTCAAAATGGTTTATATAACAGAGTAATTTGGAAAACAAATTAAAACAGCTTTAGAACCAATCTATTTCAATTATAACTTCCCAATTCAAATCAATTTCAATTTCCATTCTACCAATTCAATTTCGATTTTAATTCAAATCAGTGTCAACTTTGACTTCAAACTTATTAAATTTTATATTCACTTGCGATTAATTCAATTTCAATTTTATATACGCTTCGATTAATTCAATTTCAATTTTTATATCAATTTGGAGCTTGATTTTTCAAAATATCCATTTATAACACTTAACCAAATTTATCCATCATTATTCAAGTTTTAAATCCAAATTTCAAATATGATTCAATTCCAAGCTCAATTTCAAATTATCATTTTTATGTCGCTTTTACTTAGTAATATTCAAAGCTCGAGTTAAGGTTCAATCTTTAAACAAATCAATTTTCGAAATTCAGTCAAATCCTAATTTTTAAATTTCAAAGTCTCGACTGATATTATTTTAAAAATTTCCTTTAACCAAAATCTATTTCAACACTCCATACTCAATTTCCGATAAATTCGATTTCCATAAATTGATTTTCATTTATAACCTTTAAATCAAACATTTTAAATAAATTTCAAATCGACGATTTCAAAAATTATTAATTTAGCCAATTCGGAGTCCGTATATAATTTTCTATCCTATGGCCAAGTAGTTATTTATTTCAATTAAATGTCAGGGATGAATATATATAACTTAAATCAAATCACAGTTTCATATGTATGCATAACAGTATATATATAAGCGAATAAACATCCAAACATTCAAATATCAACCAATAGCATCCATCGAAATATATCATCCAATACACAATTCAATTCATGGCAATTTTCATAGTTATCAATGTCAGGTAATTAAATCGCAATTCAATTTCAATTTCAATCTAACTGTCAATTTAAATTTTTTTTTTTTTTTTTTTTTTTTTTTTTTTTTTTTTTTTTTTTTTTTTCCAACGGTTAATTCAAGCAATGATCTATATGACAATTAAATTTATGTCAAACAACGGCAAATAAAATTCATATCACTTCATAATGTCAAATTTAACTAGCATAAAGATATTTAGTACGGTGTGAGCGTTATAAAACACTCACCTTGATTTTCATGTAGTTCCAGCGTTTTATTTCGAATAAAATTAAACGGGCGTTTAATTTTACCCGAAATTTTCTCTAGCTCCAAACGACTCCAATCCAATTCCAAAGCGTAGTGTTCATCCATACGAACGTAACACAATTCGTTTCGTGATTTTTCGACCTCGTATGACAAAGTTACAACGGTTTAAACATTTAACAAATTAATATATAATTTAATTTACAATTTCTATTTTAATTTCTAACCCTAATGCATCTCGGCCTCTCGTTCCTGCAAAGGAAAATCTGGGCCGCAACTTGATGCTTCTTCCCTCCAGGTGATGAACGATGAAGAGAACCCATCGGTCTACCTAGTCCATGAATTTTCGCACCCAATACGAGTACCTCCACCTCGATCAACCACCGCCATTTCCATGCCCATCTCCGCCCCTACCATCGCCGTGAGTATGGATGAGCTCGGTGCTGCCTTTAGCATCGAAAATAGTGTAGGAACGCACGCCAACAACCTCCAATTGCCGTTGATCCACCAGCTCGTTTCCGATCATAGCCGTTCTCAACGTAGAGCTCGCGAAGCTACACGACGTTCCGGTTGGAAGGATTGGCTAAAACTTCACGGATTAAGAGAAAAGTGGAGGAGAAGGTTGGAAGTTTTCAGTCATTGGTCTACTCTAGTGGCGGCTGAACAAAAATTTAGGGTTTTGCTTTTCGTTTTGCAAAATTGTGGTTAAATGGTCCCTATATAGAAAACCGACGAAACACTATTTATCCTGGATTTTCCGAACTCCGAATTTCGCACGGTAACTGACGTTCCTAGGGTTTATCCCGCGTTTCGGACACAATGGAATAGGTTTCGGAAGCTAATTCCATCGTATGCGCGAGTTATGGAAATAAACGATCGATTTTAAATTAAATCGATTAAACGATTTCCTATGCGTTTTGGCTCACCCTGGGCAAATGGTAAATCCGATTGACACGAAATTTGAAATCTTACAATAGTATCACGTTACGGATCCGATGAAACTGGCTTCGTCGAAATCCGAGACTGTTTGAAAAATGACTATTTTAACTCGTTAAATTAATATTAAAACAATTTCGATGCGTTTCGAGCTGCCACGGTCAAACGACAACTCCGATTGCTACGAAAATTGAAATCCAATAATAACTAACTATTACGGATCCAATGGAATTGGTTTCGTCCAATTCTGAGACTGCTCGAAAATTGGCTATTATTCAGTCGATAATTAAATATTAAAATATTCAAATTTCACAAATAGATTTAAAATTCAGTTTTAAAAGTTCTATAACATCACTATAACTCCAATATGATAAAATAAAATTTTACAAATCATTTTTAATCATATTAAACCCGTTATTAAATTTTATCCAATAAATTTCAATTTTAAAATATTATTAACTCGTATTATAATCCAAATATAACTTACATTCATTTTGGAAACCAATTTAAATCATATTAAATCAAATTTCAAATATTCACTCTATTTTCATATATTAAATTTCAATATCCAATTAATCATATCCAATTCGGAATTTAATTATTCAAACATTTGTAATTATTAAATTTAAACAAAATTTGATTATTAAATCCCTATCTTTTGAAATATTGAAATTGAACTTATAGGATTCAACCTTTAAAACCAATTCACAATTTTAGAACACTATTTTCATTTTACATTTATTCAATTATTCAATAAGTTTTAAATATTCAATTTAAACCATTTACCTGTTCAATATTCAATATTTGATTTTCAAAAGATTTTACTTATCAATCAACTTCTCTATTATACCTAATGAATTTCAACATTTATTATCCTATTCAACTATTGATTTCAAAGGCATTCACTAAGTAGCTTTTATTTTCATTACTTGGATAATTATTGTTGCAATTCATTCTAGTAATTATTGTTCCAAACGAATTACAAATTTTTTCTAACACTAAATCACGAAAACTTATTAAATTAGCTATTTTAATTATCGAAAATTTTCGGGTCGTTACATTCTCCCCCACTCAAAACTTTTCGTCCCCGAAAAGGAAAAAGAAGGGAAAAGAACTAAGTATAGAATTCACATTAGATATATTTCATTCAAAGTTACTAACTTATAAAACAATGAAATTCCATTTATAAAGTTGTAACTACGCTTCCACTAAGTTATTCCAAACGGCTTTCTAAATTTAAAGTTAGTTATCAAAACAAGTTATAAAAAATTTTAAAACTTGAAAAATTTTCTAACACCCGGATTTACGAAAAATTTCGGCAGAGTCTCCTTTGCGCGGCTCGATCGGTACAACTACAAAACGCCTCTACGGGCCCCAAACAAACAAAAGAAAATCCAAAAGCCAAGTGGCTCATCAAAAATCACCAAATCCAATGATAAAATAAACATGTACCTTATATTTTTATTAGCGAGCATATACGAATAATATAGCGTGAAAGCGAGCTCCAAATGCGAAGCAAGCGCAATCCGCACCTACTAAACACTCAACAAACCATGAGAAACATGCATATATGAAAATAATATCAATATACACAATATAGCAACATAACAACTACATGTGCCAACATAGCAAATGCAACAAAACAACAAATGCAACCATCAATCAACTATCATCCAACAAATCCATAACCAATCAATATAAATTCACTTCTCATTAATATTTATTGACTTGGTTTCAATTTTAATCATAGTTGATTCATTAACGTTGGATTTTTCTAACATTCATCCTCAATTCAATTAGTTAACATTCACTAATTTATATTTACATTAGTTCACTTCCAATTTGAATCAAATTAAATTCTATTTAAATTCATTTAACTTCCAATTTAATTTCAATGATTTATAGCTTTCAATTTCATTAACACTTAATGAATTACATACAATCAACTTAAGATCATATAACAAACAAATCATACCCAACATAACCAAATTATTAATTTTACATTCAATTTGGTTTCTCTCTTTTATATATATATCATGTTATATAAATAAAATAAAATAAAAAAAATAAAAATAAAATCATTTTATATTTGGCATCTTAAATTTCCAATATTAACTTTAATTAAGTCCGTAAGCCGTACATATATCATCCATGAGCAATATCAATCTAATCGCTTATTCGATCACACAATTTCACTTCCAAACTAGTATCGTTCACATGACTCTCTAGTGCGGACTCGGATTTGGTTCCTTGATTGGAAACTGTTACTCTCCTTGCATAGCCATATACTATGATAGAGAATTCCAGAATCAATTAAAAATCCATATCTAGGGTTCGCCGTCGAGAATCAAGTGAAAAATCCTAACTTGGATCGATATACATCATCTCGAAATTTTGTGCTCGAATTTGGATCAAATCGTTATGCGAATAACATAATATACGTACAATCTCACGTATTACCTTCCAATAGCTTTCTATCCAATTTATCTATACTAAATTATTTTATTGACTTCCATTTTATTTACCATTTATTATTCACAATTTGTTATTCAGTTAATAAATACATTTCTTTACATAGCATATTCTTCAACATTATCTTTTCTTAACATCATATCATAGAATTTGCTTACTCATGTTCATTTTAAACATTCTATATAATTTAATTAAATTCAATTTCATTTTCCAATTTATTCTTAGCTATAAGAAATTCCATTGTTACATTTATTTCATTTTCATACTTTCAGTAAATAACGAATTCATTTGTGGAACATTTTATTAACCGGCACTTTAGTTTATTAATCATCCTATAAAAGTCTAACCTCTCATAAATGATTTTTCTTAGTTTACAATTATCTTAAAGGTTACAAATTCAATTATTATTATATATTATTTTTTTTTCTATGCAATTTATATTTATTTTCTATAACCAATTTACAAAAATATAATTCGATTCATTTATCATCTTTCTTAAGTTCACTTACTTGTTCCATTTATCCATTCATCGTTTCAAGTAATATTTAAGTTATAACATTTTTATCACAACCTAATTTTTCATTTATATACATTTTAATTCCTTTTGAGTTTTCCTTACTTGTATATTTTTAATTACTTTCCGGTTCTGTTTATTTTTACAACATCTCATTACATATCCCAAAACATCATTTTAATTTTTTTAATATTTGGTAAGTCTTGTTTTATGTTATCAGAATGTAATTTTTGGTTTTATACAAATTTATAGAATTTTATTTTACCAATTTAGAATGTTCACAATTTACTTTGTTTAGATTCTCTTTGCCTTTTAACTTTAAAGTTTTTCCAAACAATAGATTAGATATCTTAATCCTCTTATTTTATAATTTCTGGTTATTCACATTTCATTCAAATAATTTGAAAATTATTAATTAACAGCACTTAGAAATTTAAATGCCCGGTTCTTTTCAAATCATTTGAAATAAACATATACACTTATATCCTTTAAAATATATCAAATCAAACCTTTGGAGTTTAAACCAAAACCCATTTTGCCCAAAATAATTTCGAAGAAAACAAAGCTTCTTAGAGGTCTCCCCCACTTTGAGACTCGAAAATGAACATCGATGATGCTGCGCAGTCATCACCGAAATTATTTTCCAGCGACATAAGAGAGGAGTACTTAATTCATTCCTTCTTAAAATCATTTCAAAATATTTCCTATAAATATTTTCCAACTAATATTACTATATGTTTCTTCAAAACTTTGAGAACCATTTTCCAAAATCTCCGGGTCTTGAATTCAAAATCTCCGGGTCTTAAATTCAATATTTTCCAGTTTAAATCTATTTTAATTTATAAGTCACCTTTATAAAATATTCTTATAGGATTTTATTTCTTAAACATTTCACAATTGTTTTATGATTGTTCATTTTGTAATTCAGCTTATTTATTAAATTACCATATCCAATTAATGATAATAACCATATTTTAATTCCTAACAGCCAGGTAAGCTAGATAAGTCACAATAATTTCTTAAAATCTTTCTTTATATACAAAATATAATTAGAGCAAAATTATTTCATTTACTCAATTTCAAAACAATACTATGTCGAATTGTTCTATTTAAGTGTTTAGAGATCCCTATCAATGACGTTAATTACTCGTATTGACCAGAATCCATAAGCCACTCAACAAAACAACCGACACAATATAAAACATTTTATATCACTAACAAATACGCTCTCTCATATACACTCAACTCATTCATATAGTTTACCTCTATTTCAATGAGTTATTCCCCACTAGAGCCAAGGTTTATCGCTAAACCAAAGCTCTGATACCAACTGTAACGACCCGCCTTTTTTGACAGTTTAAACCGACGATCAAATACACATGTCGATTCCAAACCATTAAAAGGGCAGATAGTTATTGGGGTAATTAAGAAAAGAAAAGGAAGGGAAATAAAGGAAATGAAACAACACAGAATCTCACAGCGGAAGGCTAAAGTATAATAATAAAATAACAGTTCATGAAGCTGTTAATTAAATGAATACATTTGAAATGAATACATTTGATTATTATTATACAACATTTATCAGAGTTATACATATACAACAGAACAATTAAATAATGCAGCAGACATCATGATGCAAAGATAATAATAGTAATAGTATACCAAATCTTCGTCTTCGTCCTCCGGAATAGATCTTCAAAATCTGAAAACTCAGGTCTGACCCGAGCGTAATGAAAAGACAAAACACTCGAGTCAGGACTAAATATCCTTATAAAAGTTAAATCAATCGGAAATAAATATGAGTGTAACGGCGTCAGAGATGTTTACGGGGTTTGACATCTCATATCCAGTGTCGACGTGCGTGCAATAACTCAAGAGATGTTACGGGATTTTCCATCTCCTAAGGATCCGTTAAACTATCTACTATATAGTAATGTACGCTAAGTAGATAATGTCTATCAGTAATATAAAGTATCAAAATAGCGTTAAGGCGTTACCATAATCCCCCTTAACACATTTTTATATTCCCAAAAGCATATACAAGACCGTAGTTTCCCCAAAACCGGAAGTCACCAGAGGGCAATCCATATACTCAAGGTACAAATCAAAACGTAGTGGTCGCGAATAGGATAATCAGTATGACAAGGTACATGAGGCAATACCAACTAGGATACTAGTAGTTGCGTGATCCGGACTGATGTTGGGCATAGCCAGCAGCTACCCCAACACCGCGAAACAACACTCCCAAATCAAGGGGTGCACCCAAATCGCATCACAAATGTAATAGATATGGTATCGAAGAAGTGTGTCCGCTAGAGGTGGCGAACCTCAATGGCCCGGCGCGGCTCCTGTTTTAGTCATGTCAGGGGTCATCCAATAATCGTTCTCTTTCTTCAGTCAACGCGTTCACCAAACCATCCACTTCATTCTGGATCATCACTCCGCGTATAATAGTTATTAAAGTGGTTTTCGGTATCGACAGAGAGTATGTCCATATCCGATCCCGGTCTCTTTAATAACTACGTATTATTACGCCGTTGGCTCTTTTACATTTCAAATCGATTCATAATTGATATCAATTGTCATATTCACTTCAAAATCAAATCCATTTCAAATATCGACATAGCCATTCAAAATATAAGGTTCCTTTTTAAAAATCATTTTGCGTCTCAATAACTCATTTCGGTTTCAAAATCATTCCGAATTTCAATTTTATGTTGCAACTTCATTTAACCCAATTCGTATTTAAATTCAAGATTTAAACATAAACATTCCACCTTATTAACCAGCTTGAAATTTTTAGAAAATAGTTTTAAGTAGTTTAAAAGTAGTTTAAATAATTAAAATAGTTAAAAATACTTAAAATCTTTAAAATGGATTTAAAATAGATAAATTAGTTTAAAATAATTTAAATTGGGTTAAGTAGATTAAAAATAGATTAAAATAGTTTAAGTATTCAAAATGGTTTATATAACAGAGTAATTTGGAAAACAAATTAAAACAGCTTTAGAACCAATCTATTTCAATTATAACTTCCCAATTCAAATCAATTTCAATTTCCATTCTACCAATTCAATTTCGATTTTAATTCAAATCAGTGTCAACTTTGACTTCAAACTTATTAAATTTTATATTCACTTGCGATTAATTCAATTTCAATTTTATATACGCTTCGATTAATTCAATTTCAATTTTTATATCAATTTGGAGCTTGATTTTTCAAAATATCCATTTATAACACTTAACCAAATTTATCCATCATTATTCAAGTTTTAAATCCAAATTTCAAATATGATTCAATTCCAAGCTCAATTTCAAATTATCATTTTTATGTCGCTTTTACTTAGTAATATTCAAAGCTCGAGTTAAGGTTCAATCTTTAAACAAATCAATTTTCGAAATTCAGTCAAATCCTAATTTTTAAATTTCAAAGTCTCGACTGATATTATTTTAAAAATTTCCTTTAACCAAAATCTATTTCAACACTCCATACTCAATTTCCGATAAATTCGATTTCCATAAATTGATTTTCATTTATAACCTTTAAATCAAACATTTTAAATAAATTTCAAATCGACGATTTCAAAAATTATTAATTTAGCCAATTCGGAGTCCGTATATAATTTTCTATCCTATGGCCAAGTAGTTATTTATTTCAATTAAATGTCAGGGATGAATATATATAACTTAAATCAAATCACAGTTTCATATGTATGCATAACAGTATATATATAAGCGAATAAACATCCAAACATTCAAATATCAACCAATAGCATCCATCGAAATATATCATCCAATACACAATTCAATTCATGGCAATTTTCATAGTTATCAATGTCAGGTAATTAAATCGCAATTCAATTTCAATTTCAATCTAACTGTCAATTTAAATTTTTTTTTTTTTTTTTTTTTTTTTTTTTTTTTTTTTTTTTTTTTTTTTCCAACGGTTAATTCAAGCAATGATCTATATGACAATTAAATTTATGTCAAACAACGGCAAATAAAATTCATATCACTTCATAATGTCAAATTTAACTAGCATAAAGATATTTAGTACGGTGTGAGCGTTATAAAACACTCACCTTGATTTTCATGTAGTTCCAGCGTTTTATTTCGAATAAAATTAAACGGGCGTTTAATTTTACCCGAAATTTTCTCTAGCTCCAAACGACTCCAATCCAATTCCAAAGCGTAGTGTTCATCCATACGAACGTAACACAATTCGTTTCGTGATTTTTCGACCTCGTATGACAAAGTTACAACGGTTTAAACATTTAACAAATTAATATATAATTTAATTTACAATTTCTATTTTAATTTCTAACCCTAATGCATCTCGGCCTCTCGTTCCTGCAAAGGAAAATCTGGGCCGCAACTTGATGCTTCTTCCCTCCAGGTGATGAACGATGAAGAGAACCCATCGGTCTACCTAGTCCATGAATTTTCGCACCCAATACGAGTACCTCCACCTCGATCAACCACCGCCATTTCCATGCCCATCTCCGCCCCTACCATCGCCGTGAGTATGGATGAGCTCGGTGCTGCCTTTAGCATCGAAAATAGTGTAGGAACGCACGCCAACAACCTCCAATTGCCGTTGATCCACCAGCTCGTTTCCGATCATAGCCGTTCTCAACGTAGAGCTCGCGAAGCTACACGACGTTCCGGTTGGAAGGATTGGCTAAAACTTCACGGATTAAGAGAAAAGTGGAGGAGAAGGTTGGAAGTTTTCAGCCATTGGTCTACTCTAGTGGCGGCTGAACAAAAATTTAGGGTTTTGCTTTTCGTTTTGCAAAATTGTGGTTAAATGGTCCCTATATAGAAAACCGACGAAACACTATTTATCCTGGATTTTCCGAACTCCGAATTTCGCACGGTAACTGACGTTCCTAGGGTTTATCCCGCGTTTCGGACACAATGGAATAGGTTTCGGAAGCTAATTCCATCGTATGCGCGAGTTATGGAAATAAACGATCGATTTTAAATTAAATCGATTAAACGATTTCCTATGCGTTTTGGCTCACCCTGGGCAAATGGTAAATCCGATTGACACGAAATTTGAAATCTTACAATAGTATCACGTTACGGATCCGATGAAACTGGCTTCGTCGAAATCCGAGACTGTTTGAAAAATGACTATTTTAACTCGTTAAATTAATATTAAAACAATTTCGATGCGTTTCGAGCTGCCACGGTCAAACGACAACTCCGATTGCTACGAAAATTGAAATCCAATAATAACTAACTATTACGGATCCAATGGAATTGGTTTCGTCCAATTCTGAGACTGCTCGAAAATTGGCTATTATTCAGTCGATAATTAAATATTAAAATATTCAAATTTCACAAATAGATTTAAAATTCAGTTTTAAAAGTTCTATAACATCACTATAACTCCAATATGATAAAATAAAATTTTACAAATCATTTTTAATCATATTAAACCCGTTATTAAATTTTATCCAATAAATTTCAATTTTAAAATATTATTAACTCGTATTATAATCCAAATATAACTTACATTCATTTTGGAAACCAATTTAAATCATATTAAATCAAATTTCAAATATTCACTCTATTTTCATATATTAAATTTCAATATCCAATTAATCATATCCAATTCGGAATTTAATTATTCAAACATTTGTAATTATTAAATTTAAACAAAATTTGATTATTAAATCCCTATCTTTTGAAATATTGAAATTGAACTTATAGGATTCAACCTTTAAAACCAATTCACAATTTTAGAACACTATTTTCATTTTACATTTATTCAATTATTCAATAAGTTTTAAATATTCAATTTAAACCATTTACCTGTTCAATATTCAATATTTGATTTTCAAAAGATTTTACTTATCAATCAACTTCTCTATTATACCTAATGAATTTCAACATTTATTATCCTATTCAACTATTGATTTCAAAGGCATTCACTAAGTAGCTTTTATTTTCATTACTTGGATAATTATTGTTGCAATTCATTCTAGTAATTATTGTTCCAAACGAATTACAAATTTTTTCTAACACTAAATCACGAAAACTTATTAAATTAGCTATTTTAATTATCGAAAATTTTCGGGTCGTTACATGTTCTATAAAAGGTAACGCTTAGCCTCAAGCCTCATCAAATGGGAATGGCTGAAAATCAGGGGTTATGCAACAAGGCTTCGTGGGTAGCCCCCACTGGAGGGTGAGGTCATCCCTGTCTAGATGTCCCTTTTTTTCCAGCTTAGTGGGCGATTGCTGATCCCAACCATAGGATGATCTTGCTTGGGACTGTCCAGTAAGAGATGGTTCCGGTCTTGTGTTGCAGGGGAGTTAGGAAAATCTTTTAGTAACTAAAATAATCTAAATAAGTTAGTTAAGCATTTTTATTTTATTTTTGAATTATATCTAGTAAGTTAAAATGTGTGTATATATTTTATCTTCAAAGTAAACTATATAGGGTTTAAAAACCTAACTTTACATATCTATAAATATATACTGTATATATTCATAAAAATCTTCTATATATTAATGTTATCTGTTTACTGTCAGCTATTTAAATAAAAATCTTAACCTAAAAAAATAAATCTTCTATCAAGTTGTATTGTCTCAATATCCATTATTTAAACTAAAATAAAAAAAATCGAAATACCTCACAGTAAATTCTTATATATATATATATATATATATATATATATATATATATATATATTTGTTTTTCAGTTCGATCCTAATATGCATACATATATATGCTAAGTTTTAAATTGAAAGCAAAACAAGCAAATACCTACTACCGAACGCCAACATCCTCTTGAGCTCGAAGGCCACCAGAGCTACAACTGCTCCTCCCTTCGAACGCGAGTGCTAAACCATCATCAAACACAGCCCAATCAACCCCTTTCCAAACGACTCCTACTCGGTGCTCTTTTCATCGACAACCGCGACCTCACCCATCCCCTTCCAATCCACGAAATCTTGATTCGAATGGCCAGCCTTCTCCACTAGCGGAGCATCTCCACCTTGGACCCATAGTAAGCGTCGCCCCCCTCATCGCACAAAGAGATCGAACGCGCCAGCACCAAACCCAACTACCACTCGCGATACATCGCGACTCCAAACCCCAAAACTACGCACACGAGCAACCCTAATGAGGCAAAGATTCGAAGGCGAAATCGATCTCGATTTTGAAGATGGGTTTGAAATTGTGGAGGAGAGGAATGAGCGAGTGAGGCCAACGGCTAATTTTTTAATTTTTTTAGTGAATCGAACTGCTTCATTTTTGACAGAGGTGAATTAAGAAGATGAGAAAAGAAAAGGTAAGGGCTTCGGCCATTATATAATTTTTTTTTCTCTTTCATGAATTGACGAATTGGTTTCGAAAGGAAGCAGCATGATTTTAAAAAACGAAGGCGACATTGATTTGATTGTTAGCTTCTGAGGGAAGACAAAGGTAGCGTGCTTGAAACGAGAAGGGAAGACAACTATGGTGGTTACTGATTTAACCCGATTTGATTTAAATAAAATTTTATTTAATTTTTCAACGCGTTCACTTATCGTACGCTCACACAATAACCTCAAATACTACGAAAATTGAAATCCGGTAATAATACAATATTACGGATCCAATGGAACTGGTTTCGTCGAATTCCGAGACTGTGTCTCGGAAGGCTATTTTAAATTCAATTTAAACGATATAAAATTTCAAAACTAATTCAATTTTAACACTTTTACTACCTTCAGTATTATCAATATAAATTTTACAAGCCTTCAAACTATTTTTAATTGGCTTAAAACTCCAGATTCAACATTTAGCTCAACTTCAAATTATTTAATTCCATAAATTCAATCGTCAAATTCAAACTGATATTTGAAATCCAAGTTAAACTATCTTGGAAATATTTAAAATTAATTAAATATTTCAAATTTCAAATGCCTAAAAATTTCCAGGTCGTCACATTCCTCCCCCTTTAAAAGAATTTCGTCCCCGAAATTACTAATTAGGAAGAGTGGTCCAATACCCATTTAATTACCTACAAAACCAAACAATTCAACATCTTACTAACTATCTTTTAATAAAAGACCCATTATCATTCTAATTTAATTTCTCAACTCTCCTATAGTTTTAAACTATACTATTTGTTTAATCATTCGAGTTTCAATTTCAAACCAAATTTTGAATTATCAAAATTTTCTCAAAATTTTTCTAACTCCCTAAATTTCCGAAAATTTTTGCCAGCGTCTCCTTTGCGCGGCTAGCTCGGTACAACTACAAAATGGCTCTACGGCCTCCTAAATCCAAAAAGAAAACAAAAAGCCAAGTGGCTCAATCCAAAATCCCAATCAAATTTCATACCAAAGTTAAATACATACCTTTTTGTCGGCAATTCAATTTATCATCTGAAATCAAAACCAATTTTCCTTTCTCTTTATAATAACTGCATATCCTGTTTAGCACCAATATCCAATCACAATATTCCCAAAACAGTTTATCGACTTTCTCACAAAATGCCAATATCTATTCACTCTAATATTGACTTAAATTATATTAGTAGTATCAATTTTCATTTAAGAATTCACCATTCTCTCTTAAGTTTAATATAAGCATTATATATGTTTCTTATACTTATTTTCACCTTACTACTTTAGTTTATATCTATTTCTATTAAAGTAATTCTTTCTTTTCCATACGAATTCAATTTATTTTCCACTCTAAACTTTAAATTTAATTTTTCATTTATACTGGTTCATGTTATGATTTTAATTAGCTCCATTTACTAACTTATTTCAATTTTCCAGTTTGAAATCGTTTTGTCGTTAACCAAAATTTTCCAAAATTTTCAAAAATTTTCTAACTCCCAAAATTTATGAAAATTTTTAGCAGAGTCTCCTTTGTACGGAGGAGCTTTTGCAATTTGACAAAAGAGATAAATACATATACATCGATCCACACGGTCGGAAAAATCAAAAACAGTTCATATTTCCTATTTTTATTGCGTAGGCGTACCTTATTTAGCATTTTAAGTAAACAGTTTATTTATTTAGCAGTTACTGCAACCCAAATTCAGCCACACGGCTTCCAAAAACCTGTACTTACTCAATTTAAACATGTAAGTGTCAAATATAAGAAGTTTATAGCATTTCACTTAATTTCAGTAGTTAAACACATGTATAATATAAACAATATACGCTAAACACTTCCAAAAGCAAATTAATAAGGTTCCGATACAAATTTAGTTGTTTACAACTAAATCACCCATCAATTTCATTCCATTTAAATGGTTTACACTTCATTTCTTACATTATTCATTTTAATCCAAACGAACACATATTTATCTCAATTGATTCAAAAATCAATTTCATTGCTTTTATTAACTCATAGATTTTTATACAATCTCATTTGCGTCAACGACGACTATTTTTATGCAAATTCAATGATGTTCACTTAATAGAATATCCATTCTATTTTATAACTACTTAAAATTGATACCAATTCAATTTATACTTTATTCTGTTTCATTTCCAATGTTCCAACATAATTCTTAATTGTTGACAACCAATTTATATATCGTTCCACTTAATCCGAATGGTTAACAACTCTCAAACTTACATTTAATTTATTATTAAGCAATATGAACTCATATTTAATTCAATTGCTCTCAAAGTCAATTTTATTTTACTCCTATCAATTCATAGAATGTTTAATTGCTTCCATTTACATCAAATGACAATTTATTCTATGTAATTTGACGAGATCTATGTGAATAAATAAGTCTTTATGTTTTATAACCAATTTAAATTAATTTCAACTCAATTTATACTTAATTCTATTCCATTTTCAATTTATTCATAGTCCATATATTCTCATTTTCATTGCATTTCAGATTTGAATCCATTCACTTGCATTTCATTTTATTAACCAAACTAGTTTATTCAAAACCATTAACAATTTAGGTTCATCTTCATTACCAATTAAATTTTATTCACGGTCCACTCATTTATACTTTATTTGTGACGCCCCACCTCTATACCCACGCTAGCCAAGAACATTACGGTGAATGCTGTCAACTAGCACGGAGAATAAGGCTGTTGAGGAGCGACTGTAACGACCCGTATTTTACGTGTCGATAGATCGTAGAATTTACAGGTCGTTAGTGTTGTTATGTTGTCTCTAGCATGAGTCGTATAAGGAGTTAACTCGTGCAAGTGTTGAGTCGTGACCGACTCATAGGGCTTGGCCGAGTTAAGGATGTTAACGACTTAAAGCTTAAGTCGTATGGTAGTTAGCTCGAGTGGTAGTTAGCTTAGGTCGTGAACGAGTTACGACTTAAGAACTGGGACGAGCTAGCAAGTTGGTAGAGTTAGCGGGTTAGTGCTAGGGCTTGAGTCGTAAGCGACATAAGGATGTTACGACCTAAGAGTTGCCGAGTTATAGCTTAAATCGTAGGAGAGTTAACGGTTTAAGGGGTGGTGACCGACTTAAGAGAAGACCGACTCAAGAGGGGAACAACAACCCATAGAAGGACCGACTTAGGAGATAGAGGGTTACTAGATGGGTCGTACATGCTATGAGTCGTAAGTCGTTAGGTAGCTGGGGCGATGAGTCGCATAGTAGTTAGGTCGTTGAACGACTCATGTGATAAGTCGAGAGGTCCCGTGTTTGAGTTGAGTCGGCCTCGTAGTTGAGTCGTGAGTGTGTATTGTTGAGTCGGTGGGTGTTGAGTCGGCAGAGGCTGTTGAGTCGTATGCAGTTGAGTCGGTAGAGGCTTAGGTCGGCAGGGTGTGTTATGTCGTGAGTCGTTTCCCAGTTAAGTCGTTGGATTCGATGAGTCGCGCCTTAGTTGAGTCGGTAGAGGCTTAGGTCGGCAGGGTGTGTTGAGTCGTTGGTCAGTTAGGTCGTAGCGTCTGTTGAGTCGTGGACGACTCATGATAGGTCGTGACCGACCTAAGGGCGACGACTCATGGAGTTTTCAGCCTATAAATAGAGGGGTTTGGCTCACTTTTTGGCACCGGATTTTGAAGCGACGAAGTGCTGCCATTTTGAGAACTTGACTACAACATTTCTTCATCTTCTTTTCTCCATTCCAATCTAGTTCTAACATCCATCCAAGATCGAAGATCCAAGAGCCAAAGTTGAAGATCTTCATCCGTTCGAGCTAGATTTCATCGATTGAAGCGAGACTTTGCCGGATCAAGCCTTGTCCTTCGCTGTCCAGATCTGAAGCGTTTAGTTTTTGAGGTGTTTGAGTGATTTGGTGAGTGGTGGTTATCTCTCTCGCGGACCCAAAGGAGTATATTGGTTTGGTGGTTTGTTGGAGTGTTGTAGATAGTGATTTTTATGCATTTTTCCTTAGATCCAAGTGTAGATCCATTACTTATGAAGATGTTTATTTATGCAAGTTCATTTAACAAGTATTAGAGACAAAACCCATGTTTTATATTTGATAGATCTATGCTAAAAACCTATGATTCATGCATGTTAGACTTATGCTCATTTATTTACGAAATTGCCATTATAGTTGATTTTGCTCATTAGATCTTGTTTGAATGATTGATTGTTTGAATGTATGATTGATTTGATTGTTTCCAAGTTAGCTAGAAGTTGATTTGGAACAAGATGATTGAAGATGATTCGAAAGCTAAGTGGAAAGGCTCTTGAATGGTGAAAGCTGCTTATGGCATATGAAGCGGATGTTGAAGCTCATATGTATGGATTAGATGATGTTGAGATGGAACTTTGCCATGATGCGATGAGGCAAACCATGTTGTTGAGTTAAGACTTCGCTATGGTGCGATAAAGCGAAGTATGATGTGATGAAGACTTGGCGTAATCCAGGCAGGGGTCATTCCAAGCATGTTGATAACTCGAGGGATGGTTCGAGTTAGTTGGTAATGGATTGCTCGAGAGGTAGCTTGAGCTAGTATGAGAATAGTCGTCGAGGAGGATGACTAGGAGGCTTGGATCTCATCGTTGTTGAAGGTTCTAGCATGCTCAAAAGCAAGAGTACATGGGGCGCCCATAACGACTACAGGTAGGTAGTCGGGACACCCAAAAGACTACAGGTAGGTAGTCGAGTACTCTGGGCAAAGTAGATAAGTCCTAGGCACAAGGCAGTGTGCGGAGTTATGTCTGGAACCGGGGTTATCATTAGCCCTTGATGGATGGTCATTCAATTAACGGTAAAATCGAAGCAAGGATAACAGTGATAGCCAGAGTCATGGATGTTTGGACGTTTGGTTGTATCATCATTCGGTCTCAAGAGCGGTATTTTCTAGGTGCTTATTTGATCTTGGTTTAGGCCTTGGGGGTTTGTATTTGGAAAACATCGCCCTTGACCCGAGTGATTATTGCTTTACCTTAATTGTCTGCTATGTTATGCTTACTTCTCCTTGGTGTGTGTCTGGGGGCTATCACTGTAGAAAGAGGTGGAGTGGGATGGTTTGGTTCCTATTCCTTTTATCCTTTATGCTCTTTTGGTATGTTTGATAGTTGATTTACTGCTTACTAAGACTTTGTCTGACTCAAGGTTTTATGTCTCCTCTTATTACCATGGGCTGTTCATCCATGTTGGGATGGGCAGACTAGGTAGCAGGTGACAGGTGCTGTTCTTAAAGATCTACGCTGATGATGACGAAGACGAGCAGGAGGCTTTGCATACTAGTTTTCTTACTATATGTACTGGGTGTTCCGCTGTTATATCTGATTGAGTGTTTGTTGTGAGGCTTTGATGTATGGATGATTCATGTTTGTATACAACTACTACGATGCTTATATGATGATTTTCTGTTATGGAGCTTCATTATATATTTCTCTATTGTATTTTATCCATGCGCTGTGAGTTGTACGATAGAGTTTGCTGTTTTATTTTACCCTGACTATCGTCCATGGCTACTTGGCACGCCTTTCAGCGCACTATTCCATTGTTGGTGCGGGAGTCATGGGCGGTCGTCACATTTGGTATCAGAGCTTTGGTTAATCGATTTTAGCCAACGCTCGCTGACGTAGTACGTATGAGAGACGTAATTGTATTTTGATGGGTGATTACTATATATATAATATAGTAGCTTAGAAGGATTTGAACTCCTTATGCAGTTGTTTCTTAAGGTGTTCTAATCATTCTTATTGCAGATATTAAGGATGAGTCGAAGAGGGAGACCAGCTGCAAGGGAAAGCCGTGCTGATGAAGGGGCTGTTGATTATGGAACTATGTTCGAAGCGATGATGACTTCGATCATGAGAAGGATACCAGCCTCGGGATCATCAATGGATGTGGGAGTTCAAGTCCAAGCTCCAAGGCCGGTGGATTTTGCTAAGCTTTGTAAGGATTATACTGCTCTTGGAGGAAAAGCTTTCTTGGGGACGGAGTCGACTATTGAGGTGCAGAGATGGATTGATGCATGTCGAAGGATCTTTGGTGACTTAGGGATTGAGGATGCAACTAAGAGGAAGCTTGCATCGAGACAGCTTCAGGGAAGAGCTGCTGATTGGTGGAATTCTATCACCATCGATACTCCAGAAGAAGAGATCACTTGGGAGCAATTCCAAGTTAGATTTGAAGCGAAGTTCATCTCTACGGCTCAGAAGTCTGTTTTGTTCAAGAGGTTTGTAGAGCTCAAGCAAGGTGGGAGACCAGTTCTTGAGTATATTTCTGAGTTCGAAGCTTTGTCCAAGTATGCTAGATCGTATATTGATTCTCCTTATCAGAAGAATGAGAAGTTTGTGACTGGTTTGGATGCTTATCTTGGGAGGCAGTTGGTGGATCATCTGGACGATCCATTTGAGAAGCTTGTGGAGAAAGCTCTCAGGCATGAGAGTTTGTTTCCTAAGGAAAGTTCTGTTGTTACTGTAACTAGGGAGGATCTAAACCACACCAGAGTGGCAATAAGAGGAGGAAGCAGCAGCAGCAGAAGAGTAAGGATGGCCAGAAGAAGCCGAAAGGCGAAGTGACTTGTTATAACTGCCAACAGAAGGGCCATCTTTACAAAGATTGTAAGAATCCCAAGGTGCTGGGAAAGTGTTATAACTGTGATAAGCTGGGACATATCAAGAAGGATTGCCCAGAGCCGAGGAAAGATAGGCAGATTGTGCAAGCTTATGCTTTGGGAGTTGTGCCGTCGTCTTCAAAAGCTCCTACTACTGAAGAAAAGGGGAAGAGTGTGGTGGTTCAAGGTACTCTTTCTATTTGTGGTGTTCCAGTTAGAGTGTTGTTTGATACTGGAGCGTCGCATTCTTTTGTTTGTGATGATTTGGTAGGCCGGTTAGGTTTGAAACCGGATATTGTTGATAGGCCATTGGTTGTGACTAATCCAGATGGGGGTTCGTCATGTTTGTGTATGATATGCCGTGGTCTAGTTGTGTCGAGTCATGATTGCTCGTTTGTTTGTGATTGCTTTGTTCTGAACTTTGCGGGGTTCGGAATTATTTTGGGTATGGACTGGCTTAGGAAGTATGCGGCTAGGATCGATTGTGAGAGGCTGGAGGTGACAGTCGGGAATCTGGAAGGGCGAAAGGTTGTGATACGATGTAAGCATGAGGAAGGCGTCTTCATGAGCTTCATGTATTCGCTGGTTGTTCCACGGGATGGACTGTCATCAGTGCCTATTGTGAATGGATTTGAGGATGTCTTTGACGAAGTCAAAGGGTTGCCGCCGCATAGGGAGATCGAGTTTCGTATCGATCTAGTTGAGGGAGCCAGACCTGTTGTGATGCCTCTTAGGCGGATGGCGCCTAGGGAGCAGTTAGAGTTGAAGGTGCAGGTTGATGACCTTTTGCAGAAAGGATTCATTCGGCGTAGTGTGTCCGAATGGGGTGCACCGGTTGTGTTCGCAACTAAAGCGGATGGATCGCTGAGGTTGTGTGTGGATTATCGTGAGCTAAATAAGTTGACTAAGAAGAACAAGTATCCATTGCCGAGAATAGATGACTTGTTTGATCAGCTTCACGAGGCTAAGGTGTTTTCCCAGATGGATTTGGCAACGGGATTTCACCAGTTGAGAGTGGTGAAGGATAGTGTGCCGAAGACTGCTTTCAGGACACCATCCGGTTTTTATGAGTGGCTGGTAATGCCGTTCGGATTGACTAATGCGCCAGCATATTTTGTGGATCTTATGAATAGAGTGTTCAGAGATCAGTTGAATAAGTTCGTGCTTGTGTTCGTGGATGATATTTTGGTTTACTCCAGAACTGAGGAAGAGCACAAGACGCACTTGAGAATTGTTTTGGAAATCTTGCGGAAACATCAGCTGAAGGCTAAGTTTTCGAAGTGTCACTTCTGGAAGAGTGAAGTGAGGTTCTTAGGCCATGTTATCTCTGGAAAGGGAATAGCGGTTGATCCCGCTAAGGTGGCAGCAATCCAGGATTGGGTTAGACCTAAGAATGCATCTGATGTGAGGAGTTTTCTTGGATTAGCAGGATATTATCGTCGGTTTATCAAAGACTTTTCCAAGACAGCTGCACCGTTGACAGGATTGACGAAGAAGAACCAAGTGTTCAGATGGGATGACAAGTGTGAGCAAGCTTTCGTAATCCTGAAAGAGCGACTGACAAGTGCTCCTGTTTTGACTATTCCAAGTGGGAATGATGAGATGGTGGTTTACACCGATGCATGTGGTACTGGACTTGGAGCAGTGCTAATGCAGAAGGACAAAGTTGTTGCGTATGCAAGTCGACAACTGAAGCCGCATGAAAGGAATTATCCGACTCATGATTTGGAGTTAGCGGCGATTGTGTTTGCTTTGAAGATGTGGAGACATTATCTATTGGGAGTTCGATTCGAGTTGTTTACGGATCATAAGTCGTTGAAGTATCTGTTCTCCCAAAAGGATTTGAATCTTCGACAGCAACGGTGGCTAGAGTTTCTGGCATCTTATGATTTTGGTATAGCCTATACTCCGGGAAAAGGTAACGCGGTGGCAGATGCGTTAAGTCGAAGACATGCAGGTCTGGGAGCCATGTTTTCGGAATGGAAGAGTCTCGAGTATTTGGCTGGATTTGACTTCAGGCCTAGATGTGAATTGGAACCTGAAATGTTGGCAAACTTATCGATAAGACCTACTCTTGTGGAAAGGATTGGCGAGAACCAAAAGAGAGATGATAAGCTTGTTAAGATTATCCGAGATTTGGAATCCGGATTGGACCCAGAGAAGGATAAGGGATTTGAGGTCGATCGAGAGGGTTGGCTTCGGAAGCAAGGACGATTGGTTGTTCCCGACATTGATGGATTGAGAGATGAAGTTCTGAGGGAAGGTCATCACTCGAAGTTGACAATT
Organism: Allium cepa; assembly: GCA_030765085.1. Taxonomy (NCBI): domain Eukaryota; kingdom Viridiplantae; phylum Streptophyta; class Magnoliopsida; order Asparagales; family Amaryllidaceae; genus Allium; species Allium cepa. The sequence continues at coordinate 314,858,537 of CM060937.1, forward strand.
CATCCAGGTGGGAATAAGATGTATCAGGATATGAAGAGAACTTACTACTGGGAAGGCATGAAGAAGGATGTTGGAAATTTTATTTCCAAGTGTATGAACTGCCAGTTGGTGAAAGCTGAGCAGAAGAAGCCCAGTGGATTACTTCAGCCATTAGAGGTTCCTACATGGAAGTGGGAGCAGATATCGATGGATTTTATCGATGGTCTACCTAGGACCAGGGCAGGAAATGAAGGGATTTAGGTCATAGTAGATCGGTTGACTAAGAGTGCAAGATTCATTCCTGTTCGATCGACTAGGACTGCATCGAAGCTGGCTGAGCTTTATGTTAAGTGGATAGTTCGATTCCATGGTGTTCCGAAGAGTATAGTGAGCGATCGAGACCCATTGTTCACTAGTGGATTTTGGAAGAGCTTCCAGGAAGTTTTGGGAACCGAGTTGTGTTTAAGTACAACTTATCACCCTCAAACAGATGGTCAGACTGAGAGAGTCAACCGAGTTTTGGAAGATCTTCTTAGGGCTTGTGTTTTGGACTTCGGAGGATCATGGGAAGATCACCTTCATTTGGTGGAGTTTGCATATAATAACAGTTATCAGTCGAGTATTGGTATGGCACCATATGAGGCATTATATGGAAGACCGTGTAACTCTCCGACATGTTGGTTGGAAACCGGAGAAAAACTGATACTTGGGCCAGAGATGATTCGACAGACTTCGGATTGTATAGAGATCATTCGGCAACGAATGAAGGCAGCCCAAGATCGTCAGAAAAGTTATGCCGATAATCGTCGTAAGGATTTGGAATTCGACGTAGGTGAGATGGTTTTTGTGAAGATTTCTCCATTGAAGAGTGCTATTAGATTCGGGAAGAAAGGAAAGTTAACTCCAAGATTTGTTGGACCATTCCCGGTTATCGAGCGAATTGGAAAGCTCGCTTATAGATTGGAGTTACCGGAAAAGATGGCGGGTGTGCACAATGTTTTTCATGTATCTTATTTACGGAAGTATGTACACGACTCGAATACCGTGGTATCTGCTGATAGCTGTGAAGACTTAGAGGCTGATCTAGTTGTTTCGAGACCTCGTAAGATGCTTCGTATTGT